>CM059575.1:36805163-39506032 GCA_030386875.1 Morinoia aosen
TTCATCTTCTGATAAGAAAAGATCCAAGTTGTACGGTCTGAATTAAATTCCGCATGCATGTCCAAAATTAATATTAAAACGATCAGTTTTTAATGCATAAAATCCAGGAACGCCATCGGCTAGCTAGGCCGTTTTTATTCTCGGAGAAAAGTTGCAGCGTGTCTCACACTCCAGCACGAGTCCTCATCCGTCACTTTTTAGAATAACCCACAATCAATAATTCATTGAATAAAAAATCAATTTATTACGAATTGGTTTTGGGCGAGATCAGCATGTTTTTAGCAGGTAAGCGTGCGATTCTATTTGTTGATAGCGCCTGTCTGGGCTGCGTACATCTCCGGGACGTCTGGTGCTGCGATTGATGAGCGATACTTGCTGCTCTCCACGGTAGGGGAAACAAGGTAGGGTCAAACCAGTATTTTTTCGCCGGCCGTGTGGCAATGCTGACGTAATGGCAACGGACCAACAGCAGCGCTCATGTTGCATCTGGCGTGTTTTAACACTGCTAGCCCTTAATGTGGCAGCGCTATTGGTCTAACGATATATCGCACTGGTGACGTCATAAAGTTTGTTTGAAATAAAGCAGCCGTGGTATTATTGGCAAATCAAACAAGAGGAGGTGTGTTGTCCCCCATAGAAATGACTCAACCTTGTTTCCTTTACGTGCTGCAACGCTCTATCCCCACTGCTCGTCCGCCGTATTTTATACGAACGGAGGCACACGAACTACTCGTGGTAGCCAGTGTACGAGCAGTCAATACCAGGAGGTATAACACTTCATCAGATGCGAATTTTTTCTTGAGAAAAATTCATTCCAAGTTTCTCCTAATTTGAGTTTAGCAAGCGAATTTGCTGAGTAACTGAGATTAATTTTTATCCAAGTTCGTTTGCGTTCGCGAAAGATAGCGTTGTATAACTCGAGGATCGACCGTAGTGAGATTTATGAGAAACGAGATCGTGTCGAAAAGACGCGGTTTTTTACACTTCACTCCCTCTTCGCTTCTTTCGTTCTCTACAAGAGAGAATCAGCTGAGAGCCTATCCACGTACAGCACTCTATACGTTAGGCAGGTAAAGCTATACAGGTTCGATTTAACGCTCTACTCAGCACTGCTCTTAGGTGCCGCTATACAGTAGAAGCCACACACTGTACAGGTTTTCATAAAATACAGATGTGTATCAATTTTATCAATCATCATCATAACAGACGCTCAAATTGTCTAAAATTGGCATTGCCCCACCCTTTACTGTTATTTTCTCACCCTTGTGTCTAGTTGCCATTACCCAACTTTGAAAAATGCAATGCGCACACAATAGACTGAAGACATCATGGAAAAAACTCAAGCATCCTTTCAAAAGTAGACGCTCGTTAACTGTTGCTCATTTATCAGCGCATTGTAACAGTCTTAGTGAGAACCGAGAGAGCTCGATGAGATAATGGTTGTTGTAAATAGATAGATGTGTAAAATTGATTCTCTATTGGACAGATGGGCGATATCTGGCTTAGTATGCAAGTGATCTGACCCGAGTGATCAACAGAAGTTGTCATATATAGGCTTAAGGCTACCGATCGCGTAGATGTTCAATAGATACTCAGCTATTGAACGCGTGTTTGATCGCATCCGATTTTGTTCCCCATTTCATTAGAGAATTTCTCCAAACCTCAACTCCGTAAGCTGGGCACCGGAATGACTGGCATAAAATAAGAGCGACCTTGCGAGTTAAAAGGAATTATAATGGCAAATGCTGTAGGCAACTTATTGTTGGTTCTCACTGCTCGCATTTCTACCCCAGCACAGCATACTCCACCAAATCAGAAAACTCTGACCTTCGTAGCCTGACTACCCAGTCTAACTTTTTCGCCGCCTGCATGCATGTATTTCCCCACCCCAGTTATTAAATCGCTTAGGCGGCGAAAAACATGCATGCTCCAGCGCAAAAGTTTGAGTGGGTATCTATGTGCTTGAATATTTGTGTTCCCTAACTCAAAGAGCGATCGAAGTACATCAATAACATCATATGGTTCCCGGAGCGCAATTCATACATACGTATATATGCACTAGGCTAGAACTGCCACGCCAGCTCAGTTCATAATAAGATCACGGTCTGTATTTTGTAAGACTGCAGGACTAACTCGCGAGATGCTACTGGGAGGATATTGATTATATACAATTATGTATTTAATCATGTAGGATTATGTATGATATAATTGTATAAAATTATTCGACAGAATCTGGTGTTCCTTAAAATGTGATATTTTGCTCGCGGAGTACTTCGCGAGGTGACGGAGAGTAACTTTTGATTCCAATATTTTCGATAATTAACAAAATAAATAAAATTAACATTATGTGCAGACTTTCATTGTATGTTGAAAGCCTCATTACGATAAATCAACAGGTTCTTTTTTCTCATATCAAATTACTATTGAAAAATATTATCTAGAGGAGACCAGGGTTGTATTTTCGAACAATTAACCCCGTCATAGCGGTATAGCTGGCAGCGCAATTTTTTCTACGCGGACTCTGATATACTATGTGCTCTATACGTTGGCTTAGCCTAGTGAACTTTGAAGACATCAAGCAAGACACAGCTACGACGGTAGTGATTGTTTGAGAATCCAACCCTAGATATTGCTGATGGCAAAGCGATGTACCACTATAGGGCCTTAATTATTTGAGAATCCAAGCATACAACTAAGGCCGAAGCTGATGGCAACGTAGCTCGCTGTACCTCTATGTCGACTGTAAATGTGTGAGAATCAAATCCTAGATGTTACTAATAGCAATGCAACAACGAGCGTGGTGACTCAGGCTGTACGCTAGACCAGGGCTTCTCAACCTTTCTACTGTCGTGTACCCTCTTACCTTAATGGTGCATCTTCATGTACCCCCAGCACGTTTAAAGGTTTAAGAAACTATAAAATTACACTTAATGATTAATAATTTTGTATACTTATACGGTTGTGTGCAAATATATATTTTACATCTCAACATATGAAATATGTTAAATGTACCCCTAGGGATACATGTACCTCCGGTTGAGAAGCCGTGAATGACGCGACGGCGGTCATGTGAGATGACCGCCTTGCGTGCCGTGAGATGCCCTGTCTCCTCTCCTTATCTCCATCTCCGCTTACCTTCCCCCTAGCATGTGATCGTCTCCATTGAACAAGGGTCGGTTAGTTCCCAAGCATACTTCGCAGTTCGTAACTGAACCGTCGCTTCGTGGGTACCTTCAATCATAGAAGACTTTGAAGAATACGCCTGCCTCGTTCATGTTATTTCAAAATAGGTTTTAACGAATCGTTCATTAATTTGCATGTCTGTTTTTTGTCCGGGTAATGTTTGGGTTTGTGAAAAAATATCACTTAAAATTCCATGAAGCAACTGGATTCCTTTTTTTTAATTTTAAAATCGTAACAATCTATTGCGTTCAAAAAAGTATCAAGTTAATTAGTTAATGTACGCATCTTTCACCTTACAGAATGTCATTTTTTATCCTCTATTTTCCTAAAATGTTCTTTTCGAGTATTTTGTATCGCAGACGTGTCGCAAATGCAGCCAACATCTACAGTACTTGGTCCATTAAGACGTTGTTTATTTCTCACTCGAATGAGCGTGGCACTCTGGGCGGACTGACAGTTAGCTTGTCATATTGTGATAGAAGTACCCTGGCAAATTGGGTAAAGGGTTCGCAATTAGAATGTGAGGACGAGCTGGACACACGCTGGGCTCCGTGCTGTTCGTTACTGCGCTCTGTCTTCTTCGCTGGGCCGGCATTTCCGGCGCTCTGGTGCCGCTGCAGTGTAGCACCAGCGTTTGTTCCGCCTTTAACACTTTGACTCCGAAGTGGTACATATGTGTACCACTGGGTAAATTGTTCATTTACGTACCGGAATATACCAATAACATTTCAACTATTGTGCTACCTTTTGCTAAATAAATTTTAGAGCAAAAGGTTACATATTAAGGTTTAAATGTATTCTTGATACTTTTTGAAAAGGTTAAAAATGTATTAGAGCAGAAAAGCTGGTTTTTCAAAGCGATTTCTTCTATCCTAACCAAAATGACTGTAGCAACCGCACAATCGCAGTCAACGCGTTAATCCTCAAGTTTGCCTTTTGCTCAAAACAAAACTTAGCCGTGAAGACCACTTAACATCTGCTGAGCGATCTTTGTGGTCAGATCTTGAAGAAAAAGTGAGAATTTTGAGCAAAAAGTACGCCCTGCGATCGCGTTAAGCTCTGCCCTCGGAGTCTGCTTGTTGAGGTGAGCTCTCGGTGCTCCCTCACGGGCTGCTCATTTTTGGCCCTCTTATATGTCACAATTTATACGTCACAACATATGTGTCACAATTTATGCGTCACAACTTATGTGTCGCAACTTATGTGTCACAATTCATACGTCACAACTTATGTGTGACAACTTATGTGTCACAATTTATACGTCACAACTTATGTGTCACAACTTATGTGTCACAACTTATATGCCACAACTCACATGTCATAACTTATACGTCACAACTTATGTGTCACAACTTACATGTCATAACTCATGTGTCACAACTCATAAATCACAACTTTCATTTTGTCTTAATTTTTAGCAGGGCGCTTTATCTTACGCTTGCTGACTAAACTATGTAGAATGTATTCGACTTTTTTATTTCACAAGGAAAATTTTATGGATTGTATGGTGTTGTTATGATCAGTACTTGAGCTTGTATGGTATAAGCCCAGAAATTGTTGCAGGCATTTCTGGTTGCCTCGGACTACTCATCGCTACTCTCTTTCTTTCCTTGCAGTCTATCGTTAATTGCCTACAAGTGCTCTCCTCAACTCGTTGTCAGGGAATAGTTCAATGTGGCTAACGTAATTCAACTGAACCTCCAACAACGAAGAAGGCCACATGCATTTTTTATTTTACTGATTAAAATTCGAATGAGCAGTGTGAAAAGAACTTAAGCAAAATATGGACGCCGCATACTTTATTTATTTATGCGGAACTGCCTGATCACGTTAATCTTCTGACTCTGGAGGATTTACAGCTCCAGTTTTTTTCTATACATCGTTCGTGTCCCAAAATATTTATAATAGTAAAATTCAAATCACGTATGAGTTGACTATCGTTGAGGATTAACTGTGTTATGAAATATTCTCTTGAAAATACTTTTAATTTTTTCATCTACTCTGTTCCATTTAGTTTGAGTATGAATAGCTCTAGATAAAGAGCGACATCTGCTGTCAGTGAGGCTCAAGAACAAAAGGCATAATTTACAGACGTGAATCACCAGAGACCTGTCAACAAGTCGTGCTCCAGACACGCAACGAGCGCGCTGAGGACGAGTCTGTCAAACCTGCGTCAAAACTTGCGGTTGACGCGTCAGTGACGCACCACGTCACCATTTTAAACGCGCGGTCCCAGAAACAGGGGTGCCATTAACTTGTGTCAAATTTCCCTGTATCTGATTAGATGTTAGTTTAAGCCTCCCTAAACGATCAAAAAAGCGTCCCGAAGAGAGGAAGGAGGATGACATAATTTAGTATGGAGATAGGGGAACGTGGAATCTGTGCAGAAGGGTCACAAAATAGAAAGTTAAGAAAGAAGTTTATGAAACAAGATAAAATTTGAAGAAGAAAGTATTAGATGCTGAAAAAACATGATAGCATTGAACCGAAAAAATGTGGTCCTTAACATAAAAACATTTTATTTCAACAAAAAGAGTGCCTTCCTAACTCTCAGCTCGGGCCCTCATATATTTTTCCCGTGGGAGTTTCCCTGTACGTATCACTACTTCCATCATCCGAATCTCAAGCGCGATTGTTATCACGTTCCTAATTTTGAAATTAGGGAGTTATGCACTCTTAAAGAGAAGTTATACTTTTTCTGGTACGACGTGTGCTCATCTTCAAGTTTGCGTGCTGTCTCGATGACTTAAGAAGTACAACTCACCGCCCCACGTCACCTCTCTAAACAGGCGGTCCCTGTGACAGGGGTGCCATTACGGGCTGTTTTCCAGTGCTCAAATCGTACAGTGGGGCTTCACTTAAATCAGGTTGTTGGTTTAGAGCGTTATCTTCGCCACAGAGCGGGCACACACCCGCATTTCGCTGAGAGATTGCACGCAATCCACTCCAAATCTCGCTCCAAATTGCAGGGTGCAATACAGCGTTCAGTATGAGCGCTCCATTTCCGGTACGGCACTTCGATGCTGCCCAACTTTCAGAAAAACAGCATCGATATGCCAATAAACACTCCAGTTTGTCCACTTTTTCCTATATTTGATCTTCTGATAATGCACTACTGATGCTGAACGATTTTTGGTTAGTTTTGATTTTAGTGCTTTAGTTGCGTGACTTTGGTATACTACCAGATCATACTTAAAAGATAATGCTATATACTTCCTTATAGGTCTCCGGGACTTTTATCTTTCGCGCCCGTTTTGAGTCTTTCAGCTTTACCATCTTCATCGCTATCTCTTATTTGCCTTTTGTACCTCTTCTTTCCCAACTCGCTGTTTTTAATGCGCAGGGCATCCTATATGGAAACACACCTTACGCACACAGTAGATTCCCTGTTTTCTACAGCCTATAATAAAAAGCTCATTTTCTTCGTGCTCTTGAGATTGCCTTTGCTGTGGCCAGGAGTCTTAAGCTAATTTTAACAATAATAATTTAATATACTAAGCAAGTGGTCGACTTCTCGTGAATTTAGTGCTCCTTATGATTTATAGCATACGCGATCATTTGCATTTCATTACGACATGCACAATACACAACCCAGTTGAAAGGATCATTTGCGTACTCACGCAACCATCTCGATTCATTGTATTGTATCTTGTTTGTACCTATTAAGTCATTGAGACCGATGGTGGGAACCTTGATCAGCGCACGTCGTTCCAAACCAACTTCCTCTGTCGGAATGCATAACTCACTAATTTCAAAATTAAGAACAAGAAATTAACCGCCTATGATATTCATATGATGGTAGTCGTGATACAGGAAAATTACCCACAAGTTAAAACACCAGCCGAACCTCTTCTGTTCAAGGCGAGACTTAGGTTTTTAAGACCTTGAAGAGCGCCACGTCCGGCGAGACGCCGGGACCGCTGTCACCGCGACACTCACACGCGCTCCATCGCTCAAGTATTCATTGAAGTAACACGTGACTGTGACTTACGTCGCAACTGCCATTAACATTTCCCGTGAGGAGCGTGACTTACGTGCGTCGGACGCGCGCTGCCTGTATGATCTATGCTCCGTAAGTCAGTGCTAGGCTGAGAGGCTGATTGTTTTTTTGGCCGCCGGATAGTTTAGCGTTGTGAGAGCTTAAGTTATTAAGAGGGTGTGACGGGATACGCCTCGCTCGTACACGGCCGCTCGCCCTCCCTGCAAAGGCTTCTTTTCATGGTCCCCTTCTTGTTTTTTGCGTGTCACAGCGTGTGCTTGTGACCGACAGGCTGGCATTCTGCTAAACAGAGCCTAGCTTCAATTTCGGTGTAAGCTGCATTTGTTTTTAAAAAGATAAAGAATGTTTGAGGGGGTTAAACTTAAGGGAGTTGGGATCTTCTTTAATGAGAAAACCTTCAATTACGTTTTTATACATGTAGGCTTCAATTTAATCTCCATTTTGAGCTCTGCTGTTCAAGTATAAATTTAAGTATCTCAAAGGGCAAATAAGTTCATCACATACGTCCAGTTCGTTGTCGCGAACGAAAATGAGAGAGAACAAACTTTCAACTAACTCACATCGTCGTAGATGTAGATTTGGTTGCGCAAGTTCTCGTAAGCAGACTTACGCTGTGGGCAGTACCGCTGTGACGACTGAAATCCGTTGGCAATCAGGTGACAGAGTTCTCAATTTACGGTTGAAAATTCCGCTCTTGAAGTGCGGAATGCTGCAATTGAGACAAGACCCAGTCTAACTTTTTCGCCGGCTACATGCATGTTTTTCGCTGTCCAAGTAATTAAATCGCTTAGGCGACGGAAAGCATGCATGCTCCGGCAAAAAGGTTTGACTGGGGATCTGTGATTGTCGCGCTAGTGTCGAGTTGTGCAACCGTCCGGGTCTAATGCCACCCATCCTAATGTTAAATACTAGCCATCGGAGCTGCGACGCCTTAGAAGTCGTCCTGCATGTATAGTTCTTATATGAGACGTCTCTTTTGTATCTTAAACAGCGCAATGCGCAGACAATGCTAATCTAATTAGTTCTGATGTGTGAATGTTGTGTGCATTTGCTGTAATACTCTGCTTTCCTCTTTTAAAGTACGTTTGTTTATGAGTGTACCTATATGTATCTTGTCGCCTGGCGACCGTAAAATTCGAATAAGAATGAGCCTTTGACGCCCGCTTTTATTCAAGTATGGCAACTTGATATCTGTTGCTCACTCAGATGCCATACCAATGCTTTGTAATGCTTGGAGACTCATTATCACACTTTAAATGGCTGACGGAAATAGGAAGTCATATTACACGATATGTTGCATAGTACAAGTTTATATTTGCGCTTATCATTGCTCGGTTATATCCAAGTTGTGACCTATGGAAGTTTACTCAAAAAAAACTTTTTTGTGAAGTTGAGACTTCATATAATTACGAAACTCCGTTTGCCAAAAATCTCTCTAACTCACTCGGCTATCTCTCAGTCCTTATTTACACTCAGTATATACTGTAGCACTTGGTCGTCTAGATGTTTCAATACTATTGTCTTTGAAACTCAAAATTTTTTTCGTTTTGCTCGCTCTTCTTTTTCGTCGGTACATCAGAACTGTGAACAAACCATAAGACTCCAAGTGCCCATAAAGTGCGAGAGAATTTTTGTAGCGAGTTTGCTCGCACTCAGTCAATTTCACGAGTTAATCCTCAAATGCCTCAATCTAAAGCTATCGAATAAGCGAAGGCCAAATTTGAATACAACCTCCATCTTCACGTGAGAGCATTTCCAGTTGGCCCTTGCGACTATTACGAAAACATATGAGATCGCCTCATGCCTTCATTTATTGTGAAATGGCCTGCACGATCCTCAGGGTCATATCCTGGCACGGATCAGTGCGTGTATAGACACCCTAATACCGCAACAAATGATCCTGCAATTATCGGTACCGATCGCTCACAGTAACACGTTTGCAGAGCCCGGCCTACAATAAATACTACTCAATCAGGCGGCGTCGGCCATCTAGCCGAGCCAATAGATAAGCCCGTCCGATCTCGACTACTGCCCTCACAATCTGGGAACCTGACAACACCTACCGAAACCAGCAACTTTAGCGGTGGGTGTCGTTAACTTTTGCGCTTTTGCGATCTTTTCCAACGCCTTCCGCGCGCTGCATCGAGTGTGCGGCTCGATGGCAGACCGCGAATAGTTATACGTGAGATGACTATCGCTGGCGAGAGAATGCTGTACACCTTAAGTGATTTTGTGGCTTCCATGCACTATCAGGGGCACGAACGAGTCGCACCGGAGGTGTTAAGTATGTAGATGGGTATCTCTCATAATAGCGATGGCCTTTGCTGAAAACACAGGATCTTTTGAATTACCGTTCGCTATCGCCACTGCGCACCGTGCGGAGGGACGGCGTCTAGTTTGTAGATGGTTATCCTTAATTATCGACATGCGGGTAGCGTTTGAATATAAATTACTGGCAAGTATTTGAAACGAGCGATTTTCGCGCCTGCCGAGATTTTTGTACGAAAAATGGATACATCGTCTTGAGCTCGTGATGCGCGAGATGAGTATCGCAATTAAAATATTTGTCTTGTATGCAGGCTCAAAGCTGCGAAATATATGTGAAAAACACTTCAGGATTTGTTATGTTCATTTGGAGGCGTTGAATTGTGAGAGGGATTTACCGATCAATCAGCATGTGATGGTACCAGGTAAGCGTCAACTGTTTGGTTGAAGTGAACCCATAGAGTAGTGTTATTTTGTGCACTTCTGTTCTTTTTCTAATTTATGTTTCAAGTAATTGAGTGATAACTTCATACGCATGTTTGATGGACATCTCTTGACAAGAGTGACCAAAGGAAGTTTGGTTTCCAGAGCTTAATTTTTCCTGCACCGCGTGCCAGATATGCCACAAACCAAATGAGAAAAACCTACAAAATACTTAATCACTACTTGTCATTTTTGTGTAATGCAACTTTATTTCACTTTTCTAATGGAAGTACTTTAATCTATACCTCAAGCTTCATATTAGTGCACTTTCAGAAAAAAGCTTTCTCAAATTCTAAATGGTACCGAGGAGGACGGCATGTGAGACCTAACACCGTGTTCGTATCCAAGTGATGGGACAAGGAATGGGACTTCCTCTGCTCTCTTCAGTTATCTTTCATAGAAGTGGTACAAGGGATGGAAACGCTTCATATTTTCTCTGTAATTCATTCATTAATAATTCTTTTATGATTTAATCAGCTCATTTACTTGCATTATTTGCCCAGTACAATTGTTACTGGCCTGTTTTGGTTGTATAATTATAGGTATTATCTTTTACAAGTTTTCCGAGCAGCTCATTATTTGGTGCAGACTGTGTTTAACCGTCATACATGTTATTAATTCATCTGTATTAAATGTTACGTTTATTAAGCCTAATAAGATATTGTTTCTCACACACATTTTTTCCCACAAGTAGTATTAAAAAGTACTTAACCCATTATGAGCAGCACCGGAAAAACTGACCCTGGCCTGTGCAATACTGCTAATACACGATTCGCAGCAGCACTTGAATAGTGCCAACAGTCGGAAACTGCACATCTCTAAATTCGGGTTACAAATGCCTGTTGAGCATTCCGGTCCGCATTGCTGATAAAGTAGTGACGAAACTTAAACCGGGATTTTAATAATAATGTCAATTAGGTTATAAATTGGCCAGGACGCCTATTTATAACTTCAGATATTGTCGTTATGAGCCACTGTGAAGTGACTGTTCACGTCATCAAAATTACCGCCTTACGTTTGCGGATTGTGACCCAAGCGTTTGCATTCTTAGGTGGTAGAAAATATTAACTTGAGACTTCTGGACTCGTAAAAAAACATTATTATGACGGGACTAATATCAACTTACCACGAGAAGTTTGGAGCAGTACGTTCTTTAGAGAAATGAGCTTAATTCTGGTGTGTGCCGTTTGAACCTTCACTGAAGATATTTTTCATAGTGTTACTTGAATCCCGTGCGGTTTTATCAGCAATTAACTCGCTACACACAATAGGAACCAAGAACTCGAGTCGACGGAACAGTTCGAGTGACCCTCGGACGACAATCGGAGCCGGGCAGCAGAATGCAGGGCTGCGGTAACATCTATTTCAGACGCGGTTCTCGCTGCGGCACTCGAACAAATGGGCTGTCGCGGCACCGAGTGCCGGCTCAGTCCATCAAAGTTTATCGGCGCCATGCTAACAAGATCACAGCACTCCTCTGCCTCCTCACATCTCCTGATTGATCTCTTGTGATTGATCTTTGAAGGCTTTAGCCGGGCCTCGTCTTTACTGATTCAAGCGTCAGAGACATGTTAGTCTTCCTGAGGCTATTCAAATCCGAGCAATATGGGCGAACGTTAGGTCGATAGATCAGCACTGTTAGACAAGCAGCTTCTGCGCGTGTCATCCAACTCAAACACTAAAGATAAGACCAGCTCATCTGATCCACCTCGGAGAAGCACAAAGTAAGCGCTATTTCAATGCGTTTAGTCGTCCTGAATACCTGCTGTTTTCATAACAATTCAGCTTAGCAAGCCTGCTATCTTTTCAAAGAGACTTTCAGAAGGAGCGATCGTGATGAGTTTCGTCCCATGTGTTGGTTGTATGCACATTTGCCTGAAACAGAACGTCTGCGTTCCGTTAACATCACCCTGAAGGTGTGTGATACCGAGTATACAAATCCAGTCGCTACATCATTGCAAGACTGGCGTAACTCAAATTTCGTGATTTTTCAGGAGAAGAATTTTAAAGTATCTAAGTTATAATACACCCAGATTTTGATTTAGACTGAAAACCTTCCCAGCGCTATCTCTAGATGTATTTTGACTTAAATGCATCAAAATGCAGAATTAATATAATTCAGAATTAATTCAGTATTATTATAAACATTGTAACTAGACTAGGATTTTTGAATTATGACAGTTTTTCAATGGTGCAGCGCAGTGTTTAGGTTGGATTTAAGTTGAAATTATTTATGTTGGAACACGGTTATTGCCATCCGTAGACTCTACGGGGAGGATTCAACTGAGCCCATGGGCTAAACCAAAACAGGGCTCATCAGTGCTGTGTTTGTGCTGGTGGGAATGACGATAACATAGCACATGTTGACACGTAGCACATAGCATCGATAGCCAACCTATGAGATGGTGTTGTACAGGCGTGTCTGATGCCTTCAAAAGTGACGACTGCAATCTTAATTTCCTAGTTTTAACTGTTTTACTTACGAGTAAAACATGGTTTTTATGATGTACCTGATATTCATTGGAATTCACCGAAATTCGATTGCTTCCAACAATAGAATTATGACTTTACACTTCTATTTTTTTTTTTTGCCATGCTCTTCGTCGTATAGCCGGCATAGAAGAAACTTCCTGGGAATAAAATGGACGTTTGCAGCGTGTCTTCTACAGCATGTTTTCATTGATCATTTTAGATAGAGGAACTCGCAAAATCACGATATCGGGTTAAAAATTGACCTCGCTAATTAAGTCACGTATTGAGACCAGCAACCTATTTGTTATTTAAGGCTCTAATGACAACGCGATGCTAATGTGACTTCATCGTGCTACCCAATGCTTTCATTAAATTCTAATAGAAATTAACTCATTTCACATGCAACGACTGACAAGCGATGATATGTAGTGTCATTGAGTGAACGAGTAGCTGCGAGCAGGTAACGGTGTCTAAATCATTTAAAAACGTCTCGGTTATCGGAACTGAGAGCAAAAGTTGACGCAAAATAGGGTGTAATTGCGTATTGTATTTGAATGTTGTAAGATATGTGTGGGGAATTCTAATCTTCGTGAAAATTTACAAGGTAGGCATGTCATTGACACGGGAGTTCTAACGATATCGGTGGCTCAAAATGAATTTTGAAGCTGCGGTGACCCTGGGAGTGGTTTTTACCGACAATTTGAGCCTATGATGACCTGTCTGCTCCCTCTTGCCTCCCTCGTTTTGTCTGTTCACCTAATGTTTTAAGTGAAGCTCGGTATTACCGTAATCTGTGCGACAGCTTTGATTCATGCATAATTAAGCTTAGCTTGAGTTGATATTCCTTTGAGTATGTATCCCTTGAGTTAGTATGTGCTTTTTGTATCATCTTTATCGAAAATAAACTGCTTTTCTTTTCTTTCTTTCTTTCTTGACAGTGGACGAATGATATTTTTGCAAAGCATTGCTTGCGTCCGACACGAACACACGAGATTTACTGGACCACTTGTGGCTAACAAATCGTTTAAATTGTTTTAATTTACACTGGCAGACGCCATCTGGGAGCCTCGTTGTGACGCTGTAGGGCTGCTTTGGAATATGGAGCATTTAGGCGCGCGGAGATTGAAGGAGTTAACTGAGGTAGCGCGTCCGGCTAATTCTTGAGCATCTTGAAGCGAGTTGATCTAGACACCAAAGTGCGGCTGTAAAATAATGTTACCGCAACCGTAGTCAGGCAAGGCAAAAGGACGGCTTCTACACTTGCAGGACTCGGGCGATCACAGCAGCTAATTGGTGGTATTGCAGCAAAGTGTTCCACGGCCTAAAGCGCCGGCGCTAGGCCGGGTGCAGGTGAGCACAAGGTGTCGGGGCGCCGCTCACTAATTAACCTCTGCTCATTACTGAGCTCGCACCTCTGAGTGTAAGCCTGTGAGTTGCCTGCTTCCCTCCTCACATATCGCACACAAGTCAGGAATTCGATGATAGATTTTACGCCTTCATTGAACCATGCATTCTAATGCGGTTGCCTGCGCTCCTCCTCAAATATCGCACACAAGTCAGGAATTCAATGATAGATTTTATAGCTTCATTGAACTATGCATACATTCTTGAACGTTTTTCATTAAAATTAGGTGCTAGATTAACTGCTAGACGGACTGCTTTTTAAAATTCTTGCTAAAGGTCAACAAGAATTTAGATTTCTCTATTTTTTAGAGCAAATTTCATTATAAGTTGCTTTAAAGTGAATAATTTATGTAGAATATTTGCCTGGCATTTTGTCGAGTGTGTGAGGCATCTTTGATTAAGAATCCGGCCATTATTAGATGTCACTCCAGTCTAGATGGGATAGAAGTGTCTGTGTTTTTTGTCTTCCCATGGAATTACGAAATGCGGCTGCAAACGGCCACATGCAAACAATTAGCACGGTCAGTATGAGGAATTTACGAAAATTTTTGAAGAAATTAATAAAGTATAGGCCTGTGTTCGACTGAACTTCTGTGTTTGCGTGCGTGCAGAGATCACCTCGAGGTACTATTTTCTACTCATGCATGCACTTGATCAGCGTCTACGATTTAAAAATAACCAGAGCAAATTTGCAAGATAATTGCATAGAGTAAAACTTAAAAGACAGGCACAGTTCAGGGCGTGGTGACCGGGGCACGATGTACAAAGCTCTAGCGTCCTCAGTCCCGGACTCGGAACGCGCGCTTTGTCAACCAGCATTGTAATTATTACTATTATTTTAATTACTATTCCAACCTCATTTATTTGAAATGTGGAAGAAGGCAAAATAAAAGAAAGGCCGTAAGACATAAAATAATTCAATCTCTCGAGATTTAATGAGGCCGAGTGCACACAGCCCGTGAAAAATGCATAATAATGTTCGACAAATCACATGACACACGTTCCTATTTCCTAAGCTTGTATCACAGATACGCTCATCACACACTTTCTGCTGGCTTCGAACAGACGGACGCGGCTCTTATTATAGCATAGGTTGTTATATAGGACGTTTCACCACTGAAGACACTACAGAGGCGTTTCATCGGTGTTTCCGATATTCCTCAGTTCACCCCAGCATTGAGTATAGGAGAATTACGGGCGTGTTGTTCTCACATCATCTTGGTCCTGCTCTTTTATATATTAGCGTTTGTGACGTGAGAATCACACGCAACATAATCGAGTGATCGGGGAAACGATCAACTCGTGGCTGTCTAATGAGACGGCGGAAAGCACTCACTTCGATGTTGTGCGCTTGACATCTCAATGAATAAACTTCTCCTACTGCCATCAGCACTCAAAAAAGTAAGAACAGCTATGATTTTTGCACGTAGATGCTTTTTGTCCCACGACTGCTGCACTCAGAGATTCTTAGAAGAAGTCAGCAAATGATACATCATACGGAGGTGTAAAAAAAATAACGCAAAAACTAGGTCTTGAAGTTGTACTGATAATTCCACTGATGACTAATTTTTTCCGCAAGTGCCACCAAGACTGCATCGCACGTGGGTAGAGCTCCTCCAGCTTGCAACGCAGTCCACACAGGAGGCAACACTAAAAGTATTCGAGGGTTTGAATTTTCAAATACAGTAGAGTTCCTGGCAACCGGACTAGCATTGCAACTGGACATGCAATGAACATTATTAGCATTGGGCACCATGTTTTCAAGGAGGCCATGAACGGTAATACAGGTGAATAATAACAATTAACGTTACATTACTTACAGTGAAATGAAGCTCATGTTTATTACAATCGTAGAAACATTAACTTGACATTTGTTATTCCTTGGTTTAGTCTAATCACAAACATGATGTATCGTTTTTGAATGTGAACATGCAATTCTTTCAAAAGTTCCTATATTTGTGTGATGTTCCTACAAACTTCACCTGCAATGAAGTAATTTACATTTCAATAAATCTTTAATTTTCCAATCTTCATGCGGATGATTTGGCAACCGTAATAACTTAGCATCTGGACATGTATGAGTCCGGCTGTCAGGAGCTCTGCTGTAATTTTACACCATGACTGCGAGGGGTTAAACTGAAGTCCAATTTTCAACTCAAATTCAAAGTCAAATGTTAGTAATTTTATAGAGGTAAATCTGAAGGATATGACAGTAATCGATTTTCCACTTTTCGGTGCCTAAACCTAATTAATTGAATCAAAATAAACAAGTTTTCTTCAATGCTCTTTCTGTCTGAAATGAGTATTTTACGAGTTATAGCGGGAGGTTTAGTTTCGTCTTTGATGACGAATGCGCTCGAATAAACAGCTGCTCATTGCTTTTTGAATTTTTGTTGCTTGAATCATGGTAATAACATCGAAATAAACTACTTTTCTTCTGTACACTTTTTTTGTCAAATGAGTATTTAACGTGGTATAGCGGTATGTTTGGTTTCGTCTTTGATGACGAGAGCGCGGGAAGCGAAACTCCATTGCAGTGTTGCCATTCCACGGGATCTATGAATTTCTTTCCTCTTCAAACACTGGAGTTGCGGTAAGCAATTTACCGCTATAAATAATAAAATACTCATTTCAGATGGAAAATGCAAAGAAGAAAACTGGTTTATTTCGATTAATTAACTATGTTTAGGCATTGAAATTTACGAAATCGATTACTGTCATATCCTTCAGATTTACCTTTATGAATAACAAACATTTAATTAGGTCTATTAAATGCCATGAATTTTAAGAGTTTTTTAACATTTAAATGACCCATCGATGGGTCATTTGCAATTTCGTTTGCAATTTTTTCTGGGTTTGATGTGGCCTGCTGGCTGAAATAAACATCCATTAGGGGGTAAATTCAGCTATCTACCCTGCGTATCCTGAAGCGTCCGGCCAGAAGCTTATCACGACACTTGTCACTCCGCATTGACTGATGATGCGCGTGCTACAAATTACGGAAACCGAGAGTGCCTCTAAAAGCTTCATATCGAGCCTGTCCATTGGTTGCTGCCTATGTGACTGCTCCTCTAACGCGTTGCTTGCGCTACGACCCACCGCGGTGGGGCGTGCATTAGTTTTTCCTGCTGCGAAACGACCCATCGATGGGTCATTTGAAAAATTTTAACAATTTTTTCAAATAAATTATTATTATTTTACCCAGTTTATGTTTGCTTTTTGTAAATATTTAACGACTTTTGACTTTAAATTTGAGTTGAATATTAAACTTCAGTTTTACCTGCCGCAGTCAATGTGTTGAGGAGCAAAACTTAGCTACCGGCCGATTAGGGACTTGAGATGTTCCGAACCTGGGTTTAATTTTCATTTCTGCCGAAGGTTGCCTGTTTCGCGTTAGCTTTTACTAAAAAATTCTCTGATATTTTCTTTGTGGTTACTTAATATAATCATACATTTTTGAACTATGAGTGAATTCCATTGGAAAAATTTTACCAGATTGCACACGTTTCTCTATCACCGATTTTTTGTAGATTAAATTTTCGATGAAACATAAAAGTTGGCTATTATGATGTCAATGAGGTGTTTAGCAATTCGCTTGCTTGCGTAATCACCCTACTACGCACCACCACGAAGCTGCTCCATTCACAAAAAATGAAAAACCGCTTCAATTTGTTATACTTCATGTCCAAGATCTAGGGTTGCGTAATCATCCTACTACGCACCACCACGAAGCTGCTCCATTCACAAAAAATAAAAAAACCGCTTCAATTTGTTATACTTCATGTCCAAGATCTAGGGTTGCGTAATCATCCTACTACGCACCACCACGAAGAAGCTCCATTTACAAATAAATTATAAAAACCTCTTCACGTTGCTATGCTCTATAGGTCCGAGATCTAGGGTTTTGCTTATCTTTACGTGTGATCGCACGGAGTATAATTGCCCCCATCTGGGCAGGACATAAATTATGATTTAAATTCAATCCTGAAATTCCCTGAATTCATTATAGGCCCGAAATATGTTCTCAGTTGCGGCCAAAGTTTCCCGTTATCTTCTTGTATAAATCAGCAAAGCTTAATACATTTATTTGATTTATTCAAGAACTTCAAAGAGAACGAAGGCACGGTTTTAAATTGAGTTGTTTGGAAATAACAAAGTTTTTAATGTAAATTAGCGCTCAGTGTGAAATGCTTCAACACTCATTCTTAAAAAAAAAAAAAAAATTCCGAGTTTGCTATTAGTACAAGGCCGGCTTTTACTTGGACATCGTTAAGACTTTTAGAGGAACTTTACACTTTTTTTTGCTTTTCACTCACACAAATATCGAAATAAGATGAGCTGAACAAATGAGTGTTTTTTTAACAGGGACTTTTACAAATACAAATTCCCAACAAGCTTCTACCGACTTGGAAGGCAAAATTTCTAAGCTCCTACCAAATTTAAAAAGAAGAAACAAGATCCATCCTCAATCAATCAATCAATCAACCAATCAAATCATGGATTCAATCCCATTCTCATGATTTGACCTTTTGAATCTAAACTGTAGACACTTGTTGTTAAATCCACAGTATTGACTATGCTATTTATTTCTCAAATGATAACACATTTTTCTTCGCTTTATATAAATAATTAAGGTGTCATTACAGACAAGTTATGCCTCATACATCGCGACACTGACACTGGTATAGAAGTGTGTCCGCTCCCGACCTTGTTCTTCATCATTTCCTTTGTGTTTCGTAGATGCACTCTTAACCCTTAGCAGCTCAAATTTGTTGACTCATATTCCCTATATCACAGCCACTGGCAGCAGGTTATCACCAACACCAGGATGGGGACGGAACTGCCGTCCGGGAGAAAACTTCAAAAATTACAATAGGGCACAAATTCAACAAGAAGTAATTGGGAGATGAAAAGGAGAACCAACGTAAAAATATACATTTTTATTTATTTATTTTTCATGGCAAACGTTTCGGAATGTTATAATTGAAGTAAATTGTGAGCAGCATGTTTAGTGAGTGTGTCATATATGGCACGTTGGGTAGTTGAGGGTTAAGTTGAGAGAATCCTAACAAGTGTTGGCTGAAATTCAGCTAGCGGTAATGGAATTAGTGACGGATAACTCTGAGCTTGATTTTCCAATGATGTATCTTCTCATTATATATGTTTAATACAACCATTTTAATAAATGTTGACGGAATATTTCATTTCCTAAGAATATCAGTTAAAAAAATGTGTAAGTATTGAAAAATTTTTAATTTTGTGCTTCGGACTATTGAAGTGGAGTGTAATACACTCGCATAATCCCTTCCTTCATCCACACCCCAGAAATACTTGGAATGTGTTATAATAATTATAACGCATTATAGCTAATATTAGCTTTAACTTGTCGCATGCTCAGTCTGAGGAAATTTCATAACGACACTTTTAAGATACGATGTTTCATGGGTAAACATATGCTCTGTAAACCAAAGGTTGATAATTCTAATTTTAACTCAATGCTTCAATGCACCTAGTACTTATAATCTGCGTTCCTTTAACTCCATACTAAGTGGTGCCTTTCTTCATCCTCTCTTTAGAACGCCCTTATTTGTCGCAGTTATGGAGACTTAAAGTAACTTATCTACTCAAATCTTGTTTATGTTGAGTCCTGAAAGTGTGTAAGTAGGATTTTGTAAACACCTACTGAGTGTCTTCTGTAACTCGAACTAGCAGAAAGACTCCAGGAAGGATTTTTATGTACGATTTAAAGTATGATGCGGATTTCCGTGTGCTCATTTGCAAGAAGGACGAGTGCAACCTTTCCTGTTTGTTCGATAGTGTTATGTAAATTTATTCCACGCTTGGTTTTTTAACATAAACAAATTTTGGAATGCTAATATATTGATGTTCTACTTCTGTTCGACCTGGTATGACCACGCTCACACAAACAGAGGCAGCTGGAATTTCAAACTCTACTTCGAATGTGCGGCTTATTTCTCCGTGTGTACAGGGAGTCCACAACGAATGTATCCGACGATGTATGTATACATAGATGATACCGGTATCTATTCGTTGTTGGGCTGTTGTATGGTTCCGGTATCATATCTACATACATCGGTCAGTGGATACATTTTTTTGTAGACACCCTGCATAGAGGGCACGGGTATTATTTAGTAATTTACAAACTGCGCTTTGAACTCATCTTTCGTGGGGAAATAGAGGAAGTGACTAGTGGCACAGTCGGTGCGTAATATATAGAGACGTGCATTACTCACCCGTAAGCGCATACATCACCAGAGCGCGACCAGCCCCGCGATTGCCTATCTCAGGAGCACCAAACGGGCCTTACAGAGAGGCTTTACTCGCTGGCCGTCGTCTTCCCCCGAGCTTTTTGCCGCCCGTATCATGGCATCGAGACGCTTATTAAGGTCTTGTGTTTCGCAACCTTTGTGTGCTATTTTCATGCTTCGTGGCGCTGCGAGGTGTGTCTTTCTCGCCCCATTACTACCACTGATGCAGTAGAATTTCTTGTATGCGAGATAGTGATGCATAAGAGTCTGATAGAGCTCAGACTAGAGGCTTGACTTCCGTGTGACACAATTATAAATATTATGGTGATAAATAATTTTTTAGCAGTGAAAAACTATTTTTTCGCGTAGATCACTTGCTCTGCAGCATTGAAATCGTTCTTCCCAACTTGATAGCTCGCAAACTGATACTTCTGTCATATTTAAATTGACTTTGTTTAGGAGATATACAGAGGGTTAAGTTGCAGCGCATGGCAACGATTTTTCATTCCGGTATTGTTAATCCATGTCGTGAAATTAATAGTTCTCCGGTTGTTTCTCGAAGATGTTTTCAATCGATTTTCGGCTGAGCTGGAGGGAAAGGGGTAATTTAAGCATTGCATTTAGTCTTTTTATTTTTTTTTCGTGCGTTCAGCGCACACTAGCACTGAACTTTCAAATTGGAAAAAACTCTAAATTTCTGTAATCAAAATTATCATTTTGGATCAAGGCCTAATCTTCCTATATGTGCCAATTTTGTGAATATTCTCCACTCAGATGTGATATCCGGCCACAATGTTACTCCATTTTATCCCACGTACACATGTCCCTATAATGCTGAAGAGTTGTGTTGCTTCTTGACTATAATCTGATTTTTCTTAAAAATTTCTGTGAAGAAATTAAAAAACAGCTCATTTTTATGTTTTTCGAAGTCTTCTCTTCCTTTTAGTTATTTTTTTTGCGAAAAATTTCTTAGGATTACAGTGAGCTCAGCTGTCATTTTCTGTGTAGTAGATGGTAGGTTGCTTCTATCTTTTATCTTATATGTATTTTTTTTTTTTTTTTTTTTCTTTTTCTAATATTTTATTTTCAATAAGTATATAAATTAATATGTGTGTGTACGTGTGTAGGTATATATATGTATCTACATAAATAGATATACATGTTTCTATTTCATTTCTTTACGCAAAAACCATTCGGTTAATAAATTTTATTGCAATTGCGAAATGATTCAAAAATAGATCTAGCACTTCCCCAGAGGGCGTTTCTGTGAATCGGATTAATGTCATATATAATTAATGAAATAAAGTGCAATTTGAGCATATGAATCGTAGTAAAATTATCTTTCTGTCCGTGTGTTGTACAAGCTATGAATTTTGATATTGAATATATGTTTGTTTACCCATTTCTACCAATATTTTGTAGATATTTGTCAATCATGAGTGGTAACCGGCTTACACTGTATCTCTATTTTATCCCATGTACCCATGTCCGCATGATGTGGTGAATATCGAGAAGATACGAAATATGTTTTTGGTGGTGATAGGGCTTTGCATATTTTTTAGGGCATATTTTTCATTTCTCATTCAACTACCCTTGACAGAGATAGACTATTGGCAAGCCACGTGTGGTTTTTCTATTAGTACGCCTCGTATATTTTGTCTATTAATATGCCTCGTATGGTCTATCTATTTTGTACACCTCTGATAGCTTGTCTATTAGTACACCTCGTATAGTTTGCCTATTATTATTATGCCTCGTATGGCTTATCTATTTGTACACCTCGGATGGTTTGTCAATTAGTACTCCTTGTATAGAACTTTTGTTAGACTACTAGCACACCACGAATGGTTTGTCTATTAGTACGCCTCGTATATTTTGTCAATTAATATGCCTCGTATGGTCTATCTACTTGTACACCTCTGACAGTTTGTCTATTAGTACACCTCGTATAGTTTGTCTATTATTATGCCTCGTATGGCTCATCTACTTGTACACCTCGGATGGTTTGTCAATTAGTACTCCTCGTATGGAACATTTGTTTTAGGATGCCCTATATTTAAGAAACTTTTAAAAGCCAATATGTTGGCATGTATCTCATGTGACAATTTGGAAATAAACATTTTTTCTTTTCTTTTCTTTCTTTTCTGTTGGATAATATTGAAACCTTACTTCATTCCGACCTGCACTTCCTCCCTCCGATTTACAATCTCATTCAGAGGGACTAAGTACGTCATATGTAAAAGCAATCTTTATTTTCACGCACGCAACATTAAAATATATATATATATTAGAGAGAGTTAACGCATTCACGCTAGTGGGTTATGAAAACTTCCGCCGTGTGCGGTATTTTTGATGATATTTTTGGGCGAACTCAAGGAATTTTCAGCACCACGTGTTTCCAAATAGAGTACGAACTAACTTGAGCCCCTGAGAGAGAGCGAAGTGAAGACATACGAGCATTACTGCGCTGATTTTTTGCTTGATGCGTTTCTTCAATTTATTTTTGAATCGAGCAGCCTTTTCGTCAAAGCTCGCATGGGATTTGCAGAATTTCAGGTTTCTTTCTGACTGGTACATGCAGTTTTCTTCTAGTTTATTATCCGAGAAAAATACTAATTTGCTAGTCTTCCACCTATGGTGGCTTAATGAAATCTAAGCTGCTATACTATTCAACAATCTACACTTAAATAATTATTATTCAAGAATAAAATTCTAAGCCAATAACGTTCGAGTTATTTTAAGGAACTGCCTCGCTAGGCACGGAATCACTTTATTGCAAGCAAATTATATCCCACATGCTGTGCATGACGACTTGATACTCAATGTCTGCGTCCCGCACGGTACGACAGCACAGCAGTCTGACAAAACACTAATTGAGGCCTTTAACGTCGGAATTTTTGTACTCATATTCCCGTCATCACAACCACCGTCACTAAACTACCGCCGGCATCAGGCAGTCACCGATATCAGGATGAGGAAGGAACTGCCACTCGGTAGTGAACTCCAAAGAACACATTAGGGAACTAATTCAACGAGAAGTACAATATGTTGAGACTATTTTCGAAAGAGGACCGTAGAGTCCTCTCGGGTGTTAGAGGGTTAAGGCCCTTAGAATCACACGGTGCCAAGCTTCGTTTTGAAACACCTTAGAAAACGGCCTCAGAGTTCGGCGACTTAGAAAATGTCGCATCTGAGCACCTCATAAAGGTATTCGAAATTTTGTAGCTATCTTCCTGGACCTCGGATTCACTCTCCTGACAAAGGAAAATATGTGGATGATAGCGGTATACACAAGTGTTTCTCTGCCTTTTCTGCACAGATTCCGCGTTCCCTCAACTCCATACTAAACGGTACCTTCCTCTCTTTAGATGGCCTTTGCTGCGGATAGGGAGGCTTAAACTAACAAATAATCTAAAACAATTTTTGCAAGACGTATTTCTCACTTAATACAGCATAATTCTAGGGTGTCTTCAAATCTCCCCGTTTGCTGGACGCCATGACACGGGGTGGGTGCGGGGCCACCCATAACGCAACGGGGCTCCGGTAATGCTAACCTGCTTTGACAGCGAGGGTAGTGGTCTAAGCCAGTGGTTCTTAAACTTTTTACTCCCACGCCCCCTTAACGATCAGGGTAAATTGTGAGCAGATGGACTTGTAAATAAGAGATCACAACAAAGAATACTGTGAATAAGTTCTCAAACATATTCAACAGTCAAAGTTCACTCTTTTGTCGAAAACACCGCTGGGAAAATCAGGCTTTACATCAGAGGCTCGCGCCCCCCCCCCCCCCCCCCCAGGTTAAGAACCACTGGGCCCTCATAACGATGTGTGCCATGAGTGCAAGCTCAGCATTGTGTCTGCTCGCCGTAATGCCGCCTGCTCGCGCCGCAGCAGCCACAAAGCTGCATCGGCCTGTGCTGCTAATGCTCTTCCCCTTCAGCTTAGTAATATCGAAACTATTGTGCTACTGCATTGATCTGGCTTGCGCTTGGTTAATCCAAAGTTAGTCAATGGGTAACGTACAAGCACTGAATGTTCTCAGCGATTTGGGTTGAGCGAATACGAACTTGCGTTGCCTTTTGATCTTTGAACGACTCGATGTAATGGATGACTGCACAGCTGTCGTCCAAAATTTTAAGGGCTTTTCGATTTGAGAAGCTAAATTAAATAATATGAAATACCACTGTGGGTATGTCTTATTTGTTTACACTTTATTTTTTTTCTTCTGTGTCGTAGAAAAAAAATTTAAATCACCAGTTATTTGAGAAAATATTATCGTTCAAGAGTGGAGTAAAGCTCTGAGTGTTTATTTTCGTCCAGATCTCAAAATACCATAACCTCCTTTTCTAGCAGATACATTCGTGATGAATATTCCAAGGTCGCTTAAATCAAGAATTTCAAATCCAACTCCTAATTCTGCTTGTGAGATCTGCTGTACTGTGGCACAATTATACCTATGTATACTAATGAACACACAGCAGACAGACTGTTGAGGTTACATTTGAAGCCACTGACTCTACGTTAACGCGTCCAGTGGCTTTTTTCTGACTTTAATCGACCGTTGTGTGCTTCAGTTAAGGTAGCTGTTTAAATTGAGAATGAAATCCTTCTCTTCAAGTTCTGAATAAAACTTAAACATTGAGTTTGTAGTTCACGCGTGTGCTCTGTTGAGTAGAGGCGCTGAAGGAAATTTTGTGCTTCTTTCATGTGCGCACCGCGTAGTGCGTACTGTGTGATCATGCTTGTTGTGTACCACCTTAGTGAGTCGCATTTCCCATAGTTAATAATAGGAAAACTTCATGCCTTTTACGCCTCATTTAAAAGCGCTTAATTGTTATCACGATGGTAGTCGTGACGTATCGTGATTGGCTGTCATTCTGAGTATTTTTTAAACCAACAAATTACTCATTGTCTGCCCTACGCCTCTACTTCAAAATGAGACACTCAACAGCTTTTCATATTAGCTAATCAGCATTTATCGGCATTTCGGAGCAATAATGAATACAATGGTATAATTATGCTGCATTTATCGGGAGATATCACGGCTGGAAGTGTCTCTTTGCTGCGAGGCTCGCCAGTTTGAGCAGCAGCTTCTGCAACACGCGGGCCTGAAGATCAAGTCCAAAGCTCGTCTTTGTTGAGCCCGCCGCTAATAAAGCGCCCAGACAACATGTTAATGGAATTAATGACTTCGAATAACTCAATTACTGAGCGCTAACATCACTCAAGAGATCGATGCTGTCACCTAAGTGTCATAAATGTATCATGAGTAACAATTTCTCAGGGCACTTCAGTTCTCAAGTCTCCAGTCTGATGCCAACACGAGTCGGCGGGCATGCCTCAGATGATACGCTTGACGATACCTCCGCGATACAGGCCTAATTATGACAGCTACCGTCACTGAACTGTGATGGATAGTCGCTACTGCTAGTGCTATTTCCCTCTACGGACCATCCGTGGCAGTAGAGCGATGTAGATCATACGCTCTCCGGGATTCCATTCCCAAAACCAGACGCCTTCAGTTGTGATAACGCGTGCCCGACTCGTTCCAACTCACGCAAAAACTTCTGCCAGCATTAATGTACGGAGCGACAAAGCAACGACTCAACCTTTACTTGAAACTTCAACGTAAGGATTTGAAGCTCCATGGCAAAAACTCGACCTTTACTTGAAAACAAGTCAGTATAATGATTTTACGGATGGCTCAGTGTTAGGATTTGAAGCTCCAGAGCAAAAAAATCGATCATTGCTTGAAAACTAGTCAGTGTTAGGATGTTACGGCTCGCTGAAAGATTCAACTTTAACTTGGAAACTTCAGAGGTAGGATATGAAGCTCCAAAACAAGTATTCAATCTTTGCCAAAAAATCTCAGTCAGTTATGGTAATTTTTAGGAGGAAATTAAAAGAGGACAATCCACCACAGATGTATTGGAGTCTCCGTAGTTTTAAGAAGACATTGTTGTTCAATGAAGTAGGTTTAACATTTAGAGACCGTTTAGAAGAACTGGTTCAGTTATAGGAACGACGCATCCTGGAATGAAAAAAACAAGAAACCTAAGTACAAATCATCCAAGCTATCAAAGAGTTACTATGTTTCAGTTATAGGCACGTTGCTTTGTTCATGAACAGGAATCTCCCTCCGCTCACCCAAAAGATAACGCAGGCTTATTCATAGTATAACCAGGCGACACGCCGACGATGGGCCTCCACTAACCACAAGGAAAGTTTAACCAAGCGCCACCGAAGAAGTAGAGATGCGCCGCGTATTCTTATCTGAACAATGTTCGAGTTCACAGTTACGTTTACTAGGACACGATAATACGAAGTATTCGACTAATTCACAAAAGTATGGCAGTATGATTAATATACGAGTTTCAATACAACAGCCTAGTTTACGTACCTATTTGTCGCCTTCAAAAGGGACCATAAACAAGAGCCTCTGAAGCTTTTAGAAAGAGGAAAATAGATTAAGGAATAGTTCCACTCAATACCAAGTAGAAGGTTAATTTGTTAGGAATCATGCGATATAAGCATGGCTTAATGTTAATTAGTTAAGATAAGGACATCGCCTCAGGTAAGTTTAAGTTAATTCTGCTTTCAAGCAGCCAATACATTTCACAGTTAAAGGTCAAATTCGTTTAATTCTGCGTAACGCAGCCGATAAGTAAATCCGCCACACGGGCAGCCAGAGGGTCACAGACCACTCCTCTACTTCTAGTTAAAGGTAGTTTAGTTTCATTTAATTTATTTACTCGTTTTAATATGGGAGATTAAAACCGGCATTAAGCCAAACTCACGAACAAACTAAAGAGTGGAACGAAAGAGGCGCAAACATGCAAATTCATAACTCAATAAAACGAAAACACAGTCACACAAACTAAACCTTAAGCTGAAAAGAAGAAATTTAACGGAAAAGAACTTAATGGGCGAACAAAACGGCTCTCAAAATCAATCTGCCTCAGCTTGCGCAAGACCCGCCTATCACACATCCAATTGCAGGTGTCAAACAATTGACTGCACTTAAGCGCACGCTAAGTTTTCTAATTCAACTCTGAAGGTCACGGTTAAAGAATGAAATTTTCAATACAGTGTTAGGATACGAATATCAAAGCAAGGACTCAACCTTTACTTGAAAGCTTCAGGCATTGTTAGGATACGAAAATCAAAGCAAGGACTTAACCTTTACTTGAAAGCTTCAGCCAGTGTCAGAATATTGAGCTCCAATTAAAGAAAGAAATTCGGGTCGCAGCGTCAACTGAGCAGAACTAGGAATAAAGGGTCAACTAGAGAAACATCATTATCGTACATTTAATGATAGAGTCGTCCCGCAACGTAATATCGTGTTCGTATTTGCACGTTCTTACCGCCGTGAAATTCTTGAGCCGCAGTTTGGATCATCTAGTTAATATAGAAGTGAAAGTTTGTCTCACAGTTTGTCAGGACATTGAGAGATGACCTTCTCGCTCTGAACTAAGTGGAAAGATCAATCAAAGCACAGACGCTCTCCCTGCTGTAGGCGCAGGCAGCCTGGCTGGGGGCAAGATGGAGCGCTGTGGTGAGGTGATTTGTGCGATGTTACGGAAACTGCGGCAGCCTCCTCACTTTTGGCGCCATGTCTCACGTAACAACCAACGAATTAGAGTGAACTCAAAATTTCTTGGATAAACATGGTGCGGCAGTCAATCCTGCATTTTTAGGTTTCCACAGCCTTATCAAAATGCAGCATTGACTGCTGCACCTCCGTACGTACGGGAGATTCTTGGCACTGGATATACATACAGGATTACCTAGGCCCGTAAAATTAGGATAGCAGTAAGGCAGATGTAAGACACTCGTACCACTGGGCATATGTTATAAGGAGAGATTTAACACGTATCCGACAAGGGGACCCGTTGGTTGGTCGATTTGATTTTTAATTAGCTCCGAAGTGACCTATCGGTGCTCAGAAATTCACTTTATATAATTTAATTTGCTTATGCAAAGATATAATGTACCTTTGCAGTAGGCAAAAGCCAATGAAAGTACGTTATAGTTCATATTGTACCAATAATAAATGATGAATATTGAAAATGGATTTAGTTCAAGTTCTACATGTTGAGGCTGTTTCAGTTAGAGACCAACTTCCAAATTATGAATTTATTGATGAAAACCACTTCAGTTGATCGAGTGTTGTACAAATGCTGCAAAAACCTACGGACGATGAGCGTAAACAAACTGTTCCACTCACACTGACATCTTTATTGGCATAATTATATAAACTATGTTCCTAAAGTGAAATGTAAATGATGAGCAGCGATTGTCAACACGGAAAATTTCAATTGACCGAGTTTAGCTTAAATGTTGAAAAAACCTACAAACGATGAGTGTAAACAAACGTTTCACTCACACTAACATCTTCATAAGCATAATTATCTAAACCATGTTCCAAAAATTAAATGTGAATAATGACCAACTATTGTCAGCAGATGAGACTCCCGAGCTTGTCTGCTCATTCTTGTTACGGTAGGTCTCTTGAATGGGAAGATATGGGGCAACGTTGTTACATCTCTGTGCTGAAAATGGCTTAAAACAAGCAATGTATCATTACTGCTATTTATTTTAAATAACTAAGTGCTATTTTGTGAAGTATCTCGATCTGGAGAGCTGCCTTGAACTTACAATGTACCATTTCAGCTGTTTTTTCAATAACAAGGTACCAGTCATGGAACCATCATTGAGTGGAGCTACGATCGTAGCTGATATTCAATGAATTATTTTGCCCGAGATGTCGGTGAGCATCAGTATTCAAAATTGATTTTTTTGTGATAGCTGCTCAATCGCGTCAGATTAACAAACAAGCTGGTGAACCATTGTTACTGGAAGCTGGGAGTGGACGATGACAATCAAGCCAACAAGATGACCCGAGTGTTATGCATACGAGTGAATGGCTTTGGATTATTGTTAGTGTAATTCTAATTGTCATGCAGCTATGCAGGTCGCCCTCTTGCGCCACTAGCATCCCTCTCGTCTCATTTTATATATCAGTATTTTTTAAGCTAACATTTCTTTGGGTGATTCTTTTATAATTATTTGCTGACGATCAATACCGGATCAGTGTCAGGGAATTGACTAAAACGGACAAAAACTCCGTTCTTCCATGTAAAAATTCAGACTCGCTTTTGGCGTTACCAGTTAGCTCGACACAAAAAGTTTCATAGCAACAGCGCAGTGTGTTCGAACGATAATGAAATGTGTGCGCTGAAACTAATGAAGCAACCAGCCCACACATCTCTGATTCCAGCGCTCTAAAGGTGCATAATTACGAAGACCGGCGGGAGGAAGAAGTTCCTCACCTCCAGATATTGAGGCGTTTGTCCAGGTTTAATTGTTTTCTATAGAGCATCGAACCGCAGCTCTAACTTTTTGCCGCTCTTTAATGGCGAGCCGATCATCTCTGATTGGTCGCTAATTAGACAACACTATTTGTGTAGGCCAATCAGCAGCTCGTAAAGCTGCCACCTAAATTCTCGCTCACTGCAGCAGAAGAAAGACAACAGGCGTTGAAAGAAAGACGCCAGGCCTGGCACGGTGTAGCGAGTGCTTTACGACGCGGTCTCGCTCCAGCCCTCGCCGTAACGCGGCTGTGTTGGGGTGCTTTATATAACCACCCTACACCCGCTGCTGCTCCTGCTTATCTCGCCCTCTACGCCGCTGCTGCTGCGCTCTGTATCTTGTCGTTGTGCGAGCTGCTGCCTTTAACAGCAGGTTGTTCATAGCTGTCCATGACATAGCTGGAACCATGAGCTGTTTACATTGCTGTAACCATGAGCTCTTGCACACAATAGCTATAACCATGGGCTGCCCATTGGTTACTGCCCGAGCGATGTATCATCCCCAAATAGTAGAAACAAATGGAGACCAAAGCCGGTTAGCGTACCATAGAGTTACGAAAAATCTTATACTCACTAAAGAATACCAAAGCGACTGGACATGATGGCATAAGCCTCCAACATATAAAAGACAGCTTCCCTGTCACAGCACCCCTCATTCGTTTGATAATAAATACATCTATAGCCACAAACAAGTTTCCCGACCAATGGAAATTATCCATTATTAAGCCATTACATAAATCTGGTGATATCGACATAGCGTCAAACTACAGACCAATCAGTCTCCTGCCTGTTATGTCCAAAATATTAGAAAAAGTAATAACAAACCAGCTCTCGTCTTACATAGACGAGTCACATCTACTGCATCGCAATCAATATGCTTACAGAAGGAATACCAGTACTCAGGACGCCCTGTTAAACATAACAGAAAAAATTTACAATGATATTGACCAAAAAAAATTAACTCTCTTACTATTGCTTGATCTCTCCAAAGCTTTCGACAGTGTTGAGCATAAGAAACTTCTACAAAAAATTTCAAACCTCAGAATTGACACTCAATGGTTTGAAAGCTACCTACTAAACCGCTCTCATGCAGTGTGCTTGAATAACAAAATGTCATCATTCATACCAAACAATTTTGGCGTTCCTCAAGGTTCAATCATCGGCCCGCTCTTATTTTCAATTTTCATCAATGATTTCCCCACCATGCCGGCAAACACAAAAATCTCAATGTATGCTGATGACGTACAAATTGCCATGACAAGCTCAACAGCAGATTTAAAAGAAACACAAGCCAACGCTGAAAACCTTCTGAGAAATCTGAAATTGTGGTATGACCAAAATGGCCTCAAACTTAACGCAAGTAAAACGCAATGCATTATTTTTGGATCACAGAATGCGACTAAAAATTTACCACCTTTCAAGCTAACATTTGGAGACGATACAATTGAACCAGTAGAGACGGTAAAAAATCTGGGTGTTTGGTTTGACAAAAATATGACTTTCAATTCACACGTCGAAACAATGTGCAACAAAATAAACGGAACCTTAATGTTCTTTCATCGCATTAAGAACACACTTGACGAAAAATCTAGATTGTTAGTGATTCAGTCTTTAGTTTTATCGCGCCTGGACTACTGCAGTCTTGTATGGGGAAATTTACCTCAATATCGTCAGGAAGAGTTGCAAAAATGTCTAAACTTCGCCGCCAAAGTGGTGTGCAAAGGAAATTTCAATAAATACGATCATGTCACCCCTCTTTTAAGAAAACTCGACTGGATCCCAATACCGAACAGATTCATGATCCAAAAAGCTCGACGAGTGTTCTCCTCTCTGTACCTCCCCCAAAGTAATGCAGAGGTGGTAAAATTTTTTCCATCTAATATCCCAAACAAAAAACCAAATCGGAGGAATGATGTTTTAGTCAGTTACCGTTCATCTAACGTGGGACAAAAAGCTCTCTCAGTTTCTGGAGCTTTTTTGTGGAACAAGCTTCCCCAGCATATCAAAAACTCTAAAACTGTAAAAGAATTTAGAGTAAATGTGTCACGTCATTTTGCATCTCTATAGACCTGCAGCATTTCGGCGTGAATTTCCCATTTACCAGAAATTTTAATTTTCCTGAAATTTCTGTTAGAAAATTAGAAACTATTTCATTTTACGTTTGCTAAGCCATTCGTGCATTCATCTTAACTATTTCTGTCGACAATAATGAGCACCCCAGCCGTGAGTTCAATACAGCAGAATGAACGTTTTTTCCATAATTATGAGTATTTCCTCATCTTTATTTTGTTATTTTTTCTTCTCTGTGTTAATATTTAACATCCGTATGGAAAACATACTCTGAAATACATTTTGTGTGTACACCAATATACAGGTTTATAAATGTGAGGATTGTGCAAAGTTTATAATGAATTAAATTTTGGCTAACGTTGTCTCGTTATTTCAAAATCATTCTCGAAGATGTTTTCAATCGATTTCGGCTGAGCTGGGGGGAGGGGTTAATTTAAGCATTTTCATTTAGTCTTTTAATATTTTTCCGTGCGTTCAGTGCTCACCAGCACTAAACTTTAAAATCGAAAAAAACTGTTAATTTCTGTTATCAAAATTATCACTTTTGGACCATTGCTTAATCTACCTATATGTGCCAAATTTTGTAAATATTCTCCACTCAAATGTGATATCCGGCCACAATGTTACTCCATTTTATCCCATGTACACATGTCTGTATAATGCTGAAGAGTTGTGTTGTTTCTTGACTGTAACCTGAGTTTTCTTAAAAATTTCTATGAAGAAACTAAAAACCAGTTCATTTTACGTTTTCCGAAGTCTTCTTTTCCTTTTAGTTATTTTTTTTCGAATAATTTCTTAGGATTACAATGAGCTCAACTGTCATTATCGGTGTAATAGATGGTAGGTTGTTTCTATCCTCTTATTTTATATTTGTATTTTTTTCTTATATTTCATTCTCAATAAGTACATATATTAATATGTGTGTGTACGTATATAGGTATATATATATCTACATAAATAGATATACATGTTTCTATTTCATTTCTTTACACAAAAACCATCCGGTTTATAAATTTTATTGCACTAGCGAAATGATTCAAAAATAGATCTCCCACTTACACCAGAGGACGTCTCTGTGAATCGGATTAATGACAAATACAATTAATGAAATTAATCGTAATTTGAGCGTATGAATCGTGGTAAAATTATCTTTCTGTCCGTATGTTGTACAAGCAAATTTTGATGTTGAGTATATGTTTGTTTGCGCATTTCTGCCAAAATTTTGTAGATATTTGTCAATCATGAGTGGTAACTGGCCTACACTGTATCTCCATTTTATCCCATGTACCCATGTCCGCATGATGTTGCAGAGAATATCGAGAAGATATGATATATGATATGATATATTGAAGATATATGTTTTTTTTGTTGTTGTTCCTCAGCGGTAACTTGAGTTTTCTTAAAATTTCCTTTAGGAAATTAAAAAACCATTCCATTTATACGTTTTTCGAAGTCCTTTTCTATACCTTATCTTTCCTCAGGTTATTTCTCACGATTCATCAGAGCTTGGGCTGTCATTTTAAATATTGAAAGAGTAAGATTATTTTTCATGTCCATTAGCATTTTTCTTATATTCGTTTTCAATACGTATATATATGAATATGTGTGTTGGTGTGTGCGTGAGTATGTACGTGTGCGCACGCAAACATAAATGTTTATGTATCAGTGTAAACATGCACACGTTTCGCACACATATATGCGCACATGTACATATATCGGTTTCTATCTCTACTTTTTGCATAAAAAGCAAAACCTCAAGACACATTACATTTTACCTAAAGCTCTGCGATCAGTTAACACTGCACCAAATTTCAGAAATAAACAAATTGATTGCGCTTGCTTTATGATTTATAAATCGATCTATCACGACCCCGAAGGGCATTTCTGTGAACAGAAGAAATTAAAAAGTATAAACAGACAAAGGAAATAAAGCACTCGTGCAAAAATTATCTCTATATTTGTATGCCGAACAAGCCATGCATTTCAATTTTGAGTGTAAGTTTGTTTATGCATTCCTAGATGTGCGTGCTGTGTTGCGCGATGTTCTTTACAAATTATTTCGAGACTATCTTTTTCTCAATACTTGATTGTCATTTACGGTGTTGTTTCAATCTAGTACGGTGTAGCGTTTTTTTGTATTTTTAGTGTAGCGTTTTTTTTAGGTGTAGCGTTTTTTTTTTGTATTTTTCCTACTTCGATGATCTTATAAATAATTCGAAAAATACTAAAGAACTCTTCGAAACTGCCAAGTTCTTAGTTGAAATTATCGAAGTAGGAAAAAGGCAAGAAGCGCTGTACCGGAATCTCTTGGAATATAAAATATCCAAGAGATAATATTTCTCATTTCTCATTCAACTACCCTTGACAGAGTTAAACTATTAGCACGACCCGTATGGTTTGTCTATTAGTACGCCTCGTATATTTTTTCTATTAATATGCCTCGTATGGTCTATCTATCTGTACACCTATGATAGTATTGTCTAATATTACATCTCGTATAGTTTGTCTATTATTATGCCTCGTACGGCTTATCTATTTGTACACCTCATATGGTTTGTCAATTAGTATTCCTCGTATGGAACTTTGTTAGACTATTAGCACACCACGTGTGGTTTGTCTATTATAGTACGCCTCGTATATTATGTCTATTAATATGCCTCGTATGGTCTATCTATTTGTACACCTCTGATAGTTTATCTATTAGCACACCTCATATAGTTTGTCGATTATTATGCCTCGTATGGCTTATCTATTTTTACACCTCGGATGGTTTGTCAATTAATACTCCTCGTATGGATCTTTTGTTTTAGGACGTCTTATATTAAGGAACTTTTAAAAGCCAATATGTTGGCATATGTATCTCATGTGACAACTTGGAAATAAACGTTTTTTTTGTTTTTTGTTACACATAGGTGTGCATGACATAGCTTTAATTATGAGCTGCTCATTGGTTATTCATAGCTGTCCATGGCATAGCTATAACTATGAGCTGTCCATTAATTATACATAGTTGTCCATTGCTTATACATTGGTTACACATAGCTCGAACCTGCATGTCCATAAGTGTAATTTAACTGTAAATTTTTATAATAATACAGTGGCACTTTGTACAGATGGCTATAAGTATTGCTTATTTTGCATGCGTTATTCGTAGTCTTGGAATCGCTCGATTATCCAAGTTTATGCTAATAAGGTTGAGCTGGATTGTACTAACACACGCAAATACTGTCAGATTGCGTATACATGGAATCCAGGAGAATTAAACAAACAATTTCCCTTGAGAATGATGATCGAACTTAGTAAGTTAGGCTTTAGATTGGTTTTCTTGGTGGTCGGAAAGTGCACTAATGGGAAAAGTCCATAGCCGTCTGTCAGTGACTGAGGGTTTTGGTGACCCCAACTTTAATTGGGTGCACAGCTATATTCTTTGATGAAGTAATGAGTAACAAGAGTGCCACCTACTCATAAAAAATATGCTTTCAGCTGGGAATGATTCTTTACCCAGTCTAACTTTTTCGCCGCCTGCATGCATTTTTTTCACCGCCCCAGTTATTGAACCGCTTAGGCGGCGAAAAACAAGCATGCTCCAGCGAAAAAGTGTGACTGGGTATACATAACATATCGAATTACCTCACGCCCACGAACGTTGGCTCGGCGAGCTGATCAATGCGCTACTGCTTTGAGCTTCCTACAGGTTTTTGCTAACTATGTGGCCAGACTGGAGAAGTGCTCGGCTTTTTCTACCTCGTCCTTATCGACTCGCTCCGATTTATGCATCCCTTCGCGTCGTGCGCTACAACTTATTTAATTCATTACTGTGCAGCCAGAATGAGTGCGAGTAAAAGGATGAATGAATGAATATTTTATTGCGTGGTATTTAATGCTCTACTGACATCTGAAATCAAGTCCAATTAAATTACGTCAAAGAATCAGAAAAATGTTTGTGAACTCAATAGAGTAAATAAAGCAATAGTGAAGGTAAAGCTCTTCAATACGACGCTTGTGGCAAGCTCTGAAAAAAAAATACTGATCAGGTTTGAAAACTTTCCTCATGAAGAGAGCAACACAATATACCTCGCTGCAACAAAGTTCACCCACAAACTCCTGCGATAACAGTAGGAATTCAAACTCGTTAATCACAAGAAGACGTACAAGGAGCAGAAATTATCACATTCAGAACGCTTGAGATGTATGAATGTTATCTTTTACGTGGTCATTAACACGGGGTCTTTAGGACACACGCAGCGACGCTCTCACGGGATTTGCGCGCCCGCTGCGCAATATTCCTGCGACCGCTTCGGCTACCCAGGTGTGCCGCGCGAGATGTTCTGCAGCTCTGTCACTCCTCGCTCCCCTCCGAAACGCTGCACTTTAGTCAAATAATCCTCGAACACACGTCGGATTTACGCCTAAATCACACTGACCTAAGGTCTATTATGGTCACCGTGGCCGAGTGGTTAAGAGCGCGCCCTTCAGAGGAAGGTGTCGGCAGTCCGAATCCCGGCAACGTTACTCGGTTATTCTTCTCGTTGGAAAACGGAGAACTCAGCTACAATGCCCCACTCTACCCAGGTGTTGGAAATGGGTACCGGCTTGACCAGGGATAACCGTCATAGCGTCCTGGTGTTAGTTATAAGGCATTTGATAAACCGACGTACAAGATGATGTGTATCAGGCTTGATTGGAATAAAACATCCTTTATCCTTTATTCTCTGGCACATGAAGCAATCTGCCCTTGAACGGTCTCTGCACACCGTCTGCCTGCGTCGTCCATGGGCACAAGTGCGTACACTCCACGATGAGCACCTGTCCTCATCCATTTGGTGGAAGGTAAAGTGCAGCGCGGTCTAAATCTTATTTTGTCAAATCGATCACACTCAGTATTCATGCTCGGTCATCTCTCTCCTCTCCGATGATAGATGTCGCCTTCTCCAAACTTTTATGATGTAGTCTGGCAATTATCTCGCAGACATGAACTTGTATTCTCCTTTTTGCCCACTCCATAGCTGACAACTCCATTGCTGTGCGAGGTGGTCGAATGGATGGATTAATGACCCCATTGGAATCAGTGGATAGAATAATTTCATTCTCCAATAACGCATTGAAATGGGTATAATGGGGCAATTTTATCCTTGGCGCATGGCTTTCAGGCTGGTGAACTTAGGGTTCGAGTAAAATTATATCTGATTTTAAATCACGTAAGCAATATCCCGGGTGTCCGCTAAAAAAATTCGCCGATTTAAAAATGTTGTAGTTTGTAAAATGTTAGTGCTAGAAGGTGTCATTGAAAAGCACTAATAGGTCTCATTGAAAAGAGTAGGAGTTAAAATTTTATTTTCTTTAAATCATTTTGTTTATTTGGCATACCAGAAAGACAAAAAAATTAACATGTAAGGATTTCAATTAAAGACGATCGATAAAACGAAATCGGCGAGAAAATTTTCTACTGAGACACAGATGGAGAAAACTACTGTTAATTTTTGTTGTCAGAATAAAACTCTATTTAAAACCAGACAAAATGGTATGTTATCAAAAAATCTCACCATAGGATAACGATCGAAGATGATCATTTTGCAGTAGAATAAAAAATATGAGCAGCTTTGATCAAATATTCTTGGATAACATAAGTTTTAGTGATGAATGTCACCTTTGTTTAAAAGGTATGCCAAATACATGCAATTATCGAAATAAAGTAAAACTTCAAATCCTGTTCTTTTCAATAAAACCTATTTCAATCTTCTAGCACTAATATTTTACAAACTACAGTATTTTTGAATCGACGACTATTTTAGCGGACACCCTGTAGTTAAATATGTTAAATGAAAGAGAAATAAAGCGCGTGAATTTAGGTTACGGTGAAGCCTTACCGAAAAAAATACTGTCCAGGACACGCAAGCTTTACTCGCGAAACAGACCGGGTTTTATTTTAGACGTGTTCACACATCGTCCGATGCATTATATCAATTTGAAAATACTATAGCGTTTGAAATAAATATTCATTTGAAAGTAATTTATACAAATTGAAAATGGAAAATAAGAATGTTTTCAAACCATGAAGGATTTTTGAAAGGGAGAGTATATGCTTAATGAAGAAACTGACATTTCGTTAAAGCAATCGTTTTCTATAGGTAACACATTATTGGAATGTTGGAATATTTAGAGGATGTTCTTTTATTCTAAAAGTTTCTTTCGAAATTTCTTGCTTCCTGTGGAGGGAAAGACGTACTGAAGGCTTTCGCCGGAGGGAAGCAACACTTTGACACTGTTTGTTTGGCATCGGTTGCACATATGTGCAAAGTCATTAGAACACACGTCGACGTGTAGTCTCGTAAGCTGGCAGCCTGACTCGAGTCTTGCTTTGCCGGAAACTAGCTTGGTTTTCTACTAGGATATGTACTTATTTTTGCCCACTGCTGGCCAACATAATTCCTGATTTTAACCTACTCTTATTTTTGCAATTTCCTTCCACTAATGAAATCTTGAAATCAAATCTGGACGCGGACTTTATGCATGCTATAGAACTGTTCGATCATAACAGTGTCAGTATAACAGCGTATCAAAGGCCGTTTCATATAGCTATATACTTACATCCCTCGTCAGTAACTTTCTTAGCTAATAGGTTCTGATCATTCTTTCTAGGAAAATATATAAAATTAGTTTCGTCCTCTGAAATTCCGATAAAAAAACATGAGGGCTGTTTACCAGAAAAAATTCCCCTTCGGCTTAATCACTGATCATTGAGTTTTTAATTTATGATTCTAGCTCATAGTTAAAGCCGTCGTTGACTGAATCGGCCCTCATGATCGTGATTACAAAGCATGTTTTTGATTGCAGCTCTGATCAGTGAGTGAATAATGACAACAATGGTGAAATATGCAAATTGAATAAGACGGCAGGGTTAGATTACTCGTGTGTAACTGTCACATTAGTGATATTGATATGAATTTTAAAGTTGGCTTTTATAGAACATTTAGAAACGGCTTTCTCGCATGGCTCCTTCTAAGGAATATAAAGCGCAGCAACATCCTATCTATTCATGAGCCTCTGACTGGAACCTATCACCTCTTTAAGATTGAGTGAAAAACTAGCGATGAGATAACGCCCACCAGCCGCAGTCTCGCGCATCAAATGTTCCTTTTAATTTTGTTGGTGAAATATACGTTATCGGCTGCGCTCTAGGCCTCCTCGATGACAGATTCTTGTATCCTACCTACCGGCCGCCAGACCCTCATCACTCAAACGTTACGCGCGTGATAACGGAGATTTGTTCTGAGCTTAGCATGAGTCGCAGGCAGAATCATTCCAGGGTCCGGTCTGCGCCGTAACGCCTCTTGATCGACCCGAGGTAGGTTTAGTAAAGAGCTCAGAGAGCATCGTAAAGCGTCGTGTGTGAAAGCACTCAGCATATTAAATAGAACTAAACTCGAGTTGAAATCGGTCCCGATCGGCGATGCTCAGGCACAACAAGGGGGAGGTTGCAGCGCGGTCAGGGAAGTGTAGGACTGTAGGGAATTTGGACGGCGGTCTTGTTTGTAGATTTGCGGGGTGACGTTGGTGAATGGGAAGTGCCAGTCTCAGGGGCTGCCACCACTTGTAATGCTTTGTGGGTGGCACGGACCACACCACAAAATGTGTCACAATTGCACAATGTGCTCGTCTGGGTCTGTCATGACATGTTTATTGTCCCTTGGGTGTAAGAACTGGAATCTCACACATACATTTGGATTTAAAAAATCAATCACAGTTGCTGAATGCGCTCGTCTGGGTCTGTCAAGACCCAGTCAGGTTACCTGAGCTTTGACGAGAGCGTTACATATTTAGTAGCATATGTACTTTGGTTTAGTGGTGTTTATGTTGCGTTATGACTTAGTGACACATAGGTGCGACGTCGGGATTTGTATAACTGAAATAAAAATACCTTCTCTGAAATACGGAGACACGAAGGGAAAAGATGTTTCACTGAATAGTTTTCCTCGTTCAATTTTTTAAAAGAAGTATTTTTTACAAAGCAATATTCAGAAAATTACTTCACGAATTACGTGGTTTGAAATTTGCGAAGAATTGTTTCTGACTGGAATATCGCTAGCATTTTCATGAAATATTTGACATTATTTGTTTGGCATCGGTTGCACATAGGTGACCCGAAGTGCATTGTGTGACGCGCAGTCTCGTAAGCTATCAACCTGTCTCGAGTCTGGCTTTGCCGGAAACCAACTTTGTGCGTATTCTACTAGGATATGTACTTATTTCTGCCTACTGCGGGCCAAAATAATTCCTTATTTTATTTTTCTTAGAGTACGCTGCTGCTGCGGCTAGTGGCATGGGTATTGTGCGACTAGTAGCATGGGTATTGTGCGACTAGTGGCATGGGTATTGTGCGACTAGTGGCATGGGTATTGTGCGACTAGTGACATGGGTATTGTGCGACTAGTGACATGGGTATTGTGCGACTAGTGACATGGGTATTGTGCGACTAGTGGCATGGGTATTGTGCGACTAGTGGCATGGGTATTGTGCGACTAGTGACATGGGTATTGTGCGACTAGTGGCATGGGTATTGTGCGACTAGTGGCATGGGTATTGTGCGACTAGTGGCATGGGTATTGTGCGACTAGTGACATGGGTATTGTGCGATTAGTGGCATGGGTATTGTGCGAATAGTGACATGGGTATTGTGCGACTAGTGGCATGGGTATTGTGCGAATAGTGACATGGGTATTGTGCGACTGGTGACATGGGTATTGTGCGACTAGTGACATGGGTATTGTGCGACTAGTGACATGGGTATTGTGCGACTAGTGGCATGGGTATTGTGCGACTAGTGACATGGGTATTGTGCGACTAGTGACATGGGTATTGTGCGACTAGTGACATGGGTATTGTGCGACTAGTGACATGGGTATTGTGCGACTAGTGACATGGGTATTGTGCGACTAGTGACATGGGTATTGTGCGACTAGTGGCATGGGTATTGTGCGATTAGTGGCATGGGTATTGTGCGACTAGGGGCATGGGTATTGTGCGATTAGTGGCATGGGTATTGTGCGACTAGTGGCATGGGTATTGTGCGACTAGTGGCATGGGTATTGTGCGACTAGTGACATGGGTATTGTGCGACTAGTGACATGGGTATTGTGCGATTAGTGGCATGGGTATTGTGCGACTAGTGGCATGGGTATTGTGCGATTAGTGGCATGGGTATTGTGCGACTAGTGGCATGGGTATTGTGCGACTAGTGACATGGGTATTGTGCGACTAGTGACATGGGTATTGTGCGACTAGTGACATGGGTATTGTGCGACTAGTGACATGGGTATTGTGCGACTAGTGGCATGGGTATTGTGCGATTAGTGGCATGGGTATTGTGCGACTAGTGGCATGGGTATTGTGCGACTGGTGACATGGGTATTGTGCGACTAGTGACATGGGTATTGTGCGACTAGTGACATGGGTATTGTGCGACTAGTGGCATGGGTATTGTGCGAATAGTGACATGGGTATTGTGCGACTGGTGACATGGGTATTGTGCGACTAGTGACATGGGTATTGTGCGACTAGTGGCATGGGTATTGTGCGACTAGTGGCATGGGTATTGTGCGACTAGTGGCATGGGTATTGTGCGACTAGTGACATGGGTATTGTGCGACTAGTGGCATGGGTATTGTGCGACTAGTGACATGGGTATTGTGCGAATAGTGACATGGGTATTGTGCGACTAGTGGCATGGGTATTGTGCGACTGGTGACATGGGTATTGTGCGACTGGTGACATGGGTATTGTGCGACTAGTGGCATGGGTATTGTGCGACTGGTGGCATGGGTATTGTGCGACTAGTGACATGGGTATTGTGCGACTAGTGGCATGGGTATTGTGCGACTAGTGACATGGGTATTGTGCGACTAGTGGCATGGGTATTGTGCGACTAGTGGCATGGGTATTGTGCGACTGGTGACATGGGTATTGTGCGACTAGTGACATGGGTATTGTGCGACTAGTGACATGGGTATTGTGCGATTAGTGGCATGGGTATTGTGCGACTAGTGGCATGGGTATTGTGCGACTGGTGACATGGGTATTGTGCGACTAGTGACATGGGTATTGTGCGACTAGTGACATGGGTATTGTGCGACTAGTGGCATGGGTATTGTGCGACTAGTGGCATGGGTATTGTGCGACTGGTGACATGGGTATTGTGCGACTAGTGACATGGGTATTGTGCGACTAGTGACATGGGTATTGTGCGACTAGTGGCATGGGTATTGTGCGACTAGTGACATGGGTATTGTGCGACTAGTGGCATGGGTATTGTGCGATTAGTGGCATGGGTATTGTGCGATTAGTGGCATGGGTGTTGTGCGACTAGTGGCATGGGTATTGTGCGACTAGTGACATGGGTATTGTGCGACTAGTGGCATGGGTATTGTGCGACTAGTGGCATGGGTATTGTGCGACTAGTGGCATGGGTATTGTGCGACTAGTGGCATGGGTATTGTGCGACTAGTGGCATGGGTATTGTGCGACTAGTGACATGGGTATTGTGCGACTAGTGACATGGGTATTGTGCGACTAGTAGCATGGGTATTGTGCGACTAGTGGCATGGGTATTGTGCGACTAGTGGCATGGGTATTGTGCGACTAGTGGCATGGGTATTGTGCGACTAGTGGCATGGGTATTGTGCGACTAGTGACATGGGTATTGTGCGACTAGTGGCATGGGTATTGTGCGACTAGTGGCATGGGTATTGTGCGACTAGTGGCATGGGTATTGTGCGACTAGTGGCATGGGTATTGTGCGACTAGTAGCATGGGTATTGTGCGACTAGTGGCATGGGTATTGTGCGACTAGTGACATGGGTATTGTGCGACTAGTGGCATGGGTATTGTGCGACTAGTGGCATGGGTATTGTGCGACTAGTGGCATGGGTATTGTGCGACTGGTGACAGGGGTATTGTGCGACTAGTGGCATGGGTATTGTGCGACTGGTGACAGGGGTATTGTGCGACTAGTGGCATGGGTATTGTGCGACTAGTGGCATGGGTATTGTGCGACTAGTGGCATGGGTATTGTGCGACTGGTGACAGGGGTATTGTGCGACTAGTGGCATGGGTATTGTGCGACTGGTGACAGGGGTATTGTGCGACTAGTGGCATGGGTATTGTGCGACTAGTGGCATGGGTATTGTGCGACTAGTGGCATGGGTATTGTGCGACTGGTGACAGGGGTATTGTGCGACTAGTGGCATGGGTATTGTGCGACTAGTGGCATGGGTATTGTGCGACTAGTGGCATGGGTATTGTGCGACTAGTGGCATGGGTATTGTGCGACTAGTGGCATGGGTATTGTGCGACTAGTGGCATGGGTATTGTGCGACTAGTGGCATGGGTATTGTGCGACTGGTGACAGGGGTATTGTGCGACTAGTGACATGGGTATTGTGCGACTGGTGACAGGGGTATTGTGCGACTAGTGGCATGGGTATTGTGCGACTAGTGGCATGGGTATTGTGCGACTGGTGACAGGGGTATTGTGCGACTAGTGGCATGGGTATTGTGCGACTAGTGACATGGGTATTGTGCGACTAGTGGCATGGGTATTGTGCGACTAGTGGCATGGGTATTGTGCGACTAGTGGCATGGGTATTGTGCGACTGGTGACAGGGGTATTGTGCGACTAGTGGCATGGGTATTGTGCGACTAGTGGCATGGGTATTGTGCGACTAGTGGCATGGGTATTGTGCGACTAGTGACATGGGTATTGTGCGACTAGTGGTATGGGTATTGTGCGATTAGTGGCATGGGTATTGTGCGATTAGTGGCATGGGTGTTGTGCGACTAGTGGCATGGGTATTGTGCGACTAGTGACATGGGTATTGTGCGACTAGTGGCATGGGTATTGTGCGACTAGTGGCATGGGTATTGTGCGACTAGTGGCATGGGTATTGTGCGACTAGTGACATGGGTATTGTGCGACTAGTGGCATGGGTATTGTGCGACTAGTGGCATGGGTATTGTGCGACTAGTGGCATGGGTATTGTGCGACTAGTGGCATGGGTATTGTGCGACTAGTAGCATGGGTATTGTGCGACTAGTGGCATGGGTATTGTGCGACTAGTGACATGGGTATTGTGCGACTAGTGGCATGGGTATTGTGCGACTAGTGGCATGGGTATTGTGCGACTAGTGGCATGGGTATTGTGCGACTGGTGACAGGGGTATTGTGCGACTAGTGGCATGGGTATTGTGCGACTGGTGACAGGGGTATTGTGCGACTAGTGGCATGGGTATTGTGCGACTAGTGGCATGGGTATTGTGCGACTAGTGGCATGGGTATTGTGCGACTGGTGACAGGGGTATTGTGCGACTAGTGGCATGGGTATTGTGCGACTGGTGACAGGGGTATTGTGCGACTAGTGGCATGGGTATTGTGCGACTAGTGGCATGGGTATTGTGCGACTAGTGGCATGGGTATTGTGCGACTGGTGACAGGGGTATTGTGCGACTAGTGGCATGGGTATTGTGCGACTAGTGGCATGGGTATTGTGCGACTAGTGGCATGGGTATTGTGCGACTAGTGGCATGGGTATTGTGCGACTAGTGGCATGGGTATTGTGCGACTAGTGGCATGGGTATTGTGCGACTAGTGGCATGGGTATTGTGCGACTGGTGACAGGGGTATTGTGCGACTAGTGGCATGGGTATTGTGCGACTGGTGACAGGGGTATTGTGCGACTAGTGGCATGGGTATTGTGCGACTAGTGGCATGGGTATTGTGCGACTGGTGACAGGGGTATTGTGCGACTAGTGGCATGGGTATTGTGCGACTAGTGACATGGGTATTGTGCGACTAGTGGCATGGGTATTGTGCGACTAGTGGCATGGGTATTGTGCGACTAGTGGCATGGGTATTGTGCGACTGGTGACAGGGGTATTGTGCGACTAGTGGCATGGGTATTGTGCGACTAGTGGCATGGGTATTGTGCGACTAGTGGCATGGGTATTGTGCGACTAGTGACATGGGTATTGTGCGACTAGTGGCATGGGTATTGTGCGATTAGTGGCATGGGTATTGTGCGATTAGTGGCATGGGTGTTGTGCGACTAGTGGCATGGGTATTGTGCGACTAGTGACATGGGTATTGTGCGACTAGTGGCATGGGTATTGTGCGACTAGTGGCATGGGTATTGTGCGACTAGTGGCATGGGTATTGTGCGACTGGTGACAGGGGTATTGTGCGACTAGTGGCATGGGTATTGTGCGACTAGTGGCATGGGTATTGTGCGACTAGTGGCATGGGTATTGTGCGACTGGTGACAGGGGTATTGTGCGACTAGTGGCATGGGTATTGTGCGACTGGTGACAGGGGTATTGTGCGACTAGTGGCATGGGTATTGTGCGACTAGTGGCATGGGTATTGTGCGACTAGTGGCATGGGTATTGTGCGACTGGTGACAGGGGTATTGTGCGACTAGTGGCATGGGTATTGTGCGACTAGTGGCATGGGTATTGTGCGACTAGTGGCATGGGTATTGTGCGACTAGTGGCATGGGTATCGTGCGACTAGTGGCATGGGTATTGTGCGACTAGTGGCATGGGTATTGTGCGACTAGTGGCATGGGTATTGTGCGACTGGTGACAGGGGTATTGTGCGACTAGTGGCATGGGTATTGTGCGACTGGTGACAGGGGTATTGTGCGACTAGTGGCATGGGTATTGTGCGACTAGTGGCATGGGTATTGTGCGACTGGTGACAGGGGTATTGTGCGACTAGTGGCATGGGTATTGTGCGACTAGTGGCATGGGTATTGTGCGACTAGTGGCATGGGTATTGTGCGACTGGTGACAGGGGTATTGTGCGACTAGTGGCATGGGTATTGTGCGACTGGTGACAGGGGTATTGTGCGACTAGTGGCATGGGTATTGTGCGACTAGTGGCATGGGTATTGTGCGACTAGTGACATGGGTATTGTGCGACTAGTGGCATGGGTATTGTGCGACTGGTGACAGGGGTATTGTGCGACTAGTGACATAGGTATTACGATATTCATATGTGTGCATCAACTAAGGATCCTTACTTCAAGATATTCCAAAAACTAATGATGCGCGTTTTGCATCATCTTCATTGAAAATAAACTGTTTTCTTTTTCTTCTTTCTGCTGCTGCTGCTGCTGCTGCAGGAGCTGCAGGTGGCGAGGTGTAAGTGCGCGCTGTGGGCGTGCACGCACGCGCAGTTGCCCTCCGCCACAGCGCGCTCCGATAGCGCCACGGCGCACCGCCGCTCACATGATCTATGAGCTGCCCACACCTCCGCTGCTCTCTTGCTTCTTTTATTCTCTACCCAGTGTTTTCCAGTAATTTTTTTTGCTATTCACTATTTTTTACAAGAGAGTCCCTTCGGTTAAACGCATTGATTGAGACAGCCGCAGCTGCTGCATGTTAGCGTATATTACATAAATGATATATTAATTAATTAATTTGAATGTTTTTCGAGGGCTACGCAATGAATGCCACTGCCTGAGTCTAACCCATCCTCATTGTTTCGCACCGTGGTTTGTTGCAACTTTCGAGTTGCATTTAACTGCGGCTGCAATCACTTCAATAGCTTTTATTTCATTAGGATTTAGTTTCATAAGAAGCTTTAATGAAAATGAGGCTAATAACTGTAATTCCTCATGGCTTTAATTTTTTAATTTTTTAAGAAACTTTAATGAAAATGAAATTAAAAGCTTCATTTTCATTAGGAATATAGATAAAATTAGTTCATTGTCGCCTGTGTGACGCTACGACTGATCCCTCATTGTGTACAATGTTTCCGGTCAACAGCACTCAATGTTCCAGTGAGATACATTCGCGCGGACCTCATCTCATAGATTCAAACATATAGAAAAAAAGGAGAACCGTTCCTGGTTATTAAATTACCCAATAATTCAGTTGGCAAACCGTTCCAGGTTATTTACCCAATATACCTTATAATTCAATAACTTCTTTTCTCTTCATAGAGTTGCGAAGTACTTAGCCAGAGCGGATCCGCCGGCGAAGTTTCACGGCAGACAGCCCATGCTGCAGGCGCAGCTTGCTTGTAAAATATTTATTGGCCACATGAAGAATTTATCAGAAGAACATGACGGTGAGGGACCAATAACTGTTCCATCTTGGTTCGTGTAAGAATTGATGTGGGCTGCAAAACGACCAATCTGTGAAGCTTTTCAATCCAATTCATTTAGTCCTCTCCCCTATCAGATGAATCGGAATGATATCAGAGTATTGGTTAGGGTGCCTTCTTGTATGGGGTTCGATCCATGTTTGTGCGCAATAACAAAAACATAAAACGATGTGTCTTGAGACAACGGACGAAGAGGTACTGTATTTTACTTATCAAGTATCATCCAGCCCTTGAGAGCAGCCTCAACATTATTAAGTGAGGCTTAGAAACTAAATAAATAGAAAGTGAACTATTTTGGTATTTTAGTTTTGAAGAATTTTGTTCGTTCTGACAGTTTGTTCATACAGTTCAATTCGGCTTCTGGTACTACGTTCTGAACAATGACCCTGGGCAGCCTACATTTTTCGCCGCCTGCATGCATATTTTTCGCCACCCATGTAATTGAATCTCTTAGGGGGCGAAAAATATGCATTCTCCGGCGAAAAAGTTAGACTGGGTGGGCAGCCTCCTTCCCGCTCGTTGTGCACACGGCAAGGCTGAGATTCTCCATACTTTTTAGAAGCTCTGCGAAAACTTCCTGCCCTCCGGAAGCTGAAACTTTTCGTCTGAGTTTATTCAAGGTGGGCTGCAAAAAAGTTTTCCTGTTTTCACGTACACACTTGTGAATCGTAGCTATTTCTAGAAGCGCCGTAAAAATGCATCGTTGCTACGTCATTCCTATTTATGAGAACATACTTACCTAGGTTTGTTTACACTTGTGCCTTGAAATTGATTTCGAAATTGTTCAAAGACTTCTGTGACATTTTTGACGCCATTGAATGTTGTGACCAGGGATGATCGCTCTTCTTTTGTCAACTGCATCATTATGGGTCGAGGGAAAAGAATTTAATTTCTGTATTTGTAAAGAGAAATTAAATTAAGAACGGTCTCATAAATAGGAATGCAATAGAAAAGGCACATTTTTACATGAATTCTAAAAATAACTGCATTGCGTAGTTATAAATACTGAATAAATGAACTTCGTTGTGGTCCACCCTGTATACAGCGCAAAAATCAGGTTTTCCGTTCAAAGCTTTAACCATTCTGTTCGATAGGCATGAAGCCCCTGCATACACAGCCGGTGTAGGCGCGATATTTCAGGTGTGTACCTACAAGTTAACATTGGCAGCATCGGGAGCCCGTATTTCATGGTGCACTCCTTAACAACCACGCCTTGACACCTCTCAGGTCTATAACAAAGCGGCACACACCACCAACCTGTAGGTGACAGACCTATTGCTTCTACACGTGGAAGACGTAAGAACCTACGGACAAGATGGTTTTAATTCTACCTTGACTCTATTGCTACACTGGTCCTCTCTCAATACTTCAAGGAGGTTTAATGTATCCAACTTCCTTGCGATACTTCATACCCCGCCGCGCGCACCCCAATGATTCAGAGCCCCTCTCTGATGCGTCGTAAATTTTGTGGGTGACAGCGCCCCGTCGTTATATGTCCGTTCTGCCGAGCTCACTTGCGACAGTATTTGTTCTCAATTGGTGCACTAATGCCCCTGCATCGAAAATGTGCAGTGAACTGTTCGAATTTGAGCGATCATTTTTTTAGAGGCGGACCGTACGCATGTCTTGTGTTCCAGCATAAGTTTGTGAAACAAACCACGTTGCGCTGTTTACACGCGTGCTCACATATCATTTGCGGCTTGCTGAAGGTTAGCGCAAGTGTCAAAGTACTGTATGTTTTTATTACTAAAAGGTAAATCCTCTGTGATGTATAGTAATGGTTTTAAACTCGAGGCACTATGCTATTAAATATGTGGCCACGTTTATGTAATGAGCTACGACTCGTAAGCAAATACGAGCATACTTTGCCCAGAGAGTTGGCAGGCTATAACGAGATGGAAATGCCCACCAGATCCCTACGCACCTGGCTTGAGGAAGCGTGAACAAAATGCATTACAATATTATCTTGATAGATGCGACCAAATCCGTTCAAAATGCATCATAATCTGGATTTCTCTTCTATTTTAACTAGCATACAGGGTGTCTCCAAAAAATGTACTCACATCTCGGATGTCGAGAAATTTATTATTTATGAACATATAGTGAAATGAAATAGCATCGAATACAAAATACAAATGCATTTTAAAATTCATGTTCGCAACTGTTTAAATTTATGACCATATTTGTCCAGACAACGCTAATAACGCGCACCAAGGGACTCGCAAACGTCACGAAACAGGTCATTAGGAATATCGCGACATTGTCTTTCAATTTCCAATTTCACCGCATCGAGTGTTCTTGCGATAAAATTTGTCTTTGAGATATCACCAGAAAAGTCCATAGGCGCAAGGTTCAATCTGCTACAAATTTGTCTCTGATGCGAGCAATGGTCAGGCGCGTTGGTGGCGGTTTTGCAAATTCAGTTCTGAATCGTCAGCAAGCTTCATCAAGGTTCTGTTGATGCAAAATCTTGCCGTTTTTTCAAAAACTTCACATAAACTTTTGAGGTCGTTAAGCATAAAACATTCTGTGTACGATTAATAATAAAACGGTGAAATTTCGAAAGAAACCGGCAGCACGGATCATTACTGCTGCGGAATGTTTTGCTTTTTATAGACGGCTGGGAGGAGCCTGTTTTGCCATTTCACCAACACTTTGCCATTTCACCAACACTTTGTCATTTCACCATCGCTTGGTCATTTCACTATCCCTTTATCATTTCACCATCACTTTGTCATTTCACCATCACTTGGTCATTTCACTATCACTTCTACCATTTCACCATCACTTTGCCATTCCACCATCACTTTGTCATTTCACTATCACTTCTGCCATTTCACCATCACTTTTGCCATTTCACCACCACTTTGCCATTCCACCATCACTTTGCCATTTCGCCATCTATTTGCCATTTCACCATCGCTTTGCCATTTCACCATCACTTTGACTGGCCTGCGGCCGAGCCTTGAGATGGCAGGACGTGTGAGGCTCTCCTGTGCCTCCCAGCTCTGTCAAGCTCTGTCACTCGTCAAACTCGGACAGTCTGTGTAGCTTTTTATTTCTTCCGGCTCTTCTCAGCGGTAAAATGAATTTCATGATATTTAAGTGAGCGGAGGAAATCAAAACCTCTTTTATTTTGCTCATCAGATGCTTTATTTTGAGGTCAACTTCAGTTTTTCAACTCAATAAATACGTGCGCTTCTCTACACTGCTTCAACATTTGGAATTGCAGTGCATGACGAGAAACAGATGGAGTGCTGTTGTAGAAAATTCTTGCATTTAGGACTCTTTTTATTGAAATTTATCCATCTCTAAGCATGAATTGAGTGTAAAAAACTTTGAGCAGTCATGTTAAAACACATACATAGGTAGGAGAATGATACCATCGTGGGATAATTCTCTGACGGAAGTCGTGCGGTTTTAAAGTTACATTCGGGAAAAATAGAACTTATTCAAATAAATTCAAGTTGAGTAGGAATGTAGCGCTGTATGCACTCAAAAAATTGTATGCGGTGTATTCTGCGCGCAGACATGGCTTAAATTTTGACCGTATTTCAACTTCAGTGCCAGACTACACACTCTTTATAGCAAAAAACCTGGATCAGTATTAAAAAAAAACGCCAATTCCCTGCATTCATTTTAAAACTTACTACTATTGAGGACGCCTTGCTCGTACTTGCTTACGTCAGCGTCGCAACAGGCGATCGAACGCCCGTCCAATGTCGCTGTCGCCTCATTGGCTAGTATGAAGGCAGGTGCAGTATTAGCAGGTGCAGTATTAGCAGGTGCAGTATTAGCATGTGCAGTAATAGCAGGTGCAGTATTAACAGGTGCAGTATTAGCAGGTGCAGTATTAGCATGTGCAGTAATAGCAGGTGCAGTATTAGCAGGTGCAGTATTAGCATGTGCAGTAATAGCAGGTGCAGTATTAACAGGTGCAGTATTAGCAGGTGCAGTAAAAGCAGATGCAGTATTAGCGGGTCCTGTATTAGCAGGTGCAGCATCAGCAGGTGCAGCATTAGCAGGTGCATGAGCCGTTACTAGCAATAATCACGCGGCTCATCTGTTGTTGCCGTCTCAACTTTCCGCGAAGCTTGGATCCCGCAGCTGCATGAGCAACTGATTGCTTAATATATGCTGCACTTTGAACTCAAGTCTGTCGCTAGCTCACTTGAAGGAAAATTCTCATCTGCGGCAGGTCAATTAGGTGAGCCTGAGCCTCTCAAATTCTGGTCTTTACGTTGCTGGTGCGAAGTGTGCATATTAACGCCCATTCAGCGTACCTTCATTAACAAGGTGAGAGTCTGAGTTTCCATAACCATTATTTGGACTTGAGATGAGCGTCACTTAAAACTCCACGAAATACCCAGTCAAACTTTTTAGACGGAGCATGCATGTTTTTCACCGCCTTAGCGGTTTAATTACTTGGGCGGCGAATAACATGCTTGCATGCGGCGAAAAAGTTGAACTAGGTTCCGTGTGTAAATGAAACGTTAGAATTGTTCAAATTCTGATAGCATTCATGTGTGAAGTAGTTAAATGTTTTCCTCATTTGCGGTAGATGTCGAGACAAAATCAAACTAAAGGACTCTGTAAATGTTTATGGAGGCTAAAGTGTACTAAAGGATTCGGATGAATGCGCCTATCTTCCATAAAAATGTACTTACTTTTGAACGAACTCGTATATTATTTTTGATTTTGCTGTGTGACTCCACAGTGACAGGAAAAATAAAAAACTATACGACGAAAAATTGCGAAAATGTTACGGGAGTATGAAGGAGACGTTAAAAAAGGTTCACATAGGAATCTATCTATAGAAGCGACGGCAGCATTGCACTAATTAGAAAAAATTTGGCACAGAAAGAAGTGTTGAGGATGCCCACGTTCTGAAATACCTCACACGTCCATCAGCCCTGCAACAGAACAGTATTTGTAGGACAGCGTTGGTGGGTTCCTCAGAAAATGTCGGATCAATTTCTTTGCACTTCCGTCACGTTGTCGTATTTCCGCTAGCATTTTCTTAGAATTTTTTCTTCATTAGCTGGCTGTAGTTTTGCCGTTGTCTGGGATACGTTAAGCTACAAATAAAAAATATGGGAAGGTAGGCATCCGAAGAACAAGGATATTGTTTGGGACATTGTGTGTCATTGTTGTAGGAAAGTCATTCTAGTTGGAAATGAAAATATCATCCATTATTTACAGATGCTTAGTGATGTATATACACAACCTTTTACACACGCCTTGCAAATATTCTTCGTAAACGTCATGCAACCCAGAAAAATATTCTTCATAAACGTCATGCAACCCAGAAATACTCCTTTCATAATAAGTTCTGCGTTTAGTTGGCTTCAAAATTACCCTCAAATGCAAGCAGTATCTAAATTTATAACAAAAAATAAAGTATTTCAATAGACGTCTTCGGCATTTACCTCATATGGGCATCGACCTCTACTTCAAATTAATGAAATTAATTTTATTTCTTTCCTTAACATTCGATGATTCTTCTACATCTAATGAGCACGTGGAAGCTCGGATCATGTGGGGCTGTTTGGAACTCATGATGTTGTAAGATGTGCGCTGGAGAACGAGAAGCAAATTGTGCGCCGGGATGTTTTTTATCGTGCTGCACATCTGCTGGGCTCTCGTAGATGAGTGCATACATGCTATGCATTATGCACAAGTATGTAAAAGTATGCAAAAGTGTGCAAAAGTATGTAAAAGTATGCACAAGTATGCAAAAAGAATGCAAAAGTATGCAAAAATGTTCAAAAGTATGCAATAGAATGCAAAAGTATGCGCATGCATGTGTGCATGTGCATACTTGTAATCCAGTGCTTACAATCGAGATGCGCACGCTAGCTCGAGAAGACTTTTCACAATTCCTCTTCGTGTAATATCGTCGTGTGACCCGAGCTCAAGTGGAACTGATTTTAGGGTAAGTTTTTTTCAACGCATATCATTATCGACAACCGCTGTAATCTATTTGTATTTATCTGCACTATGGAAGGAAGCTTGTGAGAATTACAAGCAACTTTAGATGCTTCGTTTCTGCTTTTTATTTATTTATCATTTCATTGAAATTATATTTCATTTGCATACTTAAAAACTTTGAAACGCTGACACGGATTCAAGTTCCTCATCGCTATTTTTAAATTTCCAAGGTAACTGCGGTGGCGTGCATGTCTGCTAACTGTGAGTACACTCGTGAACACTTCATTACTTTGTCATCGCAGTGAAAACTGATCAGTTAGTAAAATCCTCTCAACGTATGAGTTTATTTCGCTGGTGTATCGTAGTAAGCCAAAAATGGACCGTACATTTCCCTGGTCTTCGCAGCGCCAATTGTGCTTTGCTGCCTCACTCTGAGCTATATCTCAATCGTCGCAGTACAGATAGACCTGCCCATACCGTACCAGATGAAACTTCATCACGCCCTGGCATCGCACCGAGTACCCCATCATAAGTGCCCCACCACACCGCATCACACAACACACCGCACTACGCTGCATATAGCTCTTTGCATTTTTTGACGCTATGCCGATTACTTCGTTAGCGAGGCGAGCTCTCCGATGGATCAAATTTGTCACATCCTTCATATTTTTGAAAGCTGACAGCAGATTGCGCCTTTTGTTAAAACGAACCGCAACAAATCAATCAAGTTCTCCAAAATTGGCCGGGTCTTGCTGCATTACGGAGGAGCTTTTGATCCATCCCTCTTCTGAGCCTGAGCTTTTAGGAAGGGGAGCAAGAATATCGAGACTGACCAGCCTTGTTCAGGGGATAAAAATGTTCTCCTGAAAATCGCATTATTTTTTCATTAAAACTCATGGGAAATAATGATCGTGCTTAGGTTTTTTCTGCTGCGAAACGACCCATCGATGGGTCGTCTGAAAAATTCTAACAATCTTTTTTAAATTAATGGTATTTAATGGACCCAGTTAACGCTTGGTATTTATAAAACTGCTATAATCACCTACGACTTTAAATTTGAGTTGAATATTGAACTTCAGTTCAACCCATCGCAGTGAATGTGTTAAATTATCACAATTTATGAGCGGAGGAACCATCTTTACCCTCCTACCCGCATGACAACGCCCACCCACCCTCGCTGGCGGCCTAGCTCTCCATCAAGCAAGTGTCCGCCGAGGCGTTGGCTGTCCACCCATCAATCTTGCGTTAACTCTCGCGTCCATCTGAGCCACGCGCGCGTCTGCCGGCCCACCGCGCTTCACTCGGAGCATAATTCTCAATTTCCAGTCTGCTTTTGGCATCCCTTCCTCACCTCCTCACAACCGCACAAGTACCCTCATTTCTTCTGCATGAGTAGTTTCTGGTGCTGCTATGGCGTGAGGTATAACGTGAGATCTACCTCTAGCTAGTACTATAGCGTGAGGTCTAGCTATAACTAGCACTATAGCGTGAGGTTTACCTCTAGCTAGTACTATAGCGTGAAGTCTACCTCTAGCTAGTACTATAGCGTGAAGTCTACCTCTAGCTAGTACTATAGCGTGAAGTCTACCTCTAGCTAGTACTATAGCGTGAGGTCTAGCTCCAGCTAGTACTATAGCGTGAGATTTACCTCTAGCTGGTACTATAGCGTACCTATGTTACTACTACTAGTACTATAGCGTAAAGTCTACCTCTAGCTAGTACTATAGCGTGAGGTTAGCTTACTAATGGATAATACTTATTTCCATGCATTTAGCGATAAACACTTAATTTATGCATCTCAAACTGCACCTAAGTAAGCAATACATGGCGGTAGATCTCACGCTTTAGTGGCACCCATTTTCTTCATTTCTCAAAGTGTCACATTCTCCTAAAATGAGTAATACCATACGATCAGTGTCAAAACATGCGTTTGGGACCTAAACGTAAGATCTTCAAGCAACTTTGAGTGAAATGCAACTTTGTAATGAGTAAATATGTTGTTGGTTAGTATCGTTCTTACTCACTTCAGAGCTGATAGAAGTAAATTCGTATCCAGGTTACCTACACTCAAGGGACAAGCAACATATATCGGGCGAAGTGAGCTCTTTCAAATTGAGCTAACTCTGAGCAACCGCATGCATTGCGGTGAGTGTTATCAAAAATTCTTATTCAAAGCCAACATAATGAAGTTCCCATGTACTCCTGGCTGCTTAGAACGCTCTAAATACATTAAGGCATCAAGATGATATACTGCGGAAAAAATCGGCATTGTAACTAAACATTTTATTAAAAAATGCTGATATGTTTCCTTTTATCAACTGACATTTTTATTTAATCGTTTTATTCTGTTAATTTATACTCAGAAAGTACGTTTCACTAGACAGAAACGTGGAGGAAAATTTGAGTTTATCATTAACTTTCACTATAGATATTATTTTATTTATTCTTCAACTGATCATGTGCTTACATTTTCTTCAAAGAGAGGGCAGATTAAGGAAGAGTGAACATCTTAAGAAGTATATTTGAAAAAAATGAAAAACTCTTCGCAAAAAACTGCACGTTTTTTTTTAAATTGTGAAATATTTGCAGCATCCTAAACAATAGGCAGGTTTACACGATGCTTTAAATCGCATGATATACATTGGGAAGCATCACGGCTCATGTGGCCCAGAGTGTATTGATATTATTTATTCTCTCTTAGAAATTAAGTTTTTTTCTCGCATCACGCTTGTGAGAAAGTGCATGCATTCGGTAGCTAAATCATTCAAGTCTTTCAATAGAATTGAAAAAGATATTGCTTCTTGTCACTTCGAGCCTCTGTCATCACAGATGTCACCGAGCAGCTTTCTGGTGTTTCCGAACGCGGAAGTCGGAAGTTTCCGCATCAGCGTAGCGCGGCCGGGGTACGAGGGTGTTATGCCTCGTAATTACGAGCTCTGCTCTGCAGTTCCTGCACAGTACGAGGCCGGGAGTATTGCTCGGCAGAACACAAGAGCTCAATCTAAAATCATAACTCTGAACACTTTGACTGCAACGTGCGCCAAAAGGGGCCACGGAGGGGACATTTGTGAAACCGCTCACCGACCGGTACTTATGAACTCAATTTTCATAAATACTTTATTAAAGCTAAATGAAGGCAAAATCCAGGTAATGTTTGAGGTTTGCTGCTTTCAAAATTACTTGCCACAACTGACTTTAAATTTTAGTTGATCATTGAACTTCAGTTTTAAAAAATTGCAGTGAACGTGTTAAGCGTCCCATAGGACTGTACGATCCTCGTTCGAAAAAAGCTTCAGCATGTTATATTTCTCGTCAAGTTGTTTCCTTGAAGTGTTCTTTGGAGCTCAGCACCGAGTGGCAGTTCTTTCCTCATTGTGATATCTGTGACGACCTGAAACCAGGACCAGTGCAATGATGGTGGTGGTGGTAACTGAAATATGAGTTCGAAGTAGCTGACGTTGATGGGTTAATATGCTGCGTAGGAATGATGTACTCCGATTGAGTTGAGGTTTGCTGGTAGTGAGCGGAATTGGTCGTGAAGAAACGTGAAGAATATAGCATTAAGCTGTATCAGTTAGACCAGTACTCATTAATTATGTCAAACAGAGATACCTCTTTCTTTGCTGAGGATACAGGAATGCTTAAAAAATGCATGATTTGTCACTAAAAATGGCACACCGTTTCAGCCTTGCATGAAACAAACAGTCTTCAAGTAACACTTGTCTTCCCAGGCTAGATTTTAGAAACAGTTCAGCCAGTTTTGCTTATTACTGCTGAGTTTGTAGGTGTAAGCGAGATAATATCGAGGTCGTTGAGAATATGCAGCAAAATTTTTACTACCATGGCCGATATTGGCTTTCTTGCGAACCCACAAGCCTCACACAGTGCTATTAATACTTTGACTGCAATTGGCTAAGCTGAAATTCAATATTCAACTGAAATTTAAACTCAATTTATGTAAAATAAAGTGAAAATTGTAAGCATCAACTGGATCATGCCTTCATTTAGCTTCAATTCAGTATCTATGAAAATCGGGTTTGTGACCACTGATCGGTCAGCAGAATTACAAAAATCCCCTTCGTGGTCACCGTTGGCACACGTTGCGGCCAAAGTGTTACTGCTCGCATGACTGAAGAAAAGCAGGATTTGGGCGCGGTAAAGGGAGTGCAAGTGAGTGAAATGAAGGGATTATAACCGACAGCGCTGTGGGCGTTCTGACGAACCAGCACGATTTTGAGGCTTGGGCTCAGCAAGTCAGAAATTCGCGGCTTGTGCTCTCAACGATTTGAATAATAACAGATGTTTCTCTCAGAGCTCTGTGTGACAGTGCGTTGCGTATTCACTTTTCTATTTAGACTACAGAAATATTTGTTGGCTGTTGCATTTGAAGCAGTACCCCACTCAAATACAAATTCACAACCTGTACTCCTTACGATCTGAAAAATAACAGATGTTTCTCACAGAGCACTGCGAGGAAGTGCCTAACGTGATCACTTTTTATATTTAGTATTTAGAAATATTCTTTGTCAGTTGTATTTGAAGAAGCAACCCCTTGTATATATCTGATGAGTGTCTTACGCTTCTAATAGCAAGGTTTATAATACATCGTCTACGTGAGCTGACATTTTCTTTCGTTACAACCAAACCAACCATAGGAACTTTAATACTAGATGTCGAATGTTAATTATTCATAAAATATTTCGAGATGAGTAATCATACTTTTATTTTATTTAATTACCTAAAAATTCGTTTATATTGATCATCGTAATCGTATAGGGTTACTATGCATATTAACTACTAGTGATCTCAAAGATACTATAAGAGGAATTTAAACCTAACAGAATTCAATGTCTTTTACTGCGTTTATTATTTTGCATGTCCGTTAAAATAATAATATTAGAGAACTTAACTCACTAAGAATATTTGCAGTTTCCATCGAAACGGAAATCGCTTTACGGGACCTTAAATAGAAAAAGTTCAGAAGCATTTATTTCTTTTGCAAGCATCCGAGCAATGCAGGATTCTTGCGTCAGTATATGAGCAGCATTCGAGCAGCGCAACAGCCCACAGTATATAGCATACGCGCTATATTATGACCACTAAATTATAGCGCTACATCAACACGGGCCAAACTTAACATCGTTAGAACATTCAGCAGTCAATTTTAGGTTTACCCATACACTGAAAAATTATCCGCAAAATTAATTTTGAAATCTAGCTTTAGAGCACTAACGCGACCCGAGAGGACAACGAGAGACAGTACGTGCACACAGAACATCGGCCTGGATGGCAGAGAACATCTCGACAGATTCCAGCGGTCGTGATAGCCCAATCCAGGTGGTGCGATGCTATCGCCCTTTTCACACTCTGTGCTGTTTCGGTCCGGCTGTTCTCCCTATCTTAGTGCCAGCGCTGCCGCCTCATCCCGTCCATGTATTGTTTAAAATAGTTCTTACTTACTAAATTCCCGAAGGCATGGGAATATATATATATATATATATATTCACCTCATTACTGAATATATATAAATTTTTTTTTCTGAGGGGAACACATAAGAGGGGTCCTCAGTTTATTTCGTTTATTTTCTGTAAGAAAAGTGGTCCTTGGTTGAAAAAAGTTTGAGAACCCCTGCTTTAAAGTGTAAGGTGTTACGAAAAAGTGGAGTACTGGTACCTACTCGAGGATAGTCAATATCCCGTAAATTCAGGTTAAACACTTTGACTGCGACAGATAAAACTGAAGTTCAACATTGAACTCAAATGTAAAGTCAATTGTAGAAAGCAATGTTACAAACAGCGAACGTTAACTGGAATCTGCCGACATTTCGTTTTGATTAAGTATTTATGAAATTAAGTTTGTAACTACTGGTCACTCAGCATCATTTTGAAAACTCCCTCCCTGGCTACCGATGGCTCACGTCGCAGTCAAAGTGTTAAAAAAAACAAGAGAATAACGCAAGTTGCTCGTGGCTTGCAGCTCAGCTACTTCGTCATGACGTGGTGTCAGCGTTCCGCCTCTGCTTCCTTCGGCCCCGTAAATGGGAGCACGAGGCCAAACCCATAGACCTTGTTCTACAACTTCACCTCATTACTGAAACTGTAACGAGTGCAGGCGGAAAGGTACGACGTGTACGGTCAGTATGAAACACAAAATTAGCAGCGTCTCAACCTCCGCGCTGAGCTTGAACTGTGCGTGAACATGGGGTATTATTTATTAGGAAGATGTAATTGTTGTTCGTTGAGTTTTGTTCCCCGACGATGTTAATCGAAGCATTGTTGTAAAAGCTTTACCTTAGCCTACCTTACACCACAAACATTTAACAGCGCGCTCTGACATAGCTCACTAGATCTGAGTAGCGCCGCTGCGGACGAGGACTTATACATAAAATCATACTTGCTTGTTTCTTTTCTTTGTAGGCCGTGGTGTAGGGCTGCGATTAGACATAGCGCGGTCCTACATAGATAAATGCCTAGTAGCTCTGAGAGACCGAAAATATCTCAGGAGCGGACTCCTACGCATATTAACATCTCTAGGGTCATTTGAACGACGCCTAAAACGATTAACTTTCGCTGACTATTGAATGAAATCCTGACTCCTCATTGACTTTCAAATCAACGTCGAAAAGAGCTCTCAATTGGTGTGTCTAATGACCTGATGACAGGGTCTTACGTATTCATGATACCTCATCACCATGTTAAATTCATATCTCCTGCAGTTGAACAACACCGCTCGAAGTTCTTGTCACACCTGAGCGTCTGTCTCTCACATCAAACAAATCCTCAACACCTCTACGGTTGTGATACCTCCACAAAGTGGAAGAGATAAGTGCTATTCTAAGCTTTATCTAGCGGGAAATTACCTCAATGACAAGGTAAGAGTGTTGTTATTTCCTTACCTGCAGTTCTCGGCTGGGTCCGGCCGCTAGTACAGCACTGGCGGCCGCGCCCATGGCACACGTCCACGCCACCTGTTCCTCGACTCGGTCGTCCTCAGGTCTACGCGTGGACGCTCTCACTTCTGCAGCTCAGTTTCTGTCGCGTTCGGTTAAAGCGCTATTGTTTATTGGATGGATCTGACCTCCCTGCTTCATGAATACGAGCTGCGTTTGGGCTCGGTGTCAATCCACGGCAAGTTGTTAATGCTGCGAAGTCCGTCTCTGCGATTATGGTTGGGTTTTAGAAGTGCGGTTACGTGCTGATACGCTGCGGCATCATGGCGCTGAGATCCTGAGAAGAATAACAACTTCGTATGTAATTACTGACACAACGCTGACTGATGTATACCAGCACGGAGAAATTACCGTGGCTGACATTGCTCTTTGGATGCGACCTATTCTTCGTGAAGAACCTAAAGCATGTAAATCTAGCGTGGTAAATAAATAAATGAAAATGCTAAATTCAATCACCTTGACGTGACGCAAACGCAGAGCTATGAATTTTAGATTAGAACCAAGAATAAAAATCCTGTGTCGAATTGCGGTCAAAATTCTCCACTTTAATATCAAGTACTTTATAACTAATCATTCTCGCTGCACTTAGACCTCGTACGCATTTTGGTACAATGGACACGACTCTAACCCCTTTGGGATCGTCACACCAATTTCTCCTACCCAATAAAACATTTTCGCCGGAACTTCAAATTTTTTAGCCGCCCAGTGCAGAGACCCTACTAGGGAGGCTAAACCATAGATCCACCGGCATCTTATGCACAAATGTTCGACTGGGCAAATCTACAGAAATGTGAGAGGCATTGGTCACACTCGCCTTTCTGCTACATGCATTTGGACGTTTGGGTCCGAGTTGACATGCATGAGGAATGGTCACTTTCACAGTGGAAAAGGTCACTCAAAAAGTGATTCTGAGTATATTGTTTAAAAATATCGGACCATCCATTTAAGCCGAGTGACGTACTGACCACAAGCCGGGCTGCAGACATGTGCTCGATCGACGTGGCGTCTGAAGCTTCACGGAGACAGTGACTGATACGGCTGTCTGCATCTAAACTACTTTGCTAATAGAATGCTCTAAAAAAATATAATATTACCGAGCAAACTTTTTCAACTAATAGTATTTTTAAATTTTCGAAAGTTTTTGCGAAATTTTTCTAAATTTTAGCATTTTGGATTTTTCGAAAGCTTTTGTAAGGAATTACACTTGAGTCTCGTGAACGTGATGAATGTTATGCATGGGCGCGTGATGTGCATGTGCATGTACAAGAAACATTGAAGAATGTGGAGTACGTAGACATGAGTATGTGAGGAAGAAAACTACAGGTAGTGTATATCGTAAACGAATAATAAATGCTGTGTCATTTGGTGCTAATTTTGTGGGTGAGGTTGGCTAAAAGTAATGTCGGTTATTGAAGAGCAAACGTTTTTATTTTTTTAAATCAAAATTTCGTTTCATTTAGAGGCGGCTTAATTTACGAGCACACAGATTACGATCATGCAATTGAGACTGCAAAAACACCACGTCCCAGTATAATAGGAACGCTAGCTTCCAAGCTCAAGCGGTGGGAGATTAAAATTTTCAAAATAATCTTTCATAAACCATAAGCCTTCAATACACTAGTGTATTTATCGCTAGCTAGGAGCTGCCGAACATCGAGTCTAGCACTACACCTGAGAGCCGCGCCAGCAGCTGTGTCGAGAAGACCAGGTGCAGTTCAAGCTTCACAATAATTATAGCGCGAACAAATGATAAGCCAGCGTTAGCCTTCAGGCCCGGAGACGACGCGTGGGCGAGCGCTCCGTCATGTGAGAATAATAGAGGGCGAACACGCGCCACAGCTGCAGCTCGCCACGGGGCAATGAAGCTCCTCAAATGCCAGAGAGTCTTCCCGTCACTCCAGAACACGGCAGAGGAAACAAGGTAGAGTCATTTCTATGTGGGAAAATACACCTCCTCTTGTACGCGTCTACCCAATAGCACGGCTTTATTTCAGGCAAACTTTTTGACGTCACCATTGTGACCTGACGTTAGGCCAATAGTGATGCTAGATTTGGAGCTAGCAGAGTTGCCAGATGCACTATGAACGCTGCTATTGGTTCGTTGCCATGACGTCAGCATTGTCACACGTTCGACGAAAAAAGAATGGTTGGATCCTACCTTTTGCTCCAGAACTGGGCCAACGGGTGTGTGCTCCCTCAAGTAATGGCGGGGCGTTGCTGCACTCGAACATGCCCTTCCATATATTCCAAAGAACCATGAATGATCGGTGTCGCATCTCAGGGCTGTGCTGGAAAAGATTTCGCCGCTATAGATGCGCTAAAAGACCTAGATTCAAATGAGCGACTTGCCCGTGAAGCAGTAGTCTTGAAAGATGACCAGCAACATGAAGATGCGGTACTGCATCAGAACTAAGCATCAAGCACGCATCAAGTTCTGATGCATCAAGTAAGCATCAAGTTCTGATGCATCAAGTAGGCACCAAGTTCTGATGCATCAAGTAAGCATCAAATTCTGATGCATCAAGTGTGCGTCAAGTTCTGATGCATCAAGCACGCATAAAACTAACCTATATTATGCTTATTTAGCGCAAAGCATGACGTAAAGTGCACAACACGCTCAAATGGAGTAATGAAAACCGTGATATATTTATTGAGGTCAAGACCATGATCCCACATCAAGAAAATTGTCTTGTTGCTAATTACAAGGCCGCTAAACTTTAAGGAAATTACTTATGGGATTTCCTAGCGTTACTTACTTAGAATAGGACGACTCGTGAGCAATGGTGAGGCGGATAATGCATTTTGAAGCCTTTAACCATGAGAACAGAAGTCCTTGTTGTGTTGCATTAGCGTTGGCTACACACGCCGAAACGATCATTTTTGGAAGTGATGTTTCAGCATCATTAGGTTACATCTGAATTTTTTTTTAATTTTGTCTCTATTAGCTTCTTATATCTTGTTGAGGAATTTCAGCATTTTTATCGTTCACGTCAAGGTTAATTTAACATGTTTTACGGCGTTCAAGCTCGTTGTTCACAAATGAAAAGAGCATTTTCATCATCGTCTTTGTTTACATTGCAATCGAATAATAACACTCTAAATTTGATCGAAGTCAGGAAGGTAAGTAACAGCACTATTGTTCTACATGCTGTTGAGATTGTAGAAGAGGGCAATGTTAAATAAGAAAACCAGTACCATCGGTGGACCTCGTTACTGCGTCACAGAGAGTGCAGCGCAACTGGAACTGGCATGAACTTGTGGAAACGTAAAGATTTCTTCATCACTACGTGAATTGAGAGCAGGTTATTGATAGATAAGGAGCATGAAAAAAATTCTAAAAACATAACCAACCCATGACAACTTCATTCCACTGCATACAATTTATTTCATCATACGCGCGCACTTTACACGTGGGCTTGGCTGATCGAAAATGTTTTTATCTTTAGAGCAAAAAAAACGATGATAAATTTTACAATATTATATACAAAGCCGCTCACCCTGATTTGGTGACATGTGCTAATAGCACCGCCTGTAGGCGCGTTGGGTGGCTGTGATACATCTGGTGTGTCATATTTTAAGACCTCGTCAGCAAAAATGTATGGCAAAATGTTGCAGATCCATAGGTAGCACAGATTATTTAAAGTGCTCTCGAGTGCTGTACAATATTTATAACATTTTGATACAAAATGTGAAATTAGAATGCACATTGCGTAACTCAAACGAAAGTTATGAAGAAAAGAAGATTGTGTTTAAAATGAACATGTCGATCGGAAGGTGGCATTTTAGAAGCAGTTTTCAACAAGAACGCGTATCTCACGAACTGCAAAACTTTTGCAAAATCTGAAATTGAAGCTGACATTAGTTTTGTGAATATAATGTATCGTTAGAATATCACTCTACAGCCCCTACCGCTACTTTCTTTGGAGTCCTGCAGTTTTTGGCTAAATTTGCCATACTTTTTCGGTGTCGAGGATCTTGAGTTAAGGGCATAAATTAGATAAAAGCAGTGCTACCTATGTTACACTCCTATTTTGTAGCAGAGCTGTGGACACCTAGAGTTAACTTCTTATTCCCCCAACTTGTGAGCATCAAATCGCGCAAAACCTCAGTATCCGAAAAACAGTTGAACATACCACAGGTATGAACGTTTGTTATGCCTTCAGAGAACACAGCCTTAGTTCGGGTACACCGCTAATGAGGGTGTCGCATTCTGAGCGCTCTATTGCACAGATGGATTTTAGCATAAATCAGCGTGTTTTTTTATGGGGCTGCTCGGACAATTTTACGGTAATCCTATATTCACGCGCACGCAAAACTGACAAGCTAAATTTTATGCTTTATTACGACGCGCATCATCACAGTCTCATAGGGAATTAAAAAAAACATACATTATTTTCAAATGCCAGTGCGAGCTGCTGCCGCGTTCAAGCGACACTACAAAACATCGGATGATTTCTATAGGTACTTGAAGAACTCTTGTGCACACCCGCGTGGTTGTGGGGCCCTCGAGAGCCTTTGAACAGTTCAATCGAGTGATGAGATTTTTCGGTTGCGCACGTACTCCATTCGAAGAAGCTCAAAATAACTCGAATGACAGAGTTATTGCTGCAGATGTTGGTCATCAGCCGTGAGCTATGCATAACATTTACTGTTTTCAATCACAAGTGCGCTTTTTTGGCTATCAAAGATGTTTTAGATTCGTTTCTTGAGAATGCTTGAAGACATGAAGACGAGAATAATGTTCATCAAAAGCGCATTCAGGTATTGAAATGACTAATCATTTTTAACTCACCTATTTTTCCTGAGGAAACACAGTACATTCAGACTAATTGTTTGCATATAAATAATATTTATTTCATGTAAAATAGGGCCACTTATGAAAACACAAACGCATTTTTTTATTATCCATTGAAAGATTGCTATTCATCGGAGCAGATACGGACTACTCCTCTCACCGATCAGACCAAAAGATCGCAGTGAGCCGAAATCGTAGTTTCGGAGGTTTCAGCCAAAGCCTCAGCATGGCCAGAAGTGGTGACCAGCTTCGCTTCTTCGAGTCTGTGTTTGTGAGAGAAGGAGCAATTTATCAAAGCCCGATGCTTCCCAACCGGCTGCGCTGATCGTGAACGAATTAAGAGAACAGATCACTCGAAGACTTTGGGTGATATTCACGACGGGGGCTCTGCCAATTTACATTTGACCTCAAATTGACCCTTATGTGCCCGCATAATAGAGACGAAAAACTAGCCACCTACAGACCACTGCGCTGTTGAATCGCTATCTGCGGCTGTATACGCCCATCAAGCTTTGTTTACGTTATTGGTGCCTTCCGAGCCTGTTAGTTGTAATTTATTCATGAACTCCATAGAGCGCCTGCACTATTGCTTTATGAGGAAGTGGGACTCAAGGCTTTACTCGGTCCCTGCTAAAATACGGGTCATTCGAGGGGCACTGCAACGAGGTAGCTTGAAGCTTCCATTGTCCAGCCTGGGATGCCAGGTGTGCACGCCTCGCACTAAAATATTGCCAGTTTTTAAAGTATTTTCTCGTAAAACTTACTGACAACACACACTGAATCAAAACAATAAATGATTTATTTTCACGAACGAAACTTTGTACGGTTCTGAGCGGCAATGGGCTGCATCATTTCCTAGAAAAATTCTAGGATTTGATTTAACTTCTGCTATATATCCCTAATAAGAGTTATGTTACCATCAGCATTCAAATTTATATCTTCATACATGACATAAGTTGAACTTGAGCTCAGTAGCTGGTCTTCAAGACAGCGGTTGTTTTCGAAGAGCACTGAACTCAGCATTTGAGCGTCCAAATTAGTGACGTTAAAGCGGCTGGTGCTCATGGCAGTGATTCTGCAGCTAAAAATCCTTTTTCGAAGATAACACTTCGACTACGACGTGAGCCATCGGCGGTACATGGAGGGAGTTTACGTAATGCTGCTGAGCGAGCAGTAGTCACAAATTCAATTTTCATAAACACTTCAATCAAAGCTAAATAATGGAACGTTCCAGTTCATGTTTGCTATTTTCAACATTGCTTGCTACACTGACTTCAAATTTGAGCTGAATGTTAAACTTCAGTTTTACCTGCCGCAGTCAAAGAGTTTTAAGCTTCTTGAGCACAATAGCAGCCGTGCAACGAAGATGCTCCTTTACGTGCGTTTTTTCTTTGGCGTCAGTGACGAATATTGAATGTCTCGCTACTGAGAAATATTGCGAGCCAAAATTAAGTAGATATGAATGAAAACGCAGGTAAAATTTTACGGATATAGTATCAAAGTGTCCCGTAGGATGGCCTTCGTCTTGGTGAGGTGACACCTACGTACGGTGAGCAGACTACAGAGATGTGAGGGGAGATGGTGATTGGTGTACACATCCTCCAATTTCCCTTCGCCCTCGGGTTTTGTGAGACCCTTAAACTTGCCACCATTCACACCAGAACGGCTCCTTTCGTCCCCTTATACTTCTGCCGATACTTCATTATTGGTGATTTTCAAGTACAAGAAGGATATTCAAATGCTTCTCCTGCTGGTGAAATGTAATGAAGTTTGGGGAGAAGCATATAAATATCCTACTTGTGCTTAAAAATCATCAATCATGTGGTTTGTATAGTGTACAGTGTACAATCAATCAAGTGGCTTGTACAGCAGTAGATGGACTCTACTACATTATGACCGAATTCATAAGGGAGTGATAACTTCCTAACTATAATTTATGTATCGCTTGCACGTGGAATTGTTTCTAAGCATTCATTGCGCCTTTTTATAACTCGCGAACCATCGCGTGTTCAAAGAAAATGCTAGGTTGTAATTTTGTCGTGTCTCCCAAAATTTTCTCGGAAAATGAATTAGCTCTTTCTTATGGCCGTGAAATTACTCTTAAATTCGTTGAAAGTTTTTCACATTCTTCTCGCGTTCTCCACAATAACGTCCTACTCAGTGAGTTTAAATTATACGTCCCTCGAAAATATATTTCTGTGGGGATAAACACGGGTGAATTTCAAATTTTCATCGTGCCAAGAAACGTTAACGCCTGACATAATTTTAACACTGCAGGTTCGAAAACGGCTTTACCAGTCATCTTCACAGCATAAATATGCGCTAAACACACGTCGTACTAGCATCTAAAATAGTCACTGGCAGCTCTCCTAGGCTGAGTGAGCGGGACTCAAGAAAGTACTTTAAAATTTCTCAAGCGGGTTCTATAAACACGCAAATGAGTTTCATTCCCATATTTAACACTTTGACCGCAATCAGTAAAACTGAAGTTCAACATTCAATTCAAAATTAAAGTCAATTGTCATGAGCAATTTTGAAAATAGCCATCATTAACTGGATCATGCCCTCCTTTGATTAAGTATTCATGAAAATTGAGCCTCTGACCGATGTTCGGTGAGCAGCATTATGAAAATCCCCTCCGTGGCCACCGGTGGCGCACGTTGCGGTCAGAGTGTCAAGTAAATATGTGCCACCAGCGTGGCTGCAGGTCGTAGTGTTTCATTACGAGCTTTCTGCTTTTCCCCTCAAGTACAATTCGCTCAACAGTCTCAAGCCCAATGTATCTTTCTATAATAAATCAGAACATTGAGATATTTTGCTAAAATCGATTTCATGGTGGCTGCTGCTTTCGAGAGATACGAGGATGCGAGTTGAAGTCACTCGGCACCGAGCTACGCGGAATGACCGCCGCCTGTATAACAGGAGGGCGGCGATGAAGCTTCATCTCTGGCTTGTATTTCAATGTAAGTAAAACACATTGCTTGTGTTCACTCGCTTGCTTGTATTTCATCAAAAAGAGTGTTATGAACAGTGCATCGTCTCTGGTATTATGCTCGTTTTCAACTTGTATTTACATGCATAATCAAACATAAATTTCGTAATAAAGTGAATGCATTTTTAGCAAACTTTCTGTCAATTATTTTTTTTTCGACTATTAAAAAAGGTATTATGACACCAATGTTGGTAACATATCAACTAACGATTTTTATGCTGATACATCTTCAAAACCAACGATGTTTTTGCATCATCTCTATTGAAAATCAATTGCATTTTTCTATTCTTTTTTTTTCCTTCCTTGTGTGAATGTGGACTCGTGCATTCGATAACATCCAACACTTTAATGCAGATTTTACAGATTGAACTTTGTAAGTTATTGGTCCAGCGTGAGGTCATTCCGAACTGCAGCGCTCAAGCGTCATCATTAATGTTGTCGCAATTGGGATGAGACAATCTACGCCTAGCTTGGACTTGCAAATATAACCTTGGATAGTCTTCGTCAATCTTTATCCATTTCGTTGAAACGAATTTATTAGCGTACTTGTATTCATTCAAAAACTGACATTCATTACCGAAAGCTCGAAATTTATTATTGGCTACATATGATTATGAGAGCAATGTCGTGTTCCTATATTTTTCCACCGATGCCACATTATTCGTTGGCCAATTTCTAAGAGGCAGTTCTTTTCTTTTATTATTCATCGTTATTTTCTCGTTGCTTTCATTTTCTTTTGATAATCGTCGAGACAGAAGGTCTCAATTATTCTATTTTGTTGATAATAAAGATCGAAATAGACTGAGACTTTTCAATGTCTTTTACTTTTACTGTTGATATTATTAGCAAATCAATTAGGGCCTTGTTGGGATAAATAAGGAGAGATTCATAATGTTATTTAATAATACAATGGCGACGTCTTTCAATTAGTAAAGGATGACATATTCGGAAAGTAGAATGATACACGATGTACATAGCGTAATAAAGAATCTAAATGACGATAATGCTGTCAAATCTCGGAAATTACTCCAATCTATCGGATGACATAGTTATAGGAATTCGCATCATGACTTTAAATAAGCGGGATAAACCTTGTTACTTGATCAATTGATGAACATAGATTATTAATCCATTGACAATTCTGATGCGCACATATTGTGTGAGGTGATGCCTCGTCACTAATTAATTAGCAGAGAAACAAAGATCGCCTAATACATCGAACGAAATAACCCTACACCTATACGTGAAGCCACGTCGGGGAATTGACGAGAACATAGAGGCATATGTTGCACGATACTTAGCTCAGTCCGGGGAAGCACTTAGTTAGTCTGCACGACTTTAATCAGTAATTGGAACCTTATGCAAAGAGCCCTCTCCCGCTCGCCCGCAAGGGCAAACGAGAGAATCACACGTCTTACTCCTGACACTGCCGTGCCCCTAATGCCGCTTGTCTTCACCAGCCGGGAGCGGCTTGCGTCTCCGTCACGGGTGAGAACAAACCTGTTCATCCATAACGAAGTTTTATGCTAATATATCATAGGAAATAGCAAGTGCTTCAAGCTAATTAAAATGGATCAAGCTTCATAGTTAATAAGCAAGTAATTTACGTAGACTGAATAAGATTTTAGGCCTCTAAGGAAGGAGTTGAAATATACGAAGAGAAATGGAAGTGTTTGGAAATGATGCCTGTACACGTGGAAGCTGTAAAGCAGAGGGCACGAAGCACGATGGTGGAGTTCGCAGAGGGGACGAGGTTACTCGCTGGTTGACTTCAAGTGATGCTTCGATGTAACGGTTGGTGACGTCTTGGTGTAGATCGTAGGTATCGGAAATGCTGCGCTTATTGCCGAGAATATATTATCCAATGACGGATTTTTTAGAAGATGGTTGTTTGGCCGCACAACTCCTCTTTTTAACGTTTATTTGAACACGGCGAAGGTCAGTTACAGTAGAAATATAACAGCAAAATAATTGAGATCAGAAAGCTATTTTGTGTTTAATGATTATAAAAATCAGAATTAGCTATAAAACCCTTTTGTGAATTTAACAGTCAGTATGAAAAGCATTTAACAGCTAGAGAAGGTTATGAGAAAAGGGAAATACATTATAACCCGAGGATGATATCAACACCTAAGAAATGTATCATTGTTCAAGGATTGTATAACACATGAGGAACACATAATTAATCGAAAATTTTATTGACACATAAGCAATACATTCATATTATACTACTTAAAATCTGCAGAGAAGGTGCGTTCTGAGCGCAGGACAGGAACAACACTGACCGACCGTTGACTCCATGAGCGCTACAGGCCGCACGCGGTACTACAAGTATATGTTAAATGATGGCCTATTTTTTAGGAACTCTTTCTCTCGGACTTGTGATCGCCAGCCAAGTTTTGAGGGAACGTATTACTACATCTCAACTGGACCACACATTTTCTGCTTATTGAAAGAAAAAATCTCGAGTGGATTGTGTTTCACAAGCTGCATTCAAAAAACACTTGCTGCTCAGTCAAATTATATACCATTTCACAAAGCATAACAGCTCGGAAAACTGCTTTTGCCGATATTATTTATTATTTTCTTTCGAATACTGCGTTCAACATTAAATTCTATAATTTTTTTTTATCAAATTTAGTATTGGTATTAATTATATATCCGTCAATATTTTTAAAAATAACTCTGTGTACATACAATAAAAGTTACTAAAATAAAAGAACTCTCACTACCTCCATGCAATGCCAGCAAAATATTATCTCAAAGAAAGCGTTTGAGTTGCAACCAACTTTTTTAAGGTGTGAAATTGAACATCAAAATGCAATTTCACTCGATTGAGTAGCGGACTTAACCATCCCGGAGTACTTTAAGTTGACGCCTAATGACATTAATTGATTTACATGCGAGAAAACGGCCACAATTATACTACGGCACGGCAGTTAAAGGACAGGTGAAAAACTGGTGTGCTTGAAAAACCGAAGCTTTAATTAATGGAGCCTTGCAGGGCCTCGAGGTGCGTTGTAGCGCAGGGCTTCTCAACCTTCCTGTTGTGGTGTACCCTCTTACTTTAATGGTGTATCTTCATGTACCCCCAGCACAGTTACAGGTTTGAGAAACTATAGAAAATACACTTGATGATTAACAATTATACATACTTATTCGGTTGTATGTAAATATATATTGTATATTTTACGTATGAAGTATGTTGAAAGTACCATAGGGGTACATGTACCCACGGTTGAGAAGCCCTGGTGTAGCGTGTAGTGTGTAGTGTGTAGTGTGTAGCGTGTAGCGTGTATCGTGTAGCGTGTAGTGTGTAGTGTGTAGTACAGGGACTTCGAAGTGATGCAAGATACTCCAGCGACGAGTTCCTTGCATCATTTAGAAGTTTCTTCACTCTCTGTTTTCCCGCCTCGCAAGCCCCAAATATGTCGAAAAAGTTGCGCAAGCAGAAAAATTTTGCTGTGAAATTTTGTATCTTTCTAGCGAGATGTTCATGCAATTTTAGAGAATTTAACGCATTAATTTCCCACAGTTTTTATTGAAGCAAAAGTTCCAATGATTTTTCACTAATGCAAAATTCCTATGTTCTCTCTTAAGAGTCAGGGCTCCTAAGTTTGATCCCAAATATAAAATCTCCTATGTTCTCTCAGCAAACAAAAAATGAGCCAATAACATTTCAAACCTAAAGATTTCTCGGATACGAAAAACGAATAAACAATTCGCCTTCTGAAGGGAGAAAGTGTTCTCTCCATCAAAGTAATAACACTGCTACCCGATGCGTGTGTTAGAAGTTGGCCTACCTTCACACGTCTTATTTTCCAAGATCAAGAAATGGGCGGAAATTTGCGAAGCGAGGCTGAAATTTAGGAAGGGAGTGGGCCTGATGCTGACCAGAGACCGTGTGGCCTGAGGGCAGGGCGGCTGCTGCTGCTATACGGCGGCCGTTGCTGCACGGTGTGTGCTGCAGTGGTTGTGCTGGGGGTGCTACAGAGGCACAGTACGTGCCCGTATTGGAGCTACAGTGGCGCAGTGCGTGCTGCAGTGGTTGTGCTGTGGCTGTACGGGCACATTAGTATTCTGACGTGTCCGTATTGGCGCGACAATGCCACAGTAACATGCTGACACTTCCGTGTTGCTGCTACAGTGGCTTAGTCCGTTTTAAAGTGTTAGTATTGGTGCAACGATGGCACAATCACATGCTAACGCGCCCGTATAGGGACCACGTAGCGCCAATACTAGCGCTTCAGCATGGACTGTGCCGTTGTACAGATATACAGTCTATGTTAGAGCGCTCATATTGGCGTTACAGTGGCACATTCATTCCAGGATCTACAAATTCGATGCTAGAACATACTACCTAAATTGATGTTATGCTCGGAATAGCATCTCCGTTGTTCAAGCAAAATAACAAAAATGTATCAATACTAGATATATGATACTAGAATGATTTTGCTGTGATTAGTAAAGCCTCGTTCCGATCAAGTCTGGGCAAGTGTGTGCATTGTGCGCGGCTAATAATGATACAGGAATTACTTTACTGTATATTGTTTACACAGGGACTCATGTTCTGGTAAGATGCAATGTTGGGTGTGCCAAATATCCATTTTACTGCTCTCCATTTCAGCGCGTGGTCATGGTGTGCGCAATAGTCCACGGCTTTTAATATAGATTACAACGTTCTCTTGTAATCAACCATAGATACAGTTAAAATTATAAAACTCTATAAGGGTTGCTCATGTAGCCACCCTATACAGAGACGCTACAGCGCTCAGTGCTAAAATCTGATTTTAAAAAAAATTCAAGCTTCGGAATTTTGATCCAAGAAAACAGCTCGTAGCGTGGTCAAGTTGACTGAAGAACTTTCACCACCGGCTGTGCCGCTTCAACAGACGTAAATTGTTCGTAAATCAAGCAATAGATGAAGCGGCTCGTGTGCGGCGATCATCAAGTTCCGGGAAGTCAGCATGTTCGCTCGTCATGAGATCCACTGACCAATATTGCGATAGTATTCAAAAGCTGCTCTCATTTCGGTAGCATGGTTTCTCCTTTCTATTTTATTTCTTTAGGATAAAACGGAAATGGTCACTACACGGAGTCCTTGCTTTAAGTCATATTGGTGGCTGATCAGCCTCACAGTCACGAGCCTCGACCTTTGCTTCATTGACGGTCAGAGATGTTCTGATACACATCGTAAGTATACTAGTAATTAAGTGGTCTTCCAAGGGAAAGTTTCTTGTGAGCGGAGCAAGTGTTCTCCCAGAGTTAGTTTTAAGTGCTTGAAAGAGATTTTTAGTTACTTTTTGCATCTGATTTACGGACGAGCATAAGTTGTGTTGTACGTTCGTTTACGGAGAGACTCATTCGCTAATTTTATTTACGCTTCGTGCCACTCAGAAATTTGAGTGATTCATGCTACCGTTTGAAGGTAGGAGTTAGTAAAGTCGTAAAATGCTTTTATCCGTTTCCAAATGGATGCCACCGTGCTTGAGGCTCGCTGTCTATGCAGAGGAAGTGATTCACGAAGTCATTTCTTCATGCGGTGACACAGAAGTTATGCCTCACATCCACCAAAGCTCGAATGGCGAAGAAATTTCCACTGCAAAGATCGCCTGTGATCGTGCATTGTTAAATGATTGGTGCGGTGGTCCAAGGAGTTAGGCGTTATTTCATAAGGAGTTACGCCTATCGTTCTAGGCTCTTCAAGGAACTCAACCTGGCCAAGCAGCTTTTTTTATCGGCCATCAGTAATTTCTCGGCGCAGATACCTGTTTTTTCGTGCTTTTTTCCTCTGCATGGAACTCAATGGCTTCTCTTTATAGCGCTCTGGTGTGAGAGGTGTTTTATGAACATATAGGGCGCCGGTGCCTTACCGTGCGTGCTGGTCGCATGCTGCTACAGACCGTGGCAGCTCACCCACTTGGCAGCACCTGCATGAGAAAGACGTACGGTAGGTCCAACTTTACTCAGCGGCTGATCTCTTATTTTGCCGTGTGTTTTGTTTCGGTAGAAGTACGAGGGACTGAGGAATTAGATGGTATGTGTTTTAAGAAAGAAGAACGCAGTGCCCATGGCCTAGCTTCAGGGTGTCTATGAGGTAGAAAATAGTTTTTCACGAGCATTTTAGCTTACATAATGTGCATAAACCAATATGAAAATAAGGTTTTTCAGATGTTGGAGAAGCTTCGTCTGAGAGATTTGAAAAAATTCAAATAGAACGAGATCCTTCAGAAGAACATCTTCATCGACTTCAAAGAATACAAGGGTTGGAAGTGTGAACTCTTCGTCATAGTCATCCAATGTTTGGGGTATTTATTGTTGTAATAATCCATTGCAGACGCACTCCTATAGGCTAAATTCATACATTACGAAGATCATCTTTGTGCATTTTACACGTCTACCCTACAATTAAAAAAATAAGTCAACAGAATGCGTTGGAGTCTTCCAGTGGTCACACAAATGCTGGCGTTGCTCTCTCTGGCTTATTGTATGAGGTGTGATGGACTGAGAGGGTGCTGCTATAGCGTCAGGTCAACCGCCATGTATCGCCTCCCCAAGTGCAGCTTGAGATGTATAAATCAAGTGTTTATCGCTAAATTAAATGCATGGAAATAAGTAATATCCATTTGTAGCCTAACCTCACCTCACGCTATAGTACTAGCTAGAGGTTGATCTTATGCTATAGAGTGTTAGGCCTCACGCTATATAGTGCTAGCTAGAGGTAAATATCATGCTGTAGTGTGGTAGAAACGAAAAAGTAGAAAAATGTCGTAAAACAAATTCACAAATATGCAGTTCAAATAAAGAAATACACACGTAACTCGGGCATGTTTTCCTCTCAGATTAAAATTAAATTCGTATTCACAGAGAATCAATTCCATCGGAAGAAAACTAAAACTTCATATTACTTTCTAAAATACCAAATTAGGTGATCGCTGCCCCAGCACTAAGCTTGAGTCCTTTCACTGACTGCACCGCCTCCTTCGTCACCTGCAAACCACGCAAGTCTTGGCCTCGTAACGCCCGATTTATATACATACACTGCGGCTTTGTTCTATTGAGTGTAGTGTAGAGACTCTACGCTTGCTTTATGGTACAGGCAACAAATTTGAATCCACAATTACGTTGACATAGAATAAAATTGAGTTGGTTATTGAAATCGACGTCAGTTTTGTGTTACAGGCAAATAAACTTTAATCAACGTACACGTAGTTATAAAATAAGATTAATTTACCTGTTGAGAACTATCACCATACAGTGTTATTTTCTTGCAGATAAAGCAAAACAGTTTCTGATGATGAAGCCTTTCACTCGTTCCACGCGTTTAGTTTTATTTCTATTCCAAGCCAATCGCACGGCTGGGTAAAACGCATCAGGAGTTTTTTCATTCATGTATTATCTTCCCAGTCCATTGGATTGATAAATAGGAGAAGAATGAGAAAGTGTGAACCAGAAAGAATATTATCTCCTAAAGCTGAAAGATTTTAGGCCCTTTGACGTTTTTCTTATGTTTTTCATTCAAAACGATTTGATAATATTTCCTGCACTTCTAAGAAGAATCATAACGTTGCAGGTGAACCCTATCTTACGTCTATGAAAATTATCGTCAACAGCAACCTCGGTTGCTTTACGGAAAAAGAGAACTAGGACACATTGCGTCCAAATGTTAGATTCCATCACGAACATGTCGTGCTGGAGGATGATCAGAGACCTGGGCAGAAGAATGCAGATGCCTCTTGCCTTACTGCAAATGTCCTTTTGTTCGACCCAATAAGCTCTGCTCTCTTAATCTGAGCAAACTTTACTAGCCTGTGACGACCGGTGGTCACGTGCGACGTTCCGGAGGTGATGACGGTGAGCGTAGATGGGTACTGCAGGCACGAGAGGCTAACACAACCTGAATAAGAATAAAAAGATTTCGTACCACCGTAAAGTGTGGCAACTGAGCTAGCACAACCTGAGTATGAATAAAAAAATACCTCGTACCACCATTGCTTATGGGTCTTTGAACTTTGTTGCTTATAGTTCTACTTTGTTTTAGCTCTCCTCCCTTTCGTAAAGTTTCCCTAATTTTTAAACAAAGATTGGTAATTCACTATACAGGAGTACATTTTATTTATAAGAGGGATGCTTTTACCTCAATAACCTCGATAAATTTAGCTAAAAACTACTGCAAAATTGTCGCAGCCAAGAGGTTTCCTGCATTAAATTTTCTCATGTTCCTGACTGGATGCCACAGCACTCATATCGGCAGCTTTACAAAAACACAAGTCTTATGATAAAGCTAAAAACTTTGAAAACGAAAATTTCACAGATAGTTGTGAGGAATTACTCACGCAAACACAATCACCTAGCGCCCCATCTAGGGCGAGTGAAGTTCAGATACGAGGGGAGGGCTACTGAGCAAGCGAAAGACAATGTAAAGACTAAGGAGTATTTTGGGCATGAATCAAGTAGAAAAATATTTTCAAAGTCTGGCAAAATTTAAGATTTCCTCATGAATTTACATGTTCTGTGAGTTAGTTCTTCGCCTTATATGTTAATAATTTCCTAATTTACTTGTGAAGCATCACATTCTCCACGACTCGTAGCGTTCACACATGTCAAAACTAAGTATCTTAACATTGTGAGCGTATGCGTTTCCCTTCCTAAACAAACATGCTAAATGCTTAGACGTGTTCATTTTTAAAGAACAAAATTTTATTGCTGGCTTTGATAAAGCAATTCAACACAATAATTTTCTAGAGTTATTATCTTTAAATTTGAAATATTTACTGGCTATAAAACTCAGCCGTTGAACACTTTGATTGCGACGTGCGCCACCGGTGGTACACGGAGGTAATTTACAAATTGCTGCTGACCGCCCATGCAGTAGTCCAAAACTCAATTTTCATAAGTACTCAATCAAAGCTAAATGAAGGCGCAATTCAGTTTGTGTATGGTATTTAAAAACAGTTTACTACAACTGATTTTAAATTTGAGTTTGGTGTTGAGCTTAATATTTAGATGCTGCAGTCAAAGTGTTAAAAAAATGTGATGAAACTCTCCGTATCGCCTTAGAAAAAATCTGACTAGCATGCTCCCTGTAACTGCAAATTAAACAAATTAACTCGATGCATAGTTATGGTGCTGATGCTGGGAAGGGACGGTGTGAAACTGCCTCCAGGAACCGTTTCGTGGCTAAATCGCAAGAAAATCTATCATGGAGTGGTAAGATCAGACAATTATTCAGTATCCGACGTTCTGGCAGAAGAAGAAACAAGAAGAAGAAAAAGAACATTTGAGATTACCAGCTGTGGTTACTTCCGTCGCGGAAGGTGGGGTCGGGTGCCTTTTTGTTTCAAGTTTTCGCATAGCTTGAAAACTCGCAAGAAATTCATTCCATTGGTGATGTCTTTAATCGCGGCCGTGCCTGATGTGAACTATATTTGATGTTGAAATATGTGATGGAGGAGTTCATTTCGCTGCGAGTAATGGTACGTGTAGAAGTGTTTCCTTTGGATACCTGTTTTAATTTGTTGCCGCTTAGTTTCTAGAACATATGCTCAGCCTTTCGATCCTTGAGAGTGCAAATTTTATGCTATACCATTATTTTGCTTATTTTTAAGACACTCTGTTGATGCTCGAGGTTCGGTTACGGCGATTCAAACTTCTGGAAATAAATCGAGAGTAAATTTGATCGTAAAAATCGCACGTATACGCTTGTCCTTCCAGTAATCCTGATTTGATTTGCGGTAAAACTCTTCGAATAAAGTATTGATTTCCATATAAATGTTCACGTCCACTCTATATACCTCAATTAAGACCAGTTTGATGGAGTATTTTTGGTAAATGTTGAGGATGATTCGGGAATCGATTATCCACTTTTCGAATGCTAAACATAGTAAATTATATCGAAATAAACTAGTTTTCTTCAATGCACTTTCCGTCGTAAATGATTATTTTACGAAGTGCGCACAAATAAACAGCTACTCATTGATTTTCGAATTTTTGTTGCTAGAATCATGGTAATAACATCGAAATAAACTACTTGTCTTCCATACACTTTTTTCGTCAAATGAATATTTTACGAGTTAGCGCGGTAGGTTTAGTTTCGTCTTTGATAACGAGAAAACCGGAAGCGAGACGCCATTGCAGCGTTGCCATTCGCCGGGCTAAATGAATTTCTTCCCGCTTCAAACACTTGAGTTGCGGTAACTAATTCACCGCTATAACTCGTAAAATACTTATTTACGACGGAAAGTGCATAGAAGAAAACTTGCTTATTTCGATCAAATTAACTATGTTAAGGCACCTAAAAATCAAATAGCGATCCCCTAATAATCCTCAACATTAACCGTATTTTCTTCTTGCGACCGCCTAAATTTTACTCTGTTTTTATGTAGGTATTAGTTAAGTTTTACACCAAGTGGAAGGCAACCCTTTTACTCCAGCAGTCTGCACGTTATGTAGGTGTTCGTAAATTTTTACCCTAATTAAGGGCAATCTTGTTACTTCGGTGTTATAGGATGTAGGTATAAGTGAAGTTTCACGCCTATTAGAAGACTTGCAATTTACAGAGTCGCGCCTGAGATTTTGTCCTGAGTATTTTAAACCTCAACATTTCAAACCGCCCATAGATGTTGGTGTCAGGATTGATTTTTAGAATTTCCAAACTGTAACCACATTTTTTGGGCTCACCAGACGATGTGCTAACGACTTCTAGCCCATCACGGCGGGAATTTGAAACAATTTGCTTCTAGGAAGCAGTAAAGCTGGAAGCGTGAATTCACAACTTAACTTGGCTACACTACGTGTTGTTTTCTATTTTTTAAGTTCTGGCAAGTTAAGAACGCCAAGACGCCACTTTTTTTAATTATGGTCCAATTGTTATAAAACTAGCTCAGTATATGTAAAATGCATTTTAAAACACATTTTATTCAAGCTATTTTTTCGATTTTCTTTTTAATTTCCTATAAAACCGTGGTGTTCTTGAGGTAAAGAATTCCCAAAGTTTTCAAATTAGAGCTTCATCTAGCTAAAATATGAGCAGTGAGCATTTGGCAGCCCTGCAGGGTCACCTAATACTCAAAACTTAAATTCATATTGGAAAACCTCCAGCCTGAGCCCTAGTCCACGTAGCGTAGACAAGTCAAGGACTTACGCTGAAAACTATTTCTCTACGAAAATCTCGCTGCCTCTGCTCCTTAGGTGGCCGAAAGAGTTGCCGATCCTATCAATTTCTTGAGCACATTCACAAAGAAGGTTGTGAGATGGCTTGTGAGGCTTAATTACTCATTAGTACATCACGAAGTTTGCCGATGTGGTGGGTGTAATGAGATTTCAAGCAGCACCACGATTGGATGGAGTCAGTAAAGATTTAAACAAACTAATGTCGGGGTGTTCGTCAGATGCCCCGATTGTTTTCTCCTTGAAAGCTGCTGGTACAGGGGCATGCAATGCTTCTCTGCCTATTATTTCAGTGTGTAATTTTCAAGTTGCATACCTTTTTGTTCCAACAGCACTTGCGAGCAGTAAGTGCATGTGTAAAATTATTTCGAAAGCCGTATCGCTCATTCAATTGTCCGTTTCTGCTCACATGAACTGATGATGGCTTTTGTTCTTGCGGATTATCCGAGGTGCACATGTTTCAACGTTTTTTATCAGGAGTTGTTTTCTATTGAACAAATAGGTTTATAACCCTGCCTGGAACTTTAGCTTACTTGAAGATAAATTCGAAGTTTAATCAACAGTTTGATCATAGTTTATTTCGACCTTCATCAAAATTCATGGAAGGCTTCATTGCCAAAACTTGGACAACTCAATCCAACCAAATCTCGCTTGACTACTCCTAAGTTACCGTATCTCTCCCACATTGATTTAACTTTTGCTATGAACCCTCAAATTAATGTCACCTTCAAAATGGTGAATTTCAAATTCACCAGCAACTAAAGAGCTAAAGAATGGAATGAAGAATAGGCACATTAGCTCCTTGACGTGCGCCACCAGTGGACACGCTGAGGGATTTTAATAATGATACTGACTGACCAATAGTCACAAACTTAATTTCCTTAAATAATCAAAGCTGAATATGATCCCGTTAAGGTTTGCAATTTTCAAAATTGCTCACTATAATTGACTCTGAATTTGAGTTGAATATTGAACTTTAGTTTAACCAATAGCGGTCAAAGTGGTATTTGAAAATAGCATCGAGCGTCGTACTATACATTTGAGAATGAATTAAACGGCAACTGGACGAAGTACGCGCGCAATCTCCTAAACCTATCGTAAACAAGCCGAAACTCGGCTATAAATTATATAAAATGCTAATTTGATGAACTTCATCAGCTTAAAATCGTCGTAATATTTTTTTCAATGGTTATGGAATGGTGACCCATTTTCATCTTTATTTTATTAAATGAAAGTTCAATCCCAAACTCGATTATGAAAGTGTAATTTAATTTTTCCTCGAAGGAGCAGAGTTGTCAATAGGAACTGTTTAAATGCTTGTATTTTATTTTTAGATTACTCAATGTTTGTGGGTGCTGCATGCTGCTATATCGTGAGATCTACCCATAGCTTGAGGTTATAGGCTAGATTACTAATGGACATTACATTTTCCAACGCATTTAATTTAGCGACAAACACTTAATTTCTACATCTCAAACTGCACCTGGGTATGCGATATATAGCGGTAGACCTCACGCTATATTGGCACCTGTTTGAGTCAGAATGGCTTTGGAATGGATGTCGATAAACATGAGTAAATTTCACTTCGAATCGAGGAATTTGCTGGCATTTTGAATTGTTCCGGTATCCAGCTTACAGAATACGACTACAACCACCAGGTTAATAAAGAAAATATTATAAAACTGTGCATTGTACGCAGGAAGAAGCAATAGGTAACTCACTGCAATGGCATAACCATGACAACACATACGCTGAACCTCTCCTGTAATTAAACAAGGTAACTTTTCCTTCCGTGCCCGGGATGCCATATACACCCAGAACGCAGCTTTTTACGCTGTTCTGCCCTCAATGATGATTGATATTGAGTCCTCCATTTCTTCAGGCTCATCGGAAATGACTGCCTGACTCGCTTCAGACTGCAGCTGCAAGAAATGTAGCTCCGGTGTTTCGAGACTCGTGAGACTTATCGGCCGCATCAGGAAGATCGATTACAGATCTTATGCCTCCAGGCGGTCAATTTATGTGAAACGATGGATCGGTTATTTTTTGATCGTCAATCTCACTGGAGTGGAAGGCAATTATTTGGTGGGGTGTCGCTTCTGTTATGTGGGTCACCTTTATTATAGCTATCACGCACCCTCCATGGCTTCTGCTCGGGTCTTTTTGCTTGGTCTTTGGCCCAAGACTGGCTCAGGTCGTCGCACTGTGAAAGAGACTCTCTCGGTGCGCCATTTAAACCTTTAACGCGTTCCCTGTGTATTGAGCCAAATGTGTACCAGTCGGTAAATTGCTCATTCACGTACATGTATAAATGAATGATATTTCGTGTTCCGCAACTTTTTGAAGGAATAACAGTTATCATATCAGGTGGAATGTATCGATCAATTGTGTTATCCCTATTATTGAGAAAGATAAAAATGTATTTGAGCATTAAAGTCGATTTCCATATTCTGCTACTTACAGTCTAACCAAAGCAACCGTTTACAATCGCGGAAACGAGGTGAACGTGTTAAATAAATGTGCTCCAGGGTGTCAACTCTAACGCAAGTTCAGCATTGCATGAACCAAAGAGCTTATACAAACTGTTGTTTTTAAAGTAATTTTCTGTTCAGGACCATAATATTCGGAAGAGACGTTCTATGATCACTTCATAGCTCTACTTCTTTTCGAGAGATGGAGGTCCTTCACTTAGAGAATCCTTCCGTCACTATCTGAGGCATGGACACTTCTGATGTGCTGCGGTCGAGATCCCAGCGCTGCAGATCTGCCTTAACAGCGGCCTCCCAAAGGTCTATGAAACAAATAAAACTCCACGGATCTTGAGACACTGATTTGAAATTTCATACGAGAATTTATTTCTGGTCTTGGAGCAGAAGTGTACTTTGGGTGCTGTCATGTTTGTAAGTGCTGTTTCTTATCACTAACCGCTGCCAGTCGTTTGTTGTAGCGCTGCTAGTCGTTTGCTATAGCGCTGGCAGTCGTTTGCTGTAGCGCTGCCAGTCGTTTGCTATAGCGCTGCCAGTCGTTTGCTATAGCGCTGCCAGTCGTTTGGTGTAGCGCTGACAGTCGTTTGCTGTAGCGCTGGCAGTCGTTTGCTGTAGCGCTGGCAGTCGTTTGCTGTAGCGCTGGCAGTCGTTTGCTGTAGCGCTAGCAGTCGTTTGCTGTAGCGCTGGCAGTCGTTTGCTGTAGCGCTGGCAGTCGTTTGCTGTAGCGCTGGCAGTCGTTTGCTGTAGCGCTGGCAGTCGTTTGCTGTAGCGCTGCCAGTCGTTTGCTGTAGCGCTGGCAGTCGTTTGCTGTAGCGCTAGCAGTCGTTTGCTGTAGCGCTGGCAGTCGTTTGCTGTAGCGCTGGCAGTCGTTTGCTGTAGCGCTGGCAGTCGTTTGCTGTAGCGCTGGCAGTCGTTTGCTGTAGCGCTGGCAGTCGTTTGCTGTAGCGCTGGCAGTCGTTTGCTGTAGCGCTAGCAGTCGTTTGCTGTAGCGCTGCCAGTCGTTTGCTGTAGCGCTGCCAGTCGTTTGCTGTAGCGCTGGCAGTCGTTTGCTGTAGCGCTGGCAGTCGTTTGCTGTAGCGCTGGCAGTCGTTTGCTGTAGCGCTGGCAGTCGTTTGCTATAGCGCTGGCAGTCGTTTGCTATAGCGCTGGCAGTCGTTTGGTGTAGCGCTGACAGTCGTTTGCTGTAGCGCTGGCAGTCGTTTGCTGTAGCGCTGACAGTCGTTTGCTATAGCGCTGACAGTCGTTTGCTGTAGCGCTGACAGTCGTTTGCTGTAGCGCTGCCAGTCGTTTGGTGTAGCGCTGACAGTCGTTTGCTGTAGCGCTGCCAGTCGTTTGGTGTAGCGCTGCCAGTCGTTTGCTGTAGCGCTGGCAGTCGTTTGCTGTAGCGCTGGCAGTCGTTTGCTGTAGCGCTGGCAGTCGTTTGCTGTAGCGCTGGCAGTCGTTTGCTGTAGCGCTGGCAGTCGTTTGCTGTAGCGCTGGCAGTCGTTTGCTGTAGCGCTGGCAGTCGTTTGCTGTAGCGCTGGCAGTCGTTTGCTGTAGCGCTGGCAGTCGTTTGCTGTAGCGCTGGCAGTCGTTTGCTGTAGCGCTGGCAGTCGTTTGCTGTAGCGCTGGCAGTCGTTTGCTGTAGCGCTGGCAGTCGTTTGCTGTAGCGCTGGCAGTCGTTTGCTGTAGCGCTGGCAGTCGTTTGCTGTAGCGCTGGCAGTCGTTTGCTGTAGCGCTGGCAGTCGTTTGCTGTAGCGCTGGCAGTCGTTTGCTGTAGCGCTGGCAGTCGTTTGCTGTAGCGCTGGCAGTCGTTTGCTGTAGCGCTGGCAGTCGTTTGCGGTAGCGCTGGCAGTCGTTTGCGGTAGCGCTGGCAGTCGTTTGCGGTAGCGCTGGCAGTCGTTTGCGGTAGCGCTGCCAGTCGTTTGCTGTAGCGCTGCCAGTCGTTTGCTGTAGCGCTGCCAGTCGTTTGCTGTAGCGCTGCCAGTCGTTTGCTGTAGCGCTGCCAGTCGTTTGCTGTAGCGCTGCCAGTCGTTTGCTGTAGCGCTGCCAGTCGTTTGCTGTAGCGCTGCCAGTCGTTTGCTGTAGCGCTGGCAGTCGTTTGCTGTAGCGCTGGCAGTCGTTTGCTGTAGCGCTGGCAGTCGTTTGCTGTAGCGCTGGCAGTCGTTTGCTGTAGCGCTGGCAGTCGTTTGCTGTAGCGCTGGCAGTCGTTTGCTGTAGCGCTGGCAGTCGTTTGCTGTAGCGCTGGCAGTCGTTTGCTGTAGCGCTGGCAGTCGTTTGCTGTAGCGCTGGCAGTCGTTTGCTGTAGCGCTGGCAGTCGTTTGCTGTAGCGCTGGCAGTCGTTTGCTGTAGCGCTGGCAGTCGTTTGCTGTAGCGCTGGCAGTCGTTTGCTGTAGCGCTGGCAGTCGTTTGCTGTAGCGCTGGCAGTCGTTTGCTGTAGCGCTGGCAGTCGTTTGCTGTAGCGCTGGCAGTCGTTTGCTGTAGCGCTGGCAGTCGTTTGCTGTAGCGCTGGCAGTCGTTTGCTGTAGCGCTGGCAGTCGTTTGCGGTAGCGCTGGCAGTCGTTTGCGGTAGCGCTGGCAGTCGTTTGCGGTAGCGCTGCCAGTCGTTTGCGGTAGCGCTGCCAGTCGTTTGCGGTAGCGCTGCCAGTCGTTTGCTGTAGCGCTGCCAGTCGTTTGCTGTAGCGCTGCCAGTCGTTTGCTGTAGCGCTGCCAGTCGTTTGCTGTAGCGCTGCCAGTCGTTTGCTGTAGCGCTGCCAGTCGTTTGCTGTAGCGCTGCCAGTCGTTTGCTGTAGCGCTGGCAGTCGTTTGCTGTAGCGCTGGCAGTCGTTTGCTGTAGCGCTGACAGTCGTTTGCTGTAGCGCTGCCAGTCGTTTGCTGTAGCGCTGCCAGTCGTTTGCTGTAGCGCTGCCAGTCGTTTGCTATAGCGCTGACAGTCGTCTGTCAGAACAGTCAGGTATCTGCCAGTGTAACAAAATGTTTGCAATTTTTTTCACTTTTAGAATGATCAGATTTTCTTTTGTACACAAAATTCGGTGGAGGAAAATCTGGTGAAGATATTGCGGCAGATATATACTAGAGATAATTTATAGAATGTAACGTACTTTGAATCCGTAATGAATACCAACATGATTGGGACGCGCTTCGAACCATTTATGAACGCGGTTTAAATTGTTCAATTAATCTTCGTTAGCAAATAAAGGTATTATTACTGCGCCTCTCAAAGAGATGAAATAATTTAGAACCTATTCTGCATAGGGGATCGCATTTTCAAACTGATTGAAACAAGAGCACTTAAAGCTTACAGCTAAGGCGCTTATCTAAATGAAACCTGCCGACCGGCCCGTCTAAGATTTACGTCGGGGAGATATACCGTTCTTACAAAGGTCACTTCAGCTGTAGAGGGAAGAGGAAAATAAACCTTACACTGTTGTTGCAGCAATGATGCCTGCTTGTTGCAGCCCTGATGCTTGCTTGTTGCAGCCCTGATGCTTGCTTGTTGCAGCCCTGATGCTTGCTTGTTGCAGCCCTGATGCTTGCTTGTTGCAGCCCTGATGCCTGCTTGTTGCAGCACTGATGCCTGCTTGTTGCAGCACTGATGCCTGCTTGTTGCAGCACTGATGCCTGCTTGTTGCAGCCCTGATGCTTGCTTGTTGCAGCCCTGATGCTTGCTTGTTGCAGCCCTGATGCTTGCTTGTTGCAGCCCTGATGCTTGCTTGTTGCAGCCCTGATGCTTGCTTGTTGCAGCCCTGATGCTTGCTTGTTGCAGCCCTGATGCTTGCTTGTTGCAGCCCTGATGCTTGCTTGTTGCAGCCCTGATGCTTGCTTGTTGCAGCCCTGATGCTTGCTTGTTGCAGCCCTGATGCTTGCTTGTTGCAGCCCTGATGCTTGCTTGTTGCAGCCCTGATGCCTGCTTGTTGCAGCCCTGATGCCTGCTTGTTGCAGCCCTGATGCCTGCTTGTTGCAGCCCTGATGCTTGCTTGTTTCAGCCCTGATGCTTGCTTGTTTCAGCCCTGATGCTTGCTTGTTTCAGCCCTGATGCTTGCTTGTTTCAGCCCTGATGCTTGCTTGTTGCAGCCCTGATGCTTGCTTGTTGCAGCCCTGATGCTTGCTTGTTGCAGCCCTGATGCTTGCTTGTTGCAGCCCTGATGCTTGCTTGTTGCAGCCCTGATGCTTGCTTGTTGCAGCCCTGATGCTTGCTTGTTGCAGCCCTGATGCTTGATTGTTTCAGCCCTGATGCTTGCTTGTTTCAGCCCTGATGCTTGCTTGTTTCAGCCCTGATGCTTGCTTGTTTCAGCCCTGATGCTTGCTTGTTTCAGCCCTGATGCTTGCTTGTTGCAGCTCGGATGCTTGCTTGTTGCAGCTCGGATGCCTGCTTGTTGCAGCTCGGATGCCTGCTTGTTGCAGCTCGGATGCCTGCTTGTTGCAGCTCGGATGCCTGCTTGTCGCAGCACTGATGCCTGCTTGTCGCAGCACTGATGCCTGCTTGTCGCAGCACTGATGCCTGCTTGTCGCAGCACTGATGCCTGCTTGTCGCAGCACTGATGCCTGCTTGTCGCAGCACTGATGCCTGCTTGTCGCAGCACTGATGCCTGCTTGTCGCAGCACTGATGCCTGCTTGTCGCAGCACTGATGCCTGCTTGTCGCAGCACTGATGCCTGCTTGTCGCAGCACTGATGCCTGCTTGTCGCAGCACTGATGCCTGCTTGTCGCAGCACTGATGCCTGCTTGTCGCAGCACTGATGCGTGCTTGTCGCAGCACTGATGCCTGCTTGTCGCAGCACTGATGCCTGCTTGTCGCAGCACTGATGCCTGCTTGTCGCAGCACTGATGCCTGCTTGTCGCAGCACTGATGCCTGCTTGTCGCAGCACTGATGCCTGCTTGTCGCAGCACTGATGCCTGCTTGTCGCAGCACTGATGCCTGCTTGTCGCAGCACTGATGCCTGCTTGTCGCAGCACTGATGCCTGCTTGTCGCAGCACTGATGCCTGCTTGTCGCAGCACTGATGCCTGCTTGTCGCAGCACTGATGCCTGCTTGTCGCAGCACTGATGCCTGCTTGTCGCAGCACTGATGCCTGCTTGTCGCAGCACTGATGCCTGCTTGTCGCAGCACTGATGCCTGCTTGTCGCAGCACTGATGCCTGCTTGTCGCAGCACTGATGCCTGCTTGTCGCAGCACTGATGCCTGCTTGTCGCAGCACTGATGCCTGCTTGTCGCAGCACTGATGCCTGCTTGTCGCAGCACTGATGCCTGCTTGTCGCAGCACTGATGCCTGCTTGTCGCAGCACTGATGCCTGCTTGTCGCAGCACTGATGCCTGCTTGTCGCAGCACTGATGCCTGCTTGTCGCAGCACTGATGCCTGCTTGTCGCAGCACTGATGCCTGCTTGTCGCAGCACTGATGCCTGCTTGTCGCAGCACTGATGCCTGCTTGTCGCAGCACTGATGCCTGCTTGTCGCAGCACTGATGCCTGCTTGTCGCAGCACTGATGCCTGCTTGTCGCAGCACTGATGCCTGCTTGTCGCAGCACTGATGCCTGCTTGTCGCAGCACTGATGCCTGCTTGTCGCAGCACTGATGCCTGCTTGTCGCAGCACTGATGCCTGCTTGTCGCAGCACTGATGCCTGCTTGTCGCAGCACTGATGCCTGCTTGTCGCAGCACTGATGCCTGCTTGTCGCAGCACTGATGCCTGCTTGTCGCAGCACTGATGCCTGCTTGTCGCAGCACTGATGCCTGCTTGTCGCAGCACTGATGCCTGCTTGTCGCAGCACGGATGCCTGCTTGTCGCAGCACGGATGCCTGCTTGTCGCAGCACGGATGCCTGCTTGTCGCAGCACGGATGCCTGCTTGTCGCAGCACGGATGCCTGCTTGTCGCAGCACGGATGCCTGCTTGTCGCAGCACGGATGCCTGCTTGTCGCAGCACGGATGCCTGCTTGTCGCAGCACGGATGCCTGCTTGTCGCAGCACGGATGCCTGCTTGTCGCAGCACGGATGCCTGCTTGTCGCAGCACGGATGCCTGCTTGTCGCAGCACGGATGCCTGCTTGTCGCAGCACGGATGCCTGCTTGTCGCAGCACGGATGCCTGCTTGTCGCAGCACGGATGCCTGCTTGTCGCAGCACGGATGCCTGCTTGTCGCAGCACGGATGCCTGCTTGTCGCAGCACGGATGCCTGCTTGTCGCAGCACGGATGCCTGCTTGTCGCAGCACGGATGCCTGCTTGTCGCAGCACGGATGCCTGCTTGTCGCAGCACGGATGCCTGCTTGTCGCAGCACGGATGCCTGCTTGTCGCAGCACGGATGCCTGCTTGTCGCAGCACGGATGCCTGCTTGTCGCAGCACGGATGCCTGCTTGTCGCAGCACGGATGCCTGCTTGTCGCAGCACGGATGCCTGCTTGTCGCAGCACGGATGCCTGCTTGTCGCAGCACGGATGCCTGCTTGTCGCAGCTCGGATGCCTGCTTGTCGCAGCACGGATGCCTGCTTGTCGCAGCACTGGTGCCTGCTTGTCGCAGCACTGGTGCCTGCTTGTCGCAGCTCGGATGCCTGCTTGTCGCAGCTCGGATGCCTGCTTGTTGCAGCACGGGTGCCTGCTTGTCGCAGCTCGGATGCCTGCTTGTCGCAGCACGGATGCCTGCTTGTCGCAGCACTGGTGCCTGCTTGTCGCAGCACGGATGCCTGCTTGTCGCAGCACTGGTGCCTGCTTGTCGCAGCACTGGTGCCTGCTTGTCGCAGCACGGATGCCTGCTTGTCGCAGCACGGATGCCTGCTTGTCGCAGCACGGATGCCTGCTTGTCGCAGCACGGATGCCTGCTTGTCGCAGCACGGATGCCTGCTTGTCGCAGCTCGGATGCCTGCTTGTCGCAGCTCGGATGCCTGCTTGTCGCAGCTCGGATGCCTGCTTGTCGCAGCACGGATGCCTGCTTGTCGCAGCACGGATGCCTGCTTGTCGCAGCTCGGATGCCTGCTTGTCGCAGCTCGGATGCCTGCTTGTCGCAGCTCGGATGCCTGCTTGTCGCAGCTCGGATGCCTGCTTGTCGCAGCACTGATGCCTGCTTGTCGCAGCACTGATGCCTGCTTGTCGCAGCACTGATGCCTGCTTGTCGCAGCACTGATGCCTGCTTGTCGCAGCACTGATGCCTGCTTGTCGCAGCACTGATGCCTGCTTGTCGCAGCACTGATGCCTGCTTGTCGCAGCACTGATGCCTGCTTGTCGCAGCACTGATGCCTGCTTGTCGCAGCACTGATGCGTGCTTGTCGCAGCACTGATGCCTGCTTGTCGCAGCACTGATGCTTGCTTGTCGCAGCACTGATGCCTGCTTGTCGCAGCACTGATGCCTGCTTGTCGCAGCACTGATGCCTGCTTGTCGCAGCACTGATGCCTGCTTGTCGCAGCACTGATGCCTGCTTGTCGCAGCACTGATGCCTGCTTGTCGCAGCACTGATGCCTGCTTGTCGCAGCACTGATGCCTGCTTGTCGCAGCACTGATGCCTGCTTGTCGCAGCACTGATGCCTGCTTGTCGCAGCACTGATGCCTGCTTGTCGCAGCACTGATGCCTGCTTGTCGCAGCACTGATGCCTGCTTGTCGCAGCACTGATGCCTGCTTGTCGCAGCACTGATGCCTGCTTGTCGCAGCACTGATGCCTGCTTGTCGCAGCACTGATGCCTGCTTGTCGCAGCACTGATGCCTGCTTGTCGCAGCACTGATGCCTGCTTGTCGCAGCACTGATGCCTGCTTGTCGCAGCACTGATGCCTGCTTGTCGCAGCACTGATGCCTGCTTGTCGCAGCACTGATGCCTGCTTGTCGCAGCACTGATGCCTGCTTGTCGCAGCACTGATGCCTGCTTGTCGCAGCACTGATGCCTGCTTGTCGCAGCACTGATGCCTGCTTGTCGCAGCACTGATGCCTGCTTGTCGCAGCACTGATGCCTGCTTGTCGCAGCACTGATGCCTGCTTGTCGCAGCACTGATGCCTGCTTGTCGCAGCACTGATGCCTGCTTGTCGCAGCACTGATGCCTGCTTGTCGCAGCACTGATGCCTGCTTGTCGCAGCACTGATGCCTGCTTGTCGCAGCACTGATGCCTGCTTGTCGCAGCACTGATGCCTGCTTGTCGCAGCACTGATGCCTGCTTGTCGCAGCACTGATGCCTGCTTGTCGCAGCACTGATGCCTGCTTGTCGCAGCACTGATGCCTGCTTGTCGCAGCACTGATGCCTGCTTGTCGCAGCACTGATGCCTGCTTGTCGCAGCACTGATGCCTGCTTGTCGCAGCACTGATGCCTGCTTGTCGCAGCACGGATGCCTGCTTGTCGCAGCACGGATGCCTGCTTGTCGCAGCACGGATGCCTGCTTGTCGCAGCACGGATGCCTGCTTGTCGCAGCACGGATGCCTGCTTGTCGCAGCACGGATGCCTGCTTGTCGCAGCACGGATGCCTGCTTGTCGCAGCACGGATGCCTGCTTGTCGCAGCACGGATGCCTGCTTGTCGCAGCACGGATGCCTGCTTGTCGCAGCACGGATGCCTGCTTGTCGCAGCACGGATGCCTGCTTGTCGCAGCACGGATGCCTGCTTGTCGCAGCACGGATGCCTGCTTGTCGCAGCACGGATGCCTGCTTGTCGCAGCACGGATGCCTGCTTGTCGCAGCACGGATGCCTGCTTGTCGCAGCACGGATGCCTGCTTGTCGCAGCACGGATGCCTGCTTGTCGCAGCACGGATGCCTGCTTGTCGCAGCACGGATGCCTGCTTGTCGCAGCACGGATGCCTGCTTGTCGCAGCACGGATGCCTGCTTGTCGCAGCACGGATGCCTGCTTGTCGCAGCACGGATGCCTGCTTGTCGCAGCACGGATGCCTGCTTGTCGCAGCACGGATGCCTGCTTGTCGCAGCACGGATGCCTGCTTGTCGCAGCACGGATGCCTGCTTGTCGCAGCACGGATGCCTGCTTGTCGCAGCACGGATGCCTGCTTGTCGCAGCTCGGATGCCTGCTTGTCGCAGCACGGATGCCTGCTTGTCGCAGCACTGGTGCCTGCTTGTCGCAGCACTGGTGCCTGCTTGTCGCAGCTCGGATGCCTGCTTGTCGCAGCTCGGATGCCTGCTTGTTGCAGCACGGGTGCCTGCTTGTCGCAGCTCGGATGCCTGCTTGTCGCAGCACGGATGCCTGCTTGTCGCAGCACTGGTGCCTGCTTGTCGCAGCACGGATGCCTGCTTGTCGCAGCACTGGTGCCTGCTTGTCGCAGCACTGGTGCCTGCTTGTCGCAGCACGGATGCCTGCTTGTCGCAGCACGGATGCCTGCTTGTCGCAGCACGGATGCCTGCTTGTCGCAGCACGGATGCCTGCTTGTCGCAGCACGGATGCCTGCTTGTCGCAGCTCGGATGCCTGCTTGTCGCAGCTCGGATGCCTGCTTGTCGCAGCTCGGATGCCTGCTTGTCGCAGCACGGATGCCTGCTTGTCGCAGCACGGATGCCTGCTTGTCGCAGCTCGGATGCCTGCTTGTCGCAGCTCGGATGCCTGCTTGTCGCAGCTCGGATGCCTGCTTGTCGCAGCTCGGATGCCTGCTTGTTGCAGCACGGGTGCCTGCTTGTCGCAGCACGGGTGCCTGCTTGTCGCAGCACGGGTGCCTGCTTGTCGCAGCACGGGTGCCTGCTTGTCGCAGCACGGTGCAATATGCCTGCTCGTTGCTCAGGGTTGCATACTGAGAATATGAGCTAAGTATGATTGTGACCTGCATTTGGATTCTGAGGTATCTCATGTTCACGTCTGTTTATCTAGAAATCTTTTTTATCCGTCGTAGTTTCCTGCGAAGTTTTTTTTAGATGAGAAACCATTGAATGGTGTGATACTCCGGTGCTGTTTTAGAGTATGGTCACCTCAAATTCTCGCTAACAGTTAGCTTGTGACCTTTAGTGTCAATTTTTATAATTTCTGTGTCCTCAAGTTTGTGATATTGAACTTATAAGCTAACTAAAGCAGTCAACATGTATCAGCTCATTGCAGTGGTTAGCTTCACAATTGTGGCAACCTCGGGGGAAATGCAATTAGTGTATCGGTGGGAATTAGCGCTCCTAGGAGGAAAGTGTTAGGTCCCGAGCTAAAAGTTATAGGTTGATCTTTTTGTCAAAATAAAGTAATTTTTGCTCCGTTGTGAACCATCTTTCTTTCGATTCGTTGCTGCATTGTTTTTCTGTACGTATATATTTTCAGTACCTATATATAGTACCTATATATAGTATCTATATATAGTATCTATATATTTCAGTTTCAGTACCTATATATATATATATATATAACTTTCTTCGTCGACGTTTACCTTGATTTATAAACGCAATTCCGCACGTGCCGTCGCTAAGCGCGAGGGATCTTATTCAGGAACACACCTTCTGCATAGATTCCCCACTCCCATAACTCCAAACTTGATGGTGCTTTCATCCTAACACACCTTGGAACGACTTTGTCGTGGTGAGGTGCATGGTTTCACACGTTTCTTGCGGTACGATTCATCGATGGGGCGTTTCAAAAATTTTAAAAATATTTATATATTAAATATAAAGGACCCAGAAAAGGTTTGGTTTTTATACAATTTCGAAGAATTTTTTACTTCAAATTTGAGTTTTATACTGAACATTGGTTTAACTCATCGCAGTCAACGGATGTTGAACTAAGGTATAGTTCAGTATAGTCTTACTCCTTGTTTTGGCAGCGAAGTGAGCTGTGCCAACCAAGGCGATCAAACTGTGGGTTCCATTAATTGTGATGCCGCTCCGCCTTACAACGTTCCCCGCGTGTTGGGCCACATGTGTACCAACACGTAAATTGCCCATTTTCGTGCCAGCATAAATGCACATTTGATCTGTTTCGTGACTATTTATAAAAATAACTGTTATCATGCAAGGTGAAATGTTATCGTGCAATTGTGTTTTTCATATTCATTAGGAAGAATTAAAATATGTCAAGCTGGAATAGCGTTTTCCCAATTCTGCTACTTACAACCCAACCACACCAACCGTTAACAGCCGCGGAAACGCGGGGAACGTGTTAAACTTAAGTTTCTCTGTATTAATTGTTTTAATTGAGTTGAAGCGTAAGTTTAGCATCAAATAAGTGAACTATTTCTTTACCTCTGTCTCTCGCATAAGCAGTTACAGCATTGCAGCACTGTCTCATTTTCATCGTGCCATATTACGATTCTTTATTCATGCTCAGGTTCTACATGCTTAGATGTCACACTTTATTATGGTATAGTACTTTTTATTTATATACTCATATTCAGGTTCTGTTATTTTAGTTGTTAAATTTCATTAGTGGTACGAAATAGTTTTTATTCATATTCAGGTTGTGTTTACTTAGTTGCCACACTTTATGGTGGTACAATTTTTTTCATATTCAGGTTGAGTATACTGAGTTACGACACCTCATGGAGGTACGAGTTTTTTATTCATATTCAGGTTGTGTATACTCCGTTGCGACACTCAGAGGTTGCGATGGTAAAAGTCGTCGCACCCGCCACGCGTACTGAGATCTATTTAGTATTCCCTCAGTTGCGTTAGCTGTTCTCAACTTCATGCTCTACAGTCGGCAGCTGGATCTGATCATGCGAGGAAGTGAGTGTTGCTGCATTGTGATCTAAATTAACACGTTCACCGCGATGGGTTAAACTGAAGTTCAGGATTTAATTAAATTTTAAAGTCTATTGTTGTAAGGAATTTTGAAAATGGCAAATATGACATGGACCATGCCTTCATTTAGCTTTGATTAAGTTTTTATAAAAATTGGTTTTGGAACTATTGGTCGGAGTTGCATCATGAAAATCCCCTCCGTGTACCTCGGCGACTCACATCTCGACTAACGTGGTAAGATGGACTTGTCTTTAATGCCATATGACATGGTCGATATGAAACGCAAGTTACTAACGTTACCTGGGTGCTGATTTGTTGTATAACTATAACCTAAGCCTTTCGGGGGGATGCAACTATTGTATCTGAGAATTAGCAACTATTGTATCTTAAAATGTGTGTGAGGCCCCGAGCTAAAGGTTAGGTAGGCCTTTTTTTCTTGGAATAGAATAGATTTTTTGTTTTGTTAGACTTTCATTTTCGGTTCACTGCTGTCTTGTTTTTCAGCACCTACTACCTCAACTTTTATTATATCAAATGATTTCTTTCTTAGCTTACTGTTTTGATACCCCTTGTGCTTAGATTCTGTGTTCCCTTAACTCCATACTAAATGGTGCCTCCATTCTTCCTCTTTTTGAACATCTTTTTTGTTGTAAAGGGAGGTTAAGACCTAAACTTTTTTATAATCAATCAACTATAATCTAAAATGCATGTTGTGAATGCTGCGTACACGAAGACGTACCCAACTCGCGGTGGACCTTTCAACGTCCAATTCAGTCGTTTTAAATCCAGTTCTTATGGTTCTCCTAGTGCTTCAACTTCGGTGTACAATTTCGTGGATCATATAAAACAAAATGTTCTTTACAATGTTCTTTTAGCTGAACGTGCCAAAATATTGAAGTAACATCAGAAGTATGGTCATTATTTACTATTATTCGTTCGATTCTTGAAAAGCAAGTACAGTGTCTCGTACAATATATCGGGTGCGATGTTGATTCTCAGGAAAAAAGGGTAGCGTCGTATAGTGTCAAATATTAAAGCATGTGTTTAGTGTATTGAATATAGTGATGATATCTTGGGAATCGTGAATAGTGTCGTAACCACTTGACTTTTACTGCTTCTACTATGGTGTAGATATAAACCTACGATAACGGGTTAGCTATTACTTTTATTGCCTTCACATTGTGTGTTATTTGACCCTTTCATTGCAATTTCTATGCTCCAAAATTAGCACTTACTCTAATTTTCCACCATCTACTCCCGCTGCTTGAATTTTTGTTACTGGGTAGAGCAGATCACTCGAAAATCATTGTAGCTTCGCTTAGAAAAAAGAAAGAACGAAAAACAGTTTATTTCCAATAAAGATCGTGCAAAAAAGATAGTACCATCATTGATTTTAAAAATATCTTAAATTTAATGCACTTAGATGATACACACACATGAGTATTGTAATACCCATATCACTAGTCGAGATCTGACAAAATTCACATTCCCTTACTGTAACAAAACTTGATTCAGGTACAGCTTCCACTTCGTTTGACTCGAGGCTTGGAATTTGATGTCCCCTCAGAGGGATACAATTGTATCTATGGGAATTAGCGCTCCTAGAGGGACTACGTGAGGGCCCGAGCTGAGAGTTAGGTAGGCCTTTTTGTTGAAATAACATGTTTTTGTTCCGTTAAGGACCACCTTTTTTCGGTTCACTGCTGTCCTGTTTTTCAGCACCTTCTACTTCAATTTTGATCTTGTTTCATAATCTTCTTTCTCAACTTATTGTTTCTATGCCTTTTCTGCGTAGATTAAGCATTTCCTTAACTCCATACTATAAATGGTGCCTTCCTTCTTCCTCTCTTTGGATCGCATTTGTTGCTGCGAGTAGGACGGCTAAAACTAACGACTAATCTAATCTGAAATTTGAAGTCTTTCAGAATCATGCATGAGAAGAACTACTAAAGGCATTTGAAAACAGTCTTGTATATCGTTTCATTCATAAGTGTTGATGAAGATAGCTGTCGCTAAACAGCTATCTCCTCTTCATTCTATGGTACAAAATGATAGACGCATAGCTCTAAAATGAAGCTAATGCGAAATTTATTCATAAGTATTCTGCAAAGGGGGAGTTTTACTTTCAAAACTTGTAGACTTCGGTGACGCGTTCCTGGCACCTTACTTTCCAAGATGTGGACGTGATACTGTAATCGAGAAGATACAGCTCTCGTAATTCAAGCCATTCTTCCTTCGAAGGGATGTGGAACATTGGAATTTTCTCTACTCCTTGAGAGGGCGCCGATTCTAGCGGCAATGGCCATTCACGTTTCTCGATTTTTTGTAGTTGTTCAGCGTAGTAGTTATCCCCCTAGATAAAATAACGATTTAGAATGTAGTTTCCTTGGGTGATTCTGATTCCTTCCATCAGCTTGATGAATTAGGGGACTTTTTCCCGTTTCAGTTTTGAGGTCCCAAGCTAGAGGTCAGGATGGCCTTCTTTTGGTTGAATGAAAAAGTTTTTTGTTTTGTTACAGAGAAATTTTTTCCAGTTCACTGTTCTGTTTTTCTGCACCTATCTATTATTTCTTCTTTGAATTCTTTTTTGTTTCATAAACTTCTTTCTCAAATTACTGTTTCTATGTGCCTTACGGATAGGTTCCGCACTTCCTCAAATCAAAGTTAAATGGTGCTTTTCTCTCTCTCTGATACTCCTTCGTAGCGGCTTGGGAGGCTCAAACTAACATCTAATTCTAAAGTGAAATCCCTAGACACAGTCCCCTGATATCCATGCCTTATAATATTCACAAGGAAATAATTCCAGCATGTTGAATGCCTTCACTGTCTCCGCACGCCGCCAATTGGAGGCATTGTTTGTGCGGTGTTTTGAAGCGAGTTCACATTCTCGGAAGCACGTCATGAGTACAGAGCACGCGATGCTTTGCTCTCAGGCCTCATCTATTGTTTGCTACGTCGTCCGTGTGCCGCCCTGGCGCTGGTCTCCTGTGGAGGTGGCGGGTGAACGCTCACCCGGACCTTGCTCTGCATGTTTCGCGTCAACAACAGTCGTCTCAAGTGCTGCTATAGCGTGAGGTCTATCGCACTGTAGCATGAGATCTACCTCTGGCTAGTACTATAGCGTGAGGTCTGCCATACTATAGCGTGAGGTCTGCCATACTATAGCGTGAGATCTGCCTCTAACTAGTACGTTGGCGTGAGGTAAGATTAGGTTACTAATGGATATCACTTATTTCCACAGATTTACTTTAACGATAAACACTTCATTTTGCTCATCTCAAATTGCACCTGGGTAGGCGATATATAGCGGTAAGCCTCACGCTATAGTAGCACCGTCACCTCGTGCCCTTGATCAAAAATTCCATAGCAAGAGCGATTTTTTGCTAAAATGGACACAGGCACTGTGCGAATCTGCAGTTCACATGCGATTCGTTTGGACTTATATAGTTGTGGCAGATGAACTTCTCAAATCGCTCTCTAAATGCGGTACTCAATGTTGTGCCTCTACAGGAGAGATTTTCTCGGCGTACGCAGCCTCACTGTCCAAAATCTGGAGTTTAACTACGAGTCGTTCCACTCATTTACCTTAGAAAATAATCACTGTGCGTGTGGCCATTACAAGCGACTAATAAGCATTAACATTGACGCAAAAGCAACACTTTGAGATAGAAAAATCCAGCCGTTTTCTGTGGCGCTCGTTTGTATCTTTCTGAGGTAGACTCCAATGGCTGCTCGGCCCTAAGCGTCCTGCTCCTCTTTAATGGCGAGGTTTTAAACAAGGAAGCTATTAGCGGTAATGAGTCTTGCTCATCGCTCTGTACAGGCCTCGGGAAAATAGACGGTAGCATAAGACTTATGAAAAACCAGAGCTGCTATTATTTGGTCCCTTGTTTTGGAACAGAAAATATTCTGTTGCTTACGCGACACTGGCTGGCTCGCCCATACTCAGACGGTATTTAGAAATTTAACATCTTGACTGCGATGGGCCAAACTAGGCTGAAGTTCAATATTCAACTCAAATTAAAAGTTTAAAGTTAATAGCAACTTTATAAATTTCAAACATCAACCCAGTCCATTAAATACCATTAATTTTAAAAGATTGCTAAAACTTTTTCCAAGGACCCATCGATGAGTCGCATCGCAGTCAATGTGTTCAGCAACTTATACACCGCAGGTGATACATCAAGTGAACAGCTCATCGACAGGTTTTTTCTTCTTATGTAGCTATAGAATTACCTGAAATTAGCATCCCTGTTACAAGTTTGAATACCTTTATAGAATGGAGTGAAGGGGGGCTTCAGAATAATTCTTTTAAATAAGTTTTCTTCATCTAAACTACTCCGCTGTATTACGAACATGGTAGCACATCGACATCAGCTTCTTTTGTCGTGTAAGAAGAAGGAAACTAAAATCTAATTTTAAGAATAAACCTTCGCCTTTTGTAAACATCAGAGTTACAATTGCTCAATCATTATATACATTCATGTTCAATCAAATTATCTGCAACATATGCTATCGAATTTGCTAAAACTAATGCGTTATCATAAATTAGTTTTCCCCAAATTGAAAGTTTTTCAATTGATTTCAAAACGAGTCGACAAACCGTTCTAAGTTCTTGAACAATTTCTGGGTTATAACCTGACAAATGATACAAAAGTACCTAATTTTTGTATAGGCAGAAAATTTAGCTTGGTTCTTTCACACTTGCCCAGTTGACACATCCCGCCAATGGGAGGTCGTTCTGACTATCACACGAGTAAATCAATATGAGTCTAAATTAACTTCTGATGCATGTAAGCCAAATTCGAACATGATGAAACATAAAGTTCTTGAATCTTTAAGCGTGTTCCGTCTTAGCGAAAGCAGTCTTTGCTAATCTTCCCTCAACGGAATTAGTGAAAGCAGTCTTTGCTAATCTTCCCTCAACGGAATTAGCGAGAGCAGTCTTTGCTAATCTTCCCTCAACGGAATTAGCGAAAGCAGTCTTTGCTAATCTTCCTTCAACGGAATTAGCGAAAGCAGTCTTTGCTATTCTTCCCTCAACGGAATTAGCGAAGAGAGTCCCTGCTCTCTTTTCAGTGCGAGAACCTTATCTTCTACCCTTCGTTACAGAGCCCGGCAGCAGCTGGCTCACTGCTGCCCCACACCAGTGCTGCAGCTCTACATTCATCACCACAGCTCGACACACAGCGCAAGGTAGGAGCAAGAGCTGAGTAGCTCTTCTTTTTGTTACAATCGAATGGTGTTTTGTTAACACGTTGACTGCGATGGGTTAGACTGAAATGCAATATTCTACTCAACTTTGAAGTCAAAAGTGGTGAGCAAATTTATGCGTACCGAACATTAACTGGGTCAATTAAATACAATTAATTTTAAAAAGATTGTTTGAATTTTACAAACTACCGTTCGATGGGTCGTTTCGCAGCAAGATAAATTTAAGGACAACCAACCGATGAGTCGTATTGCAAGTAACATGGTATGGACCGTGCTTTTTTGGTTGACAGCTGTTTTGTTTTCCAGCCCCTCTGACTTGCTTCCTCAGCTTTTCATATTTCCTACCCTTCCCTTAATTTATCGTTTCTATGCGCAGGGGACCTTGTGCGAGAACACCCTTGTTCGTAGGTTCTGCGTTCCCTAAATTCCATACTGAATTTTACCTTTATCCTTCCTCTTTTTGCAAACCTTTGTTGGGGTGAGGAAGTCTGCAATTTTCGTATAATCTCGATCTTTTCGATCTTCTCAAGTTTTCCGATAATTTTTTACTCGAAGAAGATATTTCAGTAGCTAACCTTAATTTAATGCGCTAAATATTCAACTTTTTACCAGCCAAATTTGTTAAAATTTTCATTTGGTTAGACAGGAAACGTGACTAACAAAAGCGGTAAAGAAAAAAGCCGCCGTGAGCAGGCAAATTGAGTTCGTGCTGAAAAAGCAAAAATATATTCAGCGGACTCTCTGAGCCGAAGTTTAAATAAAGCGACTTGAGGTATTAACAGTTCATGACACGGAAGGAAGTGTTCGAAGCACGTACACACGCGACACATAGCTCGGGTGTCTGCAACGCTATATATACCTTACCTGCGTTGCCAACTCCGTGACGTCACGGTGGTTGTTGACTTGCTCGAGAGCTCGTGCGGGGTAAGACGAGCGACATCCACCACTTGTTCTTTATAAGACAATCGCCACCAGCACACCAAAAAACTGGAAAATCGCCACCAGCATAGATGGGACCAATTGTTTTATTTCCCTTGATATTGGTAAACATTATGAACGCGCTGAAAAGTTGTAAAAAAAACTTTTTAGCTGCTTCTCTGAATACATCCGACTGACCGAGGTGACAGCAGACAGCCAGCCGTAAGTAGGGTCGTGGGAATTGAGGACTTCGTGCATGCCTCAAGATTTAGTTTGAAATATGTTGGTGCGCCATTGAGTTAGAGACAAAGCGCATTGTTGAAATTTCCGCCTTGCAAATCGTTTTGTTTCACGAAAACATTTTAAATTTTGATAAGTATAATATGTTAATTCATTTAATTCCTAGTATTGCCGGCTCGTTCATACTCTCTCCGTTTCACGTAAGTTTACCGATAATGAAGGTGTTCATTAGCATATTAAGGTGATTTCCTGCGCCTTTGAGACTAAGGGTGAGTTGCTCTTTGGTCTCCTACAGAAATTGTGCTGGGAAGCCGCAGTAGGGAAAGTGTAAAAATATTCTACGATTGTATAGTTACATAGTTTCAATATATTTCTGATCCTGGATTTCTTCATCTTGAACCATAAATATCTAAACTTGATGGTGATTTTGCAACTCCTAGAGATCCACATTGGACAGAAGCACCTGGAAATAACTCGTGATACCTACTTCACTCGTATGTTTTGTTCGATTATGCTGTGCGATCGTTATCTTGCGGCTGGCAAATCTTAACACCTTGACCACGATTGTGAGGTTGTTACGGTTGGTTCGGTGAAGTTGTGAGTAGCAGAATTGAAAAATCGACTTTACTACTCAAATCCATTTTCATACATTCTAAAAAGTGAAAAAATATCATTGCACTGTAATATTTTACTTCGTATGTTAGAATCAATTTTGAAAAAGGTAATGAAATAATTGAAATGCCACTCATTTATGCGTTTCGAGCCTTGATCCATCATCAGCCGTGAATCTGCAAATATAAACATAAAATAATACTATAACTAGGTAATGGCACATATAATTTTAACAACGTGGACTTGTTTGGTTATTTTTCTTAACTCTTTATGCAAGTTGCTTACAAAGCAAAATTTGCCTTTTATGTTGCCTAAAAATTCTATATTTGATACAACAGCCCTCTTCGGTTTTTTACCTTATTGGAAATTTTCCGAAAACGAATGTAATCAACAAAATTCTTTTTTACCACTCATGCGAAAGTAATTAAAAAAATTCTTTTTTACCACTCATGCGAAAGTAATTAAAAATCGATCAATATTTCCTTTTTTTACAAGTCTAATTTCTATTCTATCAAGCATCCTGTTATTTTATTTCTAATGTCGCATTTGAGTATATGCATGGACATACTCGAAACGCCAATTTTATACGGCTTCAAATGTTCGTACATAACATGCCAGTACGGTACGTATGGTGTCCTTTAATTTAAGAACCAAGATAGCGATGCGTGTGACCTTCGTAAAGCTCCACCAGATGGCGCGCAGGAAGTCACGGTCGCTGTCCCGAGTAGTGAGGTGCTGGTCGGGCTGATGATGTGTGGACAGTGTGGTACTGCCAGTTCCCGTATCACGGTGCCTTCATGTGGTAGTGCGTTTTGTACGGTGTTATCAGTGCAGCCGGTGGTTGCCTCCGGAACACGAGTTTCGAAATGTCTTCTGTTTTTGTGTTGCGTATTGTATTAAATAATGCTGGTCGTGTCATTGGACTTTCTCATGGAGCTGTCGAAACAAACGAAGTTCAGAAATTGGCCTCGCTCATTGTCGGAAGAAAACGTGTTAATGTTTTTTAAATAAGAGTGCATTTAGAAAATGGGTAACTGTGGTATCTGCTTAGGCTCAAATTGTAAATTTAATGAATTAATTACCTAAATCTAGTGTCAACTTTTTTGCGCGCTACCTTCCAAAAGCAGCGTCCTCTTCCTTATGTCGCTCAAATGGTATGTCTTGATATCCACTCAAAATGTATCTGCATCTCAACCAACAATAACAGTTTTATTTCATCATCTTGTCGGTGAAAAAAGTTATTTCTAGCAATTCTAAAATGTATACACATTTAGCAACCATCCTGTACGCAATCCATGGAAAATTAAAACTGCATCAATCAGGAGACAGGCTTCTCATTGGACAAAGTTTATTAAGTCTGCCTTTTCGGCCACTTCTGTGGGCACGTTGTCCGCTCCCACCACTGCCCCCCCAAAAAAAAAACAGGGTGACTTTTTCGAATGATTAGAGAAATACCGACAGAGTAAGTAAAAATTCCGTGGAGTTTCCGGCGACGAAAGTGGATCTGTTATATCAGTTACAGGGGTTATTGTGTTGCCATAAATGTAAACATCGGCTCGATTTACTAAGGTAGCGAGTAACGAATGTGTATAGTTATGAAGTAATTTATTAATATTTCCAAACAATGGTTAACGAACTTGCTTAGGCAAAACGGTAACTGTACGACATCTTTACATTCTGTGCATCATGTTAACAAAATGCTGCGGGTCCGAACACTCTTGAAAAATAGACACTAAATATATACACTTACGCTAAGCTCTAAGACAAACTAGTTTACTTGTACTCACCTAGACCAAATACTCCAGTGTCATCTATCTTTTACAAGTTTGTGAATACATTACCTAGTTTGCGACACCAATACAACTATCACAATCCAGATAATCGTGAAATGTTCACACTGGATATTCTCATCTCTCTGAGCTCGTCAATGAGTGCTTCGGTGTTTGTGGGCGACCATTTGGTCAGGAGAATTAGGCTTACGGCGTACTGGAGGCAACGTTCTGCTGTGCCAAAGGAAACTTCCCTGATTCACTCACGACTCACTGCTCTGGAATTTCTGTCTACTAACATTCCCGGTAGTCTACGGAAGAACAAGAATACTGTACAGGGTTTGAGCTATTCTCTTACATAGATAATAGAAACCCCTGACAAGGTAGCGAATTTTATTTAATCGGAAGGCGCTCGGAAAATGTGAGTGCCCCAGCTGAGAGTTAGGAAAGCCTTCTTTTTGTTCAAATGAAATATTTCGTGTTATGTTTAGGGCCATCTTTTTCGGTTTACTTCTGTACTGTTTTTTCAGCACCTACTTTCTTCTTCAACTTTTACCTTGTTTCATAAACTTTTTTCTCAGCTTACTGTTTCTATGCCCCTTCTGCATAGATTCCGCGTTCCTCATCTCCATACTAGATGGTTCCTTCTCTCTTCGGAACTTTTTTTTGCGGCTAGGGAGGCTCTAAACTAATATCTAATCTAATCTTGAAGACGCTTTTCGTATACGCCAAAAATTCCTAAGTAGTGTACAGAATTACTTGAATTTTAAACGTTCTCCAATCTACGAAGTAATGCATTTTGCACGTCGACCTCCTCATTGAAGCATCACACACACACACGGCTACCGTCCCTACTCAGTCATGAGGTTGTCAACATGGGAGGTTGATATGCCATAAAAACTGGATTACCTATCAGCCTTTCTAAAAACTCAGACGAACCAGATTTCAATTGTTCTGCTCCAGAAACGTCTGTTTATGTCGAAAAAAAACTTGCAGACCTGTCCAAACTGTATTATTATTTCAGATAGTTCAGTACTTCTTAGCCGAGTAGCAACCATCAAGTTGCAGCTGAAGCCTTCTCAAGTGCAGATATTTGATTCCTGAGGGATTTCATACCTGAGTGTAATGAATGGGAATTTCTGCCTGTCATTGAAAAGAAACAAGGTGAGCATGATCACTTTTCTGAAACGAAGCATTATAGACGTCTATATGCTGCTTAAAAAACGAAAAAAATAGCACTCTCAATCCACTTGAATAATGTTTTATTTTTAACAATTTTCAAATGTGAGGGCGCGAGCTGAGAGTTAGGTAGGCCTTCTTTTTGTTGAAATAAAATGTTTTTTGTTATGTTAAGGACCACCTTTTTTCGGTTCACTACTGTCCTGTTTATCAGCACCTCTGACTTTCTTCTTCAACTTTTATCTTATTTCATGAACTTCTTTCATCTTACTGTTTCTATGCCCTTTCTGCATGGATTCCTCATTTTCTTATCTCCATACTAAATGGTGCCTTCCTCCTTCCTCTCTTCGATACGCTCTATTTTTGCAGCGGTTAAGAAGGCTTAAACTAACTTATAATCATAATTTGACAATTTTAACATTTGAGTTGCTGTAAAGCGTGCCTTTCGAAAATTTCTTAAGTTTCTCGTTTTCGTGTTAGAATTAATAAATTTATAGTACGTGTGTACCTAATGGGAAGAAAAATAGCTCAGATGGCGAAGTGAGCAAGTTTTTATCTCGTATCATAATTACTATCTACAGTACAGGTGCCCGCCTTCAATGATACTGAAAGAGACAGTTTCTACGTAGGCCTTTTTGTGAAATCTTTCAGTGAACAAAACCATCGTTGAAATAAGCCGCTGTGCCGATGCCGAAATCGCGGTTACCGATGAAAGCAAGCGACTAGCGCACTACACAGAGGCCTCTGTTCTATCTCACCCTGCCGGACGCTGCCTAATTAGTTAGCGCTCTCTTCGAGGAGATGGTCCTGAGGTGAAGCTTCAGTGGGTGAGGTGGCCTGGCAGGGCTGTACTCAGTTGAGTATCTCCGGAAACTTGCACCTTATTGTGACCAGAGCTACTCTAGCCCGCACGATTTGAAATGCATCGGTCGCAAACTTGCGGCAAGGTCGGCTTCACACATGGTTGGCGTTGGAATTCCTGTCTACCTCTCTTCACACTCATAACCGGGGCTAGCGTTCAATGTACCTGACAAAGATTAGTGTCTTCAACACTCCATTTCATTCATGACATTCTCTTCGTCCTGTTTTTGTAGGAAGATTTCTACGGTTTTTGTACTTGTGCTTGAAACTCCTATTGAAAAAACCTTCCTTAATAAAATATGCAAAGAATAGTGTAGTACGTTGAACTGCTGATGTTTCGGTTAAATAAGTGATGTTAACTTCATATTTTTTGAAATTAATGGAATATCGTATGAAAGGTGAGAACTCATTTTAAATGCATTCGAGTCGGGGTTCTATCCATTAATGGAAACGATATTTACTTACGATAACACAAATTCGTTTGATTGGCATTTTCATTCAAGTACAATCTCCCCTCAGGGGGATACAACTATTGTATCTATGGGAATTAGCGCTCCCGGGGAAACCATGTGAGGGCCTGAGCTAAAGGTTAGGTAGGCTTCCTTTTTGTTGTAATAAAATAGGTTTTTGTTTTGTTACGGACCACCTTTTTTCGGTTCACTGCTGTCCTGTTTTTCAGCACCTACTACTTTCTTCTTCAACTTTTTTCTTGTTTCATGAACTTCTTTCCTAGCTTATTGTTTCTGTGCACCTTGTGCATAGGTTCCGCGTTCCCTCAACTCCATACTAAATGGTGCCTTCCTCCTTCCTCTCTTGGAACATCTTTGTCGTGGTTAAGGGAGGCTAAAACTTTCTTATATAATAATCATCAAGTACAATCTGTTCATACGTCCATCCTCGAAGGAATTAAGTGCACCAAAATAAATAAAAGGTCAAGAATGAACAATCGAAAAGTCAATACGCTGGAATGGAACGTTTCTCGAGAATCTAACCATCTTCTGCCCAACCAACACCTCTGAAACAAAATGCATAACGTTGAACGTTTGGGGCCAAACGAAATTCAAAAGCGTCAAGTAAAATTTGGAAGAAAAGAAAAACAAATGTGAAAAATACTAGATGATAATATATTCGAAGGACATGAACCTTTCTGATTGTTCATGGTAGGTTTTATTTAAAAAATAACATGGATTCTAGGATGATGGGGGGATTTTAGATGCGAGGTCTCGTGTTGAAGGTAAGGTAGGCCTTCCTATTGTTGACGCTGAAATTTCTTCTTTTCATGGTTCAGGACCATTTTTTCTCGATTCAATGCTATCCTATCTGTCAGCATTTATTACTTTCATCTTCAAATTGTATGGCATTTCATAAACTTCCTTAAAATTTATTTTTCTACTCGCAGGATGCAGGGACACGCCTTGAGCATAGAATCTCCGTTCCCTTAATTTCACTCTAAACGGTGCCTTCCTCTTTCCTCTCATGAGAACGCCTTCAATGTGGTTATGTAAGATGAAACTAGCTTGCTTGATCTAAGCTGTCCAAATGATGCATTAGTGATTAGATGACGGAAAACTGTGTAAATTAACTAATTTGTGTTCAAAGAACTAAGCGATAGTAGCCAATTCTGGAATCCCTTTAGGACATTCGATTTCATGGTAATTGACGAACTATTAGGAATCGTCCTGTAGTTTTGATTTTAGCGCAACAACTAGAGGTTCACTCATACTTCAAAAAAAAAGTTTTGAACGCTTTTCCAATTAACTTTACAAAGAAACGAATTCTGAGTGTTAATTCCAGTGAGATTGGAAATTAGTACTTTTTGTTTTTTGCAAAAAAGGGCGTAAAAATTTACTCCAGGTACTGATCAGTTGAGCGTGACTGCCAATTTCAGAAGACACTTATTGTTTAAGATCTTATACTGTTCTCTCTAGTAAAAGCATTATACATGAAATTATAAAGGAATAACTGATGGAAATATGAATGTTCAATTTTCATCATATGCACATCTGAATCCTTTGTATGATATCTCGCACCGGCTGGTTTGTAGTAGAAACTCGCTATTTAAAAAACATCGTAGTTGTAATGACGTATGGTAGCGAATGGGCTCCCTTTATGTTCCTCACCGTAAACCATCCAAAGTTATCATTCAGTGGCTTGGTTGCATTTAACGCACAGCAAAACTTCGAAACTCCATGCAAACAATCGCTCCTAAGAAAAATATCCATTTCTTTCCCTGTGCGTCGAGGAATTCTTCCGTGTTGTGCGCGGTTTTATACGAAGGCTGTCGGTGTTGTGGGAGAGTGTCTAAATATTTCTCTGAGCTCGCTGTACGCCTGGCTGGAGCTCCCATAGACGCTGCGTCCGCTCCTTTTGGCTCTTTACATGTTCGCGCTGTTCTCACTTGCCTTCAACGTCCAACTTCGTGAAAGGAGTACCGATGATGCAATAAGTCGCATTATACAGGGTGTCCACAAAAAATGTATCCACGGACATATATATAGATGCGTATATGATATTGAAACCACACATTTTAATTATGATATATGGTTCCGATATCATAGATACATACATCGGTCAGTGGAAACATTTTGTGTGGACACCCTGTAAAACAGGCTACATCGATCTAATTTCACCCCTTAAAATCGGAGCAAATACTTATAACATTAATTGTACTCGAAAAATATGTATCCACGAGCAGCCCCCTCAGGAGGATACAACTATTGTGTCTATGGGTATTGACGCTCCCAGGGGGACTATGTAAGGGCCTGAGCTAAAGATTAGGCAGGCTTTATTTTTGTTAAAATAACATAGGTTTTTGTTTTGTTACGGACCATCTTTTTTCGGTTCACTGCTGTCCTGTTATTCAGCACCTACTACTTTCTTCTTCAACTTTGATCTTGTTTCATGAACTTCTTTCTCATCTTACTGTTTCTGTGCCCTTTCTGCATGGATTCCGCGTTCCCTTAACTCCATACTAAATGGTGCCTTCTTCTTTCCTATCTTTGGATCGCCTTTGTTGCGGATAGGGAGGCTTAAACTAAATAATAATCTAATCTAATCTAATCCACGAGCAGCACCGTCACATGTTCTGTGGAACAAAAATATGACCAATGATACAGATCCAGGAAAGTGCGAGTGATTTCCCATTTAAAACTTTCACTTGTGTATATAGTATACAGAAAAATCCAGACACAAAACTTAGAGAGGAACGTATGAATTCGATTAATCGATTGAGTAATGTAACTCAAAAAATAATTTTCTTTCAACAAAAAGGTTAAGCCTAATGTTACTGACTAGTGTGGAAATTATTTTCATAGCATTATTCCCCGTTTGTCATCCGGTAAGAAAATCAGGCGTTAATTGGAGCTGGTAGCAATATTCTACACTTTTTACTCCATAGTAAATTCATTCGTACGATACTGTTCAGCAAATTGAAAACTGGTTCCATTTTCTAAGTAAAGAATCCTTCCTTAGAAGTAAACGCAGTCTTCCCTTAAATATTCCCTTCTGCCAGGGAGGTACAACTATCGTATCTATAGGAATTAGCACTCTCAGAGAAAAAATGTAGGGTCCCAAGCTGAGAGTTAAGTAGACCTTTTTCTTGAATGAAATTTTTTTTTGTGAAGGATATTTTTTTCGGCTACCTGCTGATCTGTTTTCAGCACTTAACTACTTTTATCTTGTTCCATGATCTTCTTCTTCAATTTACTATTTCTATGCACATTGGGCATAGATTCCACGTTCCCTTATCTCCATTCTAAATCATGCCTTTTTCCTTCGTCTTTTTGGATAGCCTTTGTTGCGGTTAGGGAGGCTTAACCTAACGTCTAACCAATCTGTGGGGGATTTTGAAATTTTGTGTTGGGTGATGTATTCAATCTTTTTTGAGGGCAGTTAGATTGAAATCGATCGCAGAATTTTTTTTAGCGCATGTGGGTAATATCGCACCGTATTTTGATACGCATTAACCCTGTGCAATAAACTTTACTGGCGTAAATTACTATCAGTGTCACTGGATCATTATAATAGCTTATAGTGATTTGTTAAATCACCGCGGTGATTAGAGGTGGTTTTGATCGTACTCTTAGGTGTATTGGTACACTAACCATTGGTCCACATGATGTGTCCTTGTAGAAAACAATTCTTCCTTTAAGTGGATTCGTTTATTTTTTTGTAATTTTATACCGACTCCTTATAACTTTCAGAAAGGCTGAAATGGTCATACAACACCCAGCCCCAAATATTCATTCATTGATCTATTTTATTTGCTAGGGTAGGTACTTTATATAGATGCCATTCCCGCATGTATACATAAGACTTCTAAAAAGATCTTTGATGGATTTATCTGCTTCACTTTGAGACCTTATTCTTCTTTCGACTCTGAACCTTTACATTTTTAACCATCCTTCCCCTCCTCCTTATCGTTCATAAAAATGGCTTCTGACACACGTCACGTGGCTTTCCTGAAGCCTCCCACCGAGCCGGAGGAAGTGGAAGATGAGGCAGCAGAGATGCCTTCATCGTCGGAAGATGACAACGGGGCGGGGCTTGCGTCCGACCAACGGCGGTTGCGCGCTGCCAAGCACAAGGACAGCGGCGCCGATATGCCCTCGCTGGACATGGAGTTCACGCGGTGGCGGGAGGTGAGGGTGTGGCGTGGCACCTGGGTGGGATTGGTGGGCGAGTGTGTGGCGGAGCAGCTGAGTGGAATTGATAGGTGAGTGTGTGGCGGGGCAGCTGAGTGATTGATGGGTGAGTGTGGCACGGCACCTAGGCAGGGCATGGCACTTAGGTGTGACTGGTGGAGGTGAGCGTGTGGCGTGGCAGCTGGGAGGGATTGATAGGCGAGTGTGTGGCACGGCACCTAGATGTGATTGATAGGTGAGTGTGTGGCACGATACCTGGGCGTGATTGATAGGTGAGTGTGTGGCACGATACCTGGGCGTGATTGATAGGTGAGTGTGTGGCACGATACCTGGGCGTGATTGATAGGTGAGTGTGTGGCACGATACCTGGGCGTGATTGATAGGTGAGTGTGTGGCACGATACCTGGGCGTGATTGATAGGTGAGTGTGTGGCACGATACCTGGGCGTGATTGATAGGTGAGTGTGTGGCATGATACCTGGGCGTGATTGATAGGTGAGTGTGTGGCATGATACCTGGGCGTGATCGCTGGAGGTGAGTATAAGATGGCATGTCACCTAGACGTAGAAAGTACGGCGTGCGTTGTAATTGCGGTTGTCTACAAGCGATAATTTAAGATGGACAAGGTCACAAGCACACTCCTATGAGAGGTATTTAGTGGATACCAAGTAAGCAGGACGCGTGGAATCGTTTTCATCACAATAGACTCAACGTCAATGTTTTTTTTAGGACATCCGAAAATCTGACAAGTTTGGCATACGGAAAGTCAGGCCGGAGCTAAAAATAAACATAACGCGTTTGAGTTCAGTACTTTGTTTAAAATTCGATTTCAATAAACGTTCGTTACGAATAAACTCCGAATACTGGACCCAAACGTGTTTTAATGTTTTTTTTACATGAAGCTTGACTTTTCATAGTTAATAAATATTGCAATACTGCCGACAAATGAATATTGTCTGAACATTTCGGGAGCTATGTGTTATTCGAAAGCCGTTAAGAAAGAAAAATGAATAATGAATGGGAATATAATGTGAATGAAATTAGTGCTGTGAGTTGAAGATGAATTTCAGTTCAAGTGAAAATGTCTAACAAAAAAATTATTCAACATTAATTAATATAACAAATTTTAGAGTTACAAATTTTCAGAGGATTAACTTACAACATATTTTAAATGTATCTTCATGTAGGGACTCGAAAGGCTTTTAAATTACACCATTTTACTCCGTAGAAATCGGAAATACCATGTGAAAATTACTCTAATTTCCTGCCAACACGACAAAGCGGCGCATGTTGCGTGTCAAGCGAATGAACAGGATCATTGAGCACACAGCCTGGCTGTATACTACGGTCTGTATCATGGCTGCAGTCACTAGTTCTTGCCTCCGTGTGACACACACGTAACTGAACACGGCTCGTGAATTATAACACACTTCATGGCATTCAAAAGCGAGTGAAAGTTGAAATGAGCCTGCATTAAATTTTCGTTAGCTGCCTTTCTCCCACATTGTATTACACGTTGTCCAATTAGAATGTTATATGTGTTCTATTTGACAAATTTAATGTAGGCATATTTTATTATGAAGGTCTACCTCTCAAATGTACAAGTGCACACGGCCCGGCAACAAAATGCCAGGATTAGATATAGGACCAACTGAGCTTCAACATGGCTTTCCCATGTTTTCTTATGCTATTCTATGGCTTTCCAATACTTTGCCAAGTCTCAACCGCTGATATTCTGTACAACCTAATCTAACCTACCAATACACGTGATATTCTATACAACCTAATCTAACCTACCAATACACGTGATATTCTATACAACCTAATCTAACCTACCAATACACGTGATATTCTATACAACCTAATCTAACCTACCAATACACGTGATATTCTAAACAACCTAATCTAACCTACCAATACACGTGATATTCTATACAACCTAATCTAACCTACCAATACACGTGATATTCTATACAACCTAATCTAACCTACCAATACACGTGATATTCTATACAACCTAATCTAACCTACCAATACACGTGATATTCTATACAACCTAATCTAACCTACCAATACACGTGATATTCTATACAACCTAATCTAACCTACCAATACACGTGATTTTCTATACAACCTAATCTAACCTACCAATACACGTGATATTCATTCCGACTCCCGATCTGCTGGGTTAAGGCACCGAAAATTGTGGAGTTGATGAAGCTTGTATCACAGATACGCTCATCTCACACTGCAGGCTGGTGGGTGTGACACACAGACGGACGCGGCTCCTTTTGTAACAGTGATGAAACTTTTGCTTTATAATTATGCTTGTTTTCGATTCTAATAAATGGAATGGAATGAAGGCATGCACCTCCCTAAAATGGTATACGACTAAGACTACTAGTTTAGTTTTTAGCGCCAGATAAATTTTACGCTGTACCAATTAAAACGAAACACCTGATATCTTTTTTTTTTAGGATTTTCACCTTCACGCTGCGGGTAATAAAGAAATAAATAGCAGAGCTCTTCATCAAGTTTCTGCCGCTCGACCCGACGGCGGCCTGCCTCCTTATCTGCCCTTATCACGACTCGGTGATAAGCACCGAGATACGGGTTGGCTATTTCTGCGATAGCTATGTACATATGCTGCGAAATTAACGTCCTTGTTGTCTTCCTCGTATCGCTCTCGTCTTTGAGAAGAAGTAGAAGAAATGAATTTTAAAAACAGCCCCATCTACTTCCCTTCTTTTTTATTTTTGATTACTTTTGTTTGGGATCCTTCGTCCTTATTCCCCCTATTCTATATCCAGTTTATGAGCACTCTTACAAACACTCGAGTCGAGCTCTTCTTTGTGTTTGTATAACATCAGCGCTGTCGAGAGCCCCTCCATGGCGGCCTCATGAGACGATGATATTGGAGCGGACTGTGTGCCGACCTCTGCATTCAGCGCCAATTTCCCTAGCTGAAATTATTTAACATTAAACAACCGTGCCCTAGCTAGCCTAGAGCTAGGTCTTTCATAATGATCATGACTTGCATGGTAAATTTTACAACACAGAGTTGGAATAATGCTTTCAACACTAGAGGGAAAGAAAGTCCAACAGACTGGTTTAGTGTGTGAAGTGTTAAACTCGACTAACTTTTATTGCTTTAGTCAAGTGAGCATTTTTGAATCATGGCTCTAATTTTGTCTATCTAACACACATTTGAGCTAACGCTACAGAAAAAGGCTCGTGCGAGAGGTAAAGAAGACATTCATGATATTTAACGTCTCAGGACTGCCGAGATTTGAATGTCGAATTCAAGTTTCAGGGATAGTTGTACTTTGCAGCGCAGTTGTTATCTGCGAGCGATAAGGTTCTGTACACGAAATACCTTACGAGTAGAAAAGGAAATTCATCCCCTTCACTTTCCCTCTCCTCTCCTGCCTTCAAAAAATCCTGCTCATTAAACCCGGCATATTATTGCCCAATTGGCACAAATGTAGCAGGAACACAAAGAACGTACACATGTTATGACCAGAATTATGGAGTTTATTAAGGTTCCCGGCACGTTTGCGCTATTAGCCGAGTTGTGCTATACTCACAGCGCTCGGTACCAACACAAGCACGCTGCGCAAACGGCGAGCATCTGGTTGCCTGCTGATGCAACGCACGCAGACGCGTACCGGTGAGAGGGCAAGAAATCTCCTCATTGAAGCTCTTCTGTGGGAGCTGGGCTTTTGTTGAAGCTCTCGTGTGGAAGTTGCATCTTTGTTTTATTCAAAAAATTACCCTCAGAGGTAAATTTGACAGTTCTGCTGTGCCTGCATCTTGTGTTGAATCGTTCAGGCAGGTTGAGTTCTGTGTGTGAGAGTATTGTATCAAGTGCGAAATACATAATGTGTCGTACTTGGTACAATATGAGGGGAATCGTAACCGTTATTCAGAACAGTATCTCTAATGCTCGATAATACGCACAATTTTCAAAGCTCACAAACTGTGTGAAAACCTTAGCATCCACCTACACAATGCAGCTTTGTACCAGTCTAGCGCCATGCATTGATCGGGATGTGGTAATAGTGTGAACATGCTTTACTCTGTGAAGGGTATACCATCGCTTCATTTCAAGGTCATCGACAGAAGAACTTTCAATTGAAAATGCAGAGTTGAAGGAGCAATATACGTTAATCTACGTGAATACATATACGTGAATCTCGAAGCATACTGAAGCGAGTTTTCGTTTGTGTTCACTCGTAAAATTAGCTGTTCAAAAAATGAGTTCGGTAACTTTTAATAAATTTGATAACCATCTTGTGGACCTCGAACATACGCTATTCTCAACTTGTGGAATAAAATACACGTCTTACCTCATCATTTACATGAAAATACAACCACTGTGGGTAAAATACAATACCACTTTGAAAATACAACATTGCTCACAATCCACTGTGAGTTTAAAATCTCGTAACACTCCTCTGACATCGCAGTTCATCTTCTAAGGATACTTGACGTTCTGGGCGTGCATTACTCTGCTGAAATTCGGGATCTTTCAGCAGTACGAGTGTAGAAACTGTCCCTGTATTGCAGGCGGTGGTGGTGGTGTGCCTAATCTTCTACGTGTCCGACCTGCTACTCGACGGCTGGGTGGTGGGCAATTTTGTCAAGTCCGGAGACTTCAGGTGGGTAATTCCTCCTCATCGTGCACCCTATAGTCACTTTGATTTCCACCGAGCAGGCAATTTTGTCGATTCGTTGCGTAATTTCTCCTCACGAAGTACCCTATAGTCTCCTTGTAATAGCCTTCTTCATTGAGCTAAATTGACTTATATCTCCGCGGCAGTTATTGCTGACCCTTGAATGCTTTAAGCTTTAGCAATGTCAGTTAGGCAATGTACTGCAAACGATGATTTTGCTTAGTGCTGACTGGCGAGCTCATTTGTGCAGGAAGGCGTGGTTCACGGGCTTCTGCATGATGGTGCCGAACCTTTACGCTGGCTACAAATCTTTGCAATGGTAAGTTTTTCTACCTAAATCAGTTGGTAAGATGAATTATTCGTTCCGTCGTATGTATGTGAAAATAGTTGTATCCGTGTATCTGAGTTATTATTGGAAATTGGTCCTAGGAGCAGTATTTGTTGTAAGGTACATGTAGGGTTCCTTTCTATGTTCTTCTAAGTGATTACTTATTAGTCTATGACGGAAGCTGTCGTTAAATCAGTCTATTATTTTAATTATTATTATTTTATTATGATCCTCTACTAAACCGCCTCATATCACACCCGTCAGTCGCGACTGCATGTATGCAACCTCGTGTTTAGTTCTTAAATAACTTACACGGACGTATAAAAACGGATCTTCGCAGAAAAGACAACATACATTCCAGGCCTTCACTACACTTAACGAGGCGTGGTGTTTATCTGTCAACATTGTCTATACTAGATACTGTCCCATACTGAAATCAGTTATGACGACGCTTTATCTGAAACCCAACACGCAGTGTATGTGTTTCTCTGACATCCCTGGGGAAAAATGTGAGGTCTTTAGCTGAATGTTAAGTAGGCCTTCTTTTTGCGGAAATAAAATGCTTTTTCTTTTCTTGAAGACCATCATTTTTCGGTTTATTTTTTCCTGTTTTTCAGCAGCTCTGACATTCTTTTTCAACTTTTATCGTATTTCATAACCTTCTCTCTTAACTTGCTGTTTCTATGCGTACCGGATCCTGTGCGGAAACACACCTTGTGCGTTGATTCCGCATTACCTGAATTCCATACTAAATGGTGTTTTCATCCTTCCTCTCCTTGGACATCTTTGGTGGGGGAAAGAAGGCTAAAACTAACTTGTAATCAATTATTCAATTGTTACGATTTTGATGGAATAAAAAGGGTACGAGATAGAAAAAATTAAATGCTTGGGTGAGCCTGAGTCTCTTTCTAAAGAGAAAATTTACTTAGAGGTATTTTTAGGATGTAGCTGAAAACGGTTTTTAAACGGATTCAACTATTCTATCTATGGAAATTAAGCTTGTAGGATAAAATTCGAGTGGAAGTTTAGGTATGCCTTCCTTCTGAGAAAATATAATTGTTTTTCTCTGTTAGGAGTAATCTTTTTCGTTTCCTGCTCTTTTTTCTGAATCAATTATTTTCTTTAACCTTCCCTTTGATTCATAACATTTTTGTCTTTCTGTTCCTAAGCTCATTGAATCCTGTGAGAAAACACACCTGTACGTAGAGGCTCAGGGTCCTTAATTCTCTTCTAAATAGTATCGTCTTCTTGAACTCCTTTTATGAGGTAAGAGAGGCCTAAAGTAAATCCTATAGTCTCTTGTACACTGTTTCACAATTTCGAGGTTGGTTGACGTTATTCCGTACTATGTGGGTCGTCACAGTATTTAAACGATAAAAACTACACTTTTTTGTCGTACATCTACTTGGGTCTCAAGGGGATGGAAAACATAAATCTTATGAATTTCTCGTTTACTTTAGTAATTCCAAATACCTGTGACCTATCTGGAAGACATTTGAGCGCACCATTTAGTATGCATATGAGATTAAATGCATGTTTCTTCAGCACTGTTGTACCAAATGCTAGGTAAGTATCTTAAGCTCTTTCAAAAAAACCGTGATGAGATGAATTTGTGTGCAGGTATCTTCGAGCGTTCGAGGTTCAGCCCAATCCTGAGAAGGACCCCAAAATTTGGCTCATCAGGGTGCTGTTCTTCCCCGTCAGCCTGCTTTTAAGGTGAAATATCCTTTGGTATCTATTGACGTAATAACTTATCGAATTTCTGTGTGTTTTTCACGTGAGATAGCCCGCTCTAAAGTGAAAACTTTTAATTTAGGGGTAAATTGTTAGAAAAATCTAACGTCAAGGTCTTGAAAGTAGGGCGTTCTTGATCGCAAGTAAATTTTATTTTAGTCATGACGTGAAGTAAATAATCATTTGATTTGTACCTGGACAACAGTGTCCCATTTTCACGAACGTGTAACTTGTGCATTATGGTACGCCCTCTCGGCGTCCTCAACCTCAAGAAAAACTTGCAAAATTCTTTTAAAATAATAATTTTTCAATCATGTGTTCCGTGGTTTATAACCTTGTTTTTCAATCACACATTCCATGAAAAGTAAAATTGAATTGCAGTTTTAGAATTTTTAGGCTCTTGAAGCAGAAATCCTGTAGCACTTTGACTGCGGCAGGCAAAACTGAAGTTTAATATTCAGCTCAAATTTAGAGTCGATTGTCGTAAATAATGTTCGAAAATAGCAAACGCTAGGTAGATCATGCCATCATTTGGTTTTCATTGAGTATTCATGAAAATTGAGTTTTTGACTGCTGGTCTATCAGCGGCATTGTGAAAATGCCCTCTGTGTACCACCATTGGCTCACGTCGCAGTCAAAGTGTTAAAAAGTCCGACAGTTGTGCGGCAGCCTCGTGAAGGATGGTTAGAAAAAACAATAGAGGAGATGGTTCGCCGGTATTAAGAACCCATGATGGAGAGAGCCTAACTAGAGAGCAAGCATTTATATATTTTTTTAAAAGCTTGATTGATACTTTCTTCGTCGTAATTTTTATTGAGATGGATGAGGGAAACTTCAATAAAAGTAAAAAGTAAAATGTTCTCCAGCCTTTATTTTTCGCTCTTGCACTTTTTCGAGAGAAATTACATCAATTGTTGTTCTCGTAAATCAGTGAATCGAACACGTTCCTTAAATAATATTCTTAGTCTCTGCCTCTCTTCTTTGATGTGGTAATAAGATAAAAAATGGGCTTTTCGTTCATATCTTACACCTGTTCGTCTTACAGTCTGTTGTTCAAGTCGAGTACCTAATCCTTGGCATTAGTGACGTTGTAGCTGAACTGTTCACACTCGCAGGTACTACCACGCTGTAGCTGAACTGTTCACACTCGCAGGTACTACCACGCTGTAGCTTAACTGTACACACTCGCAGGTACTACCACGCTGTAGCTTAACTGTACACACTCGCAGGTACTACCACGCTGTAGCTGAACTGTACACACTCGCAGGGACTACCAAGCTGAAGCTGAACTGTACACACACTCGCAGGTACTACCAAGCTGAAGCTGAACTGTACACACTCGCAGGTTCTACCACGCTGTAGCTGAACTGTACACACTTGCAGGTACTACCACGCTGTAGCTGAACTGTACACACTTGCAGGTACTACCACGCTGTAGCTGAACTGTACACACTCGCAGGTACTACCACGCTGTAGCTGAACTGTACACACTCGCAGGTACTACCACGCTGAAGCTGAACTGTACACACTCGCAGGTACTACCACGCTGAAGCTGAACTGTACACACTCGCAGGTACTACCACGCTGAAGCTGAACTGTACACACTCGCAGGTACTACCACGCTGAAGCTGAACTGTACACACTCGCAGGTACTACCACGCTGAAGCTGAACTGTACACACTCGCAGGTACTACCACGTCCTCAAGTACGGCAACGAGGCTCGAGCGGCCACCAAGTCCGGCAACAAGCGGCTACAGCACCACAAAATGGCACAGTTCCTAGCGGAGAGCGCTGAGGTAGCAATGCTGAGGCTCTTCATCATCTTCCTCGAGGACGCCCCCATCAGCGTGCTCAACCTCATACACGTGTTCTCCACAGATCCAGAAAACATCAACGATGGTTAGCGACCGCGCTTTAAAAAAAAAAAGGACCGCCGCTCTTTACACTTTGACTGCGACGTGAGCCACGGTGATGCGCGGAGGGCATTTTCATTATGCTGCTGACCGATCAGTAGTCACAAACGAAAATTTCATGAAAACTTAAAATTAAATAAAAGCACGATCTAGTTAATGATTGATTGCTATTTTCAACATTGCTTACTACAATTGGCTTTAAATTTGAGTTAAATGGTGAACTTCAGTTTTACCTGCCGCAGTCAAAGTGTTAACGCGTCTCTTCGCTCATGACTGGTCCAATTGTGTGAAAAATTATTTGTAAAAATCCAAGATTTATTATGTTTAAAAATCCAATTATTTTTCAACTGTGAAAAATATCAAATAGTTATGTTTTTTCTTAAGAAGTTAATTGATGGAATTTTGTGTTTCAAGATTTTTGTACGCCGTGACATTTTTTGTGTTGCTTCATCTGTTTTCATCTGCGATTTTTTTTCATTTATAGATGAACAAGATTTGAGTTCGATGGCTAGTATTCCAGGCAATGTGATACTGCTATTTAAATACGAGGGCAATACAGCTGAATATCATGTCAGTAAACTTCTGATAAAATATCAATTAATTCGGATGCAAGTTAGCCTAATCGAACCAGTCAGTTCCTTCGGTGAAATATAGAACAGAAGTAACTACTTTTCTTGGAAATTGAAAACTACATTTTCTATCCACAAGGATATCCATACAATTTGATATCCAGACACCAAACGTTTAGGTTCCCGTTACCGAGTCAACGGCGTTGTTAAGAACTGTATGCCCCGAAAAAAGTTTATTTTTAAATAGGATATTAATTTTTCATTTAAAGTGATTTTTTCAGGTTTCTGTGATTTTTTTAGCTTTCATCAACGCAATAGGAGTTTGGTGTTAACGCTTTAGTGGTTCCTGAGGGATTAAGGAATTATGGTTATAGTCAGACGCTTTCCGAATTATCCATCCCTTAGTTTCGGGCGATTGCAGTTGTATCTCATAGTCCTGTGACTAAACAGGGTCAATCGTGTTACTTGTTTGAATTAATGTATTGTATGAGATAAAGTGTTGCCTTTTTTCTACCAGGTCTCTTGATGTTTCGCAGAAGGGCACTATAAGAACAAACGTATCTTATAGTTAAAATGGAAGCAATTTCAGAGCCATGCACTTGAAACTCCTCAAACGAATGTTCATGGAGTATCTTGTTATTTTTTTACATATTCCAGCAGTGTGGTATCTGACCGTGGACTTCTGTCTTACGTTATCAATTTGCCGGTGGCGAGAAAAATACTCAATCAGCACAAACTTTTTATTTTAGGTTCTGAATTTTTTAGAACGGGTAACTGTGCGCAGACAATCGCTACAAACTTTTTCTATTTACATTTTAACTTGTTCCCAACGGGTAAATAAAAGCAGATAACAAGACGACTTTCTCGCGTTTGGTTGCAGTTGGATTTTCGGTGGGGGTGGTGGTAGCCAAGCTGTCGTGCAGCATGACGCTCGGCGTGGTGCACTACGCCTCCCTTACCAAGGTCGCCTACCACGCCAGCCTGTACGAGATCATGCACTCGGCTGCCTCCGCCAACCGGGCAGCGCCGCAGAAACAGGTTAGTGACGCGAATGTGTGGTTAGTGTGCCGTGCGTGCAGTGCCACTTGTCCTTGATTTACTGTAATTTCTCATAGAAGTGGCAAGCAAATTTGCTCCATGATAGGATCTGTGTTAGAGGTTGCATGGCTATAGGATGCCAAATGTTTATTCCAAATGGTCCCTTCCTCCTTCCTACCGTTAGAACGCCTTTGTTACGGTTAGGGAAGCTTAAAATCTAATTTAACGCATGGTCTGAAAGAATCATTAAAAAATAGATATTTCAAGTTTGTGAATTCTGAGGTCCCTAGCTGAGAGTTAGGTAGGCCTTCTAATTAAAACGTGTTTTGTTTTGTTGAGGGCTATCTTTTTTTCGGTTCAGTGCTATCTTGTTTTCCAGTACCTCTTTCTTTTTTAACTTTAATCTGGTAGCACGGCCTGCCTTCTTAACTTACTGCGTCTATGCGCGGGGGATCTCATAGGGAAACACACCTTGTACGTGTTCCTATAACGCCATCCTAAATGGTACCTTCATCCTTCCTGTCTTTTGAATGGCCTTATTGCAGTTAGGAAGGCTTAAACTAACATCTAATCTTATCTTCAAGCTTGTGAATTATTACACAAAACATGCATCCAATAGTTCCTTTGAGCAAAAGATACAGAAAACAACAAAATATTTTTATTTTCTTGTACATGGTAGCTCCTAAAGTGAATAAGCGTTCCCGTACCCATTCATCTATTGCCTCAAAGAGTTTCAATTTTAGGAGAGAATTCGTGAGGTAACATTATTGTAACTGGAGTTGTACGTGTATTTCAAGTGCATTCTAAACAGTGGTATCTTGCAGCTTCATCCTAGATCGAAAGGTTAACCAACGTTTGAACAGTAATTTTGTTCGCAGAAAGAAGCGCTCAATTTTTCCTCTTTGCAACTCTCTCCTTCTCTCTCTCTCTCTCAGTTCGGTACGTTACGTTACAGAACGCATAAAAATAACTCTGCAGGAGTTGGTATTTTTACTTTTATGCCTTTAGAAGGTTTAACATTTCGATTACCGTAACCACTGCACTCTTGTAAGCACCTCAGACTCGCTGCAATTAAGAGAAAGCCAACTGCACGCAAATAATTTCAGGATGTGAATTAAATCTTTGTTCTGTATGTATCTCTCAATGACTCGACACAACGGTTGCATGTATTGACCAACCGATTTGCTTGTTCCTTCCCAGCCTCCGTAAGACCTGTCCCAGAAAGCTTAAGCACGGCAACAAAATTTTGCGTTGTGTTTACCTCTTCTCTCCCAGCCTTTGGTTTAATGTCACAAATAACTGCAGCATAGCAACAAACTTTCTTGTTGTGTTCGTTCCTAGCGTTTGGTTTAATCTGTCGCAAACAGCAGCAACACAGCAACCAAATTCCGTGTTGTGTGCAGCAGTCGTACGACTCGGACGACGCCCCAGAGGCGCGAGGCAGCACCTGCAACACTCGTCTGGTCGCCTCGCGCACCAGCCGCAGGGAGCTTAAGAGGAAGGTGTCTTCCATGCCTGATGCTGAGGACTTCCAAAAACGAGCTGACTTTACTCCTCTGGCCTACCTCTGCTTCTACTTGTGGCAGTTCACCACTGTTGGTAAGGCGATGAATCCTCATGTTCAGCGGTGGCTTGTGAGAAGTCTGATGTAAACCGCATCTAGTTATTTTCCTTTCGTATTGAGTCACTTGTATTTTCATGAGTGTTCAAGAGGGCTTGAATATGAAAAATTACGATCTTTACGAAAAATTCCGTCGATTATTAATGAAAAGTCGTTTATCCTATGTAAGCTTAGATTACGATGCAAGGAACGTCAATTATCCAGTGAATTTAGTTAACGCTATAAGGGTATAGTTACACAGGAAAAGCAAGAAATTCTCTCGATGGAGAGTGAGGTGTAACTGTTGTTTACCAAATCTGGAGTCTGTACCACTGAGAGATTTTTGCAATCCTCTTCGCTGAATTATGGTGACGAGTACCCATCCTGGGTGTACGCAGACCAAGAGATGATAGCCGTACACATCTGTGGTTGCTGCACTAAGGTGGCTAAAACATTTTTAAAACTAAACAGAGCCATTGTTTTCCCATCTCTTGCTCATCCATTCGGTAGACTGGTTGATGGTTTTGTTGTGCCACAATCAATTTTTGGTTGTGTTACTGAAGTTTATTCTCCAAGATGCTAACTGTTGTAATATTTAAAGAACTATAGCGATCACTCTGTTGAACGTTAGAAATTCTAACAGACCAGCCGCTTGCCCTAGTAGGCTCAAGAATACCTAAACGTGCTCAAATATTATAACAATTTTACAGGAATGAATAAAAATAGGATCATTCTACAGCTTTGAACGTTCAACGAGCAAGGGCAGAGCTGTTAGGACGTTATCCTGATTTCTTACCTTCAGTGTGCGGCGTACGTCTTGACAGCTTGAAACTCGTCTGTCAACCAGCTCTCTTCTCACTTAACCCTACGCGTTTCCTATCCTCGGAGTGCGACCTACGAGTCTTCTCATTTCAAACATTATTTCTTAACTCGAGTTCTTCAATCATTCTTTTCAAATGATTCAACCAGCTCATGACCATTCTTGTGATCGAGTTTATCTAACAACTCTTCAACCGTAGTTTTTTATGCCTCATTGATATTATTCTATCACGCGCTGTTGTAAATATTTTTTCATTTTTTTACAAATCTTTCAACATTAATTTCACCATCAGCCTTTGTCTTCGAGCTATAAGTGGAATAATCGAGCGCATCATTCAGTTATATTTCATACACATTGGAGAGATCTGTGTTTTTTATTATTTATTAACTCCTGGAGATTTACAACTCCTTTTTTTACTCAGTAACATTTAGTGCACCCGAAGTGTTCAACATAAATAAAAATAATTCTTTGACCAGAAATTTGTACATATTTCATAAAATTCTGTTAGGAAAAGGTCCAAATCTGCAAATTGAATAACCAATATCTAAAAATGTATGGTATCTGCTGCATATACTATCAAAGATAGTTTATTGCTGTTAACCCTCCTTCCACGGGGTTGTGTATCTATCGGAATTAGCACTCCCAGGGGGTAAATGTGAAGTCCCTAGCTGAGAGTTAGGCAGGCTTTCTTTTTGCCGAAACAAAATGTTCTTTGTTATTTTTCGGATAATTTTTTCGATTCACTGTTGACTTGTTTTTCAGCACTTTCTTTTTTCTTTTTCTCTTGTTTCATGAACTTCTTTCTGAATTATGCACCTTTTGCATAGATTCCACGTTCCCTTATTTCCGTCTTAAATGGTACCTTCCTCTCTTTAAAATGCCTTTGTTGCGGTAATGGTAGGCTTCAACTAACATTTAATCTGTTAAGCCCCCAGTAATTCAACCAGTCTTACGTTCATAGTCGTACATGTACCAACTATTTTTAAGTATCTTAAAATTGAGACAAAGGTAAATGACGTGAAGATGTTATTTTATGCATCTACTTTTTTTTCGAAATATGTTTCCTTCTTATATTTATTTTCTAATGTCCATAACTTTGCTCATATGCTCCATGTTTTTTGTTGACAGGTTCGAGACTTGTTCTATATTCGCTGTTTGCAAGCATGTTGATGCAGTGGGTGCTGCTGCTGGCCGCCATTCGCTGGCTGGTGAACACGATCTTCATTCTAGTGGATGTACCGAACATGTCTCTCGCCAACTGCAGCTCTTTCGGGGGCGTCTACCTGTTTACCTTTGTATCCACGTCTACGGCGCAGCAGGTACCATAACCAAATATATTTTCTTTTGGGCTTTCTTGAACACGATATTCCAAACAGTTCGAGCGTGCAAGCGATGCACGCATTTCCTCGCGATTCTTCTAAAAGTTGGCGTAAACGTTGCATGATCTTTCTAATTACACAGGAATACGTACATATCAAATTACATGTCTGTATGTATAATCTCATTAGCTCGTTACGGCCGACATTATACGTCGTGTGCCTATATTACCGTACGCTGTTGGATATCTGTACAAATATTCATTTACAATCATTGTGTGTTCAACTTTTCTTCCAGCTTTAGGACAGAAGTTTCTGAAAGTTTCAGCACTGCTCGTATCTCAGGCTATTTTTATTATACAGATATATTTTTTAATGAAATATCCGGAGTTTGAGGGCAAATATGGATTTGAATTCCTAGATTAGCAAAAATGCGCAAAACCAGAAAACGTTGCTTAGACGTTTTTCAGTAATTGCGAAAAATGTTGAACTTTATTGAGATACTTCAGACCAGGAAAATTGTCGTGTTTGTTTCATTTCAGTGAGAACGTGAAAAATGGTCATTCGGCAGTCCCTGTGTAGCTAAGATATCTAGAATCGCTGCTAAACACGCACTGTTCTTTCCATTCAGTGACTTTCTTATTAAAATGTGTAGGTAGTCAGCCTTTTTTAAACATTGAGTAACTTCTTGACAGCCATTACATATCTTAGCAATTGGAATTTCACTTTTCAGTACATCCGCATCATGCTGTACTACACCCTGAATAGCATCGAGTGCATAGCTGTTGCTGTGATCTGGTGGACCAACGAGCAAGGGACGCCATACCACGTGATGGGCTTCAGCCTCCTCATAGGCGGCACAATCACGAGTTTCCTCCTTATGCTCCTTTACTATGGAGTTGCTCATCCGAACAGTAAGGACACTTGGGGGCGACGTTGGTGCAGAAAAATTAGGAATTCAGATGTCGAAAGCACGAGCTTGTGAGCTCCTTGCGACGGTATTTATTTGGATGACTTCCAATGACATATGCACAAAATATTTTTCGCCGATAAATGTTATCAACTAGTCATACTTTCAAGTCAGCATGCGTCTAGAGAAAAAACACGCACATATTGCTTCAACTTCCTGATTTCTTAATGCCACTCACGCCCTCAAATGCAATGAAGCTAGCAGGCATAGAGTAACATTCGTGAATAATAGGTATGCGATTTTAAAACTAGAATAATTTCAATCGATATTTAAATCGCAAATTGCAACGGTTTACGCTTCAATAGCTTGACTGTCTGAAGCGCATTTGTTTTTGCGCAATTCATTGTTGAGAGCTTGAACGATGCTTCCATTTGTAACCTTATCGTGCGTAAAACAAGGTGCAAAACAATGCCATGGTTGGTATTATCTTCATACTTTTTATTTCAGTTTTTCGTAATCCGTGCATAGCATTTATTGTAAAATATAACTGCAAATTAGCTTGCTATCCCAAAACAAGTCCTTCGTTTTGACTCTTGTACAAGTAGTGATCAGTTTCAGCGGTTTTCATACGTAAAACCTATGAATTTTTCCTGTAACGTACATTCATAGTAACTTCAGGCTGTACATCCAACTGGCCAGTGAGGCCGGTTTTTGATGTGGCACTGTCTTTCAATGTGAAATCTGTCTGGAAGGAAGAAGCTTTCAAGTTTCGTGAGTCATTTTTGTTCTAAGGTAGGTAACTTAGCAAGTGATGCGGTCATTTTTTAATGTTGTTAGATATGTAAATTTTAGAATCGGTATTCTTCCAAAGATTTCCTGTTTCAGTGTATCGGCGAGGGAAGGAAATTTAGTTCTAATTAAAAGCGTTGTGAAAATTTTTAGCTATGAATATTCTCAAAATCTAGTAATTATTATAGCATGAATGTGACCCTATATTTGTATGGATAGTCAAAACTAATATTTAAACATGACCAATTATTACTAAATGACAGATTGGTAAGATCCATTTAGCATGTTAATTTGTTTCGAACATGAGTAACAGCTTAGGGAAGTTTAACGTACTCACTTGACTAAGTACACGAATTCTGGTTTCAAGTTTATTAATTAAGTGGGAACATTGTATAAATTTCTCGCTTGCGACTATAAAATATTTTTCCAGCCAGCGCTGTAACGCTGACGCTGTAACAGCAACGAAAACTTCAATGCTTCAATTGTGCACATAACTCATTCTAACGTCACGTTGCCTAGAATTTGTAATCTTCAAGACGGTTCATTCACACTGAACAAAGTTCAAAGCAGGTTTAGTCTTCACTCCTACCGTACTGTAAACACTGGAGGTAAAGCTATGGCTCGAGACATTTTTTCTCATTGCTAATTCAAATGCAGGAGAGATAAAAATTCCAGTATATTTACCAGTCTTGTACAAGTGCCTTCCTAATATACCTGAGTATTTTTAATGTTTGTTTGTACTTAAGAATAATAGAAACAAAGATGAATACGTATCTAAAAGTTATAAATCTTGTTAGAATTCGGGAGACCAAAATTTGAGTTGTGATCCTCCCTCACTTTCACCCGTAGCAGAAAGAAGAATTTAATGCAACCTGTTCAAAATTAACGGCAGAACAGTCATTTCCCACAACACTAATGTTCAAAAAAGAGATCTAAATTTTTTTCACTTAGTGATGAATAAAACGCATCATATTTTTCAGTGTACTAAAAGGTTATTGGAGTACAAACAACTTAAAGTTTACATGCTAAACTAACCATGGTGTTCACACTGACACCCAAATTTTTGGATTAAAGAAGCGTCAGTAATACAAAGCGTCCTATCTCACGTGCCAGCCAGTTTGCTTTGCGTCGAGCCAGTGAAGATTATGAGCAATGCAAAGGAGACGGGATTGTATCCGAGTATTTCACTATTACAAATTTCATTGCAGGCACACTTAAGAACCCTACAAATTAGTTGGACGGTTCACAACACAAGCCTGTCAATGATCGAAAGAAAAAGAATTGTGTGAAAGTATTACGCATCCAATTACAACAAAAAATAAGCATAAAACGATAAATAAAACGGTAACATTACTAATGAAACTAGAACGACGGTACCGTACTTATATATCCCATTTAAACAAGTGCTTCAAACGGTGAGGAAAATTATAGCACAAGTTTCGACAACTGGGCTCACGTTCAGACGAATTTAAGCCTTGCTCCACCTCTGAAAAGATCTGTATGAATGCTGCTAAAAGTGGCTTCAATTACGGTTTCTTACATTCACTGGGGGGAGGGGTAAACAAACCAAAAGTTAATAAGGGCCGAGCAAAACTTTCATGGTATATAGAAATGGCTACACTTGCTTTAGCTAGATATCCTCCTCCACAATACGAGTTTGAAAATATATTTCCTAAATACCTTAATTTATTCAGAAGAATATTTCGATTTTCTTGAGGTGGAAATAAAGGGAACCCTTCATAGAGCCCAGATGATGAACAGCGCTCGCATTCCTCAACAGCCTCCTCGATGCGCCGCGATGGGACGTTTCCACCTGATAAACGGATTAATTATTGCTTTATGCCAAACTGGGTAGTCTAAATAAAGCAATAAAAGGCGATCTCAAGAAAGTATAAAGGACTACTTGGTATACAGTCTACACCAAGTAGTCCCTTTCCTATACGATAGACTGTATAAGTAGTCGCTTTCTATACTATACATAGATTGTAAAGGACGGAGAATCTATGCACAAGATTTGCTCCCACAAATGACACCCTGCCCTACACCCAAGTTAGGAAGAAAGACGGGGAAAAAGACGAAGAGGAGAAAGTGGAGATAGCTTAAAACTGAAAGAAGCAATGTGGGAACGTAAGGTTAAAGTTCCAGAGGCCTATGGTTAGTTGAAGCAACCAAACAGTACCCCCTTGGGGGCACATGGCTAAAACGGCTCCCTAACCTATATACATTGCCCATCTTAGATCCCCTGAGGTCTGCCGAATTGTAACACGCATCAACAGCACAATGTACGACAGTCGCGTCTATCCACATAACTGAAGTAAAAAAAATGAATTAATGATATATTTAACCCATTCAATCTAGTTCAATTCCTTTGAAAACTCGTTGAAAATTCATCACATACCAGAAATAAACTTTGCTTTCAGTAATTAAGACAAGTTCATTTTTATTTACCCAAATTGAAGGAAAGATAAAACTTCCTATGAAGATTTGGTTAGTCAAAATGAGATTGAAATATCACCTATCCCTAATTATGAACACGAACTACTATGATGACTAAATGCTTGGTCATTCCCCCGGTCCACTGCACTCATCTCTACCTTCTCTTCAATGAAAACTACTTTTCCCACTCAACAAGATCAAAAGCTTAGATGCATAAGTTTCTTGTGATAAAAAATTACAATACATACCTTTAGGAAGTTTACTTCTTGCCTTTCTTCTGCTTGCGTCTGTTCTCTTCCTCATCCTCTTCGAAGCTGGGAGAGTAGAGAGGGGAGGTCGGCGAGTAGCCTGGCGTCGTGGGAGAGTAAGTAGGAGACGTAGGCGAATACTTGGGAGAAGATGGGGAGTAGGAGGGCGAAGTAGGAGAGTACTTGGGAGAAGACGGGCTATACTGGGGTGAGGATGGGGAGTAGGTGGGTGAAGCAGGTGAGTACTTCGGGGAAGAGGGGGAATACTTGGGGCTTGATGGAGAGTAGGTGGGGGAAGTCGGGGAGTACGTCGGCGATGTAGGAGAGTACTTAGGGGAAGACGGAGAGTAGGATGGCGATCCAGGGCTGTAAGTTGGTGAAGCAGGCGAGTAGCTGGGAGACGTAGGAGAATATTTGGGGGAAGTGGGAGAGTAGGTTGGGGAGGCTGGCGAGTACTGAGGGGAGCTGGGAGAATAGGAAGGTGATGTTGGGGAGTAGCTGGGAGACGAAGGAGAGTAGCCAGGCGATGATGGAGAGTAGTTTGGCGCATAGGAAGGAGAAGTGGGAGAGTAGGAAGGCGAAGTTGGGACCATGTGAGATGGAGACGTCGGCGAGTAGCTGGGAGAAGTAGGAGAGTAGCTCGGTGACGTCGGTGAATAGGATGGAGAAGTGGGAGAGTAGGACGGTGAAGTGGGAGAGTAAGACGGGGAGGTAGGAGAATAAGATGGAGAAGTAGGCGAGTAACTTGGTGAAGTAGGCGAGTAAGAAGGTGACGTGGGAGAGTAGCTAGGAGAAGTGGGGGAATATGACGGAGAAGTGGGAGAGTAGCTAGGTGAAGTAGGTGAGTAGCTGGGGGAGGTAGGAGAGTACTGTGGCGACGAAGGCGAGTACTGAGGACTAGCTGGAGAGTAGGTAGGTGATGTAGGAGAGTAGCCTGGAGAAGATGGCGTCATTCTGTGTGAGCCAGACTGGAATGCGGGAGAGGAAGGCGAGTAAGACGGGGAGGTGTGAGCAGGAGACGGGCCGAAAGGACTCATTCCTCCAGGGGAGCCAGGGGATCCTGGCTGAGGAGACCAAGCAGGGGAGTACCCTGGGGACAGGCCAGTAGCATCCGATGCCGCGGCCGGAGAGAAGGACGGACCACCGGGAGTCATACCACTACCAACGCCAGGGGTGAACGACCCATAAGGACTCATGCTAGGGGTGGCACCAGACGCCCAAGGGGTGTGGGCAGGCGTTAAGCCAGATGATGATCCAGGACTAGAGGCTCCGAAGATTCCTCCCGCTGCTCCATACAGAAGCCCTCCTCCTGGCATTGGGATTTCCATTCCCAGTTTGCACTTCTCGTCGTCCAAAACTAAGTCGAAACAGCCAGTTCCGACTTTTGGAAGTTGGCCTAGAATGATGTTTTCAGACACGCCCCTGATAGGATCAACTTCAGCACAAGAAGCAGCTTCAATGAGCACGTCCACTGACTCTTCAAAACTGCACTTCATGAGCGCTCCTGTGTCTTGCCTGTTGATGCCGTGACGTGTGATGGCCATCAAATGGCCCTTGCTTGTCATAACGTCGCACAACAAAGCCAAGTGACGGTAATTCACGTACAAACCGTAGAACATGAGCACAGCATTCATTTCTTTCTCCACACTTTTACGCACAGCCTCGATTCCGAGTGCCTCAAACACTTCGAGGATGTCATTACTGGACGTGCGAACAGGGTCTACATCACGCTCTGAAAGAACTCTCATGAGAGCTGTGCCGTCAGTTTCCAGCAGCCATTCAGCAATGGCCTTGAACTCACCCTGTTCATTGATGATGATGCGTTTCTTCTCGTCTGTCTGAGGAAGATGCATGTACACTTTGCTGATAGCCTCAATGCCCTGCAGTGTAAGATCGTTCAGCATGTTAGCTTCAATGCAGCGCAAGAAAGTATCGTCTTCCATCTTGTCTACCTGTTCTTCTGCATCATCAGCAAGCTTATCATCTCCTACGATGATACGGATACGCAGAACAAGTTTTTCAGCATTGTCATCGTTGAAGATGCAGTTCAGATCGTCACCAAATCCTGAGTTAATCTTTTGAGAGATCTGTTCCATCGTCAACTTGCGATCAGTCATTTTCTTCCTGTCCAGTTCAATTCTCAGTAGCCACGGAGATATTCTCGAGACGTCAAAGTCAGGCATCTCGTAGTAAACGTTTACAAACTCCTGGTCTTCCGAGATGACGGTGTTTTGAGGGTCGGGGTCGTAGTAGATGGCGGTGTTTGACGTGACCTTCCTGAGCGTAGTATGCTCCAAGCGGCACAAGACGTTCTTAGCCTTCTCAGCGTCACGGGCAGCGGCACCAGAAAGGAACACAGTGAGTGATGGAGCCTTGGGTTTTTTGGACACGTTAATAATTTCCTTGAGACGAGGCACACCGAGAGTTACGTTCTTTGAAGACACACCGGCGAAATGGAAAGTGTTCAATGTCATCTGAGTGGCAGGCTCACCGAGACTCTGAGCAGCAAGAGGACCCACCATTTCTCCAGGATTCGTGATGGCTTGGTTAAACCTGGTCTCGAGTTCTCCAATAAGCCAGTTGAAAGCTTCAGTTGTGAGGCGATACTCTTCAGCTACCTTCTTGGTGCAGAGTGTTGAGCGCACAAGGCACTGGAAGAGAAGTTTGGCATTTTCATTGGCCTGTACACTGATGCGATCTTCGCCAGCCACAATGCAACACTTCTGTAAACATTTTCGTACTCCTTCAATAACGCGCACAGGAGTGAGGTCGGTAGGAGTGCGTTTGCTGATGTGGAAAATTTTTTGCACATTCCAGATCATCCGCTCCAAGTTACACGGTAGCACCACCTGCAAAAAAATCAAGCAACTGAAATCACATAGTTAAAAAAAAACAGAAGCCACAGAGAAGAGTTTAGTATTGAAATACTTTCAATCATTTAACAAGGACAGAAATCACTCTAAAAAAGCAACATTTTTCGATTACACCAAAGCTTAGACTACAGATAAGGTCAAATATTCTCAGATACTTTGTCTCAAAATGTACAAACTCCTCACTTTCGTGTCTCCTTTTGGGAAGACTTGGCGGAGAGCTTTCCTGTCCTCTTGCAGTTGATGCCATTCCTCTTCCAGCAATGCGATCGCTTCAGACGAACCCAGCAACTCGCGCACCACCTCTTCCGTGAACAGGCGCCGTAGGTACCTAGAAACAGGTGAATCAGCTCTTCAGATATGCTAAATAACCGACACCAATATTTATTATCAGCCCTTCAAAATGTACGCGGCATGAGAAAACACCCTGTGTATATTCAGTAGAATAAATTGAATTAAATCTCAGAGCATACCTCAATAATAAGAGATATTTGCTTATAATCTATAACTTGATAAGCACAAGAATGTTTATGAGATTGCGTTTAAACACGCAGAAAATGTTACAGAGGAATGTTGATGAATGCATCAAAAACGCTCGATGCATCAAATGCATTAAAAACGCTTACCGTTCATTAGTGATGTCAAACTTGTACTTGTCCTCAAAGCGCCTGTTGGAGAGCTTCACGGTAGGCATCTTCTGGAACTCCACAAACTCTCCAGCCAGGCCGTCCTCGCCGTATCTGCATTGCAGTAATGTAATGTAGCGTTCACGGTGCAGGTTTCGTTTAGATCAGCAATAAATATCAGTCACTACCAAAATCAACTTTCAAATTGAGAGGACATAATTTATCCTTATCTGTATATCACTTCTAACCCATTAAGAAAGTCTGAGACTAACTGAAAAGAAATAACCATTACATCACGAACACACCTCAGAATATTTGCCAATGCACGGCAAGTTTCAGCTACTGTAGCACATGTCTATTTGCACAAATTTCATACATGTTATTATAGATAGTTCTTTACCTTCAATGCTTAAGCACATAATTGCAATTCATTAAAATGTATACTAGGTGCTTGAGAACAATATATCTACTTTTATGCAGCAGCATAAGACTGCTGTGACGTATACAGAGCTTACCAAGGCTTCATCTCATGAACTCGACTGTTGCTGGATACTTCAGAACTTATTTTTAGAAAGAAGCTACTCTTACATTAAAAACTTTTCTTGATGGTAGAGAGTAGACAAGAATCCAGAATAGACTAATTCTGCATTCCTTCGTGACAAACCAACACAATAAAAGAAACCTAAATAAGACGTTATCGACTACTGTAGATAACCGACACCAGTGACCAAGAATAAAGAGTGAGCACTTCAATACAGAAATAAATACAATGCAGGCAAAGAGAGCTCTTACCTCAGCTGGATAACTTGGGAGACGCTGTTCCTGACTGTGCCATCATAGTTCACCATCACACTCTCCATAGCCTTGATGAGACGACGCTGAATGTAGCCTTCATGGACAAAAAACGAATTTCAAAAGCTAATAATAAACACAGGCATCAGATTAACCAGTATTCATTAGAAATAAGGCAAAGATATTTTTCAAACGCGCGTACAAAAAACATGAGAAAACAAGTGAATGTGGAACTTCAGGAGCTAAGTTGAATGGTTTATTGAAGCTAAACAATAGAAATCAAACACGAAGCAAAATCAAGAAGAACAGGAACGCTAGTCTAAGAACAAGTCCACCCTATAACAAGCACTAACCTGTCTCGGCAGTTTTGACGGCAGTATCAATAAGACCTTCACGACCTCCCATAGCGTGGAAGTAGAACTCCGAGGGCGTGAGGCCGGCAAGATACGAATTCTCTACGAAACCTCGAGACTCAGGACCGTAATCGTCCTTGATGAAGTGAGGAAGTGTGCGCTTACGGAAGCCGAAAGGGATACGCTTACCCTCAACGTTTTGCTGCCCTACACAAGCAATGACCTGCACAAAAAGTTAGCAATTACATTTTTCTCTTTGGCAAAAGTATCCATTTTTATAGATTATTTTAAGACAAGTCTGCCAACGCAATTGAGTTTTTAACAAGCTGAATAAACGAGAGTGCCATAAACAGAAAGTAGCAACACCGTTAAGAAACTTTTCCATTTGATAAGCCATCAACTTTTTATTCAATCATAATTTTACGAATTCAATCAATGCGTTACCTATTAAAAGTTAAGGAAGAGAAAATGGAGACAAAATATCAAATGGATGAGTATCAAATATAATAAATATCAAATAGCATGACAAAATATCAAAATACCAGGTCATGACGTACCTGCGAGATGTTGATGTTGGAGCCTTTAGAGCCAGCCACTACCATAGCCTTGAGGTTGTTTTCTTCAGTGAGTGACTTCTTAGCAGAACCTCCAGTTTTGTCACGAGCGTCGTTCAGGATTCTGTTCACCTGATTCTCGAAGGTCTGACGCAGCGTGTTACCTGGCGTGGGCTCCAACTCGTCGTTGTGAGCTTTGTGGATGACCTGAGCAAAGCACATGAGTGACAGTAAGAGCATAGCACTCGGAAACCATTCTGAACCTCATGTCATGTAGTTGTGTGCCAGATGTCGTTAGTTATTCAATACAAAATTATTTTGTTATTCCAATACAAATTCAAGAGGACAGAGATCATAATTTCTTACTAGAATGATTATGCAAACTTAGTTCCTTGTCACAGTGAGTTTAAGATTCCCAAGCCACCACAACAAAGGCGATTCATACGAGCACGAAAGAGAATTATACCAAATGGACTGTAGTAAACTATGAATCTGTGCACAAGACATGCATAGGGTATCCTGTGCATAGAAAAGGTTAATAAGAGGAAAAAGAAGAAAAGAGAAAGCAAAGATGGCATGACAACTGAAAAAAGTAAAAGTGGCACGAAAGATAGAGGTCCCAATGGTCATCCATAGCTAAGGTAGCCCAACAGTCTCTCTCTGCGAGGAAGTGCCAGTCCCTACAGCAAATGATAGACAAACTTAACTAACCTAAGCCTATTTCTTACCGTATACCTAAGATGCAGGCTAAAAATGATATTCACAGAAGTATAATAAAATAATGGAAGAAGGACTACAAATACTTTTCCTAAAGGGACTTTGTACAAATTTCATGAAAAAGAAAACCAAGATTGCTAAAAATACTGATGATGATCACTGCCGAAGAGAAATTTAAAACGCAGACGATAGAACCACACAAATATAGATTCCACGAGATCTGAACTGCCGTCATACGAGAAGATATCCAACAAGCGTTCCAGTGGACTGCTTTAAAGTTAACGGTGAGTGACGACGCATTAGCAATAAAACACCCCTCGGACAACCTATTGTCATTCTTCAATTTGTTTGAAGTAACCCCCAATACAAAAACGGAGTCGCCGATTCCACTGCAGATGAAGACTGACCTGCATCACCTCCTCCTTGGCCTTGACGATGGTGTCCTGAATGACAATGTAGGTCTGAGGATCAGAAATGGTGTCACCGATACCGATGCTGTGGCCTTGTAGCAGAAGCCAGTTGTTCACCACCTGTAAAATGGTTCATTACATGAACATGTCGTTCTGTATATCTTTAACCGTTAACAGACCTACAATAGAAATGAAACTAGTAACAAATAACAGTTTCACTAAATTCTCTAATATGTACTTACATAACTTACGCTAATACTAATTAGGCATTCGTAATTAACTTTCCCTATTTGTCATAAGAATTTTGTCATCCAAATTTTTTCAGCAGTGAAGCTCCAGCACTAACAGATTTTAAGTTCTCGAATCACTACACCTGGGAGGTACGGGTCCAATAGACTAAGCAGAATACGGTAACCATAAAAACACTGTTCGACTACTTAACATGAAGACTCGCGTCATCAGAATGTTAATTTTATAACCTGAAGGTTGTGGACCGTTGATAATTGTGTGAGGAGTTATTTACAACCGAGCCTTCAGACCCCGTTAAATCCACTCTCCCTAACACTATGCCCAAAAATAACAGACAAAACACAACAGCAAGGGACTCACCGTCTGAATGTTACCGTAAAAGCGTCCAGCAATTTCGTGGCCCAACTCCATCCAGGCAACGTGCAACAAAGATCCAGAAGAAGAACCTAGAGTCTTCTTGCAGAGGATGCCCATAATGAGCTCTCCATGCTCCACAAGCACCTGCACAAATCATGACATTTAGAATGAAATTATTCCTCACACATCCACCCATAGATCTAGTTATAGCACCAAACAAATAAACTTATTTCAAAAAAGCATTCAATTAAATCATTCAGAAGCATTTGAATTCGAATTTAAGAAGTATGAAAAGTACGCAAAAAAATATTAATGAAGCAAATTCGTAGAAAAAATACCAACTGTATAAAGAAATACAGTAAGCACAGAGTTGTGTGTTTCAAAGGCGACACCAGCCTTCGCCCACAAGCTTCTTCACTTCAACGGCAACACACGAAATTCACAAGTGATCTTTGGTACAAAATGGACGAGAAAATATCACTGCTGAGCTAACCTTTGTGTCTCCAGGAGAGATCCACTTGTTGGGCGTATCATCTTCATCGTCAGGGTGGGTGGAGTGCGTCTTGACGAGGTTCAGGTTACCTGGGATGATCAGTGAGAACAGCTGCTTGCCCGTCCAGAGCGGCTGGAAACGAAAAATAACTGCAGCATACTGACTATTTGCTTTGTGTTGAAAGTATAAGCTATCTTTGTATAGTAGAACGGAAAATTACTCTCATTTTGACCTTAAAATAAATAACTTACTCTTTCAACCACTGCTAGCAGACAGTAAGTAATCGTCTAGGAGTACCTTGTTGCTGTTGTGTACAACTTAAGGCAAGACAACAAATGAATGAACGCATATTTGCTTACTTGACCACATAATGAAGTCACGGAACACATTCCCCCATCACATTGAGCATGAAGGGAAAACCTGGGTCTTTCAAGTGGTACTAATCACGGGAGTTCATATGCGATTAGTGAGATGCAAAGTTGCCGTACAATACACTCAAAAAAAACTTAGGAAGAAATTGTAAGCTGCATCCCAGCCTGGTGCTCTAGCTCAAGAAAAGCTAAATTTCGGAAATGTGAGATCTTGAGATATTCTTCTCAGGAAATACCTCTCATTCAACGATTGCCCTTTAGTTCAACGGGGGAAAGGAGTACCAGCTAAATCGCTGTTCTTGTTTTTTCTTTCATATACTTAAAAGTACACAAACTTAAAACAAGACGCTTCTTGAATGAATCTTCCCAGCACAATTAGTTTAAACTATCTAGTTAACGAATAAATAACATCAGCATAAGCTTTACCACCAGGAAAAATGAAATGCTATCATTTGTGATAAAACATGTGAACATTAACGAGATCACGTACGTACATCGAACTGCATTGCAAGATTATAAGTCTTTGCAAATCCTGCGCAATTCAAGGATGAAGTGAGAGAAAGCCTGGTGCTAGCTGAAACAGACGAAAAACTAGAAACAAAACACAAAAATTAACTAAACTCGTACTCCTTAGAGTGTAAAGCAACATACAGAGAAGTATACACCCAATGAAAGATACAAGCTGGTTTACAACAAGGTAGAAAAGGAAACACCGAATGAAAGATACAAGCTACTTTACAAGGTAGAAATGAAAACACCGAATGGAAGATATATACTTTGTTTACAACAAGGTAGAAAAGAATACACAGAATGATAGATATAAGCTTGTTTACAACAGAGTAGACTCCATTTGAGGAAATTCTAAGACGAGTTCAACAGTAAGGACTGACCTTGGGTTTGAGAATTGCAGGCTGGGGCATGTGGCCGTCCCAGATGGGCAGAAACATGAGCAGGTTCATCATTTCATGCTGTTGAACAAAAGAGTGGCTTTAACAGCTATATTACGCAGAACCGGACCACAAAGATGTGTACGGAAATTCACTATTTTATAAATAACAAGGTACTGCTGTATGTCCTAGTAATAGAGTTGGTACATTTGAGATATGACATGAACCAGAATCACGAAAAAAATAATTATTTTCCAATTTCAAATGAAACAGGAAAGAATTAACTAATTGTTTCTGATTAATTCAGACTGGATGCCAAGTTCTCTTATCACAATGTAACAGCTGGAGTTTGAAAAGCTAAATTTTTGACACTGCCATAGGTATAGCAGTTGACTTCCTCCTGTCCGGCATCCTCAATATACTTGTACGTTAAGGGGACACATTCCAAAACTGCCTCCATATTGTGCCCTTCACTTAGAGCACTGAGAGAAAGTGATAATCAAGAATACAACGATAGAAAGTAGGAGAATTTGATACAAAATCACGTGGGACTGCAAAGCATAAAGAAAGAGATAGCACACGAGAGAATTTACTACAGGTAGTGCGTCTTATATTGACCAATGGCAAACGCATGAAAATGACTATCAAAATGTCCTTATTAAACAGGATTTTTGATAATTATAAAAGGGATTTAAACCTGCAAGTTATTATAAAGAGCACTAAATATTAGCCGCATCTTAAAATAATCACTAAGCGTCAGTAGCGAATATTAGCTCGACTTTAAACAATGTATCTTCTATACACATAACATCCAAAAAAATACACCATGTTAAAAATATTGAAACTTTCTAGATATGAGCACAACAAAATCACAAAAAGTAGATCACGGAGCACACTTGTAACTTAGCATTCATGAGGAATCTCCCTAGCAATCTCGATGATTATCCTAAGGCACATACGGGAAAAATGCAACAGAACTTACAAATCATTTTTCCTCAGCTTTTTCATATTTTCAATAAGAATCAACACAAACACTGACAGGATTAAAGAAAACCTCCAATACATGACGTGACATAAAGAAAATAAATAGCCTAATTACCTCCACGTAGTAAGGAGGTTTTAAGCACAAATTATATTTTCAAAAACTCAAATTCTTTATCGCCATTCCTAATGATTTACCATCTAGGTAAGTAGTTCCTAGAATTACCTTCTCAAGGAAGACGTCACGCTTGGTCATCTTACAGACGGCGGTGAGGGTGTCCTGCACAATGCCCATGACAGGCTTGTTGGCCTGCGGCGTGATGATCATACGCGGCGTGATGTGCAGGTTCTCTATCTCAGCCCTCGTCTCCATGCTCTGAGGCACGTGGAGGTTCATCTCGTCTCCGTCAAAGTCAGCGTTGTAGGGAGATGTTACTGACAGGTTCATGCGGAATGTTGACCACGGCAGCACCTAGGATGGAAGAGACAGTCATTGCTGAAGTTCAGACACATCAAGAGTATTAATTTGCGAAGAAACATCTATAATTCCCCCCCAACTCAAACTGGTATATTGCTTCCAAACACTAGCCAAAGAATAAGTATGAGTGGAACACTTTTAAGTCGGCAACTCGCGTTCAGATGAGCAAACTTCTACCTATTCTACCCGAGATCTAAGAGCAACTCACTTTGACACGATGCCCCATCATGGACATTTTATGGAGTGTGGGCTGCCGGTTGAAGATGATGAGATCCCCATCAGTGATGTGACGCTCGACCTTGTAGCCGCACTGGAGGTGCAAGTCAGAGGGCTTAGGGTGGTAACGCAGGTCGATACGCGCTCCGTTGTCACGCACGATGTACTTCGCGCCTGGGTACTGGTTGTTGCCTCTCTTCACAAGCTCCATCATCCTGCACAAACATCAAATATCAGCAAGACTGTGCCTACAATTTTTTGAGCTGTACACAAAATAGAACTTAACATTCTGTTATTTTAGAACATGAACTTATAATTCCTGAACGTTTTAACAAATCTTCAAACGCAGGTATATAAATGGTGAAAAATAATAGAAATTTCAATCTTCAGGCTATGCTAATGCAATTTTGACAATGGCCCACTAAAAATGTTCTAGACAAATCGATACCCAGAAACAGCAATAAGAATACTTTTAATAAATCTGTAGTAGGTATTTAAGCAGTAATTACCACTTTCCCCTACAGTTGCAATACAATAAGCGTGACGTAAAATGTTGACGTTTAAGCACAACACATTTGTGCTTAAGAAAAACTGTCCCAAATTCAAATAATGAAAAAACTGACATTATGTACCATGGTCGGCCACTGAGATTCAGTCACTTGGTCACTCACTTGGTCATGTTGAAGGGAGTGACGATCTCAGGATAGGTGAGATTTTGAGCAATCGATCGCGGCACTCCAACTTGATCAATACGCAGATTGGGATCTGCTGTGATCACAGTTCGAGCAGAGAAATCCACTCGCTTGCCCATCAAGTTGCCTCGAATTCGACCTTCCTTGCCCTTGAGACGGGCTTTGATGGCCTTCAAGGGTCGTCCAGATTTTTGCAAAGCTTTGGGCAGCCCAGGCATATCGTTGTCAGTGAGGGTCGCTACGTGGAACTGCAACATGCGGATGTTTTCCTGGATGATGTGGGCAGCAGAGCCATTAAGTTCGTTGCGAACGAGCTCGTTGTTCGCCTTGATTATGTCGGCGAGCTTGTGCGTCAAATCGTCCTGGTTACGAGCAGCCCCGTGCATGACTACAGCAGGGCGCACAGACAGCGGCGGCACTGGCAGCACTGTCATGATCATCCAGTCAGGACGAGCAAACTTGGGGTCCATGCCCAGTAAGTAGCACTCCTCATCTGCAAGAGAAGCATACCACATGAAATATTAAGAAAAAACTGGTTCTTAAAAGTTGTGAGTGGATTACCATGAACTATGAGCACACACAAATTTACGTATAGTTGCTATAAAGTTGAGTCAAGTTAGTCATTCAAATGACCATCCCCAATATAATAAGAACAAGGGATCGTCGATTTTCATCCAGGATTCATTTTCATAGAGTGCATATAGTATATACGGTATATACCAAGCCTTTTCCTACTTTTAGTAGAGGGTGGCTAGCATCATTGACATGATACTTTACAGGGGATGTACATGATAGGGGTTCCCCAGGCCCCTAGTCACGCCCAAGTTTTAAGGCCTTATTTTCCTCTCGTTTAGTGCTCAGGTAACATTCCTTGAGGACAGTGACCACACTGCAGGCAACGACTCTGACTTGCCCTATCAGCGTTTTCCACCCCAACTGCTGCGTACAGGGCTCGAACCCAGGCAGGAAGCACAGAACGCAAGCGCTCTGTACACTCGGCCACTGCAAGGCCTTTCATGGAGTGTAATAATGTAAATTTCAACGCGAGTCGAAATTCCTATACAAGCTTGTATAACTAGTAAAGGGGACACATGAACATAATAAAGTTGCTTTGCGATACATTTCTGAACGTACTCCCTTTCTAGTAAAAATTCATTTCTCAACTATTCACTGGATAATAACCAAGCCAAAAAAAAAATGATGCAGATCACCAACCCCATTGTTTATGAAGAATATAGAAGGTAATGAGTAGATCGGCCACCTATTTCAACAAAATAAAATAAGATGCATTAAAGGTACAAAATGACACTCGCTACACAAAGGCAATTAAATTCTGAGGCCCACAAACCTGATATCCGCTTGAAGATTTCATGGACCCTCTCTGCAGACAAGATGATCTTCTTTTCCTGATTGTCCTCATTGACGTGCTTCCACTCAGCGATGAGCTCCAGACCCATGCGCTTTATCTTAGGCTGGTAGTGGCCGCAACCGCCGTGACCCGTGCCCTTCTTGGCAGCTGCTCAGCATCATCACGTGTTAGATGGCCGCCCAGAACAGCCATTCAAAGTTTACAAGCATGTCCAGTTTACAAAATACCAAATTAAACAAGATTAACTTGAGTAAAATTACAAACATGTCCAGTTTACAGTTTATCAAAATCAGGGAAAGTCGAGTAAAATAAAGATATTAGGGTAAGGGAAAAATTTATTGTATCGCATTCATATTTGATGTGCCAAATAAACTAAAAATTTACACAGGTTTGGTATTATTTTGTCTACTAAAGTGATCATTAAAGATTTCAATTAGTTTGAAGTTTGCGCATGCTCCACTTTCAAACGATTATGACAAGGCAGACAAAATGAGAAGATGCAATAAAAAACTTCCTACACAAAGTCAAATCGTCACACAATGATGTAAAATGTCAGAAAAAATTAAATTAGAGTAATAAATTATCTACAAATTAAGCATGATTAAACTCAAGATAGAGGCAACAATGGCAGCCTGCAACTCACAAAGGCTTCACAAAATAAGATTCGACAGAAAACTTCCCCAGCAGATCTGCCCTGAGACCTGTACACTCTCATACATTCAAGACTCAACATTTCAAGCGCGATGTGACCCACCGGTGGTCACTGAGGGGATTTTCATAATGCTGCTGACTGACCAGCAGTCACTAACTCAATTTCAATACATGCTTAAATGAAAACTAAATGAAGTTATCTATTTAAAGTTCATTATTTTCAAAATTGATCTCTAACATTAACTGTAATTTGAATTGAATAATGAACTTCAGTTTAACCTGCCACACTTAACGCGTAAATTCTAAGCACCTTTCGGTTGCTGGGGATCTTCTCTCTCAGCGCCCAGATCGACCTCGTCACCTCCCTCACAAATCATCTTGCCCTTGCACAGATTGTAGACGTGCAGCAGACGTTTGCGGGGCTGCCCCTTGGCTTTTGTGACGATCTCACGGATTTTGGGATGGTTCTGTAATACAGGTGTCCATGGAGGATCATTACATGCTATTACTTGAAGTTGGAACAACACTTTATGAAATTCTGATTAAGAGATACCAGTTAAAGTTCCATCAACATTCAAGTCACCATCAAGAGGCTTAGACTAGTTTTACAAAATGAGTATCTCTTCTGAAGATATTTTTTCAACAGTTCCCAAAGGATTTCACACTTGACTAAAAATCTACATAGATGAAAGTAAAACAAATGTTATTCAATTCAGAGAAGAACAAGCTCATGAAAGAAGAAAAGAAAACTTATAGTGATTTTTTCTCACCAAGTGAATCTACAACATACTCGAACAACATTGGTTGTTTCACCTCAAGCTTATAAACACAAAATCTTTTGGGAATGCTCCAACTGATCAGAATATACAAATGAAAGTCAAGGGTAGATCTAAGAACTGTCACATCCCTACATAATGATAGGTATTAACAAATGACAAAAATTCCAATCTTTTGTAGTAATAAACCCAAGTCACAACTCAAGAACATTTTGCTAAGCAAAATGCTTACATAATTAAAGATCTATTTAGGGCAAAAAAAATAATACCCCAGAACATTTGCTACTTTCAATTGTAGACCATTTTTGGTATATTCTGGTTTACCGAGTTTGTTATCTAACCACAATGGTAATTTATCATCACAAACCAATTATACACTACTATTAGTAGCTCAAATATAGTCTTGCCACTGAAAGAGAACCACTATGGCTGAGAATGGTGCACCAAATGCAGAATGAAGTACAAGCAGCTCACCGCATTGAAGAGCAGTTTGCTGCAATAGAAGCAGACGCAGCGCAGAATTTTCATAGTCTTGGTGATGAAGCCAACGTGGTACACAGGTTTGGCTAGGTCGAGGTGGCCGAAGTGGCCTGGACAGTCTGTCATGTTGCCAGCGCATGTGGTGCACCGTGTGTTTCTGAAATGAAGAACTTGTTTAGGTGCAATGCACAATTCAAATGTCACATTAATATTGAGCTTTGATGTGATATAAGTAGGTAATAATTGTATGCAGCAAACCAATAGCTACATAGATGTACATGAATAGAGCTCATAATCATAATACTAGCAGCTGTCATTAAAAATTGAAATGCAGTGTGAATTCCAGTATTTAATTTTATAAGGCTGTAGTCTTTGCATAGATATGGTTGAGTGATGTACAATCTAAAAGTTAAGAACCCATTGACAAGGTAGAGTGATGTACAACCTACAAGTTAAAAAATATCAAGAGCTGTGTTGAAGAGGTATAACACAAAACATTGTACAACTATTACTCAAATACTTTTATTGCCTCACAACTACAACATGCGCATAAAGTGTCACTACTCAGTTATATTTGTTGCATGTAAAGATTTCTAAAGAGCTTTCATCTTTTTTTTTTTGTCATATTAGCATTTTTAGTTTGTAGGACAAACTAAGGCAAATTTATCCCTTGCGATAAAGAGATATTCGAGGGAGTTCTTACTCAATTCCATCACTTGAATTACATGCACAGAGAAGTACAAAGAAGGCAGTGGGTTGGAAAGAAACAGAGAAACTGCCACACAAACAAAAGAATGTCAGCTACTCACACCGTCTTTTCCCTACTGCAGAAAAACTGACCTGTCAATGCATCCTTGCCTAGGATCCATGAGGCCACCTTGTTTTGGGCGGCCATTCTCGTACACTTCGGGGTACTTGATACCACCGGTGGTCACAGACATGCGACGCTGAAATGGGCAAATTTTACCAATAAATACAGCAGTACCATCTTTACCCTCTGTGTTAGGTTCCACAAAATGTTTTGATACCCAAAAATCAATGGAGCAGGTATGTTTTATTCATTTCAATTTTCTGAACACTATAATAAATGCCACACAACAACCTTCCTACATCTATTGTATTATATTTGTTCACATTTTATGAACCATTTAAGACAACACATTGTGATAGTATGAGCAACCACTAGCTTAACTCACCAAAAACAGTGAATTGTAAAAATGATTCAATGAAGACAAACACGAGAATACTAGCTGAAGAAGTACAACGTGGATCAGGGCCAAAATTTATTTTCACCTGTCCATGAAGCTCACAAAAACAGGCCCAGCAAAAAAAATTGTTCAGTCAGAATAGAAAGAAAGAAAAACACCCAAAAAGAGTCAGATTTGATACTTAACAAGGGATTTTGGAAAGGTAGATATTTATTAGCAACAACTTGTGATCTATTATTGTAATCTATTAGACTTCTTTGCAATAAATTCAGCAGAATGTAGAAATTTAATAAGCACAAGGTAAAAGTTGCCACACTTATTCCAACATACACCATGTCACCAGGTTGTAATACTCATTTCAATTTACCCATTGCATGTGGCTGAAGAAATTTTCGTCCAAGCCAGTGAATGAAAATGGTGTTTAAATAGTGGTAATAAACTTGACATGTTTTTTTCATAAAAATGCATTAAAATGTTAGACAATTCATTATATTCAATTTCTTTTGCAAAGTTTACTTTTTTGTGAGAATATATGAAAAAACCAACAAATCATTTCTGGGCAGAAAATAACACAAATATTATCCAAACCCCACATTAATAAACTGCAAAATCTATGGAAGGGCTGAAGCTCAAGAAACACTTTTTCCAAATGAACTGATAATTAGCAATTAAAGCGTATGGATACTGCATCAATTTGCTTAGAAATTAGACCACATAGCCAAAAAGGTTCAAAATTGTTGTGTTCCAGTAAAAATGTAATTAGTGATTCCAAGTGTTTATTGCTAAAGAATACTGTCATTATTTTGGTTCTTTTTTATAAGTAACACTAGCAGTTGATCCAAAATTTACACATCCTTATTCCAGTAGTGACAGCAACTCAAATTCAACAATAAATAAAAGTAACATCTAATTAGATCATCCATACACTAGTTTAGCTGAAAACAGAAAATTAACAGCTTGTCATTGCACTTAGAATGTTCTCTGATGAATATAAAAATGATAGTAAACATATCGCAAAATTACCAATAAAGAGCATCAACTCACAATTTCATCCGGGCTCAAGATGCCAAACTGCACACGTTTGACGCTGCGCAATGGAGCCTTGCTCTCCATTGCCATTTTGGCGGATTTGTTAGCTTGATTTAGTGATCACTAAATATCTAAATCTTCACAAAATATTTTACAAAACTGAAAAGAAAGAGATCACACATTAGGCATAGTGAAAATGAATGCTATAAAACTCAGGAACATAATATTAGCATGACCCAATACAATACATATAAGCTCAGGAACACATTTATTAACAAAAATTAGACTTCCACTCCAACCATAAACACATTGCGTATATACAGGGTGTTTCAGAAAGCGGTAAAAAATTGCTATCAAGTAAAAAATTATCACGTAAACACTTTTTCTTCAATTAAATTCTCCAAAAAAATTGCGTTTTTGAGATAATAGCTATTTATTGTCTTAAAGGATGGAAGTCTATAGCACAACTACTAGCAATATTTAATTTGAACTTACTTCACAAAAATTGTTCAAATGTGTTCTATATCCTTCAATGCACTTTTCAAATCTTAGCCTTGAGGAAATCGAACAGTTTTTGGAGTCAAAAAATAAAATGAAAATGAGATTATTGCCTGAAAATGCTCCTAAAACCTTTCTCTATCATGTAAAAATGTCATTTGTCCCAAGTTGGCAATCCAAACCCCTGTAATCACTACCAAATTACCCCCCTCCCCCACAGACGTGCTAAGAGAGACCAGCTGCGGCTCTGCTTAGTTGTGGTTGGTTGCCCCAATTTTTTTTTTTCTTTACTCTTACACAACTGTCCATTCACTAAAACAGCGTATATAGCAACTTCATCAACATATTGCATAACTACTTTAGAACATTTAATACCTGATGAATAAACTGAATATGCAATAATGAATTCAGCATTTATTTGTCATAAAATTAATTACAGAAGTAACTCAAGTTACAAATTTCAAATCTAATTCATTCCATGTTCCCACCTTGTGGTATGTAAAAAATATTTGATAAAAATATTTAATTCCGAAATTATTTTTCCATAAGAATGTCATAAAAATGGAAAAAGTTGTTCCACCCATCTATAAAAGAACATTTTCATTTTTTTCTTCACACATGCACACATTTAATGCATTGAGTGCGGCGTGACCCACCGGTGGTCATTTAGGTGATTCTCATAACGCTGCTGGCCGACCAGCAGTCACCGGCTCAATTTTTATAAATACTAAATGAAAGTTAAATGAAGGCATGATCCAGTCAATGTTTGCTATTTTCAAATTTTCTTACTACAATTGAATCTAAACTTAAGCTGGATATTGAACTTCAATTTAACCCGCCGCACTTAACGTGTTAATGCAGAATTGGGCACAAATTCACTAAGTACTGCTACTTAGACTGCTGCTACCTAGAGAATGAACAAGCAAAGGGGGTAATGAAGGGGTGGGTATACGTGGAACCACGTGACTCCTTTGCAAAATGCTGGTAAGTCATTCCTAAGAAACACATGCAGGGCATGGCATTAAGATTTTACCATAAAAAAAAAACAGGCACCGAGAGGGAAATTTAAATTTGTAAGCCAACACCAAAGAACCACATTGTAACCCAAAAAATTTGTAAAGGAAGGCATTCGTAACCCATGGTACCACTGTATGAATTATACAAAAATTTTAAGGAATTTTCTTTCTCAAGGAAAAACTCAATCAGGAAATAAATACCATTTGCTTAGAAGCATAGCAAGTGATGAACAAATATAAAAAAAATAGCAAAGTAATCTGTAAAAAACACTAATGCCTTGTGTCACAATAATTGCTAATCTCCCAATATACAGTGGATTATTTGCATTTGATTTTGTTCAACACATATGTCTTTGAGGCTTCAGAAGTTTAGTTACACTTGCACATTGAATTTAATTCAACATACAGTTTACTCTGCTTCAATAATGTTGCTTTATTCTAATTTTATTGATCGCTTCAGTTATGTATCATTGGACTTTTCTCTCTGGAACAATTTTAAAGATTTTCCATATACAGTATTATTCACCCATATCAGGCAAAGTAATACAGACCTATTAATAACCTTGGTAATTATTCTTCTTTTACTTTTGTTAGACATCATATCTGATGTATTAAAATTCAGCAACAAGTCTCTCCAATCTCTGAGGCAATATTCTACTGACAAAACAATCAAGTTCACATATAACATATTAATCCTGAGCATAGGTAACTTCTTAAAAGTCGAGTGGTTTGTGCGTTTGCATAAAAATCTATAAAATAATTAGAAAACTCATGGCATTTGTTAAGGAGAGGACACTATTGGATTTTCAAATTTTTGTTCTTGTATAATGGTAATTAGATCAAAACAAACTTTTTTATGCACTTTCTAGCGCAAATGAGTATTTAAAGAGTTATAGCGGTAGGTTACTTAGCACAATTTTAGTCTTTCAAGCGTGGGAAAAATTGTTTTGAGGGGTAACTCGGATAGAATCTGTGTTTCAATGGCTGTAATGCCCTCCAATGATTGTTAGGTTATGTTAAATTATGTTGTCCATTACATTTCCATAGGTTATGTTGGGTTGGGTTAAGTTAGATTAGTTCAGTTAGGCACCATTTTAGCTCAAATACTTGTCTGCACCAGAAGGGGCATGGAAAAAAAGTTGTTGATTTTGGTGTCAACATGCAGTTTAATCCATTCACGGAAATTAAAAATTTCGTTCCAAAGAATCACTAAAGTAACACATTTAAAAATGTTTTACATGAATGACATTCTGTTTGCTGATGCATTATTCTTGAGTTATCCAAGTTTTGAATTTTTGTCTTCAATACCAGTTGCGTTGCATTCTTGAACCGTTGGAGCACGCTTGGATACTTTGTAATTTATTATTAGCGCACCCCGTGGAGCCTGAACCCACTTCTAGGATGTTTTAGTTCATAACACAATAAAGGTTATCACCCAAAAATATTATCAGGACTCGGGTAGTGAATACTGAAATCGATTTGCAGTTGACAATCAGTTTCAATATGGCGGCCACCGTAGAACATTAGCAAAACCGTAGGAGTGAATCCCATAGATTTAAGTATTCACTATTCCAGTCGCGCTTATATATTAGGGTGATAACCTTTGTTGTGTTATTAACTAAAACATCCCAGAAGTGGGTTCTGGCTCTGCAGAGTTGGCTATTAATAAATTACAAAGTACCCAAACATATTCTAACAGCTCCAGCTCAAGCGCACAACTGACGAACTGCTGTGGTAGATGAAAAATTCAAAGTTCAATAATTCAAAAATAACACATCAGCAAGCAGACTGTCATTCTTGTAAAACATTTTAGAATGTGTTCCTTTAGTGATTCTTTGAAACTAAATTTTTAATTTTCGTGAACGGGTTAAACTGCATGTTGACCTTGATTTCAATCTATTTATCATGATACTAGCATCAAAAATTGGAAAATTGAACAGTGTCCTCTCCTTTAAATTTACAACACTTATTAAGCTTGAATTGCAACTAACAGGCAAGATTATGAGAGTTTAATAATGCCTAATGCCTGGGGACAAAAATTGGTCAATGTGAAGCGTGATGTGATAAAAGGAAATGGGAATTTTATTCCCAAGAATCACTAAAGGAACCCATTTAAGAACGTTTTACAAGAACGACATTCTGCTTGCTGACGCGTTATTTTAGAATTATTAAACTTTAAACTTGGCTTTCGCGTGCCAAGGAAGCGGGCGTGCTGAGCGGAATTTAATTAATAATGGAAGCTAATTAAATTAATAATGGAAGCTAACCCCCTATTACAAACGTAAAGAGGTTGGGTCGTGAGGGGAAGCCTCAGTTCTTCTAGTGAAAATTATACGTAAAGGTTGAAAGCAACCCATTAAGGTCACGTCAACAATCTTGTTTACATCTGCTCCATGATGGCGGCATCCGTATCGGGTGGCACCATCTATGAGCTAACTGTAAAGGTGATGGTACCAGGTGGCGCCATCTATGAGCTGACTGTTAAGGTAATGGCGTATTAATGACGACTAAAAAAAGTCAAAAGCACTAAGTACGAGAAATAGTACGTTAACTATTTTGTGTTATTGACTGATAACAATATTTCTTGTTATTTTATTAACAATATCTATCATTCTATCATTTCTACAAATTTCTGGCAAAAACTTTAACACCTTATGATATAAACTTTGATTTTCCCGACCCTACCTGGCCGATTGAGAGGCAAACAAAAGAGTATGGATTGAATAAATGGAAGCTTAGCATGATGCGGAAGCCTACACTTGACTGGTATATGAAAAAGGAAGCACCTAAGTTTGAGATGTTCTATGATGGTAGTTTTGGAAGTCAACTCTTGTTTGCTGTGAGATGTAAATCATTGAGTGTGAACAAACATACATGGAGATGGAATGAGAATAATAACAGATTATGTTGGCAGTGTAACAGTGGAGTGGAGGAAACAATTGAGCATTTTGTGCTGGAATGTAGTAAGTATGAGCAAGAGAGAGAGTTTTATGAATGTGGTGTTTGAGCAGTATGGAGAGAATGAGTGGAATGCCAGATGTGCTGAAGATGATTGCGGTATGAGCTGTCTTGCTGGATTGGATCAGGAGTGTAATATGCGTATCATTGAGGCTATGAAAGTATTTCTTGTGCGTGCCTGGAGTAAGAGACAGTGACTGGAATGAGCCAGTCAGATAGAGTGGGCTGTAATGACCCAATGTGCCTGGGGATGGTGTTTTGACACACTGGTTGTCCCAGTGATGCCATCCAATGGTGGCTTGTGACAAGGATTGGTAGATCCTGAGTAGTTTAGTGGACAAGTCTGGTACCAGGCACTGAACTCTTTGTGTGAAAATTGTGGAGGGAATTGTAGGCCGTTACAAAGACCCAGACACTGTCGGCCCTCAAGTTCAAGTACTCTATGGGTCAATGTGAAGTTTAATGCAATCACGGAAATTGATAATTATATCCCAAACAATCACTAAAGGAACCCATTTAGGAACGTTTTTCATGAACGACATTCTGCTCGCTGATGCGTTATTTTCGAATTATTGAACGTTGAAGTTGGCAGTTGCGCGCCCAAGGAAGCGAGCGTAATTTAATTGAAAACGGAAGCTAACCCCCTATTACAAACGTAAAGAGGTTGGGTCGTGAGGGGTAGCCACAGTTCTTTTAGTGAAAAGTATAAATAAAGCTTCTAAACCACCCATTAGGGTGACGACCGCAATCTTGTTTACATCGGGTCTAACATGGCGACCACCATGGGCGCCGCCATTTTGGACCCGATGTCAACAAGATTGCGGTCGTCACCCTAATGGGTGGGTTAGAAGCTTTATTTATAATTTTCACTAGAAGAACTGTGCTTCCCCCTCACGACCCAACCTCTTTACCTTTGTAATAGCTTCCGTTATTAATTAAATTCCGTTTCACGCGCTCGCTTCCTTTGGCGCCAAGGCCAACTTCAAAGTTCAATTATTCGAAAATAACGCATCAGCGAGCAGAATGTCATTCATATAAAACGTTCTGAAATGTGTTCCTTTAGTGATTCCTGGGATCGGCATTATTATTTTCCGTGATTGCATTAAACTTCACATTGACCACTCTATGTTGCACATTTTGCGTGGGAAAGCAATTTCACCTATAACTTTAAAGCTGAATAATTCTAAAATAATGCATCAGCGAGCAGAATGTCATTCTTGTAAAACGTTCTTGAATGGGTTCCATTAGTGATTCTTGGGAATACAATTCCCATTTCCTTTGATCACATCATGCTTCACATTGACCCAAAAATTTAAACTAAATGCATAGGTTATTTAATTTTTCCTAACATGTATCTAAATAATATTAGATAATTTCTGCAATTGATTACTAACTTAACCCTTTAACGCCCAAGTGGACTGTACGTTCCTCTTTCAAAAATGACAATATTTTTTCTTTCTTATTCAATTTGTTCACTAATTTGTCCTTTGAACTTCACTGCCGAGTGGCAGTTCCTTCCCCATCTTGATAACAGTAACTACCTAATGCCAGTGTCGGTTTAGTGATAATGGTTGTTGTAACTGTAATATGAGTTTAAAAATGTGGGCGTTAAAGGGTTAACAAATTCAATAATATGAATCTCATCTTGAAATTTCAGGATGGTAAAAACAGGTACAATTATACAAAAAAGATGAGAGTTGTGTCCAACACAAAGAAGTTTTAACTCAATACAATAACAAAATGAAACACTACAACAAAAGTTGTTCAAACTACCTATGTGATAACCAAGATCAAACGGTTACTTCTAATAAATTTAACACAACATGGCCACCATCTGCATTTGTGCCTCCTTTACTTCCTGCATGACGACACAAGATACTTCAAAATACAACTAATATTCAAAAACATGTTTCATCAAATCTAAACTTTACATTGACGAAAACTAATGGAAATGTTACGAAATCAACACCGCAATTTCTATGTTGGATGTAAATATTGTACAGTTTTACACTCGGAGGCCGTAGAACGGCATCGTTTGCTTAGTGAGACAAGATTAAAACACCCAAGAATATCCCAATCTACAATTTAGTGAATCATTCACTAAATTCACATCAATATCAAATTCCGTGATTGTAATGAATCTCATTGATCAATCGTGCCTGTCAGTAAGGTTTATCTAAATGTTTCTCCGTCTTACTTCGTAAACGTTTGATCACTCAATTCCCCATGGCGCCGTCATGCGAGCACTATTTATATGAAATTTGTAGTCAAAAGAGAAACTTTGAAAAACTCGAACATGGTTTTTCACATATAAAATATCTATGTTAAAAAATAATTTACAATTTTTGCATTATATTTCATTTATAAATTTACGGAGGTTTTTTCTTTTTTTTTTAATAATTTCCTTACCATATATGCTGGTTAGTGACGCACATTAATTAAAGAAAACATCCGTGAGAAAAAAATTTTGCTTGAAGTTATTTGATAGCTACGGTATATTATTCATTTATGACGATTTAGGAGGGTATTCTGTTCATTAAAAAAATTTAAAATTTTAAAATACCAACAATTCAACATGTTCATTTAAGCTTGTTTCCCTTCCCTCCCTTACCGCTCTTCTAATCGAGAAAGCTGTTTTAACTTCTGTGCCAGTGTGTTTTTCAGAAAACATGTGCGTATACGTGGAAATCTACTTTGGTAATATATTGAATTGGCACACTTAACTTCAGCTTAACTTAATAATCAATAAAAGCCTCGGATGGAACCCTCGAGCTCACTTCGCATGAAATCAGTAAATGAGTCTATAATTACTTTGTTCTCAAAGGTTCCCCATCAAAATACAAGCGTCCATAATTTTCTGATTCGTAAAGGTCTTCCATCAAAATTGAATGCGTCTATATTTTCCTGATTAGCAAAGGTCTCCCATGAAGAATGAATGCGTCTATATTTTCACGATTCGTAAGAATCTCACATCATGAATAAAAGCGTCTATAATTACCGTTTTCGTGAAGGTCTTCCATGAAAATGAATGCGGCTGTAGTTTCCTGATTCATATAGGTCCCCCATCAAGAATAAATGAGTCTATAATTTCATGATTCGTAAAGGTGTCCCATCAAGAATAAATGAGTCTATAATTTCCTAATTCGTACAAGTCCTTCATCAAGAGAAAATGCGTCTATAATGTCCTTGTTTACAAAGGCCCCCCGTCAATGGCCACTGGAGCCCGTACTGGGCGACCTGCTCACCGTGCAGCCTGCGTTACGACATCATCGTATAAGGTGGAGACGCTTCAGAGGGACCAGGAGTTCGTCGTGCGAGACTGAGACTTTCCGGCAGAAAAGTTTTTTGCTAAAACTCACTCATCCATGTACGTTCCCTGTATTAGCATATCCATGTACGTTCCTTGCTTTAGGGCATCCATGTACGTTCCCTGCTTTAGGCCATCATTCTAGTATATGTTCTTTTCTTTAGTGCATCCATGTACGTCCCTTGATTTAGGGTAGTTTAATTCACTAATTTTTGAAAGAGAGCCACTTCGGTTAAACGCATTGATTGAGAGAGCCGCAGCTAATGCAAGTTAGCGTATATTATATTAATTATATACTAATTATTAAATTTATATATTTTTTGAGAGCCACACAATGAATGCCATTGATTTAGGGCATCTAAGTACGTTCCATGCTTTAGCGAAGAGGTTCCCAACCTTTCTCTGACCTTATGCCTGCATAGGGGCAGGCAAAGCAGAGATGAATATTTCTTAAATCTCTTTGGAGAATCATACTGGATGGCAAAGCAGGTAACTTTTTTCTCTATTTCCAAAAATAATTCATGCAGTGGAGGGCTGATTTTGAATTTGCGTGCAGGTTTGACCGCTTCAACTCGTCTGCAGCAGCGACGACGGCCTACTTCAGCAGGGTGCCTCGGTCTCTTTTGACCGAGATCGTGAAGCTGTACCAGCCTGACTTCGACTTGTTCGAGTACTCGCCTGAGTTTTATCTTCAGCTCTCCGTCCCTGATGTCTAGCTGCTGTTGGAAGTGTCTTATTTGAGTTCTGAGATCTTCAGCTCTCCGTCCCTGATGTCTAGCTGCTGTTGGAAGTGTCTTATCTGAGTTCTGAGATCTTCAGCTCTCCGTCCCTGATGTCTAGCTGCTGTTGGTAGTGTCTTATTTGAGTTCTGAGATCTTCAGCTCTCCGTCCCTGATGTCTAGCTGCTGTTGGTAGTGTCTTATTTGAGTTCTGAGATCTTCAGCTCTCCGTCCCTGATGTCTAGCTGCTGTTGGAAGTGTCTTATCTGAGTTCTGAGATCTTCAGCTCTCCGTCCTTGATGTCTAGCTGCTGTTGGTAGTGTCTTATTTGAGTTCTGAGATCTTCAGCTCTCCGTCCCTGATGTCTAGCTGCTGTTGGTAGTGTCTTATTTGAGTTCTGAGATCTTCAGCTCTCCGTCCCTGATGTCTAGCTGCTGTTGGAAGTGTCTTATTTGAGTTCTGAGATCTTCAGCTCTCCGTCCCTGATGTCTAGCTGCTGTTGGTAGTGTCTTATTTGAGTTCTGAGATCTTCAGCTCTCCGTCCCTGATGTCTAGCTGCTGTTGGAAGTGTCTTATTTGAGTTCTGAGATCTTCAGCTCTCCGTCCCTGATGTCTAGCTGCTGTTGGTAGTGTCTTATTTGAGTTCTGAGATCTTCAGCTCTCCGTCCCTGATGTCTAGCTGCTGTTGGTAGTGTCTTATTTGAGTTCTGAGATCTTCAGCTCTCCGTCCCTGATGTCTAGCTGCTGTTGGTAGTGTCTTATTTGAGTTCTGAGATCTTCAGCTCTCCGTCCCTGATGTCTAGCTGCTGTTGGAAGTGTCTTATCTGAGTTCTGAGATCTTCAGCTCTCCGTCCCTGATGTCTAGCTGCTGTTGGTAGTGTCTTATTTGAGTTCTGAGATCTTCAGCTCTCCGTCCCTGATGTCTAGCTGCTGTTGGTAGTGTCTTATTTGAGTTCTGAGATCTTCAGCTCTCCGTCCCTGATGTCTAGCTGCTGTTGGAAGTGTCTTATTTGAGTTCTGAGATCTTCAGCTCTCCGTCCCTGATGTCTAGCTGCTGTTGGTAGTGTCTTATTTGAGTTCTGAGATCTTCAGCTCTCCGTCCCTGATGTCTAGCTGCTGTTGGTAGTGTCTTATTTGAGTTCTGAGATCTTCAGCTCTCCGTCCCTGATGTCTAGCTGCTGTTGGAAGTGTCTTATCTGAGTTCTGAGATCTTCAGCTCTCCGTCCCTGATGTCTAGCTGCTGTTGGTAGTGTCTTATTTGAGTTCTGAGATCTTCAGCTCTCCGTCCCTGATGTCTAGCTGCTGTTGGAAGTGTCTTATTTGAGTTCTGAGATCTTCAGCTCTCCGTCCCTGATGTCTAGCTGCTGTTGGTAGTGTCTTATTTGAGTTCTGAGATCTTCAGCTCTCCGTCCCTGATGTCTAGCTGCTGTTGGTAGTGTCTTATTTGAGTTCTGAGATCTTCAGCTCTCCGTCCCTGATGTCTAGCTGCTGTTGGAAGTGTCTTATTTGAGTTCTGAGATCTTCAGCTCTCCGTCCCTGATGTCTAGCTGCTGTTGGTAGTGTCTTATTTGAGTTCTGAGATCTTCAGCTCTCCGTCCCTGATGTCTAGCTGCTGTTGGAAGTGTCTTATTTGAGTTCTGAGATCTTCAGCTCTCCGTCCCTGATGTCTAGCTGCTGTTGGTAGTGTCTTATTTGAGTTCTGAGATCTTCAGCTCTCCGTCCCTGATGTCTAGCTGCTGTTGGTAGTGTCTTATTTGAGTTCTGAGATCTTCAGCTCTCCGTCCCTGATGTCTAGCTGCTGTTGGAAGTGTCTTATTTGAGTTCTGAGATCTTCAGCTCTCCGTCCCTGATGTCTAGCTGCTGTTGGTAGTGTCTTATTTGAGTTCTGAGATCTTCAGCTCTCCGTCCCTGATGTCTAGCTGCTGTAGGAAGTGTCTTATCTGAGTTCTGAGATCTTCAGCTCTCCGTCCCTGATGTCTAGCTGCTGTTGGTAGTGTCTTATTTGAGTTCTGAGATCTTCAGCTCTCCGTCCCTGATGTCTAGCTGCTGTTGGAAGTGTCTTATTTGAGTTCTGAGATCTTCAGCTCTCCGTCCCTGATGTCTAGCTGCTGTTGGTAGTGTCTTATCTGAGTTCTGAGATCTTCAGCTCTCCGTCCCTGATGTCTAGCTGCTGTTGGTAGTGTCTTATTTGAGTTCTGAGATCTTCAGCTCTCCGTCCCTGATGTCTAGCTGCTGTTGGAAGTGTCTTATTTGAGTTCTGAGATCTTCAGCTCTCCGTCCCTGATGTCTAGCTGCTGTTGGAAGTGTCTTATCTGAGTTCTGAGATCTTCAGCTCTCCGTCCCTGATGTCTAGCTGCTGTTGGAAGTGTCTTATCTGAGTTCTGAGATCTTCAGCTCTCCGTCCCTGATGTCTAGCTGCTGTAGGAAGTGTCTTATCTGAGTTCTGAGATCTTCAGCTCTCCGTCCCTGATGTCTAGCTGCTGTTGGAAGTGTCTTATTTGAGTTCTGAGATCTTCAGCTCTCCGTCCCTGATGTCTAGCTGCTGTTGGTAGTGTCTTATTTGAGTTCTGAGATCTTCAGCTCTCCGTCCCTGATGTCTAGCTGCTGTTGGTAGTGTCTTATTTGAGTTCTGAGATCTTCAGCTCTCCGTCCCTGATGTCTAGCTGCTGTTGGTAGTGTCTTATTTGAGTTTTGAGATCTTCAGCTCTCCGTCCCTGATGTCTAGCTGCTGTAGGAAGTGTCTTATCTGAGTTCTGAGATCTTCAGCTCTCCGTCCCTGATGTCTAGCTGCTGTTGGTAGTGTCTTATTTGAGTTCTGAGATCTTCAGCTCTCCGTCCCTGATGTCTAGCTGCTGTTGGAAGTGTCTTATTTGAGTTCTGAGATCTTCAGCTCTCCGTCCCTGATGTCTAGCTGCTGTTGGTAGTGTCTTATCTGAGTTCTGAGATCTTCAGCTCTCCGTCCCTGATGTCTAGCTGCTGTTGGTAGTGTCTTATTTGAGTTCTGAGATCTTCAGCTCTCCGTCCCTGATGTCTAGCTGCTGTTGGTAGTGTCTTATCTGAGTTCTGAGATCTTCAGCTCTCCGTCCCTGATGTCTAGCTGCTGTTGGAAGTGTCTTATTTGAGTTCTGAGATCTTCAGCTCTCCGTCCCTGATGTCTAGCTGCTGTTGGTAGTGTCTTATTTGAGTTCTGAGATCTTCAGCTCTCCGTCCCTGATGTCTAGCTGCTGTTGGAAGTGTCTTATCTGAGTTCTGAGATCTTTAGCTCTCCGTCCCTGATGTCTAGCTGCTGTTGGTAGTGTCTTATTTGAGTTCTGAGATCTTCAGCTCTCCGTCCCTGATGTCTAGCTGCTGTTGGTAGTGTCTTATTTGAGTTCTGAGATCTTCAGCTCTCCGTCCCTGATGTCTAGCTGCTGTTGGACGTGTCTTATCTGAGTTCTGAGATCTTCAGCTCTCCGTCCCTGATGTCTAGCTGCTGTAGGAAGTGTCTTATCTGAGTTCTGAGATCTTCAGCTCTCCGTCCCTGATGTCTAGCTGCTGTAGGAAGTGTCTTATCTGAGTTCTGAGTGCATGACAAGCTATCTCACAGCGTCCTTAGCTAACGGTGAAGTTTGGGTGAAATTTATGTCAATATCAATAAAGTACAGAAAATAGTAAGTTTATTCAGAACTGAAAGGCGGGGCACATAAAAATTTTAAAACTAAAAAATATACGCTAGCCAATATATTGTCATTATACGGGAAACATTTGAGTTTAGGACTATAATGGACTTAAATTATTATAATCAATATCAGTACGGTATTAGCCCATTTTTATCTGGACTCGTTTTTTTACAGCAGAATAATTTGTCGCGCCCACTCCGCATCGCTCCGAATTTGTTCGATACCTTGACTGCGGTAGTGAGTAGTACTCGTAAATAGAACGTAGAACATACTGGTATCTGCTAATGTAAATTACGCTAGTTCGTCTTGGACTCTACTTAACAAAATCTTAGCTTGAGAACTGGTGTAGGTAAATAAATAAATTTGAACAAATAAAATCGCAAATAATAAAAAATTAATTTCTTCCTTCAGTTCCTTAGAAGAAAACACTCACAGCCACAATTGAAACACATGTAGAGGGACAACCAAAATTTGTTCTAAAAAAAGTGCGCACAAATTTCATATACAACGAACGATCGACAAATGACATCATCTATGTACACACACAAGAATAAAATTCGGTTTAAAATATGAGAGCAAAGGAACTCAATCTTTACAAATTATATCCATTAAAAATATGTTCTAAAATTGTAGACGTAAGTCGCAACTTGATACACTACGGAACGTGAAAATCCGGCCACCTGAATGATGTGGTTGCGTGTATACTCTAACTCGTATGAAGGCTTCCTCAAAAAACTCTACTAACTACTCCGAGCTTAGTCCGGGCATTTACCTTACATATATGCATCACCAAGTTTTTAAAAACTGATCGCACGAATAGCACATGACATACGACAAATGAACGTTACAATGAACAAATCAAAAAAGACATTCTGGGTTAGAAATGTAGAATAAATTTGGCACACACATTCGAGAAACCTATTTGCCTGAATTCGTGTTCATTAAGAAATCTGAACTAAGTGTCGAGACATAACTGGCAACCAACAATTGAGGCGAACGACTTGCAATGGACACAAACGCACTCACACTTGCAACCAAAAACAACACGCTGCTGACAATGAAACAGTGAACTTAGTTGTGCTATAGCGTACACTCCGTAAGTGAGGAACATTTTTCCTAGTTCTCAGTCTTTCTTCTTCATCAGCGACGAACATTTCAGCAACAAGTATGTGAAATTTCAACAGGAAAAGTCTAAATACTACTATTTGAAACCCCAAGTCGAAATTCCAAATTCTACGTTTTGAAATTCCAAGCACCAATAAACTACCATGACAAATATGTCCAATTTCGATGCATGAGTGATGGTAGAGAACTTAGATGTACAGTACCGGCTCTAGAGTCGTTGTACTCGAATTTAACTGGAGATATTTCAACCCTAATAGCGGCCGATTACTTTTCATATGGGCAAAATATTACAATAATGCTACGTAAATTATCATTTATGATGTACGATAGGGAGTGACCGGATCAACTAAACCGTATTTCGTGGAAAAGGGTTTGGTACACATGAATCAATCGGATTTTAATCCAGCGTACATATTTGTTCATGTGGCCACTCTATGTCAGCAAATCAATGTTTCGTTGAAAGAGACTCTCAGGGTTAAAATTAAGAGCTGAAATAAAATTGCGGCCATGAAAATGCTCACGCTGAAGACAAAACAAACTGTCGCTTGTTTCTATGCAAAATTGCACACGTTAATTTTTTTTTACATTAACACGCATACTATTTCGATATCAATGACGTCGTTCCACGTCTGCACACCGTGCTGCTTTGATTACTGCAGGCCTACGAATATGTGTGAACTAATGTGGTGCATATCAAATGAGATCAAATTAAATTCAAGGTCAGCACACTATTATCGTTAAAATTCGTACAATTCGTCGAACGACATCAGTTTGCACACAGCACTTCACAGTAGATTTATTTATTCAAAGCTTAAAAATCGTTTCTTCATTGCCAATGGCACAGAAACTCCGTGGTATTTCAGTTCAATTGGCCTCACATGGGCAGAAAGTCGCAGCGTTGCTGTCGGTACAACCCTCTATGCTGCCAAATGAAGGCGTTTAAATCTCGATGAGTCGAAAATGTGAAATGATAAATATGAATGGAAACGAAAACATTCGTGAAGGAGGGTGGTTCCAACGGGTGTTACTAATATTATTTGGTACTATTGTACCAATATTATTTAGTACTATTGTACCACTATTATTTGGTACTACTGTCGCAAAAATATTCAGTACAACTGTACCTAAAATAATTTAATACTTATGTACCAATATTATTTTGTAGAACGTATCATGGTGCTAAGTAAATTCATAAGTATGTTCACAAGAGCTGTGGGTGACGCTAAAATATATGTACTGAATAATGGCACAACATGCGGCTGAAATTTTTAGAGGAACAAAACGGCAATTATAAATATAAGCAAAGTCGCTAGCAGATCTGAATACTATAGCACGTGGGCATTATCTAAACCAACGCTAATATTAGAACTTTTCAAAAATTATACACAGAAAATTTCTTAAAATCTATCTTCTTCGAATGCTGGATTAACGGCCCCCGAAGTTACCCCAGAACTGGGCTTGCGGTCCAGGGTTGCTACACTAGGAGACACACCCGCGCTTGGCAAATGTGCTTTCTTTTCCAGTTTCTGCTGTTGATAATAGCGCCTCACAAGAACGAAGAAAATCATGGTGTCCACAAACATAAGCATGGAATACGTAAACGCTTCCCGAGATGGACGGTGGATGAAAACTTGCGACGCTTCGGAAATCGCAGTCAAGATTGCGAAGATCCAAAGTCCAATTGTGATGGTGAAGAGGTTGGCAGCCTGCATGACAGACTTCATGGCGTCGGGAGCCTCTGTGTAGGCGAAATCCATCCCAGAAACTGAAAATAAAACTTCTCCGATGGTCATCAGCAGGTACTGAGGGATGGTCCAGAGAACGTGCACGTTGGCAGGTGCAGTGAGGGGGTAAACCTGCACGTCTGTTTCAGGCGACACAATCAGGTCGTAAACGCCGTCTTGCTCAATGGCGACCTCACCAATTATGACGTTAGACAGCACGTCGATGATTTTATACTCGTGTGGAGGGAGCTTTTTGAACTGCGATCTGCCACTCGTTACGTTCATTGTGACATTCATGTCGCGGTAATTGAGCACGTATTGCTGAGTGACGGAAGAATGAACAGCCGCGTCGAGCAGAACCGTGAACCGGACTTTCGCTTCTGCGTCGACATCCTTGATGTAGTCCAGAGTCGGCTTCAGTGAAGTCACTTCGAACGGATCGAGGACGACTGTTGTAACCTTCTCAGCCTGGAGCTCCAGTGTAATCTGCGTTGACGAAATCCAAGTTATACCAAATCATGGTGGTGAGCATGTCTGCCGAAATATGCTGAACCATTTCTGAATCTCTCATCGATAGAATATTGCATGCACAAAAAAAAAAGCTAACGCACAATCATAAATATATAAATACATGGGAATGCAGTTTACTTGCTTCATACCACAAACTAATTCACCCAAAATTCAAAACATAAAAATACGGGATCAGAGTTCATTCTTTGCTTTATGCTACTGCTGAAACAACCCACTATACACAACCTTAACACTTTTCTTGCGAAACGACCGATTGACGGGTCGTATGAAGAAATTCAACAATCTTTTATAAGTAATGGTTTTATTCTTTGGTATTTATACAACTGCTAACGACTTCTGACTATAAATTCAAATTGAATAATGAACTTCAAGTTAACTCGTCGCAGTCAACGTGTTAAATACAAGTACATATATGGCAATGCAGTTAGTTGAATGCTAGAAATGAAACAGCTTCTGCAGAAATAACGCACCTCCTCCATCTGGTCTCGGTCTAGACCACAGTCCGCCGTGAACCTGAGTGGGAAGGCGGCCGAGTTGTTCACTTCCGATATGAATATCGTCTCTTCTATCTGTAAAATAAAGACACATGTCAAACTATATACTCTAATGTGTCCAATGTCCCAGACTTAAGAAACAGTAGACTGCTGTTTCGCTTGAGGTAAGTAAATGGCTTAAATTCTTTAACAGTACATTTCTTAATTTCATTCAAACAACTGTCGGAAAAAGCTAGTTTATAAAAAATGCATCAATATGTGTTCCATCCGTTGAAAATCTACGAGTAAAAATGAAGTTGCACGACGAGAAAATCTCTAAAAATTCAACATCATTTCGTTGTTAACTGAAATTCCTATGACTCAACATAATAGGGCACGGGAATACCTATGACTCAACATAATGTTCCGGCCCTTTTCAGTATTAGGCCGTAACCAAACGCGGATGAGGTTCGGGAGTGAAATAGTTGCAGCAACGTCGTATTCTTTATTGTTACTTCAGGATTGACACAAGCTTCGTAATTGGTAGGAAGTCTTTAGATTGGAAGGTAATCTCGTAACTCTGTAGCGCATCTGTGATCTCTGCAGATGTTTTCTCGACAGCCGAGCTTCAGCTACTGACAGCGATGCTTCTGTTTGTAGAAGCGACCTCTACGGCAGACTACCTCAAATGAACCACGATATCTCTCGCCGATCCTATTTATAGGCGGCGGGCGCACATAATGCTCCCCCCACAATTTTTAAAAATTCTTTATTACAAGAAAAATTTTTAAAACGGTATTCAATTAACTTTGATTTTCCTTTGACTATCAATTAATCTTACAATCCGTCTAATTAATTTGCAATATAATACTTCGTCACAATATTCCACGTGAATACATGAACAAAATAATCTATAAAATAGAATACATAATCCGTATATAATAGAGATTTTTTCCGTATAAAATAGAATTAATCTAAGACAATGGAAGACGCTTCATCTAAGACGCTTCATTCTCATTAAGACACATTCTCATTAAGACACATTCTCATTAAGACACTTTCATTCCGACTACACTGCCTAGCATTGTTGTCAAACAATCTGCGGCAGATTCGAGGCAGTTCTCGCGGTTGCACACTCGCACTCTCGTGTCGACATTCCAAGATTGCACCTAAGTTTATCAACTTTAGCTGACGGCTTGATGAGCACAGCACTTGATGTCGCAATAACAGTGTGACAACATCCTAAGCTCGACATCTCGTCTGAAGGTGTTTGCGCAACAGAAATATTTCCTAGAGCAAGACACACATAAAGTCTTAAAAAAGAAACTCGTAGAACGCACTTTTGTGTTAAACAGTTGAAATGATAACGCAGCAAAAATGAAAGAAAATCGCATCGTTGAAACAACAACTAAAAAGTTTTTAATCAAACACAAATAAGAAATAGGGCACGCAGATACCTCGACAAATAAAAATCATTCTCGCCATAAAATGTAAATAATTCAATACCTTTAAAATTTTAAATGAACAAGTATTCGCATAAATTGAGTTATCGATAAACCAAAATGAAACAAATCATAATTATATACCGGAACACTGCATCGATTCGAGCATTTTCGCGAACATGGTTTAAATGAAATACGTAAAACACAAGGGTGGAAATACCAACTTAATATTAATTCATGAGTAAATATAAAAACATCCGCTTACATCTCTGGTGAAAGATTAACACCGAGCGAAACACGAGTTCTTCGGCAAAGGCAATTTCGGAAAATTTTATAAGAATCAAAACTATTGCCTCGTAGGTAATGAAAAATGATACAGAAAAGTTGAGTTGATATTAAATAAAGCATCATTAAAGTTTTCACCAAAAAGAAACATTCAAATTATCGTCTGCGTTACCGTAGACTTAAAAATAGAAGTTAGTGTTATAGCCAAACATCGCACAAATTAGAACGGAACTTTTTCACCATTAGTAAAACAACCAATCAGAATAAACAGAGTGCCGTAGACTCGTAAAACTTAATTCTATCGGTAACATAATGGTATAGAACGTGGAGTAAGATATAAGATAATACGGAACAAAATCCAAGACACACTAGTTTAGAACATCAAATATGAATATGAAAATCGGTTTCGCACTCTGCAAAAATAAAAGGAAAATCACTAAACTGATACAATTTATCTTAATCCAATAGTAATAACATGTGAACAAAGTCCAAAATTCTTGAACTACTCTGAACGTATAATTACCACATTTTAAGTTACTAAACTTATTAAACCACGTTTTCAACACTATATTTCAACACTACACTATCCTCACCCGGGGCACCACCCACGGTAAAGTATAAAGTATTAACACCACATTAAACCTTTAAAGTGAGTTACTCTCTTCAAATCACTGCGCGCGAAGGTAATCTCTTTCAGTAATCTCTTGACTGCGCGCGAAGGTAAATTTCAGTAGTCTCTTTGCTGCGTGCAAAGCTCTGCTGCCGCCAGGGCCATCGATGTTTGTTGACAAGCGCTCTGGCACCAGGCTGTCGTACACCAACGCGATGCCATGTACATGTACCATGTTACCGTGTTACAGATGTTGTGTTACCGCTCGCACACGCTCGAACTGAAATTGGAATTCAATACAAAAAACGATTAGCATGACCAATTAGAAAGAAAAATGAACACAATTTAAACAATTCTAAAAGCCATACCAATTTAAAACACAAGCATAAAGGTTTACGTAAAGTGAACTGCAGCTTGATAATGAACTTTTTTAAAAAAAATCCTTTCAAGTCAATGATTTAAATGTCCAACAAAAACAAATCTCTTACTTCATTGAAGTTTTCTCAGAAAACGAATTCTTAATCAATAAAGATCAACTGAATTTCGAATAGACATTTAATTTGCTGAGAGATTGAAAACACTGTCTCCACGTTAAAATCTCGGCATCAGCAGCCGGATGTTGTGAGAATTTTCCAATCTGTATTTAAAGTGTGAATTCAGCACATTAATTCTCATCGAGACATGAGAGTGCGTTCTTGAAACGTTCCCAGACTATGCACGGGCAAAAAGATTAAATATCTGCAAAGTCGTCAACTCTTGCAAAACGTGCAAACAAAAAAAATCAAAAATTCTCCACAATCATGTGCGTCTTTTATACAAAATATCATTCATAATCAGAAATTCATTCATGTCAGTATTAGGAACTTTAGTTGCATTCTCTAGGGCATTCTTGATTTCAGAACAAAAGGGATCTTGATCTTGTTCACGTTTAAATTCGTCTAACGACCAGTTGTCATTAATACTTGAATGGTCTGTAGTCGTATTAACTCTATCCAGTCTGCATAAGCTCGTTGTCTGTCTGCTATTAAAGTCACTGGGTTCACGTCTGGGGCTTTCAGCAGTACTGTTGTTGTTTCTTCCGTCATCACTTCCTGGGATTGTTTCCTCGAACTCTCCCTCAGTCACAGGCTTGTTACACTTGCTACTCGCTCTCTGGCTACCAGGAATCGGCTTCCGCGTTGAGGCTCTCCTACTTACTAAGAAACTGCATGCTCACTGCGCTTGCACTGTTGAGTGATTACTGCTTAACTCCTACTCATTAATTTTAAAATGATCATTAATTTGAGCTCATGCTTATTTAATTAGCAAGCAAACATTATCGGCGTATACTCAGCTTGCTATTTGGCGATGTGTAGCTCTCGTCGATCTCCTCGTAGATCTTCTCGTTGCAGATGACGGTGGGTAGATGCGTAGATCGTAGATGTGGACCCTCACTTCTTCTTCTTTGAGCAGCGACGAGTAGACTGGTGAAGACTGTGTAGCGTGTAAATTTTCGATTATTTTTCTCTCCTTTCTTTCTCGAAGTGTTTCTTGAAAGAACTTCGATTTTCTGCGCTGACGTCTTTCTTCCTTTTCTCGATGCTCTGAAGTAATGTGATGACTGTGCGACGTTACGTTACTCCAAGGGCTGACACTCCTCACATTTAAAAGCAGAACTGAAGACCAATTCTTGATGTCTTCTTCTTCAATGGGGCAATGTGGCAATGTGGCAACGTGGATATCTTTAATGTGGCTTCTTGATGTGGTATCCCCATACTGGCCACCAAAAATGTTCCGGCCCTTTTCAGTATTAGGCCGTAACCAAACGCGGATGAGGTTCGGGAGTGAAATAGTTGCAGCAACGTCGTATTCTTTATTGTTACTTCAGGATTGACACAAGCTTCGTAATTGGTAGGAAGTCTTTAGATTGGAAGGTAATCTCGTAACTCTGTAGCGCATCTGTGATCTCTGCAGATGTTTTCTCGACAGCCGAGCTTCAGCTACTGACAGCGATGCTTCTGTTTGTAGAAGCGACCTCTACGGCAGACTACCTCAAATGAACCACGATATCTCTCGCCGATCCTATTTATAGGCGGCGGGCGCACAATAATAGGGCACGGAAATACCTATGACTCAACATAATAGCGCGCATAAATACTTATAACTCAACATAATAGAGCAAGGAAATACATATGATTCATCATAACAGAGCACGGAAATTCGTATGACTCAACATTAGAGAACACATAGAACCTATAGCTCAACATTATAGAGCACTGAACAGTGAGTAGTGCATCCGGGGTATCTTCAGCCGTCAGATAACCTCACTTCTCTCATTTACATCAGCGGAAGCAGATCTTCTAAACCTGACGAGTATGACGAAGACTCCTTTCCATTCGCCTTCGAAAAAGATGAGTACTTGATGTGCCGTGAAAAATTTAAAGAAAGGTAAAATATTACTCAGTACGAAGTCGTAAGATGAGCCTAACTACCTCTCAGTTTGGTTGAGAAAAGTTACTCCTTGCATCGTCACAGAAAGAGAATTCGATGTAGCCTTAATGTCAAGCGTTAATGTAATGACTTATTTGAAACTTCTGCGACACTTAAAAGAATCGAAGGTATGTCCATTGGAAGGTATGACCCATTCGTCAGCCAACTCACCTGGCCATTGGAAGGTATGACCCATTTGATTTCTCTCTTGAGCCAAGGCATGACCGTCACTTGACAAGGACGGCTGTTGTACACCGCAATTCCAGTCTCTTGGCTTGTCAATATGGTCTGCTCCACCTGTCGTACCGACACATCATTGTAATTTTTTACGTCGTTATATTTTTCCTTTATTTTTGAAAAAAAATTACAAAAAAAATCGTTTTAAATATGTAATTATAAACGTTATTGAATTGCCCTTTACTTTGGAAAAATTATTAAATAAATAATTTGTATGAAATACTGTTGGTCATAGTTTGAACATGATTGAACTTTTACAGGCAATGAACATCTCCCTGGAAATATTGTTAATGGTATTGTAGAGATGGCTTTATGTACAAATGAATGAAACCATATGTATAGTAACGATGGAAAAAATATTTACATTGTTTTAGTTCGGACACAAAGCTGTCAGCAGCTTCCTTGAAGTTTTAGTCTATCCCATTATGCACTGAATGAATAAGTTGTTTAACTAATGCATTACAATGATCAGAGAAATGCAAACTAATAAACAGATTAAATATTTTAAAGTATGACGATTGCTAGTCACGATTATTCTACACTATAGAACACCGCATTACGCACACATCCTACAGCGTGCGTACGCTTCAGGACCGTGTCTCCGTCTCATTTTTGGCGAAAAATAAGCGACATCAAACTTGTTCGAATATTGCCTCGTGCTTTGGGTCAAGTGTTGTTTTCGCCTCGAGATAGGGAGTCTGCCTAAAGAAAACCACGTAATTAAACCAAGAATTTACAACATATGGTATTGGTGAACGTGAATTTGCTTCGAAAACCATTCACAGCCACCCGATAACTTTTTTGAAAACCATTTAATTAAATCGTGAGTTTGCAGCATGTGTTAATGGCGAGTGCGAACGAGTTACGAAAACTCCAGAGCTAGGCCGTAAATTTACAATATGTATAAATCACAAAAGTAAGCAAGTTTCTTACCTGCATATTGACCAATCCGTAGATAACAAATGAGATGACGGCAAATATCATTCCTGTGGTCATGCGACTCGTGACCGTAGTCAATACCCTCAGTTTGCTCAAAAGAGGGTACACGACCAAGTCAAAGAGGGGGATCAGCATCAGGATGAGGAGAGGGTTGATGGACGAGGTTAGCTCGGCAGGAATGCGGTAGGATCCAATCCTGTTGCTAAGACGCTTGGCCTGCGAGAGAATAAGCAAATTCGGATGATACCTCAATTTAGGTTCACAAATTTAACTCAGTGAAATAAACCTAATTTTAATTCTAAGAGACATAATTAGCCAATATCCTCCAACCGAAACTAGACCTATGCTTTCTATTCACCTCTGCAAGACTATCCATTATGGGTATTAAAAATGTTCTACACTGAGTATTACATGAACAATTTCAGAAATAAAATAGCCACTGTATAATTTCAATATCGGAAGTCGTGAGTAATTAATGTAAAATTTTATAAGTCTATTAAATACTAAATTCATTTTTTAACAATTATTTGACTCGCCCAGTAATTAATCCTTTGAAATTGTGTTCACCTATTTCTTTGTATAATCTTAATGAATAAGAGCGCGAAAACAACTGTGTTAGGATGCTAACAAGCAGTTCATAGAGAGAGTCAGCATGCTGACCTTTTTTTATATTCCTGATGCATATCGACGTATAACCTTAAAAAAAATTAACACTAGTCAAAATTTACGCATAATTTATATGGGAATATCACCTGAAACACCATTCCCGTCGAGGTTTGATAGAAGAGCGCCCAGAAGAGCGGATATGTGGTGAACGTGCGCAAAACCCTCAAGGTTTTCTTTATGTCGGAAATGAGAGCTGAGTTCGAGACACCGTTGTTGTCCCTCACAGCTGCTCTGTCGAGCCAGTGTTGCGCTGGGGCCGCGTTGCTGGCGAATCGCAACTTCACAGCGCGGCACATGCACACAACCGCACGCAGCAGCATCGGGTCCGCGGGTTCTTCGCGGTATTTACTTTTGCCTGGAAGATTTCATTGCTTACTGATGTGCATTTGATACTCCTAAAGAACTGGCTGTTAGATTTTGGTTCTATGGCGTATTCAGATCCGCGGGTTATTCGCGGTATTTACTTTTGCCTGGAAGATTTCATTGCTTACAGCATTGCTGTGCTCTCCGTGGCACAGCGGTTAAGGGATCGGACTTGTATGCTGGAAGTCGCGGGTTCGTTCCCAGCGCTGGCGCGGAGATTTTCCCCGTTGGGTACAAGGGAAAGCTCAAGCACAATACCCCACTCAACCCAGGTGTCGGAAATGGGTACCGGCTTTACGGGGGAACCGTCATGGTGTCCTATATATATAGTGTTAGTTATAAGACATTTGAAAAACCAATGCTAAGATCATATGTATCAGGCTTGATTGGAAATAAAGCATCCCAAAGATGCCGATGTTAACCTTAACCTTAACCTTACTGATGTGCATTTGATACTCCTAGAACTGGTTGTCAACAGATTATTAGATTTTGATTCTATGGCATTTTCGGCTACGCAGGCCAAGGTAATATATCATTGCTTACTGATGTGCATTTGATATTCCTGAAGAACTGGTAGTCACTAGACGTATCGATTTTGATTGTATGGCATTTTTGGGTGCGTGAGTTTTTTCGGTATTTAATTGCTTTTGCTTGCGCCGAGGAAAAATTTCATTGCTTACTGATGTGCATTTGATATTCCAGAAGAGCTGGTTGTCACTATAACATTTGGGCCTGTAACTACGGCATTTTTGTGGGCCTCAGCGTTAAACCCACATAGAATTCCTGATGAGCTAGTTGTAGAGATAATATTTTAATTCCAAGGCCATTTTGTAAAGAACAGAGTTTGACTAACCTTGTATTCAACAAAGGCACGTAGCATTTCACAACTGCGTCGGGTTAAATTAACCTAAACTCTCAGTCAGGAGGTTAGAGAAGTCCTTCGCATTTCTTCCTCGTCACAAGTTCAGGCGTAAAAAAAGAAAGAAAAGCTACTTATTTTCAAAAACGTTGAAACATGAAATGCATTACAATTTATTGGATTTTGAATAGTTCTTAGCATAAAGTTCTTAAACTGATACAGAGCCCATAATAACTAGATAATAGCTCAGTCAGGGATAAAATATATATATACATATATATAATTTCCTAAGCATCGAGCGTTCACAATTTCTTTTATGAAATATGTCGTACGAATGAAGGAAAGCAATATGTACTCAAATTGGCAGAAGATTTCGGGAATAGATTTCAAAGGAACCCATAATTTGAGTTGAGTTGAACGGTTTGCGTAAGGTAAAACTTAGCATTAAAAAGAATTTAGAAGCACAAAAGTGATCACTCGCACAACAAAGAAGAAAGAGCGTGTGATGTTGACGTTGGAGAATCTGAGCAGGCAACTGGAAACTAAATTGAGCAAAAGTTTTTTCTGAGCCTCACTGATGAAGTAGGCGAGAACACTGAAGTGACGCCCCTGGAAATTTATGAGTAGAAGATAAAAAGATCGATATTGTTGTTAGTTGTTGAAAATATCAGTGTGAAAGTATGAAAATATTTCCCGTCAGAATAAATTCCTTAAAAGTTAGTTCCAAAAAAAGTTTTTTTTCTGAATAATTCGGCTCTTCGGTCACAGGACATCAACAATTACTCTCTTTTTTCCTTCACTATACTACGTTTCAATATTGAAGGGCTTCTTTACTTTGTACCCTTCACTTTTTATGAACACTTGCAAACTTTCGCTAATATAAAAATGTAGCCTTAAATGTTAATTACAATAGAAGAATATAGTGCCAGGCCAACACAAAGTTCGCAATTCGTCACCAACCTAAATGCAAAATTAAATATGAAATGTTGCTGACATGATCATAAAATTGAAGTAAATATTTTTTCTTTAACGTAAAACTTTATTCAAATTTCGAAAAATATGCACAGCGTATTTAAATAATTAATGAGAAGAAATCAAACAGTTGATAAAATGAAATTGTTTTTCTTATAGGTTTAAATTTACAGTAAATATTCTTCGTTTTTTAAAAAGCAAATATTCAAAATTTAAAAAAAACCTAAAAGACTAATGAATGGAAATCAATTTGTTCAAAAATGAAACGCTTAAAAGCAATTGAGCTTAATAAATTGGTAGTTATAAATTTTTCAGGAAATTCATAGGGGCAGGCAAAGCAGAGATGAATGTTTCTGAGATCTCTCTAAAGAATCATTCTGGCAGGCAATGTAGATATAAATATTTCTATATTTCATTAGAGATTCATCCGAACACCCAATGTAGGCAGCAAGGCTACAAAGACAAAAGACAACGATGACGCTACCATAAAGCGGTTGTGGGTCACACCTAAAAAGGTTAGTCACACACCTCATTAACTTCGACACAGCCAGACACACTCGGCTTTCGTTAACCCTCACAATCTCTTACTCTTTTTGATTCAAAAGTCAAAAATTCACCCAACACTACTCATCAACAACAGCCTTAACTTCATTAGTACTTTGCAAACGCTAAGATTTCAAAAACAGTAAAAAAATCGATGAGTGTATTGTTTTATCAAATATTGACTAAAGGAAAGTATATTTGAGCTCCGTCCATCTCTTCCCTCCAACTTGCCAAACTAAAAGTGAAGTGAAACATGCTCTGACGAACGAGGGAAAGTTGCTGTATGCTGTTAACGTGTAAATGAGAAACTAGAAAAAGAATCGAAAGGCTATAATGTAAGGTTTGCAGGCAGCCCTCAAGTCCAGACAGCACTGACCCAAGTAGAAGACTGCGGTAAACAGTTCTGACCCAAGCAGGAGACTGTGGTAGACAGTGGTAGACAGAATTGACCCAAGTAGAAGACAGTGGTAGACAGTACTGACCCAAGTAGAAGACAGTGGTAGACAGTACTGACCCAAGTAGAAGGCTGTGGTAGACAGTGGTAAACAGTACTGACCCAAGTAGAAGACTGTGGTAGACAGCACCATTACTGCCACGAGGATGCTGTAAGGCAGCAAGAAGCAGTCACTGCCGAAGCACTGCACTGAGCCTCTCAGTTGAGCGGTCAGTAAGACTCCACTGAACGCTCCTGCGTTGATCATCCAGTAGAAGAAATAGAAAAATCTGCACAGGATACGGCAGTGAAAATTACATCCTTAGAATTCGATCAAAAAGATGACGAATGAAGTTTATGGTGGTTTTAAGGTGTACATGTTTAGCTCACATTGAATGTTTCTAAACAGCTTCATCTTCGAAGCATTTTTATGCGGGATGTTTTTTCAATTAAGTGACGCAGAAATGAATGAACAAGAAAATAGTCAATTGCTTCAACTTTCAAATCTAAACTCATGTGTTGAAAATAACTTAATTTAGTAAAGGTTTCACAAAAATGCCGTAATTTATAACTAATAATTTTAATAACTCTCACAAATAAGACAAGTGAGAAAGTTAAAGCTCTACGTCGAGAAATGCTACAATGAGTAATAATAGAAATATCAGGTAGACATATCTACCAGAAAGTTCTTAAGGAAATAATATTATTGTAAAAGACGCATGAGCTTGTAACTCAACAGCCTAGTGTTCTAAGAATATGTCATAAGTTTTACTATGGCTTGTTTGGTAAAATAAAAGAAAACTCCTGAAGAAGCACATGAATCTTCACGAGATGTATACATACTGGCAGCGGTTGTTTAATCCCATCAAAATAATTACACATATTATTTTTTTATTTACTCTCCACGGTCTCACTCTACAGATGTATCCACCAACACCAAAAGTTAACTACACAGTTTTGGAAAAAATTACAATTTATTTATCTTCGTTGAAGTTTATTAGCTAGGAGTTCTAATGCCAAAATGGCGGTATCAGATGAAGAGTTAGCACGGATTCAAACAATTGTTTTAAAAACTGTTTTTTACGATTTAATTTTAGCTCTATCTAAAAAAAATTCTTTGGTAGCAGGGATACTCAAGTATTCCAGAACAGGTACGGACTACGCGATCAGTTTAAATTGAGTTACAGAGTTACACAACTCTGAAAAAAATCTACACTGCTACTTCTTTGATGCAGTTATGTAGTTCGTCGGTTATTGATTCAGTTCTACATAATGCTAGACCATCCACGACCCTATGGGTCATGCCATTTACCTAGGCTTAAACAAAACTAAAATAAAACATGATCCAGTTAATGTTTGATTTTTTCAACATTGCTCACTAAAATTGTCTTTAAATTTGAATTGAATATTAATCTTCAATTTTACCTGCCGCAGTTAAAGCGTTAAACATATAGGAAAGTGGGGGCGAAAGTCAAAGCTAACATATGCTGTTAAAATAAAGACCTGCACTTTTTCGAATGGCAATTTAAAGAAAACACAAGGTCAGTGTTTCACGAGGACATTATTTACTAAAAACTACATCGACATGGCGGTCGCTACTCAAGCGACAAGATTTTCAAAATCTCTTAAAATTCTATTGAATGCAGAACACGGTGGCTAATAGCTTCTTGTTGTATCATTTCATTTCATTTTCAGAAGCCTTTAAAATCTGTTTATTGCATCCAGTCTCTCTTGGCGCGGTCTCTGTTATCGGAAAATATCATTCAGGACACGGTCTTTGTAACAAATCGTATCCACACTACAGAAGATTAAATTTCCCCTTCATTAGTACCATAAGCAGGGCAGTGAATTTTGCCTTACATTGTAACCGAAATTGGAGCACGGACAAGCACCTTTCTTGGCTCCGTCGCTGCTGTGGCACAATGAACTGGTCGGGCCCCAGGCTGCTGTAGACTGCTTTCATCAGTCCAGCGCTGAGTCCGAAGATGAGTAGACCTCCGATACCCGCGGCCTGAGTCACTTGTAGGGACGCCATCAGAGGCGTAGCAGACGACAGCGTGTAGACGACGGACCCGACCACGTAGCAGCAGCACATTGCCAGCACCAGGCGAAACTGGCCACAAGTTCGTCATATATCATGCAAAAATGTTACCAGCACCTGGTGAAACTGGCAAAGAAGTTGAAGTTCGTCATACATGATGCAAACACGCTGCCAGCACCAGGCGAAACTGGCAACAAGTTAGAGCTAGTTCGTGATTAATGATGCAAAACATTCACCTCAACTACAAAGTGTTTCTAAAATTGTACCATAATTTTTGCTGTTGAGTAATGCATAAAATTAAAGAATACTAAAAAATAAGTGTAAGAATCTTAACAAAAAAGATACCCCTAAGAATAAATGATAACCCTATATAAAAATTTATCGAGCCTCAAGTTAGACGACCTGCAAACATCATGCAACCCTTTGTGCAAATCTCAACTCATGTGCGCAAAAATAGATCCTCGTTTTTCCTTCATGTTCTTCAATTTAATTAAGCATCGCATTAGTAGAATGAACGCTGTCAAACTTTTATCGAGAAAAACTGTGCCACAACATGATTTTTCACTCCGGAAATGATACGATGAAGCGCATTCTGAGACTGACTTCGGCATGCTCAGAGCCTCTTGTAAGATATCATGCGGTGATGCCGACGTAGCGATATTTTATACCATATAACAAATTTTTTATACCACAAACGATACAGAAGTAGACCATTTCAAAAGTCTAGTACAATGATTAAATTTGAGTATAGCTACCTTTGGGCCCGATTAAGTTCAGTGACTTCTAGGGCATCCTACCACCTTCAAGATGGTGCTTCAAGACACGCTCACAAGAATCAACAATTGAGCAGAAGTACGTTAACAGAAACGTGACGGGGATCCGATGTTGAGTTATAAATAAAAAGCACGTCAAGAGGTGCTTTTTTTCCCGCGGTTATTCTTAATCAAAACACTATGAATCTATACTTACGTTTTAACTTAAATTAACGTTTAATCTTAACTGAAGGTTGGAGTTTTTTGCTTCAAAAAATAGTTATAGCACGTGTAACTAGTTGCAAATTTGACATCATTGGACTGAGGGACATCGTCAAATCAAATTACTACATTAGCTATGAGTGATTATAGATCCAAAGAGTGATAATATATCCAATAAGAAATGGAAAAATTGTTGTTGACCAGTCGCCACACTAGCATTGCCGGCCCCCAACAAAGAGCAAGCGTCACAGCTGCGTCATTAACACTTAAAAAGAAGCGGTACAACTCGAATGCTGTGCGTACGCATTTCGAATTGAGCAACCCAGCTGCTGCTCGGACCCAGTGGTCAGTATTGCTCAACACTTTGACCACAATTGGTTAAAGTGAAGTTCAATTTTCTACTCAAATTTAAAGTTAAATGTAATAAGTAATTTTAAAAATATTAAAACATTACCTAAATCATGCCTTCATTTAGCTTTAAGTATTCATGAAAATTGAGTTTGTGACTACTCGTCGGTCAGCAGCATTATGAAAATCCCCTCCGTGGCCACCGGTGGCGCACGTTGCGGTCAAAGTGTTGACACGCTTCTGACGACGGGATCTTATACGGCCAGTCTAACTTTTTCACCGCCTGCATGCATGTTTTTCGCCGCCCAAGTAATTAAATCGCTTTGGCGGCGATAAACATGCATGCTCTGGCGAAAAAGTTAGACTGGGCGGTTGGTCCCCTAGATTGATTTCCCTTTAGCTGAAAAGGATACTGCTGGTGGTCATAAAAATCTTTTCATTTGTACTTAATTAAAAATAAATGAAGAGACACTACTATTAACCTCATGACCATTTCAATGTCCATAACTGAAAATGAATTTAGTGTTAGTTGGTATGTTGGATAGGGAATCTTGGTTTAACCCATCGCAGATAACTTGTTGATATGTGCATGAATGAGTGGGATTTGTGTCTCTCAGGAGTATTATGCATTTCGAGTATAGTAGACTGCCGAGTTGTATGTATCATAGCACATCACCTCAAGCGAATCTCAAAATTTACGGGAAAAATTCGTCCCTGTTATTCATAACTTGAATCGAGCATCGTATTAGTTGAATAATTGGGATTAATTGCAATCAGTATATGTTAAGGTTTAGATAACATGATACTCAAAGATCAATTATGCAACGTATTACTCCTGCTGAAATAAATAGGAAATTCTACGTAAAAAAAGCCTACCACAACAGTAATTGTCTAAATACAGGAGTGAGCTCGAACGAGCTCGAATGCGCGATCAAGTCTGCAGGTGTCCGTTTACGAAACAGGTGTGCGCACAGGTAGCTGGGCTAACAGGTGTAACGGGTAACTTCTGTAACAGGTAATAGATGTGTGGGCAGAATACGAGTGTGTTGAGCACTATTTGATGGTTAGTGAAACTGTTATTGTTTCTAGAGTACACGAGCTCGGAGGAAACTAGTGAGACTGTGAAGAACTGAGGGGGTTTTAAGAAATAAAATTAAATTCCATTATCTGTAAGACTAAATAGTTTTTTGACAAATTAGGACCACCTCGGACCAAAGTGACACGCAGAGTTTTTTTTCACTAGGTACATATGCTATTTGCACAGATACATAAAAAACAATTTCATACTCAGCTTCAACTTCTCCCCCTCTCTCCATCAGCTTCGTACCCTCAGAATTAACTTTTTACCCTCATCCTCAATAAACTGCATCGGCTAAATTCACACACGCATCAAGAACACGTGCGTAAACTTATTCTCCTTTCACTGATCAAATTTTGACGTATAGAGTACATGGGCATGACGTAGAATCTTTTTGAACGGAAACTTGACATATTTGAAAAGAAAAGAAACAGAAAAATATAGGAATAAGAATCCGCTAATAATAATATAAATAACTTGACTCTCAAGAGCGAAAAAATTTTTTTATACCAGATGACACCATTAATTGGAGTCATCTGGTGTCATTAATTGGAGTCATTTTTGCTAAATCCTACATGTACGGAGCTTGTTTTGCAGACCTTATATGAACTAAATGTCTCAAACTTCAACTAACTGACATTCTATTCGACCAAATGGCAATGGCATTTCGTGAACGACAAAAGCAGGAACAGCATTGTAACCAAATGTACTGCTTTCTACTGAAAGCTCGAAAACACAGGGGATCAACACACCATCTAACAACAAACTAAGTTTTGACCAACAAAACTGCAAGTAATTGACACAAGCAGTACGTATGCAGGATACTAGCTTATGACTAACTCAAAACGGGCGTTTGCGAATAAATCCGTTCGATCAACGCAACCAATTACCAGTTTAGAATGGTCCAAAATACGCAAAACTCGAACTTAAAATTGACGCAGTTGTACCACGGTAGAACAAGGCAGGGTCAAGGCAGTCTTTTTTTCGGCGACCGTATGACAATGCTGATGTCACGGCAACGAACTAATCTGGCAACACTGCTAGCCCCAAATCTGGCCCCAATATTGGCCAAACGACATGTCGCAATGGTGTCGTCAAAAAGTTTATTTGAAATAAAGCCGTTCTATTGGCTAGCAGAAAAAGAAGAAGTGTATTTTCCCTGTAGAAATGACTCTACCTTGTTTCCTGTATCGTGGTTGTACCCACCTTGCCGGTATAAGTGTCGGCAACAACGGCCCCGACGATGGGAGCCAGGTAGATGAGGCCCTCTATTGTGGCTTTGATGGTTGACGACTGGCTGGCACTGAACATGAGCACTCGCTGCATGTAGAACACGGCCGCCCCAAACAGTCCGTAGTAGGCAAACCTCTCGAGGAGGTACCCGCCGAGGATGTAGAAAGCTCCTCGTGGGTACGGTAGAGCAGCATTTGCCCCATCACTGTTCGGCCCGTTGTGAGGCATTTTTTGGCGCTAAATGTTAAAATCAGGCGTGTAGTTATGAACTAAACTCTGTCATCGTCATGTTATATGACAGTTTTATTATTATATTGTTGCTATCAGTTAGGAATTGAGCTTGGGAAATTTTTCGTAGAGGCTTCATAGACATCTGTGGGACAATGGTTATACGTGAGTTGGCCTGATGGATTGTAATGCATGACTTTCTGAGCATGAAAATTAATCAAAATTCATGCGTATTTAAGATGCTTAATCATCAACCCTCGCGATATTATGAGGTTAAATATTACAATTTATGTTAATAACATTACGATTGATGTAAATAACATTACGATTGATGTAAATAACATTACGATTGATGTAAATAACATTAAAATTGATGTAAATAACATTCCGATTGATGTAAATAAAAAATTCGTGTACACCACCAAATTTGTTTCGAGACGATGTCATCTAGGCAAAGGATGATTGAGCGATTAAGTTATGGAAAAATAATTATGGTATTTACAAACATGTCTTATTTACTTTAGTACTTCAAACTTACTGGTAACAATTTTGGTAATACTTTCTAGCTCGTAATTTTGCAATTCATCATACTTCTCAGTAGTACTTTTGTAATACTTCACACTTATTGACAATATTTCTTATAACATTTTACACTTGCCAGTATTACTACTCGCAATATTCCATACTTTTTGTATTAATACTCACAACGCTTCACACTTGCTGCCATTGCTACTCTCAAGACCCCACAATTTCTGGTATCATTGTTCTTAATACTTCTCACTTTTTGGTATTAATAATCACAATACTCCGACATGCTATTGTTGTTACTCTCAGAACTTTATACTTGACATTGTCACTCTCGATAATTTACATTTCCTGGTACTATTGCTTTCAATACTTCATACCTGCTCGCACTTCTCTACTTCAGACTTGCTAGTATTATTGCTTTCAGTACTTCATGCTTGCTGACATTATTATTCTTAATTATTATTGAAAAATAGTGATCTAAATAACTACTAAATTTAGTATCAATGAGCATGAAGAACTGAAAGTAATAATACTAGCAAGTGTGATGTATTGAAATTATTAATGCGAGCAGGTGAGAAGTATCGAAAGTAATAATACCAACAGGTGAGAAGCCCTGAAAGCAATAATACCAGCAGGTAAAACTCACTGAAATTAATAATGGTTGCAATAAGGTAGAAATAAAATCAAAAATACAAGCTTTGAGAAGCCCGTCGTCAATTTCCTACGTCGGTAAGTAGATAAGGTCTCAAAAGTTACTTTACCTCCCATTTCAAACAATTTTTCAAATTCAGTTTACGACGCCAAAATAGAGTTAACGCAAACCCCCACCAAAAATCAGCACGCAGAACCCTCAGACTAGTGAAAGCGTTTTAGACCCAGAAAGTGGTCCCGAGCGAGGAAGGAAAATATCTGTGATTTCCGCAGAGAAAGTCTTCTGAGAAGCCTGCAGCGCGAGCAACCTTCGAGCCAGACCAGCATATTGTAGGTCGAGTGCGTCGTGGTGAATGTGTGTATAGTCACTCTGTGTGGGGCATTCTTGTGGGCACATCGTCCTTGTGTGGGACAGGTGATCCACTCGTACTCTATTGTACGGACCGTCCTGCACAATACAATGTCCTTGTGTGGGACAGATGATTCGCACGTACTCTCTTCTACGGACCGACCTGCTCCACACAATGTCCTTATGCGGGACAGATGATCCACACATACTCTATTGTATGGACCGTCCTGCTCAACACAATGTCCTTGTGTGGGACTGATGATCCATGTATTGTATGGACCGTCCAGCTGATCACATCGACGTTGCATGGGACTGAGATAACATCGTGCGGCCGAGGTGCTTAATGTTTGCTCTGGAATGGCAAACGTTGAAATCTAGAACTTAAAATTCACTTTCTCGATGCACACTTTTCTGCTTCCGCGTATATTGAAAATTTCAACCTTCTTGTGTCCAAGAAAATTGAGTTTTGCCCACAGAAAAACATTGCATTGACAGTACGCTCTCCTGCTGCTCATAAGCTTGCAAGTCGCATGTAGCTGCGGGAAAATTAAACGAGGTGCTCAGTGTTAGGGAAATTTGAAATTTTCTACTATGAGGTTCACTACAGTCTCTGCACAGCGGTCACTTGTCGTAGGTAAAATTGCAAACGCTCAAGCACGAGGTCAGCGTCATAAATAAACGAATGAAAGCAAATAAATCGACCAATTTAAGAATTCAGATTGTCGTACCTGACTTTTATGACGTCCGCGAGTGAAGTCCTTATTCTCATGACAAAAATTTTCGATCAAAGTGACACAAAAAAACAAATACTGTACATCAAAGGACGAATAGGCAAGTTTCATTTTTTGCTTGAATACTCATTTTCAATTAAGGAGAAGCTTCTAACACTTAGTGGATGTGCACGAGCTGATTTTCTAATGATTTTTTCTGATACTTTTCCAGATTTTATCGTGCTGGTGAAGGATGTAGACTGAAAATCCTATTAGGAGAGTTTGAATGCTGGTGAAAACAAATCGACTCCCTCAGGATGTTGCAAAACTGATTGAGATTTACACACCCGGGCATCAAACTCGAATAATACAACTGAATATTATGTAATGCGTAGCAAAATCACGAAGAGCTAATGAAAAGCATCACTGTAAATTACGAGATCGTTCGTGGTGCATCATTTTGCGTTATCCCCGTAATTTCTAATTGGAGACTAGAGTGGCTGCAGTTTACCCAGTAAATTATTCTAGCAGGCGTCGATTGATGTTTAAACACATGTAGAAAATAAATCCATACTTCCACACACTGAATTTCAAACATACGATTTTCGTCAGCACGAGTGGCAGAGTCAATAAGGCGGTATCTGTGCCGCGGAGGGGTTTGCGGAGCATCCAATAGCTGGTATTGAGAATCTAGGGCAAGCTACGGCGAAATTTGTGTTAACACGCATAATACAGCAGAAGAATACGGCCAGGGCAGCATGCAGGACTAAGCGAATGAAAGGCTGCTAGGATTTACAACAACAGAATGATGAAGTTGCTCTCGTGCTGTGACCAACTCATAGCTCCGATATTCCTGGGCGTTTGTTCGAGTACATACTTGTGATCTATATGAACTATTCATGCATGAAGTTCCTCAAATTCAGGATTTATCATCAGTGATGCTGTTTAATCATAAATACTGACGTTGTGAATGTGAATTAATTTGCATTTTTTTAAGTTGACTCCGAAAACTCGTATTGGTGCATATTTCCTTGTATTCGGGGTGTACGTTTTTTCAATATGTGACTCATAATTCGTGTCCCTGAAACTTGTAGTCATTCTGGCCGACGTAGCAGAAGAAATAGATTATTTTCTACGTTTGTCCACGCTGTATTCGGACACCACGTGATCATGCAGTTGAGAACAATGCACTGGAACTGTCGTCCAATAGAAGACCGCCTCTACCAGAGGCATAGTTCGAGCCATGCTGTTGCGCAGCACCAAACGTGACAGAAGTGTGGAAATTAACACGCTTTACAATTGAAGGCTTTGTTCCTATAAAGCAACGCTTGAATGCCCTTCGGACTGGCTCTTTAAGCGAAGTTAGGCCGAACAATTTTCCTGTTTGCACGAAGTCTGACGAACATAAAACGAAAAAGAGTTAACATATTGCTGCAAAAGCCGCAGTGTTCAATAAAATTGAGACCAAACTACCGTAGTACATTGAAAGAAAAGGCAAGTGTGTCATCTCAAGTAAATTGTCTACCTGCTTCATAGTAAAAGCTGTGGCCAAAAACACTGCATCAATGTCTTTTTTCTCCTCACTAAATAATCAAAAGCTATTCACGGATTTCAAATTCAGTGTTTAAACTTGAGATTATGTTAAATAGAAAATAGCTACCGAAACGAGCCAAAATGTCATTTTTTGGGTTGTCCCCACGTACCGTGCCGTGTTTGCGTGATTGTGGTAATGATTACGATGATGTGATTAAGTGATCCCGTGACTACGTTGATGCAATTATATGACACTGCGATTACGTTGATGAAAGCCATCATCAATAAAAATAGAAATATTTGCTATGCGAATTCGTAGCCCCTACTTCAAAGGTTACTATTGGAGAGACTACAGTGTGCTAATAACGTTCGTGCACTTATTTTTCGCATGTATTCAGGTATTGTTACTTGAATCTGTCGAACTGTCAGTGAGTTTTATTCCGATGATGCTATATTAGACGTAATTTTTTAATATGAATGTGTTGTTATATTTATATTTTTCTCGCGTAAAAAATTTCGAGGTAGGAGTATACTCGCTCTGGCGTCCAGCCTCCGACAACAGTACTGAGGATGTCGCCATCGATACATTCTTATTCTGGCAAAAGTTCATAATTTTCGATGAATGTTCAATGCCATGCGTATTTTCATGTAATTCTCACCGTTAAGAATATTGACTAAAATGAATGAGAAACGTTGGAAGAAAGTGAACAACAATCCGTACATCGAACTAATTATAACCCAGTCTAACATTTTCGCCGAAGCTTGCATGTTTTTCGCAGCCTAAGTGATTTAATCACATGGGCTACGAAAAACATGCAGGCAGGCAGCGAAAAAGTTAGACTGGGTAACCTTTAATCCTAAAGGAATCCAACAATCCATTATAAATAACCTCTTCACATTTCGAGAGGACAATGCACCTCCTCACACAGCAAGCCGGTCACATGAGCAGCATCAGGACCATTTTGTAAAGTTATGAAAGAAGGTAATATCGCGCCACTTCATCGCCTGATTTCTACCCAACGAATTCTTGCGTTCGACTTGTTCTGCAGTCTGACGCGTGCGCCTCACACACACACACACACACAAACACACGACCCAATGAAGTGCCACATAATGAAGGCATGGGAAATAATTCTTTACCACAAGATACACAATGCAGCGGAGAGTTCATGAGAGAAGAGTAGGGAGGTAAGATATCATAGTAGGGAGGTAAGATATCATAGTAGGGAGGGAAGATATCATAGTAGGGAGGTAAGATATCATAGTAGGGAGGTAAGATATCATAGTAGGGAGGGAAGATATCATAGTAGGGAGGTAAGATATCATAGTAGGGAGGTAAGATATCATAGTAGGGAGGTAAGATATCATAGTAGGGAGGGAAGATATCATAGTAGGGAGGTAAGATATCATAGTAGGGAGGTAAGATATCATAGTAGGGAGGTAAGATATCATAGTAGGGAGGTAAGATATCATAGTAGGGAGGGAGAATGCAAACTTTCGTAATGTCTTATAAATTCGATTCGGGAGGGAAGAATATTAAAGAATCGTTGATCGATGAGCAGGTGAAATTTAAAATTATTTATGAAAGCAATTGTTTTGGTTGTTTCTTATCAGAGTAAAAAATACATATCAATGGGCTTGGAAAGTTCAGTGACCATGTCCGTGCTTTTTAAATTACCAGTTAAAGTTATTTATTTTAGGAGCGGCAGATGACTGAAGTACAAACAAACGTACTTTCAAAATTAGCGCAACAGTACTTGGAGAGTATAGGGGCAAATGATAGGAAGAAATGCGTGAACGATGTGAGTCTTATGTGATTTCAAACTCCAACGTACATACATTATTGACAAAATCTTGAGAATGTAACCGTAATTTATAATGTTCTGTTAACAGAAAATCATTTCATGGAATTTTCAGGGCAATGTGTTTATTTAAATTCAATTTTGAAAGCAAGTTTCTCTGTTTAACTTTAATTTCTTCATTAAAAGTTTCTATTTTTTAAAGTTTCAACGTTGAAAAGTTCATTAAAAGTTTCTGCGAAAGTTTCTGTTTTTAAATGTGACAGATTTTCTTCACACAAACCCATTCATAGTTGATACGTTTCAGCCTACATGCAGGCGGCAATGCAATCGCTGAACTAATCTGCACAAGCCTTTTTTTGCGTTTTTTTTTCAAAGAGAGGAAACAAAAACTGAGTCATTCATTGCTAGAAAATACCTGACGATCCTCGCTGGTGTAAAGCAAAAAATTGCAAGTACATGACAACTGAGCGGGAGGGTAGTGGTTCGCTAGCTGCTTCCTCGTAGAAAATAGTATTTTTTGATAAAAATATAAGACAATGAGCGAAATAAAATGTGTTTCTTTGAAACTCTCTTAGATTCACGCAATAAAATGTGAGACCTTCCAGCTAAGTTGAAGTATAATTTTTGTACGCGATAAATGTTGAAATCGCCAAATGATTTTGCATTGGAGCTCTAACTTTTTTCACATTTTCACTTTCAACAAAATATGAGTTCGTGCACAACGTTTTCTGAAAAAGATGAAACCAGATAAACAATAAGAAATCATTTTTCAGTTGAAAACAAACACACATTTCGTCAGTAACATTTTCAGTAACATTTATGACGCACTTATAAACATAGACAGCTTAGTGCTCGCACCCTAACAATAAGCGATGCTTGGAGCTTCACAACAAGAGGCAATAAAAGTGGAGTGTAAATTTGCGTACGTGACCAGTTTCCTGATGTTTCATTGTGATGAAAAAAGTTACGAAACAACGGAGTAAAAGTGAACCACTCTATTCATCCGCAGAACGTCGATAAGCGTCCGACGTTTACATGCTTCTCTCTGTTGAAAATGCGCTTTACAGCTTGTATATTTCATTCATTCTTGTCTTCCAAATGTAAATGTTTTGATTTTTGGACTAACTTCGCTGTCAATTTTCTGGATTATATAACTAAATGGCTTTTCAATGAATGACTTGAATGAATGAATGATTCACTTGCACCGATAACATCACTTTCGCTTGTTGGGTTTTGTGCAATGCGAACAGCAGCGTAGGGTCACGTGTCCAGAGCAGGCCATCACAGGTGTGCGACGAGGAGCCTTCGCTATGTGAACAAGATTTCGCTGCTTTTGGACAGGTGACGTTTGTGCTCCAACGCTATTTCTCAGTACAGTGCCTTGGAATTCGAGATCATCAATAAAATTCCTCGAAGAAACTTGTAAAAAATTCAACAATGCGCATCACTCAGCTTTTGAACTCCACTTACACAGTGACGGAAAAAGTTCACTTACTGCGATTTTCATTTTATTTCATCCGTAAATATTTCCACAATTCAGAGCATCAATAAGCACAAAGAACATCCTTTGGTCCAATAAATGGTACGGGCTCCTTCTAAACAAAACGCAAATTGAAATAACTTTAAATGTCCGCAGAAAGCAACTGTATCTGGGAACCAACGACGACTTGTGGTTTGACCCAGCAGCCAGCTCTGGAAGCAGTCACTCACACCCCACCACAGCACATCTGGAACTGAAGCTCGGCGTGTGGGTGAGCGATGCAACTTGCAAGTTGACATGCGGGTCTACCCTGCACTGCATCTGAGCACCTCGCCCATGGAGGTCATGGTTAACTTTCGAATGGGCTGATCCGAGGCGAGAACAGGGTACGAGTCGGTAGCTGAGCTAGAGACGAAAATATATCTGGTGGAATGCGTTAATGGTTGACTTAATTATAGCCGCTCATTTGCTCGTTCCGTGAGCTATTTTTGGAATAACTTGAGCACGAATGAAGAAAGCCTGGTAAAATGAGTTAGTCGTTGACTTTAAAGCCACTTATTTGCAGACAGCGTGCACTTTCTTTGGGATAACTGTGGTACCCGTTCATTAGACGTCCTTTTCGTAATAAATTTAAAACTACCCCTACTAGTTTTTAGAAATAACATTTTAGTAGTAAAAATCAGTGTATCTATCAGTGAGTGTTATTTCTATGATGCTATATTATAAGTCATTCATATTTATGTATATATATGTTGTTTTAATTAGTTGGTCTAGCGTGAAAAAGTTTTAGGCGAGAGAAAAACAAAAAACAAACAAACATCGGCATCTTTGGGATGCTTTTTTCCAATCAAGCCTGATACATATGATCTGAGCATTGGTTTCTCAAATGTCTTATAACTAACCCTATATATAGGACACCATGACGGTTCCCCCATAAAGCCGGTACCCATTTCCGACACCTGGGTTGAGTGGGGTATTGTGCTTGAGCTTTCCCTTATACCCAACGGGGAAAATCGCAGCGCCAGCGCCGGGATACGAACCCGCGACTCCAACATACAAGTCCGATCCCTTAACCGCTGTGCCACCGCGAGCACTCTGGCAGGCGTCCTCGCTCTGGCGTCCAGCCTCCGACAACTGAGGAGGTCTTGGTCACCATGTCCAAACTAAACGTCGTAGCGTATTTGAAGTGTAGCGAGGACATCTGTACGTTCGTTTCGAACCTAAGTTGCTATTTTTATTTAAATAATTTATTTTTAAATTGAATCAGATTAGGTTAATTAAAGCAGATTTCTTAAGTCTTCCCTCGTGAGATGGTACAGGCATTTCGAGTACTGTATAAAGGTGCAGTAGGATTTGACTTGTGTACTGACGCAGTAAATTCCAGTATACAGTAAGGCTCCATTTCGTACTGGTCAAAGAATTGTCACACTAATACTCTGATCTAAATTTAGTGTACACTGTGCGCAGCTCATCTTTTCAAGGAAAATGTAATGCTTATATTTGAGAATTGACGAGGAAAGTGTCGCTCGGGATTTCTTCTGAGACAATACGCACGCATTATTTTTCACTTTCCCTTGACCCCTGCAGTAAAGCTCGTCAGGTAAGCAGCCAATCCGCTCCTGTGAAGGGTCGAGTGTTGTGTACTCGCTCCTCAGGAGATCCAGGGCTGGACTTGACTCCTGAAGCCTTGCCTTCAACAGTAAGTCAACGAAAACAAATGCGTACAATACTTTTTAGCACTAAATTCATACGAGATTCACGAAGATGCTAGGTTGGGTCAGCTTCTTCACCAGTACGGCATCAAATACAAATTTGCGCCACACTTTTAAGCGTCAAATTCATGCGAAGATTTTAATAAGTTGTGACTAAAATATTTAGGAACACCCAATGAGCCATGGGGAAGTCCTATAAAACAATCATTAGCCACAATTTTTACTGTTCAAATTTTTCTTCATCACTCGAAAAGGAGTGAAGCAAACTTTCATTTATATTTTAATGGTGTAATTTTTTTTTAAACACAGCAGTTTCCCGTCATGCAACAAAATTCAGTTAATTTCAATTTATCTCAGTTTGAAATTGACAAATTACATCGAGTAACTCGGTTGTTGTCTCATGAAGCTCAAGTCTTAATTATGTCATGGCGAGAGCGTGAGAACACTGCCCACACTCCCAGTCTAACTTTTTCGCCGAAGCATGCATGTTTTTCACCGCCTAAGCAATTTAATTAATTGGGCGGCGAAAAGCATGCATGCAGGCGGTGAAAAAGTTGGACTGGGCTTGTGAGTTAATTAGTGAGAGAATTTCTAGACACTGCTTATCAATTAGCGCCGACTGAATAACCTAAAAATAAATAAAAATTATGTTTCAAAGAATTAGTGAACATAATTAGTCACAGGCTGGTCGAAAATAGCTGGAAAGATCAGCATGCCGATGACCTATCTCTTAAATATTTAAATTTTTCCTCGTCAAATGATGTAGAACTTACTCCTAATTTGAATTTTGTATTGAAAATTATTTAGAAATTAGCCCGCTTGGCACGTGAACAGGAACTTCCAAAAAACGTCAATTTATTGGAATAAAAAATATTTCGGCCTCCTTCAATCGAGTGACGAAGGAAAATTGTTCATAAAAAGTCGTGGCTTAGAATTGTTTTGAGGGACATCCCGTCGCTCACTGGGTAAGTATTGGGTAAGTATTGCTCAGTAATAAGATCTTTATCAAACCTTCATATCTCTTGTAGGAACTTGATGCTTAAAATTATGTTCTCTTTTATAATTGTAGTTACATATGTAATCAAATCTAGATTAAGCAACATAAGGAATACATTGCCCTAAATCATTTGTTTAAACTAGTGACATGGGTATTACGATACTCATGTGTGTGTGTGTGGCATATAAGAACCCTTACTTTAAGATATTTTAAAATCCAATGAGGTTTTTGTATATTTTATATTGGAAATAAACTGTTTTTATTTTCACCTTTTCATTAAATTCTAGATAAGATGAGCAAATTTAAAGCTTGGGTTTCAACTTTGTTCTGAGCTGCGGGAAATCTTTCTAGCTGCGGTTAAACAGGACAAAAAAAAAATTCGAAGCCGCGTCACTGATTAAGAATAGCTTTCAGCTAATTGGCCTCTTACTACGAACCATCGAAAAAAGATGAGACATTGATTTCTTAACTCCGAGATTTATCAATACCTAGATAATATATGAAATACAAGATATTTTAAATACCCAAACTTCTCGATTCATGAATACTTAGATGATGAATGAAATACAAGATATTTTAAATGCTCCAACTTCTAGATACCTAGATAATAAATTAAATAGAAGAAAACAAATGAAATTCACCGGTCACTGAGTCTCAAGAACATCTGATGACACGGGCGCGATACAATGCAAATTGAAACCATGGCTTCCCATAATACCATCCACATCAGTCACCCGTACGTCCGCTAAGTTTGTCACGCATATAGGTTTTGCCTCTAAGTCTTGCAACCAATCCTACCGATTTATTCCAGAAAACAGATAAGAGGATATAAATTGATGCTGCTATCACTATTATAAAAGGAGCCGCGCGTCCGTCCGTGTGTCACACCCACCAGCCCGTAGTGTGAGATGAGCGTATCTGTGATACAAGCTTCATCAACTCCACAATTTTCGGTGCCTTAACCCAGCAGATTGGGAGTTGGAATGAATATCACGTGTATTGGTAGGTTAGATTAGGTTGTATAGAATATCACGTGTATTGGTAGGTTAGATTAGGTTGTATAGAATATCACGTGTGTCACGAGAAATGGGCCCTCCTCCTTGCTAACACTTCATTAACAAGAAGAACAGGTTCTCGGAATTGAGGGAATGGCGCACCTCCATGCTACATAAACAACACAAAATTAATGAATAATAATTATTATTCATTTGTACTGTAATTGCCGATTATAATCGGCAATTACAGTACATATACTAAAAAAGAAAGGGTACTCACCGGTGATCGCTGACCCACTTACGCAGCGCATTTTCTGAGCGCCATTCGTGGTATTACGATAGATCGCATCTAATATGGTGGGGCATGATACACAGGATAAACTATGCTTAACATTTATAATTTCCAGCTATACGTCATACAAACATTAATGAGCGTACACACAATGAATGGTGTTAGGAATAATGCCAATTAAGTAATGGAATCAAATAGCACACGTCAAATGATTTACATCACACAATTATACTGAAATATTGGCTGGCCGGCCGCCGCTAAGTTTACAAGAGTTACACATGAGAATTCATCTATCCTGTCCTATTTCTATCTCAGTTATTCCAGCAGCACAGGATGTGATCATTACTTCGACCCTCACGTTTATGAGCCGATACAATTTCAGTTCAAATCACTGTCCTAGGCACAGTTCAAGGGAAGTTTGTTGCTAACCGCCAGATTCGTAGCTCCCGAGTATTTCTTTTCTTGCGAACTTCTATCCTCAGGCACAGACCTCCCACCTGCAAGATCAATTTATGACCCATTAATCCTGATAGCACCCCTTAAGCTCCCTTAAAACATTTAAATTTTTACATCACTGTATGCCAATAAATTTCAGAAAATTTTATAAAGAAGAATTATCTTTTCCCAAGAAACGGCTTCGCTCTTACCCTCCCAGAGACGTTGCGCCTAAATGTTCCATTAAATGATTCCCACGCTGGTTGGGTTTTTTAATTTGCTCTTCTGCAAGTAAAAACGAGAAAATGTATGAATTTCATGCTCACATTTTGGCGTGAAACTTAGTATAATTTTCAATATAACCAATAACCACTTTTCATTATGTCTTTGAGCACGTTTGTTACAGCGAACACACCCGCGTTTTATCTCTTATACTTCGCGCTCCGGCGTTGACTGCAGAACTACCTTCTGTTCCTAAGCCGCCCCGCGTATTTCCTCGAGGGTTGTCCCCTCTCTCACCTACGGCCTATAAGAATCTTCGGACCTTGACTGCGACCGCCTACATCTTTTCTAATTGGTAGTACCGCATTCTCACGCTCAGCTCCTTCGAAAACGACCGTTGGTTTGCCGTCTCTCTCGGCCTGAGTGTCTCGATTTATGTGTGACTACAAGGCGACTTTGTTTTGCACATGGGTAGGCATTTTTCAGAACGTCTCAAGTTTCCCAAGGGCTCGCCCGAATGAAAAGATTTGCTAACACCACAAAATAGACCCCTCCAGAAACAACACACAATGTAAACAGACATCTTTTGGGCTCTCGCATCTTATCGCGGCCTCCTAACATTGCTGAGTTAAAAATACGGCATAAAAACATACATGTTGAAGCGACCCTCCTGTACTGCTGGGATTTTCTGAGATATTTCTAAGTAAGCCAAACAAAGCCAAGCATTTATTACACACAATTAAAATTTTTCCCTAAATCCTCATTTTTAATTCGCAAAATTGATTATTCTTAACAGATTCTCGACACGTGTATTGGTAGGTTAGATTAGGTTGTATAGAATATCACCGGTTGAGACTTGGCAAAGTATTGGAAAGCCATAGAATAGCATGGGAAATCATGGGAAAGCCATGTTGAAGCTCAGTTGGTTCTATATCTAATCCTGGCATTTTTTTGACGGGCCGTGTGCACTCGTAATACTTAAAAGACCATTAAAACACTGACTTCAATATCCTTTGCGAGGTACAGCGTGGTTATAACGTTCCATGACGTCACCACCTAAATCTATATTGTGATTTTTGTCAAATAAGAGTCAGTTTTAGACTTTAAACTCAGGTTGGCTGATTTGAGTCTGCCGTGAGCCGACTTTTACGAGCTGATTACATAAAAAGACACCGTCTTTGAGCTACGTTTTAACGAATTTACACAAAGAAATGATTTGAGTTGTGTTTATCGGAGCTGCCATTAAAGATATCGAGATATAGTGTGTGATTAGAATCAGAGTTTAGCTTCATTCTTTTTTCGGTTCAGTGCTAGATATTTAAAATTTTCTTTGTTCTGATCTTTCGCTTATGTGCGGTAACTTTACAGCAAATTACAGGTGTACTCAACTGCCGAAGCTTCATTTCTCCTTCCTTTAGCCGCAATTACTATTAATTATGATCCTTATTCCTTGTACGCTACATCGTTGTATTTTTTCTATTAACCATGTCAATAATTTTCATTCTATCATTCACTTCACTTTGTGTATCTCATTTTCAATTGAATATCACTTTCAGATCAGTCATTCGTCTCTTTATCTAAAAACTAAACCTAAATCTAAGATGAAAACTTCACACAAACGGATTTACATTTCTCCTCTCATGTACGAACTTACGTCAGCAAAACACAACTTTACTGCGTTCTGTGGGCTTATAAATACTCTATATTTATAAGCCTGCAATCGTGTGTCTCAGAGCCAAGCTTTTTCTCAGTACTCATTGACTCAACTCGTATTTAACGTATTCATACTTATTGTTGCTGCAAAATAAGTATTAATTAAAAAATGTGAATAACGATTGTTGGGAAAGATTTAATTTTGGGAATTTAACTAATTTATGTCCTTTTTTTTGTGCTAACTGATTGGTGCTCTTGTGTTTTGGGGTCATGTCGAGAATAATCAATTAGCGAATGATTTAACGAATTAAAACATGAGAATTTAGGAAAATGGTAATTATGATTTCATTCTGCGTTTTTTTAGAATTTAGGGAAATTATAATTATGTGTTATAAAATTTTATTTCTGTGGATTAAAATTCCAGCGGTGCGGAGGTGTAGTCTCTTCAACATTTGTGTGTGTTACAAGCCAGAATGTCTGGACGGGTGTGTGTGGTGAGCCCATAAAGGATGTGTTGTTTCAGAAAGGGTGTGTTGTTTCAGGCTGGGAGTGTGTAACTCTAGCGAAAGGGAAGAAATAACAATCTCAACGGTTGAGCACTAAGACGTTCGAAAGAGCTGACGCCTTGGTCCAGGCGATAGCTGTGTATATTATGTTCTCAAGATTTTTGGCTATACAAGCAGTCTGCTGGCCCTCGGCGGGTACCGCATGCTGTGTGGGTTAATGGCACAATGTCAAACTCCATACACAGTGCTCGACAGATTTATGGCAGGCACTTGAGCGTGAAAAGGAAACTCTCAGAAATAGTCGGAGGGCCAATGTTGAGATCGGCGGTCCTGCAAACCCTCGAGAGGGAGGAGGCTGCTAAGTGACGTCAGAAGGCTCTAGGCCAATACCACGACATCAATATGGTGGGAAAGTAGTTGAAGCTAAGGAACACGAATAAGGCTTTAGCTGCTAAACAAGAAGGGCATTCGAACATGACGTAGAAGCTTCTAAGTGTGTGATTGGCCATGCGTGAACTAGAACACCGCTTTCTCGCAAACAAGTGGGTAGAGCTGATGAGAAAAATTTAGTCTTGCGTCGGCGATCGTCGGATATAGTACGTGTTAAAAATAGGAGGTGTTGAAAATTACCCTGAAAATATGTGACATAGATATCAACACAGGGAGTTAAACTTATCAAAAATTTCGCTTAATAAAATAGTCTCCGTTTTTCCACAGAGGGTAAATTGCAGACCTGGCTAAAGCGGGGAAATCATTCTGAAGATGCCACATTAAGTGGGGAGGGTAAGAGTGATGTAATTACCTTTGGAGAAAATATTTTGAAATAGATATGATGAAAGTGTGTGGCCTTTTGTTGAAGTGAAGATTGGAATATTTAAGGGAACTTCATTAGCACGACTAGAAGTAATGAGTATTTAATTTCATCGTGCAGGCGGGGAGGTCTTTTGTCATCGGCTTGGAAGAAAGGGAGATCATGGGTCAAGATAACGAAGCGGGACGAGCAGTGTGATATCAGCAATAGACATTTTGAACTGTGCATAAGGCAAAAGTTGGAACTGAAGCTGTGTTGTTTAATGAATGTATGTTTGAAGTGACACCACCTCCAGCACTGTTAGAATATGAACATGTTGTAGGGCTCATGTATCAGGACCTGTGTGATTAACGTACGGGGATATGCTGGCCAGCGGTAGCATTTACTGTCATTCTGTTATGTAAGCTGTTAACACATGAAATTTCTAGAATACCATTACTCAATTTACACCAGTTCTAATGCCATACATTGCGTGCGCTTATCGATGTTCTGTATGATGTATTGCCGTAAATTATAAATTAAGTGAATTTTCACGTGTATAAAGTCCCCCCAAATTTAGTAGCAAGCAGCCCCTCATCATAACTGATGCGCTCTGAAAAACGCGCATTGAGTAAGTCGAGTACAACGTACATCGGTGAGAACTGCCCAATTTTAGTATACACATTTTGTAGTAGTGTTGATTTGTTTTGGGCTTGCCCATAAATTTTCCTTGTGTTTCCTGTGCATTTTATTGAGGTATGCCAACCCCTCAAGCGAGCATTCGGTCTTCTCATTAGTGTAAATTAATGAGAGACGAGGCAGACAGCTTTCTCGTGACAACATCAATTTGGCAAAGATCAACGCGATCGCTTTGTAATATTTTCATTGTATTTTTTGTTGCGTAGTTATTTCATGTGCAAAACGTACAGAAATTCAGTAGAGGTACATGTCTCGTAGTGATGATTTTCTGTGTTCCGGTGCGAGAAGCCAGCAAGTACACTGCCATATAGATAAAGAAAGTGAAAGTGTTTATAAAAGTGATAAGATTCAGTAAGATAATTCTGGTGTGTTCACACGATTAATTTCAAAGTTTCAGTAAAAGATTTTACAGTGAGTAGGTTTGAAAAATATTGAGTGATCGCAAAATTTTGAGTTTTGGAGAAAGTGAAGTGGAGAAGATCGATACAATGCCTGCCCGTGGGAGAAGGAACAACGACCGCAGAAATGCGCCAGAAACGCCACCACAGCCAGAAGAGGAAGCCGTTAACATGCCCGTGGTAACGAGCTGCGTGGGTGCCATTGGGGCCAAGTTTAGGAGAGGCGACGATGTAGGGGAACATATGGCGAGGTTGAAGTTTTTGACGGGCAATCTGAATAACAGCGAGCAGGTGAAAGCCTTCTTCCTATGCCTAGGTCAACAAGAGGCAAAGGAGTGCAATCTAATAATTGATACACTAACGAACCTGCGAGAAGCAGAAACATGGCTGCGCTCTTACGCCGATCAAGTTGAACATCCGACGCAAGCGCTGTTTGAAATAGTGACCAAGAAGCAAACAAGCCGAGAAGGAGTTTCAGAATACCTGACGCGCCTGGAAAGGCTGTACAACGAGAATTATCTAGAAAATCCGGAACGAGTCCTTGTAGATTTGATGTGGCTCGGATTAAGGGAGAACATCACAAGACCCTTTCGAAGTGATGCGCGACCTACGACAGTACAAGAATTGAGGGACATGGCAATCGAAGTGGAAAATCGACGGATAGTACCAGTACCAAGGGAAACGACAGAGAAGAGGGAACCGGAGAGAGAGAGAGCGCAGCGAAGCGAGAGGAGGCCACAGCATGAGCCTGCACGTGTCGGCCATACGATGCGGCATTCACCACAACGGCCTAGAGGGTACCGCCAGGAAGTGCCACCCTGGAGAGAAAGGAACAGACAGATACGACACTCTCCTTATCATCGAAGAGGAAATTATGAAGCACCCCACTGGAGCGAAAAAGGCAGACTTAGGAGTCATCAGCACCAAATATACCATGCAAGAGAGCCACAGCCGCATCGGGAAGTACCACCTGCACCTGCAATGGACTTGGCACAGTATAAAGCGGTGCCACCGCCGTGCGTAAACTGTGGAAAATTTGGGCACCTAAGGGCTGATTGCAGAGTGCAACAGTTTGCAGGACAGCCAAAAAACGGAATAGGAGACCGTTAGCTCCGATAATAAATCCCAGCGTGATACTCCAAGTGAATGGCATACCTGTTACCGCACTTCTTGATACCGGAGCAAATATATGCTTGGTTAAAGAGCGTGTGGTTGCGGGGATTAAAAATGCTAGTGTGAAAGGAACATCGACTGCATTAAAAACAATTGGAGAGGAACCCGTGCCGGTGCTGGGAAAGATTAATGTGCCAATCAAAGTTAACGGTCAGAAAATTGTACAGAGATGTTTTGTTGTGCGGGAAAATGCATTCCCAGGAGACCTGCTAATAGGAGTGGAAGTAATGAACAAAGTCAACGCCAAGCTAGACTTCGAAAAACGTAGGGCATCACTGTTTGGCACATATGTGAACATGTTTTCAGCACCAGGACCAACTTCCCCAAAAATTTTGTGTGTAACGCGGGAAGAAAAATCAGTCACTCTGGCTGAGGATATTATAGTAAGGCCTCGCACGCAAACCATGGTGAAGTGCCGAGCAGATGTCAAGTTTGATGGAAAGGAAGTAATTTTAGAGCCTAGAATTAAGTGAGCGCCGTACGTCGGAGCCACCGCTGCAAAGGTACAAAACGGGTATGTTTTGATGCCTGTACTTAACCCTTTTGCCGAAGAAATCGCTCTGACTGAAGGAGCAATAATTGCAACATGCCACGAAATCGCGAATGAAGTTGCAACTGCAGAAGAAAACAATGCGGAAAATGGCGAAGCAGAAGATCACCGCAGAGAGAAGCGCTTCCAGCAAATTGATGAGCTTGATCTCAGTCACTTGGATGCTGAAAAACAAGAACAAGTTAGGAACCTGCTGAAGGAATATCACAAGACAATTAGTGCAGACGAGATGGATATTGGCCACGTCAAGGGAGTGAAATACAAAATTTTGCTGAGTGATTACAGGCCAATTCAAACGAAAGGGTGGCGTATTCCATACTCCAGCCAAGAAATTATTGATAAGAAGGTCTCGGAGATGATCGAAGGTGGAATTGTGCAAGAGAGCACAAGTGCTTGGAAAAATCCGCTCGTACTCGTAAGGAAACCTGGAGGAGGCCACAGAATTTGCCTTGATCTGCGAGCTGTGAACATGCGAGTGGTGAACGAACATTACCCGATTCCCAACATCATAGGAACCCTGGAAGAAGTTGCTGGGAAAGAGTACTATTCCATTGTCGACGCAAAATCAGCCTTCCATCAAATTGAGCTAGATGAAGAAAGTAAGCAATACACGGCATTTCAGACTCGACAAGGCAACTTCGAGTTCTCTAGGCTACCTATGGGACTTAAGTGCTCAACATCAGTGTACCAGAGAGTGATTTGTCATGTTCTGAAAAGGCAGCTTGGAAAATTCGCCGCTATTTATTTGGACGATGTGTGCGTTAGCTCTATGACTTTTGAGAAGCACCTAGAAAATTTGAGGGAAGTGTTGCACGAATTTCAATGTGCCGGAGTCAAAATAGGCTTGGACAAGTGCAAGTTTGCGCAAAAACAAGTGAAGTACCTAGGATGTTACATCAGTCGTGAGGGACTCATTCCGGACCCCAAAAATGTTGAGGCCATGCAAAATTACCCTAGGCCGACGACAGCACGCAAAGTCCGCTCGTTTGTAGCAGCGCTCAACTTCTACCGGCGATTCATTCCGCATTTCGCTACAACAGCTGCACCTCTTAATGCGCTGACTAAAAAGGGGGCAAGATTCCAGTGGAAGGAAGAACACGAACAGGCCTTCTGCAAACTTAAGCAGCTCATGATAGAAGCTCCAGTTCTGAAGAAGCCTTCTCTAAATGAGACGTATTACTTGAGCTGTGATGCCTCGAATGAGGGCTCGGGCGCGGTCCTTGCACAGAAATGTGATGGTAAGGAACAACCGATTGGATACTTCAGCAAAAGATTCAATGATGCTGAAAAACGTTATTCAATTACGGAGCGGGAAGGATTAGCAGTGGTCGCCGCTGTAAATCACTTTTCACCTTACCTGTACGGTAATAAATTCGTTGTAATTACTGATCACACGGCTCTCAAATATTTGTTCAAAGGTAAAAATACCAAGAACAACAGAATTATGAGATGGGCCCTAACACTCTCTCAATATGATTTTGAGGTGATTTATCGGCCAGGAACTCAGAACGTGGTGCCCGACGCATTGTCGAGAAATATTGCGAACGACAACGAAGAAGAAAATCCAGACGGCGAAGCACCTAAAACAGTGTTCGTCACGACGATGATAAATGAAGCGCCCAATGTACAAGAGGCGGAAGGTAGTTTGCAGAAAGAAAATGTGAGAGCAGAACAGTTGAAAGATCCCGTTTGGGGGCCAGTTCTGAGGTATCTTGAAGGTGACAAATTAGGGGACGCTCCAAGTCTTGCTCTAAAACCCGAAATCTTCACCGACGAAGGCATATTGTATTTCAGAAAAACACAACGAAAGCCTAATAGAACAAGGCACTTAATCGTTGTGCCAGACGCTCTGAGGGAAGCAGCAATAACGTTAGCGCATGATAGCACAATCGCTGCACACCAAGGTCGTGCTAAAACGTGGAAAAAGCTCATGGAATTTGGGTACTGGATTAACATGTCTCGCGACGTTAACAAATACATCGATTCGTGCATGCAGTGCCAGAAGCGTAAGATCAACAATCGCATTTGTGTTAGCATGGGTTCATTCCCTGAAATTGACAAGCCTCTGGACAGAATAGGTGTTGATTTAATAGAAATGCCAGTCTCGAATGAGGGCCACAAGTACATCTTGACCGTGGTTGATCACTTCAGCAGATATGTTGCAGCTTTCCCACTAAGAAGCAAGACAACTGAGGAAGTGACTCGAGCGTTAACTAAATTCGTAACCACGTATGGCCCTGCGAAAGCGCTCGTCTCAGACAGAGGTACCGAGTTCACGTCAGCTTTGTTCAGAAATGTGTGTGAAAAATTGAAAATAAAATACTACAACACATCTGCGTATCATCCGCAATCAAATGGGATGACGGAACGTCAGAACAAGAACATCAAAACAGTTCTGTCTCACCTCGCAGCCAGCGATCAACCATCGTGGCATTATGCTTTGCCGTGGACATGCTTGGCACTGAACACAAGTTATCAAAGTGTTATTGAAGAAATACCGTATTATTTATTCTTTGGTAGGGATGCAGAAATTCCTGTTGTTGACTGGTTAAAAACCCCTCGCATGGATTATTCTCTTGGGGACAATTACAGTGCCGAGGTGAGCGCCCGACTTCACAATGCGTTCAAAGTAGTGAAGGCCAAGTCCAAGGCTTCACACGACAAGTCGGTGCAAATGAAGGAAAGAGGTGTGAAAAACAACCAGGTGGAGAGCGGAGATATTGTTTTATTACACAATCCGACAGGAAAGGCCGAAGCTGCAAACTCGTGGCCTACCGACTGGTTAGGCCCCTATCGTGTCCTTGAAAGGAATGCCACAAATGCGACCATTAAAGCACTATATAGTAACCGACAAGAAAGGGTTCATTTGGATAGATTGAAAGTTGCTTTCCTACGGGGTGAGGCTTTTCCCGGCACGTCGGACGTCGCAGCTGAACCAGGGAATGGAAACGGATATGAAACTATTGAGAGAGACGATGAGGACCTGAGGACAGAGAACCACGTAAGCGCGAGAGCTGCGTTCAAGGAGCGGCGAAGCTACAATTTGCGTTCAAGGTGTAGGTGAATTGCCACTTGGAAGCGAGCTGCAGTGGACTGAGATCATGCGTCACCTTAACTTTGTGAAATGTGTTCTTGTGCGTTCGATGTTAGCAGAGCTCTTACGTAGGAGTGAGTTTTTTGCGCTGTATTGCTTTAATCTAAATGTGTTCTTTAGTAGAATTGTGCTATTCTAGTTGTGAATTAAAGGCAATCTCACTCACGAGAGTGTGATGCTTCGTTCAATAGGAATATGCTCTAGGTTATGTAACTCCAACTTTCTTTGCTCACAAGAAATTTCGTCTGGATGAAAATCTTGTTGAGCGATCTAATCTTATGCTATGCGTAATTCTCATTTTCTCTCTTGCTAAGTAAAGAAAATTGAGCGTTTATTAGGTTAACTTCGTGTGTTTCTCAAGAGGAGTACTTTGTTTCATTTGTAGGGTGCTTATATTTCTTGCCAGCTTTTCGTGTAGCGTACGCGCTTGATACGAAATAACTCTGGCGAAGTAATTAGTTAATATGAAGTTCTTAGGCTTATGTATCTCAGGCTTGCTAATTTTATCAATACCTTTAAACCGTTCATTTTCGTAACGGGGAAAATATGTTTAGCGTCAGATTATAGGTCGCGTATTCTTTCGTGCTGTAGTGTTGAATTTTCTGACTTTGTGTCTTTCTCTTGCCTGAAAGAATATCGTAAACACGGTATTCCGGAAGGAATTATTCTCAACTTATTCTGTAGAGTGTAGCACATTTCCCTTTCAAACTTAAGGAATTAATTTCTTGGTAGATTAGCGTAGTATGTACTTCAGCCCAAAACAGGCCAGAACAATTGAATAACATGAATACGTCTCGTATGAGCAGCAAATTGAGGAAGGATCACGTGGAATATAAGTAATTATTTACAAGAACAACTAACAGATAACAACTGTACAACATAAGGGATTCATCGTACTTGTATTGGAATCGTTTCACAGTAGAACAAATTCCAGCGTTGCATTAGGAAACGACGAAGATGTATGTGAGGCTGAAATTTTGCACCATCTTCTGAAGAATGCCGAAGGCACAAGTAATTAGCCCAGGATCGTTGGCGGTCGAGCTGTGGCGGTAGACATGGGTCGCTAACAAGCAGAGCCAGGAAAGGGCATCTCAAGTAATTAGTGCCCATGCATCGAAGTGGAAAACACCACAGAACGCCGCAGTACCAGGATGAGGAAGGAAGGAAGAGAATACGAAAATGAAGCAGATAATGTTCTAGGGCGCCGTAATGTAATAGTGTTCAAAAATGCTTTTATAAATGGGTACCCATATGAAACAATAACAATGCTTTTATGTGCTTGAGTGTTGATATTTACTTAAGTATTTCGGAATGTGCGTCGTGACATTTATGCCTGGTGAGGCATTCCTGTAATTCGAATGCAAGTTCCTGTGAATTTTACTAGGCAAATTATCATATTGGAATATTGAAGCCGCATTTAGGCATCTCTATTTATACGTGAAATAATAAAAAAAAAAAAAAATTTAAATTAAAAGAGATTTCGTCGGATAGGCTTTGAGTGAAGCGTACGATCTTCAAAGCATATTAACCCATGGAATTCTCGCATAAGTACGAATGTTACTAGGAGAAAATAAAATATGAGCTGGTGGTTGCCAGAGTTTCTACGTCGATGTCAAGGAATACTGAGATTCTACGTCAAAATCGAGGAATACTGAGAGGAGTTCCACTGGATTCTACCGCGCATACAGGATACAACCGCCGGATATACCTCGGACTCTTCAGGATTACTTCGTAGTATGCATAACCCTATCGCGAAGGGAAACTGCAGTGAAGGAAATTATCGACGATTCGACTCGTATTTTCCGCCAGATCAATATAACTTACTGACGTATCGATTTGTCTGATCAACGAATCGAAGTTCATGAGTAATCTGGCGATTAAATAACTGAGTTGAATAAACCTCATAAAATATATGTGAAACATTGCACTTAACATGATTTGGTGGTAATTTGAATCGTGATAATGATACATCTTACAGAATGGAATCGTGAAGTTAGTGGGGTGGATAGAAATTTCTTACGAGTCTATATATGGGGCTCGCAATAGTTCCTCCTGAAATTAAGTACTCATCTTTAACGCGTGTGTGATGGCATTGGAATGCCAGAAGAGAAAAATGGAAGGACAGCAAACTCCGTCAATGATACCCAAGGAGTGAACAGCGAATCGTCAAAAGCAGCGTCAAGGAATTATAGAAGAGAAGAGGCAAACGGGTAGAGAGATCTGGAAGACAAAAACATCGACACTTGAGGATATTTGAGAATGTAGGAAATGTGTACACTAAATTTTGTGAATGTTATTAGGATTTAGTACTCAAGTATTTAGTACGCACTTCAGTTCGGCGGGAAAAACAGACGCATCGGTTAGATGAAGATGACACAATATATTACGCTGTGGCCGATTGTATTGTAATAAATAAGATTGTTAAATGTAATGTACCATGTTTCTGCGGAATTAATTTAGAATGTAATTGGCTTAAGTAGATGTGTACCATTTGTGTCTTAAGTTGGCTAATAATTCAGTTCAAATTGTTCAAATGAATAACATAACGCTAATACAAAAAAAAAAAATTGTCGAGTCAATTTTTTTACGTAAAGGGGCGGGGATGTTGGGAAAGATTTAATTTTGGGAATTTAACTAATTTATGTCCTTTTTTTTGTGCTAACTGATTGGTGCTCTTGTGTTTTGGGGTCATGTCGAGAATAATCAATTAGCGAATGATTTAACGAATTAAAACATGAGAATTTAGGAAAATGGTAATTATGATTTCATTCTGCGTTTTTTTAGAATTTAGGGAAATTATAATTATGTGTTATAAAATTTTATTTCTGTGGATTAAAATTCCAGCGGTGCGGAGGTGTAGTCTCTTCAACATTTGTGTGTGTTACAAGCCAGAATGTCTGGACGGGTGTGTGTGGTGAGCCCATAAAGGATGTGTTGTTTCAGAAAGGGTGTGTTGTTTCAGGCTGGGAGTGTGTAACTCTAGCGAAAGGGAAGAAATAACAATCTCAACGGTTGAGCACTAAGACGTTCGAAAGAGCTGACGCCTTGGTCCAGGCGATAGCTGTGTATATTATGTTCTCAAGATTTTTGGCTATACAAGCAGTCTGCTGGCCCTCGGCGGGTACCGCATGCTGTGTGGGTTAATGGCACAATGTCAAACTCCATACACAGTGCTCGACAGATTTATGGCAGGCACTTGAGCGTGAAAAGGAAACTCTCAGAAATAGTCGGAGGGCCAATGTTGAGATCGGCGGTCCTGCAAACCCTCGAGAGGGAGGAGGCTGCTAAGTGACGTCAGAAGGCTCTAGGCCAATACCACGACATCAATATGGTGGGAAAGTAGTTGAAGCTAAGGAACACGAATAAGGCTTTAGCTGCTAAACAAGAAGGGCATTCGAACATGACGTAGAAGCTTCTAAGTGTGTGATTGGCCATGCGTGAACTAGAACACCGCTTTCTCGCAAACAAGTGGGTAGAGCTGATGAGAAAAATTTAGTCTTGCGTCGGCGATCGTCGGATATAGTACGTGTTAAAAATAGGAGGTGTTGAAAATTACCCTGAAAATATGTGACATAGATATCAACACAGGGAGTTAAACTTATCAAAAATTTCGCTTAATAAAATAGTCTCCGTTTTTCCACAGAGGGTAAATTGCAGACCTGGCTAAAGCGGGGAAATCATTCTGAAGATGCCACATTAAGTGGGGAGGGTAAGAGTGATGTAATTACCTTTGGAGAAAATATTTTGAAATAGATATGATGAAAGTGTGTGGCCTTTTGTTGAAGTGAAGATTGGAATATTTAAGGGAACTTCATTAGCACGACTAGAAGTAATGAGTATTTAATTTCATCGTGCAGGCGGGGAGGTCTTTTGTCATCGGCTTGGAAGAAAGGGAGATCATGGGTCAAGATAACGAAGCGGGACGAGCAGTGTGATATCAGCAATAGACATTTTGAACTGTGCATAAGGCAAAAGTTGGAACTGAAGCTGTGTTGTTTAATGAATGTATGTTTGAAGTGACACCACCTCCAGCACTGTTAGAATATGAACATGTTGTAGGGCTCATGTATCAGGACCTGTGTGATTAACGTACGGGGATATGCTGGCCAGCGGTAGCATTTACTGTCATTCTGTTATGTAAGCTGTTAACACATGAAATTTCTAGAATACCATTACTCAATTTACACCAGTTCTAATGCCATACATTGCGTGCGCTTATCGATGTTCTGTATGATGTATTGCCGTAAATTATAAATTAAGTGAATTTTCACGTGTATAAAGTCCCCCCAAATTTAGTAGCAAGCAGCCCCTCATCATAACTGATGCGCTCTGAAAAACGCGCATTGAGTAAGTCGAGTACAACGTACATCGGTGAGTACTGCCCAATTTTAGTATACACATTTTGTAGTAGTGTTGATTTGTTTTGGGCTTGCCCATAAATTTTCCTTGTGTTTCCTGTGCATTTTATTGAGGTATGCCAACCCCTCAAGCGAGCATTCGGTCTTCTCATTAGTGTAAATTAATGAGAGACGAGGCAGACAGCTTTCTCGTGACACGATAATTTCAGAGTTTTTTTACCTTACACTTGTTTTACCACGCGTAGATTGCATTGATTTGTGTATTGTTCATTTTCCGACTGTTTTCGTCCATGTGTAGATATTGTATTGATTCGTGAACTGTTCACTTTCAGATTACGCATCGTCCACGAGTAGATTGTATTGATTCCTGTATTAATTTTAAAATTGTTTCCCATACACGAGTAGATTGTATAAAGTCGCGTAATGATCATTTTAAGTCTGTACCTCGTTCACGCGTAGAATGCATAGATACCTGCATGCATTGTTCGTTTTCAAACTGTGTTTCGTCCACGCGTAGATTGCATTCACTCTACGGAGGACAGCCTGTGGTGAGCGTACAGAAAGAAATAAAAACAGTTCATTTCCAAAAAGTAGATACATGAAACGCATAACATTGAATTTAAAAAAATATCTTAACATTAAGGTTATTACTTGATACTCACCCATGGGTAACACCCTCTGTACATTCGAAAGCGGTCGTGAATTTGAACACAGAGCTGCTAGGTGTACATCAGGACAGCTGAGAGGTTCAAGGCGGCCTGCCTCGCTTCTCGTGCGTCACAGCCACGATCTGTCCAGTCCAACTTGACCTTTAACTGGAGTAACTGTTCTTGACCTTTATTGATGAGAACTCTTTCGCGAGATCCATTCTAATTCGTCATGGCACGTATATTTAAAAATAATATATTCCTGGAAATGTATCTTCGATGTGGGTGGTATTCGTTCTTGGCGTTGAAATATCTAAAGTTGTGATGGCGTAACATGCATTCCGATACTTTTCCTGCTTCACAATGTTGCTCAGATTAGAGATACAGACATAAAACTAGTGTTAATACTCGTGTACACTCATTAATTATTAATTTACCCATTAATATGCGTGATGATTAAATAAACCTTTTTATCAGTGTAGACAATTACCACATTTATGTGAGAAACAAAGAATACCGTGGTATGTGTAACACGAACAACTAACACTTTCTTTCTGACGCTAAACTCAAAGGTTGGGAAAGGAATTTTTTTTAATCCTTCATAAAGAGTTGTCTTTTATTAGCGTGCGTAAATGGAGTTACAAGATGTAGGCAACGTAACATATAGACCGATGTTTTCGATGCAGCCAAATATATTCTCTCGAAAGAAAATAATAAGGCTAAATTCACCACACTCGGCGTACGTCAATCACGAGCTCAAGGTTTGGGTATCTAGAATCACTGCCATGAAGAAATTACGATAAAAATCTAAGCACGAATGTGCCTTCGGTTTCTTAGTTACGAAACAATTAGAAAAATTTCAAGTATTTAGATACGAGTATTGTATTTTTCATTCGCGCATCGACATAAAGGAATGACGCAGCAAAGTTAAACATTATTTATTTTTCACAGTGAACACATCAGTCGGAGTAGCAGCAGCAAGGGACCGAAATTGGCCAAGGACAAAGAAGGCCAGAGAAAGACACGGAAGAGCTGGTTGCTTGTTCGAGAGGCGTTCGGGGCATACACGGCCATGAGCAACTATACCTACATACAGACACCATGCAGTCAATGCTTTCACTAACATCTCATGAACAAAAGGTCTCAAGGTCCCTCGTATGTTGCTAGCGTTTCCTATTGAGTTTTGGCCAGACCACATGTGTGCCGCTTTTCTCGTTCGAGATTTTTCTTTCTTTTTTCTTCCTTGAAGAGACCGAGGGTAATACGATTCTGAAGTGATACTGGATACTTTACCTAAATTTAGAAGGAAAAATATTCTGTAATAGTTTAATTATTCTTAATTTAAAAGTACCATGCAGGAAGAAAAACATAATTTCTCTCAGTTGACCGAAGGAAACCTGTTGTCAAGGTACAATAATATATATATGCTACATTGCAAATGTGGCAAACATTTAAGTTATATATTGTCACAGCTTGAACAGACACTGAATATTACCAGGTCATGCAAGCGTTCCTGATGAATGCAAGGATAGAATTCCAGACGAAACATTTGTTATCAAGTCAATAATTTTACGATGAAGGAAAGTCAGGCATGCCATTCTCCCTCCGAACTATCCGCATTCATGGACCCCAGGGCGAGTGAGGGTAACCGTCATGGTTTTCAGACTTTAAATAAAAGGTACATGAAAACTCGAAGCAAAAAATGACATGCATCAATGCACCTGAGATAAAACAACTCTTGCTTCAGCTCGTCTCAACTGGGTATTCTTCATTTGTGGGCACTTCGATCTCTGGATGAGCAAATTGTCTAAATTCTGGACAATTTCGACAAGCAAAAAATGATCAGTAAATTTTGATTGATAGACATCTCTCAGATTGCATTGCGTATGTTCGACAGTGCAGCATTTGACGACTGAAGGGCCGATCACACTAGGGGACATTTCGGCCGTGAGGCGCGACATGTGTATACGAGGCTCACTACTGAGTCTCATATTTGTTTGTGTTTATACGAAGTTCCCTATTCGCCACGGTAGTTAAGAGGCTCTTGAGTGTCGTGCATTACGAATTCGATCAGAGCGAATAGGGAACTTCGTATACACACACACAAATATGAGCCTCAGTGGTGAGCCTCGTATACACGTGTCGCGCCTCACGGCCGAAATGTCCCCTAGTGCAAACGGCCCTTAAGTCAGGCACTCGTAAAGTGCACGATTCAGATATGTTGACCAAACGATTTATCTACATACATATCTACAGAAACAAAAGTTTGCCTTTTGTTTTTCGGCAATTATAACTCCTTGGGTGAAGTGCTCCGATTAAGAAGCTATCTTTTGAGCGTTGATCTTTCCATTCTTCCCTGAAACGGCTTCCTTTCTGCTAGAAATGAAAATACTAAGATTTATTTAAATTTATTCCCAATTTAAAGCCATCCCCCATAGCAGGCGTTGAGAGAAACCCAGTAACACTCCTTGGGTGATGAAATGCAGCCTAAAAGTGAATACGTGTTTGTAAATAAGCTCCTACGCACACACACACACACACACAACACTACCTCCACATATCATACAACACGCACCCACACCGCACACACATACACACACGTGAGCATTCAGACACAAACGTGTAGACATGAGACCTAAAAGCGGGCGCAGAGAAGCAGACAAAAACTCTGCAAGTAGCGCATCCTTCTACCCCAACAAGGCTCAAAGAAGACAGAACAGTTCGTCTCGACCGATCTTTTGAATCTCAACAACTAAATTCATGCACAAGATCAAACTTTTCTCGCAATGAACGTGAAGAACACGGTAATTCAAATAAAGGAGAGTCCTTATCCCAGTGGCGAACTTTACACTGTAGCACTCAATTCACATTTCTTTGTTCAGGACAGCAGCTGCTAAGCCAACACGCGCAATTTGCGCTACGCAGGGTGCAATACTCCTCTTCTAAGCCAACCTTATTACCCACTCTACAGCGCAAAAAAAGAAAATACATGTTTCTATTTATGGAGTGCTAATCTATCGTGCTTGCTTTCGTCTGAGCTGTACGGTCTGCGCGTCAATATTTTGCATTAATCAAATCTTGAAGAAATGCGCACCGTTCTAGAAGAATCAATGCCTACATTGCACATCTCTCAACAAAACAATAATACTACGAGCATTGATGAAGCAGTAGTAAAGTTGACTGAAACTATAATGACCGCATACAATCAGTGTTGCCCAATTGTAACTCGTACAGTTACCCCGAAAAATAAACAAAAGCCCTGGATTACTAGAGACATCGTGATAAATATAAAGAAACGTCAAGCGTACCTAGCCCTCCTTTGCAAAGGACGAATATCTAGAGAAACATATAACCGATTTAGAAACTATGTAACAAACCAGATAAGAACATCAAAAAAGAACTACTTTACGCTCAAGTTTACTCAATTCAAAACTGACGTTAAAAAGACTTGGCATCTCCTTAACTCCTGCTGTAAACCGAATAATGCCGATAAAAAAAAATTGAATATTTTGTTCAAGATAATGTAAAATATCATGAGAAGAAAGAAATTGCTAATCTCTTTAACAACTTCTTCGTAAACGTAGGGAAAACAATAGCTGATGGTATTCCAAGTGAACCTACTGATCACCTGGAATTTATGGATCATATTCGAGAACCCAACTCCTTTTTCTTTACGCCTACAAACTCCTCCGATGTAATTACGTGCATAAACAACATGAAAAATAAATCGAGTGGGTTACAAACGTTTCCGACTAAAGTACTTAAAGTTATTGCTGACATTGTAGCCCCACTGATATCAAATATTATTAACCAGTCTCTCTTACTAGGCACTTTCCCGAACTCCCTCAAAGTTGCTAGAGTAACCCCTATCTTTAAAAGTGGGGAACTGCCGCAATCAGTCAGGGGAACTGCCGCAATCACGTCCTGAAGAAAATTGCATAGAAACTGTGTGCCAGATCCTGAAGGACCAACTCAAAATCAACCTGAGTAACTCTGACATCACCACAGCGAGTAGATTGGGAAAAAAACCTCCACCCGGAAACGTCGATAGGAGAAACATTTCTTTTGAGCTACGAAAATACGAAAAGAAGCAAGAAATTCTAACAGCCTGCCGTGTTACAAAACCAGAACAACTCTACGTGAATGAATACTTAGTACCTTCGCGAGCAAGTATAATGTACACTCTGAGATTGGCCAAACGAAAATTTCCGGAACAAATAGGACCCGCAAGAAGTTTTGATGGCAATATCAACGTCTTCTCTCCAAAGATACCCGGCCAAGTAACTCAGAGATCTCTAACCATCAATACACCTGAAGAACTAGACAAGTACTTGCTGCAACATGTCGGCAAGTCCTCAGAGGAAATTATTCGTGATTAGTATTTTTTTAAACTGACGTATTGAGTTTAATATTATTTTTATATCTGTCCACATGTTTTCTTCTTGATTTTTGATTGAATTACCTTCACCTCTTCAAGGCATTCACGTCGACCTTACAGCCTTGTTTTGCTACTTACTAAATTGCTTTTTCAATTTCTTTCTTTCTCTTTTTTATCGAATGCTCATACCGAACTTGTCGGGATTTCTGACCGTTGGGGTGAAATGTTAGTTCTTGACGGCCAAAAAACTCGATCAATATCTCGATAGTGTTGTGGGAAATTACAAGAGGGATAATGAAAAACGGATTTGGACTCAGCTTATTTCAGGTGGTTTTTATTTGAAGTGGTTCCAGGAGGACTTCGATGAGCTTGACTGGAAATCCCCAGTGAGGTCCGGAGTGCCGGTGGTGCTTCGGTTAGCGCTGGCGTCGCTCCGGCCGGTGGATGAGATGTTTAAGTGTATGGAGTTCAGAATAATCAATTTACTGTGGGCAATTTTTGAACAAGCACTCAATCGGTGCGTAGCTAGGTGTGTGTGGGCAAAGCGTGCTTAATTTTGGAGCAGGTGAGTTTGATCAAGGTGCCGAGCCTGATGGCGATGATGACTCTGGGTTTGAATAGTACTTAAGATCCAGGCACGCGGAATTCAGCGAATGTAAAGCTAATTCAATGATGCCCGTACTTTTAGGCAGTTGAGAATTTAGGCCCGTAATTAGAGAATATACCAGGCTAAAGGCAATCCAAGTAGAAAAGAGCCCATAAGCGGCCCAGGGAGAATGTTGTGAATGGTGTGTGTGATGACGTTGAGGTCCTGTAAGGGCAGAGGCGCTGGATGAAACGTTCCAGGAGAGACATCAAGACATTCCACCACTGGCAATCCAACATATAATGACAACTCTTCCCACACGGAGAACTCCGAGAAACTCCTACAGGTTTGACACCAGCTACTTTAAGGATCCTCACTTTTGGCAAGCTCAAGGAGATAGGACAGATTTTGGTTGACAGATTTTCAACAATAAATAAATTGTTTAAATTGTTTAGCTGTCAGAACTGTTCACTAATGCCTCTGGCTTTAATATCTGAGTATTAGGTTTAAGAACCTCCGGTAATAAAGATCGTGATTCCTTACCGAGACTACATGCAAGTAAACACGAGATCTAAGGAAAATCGTGAAAATATCAAGTGACTGCTACTTTTGCAAGAAGCTGCAGGACAGCAATATAGGAGGTTAAATTGGGGAAATTTTTGGAGAAACACGTGATTTCATAAAAGGTTCATGAAACAGCGAAAAGACATAACACGGCTAAAAATTGCATAAGAAATGAAAATTAACGCTTGTTCAGTGCTCCAGAAAGCATCCCTATACTGTACAAGCACTAACAGAGAAAAATCCTAAGGTTCATGGATATAAATCCTAATGAAAAATCCTGATAGATATCATATGCAATAATAAAGGAAATTAAGGAATAATATATATCCCCAATGATAAAAGGAAAAGGAAAACCTAAGCGTTGATTTCACAGACGGAAAAATACGCGGAGAAAAAGAAAAACGAAAGCATGAAAATTCCGTGCAGCGATTTAGCCGGGGGCTTTACACGTCGGCCTCAGCCAAAACCGCCAGCAATTTGCACACACTCAAGATAGGCAGGTGGTAGTGAGTGTTTGTCACAAGAATGCGATGAGTTAAATTAAATTTTATCGAAATGTTTTACATTGAAATAAGTGCGGTTACGTAAAGGTTTTAAAGAGTATGGAATTAAGAAATGAAATTCCAAAACTTAGCAAGCATAGACATGAATACTTTTCGTAATTTAAACTACTGCAAGTTGGTTTGTAAAAAAAAAGAATAAATGCTACTATAACACATGCCTATAGTATTTATAGTCACAGAGTAGTGACAAGAGACGACGGTGTGAGGTTCCGCCATTACACAAAGACGCTATCGACAACGAACGCCGGCAAATTTCGCCGCGTTCGTTCCGAGTCTCGAATCATGAATGAAAACTGCAGGTATCTACTATTGTAGTGAAGAAAGGAACGAAACATGATTATGTTTCGATAATAAAATCATGACACGGAAATGCAACGCACATCTGACGCAAAATTTTACGCTAAGTCATGTTGAGAAGAAAAACAAAACACTGAATGAAAACCTGCTACATCACAATTCCTACGCATAACTACGTATCTTAATACCAGCACTGTCACTATTTATACTCACTGAACACGACGAAAAGGAACACGATAATTTTCTAACACATTTAAACTCACGAGAATTTGCTGTAACACCGCTAAGTAGGACGCCAGAGTAAGAGTGGCTTTTTGAAAGAAGAGACGCGCAACTGCGCAGTGTTGCCACCAGAGGGCTCCTCTCTCGAAAAATGTCAAGTGTTATTTTATTATTTCATGCATTTACACAAAAACTTCAATGATTACAAATTAGAAATAGAAAATAATTAATAATAAATTAGAGTAAGATTTTTAATGCTACTAATTAATTTATTTGAGTGCGAATGGATATTTTATAATTCTTAAGCTTTGTAGCGATATGCTACAAACTTGCTGTTCAGACTTAACTCGTGTATGTGTTTCTGAATCTGGAAACAATTTAGATAGTCAAGATTTTTTAAATTCCATAAATAACTTCACTGTCACTTCGTTTTTAAATCCATTTCGTCCTTGCTACATCTTATAAGTGTTATATGCGGAAACCACTGGTACGACAGCCTTGTAACTACATTATTTGCCATTTATGATCCCTAATGTTCCTGCTCATGGACTGAATTTGCGCTCTCCTTATGAAATCATACTAGGTTTTAAACAATTTAGACTAATAATCTGTGTGTTTTTAGTTTCTCTTTTTTTTAGTTTAATTCTAAGTAGGAATGTCCTTATTTTTACCTTGATCCTGTAGTTTTTATCATTTTTATTTTTACGTTACATTTTACTTACTGTCTCTTAATGCTAATGACTGACCATGTTGACATATTCGACAATATTGATCCAGATCTCAATCATTTGAATAGACTGCACCCAAACCTAAATGAAACTGGAAACTGTAAATACCTAAATATTAAAAAATTCAATGAATCGATGAGGAACACCTGTAACGATTTTTCTCTATTATGTTGGAACTGTAGATCCATTTATCCGAAAATAGATGAAATATCTTGTACTATCACTGAGCTGAACAGCAATTTTGATGTTCTCAGTTTCACCGAAAGTTGGCTAGACGACTCATCTGATGACCTGATTCAAATTCAAAACTATTATAGCCATCATTCACTCCGTAGTAACAAACGTGGTGGTGGCATCAGTACGTACATATCTAAACATATATCTTCGAAAGTCATTTTAAGTGCAACTATGAATCGTGAACATATTGAGACCTTATTTATAGAACTAACGAAAAATGGTAAACGGATTATGCTTGGGACAGTATATAGACCCCCAACAGCTTGTAACGTCTCTTTCCTGAACGAGCTTCAAAGCATTATATCTCAGTTCAACAAGTCTCTATATAATGACATAATAATCTGCGGGGATTTCAACTACGATCTTTTACAATATGATAGCTGTGAGCAAATCTCAAACTTCATAAATGTTTTTCAGTCTAGCTCCTTCCTTCCAATCATCACGAAACCTACACGTGTTGCTTCTGAATCGGCTACGTTACTCGATAATATTTTTATGTTAGATCCGACTGATTTTCTTACCGGAATAATAATTTCTGACTTATCTGACCATTTCCCGGTGTTTCTCATCAAGAAAAATGTCTATAATCCTTGCTCCAGTCCACAGGCTGATACTTATTCATTTCGTTGTGTAAACGAATACAACTTGGGAACAATGCGAACTGTTCTAGAAGAATTAATGCCATCATTAGACGTCTATGAACGGGACAATAATGCGATTAACATTGATGAAGCAATACTAAATTTAACTGAAATTATAACGACCGCATATAACCAGTGCTGTCCAATAATCACCCGCACAATTACGCCGAAAAATAGACAAAAGCCCTGGATTACTGAAGATATCGTGATCAATATAAAGAAACGTCAAGCGTACCTAGCCTTACTATACGAAGGGCGAATATCTAAAGTAACGTATAACAGATTCAGGAATCATGTGACAAATCAAATACGAACCTCAAAACGAGACTACTTCACGCGCAAATTTACTGAATACAAAACTGATATTAAAAAAACTTGGCGCCTGCTTAATTCATGCTATAAACCGAATAATAATACTACGAAAACAATTGAGTCCGTCGTTCACAAAAATGTAAAATACCACGAGAAAAAAGATATTGCAACTGTGTTTAACAACTTTTTTGTAAACATAGGAAAAAATATAGCCGATAGTGTCTTCAGTGAACCCAGAGACCACTTGCAATACATGGACCATGTCCGTGAACCTAACTCTTTCTTTTTCACGCCAACTAATCCCTCCGATGTAATTACGTGCATCAACAACTTGAAAAATAAATCAAGTGGATTGAAAAATTTTTCGGCTAAAGTTCTTAAGGCTATAGCTGATATAATAGCACCGTGCATATCTTATATTATCAACCAATCCCTTTCTCAAGGTATCTTCCCCAACTCTTTCAAAATTGCGAGAGTCACCCCTATTTTTAAAAATGGTGATAAAAACTGCGTTAACAATTATAGACCTATCTCTGTACTACCAATTATTAGCAAAATATTCGAGAAAATTGTGTATAAAAAAGTGTATTCGTATTTTGAACAAAAATCTTTCCTCTACGACAAACAATACGGTTTTCGTTCTAAGAAATCTACGACACAAGCTGTATTAAATCATTTGCAATACCTTTATTCTAATATAGATGAAGGAAAGCTTGTTTTCTCCGTATTTCTTGACTTTCGAAAAGCATTCGATTGTGTGGACCATAACGTATTACTCTCGAAACTACATTGTTATGGCATTCGAGGGACTGCCCATGATTGGTTTAGATCCTACTTAGCAAATCGGAAACAATACGTTGTCATTGACGACGCAAAATCAGACCCACAGACAATTAGCCATGGGGTTCCACAAGGATCTGTCCTTGGGCCTCTCCTATTTCTAATTTTTATCAATGATATCATTAAATCTACATCATTCTTCGAATTCATACTTTTTGCCGATGACAGTACCCTTTCTGCGGTCCTTCCAGACCAAAATCCCGCTAGGATGGCGGAGCGTATAAATAATGAACTTCATAAGGTTTCATTGTGGCTTAAAGCAAACAAAATAAGCCTTAATATCGATAAAACAAAATATATTACATTCTCATACAAGAAAAATATATCTCTCCCACGCATTCAAATTGGCGAAGGTGAAATCGAAGAAACCAACTCAAGTGAATTCCTCGGCATCATAATAGACAAACATCTAACCTTTAAAGAGCACATCGCTCATATTAGTTCTAAATTATCAAAATCTATCGGAATCCTAAATAAAGTTAAGAATTTCCTGCCTGAAACAGCCTTACAAATGCTCTACCGAACGCTCATTTCACCATACTTGCAATACGGAATAGAAGCATGGCACGGAACTGATAAAAATAAAACCAACAAAATTTTTACCCTGCAAAAAAGAGCCATAAGAGCGATAAAGAATCTAGAATATAATGCTCACACAAATGACTCATTCAAAAATTTACGAATACCTAAGCTCTCGGATCTCTACAAAATCTCCATTTGCAATTTCATTTACAAAACATTAACAAATGATGGCGACAATAGCCTAAAACAACTATTAACTACGCAAACTGGTCATCACGACCATTTAACCCGAAATAGAAGTAAATTCATGCTTCCTTATTACTCAAAGGCTCGGTCACAACACAGTATCCTCTTCGTTGGAACTAAAACTTGGAACTCAATACCTGCGGAGATCCGTGAAAGTAATTCTTATAAGGTATTCAAAAAAAGTCTTGAGTCTCACTTCCTATCAGATTACTAGTCGTGTAAGATCACAGAGTCAAACCTTGTCCCCTACATAACTGGTCCTAATAATGTAATTCGCCTTGATTAATTTCGCCGATCTTCAGTCTGTTCTTGAATCGTTTGTCGAATATACTGTTAATTAAATCTAGTCCATATGAACTATATTGTGAAATGAAGTATCTAATTTCGAGTTACTTATCTCATTGATCAGTCTAATGCGTCTCTAGTTTAAGTGAATTAGGTTAAACATTATTGTACTCCTAAGACTAACCTTGATGGTAGGATGCCCTAGAAGTCACTGAACTTATTCGGGCCCACAGGTAGCTATACTCAAATTTGACCATTGTACTAGACTTAAGAAACATTTTATCTCTGTATCTCCTGTGGTAAATAAATTGTTTAAATTGTTTAAATTGTTTAAAAAACCTGTGTAAACAATTATCGACCTATCTCTATTCTACCAATTATTAGCAAAGTATTCGAAAAGATTGTGTATAAAAAAGTGTACTCTTATTTTGAACAAAAATCATTTCTTTGCGATAAACAATACGGTTTTCGCTCTAAAAAATCAACAACACAGGCTATATTAAATCATTTACAATTCCTCTATTCTAATATAGATGAAGGAAAGCCTGTCTTCTCTGTATTTCTTGACTTCCGAAAAGCATTTGATTGTGTGGACCATAAAATACTATTATCGAAACTACACTGTTATGGCATTCGAGGGATTGCCCATGATTGGTTCAGATCATACCTAACAAATCGGAAGCAATACGTTGTCATTGACGACGCAAAATCAGACCCACAGACAATTAGCCATGGAGTTCCACAAGGATCTGTTCTCGGGCCTCTCATGTTTCTGATTTTTATCAATGATATTGTAAAATCTACATCATTCTTCAAATTCATACTTTTTGCCGATGACAGTACGCTTTCTGCGGTCCTTCCGAACCAAAATCCTGCTATGATTGTGGAGAGTGTAAATACTGAACTTCACAAGGTTTCATCGTGGCTCAAAGCTAATAAAATAAGCCTAAATATCGATAAAACAAATTATATTACTTTCTCATACAAGAAAGATGTATCTCTCCCATGCATTAAAATTGGCGAAGGTGAAATCGAAGAAACCAACTCATGTAAGTTTCTGGGCATCATAATAGATAAACATCTGACCTTCAAAGAGCACATCACTCATATTAGTTCTAAATTATCAAAATCCATCGGAATCCTAAATAAAGTTAAAAATTTTCTGCCTGAAACAGCTTTACAAATGCTCTACCGAACGCTCATTTCTCCATACTTGCAATACGGAATAGAAGCATGGCACGGAACTGATAAAAATAAAACCAACAAAATTTTTACTCTGCAGAAAAGGGCTGTCAGAGCGGTAAAGAACCTAGAATATAATGCTCACACAAATGATTCTTTCAAAAATTTACAAATACTTAAACTTTCGGATCTCTACAAAATCTCCATCTGTAATTTCATTTACAAAACATTAAGAAATGATGGCGACAATAGCCTAAGACAATTATTGACTGCGCAAACTGGTCATCACGACCATTTAACCCGAAATAGAAGTAAATTCATGCTTCCTTATTATTCAAAGGCCAGGTCGCAACACAGTATTCTCTTCGTTGAAACCAAAACTTGGAACTCTATACCTGCAGAGATCCGTGAATGTAATTCGTACAAAGTATTCAAAAGACATCTTGAGTCTCACTTCCTATCAGAATACTTGTCGTGTAAGATCACCGTATCGAAATCTTGCCTCCTACATGTAACTAATGATAATGTCATAATGTAACTTGCCTTGTGTACCATAACCAATCTTCTCTCTGCTCTTGAATCGTTTTATCGAACATACTGTTAAATATAGCCGACTTGACCTATATTGTAAAATACAGCATAAAATATCGAGTTAATTATCTCAATGATCAGTCTAATGCGAAACTAGGTTAAGTGAACTAGGTTAAACTTTTTTGTACACCCTAGAATAACGTGATGGTAGGATGCCCTAGAAGTCGCTGAACTTATTCGGGCCCACAGGTAGCTATACTCAAATTTGACCATTGTACTAGACTTAAGTAAAATTCTACCTCTGTATCACCTGTGGTAAATAAATTGTTTAAATTGTTTAAATTATATCTCAACGTAAAACTGTTTAGAAATGTTAAGCCAAGATCATGCTGTTGCGTTAATGAATTAGTTTAATTTGATCTTAGACAAAAACATGTTCCTAGTAATTTAAAATGAAATATTAAAATCTGTCAAAATATTGATATCCGTTTATTCCTCCCTGTTAAGGGGAAAGTTACTGATTACGTTAACAGGTTCAGAGATGTTTCATACTTCTGTAGAGTATGCACTCCTTGGCTAACATATGCAGAAAGAAAGAAAGAAATAAAGAAAGAAAGAAAGAAAGAAAATAAACAGTTAACATCAAGATCCTTGGTTGATATATGTTCATGGGTATCGTATTACCCATATCAATTGTCGAAATAAATGATTCAGAGAAAAACTGGACAAATTACACTCTCTTTGTTGCATTAATCTACGTTTGATAATGCATATAAATACAAGTTATAAACCAAAAATATACAGCGATAATACCAGTGACGCATTGATAAAAACGCTTTTGTTAATGCGCACTTAACATTGAAATACTAGATGAGAAACTTCTGAAATTAGTGAATAATGTTGAAAGTAAAATGGGTGGATTTTAATAATAAGGCTTGCCGACAGTGCGCATTGCGTGAAAAAACGTTTCTTTTGTTAAATGTTGTTCGTAGAAATGTAGATCTAGAATTTCATTCGGCATTCCATCATTGCCATCCTGTGAAACAGCATAAGCTGTAATATCTTTTAAACTTGTAAAAAAACTTTTTCATCGGTGGGCTAGAAATGGAAGTGGCTTAGGATAACACGGCATGAATGTTTACATGACCTAAGTCGAATATATCATTTGTCGACTAAGGGCTGTGCGTAAGTCGCTACTTTTGAAAAACAATGCAGCTATATCAGAAACAGCTGATTCTTCTTTACGTTTAGTTACCTCACACTGAATTTACGAGGCTGATTCTTCTGCTAGCCATTTCCACAGTAATTTTAGAAATATGCATCTAGTTGTCAAGCTTTGAATATAAAGGTAATATGAAAACTTGGTTTGCTCAATTAAAGATCTTATTATAATTATTATTGGTTACAGCTGACTCCAAACATCTGCACTATTAGGTACAGCTGATGTGTAAACGGCTCTGCGATTGGCTACAGCTGCTGTATAACCAACTGTCATTGGCTACAGCTGCCGATGTTCCTCCAATCAAGTTTCCCTTTTCGCAGTAGTCGATCAGCATTGTTGTTGTTGAACTGAAAGCATATCATCCTGGCGCATTTACCTCCTATATTTTCCCATATTTTTTGGGAACGTATTTCACGTAAAATGAAAATGATAAATCAGAACAACATCAATCGTTTGGAAGTAAGTACTGGAACAGGCGAGTTTTGCATTCGCTAGGTGCGTGGTGTTGCCTTGTGTGTTGGTCAACGCAGAACAGCTGATCGAGACGCGCAATAACAAAGACAGCATAAGCGCTGCAGGCTCAGACATATTAGCTGCTATGTTTGGTAACTCCAAGTCAATCGTCAATACTTTACACAATGACGTAAGTCAGCTTATTATTTAAGCTACTATAAGAATTTTTCACGAAAGAAACTTCTTGGTCGATGACTTGAATACAGCGCACGAAAGTGCCCTGTTGCTTGGATCGCCTAGCACTAGATTCATCGTGTGGTGCGTAAATATTTTTTAAATTTGAAAATGGATGTGTCATTCTAATGTTGAGCGAATACTACTGTGTGAAAATTCTGAACTGTCAGGTTTTGAATTAGAGTAGAAGTTACTTGGTGTTATTCATTATTATACTTTTCAGGAAATATCGCTGGTGAAATTATTCAAAATTGAGCTTCAAGTACCTACTTGAAAAGGTGAATGCTTTCTGTAGATGTTAAAAAAATATTTGTAAGTATTTCAAAATTTAGAGACATTTGTTTTATTTGTATCAATGAAAAATTTTATTGGCATTAATAACAAAGAAGGATTTGTAAACAAACTCTTGAGGTTGAAAACATTTGAACTCAGTAAATCCTCTATTTGGATATTATTTTATTTTGTTTTCTTAAGCTGAGGAGCCATTTTATAATTTATATATTTATTTTAAAATTGTTTTGTGTGATTGTTTTAATGATATGCGATGAACTTGGTTCTTATGAAAATCTGTTCCAAGTGTGAAAAGAAAACTTTGACTTAAGTACATTTTCTTAATTATTTATGGGATATTCTCTGATATGTGCTATTTCTAAATTATTCTGTCTGACCTAATTAAATCATCCTAATATGTTCATAATATTTACTGGACTCATTTAAAGAGCCAATTTGTTGAGAAAAATTCAATTCTTTAACACTGTGACTGTGGCAACTAAATATCAAGTTCAATACCAAACTCAAATTTAGTTAATTGTAGTAAACTGTTTTGAATTACCAAACATGAATTGGCTTGTACCTTCAAGTACTTATGAAAGTTGAGTTTGCGACTACTGGACGGTCAGCAGCATTATGAAAGTTATCTCCGTGTACCACCGGTAGCGCTTATAGCAGTCAGTGTTAATGTTATTCAGCATAAGAAAGAAAATATCCAAGTTTACAACAATCTATACTAGAAATCTTTAAATGTATAATCATTTAGGTCAATATTGAGTTTAGGTGATGTGGGGAAATTAAGCATTCCGTTTCTAACAATCACTTAAGAAGCCCATTTAATAACGTTTTACATGAATGACATTTTTTCCGCTGATGCTTAGTTTTCGAGTTAGAGTGGTAAATTAGCGCGCCAAAAGAATGGGCGCCGCCATCTTGGAGCCGGCCAATGTAAACAAGATTGCGGTCGTCACCTTAATGGGTCGGTTAGAAGCTTTATTTATAATTTTCACTACAAGAACTGTGCCTCCCCCTCATTACCCAACCTCTTTACGTTTGTAATAGGGGGTTAGCTTCCGTTATTAATTAAATTCTGCATGGCGCGCTCGCTTCCTTGGCGCCCGAAAGCCAACTTCAAAGTTTAATAATTCAAAAATAACGCATCAGCGGAAAAAATGTCATTCATGTAAAACGTTCTTAAATGGGCTTCTTAAGTGATTATGTGAAACGGAATGCTTAATTTCCCCACATCACCTAAACTCAATATTGACCATCATTTACTCTGTTGTATTATTCAAAGATCAGCTTGCTCTCAGAATGAGATTGTGGAAATAAATTTTGTATCCAAGTGGAAAAATAAAAAATTTCGAATCAATTTTATAATTTTTTTGGTATTATTTACATATTATCTTGAAATATGCATGAAGGGACATTTAGAGGTAGAGATGGGCAAGCATTTTAATACAAGATACAGAGTAAAGAATTCACAATTTTAACACTACATATGAATTCTAAAAAACAATTTAAGGACACCGTCTAGGTAAAAAAAAAAGTCCGTTGTTTATAGATGGATTTCTCTGAAATTTTCACAGTAGGTGTGAAATGATCCAAATATCATTTGTTATTTCGACACAATTTTTGTATCTGCACTGGATTTTTTTTTATTTTTGAAAAAATATGATAAAATAGGGTTTTTTTAAAATCCTACTACTTCTACAATTTTGAAGTTACAGAACCAGTACTTCAATTTTAGATTGCTTAGGTGTCTATATAACCACTCGCAATAGGGAATTTCGATAAAAATTTTTTTGTGGATTTTGAAAAAAAAAAAATGAACTTTTTTTCATTTTTTTTTTTCATCTCGTGTAATTTTCAAAATAATAAATTTATCAAAAAATGCTATTGCGCCAGGATACACCTTGCTGAGCCCTATCGAATGGTATATAAACCATTCTTGTAGCTCTAAAATTGTGGAAGTAGTAGCATTTGAGAAACCAATTATCAAGTTTCCATAAAAACGAGTTTTTTCACAAAAAAAATTGTTTTTCTTTTTATCTTTTGAACTACAGGGTTTTCTACAATGAACTCTTGAGCGTTTGTAGCTCTTTTCAAGCCCTTTCGATTGATATAATTTACACTGCTGTAGCTCTGTAACTCTGAGAAAAAATATACAACAAAAAAGAATAGGTGTAATTCATGAAAACAATTAATTTTTTTAATTTTTCATTTTTTTTCGACCAAAATGCGTTTTTTTGTCAAGTCAACTCCTTTGTTTTATAGCTCTTTTCAAGCCCTTTGGATTGGTGTGCTCGCCATAGCTGTAGCTATGATGCTGCAGCTGTTATCGAGCTATGAATGAAAGCTGCGGTATCATGGATACGGCAGGACAACTAAATTCTGAAATTGTCAAAAATTATAAAAAAAATGTTTATTCAGCGTTAGAATGTTTTGTTTGAATAATGGAAGCACTTTGAGTAGCCCATTAACGAACTATAATGCCATTCCCGCAGAGAAACGCTCAATTGACTCCCAATAATGAGGGGGGAGGGTTCAAGGTCACTCCACCCCCCATCGCTTTCCCCCCCTCTGGTGGGCGCACTATTCGGAGTAGACGAAAAAGAAAAGTACCAATGGAAGTGCAAGAAAATTCTCTATAAGATGCATATATAAACAGAAAATCAACACATAACCTGATTTCTACCTAGACGGTGTCCTTAAAGAAATGGCCATTGAGCATATGAAATGCTCACTATTAATTGGCTTTGACATTTTATTTGTAGTTTACCTGCATTTAATAAGCCTTATGAATTTTTTTACAGACAATAGCTTCCTTTACCTCATGTATGTTACATTAGGTAAATTTTGGCCTAAATTCATAATAAATAGGTATTTCTTGGAACTTTAGGGTAAACATGAGGGCTCTTTTTTACAAGGCATGATAATATAGAAGCAGTATCTAGGCATACGGCTTTACAGCTCTGAATTGAGAATCATTTTGGTGAGCAGCCTTTAGTTGAGCATTAGGTTGTCAAGATTAAGTTGGTTAGTGATGACATACATAAAATTTTGGTGTATTTTATAGGAATAGCATATTGATGGACTGCATTTAGCTGGGCAACATTCATATGAGTAAGTTTTAGGTAATGTTTAGATATTGACTTATAAAGAAATTATCTTGTTTTTTAATGAATAGACTGCTCTTGTGTAGCATTGTAGGGGAAGTGCCCATGCATAATTCTAAATTTATTTTACTCCCTCACAAATAAATTTGAACATATTTCTGACAATCCAATCAGTCAAATGCACATGAAAATAAAATGGTTAGATTTTGTTATTGTAAAAGAAAATTCAGCCTCCAGTTATGCAGCTCCCTTAAATGATGTTTTTTCTTCCATGTTAAAATATACAAATAAAATAACAGAAGAATCAAATTACAACATAAAGTAGTCATCTGAATTAAAGCATATATTATTTTCTTGGCTCTGTGATCTCCCTGCTCTCTCAGGAGACTTTCTTTTCTTCAGAGGCTGAGCATCTCATTATTCCTGAAAACCTACGCTGAGTCTACAGCTATATATTTAATTTAGTTTTTTCAACTATATGTTGGCTTCTTCTTGTTGAACTTGAACATTTTTCAGATTTAGCTGATGCTCTAAAATATTTTTAACTAATTAATTTTCAGCAGCCATTGAATGCAGCGTGTAGTAAAGTATCAAGATGTTCATGTTATATGCGTTTAATTTAGTACTGTAAATGCTTCTATGATTCCCATTCAACTTGTGCCAATCTTGAATTAATGTGTCATGTGAATTTTACTTCTAAGTGCTTATTCTTCAATTCATTAACAATATTGTAATTCATTTTTCTCATTGTAAATTGTAATATATATTATCGATATGCATCACTATTAGCGGAGCAGGCTAAGTTAATGTTACAAGTACTGCCACCTTTCTTTAAAGATTGAGAAATGAAAATTTATAACATTCTTATATTGTAAATGTTTCATTTTAAAAATTGCCCCAATTTTGTTGTACCTAAGAGTTCTAATATACATGATATTTTATTTGCAAGAGATGATCTTGGTTTTTATTAAAGGTTGGGTATTTTATTTGCAAGAGATGATCTTGGTCTTTAAAGGTTTGATATTTTATTTATGAGAGAAGATCTTGGTTTTGAAGGGTTGAGTTACTCAGAGATATGGAGTGACTTTTGGTCTGTTGCAAGTAAATATCAAATTTACTAAATTGAGTTTGCTACAATGCAGTTTTACTTTATTTTTTATTTTCATCAACAATAAATGGCAGCATCAACATCAACCAACACAAGTATGTATTCCAAGCTGTTTGTGTTTATTGAGATCCATTGACAAATTTGGAAAATGCTCAACCATAGTAACTCGGAGATTTATTCTGGCAACATACCTCTACTGTAGAGATTTCTGTGTAACCACTTGTGTTTTTCCTTTCAAAGGTTGCCAAACTTTTTACCCGTCAACCCCTCCATAGGATATTTGTATTTACATCGACCCTCTCCATGTACAGATGTACAAATAAATGAAAAAATATTGAACCAACACTCCAAGGGACCCCCATAAATTTATTGACCCCTTGAGTTCTGTCCTTGACCCTCGGGGGTCGAAATTGACCACTTTGCCGACCCCTGCTTTAGAACAAAACATTATTGGTAATTCCCATGAATTATTATTCATGAAACCTATTTTAGTGTGAACTTTCATCGAAGCATTCAATATATAAGAATGATGAGAGTGATTTCTTAACCCATTATTGCATTGCATCAAAAGAATTGGATGCTAAGAAATTTAGAAATATTTGCCAGGCAATTGATTTAACTCTTGTTTCAGAGAAGCATGACTATGAAAAACTGGACAGAACATCAAATTTTTTGTCTCAAATGTAAGTGAGCTACACTAATTGCTTAGCAATTGGTTATAAATTTCTTGACCATCATTTTTTTTACTTTATGCATCAATGGGTAAATGTCCTTAAAAAAAAAAGATGTTGGCCAATAAAGGGTTACAAACGTTGGTGATGCTTTGCTGTCCAAGGAAAGTATATATTGTTTTAATGCAGTAAGCATTGATTGCAAATTGATACTCCTATGACATTTTACTATTGAACAAAATTGTGAACCTCTGGTTTCATTTAATCTACATTGTGATTTTAATGTACTTCATTTAGAGAGTTTGGATACGCTAGATTATGTTCTGTCTTGTTTAGAGTTTGACTTGCATTCTCATTTTCAGTTGGTAAAAGTGTTCTCTGAAGATGAGGCTCTCATCAACAAAAAGCTCCCAAGAGAGCTACTGCTGCGGTAAGTAAATCCCGTTTATATCCTCAAGGAATGGACTTCCTGCCTCTTTTTTTTCTTAGTCTCACTTTCTTAGTGTTGCATTTGATATAGATAACAGTGAAGATTGCCACTTTTGATTTGTAGTAGTAGTCTATTAGAATTCTTGAGTGAGGAAGAAAAGTGTTACCTTTCACTAAAAAAAATACTAGCTGAATCATCAGTAAATAGTAATCCATGTAAATAAAAGTTAAGCTTAAAAAAATTATACAAATTTAAATATTGAACATGAATTCTATTCTAATTGCTAGGAGAAAACCAAATCTTATCATTTTGAACATGCTTATTGTTTGAAATGCATACATGCTTTAAAATATAAAGATAAAGGAAATTGTAATTTGTTTTAATAATTAAAAGGAAAGCCTTTTCTAAACATATGAGATATTACAATTCTTAAAAATGCACCTAAAATGTTTGAGTGAAGTGAGTGAAGGTGTTTTTCAACTGTGTTATATCAAAAAGTTGATACCTGTATCCTTTGGTATATAATTAGCACTTTCAAACAAGAAAACTAACATTTACATGTATTATGGACTATATGTGCTTTACTTAGAGAGTGCATTATAACAAATACAGTGAACCCTTACTTACTGCAGGAGAGAGGTTCCAGGTCTGGCTGTGCCAATTGAATTTCCACAAAGTTTGGAAACAATATTTATTTAATCATTTAATATGTATTTGAACTTTTTTAAACCCTTCTTGTACTGTCTATAATCCACCCTTTGCTTCATTAATAACAGGGACAATTGTTGAGCAATAAGAAATTGGTAGGTATAAGAATAGGTAGGTAGTATCCAATATTTTATAAGAACCAAATATTAACTGGGTACGCTAAGTACCTTTAATTTGAGAAGATTGGTAAAACTGTTTCAAATGACCCATCAATGGGTTGTTTTGCAGCAGGACTCACTACTAATACAGTTCCTGCAAAGTGATCCACCTGCAGTCACCAATTCATTTTTATAAATACTTATTGAAAGCTAAGTAAAAGCTCGATCCACTTAATGTTTGCTATTTTCAAAGTTGATTACTACAATTAACTTTGAATTTAAATTGAATATTGAACTTCAGTTAACCCCATCGCAGTTAACGTGTTAAGCACAACCCACCGGTGGGTCGTATTGCAGTCAACGTGTTATGCATGTTATCACATTCATAAATGCAAAACCCATGTTTTTAGTTGTATGGATATCATTTTTCCATGAAATTTTATTGTACTGCAAGACATTGTTTTCTTGTCTATCTGAAATTGTACAGCAATATCTATTTACTGATGTTTCTCGACAGGGTTCTGTCATTCCTGGATGTGGTGTCACTGTGCCGCTGCGCTCAGGTCAGCCACTACTGGCACTCCCTGGCCCTCGATGGGGCCAACTGGCAGCGCATTGACCTCTTCAACTTCCAGACTGACATTGAGGTCAGTCTCTGCAATGAGCTCATTGTATTTTTGCCTGTTTTTTCTTGATGAATGAAATTATGGCTCACTTTTTGCAGTATGGCATTGAGGTTGTTTCTTAGTCTAAAAGAAACACTGGGTAGCTCACTACCCTACATGAGGGTAGCATTGGAAAGTTCTCTTCATTTTTATTCTGAGAATTTTAACTTGAGATATAACCGTTTGATCCCTATTATTTCATTAAATTCCTTCATTTTCAAAGCATCTAACTCCATAGATACCCATGCATATTATTTACACTGTTTATTATGGCAGGGCCTGCTGAATCCTTCATTTTCAAAGCATCTCACCCCATAGATACATGGAAAGCAATGTTGAATCCCTCATTTTCAAAGCATCTCATCCCATAGATACATGGGCAGCAATGCTGAATCCTTCATTTTCAAAGCATCTCACCCCATAGATACATGGGAAGCAATGCTGAATCCCTCATTTTCAAAGCATCTCATCCCATAGATACATGGGCAGCAATGCTGAATCCTTCATTTTCAAAGCATCTCACCCTATAGATACATGGGCAGTAATGCTGTTCATTCATTTTCAAAGGATCTCACCCCGTAGATACATGTGCTGTAACGCTGTGCGTTATAACAGGGCGTGGTGGTGGAGCAGATCGGGCGGAGGTGTGGAGGTTTCCTGAAAGAGCTTTCCTTGCGGGGCTGCCAGTCCGTCAAAGATGACCCCCTCATCACCATCACCTCACTCTGCCGTAACATAGAGAGACTCAACCTCACCAACTGCAAGAACATCACAGATCTGTGAGTTGTCTCGTCTCTTTCTTACAGGGGCAAATATCTTCAAGGATGAAGTTCCTGTCCTTATCACAAATATGCGAGTTGTCTTCCAATATCTTCAAGGATCGTGTTCTTGTTGTTTTCCCTGGTCCTCCATTTACAGTCATATTCTCTGCAGTGTCACATAAGAGAGAGACATGAACTTGCTTTCCCACTCACAGTCACAACCGCTCAAGTCTTGTGATGAGAGTGGCCACTCTCAAGAACAGTGCTTGCTTCCTTTGGACAAGTGTTGACTAAGAAACAACATAGTTGATACTCCAAATTGTAAATAATCAAGATTAGATTTAGGTTCAGTTGAGATGAGATGCTTGAGATTTTCCTCCCTATCTCAGGAATCATAGGATAGGTGCTAGGTTTAGGCTATTTTAGTTTGTCTATTTATTTTGGTGTGTCTCTTAGGACAGGTACTGTTAAGTTACAGGCCTTTAGGACTTATACTTTACCCCCCTTTGCTTCTCTCGATTTTTATACTTCCTATGTATCAATCACCTAGTGTCTCTTCTTCATATTCTTTCTTAACATGCTGTTTCTATACATAGGGCATCCTGTGTACGAACAGACTTTGGGCATAGATTCCACATTATCCATAGTGCATCATACGAATGGCTATTTCCTCTTTCCTCTATGAAAGCAATTTTGCAATGGAAATGGAGCCTTCAAACTTACTACATATGTACTACTATTTATTGTTGCTGTAACAAGGGAACTGCTACAGACTATCAACCCATTAATGGGGGGGAAATAAAGGGGATAGTAGATTCTAGCAGTTGCCTTCAGATGGTACCCCTCAGGGGGATACAACTATTGAATCTATTGAAATTTGCACTCAGGGGAAAAATGAGTGAGGGCCTGAGCTGAGAGTTAGGTAGGTCTTCTTTTTGTTGAAATAACATGTTTTTGTTGTGTTAAAGGGACCACCTTTTTTCTGCTCACTGCTTCTGCTCGGATCACTTACTACTTTCTTCTTCAACTTTTATCTTGTTTCTTGAACTTACCATTTCTATGCCCCTTCTGCATAGAGTCCATGTTCCCTTATCTCAATACTTAATGGGGCCTTCCTCTTTTCGAAATGCTCTTTTTTTTAGCGGTTAGGGAGGCTTAAACTAACGTACAATCTAATCTCCCTTTGAATGGCAACAATGAATAGTATATGCCTCCTTCCCCAGCACATGCGGCGCGTTGTCGCGGCACTGCCCCCGTCTTCAACGGCTGGAGTTGGAGTCCTGCTCCAAGGTGACGGACCAGTCGCTGCAGCTGCTTGCTCTAGGCTGTCCCCACCTCGTCTTCCTCAACATCGCCTGGTGCAGCGAGATCACTTCTGCAGGTCTCTGTGCTATTGATGTCATTTGGGCAGCTTAGTTTGTTGTAGGTCTGTGTGCTGCTGATGTCATTCATGCAGCTTAGCATTGATGTGCTTTTGCCTCATAAAATGTAGCTTGAATTCTGCTTGCCATGTAGAAGTTATTCATGAACCACTTATTTCTATGTGTATATTTTGCTGGACCGGCTATTCTTCGCCTTAGCCAAATTAAGTTGAAGGGTAGTTCTCTCTTTATAAATTTATTTAAAGCAAGCATCACTAATTTTAGTTGACAAACTCTATGTTGAGTTTTATTTCAACTGAAGTTTTGAGCATGTGCCTTTCAAAACACTCAACGATCTTCACTGCACAAACTGGCTTGGGACTTATATCGTTTTTTTTTTATTGAAAGAAGTTTCTCGCTGGAACTTGGGAATTGAATATAAAATCTCAGATAATTTAAAGTTGGGAGTCTCTGCTTCATGTGTGTATTACTTGGACCAACGAGCATTCTTCATTCGCGTTATGTTAATGAGATAGGAAGGACCTGCAGTTATTAGTCACTGCTCTGAAATGCTTCCAATTCAATGGGAGAAACAGACCAACATTCTGCTGTAAGTCATAGCACAAATAGTGCCGTCTTCTCGTAATTCTCAAGGCTCCCAAGCGATTTTCCGGTCACAAACCCCGTGTGAGTGACTGAGTTTACAACTATGTATTTTAGTTTTTAAACTATAAATTTGAACATTTCTGCGTGCAAATAGTGCTGTCTTCTTGTACTTCTCTGGTTTCCAAATGATTTTCCTGTTGTCACCGTGGCCGAGTGGTTTGTTATAATGCTATGATTTGATCCCACCGATGCTCATCCTTTGTTGCGATTGCTCCTGCGTGAGAACTTTTTGTTGTCGTTTATTGTCGTGACGTTTTCATTGGTCACCTTATTTTATTTATTAATCAAAGTTTGATGAGACTTTTCAATGTCCACGTCGTAATTAATAATTGATAGTCGTGCTGATAATTCGTTAATTAAGTATTGACGTTCATTCAATCAACTATGTTTGGTAGTGAATACATAATGGGGAATTTACGAGACTTGAACAACACATCAATTAGTTTATTGCCCAAAAGATAGTTACAGAATCATCTGAATGTGACAAAAAAATTATCCAATACATCGAAATGAATCTAAAGCATCTAGTTAACACTTGAAGTAGTATTACGTATGCATGCTCAAGGCACAACACCGATAAACAAAGCACAGGATGGTAAGCACGAGAATGCTAAGGGAGAATATGGGCGTAATGATTAAGGCACTCTTTTTGTCCGTGGGTTCCAGGGCTGATCATTATAATAGGCTCTATGTCTGTTTTTATGTTGGTAAATTATTCACTTGTTACGTATAACAATCAAGACAAAAAAAGCCCAGTCCCAAAGGGCAGGGAGGCAGAGAAGCACTTCCTTTTTTGGTTGTAGCCATGGGCCTCCTGACGCCTGGCGTCCCCACGGGAGGGCAGCCCTCATGTCCACCTCACGTCTGCACGACGACTTCTCAAGTCTTAAGATGGATTAATTCGATGAACAAGCGGTAGCGTTTGAGTCTAGCGCATTGAATTACACTCATAATTGGAACATTGATTCTCAATAATTGGAGTGGTAATGTAATTGCAGTTAAGCTGTTAAATAATGATTTAAAAACTAACTATACCAGAACCTTTCCCGATGTTGGCGTTTTGCATCCTCTCGGCAGGGTGACGCTGGTAGTTCGTTTGTCGATGCAAAGCCGTCTGAAAGTCGATGTGAAGATAATATGATTAGCCGCCAGCGCGAATGCCGACATTCCTCAAGGTTGATTTGATCAATTCAAACTAGTGGAGCGTCCTTCATTGAGTGATTGTTTCTAGTAAGTCGTTTTCAGAACCACGACAGCCAAGAACGCGCCCTTCACAAGAAGGTGTTGGCAGTTCGAATCCTCGCACCGCGCGATGATTTCTCTCCGTTGGAAAAAGGCAGAACTCGGCCACAATTCACCCCTACCCAGGTGTTGGAAATGAGTACTGGCTTAAACCGTCATTGCGTCCTGATGTTAGTTTTAAGGCATTCGGCAAACCAATATACAAGATGATGATGTGTACCAGGCTTGATTGATTGGAATAAAGCATCTTTGTGAACCACGCGTGAGTGACCAGCTGATGCTGCGCGTCAGGTGTGGAGGCGGTGGCAAAGGGGTGTCCGGAACTGGAGGTGTTTGTGGCGAAGGGAGTGAAGGAGCTGCGGGACCAGGCTCTGCTGCAGCTCGCGTCCAACTGCCCCAAGCTGCGGCATGTGAACCTCCACTCCTGTGTGGTGAGTTGTGCTCCTTCTAGCTCGTCTTTTGCTGTTAGTCTGGGAATGTTGCTCCATGAGCGCGCGTCACGATAGTGGAAACAAGGTAGGGTCATTTCTCTGGGGAAAAATACACCTCTTGTTCGGCTAGCCAATAGAAAGGCTTCATTTTGAACTCACTGGATGACGTCACCACAACGCATTGTCCTTAGACCAATAGTGGGGACGGATTTGGGGCTAGCAGGTATGCCAGAAGCAATATGAGTGCTGTTAGTGGTTCGTGGATGTGACGTCAGCAAACCCACACGGTCGACGAAAAAAAGACTGGTTTGACCCTACCTTTTTTCTTCTACCGTGGCGCGTGTTCTCATGCTCCTGTTATACTGTAGCACTAATATTAGTAATACGTATTACTAATGGTAGTAGTATTAATACTAGGAATATTACTAATCTGACTAAATTTAATAATACCCTTGTGTGTTTATTTATTTGTTTGGTGTCCGCTTCTATAGAAACGGCTTATTTGATTTGGAGGAAGCTGAATGGCAGTATCTGTGACATGAGTTTTGCCAGTGCACAAGTACAAGAGTATTTTACTCGCGAGTAATATGAAGACGGACATAATTACTTGTTGACCACATCTGGAGGATTTCTTTAAAGAAAATATCGAATTGGCATTTTTTACGGGCTGTCCCCTAAGGGAGATACGACTATTGTATCTATGAGAATTAGCACTCGCTAGGGAAAATGTGCGAGGGCCCAAGCTGAGAGTTAGGTAGGCCTTCTTTTTGTTGAAAGGAAATGTTTTTTGTTATATTTTGGACCACCTTTTCTCGGTTCACCTCTGTCCTGTTTTTCAGCATTTACTACTTTCTTCTTCAACTTTTATTTTGTTTCATAAACTTTTTTCTTCACCTGCAGTTTCTATGCCCCTTCTGCATAGATTCCACATTCCCTTATCTCTAATCTTAATGGTGTCTTCCTCTCTTTGGAATGCTGTTTTTTTAGTGGTTAGGGACAAGGAAGTTGGATACATGGAACCGGCATCGCTATCTTTTGCCAGTCAAGCGAGTGAAGCCACTTCTGCCGTCCCAAGCCCCGCCCACCCGGCATTAGGTCCCTGTGTGGAGGTGGTGTTGCAGTGGAGGGGTAGCACCACCTCCATCATCAGCGACTGAAGACCACGCTGTTAAATGGCAGACTTGCGCTACTCTGTGCTATACGTTTTTTTCTTAGGCATATATATTTCAATTGCATCCTCGCTGAATGATAAAGAAACTCATATTGAGGAAACTCGTCCTTGACCGCAGCGTGGATAGCGGCACCCTGTCACGCTGAGTGTCTGACACGCACTGAGCCCCATCTCCGTGTGTGTGCCCGTATACCCTACAGCTACCGAAAATTGGCTTCACTTTAGAGCGCTGATGCCGCCTCCATTCTTAAACCTCCTTGGTTAGGGAGGCTTAAACTAAGATCTAATCTAATCAGACCCCGAGGCTCTGACGTATCTGAGCCACTGCATGCTGTTAATTGCGTACCGTGAGACACCGGCATCGGTTTTGGTGCTCACTTTCTATCCATAGTCCTGAAATAACAATAGAAGCTCGAAATTGAAGTCGCTTCTCAATCGTGAGGTCTCAAGTAAGTCAAATTGCTTGGGAACCCGAAGTAAATGCGTTTTATAGTGAAAGTCACACCTAATACTGAATCTAATTTCCCAATATTTGGCAAGGAAATCGAGAGGGAAATGCGTTTTATATTGAGAAGGTCACAGTTAATGCTGAGGGTTAAGTCTTATTTCCCAATATTGGCATGAGAGCCCAAAAGAGAACATGTTTTTTACATTGTGAAAGTCACAGTTAACACCGAGACGCAAGTCTAATTTCCCAATATTGGCGAGAAAGCCCAGGAGAGAACATGTTTTTTACATAGAGAAAGTCACAGTCAACACTGAGATTTAAGTCTAATTTCCCAATATTTGGCAAGGGAAGACATTGCGGAAATCAAAATTCAAAGGCTTAACAGGGGGGAGCATATTTCTTTCATTGTGAAAGTCAGGACGACTCAAAAGAATAAACCTGCACTGCAGCTGGTGACAGACGCGAGCGTGACGGTGCTGGCAGAGAAGTGCCCGGGGCTGCGCTACCTCTGCCTCAGCAACTGCTCCGCCCTGTCTGACGCTAGTCTCCAGACCCTCGCTCTCCACAACACCAAGCTCGAGACGCTCGAGGTGGCCAACTGCACGCAGTTCACAGACAACGGCTTCCAGGCGCTCGCCAAGGTAGGTTCATTTGAACCTCTTTCTTGCTGCTCAACTTGTTGCTTATGGTGTCCGACGTGCATTTTGCGGGCTGTTCCGTCACTGTTTTGTTGGCTCTTCCGTACCTATTTTGTAAGATTGTGTGCGTCTTTTTGTAGGTTGTGCTCTTATGGGTGTATAGTTAATGTAGCTATGGGAATTAGCGCTCATAAGGGGAAGGATTAGGTCCCGGGCTGTAGGTTAGAGTTAGCCTTTCACTGGCTGAAGTAGATTACTCTTTGTTATGGACAATTTTTTTGGCCAAGTTCTATTCTTACCTCGGCGTCTGTTGTTTTCGTCATCAAATTGTGTTTCATTTCATTTATTTCTTTCCACCTTGCTGTTTCTACGTGCAGTGTGTGAAAACTGTGCATAGATTTCCTGTTCTCTCAACTCCATACTAAATGGTGCCTTCCTTTTCCCTCTCTCTCGGGAACCCTTTTGTTATGGTTAAGTAGGCTAAAACTAATTTGTCTGTCGGGTGCATTGCGCAATTGTTGCATCATTTAGGGTTCATGCCAGTCCTGATCTAAAGAATATTGCGTTTTTTTCCCCATGAAATAGATTTCTGAGCTCGCAACAAATACGACGTTATGCTCTGATGTCAAAAGATGTATGGAACAACCTGTGTTGCTTTGGTCAACTTTTATGACCAGTTCTTTATCGTCCCTGATCACGTACCCTCGCTGTTAACACGTTAACTTTGATGGGTTAAACGGAAGTCAGTATTCACTTCAAACTTGACGTCAATTGAGGTAATCAACGTTGAAGAAGCATACATTAATTGGATCGTGCCTTCATTCAGCTTTCATTAGGTGTTGATAAAAAATGAGTTCGTGACTGCAGGTCGGTCAGCAGCTCTATGAAAATCACCTAAGTGACCACCGGTGGGTCACTTCGCAGGAAATGTGTCAAGTTGCTGTTAGTCCCTCCTCGTGGCTATGATAATTAATTTTTACTCTATAATTGCAAATCGTGCATAAATTTTTATTGTATTCATTGTCTCATTCCCTTTGGCCACCAATATGTATAACTTTTATTTCTTTCATGTAAATTCCATTTGTTCACCATTGTATTTGCTTAACTTAAGCATCTACTTCCCTGAATAAGCTACACTATGGAACGCAATTATTTCAGATCTACGTCATTTTCATTGACTGCTAGAAAATATCCCAGGTGCTCACTACACAAAAAAGTAATTATTTCTTAACCCACTAGTCATGTTGGCTGCTGGAAATCCCAGGCGTTCACTAAGCTAAAAATAATACTATCTTGATCCACCAGTCATGTCGGTTGCTGGAGCGCATCGACCTGGAGGACTGCCTGCTCATCACGGACGCCACGCTCAGCCACCTCGCCATGGGCTGCCCTCGTCTCGAAAAATTAGTGAGCTTTTTATGCAAAGTTATTCTTGGAGCCTTGAATGAGGATGGTTGGTTTGCCTAGTTAGTCATTGAGTCACTGATGCCTTTGATGGGGATGGTTAGTTTATTTAATAGACCGTGAGTCAGTGAAGCATTAAATAAGGATGGTTGGTTTGCCTGATTGTCCGTGAGTCAGTGGAACCGTTAGCACGTTGCTTGCAGTACAACCCATCGATGGGTCGTTGGAAATTAACAATCTCTTAAAATTAATGGTATTTAATGAACCCAGTTCATGTTTGGTATTTCTGAAATTACCAACAATTTTAACAATCTTGTTTGATAAAAGTGGCCTGCATTTTCTAGTGCTAAATAAAGCCATAGGAAAGTACTTAGGGCTTCACTTCATTGCCAGAGGATAATGGATAATAAGGCCCTGGACTGTTTTTCCACGTGGGGCACGACAGTGCGCAACGCATGAAAATCCACTCTTGTACTCCACAAAGCAAAGTCTTAATCTAGAAGGGCCCTGAGGCATGTTCACTGACAAGTAACAACCTTCAGACGCTAGTTACATTGATATAAATTTATCTTAATTTATAATCCAACAGGAATATGTAGGCTAGTCACATTGATGAAGTTATGCAACAGGGATATGTTGGCTATTCACATGACAAAGTTATCATGCAACAGTGACATGTAGGATAGTAATCATGCAAGAGGACTATGTAGGCTAATCACATTGACAAAGCCATCATGGAACAGGGACACTGAAATATAGCTGTAGCCCTAACTCAGCGCGCTTGTACAGTCACTGTCGCACTGCGAGCTGATCACGGACGAGGGCATCAGACACCTCGGGAGCGCGGCGTGCAGCACGGAGCAGCTGTCGGTGCTCGAGCTCGACAACTGCCCTCTCATCACAGACGCGTCCCTCGACCACCTCCTCGCCTGCCACAACCTACACAGAATAGAGCTCTACGACTGCCAGCAGATCACCAGGGCTGGCATACGCAGGCTCAAGGTAGGACAGAGAGTCGTGTTATAGCAGGTATCTTGCGTGGGCAGTGTTTGTCTGTTACTGTAGGTTCAAGACGTGACCGCCACTGTCAAGCTGGTATCGTAGTGAAACGTGGTTTGTTTGGTACTGCAGGCTCAAGCTTTTGGTATAACTACATACGTTTTTTAAAAGGTTCAAGTCTGATAAAAGGTAATAGTGAAGATGTGTGGTGTGTCATTCTGTAACCTCATCAGATCGCACTGCTAGTATGCGGTTTTCATAGCTGCTTTACTAAATGCTCACCGTCTAAGTTCTCGGTTATTTTTATGAAATAGAACATATATGTGTGTGTGTTTCTGAATCTGCGTTGTAGCTCTAATTTGTGCACAAACTCACACACTGCCATTTCATCATGTTAAACACGTTCACTACGTACTGGTACATATACCACTTGGTAAATTGCTCATTTACATACAAGTTATAATGATTACCATTTCAATACATTCATTTAAGTTAGACTATGGCGTACACGTTAAAATGTAATCGAGCAATTGTATTTGTACTGCTCGATAAAAAGGATAAGAATGTAATTAAGCAGCAAAAATGGCTTTTCAATTCTGCTTCTTCGAGCCTAACCAAAGTGACCACAGCAACCGCGAAAATGCAGTGAACGTGTAAAAGAACATGTATTTTCAAGTGTGCCTGGTAAAAGTTGAGGTGTAGCTGTCTAGCAGCCACTCTGTTGTTCCTGTGTGCCACGCTGCTCTGGTACTGCCAAATGCTTGGACCAGCCACCTTAAAGATGTTGGATTTGTTTCTTGGAATCCTTAGAATATGTTGAATAGCCGGTGTCCTCGTAGTTCAGTTTGGTTGCGACAAAGATGGGTGGTGGCTAATTTAAGAGAAAGTTGCTGCACCACATGAGCGTTGAGCGTTTTTCCTTATACGGGGTTCTGGGAGGCTATTTCATCCAGAGAAGGTACCTGTATTGGGCTTTTATCTGCAAATAATACCGATTAATAGAATATTGATTTATAACTGTTATTCAACAGCCACCCTCAATTACATTAAAAGGAAGTAGTTAATTCCTGCCCTAAGTTTCTTTGGGTATTTAAGAATCTCTTTGTCGGAGATTTAAAGGGAACAGTGTACTGGAAAGTGGTAGGGCTTTGACGCCGCTTCGTGGAGCGCATAAAAAACTTAGCTCGTCATGGCGGTTGCAAGAAAAACCTGCGTAATCGTTCATCTTGAACTTATTAACCATTGGGACCAATAAGCAAGAGTTAGCAAGTTAACGTGTCTGACTCATTCACGACGTATCTCCTTGCTTCGTGGGAAGAGGAGGTAATCGCTTTGTTACTACCAAATTACACTTCGATTTATTTGGATGTAGTCGCTGAGACGTGGCTGATGTTATTTCACCCTTGAGCAGGCGCACCTGCCGAACATCAAAGTGCAAGCGTACTTCGCCCCCCAAACTCCGCCCGTGCCTGAGAACACACCGCATCGGCTGCATCGCTGCTGCATCATACTATGATCGTGGTGCTCCGCTGGCAGGTGCTCTTATATTTCTGGTATTTCTATATGTGTAGTATTCCTGTGCGTGTGGCGTTCCTGTGCGTGTGGCATTCCTACCCATTTTACCTTCTTTCATGTGACCGCTCTAACGTTTGGTCAGCCATATCGCATGATTCGTGTTCAAATGCTCTGCAGATGTATTCAAATCTTCTCATGAATATCGTATTGTTGGAAGTGTGGCTGCACATTGAGTACGAAGGTAGCTGTCAATTCAAATGGTTAGTTCAAAGTCTACCGGCAAAGTCACGTTTGTCTGACCCTTGAAGCTTCAGCTGTCACATTGCGACGCTCGACACGCAATGAAGTGCACTTCATCAGTGTGAATGTTTCCCTCAGATCTTGTTGCATTTCTGGGACTTACGAATTTCCCACTCAAATAACCTTGAATATGATGAAAATAACGTTCCACTCAAATTGAGTGGTATTTCAAAGACAAGCGAAGGCTTCACTCAAAAACCCTTGAAGATAATACAGACAATGTTCCGCCTAAAAATGCGAACATAAGAACACCAACAATGTTCCTGTGAGATCTAGTTGCCTTTGTTTCACTTGCGAAATTTTCACTCAATAAACCTTGAATATAATACTGATAGTACCCCAAAGACTCGAAGATAAGAAACAATGTTTCCGTCAGATGGTGAAGCATTTCATCACCGTGGCGTTATTGACAATGTCCCCCTCGAATATAAGAACACCGACAATATTTCCGTCAGATGGTGTGGCATTTCATCACCGTGGCGTTATTGACAATGTCTCCCTCGAATATAAGAACACTAACAATATTTCCGTTAGATGGTGAAGCATTTCATCACCGAGGCGTTATTGACAATGTCCCCCTTCGAATCTAAGCACAACAATAACGTTTCCATCAGATGGTGTGGCATTTCATCCCGCGGCATGTGGTGTGAGGGGGCGTAGGCCACACACGGCTTCCCTCCCCCCATCGGATGTAACAGCAGTCACCTCATCAGAGACGTCGTCATCGTAGTCGCCTCTCGCGTCAGTGGACGAGAGGAGGTGCACTGCGCATCTAGCGTCCCATTGGCCCTCACGTGGTGTCCGCTACACCGCTCATGTAAACGTCATTTTAAAAATGTCTTGTGTGAGCAACGTTGTTTACACTGAACACGATAGGAGTCTCGGTTAAATTATGAAACGTTTAGTAAGTGGAGGTTTTTTGGACTTGAACTCGTTCTGCCCCCTTTCTTCTTCACAATGTCTCGTGTCCGTCTTTGTTTGCGTTGTTCACTTGCATCACGTTCGTAACTCGGCATCACGTCACGCATGCCATGCATCGCATCTCGTCACGCATCCTATACATCGTATCTCGTGCATCATGCCTCCCATGTCGCACATCACGTCACGCCTCCCATGTCGCACATCACGTCACGCCTCCCATGTCATACATCACGTCACGCCTCCCATGTCATACATCACGTCACGCCTCCCATGTCATACATCACGTCACGCCTCCCATGTCATACATCACGTCACGCCTCCCATGTCATACATCACGTCACGCCTCCCATGTCGTTCATCACGTCACGCCTCCCATGTCGTTCATCACGTCACGCCTCCCATGTCGTTCATCACGTCACGCCTCCCATGTCATACATCACGTCACGCCTCCCATGTCGTACATCACGTCACGCCTCCCATGTCGTACATCACGTCACGCCTCCCATGTCGTACATCACGTCACGCCTCCCATGTCGTACATCACGTCACGCTTCCCATGTCGTACATCACGTCATGCCTCCCATGTCGTTCATCACGTCACGCCTCCCATGTCGTACATCACGTCACGCCTCCCATGTACATCACGTCTCGCATTACGTCACCCATTTAAAGCGCAGTTTTGCTTCTACTTTTGGAATTTCATACGGTTAAAAATTTTTAATTTTACTGATGTTCCATTTCAGGCAGGCTTCCTCAGTTATTGTTGCTGCTTGCTCCTAACTACTTCCTGTTGTGGACGTTCGTGGAAAACTTGTTCTAAATTTGGGTATGGCTTTATGTACACATATAGCTCGTGCATCTTCGCATGTTGCACTCTCGATGGACGAGCTCTCTGATTCTATTTGACATTTTCTTTTTCTTGCATACTCGGTCATTATGATCAACCTTTGAATTCTTGGAGGCATGCTTTCAGCTTCCAGTGCTGAAATTCCTTATATAATTCGTTGGTTGGCTGCTGTCACACATAGTGGCGTCCAAAATTACAATATAGAAAAAATGTTCAGAAATTCTGGGAACTTAATTTTTCCCACCGGGGTTCCATGACGGTTTTTCATTCACTTTTACGGGCTGTAACGGAGTGCAGCTTGGTTTTCACGCTGATCGGACCTTAAAGTGTTTCTGCAATGAAGGAACTTTATCTGCCTCTATTCCAGACTTTCTTTCCGTTTTTCTGCGCGTATGAATTTCCGCGTCATAATAAGGCGAATTTCACATTTCCAAATGTGATCTTGGTTTACGTGCTACCGTATACGTCAGTACATATTGCTCATTGATTTAGTCATGTCGTGCTACAACCCTTCACCACCATCATCCTAATCTTAACCAATCATATACTTTGTGTTCTTTTAAGATTTCATTGACGCATCTTGATTGGGAAGATGCGTCAGGATTTGAGGGCCACTCACCTAAAGATCAGCACCATTCATTACGGAGGGCTAGTGTTAGCTTTTCTCTCGTTATGTGTTGCTGCCGATGTTTTTTTTTGTAATTTTCTCGGTTACCCAAAGTTGGTGCGCGTCAGGTGTGTAAAACAGGCTTGGTGGCATGCGCCCTCTTGATATCAGCGCGCGCTCGGTGTGCTCTTTAGCTTCTGTACATAGTTAGTGCCAGGAAAATGAGCGCTCTGCAGCGCTGCCCGTGCTCGGTCGCCATCGAAGGTCTTATTCAATATCTGAAGGTTTCATTTTTCCAATCCATAGGTAGGATTTTATTAAACTTTTCATTGTTGTCTTATGTGGCTGTTTTATTCTTCTGCACGATACTTGGGGAACGCTGCCGGTTAAGAGTTGAGCTTCATTGTAAGCTTTCATTACCGTGTCCTGATGAACCTGTAATTCTTGAAAATAGCAAGATTTGGCTCCGATCGTTCGCACAGCTGAGCTCTTTAATGGATGTGACCGCGTCACGACAAGCTGTGCAGTCCTGTGCAATACCTCTACATTTTGTTTTTCTAATCCATAGCTAAGATTTCATTAGCATTATTCTCCGAGAGGGCTAAGTAGTTCATTTTTCCAAGTAGGGAGGCTGCTTCCCAACGCAGACTTGAGTGATTCTTAGAGGCGCCACTGGGAGCATCAATGTCCCGTATTACTGCACACATTTTGGGACCGCTAGCCACTTTATTTTGATGTTATGTTACCAGGACTTTACACGTTGGCTGCGATGAGTTCAACTCAAATTTAAAGTCAGAACTTGTTAGAAGTTTAAAATTTCATTAATACCAAACATTAACTGGGTATATTAAATACCATTAATTGTGAAAGATTGATGAAAATTTCCAAACGACCCATCTGTGGGTCGTTTCGTTGCCGGAAAAACTGTAGCACAGTGGTTCTTAACCTTGGGGGTGCGAGCCTCCGCAGTAAAGCCTGATTTTTCCCTGTAGTGTTTTTGACAAAAGAGTGAACTTGCAATGTTGAACATGGTTGAGGACCTATTTACAGCATTCTTTGTTGTGCGCTCTTATTTACCAGCCCATCTGCACACAATTTCCCCTGACAATACTTGAGGAGGGCGTGTAGTAAAAAAAAATTAAGAACCACTGCTGTAGCACGACCCACCGATGGGTCGCATCGCAAGCAACGTGTTTATCCCGTCATGAACAAGCAGACCGTTGCGACTCGAGCCTCTGTTCTTCTGTGATGATCATCTTGAACGCTGTAGCCTCTCATGTTTTCTTCGTGCGCTGTTTTTTTTTTGTTCTAATGTTAGGATATAATTGACACAATAATAATGATAGTAATAATATGTTGTTTGGCTAAGTGAATACGATTGCTGTGCTGATATAGATGAACAGGTTTGCTTTCACTTCCTACTTGATGCTGGCCGACTTCATCTGAGACAAAACAGTTTCCGTGTTTGCTCTTATGTTCATGGTTGTACATTTATTCGTGTATGGTACTGGAAATAAACTCTTTCGAGCGCTCGTGAACCCATTCTTAGGTTTCGTGATCGGTCTGAACCCCACAGTCGATTGTAAATAAATTGACGAGCCAAAAAAGAAGAGCTCTTCTTACTTCAAATCTTGAACCGCTTTACCTTGATATTGGTGCAAAGTAACTCTGAGGGAGAATTTCACCCTCGCCCTAAAGTATATTTTTTGGCTTTTAATCAGAAAAGAGACGCTAATCAAAATTAGTCCGAGCTTCTGCAAGGCATCCCTAGAGGTGTCTGACTCGTCCACGTTTGAGGTTTGTGTTCGCTTCCATCAACACATTGACTGCGATGGGTTACTGAAGTTCAGTATTCAACTCAAATTAAAATTCTGAATTTGGTAGCAATTCCATAAATACCAAACATTAACTGGTTCATTAAATACCATTAATTTAAAAAAGATTGTTGGAATGTTTCAAACGACCCATCGATGGGTCATTTGGCAGCAGGAACGACTTGAGCACGACCCACCGATGGGTCGTATAACAAGCAACGTGTTGAAGCGCTGGCGCCCAAAGGTTAAGGGGACTAGAAAGTGAAGTGTAGGTGAATCTCTTCAAGTGCTCGCTGTGGCAGTGTGGTGCAAGGTGCGAGCAAGAACTGTAGTTAGGTCCGTGTTGCAGTGAAGGACTCTTATCCATGCTTCAATGTTGATTATCAACATTATCATTATTGGTTCGTGTTTTTTAATTAAATTCTGAACTACATGAGGTACCGCAGTGCGAGCGCGTAGTAGGGAGTTAACTTGTGCCCTCGATTGTTTTTGTGAGCAACGAAGCCTTGCGCTTCTGTCTAATGACGGTCCACTCGGTCAGCTAGCTCTGGACATGCGCGATGGCTTTTGGCCTTTCAGACCGCCAGCAGCGATCCACTTCGTCGAGTAGCCTTCGTTTTCTAGGTCCAGCTTACAAGTCCGGTGCTTTCAGTGTGAAACTTTCGTGATGAGTTCTTTTTTGACGTTTCGTGTTTATTCTTATTTGTAAGCTTTTCGGTAACTTTAAGTAAGCAGGTACGAGGTGAACTCCGGTCACCCTCCTCTCAAGTGGTCAAACTTTTTTATTTGTATCTCAGAGTGTGTTTCATCATGTCTCCTATTTTGTATGGCATTATCATGTATTATAAGTATTGTATTTCCATTAGGTTTATGTTAAGTTATTTTAGTGTTCATGTTTGAACAACTCGACACAATTAAGGCTCGGCTATTTGGGTTTGCTGTTTTGACTAAAGATGCAGCCGGTCACACGACCTAAGGCCTAGATGTTCTAAGGATCCATTGTCAATTAACAGATACACGTTGTTGCTGCTGATCCTTTTGCGTATCTGTACTACCTGGTGACTTATATTCGAGCTTCGGTGCAAGACATGACATGGTCGTAACTCATTTTGACGGCAGTTGCGCCGATATTAGGCTGTTCGTGTGACTGTTCTGATGCAAACTCCAATGCTCCGTTGAATTTCTGGTGTCGATGCGTCTCTATTCTGCCTCTCTGCGGATGCAGTCGCCAGCATAGCATGTCCGGTAAGCCATGCTTCAAAATTTTGTCGATGAAGAAGTAGGAATCTCTAGTAACCCCCATCTCCTTGCTACATGTGATACTAACATTGTTCGTCAGCCTGGCAAGTTATAGGTTAATTATGTGTGTATTTTACATTCTAATAATAGTTTCTGGACAACGAGGCCTTTTTGGATTTTGTTCAGTGATTACCGTACTGATTTTAAGCAACAGATACCCTGAAGCCTTGGAAATGGTTGACAGATGTCTTAGACTTGACTGAAAATAGTAAAACATCTTTTAAACCTTGGAACTCGTCCTGGCTGCCTGGCCGCGAATTTTAGCGTTTCGTTAAGTCAAATTAAGCCTTTATTGTCCGAATTTTTTTGCTTGTATTACTGTCGCTGCAACCACCGTCTTTGGACCGGTGCGGAGTCGGCATCAAGTTGTCAATGACATCAGAATTACAGAAAAACTGTCGCTCGGCTGTGAACTTTGAAGAACGCATTTTGGCGCAGCTTCGACAGGAAATAACGTTTTGAAATCTTCGTGGACGGCAAAGGAGAGACTGTTCTTTCTAGTGATGTGCTGGAGGCGTTGTCAATAGCTTCTGTCATTTGCTGGTTAGTGACCGCTCATGAGGGCAATGCAGGGCTCTTGAGCTCCTCTTGCGATGTTATACTGATAGTGCGCGCTCCCGCAAGTGTACCTTGAAAGATTTGTGCTCTTCTGTGTTGTTGTGAGCTACTCGTCTTAAGATCAGCTATGTTCATTACAAAGGCCTTTCACGTGTGAGCTTTTCTTTTGTTATTAAGTGTTGCTGACCATGATTTTTTCTTCTAATTTTCTTTCTCTTTCATGAAGTCGATGCTTCGTTCTACAAAGATCCTGCTCTAGTCTCTATGTGCTGTACTTCTTTTTTTTTCTCTCGAGATAACATTTCATTTCATTTTCCTGCCGTCAATGTCAAAAAAAGCTTGGAAATCACACAGTTTCCACTCGATAAATATAAACTTCAAATTGAAGAAACTAATGGTAGCTTCAGGAACTTTCTTTCTCCACGCTCATATTGAGACCTGATCTGACAGCGAAGTTTTTGCATTTCAGTTCTCGTTTTTTTTCCGTTCAGCACTCGGTAAACATTGGAATGTTTCCGTTCCAAGCGGCCTCAGGTTCTGCGTGATGTGTGAAACTTTGTTCATGATCTGGCGTGATTTTTGAGTTGGAATTTCTTTTTTGCTCGTGGATCTGTATTCATAATAGATATATCTTTTTTAAGTTTTTTTATAATTCAATGAAATTAAAAGATGACATTTTATGATTGAATTCGCTTTGTTTTTAGTTTAATTGTTTCAGTTATTCCGGTTGGCTTGTGTTGCCAATATTGGCTATACTACTGGATGCCTCATCAGGTACTACTGACTTCTGATAAGGTGAAGGTGCTTGGACGAAGTGCATCCCTACCCGGATGCGTCGCTGGACCTTGTAGCGTTCACTAGGCGTTAATCCAAATCTGATCAGCCGATAAATCCAAACTCGATTACCAGCCGATAAATCCAAACTTGATTACGAGCCGATAAATCCAAACTTGATTACCAGCCGATAAATGCAAACTTGATTACCAGCCGATAAATGCAAACTTGATTACCAGCCGATAAATGCAAACTTGATTACCAGCCGATAAATGCAAACTTGATTACCTGCCGATAAATCCAAACTTGATTACCAGCCAATAAATCCAAACTTGATTACCAGCCGATAAATCCAAACTTGATTACCAGCCGATAAATCCAAACTTGATTACCAGCCGATAAATCCAAACTTGATTACCAGCCGATAAATCCAAACTTGGTTACCAGCCGATAAATCCAAACCTGATTACCAGCCGATAAATCCAAACCTGATACGTTGAAGTCACACTGCTGGACCGTATCTCGATCATAGATTTTATCGCTCATAGATCATAGCTTCCTCAAGTAGGGTCGAGAGACTTCATTCGCGTGAGCAGTGCTTTGTGGAAGGCATAACAAAATATGTAAGCCGTATTTTTGCTTTCCTCTTTCTTGCTCTCGAATTATATTGATTGCTGCCGTATCTTTTAGACAAAATTTTGAATTTCTGCCTTCCATTTCATTCTTTGTTTTTTTCCACGTTTCACATGACAAGTTGTGGTCTTATACAATATTTTTCTCAGTGCCGTAAAGCATCTTGTAGATTTCCTCATTATATATTACTTAGTGCGGTCTTTCTGTCAGCTTAGGTTACCTCAGCTATGGACAGGCCTTTGGGACTTGGATCTTTCGTGTTCAATTAACTTTCAGTTTCCATACCTTTCTTTTTACTTCATCTCATTCTTTCATAATCTTCATTCCTAACTGGTTGTAATATGGGCAAGGTATTCTATATGAAAACACACATGGTGAACAGCTACCCCGTTTTCTGCGGTCCATACTAAATGGTTTCTTCTTTTCGCTCTCTTGATCACATCTTTTGTGGCTAGGAAGTCTTGAACTAACGAACTCTTTCAGCTGCAACAAAATATGACATTCAGCTGCGGTGTCGAGTCTAAGAATACTGAGAATATAATTTCAGAGTTTTAGGTTACGCTCCCATGTAAATCCACCATCACCGTTCTTAATTTTCTTGATAGTGGCGACTTGGGCAGGTCACGTGTTGAATAACCGTAGCATCGATGCGACACCTGCGTTTTTTACTGCATAGTCGCGACACTGCGTAGCGCGGTAATTTGCGAGTTGTAAAGTGTAGGCTTGCAAGTGTCGCGCTCTGGCGCGTTGCTAGCTCTCGTCGCCTGTCTTGTATGTCGTTGTTTGTGCACTAATATACGCGTGGTGATCATGTTTCCCCTTAAGATCTAATGAAGTTTTTCCTACAGCAGGTAGATGTAGATATTCGTGTTAGCTTGGCTCGGGCTCGTTTTTTTTGGGTGTTCAACTGTGTTGTGGTCATCACATGTAAACTCGCTGCTCTTCATGTCCTTCACTCGAACTTCGCTGTATACGTTGGTCACGCTTCCCAGTTTGTACTGTTAGAACTGCAAGATCTCGTCTTCGTGTCGGCAACCCGTGGCTTGCCCTCGTAAGAGCACAACGAAGCATGAGACAATTATCGCCGTGCTCTGCCCGTGCATTCCCAGCCTAACTTTTTCGCCGCCTGCATGCATATTTTTCGCCACCCAAGTAATTAAATCGCTTGGGGGCGAAAAACATGCATGCTCCGGCGAAAAATTTACACTGGGTTGGAGTAGGTAGACGAGTTTTTTTTTCCCTAAAAGACATACGGTGGAACTATTTTAAACAGGCTCGAGAACTAACCACTAATTTGAATAGTTATTATAATCGGTCGTGAAAATCAGTCGTCAATTTGATTGGTATTGTAATAATCAAGCCTCGAAAACGAATCGTCAATTTGGTAACTATTAAAATCAGCCACGGGAACCAATCCTCTGTATAATTCCTATTTTAATGAGCGTGACAAGGCTCGTCTCATTACGAAAGGGACGTACGCGTCGCCCTGGACGCGTTCCATCTAGTGAAGACTCGTGTGAGGCCCCTAGTATCACACGGGACCTAACATCCAGCGAAAAGTTGTGTATGCCGCCGTCATCCCCAAATTTTCCTTTGTATGGAGAGTTAGTCGTAGGTACGGGAAGATGGCTACAAAAATGTCGAATACCCGGAGATGCGATGGTTTCTAAGTCGCCAAACTTTGATGCTGTTTTCTGACGTGTCTAAAAAGCAGCGTTTGGTTCCGTATGATTATGAGGGCCTCAAATGAGAGTGGGTCGCGTTTCCCCTCATGGTCCGTGCTCCAAATTCAGAATTTCATGGGGAAGATGCGCTGCTAACTTAGAGTATCAGTTCCTTGGTCTGCGTCAGCTACTGCTGCGCTGTCTGATGTTCATGTCCCGGTCTGCGATCGCTGTTACAAGGATCTATTTTACTTATGTCCTGACTGTAGTGGAATTGGTACAGTGAAATTCTTGGCCTCGTCGTATTCTCCTCAAACTCTCTGGACGAGAGTGGTTACCAATGGCTTCACCAAGTGTTCACTTGGGAGATGGACCCCTCAAGACAGTTCAGTGTTATTTAGGTAAACGTTTTCGTAAGCTTTTTTTTAGCTCACATGACATTTTGAATTCAATTCGTGTACTAATTACGAGCTGCATGACATGTTTCAGTTGTGCTGAAATACGTTTGAAATCGATGAATACAAGCACACGCTTATGCCTTTACTGGTGACCACCGTTTGTGTTACCAGCTGATGTCCATTTGGTTCATTTGATCCCACGTGACATTGTCACTATGTTCAGTAATGGTTCGACACAGGTTAGGTGTCGACAGAAGCACGTGATAGTGTTGACGCTATTGTATTTTGAGTGTAACAAGTGCTTTAGGCGAAACTATCGATTCCTTTCTGTAGCTTTGATTAGAATTAGATGTGCAGATGTGCAACTGCGCGCTTATCTCAAGCCAAAAAGGAAGGAAAAAAAAAGATACCCATGCACCGATCACTCAGGGGTAATACGGGAAATACCGAGCTAAAACTTAGATAGGTCATCCTTTTGTTACAATAAAATACGTTTTTGTTTTGTTACGGATCGTCTTTTTTCAGCTCAATGCTGTCCTGTTTTTCAGCTGCTGCTACTACTACTTTCTTCTCATTTCATGAACTTCTTTCTTGACTCACTATTTCTATGCATCTTGCGCATAGATTACGCATTCACTAAGTCCACACTAAATTGTTTCTTCCTCTATTTGAAATGTCTCTGTTGCGGTTAGGGAGACTTATACTAACATCTAATCTAATTTACCCTCTCGCCGGTAACAATTTATACCTGTAAAGCTTCATTAAATTTTATGTGTGGATATTACCATTTAAATTTTGTTGCCAAGTGTCTATCAGGCTGCGCTGTTGCACGAGTACGTGAGTACCAGAGCTCTTTAAGCGGCCCATAGACGATCAATTTTATTGTCAATGTAATGGACAATGATGAATATTGACAATTTAATTGATCGTCTGTGAGCTTGATTGACGATCGTCAATTAATTAACTTTGTGGGCAACGAAAAATTTCATCAATATATTGAGTCAATGATATTGACAATTGCATTGATCGTCTATGGGCTGCTTTAGAGTTGGTAGGAGTTCGTATTTAGGGAAGCCACCGACTGTCCTGTTGCTGGTGTCAAGCGTACGCCCATCTTCATGTTCCTTCAGTCTTGCAGATCGTCCTCTCATCGAACCTAGCAGCAAATTCAGTCATAGTGTATGAATGGACGCGTAGTGTAAGAATATAAATGCATATATTTATTTTGTCTAGCTCCAGCGAACAATGGTTGTTAACATACGATGAAAGATAAAACGTGTTTCATTTCCTGTTTCCACAGGAGTAGTAAAATTTGCTGTGGAATTTCGACCTTAGATTTTAAGTTTCCGTTCTTAGCTGAGAGAAGGCCTGCGCTGACGGATTTTAGCCTGTAGTATAGTCAGGGATGTTGTTCGTCGTGGAAGTCTCCTAGAGCGAAAATGTGAGGTTCCGTACTTCAATTTAGCTAGGTCTCCCTTTCTTCAAACTATATTGATTTTGTTTTGTATAATAATAATAATAATAATAACTCAGTTAACGACAGCTTCGGTAATAAACTATTTAGCTGTCGCTTTGGCATTCAGGCCAAAGTTGAACCACAACAATACAAGTTCACCAATATTTCAGATTACATTACATCGCATAGTATACACAAAATACATTTCCAGGTTCCACAGATCACCTCTACCATATGCAAGTCACAATCGATCCTTGGTATTACAATCCACCACTTCAAGTACACCTGAACCCTTTGGGCAGCCCGACCCCTATGGGGGTTTCAGCTGCCCACCCATTTATGGCCGGGCGCCTTACCCACGCTGAAACCCCCGGGGTATCAACATAGCGCGCCCGGCCATATTGCTCGTTCATCGTCTATACTGCCAAAATCAGAGACATCCTCCGCTGAAGCAATGAGTGTAGTTTGAGGAATTACATTGCATTATTCCACAAACTTGGCTAGTGACCATTACAAATAACCGTTTGGTACAATAAGATTGACTCCGCTCTTTTCCATTTGTTCTTATAAATTGCCAAATACATTTACTTCTTTCACAAATTCTAGAACTTTGTGAATAGGTCCACCGTCAAATAACAGCTTAGCCACACTGACGCTTCCTCCAGTGACTGGTCGAAGTACTCTGTCTCTTGTTTGCTGTAGCGCAACACACTCCACCAAAAGATGCTTCACTGTCAAGACTGCTACTCCACACCATCCGCATAAAGGTCTCTGTCCAAGAGCTTCCGGGTCCAAGAGGTAGCTGTGGGTTAGTGCCGTGTGGTTCAGTCGCAGCCTGTTGATGGCGACTTCTTCTTGGCGATTTACCTTACAGCCCCTCGTCTTCCATCTTCCGGGACATGTTTTTATTGCTCTGACGATTCTACACGCCTCTTGCCATTCACAATTCCAGATCTCGTATGATCGCTTCCTTATTACAGGGAACCAATCTCGGTACGGAATCAACACAAATTCGGCTGGTCTCAATGCTGCAGCCCTTGCAGCCTGGTCTGCACGCTCATTCTCGGTGACACCCACATGCGCTGGGACCCAGCTGATCGTGATGTTCTTGCCCTCTTCAATGATTTGATGCATCTCTAGCATTATCTTCTTTATAAGTTCATTGTTTTCTGCATAGTGGTCGATTGCTTGTATGGAGCTCATGGAGTCGCTGCATATCACAAAGTTGCGAGAGGGTGTTTCTTTTATTATACTTATAGCGAGCCTGATAGCGTGTAGTTCTGCTGTCATGATGCTTGCAACAACTGGCAAAGAGAGAGTTTTGAGGAGAGTTCCCATTACTGCTGCTGCTCCAACTCCTGTCGGAGACTTGGAGCCATCTGTGTAAATGATCTTACAGTTCCCAAATTTACTGATGTTTTCTTGATGGATGTGCTTCAATACAGATGACATCATTTCCGTTTTCTTCCAGTCTGCCATGTGCTGCTCAATTTTAGGTCTCTGTAGCTTCCATGAATAGTACTTAGGTGTGAAGGAGGGTTGCACTGGTTGTGTAGGAATGTTATACTCGGTGATGATCTGGCGAAGTCTCTGGATAATCGGTTCTGAGAGACATTTACGGCTTGTAAAAAATAATTCCAGGTTTGAGTTATTGATGCAACTATATGCTGGATTCAGGAAATGGCACTTGAGTTTAAAGTAATATCTAAGCAGCAAATCTTTCCTTCGCAGGTCTAAACTAGGCTCATTGCAGATGACATGCAGGTCCGCTATCGGTGTTGTCTTGAACGCCCCTGTGCTTATGCGCATTGCCTCGTTCGCCACAACATCTAGTTCTCGCAACGCCGTTTTGCTCGCAGAGCCATATACTATACAGCCATAGTCTATCTTGGAGCGGATGAGCGATCGATACAACCGCATCAGGACTTCCTGATCTGCGCCCCACGTGTAGGAAGAGACTGATTTCATTAAATTTAAATCCTTACTGCATTTGGCTTTAACCTTGTGGATATGGGTGATCCAATTGAGTTTCTGGTCCCAATGGAGTCCGAGAAATTTTGTGCTATCAACCATGGGAATAGTGTTGTCCCCCAATTTTAACGTTGGAATGAGCATAGGTTCCTTTCTTCTGTAGAACTGCATTGCTGTAGTCTTTGTAGGCGAGAATCTGAATCCGTTGTACTTGGCCCAATGAGTAACTCGGTCTATTGCTGACTGCAAGGTTCGTTGAATTTTGATGCTGTCGTAGTCGGCGTACGCAATGAGAAGGTCGTCCACAAACAAGGAACTGAAAATGTCCTCCGGGATTTCCTCTGCCAATGAATTTATTTTGATAGCGAACAGAGTCACACTCAATGTACTACCCTGTGGTGTTCCTGTAGCAAGCTCAGTTGAAGAGGACGTTACATCTTGCACTCTCACACGAAATGTCCGGTCCTTCAGAAATTCTCCCACAAATTTCGGTAATCTTCCCCTCAAGCCGGCAGCTGCAAGATCTCTTATTATTCCGTAGCGCCAAGTTGTGTCGTATGCTTTCTCTAAATCAAAAAATACCGCCATAACAGTTTTATCACAGGCCAACGCCTTCCTTATGTACGTATCAAATCTCACGAGATGATCTATCGTCGCTCGATTTTTCCTGAAGCCACATTGAATGTTAGTTAGTATTTTATTATTTTCGAGATATTCCATTAGTCTTCTATTTATCATTTTTTCATAGGTTTTACATAGACAACTGGTCAATGAAATGGGTCTATAGTTAATCGGGTTGCTGTGGTCCTTGCCAGGTTTTGGGATTGGGATTACAATTGCCTCCTTCCACGGTCGAAAGACATATTCTTTAACCCACAGCATGTTGTATACTTTCAGTAAGTAGTGTTGCGCGTTGTCTGGCAGGTTCTTGATCATGAGGTTACTGACGTTGTCTGGTCCGGGTGTTGTAACTCTATTGCTCCTGATGGCCGATGTTAATTCCTGCATGGTGAAGAGCTCGTTGTAGGGTTCACTGTTGTCACTCATGAGGTTGATTGGAGTTTGTTCTGTCAGTTGTTTGTACAATTTAAATTCGTCCGAGTAGTTAATGTCGCTGGATACGGTTTTGAATGTTTCTGCTAATTTTTCTGCTATTTCACTCACAGAAAAGGATTGAGCATCTCCATCATCAAGTATTTTTATTTGCTTTTTTGCTCGGCCACGAATTCTGTTAACTTTGTCCCAGATGTTGCTGCTCGGTGTATTGGTGTTGAGAGTCGAGACGTACTCTCTCCAGCTGTTTTGTTTTGCCTCCCGGAATGTTTTCGCTGCAACCGCTCTCGCCCTCTTCCACTTCACCTTGTCTTCCATCTTCCCAGTCCTCTTATACAGCCTGTAACCCTTCTCTCTTTCTCGCCAAGCAGCTTTACACTCGGCCGTCCACCAAGGCTTAGCGTAGACACGTCGTCTTTTGTATCTAGGCACCCACTTCTCAGCAGCATGGGTGAATCTCGAGTATAGCTCCGTAATCGCAGCTTCCGGGTCTTCTGGCATTTCGAGATCTTGCACATTTTTCCAAATCTCATCCTGTCGGTACTGTTTCCAATTGCCCATCTTGAAATTCCATCCCTCAGTCTCATCGCGCCCGTCTGCCTGCCGTACTGATAAAGACAACGTTATCGGATAGTGGTCGCTGCTCAAGACGGAAGGGAGTACAGAGAACTGTATGTCTGGTGTAATGTCAGGGGAGGTTAGGGTAAGATCTATGGTTGTTCCTGAGATATGGGTTGGGGTGTTATCGTTAATTATATTGAAATTATGTGAAATGAAATTCTGCAGCACTCGTCCTCGTCTATCGATTGTATCATTTCCCCAGTCGCTATGATGGGCATTAAAATCCCCCATTATGACAGCTGGCTTTGGTAAGGTTTTCATTATCGTAAATACTTCTTCAAGGTTTGCATTTGATTTTGGTGGTAGATACACTGATGCGACCGTGATGACTTTGTACCGGCTTAGACATATTCTCACTGCTATTACTTGGACCGATGATTGGATTTGGATCTCCTGTGTGGGCAGCGATGAGTGGACATACAATGCTACTCCTCCGTGGAACCGGTGATTATAATGGCCTTGTTTGCAGTAACCGTTGTATCCCACAAGAGGTGATACGAAATCGTTACCATAAAAGGTCTCTTGCACCGCTAACACTGCAGGTTTAAAAGTATCCACGAGGTTAATGACGTCTTCTTTGGATGACGCCATACCCTGTACATTCCACTGAATGAATACAATCTCTTCTTGTGCCATTATTTCCACCTGCGCTTACTTTCTTCAAGTGTCCGTCGCTCAAGCTTTTTCCCTTCTTCTCTGCCCCTCGGCGATCTCCTCCGGTACTCTTCCCTTGGGGTTCCACGTCTCTGCCGTCCTGCTCTTTCTCTTGGTCTGAAACGATTTGCCCTTCTTAGTTCCTCCTCATAATTATCTCTGTCCATCTCTTCTGTTCCTCCTTGCGCTTTATGAGTATACTCATCAAAAATCTTTCTCGTCTCTCTTCTTCTGGATTCTCTCTCTTCCTCAGGTGCAGCTGTTACGCACTCAAGGTTGACTATTGTTGTGAAAAGTCTTCCTGTCTGGGGGCTTTCACAAACCACTTCCGTTCTCCTTGGCTCCTCCCCTTCACTCATGGACGACAGCCTACTCCTCCTCTCGTCCAGTTCATTGGTTTTTCCGACTTTCTTCCTGCTTTGCTGGTGTTCCGATGTTGTTTCCTGGTCTTCTTGACGGTTTCTCTTCTTGGTCGATACCTCTGTTTTATCTGGGTCGGTGCGTGTAGCGACTGCCTTAGCAAAGTTCATGGAAGAGTTGGGATGTCTGTGGTGGAATAACAGCCTGGCTTGGCCCTTGGAGACTCTTTCCCTGTTCTGAATCATCAGAATTTCTTCCTCGATTGCTCTGATCCTGCAAACTTTCGCACCAGCAATATGTTGCTCCCCGCAATGGTGACACTTGATTGCATCCGATTTGCAATCATCAATTCCGTGACCAACTGAACTGCATCTTGAGCAGATTTGTTCTCCTTGGCAGTACTTTATCCCATGACCGTATTCCTGACATTTCCTGCACAACATAGGTTTTGGTTTTATCTCATATACTTTAGATTTGGCTTGCTCCCCTGGTATGTCGATGTATTCTGGAATTATGGGCTGCCTGAATGACATTAGAATGGGCTTGGCTAATTGGTTTCGAGGCTTTATCCATGTTGCGGGAATCGCATCTTGCACACCGCAATTTTCTAAAAGACCTTTTTTGAATTCTTCGAAGTTGCTTAAGTCGTACTCGTAAATGTATACAAGCCCCTTTTGGACGGCGAAGTTGAGATTCTCTTCTACGGAGACGGGTAATTGGTTCAGTTGATTCAGCTGCCTCATCCTTTGGCTCTGTGATGCATCACATACTTCCACTGTAAATACTGTCTTGTTGCGAGATCTGATTGCTTTAGGTTTGCTGCCAAGATGCTCGGAGATGCACCTTTCCAGGAGCCACGGCGTCATCTTCCGCCTGTGAGCTTCGTTCATCTTGCAGTCAAAGTGGGTGATAAATTTGTTAGATTGTTGTACTTGCTCGATTTCACTTGTACCTTCTCTAATTTGCTTTGCTCGTCTCATGGTCACTTTTTCCTTTTCTATTATCTCCAGCAAACTTCTTTCCTCCACTTCCCTCGCACACAAGATGCTCCCAGCAGAATGAGGGCCCTCGCAGTGAGGACACTTCAGTTGATCAGACGTGCAGTTCAGAGAGGTGTGCCCCACCTCAGCGCACTTCCTGCACACAGCTGAGGTGTTGCGACAGCGCTTGGCAGTGTGCCCATATGCTTGGCAGTTAAAGCACATCATCGGCTTGTTTTTGAATGGGTACACTTTGGTGTCTTGTCTTTCCCCTGGAATGTAAATGCTATATGGGACATTCGGTTGTCTGAAAGTTATAAGGAAGGCTTGGGTCTCCGGATATCTTGGCTTAATGAAGGTAGCTTTGGTAACTTCCACAACGTTGTATTGTTCTTGGAGTCCAGTCTTGAATTCTTCGGTATCCGTTATGTCAAAGTCGTTGATGTAGATGAGGCCAACTGAATGATTAAATCTGCTGTACTCAGCAGTCTGACACGGTACACCCTCCACGCCTGTTAGGTCAACAATCCTCTCTGCTTGCTCTGCGCTTCGCACCTCCACCATCATCATTTCATGGCTCATACTGAAAATTCTCTTTGGCTTAGCGCCAGTTACTTCTTCAATGCTTTTAATGATGTCAAAAGGGTTCACTGTCTTCTTTCCAGTGTCGAACGTGACGGAGAAGTACCTAGGAAAGTACTTCTCCTCAGCAAGTGTTAAAGGGACATATTTCCTTCTCTCTTTTTTTGCAGCTTTCCTGTTATCCGGTCCTGGTACTTTTAAATTTGCTGGGGCGCCAGACTGAGCCGACAACACCGCTTTTTCTATTTCTGCCAACTGCTTCTCAATTTTCATTATCTCCGTGGCACTCAGGTCAGCAGGCATACTTTCCTCGTTTTCTTCACTAAGCCCATTGAGCATTGAATCTATTGCTTTTTTAATCCTTCTCTTAGTACTTGCAATCTGGCTTATTCGCTCCATCTCACCAACAGCGCCTCCTTTGGTTCCCTCGCTGCATAACCGATGTAAGTCTTCCTCTGATCCTCGTTGAGGACCCGCTGAATTCTCTTCACTCATTTTGAATTTTATTTGGGGCGGGTCCCCTTGATAAATCAAGGGGGCCGGGTTTTCTCACACTTCTAGCACAGAACAATTCAAGATAACCACACAAAACTAAAAATACAAGACCCAGATGTTAGTGGGCGCCCCCCACGTTGGTTCTACCCACTGACAACACTCCTATAAATAACCTGATGAACACTGTGTTGACAATTTACATAAAAACTATGTAATGAGTTACAACTCCAAATGGGTATAATAACAGTACCACCTCGGGAAGGTGTGGGTGGGCTGGAATACTTGTTATGAGCAAGTAATCCTTATCAAATCCTTGTCTGTAGACGGTTCCCTTTACGATACAAATAATGATAACATAATTCGGCACCAGTAAAACGTGGTAAAGGGAACAGTGAAAATTCCTAAGCCATCTTTTGATTCACTGCCTTCCGATTTCTAGCACCTTTTTTCTTACTCTTATCTTGTTTCTTTCAACTAAATGATCCTAGATTTCGCATTCCCTCAAGTCCAAATTGAAGAGGGCTTTCTTCCTTCCTCTCTTAGGAACGCTTTCGTTTTGGTGAGGGAAGCTTAAACTAACGCGTCTAATCTATTCCACGGGGATTTTTATTGACACGAGCATTACTTCCGTGTCGGGAACGTCAAAGTTCACTAAACAGTTTCAACTGGTGATGTGAGAGTCCTAAGCCAAAAAAAAATGTTTCAACTGGTGATGCTCAAAACTCGCTTGAACAACGGTAGCGGAGGAGTGTTCCTGTTTCGTTGAACTGCAAACACAGGAAGGGAGGCGATGCTTAGCAAAAGTTACAAATACGAGCAAGATAGCTGTGTTTATGAAAGATGGCAAAAATATGTCGAGAAAGTGCCTCTTCGATATTATTTTCTTGGTCTCAGAATAATAGTGTGAATTGAAGCTGCTATAAAACATGCATGAATTGAGACCTTGGAGTGGAGGAAAATCAAAACAAACGTGCTTATAAAATTTGATTGCAAGGGAGATATCAGAGTGGAAGGTCGTATAAAAACTCTGTGCTTAGCGTATACATAAAATGAACATTACGACACAACAGTCGTACTTTGTTACTAGCAGTTCTAGCCTGGCTGTTACAGAAGTTGGATAGCTGCACAACGCAGTTTATCTGGAAAACGGCGGGGCTTAAGATTTGTCTCGCATACACTGGCCGATCCACTGAAGTGCCCTGATGGGACCAGCCGCTTGGTAAGCGCATCTCTGTAAGAATCCGCGTAAATTCAATTATGAGCACTCGACCTGCTTCACTAATTGACACATTTATCCAAAGAGGCCCACAGAACAGTGTTGAAACTAATAAATAACAATAGATATAAATCAATTATGATATGGCACAAGTTTCCTCTCAAGCGAGGCTGGAGAAGGAACGATGCCTTCGAGGTCTGATCCACGGGATCTAAGCTCCATCACAGGAAGTGTAAGCAGTGTGTTAACCACACTGATTGCGATAACTTTTAAACTATTTCTTGTGCTTTGACTTGATGAAATTGTATAATTATGAAAAATTGGAATGTAACACGGGCGCCAACACAGAATACGTGTTGTTTACAATCTTGTACAAGACTTCGAGCAACTCGTGTCTTTTATTTAGGTAGAGTTAACCTGTCTCGTGGTAGACGTCTGGTGAAATTTGCTTCTCATTTGGATAGAATTAACCTGTTTAGTACTGTCTAGTACTAGACTGCGGGAGAAAAAAAAGCTTGTACCTGAACAAAATTGGCCTGTTTTTCTACCGCGTAGCACTAGACTTCTAGCGACTAATGTCTTTTATCTGGATAGAGTTATGGCCAAAATAAAAACGATATGTTTGAATGGTAGATGAGGATGCGCGTCGGAGCGTAGCTGAGACGAGAGTATTGGGCATCGCACTGGTGACAGGTGCATCGATATGCGCTAAGCTAAGAAATGATAAATTTGAGGAAATATTCCAAATTCTTTTGTTCCTGATATGAGAAATGACAAAATACTTATTACGCAGCAGGGAGCATGACAGACTTAGGTAAATTGAACACTAGCTCGGTTAATTCCTCAAAGCCATGGAAACGCCAGTCAAAAGGATGTTAGATGTTACGCATAAGCATGTCCAGAAGTGATGGTAGAGTCAGGGCACGTGGCGCAGAGAAGAAGGATAATTCTACACTAGTGTTGTAGAGAATATTGAATAAGTGTTCCTGTTTTCTCTCTGAAGTCACAACTACCAATGTCGACTGATTGCACGAGCTGTTGATTTTGGACCAGCGGTTCGATCTACCTTCTGCGAAAAGTGAGAATTTGAGACAGGACGCTCCTCCGTCCCTCTGATAACGTCCTAGATCTTATCAGAGAATAAACGGACTTCTGTTTGGGCAGACAACAAGCGATTTATGACATCCACCACTGGAGATGATAAAACGAGTGCCTCGCACTGCTTGAACACAAAACTTTCTCTTCAGGTAGCCGGCTAATTCATAGTGACTATGTACAGTGAGAAACACAGACGTCATTTCTGAGAGTACAGCAAGTTTTCACTATCGCACAGAAGCAACGTAGTGTTTGCTTGGAAAGTCTATCAACGAAATTTGTCCCCCGCGAAAATCTGTGATTGACAGTCCGATCATCTCTGCAGAAGCTTCCACTGATTTAAAATTCGACAGGCTTGTATTCGTACATCCACTGTACACGTAGAGCTTCATTTCAGACTATGTCACATAAGTAAGTCCTTCATAAGGTTCTTCCTAAAGTTGAAATGAGTTGTGTTCGAGTTCTTAACATCGAAGCATTGCTGAAAAATTTGTACACGAAATCCCCATCAGGTTAAAAGTTTCCTCATTCTCCTGCGCTGCATTTGGATGCGCCATCCATAACCTTAAAGCTACAGGTAAAATGATCTTAAAGCTATGGTGAAAATTATTTGAGCAGCTAAAAGTCTTGTTTCTTAAACCAGCATAAAATTGAGACCCAAATGATCTGGCAGCCTCCCACGAAGACCACCCTCATGTGGGGCGGCAGAAGCTTGAAGTTGATGAAGTTTGCCGGCACCCAGAAGCAGCTCGCCGTCTGGAAAATGAACCACCAATGGAGCACAACACTAAAATATAACTGTATTTTATCGCTCTTGAGTTCTAAACTGATCCTGTGGCAGCGGCACGCTCTCTATGAATTTTTCACTGAAAAATTTGGCCATTGTAATAGACTTAAGAAACATTTACCTCTGTATCACCTGTGGTAAATAAATTGTTTAAATAAAATTCCGTACAATGCACGTTAGACTGAAAATTATGATCAGGATAAAAATTGATTACTCTCCCGCGATAGATTTCAGTTAAAATTCCAAGGAACCAAAAAAAGACAAATAACATTGAGGGAATTTAAGGCCACAAGTAATATGCATAGATTTTTGTTCGACATTAAGGGATGCTGTTGCCCAGATAATGTCTCGGAAGTTATAGTGCGAAACGTACGAACATGCATGTAAATGTAGGAGTGAAGAGCATTATTTCAGAATTTTATTTATTTGACAGCTAAGAATTTACCGTTGATGTTAACCTACAATTAAATATTGCAAATATTCCGTTCTTGCAATGAAGGTTGGTATTGACTCCACCTCCCACTTACCATGAAAGTAGGTATTGACTCCACCTCCCACTTACTATAAAAGTATCAACTCCACCTCCCACTTACTATAAAAGTATCAACTCCACCTCCCACTTACTATGAAGGTAGGTAGTAACTTAGCCCTCCACTCCGCCAGTAAGTGTTCCTTGCGCTCCATAGCACTCATACCTGCAAGAATCGAGCAAGAAGCTTAGCGAATGCTACGTCGCAATCATTGTAGTGCAGCTACGGTCCCAAACAACGCAGCTTTAGTCGTATTGTCTGCAGGAGAGAATGTTCCACAGCTCCCTTCTGAGATATTTTACATCTTCTCAGACAGTGACCGCGCAACTGTTCACATATCGTTCACATGAACTGTTTAGTATCGCTAAATGAGAATTGGAATCAGAATTGAATGTTAGCTGGGTTTTCTAGCGAATGTCTTTAAGCTTGTTTTTTGAATTCAATTAAAAAATCGTGTCCGAAAAGGCAAGATTAGATTATTAGTTAGTTTAAGCCTCCCTATCCGAGACAGAGGCGATCCAAAGAGAGGAAGGAGAAAGGCACCATTGAGTATGGAGTCAAGGAAACGTGGAATCTACGCAAAAAAGGCATAGAAACGGTAAGTTGAGAAAGGAGATTATGGAACAAGATCAAAGTTGAAGAAGAAAATAGTAGGTGCTGAAAAATAGGATAGCAGTGAACTGAAAAAAAGATGGTCCTTAACATAACAAAAACATTTTATTTCAACAAAAAAAAGCCTACCTAACACTCAGCTCGAGCCCTCACATTTTCCCCTTGGGATTGCTAATTTTCATAGATACAATAGTTGTATCCCCCTGAGAGGTGAAAAAGCAAGTTTTGGGCTTGAAAAAATACCCGAAAATCAGAAAGCACAAAAATTCTGCTAAAGCATACCAAAACAGACTCTCTTCTACTTGGCATGGATTATCAACCATCACACTTTGGACTAAGAAGACCATTATTCCAATCCAGTTCCGCAACCGCCGCATTATCACTTGAGAAAAGCAGTTTTTTTCTGGCAATTAAAGAAACAGGAAAAAAGTGAGGGGAAAACAACTATTAATACAGATTCTACTTAGCTATCTCTTTAAGCATAAAAGCTGATCGACCATTGTAAAAAATAATAACAATAATCCAGCGATTATAGAGATGTTTTTACACAAGGCAGGGGCTGCTCAGTCTGTCTGTAGCATTCCTCAGTGTCCATAACTGGTCCATGAACGAAAGTAAAAATACTTCACCCCATAAAGATTAGATTATTAGTTAGTTTAAGCCTCCCTATCCTCAACAAATGAGATCTAAAGAGAGGAAAGAAGAAGGCACCATTTAGTATGGAGTTAAGGGAACGTGGAATCTATACAGAAAGGGCATAGAAACAGTAAGATGAGAAAGAAGTTCATGAAACAAGATCAAAGTTGAAGAAAAAAGTAATAGGTGCTGAAAAACAGGACAGCAGTGAACCGAAAAAAAGTTGGTCTGTAACAAAACAAAAAGCCATGTTATTTTAACAAAAAAAAACACCTAACCTTAACCCTTTAACGCCCCAGAGGACACCAGTGTCCTCTTTCAAAAATACCCTCAATATATTGCATTTCCTGTTCAATTAGTTCCCTAATGTGTTCTTTGAAGTTCTCTGCCGAGTGGCAGTTCCTATCCCATCCTGATATTGGTGACTGCCTGATGCCAGCGCCAGTTTAGTGACGGTGGTTGTGTTAACGGTAATATGAGTACAAAAATTCGGACGTTAAAGGGTTAAGCTCAGGCCCTCACATAGTCCCCCTGGGAGCGCCAATTCCCATAGATACAATAATTGTATCCCCCTGAGGGGTCCACCCCATAAATCATCAAATGGCTTTATTTTGGGGATAAATACCTGGACAATTCCCATACCGTTCGTAAATTAAAAGTGCTTCTTTCATATAAAAATGAACCGTGCACGCCGTATGAAGATAGTAATTTATTAATGAGATTAACATTGGCACCGTGGGAAATTTTAGTAGGGCGAAAATCCTTTTCTTACCGATTTCAAGTGTCGAGAAGCAGTATACTTACATCGTGACAAATCTATTATTAATATTCCGATAAACAGAGAGTTCTACACAATTAATCTACGGATGCAAGTTTAGAAAAATGGGCGCATAACTAAAATTTGTATGAAAATAAAAACGAGTTCATTTCACCTATAAATAATCAGCAATATGGAGGCAAGATACCATGCACAATAAATTACAAAACATAAGCTACACAGTTACCGGTTCAAACAATACACAATACAACACAATACAATGGATTCTCGCAGGTGCTGCTGCTTTCGGTCGGTAGCCATGGCGACAGTCCTCGCTCACTCTTGTACCACAATCTTATCATCGAGATTCTTAAAGGGAGTCCGTGTACATGGTAAAGCCATACACTTTGTGTAACGAGCCAGGGAATAAATACTGCATGTAGCAACGAGAATATCTCACATTTTATATGAGGCTCACATGCTATAATTATGGTGTTTATGAGTATCTTGGTTAGTGACAGTTCCTTTCAAACGGCAATTCATATTCACCTGATTGTTGTTAATATAATATTATACATACTTCATCGATTCAAGTACTATTTTTCATTTCAGTCAAACCAGTATACATCGAAGGTAAATCCCTATAAGCCCCGTATTATTATCCACAAAAAAAACGTATTATTATCCCTAAAAAACCGTATTATTATCCCTAAAAAACCGTATTATTTTCCCTAAAAAACCCTTATTATAATTCCTAAAAAAACCGTATTATTATTCCCAAAAACCCGGTATTATTATCCCTAAAAAACCCGTGTTATTATCTCTAAAAACCCGTGTTATTATCCCTAAAAACCCTGTGTTATTATCCCTAAAAACCCTGTGTTATTATCCCTATAAGCCCCGTGTAGATTATTTGCACGAAGCACAAATTTTACAGCCATTTACATGCCATGTTTCACGGATCTGTAAGGGACATTTGTAGCTTAATTTGCTAAGTCTTTTGTATGACATGCGAACACACCACAGCAATTTGTTCTAAAATGAAACACGTTCAACTCCAGTCGATGTGAGTGCGTTCACCTCGCCTGTATAAGAAGCTTTTCTGGTGTGCATAGAAAACGCGTCAAAGATGTTTCAGGGGAAACGTTATGCTGATGAGCTAGTGCTTCACTCTCTCTCCCTTTGCTCTAGAAGGCAAGAAACAACTAACTACTATAGCTGTAGAAAATGCTCCCCCCAAAAAATTTACTCGTTCTTCTGTTGCCTCATTGAATTTTGTTTTAAGTGCGACTCTTGGATTTAGGTGGGACAAAAATTGTAACTGTTAACAATACTACACAATTGTAACAATGAAGCCATCAATGAAGTAAGAGACATAGACCACATGTAAAAAATCACAGTACCGATGTAGAAGAGCGTCAGGTTGAAGGGTGTGATGATGAGAGCGTCGATGGCGAGTTTGCGCATAGCCATCGGGCCGCTGTTGCCAGGAAACCACGCGTCTAGCCGCTTGTAGCTGCGCACGGGTAAACCGGGTTACTTATTTACAGCAAAGCGCTTGTGCGGTATAACAGGACACCAAGTGCTGGAATAAAAATTTAGGTCTGTGTAATGCAACAGGATACCAAGTACTTAAATAGATTAGTTAGATTAGTCATTAGTTTTAGCCTCCCTACCCGAAGCAACAAATGCGATCCAAAGAGAGGAAGGAGGAAGGCACCATTTAGTATGGAGTTAAGGACACGCGGAATCTATGCAGAAAGGGCACAGAAATAGTAAGTTGGGAAAGAAGATTATGAAACAAGATCAAAGTTGAAGAAAGAAGTAGTAGGTGCTGAAAAACAGGACAGCATTGAACTGAAAAAAAGGTGATCCGTAACAAAACAAAAACCTATTTTATTTTAACAAAAAGAAAGCTACCTAACCTTTAGCTCGAGCCCTCACATAGTCCCCCTGGGAGCGCCAATTCCCATAGATACAATAGTTGTATCCCCTGAGGGGGTACTGAAATAGAAAACGTACGTCTGTGCAATATAAGTTCTAAAAAATAAAATGTAGTTCATTTTGAGGATACTCTTCAAATCATGTACTGATGAACGCAATATTAATGATGAATTATAATAGTTTACTAATGAATCCGCGCCGTTACAAATGACGACTTTTGTTTTCTTCAGCCTCCTTCAGTTGAGGGAGACGTAAATCCTCTGACATAGTTGATGTATGAGTGCTTCAGTATTAACTACTTTACTCTTTAGTCCCTGAGGAGCTCAATAACTTATGTGTCGCGTGAGTATCTGTGATACAGACCTCACTACCTCTCTAACTTCTCTTTTTTAATCCATCTGATGCTGAAGCGAATAATTCAACATGAATAAATTTATCTTTTTCTATAATTTGCATTATTTTTTCTTGTGGGATTTTTTTTTGTTTTGTTTGTGCACCTGCTTGGCTGTCACAGTTCACGCCACGGTAGAGGAAACAAGGTAGGTTCAAACCAGTGTTTTTTCATTGACGGTGGGGGTTTTGCTGACGTTACGGCAACGAACCAATAGCAATGCTCATATTGCATCTGGTAGCACTGCTACCTCCAAATCTGGCTCCACTATTGGCCCAACGACATGGCATTTTGGTGACGTCATAAAGTTTGTTCGAAATAAAGCAGTTCCATTGGCTAGCCGAACAAGAGGAGGTGTATTTTCTCCCATAGAAATGACCCTACCTTGTTTCCTCTACCGTGGTCCACGGTCTGCTTTCAGTGATAACATAGAGCAAATCTCCGATCCCTGCTTACGATGATGGGATAGGAGGAATTTGAAGAACCTATAGTTTTAACATGAAAAAATTTAGCTTCAGTTTTTCATTGTGCAGATAATTTATGTCTAACACCTGTGAAGAAATTAACATCGGTCCAACCTATCATATTAATCTCCCACTAGGTATTGTAGATACAGTTTGTTATAAGTGTTCGTTTCACGAATGTTTTCCAAAAGTTAGTTAAACAAGCAAATTGACTCAACCTGTGATAAAATGGCTTAGTGGTCATTCAAAAACAGAAATTTGTGGTTATTGCGTATTATCTAAGAATCCAATTTTTTCTACGACGGTACGGTAATCAAATATTTTGCATCTTGAATAAATTTTTAAAAAGTTTTTTACACAGTTAGCAAAAATAAAACAAATTACGGATTATCATTTTACAGGAGATAGAACATTAACGTACAGTCATTTTCCAATCCCACCATGTGTTTTTTATGCGACGAATCAGTGCATGAATAACACAGGAAATGCTGCTGAATTTCATTGCTTAAAATTTAAATAAAAACTTTGTAAGCCGCAGCACATTAATTCTGTGTGAGCGCGAAAATCTCGGTCACGCACAAGCACTTAATTTGTTGTATCCTGGATACGGAGAGGAAGTATGACCTGTGCATCATGAAAATGCACTCGATCCCTGTGTGTACACGATGTGGGTGTGTGCACAGTGTGGGTGTGTGCACAGTGTGGGTGTGTGCACCGCACACAACCGAGGCTGTGTCCCGGCTCTGGCTCATTCACATTTAAGTTGAATCCGTGCCGGCTCAAAACAGGAGCAACATACCAGCGCTTGGTACAAATGAAGCTGACCATTGAGCGCGATGAAGACAGTGAACGTCCTTCAGTAACGTGGCAATGAAGCCTCGGCGTAACGTGGCGAAACGTTCCCTATTCACCAAAGGAGTTTAAAATATGCGGATGAAAACCATAGAATAAAAATGTTACATCCTGAGTTGAAAAATTAATTTCAGAAACTAATTCTTCGGTAGTGCCTCGAAAACCATAGAATAAGGGTATGAAATAAGGGTATGAAATAAGGGTATGAAATAAGGGTATGAAATAAGGGTATGAAATAAGGGTATGAAATAAGGGTATGAAATAAGGGTATGAAATAAGGGTATGAAATAAGGGTATGAAATAAGGGTATGAAATAAGGGTATGAAATAAGGGTATGAAATAAGGGTATGAAATAAGGGTATGAAATAAGGGTATGAAATAAGGGTATGAAATAAGGGTATGAAATAAGGGTATGAAATAAGGGTATGAAATAAGGGTATGAAATAAGGGTATGAAATAAGGGTATGAAATAAGGGTATGAAATAAGGGTATGAAATAAGGGTATGAAATAAGGGTATGAAATAAGGGTATGAAATAAGGGTATGAAATAAGGGTATGAAATAAGGGTATGAAATAAGGGTATGAAATAAGGGTATGAAATAAGGGTATGAAATAAGGGTATGAAATAAGGGTATGAAATAAGGGTATGAAATAAGGGTATGAAATAAGGGTATGAAATAAGGGTATGAAATAAGGGTATGAAATAAGGGTATGAAATAAGGGTATGAAATAAGGGTATGAAATAAGGGTATGAAATAAGGGTATGAAATAAGGGTATGAAATAAGGGTATGAAATAAGGGTATGAAATAAGGGTATGAAATAAGGGTATGAAATAAGGGTATGAAATAAGGGTATGAAATAAGGGTATGAAATAAGGGTATGAAATAAGGGTATGAAATAAGGGTATGAAATAAGGGTATGAAATAAGGGTATGAAATTAGGGTATGAAATAAGGGTATGAAATCTCGAAACAATAAGTTAATTTCGCAGACTCAATTTTTCCTGGCGCCTCGAGAGCTTCGAATGAAAGTTGAGCTGAGCCCTCACACAGTCAGCTGTCTCGTCTTGTACACAGGGTGTCCCCAAAAACGTTCTCACTCTTTGACCGTCCAGTACTTTGCGTCTATGTATGCGTTACTTGGCATAAATACTAGCCAAATGAATTATGTCAATGAAAACAATATGAAATTTAAGAAAATTCTATTCCATCAAACGTTACTTAGTATCATTGAAAGATTATAAGTTAGTTTAAGCCTCCCTAACCGCTACAAAAAAGAGCGTACCAAAGAGAGGAAGGAGGAAGGCACCATCTAGTATGGTGATAAGAGAATGAGGAATTTATGCAGAAGGGGCATGGAAACAGCAAGTTGAGAAAGAAGTTCATGATGAAATAAGATAAAAGTTAAAGAAGAAAGTCAGAGGTGCTGAAAAATAAGACCGTAGTGAACCGAAAAAAAGGTGGTCCTAAACAAAACAAAACCATTTTATTTCATAAAAATAAGGCCTACGTAACTCTAGCTCGGGCCTTCACATTTTCCCCCTGGGAGCGCTAATTCCCATAGATGAAAAAGTTGTATCCCCTTGAGGGGAGTCTCATTAAAAACAATAAATACATAAATAATCGTAAATAGAATGATGAGTTCATTTGTTGGTGAGTTCCTTGACATCCTCCGCTCAACGCAGACGTGAACGAGACCAAGTGGCAACCACACTGAAAATCCGGCCCCTCCTCTACATGGGCCGGATCTTTAGATAATTTTAGGTTGTCGTAGCGGCACAGCTCGTAGCGAAAGTTTATCTGCCAACTGGCTACCCTACGTGCTATTATTCTGCCGGAAATCCTCGAATTTTATTCTAACATTAATACACACGACCGTCAAAAATGACGGTTTTCAATATTTTTCTTTAATAAATCTCCCAGATATGGATGCCAAACAAATATATCCATCCCAACAGTACCCGCCATTAAAATATTATTGTACTTGTGCACTGGTGAAACTCGTATCACAGATACGGTCATTGAGCTTCCGTGTGAGCGTCACAGACACACGGAAGAAGCGGACACTAAACAAATGTATGAATAAATAAACACACCACGGGAATTATTAAGTATAAGATAACACACTGAAGCTCGAGGATCATGGCTAGGAAAATAATACCCGGGATAGCCAAGTCTACGGAAGAGCTTTTGTCGTTGGCTGTCCCGCTACGACACGTAAAACCTTTCAAAATCCATAAATCTTTAAAAGTCCGAAAATCTTTCGAAATCCGTTAAATTTTTCAAAAATTTATTGTAAAATCTTGAATTTGAGATTCAGTAAAATCTTTCAAAATCCGTGAAATCTTTTAAAATCCGTGAAATATTTCAAAATACGTTACATTTTTCAATATGCGTAAGATCTTTCAAAATCTTTCAAAATTCGTAAAATCTTTTATATACGTAAAATCTTTCGAAATGGGTAAATTCGTTCAAAATTCGTAAAATCATTCAAAATCTCTCAGCGTCGGCGCCCCGGTGCCAGCGCGACACTCACGCCTGGTAGAGGGTGTGGGGCAGGACGCAGGTGCCCATCACGCCGAACCTGACGAGGGCTCCTGTGTCGATGGGGGGGTGAGCCTCCCCGGCCTCTGGCTGCTTCTGAAATGTTATACGAGTTCTGAAATGTTGCAAAATGAATTCTGAATTGTTGCAAAATAAATACTACAATATTATTATTACTTTTCACAAATATTGTACCAGAATGAATAGGACTGTTGTTGAAGATAATGAGCTGAAATGTTAAGCTAAAAGTGCTATGTTCAACTAAAGTCCTTAGAGTATATATGTATATATATAGCACACACAGCGCACACACTACGTCTGGAAAACGTAAAGTTACTTTATTTAGCGATCAAAATGCAGGTTATTTCGGGCACTATGTAATGCTTTAAGAAAAATACCTAAATGATTTCCAGTGAAATTTTTCAAATATTCCATCTCCCCAGTCTAACTTTTTCGCCGGGGTATTCATGTTTTTCACCGTCCAAGCGATTTAATTACTTGGGTGGCGAAAAACATGCATGCAGGCGGCGAAAAAGTTAGACTCGAGTAAGGTGTCGTTTTCATTATGCGTTTCATGTCTAAACACACACACGTATCTTATTAACCTATCAAAACACGCGAATCTGTGGATTGGTACTGGAATGTGTACCAAGATTAAGCTACACTGTTAAAATACGTTGACTAGGATTGTGCTGTTGCTTCGGTCAGTTTGGTTAGGCTAGAAGAAGTCGTTTTGAAAAACCGGCTTTTCTGCTCTAATGCATTTTTAACCTTTTTAAAAAGTATAAAGAATATAGCTATAGTTAAACCATAATATCTAACCTTCTACTCTAAAATTTATTTCGGAAAAGGTAGTTGAAATGTTATTTGTATATTCCGGTATGTAAATGAACAATTTACCTCGTGCTACACGTATGTACCACTTCACCACTTCGTAGTCCAATTAAGTGTTGAGTTTCGGATTTACATAGTTTTATCAATGTCACACAGGTTGGTGAATGCTTTAAACAAATACCTGAACTATTTTGAGAGAAAATTTTGAGTTTGATCTCGTGAGGGGCCGTTAGAATTATACGTTCCTCAGACTTGACCCTTTGATCCCATTAATTGCATTGAATTGTAAATTGTATACAGTAAGAAACACATCTAAAGTGAAAAACGATTACATACAAGGAACTGGAATATTGAATTTAGTAATTAATTCTTGAACAGCTTAGTGACCTGCACAAACTGCATTTTCATCTCCCCTTAACAAAAGCTAGATGGCGACACAATCCAATTACTTTTTCGTCCGTTTGACAGTTGAATGTTGAAAATGAGTTAAATAGGAGTTGGATTTGGAATTCAATGTATTAAGCTGAAGTTAGCCACCTGTGAGTATCCAGAGTATCCATTTATACTACCTCTCTGCACCTACTTGGTTTAACGGGACAAAGCCTTCGAATAGAAGGGAAAATTCTAGGTATCTAAGATACAGCTAGAAAATAATTATCAGCTGCTGGCTCAAATATGACCGTAGTCACACACACGCACCGGTTGGATGTTAAGCACGACCAGCGCAACAGGTTGGGTTGATTAAAAAAAATGATCTTCAGATTCTTCGCGAGACATTTAATCTAAGGATTAAGTAATTTTTGCTGCTTCAGCACCGGAATTTACCGCAGGTTTTGCTATAAATTAGCTTGGGTTAGATCGGTTCGTGTGACCTGTCAGGTTTACCTCTGTGAAACTACAGCAGGCTTTACAATACGAAATAAATATAGCTCAGCAAGCCTGCGCGCGAATTGGTCTACAATAGGTCTATTAGCTGCGCAGTGAGAGAACCATCACCAACCCTATTTGTATGCTCGCAGCCGCCGCAAGTACGTGTGGGGATCTGGGATCTTTTGCACTCATTCAGGCCATGCAACCAAAGACCTCAGCAGCAAAGAAATGGTGCGCTGAATCCATTTCTGTTCACGAGCAACACCCACGATATCGCCATTCATTCCTGTTCAACGCCTAACAAGCCTCTGTTTCCACTCTAATTTAAATATTCGAAAGCTTAAACAGAATAGTTATTTTTAACTATACATTTAACTAACGCTGTTTTCAGTGTTCGCTAAATCTAATTTAGGTCTTCTGGGCAGTCACGAGCACTTTAACGACTAGTGCTAAGAAAGGTGTTAAATTTTATGACTAGGTATCTCAAAAATGCGATTCATAATTGAGCTATATTTCCACACATATGCTGTTTGTATACAGTAAGAAACTCATCTAAAGTGAATCCCGATTACATATTCTTGTAGCTGAAGTGCACTTAAACTTTTATTTATATAGTACGAGGCACCTACAAGCAAGCCCAATTACATATTCCCATTGATGAAAAATGTTCTATAGCTTCAGTTACTCATGTTCATTACCAGATAAATCTGTAAAACAGCTCAGAAATTTTGTTGGTTATTGGCCCACCTTTGCTCTGGAAATGTGTTATTGCAAGACGCACTGCATCAGAAAATGCTCTCAAACGCGAAGATTTTCAGAATTTTGTCGAAACGGGATCCCACTATCATGCGTTATGAGCCGTCGTAGAGTTTTACCCCAACAAAGTACTCGCCAAGAACATAGAAAGCAAGTCACTTGTTGTTAACTCAGTGCAAATTGATAAATATGTTCACTAAACTAAACACGTGTGCAATTAAAAGGCGCAGTGTTAAGTGAATACAACGAACAGCGGACGTCTAGATACCACGATGAAGGTTCAAATTGAAAATCGTTCTTAACAACCAAACTTTGTTGTAACATTTTCGGGTTTGAGGTGACAAAGCCTTCGAATATACGGGGAAATTCAAAGTATTTAAGATACAGCTAGAAAACATTCTACGTAACCGGGCAAGCTCTACAAGAACGATAATTCTAACGCGTCGAGCAGCAGCTGAGCGGCATAGCAGTAACCAACCAACCGCATCGCGCCAATTGGTGGAACGAGGAGCGAGGTCACGTGGTTACAAGCTTGGCACAGCCAGCGATTGTACACACTTGACTATCGTACTCTTATCGATGAACGTCAAGAGACAAACGTCATAAGATTATCGATCACATTTTTGACAAATATGCTCTATGAGATGTACAATAGGATGCACGTTCAAGTAAGCAACGAAATACTTCCTTGCGGTAATAAAAATGATCAGAAGTGGTAATGTTCATAAGCAATTACTGGAAAAAAATCATTTAAATCATATAACGACATGGACGAACAGGACCTGAATTTTCGGATGCATGAGATGTGTTACGAAAAAATCAAGATGAAGTTTATTCCTCCGACTATGGAACATCTATGGATAGATAGAGAATATGAATCGACCGAGAATATGGACTGATTATTATAACACTTCATTTCAATCCAAAAAACATCTATGATCTGCAGAACTCTGAACTTTGTAATAATTTCAAGTTTCCTCAATCCCAGGTCCATGGCCTTGAGAGGGATAGCCAGAGGCGTTGTGGTGGGTCTGCAGCTGCATCTGTCTCTCTCTGCAGCACTTCTACTTCTCTGTACAGTCGCACCTACCTATCTCTACACGCGCACCTACTATAGGCCCTTTAGTCATATCTACGTCTACATCCGCATCTAACTCTTGTCACATACGCATCTACCTCTCTCTACAACCATACCTACCTGTCTGCATCTACCTACCTCTCTAGCTCTACATCCACATCTACCTCTCTCTACATTCTCACCTACCTCTTTTAACAGCCATATCTACACATCTCTACATCCACTTCTGTCTTTCTCTCTGTAGCCGCAACCCAAACGTAACCAAAGTCTAACAAACTAAAAATATCAAAAATCAAGAAAATCAGGCCAAGAGTAATGATCAAAACCGTGAAAATGAGTCTCACCGCGGTATATCTGGAGAACATTTGTTGTCCGAATTCTGCCGAGACATAGAGGGCGCCGTAGATGATCGTGTTGGTGAGCACAGGTCTTCTCTTCAGGGCTCCTACGAGCGACTGCATCTTTCACCCAAATGTCTTCCCCAATGCGCACGTAGAATTTAAATTTAATTTTAATTGGGTGCCCACGGGTATTTAAATTTAATTTTAACTGGGTGCTTGCGGAATTTGAATTTAATTTTAACTGGGTGCCCGCGGGTGATAATTTGTACTACGTACCAACTTCTCGGGTAGTTGTGTAGGCTGGATACGCGCGCTGAGCTCTTTAGCTTATGGTTTGGGCGAAAATAAGCATTAAAAAAAATTAACAGGGTTAACTAAGACAGGGTTAGTCTCGAAATAAGTTCACGGTAATATTTGAAGCAAATGTCATCCAGTTGCTCTCGTCATAAAATTATTTTGATCTGAATTTTGAAGTTTTTAGAGCTGCACTAAAATAACCGGTAAATCTGAAGGACATGACAGTTGTCGATTTTGCAAATTGTAATGCCTAAACATGGTTAATGACACCAAAATAAACAAGTTTTCTTCTATGCACTTTTCGTCTCAAGTGAGTATTTTATTAGTTATAGCGGTAAATGACTTACCGCAACTCCAGTCTTTGAAGGGGAAAGAAATTCTTTGATCGAGTTGTATGGCAATACTGCAATGGCGTCTCGCTTCCAGCGCTCTGTCTTGAAAGACGAAACCAAACCTACCGCTATACCTCGTTAAATACTCATTTGACGAAAAAAGTGTATAGAAGAAAAGTTGTTTATTTCGATGTTATTACCATGTTTCAAGCAACAAAAGCTCGAAAATCGATGAGTAGCTGTTTATTCGAGCGCATTCGTCATCAATGACGAAACTAAACTTACCGCTCTAAATCGTAAAATAGTCATTTGAGACGAAAAGTGCATAGAAGAAAACTTGTTTATTTTGATTCAATTAATTAGGTTCAGGCACCAAAAAGTGGAAAATCGACAACTGTCATGTCCTTCAGATTTACCAAATAACCTGTATTTGGGAAGGTTAGCACCCCTGAAAGACAGAGAGATGGAAAACGCGTTCAAAACTTCTTGATGATTTTAGTGCATGAACGGAACGTGTTTAAAGAACATCCAATTCAGCTCTAGAACAATCAGAACAAGGGGAACTTACTGGGAGCGATCGATGCTCTACGACAAAATGCAAATTTATCTGCACTGCTAAATTTATGTAGTATTAAAGAGTAATGGATTCTATAGCATCGACCACGGGCACACGATATTGCCATTCGTGTTTGAAAATTAAATTATCGTTCAAGTTGAATTGAGGAAAGCTGCGTAAAAAAAAACATTTGAGCTTTCGTGTTCGCCAAGTACAATGAATAAATAAATATGCCTCGTGTGTTAAATAAAAACGTTGCCAAACCGTGTTGTCCTATTACTGTGGATACACTTGCTTCGTTACCAATGAATGTTTAAATATTTAAGCTTAGTTTCCACCGAACGTAAAGGAATATCAATATATTTCATACGCTGACAGATTAGATTAGAAGTTAGTTTAAGCCTCCCTAAGCGCTAAAAAAATGCTTTAAAGAGAGGGAGGCACCATTTGGTATGGAGTTGAGGGGAATGCGGAATCTATGCAGAAGAGACATAGAAACAGTAAGTTGAGAAAGAAGCTTGTGAAACAAGGTAAATGCTGAAGAAGAAAGGGTCAATATTGAATTTAATGTTGTCAACGAATTTCATAATTTCGTAGGAATAGATAGGTAATTTAGTCGATTTTAAGACGTTTTACATGAATGACAATGTGCCCGGAAATGCTTATTTTTGGAGATATTTAACTTTGAAGTTATAGGAACGTCGTTTATAAAATTGAACAAACGGAGAGGTAAATAAGCAGAAATCCGGTTCTGACGTAACGATAGGTAAGGTTAGGTTTGGTAAAGTTAATTTAGTTAAGTATCCTAACCTAAGTAAGCCTTAAATATCTTAATTTAACTCAACCATACCGAGGCCGATGACTCCCGCCAAAAAACTTGGCGTGGTCCGCGTCCGCAAAACGCCGGAAGAGCCATATCGAAACTGCCGTTAATGCTATTCTTACCTGGCGTAATTTATCCTATATCTCCTAAACTAAGCATTTCCGGGCACATTGTCATTCGTGTAAAACGTCTTAAAATCGACTATATTACCTATCTATACCTACGAAATTATTAAATTCGTTGACAACATTAAATTCAATATTGACCGAAGAAAGTAGCAAGTTCAGAAAAACAGGACAGCAGTGAACCGAAAAAGGTGGTCCTTAACATAGCAAAAAACATTTTATTTCAACAAAAGGAAGGCCTACCTAACTCTCGGCTCGGGACCTCACTTATACGCTGACAATGCAGCAAATTAAGAAAGGCATACATTATTTTAAATTTGTCCCAGTAAGCAAAAGTTACAGAGCGGATTTTTGGGAATATGCTGAGTCATTGCTAATGACCAATGGAGACGAATCTAAAGTAAAATTCTGTACTCCATTACTTAATTAACACGTCAACTGCGATGGGTTAAACTGAAGTTCATTATTCAATTCAAATTTCAAGTCAATCGTGGTAATCAACTTTGAAAATAACAAACATTTACTGGATCGGGCGTTCATTTTGCTTTTATTTAAGTATTGACAAAAAATAAGCTAAGTGACTGCAGTGGGGTCAGCAGCACTATGAAAATTACCTGAGTGACCACCGGTGGGTCACCTCGCAGGAAATGTGTTAAGCACGAAAATTATCGGCAAACTATCATGTCGCGAGGATTCTGAGCAAAAAATTACCCTCCTCCGCTCGTGTAGTGAGCACTGAGAGACTCCTCTTTTATCTTCCATGCCACCGCCATTTTTTTTGTATCTGTGATACGGTCTCGCCGTGCTTTATTCAACTGAGGTCTTTTAACTGCGGCGCGACCCACCAGTGGTCACTGATGGGATTTTCATGATGCTGTTGACTGACCAGTAGTAACAAGCTACTTTTACATAAATACTCAATCATAGTTAATTGAAGGCACGATCCCTATCATGATTATCATTTTTGAAATTGATCAATGAAATTGACTTTAACTTGAATTGAGTGCCAAACTTCAGGTAAACCCGCTGCAGTTAACATGGTAAGAATCATGTTTTTTTCCAATAAAAGAAGTGCAGTCTACAGCATGTTGATAGAAGCTCATGATAATTATAGACGTGGTTAAGGTTAATTCTTTAAGAGCAATTGATTAGAGATCGCTAAACTTTTTCGGGCCCACAAGTAGCTATACTCAAATGTGTTCATTGTACTAGACTTAAAAAAACATCTACTGTTGTATCGCTTGTGGCAAATAAATTGTTTAAATTAGCTGCTCGAACGAAGGCAGATTAAAACTAAACTGCATTCCTTGGCATGTCGATTAATTTTTTATCAAGTATACTGAAATTTACACAATTGCTAGGTTGGATTAATCCGATGATGTGCACTTCAAAGCGATAAATTTATTGAAATACACACCTAAAATGTATATATTTAATTGTATGTTTGGTATAAAAGGATGCGCATGAAACCACTAAATGCATGTTCTAATTTTCATAATGTGAATAATCATTATATGAGAGTTCAGAACACATAACCTTGAAAGAAGAAGTTCACTTACTTAATTTTGTTTTTATAGTGAACGATTTTAGTATCATGGAATCTAAAATAAATCAACCATCAAGTAGTATGAATACACTGCAAAATTTACCATAAAAATATTCCCTACGAAAAATTGCAATTAGTATTCCGGGTAACGAAGAGAAGGCAAATCGAGAGTCATCGGTATCTACTATCGCTAACACATCGGCCACCAACACCCAGCAGACCTGCTGCCACACGACTGAGGCGCGGCCTCCATGCGGACTGCACCATAGGACCGGTCAAAAGGCTAGAGAGCGTAACACCGTTCGTACGTCCGTCAGGCGTGCCATTGCGGACCATTACGCGTTCACGGAACGCTTATGACTGCCCTAAATACAATATATTCAATACTGTTTCCGAAAAATACTCACTTTGAAAGTTAACTGCCCACGTCATGCTTTTCTAGACTCAGAAATTATTTTAATAGAATTTCATAGAGTAGCGATATTGATTCGTGACGATAACACGTCTTCGTATTCCAGGAATGGTGCCCAGGAAACCTGATTATTGCCTCCGACTTACAGGTGGAGGTTGTAGGAGCGAAATAAGTTATGAATGTAACGTAGATCCACCTGATGAACATATTCGTTTGTGTTTTAGAGCCCCTTAAAGAATATTTTTTCTAATCACGCCTCAGTTTTGCTCTTAAAATCTACTGTAAAAAGAATTTTTATTGCAAAACAACGTCGGATTGTCTCTCAATCTGTACTGGCAGTGCACCGCGAACTGGTGACCCTCAGTTATAGTGGGCAGAGACGCAGGTCAGCGACGCTATAGAATGAGGGGGGGGGACAGGGAGGATGGGGGTGGGGGAGGATGAATCCTGGCTGGTGTGGGTCTATGCGGCTACCTCTGGGGGTGAGGGGAGAGGGGGGGGATAGAAGTGGGGTGAGGGAAGGGAGAAGCGTGAGAGAATGCGGACTCGTCCACCCCTCTCACTCCGCTGCAAAACGTATACTCTAATCTTAAAATACTTATATCGTGGTTTAATTGCTTAGATACATTTCTTTATGATTCAACTGATATTCCTGACGCAATAAAGGAATATAATACTGTGAGAATCAGACCTAATTTTTTTTAAATAAACGGTTTTTCTTAAGACTGAGATCAGAAGAGAAGAAAGAAAGAAAAACCGTTTATTTACATAAGTGTTGACACCTGAAATGTATCACAATATATTGGTTTTACCACGACTAGATATAACTCTAAAACGAGATCTCCGTGGTTTAGTGGGAAAGAGACTGCTCGACTTTCGTAAAAATGGTCGAAAGTTTCGAGATGTTGCAGGGAGAGCTTGGTGTTTCTTCCCAAGGGGAAAATGAAAAGCTTTACCCTAACTGCCCACAGACTTTCTTTTCCAGGTACCGGCTAGAGGAGAGTTGGTGTTCATTGCAAGGTAATTGAAAAATCGCTCACACATCTATCAAACTTGATTGAAATTGATGTTCTTTTGCACACTGTAAGCGAGAACGATAGAAGCGCAGATTTTTACTCAGGCCTTAATTATCGCATAAAATTATCGCAAAAAAATTAAATTTACGCCACTTAAAAAATATTGAAAAAAATATAAATTAAATAAATCGCACACTATTGTAAAAATGCACAAAAAGCTGTGCGTGCATTGCCTGAACAAACCAAATGAGATAGAATATTTTATAGCCTTCATTTTTGGATATAATTATTCAATAACCCGCTTATCTTCAATGTTTGTGATTCCCTTCATAGAATTTCATGGATATGTGATTCTAAACTCTTTTCACGCTATTAAAAACAAAAAAAATCAATACTCAATTTTAGGAATTACATACCTTATTTACCCAATTAAACAAAAAATGTTCAAAAAACTAGACAGAAAAGTATATTCAAAAAATTTCGACTAAAGCGAATTAATTCGTGTAATTCTACGGAATTGACATTTTCATTTCATGTGCAGAGCTGGGTGGATTAAATATCATACAGAACATTCTCTAGAGTTCTATCATCAACAACATTTTTTGTATGATCGAATAAAAATCATATATGAACTTAAAGACCGAGAACATCGTTGTCTTGTTAAATACCTGACCGTTTTGGACCCTTTAGCCGTTGAAGAATAAAATTAAACCATCTCAAAAGCAATTAAAAATGCAATCGGAAATAATTTGGTAGAAGCTACTCGTATATTCTGAAATGTCATAGCATTGCCTATTAATGTTGTTACTGTTTCTCCATGTTTTGACTCTTCTCACGTTTACGGAAGCTCATGTTTTTGGAACGATGCTCTTGTAAATTCAGTTAAATTAAATCTGTCATTCTTAAAAGTGAGTTTTCTAATCCTCACTGTGTATTTCATGGCTCACAAAGAGCATGGGTCTATCTGTTCTTCAAATTCTGCGAAAAAACTAAAATCATCAAATGTGTTTAAGAACGTACGAAAATTTTTATTTCTTACTGTGCTTCAATTATTCAGCTTATTTACAGGCGGCCATGAATGTTGGAAGCAAATTTTTGCAAAGTATTTTAACAAGTTAATTTCTCCAAGTCGCTTGTAAAGGAATTTTATAAATTAGTTAACCTGCAAGCAAAGATCGTCACTCGCCAAGCTTTCCTTGGGCTCTGCAACGCGTTTTTTTCATTCACCAAGACACGTGAACTACAAAATTATAATATATAAAAGATTTATTTACCAAAAGCACGTATATTGTTACAAGCAAGACATACGAATATGGATGGTATCAATTAGACAACAGTATTTAACAATCTATACTATAATGGGAGGGGTGTCCGTCCGTCTGTCTGTCCGAAGCCAGCCGAAAGTGTGTGATGAGCGTATCTGTGATACAGGCCGCGTGCCCTCGGCCTCATCAACTCTCGAGAGATTGAATTTTTGTTTTACTTCTTTCTGCTTTTCTTTCATTTCGCCTTCTTTCTTATATCAAATAAAGAGGGTGGACTAGTGTTGATAGAGTACGTAGTCCCGCAAACATCGCTGTGTGTAACGCATGTCCATTGCAGGCCAGTCTTCTTAATCACAAACCAGTCGCTGGCAAGTCTTTCTTAAATTAGGTGTTTGTCATTTGCGATATTAATTCTGTTTCACTTCTGCGACATTAAATGAAATGCTACCCCTTTGGCTTCAACACTCACAGTTCAATATTCACTGCTCAATTTTCATGAGGGTCACCAATGTATACTCTGCTTTATTTTCCTGGTACAAAGACCTTACACGTTATTCACTTGGCATGTTGGAACCAATTTTCCACATGTTTCTCATTAATAAAATTGGCAAAAAATAGAGGGAGAAATTTTGAAACAGCGTCAGCACAGGTTCGGGCAAGTGCGATATGATCCATGCAATTTCTTTCGGAAAGGAAAAGTTTTTCGCTAATCAAATCCCGTCATGAAATTGACAAAGAATTTAAGCAAACACAAAATTATGATGTCTTAAAACGCAATATAATATGGGCGCTTTTAATTCAACATTGATTCTTGAGGTTGCGGTTTGAAAACTGTGATGAAACTGACCAAGATGTTTATTAAAAATGATATACTTATCTGATCATATTCTAGTAGAAATTAGAAATGTATTGGGGCATTTGTAAAAAAATGAAAACTATTAGATTCTCTATATGTTTTCCTACACTCGCAGTGTGGTGATCGAACATAGTAGTTTATTATTAATTTCATATGCGCACGTTTCTTGTATCCTGGAAATTTGCATGCACTTGTGCAGCACAGTTAAGCACAATGAATATACGCGAACTAAAAATAAATTTAAAACTGCAAGGAAACCATTCATAAATTCATTGTACAAAGAAATGGTTTTCGAAAATGTTATTCTGGCATGGAAATGTTTTTCGGAAATGTTATTCCGACATGGAAATGTTTTTCGGAAATGTTATTCTGGCAGAGAAAAGGATTTTGGAAATGTTTTTCAAATAGGGAAATAGTTTTTGGACAGTGAAATGGTTTTCATAAATTTTATCAATTTCAAAACTCATCTTTTGCATTCAAGTGTCTCCATTTTGCTCCCGCCAGCGTACGTCTGATGTCAAAGCAGCAGTCCCCTGAGGAGAGAAGCTCTTAGAATTAATTCCCTATCTAAATTCTTCCCCAGTTCTCATGGAAAATTCTGCGAATGTAAATTGTATTAACTTGCCACTTAAATTTTGCCCCCGTCAGCTTAAGCTGCTTTGTTTATTTGCTCAATTCCTCAATTTTCTAACTGTTATTTATTCCAGATGGCCGCAATTACTAACGTAAGTTATGTTTAGTTTAAATGTCATTGTTCGTGTATATTCTAACATGTAATTTCAACCCACTATTAAACACGACAGATAGGTCCAGTAACGGCTACGTAACTTGAGCTTGTAAGCTCTTAATGAGCTAAAAGCTTTTATCCAATAACTACTCGAAGTATTTTTTTGCATCTGAAACCTCTCAACGAGAAATTTTTTACCTGAATTCTTTTTCTGACATAAGTACTGTGATACGAACAAAAATAAAGAATGTGTCTGTGATGCGAAATAAAGAATGAAATAAAATTGAAATAGATAATGTGTCGCCCTGTAATATGTATGCAGAAGTGGATTAAAATATCTAAATTATTAAATTATCGCTGCAGTAAAATTAGGAACTAAACTGAGCATGGCAAATCTGTGTTTAATAATTACAAATTGAAGTAACTAGTATTCTGTAGTTTAACTAGTATTCTGTTGCTTAACTAGTATTCTGTTGTTCTGTTCTTCTGTTCTCTTTCTGAGCAAGGAGAACAGAAGCCTGTGTGTTCTGCTAGCAGCACATGCAGCGCTCCAAACTTGCTTCATTACCATAAAAATATTTGAAGACTTTTTCATACTCTTGGTTTTATGAAATCCACACTCACCTTATCATACGATGCATGATATTAGTGCATTTTAATTACAAAGCTTACTTATCTCATAAAAATTCCTACAAGTCTGCTAATGCTAATTGACTTGTGCAAAAGTATAATTTATGCAGAACGGGGAATTGAGTCTTAACTCGTTCACAGAGCTAAGTCTCATTTCAAAGTCTACATTTTTTTGATATTTTTTGCTGGCACAAGCAGTTCCGTTGGTTGTCTGAGACCAGCGTTCTGACACTGTACTTGTGAGTCACTTCCCAGTCTAAATTTTTCACCGGAGCATGCATGTTTTTCGCCGCCTAAGTGTTTTAATCGCTAATGCGGCGAAAAACATGCATGCAGGCTGCGAGAAAGTTAGACCGGGTTGTTATACGAAATTATGATAAAATAAAAGCAAATGTTTCACATCTTGTTGCTTCATCTGCTGTGTCCAGGAGATGTATTATTTGAATACACTTCGTTATTTATGAGCTCTTTCCTCATCATCATGTTTTCATTTTCTAATGTGAGATGAAAATCAGCTTTCTGCCGTAAAAAACGAAGGTATTTTAAGATATATTTGAATGCACTAAATTCAACATAAATCTCAGGATAGAGGATCTTATAATACACGTTTGAGAATTTTCTCACATCCCTCACATCCTGTTGAATTTGAAGTAATCAAAATTTACCAGCCCTTGAATTTACCATCCAGTCCTTAATTTTACTTGCCCTTTATTTTACTGTTTCGCGGCATGCTTCTGTTTGAAAATTTCATATTGTTAGCAAAAGGACCTAGGGTAATTCATCAAATATCGAACTGAACTGATTATCGAACAACTTTGAAAATATGCGCGTAATAAATTTCGTAAGCATCCAAACTTGCACAGTGCCGGTGATCTTACATCTAAAACTCCTATTTTAGTGATAAGAACTCATTTCTGTGAGCTGCAAACTGCTACCAGCTGTTACGAACACATTTTCTGTACGACCCTTACAAATTGGTCATATTTTTTCACTTGAAAAATCTTACGCACCTCGGGAAAATTGCGACGGTTTAACTGTTGTTGTGCCAAAGTCAACCTCCCGTCATAACTAGAGAGTAGTGTTGCCAAATGATGTTCTGTTGCTGTATTTTTTTCTTTCCCGATAAAAACATGATAATTATTCCATGTTCGACATTCAGTTCCTATTTCATGTCAGTATTAAATACTGAACAAAGGTGTTCGAATCAAAATTCCTTAAAAACCATGAATTTATGCCTCGAACAAGGCTTTTCGATTCTTAATTCTTTTAAATAACTGAATCGATTTATTGAACGCCTGTTTCATTTCCTTAAAATGTTGTATTAACGCTTGATAATAACATTGAATAGTTGAAGATGGCGACCAATCAGCTGCTGGTGTTCCAAGGCCCTCAAGATCATCAATGATTCGTCTGGCTACATTTACTGATGATCAATCCCTTGCCAAGAAAACTGATGCAAGCATCAATAATAATTCATTGACGAGTGCTCTACACTCTACTCCAAAAAAGGTCACACAGGTTGATGATCACAATGATGGTTCAACAAGCACTGCAAATGAAACATCGACATCATTTTCAAATTTTGATAACTCTCCATTCAAATGCTTCCTGAAAATAAGTAATGAGACAGTTATTTCAAACAAACAAACAAAACAAACATCGGCATCTTTGGGATGCTTTATTTCCAATCAAGCCTGATACAAATGATCTTAAGCATTGGTTTTTCAAATGTCTTATAACTAACACTATACATAGGACACCATGACGGTTCCCCCGTAAAGCCGGTACCCATTTCCGACACCTGGGTCGAGTGGGGTATTGTGCTTGAGCTTTCCATTATACCCAACGGGGAAAATCGCAGCGCCAGCGCCGGGATACGAACCCGCGACTCCTACATACAAGTCCGATCCCTTAACCGCTGTGCCACCGCAAGCACTTCCAAGAAAATCCAGTGCACCAAAGAAAAAAAAGAATGAAAGAAAAACGTTTATTTTCCAAGTGGCCACATGAGATACATGTCAACATATTGGGTTTTGAAAAGTTTCTTAATATAGGACGTCCTAAAACAAAAGTTCCATACGAAAAGTACTAATTGACAAACCATCAGAGGTGTACAAATAGAAAAGCCATACAAGGCGTAATAATTGACAAACTATACGAGGCGTGCTAATAGATAAACTATCAGAGGTGTACAAATAGATAGACCTGTAGCGAACATGGTTCGCTACTGGTTTTGTACCTCGACCGTAGAGCTATGAGTCACATAGAGGTCCGTCCCGCGGCTGCCTGGCGGCAGTTAAAATGGGCGGTTGCTCGATCGTAGCTAGTCAGTTGCGTCAGGACCGTCATAGGGTGCACTTGTCTACGAGCAGGCCAATAAAGCTGGTTGCCTGATGTTCGTAAGTGACCTTGGTCGTGCTTGCCCGAATCCTATGCCTCTTTTATCTGTTGGAACTTAGGGTGTTCTGCCGGGGTGTTAAGTCAGCGGTAGAATTACGATCTCGTGTGAGAGAGGCGGCTACCGCAAGACACGCCCCGATTCCGTTCTGTTAAACTATCCTAGTTCCCTTGTAAATAAACGCTCTTAGTATTTGTCCGTGCCGTACTTTGACCTCGTATCTGGCCTTAGCTATTTAAGCCTGAGTAGCTATTCCCCGTCTGGCCGGCATCCTGACAGGTCGGTTCCCAGTAACTAAACGTTTTCAGGCTCGTGGTCGTTACATTTGGAGTCAGGAGTGGGATTTGGCTTCAGATGCGGGGACAGTCGGTAGGATAAGGAGTAGTGCAATAAATTGGAATTTTTAATAGAACTTATTATCGTTGCTGACAGTAGACATTTTTGGGCTTAATTTAGGATGGAAACAGGAGCGGAGTTAGCTAACGTAATGCTTAGTCTCACAGAAGCAATCAAGGGCTTACGTTCAGACAAGTTGCCCCCACCGGGGAAGTTTTCGGGCAAGTCTGGCGACGGTCAGGTTTCGGTTTTCTTGACTAAATTTGAGAATTATGTAAGTTCTAAGTACCAGGAAAACAAGTCGGCTTGGGTTCAGGAATTGCCAGAATTTCTTGAGGGGGAAGCCAAGAATATAGTTCAAGCATACGGAACGGGAGCTGACTATGGGGAAGTAAAAAATAGGTTGATTCAGGAACTAGAGCTTCACGAAAAATTAAGTGATGATGGGTACACAGAATTCTTGCGGGCAGAAAGAAATAGGGGTGAATCACTGACTTGCTATAGTATTAGGCTTGAAAGGCTAGTAGCAAAAGTGGATAGTGTAGGAAAAGAGGGCAAAGAACTCTTGGCTCGAAATAAATTTATTAGTTCCCTAGCACCGGAGCTGGTACGTCGGCTTAAGTTATTCGTTGGCCAGCAGGAGTCCATTGCACTCAGTGCAGTGGCTCGACTAGCAGCCAGTTTGGAGGCCGATATGACAGCTACCGAGGAAAGAATGGGGAATAATACTCGAGCGGAACAAATTTACTTAGCAACGCCATACGCGCCAGAAACAAATAATGATAACATTGAGCGCCGGGAACGCGGGCCGGCGAGATCAATGCGTTGTTTTCGTTGTGGACAGGAGGGACATTTTGTGCGGGACTGTACACAGCAGGTAGCACATAGAGACAGATTCGGGGAAGTTGTTAGTTTAGAACACGGGTTGAAATGTGCGTATTGTGGCAAGAAGGGGCATTTGATGAAGGACTGTCAGGGATTTTTGGAGAAATGCGCAGCTTGTGTTTGGTGTGGAGAAATCACACATCGCAGTTTTCAGTGTGCGCATAAACCAGGTCGACAGTCGGGAAACTAGGTGACTCCGGTTTGGAAGGGGCACAGCCGGAGCAGTGTCATGATAGTCCCCAAAATATTGAGATGGTACGGCAGAAGCGTGAGGTAGCGGTGTCGTACTCGGTGGTTGTTGAGGTTGGGCAGTTACAGGTCGATGGCCTGTTAGACACAGGCGCATCGATCTCGTTAATTACAGAAGAGCTGCTCCATAGAATTCCGGGTGTTCAGGGAAAACTTCGCGCTTCCGCCGTTGATAATGTTGTAGGAATTTCAGGAAACGAGATTCGAATAGAAGGTGAGATATACTTGGCAGTAACGATTGGCAGAACTAAGTTCCCAAGGCATAGGTTTTTGGTGATGACTAAGCCGGTACAGTCATTCAGTTGTGTCTTGGGCTTGGAATTTCTTGATAGCTTCAAACTTACGTTGAATGCATCAGATAGGACTTTGGAGAAAGGAAGTAGTCAAGATCGTACAAGAATAGCCCGGTTGAAGGTGATGACTTCGCGCAGAGCGGAATTTCCAGTTTTCAGTGCGGCGGAAGTGACTGTACCTTCTAGGCAGATGTTGCGTTTGTCCGCTCAAGTGAAGAGGGCACCAAATAAATTTGAAGGGTATTTAGAGCCAGTCGATAATGGGACTCGTCCATTGATGGTAGCTTCATCAGTAAATGTCGTAGACGATGAACATATTCGAGTAGAAGTAATGAACCCATTTGACAGTGATGTGAGGTTAGCCAAGCACACAAGACTAGGTACTTTGGTGGCTTTGTGTCGGGAAGAAGTAGAGCAGGATGAAGAGATGGACGAGGTGCCGGGTGACCTTAGCTTGGACGATACGGATCTGACTGCAGAACAAAGGACGATAGTTGCTGAACTGATGACTGCGCATAAAGACGTTTTTGCGACAGATGAGGCAGACGTGGGGTGTACCGAGACAGTGCGGCACCATATAGATGTTCAGGGTGCAGCGCCTGTAAAACAAAGAAATAGACGTTACCCGGGGCCCATGAAAGAGGAAATCGACCTAGAGGTAAAACTATTAGCGGAAAAAGGTATTATTGAGCCATCTAAGTCACCATGGTCGTCTCCGTTAGTGCCAGTTAGGAAGAAGAACGGAAAACTAAGACTTTGTGTGGACTTTAGAATGTTAAACAGCTTGACAAAACCAGACTGTTTTCCGCTGCCTCATATAGGAGATACGATAAACAAACTTTCGGGAAATTATTATTTTTCTACGCTTGACTTGAAGTCGGGATATTATCAGGTGCCTCTGACTGAATCTTCGCGAGAACTGACTGCTTTCTCTACTGGTACGGAACTGTATCAATTCACTAGGCTTCCGTTTGGAGTATGCAACGGGCCGGCTACGTTCTCACGGCTAATAAGTTTAGTAATTAAGGGGCTACCGAGTGACTCTGTGCAGGCTTACCTTGACGATATCTTGGTCGCCAGTGGGACGTTTGCTGAACATGTCCAGGCGCTGGAGAGAGTGTTCGGCCGGCTTCGGGTTCACGGGCTCAAGCTGAACTTGGAAAAATGTTGTTTGTTTCAAGAGCAGGTCGATTACTTGGGTCACTCCGTCGGTAGACTTGGTGTGAGTCCGCTAGAAAAGAATATAGGGGCGATCCAAGAGTTTCCAGTGCCACGAACGGTGCGGCAGTTAAGATCCTTCCTGGGTATGGTGAATTATTATAAGAGGTTTATAAAAGACTCCGCTAATTTGCTGCACCCCTTATACCTGGCGACAGCCACGGGGAAATGGGAATGGACTGCCGAGTGCCAGCAAGCATTTGAGGACGCGAAAACCGTATTGGTGACCGCCCCAATTCTAGCATACCCAGACTTTGTGACGGGACAGCCATTCGTGTTGACGACTGACGCTAGCGGATGGGGAGCTGGCGCGGTGCTGTCTCAGGTGCAAAGCGGTCAAGAAAGAGTGATCGGTTATGCCGGGGTCAGTTTTAATAAGGCCCAAATGAGATACAGCGCAACTGACAAAGAGCTAGCGGCAATCAGGTTTGCAGTAAATCACTTTAGAATTTACTTGAGTGGTAGGAAATATGTGATCCGAACGGACCATCAGCCTTTGATATATCTTCACAATATGAAACGTACCGACGACCGGCTGATGAGGACGTTGGCTGACTTGGCTATTGGCCAGTATAGCATCGAGTATGTGCCCGGGAAAACTAATGTAGTTGCTGACTGCCTGTCCCGTGTGAATTTTCCTTGGTCAGTGCCAGAGGGAGACGAGAATGCTCCCGAGCCAGAATGTGGGGAGTACCAGGTAGCCGAAGTGGAGGGGGGCCCAAATTCTTTGTTTGTGGCGTTGAGCCGAGCCTCAGGTCTGGGAGACGCGTTGACGCTCCGAGAGCAGGCGATAGACAAATTATTGCAGGAACCCAAAGCATTCGGTAGGACTGATAAGGCCGCGGATCGTAGGTTGATTTCGAGTTGGAAAAATCCGGATGTTTTCCCTCCATGGGAGGCTCTCGTGGCGTTTGCACAGTTATTTGACTTGAGAGTGGAGGTAGTTTGCAAGCCGGGAGGGTTGGTTGTTGCAAATCCTGTGGGGGAGAAGGGAACTGTTAAACTGGAATGCAAAGGAGGCGTGCATTTTAATGTTATCATAGCAGGTATACCAGCAGAAAGGGTCAATGTAGCAGCGCCTAACGGGCAAGGTAGCCAGGAGGGTGCTTGCCAGTTGGCTGACCTTCGGTTAGGAGAGGAAATACAGATGTTCGCGCCGCATCAACTGCAGGACCAGAGGTTGGTGAGGGTGCGCGAGGCTCTGGAAAAGAAGGAAAAAGACCCAGCATTAGGATATTTGCGACGACATTTTAATAGCTTAGTGTTACATAGCGGTGCCATATGTTACAAATATAAGCTAGGGGGTGAGGAAAAGTTCCTACCAGTCATTCCAGACAGTCAATTGAAGGGCTTAGTTACACAGTTTCATGAACATGTAGCACATGCGGGGCAGGCTAAGGTTAGCAAGGCATTCCGGCGGTGTTACTTCCATCCCAGCCCATACAAGACTATCAGGGAAGTGGTAAGAGAATGTCGGACGTGCCAGTTGCATAAAGGAGTAAGTGCAAAAGATTACCCGCTGTACGGGTTGAGTGCTAAGTGCACGGCGCCGTATGATATTTATGCGGTTGATTTGATGCAATTGCCGCGTACTCCCAGAGGACATATAGGATTATTGGTGGGTATTGATTTATGGTCCAAATTTGGACACGCAATACCTATACGTTCAAAAGCTGCGCCGGGAGTTGCGCGTGCATTGGAGTATGGTATATTGGCTAGTTGCCCTAGAACCCCTAAAATTTTGCGGTCCGACAATGGTCCCGAGTTTCGAGCTAGGTTGTTCGGACAATTGTTGGACAGGTACGGGGTGCGGCATGAGCGCTCAATCGCCTATGCGCCGCATACCAATGGAGCGGTGGAGAGACTCAACCGGACCATCAAGGAGAGACTCGCCACGGCCTGCGCTGGTAACCCTGGGAGCTGGGATCTGGAAATAGCAAGAGTGATGTCCCAGTACAATAGACTTACCCACAGTGAGACCGGTCGAGCCCCGAGTGAATTCTTCGTGAAGGAGGCTGCGGTGCCAGATCTGCCAAGGCCACCCCGGATGTGGCGACCCGCTGGACCGAAGTTCCGACCGTTCGCAGTGGGAGAGCTGGTCCTGCGGCGGGTACCTTACGCACGAGAGGACGAGAGGCATAAACTCGCCCCACAGTTCCAGGGTCCCTACGAGGTGCTGGAGGTTGACAGGAACCAGGTCACCTATAAGATACGGGATCTGCAGCGGCGAAGAGCTCCCTTCAAGGTGCACGTGAGGCAATTGAAGAAATACCATGGAAACGACATGGGTCAGGCCCAGCCAGTGCAACCCGAAAGGAAGAACGAGGCAGAAGGTCTGCCACAGAGGCAGCCACGCAAGAGGACCCGGCGAGAAGTGGGGCCGAAGGAAGACGGGGCTGGCGCAGCGGGCGGATTGGAAGAGGACCGAGTGGCTCCCGTGGAGGATGAGTGGTTGGGTCGCCCAATTCATCCGCTGCCACCATTTCCGGCGATGCAGCAGGAGGAGGTGACGGGCAACGACACGAGCGGGGACTTCTCGAAATTTATCGGGCAGTACCCGGATCTTCCGCCGTGTGAGGAGAGCCTCGACTTTTCGGGGTTCATTGGCCAGTACCCGGATCCTCCCCTGTTGCGAATGAGAACAGAGGCGCTGGAAGCGGAACACAGACCCTTCGTGAGCGAGGGAGAGGCGAGTGAAAGCGGAGCTGCAGCAGAAGGCACCTCCGATTTTTCAGGTTTCGCAGGGTGGTCGCCATTGGAGAGAGCGCGCCCAGATGTACGAACTTCTACCCCGGTGGAGGAAGGTGACGAAAGGGGTAACGACGCAGGGTGTTTGGAGGTAACAGAGGTGAGTGCCGGTGATAATACTTGGCGGAGAACGGAACCTTCGGAGCCAGAAGATGAAATATTGCCTCGATTGAGACCTAAAAAGAGGTTAGATTATAAATGCTGAGTGTCTACTTCGATACTGCTCGAATTGTTTTTGTTTCAGGCCCGGGGATCTGTTGCTGCAGGCGATGGGCCACCGTAGCACGGGGTGCGAGGGTCCGACCTGGGCTGCCTGTTCGCGTCCCGCCCCGGCAGATGTCTTCTGAGGCGCGGCCGGTGCCGATGGTTGCCTTCCATCGCAACCCGACTGGTGTGAAGCCCTTTGGATGTCCGGGTCGGATGTGACGGGCGGAGGCGCATACTCTTCAGAGATCGTGGCCTCTGTTGCGAGCTGGGCACGCCATGGGAGGTGGACTTCTGCCGCCTGTTTGGCTACCAAAGTGAAGCCTGCTCAGCGCCGGTTTGCAGTATGGAGGAGCAGTCGCCCGTGTGCAATCTGCGGTCGTGTCAGCATGCACTCGGCAAATCTGCAGCCGGGCGTTTCGTCGTCACCTGCGAGACTGGCGGGAACTTGGAAGACGGAAGAACCGTGATGTCGCATAATATTATAAATTGTAGAACGATGATGTACATAGTAGACCTTATAAGTAGTTGTCCAATTGCTCAGTGCGTACGAAGGTACTGTGTTTGTATGAACTTGAATGCGGAGACACTTGTCATCTTGTTTTAGAGTAGTATAGGCTTCAGTACGAGCGGTGACTCCCTTGCTAAATTGAGGAGGAAAGTAGTGTAGCGAACATGGTTCGCTACTGGTTTTGTACCTCGACCGTAGAGCTATGAGTCACATAGAGGTCCGTCCCGCGGCTGCCTGGCGGCAGTTAAAATGGGCGGTTGCTCGATCGTAGCTAGTCAGTTGCGTCAGGACCGTCATAGGGTGCACTTGTCTACGAGCAGGCCAATAAAGCTGGTTGCCTGATGTTCGTAAGTGACCTTGGTCGTGCTTGCCCGAATCCTATGCCTCTTTTATCTGTTGGAACTTAGGGTGTTCTGCCGGGGTGTTAAGTCAGCGGTAGAATTACGATCTCGTGTGAGAGAGGCGGCTACCGCAAGACACGCCCCGATTCCGTTCTGTTAAACTATCCTAGTTCCCTTGTAAATAAACGCTCTTAGTATTTGTCCGTGCCGTACTTTGACCTCGTATCTGGCCTTAGCTATTTAAGCCTGAGTAGCTATTCCCCGTCTGGCCGGCATCCTGACAGGTCGGTTCCCAGTAACTAAACGTTTTCAGGCTCGTGGTCGTTACAGACCATACGAGGCATATTAATGGACAAAATATACGAGGCGTGCTAATACTCTCACAAAAGTTCCATACGAGGAGAACTAATTGACAAACCATCCTGTTCGGATCAAAATTCTTGTTCGATTCATGTTCGATATTGATGAAATTATGTTATTAAAGAATTCGATTTTTAGAACAATAAATAAATTCCAACAATCTACGTTGTCTTTAAAGCGACATCACAGAACAAGAAAGCAACTGTTCAAGAATAATCTTGAGGCCCGCAACAGTTATTCAGAGCAAAAGTTACCGATTTATGAAGGTTGTTTCTAGACACACGTGGTTTCTGTTCGATATTTGATGAATTACCCTAACAGATTCAGCTTGTTACTGCGCAACTGATTGGAGCGAAAAGGTGTCTAACTTCAAATCTAAACATGGTATATGCAACCACAAATCATCCCGCACGGAAGAATTAAACACCATTACTGCACGTCGCTCCTCCTTTAAAGCAAAAATTGTTTACTGCCAACAGTGTTTAAAATTGAACAATTTTATTGGAATGGTTTTAATTACAAAGCTTGCTTGAAGCGAAAAGCGTTTACTGGCAACATGATTTGAAACTGACCACGTTTCTTGGAATGGTTTTAATTACGGAGCTTGCTTATCTCATCAAAATTCCAATCCTTTTGTCTGCTGACGGACAACACTAATCAAGCACGCCAATTCGCGCCTCCTGCATTGCTGTGATGCGGTTTACTCACACCTTGTGCGCTGCAGTCCTGAGATACTCGCACCTTTACGGGAAATTGTCGTCCTTCGTCTTGCTCCAAGCACGGTACTGCCACATTAGTTCATCATCAATATTGGGCATAGTTATTGTCAAGGTTGCCTAATTATGTCTAGAATATTGCGACGCTAACTGGGCATAATAAGAGCCATGAGGCGTTCGCCATGGCGTCCGCTTTCAGGGCTCAAAGTACCTTCCTTCCAGGACTTCACAGAGCTGTGGTGTGTGGTGTAAAAAATGTCAATTCCAGTAAAACTTTAGTCCTCTCTAGCGTGGGACTAGACGAAGTGAGCACGGAGGAACGTGTAAATTTGATGTGTGATAACGAAGTTTCGTGTCGTTTCATTATGTGGTAAAAATATAGCTAAATATGGAGTATGGAAAATATAACCCACCTCGCCCGACAAGGAACAATCAACTCGTCTTCACCTAATTTGTCATTTTACCTAATTTGTCATGTTCATGCTGCAACAAGTAAACTCGTGCAAAACAAAGTGTACCAAAGACAGCCTCGGATAAACTTTGGCGTAGATTCCGAGCCTTTCTCAGCTGTCATCGAGTACAGTATTGACGATAGATCAAAAATTTGTTCAAAGTTGGTCTGAAAATGAAACGTTTTCTGCAAAAAAGTCACCTAGGAAGGAAAGACTTGAGTGTTCGTTACGGAACTAAAACAAAAAAACTGTAGTGGCTTTTAAAATGTAAGATTTTATTTATTGATTATGCCCATTTAAATTTCCAGAAGAGCCGCCGTTCAAGTGCCAATATACAGAGCGCGCTGATGTTTATTCTTATAAAATACACAGATAGTTGCAAAAGTATAAGTTTTTATGAATTTACGTATTACTGAATTCGAAATAATTTGTCAATTGGATGAAAAAGGAATCATTTTTCCTTAAATGTAAAATGAGTTATCTCGAATATTGTCAAACATTTAGCTCCAATAAAATGTTGTTCTGAGATATGAAGGTAAATCATCAGCTTGTAATTGCCCTTTCAGAAGAAGTTTGTTATTTTATGTCGACCGCAGTACAAAATGAAAAAAATTTCCGTATCCCAGATGGAAGAAAATGAATTCAAACTTTAATAATAACGCGATCACAACTTCGAGCACAATTAACTGTTCATTCGTTAACCAAACACGCTTAGAGCGCTGACAGAGAAAATGAACTTTTAAAAATCGTTCTTATGCTTGTTTTAATGTCGAAAACCACGACACTGCAACATCCGGGAATGGAACGCCGTGAATGTGTACAGGTTGCGACAGAAAATGCAGAGTGGGCGATAACAACACAAGACTGACGGAGGTTTGTGTGTTAACCACAGACGGAAGTCGCGGGAAATGTTCGCATTATGATGCATTCTTATGCAAGGAGTTCATGTACGACTATTTCCATTTGGGCAGGCAAAGTAAGTTGCATTCTTTGGTTTGCCGCCGGAATGGAGATGAAATATAAGCGAAAGATTTCCGGAGCTTTCCACTTCCAAATCTTGGATTCCGCACAAGCTTTCAAAGAGAGTTGGATTTGCTGTGGAGGTCATGATCACGCTACCATGGTCACGATCCAACGATCGAAGGAGGGATACAACCTGCGCTAAATACTCGTGATGTTCTTCCAGTATTGACTGGCATTTGTCATAAAATGCTGACTGTCCAATCTGCTTTTGCGATGATAAGGCAACGCCTGGTGTTCATTAGGGGACGTAACTTCTGAATTTATTCATAAAATTGAGCGGCTTATTTGAGTACTCCGAGAATCACTTATTGTAAACTGTAGATAAAAAAAGTGATCTGTGTATCAATGGCCCCGTTTATTCTCATCTTGAAAAGTTTGTGGTTTGAGAAATACCCTAAAAATACCATTCCCCCCCGAGTTTTAGGGTGAAAATTTGGCTCTAATAAACCATAATTTTTTGCGTTGCTCAGACTCTGCAAAAACTACGGAGAACTTGGGCAGTCATCGTTAAAGTAAAATCAAATTTATTTGTTCATTAATTCAAGTTTTCTGAGGAGTTAATGTAATCACCGCCCGGAAATACATCGACCGATGTGAAAGAATTTCGAAGAGGAATTGTACGTTCTAAAACGTTGGAAAAAACCTTCATAGGCAGAAATACAATTCATATAAAAAGGAAAAAATCTGTTGAGAGTGTTTTTGATGTATTGATTTGAATGGCGTTCTTGGAAAATAAACAGCATTTCGTTTCATCACCGTCGTTGCGTGTTTTCTTATTAACTTCTTATATTTTACTTTTTACTGCATATTTTTGTCATAAGTCAAGAATAATTGATTAAATGAACATTTTGTGGGTAAAATATCTTCCTTAGTTTGAAAGGAGTCGCTTATACTGGATCCGCTGAAAGATTTACACAGTCTTTGCAGCATAATGAAACGATGATGCAAGACAATAAACCAAAAGAATTTGACCTTGCAGCCAACAAAAATGGCCTCAATTAACAAGAAGCAAAGCTACGCAAGAACAGCAGCGAAATTAGCACCTGTAATCCTTTACGTTGACTTGATTTTCTCATTATTTACTTTCTTAGCAGCATCAGTTTTGAAATAGCTGACTCGCACAAGAATAACTAAGCTTTCAATTGATGCTCAGTTGGTCTCGTAAGCGAGCTTTGTTGGCCAGCTGCTGAGCACCTGCCCTCCAGACAAGTTTGGCCTGGGGTGCGAGGTGCTGCGGGCAGTGTTTCCACGAGCAGGGTAATTACCCCAGTTTAGGGTAATCAGGGGTACCCTAGGGTAATGTTTAGGGTAATGAAAAATATGGGCAAATCTAGGGTAATCAGAGCTCCGTGAAGGAAGTGACCGCCTAATCTACGAAAAATAGAAAATTGAAAGCCAATATGCAAGCACCCTACTGAGTACCACTTGAACGAAATGTACTGAAACGGGTCAGAATTTAGTGTTCACAAAACTGCACTGCTGCTGTGGTTAGTGTCGCATATTTGAATGTCATCAGGTATCGCTCACGAAAGACGGCGTCAAGATACGAAGCGATAATATCTTTTGGTGCCACTTCGTTTTGACAAATGATTCTGAGTTGCATTTTGCTAATAAAACTCGACCGGTGTCAGCAACAGCCAGTTGACGAAAGTCACTGTCCTATTCTGATTGCGCTAGTGGTTATAAGCTTCAACAGAATATTGACAGGTATGTTTGTTGTATTGTTAAATTCTACAGCTAATATATTTCATCGTAGAAATAATTATTAGGTTCATTCTTGTGATAGTCATTTAATTAACAGCAGAGTTACCTCAGAGCGCCAGTGTTATGCCAGCTAATTAGATGGAAGGGGTCCTATTTCTTAGCCATGTTGCACGCCAAAGAAGCATGTTACTGTAGCGATGCAAACAAAAAAATTTAGAGAGGGTTCTTTGACACTTCGAGTTACAAAAGGTGCTATAAGCGAAAGGAAGAAGTTGTAAAATTAGTTACAAAAATTCGTATAAACATAAGAGAACAGTTATCGACTTAAAACTTGCAATATATGTTTGTATTCTCACTGTCTTTCATATGCGTATTAGCACGGACGTAGAATTTGATATAGCTGCGATCATGCCTAGAATTCCGTCAACCAAAATTGAAGCACTAGGGGTTCTACAACTGAGTGTTGAGGAAAGTTTATGCATATTAATAAAGGCAAGGAAGTTTTTTCCAAAAACCTCTGAATTTCCTCACCCGCCCTTCAGGAAATGAAGAAATTTGATAACTTTACGATCAACTTTATGAGTTGACAAGAGAAAGTGATTGCAACGAAGTCTCTGAGAAGCATATGTGGTGTAACAAGGTTGGATAAGATACGTTATGAAAAGATATGACGAAGGTCACGTGTGAGGGAAGCCAGAAAGTCATCACAGAGAGTGGATCAAAGTGTTAAGTTAGATTGAGCAAGTGGAAAGAATGGCTGAAGTGCGTGAATGGATGGAAAGTTAGATAAAAAATAAATAATTGTACTACGGATAGGTACACATATTATTGCATTTCTTGCAGCATAGCAGATGATCGCGCACCGAGTTAGGAAGAGCCAACGACACCACCTCGAAAAAAGAAAAGCTCCACTTGAAAGCTAGAAACAACCAGCAGAAGTTTAAAGATTCGTTGACATCGGAACCTGGGTTTGAGGGATTGTTCGCCAAGTTCTCAAAATCAACAGAGCAAAGGATGAGGAATATTGCAAGGTTTATCGAACCTATATTTCTTGTGAGAAATCGAAGATCAGGCGTCACATGCTCTCAGCGACACAAACAACGATCCATGATGGCAAAAAACATCAATTGCCAGCTACGTGCTATCCAATGATCCTCTCGAAAATCGTGCTCGTAAAGCGGAACTGCAAGTTTGTGCATTTTTAGCTAAACACCACCTATCTCATTGTGTGAGCCTCGTTTAGTTTGATGAAAACTATGTTCCCAGATCAGGAGTCGCAAAAAAAAGGGCGCCTTGGAAAACAGCGGGCATCAAAATTAATTCGTCAGGTTTTTGGCAAACATCAATTGTACGTGATATCGTAAGGATATCAAACCAGCATTCTAACGTCGTTCGACTGGATTTCCCTCCTGACGCTCATGCAGTATGTAACACAGGACTTATTCATACTGACAGAGCTCTGGAAACCAGTCCATTTACCTTTTAGTTAATTAATTGATCATAGGTCAGGATTAGCTGTTTTAGGGTAATCTGGGGTAATCAACACCCTTCAGCTGGGGTAATTAGAGTCGCCTCGCGTGGAAACCCTGGCTGCGGGTTGCCCCGTGCCTCAAGAGCCAGTGATGATCTGACTTAGGTGGAGGTGAGTTGTGCCGTGGAGCGAGCTGTCCAGCTGTTCTCGTGTCTCCCCCATCTCATATTTTCCCATATAAGTCGTGCTGCTGGGCAAAAGTTTACTCCATATAAAGTGACTCTGAAGGAAGTGCAGTGATTGGCGTGTCTCGTTCACTTAGGCGCATCAAGAAAAAGTCGTTAATATTTTGGGCCGTCTCAACCAAAAATGGGCATACCTCGCTCTGTGGGCACCTCAACCTGCTCTAGTGTCGTGGTTACCTCTGCTTGAGTCGTAGAGGGAAATACTTCACTTCACAGTCTTACACATGAAACATAAGCTTATCTACCTCTTAATTACTTACCTTGATTGAGCTCTAATCCTCGATGGATAAAATTCAAGTAAGTATTTTGTTCATTGGTCTTGATATTTTTTTTGTTCGCGAATACCTGGTATGTTTATCCGCGTAGGTTCGTTTTTTAATGTGTATCGGAAGATTCTATAGATTGAATAGACGAGTTAGGAGTGTTAGTTTTCGGTTATAAATAATTTAATTTGCTGAATTTAGGATTCTGAAACAGATCGAGGGATGTTCAATGCCATTTCCATTTATAGCTGGTCGTAGAAATGAAGGATGTTCTCCATTAGGAATGGTATTTCGAGATGAGAAAGTAAACTGTAGCTATTGAGCAATTTTATTTGTAATAGCATTTTACAAAACAATTGGCTCATCAAACTTGCTTGTATGAACTATGGTCGAATATATTTTAACCTATGCGTCAGATTGTCTGAAATATTAATGTGATGTCCTTCAAATGTTGATGCCGTCAGCGGCGCTCAAGTAATGTTAGGTGAAATAATGTTTTCCGTTTTAGAGTCGAATTTTACAGATTATGCTTGCAAAGCGGAAAATGAGCGTGAATTCCTCGCACTCTTTCACCTGAACTGGGTAACAAATTTCCTGTAGCATAGAAATTTGTGTACTTGAACATTTCGGTTATTCGGATTCAATTAAAAAAATGTCTGCGAGCTATGATTTTCAAGTTGGAAGGCAAAAAGTCTAACAAAACCCTGTACGTATTTCTTGATTGTCCACACTTTCATAAATTGTTCGTAGTTTCATTTTCAGGAACCTTAAAAAAAACTTTTGCGAAGAACCTTTAAATTTTTTTCTGAAAAGTATTGCCTATGCTCGAGTTCCGTCGCTGGATCATGAGATTTCTTCTAAGATTGCAACCGATACTTTACTCGTATCTACATCGCACTGAAACGCCTTGTGCTGCAAGTTGTCCACGAATTGGTGAGTTTTTAAGAAATGCCGACTAAACCTTATCCGTAGTGATTTGAAAGTTTTACCATATTGATACCAACACGGAAGTCGCGATACCGAGCTCAAGCCAACAAATTTGTTCATAACCTATCTAATTGATTGGAAAAGTTTTTAATTTCTATTGTTCAAGTTAGGCCACATATTAAAGTTTTTGATAAACATTTCTTGATCACTCGAATAATATTCACCTAAAGTTTTCTTTGTCATTTTCATTGTGATAGTGCGCGCGGATTATACTATTCGGAAATTTTATGTGCGCACTAACAAGCTGAGGTTTATAAATTCCAGTTTTTTCCATCACCCTTACGAATCAAGCGTTTTTCATTGTTATGTTGTATTCTCGATGTTAGGTGACAGGTGACCCTCTGCGGAATCATAGTATTTTTGATATCATACGAACTTTTTTGAGTACATATAAGCTTTTCTGCGCATTGGGATACTTTCGCGATGCACATCTTTATTTGCACTCTCTCGTAAAGTTAACCAAAATAACTAAAGCTTTAGCCGTGAAAGCTTCATCGTGAAATTGTAAAGATTTTTATATTAAAACCAACGATTTACGTAGTTAGCGTGCTCTTCTAACCCTATTCACCATTGACCGTTAGTTATACCTTTAAGCGGCCCATGGACGATCAATTTAATTGTCAATATCATTGACTCAATATATTCATGATTTTTTTTTTGCCCACTAAGTCAATTTGTTGACGGTCATCAATCAAGCCCACAGACGATCAATTAAATTGTCAATATTCATCATTGTCAATTATATTGACAATAAAATTGATTGTCTATGGCCGCTTTAAGGTTTGTTCAAAAACTGCAATTTGACGCGTGTGATGTTCTTTGGACGGAAGACAAGCTTTGATAGTTTACGTCCTGCAGTTCATCACAATTCTGCTCACGGGAACAAAATTGCGCTCTGGAAACCCGGCGGTGCTTTGCTTGCAGACCGTCGGCCTTGTGATGCATTTCATGCTCCGACTTCTTTAGGAAATGAAGCTGTTTTTTCTTGTACTGAGAGAGGTCAGCTATTTTTGGAAATGCACTGTTTTTTCCTTTCTTTTTCTTGTATTGGTAGAGGTCAACTATTTTTGGAGATGCACGGTTTTCTTTTTTTCTTATATTGATAGAATTCAACTTTTTTGGAAATGAACGGTTTTTTCACATTTCTTGTATTGAGAGAGGTCAACATTTTTAAAAATGAACGTTTTTTTTGTATTAGGAAAGGTCAACTATTTCTGAAAATACACCATTTTTCGTTCTTCCCTTATTGGGAGGAGTCAACTTTTGGGGAAATGAACAGTCTTTTCTTTATTGTTTTTGTATTGTGAGAGGTCAACTTTTTTGAAAATGAGCGTTTTTCTTTCTTTTTATTTGTATTGGGAGAGCGTTCTTTCAAAGATCGATGCGCTGTGTGGTGCTAGTGAGAGCGAATTCGTGAGTGCTGTGAGGAGCATTTAGGTTCTATTTTGGTCAAGAATAGATATACACTTTGGTATATAAAGGTCTTGAGCTACAGACTATATCTGAAACGTTCTTTAGTTTGGAATATTTTGTTTAATTCCACCCCCTCAGGGTGATATATCTATTGCATCTATGGGAATTAGCGCTCCCAGGGGGAAAAATAGGAGTACCTCAGCTGAGAGTTAGGAAGCCTTCTTTTTGTTGAAATAAAATGTTTTTCTTATGTTAAGGACCACTTTTTTCGGTTCACTGCTGTCCTGTTTTTCATCACATGTGACTTTCTTTTTCAACTTTTAGTATCTTGTTTCACAACCTTCCTTCTTGGCTGAGTTTCTGTGCACACGGGACCGTTTGCGGAATCACCCTTTGAGCATAGATTCCACATTCCCTTGAATTTATTCTAAATGGTGCCTTCATCCTTTCTCTCTTAACATCTTCGTTGTGGTAAAGGAGGCTAAACTAATTTATAAACAATTCGCATGAGCGAGAACTGCCGTTCACTTGATGCAGTTTCCCAACGCAGTCTAGGGATCTATGTGCGCTTCGAACTTAATTTTCGAGTTAGTAAACCTTACGTGTAGCAGCTATGTATCCATGGTAGGTGTTTTTTCAGTTCAATGCCTACTGTAATTATTTCACACTGTTTTTTATTGTGATTGGGATTTTTTACAGAGCGTGTCAATAATGGGAAAACCTGCTGCTTGTTCAGGTGACGGTCGAGTGTGGTGGGTTACTGGGAACATGCTTGGTTTTGTTCATGAGGGTTAGATTGTACATGTAGTTCAGTGGTATAAGCTTTGGGTTGAATCAAATTTTGGGACTTTTCAAATTGGTTGCATTTACCGTTATTGTTAAATGCTGACAGAAAGTTTTACTCGTATTAGTAAGCGAACTTATCCCTTGTAAACGAACTTAGCCCTTGTGAACGAACTTAGCCCTTGTGAACGAACTTAGCCCTTGTGAACGAACTTAGCCCTTGTGAACGAACTTAGCCCTTGCAAACGAACTTAGCCCTTGCAAACGAACTTAGCCCTTGCAAACGAACTTAGCCCTTGCAAACGAACTTAGCCCTTGCAAACGAACTTAGCCCTTGCAAACGAACTTAGCCCTTGCAAACGAACTTAGCCCTTGCAAACGAACTTAGCCCTTGCAAACGAAATTAGCCCTTGCAAACGAAATTAGCCCTTGCAAACGAAATTAGCCCTTGCAAACGAAATTAGCCCTTGCAAACGAAATTAGCCCTTGCAAACGAAATTAGCCCTTGCAAACGAAATTAGCCCTTGCAAACGAAATTAGCCCTTGCAAACGAAATTAGCCCTTGCAAACGAAATTAGCCCTTGCAAACGAAATTAGCCCTTGCAAACGAAATTAGCCCTTGCAAACGAAATTAGCCCTTGCAAACGAAATTAGCCCTTGCAAACGAAATTAGACATTGTAAACGAACTTATATAGTAATCCTCGGCGAAAAAACTCGTACTGTGACATTGAAGTATTCTAGTAAAGTCGACCTTGCTCATTCTAATCGCTTCACAGACAAAACAAGCTTGAACTGACGTGAGGGACAAATGCCTTGTGTGGTATATTGTCGTGGCTTGCGGAATTTAATTCCAACATTGTCTCACAGAACACTAAACTCTTGTATCCTGTAGACAATACTTGTAGTGCATCGCGAACCGATCATCGGGAATTTAAAAACGGTGATAACGCTAAGCATTGAAATTATATTCAATGACGATTTCACAAATTATAAATTTGAAAAAAGTACGCAGTGTCAGTTCTGTAAAACTTTTCGGAAGCCAGCACCGTCTTCGGTTAACAGTCTCGAAAGATTGAAATGTTGAAAAAAGTCATTTCATAAGATGCAAAATCACACAATATAAAATCTACCACGAAATTTGCAAAGGACATGCACTATTGGTGCTATTGAGAACCGGTTTTTCTTTGGAGATGTCACCGTTTTATCTTTTGTTTCATCGCTCCATGTTGGTGGAGGATGCAACGCAGAAGCTAAAATCCCCGCTCAACCTCATTGTCACTCATCTTTTTTATATGTTCATCTGGCTCGGTTAATGAGTAATTAGGAGCACCATGTACAGTGAGCAGTAGTAAATGGTCTGATTGGGCCTTGTAAATGGCAGCGGTGACATCGCGGTGTGTGAGGGCCGACATTTGCGGCGATGTTGCGGTTGCTTGCTTTGCATCTCCTCCTTTGGCAGGCGCCACAACGCACCACGTCTTTGTGTTCAGCCTCTCATTAATGCCTCCATGAAAGAGGCTTTTGGTTCGTGAAGCTCTGCGTTTGAGTGCCTTTTGTTGTTTAGTTTTTCGAACACGTGCTTTTTACTTTTAAAAGCGTGTCGTGCCGTTTTGATTGATGTGCCCTTTTTGCTTTCAAAAATTATCACTAGCTCGCCCAACGCGGTTAAATACAAAAAGAAATTCAAATGACCGACGTAGTTCGGATAGGCTAAATTAGCTTGTATAGGCGCAGCCCTCGAAACGATTGTACGTTAATCTGTTTTTTTTTCTTAAGCTCACATGACCTTTGTGAACTGGGATGCGAAGAATCAGCACCAGTCAAACAAAGGATGCAAAACCACATAAAAAATGAAAATTATGCGTTGTGTTAGTATTCTCGCGTTATGACTTTCGCAATGCGTTCACAGTCTATTTTAGCGTCTGCTTCAGCGTCTCTCAGCTCGTATCCCGAGTTTTCGTAAATAAATTAGCGAGGAATGTTCAAAATTCGGGGACTGCGATGACCCCGCGTAGACCTGAGCGCCAGGCCCGTTTTGGGAAGGCAAGTCGCCTGCTCTGACCGCCACTTTAGTTCGCTGCGGCGATGAGTCATACTATCATGTCTCCTGAGACATGTATGTCCTCGCTCACTTTGGGCTTGAAAAATGTACATGGGAGTTTAACCGAAGAGGGCATTCTTCCATCGATCCTTTTAGGGCGCACCCTACGTTGGCTACCTCCATCTCATCTGGTCAGGGTGCTTACTTAACACGTTCTAAATGTGAGGGCCCGAGCTCAGAGTTAGGTAGGCCTTCTTTTTGTTTAAATAAAATGTTTTCTGTTATGTTAAGGACCACATTTTTCGGTTCACTGCCGTCCTGTTTTTCAGCACCTACTACTTTCTGCTTCAACTTTGATCTTCTTTCATGAACTTCTTTCTCAACTTACTGTTTCTATGCCTTTTCTGCTTAGATTTCGCGTTCCCTTAACTCCATACTAAATGGTGCCTTCCATCTTTCTCTCTTTGGATTGCATTTGTTGCGGATGGGGAAGCTTAAACTAATAATAATAATAATCATAATAAAATAATAATAATAACTTAATCCGTTCACTGCGATGGGGTAAACTAAAGTATTTTAAGTCAAAAGTGATAAGCAATTTTATAAGAACAAACATTAACTGGTTCATTAAATACCATTAATTTAAAAAAGATTGTTGGAATGTTTCAAGCGGCCCATCGATGGGTCGTTTCGTAGCAGGAAGAACATGAGCACGACCCACCGATGGGTCGTGTCGCAAGTAGCGTGCTAAAGTAGAGGTTTCCTACGCGTAACCAGGGAATCTTGGTCATGAGCATGGTACCATGGTCAAGAGCTGGGTCCTTTTTTCTTCATTTTCTATAATTAACATTTTTGAAAGACCAAAGTCGAAGATTAGACTGTAACTGAGAGGGATTTAGGCTCTGACCCGCGTGTCCTGTTGTGTCAATGCAATCATTTCTATGTCCTTTTCACATTGTAAAGTTTACGCTGGTGCATGTGGCCGAGAATGTAATCCAAACACAGCGCATATTTTTCATTTTTTCCGTGTCATTGCATAGTTTTCTACTGACGCTGATCCATCGCTTCGATTTCTCTGTTTTTCAAAATTATTTGAACCCTGATTCGTGTGAGCAGGTTGAGAAATATTTGAATTTCGTCATTTTCTCCTGGCGAACTTCTTGAGCAACTCGAAATACGTACTTACCAAAGTTCGCCTGACGAAGCTGTGTGTGTCGAAACGCGAGGTTTTCTGGTATCCTGGCAGTGAGTGTTGTATCAGCGAGACGTTCGTTGCGTAACGTTGCCCTTTGACTTGCCTTGAATAAGCTGAGTTGGGCAGTCATGCAGTCCTACTTTCTTCCTGCGTGCCTGTGAGTTCATCCAAAATATATGAAACGTGTACTGAGTAAGCTGAATAGTTACTTGAGTACGCGCAAAATCATTTTCCGTTTGTTGTTATTACTCTAATAATGTTTAATTTTCAGACTTTTGTTGGACGTTCTGTCAAGTGAAGGCTGGCAGAGTTTTTTCTAATAATTTTTTTTTCAAGGACCAGGATTGTACGCTGGTGTGGGAAGTTTCACGTGTAGTTTAGGTCACTTTAGATTTTTCTCAGCACTCGATAGTCAGTGTTAATAAGAGCTTGCCACTACCTTTTACACCTATTTAATTAAGACATTTCTGGCTTTCATGTGTGTAGAAACAAACTTGTAAAGAAAATCTACAGTATTCATTCATTGCGATTAGGGCATCGAGCACATTTGGAAGTTCGTCTAACGCTGCTTTCAGGAAATAATTTTCGAGGAAAGAACAGACATTTGCTAGTTACTGGAATTTGTTTCATCTTATGCTTGCTAACAGAAGCCGCCACTGCTCACCGAAGTAATTCGTTTCTTGAAAGCTTGTTTTATTCCACTGGCCTAAAGCTGGAAAACCATTTGCCTAACTTGCCTAGTTATGTTTCTAATGATGAATTAGGAGAACGAAAGGTTTAGTTGTAATATCTTTCTTTTTGCTAAATTTATAATTCAGGGTGTCTACTAGGTAGTAAAGTGGTAAAAGGAAGAAATAAGTAGTAAAATTTGAAAAGTAGTAAAAAAGGAAGTAAAAAGTTGTAAAATTTGCCTCTAAGACGCACTTCACCCGTCAAGGTAGAAAAATTGTGAAGTGGGACAATTCACTTAAAATTGAAAATAATGTATGAATGAAGATTTAAAAAAATTTATTTCTCCCAGAATCAGAAATTTGCCGCAATTGATGGGAAATATTCCTGTAAGGAGATCTGACCATCCCCCGGTGTGTACTAGTTTCCAGTCAGTTTATTTTTTGCATATGATGAACTGTTACTCTTATAGTTAAAAGATGTTAAGACAGGGTCTTTGCCGAACATTTGTTGGAGTCCGTTTAGGAAGGGGTGCATTAAGAATTGGGGTAATTTTTTGCAATTAATGCGTTGGTTGCTGCATTTAGTATTAAGTATTTTACCTAATATTTCCCCTCAGGGGGATACAACTATTGCATTTATGGGAATTAGCGCTCCCAGGGGAAAAATGTGAGGGCCCGAGCTAAGAGTTAGGTAGGCCTTCTTTTTGTTGAAATAAAATGTTTTTTGTTATGTTAAGGACCAACTTTTTTCGGTTCACTACTGTCCTGTTTTTCAGCACCTCTGACTTTCTTCTTCAACTTTTATCTTATTTCATGAACTTCTTTCCCATCTTACTGTTTCTATGCCCTTTCTGCATAGATTCCTCATTTTCTTATCTCCATACTAAATGGTACCTTCCTCTTTCCTCTCTTCGATACGCTATATTTTTGCAGCGATTAGGGAGGCTTAAACTAACTTATAATCTTAATCTTGATCTTTACCTAATATTTTAAGTGATAACAAACTTGAAATTTTTTGAACCACTGGTATTGCGTGTATTATTGACTCAAACTACTCATTATAGGCCGATTACTTACATCTGGACATTTGGACAACATTCATTATCTAAAAATAGGTAGTAATATTTTGCTGTTTGAGGTAGTAATAAGTAGTAAAAACGTGGTAAAATTTGGAAATTAAATATCAGTCGACACCCTGTAATTTAATTCATTCATGACGAACCAAAATAACACTTCGCTTCACGTTTCAACATGTTCCAGAGAACCAGTGTTATCCACCAACCGCTAGTCCATGTTCGTACTGGTATCCAGAGGAGGTAAAAGAAGTCACGATGTTGGTCAGAGGACTAATGAAGAATGTTTGCAATGTGTTTGAAGTGGTGGTATGTTGAGCCTACTCGTCATCATTACGTCGACCCAAACTGGAAACATTGTCTAATTGTTTCTGATACTAAATTTGATAAACGAAAGGTTTTGTAGCAACATTTTTTTTTTGCTAACGTCATGGTAATTTTCTCCACGTTTCACCTTGTGCAACTTTCACCTGATATTTGACCTCAAGCTCTCTTTCCCGTTGTTACTCTCCTACCCTGTCTCTGTCCTATCCCTCTCCCTCTCTCTCTCTCCAACTCCACCCATAAATGCTTCGAATTCAGCACCAAGTTTAGAAGGGATCTCCCACTCACATGCGACCTTCACAACGAGATAATTTACCTATATTCAAGCGGAGGATGCGGTGGGCGCGGCTCTGAGTAGACGATACATCGAATACTCTTTTCAGATTTTTCTTGTACGGTCTTTTTTTTTTGAGCCGATTGCGCCACGAGCTGTTCTCGCGATCTCATCGCTCTCCTCCCTCTGGTTATCATCTCGGGCATCGGTTGACTCCGCTGTGGAGCCACTTATAACGGGCGTCTACTACAACTGAGAAGAAATATCTTTTCTCCACTAAAGAAAAATGCATTTATTTCTCCAGCTGTTTCTCCCGACGAGCTTAATATCTGAATCTCTGTTCGTGAGTTCTTGCATTTTGCTCTGTGTAGGAAATGGTACATGTGCTCAACTCAATACCTGAACCTCTGTTCGTGAGGTCTTGTAGTTTGCTACCTGCTGCTCATGTATCAACTTTTTTGGAATTAACGGTTTTTCTATCTTTCTTTCCTCCCATGGTGGATGTGAACGACGTGCTGTAATAGTGGCGGCAGAATGAAGTACCGCTCGACGTTTGCTTAGTTAAGATGAAGATTAAAGATAAATCAAGCTCAAGGATCAGGCAAGATGATGAACAGCAAAGTCAATAGAAAATATTTCCCGACTCAACAACCGCCAATCTCGTTCTATTACCGGGCGATATAATAATAGAAATTATAGTTACCTAAACTGCTTCGTGTACATCTTCTTTGACTGTCCGTGTGGCCGGTGCTTGGAATGCTTTATAGGTGCCCAATATCGTGCTCGGCTGTAACGAACTGATCAGCAAGGATTGCTCAGCGTTGCCGAGAGCATGGGCCCAGGTTCGAGATGATGGAAAAACTTGAGATGGTTAATTCTTCGGCAAAGAGAATGAAAGAATAAAATACCTGTGAGGGAATTCCATATTAAGACATGACATTCTAATGAAAATGCCGAGGATTTTGATATGTTCATTGCCCATTTCACTTTGACGTTGATGCAGTTTCAGTTAACAACTTCACCGTCACGCGGCGGGCAAACTTACTGCAGCTTTCGGGGGCATCACTGATGATGAAGTGAGCTTTTGTTGCTTCAAAAAAACCGCTACTCAATTTATTGCGGATAATGCCTACATTGACTCCGGATTTTTATTTATATACCATGCGTGAAACTCATAATCCAAGGTGTGACATCTCTGATTTACCCCCCTCAGGGGGATACAGGTATTGTATCTATGGGAATTAGCGCTCCCAGGGGGACTATGAGGGCCTGAGCTAAAAGTTAGGTAGGCTTCCTTTTGTTGAAATAGAATAGGTTTTTGTTTTGTTGCGGACCATCTTTTTTCGGTTCACTGCTGTCCTGTTTTTCAGCACCTACTACTTTCTTCTTCAACTTTTTTCTTGTTTCATGAACTTTTTTCCTAGCTTACTGTTTCTGTGCACCTTGTGCATAGATTCCACGTTCCCTCAACTCCATACTAAATGGTGCCTTCCTCTTTCCTCTCTTGGAACATCTTTGTCGTGGTTAAGGGAGGCTAAAACTTTCTTATATAATAATAATAATAATAATAATAATAACTCTGATTTCCCAAGCACAATTCGCTCTTTTCCTTCGGTTGCAAGTTTTCACGAGCGTTTCGAGTCACGATTATTTTGGGCTACCGCGAATGAGCGTTGTACTGTAGGTGGTTGGATTATGTGCTGATCGGGCCAGAATATAGACAACTCGAATACTTTGTATTTTGTGTTTTTTTTTCATACGAAACTACGATTTACGCCAACGGGGAAGGGGGTGATTCACTGCCAGTGTTCATCACGCCAAATCTGTTTTTACTGAATTATGATTTTTATTAGCGCTCTTCGAAGTGATAATCAGCGCTCGTCGATGGTTAAAATAACCAGATTTGCTTTGTTCGGCCTTTGCGCCAGTTCGTTCCTAAAATTTGGACGCAAAGAGCACGCAGCACCTGGCAATCCTTCAGAGATGCCAGCGGCTCTTCACAGCCAAATTGCAGTTTAAAACAACTCCCATTTGTGACAGGCAGTAGAGGCAGGGTGATTTGGTTGCCCTGAGTGGCACGGAGGCCAATTTGGTTGCCCTGAGTGGCACGGAGGCCAATTTGGCTGCCCTGAGTGGTACGGAGGCCACTTTGGCTGCCCGGAGTGGCACGGAGGCCACTTTGGCTGCCCGGAGTGGCACGGAGGCCACTTTGGCTGCCCGGAGGGGCACGGAGGCCACTTTGGCTGCCCGGAGTGGCACGGAGGCCACTTTGGCTGCCCGGAGTGGCACAGAGGCCACTTTGGCTGCCCGGAGTGGCACAGAGGCCACGTTGGCTGCCCGGAGTGGCACGGAGGCCACGTTGGCTGCCCGGAGTGGCACGGAGGCCACGTTGGCTGCCCGGAGTGGCACGGAGGCCACTTTGGCTGCCCGGAGTGGCACGGAGGCCACTTTGGCTCCCGGAGTGCCACGGAGGCCACTTTGGCTGTCCGGAGTGGCACGGAGGGCACTTTGGCTGCCCGGAGTGGCACGGAGGCCACTTTGGCTGCCCGGAGTGGCACGGAGGGCACTTTGGCTGCCCGGAGTGGCACGGAGGGCCCTTTGGCTGCCCGGAGTGGCACGGAGGGCCCTTTGGCTGCCCGGAGTGGCACGGAGGGCCCTTTGGCTGCCCGGAGTGGCACGGAGGGCACTTTGGCTGCCCGGAGTGGCACGGAGGGCACTTTGGCTGCCCGGAGTGGCACGGAGGGCACTTTGGCTGCCCGGAGTGGCACGGAGGGCACTTTGGCTGCCCGGAGTGGCACGGAGGGCACTTTGGCTGCCCGGAGTGGCACGGAGGGCACTTTGGCTGCCAGGAGTGGCACGGAGGCCACTTTGGCTGCCCGGAGTGGCACGGAGGCCACTTTGGCTGCCCGGAGTGGCACGGAGGCCACTTTGGCTGCCCGGAGTGGCACGGAGGCCACTTTGGCTGCCCGGAGTGGCACGGAGGGCACTTTGGCTGCCCGGAGTGGCACGGAGGGCACTTTGGCTGCCCGGAGTGGCACGGAGGGCACTTTGGCTGCCCGGAGTGGCACGGAGGGCACTTTGGCTGCCCGGAGTGGCACGGAGGCCACTTTGGCTGCCCGGAGTGGCACGGAGGCCACTTTGGCTGCTCGGAGTGGCACGGAGGCCACTTTGGCTGCCCGGAGTGGCATCACTAGCCACTCACCACTGCGTCACTCACACTTGCTGCAGGAGTTGTCGGTTAATTTCTTCAGTGAGGATTATTTTTATTTTTTTTTCTCTTTCTTTTTACTTTCTTACCTCCTGTATTTCCATCTTCTATTTCCTTCGTTCCTTCTTTCATCTATCTCTTATGATTTTATCACAATCAATGCCTTCATATCGTTTTGGGGCAGTAGTGTCGCTGTCCACTTTGTAATTCAATTTGCGTTTCATCGAAGTACTTCCAGTCACTCAGGAAATAGCCGTAGAAGGAGTCCGAAGTACCCAACACTGAACACGATGCAATCAGTTCAGGTTCCTTCATTCCTCGACAGTAAGGTTACGATGGAAAACTCTTTCTCACGTAGTTACTCCACAAATCATCACAACCAGAGTCGAGAATCGGCATCACTTTATCCCCCTCGGAGCTGGTGCGGCTTGAGAACATACGGCTGCTGAAATCGGCTTTGGTTCGCGATGTTTTTTCTTCGTTTGAGCGTGTTTTTGCGCAGCCAATTCGCTTGTTTTGAGCGCGCCTCTGTTCCTTGAGTGCGAGCGGCCTCGTGGCTCGGCGCGGCTGCTGCTTTTGTTGCATTTTCTGCTGTTTTTGTTGCATTTTCTGCTGTTTTTGTTTCATTTTCTGCTGTATTGTTTCATTTTCTGCTACTTTTGTTTCATTATCTGCTACTTTTGTTTCATTCTCTGCTGTTTTTGTTTCATTCTCTGCTACTTTTGTTTCATTTTCTGCTGTATTGTTTCATTTTCTGCTACTTTTGTTTCATTATCTGCTACTTTTGTTTCATTCTCTGCTGTTTTTGTTTCATTCTCTGCTACTTTTGTTTCATTATCTGCTACTTTTGTTTCATTATCTGCTACTTTTGTTTCATTATCTGCTACTTTTGTTTCATTATCTGCTACTTTTGTTTCATTATCTGCTACTTTTGTTTCATTATCTGCTACTTTTATTTCATTTTCTGCAGCTTTTGTTTCATTTTCTGCTACTTTTGTTTCATTATCTGCTACTTTTGTTTCATTATCTGCTACTTTTGTTTCATTTTCTGCAGCTTTTGTTTCATTTTCTGCTACTTTTGTTTCATTATCTGCTACTTTTGTTTCATTCTCTGCTGTTTTTGTTTCATTCTCTGCTACTTTTGTTTCATTATCTGCTACTTTTGTTTCATTATCTGCTACTTTTGTTTCATTATCTGCTACTTTTGTTTCATTATCTGCTACTTTTGTTTCATTATCTGCTACTTTTATTTCATTTTCTGCAGCTTTTGTTTCATTTTCTGCTACTTTTGTTTCATTTTTTGCTGTTTTGTTTCATTTTCTGCCGTTTTTGCTTCATTTTCTGCCACTTTTGCTTCATTTTCTGCTGTTTTGTTTCATTTTCTGCCACTTTTGCTTCATTTTCTGCCACTTTTGTTTCATTTTCTGCCACTTTTGCTTCATTTTCTGCCACTTTTGCCTCATTTTCTGCCACTTTTGCTTCATTTTCTGCCACTTTTGCTTCATTTTCTGCCACTTTTGCTTCATTTTTTGCCACTTTTGCTTCATTTTTTGCCACTTTTGCTTCATTTTCTGCCACTTTTGCTTCATTTTCTGCTGTTTTGTTTCATTTTCTGCTGTTTTGTTTCATTTTCTGCCACTTTTGCTTCATTTTCTGCCACTTTTGCTTCATTTTCTGCCACTTTTGCTTCATTTTCTGCCACCTTTGCTTCATTTTCTGCCACCTTTGCTTCATTTTCTGCCACTTTTGCTTCATTTTCTGCCACTTTTGCTTCATTTTCTGCCACTTTTGCTTCATTTTCTGCGACTTTTGCTTCATTTTCTGCCACTTTTGCTTCATTTTCTGCTACTTTTGTTTCATTTTCTGTTACTTTTATTTCATTTTCTGCTACTTTTATTGCATTTCTACTGTTTTGTTTCATTTTCTGCTACTTTTGTTTCATTATCTGCTACTTTTGTTTCATTCTCTGCTACTTTTGTTTCATTTTCTGCCACTTTTGCTTCATTTTCTGCCACTTTTGTTTCATTTTCTGCTGTTTTGTTTCATTTTCTGCCACTTTTGCTTCATTTTCTGCCACTTTTGCTTCATTTTCTGCCACTTTTGCTTCATTTTCTGCCACTTTTGTTTTATTTTCTGCTGTTTTGTTTCATTTTCTGCCACTTTTGCTTCATTTTCTGCCACTTTTGCCTCATTTTCTGCCACTTTTGCTACATTTTCTGCCACTTTTGCTTCATTTTCTGCCACTTTTGCTTCATTTTCTGCCACTTTTGCTTCATTTTCTGCCACTTTTGCTTCATTTTCTGCCACTTTTGCTTCATTTTCTGCCACTTTTGCTTCATTTTCTGCCACTTTTGCTTCATTTTCTGCCACTTTTGCTTCATTTTCTGCTGTTTTGCTTCATTTTCTGCCACTTTTGTTCCATTTTTTGCTGTTTTGTTTCATTTTCTGCCACTTTTGCTTCATTTTCTGCCACTTTTGTTTCATTTTTTGCTGTTTTGTTTAATTTTCTGCCACTTTTGCTTCATTTTCTGCCACTTTTGCTTCATTTTCTGCTGTTTTGTTTCATTTTTTGCTGTTTTGTTTAATTTTCTGCCACTTTTGCTTCATTTGCTGCCGTTTTTGCTTCATTTTCTGCCACTTTTGCTTCATTTTCTGCTGTTTTGTTTCATTTTCTGCCACTTTTGCTTCATTTTCTGCCACTTTTGTTTCATTTTCTGCCACTTTTGCTTCATTTTCTGCCACTTTTGCCTCATTTTCTGCCACTTTTGCCTCATTTTCTGCCACTTTTGCTACATTTTCTGCCACTTTTGCTTCATTTTCTGCCACTTTTGCTTCATTTTCTGCGACTTTTGCTTCATTTTCTGCCACTTTTGCTTCATTTTCTGCCACTTTTGCTTCATTTTCTGCTACTTTTGTTTCATTTTCTGTTACTTTTATTTCATTTTCTGCTACTTTTATTGCATTTCTACTGTTTTGTTTCATTTTCTGCTACTTTTGTTTCATTATCTGCTACTTTTGTTTCATTCTCTGCTACTTCTGTTTCATTTTCTGCTACTTTTGCTTCATTTTCTGCTACTTTTATTGCATTTCTATTGTTTTGTTTCATTTTCTGCTACTTTTACTTCATTTTCTGCCACTTTTGCTTCATTTTATGCTACTTTTGTTTCATTTTCTGCCACTTTTGTTTCATTTTCTGCCACTTTTGCTTCATTTTCTGCTACTTTTGTTTCATTTTCTGCTACTTTTGTTTCATTTTCTGCCACTTTTGTTTCATTTTCTGCTGTTTTGTTTCATTTTCTGCCACTTTTGCTTCATTTTATGCCACTTTTGTTTCATTTTCTGCCACTTTTGCTTCATTTTCTGCTACTTTTGTTTCATTTTCTGCCGCTTTTGCTTCATTTTCTGCTGTTTTGCTTCATTTTCTGCTGTTTTGTTTCATTTTCTGCCACTTTTGCTTCATTTTCTGCCACTTTTGTTTCATTTTTTGCTGTTTTGTTTAATGTTCTGCCACTTTTGCTTCATTTGCTGCCGTTTTTGCTTCATTTTCTGCCACTTTTGCTTCATTTTCTGCTGTTTTGTTTCATTTTCTGCCACTTTTGCTTCATTTTCTGCCACTTTTGTTTCATTTTCTGCCACTTTTGCTTCATTTTCTGCCACTTTTGCCTCATTTTCTGCCACTTTTGCCTCATTTTCTGCCACTTTTGCTGCATTTTCTGCCACTTTTGCTGCATTTTCTGCCACTTTTGCTTCATTTTCTGCCACTTTTGCTTCATTTTCTGCCACTTTTGCTTCATTTTCTGCCACTTTTGCTTCATTTTCTGCCACTTTTGCTTCATTTTCTGCTGTTTTGTTTCATTTTCTGCCACTTTTGTTTCATTTTCTGCCACTTTTGTTTCATTTTCTGCCACTTTTGCTCCATTTTCTGCCATTTTTGCTTCATTTTCTGCCACCTTTGCTTCATTTTCTGCCACTTTTGCTTCATTTTCTGCCACTTTGCTTCATTTTCTGCCACTTTTGCTTCATTTTCTGCCACTTTTGCTTCATTTTCTGCCACTTTTGCTTCATTTTCTGCCACTTTTGCTTCATTTTCTGCCACTTTTGCTTCATTTTCTGCCACTTTTGCTTCATTTTCTGCCACTTTTGCTTCATTTTCTGCCACTTTTGCTTCATTTTCTGCCACTTTTGCTTCATTTTCTGCCACTTTTGCTTCATTTTCTGCCACTTTTGCTTCATTTTCTGCCACTGTTGTTCCTGTGAGCCAATTCCGTTCTCCCAGGCGCGCTTGCGCTGGCACGCACACACTCACGCCGCAGGTATTCGCACTTAGGCGCAATTTTTGCGTCTTCTCGGCTGCATTGACGTACAAACGTCGCAGATTGTTTCAGTCGCACGCTCGACGTTCTTGCGGTCAGCGCTCGTTTGTGTGATATGAGAGACTTGCTTCGTATAGACTGCGAACTTATAATGTTAATAAAAACTGAGTATTTGCAGTGAGATACTCTGGCTGCCCTTATTCTGTAGCCATAGTGCACTGCTGGCCACCTCAGTTCACTGCTGGGAACAGCACGGTAGCCACAGCACACAGTACCTGAAGTATGCGCTGGTGAGAGCGTGCACAGCACACACGTACACACACGTACACACACGTAAACACACGTACACACACGAACACACACGAACACACACGTACACACACACACACAGACACACACTTGTAGCTAAGCTCGAGCGCTCCGTTGGTTACGCAGGCGACGTCTTCTTGTCATCGCTTTAACGGAGTCGCTAATGGACCTCCTACGGCTGCGGTTCTTGGTTGTGGTTCTTAATTGTGGTTCATAATTGTGGTTCATTGTGGTTCTTGATCATTTTCCCTTTTGTCCCTCTAATGGTGGTACTTGACCATTTTCCCTTCTGTACCCTCTAATGGTGGTTCTTGACCATTTTCCCTTCTGTACCATCTAATGGTGGTACTTGACCATTTTCCCTTCTGTACCCTCTAATGGTGGTTCTTGACCATTTTCCCTTCTGTACCATCTAATGGTGGTACTTGACCATTTTCCCTTCTGTACCCTCTAATAGTGGTACTTGACCATTTTCCCTTCTGTACCTTCTAATGGTGGTTCTTGACCATGTTTCCTTCTGTACCCTCTAATGGTGGTTCTTGACCATTTTCCCTTCTGTACCCTCTAATGGTGGTACTTGACCATTTTCCCTTCTGTACCCTCTAATGGTGGTTCTTGACCATTTTCCCTTCTGTACCATCTAATGGTGGTACTTGACCATTTTCCCTTCTGTACCCTCTAATGGTGGTTCTTGACCATTGTCACGAGAAGGCTGTCTGCCTCGTCTCTCATTAATTTACACTAATGAGAAGACCGAATGCTCGCTTGAGGGGTTGGCATACCTCAATAAAATGCACAGGAAACACAAGGAAAATTTATGGGCAAGCCCAAAACAAATCAACACTACTACAAAATGTGTATACTAAAATTGGGCAGTACTCACCGATGTACGTTGAACTCGACTTACTCAATGCGCGTTTTTCAGAGCGCATTAGTTATGATGAGGGGCTGCTTGCTACTAAATTTGGGGGGGAACTTTATACACGTGAAAATTCACTTAATTTATAATTTACGGCAATACATTATACAGAACATCGATAAACGCACGCAATGTATGGCATTAGAACTGGTGTAAATTGAGTAATGGTATTCTAGAGATTTCATGTGTTAAACAGCTTACATTACAGAATGACAATAAATGCTACCGCTGGCCAGCATATCCCCGTACGTTAATCACACAGGTCCTGATACATGAGCCCTACAACAGGTTCATATTCTAACAGTGCTGGAGGTGGTGTCACTTCAAACATACATTCATTAAACAACACAGCTTCAGTTCCAACTTTTGCCTTATGCACAGCTCAAAATGTCTATTGCTGATATCACACTGCTCGTCCCGCTTCGTTATCTTGACCCATGATCTCCCTTTCTTCCAAGCCGATGTCAAAAAAAAACCTCCCCGCCTGCACGATGAAAATTAAAAACTCATTACTTCTAGTCGTGCTAATGAAGTTCCCTTAAATATTCCAATCTTCACTTCAACAAAAGGCCACACACTTTTATCATATCTATTTCAAAATATTTTCTCCAGAGGTAATTACATCACTCTTACCCTCCCCACTTAATGTGGCATCTTCAGAATGATTTCCCCGCTTTAGCCAGGTCTGCAATTTACCCTCTGTGGAAAAACGGAGACTATTTTATTAAGCGAAATTTTTGATAAGTTTAACTCCCTGTGTTGATATCTATGTCACATATTTTCAGGGTAATTTTCAACACCTCCTATTTTTAACACGTACTATATCCGACGATCGCCGACGCAAGACTAAATTTTTCTCATCAGCTCTACCCACTTGTTCGCGAGAAAGCGGTGTTCTAGTTCACGCATGGCCAATCACACACTTAGAAGCTTCTACGTCATGTTCGAATGCCCTTCTTGTTTCGCAGCTAAAGCCTCATTCGTGTTCCTTAGCTTCAACTACTTTCCCACCATATTGATGTCGTGGTATTGGCCTAGAGCCTTCTGACGTAACTTAGCAGCCTCCTCCCTCTCGAGGGTTTGCAGGACCGCCGATCTCAACGTTAGCCCTCCGACTATTTCTGAGAGTTTCCTTTTCACGCTCAAGTGCTTGCCATAAATCTGTCGAGCACTGTGTATGGAGTTTGAGATTGTGCCATTAACCCACACAGCATGCGGTACCCGCCGAGGGCCAGCAGACTGCTTGTATAGCCAAAAATCTTGAGAACATAATATACACAGCTATCGCCTGGACCAAGGCGTCAGCACTTTCGAACGTCTTAGTGCTCAACCGTTGAGATTGTTATTTCTCCCCTCTCGATAGAGTTACACACTCCCTGCCTGAAACAACACACCCTTTCTGAAACAACACATCCTTTATGGGCTCACCACACACACCCGTCCAGACATTCTGGCTTGTAACACACACAAATGTTGAAGAGACTACACCTCCGCACCGCTGGAATTTTAATCAACAAAAATAAAATTTTATAACACATAATTATAATTTCCCTAAATTCTAAAAACGCAGAATGAAATCATAATTACCATTTTCCTAAATTCTCATGTTTTAATTCGTTAAATCATTCGCTAAATTGATTATTCTCGACATGACCCCAAAACACAAGAGCACCAATCAGTTAGCACAATATTGGTTAAATTTCCAAAATTAAATCTTTCCCAACATCCCCGCTCCTTTACATAAAAAAAAATTGACTCGACAATTTTTTTTTTTTGTATTAGCGTTATGTTATTCATTTGAACAATTTGAACTGAATTATTAGCCAATTTAAGACACAAATGGTACACATCTACTTAAGCCAATTATGTTCTAAATTAATTCCGCAGAAACATGGTACATTACATTTAACAATCTTATTTATTACAATACAATCAGCCACAGCGTAATATATTGTGTCATTTTCATCTAACCGATGCGTCTGGTTTTCCCGCCGAACTGAAGTGCGTACTAAATACTTGAGTACTAAATCCTAATAACATTCACAAAATTTAGTGTACACATTTCCTACATTCTCAAATATCCTCAAGTGTCGATGTTTTTGTCTTCCAGATCTCTCTAGCCGTTTGCATCTTTTGTTCTATCATTCCTTGACGCTGCTTTTGACGATTCGCTGTTCACTCCTTGGGTATCGTTGCCGGAGTTTGCTGTCCTTCCATTTTCTCTTCTGGCATTCCAATGCCATCACACACGCGTTGAAGATAGGTACTCATTTTCAGAAGGAAGGATTATGATCCCAATATCCAGCCTCATATAAAATTTCTATACACCACATTACTTGCACGATTTCATTCGGTAACACGGATCACAATCACGATTCAAGTTACCACTAAATCATGTTAAGTACAATCTTTCACATACATTTTAGGACGTATATTCGAACTCAAATTTTAATCGTCAGACTACTCGTGAATGCCGCTTCGTTGATCAGACGAATTGGCGAATCAGGAACTTATGTTGGTCTGTCGAAGAATACGAGTTGAAGCGTCGATAATTTTTTTTTTATTCGATTAAGTCTCCCCTCGCGATGGGGTTCCAATCCCACGAAGTAATGCTGAAGTATTCCGAGGCATAATCCTGCGTAGTGCACACTGGTATCCTGTGGAATCCCCCTCAGTATCCCTTGACGTCACGTGGAATCTGGTAGACACTAGATGATGTTTTATTTTATTCGAGTGAACACTCTTATTTATGCGAGAATTCCGTGGGTTAATATTCTCTGAAGACCGTCCGCTTCATTCAAAGCCTATCCGCCGAAATCTCTTTTACATTTTCATTTCACGTATAAATAGAGATGCCTCAATGCGGCTTCAATATTCCAAGTGATTATTTGCCTAGTTAAAATTTCACAGGACACTTGCATGCGAGTTTCAGGAATGCCTTTCTAAGCGTTCATGTCACAATGCAAGTTCCAAATAACTTAAGTTCGTCTCAACACTAAATAATATAAAAGCCTTGTTATTGCTTCATTTGGGTACCCATTATACAAAAGCATTTGTTGAACACTATTACATAACGGCGCCCTAGAACATCCTCTGCTTTATTTCGTATTCTCTTCCTTTCTTCCTGGTGCTGATTTTGTCGCTCTGTGGTGCTACACACTTCGAAGTCTGGGCACCAATTACTTGAGATGCCCTTTCCTGGTTCAGCTTGTTAGTGACCAATGTCCACAGCCACAGCGCGACCACGCGTGGCTCTGAGGCAATTACTTGTGCCTTCCACATTCTTCTGAGCATCCTGCAAATTTCCGCCTATACATTCGTTTTTGTTGCCTCTCACTGCAGCGCTTGAATTGGTGCAATTCTTTTAAATACATCAATATAAGTGCGCTTTATCCCCTATTTTGTACAGTTCCTATCTGTTCGTTGGTCTTGTAAATAATTACTTGTATTCCACGTGATTCTTCCTTAATTGCTGCTTACACGAGACGCATTCGTGTTATGTAATTATTCTGACCTGTTTTGGGCTGAAGTACATACTACGCTAATCTACCAAGAAATTAATTCCTTAAGTCTGAAAAGAAATGTACTACACTCTACAGAGTAAGATCAGAATAATTCCTTCCGGAATACCGTGTTTACGATATTCTTTCAGGGCAAGAGAAAGACACAAAGTCAGAAAATTCAACACTACAGCACGCAAGAATTCGCAAATTTTAATCCGACACTAAACATATTTTCCCCGTTATGAAATGAACGGTCTAACGGTATTGATAAAATTAGCAAGCCTGAGATAGCCTCAGCCTAAGAACTTCAGATTAAACTTAATTCATTCGCTAGAGCTACGTGCGCTTCACGAGAAGCTGGCGAAAAATATAAGCATCCTACAAATGAAACAAAGTACTCCTCTTGAGAAACACACGAAGTTAACCTAATGACTCTCAATTTCCCTTCACTTAGCAAGAAAGAACATGAGAATTAAGCATAGTGCAAACTAGATCACTCGAACAAGAGTCTTGTTATGCACGAGATTTCTTGTGAGCACAGAAAGTTGGAGTGATATAACCTGGAACACATTCTTACTGAACGAAGCATTTCACTCTAGTGAGTGCGACTAATTTTAATTCACAACTAGAATAGTACAATTCTACTAAAGAACACATTTAGATTAAAGCATACAGCGAAAAAACTCACTCCCACGTAAGAGCTCTGCTAAAATTGAACGCACAAGAACACATTTCACAAAGTTAAGGTGACGCATGATCTCAGTCCACTGCAGCTCGCTTCCAAGTGGCAATTCACCTACACCTTGAACGCAAATTGTAGCTTCGCCGCTCCTTGAACGCAGCTCTCGCGCTTACGTGGTTCTCTGTCCTCAGGTCTTCATCTTCTCTCTCCATAGTTTCATATCCGTTTCCATTTCCTGGTTCAGCTGCGACGTCCGACGTGCCGGGAAAAGCCTCGCCCCGTAGGAAAGCAACTTTCAATCTATCCAAATGAACCCTTTCTTGTCGGTTACTATATAGTGCTTTAATGGTCGCATTTGTGGCATTCCTTTCAAGGACACGATAGGGGCCTAACCAGTCGGTAGGCCACGCGTTTGCAGATTCGGCTTTTCCTGTAGGATTGTGTAATAAAACAATATCTCCGCTCTCCACCTGGTTGTTTTTCACACCTCTTTCCTTCATTTGCACCGACTTGTCGTGTGAAGCCTTGGACTTGGCCTTCACTACTTTGAACGCATTGTGAAGTCGGGCGCTCACCTCTGCACTGTAATTGTCCCCAAGCGAATAATCCATGCGAGGTGCCTTCAGCCAGTTAACAACAGGAATTTCAGCGTCCCTACCAAAAAATAAATAATACGGTATTTCTTCAATAACACTTTGATAACTTGTGTTCAGTGCCAAGCAAGTCCACGGCAAAGCATCATGCCACGATGGTTGATCGCTGGCTGCGAGGTGAGACAGAACCGTTTTGATGTTCTTGTTCTGACGTTCCGTCATTCCGTTTGATTGGGGATGATATGCTGATGTGTTGTAGTATTTTATTTTTAATCTTTCGCACACGTTACGGAACAATGTTGATGTGAACTCTGTACCTCTGTCTGAGACGAGCGTTTTCGCAGGGCCATACGTGGTTACGAATTTAGTTAACGCTCGAGTCACTTCCTCAGTTGTCTTGCTTCTGAGTGGGAAAGCAGCGACATATCTACTGAAGTGATCAACCACGGTTAAGATGTATTTGTGGCCCTCATTCGAGACTGGCATTTCAATCAAATCAACACCTATTCTGTCCAGAGGCTTGTCAATTTCAGGGAATGAACCCATGCTAACACAAATGCGATTGTTGATCTTACGTTTCTGGCACTGCATGCACGAATCGATGTATTTGTTAACGTCGCGAGACATGTTAATCCAGTACCCAAATTCCATGAGCTTTTTCCACGTTTTAGCACGACCTTGGTGTGCAGCGATTGTGCTATCATGCGCTAACGTTATCGCTGCTTCTCTCAGAGCGTCTGGCACAACGATTAAGTGCCTTGTTCTATTAGGCTTTCGTTGTGTCTTTCTGAAATACAATATGCCTCCGTCGGTGAAGATTTCGGGTTTTAGAGCGAGACTTGGAGCGTCCCCTAATTTGTCACCTTCAAGATATCTCAGTACAGGTCCCCAAACAGGATCCTTCAATTGCTCTGCTCTCACGTTTTCTTTCTGCAAACTACTTTCCGCCTCTTGCACGCTCGGAGTTTCATCTAACATCGTCGTGACGAACACTGTATTAGGTGCTTCGTCATCTGGATTCTCTTCTCCGTTGTCGTTCGCAATATTTCTCGACAAGGCGTCGGGTACAACGTTCTGAGCTCCAGGCCGATAAATTACCTCAAAATCATACTGTGAGAGAGTTAGTGCCCACCTCATAATTCTATTGTTCTTGGTGTTCTTACCTTTGAACAAATATTTGAGGGCAGTGTGATCTGTGATCACAACAAATTTATTGCCGTACAGATAAGGTGAGAAGTGATTTACAGCGGCAACCACTGCCAACCCTTCACGCTCCGTAATTGAATAACGTTTTTCAGCATCATTGAATCTTTTGCTGAAGTATCCAATCGGTTGTTCCTTACCCTCACATTTCTGAGCAAGCACTGCGCCCGAGCCCTCATTTGAGGCATCACAGCTCAAGTAATACGTCTCATTAAGAGAAGGTTTCTTCAGAACTGGAGCTTCTATCATGAGCTGCTTAAGTTTACAGAAGGCTTGTTCGTGTTGTTCATTCCACTTGAATTTTTGGCCCTTCTTAGTCAGTGCATTAAGAGGTGCAGCGGTTGTGGCAAAGTGCGGGATGAACCGCCGATAGAAGTTGAGCGCTGCTACAAACGAGCGGACTTTGCGTGCGGTTGTGGGCCTAGGGTAATTTTGCATGGCCTCAACATTTTTGGGGTCTGGAACAAGTCCCTCACGACTGATGTAACATCCTAGGTACTTCACTTGTTTTTGCGCAAATTTGCACTTGTCCAAGCCTATTTTGACTCCGGCACATTGAAATTCGTGCAACACTTCCCTCAAATTTTCTAGGTGACCCTCAAAAGTCATAGAGCTAACGCACACATCGTCCAAATAAATAGCGGCGAATTTTCCAAGCTGCCTTTTCAGAACATGACAAATTACTCTCTGGTACACTGATGTTGAGCACTTGAGTCCCATGGGCAGCCGAGCGTACTCGAAGTTGCCTTGTCGAGTCTGAAATGCCGTGTACTGCTTACTTTCTTCATCTAGCTCAATTTGATGGAAGGCTGATTTTGCATCGACAATGGAATAGTACTCTTTCCCAGCAACTTCTTCCAGGGTTCCTATGATGTTGGGAATCGGGTAATGTTCGTTCACCACTCGCATGTTCACAGCTCGCAGATCAAGGCAAATTCTGTGGCCTCCTCCAGGTTTCCTTACGAGTACGAGCGGATTTTTCCAAGCACTTGTGCTCTCTTGCAAAACTCCACTTTCAATCATCTCCGAGACCTTCTTATCAATAATTTCTTGGCTGGTGTATGGAATACGCCATCCTTTCGTTTGAATTGGCCTGTAATCACTCAGCAAAATTTTGTATTTCACTCCCTTGACGTGGCCAATATCCATCTCGTCTGCACTAATTGTCTTGTGATATTCCTTCAGCAGGTTCCTAACTTGTTCTTGTTTTTCAGCATCCAAGTGACTGAGGTCAAGCTCATTAATTTGCTGAAAGCGCTTCTCTCTGCGGAGATTTTCTGCTTCACTGGTTTCATCTTTATTCTCTTCTGTAGTCGCACTTTCATTCGAGATTTCGTGGCATGTTGCAACTATTGCTCCTTCAGTTAGAGCAATTTCCTCGGCAAAAGGGTTAAGCACAGGCATCAAAACATACCCATTTTGTACCCTCGCAGCGGTGGCTCCGACGTACGGCGCCCACTTAATTCTAGGCTCTAAAATTACTTCCTTTCCATCAAACTTGCCATCTGCTCGACACTTTACCATGGTTTGTGCGCGAGGCTTCACTGTAATGTCCTCAGCGAGGGTTACAGATGTTTCTTCCCTCGTCACACACAGAATTTTCGGAGAAGCGTGTCCTGGTGCTGAAAACATGTTCACGTAAGTGCCAAAGAATGATGCCCTACATTTTCCGAAGTCTAGCTTTGCGTTGACTTTGTTCATTACTTCCACTCCTATTAGCAGGTCTCCTGGGAATGCATTTTCCCGCACAACAAAGCATCTCTGTACAATTTTCTGACCGTTAACTTTGATTGGCACATTAATCTTTCCCAGCACTGGTACGGGTTCCTCTCCAATTGTCTTTAATGCAGTGGATGTTCCTTTTACACTAGCATTTTTAATCCCCGCAACCACACGCTCTTTTACCAAGCATATATTTGCTCCGGTGTCAAGAAGTGCGGTAACAGGTGCACCATTCACTTGGAGTATAACGCTGGGATTTATTATCGGGGCTAACGGTCTCCTATCCCGTTTTTTGGCTGTCCTGCAAAATGTTGCACTCTGCAATCAGCTCTTAGGTGCCCAAATTTACCACAGTTGACGCACGGCGGTGGCACTGCTCTATACTGTGCTAAATCCACTGCAGGTGCAGGTGGTGCTTCCGGATGCGGCTGTGGCTTTCTTGCGTAGTATATTTGGTGCTGCTGACTCCTAAGTCTGCCCTTTTCGCTCCAGTGGGGTGCTTCATAATTTCCTCTTCGATGATAAGGAGAGTGGCGTGTCTGTCTGTTCCTTTCTCTCCAGGGTGGCACTTCCTGGCGGTACCCTCTAGGCCGTTGTGGTGAATGCCGCATCGTATGGCCGACACGTGCAGTCTCATGCTGTGGCCTCCTCTCGCTTCGCTGCGCTCTTTCTCTCTCCGGTTCCCTCTTCTCTGTCGTTTCCCTTGGCACTGGTACTATCCGTCGATTTTCCACCTCGATTGCCATGTCTCTCAGTTCTTGTACTGTCGTAGGTCGCGCATCACTTCGAAATGGTCTTGTGATGTTCTCCCTTAATCCGAGCCACATCAAATCTACAAGGATTCGTTCCGGATGTTCCAGATAATTCTCGTTGTACAGCCTTTCCAGGCGCGTCAGGTACTCTGACACTCCTTCCCGGCTTGTTTGCTTCTTGGTCACTATTTCAAACAGCGCTTGAGTTGGATGTTCGACCTGGTCGTCGTAAGAGCGCAACCAGTTTTCTGCATCTCGTAGGTTCGTTAGTGTATCAATTATTAGATTGCACTCCTTTGCCTCTTGTTGACCTAGGCATAGGAAGAAGGCTTTCACCTGCTCACTGTTATTCAGATTACCCGTCAAAAACTTCAATCTTGCCATATGTTCCCCCACATTGTCGCCTCTCCTAAACTTGGCCCCAATGGCACCCACGCAACTCGTTACCACAGGCATGTTAACGGCTTCCTCTTCGGGCTGTGGTGGCATTGCTGGCGCATTTCTGCGGTCGTTGTTTCTCCTCCCGCACGCAGGCATAGTGTCGATCTTCTCCAATTCACCTTCTCCAAAACTCAAAAATTTGCGATCACTCAAATAATTTTAAACTTACTCACTGTGAAATCTCACTGACACTTTGAATTAATCGCGTAAACACACTAGAATTTTCTCACTGCATCTCATCACTTTTATAAACACTTTCACTTCTTTAGCTGTATGGTAGTGCGCTTGCTGGCTTCTCACCCCGGAATACAGAAAATTTTATACTACGAGTTATGTGCCTCTACTGAAATTTGTACGTTTTGCACATGAAAACAATCCAAACAAAAATACAATGCACTTATTATACTACACTCACAAATTCACAGAAATTACAAAGCGATCGCGTTGACCTTTGTCAAATTGTGTTGTCACGAGAAGGCTGTCTGCCTCGTCTCTCATTAATTTACACTAATGAGAAGACCGAATGCTCGCTTGAGGGGTTGGCATACCTCAATAAAATGCACAGGAAACACAAGGAAAATTTATGGGCAAGCCCAAAACAAATCAACACTACTACAAAATGTGTATACTAAAATTGGGCAGTACTCACCGATGTACGTTGAACTCGACTTACTCAATGCGCGTTTTTCAGAGCGCATTAGTTATGATGAGGGGCTGCTTGCTACTAAATTTGGGGGGGAACTTTATACACGTGAAAATTCACTTAATTTATAATTTACGGCAATACATTATACAGAACATCGATAAACGCACGCAATGTATGGCATTAGAACTGGTGTAAATTGAGTAATGGTATTCTAGAGATTTCATGTGTTAAACAGCTTACATTACAGAATGACAATAAATGCTACCGCTGGCCAGCATATCCCCGTACGTTAATCACACAGGTCCTGATACATGAGCCCTACAACAGGTTCATATTCTAACAGTGCTGGAGGTGGTGTCACTTCAAACATACATTCATTAAACAACACAGCTTCAGTTCCAACTTTTGCCTTATGCACAGCTCAAAATGTCTATTGCTGATATCACACTGCTCGTCCCGCTTCGTTATCTTGACCCATGATCTCCCTTTCTTCCAAGCCGATGTCAAAAAAAAACCTCCCCGCCTGCACGATGAAAATTAAAAACTCATTACTTCTAGTCGTGCTAATGAAGTTCCCTTAAATATTCCAATCTTCACTTCAACAAAAGGCCACACACTTTTATCATATCTATTTCAAAATATTTTCTCCAGAGGTAATTACATCACTCTTACCCTCCCCACTTAATGTGGCATCTTCAGAATGATTTCCCCGCTTTAGCCAGGTCTGCAATTTACCCTCTGTGGAAAAACGGAGACTATTTTATTAAGCGAAATTTTTGATAAGTTTAACTCCCTGTGTTGATATCTATGTCACATATTTTCAGGGTAATTTTCAACACCTCCTATTTTTAACACGTACTATATCCGACGATCGCCGACGCAAGACTAAATTTTTCTCATCAGCTCTACCCACTTGTTCGCGAGAAAGCGGTGTTCTAGTTCACGCATGGCCAATCACACACTTAGAAGCTTCTACGTCATGTTCGAATGCCCTTCTTGTTTCGCAGCTAAAGCCTCATTCGTGTTCCTTAGCTTCAACTACTTTCCCACCATATTGATGTCGTGGTATTGGCCTAGAGCCTTCTGACGTAACTTAGCAGCCTCCTCCCTCTCGAGGGTTTGCAGGACCGCCGATCTCAACGTTAGCCCTCCGACTATTTCTGAGAGTTTCCTTTTCACGCTCAAGTGCTTGCCATAAATCTGTCGAGCACTGTGTATGGAGTTTGAGATTGTGCCATTAACCCACACAGCATGCGGTACCCGCCGAGGGCCAGCAGACTGCTTGTATAGCCAAAAATCTTGAGAACATAATATACACAGCTATCGCCTGGACCAAGGCGTCAGCACTTTCGAACGTCTTAGTGCTCAACCGTTGAGATTGTTATTTCTCCCCTCTCGATAGAGTTACACACTCCCTGCCTGAAACAACACACCCTTTCTGAAACAACACATCCTTTATGGGCTCACCACACACACCCGTCCAGACATTCTGGCTTGTAACACACACAAATGTTGAAGAGACTACACCTCCGCACCGCTGGAATTTTAATCAACAAAAATAAAATTTTATAACACATAATTATAATTTCCCTAAATTCTAAAAACGCAGAATGAAATCATAATTACCATTTTCCTAAATTCTCATGTTTTAATTCGTTAAATCATTCGCTAAATTGATTATTCTCGACATGACCCCAAAACACAAGAGCACCAATCAGTTAGCACAATATTGGTTAAATTTCCAAAATTAAATCTTTCCCAACACCATTTTCCCTTCTGTACCATCTAATGGTGGTACTTGACCATTTTCCCTTCTGTACCCTCTAATGGTGGTTCTTGACCATTTTCCCTTCTGTACCATCTAATGGTGGTACTTGACCATTTTCCCTTCTGTACCCTCTAATAGTGGTACTTGACCATTTTCCCTTCTGTACCTTCTAATGGTGGTTCTTGACCATGTTTCCTTCTGTACCCTCTAATGGTGGTTCTTGACCATTTTCCCTTCTGTACCCTCTAATGGTGGTACTTGACCATTTTCCCTTCTGTACCCTCTAATGGTGGTACTTGACCATTTTCCCTTCTGTACCCTCTAATGGTGGTTCTTGACCATTTTCCCTTCTGTACTCTCTAATGGTGGTACTTGACCATTTTCCCTTCTGTACCCTCTAATGGTGGTACTTGACCATTTTCCCTTCTGTACCCTCTAATGGTGGTACTTGACCATTTTCCCTTCTGTACCCTCTAATGATGGTACTTGACCATTTTCCCTTCTGTACCCTCTAATGGTGGTTCTTGACCATTTTCCCTTCTGTACTCTCTAATGGTGGTACTTGACCATTTTCCCTTCTGTACCATCTAATGGTGGTTCTTGACCATTTTCCCTTCTGTACCCTCTAATGGTGGTTCATGACCATTTTCGCGTCTGTACCCTCTAATGGTGGTACTTGACCATTTTCCCTTCTGTACCCTCTAATTGTTGACTTACTGCTCTGCCCTTAGATTATATGCCTACCTTCCCTCTCTTCTCTATTGGTTAGCCATGTGACAAAAAACTCCTCGTTTTTGTGTTTGCCTGTCGTTTGGTTGAAATTGTAAAACTTTCTTTAACTTTGCATTAGACAAACTGAAACCATTGTAGTGTAGGATAGACTAAATTTGATATACATGTAGATGTGTTGTTGCTTTCTTGGATATTTTGTTTCTTGAAAATTAATGTGTTCTCGAAGGATATTTTCAATAATTTCCTAAAAAACTGCACGTCTATGATATGCAAAATTATGATAAATCATGTCTCAAACGCGTTTAAAACGCGTCTCAGTTGTACCCGACAGCATTAAACATCACGCACTATGTTCAGCGTAACTATGATATGCGTTAAAGCTGCCCATTTCTTGCATGTGCGTATATACATGTGCTTTGTGTGTGCGTATCCTCGTATCGAAATTGTTTGCATCGGGTTTGAGTTGTTGGGTTCCTACCACGGTAGAGGAAACAAGGTAGGGTCATTTCTTTGGAAGAAAATACACCTCCTCTTGTTCGGCTAGCCAATAGAAAGGCTTTATTTCAAACAAGCTTTATGACGTCACCATTGTGACATGTCGTTAGGCCAATAGTGGAGCCAGATTTGTGGATAGCAGTGCTACCAGATGCAATATGAGCGCTGCTATCGGTTCGTTGCCTCGACTTCAGCAAAACCGAGCCGTTAACGAAAAAAGACTGGTTTGAACCTACCTTGTTTCCTCTACCGTGGTTCCTAAAAAAACTAACATCAAAGGCATCAATTGAGCCACAAAGATCCTAACTCTCTCTGGTATGAAACAGCAATAACTTTTTGTTTAGTTTCTAATATTAGAGCGGTATCTGTGATACCGAGTCAGTGTTTTTTAGGATCCGAGTTCGGGTTTTTGCGAGCGATTCTGCAGCATTGACAGAACTACAGTAGAATAAATATGGTAAGGTCAAATCGGCCTTTTTTTCGTCGACTGTGTGGCAATGGTGACGTCATGACACGAACCAATAGCAGCGCTCATGTTGCTTCTGGCAACACAGCTAGCACCAAAACTGACACCACTATTAGCCTAACGATATGCCGCAATAGTGACGTCATTTAGTTCGTTTGAAATAAAGCCGTTCTATTGGCTAGCCAAACAAGAGGAGGTGCATTTTCCCCCACAGAAAATGACTACTTCGTTTCAGCACCACAACACTACCCTCATGAGCCGTCTCTGCCGTGCCGCAGCGCCCCATCACCGAGACATGCGCTCATTTCGCATCGTGTCAGAACTTAACGCCCCAAATGCTACCGTTTTTATAACCTCAGCCGAAATTTACTCAGAATGCTCGCATGTCTCGGCCAACTTGCGAGCTTTGCGTATTTTTCTTAACTGATCCTCAGCGTGGTACTCTCAGGAGGATATTGAAATATTTATTGTATCTATAGAAATTAGCACTCACTGGGGAAAAGTGTGAGGTACCGAGATGGGAGTTAGGTAGGTTTTTTGTTGAAATGTTTTTTCGTTTTGTTTATGACCATCTTTTTTCAGTTCAGTGCTGTTCTGTTTTTAGTACCCCTGACTTTCTTCTCCTACTTTTATCTTGTTTCATAACCAGTCTTTTCAACACACTCTTTCATGGCGCAAGGGTTCCTGCGCGGAAATAAACCTTGTGCATTAGTTTCCGCGTTCCCTTAACTCCGTACTAAACGGTGCCTTCATCCTTCCTCTCTTTGTGCATTTTGTTGTGGTAAGGGAGATGCAACTAACTAAAAATCATTTAGCGTAGTATCATGTGTTAGTAACTCCCTTTATTGTGAATTGGTGAATTTTTCCATTTTACGGGCTTATTCTGTCTGTAATTTCGGTAAACTATTTGAATAAGACTTTGCAAATCTTGAATAATGTATATTATATTAACGCTTCATTATATTTTGGCGCATTTATTATTTTAGATGCAGTAAGCATACACTGACGACGTTGCTTTGCCTAGCGATGGTGAGATCTGGCCGCAGAGCGGGCCACCTTAGGGTTCAAATAACCATCAAAATTATATTTGTTATAATGAAGCTGTTGAATGAGAACAGTTACCTACTTATACACCGCCATATTACATAATGTATCGGCCTTACTGGAGAAATCCCTTTATAAATTTTTACTCAAATTTTGTATCGCTACAAGCTGCAAAACTTCGCACCTAACTCACTGTTATCGCACTGCCGCTGCCGCACACCACTTCACTTCTTCCTTTCGTGGTATTGCATTGACACTTTGACCGCAACGTGAGCCACCGGTGTCCACGGAGGAAATTTTCATAATGCTGTTGATCGACCAGCAGTCACAAACTCAATTTTCATAAATACTTAATCAAATCTAAATAATGGCACGATCCAATTAATGTTTGCTATCTTCAAAATTGCTTACTACAATTTACTTCAAATTTGAGTTAAATATTGAACTTCAGTTTAACCCATTGTGGTCAAAGGGTTAATTTGCATGTGCCCGTAGCCTTGATCTCAGTTCCTGAGGAAAGGCTTCTCTTCCTTCGCCATCTGTGGTGTTGCCAGTTGGTCGTAGTGGTGCCATCTGTGGTGTAGCCAGGTGGTCGTAGAGGTGCCATCTGGCGGTGCCATCTACCACCTGGTGGTGCCACCTACCAACCTACCACCTGGTGGTGCCACCTACCAACCTACCACCTGGTGGTGCCACCTACCAACCTACCACCTGGTGGTGCCACCTACCAACCTACCACCTGGTGGTGCCGCCTACCAACCTACCACCTGGTGGTGCCGCCTACCAACCTACCACCTGGCATCACCTGCAGCCTACCGCTAGCTGACAACTTCTGAGGTCACCCCTGGTAGACCCTCTACTGTAGCTGCATAGATTTAGTACCACCTTCACTGCGTCACCTCTTCGCTCAGGACTGTGTTTTTTTAATTCACGTCGTTGTGGCGGTCTGGGAGCGTAAGGGATCTAGGACAGCTTGGCTACGCTATGTGTTAAAGTGTGTCGTTTTCAAATGAAGCCCGTGTTTTTGTTGGCGCAAACGTCAATGTGATTACATCTTGTCTACGCTCATGTAGTAAGCTTGTTTTCTTTCTATTTCATCCCAGAAACGAATTTTTAGATTTGAATGTGCATGTTTTATTGGGGTACTTTTGGATTGTTTCTACCCATTTGTTTCTGATTCATCACCATTTACTCGCACCTCGACTGTATTCTACAGCATTAGACTATCTCGCTTGCGCACGCACGATTGAATATTTTCTACAACCAAATGTTTCAGAACAAAGTCATTAGTGTAATTAAAAAGTTACATTAGTCCTACATTTGCACTGCGTATATTAAAAACTTTGTGAGTCAGATTATTCAGACCTCGTTAATTCGTTTTCGTCCCAATCCTGTCTTCTGTCTCAGCCAATATCCTTGAGCAATAACGCGCCGTAAAAACCTATAACCAGAGCCTATTTTTCCCTGAGATGGCAATAACGCACCGTGAAACCGATAACCTTTGCCCCTTTTTACACTGAGGTGGCAATAACTGACGTACCAACATAGCGTTGACGCCGCAGAACAGCAGTGATTATTTGGCTCTCAGTCTGCACCGTCTGTCGGCACTTGGTATCATAGCTACGCTCTCGTGCTAACCTCCTCTACTTCTCATTTCTCTCAGCCACGGTAGAAGAAACAAGGTAGGGTCAAACCAGTCTTTTTCGTCGACCGTGTGGCAATACTGACGTCATGGAAACAAACCAATAGCAGCGCTCATACTGCATCTAGCAACACTGCAACACCACTATTGGCCACACGACATGTCACAATGCTGACGCCATTGAGTTTGTTTGAAATAATGCCGTGCTATAGGCTAGCCGAACAAGATGAGGTGTATTTTCCCCAACAGCAATGGCTACCTTGTTTCCTCTACCGTGGTCTGCACCGTCTGTCGGCACTCGTATCATAGATACGCTCTCCTGCAAACCTCCACAACTTCTCACGTCTCCCAACTCTCAACCCTCGCTTGTTTTCATCTTTAGGAGACCTCTTATATTTATTCGTTGTGGTCTAGAGAGATACCATCTTAGAAAATGTCCAATGACGTGATGTGTGGCCTTCTCAATCTTTTAGCCATCCCATAGGGATAACGCCGATGTGTACCTTTAGTCCCCAAGGGCTCGAATCTCCCCTTAAAGACCGTGTCCTGAGAGCCCTTTCGCAGCTAGACGTCTCTCTTTGTCAAGACGAAATGGATTTACGGTGTGTGTTCTTGCCTGAGAGGTCCACGACCAGGATAGATGAACTCGTCGATTTTTTTAAGTCACAATCCTTCGAATTCGCAATTGCTTAGATTTTTATCGGTCACAATATCGCGTTCTCATGTCGATTCTAACAAATCAATTTTTAAAACTCTTCTGCATACGTTACAGCAATCACTATGTTGTGATTTTTGTTGTTGGGTACGAAACGAAAAGTAAGTTTCGGGCTTTAGCTGTTCTAGTGAGCCATTGTATTCATCAATGCTAAAGTCTTTGTATTCTCAGGATGTTTGTGGTATTTGCGCCACTGCGTTGCAGGTCCGTAGTTTTTTTTAACGTGCTGCTGTAATTTCACTCCAGGGATACAGTTTTTGTATCTATGGGAACTAGTCCACCCCCATCCTTTATTTGAAATGAGAAAGAAGGCGATTTGAAAGAATGGCCGTAAGAAGTAAAAAATTCAATCTCTCGAGAGTTGATGAGGCCGAGCTTGTATTACAGATACGCTCATCACACACTTTTGGCTGGCTTCGGACAGAAGGACGCGGCTCTTATTATAGTACTATATAGTGTGCACGGCCCGCCAAAAATGACGGGATTCAATACCTTTCTTGAACAAATTTTCCAGACGTGGATAACTAACAAATATATTATCATAACAGTACCCGTGATAAAAAAAAATATTACTGTACTTGCGCACTGGTGAAACTCGTATCACAGATACGGTCAATATGGCTACAATTATGAGCGTGACAGAGAAATGGAAGAAGCGGACTCCAAACAAATGAACCAAAGGTATTTTTAGGGAGTAGCAGGACCCGTGGAAATTCAATAGACAATGTCATCGTTAAGCTAGGTGGACCCGTCAAAAAATTCCGTCAACATTACTCAACCTTTCCTGTCCTTAACCCATCCTCACCGAAGCTATCCTGATAAAATATCAAACATATCAATGCATGTAAGGGCCATCTTTCAATGTTACACTGAGATGTTCGGTATCCATGATACCGCACACTTAGACATCCCATGTTTCTCAAGAATCGGACACCGAACTAATATATAAATAAACACACAACGGGTATTATTAGGTTAGATAGATTGGCGCTTCCCTGGAGAAAATGTGAGGTCCTGGAGAAGATGTGAGATGGAATTGAGGTATGCCTTCCTTTAGTTGAAAAAGGTTTTTGTTTTGTAGTGGGCGATCTTTTTTCGGTCACTGCTGTCCATTTTCCCCCCAACATTTATTACTTCCTCCTTCAACTTTTATCTACCATAGTTTCAAAGACAGTTTTCTGTTGTGTTGTTTCTAAGCGTAGGGAATAGGGACTCGCCTGTGAAATCGATTCCTCGTTCCCTTCATTTCAAACAAAATTATGCCTCTTCACTCTCTCTCTCTCTTCTTGGGAATACCTTCGTTGTGGTTGGATAGGTTTAAATTGACTGATAATAATCTAATTGTCCTAAGTATGTATACATACTATTGGAAATGATGGGCTATAATATTTTTGTTCGAGTGTCATTTTATGGAAGAGTGAAAATGTCCACGTTGCTAGGAATCACTCCGTATCAAACCTCTGGTCAATAAGTGTTTAACTTTCTTCCGTCCTCCAAACTTCAGAAAACGAGTTGATGGCATTAGTATGTTGCAGTTTTGTTTATTTGAAATAAGTAAACATCTGACAAGAAGTATTTCCAGATGGTTTGGTGAGAATTGAATCCATAACGTTGAACTACTTTCCCTTTTTTGCTCTCTATGATTGCGAAACTAAAAACGTCCGTCCTATGGAATTAAGCTTGTGGATTGCGATGCACATGTGGGCTGAATTGCCTCTCCAACTGCACAGAAATGTTTGGGTTTCGCTGCGGTTGCCTACGAGCTGATATTTTCAAGGCCACTGACGAGAGCGCTCCTCCTACGGACAAAGCTGTCGAGATGTTGCAATCCCCGCCCCCTCTTACATGTCTGCAGCAGCTGTCTCTTGCGTGCTTGCTCTCGCTAAAAACATTCCAAGTATTTCCAGCCGCCCACGCTCTCAAGAATATTTTCGCGTTTATCAAAGTTCCTAAAGCACTCCATATGTGCATGTTTCATTTTGTACGCTCTGATCAATTTAACGAATTCGTATAGTGCGCGTGTTTAACTTTCCCTCAATTTCCACGTGCCCATACTGCCAAGAACATTATTCCGTTTATCAAAGTTCCGAGAGCACTGAAAATGTACTTGCTAAATAATGTCCACCCCGGTCAAATTCCCTGATTCGCTTAGCACGCGTGGTATCATATTTGAAAGGAGATGAATATGCATTGATGGTAGCTCAGACAGACATGAGTTAAGGCGATGCTGCTTCTTCTTGATCCTTTAATCACACCATCGATAAATCTCAAGGCTAGCATATTGGCATGACTAAGCCGTATTCGTCATGACGCATGCTCGTGTACCTCTGTCTCACCCCCACGCTTTCCTGTGCTAACTGCGATCCCTTTCTGTACTTGACACCCATCGAGGCTATGGGCGGATCGGTCCAAGTCACACGAAAACTGCACAAAATTAATTACCTAGTACCCTCGTTCTCGAGTGTGTGAGTACTGTGGTGCTGTGCGTATCGACAAACAATGAATTTAATTACAAAAAATTTACAGTCGTTTTGAAAAACGTTTATGTAACCCCGCGGACGAAAGCAGCCATAGCTTAACAAACTAACGGAAAACCAGCGTAGAGCATCGAGACGCGCATTTCCGATCGTAACGAGCGATGTCGTAAATCAGGCAATGTGCAGAGCTACAAGGCTTTCGTGTGCGCATACAGCGTGTAGGCGCACGCCGTAGAAGATAGAGATGCAGCGCGCGTAGGCGAGTTGTCCGGTCCTGGAGTGCGGAGATGAACAAGTAAAATCTTTCCTTACTCGTTGTGATGAGACGCACACCGCGGAGATGTTTCAATCTCCTACATAATGATAATATAGATTTATAGTTCGATCAGTGATTGTGTAATCTGATGCGTGAAGAAATACGAGTTAAATCTTTCCCTGCACGCTGCAGACAACGGAGATGTCACGAGACTTTAGGCCCTTCGTTCATTTGTAATGAGCAGGGAAACTGAGCTCGGGTTTGAGGAATGGCATCGCCTCCACGTTATGAAATGACATGAGAATACAAGCTAGAAAAATGCAAGAAGACACAGCAAAATCTGTTAATGATTACAAATTACAATAACATGAAAATTATGGCGGTACTCGCCAAGTTTGCAGGCCCAACTTACGCTCGCGATTTTCAATTCGCTTTCTTGTGTTGTAACTTCCGTCGCCTAATTAGGAGGACCAACATACACACACGTCGGCTTTATATTCTAAAAAAGAAGGGACATCCTAATACACATAGTGTGATCTCAACGCACAATACAAGACACTCAAAGACTGATACACATTGATCGTTAGTCACATAACTACGTCATAACTACGTTTCCAATCATCAGTTCATTGTTTTCTTCTTTCTAATTATCAGTTCATTGTTTTCTTCTTTCCAATCATCAGTTCATTGTTTTCTTCTTTCTAATTATCAGTTCATTGTTTTCTTCTTTCCAATCATCAGTTCATTGTTTTCTTCTTTCTAATTATCAGTTATTGTTTTCTTCTTTCCAATTATCAGTTCATTGTTTTCTTCTTTCCAATCATCAGTTCATTGTTTTCTTCTTTCTAATTATCAGTTCATTGTTTTCTTCTTTCCAATCATCAGTTCATTGTTTTCTTCTTTCTAATTATCAGTTATTGTTTTCTTCTTTCCAATTATCAGTTAATTGTTTTCTTCTTTCCAATCATCAGTTCATTGTTTTCTTCTTTCCAATCATCAGTTCATTGTTTCCTTCTTTCCAATCATCAGTTCATTGTTTCCTTCTTTCCAATCATCAGTTCATTGTTTCCTTCTTTCCAATCATCAGTTCATTGTTTCCTTCTTTCCAATCATCAGTTCATTGTTTCCTTCTTTCCAATCATCAGTTCATTGTTTCCTTCTTTCCAATCATCAGTTCATTGTTTCCTTCTTTCCAATCATCAGTTCATTGTTTCCTTCTTTCCAATCATCAGTTCATTGTTTCCTTCTTTCCAATCATCAGTTCATTGTTTCCTTCTTTCCAATTATCAGTTCATTGTTTTCTTCTTTCCAATCATCAGTTCATTGTTTCCTTCTTTCCAATCATCAGTTCATTATTCTGAGCATATCATTCCATTACACGCGCGTGCACAGATGAGCGTCTTATCGGTGTGATCCTTTTTGGATTCGATCCTGACTCCCCTTGATAGAATCCTCCTTTGAAGTAAAATGTTTTTTGTTATGTTGAGGTTGAGGACCACTTTTTTTCGTTCATCGCTGTCCTGTTTTTCTCCACCTACTACTTACTTACTTTTTCAACTTTTATCTTGTTTCATGAACTTCTTTCTCAACTTACTGTTTCTGTGCACCTTCTGCATAGATTCAGCATTCCCTAATCTCCATACTAAGTGGTACCTTCCCCCTTCCTCTCTTCGATACGTTTTTTTAGCGGTTAGGGAGGCTAAAACTAACATCTAATCTAATAAAATCTTCAAAGGTGCGCTGCGGATTTGATGATCAGAGAAGATTCATGAACGCTGTACATAGTCTCACAGTGTTGACACGATTACTTTTCATCGGGTTTTATATTTTACCATGGAAGCTATTACATCCAGCTGGAGAACATCCAGCTGGAGAACATCCAGCTGGAGAACATCCAGCTGGAGAACATCTAGCTATAAAACATCCAGCTATAAAACATCCAGCTATAGAACACCCAGCTATATAGAAAATCCAGCTATATAGAAAATCCAGCTATATAGAAAATCCAGTCACATAGAGAACATCCAGCTTTATAGAACATCCAGCTTGAGAACATCTAGGTAAAATATCCAGCTATAACATCCAGCATTATAGCTCACCAGCGTTGGTGTAAGTTGAGAGCACATTTGTACAAAGAGAGCAGAACGCGAGCAGACGCGAGCTCCCTGAGTGAGAGCGAGGGTATACCCTCTCGTGTGAGTCAGGCCGCCGTGAGGAGGTGTATCCGGCGTCTCAAGGGGCGCTGTTGTGTGCATGGTACTGCGCTCACAGTACTGTGCTCGCACACATACTGGTGCACAGTACTATGCTCGCATACATACTGGTGCACAGTACTGTGCTCGCACACCTACTTGTGCACAGTACTGTGCTCGCACACATACTGGGGCACAGTACTGTGCTCGCACACATACTGGGGCACAGTACTGTGCTCGCACACCTACTTGTGCACAGTACTGTGCTCGCACACCTACTTGTGCACAGTACTGTGCTCGCACACATACTGATGCACAGTACTATGCTCGCACACATACTGGTGTAGAGTACTATGCTCGCACACAAACTAGTGCACAGTTCTACGCTCATACACATACTAGCGCTTGTACCGCACAGTGCTACGCTCACACCTCCACTACAAGGGAAAAAATCGCATGTTTTCAGCTGTATTTTCAGATGTTAAGCAAGATGTGGGGTGTCACATTCCTAGGTTAGTCCGCTGCGCCTAATTGATAAAAAATATCTGTTGTTGAAAAAGGTGAACATTCAGTTTTCCAACCATTTTTTAGGGATTCAAGCCTAATTTCGGAAATAAAAACGTGTCTGAAAACATACGTGTTCAAATAAATGAAAATATACGCAATTGAATAAGTACACCTGCACTAATAAGCACGCGAATTATGCTACAATAAACCTTTTCAATTCTGTTGAACCGGAAAAATAAACCGTGATTGTTGTTTATTGTTGTTTATTCTTAGTAACATTTTCAATTTTCTCGTGCAAACTCATAGAGTGCAGGAGCTCAGAACGAAATGACCGTTTACCACGGTAGAGGAAACAAGGTAGGTTCAAACCTGTCTTTTTTTCGTTGATGAGTTGACGATGTGGTTTTGCTGACGTCATGGCAACGAACGAATAGCAGCGCTTATATTGCACCTGGTAGCACTGCTACCCCCTAATATGGCTCCACTATTGGCCTAACGACATTGCGTTTTGGTGACGTCATAAAGTTAATGTGAAATAAAGCTGTTTTATTGGCTAGCCAAACAAGAGGGGGTGCATTTTCTCCCATAGAAATGACGCTTCCTTGTTTCCTCTACCGTGCCATTTACTAGGAGAATTATTTCCTTAGCGGAAGTGTAAAGCGGTCGACTCCTCAGGGGGAGACAACTATTGCATTTATCTATGGAAATTAGCGCTCTCTGAAAAAAAATGTGAGTTCTCGATCTCAAGGTTAGGTATGGCTTCCTTTTTTGAAATAGAATAGGATTTTGGTTTTGTTTCTAACCATCTTTTTCCGGTTCAATACTGTTCTGTGTTTTCAGCATCTATTACTTTGTTTTTTACCTTTTGCCTAATTTTATATACCTCTTTCGCAACTTACTGTTGACGCCTTGTGCTTAGATTCCGCGTTCCCTCAAGTCCATACTAAATGGTGCCTTCCTAATTCCTTTCTTCGGAACGCCTTTGTTGCAGTTACGGAGGCTTGAACAAATTTATCTAATCTGATCTATTGGTAACACGGTCGAGAATAATAAAATTTGAACACTCGGGAAAATCAAAAAATTAGACGGGAGAAATTAGTGTAGTTCGTGTTTTGTTGAGTAAATTTTTATGAACCCTGTGATGGTATAAAACTAACGCTAATTTTCTTTTTCCAGATACTGATGCGGCCGGGCCCCTGTGGCGTGATGAGTACACCGCACAGCCTACTGGCTGGTCTTCATATACATGTGTAGAGTATACATCGAGCTCTATATATATATAGAACTGGATATGCATATACATCGAGCTGAATATGTATAGAACTGGATATGCATATGCATCGAGCTGGATATGTATAGAACTGGAATACACAAATACATATATATATATGGATATGCATGTACACAGAACTAGATAGAACACATACATAGAACATATATCACATGCGTAGATAATGAGGCCAGGTTTTCAATGAATTTCCGTCGTTGTTGCAGTACAGCCGGCAGTAAAAAATTCACCGTCAACTTGGCTACGCTACGGGTGTTTTTTCTTTGGCCAAAATCTTCAAGTCCAACTTTTTTTAAATAAAGTTTGTGGTGCGAGCATCTCGCAACGTTGCAGCGTTCGTTGGTATGTTACCTCTGCCTGCCCGTCAGGTGATGAAGTGCAAGAACTTTATTTGATTCAAGTCCCCCCCCCCCCCCCCTTTTTATTTGAAATAAGAAAGAAGGCGAAATGAGAGAAAGGCCGTAAGAAATAAAAAAAATACAATCTCTCGAGAGTTGATGAGGCCGCGTGAACACGGCCCGTCAAAATATATAGAACCGGAGCTTGTATCACAGATACGCTCATCACACACTGCAGGCTGGCTTCGGACAGAAAGAAAGACAGACGGACGCGGCTCTTATTATAGTATAGATTAGTTTACCACGTTGACTGCGATACGACCCATCGATGGGTCGTTTGAAAAAGTTTCAAGTCTTTTAAAATTAATGGTATTTAATGGATCTAGTTAATGTTTGGTATTTATAACATTTCTGACAACTTTTGAATTTGAGTTGAATGTTTAACGTCAGTTTAACTTGTCGCAGTCAACGTGTTAAGGATCTTAGCTCAAGGAAAAAACACGCACAGCAGCCAAGTCAGCCGCACTTTTGCTGAAAGTGAGAGCCGACGACATGAGTTATATATTATATATATATATAATATATAGTTATATATATATATACATATATGTAATATATTCCTAAGTCTGCCCCTGGTGTTTAGCGGTCGACATGTGCCTTGCTTGCTACATATCAGTATGCTAACCTGAAAGCCGTGAGGAGCTGAAGCTTTCTTGCATATTTCCTTTTTTATTTTGACGTTACCTTCCGTAATTCGCTAAGCTCTGTCTTTGCCAAAGGGCAATTTTTTTATTTTTCACATAGTATGGTGAGGTCCATTAAATGGAGTTGCGACCACAAAAGTAGACACGGTGAAAAATTATCAGGTTCAATATGAGCTGAACTTTACTCTTGCTTTTTTCATTCTAAATTAATTGGGTCTTTTCTCTATTCCTGCTTCTATATCTGTAATTGTTTTTAGGTTGTTCGGTGCATTTGGCCTACCCTGTATTTCATAGTCTCGTCAACGTAATTTTCTGTAAAAATTGATACCGCTCTTACCGAGCACAACCCGAATCCCTAATCAAAGTTGAAACACCCCACTATATAGTGCTGGACTCTCTCCCCCTCAGGGGGACACAACTATTGTATCTATGGGAATTAGCACTCCCAGGGGGAAAATGTGAGGGCCCGAGCTGAGAGTTAGTAGGCCTTCTTTTCGTTGAAATGAAGTGCTTTTGTTTTTTTAAGGACCATTTTTTCGGTTCACTGCTGTCCTGTTTTTCAGCACCTACTACTTTCTTCTTCGACTTTGATCCTGTTTCATAATCTTCTTTCTCAACTTACCGTTTCTATGCCATTTCTGCATAGATTCCGCGTTCCCTTAACTCCATACTAAATGGTGCTTTCCTCGTGTCTCTCTTTGGATCGCCTTTGTGTCGGATAGGGAGGCTTAAACTAACTAATAATTATATATAATCTGCTGGACCCTCTAAGGAACACTTGACTCATCGCCCTCATTTGCATGTCAAGATCGAGCACCACAAGCATGGCTCAGTCCTCTCTCTTTGGCCACACAAATGGTCAGATTGACCCCTTGAAATATTGGAACGCGGCACCAGACGCTTATTCCAGGGCCCAGCAACACAGGATGTTCCCCCCGTTTGAGAGCCCTGGCCTCACCACCCACCTTAATACCTTGACCGCGCCGTGAGCCACCGGTGATGCATGGAGGGAGTTTTCATTATGTGCTCACCGACCAGTAATCACATACTCAACTTCAATAAATACTTAATCAAAACTTAATGAAGGGACGATCCAGTTTATGTTTGCTGTTTTCAACATTGTTCACGATAATTCACTTTTAATTTGAGTTGAATATTGAACTCCAGTTTTACCTGCCGCAGTCAAAGTGCTAAATATTTACAGTATGCATTCCCCAGTGGAACGTTTCATATTGAACTTCCCGTATTTTACAGCGTGGAATGCGTTTGGTCCGCTTCGTGCGCGTGTTTTCTCAGGAGACATTGGTACCCGCGCGGCCTTAGTCCAGGCTTAGTATATTAATTATACCGTTTAAAATGAAACGATTTAAAAATTTATTTACCATAAGGGATACCTTAGTAGATTGTTCCTTAGGTCTAGTACAACGAACACATTTGAGTATAGCTACTTGTGGCTCTACGTTGCTTTGGAAATCAATGGTAGATAGGGTTGCCATCTGGATTCTGGTAACGGTTTTTTTCGAGGATTTTTAGCTATTTTCTAATCTGGTTTGATCTACGATTTTAGAAGCTGCTTTTTCCTGAGGGTTTATATTTGGTTATTTATCATTTTGGATAAGTGCTGACAGCTGGGTGGAATTTTTTTTAAGGCGTAGGTACGCACGTGTCTCACAAACTTTTTTATTGCACTGCTCGCGTTTGGAAGTCAATAAGAGGAGAGGGGCTGCAAGCATCCAAATGTCGATGGAACTGCGCGCATCAGCTCATGCGATATCTTAAGCTGGAAAATGCTTTCCTGAACTTAGAACTCATTCTTTGCTTGGAACTCGAATGGAATAATCGTAATTGCTGAACTTTGGGAAATTGCGTGATCATTTCGTTGCTCTACTCACGGATTCACGGATTCGAAAAATCGTTGAAATACGATTGCCCTGAGCAAACTTTTGCTGCCATGAAGTTACGAAGTTTTCTGAAATTACACAGTTGTTATCAGTTATTAACTTTTGGTGCTATAATTGTATTAAAAAAGTATTAGATTTCACATATTATATTTTGAACGTCACACTGAAGTTATAACTCTTATCTACGTCAAAATGATAGGTGTAAAAGTTGCTAGTGAGTTTCCTTCGAAAATTCATATTAGAACATCAACAAGTGGACGATATTTGGCTCAAGGAGACCTTAAGAGAAGAAGCTTGTCGCGCAGTAGAACACAAAGGAAATGTTGGAGCGCTCTTCCATGCCAGGCTCGAGTTGCATGCACGAAAAAACATTCAGTGAGTTAATTAATGTTGTGAAAATAGCATCATTTCTCCGACGTATGAGCAGCTTCCAGTAAAACTATCAAACTCGCATCTACGCACACATGAAATGTACGGGAGAAGATTATGGATGACTTACGGAGTTTTCTATACGTCAGAGCTTCAATGTTCCGATTTATTCAAGATATCAGAGTCCCGTACACGCTTCTTAGTCTGATAAAGCACGCGATAGACGCCACTAGCTGGCAACTATGCGCTACAAAGGACACTAAATCCAAAGTCATGTCATTCGTGCTGGGAATTAATCGTTCAAACGTCACTTGTCGGTCCCCTGGGGCGACCGCCACTCCGTGTATCCCACCGCCCGTCGCAGATGAAAGCCTAGCTAGTCTATGTATTTGTCCCTTGTGCTTCACAGGCAAGCCTGCTATTCCAAATAAACCTAACATTCAAGTTAGCCTCATCCTGTATGATGCACCAGGTTACTGGCAAATTCGCAACAATTTTCTTTTATACAGGGCTTCTAGAGTAAGTTAATTTTACGGTGTTACTCGCTGAATGACCATGATCACCCTGACTCTCAGGTGTGTGTCATAGTACGGTTGAACTGGTGGATTGGTTAAGAGTTATTCTCTACGCTATTGGTGTCTACGATATGGGAACTCCAGCTACCATATTCCATTCTATCCCAAACTATTCTATTCCATTGATATTGCTTCAGCGCCGAGAAGTCATGAGAGCTCGGACTCGACCCTCTCCTGCTGTTGCTCCTTGAGATGCACTTTGAATCCACTGGCTTGGCATTCCCTCTCTAAATGAAGAATTAAATTACCCATTATGAAAATAACGATCATCGGTATCATAATTTTTACTTGATTTTGAATGCATCCGAAATTTTTTATTCATGTTGAACATATGTGAACAAATTAGCGCAAAGTTTTCAAGTGTTCGTAGTAATTATGACGTGAGTCACTGATTGCGAGATCTTCACTTTCATTGCACGATTTCTAAATCACCACGACGTTTTTTTACGCGTACGGTTTAAAGTGTGGTTTTAAACATTCATATACATACATTTGAAACTCCTCAGGGGCGTACTGCTCTTGTATCTGAGAAAACCTTCCCAGAGAGAAAATGTGAAGTCCCGAGTTGGAATTGAGCAAGCTTTCTTTTCGTAGAAATAGAATAGGGTTTTTTTATTTCGTTACGGAGAATTTTTTCAGTTTGCTGCTACTCTCGTTTCCTCACTGATGGCTTTCGTTTCCTCACTGATTGCTTTCGTTTTCAGCTTTTCCCTCGTTTCATAGACTTTTTCAACGTTGCCGTTTTTGTGCGCGTGGAGTGGGGACGCATCTTGTGCATAAATTCCCCGTCCCGTTCAGTCCATCCTAAATTGTTTCTTCCTCCTTTCCCTCTTTGGAACACCTTTGTTTGAGCTAGGAATACATGATCTAGGTACTAACTTAATCTGATCTGTTTGAAAGGCTCGAAATATCGTGGAGTTAACGCTTGACCGCGATGGGTAAAACTTATGCTCAATATTCAACTCAAATTTAAAGTCAAAAGTTGTTAGCAACTTTATAAATATCAAACATTAACAGAGTCCATTAAATACCATTATTTTGAAAGATTGTTATTCCTATTCGACCCATCGATGGGTCGAATCGCCCGCAACGCGAGCAGCCGATGGCCACGGAAGGAATTTTCATGATGCTGCACACCGACCAGTAGTCAAAGACTCAATTTTTTTCAATTATGTATTAAACCTTAATAAAGGCACAGACCAGTTGATGCTTGCTATTTTAAAAATTGCTTACTATAATTGACCTTAAATTTGAGTTGAATGTTCAACTTCAGTTTAACCTATTACGGTCAGAGTGTTAAGTCCAAAACCGGATTCCCGAAGAGTACTGCAGCGACATGGCAATTATGTTCATCGTTAGCGGCTTTATCAAAGTTGGAAACTATTCGGCGTCGGTTTTTAGTTCCTTTTATCTACCCTGGCTGCAGTGTTAGGCTATGCACTTAGTAGCTTTGGGTTTGGTTTTTTGCAAAAAATAATCTACTTGCTATAGCGCGTCGGTTAAAATTGAATATGCAAATCAGTATAGCGAATTTAAATTTCTTCAGAACTTGTTATACCTGGTACTGTTTTATATTTGTACCTTGTTTTACGGGAAAAATTTCGCTTCTTCCCCTCCGTTGAGATGTTCACTTCTATATTGCAAGTAAGAAACACGCTAGGTAGACCAAAGTGCGTACGACTGAATTGCTAGAACGAGACCCAGTGTCGCGAACTGTCGCTTGAATGGACGATTTTATGGTACTTCGGGCCGTACATTAATTACAGCTCGTTTACGGCGAGCAGTAGCTTATGTGTCAGCGAGGTTTATGTTTATGGACATGGCCCGCTGTATATCCTGTGTTGGTGTTCCTAAATTAATGACCATGTCTGTTTACTGCTAGCCAGGATGAGCGTGAATATAGGCCCGAGTTGAGAAGCTTTAGAGTTTGCCTAGAAGGATAAACTATGCTGTGCGCCCTCAACACTTGATTAAGGAAACACTCAAAAGAGGACAGTGAGGGGACAGCGCCTGGACCTGCCCCTCGGTGCCAGCTGCTTCTCATCAGGTGCTGCGAAGGTGGGTGTTGTGGGTGCTGGGGAGCTTCAGAGGGTTGTGAAGATTGACTGAACATTGCCTGGACGTAATTTCTCACGTCAGATCACTAAACGCTAGACTAGAGTTCTTTAATAAACTTGAACATTCTTTGAAAACAAGTGACTTGAGAGGAAAATCTCGCTTGTTCCCCTCCCGTTCTTCTCTGTATCTAAGATACGCCGAGTTTAAAAAAATTCAGCTCGATCTGCCCATTCATTGAAGTCTATTCTCAACCTTGACGGAGGTGTAACATTACTCACATATTTCGTTCAAATTGCATTCATTCAGAGCGTGCGTTTGTTTTTCTGAGACTTTTCCTCGCGCGGGACGCCGCTTGGTGGACAAACAGCGAACCATCGCGAACACAGAGGCTTCTTCCTTGCTCATCCCACGTCGTCCTTTGTACTCGCGGTTGTTTGGAGACTCTGTGTTTATACCGTGTTGACTTCTTGGTCCGTCGCGCGATGTTGTCTTTCTGGGCAGCGCCGGTCGAGTCTTGCATCTTCTTTGGCGTCCCTGTAGGTTTTCTTCTACCCTCAGCGGCACAACAGCGATGTGAACCTCCGTTTTCAGTTGTGGTTTGAAGCTTTGCTCCTCTTTGTTTTGCTGCAGAGCGTGGAGCACGTATCAAACGATGGCTTTCCTCTTTTTTTCAAAATTCACTGTGTTGGTTGTGGTATAAATATGGTGTAGATTTTAGTGGTTGCTTAGGTGTGACCGAGCTGAATAGAGCGTCATGGCACATCTTGTGAAGTACTACAATGTTCTGACTGCCATGTTTCCTGGTTAGCCTTTTCACGGGTGTCGTCTTGTGACTGCAATTGATACCAAGCCTGATTTGATTGTATTTATAATATTTAAATGAAATGGACGAACTTTTTATTGTAATTTATGATGTTAATCTTCCCTTGCTGCGGAAAAAGTAACTATTTGAAGCTTTATATTGCAGCAAACATATTAGTAGCTTTAAATGGGCGTTCAACTTCGATGATTTTTATCCATGTAGTTACGCTATATCAAAACGTTTTCCATCGAAATTTCATCGTACGTTGACCTTCATTTTGAATTAAGCAGAAAAATTATTCTCATATCCCATTAGAGCATAGTCATGGGTTATGAAAAATTTCTCTTAGAAATCAGCCCAGCTTATGTGTTATCAACCAACTTCATTCGGACACCTGAAATGAATTTCAAGCCGCCATGATTTCACATGATTGTACAAATCTTTTAAATTTTCAACAATGAACCTCTGACGAAAAAGTACGCTTGGATTTCAGCGTTGTGTAGTAATGATGGACATTTTATTTACTACGGAATGACTCTTCTGGTACCTTAAGATAGGTAATAGGTAAAAGTAATTAAGGTATGTCTATGCATGCCGACTTGCCCCTCAGAGGGATCCTGCTATAGGTTATCTCAGCTATGCAGTATGTCCCTGAAGTCAGGCACCATCCAGATTTTTATAAAAACACATATGTGTACAATTTTATCGATCAAAATCATAAAAAATTGTCCACCCTCTACTGTTAGTTTCTCATCCATATCAGGTCTAATCTGAAGCAAAAAAGAGAAACACAAACTATCGTATTGTGCGCGACTTCTGCGCCACCCTGTAGATAGGCCTTCGGAACTTCAGTCTTTCGTGTCCATTCTATACTTCATTCCGTTTTTATGTCGTCTTCGCTGTCTCTTCTCTCTTTCCTTCGTGTTCCTTAAATTGCTCACTCACTGTTTCGATGCGCTAGGTATTCAGTATGGGAATACGTCTTGTGCAGAGTTTACTCGTTTCGAGCCCATGCTAACTGGTCCGTTCTTGTCGCTTTCTTGAGATCGCCCTTGTTGTGGCTACAGAGGCTTTAACTAAAATGGTAAATTCATCCTGAATTATTCGAAGAAATATTATTTGGGTTGCTAACAGTAAAATTTGAAATTACTAAAAATAAAAATTGAGCATCTAGCGCAAACGAGCAAGCTCAATGTTCAGACATTTGTGTCAAAGCTCCAACATTTTCTTACCTAAGAACCTTGCATGTGAAGTATTATTCAGAACTTAAAATATAACACTCGTTTGAAGTTTAATAATTTTTTTATCACGAAATCCTGATTAAATTAGAGGCAATATGGCAGTTTTTGCGTTTCTAGGATTTGAGCTAGTTCTGTTAGTGAAAATGACTCCTGAGGCCAAAATGTGGCATAATTTTATACATAGGTATTCTTTAAAAGTTAGCGTTGAGGTTCACTCCGTAGTAATATTGTTCTAAACTTTGTGCGGATTTACATTCAGGTAAAACAAATCCCACCACGTGTATAGTCCAGCACTGGTGACCGAAAATATCTGTATCGATATTCTTATCCTACCTTTATATAGACATCGAAGAAACACATGCTTCAAACACGATTAAAATCGTAAAATCTGTCGAGAAATGAAATGATTTAAATTTTGAAAATTGAAATCGTCAAATCTTCCAGAAATCAAGTAGTTTAAGTTTTGATAGTTGAGCGAATAATACATGGAAGTGTGCCACCCGTTACATAGGAAGGCTATCCGCTGCTCGAGCGCCAGTCTCTCTGCCTCTGCCAGTCTGGGGCTGCGCTCTGTATTTGGGGAGAGCTTGGGTGCGCCGGCCTCCGAGTTGCTTGACTTCTGCTTGTGCTCATTTACAGTTTGTGTACATCGTGCAAAGACTCGTGTGCTTTGATCATTTTCCTTCTCCCAAATTGATCTTTGTCCGTTTCCCCAATCGATCATTTTCCTTTTCCCCAATCGATCATTTTCCTTTTCCCAAATCGATCCATTTCCTTCTCCCAAATTGATCCTTTTCCTTTTCCCAAATCGATCCTTTTCCTTCTCCAAAATTGATCCTTTTCCTTCTCCCAAATTGATCCTTTTCCTTCTCCCAAATTGATCCTTTTCCTTCTCCCAAATTGATCCTTTTCCTTCTCCCAAATTGATCCTTTTCCTTCTCCCAAATTGATCCTTTTCCTTCTCCCAAATTGATCATTTTTCTTCTCACAAATTGATCTTTTTCCGTCTCCCCAATCGATCCTTTTCCGTCTCCCAAATTGATCATTTTCCGTCTCCCAAATTGATCATTTTCCGTCTCCCAAATTGATCATTTTCCGTCTCCCAAATTGATCATTTTCCTTCTCACAAATTGATCATTTTCCTTCTCACAAATTGATCATTTTCCTTCTCACAAATTGATAATTTTCATTTCAATTTTCTGTCTTTGATCTTTTCCGTCTCCCAAATTGATAATTTTCCGTCCTTGATCATTTTTGTCTTTGATCATTTTCCATTTTGGTTTCGGCCTGTGCTCATTTACCGTTTGTATACATCGTACAAGGGCTCACGTGCTTTGATCATTTTCCGTCTCCCAAATCACACCATGAAGAACTCGATGTCTCAGATGAGCAAACCTGATTTCTATTTTATCGCTTAAATAATATGCCATGCACGTTGAACAAGCTGAAATTTTCGATGTGTAGGGTTAACTTTCAGTAACTGACGTTGATCTCTACATTAAAAATACCCAACTCGCACACTGTAGACCAGAGCGTGCCGCAAGCCAAAATTGTTTCAGTGGAGCAACGCTTCTCCGACTCCACCCAACATTTGCACGTGCGTTGTGGCAGGAGACTTCCAAGAACCCAGGGTGTAAAACCAAGAACTCGGTCATACAACGCACCCCATAACCGATCGATCGCTTCTCTGAGCTTCAGGATAATAGCACCGTAAATTAGAAGCGATTGTTTTGTTAACACGTTAACCGCCATGTGAGCCACCGGTAGGGTAGTACACGGAGAGGATTTTCAAAATGTCGCTGAATAGACCAGTAGTCATTTTCATAAATACTTACATCACAGCTGAACGAAGGCACGATCCAGTTCATTCATGTCTGCTATTTTCAAAATCGCTTACTGCGATTAACTTTAAATTAGTCAAATCTTGAACCTTAGTTTAACCCGTGGCAGTTTACGTGTTATGGTCCTATTTTTCCCGCGTAACTAAAAATATTCTTTGGCTGTGGTTAATCGATTTTTTATTATCATTGCAGACCGTCATCATGGACTCCAGGATCGGCCTCGACTACATAGTCGAGAACAAAGAGTACGCCACCAAACTCGCCGAAGGTGAGCAAATCTAATGCTGCACTCTTCACGCTTGCGCCACGATCTTACATTTTGCTTTTCTGATGGTTGATTTGTTCTGTAAATTCTATTTATGTAATGTTTAATTTCGTTGGGTTTCACAAAGTTGCATCGTTTATTCTTGGTCTAATTTTGTTCATCTCCAGTGGAGTGGCTTTCTATTTGGGCCTGTAAATGCTTATGTTTATGGAACTATAGGAACATTACTGCCGGTTACAACCTGTATGTCATGATTCTTCTTGTGCGATCCTATGCTTCGTAACCCTTTGCATAGATGCATGAACCTCGGGCTGAAAGTAAGGTATGTTTTTATTTTACTGAAAGAGAATAGGTTGTTTGTTTGATACGAACTATCGGCTTTTATTCATTCCAGTTTTTTTAAATATTAATTACTTTTTCAACATTTCTCATTTTCCGTCAGCTCCTTTCGATCTTTTCAAGATCAAGGTGGGGACTCGCTTAGTGCATAGATTCCCAGCTCCCTTACCTTTGTACGTAATGGTGCTCTCCTCCTTCCTCTCTTGGGAAGACCTTCATTGTGGTTAATGAGGCCCAATATGACTTATAATCTAATGTAATAATCGTGACCTTTGACGTCGTAGTGTTTATAAAAATCTGGGTGTCGTTGATGATTTTAAATACTTATTATAATAGTCTGTCATTCTTGGGCCAATCCATAGCAAATTCCGTGACGACAACCAATTGTAAAAATCCGTGTCTGCGTAGAGTCAGAGAGAATACATTTTTGCGTACGCAGTTTATTAACCCATTTCACACGATAATTTTAATCGCGTTGCTTAAATTTCTCGGTGAATTCGCATTTTTTATCTATGCCAAACAAACACTAAGCTTCTCACCACTCGCGAGTCGCATCCAAAGATCACACCTATCCGAGTTTAGCGACCAGAAAACATGGACCGTCAGGATGGCTTCAAAAGTTCTACATAGGAACGACGTCCACAGAGTGTTGTGGTCGCATTCGTTACTTCGCTGCGCAATATCGCGCTGCATTGTTCTGCAATTGAGACGATCTCTCGCCGGCCGCCTCGTACATGTTCCCTAACTAAGGGTTCCCTGAGGGATCAGAGGGTACGACAACGCGCACGCGCGTGGACAGAACAGAAAAGGGAGATTGGTACTGCTCCATGTGATGAACATGTTCTCTAACAACTAAGGGTCCCCTGAGGGAGGTTGTGGGGCTGCTCCGTGCGCTGACTGCGGACCACACAACACAAATGGGATAGGGCGTGCTTCTCATAAACTATTCGCCATCATGGCGCACAGTTCGTCTGAGAAGCTCATTTGTCTGATGAAGCGTATTGAAAAGGCTTATTTCTCTCTCTGGAACGTTTTTGTTGTGGTTCCGATGGTTTGAACTCACACGTCTGAATCTAAAGTCGCGTGTGATATTGAAGCGTTTCGGTGTCGGTAGAACTTTTTTCTCTTCACATGCAATTATTTTTATAGCATGCATAGAAAATTTGTTTCTTATAATCTTCTATTTTGATGTAATATTTTGTACCCCAAACTGAAAGCATTCCGTCTTATTTCCTATGTCAAAGCAACCTTTTCATCATATATATTGAGATACCATTTCTATCCTCGCTATTAAACAGTCCTTGCTATCCTCCACATCTATGTAGAAAATCAACCCCATCCAGTAACAATATTGATAGTACTTTGTATTCATCCTATTCAGTCTGTTTTCAACAATTTTTGTCTCGATTTTAAAAAAAGTTCCTTGCTTGCCGATGACTTGAGAAAAATATTGAGAAACAATCCTTTTCGATTTACTGCTGTCCTGTTTTTCATAACCTTTAACTTTCTTGTTCCACTTCAATCTTGTTCCATCACCTTCCTTCATAACTCACTGATTATATGTGCAAGAGGCCTTGTGTGGGAACGCACCTTGTGCGTTGATTCCGTGTTCATACTTAACACGTTCACTGCGGTATGACCCATAGGCGGTCACTTAAGGGGGTTTCATAGTGCTGCTGACCCACCTCCAGTCACTAACTCATTTTTTACCAATACTTAGTGAAAGCTAAATGAAGGCCCGATCATGTTTAATGTTTGCTATTTTCAAAGTTGCTTACCACAATTGACTTTAAATTTGAGTTGAGTGTTGAACTTCAGTTTAACCCATCGCAGTTAACGTGTTAATGAGCCCTTCACCCTCCTTCTCCGACGAATCCCTCTGTTGTGGTTATGGAGCCTTAAAGTATTCGAATCCAATCTGGGAGGTACTACTACAATTTTTAGGAAATTTATGCATGTAGAAAGAAATTGTGAGGCACCGAGCGAAATTTTTTGTTGAAATAGTTTTTTTGCTGAAATAGCGTACTATTTATATTTTGTTACGCCATTTCTTTTCTTCAGTCTTCTCCTGTTTTTTTCAGTTCTTATTATTTCGTTTTGTGACCTTTACCTTATTTCATAAATCTTTTTCAATCTGGCTGTTTCTATGAGCAGGGTGTAAGACCCTTCCTTGTGCGAAGAGTCTACGCTCTCCTCATCCTAAGCTAAATGATGCTCTCTTCCTTATTCTTCTGGGAACACCTCTGTATTGTGATGGTGAGGGATGGGGAAACTATCTGAAGTGGGTACAGGTAGAGATAGACATCAGACATAGCTGCACAATACGGCATAGTTTATAATCGTAAGAGGATCTTTTAACGGAAGGTGTTCACAGCAGCTCTCGAAAAAAACGCTCTCCCACCGCTGTCACACAAGCACGAAGAGAAACCTCGAAAAAAAGATGCTCTGCGACCGACACCAACGAGAAAAAGACGCGTACACATATATTGGTGTCAGTGGTGGAGGTTGTTGTGTAAATCTCGCCGCGGCTGAATGGCATAGCAGGCCTCGGAAGGTCACCAGCAGGCCTAGGTGTGTGAGGTCTGAGTGCGTGCGTCACCGCAGACTTCGCTAGTTCAAGGGACAGCTGGTGCTAGTTTAGGGCACCTGGGGCGAGGGTGATGTCATTTTCGAGTTAACTAGCACCTAGTGTTGCCTGATGGTGGTCGCTGCCGACAGGTGGTGCGGGACAGGTAGGTTAGCGGACAGATGGTGCTCAGGTGGTGCCCTTGACCGTCTGTTGCTCAGCTGGGAGATGAGAGACAGGAAGCGTGAGGGTGCTGACTTGTGTGGGGTGCTGACTTGTGTGGGGTGCTGACTTGTGTGGGGTGCTGACTTGTGTGGGGTGCTGACTGTGTGTGTGTGTGTGTGTGTGTGTGTGTGTGTGTGTGTGTGTGTGTGTGTGTGTGGGATGCTGACGGTGTGTGTATGGGGAGGGGTGCTGACTGTGTGGGTGCGGGGTGCTGACTGCTGTTTGTGTGTGCGGGGTGCTGACTGCTGTTTGTGTGTGCGGGGTGCTGACGGTGTGTGTATGGGGGGGGGGTTGCTGACTGTGTGTGTGCGGGGTGTTGACGGTATGTGTGTGCGGGGTGTTGACGGTGTGTGTGTGCGGGGTGCTGCCGGTGTGTGTGTGTGTATGCGGGTTGCTGACGGTGTGTGTGCGGGTTGCTGACGGTGTGTGTGCGGTGTGCTGACGGTGTGTGTGCGGTGTGCTGACGGTGTGCTGACGGTGTGTGTGCGGTGTGCTGACAATGTGTGCGGGGTGCTGACAATGTGTGCGGTGTGCTGACAATGTGTGCGGGGTGCTGACAGTGTGTGTGCGAGGTGCTGACGGTGTGTGCGGGGTGCCACACCACCAAGATGCACCACACTTGGCCCACGTGCCGCCTGCCACACCGCAGCTGCTCTCTCGTTTGTTTATTGCGCAAGAATCAAAAGCAGCCGCTGGCTGTCAGGGCGGTCTCCGCACGGAGGAATCAGGAAGGATTCCCTCTTTTGTATCGCTTCGTTATTAGGGCTCGCTAAAATGGATGCAGCTGCTAAGTGGCGGCGGTCCTTGCTCGAGAAGCATTCATATCTCACTTTGTTGGTCGTCTCTTGAGTTCACCCGTTGACTGCGGTATGACCCACCGGTGGTCACTAACGTGGTTTTCATTGTGCTGCAGTCCATAACTCATTTTTTATTAATACTTAATGAATGCTAAATAAACGCCCGCTCCAGTTAATGTTTGATATTTTCAAAGATGATTACCACAATTGACTTTAAATTTGAATTGAGTATTGAACTTCAGTTTAACCCATCGCAGTTAAGGTGTTAACACGCTCACTGCGGTATACGACCCATCGGTGGGTCGTTCGAAAAATAATAACAATCAGTTGAAATTAATGGTGTTTAATGGATACAGTTAATGATTTGTATTCAAAGTATTTTTAACAGCGTTTGACTTTAAGTTTGAGTGGAATACCAAACTTGAGTTTAACCAATCGCAGTCCCCGTGTTAAATTTTAGTTGCCTATCGAGACGCAGCCTCGCGCCCGCAATGTAGCGACCCGACGTCTTGGCGCAGCCATGCTCGCATGCCCGACATGGTTGTGCTCGGTTATTGAAGCTGCCACCTGACAAAATCGAGCAAAACCAAGTAAATCATCCTAGTTGGTTAATTGTCAAGTTAATCACCCGGAAAGTAAAATTATAATTTGCTGGTGATTGTTATCAACTTGCAGTTTAATTTTGTGGAGGATTATTGTCAGGCTGCAATTTAACTTTGCGGGTGATTAGTGTCAAGTTGCTTTTCGAATCGAATCACAGTGGCTTCATGAGGGAAGGAAGTCCCTCTCCCCGTTTGGGAGAGCTCGACATTTTATGCGGCCTGCGCTGCGACGTGAGCGGGCGCTTGCCGCTCCGTGCCGCGGCATTGGTTGTCAGTGGGGTGGTGCTTTGGTGGAGCTCGAATTTGTACAGAATTCAAGAAATAACATTCTCTGCGATTAACTGAGTGTCAAAAACAATTCAAAACACACGTTCTGACCTAAATGTGAAGCATTTTATGAGTTATCGAAGCTCTTCGCTGAACCTGTCCCGAGTTAGAGGTTAGATTGATCTTGTGTTGAGACATAATATATTTGGTTTTGTTAAAGATCCTCTTTTTTCCGATAGGGGAAAAAAGAGGATCCTCTTTTTCCTCTTTTTTCCACCTTTTTTTCAGCCCGCATAACTTTTTTTCAATATTTATCGTGTTTCATACGCTCATTTTCATTTTGACGTTTCTGCGAACAGGGTGTTTCTGTGGTGACTATGTGGGGGGATGCTACACCCCCACATCGTGCATTGCTTCCTTATTTCATTAATCGTATACCAGATGGTGCCTTCTTCCTACCGCTGTTGGGAACACTTTGGTCATGGTTATGGAGGTTTAAACTGACGTCTAACATAAACTTAACTATTAGCTGATATTCATGTGCACCTCGGACTTTTGGAATTTATTCTCTAATTAATCTTTAATATGAGTTAAAACCGTTACTTGAATCCATGTTTTCATCTTACATTAATTTCAGTGGCTACAATAGCAAAAAAAAAAAGATACGAGAACTGACTTCGACAATAAAATCAGTATTCCACATATTTGGACTGCAAAATCACTTCCGTTGTATGTGAACGCATTTCGTGGCAGAAATTAATCTTATTACGACGTTCAAATTCCTAAGGCATGCCTTCACATTCGTCCAATATTAAAAAAAGCGTAAATAAGTCAGCCAGTGAATGCTTAACGAACGGGTCTCTACTTGGTAACGAAGCTCAAGTACACATGACGGATTCATTGGGTTAACACATGCCCCACGTGTTAGGCCATGTGTGTACCAATTGGTAAATTGCTTATCCACGTATCGGTATAAATGAATGACATTTCATCTGCTTCGTGACCATTTTTAAAAATAACTCTTATCATACAAGGTAAAATGTTATCGTGCAATTGTATTTTCATGTTACTTAGGAAGGATAAAAATCTACTCGAGCAGTAAAGGCGATATCCCTACTCTGCTACTCATATACAACCTAACCAAACCAACCATCAACAACTGCGTGAACGCGGGGGCCGTGTTAAACCAGCAAACTTTCAAGCCACCGGGCTTCGTCATACAATTACACAACGTCTTGACGCACATGGCTGAGTAAAGAGCAATTCAAAACATCATTGATACGCAGGGTTCCCTCATAACCACTACGTGTTAAACCAGTATTATCGTCAGCAGCAATGAAAGTATGCCTCATGCGTTGGGATCGAGCTCTTGGCATGGAGTCCGTCCTCTCCCGCACGCTGGAGTGACTGTCGTGGCGCCCCTTTGTGCTTCCCGCCCGCGCTGCCTACAGCTGTTGTGTGACCCTGACCTCCTGTGTGCAGCTGCTGCGTGTGTGTGTGTGTGTGCATGCAGCTGCTGTGTGTGTGTGTGCACGCAGCTGCTTATTTGTGTGCACGCAGCTGCTTATTTGTGTGCACACAGCTGCTGTGTTGTGTGTGTGTGTGTGTGTGTGTGTGCACGCAGCTGTTGTGTTGTGTGTGTGTGCATGCAGCTGCTGTGTTGTGCGTGTGCACGCAGCTGCGGTGCGTGTGCACGCAGCTGCGGTGCGTGTGCACGCAGCTGCTGTGCGTGTGCACGCAGCTGCTGTGCGTATGCACGCAGCTGCTGTGCGTGTGCACGCAGCTGCTGTGCGTGTGTGCGTGCACGCAGCTGCTGTGTTGTGTGTGTGCGTGCACGCAGCTGCTGTGTTGTGTGTGTGCGTGCACGTAGCTGTTGTGTTGTGTGTGCGTGCACGTAGCTGTTGTGTTGTGTGTGTGCGCACGCAGCTGCTGTGCGTGTGTGTGTGTGCGTGCACACACACACACACATGTGTGTGTGTGTGTGCACGCAGCTGCTGTGTGGCGTTGTACGTACAAGGCGTGTGTGTTACTTTCGTATTAATCTTCGCCTACAATGCGATTTTGAATTTATGTGGGGCTGTAATGTGTGGCCAGTACACAAATAAATGACTGGTTTTCATAGCAAACCAATATTTCAGCTCTTATTACTCGTTGCGTTGTTGCAGCTGTGCAGTACCGCAGCTGTGCAGTACTGCAGCTGTGCAGTACTGCAGCTGTGCAGTGCTGCAGCTGTGCAGTGCTGCAGCTATATAAGGTCGGAGAGAAGGAAAGGAAGGCAATCCTATCTCGTGTGACATTTGCGGCGCCGCAAAACTTGGCCGCAGTTTTACTCTCCGTCAGCGACGTCTGTAGTAGAAGGATGATGCCTCCTGGATTTTGAACTACTGTATACAAATTAGTCGGTGCAATTTTGGTGAATGTTTAACATTTTCTTAGTGGACTTGTCCACCGAATTCTGTTGTGCAAGTTTTGTTTGAGTAATCTCCTATAACTACTTAGCGTTAGGTGGAGGAGAAGTATCAACTTGGAAGATTTTTTCATCGGCTGCGGTCCTGATGTTGTTTCTTTAGCTTTCTCATGTTTCCTTTTATCTAACTTGCAATCGTGCTTCTTGTTCCGAGTTTCTGCGTCTTACTTGACTATTGTGCTTATCTGAGAGTCCGTGGATGCACTCAGCACTTTTGGGCTTCACACGTTAATTGACAAGTGACCCACCGGTGGTCACCATGCGGCAATTTCCTTGATGTATATGTAATTTACGCGGATCAAAAATTAAGTTTTTATACTGAAAAAAAAATCGTGGCTCGTTATAATTAATGTTCGTTCATTTTTGCGTTGGAAATGCAAATTGAATTTTTAAACAAAAGTTCAATATTCAATTTAACCCACCGCAGTTAACTTGTTTGTTAATTAGGCTTGCGCAATCGATCTCATGCGCACAGGTGCGTTTTTGTGGCGCTGACGAGCCCAGTTTGTCTCCAGAGCCTCCAGCTGAGTCGATACTTTTTTCACATAGGAAGTTCGAGTGCCTCTTGCCTAAAATGTAAATGCGCCCGTGCTTCATTAGCCTGCTGCGCCTCTCCCCAGCTCTGAGCTGTCCTCTGTACTCTACTGATCACTAAGTTTTTGTGCAGCCTCTCGCTCAACATCATTCTCGTGCGTACTTCTGTGCTCCCAGATTGAGAGGTTCAACCTTTCATGGCGCCATCATTTCAACTCCTCAAAAAGAGAGATCTTCTGCCTCAAATGTCGCCAAGAATGTCCATCTGAAACTAGCAAGTCGAGTTGTAATTCTGCACACGCGCCGCAAGCTGCTGGAGTTTTTGACTATCTTTTTTGATGAATTTTGAATGACTTCCCAAACTGGCCGCCATTATCTTGCGCTTGTGGCCCCGCGCTGTTCCGCGTTGGTGGCCTTCTCTGCGCTCGTCTCCTTGCGCCTCCTATGTGGGGTGTTGGATTCTTTTGCTGCCCTGGGCATCGATTTTCAAACCATTTACGAACTCCTAACGATAAGCTCAACGAGCTTATCTGCTGCGTATGTTCCAGCAGCGTAAGTTGCAGTAGCGAAGTTTTTCTCGTTCGTCTTGGAAGAGCTTATGTTGTCAGCTCGATTGTTACGACGATTTGAATTGTTTGAAGATGCAACATCTGGAGTCGCCCAAGTCTTCATTCTCTGCCCAAAACTCCAAGGCTTATAACACATTTGACCAGTTGTTCTAGAAACAACGATAGTCGTCATTTACGTCGAAGTTTTGGACATGAGAACGTAACTCATTTGAATGAATGAAACAAACTCTTCTGCATGTTCTTTACCAGTGCAGTTCGTGCAAAAGCTTTCTTGTGAATAGAAAATAATTCATACTCAACCTATTATCCTCCATGAAGATGTAGTCGTTTAGAATGCATGGACCGGCTGTACTTCGAAGCTTTCATGTAACTTTTCCCATAGGATTGAGAAAAGAGCCAACGTGCAGTGATGCAGTCGAAGAGAAAGGCAGAAAATCTGGTGATAGACTAAGGAAATATCGAAAAAGAGATCTGTGGAGAATAAGAAGGTCAGAAGTAGGGGATACGCTCAAGGAAGAACAGAGTTTCCTCCTGTCGGGTTGAAGTGAAGGAATTGACCTTCCTCGGTAATCCCGATGCAATTATACAGGACTCGGAGGAAGGGTGCAACCATTGTGCGGAAGCGCGTTTATCATCAATTCTTGCACTAGGAGTCATTTGTGGCGATAAGGAGCGTTATGTTATACCGTAGACCAGAGGTTCTCATCCATGGGTAAATTTACCCCCGGGGGATAAAAAATTATATAGTAGGGGTAAATAAGTAAAGATAGTGCTGATGATACTTCTTGCGTTTCTGTTCATTATTTTTCGTAACACAAATTAACTTCAAAATATTTTATTTAGAAAAGGTTTGATAGGAGTAGGGGGTAAATGGAGAAATACACAAAGCCGACGGGGTCAATGAAGGAGCAAAGGTTGAGAACGGCTGCAGTGCCTCGAGGTGGCCGTGCCTCGAGGTGGCCGTGCCTCGAGGTGGCCGTGCTTCGAGGTGGCCGTGCCTCGAGGTGGCCGTGCCTCGAGGTGGCCGTGCCTCGAGGTGGCCGTGCCTCGAGGTGGCCGTGCCTCGAGGTGGCCGTGCCTCGAGGTGGCCGTGCCTCGAGGTGGCCGTGCCTCGAGGTGACCGTGCCTCGAGGTGGCCGTGCCTCGAGGTGGCCGTGCCTCGAGGTGGCCGTGCCTCGAGATGACCGTACCTCCACGCGACCGTGTCCAAAGCGACGTCACCAGGCCGTAGCTGGGCCCCACGGCCCGACCGTCACAGCTGGCCTGGCACACGCATGTCGTAAGAGCGCCCCCAGCAAGGCCGCACCTCCCTGCCTTGCCGGGGGTCGCGTGCTCACGTCGCCATCTGGGGGGGGGGGCTGCAGCGCTGGTGCCGTGGTGCGCTGGGTCCACTCCTGGGTAGCTCCAGCTACTTAGTTTACGTTATTTCCGGGGGTCGAGTTGAAGGGTTCCTTCCATGCCCGAGTGGAAGGTACTCTGATGTACCGAATTAAAGTAGCTCCAGTTACCCAGCTCACGATGCTTCCAGGGGTCGAGTTGAAGGGTTCCTTCCATGGACGAGTGATGAGACTCTCACGTACCGAATCAAGGATGCTCTCATACCCTGAATTGACGATAATCTTGAATACTGAGTTTAGGACAATTTAAATAATTGAGTTAGGAATACTTTCAATTATCGAGTTAGGAATACTTTCAATTATCGAGTTAGGAATACTTTCAATTATCGAGTTAGGAATACTATTAATTATCGAGTTTGGACCTCTCAGGGAGATGCAACTATTGTATCCATGGGAACTAGCGCTCCCAGGGGGACAATCCGAGGGCCTGAGCTGAGAGTTAGGTAGGTCTTCTTTTTTTTTCATATTTTTGTTATGTTAAGGAACACCTTTTTTCGGTTCACTGCTGTCCTGTTCTTCAGCACCTACTACTTTCCTCTTCAACTTTGGTTTTGTTTTATGATCTTCTTTCAAAACTTGCTGTTTCTATGCCTTTCTGCGTAGATTCCGCGTTTCCTTAACTTCATACTAAATGGTGCCTTCTTCCTTCCTCTCTTTGGATCGCATTTGTTGCTGGGTAGGGAGGCTAAAACTAACGACTAAACTAAACTATCGAGTTTGAAATACTTTCAAGTATCGAGTTTGGAATAATTTCTAGTATCGAGTTTGGAATAATTTCTAGTATCGAGTTTGGAATAATTTCTAGTATCGAGTTTGGAATAATTTCTAGTATCGAGTTTGGAATAATTTCTAGTATCGAGTTTGGAATAATTTCTAGTATCTAGTTTGGAATAATTTCTAGTATCGAGTTTGGAATAATTTCTAGTATCGAGTTTGGAATAATTTCTAGTATCGAGTTTGGAATACTTTCAATTATCTATTTTAGGGTAAGTTCAATTGTAATTTTAGGAGAATTTCAGTTGCTGAGATAATTGTAATTTCAATTACCGCGTTACGCCGTCGATCGTTATATTAGCGCAAGGATTTTTAACTAACTTTTCATCGTTGTTCTGTGCACTTGGATGAAATTGTAAAATTCGAACTCGCAAAATCGTGAAATTCGTCGTGTTGTAAACATGGTGGAAATATCTCGCGTAATTCAATGGAACCGCTTACGAAATTGCGACGCACAAATTAATTTTGAGAGGAAAAATTAATTGACACGTAATGGGTACGAATGTGAGACCTTTTTATTTTTTCTGGTTCGTAATTATCAAACTTCTTTCCTTAGATAGGTAACAATTATAGGTTTTTAACCACGCGCTTTGCGTGTTGCCACTCTGATAGACGTTTTTAAGCCCTGAAGTTACCGAAGTAAAGGTTTCCCTATTCTTGTTCTGGGAAGAATTTTTGAATCGAGAGACCGGCTTCGTTTGATTTTACCTCAGCTCATGAGAGACCTTTCGGCTGTTGCATCACTGCAATAGAATAAAAACATTCGTTCATTTCCCAATGTTTGTACTAAGAAAAATGACGTGTGTTATCCCATGCCAGAGCTCCTTCATTTCACGCCACAGCGCGGGGCATGAGCAGGCTGGTCAACACAGCGAAAGCACAATCATTAGACGGCGTAAGATGCTCTTCCGGGCCCCGCTGTAGCGAGCCCATCTGCTGCGCACCTTGCGCGTTTTCGTGTTTGTTGCGCGCTTCCTGGTCCGCTCCAGCTGCTGTGTCCTACTTAATAATTACTGGGTTCCCTGCTAATATAATTACTGCTTTGCGCCTCTCGTTTTGTCTTTATATTTTGTATATCTCGTGCATGAATCGGCTGGTAAGATTTAAATTAACTGTTTAGGTGTTCGAGTATCCAATATTGGATTTATAGAGGAGAGTTTATGTATTTAGGGATTCCTGCTTATTATCTCTCATTATGCGACTCGATGTATTTTATATAATTTAAAGCTAATGAGAGATCTGGGTGTGGTTAGTCGAGATCTGCTAGGGTGTGGAAAATCTACATGTGTAAATTTGCTTGCGCTAGAGTGAAAATGTTTACAATCTGTTTACTAACATTTGTTAATGCAGAATAAATGCATTTGTACTGCTGTTTCCATGTTCATATTCTATATTTTATGGATTTTCATTGATTTGTTAGATTATCGGTAAAATGCAGCTGTTGGTCTTGAAATGTTGTGTAACTGTTTTGGTTTCTAGGTAACAAACTGTCAGTTTCACTCGTTTTTGTCGAAATTTTGCAACTTTACGCTTGCAGTTTCATACGCAGATATGATTTTTTCTCCATTCTCTATAATTCTCGTCTGAGTCGTTAACATAGCGTAGAAACATTAAATTTCTCTCAAAATCTTCTTATTCAGAGACACTCTCAGTAATATACTGTTCATTTTCGGTCTTTTCTGTAATAGTATCACTCTACTGCTCATTACGTGCCATAGACTTTATATATGAGTATCCTTCTTTCAGCTAAATGCATCACATTTCCCTGTGTCTGTATAAAAATTTTCTCTTTCGCTGCATTAGCGAATGCTTTTATGAGTGTTTATCTCTGTCACGTCACTTGATTCGAAAAACTTCAAATAATTAAATGTTTTTTCAGTCCATGGATGCTCGAAATCTTCAAACGGTCAGGAAGCATCTACTTTACTCCTTTGCGCACCATAAGACCTAACAACAGAGATTAACACGATAAACACGTCCTTTCAGATATGGAACTGACTTATTAAAATGGAGTTGGTTTTTTGTTACAGCGTTGCACAAGAGCAACATCACGATCAGGAAGCAAGTGTTCGAGCTGCTGTCAGCGCTGTGTGTCTACAATGCTGACGGTTACGCCACAGCCCTGGAGGCCCTCAATAATTATAAGGTAAAGTGCCCAATCATCGTCATTGTCAGTGATGCTTTAACACGTTCGCTGCGTTTCCGCGGTTGCTACGGTCGGTTTGGTTAGGTTCGAAGAAGCTGAATTGAAAAGCCATCATTTTTTATTCTTGTCCTTCCTAACAAGCTAAGAAAATATAATTGCACGATACGTTTTAACTTGTACGCCATAGTCTAATTCAAATAAAGGTAGTGAAATCAGTGAAATGGTTGTCATTGTTACTGGTACGTAAATGCGTAATTTACCAAATAGTAAACACATGCACCAATACTTAGTGAACGTGTTAATAGGCACAATGATTATTGTTAGCATCTCCACTCCGTCTCTTTAAAAGCTCCTGTGTATGAATAAGAATTGAGTCACCGAGACTTAGGGATGTTGGTATTTTCTAAAGAATGGGGAAAATACTTGTGAGTTACAATGTAATTTTTGTAGATAATAAAGACTTGTTTGAATCTTGTATTTATGTGCCTCATTTAAGTGGGCAGCGCATGTTTGCATTGCCTTTAAGTGCTTGCTTTCAAACAAGCGATCTTTGTTCTAGCTGAACGTTCAACTATAGACGTCACCTGCTATCATGCACTCATTTGAATCCTCCTCGGTTGTCCTCTTTTTCAGATTTGTTGGCAATGTTCCTTCCTTTGGATGAATTGCTTGCGTGTGAACATTATGCTACGCTCTATAATTTTTGTACATGACCTTTCGTAAGATTGAGTCACTGTGGTGAGTCAGATGGCGTTTTTCCACAGGCATTTTTGAAGGGCCACCAAAACCAGCCGAGACAAGGAAATATGCACTGCTGTGCAAAATGCTATTCATTAGTGATGCCGTTCCACAACATGGCACAACGATTCCCACGTTATTTCTCCCGCATTAGTATTTCTGATTGCTAGGGTTGGCGAGAGTCGTTATGTCATGCTAGATATCTTTCGGTTTCATTTGTGGGCTCTTGCTTGTTTTTAGGTGCCAAAGAATACTACTGCTCATATTTCCCATTTTTTTATATTCATAGTGATAAATACATGCTCCATGCCACTGATGGTTTGCTCATTGGCGTGTTGTGCGAGAGCGAGTTCAAAGAAACAAACTGCTAGGACTGTAACAAATCGATTGTCTGTTAACTGTATTGCACCATGCAATATTGGATGTTTTGTGACTCATAAAAACTTGGCATTTCGTTCCTAAACTTATTCTAGAAGCATCAAGGAATTGTTTTTATAACATTTAGAGCCTTCAGTTACCTGAATATTGCGAGAAATGTTATATTTATAACAGGATTATTTTTTGATTGCCCTTAATTAAGCAATTAGGAACAATCATAGTTAGAAATTTACTTCGTTCGTGTATCATTTTAATTTTATATTCTCTCTATAGCAAACATTTTCTGTGTATACACTCCCCAAATTTCAATTAACAGGTGTTCAAATAGAAAGACCTATAGCTGAAAACGGTATTTTACTGTGAGAAAACACTAACATTTTCTTCTCATGGTAGTCTCACTCCCGCTGTCTCAGGATAAATTTCTTTAATGCTTGCTTACCGATGGTTTATCCTAGAAATTTCTACCTTTCTCATGGCTGGGATTGTGAGAACGGTGTCTTCTTGAGCGACAAACTTTGTTGCCTTTACATAACTGGTTAACTGTAAACAGTTCTCATTATGAACAGTTTATTTGAGGCCTTATCTTTCTTCTTTGCTGCTTTATTCTTGTCTTTTACATAACTGGTCAACTGTAAACAGTTATCATAATGAACAGTTCGTTTGGGGCCTAATTTTTTTCTTCACTGCTTTTCTTCATTGGGGAACTTCCTTGCACCACGTTTGTTGAGCGCAGTGATGACATCGACCGTCTTGTGTATCGCAGCAGTTAGCGTGTCATTACGTACTCAATTATTTGCCTCGATTGTTTCCGCTTGTCTCCCTCGACTTATGCATGAACCTCTCGTGCAAGTACTTCGTCCGCCGAACTTTCCTCCCAGAATAGAACTTGATTGTTCAATTGTGCGGAGTCCCTGCATGCATCCGGGACTCGGTGACGTCTCTCAGCAGCGGAACTCCCATCAGTGACAAAATGAAGCGTGTAAAGCAACGGACACTCGTGGTAGATGCCCTTGTGCTGTCGTAGGGACAAGAAAATGACGGGAATTGGTGTTATTGTATCGTCCGTTGACTGAGAGAATAGCTCATGTCGGTTCAGGTGATGAAGGAAAACTAATTCAGCCTGACCGTATCGAGTCTTGTCTAGTTGACCAAGATAAGGGCCTTCTGGGGGCTTCGCAGTTCTTTTTCTTTGGATGAATTTTGTTAGGTTTCCAATTTTTGGGGAACAGCTCTATCCCAACACCAAAGACGTCTGAACAGGAATTATAACTGGCTGATATGATATATTTTTTATTATCTGTCCTGATCATATAACTAAGAATGCAATCAATGCTTCTCACTGGCACGTTGGCGCGTGACCATTGAGTAAGGCACACCTCATCACTAACATGGTCAGTGACCATTGAACACATCTCATCAATTACATGGTCAGTGGCCGTTGAGTAAGACACACGTTAATACCGCACCAATATGGCTACAGGAGATGCGGATGGAGCGCTACCGCTTCAAGGTGGTGGTGGACGAGCTGCGCGGCTCAGCGGACCTGGAATACAAGACGGTGGTAGTTGCCTTCATCAACTGCATCATCATTTCCACCACAGAGCTCCAGGCTCGCATCTCCATCCGCAACGAGTTCATCGGTCAGTGCTTTTAAGTTTTTGAAATGTATTCAGAAAAAAAAAACGCAGTTTTAAATATAAATGAGAAAATGAGGAATATCTTGTTAAATAAATGCTTGTAACATGGATTTTTCAAGCATTTGCTCATCATCAGCTAAGAAAAGATTGTAAAAGAATAAATGTTACACAATATTCTTCGTTTTCCCATTTATATTTGAAATTATAAATATTTTACCGGCTAGTTCGACGAACTCAGTTCTTCAGACTCGTCGAGTCGGTTCATGTCGAGTCAGTTTTCGGATCGATAGTGTTACTCTCCCTGATTTAGTAAAGTTCGCGAATATTGATGGGGATTAACTAATCATTCCAATTTGAGGTCAGGGAGGATAATGTACACTACAAGTTAATCGTTTCTGTGCTTTACTTGCAGTCTTCGGGATCACTTCCTAAGAATCGTTGAAGTCTCCTTTGCGAATTGTGGTATAGTTGCCTCTATAGGGTTGCGACTCTAGGCTGACTTCACTTGTTGCGTTCATGTTTATGTCGCTGTTTCATAGGCACAGTTTCTTGTGCCTTTGTACATTTTTCAGGTCGTAAGTTGCCCTCATGACCACAGAAGACGCTACGATCTCTCACGCAAGCGTTAGCTTGTGTGTTCTATTCGCGAGAACGCATTTTAAAAGAGCAGGTTTTTGTCAGCGTTAGCATGTTTGTATAACCCCGTGCTTCCGATTCGATTCCAGTTACCCTAGGAACAAGAAGACTAAGAATATATTCTCTTGCTCTCTCTTCTCAAGTATCTCTTAATGCAGAAGCATGGTACCTCTGTTCAAATTGCGTTTTGTATCTTTATGATCCTAATCAAATTTTATCTTTTTTCAGGCCTCAAAGTTTTGGATGCCCTCAACCAATTAAGGTGAGATACTCTTTACACTTTCACAATTCTAATATTTTTCCATAATTCATGTCACATACATTTATTCTCGATAGAAGTAAAATCTCCTGTTGGATTTGCTACAGCTCGCTTTTTCGCATCTAAACTATATTTCTCTTAAAATTTTTCCTGGAGGCCGTGTCACCTTATGCTCCTCCAACTTACGAACTTTATTAAACTGAAATAAAAATCAAATTATAACTTCGCCACTTTATTAGACTGTACTATTTCCTGTATTTGATTTACAAAAAAAAGTGTGTCGTTTATCATTAAAGCAATGGAAACCTTTAAGAACAATTAAACCTGCTTTTACACAAAATGGCGAAATATTATGCATTGAGAAACTGAATCGCATTTTTCTAATAGCAATCTCGAATTATCGCGTGTAGAAGGTACGCGAGCAAGGACAGAGACCTGGCAGTGCAGCTGGACGTGTTCGACGAGCAGCGCGACACTGACGAGGCTCAGATCACGGGGCCTGATGGGGTGGACCTCACGAGCCACGTCGATATCTTCTACGCCATCCTCAGACAGGTGCTGCTATCCCCCCACTTTTGCCTCAGATTGCCCCGTGTTATCCCCCCCCACTTTTGCCTCAGATTGCCCCGTGTTATCCCCCCATTTGCCTCAGATTGCCCCGTGTTATCCCCCACTTTTGCCTCAGATTGCCCCGTGTTGTTATCCCCCATTTTTGCCTCAGGTCGCTCCGTGTTGTTATCGGCCCACTTTTGTGCTTGCCCTCCCTGCCTCAGATCGGCTCAAATAGCCAGGAGAGGAGAAAATTATTTCGTTGTTTGTGCGATTCCGGCATCGGTGAAGAGTTTAATGTGTAGGATTTTTATGTATGTATAGCACATTAAATGTTTTTAGCCATAACTCGAAGATTTCTCAATTAAAATTTTATCCTCATTCCGTTGCTTTAGTATTTCTGATTTGAAGTTGTACATTCAGTCTGTATATTTTTCTGTGTCGTACGTCTCATAGAGCCCTCGTATACGCAGTACTTCGGAGCTTCCAGCCTCTGAAGCCAAGTGTAACTTTATTTGCTGAGGCACCTGGGATTTTACCCGCCCAGTGAAGACTGTGCTTGGGAGGCTAAAATCATAGATGCTCCGGTGAAAAGTCAGACTGGGTAGCTTTCTTTTACTTTTTCCAAGGAAAGCATGCTTGCTCTCAAATACTGTAACTTTCAAGTGAAGTGAACAGCAAATATTGAATTGCTGGACGGAATAATGCACCTATTCTCGTGTATTTGAAATATCGCAAAAACTGAACTTAGTATTCTCATATCATGTTTTCGTAGAGCCAGATGGCTTAGAATATCCTTCAATAGAACAGCGACACTTCAAGCCTGAATATCCTTCAATAGAAAAGCAAACTAAACGGCACTTCAAGCATTGAACTGTGTATTGCAGGTGGTGGACACGCCTCAAGAAGGCCCTTTCCTGAACGTGCTGCAACACTTGCTGCGAATCGACCCTCGGGACCGGATCAGCGACGTGATGTGGAGCACCGCGGAGCGTCTCATGCACCGCGTCACCCTCCTGGACGACGCCCAGGACACGGCGCGGCTGCTGAGAGCGCCGTCGTCCCGCAACCTCGCGCCCAACAAAAGTGGGGCGCCCGGTAGTGGAGGTCACCGCTGCCTCTGCTCCTGCCATAGGGAGACCACTCCCGTCAGTGGGTCCCCCGCCTCTGGGGGAGCTCCTGCGCCCCCACCACCTCCCCCACCTGTGGGCGGTTCCCCGCTTCCCCCGCCTCCCCCTGGGGGCGGGCCTCCACCGCCTCCTCCACCTCCTAGTGGTGCCCCACCACCGCCTCCACCGCCAGGTGGCGGGCCTCCTCCACCGCCTGGTGGAGGGCCCCCTCCACCGCCTCCGCCACTAGGAGGTGGTCCACCACCACCACCCGGTGGCCCACCACCTCCGCCGGGCAGTCCTGCTTTGGGCCTCAAAAGGCATGGGGCTCCAGCACCTCCCGTGGTACCTGATGTTCGGCTACCGCAAATGGAGACTCCAAAGCCTCGGTCCAAAATGAAGACTTTCAACTGGAACAAAATTCCCAACTCTAAAGTAAGGCCGCCTCATTCCCCCCCCCCCCCCCCCCAAAAAAAAGTCAATATCTTGTGTTGTGATACGCTACGCTTGATTGAGGTAGAACCTAATTCAAGTATGATTATTTGGTGCTTATTAATGTTGATATTTAATATTAATTAATTATTAATTATGATGGAAGTTCATCACTGAAATTGATTTTTTTAACATGAAGTTCTGCATATCGTCACAATCACCAGTTCTAGGATGTTTTCTACAAATTCTTTTTACAGCTGACATGAATAGTAATTGTATTTTATTTCATGACGGGATCTTTATTGGCAAGTTGTCGTGTGGGTCCACTGCTGGGCTAAAAACATTTCACGGTAATTAGGCTATTATGTTTAGATGTTGGGGTTGAAATAAAAAAATTGGGTAATCGGTGGCAATCGCCAAACCACATTCTATGGTACTGTTAAAACATAAAACATTTAACGTAAGTTATTGATTAAATATCGCTATTCTCGTGCTCATTTCCTAAATTTGTTGGCGGTTAACTTAAGTAAGGCGTTTTTATCATTTATTTTCAATTAAATTATTACTCATGCATAGTTTTTATTCCTGAAATATATGAGAATATTTTTTCTTGGTAATAGTGTTTCCTTCCTCGACAGACGCCTGAAAGGCTTCAAAAATTTTCTAATGCAAAATAAATAAATAAATATTGAACTGATAGAAAATGGCACGGTTAGAATTGTCCTAAATTTCCTAGTGTTCACTTTTTTCCAAAGAATTCTATCATTTTCAGCATCAGAATTGCAGGCCACAGAGGATCTATGTAGAAAATATCGGTTTGATATGGAATAAATTTCTTCACTAACTATCATATTCAGTTTGAAGTATTTTTAGGTAGTTTATTTAGATTGGGTTGTCACAAAGTAAAATTTTAGGGGAATGATGGGAAGTTTCGTGGGGAGTGATTTTTTTTTCCCTCGACGTCTGATTCACCTTCAGCAGCAACCATGCTTTGAATTGTTTCTGTAAAGAAATGTGTTTCAAGTTCCAATATCATGTAGTTTTCATAGTTGATTTGATTTCTGCTTCTGATGCGGAGATCGCGGCCGATTTGTTAAGATTGTAATTTGTTACGAGATCTTACAACCACCCGTCGCGTCGGCATACTAATGGAACACTCACTCTTGTTGCCGTTTCGGGTACTTTTGACATAAAAACTCTAAGCTATTATCTGATTTAAGTTGAAAGATAAGATTTTTGTACCGAATAATATGTTGGTGTGTTCCTTTAGGTGATTGGCAAGAACAACGTGTGGACGAAGCTGGCAGTGCGTCACGAGAAGCAATCACCCACGTCAGCGCTGGACTGGGAGGAGCTAGAGGGGCTGTTCTGCCAGCAGACTCCCCAGGCGCCTTCCGCGGGGGGTAAAAATGCGCCGGGCACTCCTGGAGAAGACTCGAAGTCGCAAAACTCGCAAGTGAGCATCGTGTAGTAGTTACCAAGTGAGCATCGTGTAGTAGTTACCAAGTGAGTGTCGTGTAGTAGTAACCAAGTGAGCGTCGTGTAGTAGTTACCAAGTGAGCGTCGTGTAGTAGTTACCAAGTGAGCGTCGTGTAGTAGTTACCAAGTGAGTGTCGTGTAGTAGTTACCAAGTGAGCGTCGTGTAGTAGTTACCAAGTGAGCGTCGTGTAGTAGTTACCAAGTGAGCGTCGTGTAGTAGTTACCAAGTGAGCATCGTGTAGTAGTTACCAAGTGAGTGTCGTGTAGTAGTAACCAAGTGAGCGTCGTGTAGTAGTTACCAAGTGAGCATCGTGTAGTAGTTACCAAGTGAGCATCGTGTAGTAGTTACCAAGTGAGTGTCGTGTAGTAGTAACCAAGTGAGCGTCGTGTAGTAGTTACTAAGTGAGCGTCGTGTAGTAGTTACCAAGTGAGCGTCGTGTAGTAGTTACCAAGTGAGCGTCGTGTAGTAGTTACCAAGTGAGCGTCGTGTTTTAGTTACCAAGTGAGCGTCGTGTTGTAGTTATTAGGTGTTATTTTGGTGTTAAATTCACTTCTCAGATTCCCGTTGAATAGAGGAGCAAAGAAACTCCTGTCTTTTTACGGCTCCAAAAAGTAGTTCCTGTTTCTATAAATAATTTGTCCAGGCTTCTGAATACCAGAACAAATTCACTGAGGCTGTCGTTGTTTATTTCTTCATTCATTGCTTGCATTCGGCAGGTGTCTTGTTATCGATAAGCTGACTGATTTTAAGGGTGATTTCTTTAAGTCCTGGAAAAAAAATGTCGAGCTTACATAAAAATAAGTAAATCAATAAATCCACAAAAACTCCAGGTGAATCCTAGACATTCCTGAGTGAATACGTCACCAAATGCTTGTTTACAGACCTGACAATGAGAGCTGGGAGCGATGGACGCTTAAGAAAAGGAAGACAGCTATGAAAAGTCTAATGTCTAACTCACATGGATGTGTAGCATGTGTTGTACATTAGAATTCTACTACTGACCAGTTACATTCATAGTTATCGTACTGGTGTACAGCTGTTTTTATTGTTTCTTAGCCGCATTGACTCGAACTAAATATGCACTATAAATATTGTCATTTTACGATTTGAACTTATACAGGAACATTTTTTCGAGTCCAACATGCTGACATATTTTGCAGATCAACCTTCTAGACGGCAAGCGCAGCCTGAACGTGAACATCTTCTTGAGGCAGTTCAGAGTGTGAGTGTAATACTTAACTCGGCGGTCGAAAATGTAAAATTGCAAAAAGTTGTTGATTTCCAGGCTCCATGTGTGTTCTTCAACTCTAGTTCAATAGTTAATTTGCCATGAATAAATTTCAGCTCTTATAACTTAGATATGTTGGTTGGATTTCTTCAATCGACTACGTAGGATTTTTTATAGTTTTTTGAAACTGCTAATTGTAGAGATGAGCCTTAATTTTCACATTTTTGTTGAACATTTATCGGCTGAAACTTCAATGCCGCTGGCAAACGAGTTGTAGAAAAAATAATGAACGCCTTTAAACAAATTTGGTATTTTCAGACCGTGGGCATTTTACCAATCATCATGAGTAGGCTTGCTCTTTTAATCACAAAATGATGCGATATTTCAAGACCTTTGCTGGGTAACAAAGTGCTTTCTGATATCAGGAAAAAATATTTCCGGTTGTCTTGTGAATCATGTTCGATCCTCGACTATTCGGTAAGCCAATGAAATCATTATGAAGACATTGTGATAGCATTGCATAAAAAAATCCCAGAAATATTTAGAACCTTATAACATGAGCAGATAGTGCGAATTGAAAGCACATGGCACGTGAAAGGTGTATGGCTTCTAAGGTATCGTGAAATACACTTTTAGAAATGCTTCTTATTACCCTAAATGTTAATAATTCCATTGTCTCGTCCTAATTGATGAATTTCTCTAAAGTTGTTACCTTTTAAATAGAAAGGAAAGCACAAGATAACTCGTCATTCGAAATACCGTTACCAGCGAAAGGTTTAAAACCACTTTCAAAGGTTTATCACATTCAATAGTTGATATTATATTTTTAGATAGCAATACTACATACAATACAATGAAGTTGTCCCAAGATTTTTGTGATATTGTTGGTAAAAAATTGTGTGAAAATGGAACGCTTTCTCGAAAAAAAAACTGGGAAGGGGTTAAGGTAGCTTCACAGATCCCAATCACACACACACACACACACACACACACACACAAATGTGGAGAATGTACTGGCCATAGAGTGCCAACTCGGAGCGATATTAACTTGTCGAGACATAAACTTATATCCGGGCCAATGACAGGCTTTGTTCGTAATATTGACTTATCAAAGATCGTAGGTGATATTCCATGGCCAGCACGTTTCCCAGACAGTTTGCAAACTGACTTAGATATGGTTGCTGTCATTGCATCAATTTATCTACTTTTCGTAGACCCAACGAGGAGATCTTGTCGTTGCTGCGCGAAGGAGACCACGCTGAGGTGGGCGCCGAGAAGCTGCGCAACTTGCTGAAGCTCTTGCCCAGTCCTGACGAGGCCGAGATGCTCAGGAACTTCGAAGGTGACCGCAGCAAGCTGGGCAACGCTGAGAAATTCCTCATCGCCCTCATGAAACTTCCTCAGTGAGTCTAGCAGACTTGGATTTGAGTTTTTTACCTGCTAGTACTTGTTTTTTTGACTAACTAGTACCTGAGTTTTTACTAACTAGTGCTTGAGGTTTTTCCCCAATAGGATTTGTTTTTTTCCAACTAGGACTGCTCCCAGGGGGACAATGTGAGGGCCCGAGCTAAAGGTTAGTTATAGGCTTCCTTTTTGTTGAAATAGAACAAGTTTTTGTTTTGTTACGAACCATCTTTTTTCGGTTCACTGCTGTCCTGTTTTTCAGCACCTATTACTTTCTTCTTCAACTTTCTCTTGTTTCATGAACTTCTTTCTTAGCTTACTGTTTCTGTGCACCTTGTGCATAGATTCCGCGCTCCCTCAACTCCATACTAAATGGTGCCTTTCTCCTTCCTCTCTTAGAACATCTTTGTCGTGGTTAAGGGAGGCTAAAACTTTCTTATATGATAATAATAATAATCCAACTAGGACTTGGGTTTTTTCCCAAATAAGACTTGGGGGTTTTATCAAGTATAACTTTTTTTGCAAATTAGTATTTATTGTTTGGTTTATTCGTGTTTTTCCTAGAATATTAATTTTGCTTCAGAATTCTCATTCTGAAAAAAGGCTGAAAAAAATTCAGAACTTAGATGGAAAGGGCTGACAGATATTTCAATATTAAAGTGTCAAGGTTTATTGAGGAACCATTTCGGTTACAGAATAAATGAATATTTGTAAAAAATTGAATATTTATTGTATCATTGACCTATTGAAACGTCGCGCGCCTGGTGCATTTCATGTACTCAATTTTCCAGTCGAGAAGTACCTCTCCTTTAAGGCCCAAGCTCTACACTTGTTTGTGATACCATATCGACGAGCGGTTCAACAAGTATCAGCTTTTTGGACAATTTTGTTCACTTCAAATAGCTTCTATCGCCCTGGATTGTTCATTTTTAACAGTCTATAAGTCGCGAAATGCAGTTTTTGCACGAAAAACAGGTTCCTTACTACAATTCTCCCCATGTCGTACGCATTGCAATTTTCGCTAGAATCAGACAAGAATTTGCTATTCCCATTTATGAGCTGCCGGAGAAATTCCCGAGGAACAAAAATTTATTATTCCCATTAATCGTCATACCCATTTCTTTAAAGAGCCAATTATTCTCACATCTCAGGCTATTACATTCGTTGCCTGTCACAGCTTTATTGTATCTTTATAGTTTCAAAATCACAACCTTTATTCTGTATGATAAATTCCAGTACTATTTTCACATCTGTGACTGTCGCATTCATTGCCGATGACAGTTTCAATGTATATTTATAGTTTCAAAACACCCCCTGTATTATTTTTTGATGAATTCCCACACACCTCAGGTACAAATTGAGCATAGAGGCCCTGCTCTTGAAGGAAGAGTTCGAGTCCACTCTGGACCAAATCGACCCCAGCATCAACGCGATCATCTACGCTGGCAGAGACCTCATCACCAACACCAAGCTGCATGAGATGCTCTACATGGTGCTGCAGGCCGGCAACTTCCTCAATAATGTCAGTCAGCATCTCAGCTTTTCGTTCTTCCCGCGAAAACAAAATAACAACCAGCAAGAGTCGTGTCGTGTATACATGCTCTGAGTGTGTGAAAATCGAAAACATCTCAGTTTTTGTGTTATATTAGTTGATTAGTTCGTAGTTGATACGCAAAAATGAATGAATTTTCTTGTAATACCCGCAGAAATGAATTTCTTTTCATGTGATCGTTTTCTACAAAAAACGACGGTTGACTTCCAATTCCTTGAAGTAACATATAATATCGAGAAACGGTTCAGTATTTAGCCGAGTATTGATAAAGTAAGTTTGAATGGAATTTGGTCCTCTTTTCTCCACTTTGCTCTCCGCTAAAATGAGTTACGTTTTGAAATGACGTCAGTGCCTAAATATGTGTTACTTTGCGATCTCTTAATCACTTTCTCGCCTGCGCAGGGTGGTTACGCTGGAGATGCTGCGGGCATGAAGCTCTCGTCTCTACAGAAGCTCACGGACATTCGCGCAAACAAGCCAGGAGTGAACCTCTTGCACTTCGTAGTTCAGGTCAACTTTGACTGGTCATGTTTTTACCCGCTGGATGTGTTTGCACGGTTGCTACGGTTGATTTGGTTAGGTTGGAAGTGGCAGAATTGAAAAATTGTCTTTCCTGCTCAATTATATTTTTATGCTTTCTAATAAATATAGTTGCAATATAATGTTAAACACATTAAGTGCGGCGTGACACACCGGTGGTCATTTAGGTGATTCTCATAACGCTGCTGGCCGACCAACAGTCACTGACTGAATTTTTATAAATACTAAATGAAAGTTAAATGAAGGCATGATCCAGTCAATGTTTGCTATTTTCAAAATTTCTTACTACAATTGACTCTAAATTTGAGCTGGATATTGAACTTCAGTTTAACCCGCCGCACTTAACGCGTTAAATTTGTGTGCTATTATTTATTTTAAATGAAGGTAGTGAAACAATTGAACTGCTATCCATAGACGAAGCAGTCCGTAAACTAGCTATTTACCTAGTGATACACATATGTACCAATACGAAGTGTGCTAATAAGTTTTATTGACTGAGCGGGTAACTGTTAATTCCTCGGTAGTTTAAATTTAATCGAATATAATACTGACCATATTCGTAATTTTATAGTTTCAATTTCAGTACGCTTCTAACATTTCATTTACCTGTTTACAGCAAGCACAAAGGAAGAACCCTGCGCTGCTAAAGTTCTCGGAAGAGATGCCTTGTTTGGAGGAAGCAACCAAGTGAGTAAATATAAATTTTGTATTCTCGTGGCGTTATATCAACTGAAACTAGACAGCTCTCACGAGAAACAGTTCTGGAACCGAAGCTGTGAAAGTGAAAACGTCGATGTATTATCCCTAAATTGTTAACTTTCGTTTTTAACAATTCAATGTACTTCCTTTCTCAACGCTAGCTATGCTACTAACATTTCTATTTGATCTACTTTTGTTTTTACCAATTCAATTTGTTTTGTTTTAACCTATAATTAAACTTTTTTTGTCTTTTATAATTCAATGTATGTACGTCCTTTGTCTATGCTAGTAACATTTTACATTTGATCTAAATTTGTTTTTAGCATAACAATTTGTTTTGTTTTAAACAATAATCTAACTTTATGTTTTTAACAATTCAATGTACGTCTTTTCCCTATGCTAGTAACATTAGCACATTGATCTACCTAGCACCGAATGAGTGTTAACGCGAATCCCTTTCGTTCGTTTCTCGTTGCACCTCGGTTCCCCCCAGAGCGAGCATGAGCACCTTGCAGTCAGACCTGAACCAACTGGACACCCGCGTCGACCGCCTCTCCAAGCAGCTGGAGGCTCCAGGCACCCCCGCCCAGCTGCTGGAACAGATGCGACCCTTCCTGCGCCAGGCTCGCCACGACATAGACGCCCTCAAGCAGGGCATCACGGAGGCTGAGAAAGTCAGGCTCGAGGTCGCCTCCTACTTCTGTGATGACCCCAACACTTTCAAGCTCGAGGAGTGCTTCAAAGTGTTCAACGCCTTCTGTAACAAGTGAGTCATAACAAATGTAGATTTAGCTTCAAAGTGTTCAACGCCTTCTGTAATAAGTGAGTCATAACAAAATAGATTTAGCTTCAAAGTGTTCAACGCTTTCTGTAATAAGTGAGTTATAGCAAATGTAGATTTATGATATGGAGAGTTTGGGTGACAAGTAATTTCAATATATAAGATGGTTTTGTCTGTCAATATGCGCATGACTTGTTTTCTATCTAACCAGTCTACCTCTGCCGTTAAAAATGAAAGACGAGGTTTTTTCCAAGTTTCGTTTCATTGTAGTTGATATGAATCATTTGATAAAGCTAGTAACAGTGCAGTACAATGGGATTAAAGTAACCTCAACAGCTGAAAAGTAGGCTCGACTATCACAGTTATTTATGTCAACCTTTCGGAAGCTGGCACAAGGCAAATAATAATGAATTGCATTTTACGATCAAGTTTTCAGTTACTATTGGCTCTTTTCTCTACATTAACAATGTCCAATCTGCTGTGTGTAATGGTATTCAGATAGTAAAGATACTCTCAAATGCGCGTATGCTTTCATGGGTTTTTACTTGAGGCCGCTGATTATCGAATTTATAATACTGATGACACAATTCAGACACCAAGAAGCAAAAAACTATATATAGTGGAATAGGGGGATTATCCAGTGCGATTTATCTTAGCTTCTGACGACTTGTATGATAATTAAAGCAAAAAATATTGACAAATCATGATTCTAATTTCAGTTAAGGAGAAGAACTCGTGTTTTGTTAGAAATTAACCACCAGCAACCAATATGAAATATTTTAGCAATTTTGTTTTTTATGAAGATTTTAAGTAAATTTTTCTGCGGCGGCGACGAGTAGTTAGGCTCCCACGACAAATATCATATTCATCGTATTCATTCATTGCTGAGATATTAAGTTATCTGTATTGCAGATACATATAGTTGAGTAAAGTTATTCAAGTATAGCATCTGATGTCATTTCTGTATGAGTATTGACCTGCGATGCTCTTATTAAAGCTATGCAATCTGTATCCATGATACGATAAAATTTATCGAGCAGATTCAAGCAGGCGATCGCAGAAAACAACCGCCGTAAGCAGCAGGAGGCGGAGGCTGAGCAGAGAAGGAGAGCTCGAGAGGACAACCTCTGCAAGAGACGGACCTCATCTCAGGGAGCAAGTAAGTGAACAAACTGCTAGGTAGCGCTCCAGGTCCACAGAAATTAACCTACTGCTGTCTTCATGAAAAAAATCAACTCAGATATGGTTCATCATGTTATTTTGGGCTATTTTTAATTTAAATTTTTAGGAAATTGTATGGACTGCATAAATTTTTGCTGAACCAACCGGTTGCATCGTTGATGCAAAAATTTACGAGCCTTTAAAATTCATTAACTTTGGTCCAGTGATTTGTAACTTAACTTACTTAGTGAGCCATCGAAAGCTTTGTGCGGAGTCGTTCGTTTGAGGAAGCGATACTGGATTCATTACTCTTGCTACGTATTTGTCTCGGTATAATGTAGTGGCTTCTCGGCTTGTATATTGGACTGATTTTATATGAAGGATAATATAATCCTACCTAATAATACTCTGGGTGGGTTTATTTATTTTTTTGGTGTCCGCTTCTTCTGTCTCTCTGTGACGCTCATGAGGACGCTCAATGGCCGTCTTTGTGATACGATTTTCACCAGTGCACAAGTACTAAAATATTTTTATCGTAGATTTTATTAGGATGGATATGTTTGTCTATCATCCACATTTGAAAATTTATTCAAGAAAACATTGAATCCCGTCATTTTTGATGGGCCGTGTACACTTGTTTAAATTAAAACCAACGCTGTTACTATGTATTTCCTTTGTCTCCGTATTAACATAGTGACTTCTCGGCTTGTATCTGTATAATCGTCTGCTTTTATGCGAAAGACTAAAGAGTTTAAATTGAAACTAACTCTGATACTCCTTTCAAAACAGGCCAGGGAGGTGCTACACCTCGTCCCGCGTCCTACAGCGAGTCGGAGTCTGACATGACCCCCATGGAGGGGCTGGAGCGACCACAGCCTCCTCTGCCCCACATCAATGTTGCCGAAGTCCACATTTCAAGGGTTCGTATGAGCTAAATTATGCCCGTGACATATGAAGCTTCAATGTACGTAGGTGTCGTCATTGTGTTTGAGAAGCGCTGCATCGTTATAAATTTGCATCTATACTTGAGTTCCGTAAAAATGCTTGAATTTTATTATTGAACTCAGAGATAAGATTTTGCCTTGTGGTGTCAAACTTTCAGATCCACTAAATCAATCGAGATCCCTTATGATCATTAGTCAATGAGACCATCCATCGGGATTATACGATTTAAATATATAAAAAAACACCTATCGTGAAGTGACGTGAAATCTTAAAATGACTGTTGTTTAATACGATCCCTCATATGGTATTTGTCAACGAAAACACCTATCGAGATTACACGATTCAAATTGAAAAAAAAAAAACAATGGTGAAGTGGCATGAATTTTAATGACTGTTGCTGTACACAGGGCAAGAAAGGCCGCAAGCAGCTGGAGCCGTGGCAACAGCAGCAGCAGCCCAACGGAGGGCTCACCTCGGAGGACGAACCGTCGGTGTGCAACTCACCCCGCCTCACTCGTCGGAGGGTGGGCTCCTTCAGCACACCTTCCCAGAGCCTCGACCCCTACTCCGGCGCAGACCATTCTCCTGGTTAGATGATGCGACTCATTGTTGATCTTGAGATTTACGAGCCTTCAAAGTTCATTGACTGTGGTCCGATAGTTTGTAACCGTCAAATTCCTCTGTAGTTCAAATTAACCCGCTGTCTCGTTTTGCTTGTTACCACTCAATTCCATGATGGCTCTCAAGCACCCACAACGGCTCTCACCCACCCACAACGGCTCTCACCCACCCACAACGGCTCTCACCCACCCCCAACGGCTCTCACCCACCCCCAACGGCTCTCACCCACCCACAACGGCTCTCACCCACCCACAACGGCTCTCACCCACCCACAACGGCTCTCACCCACCCACAACGGCTCTCACCCACCCACAACGGCTCTCACCCACCCACAACGGCTCTCACCCACCCACAACGGCTCTCACCCACCCACAACGGCTCTCACCCACCCACAACGGCTCTCACCCACCCACAACGGCTCTCACCCACCCACAACGGCTCTCACCCACCCACAACGGCTGTCACCCACCCACAACGGCTCTCACCCACCCACAACGGCTCTCACCCGCCCACAACGGCTCTCACCCGCCCACAACGGCTCTCACCCGCCCACAACGGCTCTCACCCGCCCACAACTGCTCTCACCCGCCCACAACTGCTCTCACCCGCCCACAACTGCTCTCACCCGCCCACAACGGCTCTCACCCGCCCACAACGGCTCTCACCCGCCCACAACGGCTCTCACCCGCCCACAACGGCTCTCACACACCCACAACGGCTCTCACACACACCCACAACGGCTCTCACACACACCCACAATGGCTCTCACACACACCCACAATGGCTCTCACACACACCCACAATGGCTCTCACACACACCCACAATGGCTCTCACACACACCCACAATGGCTCTCACACACACCCACAATGGCTCTCACACACACCCACAATGGCTCTCACACACACCCACAATGGCTCTCACACACACCCACAATGGCTCTCACACACACCCACAATGGCTCTCACACACACCCACAATGGCTCTCACACACACCCACAACGGCTCTCACACACACCCACAACGGCTCTCACACACACCCACAACGGCTCTCACACACACCCACAACGGCTCTCACACACACCCACAACGGCTCTCACACACACCCACAACGGCTCTCACACACACCCACAACGGCTCTCACACACACCCACAACGGCTCTCACACACACCCACAACGGCTCTCACACACACCCACAATGGCTCTCACACACACCCACAATGGCTCTCACACACACCCACAATGGCTCTCACACACACCCACAATGGCTCTCACACACACCCACAATGGCTCTCACACACACCCACAATGGCTCTCACACACTACCACAATGGCTCTCACACACACCCACAATGGCTCTCACACACACCCACAATGACTCACACACTACCACAATGGCTCTCACGCAACCACGACTCATCCTCAGATTCTTGAACCGTACTCTGGTGCACACCACTCTCCTGGGTAGTGTAACTTTTATCACGCACCGTGTCTCCATAAGCTTGTTCCAACACAATTTAATTATTCAAAGGCTGAGGGACGAAGAGGAAAGATGACTATCCTTGTAATATTTAGAAATTCATATTTCCTCACAAGTGGTCACGGCTAGCAATTTACTGCGAAGACTGCATAGCAAGACGTTCTTATTCTTTTTATGGGGACAAGGCTTATTTTTTAATGACATTTTTTAAGCAAAAAAGCTAACGCCTTTACACAATTTCGTCCTTCCTCGTAGTTTCTACTTTTGTTGCTAAATTTTGTATTAATTTGATGTGGACTGAAAGGGCATGAATGTCATTATTATTCGTGTACGTTTTTCGTATTTCATAATAACATTAACTAAAACCATTCAAAAATAAACCGAAGTCATTTTTTCTTTTAAATCTGACGATCGACCACCGATTTAGCGTTTTCTTCAGTCTATTTTCCTGATACTCTTATTCTTCCGAAGTTCTCTTGTCCTTTTTTTATTCTTTCTGTGCCAAGAGCGCAACTAACTTTTTAAAAGTGCCTTCGTTTATTCTATAAAATGTTTAAAATGATACTTGAAAACTCTACTGCACTTCATTTTTTCTGCTCGTTTTTGTCCTACTAGGGGCTTTCTAATACTGTTTAAACTGTTTGGTTGGGTTTGCCAAAATGGCAATCCATTTTTTTCTTCTCGTCCGTTCTTGTCCTATTGGGGGATTTCGAATACTACGTATATCTATGCCAAAGAAGCAGCCACGCTTTGCTGGTTAAGGCTTGCCCCTAAGTAAACAATTGAGAAAAGGTTCACACTGTGTTACCGTTGCGCAGATGAATTACTTTACAAACTCTTTGGTTGGGTTGGCCAAAGAATCAACCCTGCACTGCTGAAGAAGGCTTGCCCCTAAGTAAACAATTGTGAAAAGGTTCACACTGTGTTACCGTTGCGCAGATGTTACGCCAAATGGCTCTCTGAGGCGACGTAGATCCAGGGTGCCCTCGGAAGAGGACGACCACAAGCTCATGGATTTCCTGGCCACCGGCGGCCATGACCACACGAGAGAGAGGAAAGCTCTGAGTGGTGAGTGTATTTGGTGTCAGGCCTAAAGATGCATCGTAAAAAAATAGCAGCTGAGCTTACCAGGACGTGTGTAATTCGTCTCTCGGTTTATGTGTATGACTAGCATCAGAATTTTTGCTCAGCTGTGAATTGACTGATGATTTTCGTATAGATCTCTTTCCTATTTATTATAAGACTGACGACGAAATTTTCTTTCTGCATTAAATTTTATTTTTTCAATGATATTTTACACTTGCTTTAAACTTTAAAAGATTGCTTATGACGGTTTGCTAGCAAGCACCGAGTTTCTCATTCTTTAGTACTTTGTTTCTTTAACATTATTGTAGTGTCGCCATAAATTTACCATAAACATATTGTGCAGATGATGTAAAAAACAGGTAAACGTACCGCAAGATTTATACCAATACTGTCAAAAATAAATCAGTTGTCGTTGAAACAGTCAATTGTCTTTATTTCAAAAATGCCTATGGTTAATTCTACAAGACAAGGTTTCAGATTGCAACGTTATTACTTATGCTTCAGCTGTAAATGTAACTTACAACAATAACATGATATAAATGCAAAGTTTGTTTTTGCATCACGGGATAAACCGAACACCGGCATTACATTCATGTATGCTTTATTCCCCAAGCCACAATTTCTTATCGCATTGCTAATTTGCTTACACTTGCAATCACCAGTGGACGGGTACGGCTCTCTGGACCGATCGTTCGCGCGTCGCCCCCGCGGCGGCAACAGAGGCCGAGGCAGCCTGCTCACCACGTCTGTCGACCTCAACGGCGCCGCCAAAGCGCCTGGCATGGACGAAGAAAGGCTCAGTGTAAACAGCGGCGCTGAGAACAAAAGCTTGGATCCTGCTAGGCCAAGGTAGGCAGGCGCTCAAATTGTTCAAAGTTTCAGGTTGTCTCACGAGTTTCGCTGTACGTTATCAGATTGTCGTACGAGTTTCTGAGTACATTATATCAGATTGCCGTAAGAGTTACGCTGTAGATTATTAGGTTGTCGTACGAGTTTCGGTGTCCGATGTTTTCCTTTACTTTAGTAACAATGCAACTGTTAGGTTCATTGGAAATAACTATGCATCACTGACGAAACACTTATATGGTATTTGTAAGCTGTTATTTTTTACTTTTCCAGCAAAAATTGGCGTCAAAAAATTGAGTCTTGGTTCAAAGAAAATGAAAAGGAAGAGAAACGCGCGGAAATGAAACGTCGCCTGCAGCACCACAGGAAGTCTCTGGACCTCGACAGCTCGTCCGCAATGGGTACGTCCAGAAAACTCGTATTCCATCTCTCCGCCATTTGGTGTACTCTAGTCGATAGCAACGTAACTATATAACACACACTGATCTCGTTTCGTGGTGACTGCCAGAAAAACAGTTCAAGCTATTTCAGCTTAGTATTAGTTGTTAGTACATGTTATTTACATACACGAGTATATACTATTTAAATTCCTTTACTGACGTTGTATTCATGGTAAACATTTCCCGTTCCTAATGCAATACATTCACGATATTTAAAATTATATTTAATATGCACTTCATGTACTTCATATGATCTAGAAATCTGGAAGATATTTCACTCACTCTCCGTTTTGGAGGCTATTGCTTAGTTTCTCCGGTCATCACTAAATAACTGAAGGAAGTTGAACACTCTACATTATTCAATCATTGTTTATTGGAGCTAGAAATATAAAAACGTGACAGGTTTTAAGTTTCACTCACCTGAAAACGGTTTCATTGGTTTTCGGTTGAACATTTGTTAGCTTCATTACTGCCGTTCTTAAGTTATTGTTCGTCAGCAGACACGTCTCCCGTGTGCCCGAGCTCGAGCTTGGGGACTCTACTCGAGCACAACGACGACGTCCCGGACAGCAACTCGTCTTCTGCTTACCGCCGCGTCTACAAAGACTGGCGACCTTCTGTTGACAAGACCGATGTCATCGGCACCATGGAAGCCATCGCCGGTATGCAGTGCACTCCTCACCACTTTCCCTTTGCATGGAGTGTCTTGCTACATTTTTTTCATATTCGCGTAATATTTATATCTCCGTGTTTCTTCATTTGTTGGCTTCTAATTTTTTCCAATATTAACACGTTGACTGCGATGGATTAAATTGAACTTCAATATTCAATTCAAAATTGATGCCAAAAACTGTTAGCAATTTTATAAATATCAAACATTAACTGAGTTTATTAAATACCATTAATTTTTAAATACTGTTAAACTTTTTCAAACGACCCATCGATGGGTGGTATCGCAAGCCATGTGTTAAGAGTTTAGTCTAACACTGGCGAGTGTGTAGTTTCTCTTACGTTGCCACTTTGCGCTTCATCCCTCAACAGAAGTGCAGTCCCCCTCAGTCAAGTCGGACAGAGACAAGTCTTCGTGGCGGAAGAGCAACCTGAACGTGTCCAATTCTTGCGAGGAGGCTCCTCTCACCTGCGACAATGACGGAGGTTAGCTCATGAATGTTAAGCCCAACACAAAGTTTCTGAAGGTTGCCAAAAGTTTCTGAAGGTTGCCAAAAGTTCCTGAAGGTTGCCAAAAGTTCCTGAAGGTTGCCAAAAGTTCCTGAAGGTTGCAAAAAGTTCCTGAAAGTTGCAAAAAGTTACTGAAAGTTGCAAAAAGTTACTGAAAGTTTTGATTGCTCGTAGGGACATCATTAATTTAATCAAACTAAGTATGCGAGTATGTTCAGTTACAATTTTGAACAAAATAATTTTGCTGATTTTGTCTATGTTCAGCACTTGTTTGTTTCAGCGCTCCTGTGTGCGTAAGTTAAGTTCACTGGGGCACAGAAATAAAATTAACGATAACTTGTTCACATCAAGTTTATTTCCGGAAGTTTGAAAAAAAAGCGTTAGGGATTCAGAATGGCACGTCAGAAATTTTTGCGTGTTATAGCCTTCCAGTTTCATCATTTAGGATACATGGTTTTAGTTGAACTTGAGCTTTAAAAATCTTCATTCCTATTAGTAATTTAATACCTAATATCCCGTAAATGATTTAAATTTCCTATTTCCAACATTAAGGAACAATATGACTGAATTCAATGAATATCTTTCCTCCGGCAGCACCAACGGCAGCTCGCCGCCTGCGCCGCAACCGGTCGCGGCCTGCGGGCACTCCCACCTCACCTGAGGCGAGTCTCGATGTTTAGTGGCGGGGCTTTTGGAGTACTGGGGAAATTTATATCACAGATGCGGTCATTATACAATCCTAGTGGTGGAGCCACAACCACGGTAGAAGGAACAAGGTAGGGTCAAACCAGTCTTTTTTTGTCGACCGTGTGGCAATACTGACGTCATGGCAACGAACCAATAGCAGAGCTCACTTTGTATCTGGTAACACTGCTAGCACCAAATCTAGCACTACTATTGGCCTAACAATATGTCGCAATGGTGACGTCATAAAGTTTGTTTGGAATAAAGCCGTGCTATTGGCTAGCCGAACAAGAGGAGGTGTATTTTCCCCCGTAGAAATGACTCGCCTTGTTTTCTCTACCATGTCACAACCTTAACCAGTGAACTCAAATTGATCAGGACTCCACTGAGGGCAAGGACTCAATTTTAGACCGGAACTCTGCGGCAGAAAAAAGTCAATTCGACGTCAAAAATGATCTGTTGTTCGCTGCTTCTTGAAGTTGTGGCTCGATTTTGCAGCTTTGCTCAGTAGTAGCCAGCAAGTCTGTGGTAATACATTGCCTCTAGCCATAATTTCAGAACTAAGTTGTTCGGTATTTCAAAGTCAAACGTTCGAAGGAGATTTGATTGTCAAAGTGTTGAGATAGAAAACAGGATTTTGGTGAACAGTATCATTCATGAGCCACATTGTAAATTGAAAAGCCATGTAACTCTGATTTACTCTAATTGAAATCCGCATGACACATGCGTAATTTACCGTTTTCTTTTTACTTTTAAGTGAAATTAGAGAGATTTTCTTAATATGACAATTTCCTTGGTAGTAGAAAATATTTTCTCGCTTCTCAATCCTTTTGTTGCCGTACAATTTCTGAATTGAAAAGAATAAGAAAATATGCGCGTAGAATATGACGCATGTGAAGGAAATTTCAAATATATTTCAGGTAGTTGTTAAATTTTCACTGTAATTATTTCTTTACAATATATAAATTTATGTAGGTAAAGAGTTGAACTGGAACTCAACTTCGTGAACAGCTCCAACTCCACAGAAGAATGGAGCAAAAGGTCGAACCTGTATTCAAATTATGAGCAAAAATTACGCGAATCAAAATTAAGTGAACTAATTCTAAAAAAGGAAGCAAATTTTATTTCCAACTTGAGCTTGCACCGCAAGTAGAAACATAAAATATTCAGGTTACAAAGATCTGAGCCACAGACAAAGGAAATAAAATCATTACAAGCTTGGCCTGAAAAAAACTCTGTGAGAATGCGCATGAATAACATGTAGAATCTTTACATATTGAAAGTTCTCAATTGAGTAGAAATTATTTGCATTTCTTACAATATGGATATTAGGATGAATATATTTGTTCATCATCCGCATCTAAAAACATTATTGCAATAAAATATTGAATCCCACGTCATTTTAGAAGATCTGTGTACACTAGTGAAGAATAATTGACAGGGAAATATTCCCTCTTCACGCTATTACGTTTCACTGACATCAAATTAGATACCACAATTTTGTTAGAAGGAATAAGTTACGTGAAGACAAGGATGTGAGGTATAGTATTGTATTCAACTGCTTGTACGTGACCGTCACAGAGGGGACACCGTCAGTATAACCAGCCGCAAGCAATTAAAATTCATGTTATTGGTGCGTGCGGATATATAAACGTGTTCATCTAAGACGTATATTTAGCACTTTGGGGGCGACGTGAGCTATATTTGGTTACTGAGGGAGTTTCCATTATGCTGCTGACCAACCAGTGGTCACAGACTGAATGAGGAAAAATACTTTATCAAAAAAATGAAAAACCCCATCCAGTCAATGTTTGGTATTTTCAACATTGCTTTCTACAATTTACTTCAAATTCAAATTGATTATTAAACTTCAGTTTTACATGCCGCAATAAGAATGTTAGCGAGTTTTGCAACTAACTTCGATGTTTTTTGTTCTAGGCATCTGTGGATGGGACGGATGACGCCGAGAGCCGCAGATCTTCCCTCATTCACGACTTGGGCCACGTGGCCGAATCAGACACAATTCGACTCTACATCAGGCAACCATCGAAAGACGAAACATCGTCTGATGGTGAGGCAGCGCGGCCAAGACACTGTAGAAAGTTTAGTTACCATCACTGCCATATTGACTATTGTTAACACTTTGACCGCAACATGAGCCACGGTGGCCACGGAGAGGATTTTCACAGTGCTGCTAACCGACCAGTAGTCATGATCTCAATTTTCATAAATATTTAATTGAAGCTGAATGAAGGCAAAATCCAGTTAATGTTTGTTGTTTTCAAAATTGTTTAATACAATTTACTTTCAATCGGAGGTGAATATTGAACTTCAGTTTAACACTTGCGGTCAAAGTGCTAATCTTAAATCTGCATTGAGTTATATCAAGAAGGAAGTCATTTCATATAAGTTAGATTCTACCTTTACATTCCATTAAACTAACGCATCTGAACTATTTATTTTTTTCACTTTTTCAATAAGACTAGATAAGTTAGTTTAAGTCTCCATAACCACAACAAAGGTGTCACAAAGAGAAGAAGGAGGAAGGGACCATTTACTATAGAATTAAGGGAACGGGGAATCCACGTCCAAGGGGGTTCCCTCACTAAATACCTACCTACAGAGACGGCCAATTAGGAAGTTCGAGTTCATGAAACAAAATGAAAATTTAAGAAAGCCAGAGGTGCTAAGAAACAGAATAGCAATGAACTGAAAAAAGATGGTCCGTAAAACACAAGACTATTTTATTTCAACAAAACGAAAACCTCGTTATCGGGACCTCGCAACTTTTTCCAGGGAGCGCTAATTCCCGCAGATGCATCAAGATGTTGAGGGGATCATAATGGAGTGTGTTTATTCTTCATTTAAAATCGAAGCTTAAGCACTTCAAGCAATTGTATCCAAATTTCTCATTACATTTTAATGTTCGGGTCTAATCTACGCAGCTGCAGCGCCCGTCAACAAGACAGAACAACTGTTGGATCAGTACAGACAGTCAGTTGCGGTTTCTGCCGACGTGCTGAGGAACATCGAAAAGGTGCGATTTGCCTAATATTTCTCATTTACGTTAAATCTGTTTCAACCTCAAATTATAGAATAAATAATTGCTCACATTCCCGCGCTTGCGTTTTGAAAATTAATCGACAAACTTACTAGAATGAAGTGTGATGGCGCTATGATACTTCAGAGAAGATTCGTATCACACCTAAACCAAGAACTGAATTTTTACAAGAACTGATTTTTTTCCATTTGCCAGGCTGAGTTTGATGAAACTGATGGGGCACGCGATGCGCCGACGGCAGAAAAACGCCGGGAGAAGAAGGCCTACCAACGCACAATGACTCCCGGAACTCTGCGCAATGCCCTGCAGGACCGTCTGAGGAGCAACATGGACACATCTCAGCTGGCAGGCACTCTCAAGTCCCTCGACGAAGAGGCTCCTGACGATGACTCGAATGTCAATAACAGAAACTTTGAAGCGGATCATGCTCGATCCACCATTAGCTTGGGGAGAAATGCGTCTCTGCCTCGTCACATGCGTCAGCTGTCTAGGGAAGATGACGGAGACGATAAAAATGATATTGATGCTGAAAACATCGAGACACCCCCTGTTACTAGGCGAGCTGACGGTATCAGAAGTTTCAAATCCCCTATGATCAATCAGAAGCAAGATAAGGCTACTCTAGAGGAGGATTGCGAATTTGAAAAGCGAAGAGATAATCGAAAGTTCCGCAGCATGACTAGCCATGGAAGAAAAGCTCTTGTTGGAGAAGCAGCTATGGATGCCGATAAGAACCGCATGGGAGTTAGTGACGGAGAGGGAGAAGCTCCAAGTGCCCCTGTTTCTGCGCAGAGGTTGATGAAATTCAAAAAATTAGCTGACCTTGCTAAAGATGGTGATAGTGAAACCGAACAAATGCTGTTCCGTCAGAAACAAAATGATGCCGGAGATGAATTGGGAGATGGAAACTTCCAGAGATTTGCCTCGGTTAGGAAAACGCTTCGGCACAAGAAGACTGATCGATCTGACGGAAGAGAAGGTGATGACCGGATGTCAGATGCGCGTCTATCGAATGAACGCGAGTTGCCAGTGTCTGCTGTTCGTGAGACTCTCTCTACGAATATTTTAGACGCGCCTCAGAGCGTTGCAATTACCGATGATGCGGATGACAAAAACTCGCGTTTGAAACGCTGGCAGAAACTCAAAGACTATAAATTAGACGCGGATGATAGCCAAGATGAAAGTACTATTAAAAATAAAATTTCACGAAAACTGTTTCCAAGTACAGATAAATACGACGTCAACAAGGCTGCAAGGAGCAGTTTCCGTGGCGAGCCAAAGCCTCCTGCTTCCGAAAGGCTGCAAAGAAGAAACCAAGACTCGGCTTTGGCTCGTGGTTCTGAAACTCGTGGGTCGTTCAGGCCATTAAGCTCGTCATCTTCAGTATCTTCACGAGCGCAAAGAGGAGACAGAGCGCGTAGTTCTATAGATCCAAGCCACGTAAGAGAAGCTTTGTCTTCTGGGTTGCGTGTCCAGGACACGGGGGCTGGCAGAAGGCAAGCTGATTCCAGGTCTGGTTCTCTTAGGAAAGGAAGAGGCTCTTCAAAGGATGAAAAAGATGAAGGATTCGAAGACACCCTCAGCCTTAAATCTGAAACGGCGGGTCAAGAATATTCAAATGGTCAAGGTGCGAATGATCTAAAGCGAATTATAAATACGTCTGGCCAGGACAACTCATTTGACTCGTCACCAAACGGTCACAAAGTGGACAAATCAAGTTCTCATGCAAGCTTACGATCATCAAGATCCTCGCTTGCTTCAGGAACTTCGGTGAACACTGTAAGACAAGCAAGACCGCTGTCGAACTCGGCGAGTAACACATCTGTAGTTAGCAATCGGTCAAATTCTGGTAGTAGATCTAGAACAAAATTAGCAGATTACTCTTCTCCATTTAAGAATATTACTAAATCACTCCGTCGTGGTCTGGCGACAGAGGAGAAAACAAACCCATCTCAAAACGGTCAAGTCCGCTCAGCGAGCACGTTTTACACTTCCAACGGACCCACTTCGAGACCAGTTTCTAGGAATGATTCCATTCGATCTGTAGGCTCAATTGGACGGCAGTCAAGTGATGGATCTGTACGCAAAGTTCCCACTCGCAGCGCCTCAAATGCATCCAGTTCCCGTTTAAGTAGTTCCACGAAGCGGCCATTGGTGCCAGTGCAACCTCGAGCTGCCACCCTCAACTCCCGAACTCCTCAGGCACGATCAGCAAGTACGAGTTCTTTTAACTCAGCTAAAGTTAAAAGGGGCGACTCTGGTAGCTCTAAAGAAAATCTCTCTCGATCTAATTCCGGCAACAGCCGCTCGGGCGCCTCGAGAGCTACGCCCAGATCTTCAGTCTCCAGCTCTCGTGATAAAGTTCCCCTTTCGGAGCGACTGTCGGGACCTCGATCCATTATAACAAAAGCCAGCAATGGATCTTCGACTCGCAGAACCCCAACTGCAGCGCCAGGTTGCAGCAGGACGTTGCCAACCTTCATGCGCCCCACTACCTCGTCCACATCTAAAACCTCTGAAACAGGAGAGCCTGTTCGTAAAGTGAGAGGGGCACCCCGCACTCTCAGTTCTACTGCTAACAGAACCCTTGTCAAATGATAACTTTTCTCCCCCTCCCATGAACATCGTTGTTGCCATATCAGATTTCTATTACGCCCTGGTTCTAATTGATCTGTAGTGGCGATTCCCTAGTTACGAGATATTCAAGCGTCCCGTGATGCAAAGCTCGTTAAAATTCGATCAAAAAACGGGTCCCGTAAAAAAGTATCTGGAATGGAAAATACATTGCCTAATGATCAATGAGAATTCAAGTAACGCGTTTCGAAGGGATTATGGATTAGATTGATGTATCAATCAATGAGAGAGACAGTATTTCTCGCCAGCTTGTATGTATGATATTTGAGTCTGAGTCTGAGCTCACTAACTCATTAATAGGAACTGGGAAGATAGTGCTTGAAATGAACAGGCCCACTGTGCGTGCTTTGGCGACTGCCGTGCCATACTCAATTGTGATGTACTCCCAAAGATCTGACTAGATTTCATGGGAAGAAATATTCTTATAAGTTCCATAGATGCACCAAAGACACTCACGCGTCCAACATGTCGGTTTATAATTGATCTAATGGTATTTATTATTAAGCCCTGTTACATGTCCCCCTTCAATTTTGTTATTTTTGTGACTGGTTTTGTATGTATTGAAATTTTCACCCGTAAATGGTGATCACTTTACACTAAATAGGTTATTTCTCCGAATGTTTAGAAACTCATCAGATCGTAGGTACACTTACGGAAAGAAATGATGCTGTTAAACCGATCGAAAATACTGGTATATGTTTAATGTACAATTTGTCTACTACATAGTTCGTTTTGTTGTTTATTAATCGTTTATTCAACCACAAATGAAGATCGTCATGAATTTCTAGAATACGAATAATTAGGTATCTAGAAATTTTATAAGGTATATTATTGGCATCTATTGTTACCACCCTCATCGGTGCCCTATCGCCAAAAGTACATCAGACCGGTGGACTACTTCCCGTGGACAGAAAACGAAGTTCCGCGTAAATTTTTCTTAGAAACCTTGTTTCAAAGAAACTTTGCATCTTAGTGATTGTATTACTGAACTACGCATTGATCGATGCAAATAACTTTATAGTTCTGGAACTTTGCTCCTCTTCAAGTATTTTCCTTGGTATATTGATGACAATATTTTGCTGCCCTCAAATACAAATTTTGGAATTCCATGACCACAGTATGCACGACAGCGCTGGTTGTTGTGTAATAACATGTGAAATTAGTGATTCATATTCAACTAAATAGATCGTAACGTAAATAGTTTTCATCGAGCTATATTTATCATGAGTATCCATATTATTATTTAACACTGTGATCCTGTACAAATGAATAACGTTATCGCAATTCTCCACGCAAATTGTCGATATGAAAATAAGTGATAGATTGTTTATAAATTCATTTTCACATTAAATGCATTTATCCTAAAAGATTTGAAAGCGTACTCATTAATACCCGTCGTCTGATATTGTATTAATATTTTTATTTTCAAATCTGAGTTGAGCTAATAATTGTAAAAGTTTTTTCTTGATTTACTTCTGTACATATTAATTGCCACTCACAATAAGAAACAGTTCCCGTTCAGCGCCAAGCACAATGGCTGACGTTAGCCAATGAAATAGCGTTCGTAGTTTTAAGTTATTTAGCGGGCTTCTTCCGGACCAATGCAATTTTTAGAGGACCATTTCGTTAATACAAAAAATCGCTTTAATACTAATAATAATGAAATACTCTGTATTTATTAGGTGCAGGTTTGCCCGCACCGTGGTCGCACATGGTGCGTAGAGTCGTGAGTCTGCTCTTCCTGCGCGGCGTGCGACCTTGTGCAGCATTTCAATAAAAGTTCATGCTTCTTTTTTGCGCTCTTGTAAGTAACCTTCTTTGAACGATAGCCGTTTGCGCCTCATCAGATTATATGTTAGCTAAGCCTCCCTAACCGGTTTGCACCTCATAAACGGGGCATTATTTCTGAGGTGGAAATTTCCTAGCGTTGAGAAAGAGATCGTCTCGCACTGAGAGGGGCTGTTTGACGCCCCTTGTATACATGGTGTGAGGTCCGATGTTGGAATTGATCCATGTATCACGGAAGCAAAGTCGTGATTTCTTTCGGAGATGAGTTGGATGATAGACGCATCATTGATGCAGTGAAAATGATTAGAATCTACTGCAAAGCAGGTACACTCTTTATCGATATGAAACACGTACTTGGTAGAACACAAGAAGCGCTGATCAAGCGACGGAAAGGTACCAGCGCGAGCTGCTGTGAACTGATGAGCTGTTCATTTGGGCGGCCAGTCTCGCGATGGAGACAGCGCATTGGCGAGTGTCTGCCTGTGGGTGTTATCAATAGCGTGATTATCGATCGCACAAACCATAGACATTTTTTCTTCTGCAAAGAAGAATGAATGACCTTGCAGCAATATTTTTTGCATTTAGAATAAAATACTTCAATAATTTCTTTTGAGAACCCCTAAAAAACGACGATTCGTTGAATTTGATTTATTGGTTTTACATAACTCGAAACACCTCACCATCAATTAAAGAGAAAAGGAACTCAATTCGTCATCGTCTAACTGAATGTCACAATATTCATTTCACGATGTTCGCTAGCCGCAAAAAAAACGCGCATCATATTACGCAGAAATTGACTTATGCATTTTGCCGTGCATCAGTCAGTGATTTTTGACTCCAAACAGCTGTTCAACATACAAATAGATGATACAAACAACATATGAAAATATTCCTTGTGTAGCAGTATATATATATATACACACACACACACACCCCCACATACACATAATATAAACATATTTCTTCGCAAAGAATATATTTTAGCTGTACAAAACTATTTCTCAAGCTTGAGAGAAAGAATATTGAAGCAGTTGTTCGAAATTATCAGTAGGAAAAAAGTCATCGATATCAACTGTCGATTGATAGTGAAAAGAAGGCCGTAAAAATATTATGAATTCAAAATATTATGAATTTACAAGATTTACAGCAAGTTACAAGTGCCTGCCAGTACAGAAATGTTAATACAAGCTAAACGATAACACGATCGCTTTCTACCCTATTAGAAATATTTGTAATACCATCAGTGGTCTTCTGAACTGAAATTTCCCGTTGTGTAACATAAGTAACACTTGGAATAACAAATAATTTTTTATACGCCGAAGAAAGAGAAATAGAAGTTCGTTGTACTGAGTTCAAAGGCCAGAGGAAAGCGACGGCTTCACAAGGGAGTGAGCGAAATGAGGTGGCAAGATTACACATCACAAATCTGTGTGAAAAGCAGCGGTCATTGCCATTCCGTGGAACAATAATTATTGTACATTGTAGCGTGCACACAACTCTGTGTAGGCGTCTTAGTGGGGCAGATTCTAGGTTTGAGATATAAAATTAATACACATGAACGGGTGCATAAATGGGTAAGAGATTTCTACCCTCACTACAAAATTACTATCCCTCAGAAAGCCCAACGGGCGCATAAATGGGAATGAGATTTCCACGCTAACTTTAAAACATTAGCGCTAATTCCGTCTTATGGGCACATCAATGGAAATGAATCCCAACACAAAAAATTTTCGCGCCAAATTTTCTGTTCTCTGTTATTACCTCACACAAGATGTGTGGAGCGTAACGCCGCCGTAAAAAATTCATCGCGCAACTTTTCGCCACAAAAAGTACTAAATTTCAGAAAGCAAGATTATCTATGCACAATTTTAAACTCGTTCACTTAGTGTTGGAGGAACATGACCCTCGCCATGATACAATCACGTGATGCTTGTAGGGTACGCTAACTGTTCCTAATCCTTTGTATCTTCAATTTCTTGCATACATTTGTGGCTATTATTACGATAGATTAATATAATTGGGCGAAAAATGAACGTTGGTATCATATTAAATTTCCAGAAACACAAGCGAGTTATTGACTTTTATCATTAGTAGGAAAAACGTAGTTCCTCTCACAGTCAATGATCGAATTATACATTATCTTATACTAACCTGGGCTGCTACGGATAAAATTAATACCAAATATTCATAGTTTTGATCAAAATTAGATTAGATATTAGTTTAAGCCTCCATAACCGCTAAAAAAAGGCGTTCAGAATAGAGGAAGGCACCATTTAGTACTGAGATATGGGAACGCGGAATCTGTGCAGAAGGGGCATAGAAATAGTAAACTGAGAAAGAAGTTCATGAAACAAGATAAAAATATAGGGAGAAAGTAATTAGTGCTCATAAAAGGACAGTAGCGGACCGAAAAAAAGATGGTCTATAACAAAACAAAAACTCATTCTATTTCAACAAAAGGAAGGTCTACCAAATGTTCAGCTCGGAACCTCACATCTACCCCCTGAGAGTGCTAGTTCCCATATATACAATAGATGTACCCTCATAAGCCTCAGATTTAGCAGCATGTGCCCTGAAGGATCGAGAGAGATGCAGGGCCAGTAAATGATGCAAGAAAAGTTCAAGAAGTTCCCAATCGAAATACATATACATTACTTCAAGATAGTTCCCAGTGTATCACAAGACCGCACATTAACGCGTTGCTTGCGATACGATCCATTGAAAAATTGTAACAATCTTTCAAAATCAACTGTATATAATGGACTCAGTTAATGAATGGTGTTTATATAATCGCTGACACCTTTTGACTTTAAATTTGAGTTGAATATTGAGCTTCAGTTTAACCTATCGCAGTCAAGGTGCTAAGAGAATAAATACTTCGCTAGGTGCCGTTAAATCTTTGGGGCGGAGGAAAGTAAGCGGCCGTTCAGATGCGTTTTCTTCGCGCATCCTCATCAAGGAAAAACCAAAATTTAAATCTATTTCAATACTTCGAAGACCTGAAAAACCTTAAGCTTTTTCTCCGCCATTACACTTTAACCGCAATAGGTTAAACTAAAGTTCAATATTCTACTCAAATTTAAAGTCAATTGTTGTATGTTATTTTGAAAATAGCAAACGTTAACTGGATTATGCGTTCATTTAGCTTTAATTAGGCATTCATGAAAATTGAGTTTACGACTACTGGTCGGTCAGCAGCATTATGAAAATCCCCTCCGTGGCCACCGGTGGCGCACGTTGCGGTCAAAGTCTTAAATCAAGAAATGAGCAGAAACTCGGTTCTCCTTCAGTAAACATTGCATGGAGAAATAGCAAATCATCCATCTCACGTACCAGCTAGAGTGTATGAAGATACATCGCCACTGCGTTCTGCAGCAATCCTATCTTGTTTTTCCTGAAGTTGCCTTAAAAAGTGTCCTTCTATTGAACCTGTAGTAGAACAGCGTGCCAACCAGATCCTTTTTTCTATTTGCCGCAAAAAATTAGCCAAGGTTGTTTTCTCGAAACATTTTCTTCAACACTGCGTGGGTAAATGCAAGCGCAAAATTAATCAAACAGAAAATGAAATTCGAGTCGTGTAAATAAGATACAGGAATATATTAGATTATCACGCTAAAAGGAATTTTTGGAAACTCATCCCTTAATCATTGCTCGAGCTACAAATAATATATACTCACAGAAAAAAAAATATGCAACAAAAATAAAGCAAATAGATTGAATGCAACATCTAAAATGCCTATTTTGTCAGCCATATACAGACTGTGCTGAATTATCCAACTCTGGAACTGGGTTTACTCTTCAATATTTAATCAACATAAAAATGCTAAAAAAATTACTGCAAATTGCGTTAAAGAAATACATGATGCCAGAACATAAGTATGGCCTAAAAAGAATACTGTGCTGACGCCTGAGTAATTCTACACAAGCAACACAAATATCTTTCTATTGGTCACGTAGGCTTTTAACATCATAGACTTGCATGCCATCCATTGCATTGGCATATTCTAGCGAGAATGATGAGAGTAAGAACCTAAAATTGGCAAAGACAAATTAGGGGACGTACCGAATAAACGTCCGTGTGCCTTGGGAAGCGCGATATCACTTCATTTCTTTCACTTTACTCAAAAACGAGAACAAGGATATAAAAGAGAATCCCACTACACAACTCTGAAAAAACTCAAATCTCCTGTGCACACGTATGCTTTTTTTAGCAGGCATGAGATATCCCAGACAGCACCAAGTTTACGAACAAACTATCTGAAGGCAGCAGTCAGTTTTGTGCGCCATTTTGTAAGAAGCGTATATAAACCATCCAGCAACGTAATATTTTACACAAGTTCGAGAAAATTTCAGAGAATACTGAAGCCATGAGAAAATTAAGTGAACTTTATTAGACAGAAAACGGGACCCATGCGTTAATCCCGAAGTATTTTAGTGTACAATAGCCAAACCGGTATATGATTGCATTCTCAAAACCACGCTTTAAAATATTTCTTAGCGAACTATAATAGCTTACCCATCGCCGTTTTGCTGCCCGGGTCTTGATGAAGGCTGGCTCCATTGCTAGCTCTCATTTTTGTACATCGTCTGCAATACCAACGTCCGAATATCTTGTTCTTGATCGTCTGGAATACCAACGTCCGCATAGCTTCTTCTTAACCTTCAACAAAACCAAAGTGCCAAAACAAAAGTGGTTAAAATAAAACGCCTCTACGGTACTTAACATACGTACCAAAAATGGCATTTCTGCAATACCAAGTAGGCCAACTAAATATTACGGCATCATTTTAGACTATTATAGTTACAGATTAGATGATGAGTAGATTTAAGCCTCCCTAACTACAAAAAGGCTGTTCCAAAGAGAGTAAGGATGAAGGCACCATTTAGTATGAAGTTGGAGGAAACGGGTAACCCATGCACAAGGTGTGTCCTTCACAAGATCCTCTATGCAAGGAAACAGTAAAATAGGGAAGAAGTCTACGAAACAAAATGAAAGTTAAAGAAAAAAAAGCGTGAGCAGAAAAGTAGGATAGCAGTGAACCAAAAAAGGTGGGCCGTAACCAAGCGAAAAAGATTTCTTAGCTCGGGACATCTCATCTTTCCGCTTGGAAATAGCAGCCACCAAGACGGAGTTACAATACTGCCAGCTTATGCACACGTGGCGCTCGGATTTGACACTCCTGCGCCAAAGGAAGCAGCTCACGCAAAAAGGAGATGCTAGTTTGGTTGCCAACTGGAGGTAAGCGAAACGGGGGAATTTTGAGAAAATATCAATCAGGTTTTGAAGTTTAATTGAAAGTCATTCGTATTCGTCCTTAAATTTAACTTTAGGATGAAAACAACACGTTGTGAAGTAGTAACGCAAAATTGATTAGTTGAACTTGTCTATTTTCCATGTTTCATGAATGACATAAGCCCGGACTAGGCACATAACCTTAGTTATATGTGCTTTGTAGCTCTCTTCGAAAGTTTTTCATTCTCATATAGATTCAGCTCTTATTATTTAATCTGCGCCTAATTTTACAGCAAGTTCTTTTACAGTAAAAATTTTCATCTGTCCAAAATGATGAAATGGAAATGCAAAACATGTAAACCAACCAAGAATTGGTACACCACCAAAGTACCCGATAATCTTATTCATCATTTACACCGTGTCACCGGTTACATATAACCAATTTCTTCAAAGTAACTACATATAACTTATTTCTTCAAAGTAACTGCATATAACTCATTTCATCAAAGTAACTACATATAACTCATTTCATCAAAGTAACTACATATAACTCATTTCATCAAAGTAACTACATATAACTCATTTCTTCAAAGTAACTGCATATAACTCATTTCATCAAAGTAACTACATATAACTCATTTCATCAAAGTAACTACATATAACTCATTTCATCAAAGTAACTACATATAACTCGTTTCATCAAAGTAACTACATATAACTCATTTCATCAAAGTAACTACATATAACTCATTTCATCAAAGTAACTAAGTATAACTCATTTCATCAAAGTAACTACATATAACTCATTTCATCCAAGTAACTACATATAACTCATTTCATCAAAGTAACTACATATAACTCATTTCATCAAAGTAACTACATATAACTCATTTCATCAAAGTAACTACATATAACTCATTTCATCAAAGTAACTACATATAACTCATTTCATCAAAGTAACTAAGTATAACTCATTTCATCCAAGTAACTACATATAACTCATTTCATCAAAGTAACTACATATAACTCATTTCATCAAAGTAACTACATATAACTCATTTCATCAAAGTAACTACATATAACTCATTTCATCAAAGTAACTACACATAACTCATTTCATCAAAGTAACTACACATAACTCATTTCATCCAAGTAACTACATATAACTCATTTCATCCAAGTAACTACATATAACTCATTTCATCCAAGTAACTACATATAACTCATTTCATCAAAGTAACTACATATAACTCATTTCATCAAAGTAACTACATATAACTCATTTCATCAAAGTAACTACATATAACTCATTTCATCAAAGTAACTACATATAACTCATTTCATCAAAGTAACTACATATAACTCATTTCATCAAAGTAACTACACATAACTCATTTCATCCAAGTAACTACATATAACTCATTTCATCAAAGTAACTACATATAACTCATTTCATCAAAGTAACTACATATAACTCATTTCATCAAAGTAACTACATATAACTCATTTCATCAAAGTAACTAAGTATAACTCATTTCATCAAAGTAACTACATATAACTCATTTCATCAAAGTAACTACATATAACTCATTTCATCAAAGTAACTACACATAACTCATTTTATCAAAGTAACTACATATAACTCATTTCATCAAAGTAACTACATATAACTCATTTCATCAAAGTAACTACACATAACTCATTTTATCAAAGTAACTACACATAACTCATTTCATCAAAGTAACTACATATAACTCATTTCATCAAAGTAACTACACATAACTCATTTTATCAAAGTAACTACACATAACTCATTTCATCAAAGTAACTACATATAACTCATTTCATCAAAGTAACTACACATAACTCATTTCATCCAAGTAACTACATATAACTCATTTCATCAAAGTAACTACATATAACTCATTTCATCAAAGTAACTACATATAACTCATTTCATCAAAGTAACTACATATAACTCATTTCATCAAAGTAACTACATATAACTCATTTCATCAAAGTAACTAAGTATAACTCATTTCATCAAAGTAACTACATATAACTCATTTCATCAAAGTAACTACATATAACTCATTTCATCAAAGTAACTACACATAACTCATTTTATCAAAGTAACTACATATAACTCATTTCATCAAAGTAACTACACATAACTCATTTCATCAAAGTAACTACACATAACTCATTTCATCAAAGTAACTACATATAACTCATTTCATCAAAGTAACTACATATAACTCATTTCATCAAAATAACTACATATAACTCATTTCATCAAAGTAACTACATATAACTCATTTCATCAAAGTAACTACATATAACTCATTTCATCCAAGTAACTACATATAACTCATTACATCAAAGTAACTACATATAACTCATTTCATCAAAGTAACTACATATAACTCATTTCATCAAAGTAACTACACATAACTCATTTCATCAAAGTAACTACATATAACTCATTTCATCAAAGTAACTACATATAACTCATTTCATCAAAGTAACTACATATAACTCATTTCATCAAAGTAACTACATATAACTCATTTCATCCAAGTAACTATATATAACTCATTTCATCCAAGTAACTACACATAACTCATTTCATCAAAGTAACTACACATAACTCATTTCATCAAAGTAACTACACATAACTCATTTCATCAAAGTAACTACATATAACTCATTTCATCAAAGTAACTACATATAACTCATTTCATCAAAGTAACTACATATAACTCATTTCATCAAAGTAACTACACATAACTCATTTCATCAAAGTAACTACATATAACTCATTTCATCAAAGTAACTACATATAACTCATTTCATCAAAGTAACTACATATAACTCATTTCATCAAAGTAACTACACATAACTCATTTCATCAAAGTAACTACACATAACTCATTTCATCAAAGTAACTACACATAACTCATTTCATCAAAGTAACTACACATAACTCATTTCATCAAAGTAACTACATATAACTCATTTCATCAAAGTAACTACACATAACTCATTTCATCAAAGTAACTACACATAACTCATTTCATCAAAGTAACTACATATAACTCATTTCATCACAGTAACTACACATAACTCATTTCATCAAAGTAACTACATATAACTCATTTCATCACAGTAACTACACATAACTCATTTCATCACAGTAACTACACATAACTCATTTCATCACAGTAACTACATATAACTCATTTCATCAAAGTAACTACACATAACTCATTTCATCAAAGTAACTACATATAACTCATTTCATCAAAGTAACTACATATAACTCATTTCATCAAAGTAACTACATATAACTCATTTCATCAAAGTAACTACATATAACTCATTTCATCACAGTAACTACACATAACTCATTTCATCACAGTAACTACACATAACTCATTTCATCAAAGTAACTACATATAACTCATTTCATCAAAGTAACTACATATAACTCATTTCATCAAAGTAACTACACATAACTCATTTCATCAAAGTAACTACACATAACTCATTTCATCACAGTAACTACATATAACTCATTTCATCAAAGTAACTACATATAACTCATTTCATCAAAGTAACTACATAACTCATTTCATCAAAGTAACTACACATAACTCATTTCATCAAAGTAACTACATATAACTCATTTCATCAAAGTAACTACATATAACTCATTTCATCAAAGTAACTACATATAACTCATTTCATCAAAGTAACTAAGTATAACTCATTTCATCAAAGTAACTACATATAACTCATTTCATCAAAGTAACTACATATAACTCATTTCATCAAAGTAACTACATATAACTCATTTCATCAAAGTAACTACATAACTCATTTCATCAAAGTAACTACATATAACTCATTTCATCCAAGTAACTACATATAACTCATTTCATCAAAGTAACTACACATAACTCATTTCATCAAAGTAACTACACATAACTCATTTCATCAAAGTAACTACATATAACTCATTTCATCAAAGTAACTACATATAACTCATTTCATCAAAGTAACTACATATAACTCATTTCATCAAAGTAACTACATATAACTCATTTCATCAAAGTAACTACACATAACTCATTTCATCAAAGTAACTACACATAACTCATTTCATCAAAGTAACTACACATAACTCATTTCATCAAAGTAACTACACATAACTCATTTCATCAAAGTAACTACACATAACTCATTTCATCAAAGTAACTACACATAACTCATTTCATCAAAGTAACTACACATAACTCATTTCATCAAAGTAACTACACATAACTCATTTCATCAAAGTAACTACATATAACTCATTTCATCAAAGTAACTACACATAACTCATTTCATCAAAGTAACTACACATAACTCATTTCATCAAAGTAACTACACATAACTCATTTCATCAAAGTAACTACACATAACTCATTTCATCCAAGTAACTACACATAACTCATTTCATCCAAGTAACTACACATAACTCATTTCATCAAAGTAACTACATATAACTCATTTCATCAAAGTAACTACACATAACTCATTTCATCAAAGTAACTACATATAACTCATTTCATCAAAGTAACTACATATAACTCATTTCATCCAAGTAACTACATATAACTCATTTCATCAAAGTAACTACATATAACTCATTTCATCAAAGTAACTACATATAACTCATTTCATCAAAGTAACTACATATAACTCATTTCATCAAAGTAACTACATATAACTCATTTCATCAAAGTAACTACACATAACTCATTTCATCAAAGTAACTACATATAACTCATTTCATCAAAGTAACTACATATAACTCATTTCATCAAAGTAACTACATATAACTCATTTCATCAAAGTAACTACATATCACTCATTTCATCAAAGTAACTACACATAACTCATTTCATCAAAGTAACTACACATAACTCATTTCATCAAAGTAACTACATATAACTCATTTCATCAAAGTAACTAAGTATAACTCATTTCATCAAAGTAACTACATATAACTCATTTCATCAAAGTAACTACATATAACTCATTTCATCAAAGTAACTACATATAACTCATTTCATCAAAGTAACTACATATAACTCATTTCATCAAAGTAACTACATATAACTCATTTCATCAAAGTAACTACACATAACTCATTTCATCAAAGTAACTACATATAACTCATTTCATCAAAGTAACTACACATAACTCATTTCATCAAAGTAACTACATATAACTCATTTCATCAAAGTAACTAAGTATAACTCATTTCATCAAAGTAACTACATATAACTCATTTCATCAAAGTAACTACATAACTCATTTCATCCAAGTAACTACACATAACTCATTTCATCAAAGTAACTACACATAACTCATTTCATCAAAGTAACTACACATAACTCATTTCATCAAAGTAACTACACATAACTCATTTCATCAAAGTAACTACACATAACTCATTTCATCAAAGTAACTACACATAACTCATTTCATCAAAGTAACTACACATAACTCATTTCATCAAAGTAACTACATATAACTCATTTATGAAAGTAACTAAGTATAATTCATTTCATCAAAGTAACTACATATAACTCATTTCATCCAAGTAACTACACATAACTCATTTCATCAAAGTAACTACATATAACTCATTTATCAAAGTAACTAAGTATAACTCATTTCATCAAAGTAACTACATATAACTCATTTCATCAAAGTAACAACATATAACTCATTTCATCAAAGTAACTACATAACTCATTTCATCAAAGTAACTACATAACTCATTTCATCAAAGTAACTACATAACTCATTTCATCAAAGTAACTACATAACTCATTTCATCAAAGTAACTACATAACTCATTTCATCAAAGTAACTACATATAACTCATTTCATCAAAGTAACTACATATAACTCATTTCATCAAAGTAACTACATAACTCATTTCATCAAAGTAACTACATAACTCATTTCATCAAAGTAACTACATATAACTCATTTCATCAAAGTAACTACACATAACTCATTTCATCAAAGTAACTACATAACTCATTTCATCAAAGTAACTACATATAACTCATTTCATCAAAGTAACTACATATAACTCATTTCATCAAAGTAACTACATAACTCATTTCATCAAAGTAACTACATATAACTCATTTCATCAAAGTAACTACATAACTCATTTCATCAAAGTAACTACATAACTCATTTCATCAAAGTAACTACATAACTCATTTCATCAAAGTAACTACATAACTCATTTCATCAAAGTAACTACATATAACTCATTTCATCAAAGTAACTACACATAACTCATTTCATCAAAGTAACTACATATAACTCATTTCATCAAAGTAACTACATATAACTCATTTCATCAAAGTAACTACATAACTCATTTCATCAAAGTAACTACATATAACTCATTTCATCGAAGTAACTACATATAACTCATTTCATCAAAGTAACTACATATAACTCATTTCATCAAAGTAACTACATATAACTCATTTCATCAAAGTAACTACATAACTCATTTCATCAAAGTAACTACATATAACTCATTTCATCAAAGTAACTACATATAACTCATTTCATCAAAGTAACTACATATAACTCATTTCATCAAAGTAACTACATAACTCATTTCATCAAAGTAACTACATAACTCATTTCATCAAAGTAACTACATATAACTCATTTCATCAAAGTAACTACATATAACTCATTTCATCAAAGTAACTACATATAACTCATTTCATCCAAGTAACTACATATAACTCATTTCATCAAAGTAACTACACATAACTCATTTCATCAAAGTAACTACACATAACTCATTTCATCAAAGTAACTACATATAACTCATTTCATCAAAGTAACTACATATAACTCATTTCATCAAAGTAACTACATATAACTCATTTCATCAAAGTAACTACATATAACTCATTTCATCAAAGTAACTACATATAACTCATTTCATCAAAGTAACTACATATAACTCATTTCATCAAAGTAACTACATATAACTCATTTCATCAAAGTAACTACATATAACTCATTTCATCAAAGTAACTACATATAACTCATTTCATCAAAGTAACTACATATAACTCATTTCATCAAAGTAACTACATAACTCATTTCATCAAAGTAACTACATAACTCATTTCATCAAAGTAACTACATATAACTCATTTCATCAAAGTAACTACACAACTCATTTCATCAAAGTAACTACATATAACTCATTTCATCAAAGTAACTACATATAACTCATTTCATCAAAGTAACTACATAACTCATTTCATCAAAGTAACTACATATAACTCATTTCATCAAAGTAACTACATATAACTCATTTCATCAAAGTAACTACATAACTCATTTCATCAAAGTAACTACATAACTCATTTCATCAAAGTAACTACATAACTCATTTCATCAAAGTAACTACATATAACTCATTTCATCAAAGTAACTACATATAACCTGTCTACCCAAATTGTCTCGAGAATATTCGCCCTCAATACTTCGTCAGGAAATAAAAAATAATAATAATTCCAACCAGTTCATTTTGGGGTAGGTGTTTCAAAGTGACAAAAGTGGTGAATAACTTCACACACTAGTTACTGCACACCTCCGTTTCCCTGGTATATTTGTGACTTGGGATCTCCCTCAGGATGGTGAGAGAGCACACAGACGTGTTAGTTTACACCTACTCTGAGTTGTTGAACTGAAATGCGCAGATCTGTTCTGAGCTGAACAAATAGTTCGAGCGCCAGGAGTGTGTGGGTAAAGTTCATAATGTTAAAGGTCAATCTTAAAATTCATGGAGAAGTTTTAAGTGAAAACAAATAAGGCTAAACACGCTTATGGGAACAATTTAAATGAAATATTTACGCCTAAAATGGATGGAAAATTCGAATTTAAAGTTTGCACCATAAACAGGCGCAAAATGTAATACTAATGTATGGATATAATTTTAAGAGATATCCTGTTAACCATGTAGTGAACTCTTTCAAGACAATCACTCATCCATTACAGCAATCCATTACAGCAATCCATTACAGCAATCCATCAACGTAATCCATCAGCGTAATCCATCAGCGTAATCCATCAGCGTAATCCATCAGCGTAATCCATCAGCGTAATCCATCAGCGTAATCCATCAGCGTAATCCATCAGCGTAATCCATCAACGTAATCCATTACCGCAATCCATTACCGCAATCCATCAACGCAATCCATCAACGCAATCCATCAACGCAATCCATCAACGCAATCCATCAACGCAATCCATCAACGCAATCCATCAACGCAATCCATCAACGCAATCCATCAACGCAATCCATCAACGCAATCCATCAACGCAATCCATCAACGCAATCCATCAACGCAATCCATCAACGCAATCCATCAACGCAATCCATCAACGCAATCCATCAACGCAATCCATCAACGCAATCCATCAACGCAATCCATCAACGCAATCCATCAACGCAATCCATCAACGCAATCCATCAACGCAATCCATCAACGCAATCCATCAACGCAATCCATCAACGCAATCCATCAACGCAATCCATCAACGCAATCCATCAACGCAATCCATCAACGCAATCCATCAACGCAATCCATCAACGTAATCCATCAACGCAATCCATCAACGCAATCCATCAACGCAATCCATCAACGTAATCCATTAACGTAATCCATTAACGTAATCCATTAACGTAATCCATTAACGTAATCCATTAACGTAATCCATTAACGTAATCCATCAACGTAATCCATCAACGTAATCCATCAACGTAATCCATCAACGTAATCCATCAACGCAATCCATAAACGCAATCCATAAACGCAATCCATAAACGCAATCCATAAACGCAATCCATAAACGCAATCCATTAACGTAATCCATAAACGTAATCCATAAACGTAATCCATAAACGTAATCCATTAACGTAATCCATTAACGTAATCCATTAACGTAATCCATAAACGTAATCCATAAACGTAATCCATAAACGTAATCCATAAACGTAATCCATTAACGTAATCCATTAACGTAATCCATTAACGTAATCCATTAACGTAATCCATTAACGTAATCCATTAACGTAATCCATTAACGTAATCCATTAACGTAATCCATAAACGTAATCCATAAACGTAATCCATTAACGTAATCCATAAACGTAATCCATAAACGTAATCCATAAACGTAATCCATAAACGTAATCCATTAACGTAATCCATTAACGTAATCCATTAACGTAATCCATTAACGTAATCCATTAACGTAATCCATTAACGTAATCCATTAACGTAATCCATTAACGTAATCCATAAACGTAATCCATAAACGTAATCCATTAACGTAATCCATTAACGTAATCCATTAACGTAATCCATTAACGTAATCCATTAACGTAATCCATTAACGTAATCCATCAACGTAATCCATAAACGTAATCCATAAACGTAATCCATAAACGTAATCCATTAACGTAATCCATTAACGTAATCCATTAACGTAATCCATTAACGTAATCCATTAACGTAATCCATTAACGTAATCCATTAACGTAATCCATTAACGTAATCCATTAACGTAATCCATTAACGTAATCCATTAACGTAATCCATTAACGTAATCCATCAACGTAATCCATTAACGTAATCCATAAACGTAATCCATTAACGTAATCCATTAACGTAATCCATTAACGTAATCCATTAACGTAATCCATTAATTAACGTAATCTACTTCCGTAATACATTACGGTGATCCTTGAGCATGATATAATGTGGGCCAGAGCGCAGCCTCACTGAGCCGCAATAGATTGCCGGTGTAGGCTGCACGTAAGTCCGGTAGCGGCCACTCAAACGGCTCCGGTATGCAATCATCAGCATTGCTCTTGGTTGTCAGAGACCTCCCTCCATAGCTGCAATCCGATGCAAAGGTCCCTGAAATTCGAAAGTTTTCGTGTTCATGCTCGCTTAGCTCTGGTGTATACCGACGCTTCTGAGTGGTTTCAGAAAAGGGCGTACGAAATGCAAGTTTTTAACGGAAAATGAGTAGAATTTTCCTTAAAAGTGAGAAATAACATTTTCAAAATCTAAATACACAGCGTTAGATTTCGTTTTTCCCATTTTCTAATTTTCTGTAGAGAAGTTTAAAGAAAGATAAAGAAATGTCCCGCCTCGTTAGCTTATTATGGCTTATCCTTGAAAATAGAAACTGCAACTAACCAAACGGACACAGCCAATGGATCAGTATGGAAGCAAGCAAGCTGGTCTCTACAAAGTCAAGGAGATGAATTCGGCACAAGAGTACGGCAAGCAGTCTTGCCGGCAGCCGACTGGCTGAAGCGAACGAGAATGACTCGAGTTTTCCGTTGAGAACCAGTTTTTGCCGCCAAGTTTCTCATGTTTTGGCTAAAAATGCTTGTATTGAGATAAGGGGGCTCAGAAATGAACTGCATTTTTTAGCAGAGAATCCAGGCTCGTATTTTTACCTGACCACTGCTGCCACCCCTTGATAGTCTACGAAAAAGTTGCAGACGCTGAAACCTAGAAATTAATTCAAGTTATGAGCATTAGTAACTTTTTAGTGGAAGCCTATGAAGTGTTAAGCATAGTAAGCCTCAGCATTAGGATGAGCATTACCAACGACAGGCATTTGTATTATGAAGGTGAAGTGCACCTTGCTTACAGAACTGACGACACACTTGCGTGAACGACGACACACTTGCGTGAACGACGACACACTTGCGTGAACGACGACACACTTGCGTGAACGACGACACACTTGCGGGAACGATGACACACTTGCGGGAACGACGACACACTTGCGTGAACGACGACACACTTGCGTGAACGACGACACACTTGCGTGAACGACGACACACTTGCGTGAACGACGACACACTTGCGTGAACGACGACACACTTGCGTGAACGACGACACACTTGCGTGAACGACGACACACTTGCATGAAGGACGACACACTAGCGTGAACGACGACACACTAGCGTGAACGACGACACACTAGCGTGAACGAAGACACACTTGAGCGAACGACGACACACTTGCGTGAACGACGACACACTTGCGTGAACGACGACACACTTGCGTGAACGACGACACACTTGAGCGAACGACGACACACTTGCGTGAACGACGACACACTTGCGTGAACGACGACACACTTGCGTGAACGACGACACACTTGCGTGAACGACGACACACTTGCGTGAACGACGACACACTAGCGTGAACGACGACACACTTGCGTGAACGACGACACACTTGCGTGAACGACGACACACTTGCGTGAACGACGACACACTTGCGTGAACGACGACACACTTGCGTGAACGACGACACACTAGCGTGAACGACGACACACTTGCACGAACGACGACACACTTGAACGAACGACGACACACTTGCGTGAACGACGACACACTTGCGTGAACGACGACACACTTGCGTGAATGACGACACACTTGCGTGAACGACGACACACTTGCGTGAACGACGACACACTTGCGTGAACGACGACACACTTGCGTGAACGACGACACACTTGCGTGAACGACGACACACTTGCGTGAACGACGACACACTTGCGTGAACGACGACACACTTGCGTGAACGACGACACACTTGCGTGAACGACGACACACTTGCGTGAACGACGACACACTTGCGTGAACGACGACACACTTGCGTGAACGACGACACTTGCGTGAACGACGACCCACTTGCGTGAACGACGACCCACTTGCACGAACAATGACACTTATTATCGACAAGATAATAAGTTAGTTTGAATCTCCTGAAACGCATCATGAAAGGTAGGAGGGAAGCGCCATTTAGAACGGGGAACGTGGAATCTATACACAAGGTGCGTTCTTACTCTCTGAACATGGAAACGAGACGCTAATGGGACGAGAATAAAGTTGAAAGAATGCAATAGGTGCTGAAAATAGGATAGCAGTGAACCCATAAGGTCTTCAACAAAACAAAAGCCTATTCTCTTTTAATGAAAAGCCCTTTCTAACCTTCAGCCCGGGACCTGACATCTACCCTTTGGAAGTGCCAGTTCTTATAGATACATTAGTTGCATTTTCCTAATAGAAAATTTCTTATTCTCGAACTGAAACTCACATTGCGAATCTTAAAAATCTGCAATGCCTCTCTTACCTCACAAGAAATGCTCTCCATAGCCCGCAATGGCGCGCAAATGACATGAAATCAGCATTTGATTCGCATTCTGACGAGATATTTCAAAAAACAAAATAGTTCGTCGCAAATGACAAAATGTCAAGCTTGAATTTGTAAAGAATGGGTAGCGTTGAAATTATCAGGCAGTCCTAGTACATAAAAGCATATCTGCATGGCTAGTGAGAGGTCATGCCTTTTTTCGTAGAGAAAAAATTGAACGGCGCGCGATCATGGTCACACGTTCTTTATATAGACATTAGAGAACTCAAATATGCGGCTTCTGCTACAAGATTGTAAGCAAGCGCCCATTTGTCACCCGAGGTCCTACTACCGCACACTTTGTCGCCGGAGGAGCTAGTAATAGCTCCCCTGACACGCTATTTCTCAATTAATTTCTCCCCCATAACATTGAGACCTGAATAGTGTGGCACTAGCTTTTCATTTTGAGGGTAATGAACATTGCAGAAAATAGCTTTCGAAATAACACAAATGAGTTGTGAACGAAATTTGAGTTCAAGATGATTTAAACCATAATCGTACCGGGATTGTAATCCACAAAATATCTTATTCAAAGGCACTGTACAACAACAACAGCTGTGAATGGTCAACTGTGAAAATAACTCCGCTCATTGTCAACGATAATTATTCCTGAATTTCAAAGAACGGTTACTCCTTAAATGACACGGGCCGTTCACACGATTGTTTTAATAGCATTACTTCTAAGATTAAATATCAATTTACATAGGTATTTACTATCCCTGATAGTGGCTTCACCATCGTCTGTTGCGATGGTACTGGCCATGAATAATAAAAGTGTGGCCGAGCAATGGGAGCACGCCAGCCATTAGTGGTAGTAAAATCACATGTTATACCAATCGAGGGAAAACAATCATATAAACCTACATTAATGCGATAGTAAGTGCTGTACGCAAAGAAAGGCATGCATGAACAAAAGTAAACACCAGCACAAGCGCAGCAACAACAAAACGGCATCCACAGTGGGAAGATAGAGAGACCTGAAGGTGGCCTTCATGAGAAAAAAGAGCTCGGCCGGTCTCGTGGTATTCCAACTAGAAAATAAAATCATCTTCTTCAACTGGCATAAAAAATCTGAACGGCAGTAACTTATTATCTTTGTTACTGGCTCATGAAATCCAAACAGTAGTAACTTATTATCTTTTTCAACTGGCGTATAAAATCTGAACGGTAGTAACTTATCTTTTCAACTGGCATATGAAACCCAAACGGCAGTAACATTTTTCTATTTCATGTTGCACATGAAATCCAAACGGCAGTAACATTTCTATTTCATGTTGCACATGAAACCCAAACGGCAGTAACATTTCTATTTCATGTTGCACATGAAACCCAAACGGCAGTAACATTGGTATTTCATGTGGCACATGAAATCTGATCGGTAGTCTCTATGACACATAAACCGCGAGCGTCACAAGATCTGTTCTCGCCTGTTTGTACTAACGAACTAGACTGAAATGCACCAGTGGACTGCGCAGTTCTCTGAAATGCACCAATGGACTGCGCAGTTCTCTGAAATGCAGGCGTGGACTGCGCAGTTCTCTGAAATGCAGGAGTGGACTGCGCAGTTCTCTGAAATGCAGGAGTGGACTGCGCAGTTCTCTGAAATGCACCAGTGGACTGCGCAGTTCTCTGAAATGCAGGAGTGGACTGCGCAGTTCTCTGAAATGCACCAATGGACTGCGCAGTTCTCTGAAATGCAGGCGTGGACTGCGCAGTTCTCTGAAATGCAGGAGTGGACTGCGCAGTTCTCTGAAATGCACCAGTGGACTGCGCAGTTCTCTGAAATGCACCAGTGGACTGTGCAGTTCTCTGAAATGCACCAGTGGACTGTGCAGTTCTCTGAAATGCACCAGTGGACTGTGCAGTTCTCTGAAATGCACCAGTGGAGTGCGCAGTTCTCCGAAATGTAGGAGTGGAGTGCGCAGTTCGCTGAAATGACCTCATTTGTACGATAAACATTTAGATTTCATTTAAGGGTTACAGGCTCTTGGGACTGCATAAGACATATGTGATGAAATATGCTACTAATGAACTACTCTGGAAAGAACCAACTCATTAACGTTATAATGAAGACGTTCTGTTGAATGTAATAAGTCAACAAGTCTACCTCGCGCCGCTCAGAACTGCTGTAGTTAGATGAGCTTCCGGTGAGGTTGATAAGTGAGTTTTTTTCTCCTTCACAACAAAGATGTTCAAAGAGGGGAAGACTGGAGGCACCCTTTAGTATGGAGTTGAGGAAAGGCACAAGATGTTCCCGCACAGCATCCCCTGCGCACAAAAACTGTAACAAAGGCTATGAAACAAGACGACAGTTGAATAAAGTCAGAGGTGCTGAAAAACAGGGCGGCAGTGAACAGAAAAAAAGATGGTCCTTAACAAAACAAATAATTTTTTATTTCATCAAAAAGAAGGTCTACTCAACTCTCAGCTCAGGACCTCACATTTTTCCCCTTGGGAGCGCTAATTTCGAAAGATAAGATAGTTTTTTCACCCTGAGGAGGCTTTCGGAGAGAATAAGGTCTTCTTTCAGCTTGACAACATTCTCAATCCTTCAAAAAAAAACACAAACAACAAGACAGAGATATGCATTTTGTACTCATTTTTTAAAAATCACCGAAAATGCGTTTTTATTTTTTTCCACCTGATTTTTGGTGTTTTTTAATTGGAATTATAGACTGCGAGGTCATGCGAATCAACCGACCTAAGAATTTACGGTTTTACCACAAACTCAACTTATTTAATCAGAAATTACACGTCTGCCTTCAAACCAAATGCCACGTTACCTCGGTGTGCGGGCGCGCAAAATGACATACAATATCTTCACGTACACGAATGCGTAAGCTCTCGCATGAACCCATAGGGTATCCCGAAAAATATGCAATCATCCTTCGACGATTACTCATGTTCTGATTTTTTCAGTAGGTCCTATTCAAGTTTTCCTTTTATGACATTCAATTTTCTTGAACCTTCTGTAGTTTAACCCACACTACTTGTGTACGTCAATAAACACCTACATCAAACAAAACACATGAGAGCTGCGCAATTAAAATCAAAGCATATTTGGGGGCACATCGTGTATTTGCTGCTGGACACCGGCATATGCCTAGCTCTGCGAGGGGCGCGTAGGCACGTCTACAGGCAGGGGCCAGGCAGGCAGGCATGCAGGCAGGGGCCAGGCAGGCAGGCAGGCATGCAGGCATGCAGGCATGCAGGCATGCAGGCATGCAGGCATGCAGGCATGCAGGCATGCAGGCATGCAGGCATGCAGGCATGCAGGCATGCAGGCATGCAGGCATGCAGGCATGCAGGCATGCAGGCATGCAGGCATGCAGGCATGCAGGCATGCAGGCATGCAGGCATGCAGGCATGCAGGCATGCAGGCATGCAGGCATGCAGGCATGCAGGCATGCAGGCATGCAGGCATGCAGGCATGCAGGCATGCAGGCAGGCAGGCATGCAGGCAGGCATGCAGGCAGGCATGCAGGCAGGCATGCAGGCAGGCATGCAGGCAGGCATGCAGGCAGGCAGGCATGCAGGCATGCAGGCAGGCAGGCATGCAGGCAGGCAGGCATGCAGGCAGGCAGGCAGGCAGGCAGGCAGGCAGGCAGGCAGGCAGGCAGGCAGGCAGGCAGGCAGGCAGGCAGGCAGGCAGGCAGGCAGGCAGGCAGGCAGGCAGGCAGGCAGGCAGGCAGGCAGGCAGGCAGGCAGGCAGGCAGGCAGGCAGGCAGGCAGGCAGGCAGGCAGGCAGGCAGGCAGGCAGGCAGGCAGGCAGGCAGGCAGGCAGGCAGGCAGGCAGGCAGGCAGGCAGGCAGGCAGGCAGGCAGGCAGGCAGGCAGGCAGGCAGGCAGGCAGGCAGGCAGGCAGGCAGGCAGGCAGGCAGGCAGGCAGGCAGGCAGGCAGGCAGGCAGGCAGGCAGGCAGGCAGGCAGGCAGGCAGGCAGGCAGGCAGGCAGGCAGGCAGGCAGGCAGGCAGGCAGGCAGGCAGGCAGGCATGCAGGCAGGCATGCAGGCAGGCATGCAGGCAGGCAGGCATGCAGGCAGGCAGGCAGGCAGGCAGGCAGGCAGGCAGGCAGGCAGGCAGGCAGGCAGGCAGGCAGGCAGGCAGGCAGGCAGGCAGGCATGCAGGCAGGCAGGCAGGCAGGCAGGCAGGCAGGCAGGCAGGCAGGCAGGCAGGCAGGCAGGCAGGCAGGCAGGCAGGCAGGCAGGCAGGCAGGCAGGCAGGCAGGCAGGCAGGCAGGCAGGCAGGCAGGCAGGCAGGCAGGCAGGCAGGCAGGCAGGCAGGCAGGCAGGCAGGCAGGCAGGCAGGCAGGCAGGCAGGCAGGCAGGCAGGCAGGCAGGCAGGCAGGCAGGCAGGCAGGCAGGCAGGCAGGCAGGCAGGCAGGCAGGCAGGCAGGCAGGCAGGCAGGCAGGCAGGCAGGCAGGCAGGCAGGCAGGCAGGCAGGCAGGCAGGCAGGCAGGCAGGCAGGCAGGCAGGCAGGCAGGCAGGCAGGCAGGCAGGCAGGCAGGCAGGCAGGCAGGCAGGCAGGCAGGCAGGCAGGCAGGCAGGCAGGCAGGCAGGCAGGCAGGCAGGCAGGCAGGCAGGCAGGCAGGCAGGCAGGCAGGCAGGCAGGCAGGCAGGCAGGCAGGCAGGCAGGCACGCAGGCACGCAGGCACGCAGGCACGCAGGCACGCAGGCACGCAGGCATGCAGGCAGGCAGGCAGGCAGGCAGGCAGGCAGGCATGCAGGCAGGCGGCACCGGCCCAACAACTCCCTCAGAAATGGAAGAGACTGAAACGCACCCTGAAACGAGTCTCCGCCGAGCATTGATCCCTGCCCAGGCCACTGATGGAGCTGGTTCCCCGTCTGATATCGAGCCTGCCTGCCTGCCCATCTACCCAATGTACGCCTGCATACTCACACTTGTTGCGTGTGCTCTTCTGCGTGTTCTTCGTGGCTGTCGGGTGTTTACTGGACCAGTTAATCGCCTTATCATTCACTTGCATGGCATGCTTCAATGCGCTGTCTTTTTCCCTCGGTCACCAGTTTTTGAATCTACTATCGTGTGTGTACTTAAACCATGTAATCGCATAATTATTTACCGATATGCCATGCTCCAATAGGCTTTTTTATGCCTCAATCACAAGTTCCTGAATATACTAAAACAAATACTTCAAGTGTTTGTAATACGTCAAGAATCCTTCACCAGGGCCGTCCACCAACTATGACTGAACACGGTTTCAAATGATTTGAAGGTCAACAAAGAAGACGGCCTGTCCTGATAGGGTACGAGTTGGAATCTGGAGTAACTTGCATTAGTGGAGTATATCATGCCTTCAAACTTGGCGTATATGAAAACCACAGTAAACGTACTTGACACCGTTGCCGCACTCGGAAGTACTCGACATTCCCTACACTTTGAGGCATTTGCTGCGTTTTTGAATCACTAAACAAACAAACAACAACAAACATAGGCATCTAAGGATGCTTTATTTCCAATTCAAGCCTGATACATATCAACTTGTACATTGGTTTTTCAAATGCCTTATAACTAACACCAAGACGCCATGACGGTTTCCGCAGGTCAAGACCGGTACCCATTTCAGACACCTGGGTGGAGTGGGGTATTGTGCTTGGAATTTTTCCCCTAAACCCAATGGAGGAAATCATCACCCAGCACCGGGATTCGAACCCTCGACACCCTCAAACCGAATTAGATTAGATTAGATTATTAGTTAGTTTAAGCCTCCCTATCAGCAACAAAAGCTATCCAAAGAGAGGAAGGAAGAAGGCACCGTTTAGTATGGAGTTAAGGAAATGCGGAATCTGTGCAGAAAGGGCACACACAGAAACAGAAAGCTAAGAAAGAAGATCATGAAACAAGAAAAAGTTGAAGAAGAAAGTAGTAGGTGCTGAAAAACAGGACAGCAGTGAACCGAAAAAAGATGGTCCGTAACAAAACGAAACCTATGTATGTTATTTCAACAAAAAGAAAGCCTACCTAACCTTTAGCTCGGGCCCTCACATAGTCCCCCTGGGAGCGCGAATTCCCATAGATACAACAGTTGTATCCCCCTGAGGGGCCTCAAACCGAATTGCAAGTCGTCAAGGCTTGACTAGTGCGTTTGAAAAATTAGCTCACGGTATAACACAGACGAAACTTTGCAACGAATTTATTTTTATACATTTTTTCTCCTGTTTGGACGATTTATTGCAGTGAAAGAGATTCAAACGTTTTCATGCTTTTTACGCATTTATTCTCAATGGCCCTTTTCAAATAACTGCCCGAACGAAATTGTTTTTCATCATCAATAAAATAAGCGGATAAAGCAAAACAGACACATTTTAACAACTCTAAATTCGTTGTATTATCAATAAATGGAACACAAACGAGTGCTATCCCTCTCCCTCTAAAAATGATTATGAGAGTACGCAGGCAGTTGTTCTTTTCTTCAGTAATATATATACCGTAAAATTATGTAACACTTTGACTGCGACGTGAGCCACCGGTGGTGCACGGAGGGAATCTTCATTATGTTACGGACCGACCAGTAGTCACAAACTCAATTTTCATAAATACTTAATGAAAACAAAATGAAGGCACGATCCAGTTAATGTTTCCTATTTTTAACATTACTTACTACAATGGACTTGAAATTTTACCTGGATTTTAAACTTCAGTTTTCCTGCAGCAGTCGAAGTGTTAAAACTTTAAGCGACTAGCATAACACTGCCAGGTCGAAACTGATGGGAAGATTTGTGGAATCGCCAAAGAATCGCCTTGAAAAAGTGATGTTGAAATTGAAGCCATTCAACAGGCCGACGATCCCCAACGAACATTACTATTGAGACCATGGCGGAAAGGCTCCTCGAAGCGGCGAAATTACAATTACAATTCAAATGAAATTGGAAAAAAGATGCTGTCTACTCTTGAGCGACGGAAATATCCAAAAACGTGAGGCAAAATTGCATTAGAAAATAATTCAAAAATGAAACACTTCCCTAGATGACAAAAAAGATACTCGTGATCTCCGGCGTGTTGTATATTTCACGAAATAAAAAATGATTTGTGTTTACTTATTTTGTGTACAGTTTTTTTTTCTAAGGGTGGAAGATACACGAGCTCTGCAGTCACGGAATAGAGACTATTTCACGTTGTCTGTATACCGTGCTGTATGTGCTTTCCTCGTTTTAGTCACTCCAGAAAAGAGTTTTAAGACTTTGACCGCTGCTGGTAAAACTGAAGTTCAATATTCAACTAAAATTCAATTTAAATATTCAAAGTCATTTGTAGTAAGCATGTTGAAAATAGCAAACGTGAACTGGATCGTGCCTTCATTTAGTTTTGATTTAGTATTTATGAAAATTGAGTATGTGACTACTGGGCAGTCAGCAGCATTTTGAAAATCCCTTCCGTGACCGCCGGTGGCTCACGTCGCAGTCAAACAGTCAAACTTATTCGGGCCCCACAGGTAGCTATTCTCAAATTTGACCATTGTTCAACACTTAAAATACATTCAACCTCTATATCACATGTGGTAAATAAATTGTTTGAATTGTAAGTTGTCTAAAGTGTTAAAAGGGGGTAGTAATTTTTGACTGGAACTCACTGCGAACACTCTGGCGTGTTGCTTACACGCAACTTGACTAGTTGTCAAATTGCCTTTTCTCTCCCCCTAATTCCAATGTTTGAATTTTTTCAGATAAAATTTGACCACGAGACCACTCAACATCAGGCAACTTGACATCTGGCAGGCAACTCGACATCTGGCAGGCAACTCGACATCTGGCAGGCAACTCGACATCTGGCAGGCAACTCGACATCTGGCAGGCAACTCGACATCTGGCAGGCAACTCGACATCTGGCAGGCAACTCGACATCTGGCAGGCAACTCGACATCTGGCAGGCAACTCGACATCTGGCAGGCAACTCGACATCTGGCAGGCAACTCGACATCTGGCAGGCAACTCGACATCTGGCAGGCAACTCGACATCTGGCAGGCAACTCGACATCTGGCAGGCAACTCGACATCTGGCAGGCAACTCGACATCTGGCAGGCAACTCGACATCTGGCAGGCAACTCGACATCTGGCAGGCAACTCGACATCTGGCAGGCAACTCGACATCTGGCAGGCAACTCGACATCTGGCAGGCAACTCGACATCTGGCAGGCAACTCGACATCTGGCAGGCAACTCGACATCTGGCAGGCAACTCGACATCTGGCAGGCAACTCGACATCTGGCAGGCAACTCGACATCTGGCAGGCAACTCGACATCTGGCAGGCAACTCGACATCTGGCAGGCAACTCGACATCTGGCAGGCAACTCGACATCTGGCAGGCAACTCGACATCTGGCAGGCAACTCGACATCTGGCAGGCAACTCGACATCTGGCAGGCAACTCAACATCTGGCAGGCAACTCGACATCTGGCAGGCAACTCAACATCTGGCAGGCAACTCAACATCTGGCAACTGGGTGGCCGAAAAGTTGCCAAGAAACTCGAAAAGATGCCAAGCTCAGGGGTTTCGTCCAGAAACGCATTAGGGAGCCCAGGTTCTACGTACATTTCGTAAAGGTTCATACCATCGCGAGGCCGCCGTCATACCGGTCCTGGCGAGTGTGTGCTGGTATGTTTATCGCTCCCTCGCAGCACTTACCTTATATGTGCAGTGGCGTCAACCGCTCTCATCACATGTGTCATTATTTCACACTGATGCTATAACATAGTTTACATGTCTCCACTGTATATCACGTGTGTAATTATTTCAGCATACTATTTGAGAAATTTCATGTCTCGACTGTTTAAGAGCATGAATGAAATCGTCGATGATCTAACATTGTGAAAAAGAATGATGAAAAGCTCTAACAAGTTAAAATCGTCTCCCCTACATCGCACTTGGCGTTACGAACTTGAATTTGGTAACTTGCTGATGCGACCATAACCTCGTAGTAAAAAACGTTCATTTAAAACTTGCAGTTGAAGTTCATACGAAGGAGCTCTTCCCTTGGTCGTATTTCTGAACCATAGATTGACGGCCACCGAATGACGGAGTTATATATAAAGTAAGCCCGCTGACTACCTTAGTGGTACATATGTGTACCACTAGGTAGGCTGCTCATTCACGTAACTGTATAATCACGTAGCTTTTAAATTATTTCACCACCTGTTTTTCAAATAGGTTTTTTAGGATAGAAGTTATAATATCATTGTGCAATCCTACATTTCCCGCTTCTCAGAAAGGAAAGAAATATACGTTCGATCAGTGAAATCGGTTTTCCAATCATCAACTTCCAACCTAACATAACCTAATGTTGCAACCACACAAACGCAGCTAACGTGTAGAGGAGGTTGGTGTCGGTATGCGGTGGAGGTCCATGCATGCAGCGAGCGTCCTTGTATTCCGTGCGCGAGATTTAATGCCCTACGTAAACTCTGGAGCTTTGCAGGCTTGAGTGTGCGTTTCGTTTCTTGTTGAGCTCTCGAGCGCAGGTGAGACTGGCTCAGGTGAGCATGACCTCATCTCGCAGTTCGTTCGCCTGCAGTGCCAGGGTTTTGACTTCCATATCACTTGTTGCATTTCAAATGCAGCTGCCACTTATATTCGTCAACTGCGTGACTTGCGTAACATTATATTAAGCATGGCAGTTCTGTGGTATTTAATGGAGGGAATGGTTGTTTTTATGGCAAGATTCACGCTTGTAATTGAATGATTTCTATAAATTATTGTAGGAAGAACAACGCATGGGGCCTCTTTCTCTCAGGAGCCATTAGAAACTGCGAACTTACTCGCAAGCAAAATAAATTTCCAAGTTTCAAAATGAACTTAACTGTTATTGAAGTCAAATAATGTTGCATCTCTCAAAATTCATTTAATGTTAATAATCACCCAAATTTACATTTCGAACGAAGTTCGTGCTCTATGAATAGAAACTCTATGGCTGCAAAGGCAGGGTCACACCGAACAATTTCACAGGCCTTCTAAAGCTAAGTCCGCACGTCTTTCCTAGATTTAATATTGTCGTAGCGACGCAGTCGGCAGTGGTAGTTGTCCCAAGTCGACTCAGCTACGCGATGTGCTATCGTTTGCTCGAAAAAATCCTAAAATGCTCAAATTCTATTTCAGAAAACTGGAAAAGATTTTGTCCAGAAAAACCTCAAACTTGTGAATACAGGGCTGTCAAATGCTGATTCATCTGGCAACCCAGCATCATCTGGCAACCCAGCATCATCTGGCAACCCAGCATCATCTGGCAACCCAGCATCATCTGGCAACCCAGCATCATCTGGCAACCCAGCATCATCTGGCAACCCAGCATCATCTGCCAACCCAGCATCATCTGGCAACCCAGCAGCATCTGGCAACCCGGCAGCATCTGGCAACCCAGCAGAATCTGGCAACCCAGCAGCGTCTGGCAACCCAGCTGCGTCTGGCAACCCAGCCGCATCTGACAACCCAGCCGCATCTGGCAACTCTGTGCGGTTGTCGCGATGTAAAATATCCCATAGCGTTGCCAGATGTTCAGTGCTTCAATTCCGTTTGAAAACTTAAATATCAGGAAGAGAACAGGGAGCACGCATAGCCAAGTCGACTTGAAAGAACTTACGCTACGAGCTGCAGTGCTAGGACGACGTAAATGGTCTGCAAATGCGGCTGCTGATGTGTTCCTCCGCGTGAACTCTGATGCGTAGAATTACCTGCAAGAGCGTGGTGTCGCTACCTTCAGAAGTCAACTCAACACTCCAGAAATAAAAACTCCGGTTTCGTTTACGAGTGGGATGATCGTGAAAGTACACCGATGTGCTCGAGACGCAGAGTTTATCATGGTGGGTGCAGACAAAGCTTCCACTTGTTCGCACATATTATAAACCACGGGTGAAACAATTTGAATTGTGATGTATGTAGGTGCTGAATGTAGAGAGATGGAAACATCACGCTTTGTTTACATACATATTCGGTAAAATCATAATAATTTGCATCGAACATCACTCAATTCTATAGAGCCGTGGTACAATTTTGAAACAGTGTTCAATTTTGTCGGCTCCCGGGGTACCAAATCGGAACACTGTTTCAAAATTGTACCAGGGCTCTATAGAACTGCAGGAGTGATGGCTGATAAAAACAAATCATGGTTTTATCGCATAGGGTACCTCCTTAGTCGCCAAAATTAGCAGCGAGAAGACTATAACTGGACTGCATTGGACTACACACCTGAAGCTAGCTAGCTACCTAAAGCCTCTGCATCGCAGTGCACAGCTCCAAGTCGAGCCCAACTTTAAGTGCTCTCAACACCGCTCTCAGATGCAGGGAGTACGTGCGCCGCCACATGGAGGAGCTAAGATATGCGCCGTAATATGCAGGAGCTAAGATATGCGTGGTACTCGGTCGCTCCGACTCCTGGCTGCCTGAAAAGTGGGTAGCCTATCCTGCATTTGCGCAGGTTTCTGCGCTGCGAAGAATCTGGTATTGTACAAGCCTGCCATCCTGCACTGCAAGCAGTCCGACTCCTGCATTTGGCCTATCCTGCATTTGTGTAGGTTTCTGTGCTGCGAAGAATCTGGTTTTGCCTACCATCGTGCACTGAACGTAGTCGTTTTGTTAGGAGCAATGATGATGTGGAAAAACGCATTTCTCAGGAGTAATGGTGAAATGGAGATAGGTGTTTTGTCATGGGACAATGAAATGGAAAATGACGTTTTGCTTAGAGATATGAAATGGAAAAAAACATTTTGTCATGAGCGATAGAGAATTGGAAAAAGGTAATAAGCCACTAACAATGATTATTGCAAAGTACACTAAATAAAATGAAATAAGATAGAGCTCTGATTAACAGTCCTGAGAAATCGCACTCACTGGTGATGTGAGTTTTGACGCTACGAGACGAAGAATTGTATCTGCCATAACCAAAAATTACTCAACAGAACTATGGAAAATTTTGGCGATATCTGTTACCAATTTTGTAGAGGTTGCCAGAGAATATACTAAGGTACCGAGGAATGTAGTACCTTATTACAGTATTCCTGGATAGAAGGCAGTTCAGAACGACACGTAATTATGTTCTCAATAATAATGTTGTACAAAAAATATACAACAGAGAAAACGACAAAGAAATATAAATTTAACTTAGGACACAAACCTGGGTGGGTTTTCAATGTTAAATTAATTTAATCTTAACCTCAGCAAAAAATTTCAACATTTTTCTCAACGCCACATCTTTAGTATTTTTAGATGTTTGGGTTAGATTAAATTTTAGTTAAGCCTCCCTAATCACAACAAAGACGTTCCAAAGAAAGGAAAGCCCCATCTAGTATAGAATTGAGGGAACTCTGCAGAATCTATTTACAAAGTGCACAGAAACAAAGTTTCGAAAGAAGTTTAAGAAACAAGATAAAATTGCAACAAGTAGTAGGCGCTGAAAAACAGGACAGCAGTGAACCGAATAAAGATGGTTCTTAACAAAACAAAAAATATTTAATATAAACATACAGAACACCTACCTTACTCTCAGCTCGGGACCTCACATTTCACCCGTAGGAGTACTAATTCCTATAAATATAATAGTTGTCTCCCCCTGAGGGGAGCATGCAAGGAATACAAGCTACTCGAATGGGAGGAAGGGTGCACCAGCATGAAGGGGAATTTTATTCCTTTCAAGTTGATATATTTCACATGACACAAAACGTTTTCAAGCGCCGCTTCACAAGCACCGGGATGCAATGACGGTTCCCAGCTTAACACACCTGGTTTCTTTGGTGAATTATGATGAGTTTTCCTACTTCCATCAGGAACCAACTCCGGGTTCTCCTATCAGGGTGTCAAACCCTAGGCCATTCCCCATAAAAGGAGAGCGCTCTGGCCCAGTGCATCACTGGGACTGCAGTGAGGTTAGATGCATAAAAGTACGACAGAAAGTTTTAGGTGCTAGCAGATGCGCGTATAGCACGCAGCAGGACGGCCAATAAGAAATGGACAGGTGTCATACTGCGCTCCATATATTAGAACGGAGATTTTTTCACGCTGGGGTTCTGGAACTCCTGTTTTGGGCCGCCACATGCAAGCACACCGCACAACGCACATAGCTCAGGGGAGGGTAGGATTTGCACTGTTATTCACGAGTAAATTCCTTCACAACTTAAGGCATGGCTGCTCTTTTCAGCAGCACAGCATGGTGAGAATGAATAGAATACTATCACTCTCAGCGTGCTACACCTACAGGCAACCTGCACGCAAACACCCCACCTGCACAAGCACACACCCCACCTGCGCGCACACACCCCACCTGCACGCACACACCCCACCTGCACACACCTGTGGCCGATCGACACACCAGGAACTGGCTCAGCGCCGTACACCAGTAGCTGCCTCCGCGATCCAGATTCTCACCGGCGACCGCCCGGTAAATTTTTATACATGAAATGCAACGGAACACCAAACGATGGCTCGAAGCCTCCGAATTTCACAAAGAACGAGATCACTCAGCGCTTCTTATCGACCTAACGGTCGAGTTGTGCGGAAATAAAAACGGCGTATAAAACGAATCGGCTTTTGGCACAGACCGTGGACTCTGCTTTATCTGACCTGCCAGCTTTTTAAAAAGGCTCGCCTTAGCTGGCGTTGTGGGAGACGTCGCTCGTGTATTGCTGTACAGTTATGCCTGACATGCTGCACTTGTATAGATCACAAAAGTTCTCCACTTTCTACAAAGAATCGCAATGCCCCCCCTCTATATTTGTGCTGTGGCAACGAGTACACCTGTCAAGAGCCTTGACAAGGTGAACCTATTCTATTCATGTACACTCCAAGGAACTCTGAACGTGCTCCTGAACATGCAGCTTCAACGTTATTTGGTTTCTCTAAGTGTTTAACGACGCACCATCTTTCCACGGAATTCTGGTTTGGAAGGAAGAAGCCTCGTCTGTCTGGCTTATTATTAAATCGAACAACTTTTTCAGGTTTCGAAACGATTTCCAAACATTAACCTTGATTACATTGTCATATAAAGCAATCAAATGATAAAAATCGTAGTCTACGTATTGAATTACCACACAAACTTTTAAACAACCGCTCAACACAATCGAAACTATTCATACCAGTATCGCCTCGCAATGAACAAAGGACAGGCACAAAGTTTAGAATTCGCACTGAACACATTGCCTCCTTTGTTCTTAGTGAAAAGTTCTCATAAGTGCATCGAAATAGGAATAATTTGAACAATGAAACAATCATGTTCAATTTTACACAAAGCGTTCTCAAGAATACGTCTAAATAGAAATAATCTGAACTATCAAACACTCATGCAGAATTTTACACAGTCAACCGAGCAATTCTAGCACGAACCATTTGAGCATCCGAAGCATGCACACACACCCCACTCCCTGTTGATGAAGTAAAGCCGTACTCAGTACGTGTCTTCCACTAAAGTTCATGAGAAGCATTCGCGACGAGTCGCTCCGAGTCTTCTTCTTTTTTGGAATGATCTCGAAATAACGTTAACTCACCTGTGCAATAGAAACGAGCAATGTTCATTTTGTACGACGGTTAGATCCTATTATTAGTCGTTAAGCCCTTCCTTCAGAAAATACGTTCCAAGAGAGGGAGGAGAAAGGCACAATTTAGAACGAAATCAAGGGTACGGGGAATTCATGCACAGGTGTGTTCCCACGCAGGATTCCATGCGCATAGAAACAATAAGATGGAAAGAAGTTGATGAAACACGACAGAAGTTGAAGAAGAAAGTAACAGGTGCTGAGAAAACGGACAGCAGTAGCGAACTGGAAAACGAAATCCGTAACCAAATGACCTATTTCAACAAAAGGCAGGCCTACCTTCCATTCAACTCAGGACCTCACATCTTCCTCCTGAGTTTATTCACTGCAACCATAAGCACACGCACTGCTACCATTGCTCATTTACTGCAACTATAAACACACGTATTGCTTCGCAACTAGGTTAAGTGAATTAGGTTAAACATAACGGTACACCTTCGAATAGCGTTGGTGATAGGATGCCCTAGAAGTCACTAAATGTATTCGGGCTCCCATGTAGCTATACTCAAATTTGACCCTTGTGTTAGACTTATGAAACAATCTACTTCTGTATCGCTCGTAGAAAATGAAATTGTTTCGATTGCTCACCCCAACACTGTTCCATCTGAGACCGCAGCCACACAGCGCACCATACTTGACGGCCTGCTGCATGGCTGGCTGGAGCAGGATCATTTCTGCGCAGCTCGTGTAAAACATACCTGATATCGCGTGTGGGCTCTCATTGTCGAATCTGCAGGTTAAGCTTAACGAATGTCATAGGGTGTTGCATTCAGATGGCGTTAAATGTCATAGGCATATTAGATTTCACTCAGTGGTCATCGGCGTGAAATGCCACCAGCTGAATAAAATCAGGAGATCGACATTGTTGAACAACCTTTCAAGAAGTTCAGGTGGGCTCTTATTAACACGTTAGTTGCAATGACTTAAATTACAGTTCAACATTCAACTTAAATTTAAAGTCAAAAGTGATGAGCAAATTTGTAAATATCAAACATCAACTGGGCCTGTTAAACATCATTAATTTAGAAAGGTTGTTAGAATTTTTCAAAACGACCCATCGATGGGTCGTTTCGCAGCAGGAAAAACCTAACTACGACCCACCGGTGGGTCATACCGCAATGAATGTGTTAAGTAAGTATTTATTTACGATAAATTCGTGTTGTTTGAAAATCAGGCGTGCGTTTGTTACAGACTTTCAGTAATATGAAAGCTTTGTTTAAGGTATAAATTGAAAGCATCGCGGAGCGGTGATACCGCCATTTATTGCTATGAACTGACGTACGAAATCATGGATCGCATTTTAAAATTGCTGTTTGCTATCATCCTAGCTCTAAACGGTGTACTGACGATATTTTGGGTAGTTCAACCAAAACAGCTCGCGTACCTTAATTTTACAGAACTAAGCTCCAGCTGCAAACATTTTGAGGAGACTCAATTTAGGTCTTGTATCTTTTTCAGTTTCAGGTCTGCAGCGAAAATACTCATTGCTACTACCAGCGGCGTTGTACATGCATTCCGTTTGCATCTGCAACTTCCAGTAGCTTCATTTTTGTCCGTCAAAAAATTCTTTTTCACAAATACCTCTATTCACGGAAAATGTCAATTTAGAGCATGAGTTCATCAACGAGGAAAAAAAATTTGTAAGTACTACTGCAGTAGTTTAAAACATTACGAGCGACATTTAGTGATGGGAGTCGTTTTGAGCATCAACTTTCATGAGCACGAAGTTTATCAATCTAGTACGGCGTAACGCATAATGCAAGAATTTTTACGTAAGTTTAGTTACATCTCTTAAATGAGAATGTATCTCATCAATGATATGTTCTCATAAATGACTCCGAAGTCATTTTTACCATTTTCAATCCCCTTCTCAAAAACAGGTCTCTATTTTCTAAGAAAATTTATCATATCAAAGTGTAATAATCTACACTCTTGTGAATAAATCTCTCAAATTTTTCAATTCGATTATATAGGAGAAAAGGCTTCAAAAACACTGCTGCACCAGTAAACCTAACACCAAGAAAACCGCGATTATCTACCACTAACCTGAAATAACGGGTCGTATATGTAAATTGCAAGCAGCATTTACCCTCGCAAAAACTAGAAGGAACTTTTCAACACGGGGGCACCATGGAAAACTTTGCCTCAACGCAACGCTGTTTTTTGCCTACCTACCTACTAACCATGTCACCCATCCCTGTTCATGCAGGATCGAGGGAACCACATCTCGGTTTGCTGCGCAGACAAGTTCTTCAGACGCTCAGCGGGCGACTGGTTTGTGTCTGATAAGAAATGCTGAAATTTAGAACCGTGCAAAAAACTGGACCCTCATCCACCATTTTTGTTTCTCCCTTATTAGAAGCACTCAATGCTTCTGCGCGTTGCTGCAAACGGCGCCTCTACACAAAAGAAGCTGTTTTCTCCAAACAGCGTTCTCACTGTTCGGTAGCACTCCGCCAAGTTATCTGTGCTGTTTTTTGTCCCCGCACAATATATTCGAAGACGTGCGCTGTTTAATTTTAATGAGCACCTGAAATTATAGTCACAAAGTATACAAGCATTTACCTATGGGATTGAATTTATGAAAAAACATGTTTATAATTACGTAGAAGCTACCTTCACTTGACTCACGTTACAAAAATGATCAGTATAGATTATAACTTAGTTTCCTCCTGTCTGATCACGACAAAGGTATTCGCAAGAGAGGAAAGAGCAAAGCACCATTTAGTACGAAAATAAGAGAACGGGAAATCTATGCACAAGGTGTATTCCTACACTAGATTTCCTGCGTATAGAAGCAAGACTAAATGAAGTTCATAACAAGTTGAAGAAGAAACAAATAGGTGTTTGAAAAAGAACAGCAGTGAGCCGGAAAATGACGATCCGTTACGAAACGAAAACTATTCTATTTCATCAAAAGGCTTACATGACCTCCACCTTTCAATCATGCGACAAAAAAAACAAATAATTTTTTTCTTATGACACAAAATGAAGCTCACAACAAGCTGTTACTAATAATATTTGGGCTTTTATAATGAGTAGATAGGTAGCGAAGCCCTTGTTCGACCTGTGCTCGCACGTTATTCTGATGACGACAGACGTTGGCAGCGCACCGAACTCAAGAGCTAGATTTCACATATTCGAAACCAAGACAAATAAACGGTGAAAGTTATACATTCGCAACATATTTAACTTCTAAAGCATAAGAAAGTTTATGGCTGCATGTAGTTTCATCAAAGGAAATAGGTATTTCTGATTCTACAATTTACACAGGAGAAAAGATATTCGTATTCCTTAGAAATTCCTTATAAAATTTTTTCTCTGGTAGACCGAAACGAAGCTAATTGACCTAACATACGAATTAAAATGCATGAAGGCAGAATATGTTAAATAGTCAAGAAAATCAAATTTTGAAAAGAGTATTATACATAATATTGCAAACTAATGATGGGAAAACATTCGTGCAATTCAGGACTCATTTGAAAATAAACACGGGTCAATATTCAGGACTTTGTAGCAGACTCCTTTTTCACTTCAACAACAATCATCGGACGGTCAAAACCTTCAAAGATTTGTACATAACTTAAGGGATGTTATCCCATTCTTCCACGCATATCTGCCACAGATCCTGAATGCGTTTTGGAGACCTAGATAGAATTTCAGCTTTCAAGTAACGCCAATAATTTTTAATAAGGTTCAATTCTAGGGTTTTGCTTGGCTGGTCGAGTTATCTTCCAATTTTTTTGCAAAAAAATCCGGCGTTTCATCTTCCTCTTCCATTTACTTGTTTTCCAATTATTCAGCAAACGAAGAAATTATTAAAGCTTCAAAAGGAAAGTAAGCTCAAAAATTAAATATCATCGCTAAAAACACTATTCTTCACCATGATAATGGAAAGGAAAAACATCTATCTGAAAAGGTATCGTTAAATACAAGACATCTGATGAAAAAAACATTGACCAGTATGTCAAACTGTACTTTCGTTTAGCTTGATATGAGCGTATCTGTCTTATGTGCTTTATTTGCTTCAAGAGAGAAACACAAGTACACTACCTTACTAACCATAGTTAACAGCAGAGTTCGTCCATCTCTTCATAGGTTGTCATAGAAGCTTCGAAGCTTATTGCTAACATATTGTAGTCTGTCAGGTACCAAGTATAATCTTAGGTCTTACGTGTAACAAGTCACATGCATGTAAATAAATCTCTCGAATCTTTCAAATCTTTCCATTTAATTGTTCTAGCAGACGAGGCTTCGAAAATACTGCTGGTTGCCGTAGTTATGAATCTTGACCTGAAGGTTGAGAAACAGCATACTTGCGTCCGTGATAAGCACGGGATTATTTGATCGCTAATTCTTACCAAAATTGTTTAAAACATTGCTGTTACATTTTATGACCGTTAGGTTCATTAGTGTTATTATATATAGCTTGAATTTTTGCTTTGAATGTCCTGGAATAGATTATAATGGGGAATTTGTTATGAGTGAAACTACAAAATTACTTGCTATAACTTATCCGCATATTTTCAGTTAATTGGAGAACAAAGCTCATATTATTTCAAACCTTTTAATTGTAATGTCAGTCACTGCATGTAACGTTATCTCTGTAACGTCAGCCAGCCATAAAAGAAATTGTGTAATGAAAACCGATGATTACCTTGAATATGTTCTTGATGCTTAATAGTTCGGTAAAAGGACGGTGAAGAAGTAATAACCAAGGCCGGCGACGCCACAAAAAGGTGTTTGGCGCCTACACTGCTGTACTGTATTTTTTTAACTTTTACCGGTTTCTTAGCTAATCATACTGCGCTTCCCAACATGTTATTTCAAAGCATCGAAACAAATTTCAACCTCCCGACATAACGACTCGCGTCGCAATTATTCTTATTTCTACTGCAGCACAAAAAGTTAGCCCGCACCTTCATGGGTATTAACTACAGTTATTGCAAGAAACTTCTCAGCATTTCTGACAACGAAATCTGAAACGAATTCAGCTTCTATACGAGCTCAGAAAAAAATCTCAGATTGCCTTGAAACCAAGAAAATTCGTCATAAGTTCATCCGAAATCCTGCTGTAAAGACCAGAAAAAACTGACACACCCCTGGAGCATCCCCTGGTTCCCAGCCGCTTTTTCTCCACCGGCAAATAACAGCGATGCTCTGACAGCTGCCCAACTGCCCCAGGAATATCGGTGGTCTTGAGTCACAAATCAAGTATCTTCCATAGCAAATAAAACAATATTGATGGGTCTGACAGTGTGGTTGATAATAGTATTACCGCAAGTGAAGTACTTGACCGTGCTGTTAACACCAATTGTAATGATAACGATGTAATAAGATAATTATAACGTACGTTCGAACAGTGGCAAGAGTATGGTGCATGGAAGATCCAGGGTCAGAGCGCGATAGCATCTAAGGTCCTCCACAAAGATAGTTCGCAGAATTAAAGAGTGCATTGGAACCTGTGCGATAAGCTACAGTAAGTTACAAGTAGCTAAACTCCTCCAGCTCAAATACAGACCGTCACTCATCCGTTTACAGTCAGAAATTTTTTACTCATAATACCGTTATTACAACCTCCATTAATGTATAAGCTGGCACCGGTACAAGCTAGTCACTGACACAAAAGAGCAAGGAACTGCCACTCTGCAGTTAACTTCACAAAACACGCTAGGATACAAATTTGACAAGAACTGCAATACAACGTGAATTTCCTTTTAAAAATGACCGTACGGCTTTTTGAAAACGTACTGCATAGTCTTTTTTGGTCTTTTTTTTACGAGGATCGTATGGTCTTTTTAAAGAACACCGTATGACCATTTTTAAAGAGGACCGTACGATTTTTAGACTACGTTTTTAAAGAAGACCGTACGGTTTTTCAAAGAGGACCGTGTGGTTTTAAAAAGGACCGTGTGGTTTTTAAAAAGGACCGTATGGTTTTTAAAAAGGACCCTGCGGTTTTTAAAAGAAGTCTGTACGGTTATTAAAAAAATGGATTTAATGAATGGTACGTTTCGTACGATAAATATGATCCGTACTGTCCGTAAAAGAACGTACGATCTTGTATATCCCGCTCTCCAGAACGAGCAACGCGCTGGACCTATCATCAATATGGAAACAAGGAACACGAATCTTCAAATATCAATTGTAAATTAGCCTGGAGAATATATGCCCTTTCTGTCTAACTACCCTCGACTCGGAACTTCCATTATACCCACGCAACAGATACTCAAAGAGAACGATAAGAATAAGGAATTTTCTTGAGGAGCGGTTTTGGTTGGACATTTTTACGACCGTTGTAATTTGTTATTAAATAACGTGGTAATGTTGTAATTTCTCATAGAATAGCCTATGTAGTTGAATAAAGAATAGAATATCGAATAAACTGTGTTAGCATGAATGATCCCAGTGGCCTATTCTCGTTTAGATGAAATTTAAGGAGTACGTTATCCTCCTGTCAGCAAATAAGGTGTTCCTATAAAAGGAAGGGGGAAAGCACTATTTAGTATCAAATTATGGTAACGGAGAAAAAAAAACAGTCTGCAAAACAGGACAACAGTAAATCGAAAAATAGATGGTTCGTAACTAATCCAAGAAAACCTATTCTGATCCAACAAAAACCGCCTACCTAACCTTCACGTAGGGACCTCGCATTTCTCCTGGGAAAGCTAATTCCTGCGTACGCAATACGTAGTTGTATCCCACAGATGAGGTCCATTCTGAGGTTGCTGTCCAAATCCATGTTGTAGGACACTGTGCAATCCTACGTGGGCACCAGAGTAATAGTCTATAGAGCAGAGAAAGTCATACTGATTGATTATAAAAAAGTTTTAGCCTACCTTTACCACAACGAAGATGTTCAAAGACAGGAAGGATGAAGGCACCATTTATTAAGGGGTTAATGGAACGCGGAATCTACGCACAAGGTGCACAAAAACAGTCATCTAAGAAAGAAGTTCATGAAACAAGATAGAAGTTGAAGAAGAAAGTAGTAGGCGCTGAAAAACAGGACATCAGTGAACCGAAAGAGGATGGTCCGTAACTAAACAAAAACCTATTCTATTTCAACAAAAAGAAGGCCTAACTAACTCAGCTCGGGACCTCACATTTTCTCCCAGGGAGCGCTAATTCCCATAGATACAATAGTTCTATCCCCCTGAGGGGAACAGTCGTACTGGCAATCGTCACCATTCACTTGATACATTCTACTCAGCTCCATTAATAAGGGAAATTGGTTTTACCAAATGATTAAGGCTGGCTCTCTAGCATGTGCCTCCATGATTCGACAGTTTTAGCATTTTCAGTTAGATACCATAAGATCTGGTTCCGTGTTTTTTTTTCATTTTTGGTACGTTAATCTGCGATTTCCGGACGAGACATTTACGAAATGAATCAAAAACAATTTTTTTCTCACATTGCGTAGCAAATTATGCGTTGTCACGCCTCTCTGAAACTAAGGTCAATTTTCCAATTTAGAATGTTGGCGGGGATTTTGAGACGAGTTTTCATCAAGACAATTTTCGAACGTCTTACGTTGCCCAAAGCTTAGATTAAATGTTATTTTCCGACACCTTTTGTAGCCAATATTACGAAATTCTGGATGATTTTTATTGCTTTACACTCATTTGTTTCTATTTTGCAGATATCTCGCCTAATTGTTGGGAGCTGCACAGCCTTGCGTAAACGAGAGTGGTCGGACGAGTGCCTTGTAGTGGACAGTCTTATTTGTCCTTTGACGTATAGAATGATCATGTGATCTTCTTAAACACGTTGAATGCGATGGGTTAAACTGAATTTCGGTATTCAAATCAAGTTGAAATTCTAGCGTTGTTAAATTTTTTTATAAACTCAACTAACTTGGTCCATTAAATACCACTAAATTTTCAACAATCTCTTGACGCTAACAGCACTTAATGGACCCAGTTGATGTTTGGTATTTATAAGTTACTTACCGCTTTTGAACTTAAATTTGAGTCGAATATTAAACTTCACTTAAGCCCATCCTAGTCAATGTGTTAGAAAGACCATACGGTCCTCGGTCTTCCTTTGACGTATTATGACTTATCAAAATTTCTTAACAATAGGACGAAAATTTTGCCCGCATACTTTAACGCTTTTCCTACTCGCATGTCATGCCTGAGGGTTTTGGTGATAGAGGCGCTATAAGACCTCTTTCTTGCCCTAAACCTCTAATTGGCGTTACATCCGTTGCATGCGGAAATCACCAATTCTTACTTCCAAAGTGCATTACTGATCATTCGTACATAGATAATGAAGCTTAGTTATCAGGTTTTAGTCCGTTGAAGAAGTCGGTCGAAGTATGTTTGAACATCAACTCAGTTTTGATCAATGACCGCTGTGTCAGAGTATCAAGTCATCCGAGAACCGGTTGATTATACTCATGATTCCGTTGTCAAGGTTGTTCACGGATATGATGAAGATGATAGAACCTATAGAGCGCTTCCTTGAGGAACTCTGACACTGCTTTCGTCTCCAGCCTCTAAATTGCTCATGAATCGTTTCGCTTTGCGGTCGACCATCGAGCCAGTTTCATATAGCTAAAGCGGCTCATAGACGATCAATTTTATTGTCAATATAATTGACAACGATGAATACTGACAATTTAATTGATCGTCTGTGGGCTTGATTGACGACCGTCAAATAATTGACCTAGTGGGCAAAAAAAAATCTCGTCAATATATTGAGTCAATGATATTGACAATTAAATTGATCATCTATGGGCTGTTTAAGAGTAGTTTTCCTGTATACCATTGGCTTTCCCTTTGGCCATTAGCTTTTCAAAGGGAACGGTAAAGCAAGCTTCCTGAAATTAGAGACATCCGAGGTCTAGAACTTGCGTATTATCGTAAATACGATTGGCTCCTCCAAAGAACTATGAGAAAATTGTGAAGCTGCTACTTCTTTCCTGTATCAGTGCTGAGCGTGTGCTGTCAAATTCAAGGTTAGGAGTTTCGTCATTCGGACTCGGAGGAATCTTTCAGTTGCTTTACAGATGACAGATTGATGCAGACCATGTGTCGTATTGAGCGAAGTTATTTCGATTCATTATTACTATTTCTTAGTGCAATTCGTCATATGCGCAAGAGATTGGTAACACATGATCAAGTGCGATGAAAAATTACATCACGGCTGTTCGCAGAACAAAGTTTAGGGAAATATACGAGTGAATATTATTTCATGATCCTTGTTCAGTTTGTCGCTCAACAGCAAACATGAAATCAAAAATTGAGACCACTATAACACCAGCGTATACCGACAAATGAGAAGAAAAGCACGCTCATGCAATTTTCAAGGCTTGCATTTTTTCAAAAGTCTTTTGTGTCAATGACGACTTGAAGCGTTCAGACAAGGACCAACAGGGTTATACTTGCCAATGGTATTTGTTCACACACCTCGTCCAGTTGTTGGATCTTGTCGACCGTATTTGAGGGGCCGGTCTATTCCCTAGGCATTTCTCAAGCTCAGCCCACATCGACTGAGCTGGCCGGCCCAAAATGTCAACACGGCGACGTCGGAATCATTACGCTGTTCCTAAAACGATGTGTTTTGCATCCCTCGCCAGCTGAAAAATAAAGTCCCTCCTTAATGTTTTGTCTTGAATAGGTTACATTTTGTCTCCTAAATGTTTTGTCTTGAATAGGTTACATTTTGTCTCCTAAATGTTTTGTCTTGAATAGGTTACATTTTGTCTCCTAAATGTTTTGTCTTGAATAGGTTACATTTTGTCAACGTTAGGAGTTTCGTAATTCGGACTAGGAGGAAGCTTTCCGTTGCTTTACTGATGGCCGATTTCAAGACGATTGATGCACCACATGTGTGGCATTGAGCATAGTTAGTTCGATTCATCATTACCATTTCTTAGTGTAATTCGTCTGAAGCGTAAGAAATTAGAGCCATATGCTGAAGTGGGATGAAAAATTACGTTACCACTGTTCACAAAGCAATGTTCCGAGTAATGTAATGTAATGTTATCCAACATGTCTTCCTGCTAGTGCAGGACCATCGTGCCATGAAAATCGCCTGGAGCAGAGGTTCTCAACCAGGGGTGAATTTATCCCTAGAAGGTAAAACATATACAGTCGAGGGTAAAGAACTGAAGTAGCTGGTAATTTTAAAAATAATTCAATTAAATTTAAACTTGTAAAATGAGAGAGAGAAGATGCCAGGAAAGTATGTGTTTTGTATGGGAGTAGGGGGTAAATGGAGAAATACATAAAGCCGAGGGGGTCAGTGATGGAGGAAAGGTTGAGAATGGCTGGCGTAGAGGACACATCCCAGCGAAACAGGAGGCGCCTCAAAGAAAGGACCTGCCACTGCCATCCCAGTCTATCTTTTTCGCCGGAGCTTGCATGTTTTCCGCAGCCCAAGCGATTTAATTACTTGCGGCGGGGAAAACATGCATGCAGGCGGCGAAAAAGTTAGACTGGGATATTGATGGTGGGAATCTCGCGTTTGATTTTAAACCTTGTACTTATTAGACGTCTGATAAATTTCACACCGTCCAAACCAAGCACGTACTGATCTCCTATTCGTCATTCCAAACAACTTAAATCCATTCCATAGTCGTACAGTACATCGGTTTGAGATGCAGCTACATTATCACGGGAATCAACGTTGAGTGTCGGCCAACAAATTTCAAGTTTTTCGTTTTGTTATTGGACTTTGAGTAATCTTTCCATTGTTTAAATGAGTGTATGTAGACACGTATCCAGACAACTATACATTTTTATTCGCCCATCTTACACGAATGTTTGAACTCCTTTCAGAGAACAATGATTTCTGCAAAGGTCTCCTGAAAAGTCGAGCTTCATTTAGGCTTCTTTGTACGATGTTTACCGCGGTTTGAGAAGATACGGGCTATTAATTTCACACTTTATGTCCATTGCTGTAAGCCTTGGATTCGCTCGAGACCGGCGTCTTTGATTTTGATCAACCAAGCATTAACCGATCAAGTCAACCAAAACTATTCATAGCTTACCTGCCTAGCTTAGCTAACCTGCCTTTACCTCAGAATATCTTCTGGCGTCTTGGAAGTTTTGAAACAGGGGAAATCGATCCGTTGAACTGCTTCGCTGAACATATAAAAAAACATCCAGATTTTCTTGTTGAACTGTGAGATGTATTTCTGCTGCGGTGATAAATGTTCTGTACTCTCATAGAATTCATTATTATTCAGAAAGTATTCTGTGTAATATTGGTTGATGTTATTACAATTTGATGCAAGAAAAAGCGGTACGGAAAATGATTTCAGTGCGTCATTTTTGGCAAATTTGAAAAATATCACCATGATAAAAGGAACCGCGTCCGTCCGTCCGTCCGTGTGACCCCCTCTCGATTATGGTATCCACAATGCGCAACCGGCTCATTTATACAAATAGAAATATTCTATGGAGCTTTCTCTGTTGAAATTCATCATGTCGCTTTGATATTTTTAATTTATAATGCGAAAAGAAATATTTTAAAGTCGTTTGACCAGTAACCTGGCTACTACTGGGTTAGATTTTGGAACTTGAGTTTTTGTTTTCGAAATTGTGATTTTCTTGAAAAGCTTTGAAAGGATAATAGACGACATTTCAGAATAAAATTCCGGCAAAAGAGGCCACCATGGATAGAAATGTGTCCAACCGCAAGAGAGAAGTAGCAAGACTTCGAAGGCAAGAAAAACGCCGAAGACGATCGGATGAACAACGCGAAATGGCAAGACGAAGCAATGCTGCTCGCCAACGATAAGCTGGAGCTAAATTGACCCTTGACCGGCGTTTGGAAATTCTACGGAATGATGCAGAGCAACACCGAGTAGCTAGAGAGAGCTTAACACATGAAAGAAGCGAGGAAATTCTTCGGCATAACGCTGGACAACATCGACTTGCGCAAGCAAATTTAACTCAAGAAAGAAGGGATGAAATTATACAGATTAATGCTGACTAGCACGTGTGCACTAGTATTGATAGTTTCGAAACGTTTTACAAAAATCGAGTTCAGTGTTGCACTCACTTTTTCAGTGTTGCTGTCTCCTGCAGGAAAAATTTTGTCGATCAGAGATGTTCAAGACGAGTAGCATTTGAAATAAAGGAAGATATCGCTCGTCACACAAATTCTCGATAGTAGTTGTCGGTAAAGATATCACTAGAAATTCATTAACGAAGTCATCGGAAATGCTATCAAGAGTTTATGAGTCACGGGAATTTGCAAAGTCATCTCAAACATTGCGTAAATACAACAGCTCAAGTTCATTACCAAATATGATAGTTGATAGAAGCTTAATAGCCAGGATATGCAAAGACAGAGTTCATTGTCAACAGCCCGTGGTTTCCGTGCCTCCCTCTCCCCCCCCCCCTCTGGCTGCGCTACTGTCCTCTAGAGCAGGGGTTCTCAAACTTTTTTCAACCAAGGACCCCTTTTAATACACAAAAATTAGCTGAGGACCATCTCACATGTGTTCCCCTCAGGAATACATGTATACTATGTGTATATTGTACGCACTGTTACATCTTATCAACTGTCATGGAAAGCTATAAATAAATACCTTGACTGCATCTACTGTTAAGTTCCTTAAATTTTGCAGACCCCCTGTCAAAGTGCCACTTTGAGAACCCCTGCGCTACGATACTGATGCGCAAGAATGCTGAGGAACATCGCGCGGTGTGCGCTTTGAAGTCTCCAGCCAGAGTACGCTGGGGGAACAATACTTATTCACCGCTCTATTTATTTAGGTCCCCAAATTTGCATTGTATCAGTTAAAATTGACAAAACTTTCACGGTGTTTTAGGTGTAAAATTAGGCCAAGTTTCGTGCAGAGTCGACAGACGCTAAGTTAATTGTGCGCCCTAATTTTATACGGAAAAAGGCCAAATTTGAGAATATCAGCCGCAAAAAAAAGAAGACCCTGCCTTGGATGTACCAGCACCAAGCGCTTACTGTAGACTGCTGACCGCTATGCCATGAAGCACTTGAGGTAGTTAACTTCTGAGCTAACACGCAGTGACCGCCGTAATGAGGGAGACGAGGCAACAACGCGATCGCTTACATTAGTAGCTAGCAAATTTTCTGACCTTGGAGAGCAAGTTGTTGTAGGCTGACACTAATACCTACTTTCGAACAGCGTAGATAAAAGTTAGTGCTAGGCTTGCAATTGAGGTACATCTAAAATAATAGTATCATAATAAAATAAACAATAATATATATGATATAGTAACTCGTGAATATTTCCGTTACTATTTTCTAGCTTTACGATCTGTGTTGGAGTCTACCGTGAGCTCAACAAGAAAACGCAAGACTTGTTGCCAGGGTTGCGGAGTCGGAGTCGCCGGAGTCGCATGTTTTAAGGTGGTGTCGGAGTCGCAAATTTATTCCTCCGACTCCGCAACCCTGCTTGTTGACCACTCTTCCATGATTTCGATATGAAGCTCGACCCATTTGCAGGCGTCCTTCATCTCAGGGCCAATAAATCTGACCTCAGAGCAGCCCCTCACGCTCATCAGCCCAGCTATGACCACACACACTGCACTAATATAGCCTGCATTGTGCCACTCAATGAGCACCTGGATATCTAAATGAAATGCTTTTTCTCGTCATTCAAAGTGAGTGCATTTCTTTGAGACACCTATTTACGTTCCCGAATTTGCCATTTATCGGTCAAAATTCACAAATTTCGACTGTTCTTATGCATGCATGGGACTTGATTAGATGGAGTAGTTTAAGCCTCCCTAACTGCTAGAAAGGCATTTCAAAGATAGGAAGGCACCGTTCAGCATAGGCTTGAAGAAAAGCGGAATTCGTACAACGCAAGGTGCCTAAAAACAGTAAGTTGAGAAAGAGGTTTACGAAACGAGATAAAAGTTGAAGAGAAAGTAGTAAGTGCTAAAAACAAGACAGCAGTGAGCCAAAAAAAGATGGTCTGTAACGAAACAAAAAAACTTGTTTTATTTCAACAAATGGTAGGCATGTAACTCTCTCAGCTCGGAAAATCACATTTTCAATCCTGGAGCTCTAATTCTTGTAGCTAAAACTTTTGCAACCCTTTGAAGAGCAAGGTACTTGAACGAAGGTTCGATTGGGAAGGATACTTTGTTCAAACACTGTCAAGTGAGCAAGGGTTGGATGTTCAAACAATTCCGGTCGTTGTGGCGATACGGCCGGCAAAGTGGTTCCCTTCAATGGGCTATGTTATGTGCCGTTTTTCTGCTTAAATTCAATAATTTTGAGCTTTGCCATATTCTCAAACGAGGTTTTTGATTACAAAAAACAGTAGAGGCGGGTAATGCACAGTACGGGAGGTTAATGCATTTGCATATTCTTGAACGAATAGAAAAACAAGATTTCAATGACAAATACACGACAACACTTTGGCAATTGTTTTCAAATTATGTGCATACGAAGTAAACTAATCCTAAATTTGGAACTCAAAATAAACTACAGTAAGATCGATGATGACTCCCTTCAAGTACCTGCTCATTCAAAATTGTTATCTAATCTGCAATTTAACACTTGGACGACGACGTGAGCCATATTTGGTCTTTGAAAGAGTTTTTATTATGCTGCGGACTAACCAGTATAGTAACAAACTCAATTTTCAAAAAACTGAATTAAAATTAAATGAAAAAACAATCCATTTAATGTTTGACGCGTTCAACACTGCTTCCTACAATTGCCTTTAATTTGAATTGAATACTAAACTCGAGTTTTACCTGCCGCTGTCACAGTGTTTAAGACATTCGCTGTGACAACATTGCCTGTTTAAGGACTGCCACCCGACAACGCCCGCCCACTTTCGCGTTCAGGGAAAGGTTTTAGGGTTTTCTGCTTCTAGCGTTTAGTGCTTCTAGCGTTTAGCGCTGCTAGCGTTTAGCGCTGCTAGCGTTTAGCGCTGCTAGCGTTTAGCGCTGCTAGCGTTTAGCGCTGCTAGCGTTTAGCGCTGCTAGCGTTTAGCGCTGCTAGCGTTTAGCGCTTCTAGCGTTTAGCGCTGCTAGCGTTTAGCGCTGCTAGCGTTTAGCGCTGCTAGCGTTTAGCGCTGCTAGCGTTTAGCGCTGCTAGCGTTTAGCGCTGCTAGCGTTTAGCGCTGCTAGCGTTTAGCGCTGCTAGCGTTTAGCGCTGCTAGCGTTTAGCGCTGCTAGCGTTTAGCGCTGCTAGCGTTTAGCGCTGCTAGCGTTTAGCGCTGCTAGCGTTTAGCGCTGCTAGCGTTTAGCGCTGCTAGCGTTTAGCGCTGCTAGCGTTTAGCGCTGCTAGCGTTTAGTGCTGCTAGAGTCTTGTGCTTCTAGGGTCTTGTGCTTCTAGAGTCTTGTGCTTCTAGGGTCTTGTGCTTCTAGGGTCTTGTGCTTCTAGGGTCTTGTGCTTCTAGGGTCTTGTGCTTCTAGGGTCTTGTGCTTCTAGGGTCTTGTGCTTCTAGGGTCTTGTGCTTCTAGGGTCTTGTGCTTCTAGGGTCTTGTGCTTCTAGGGTCTTGTGCTTCTAGGGTCTTGTGCTTCTAGGGTCTTGTGCTTCTAGGGTCTTGTGCTTCTAGGGTCTTGTGCTTCTAGGGTCTTGTGCTTCTAGGGTCTTGTGCTTCTAGGGTCTTGTGCTTCTAGGGTCTTGTGCTTCTAGGGTCTTGTGCTTCTAGGGTCTTGTGCTTCTAGGGTCTTGTGCTTCTAGGGTCTTGTGCTTCTAGGGTCTTGTGCTTCTAGGGTCTTGTGCTTCTAGGGTCTTGTGCTTCTAGGGTCTTGTGCTTCTAGGGTCTTGTGCTTCTAGGGTCTTGTGCTTCTAGGGTCTTGTGCTTCTAGGGTCTTGTGCTTCTAGGGTCTTGTGCTTCTAGGGTCTTGTGCTTCTAGGGTCTTGTGCTTCTAGGGTCTTGTGCTTCTAGGGTCTTGTGCTTCTAGGGTCTTGTGCTTCTAGGGTCTTGTGCTTCTAGGGTCTTGTGCTTCTAGGGTCTTGTGCTTCTAGGGTCTTGTGCTTCTAGGGTCTTGTGCTTCTAGGGTCTTGTGCTTCTAGGGTCTTGTGCTTCTAGGGTCTTGTGCTTCTAGGGTTTTCTGCTTCTAGGGTTTTCTGCTTCTAGGGTTTTCTGCTTCTAGGGTTTTCTGCTTCTAGGGTTTTCTGCTTCTAGGGTTTTCTGCTTCTAGGGTTTTCTGCTTCTAGGGTTTTCTGCTTCTAGGGTTTTCTGCTTCTAGGGTTTTCTGCTTCTAGGGTTTTCTGCTTCTAGGGTTTTCTGCTTCTAGGGTTTTCTGCTTCTAGGGTTTTCTGCTTCTAGGGTTTTCTGCTTCTAGGGTTTTCTGCTTCTAGGGTTTTCTGCTTCTAGGGTTTTCTGCTTCTAGGGTTTTCTGCTTCTAGGGTTTTCTGCTTCTAGGGTTTTCTGCTTCTAGGGTTTTCTGCTTCTAGGGTTTTCTGCTTCTAGGGTTTTCTGCTTCTAGGGTTTTCTGCTTCTAGGGTTTTCTGCTTCTAGGGTTTTCTGCTTTTAGGGTTTTCTGCTTTTAGGGTTTTCTGCTTTTAGGCTTTTCTGTTATGAGGGCCGGGGTTTTCAGATAACACTTTGACCGCAATTGGTTAAGCTGAAGTTCAATGTTCCACTCAAACACAAAACCAATTACAGTAAGTAATTTTGAAAATGGCAAACATTATCTGGATCATGCCTGCATTTAGGTTTGATTAAGTATTTATGAGAAATGAGTTTTTGACTCCTGGTCGATCAGCAGTATTATGAAAATATCCTCCGAGGCCACTATAGTGGCGCACGCTGGGGCCGAAGCGTAAATTTAGTTACGGAGACTTTTTAAGTAAACTAACATGCAGTGCCCTCTGGGGCAGCAACCTCCATAGCATACATACTATAAGCTAGTATAGGGCATAGGCAGCCCAACTCAGACTAGCCTACTGCTTATTCCATTCCCCCTGAGTGACGTTTAGATTTAACACTTTGAGTGTCAATTTTGGGGCATAGGAGTACCGCTGGTAAATTGCTCATTTACGCATCGGTGTGAATGAACAGCACTTCAATTATTTCAACGTCTTTTTAGAAGAGATTTTATTCAGCACATGAGCTAAGTATCATGCTGTTACATTTTCACATTTTTTAGGAAAAATACATTTTTTTGAGCAGTATAGTCGTTTTCTAAACCCTGCTTCTTAAAACTTTACCTTTCAAGAAATGCGGAGTTAAATACATCACCTCGACAGTGAACGTGTAAACTAAAACTGTTTTCAGCCACAAGTTGACAATGCGTCATCCCACACTGAGCGAGGACGTAAAAAAAAATTCAAGCAGCACTTGTTTTCAGAAATATGATGAAACACAACGACCTCAATGAAGTTTCATCACGTATCACAGCTACACATGATACATTTATTAGACCTTAGCCGAGCACCCGCGGTATACTGGGTCTTGCTGCAATGAGCAACTCAATCCAAGCGAAGCTGTCTGGTTTATTTGACGCAAAACGCTACTGCTTCAAAATACTTAACTATCAACACGCCTAAAATTTTTAATTTGGTAGGATTCTGCCTCGCTCTTGAAGCTAGGAAAATGTACAATGGCAGACAGAGGTTGTCAAAAAATGGTGTAATGTTGATGAGGTTCTTCTATTCATTAAAATGCCCAACATCGTTCTCAAGTCTGACGTCATGTTGGTCCGAAGGTGGCATTTGAGTATCAGAAACGTATTATAAAATGGAGGTTTGCTAGTACAGTCTGTGCACGTTGATAACATTTCATTTAAAATGAATTATTTATCGAATGGGAGCACTGGGATCAGCGTAATTGAGCTGCCTATTATAATTGTTACCGCGTGCTGCGGCTGCACTGCAACTAAATGTGGCGAGAAAGCAAAAAGTTTATATTTTTAAAGCATTGTATAAAATATATTTTAGTATGAAGCTGTACTCTATATTATTATAAAGTTAATATATTAAGGGCATAGAAAAAAATATTTTTTTTTATGATTTCCGAAGTATCTGAAAAAAGATTCACCTAAAACTGCATTGCACCAGATTTTATGGATCTAAAGACTAAGAACGCAACCACCTACAGAGATTTACTAACTTTGAACGTTACTGTAGGAAATGCCACTCTACGCTCTGCGCCTGAAGTAACGTCGGCCTAAGGTATTAAGGTGCAAATAAACTGCGCATTTTCCTTCATACCGAAAAACCAGCAACGTTCTTGCATTGAACGATAGAAAGCTCTGAAAGTAATGAAAATTTCGAAGAACTTTATCCCCTGTTCCACTTGAGTGTCTCCACCACACGAAATAACTACTCAGCAACACCATCAGCACGAAAATCTATTGTGATTGTAGACGAGGGAAAATCTATTTTAATTGTAGACGAGGGAAAATCTATTGTAATTGCAGACGAGGGAAAATCTATTGTAATTGTAGACGAGGGAAAATCTATTGTAATTGTAGACTAGGGAAAATCTATTTTAATTGTAGACGAGGGAAAATCTATTTTAATTGTAGACGAGGGAAAATCTATTTTAATTGTAGACGAGGGAAAATCTATTTTAATTGTAGACGAGGGAAAATCTATTTTAATTGTAGACGAGGGAAAATCTATTGTAATTGTAGACGAGGGAAAATCTATTGTAATTGTAGACGAGGGAAAATCTATTGTAATTGTAGACGAGGGAAAATCTATTGTAATTGTAGACGAGGGAAAATCTATTGTAATTGTAGACGAGGGAAAATCTATTGTAATTGTAGACGAGGGAAAATCTATTGTAATTGTAGACGAGGGAAAATCTATTGTAATTGTAGACGAGGGAAAATTTATTGTAATTGTAGACGAGGGAAAATCTGTTGTAATTGTAAACGAGGGAAAATCTTTTCTAATTGTAAACGAGGGAAACCTATTGAAATCGAGCTCCTTTTATAGAAAAAGAGAAAGAAAGTTCCTAGCGCATAAAACACTTTAACGACGAAACAAGTTCTTTGGTCTCAAAGATCTCTGAAGGAAATGCTGGCTAAAATTCGTGCGTGGACACGCACAACGCATGAGTTATAGTTGTAATTTTTCCATTACCTAGCTGTGCAAGTATATGAATGTGCGAGACTCGTCACATCGATAGACGATTCTAATTGTGTCTATGATCTTTGAAGCCCATTACAAACTGTGAGGCCCATTGGAATGAAAATCCTCTTTATTACTCTTCAATTCTATCAATCATCATTATAAAACAATTCGAAAATAATACATCGTGTACAAATGCCCGATGTAAAGCGAATTCATCGTTTTATAACTCCATGCTGATCTTTGCACGTTAGCTAATTTCGAAACTAACATGATTTGGAGTTACTGTGTTTCAAATGAGACTTCTGTTATTCCCCAGGCTCTTAGGTTTCATTAAATGACAGGATAAAATGCCCATTATTGGCGACCGCAAAGGACGTCAGATAATTTACCGCAAGGCTTCGTAATTCTCGAATATTACGAGTAATTAGTTCGAATTGTCAAGCAGGGGATTAGATTAGATGTAAGTATAAGCCTCCCTAACCGCAACTAAGTCTTCCAAGAAAGGAAGGATGAAGGCACCATTTAGTATGGAATTAAGGGAACGCGGAATCTACGCACAAGGGTGCATAGAAACGGTTAAGTTGAGAAAAAAGTTCATGAAACAAGACAAAAGATTAAGAAGAGAGTAGTAGGTGCTAAAAACAGCACAGCTGTGAACCGAGAAAAGGTGGTACTTGACATAACAAAACAAAAACATTTCATTTCCACAAAAAGAAGGCCTGCCTAACTCCCTGCACGGGCCCTCACATTTTCCCCCTGGGAGCGCTAATTCCCATAGGTACAATAGTTGTATCTCGCGAGGGGGGTTTTTTAGTGAGGGTTGCGTTATTTTAATTGGCTGCAGTTTTATTTGTAAATGTTTGAAAATTTCTCAACTACTATTAGTAGTTTAGTCATTGACCATGGTAAAGCATTTAAATTTTCCGGGAAGGGTACCTTCCATTATTTTTAAGCTACTTTTCCCATATATGTCAGCGGACGAGAAGGGTAAACTTAACTATATGATTTCTAACTTCTTCGTCATTGAAGAGTAGCATACAATGCAGTAACTTTTTTCCCCGCACAGCTAGTATGTTAAATCGAGCCTAAGTAAAGTAACTTTCAGTTCATTTCATCCCCGGTCGGGAATATATGAATTACATAAGTCCTCTGTAATCACGTGGTATGACACCTCAGGAGTATACAACTATTGCATCTATGGGAATTAACCCTTCCAGAGGAAAATACGAGGTCGGGTCTGACCTGAGAGTTTGGTAGGCCTTCTTTCTGTTTAAATAAATTTTGTTTTGGATCTTTCCTCATTTCACTGCAGTCCTGTTCTTCAGTGCCTACTACTTTCCTTTTCACTTTTATCATGTTTCTTGACCGTCCATGCTAATTCATTGTTCCTATGCGCAAGGGATCCAGCGCGGGGACGCACCTTGTGCATAGAATGTGCGCTCCCTTAACAACATACTTAATGGTGCCTTCATCCTTCCTCTATCAACATCTTTGTTGTGGTAAGGGGAGCTGAAACTATAACTTATAATCAATCATGCGGAATTATGTATCCCACTGTCATCTCCAAACCTTCCTCCGAATACAGTATGTACAGAAAGATAGTTGGAAACTGTCGAATGCCCCTATTAGCTGCTCAGGTACCCGGGTTCCAAAACCGCCTAACTTTGAAGCCGTTTTGTGACGCGTTTAAAAATCGGCTCTTGGTACCGTAAAACTTTCGGAGCGTCGTATCCGAACAATTCACACGATGCGAGATCCTGAAGCAAATTACGACGCTCTTTGGGTTGAAATGAGAGACATTCCCTGGAAGCAGCCGCGTGTGGGGGTGATGATGTCATGTGCCAAGTTATCTCCATTGAGCCAAACTTTCCTACAGCGAAAGTTGAAGTATTCTGTGGCATGTGACAGCACTGGTCGACTGCGAAGAATGATTTCCGTCGCCGTGTGTAATTTAACAGCAAATTGGTTACTTAATTTGATTCTTAAAAGTTTGGATAAGATAAATAAGTCCAATTGAAGTATTCTGTGGCATGTGACAGTACTGGTCGACTGAAGAACGATTTCCGTCGTCGTGTGTAATTTAACAGCAAATTAGCGACTTAATTTGATTGTTAAGCTTGGATACGATAAATAAGTTCAGTCTTACCGTGCTGCAGGTCAAGGACTGAAGGAATTAATGGGCACTAAAAATACAGAGAAGATGTTGACTTGAGCGATTAAAGCGATGCAATACATGGCCATAACGAAGTAAATTCGAGACGATGTGATGCAGGTGCGGTGCTTAAGATTCTGTGGCGGCCGCTGAAACGTTCCTAGCCTGCACAATGGCTCATTTTCCAAACCTGAATCCGGTTGCGACGCGATGCTAAAAACTCGCCTCAATGCAGCCAATCTTGACGCTATAAGTTCCTTCCAAAGACGTTCTTGCCGTGGTCTTTACTTACAGACGTACGCAGTGCAGCAAGACGTGCAAGAAATGGTAAACTGAGATAATATCTCTTCAGGAGACACTTCAGAAAAAATGTCAACCCGAGTCAAAAATAAAGCGTTGCTGCAATCAAGAATTGCCCCCTCCGGAGGCAAAAATGGTAGAGAAAATCGTCTAAGTAGAACAATCAAAGCTCCGTCTACTTCAGCCAAGCTCTTCCATTCCTGTTGAGAAATTTTGCATGATCAGTGAGGAATTCAGTCCTAACCTCGGCAGTAAATCTCACCTCCCATATAACCTGATATGCAGCAGCCCTGGTAATTCAGCGCTTACGAGCAACGAATTACACCTTGAGACTAGGTATGTGCCCATTGCCGCCATGATGGCCCTTCCTGGTGGAGTAAATGGCATGTGTGAGAGTGGAGCGGCCACCAAATTATATGTTCTCGCGGCCTGAACACGCTTATATGCCTACGAGTGTTTGCACACGCGACTCAAAACCGGTATTTTTGGCGACATTTTACCTGGTTTCCTCCTCCTCGGGTTGGGTCCTTTCAGTAGCAGCGACCGTCGGTGCCCCTGTGTGGAGGCGACATCTACGGGGTGTACCAGAATATGTACTCAGACTTAGACTGATGATTACAAATGTAGTTTTTGTTTTGGTTTCAGGTGCAACTAAATTCGCTTTTATGACATTTTAGTTTCTTAAATTTAATGTTCTTTCTTTTGATTTAACTCATTAGACTTGTATTTATGTATATGTAACTGATGCGGCAGTTGGCTACATTTCATTCTTCCCAACAGAGATGCGCATTTCCAGAATATATCCCAGTGAATCTTTCCAGAATATTTTCCCAGTGAATCCTTCCAGAATATTTTCCCAGTGAATCCTTCCAGAATATTTTCCAGTGAATCCTTCCAGAATATTTTCCAGTGAATCCTTCCAGAATATTCTCCAGTGAATCCTTCCAGAATATTCTCCAGTGAATCCTTCCAGAATATTCTCCAGTGAATCCTTCCAGAATATTCTCCAGTGAATCCTTCCAGAATATTCTCCAGTGAATCCTTCCAGAATATTTTCCAGTGAATCCTTCTAGAATATTTTCCAGGGAATCTTTCCAGTATAATTTCCAGTGAAACTTTCCAGAATATTTCCCAGTGAATCCTTCCAGAATATTTTCCATCGAATCTTTCCAGAATAATTTCCAGAATTTACAGTAAATCTTACAGAATATTTTCCAGTGAATCCTTCCAGAATATTTTCCAGTGAATCGTTCCAGAATGTTTTCCAGAGAATCGTTCCAGAATGTTTTCCAGAGAATCGTTCCAGAATGTTTTCCAGAGAATCGTTCCAGAATGTTTTCCAGAGAATCGTTCCAGAATGTTTTCCAGAGAATCCTTCCAGAATGTTTTCCAGAGAATCCTTCCAGAATAATTTCCAGTGAATCCTTCCAGAATACTTTGCAGTGAATCCTTCCAGAATACTTTGCAGTGAATCCTTCCAGAATACTTTGCAGTGAATCCTTCCAGAATACTTTGCAGTGAATCCTTCCAGAATACTTTGCAGTGAATCCTTCCAGAATACTTTGCAGTGAATCCTTCCAGAATACTTTGCAGTGAATCCTTCCAGAATACTTTGCAGTGAATCCTTCCAGAATACTTTGCAGTGAATCCTTCCAGAATACTTTGCAGTGAATCCTTCCAGAATACTTTGCAGTGAATCCTTCCAGAATACTTTGCAGTGAATCCTTCCAGAAAACTTTGCAGTGAATCCTTCCAGAAAACTTTGCAGTGAATCCTTCCAGAAAACTTTGCAGTGAATCCTTCCAGAAAACTTTGCAGTGAATCCTTCCAGAATACTTTGCAGTGAATCCTTCCAGAATACTTTGCAGTGAATCCTTCCAGAATACTTTGCAGTGAATCCTTCCAGAATACTTTCCAGTGAATCCTTCCAGAATACTTTGCAGGGAATTACAGCAGCGGCTGCAGATCACTCTGCCAACAGGGGTCTCTCACACCGTACCAGAGAACCCAAGCCAGGAGCGCGCGGCCCAGCCACCGCAGCACACGCAGGTGCCGCAGGCGGCTCGTGGGATCCGACGTGGCCATCAAAACACCGAATGGATGTGAAGTTCACAGCCGTCGTCCTCAGGGGGTCTACAGCTCCGCCCGCCCTCAGCTCCTGCTGATGTTGCTGTGCCAGAGTACACGTTCCCTACGAGGTCGTTTTTGTCCTGCGTCCCAATCTGGGGCGTTGTGCTACCGGAAAAAAATACATCCGTACTTTTCTTTCGAGACGAACGAGTGTCTGTTTTCATGAAGAGTCGTTGAGTTGTGAATCCCGACTCGGGTACAGGGGTGGTGACTCGGGCACAGGGGTGGTGACTCGGGCACAGGGGTGGTGACTCGGGCACAGGGGTGGTGACTCGGGCACAGGGGTGGTGACTCGGGCACAGGGGTGGTGACTCGGGCACAGGGGTGGTGACTCGGGCACAGGGGTGGTGACTCGGGCACAGGGGTGGTGACTCGGGCACAGGGGTGGTGACTCGGGCACAGGGGTGGTGACTCGGGCACAGGGGTGGTGACTCGGGCACAGGGGTGGTGACTCGGGCACAGGGGTGGTGACTCGGGCACAGGGGTGGTGACTCGGGCACAGGGGTGGTGACTCGGGCACAGGGGTGGTGACTCGGGCACAGGGGTGGTGACTCGGGCACAGGGGTGGTGACTCGGGCACAGGGGTGGTGACTCGGGCACAGGGGTGGTGACTCGGGCACAGGGGTGGTGACTCGGGCACAGGGGTGGTGACTCGGGCACAGGGGTGGTGACTCGGGCACAGGGGTGGTGACTCGGGCACAGGGGTGGTGACTCGGGCACAGGGGTGGTGACTCGGGCACAGGGGTGGTGACTCGGGCACAGGGGTGGTGACTCGGGCACAGGGGTGGTGACTCGGGCACAGGGGTGGTGACTCGGGCACAGGGGTGGTGACTCGGGCACAGGGGTGGTGACTCGGGCACAGGGGTGGTGACTCGGGCACAGGGGTGGCGACTCGGGCACAGGGGTGGTGACTCGGGCACAGGGGTGGTGACTCGGGCACAGGGGTGGTGACTCGGGCACAGGGGTGGTGACTCGGGCACAGGGGTGGTGACTCGGACACAGGGGTGGTGACTCGGACACAGGGGTGGTGACTCGGGCACAGGGGTGGTGACTCGGGCACAGGGGTGGTGACTCGGGCACAGGGGTGGTGACTCGGGCACAGGGGTGGTGACTCGGGCACAGGGGTGGTGACTCGGGCACAGGGGTGGTGACTCGGGCACAGGGGTGGTGACTCGGGCACAGGGGTGGTGACTCGGGCACAGGGGGTGGCAACTCGGGCACAGGGGTGGCAACTCGGGTACAGGGGTGGTAACTCGGGTACAGGGGTGGTAACTCGGGTACAGGGGTGGCAACTCGGGTACAAGGGTGGCAACTCGGGTACAGGGGTGGCAACTCGGGTACAGGGGTGGTAACTCGGGTACAGGGGTGGTAACTCGGGTACAGGGGTGGTAACTCGGGTACAGGGGTGGTAACTCGGGTACAGGGGTGGTAACTCGGGTACAGGGGTGGTAACTCGGGTACAGGGGTGGTAACTCGGGTACAGGTGTGGTAACTCGGGTACAGGGGTGGTAACTCGGGTACAGGGGTGGCAACTCGGGTGGCAACTCGGGTACAGGGGTGGCAACTCGGGTACAGGGGTGGCAACTCGGGTACAGGGGTGGCAACTCGGGTACAGGGGTGGTAACTCGGGTACAGGGGTGGTAACTCGGGTACAGGGGTGGTAACTCGGGTACAGGGGTGGTAACTCGGGTAGAGGGGTGGCAACTCGGGTACAGGGGTGGCAACTCGGGTACAGGGGTGGCAACTCGGGTACAGGGGTGGCAACTCGGGTACAGGGGTGGCAACTCGGGTACAGGGGTGGCAACTCGGGTACAGGGGTGGTAACTCGGGTACAGGGGTGGTAACTCGGGTACAGGGGTGGTAACTCGGGTACAGGGGTGGTAACTCGGGTACAGGGGTGGTAACTCGGGTACAGGGGTGGTAACTCGGGTACAGGAGTGGCAACTGATACAGGAAGAGGGTAACACCTATTAAGTTTCCCGTCCCTTGAAGTTGCTTATTATACTGCAGTAAAAATATATTTTACAATTATCAGAAGGATCCAGAATTTCAAGAATCACTAAACTGACGGTGACGAACATTACTGCAACAGATGTACTTGAACCGACAGACATGAAAAAGATGTCCTGTTTCTTGGACGTACGGACTCATTATTATCAATGCGAGGTTTTTGCAGCGCTAATGACTTTCTAGAACGTGATATAGAGTTTCCGAAGCAGGAGACGAGTTCCATGGCTCCCAATCGCAGTTGCTTTCACTCGAATGCAAATTGATTGTTCGCTAAATCTTACGAGTTGTTGCGCTGAGCGAATGCTTTAGTGGATTTGTTGTGTCAATATCGTTTTAAATAAACATTTGTGGTTTTTCTTCCTTATTGTTCCTTATTGTTCATTGTTTATACCTATTTATTCAAGAGGAATTACTAATTTATGGAGGATGTTCGTGAGCAATTAGACATCCAGGAAATTTTACCGAGCGAAAATACAATCCTACCTAAAGAATCGTGCTTTTCAGACAAGGGACTCGACACTTTGAATGCGGCAGGTAAAACTTGAGTGTAATATTCAACTCAAATTTTAAGCCAATTGTAGCAAGCAATGTTGAGATTTGAAATATTATATAAATCGTGCTTTTGCCTAGTTTTAAATAAGAATTTATGAAATTTGAGTTTGTGACTACCGGCCGGTCAGCAGTGTTATAAAAATTCAGTAACCCCGGGGGCTCAGGTTGCAGTCTGAGTGTTGAGAAATTTGACTGCAACATTGCTGAAGTTGCTCATTTACTTGCAATTAGCACTCCCACAGCATTTACAAATCAGACTCAGGACTAGAATATTATTTAGATCAACATCGATTAATTTGCAATGCCAGTTCAGGATAGCGTACTGAACACCGTACCGACGACGGTGTCACAGAATCACGCCACCAAAATAACTTCGCCCCTAAAGCACCAAGACAGACTCCCTTTCTACACGTATTTCCTCTCTGAATTTAATGGTAGTCGAACAGCTTGTTTCGAGTAAGCCACTATTTGTTTACATAATTTATAATTAGTAAACAAATATAATTCAAAGTTCAGTCCTTAACACGTTGAGTGCGGCAGGTATAAGTGAAGGTTAATATTCAGCCTGAATTTAAAGTGAATTTTAATAGGCAATGTCGAAAATAGCAAGCCTGAACTGGATCGTGCCTGCATCTACAGTAACCTAGAAAATATTTATTTTCTAAATTGAGGTCGTGAAAATCTAAAATTTCTGAAAATTGAGGTTGTGACTTCTGGTCGGTCAGCAGCATTATGAAAATTCCCTCAGTGACCACCGGTGGCTCACGTCGCAGTCAAAGTGTTAATCAGGCAAAGCAAACGTACGGGTCTCTGTTAGAAACCGCTCTTTCGTGGTTACCGATAGTCAAAACCTTCCAGTAATTACGGCATTGTATTCACGAACTTCAAACCGTGACTTTAAATCAGTTCATTAGCATTAGTAAACAATAATGGTTTCTAGAAAAGAGGACTACAAAATAATCAAAATCTGGGAGTTAAACAATGATAATTTCTCAACGCGGCGACAATGACAACGCAGATTAACAATGACAAATTCTATGTACACAAGGAGAATTCGTAAAATTGGGCAAGTAAACAATTTATAGACACGATAACTATTAAATAATGCAAAATTCGGAAAGTACATAATGTCTAGACACGGTGAAAATGAAATGAGCAAAAATGGGCAAGCAAACAATATCTATCCAGACGATGACGATTAAATAGACAAACTTGGGCAAGTAAGCAATACCTAGACACACAGTAGTCTATTAAATAGGCAAAATTGGGCAAACGATTAAATAAGTAAAGATTAGATTATTAGTTAGTTCAAGCCTCCCTATCCTCAACGAATGAGATCCAAAGAGAGGAAGGAATAAGGCACCATTTAGTATGGAGTTAAGGGAATGCGGAATCTATGCAGAAGGGGCATAGAAACAGTAAGATGAGAAAGAAGTTCATGAAACAAGATCAAAGTTGAAGAAGAAAATAGTAGGTGCAGAAAATACACGACAGAAGTGAACCGAAAAAAGATGGTCCGTAACAAAACAAAAACCTACTCTATTTTAACAAAAAGAAAGACTACCTAACCTTTAGCTCAGGCCCTCACATTGTCCCCCTGGGAGCGCTAATTCCCATAGATGCAATAGTTGTGTCCCCCTCAGGGGATTAAATAAGCAAAATCTAACAACTTCACAATATCTCGACACAGCGACGATAACACGTAAAATTGGGCGGACTGAAGCATGCAGGACATGTTTCAGAGAAACGCTGGGCAACGGTCACCCTGTGCCGCACGCACGCCTAGTGCATCGCATGCCGGCCAGCTGGGCGGTGACGGGCTCTGCATGGCAACTCCTTCATTTCATGCTGGACGAGCCGCTGCAGCTCTGCGCTTCGCACAGCCCGCAACATGCTCCAACTCTGATATCAATGCATTGGACAACCCGCACCATCGCTATAACTCTGCTCTCAATGCTTCAAAGTACAAGCCGCAACATCGCTCTGGGTTCATTTCCAACCCTTTTTCTTCAAACTTTACAAAGAGATTCCTCGGAAAGCGTGTCTACTAGGTTTAAAATAGAGGTAGTGTCGCGTATCTGTATTACCTTACATTAGTAAGGCATGTTTTCAATGTGTGGACTTTCATAGAACTTTTCACAAGTCGAGACATTTGATTTTATACTTGATCAGACTGATGAGTTAGTTTCAGCCCCACTCACCTGAACGATGGTGTTCAAAGGGAGGAAGGATGAAGGTACCATTTAGTATGAACTTGAGGGAATGCGGAATCTATTCACAAAGTGTGCTCCCGCACAGGACCCTCTGCACATAGAAATAGTGAGTTGAGAGGAAAGGTTAAGAAACAAAATAAAAAAAGAAGGAAGTAAGAGGTGCTGAAAAACAGGACAGCGCTGAACCTAAAACAAGATCCGTAAAAAAAAACATTTTTTATTCCAACAAAAAGAAAACTTGCCTAACTCTTAGCTCGGGACCTTACGTGTTTCCCCCGGGAGTGCTAATTGCCATACACACAATAGTTGTATCCCCCTGAGGGGATATTCGATTAGATTGTTAGTTTTAGCCAACTAGATTGTAAGTTAGTTTGAGCCTCCCTGAACACAAGTCCACGAAAAAGGTGTTCCAAAATGAGGAAGGATTGAGGCACTAGTTAGTATGGAGTCAAGGGAACGGGGAATCTGAGAACAAGAAGTGTTCTCACACATGACCCCCTGCCCATAGAAACAGTTCGGAAGAAAATTCCCGAAACAAGTCGAAGAATGAAGTAGAAGGTGCTAAAAGTTGAACAACATAACAGTATGCGAACCGAAAAACAGGTGAATCACAAAACAAAAACAAAAACTTCTTACTTCAACAGAATGCCTAGCTAACCTTCAGTTCAGGACCTCCCATCTTCAACCTGCGAGCGCAAAGTCCTATAAATACAATGGTTGGTAGCGAAGAAGAAATTGTCGGCAACCATAAAATTGAATATTTTTTGCACCAAATGTACTTATAATCAAAGTACGTTTTTCAAGACGTCACGTGCTGGCAAACTGCTTTGCATATGCAGCGCAGCAGTTATGAAGCATGCGAAGAATTCCGTGGTCAAAACAAGGAAACATCAAGCTACCTCATGCGTTACGTGCCTAAAGAAAAAAATTTGCATCCGAAAAATGAAGCTAAGTATTTCAGATCTTCGAAAAAAATAATTTTTTTGGTGTTGAAGACATTTTGTGAGCTGGTTACATAAGGCAAACGTGCGACGACTCCTGTGTTTAAGGAGACAATGTTCAACTTAAAACAATGTTCGCCTCCTCTACGTTTGGCGCTGAAGAACATGAAGTGTAACACGACTAATGCTCCTGGAAGTAAAAGCTTTCTAGAGGAAACAAATAGGTGAACTCAGTTTAGATTATTAGCTAGTTTAAGCCTCCCTATTCGCAACAAGTGCGATCCAAAGAGAGGAAGAAGGAAGGCATCATTTAGGATTGAGTTGAGGGAAAGCGGAATCTATGCAGAAAGGGCATAGTAACGGTAAGTTGAGAAATAAGTTCATGAAACAAGATCAAACTTGGAAAAGGAAGTAGTAGGTGCTGAAAAACAGGACAGCAGTGAACCGAAAAAAGGTGGTCCTTAACATAACAAAAACATTTTATTTCAACAAAACGAAGGCCTATCCAACTCCCAGCTCGGGCCCTCTCATTTTCCCCCTGGGAGCGGTAATTCCCATGTATACAATAATTGTATCCCCCTGAGGGGAAAGGCTGACTCAGCAGCTTTGCAAAATAGCCGAGGGCCAATTTAATGAGCTGAAGACCTAAAGCACAGGATTGGTCGCACGTTTGCATAATGTAACCAAATCGCAAAATATCACAATCGGGAGTAAAATTCATGGAACATTATTTTTGTTATTTCTAATATTATCAATATTATACACGACGTTTCATCACCAAAGATGGTACAAAGGAGTTTCATCGGTGTTTCGATATTCCCCTGTTCAATGCATGGAACATGTTAACTGGTTTGATAAGGCAATACATTTTTTTTCATATTTTCGAACACTGTTTGTTCAGTTGTTTCACATTTTACACTGTTCCCAACAATGTTGAAAAAGAATTTCAAAATTGGTCAGATGGTGAAATGTAACAACCGTACATTGATCACAGAATCAAAACAGCACGAGTATGAGGTACGAAACTGAGCATAAAGTTCAACATCACACGTACCGGCGTTATGGTTAGAGATCATTCCACCCACTACAAGTCTGACGTTTCTCTTCACAGAAAACACAAACCCTGAAAACATGTTTCTTGTCGTTGAGCGCTACGACCAAGCGCTCATTCTAGCGGGTGCGTAAAAAGCGACTTGGTACAGAAGCATATAAAACAAAATTCCGTAGGACTTTTGAAAAACTCGCCCGTCAGCCAGTTCGCAAGATAAGAGCGCTAGAGAGACCCTCGATTGTCTGGACGCTCCCACTCGAGTCCCCTGGCAGCGACACACTCCAATAGATAAACGCAACACCATGAAACTCGACTCATTCTCTCAACTTTGTCTTTTGTATAGGAGCAGCGAGCTTAATCAAACGCTAAGGGCCGCGCGTCTAGCGCCTTAGACTCGTAATTATCGTAGTAGCTTAACAAATCAAATATAAAGTCACCCGGAAAATGACATTTTTTACGAGTTCTCGAAGCTGAACTTTGAAATACCTGCAGCAGAACAATGAACTTGCAAGACTCGTTCCATGCGAAACATTCATCAAGGAAAATGCTGGAGCGTCCATTCAATACGCTGCATTTCGTTAGCTCTTCGCGGAACTTCCTGGTGGAGTTAGTTAACTTTTAGTTGATTGAACGGCGGTTGTAGGTACACTCATCTTAATTAACTCCAGGCGCTCAGAAGGGAAGTATTCTCTCGTATTATGCATTGCTGACTGCATGCAGCAACGTTACTTCGGTCGGAGTATGAAGTGTGATATGAAGGCGCGATGATCCATCGTCGCCGTGTTGCAAATGAAACTAAGGCGTTTGGTGAAGAGGTGAATCGGATAATATTGAAGAGAGGAATTGGATTCATTGATTATACACTAATTTTAGCCTCCTTTACCCCAACAAAGATGTCCAAAGAGAGGAAGAAAGAAGGCACCATTTAGTACGGAGTTGAGGGGACATGGAGTCCATGCACAAAGGGAGTTCCCGCGAAGGATCCCGTGCGCATAGAAACAGTAAGTTAAGATAGGATTTTATGAAACAAGATCAAAGTTGAAGAAGAGAGCCGGAGGTGCTGAAAAACAGGATAGCAGTTGGGGAATGGAATAATGGTGAAGCTGAGAATTGGATATTGTGTCGCAGAAGTGGAGACAAATACAGGGCGTGTACCTCGAAATTCGTTGACTTAGAACTTGAACCACAATTACCTGTTTCCTGTGCTAGCAGCAAGCAACCTCACTACATAAACTCGTGATCCCATACCAGCGTGAATTGACTTTTTTCATGAGAAAACGAACATATACGTGTTCAATCAATTTCATTTTTCGTAAAGCCATCGAGTATACTCGTCAATGTCTCAACCTTCGGAAGCCAACCATACGTTGTGTTTGCTCGACGGTTCTTAGCGTTTGTAAATAATTCTACGTGAATAGGCATATTCTTGTTTAGTCGCACGTGTGGCAAAAGTGAAATAATTCGTTAAAAAATCAATTGGGCCTCCCTAAATAATTATTTTTGATTGCCGACTCGGGGCGCCGGTGCCCAATATTCTAGGTGACTATGGTGAAGGACCGAAGTTAACTAATGTCGAGAGGCCTTAGAAATGCTCGCACTCGTCAAGCACACTTAAAAAAATTTTTTGCCACAAATGTCCAATTTCTCCTGAGGAAACACTCCTCAAACAAAATTTGGCCAAAAAATACTGAGGAAATGATCCTTTTGCGTCGTCAAATGCTGCATGGCTTATGGCCAAATTTTCCTTGACAACTTAAATTTATCTGGAAAAAATATGAGACTTTTAACCAGAAACAGGCCTTATTTTACCCCGAAATGTAAATTTTCCTAGCTACATATGCGAATTTTATCCAAAAACGGGCCAACATGGGAGAATATAGGAGCATTTTGTGACCTAGCACTCGCAAGTCATTTCGAGGCCTCAGGCGACCGAGGGCTTCGATATGCTCACCTCCACAAAAGGGGAGTAATTGGCATGATTATATTTCTAGTTTATATACACTGCACTGAAAACTGGGAATTGCGCCGCTTTTTGTGGTAAAGGAATAAAAACTTGCAGAAACGAGTTCATATGTCTGTAGTAAAAACGAGGCTACAAAAAGAAACATCGGCCTTCATTTTTCACATTCATTGTACGTTCATCGTTGGAGAGAGCGCTCGATTTTTTTCAATACACATAAGCATTTCAAAGCTGGTGAAACTTCCCATGTGAAGATAAAAAGATAGTTTCTAAAATATTTTGCAAGCCCTCGACCTTCAGAACCTTTTACTCGCTACCGTCCCTACTTCTTATGGTTTGTGAATCAACTTAGAACCTTTATGTTATGAAACATTTAAAAATCAATTTGGTTGTAATTTATTTAGTGCACCAACTTTATGGGGTTCTGAACGGTTTATCTCTTCTTTATTTCTTATAACATCTACCTTCATTGAACTGGCACTGGACGGGTCAAAGATGAGAGTAGATTATTAGTTAGTTTAAGCCTCCCTATCCGCAACAAAGGCTATCCAAAGAGAGGAAGGAAGAAGGCACCATTCATTATGGAGTTAAGGAAACGCGGAATCTATGCAGAAAGGGCACAGAAACAGAAAGCTAAGAAAGAAGATCATGAAACAAAATCAAAGTTGAAGAAGAAAGTAGTAGGTGCTGAAAAAACAGGACAGCAGTGAACCGGAAAAGATGATCCGTTACAAAACAAAAACCTATTCTATTTTAACAAAAAGAAAGCCTACCTAACCTTTAGCTCGGACCCTCACATTGTCCCCCTGGGAGCGCTAATTCCCATAGATACAATAGTTGTATCCCCTGAGGGGACCACACTGCAGTAAACTTCAACAAAGACATAAGGGCACAAGTTCGACAAGAAATATAGCAGAGGAGCACGTTTATGAGTGTGCCGTGTACGGCACGTGGGGCAGTTAAGAGCCAATGAAGCTGAGCAAACTGAACTGATGCATTCATCAGTCTTAAATTTTTTTCAAGAAACGAAAAAGGCGGGAATATTCTGTAGCGTTCAGGCGCTGGGTTGACAGGGCCACAGAACACTGCTTATTCATCGACCACTCAACACATTGACTACGTATAGCGTTATACAGTATGTCATATAAAAACCCGATCCGAGTATTTATTTTCCCCTATCGGTAATACCATCATAAGAATACCCGTATCAGTGATACCATCATAAGAATACCCGTATCAGTGATACCATCATAAGAATACCCGTATCAGTGATACCAGCATAAGAATACCCGTATCAGTAATACCAGCATAAGAATACCCGTATCAGTAATACCATCATAAGAAGACCCGTATCAGTAATACCATTATAATTTTGCTTGAAATTAAATGCTCACGGTATTCTTATGATGGTACTACTGATATGGGAAAATAAATACTCGGTTCGGGTTTTGTGGGACATGCTGTAGATGTGTGTGGTACTGGTTTTATTGCTCATTTACGTGCCGCTGCAAATGAATAACATTGCAACAATTTCACTACCTACCTTAAAACAGCTTTTAGAGTACTAAGTGAAATGTTATCATGCGAGTATAATTCTCATGAAGGATTGAAATGCGCTCGAGCCTTACCGACGGTTTTCCAGTCCTGCTATCAACAACCTAATCCAACCAACCAGAGCAACCGCACAAACGTAGTCTACGTGGTAAAAGTTACGGTCAGCAACGTTTACGCACATAACTCGAACACAATAACAGCAGAACAGCCAACACGCATGAACTTCAGATGGGATGTGCCCTCGATGACGTATTCAGTAACATCCAGAGGCTGCCAAAATTTTCTGCCCGAAACAGCTTTACAAATGCTCTACCGAACGCGCATTTCTCCATACTTGCAATACGGAATAGAAGCATGGCACGGAACTGATAAAAATAAAACCAACAAAATTTTTACTTTGCAGAAAAGAGCTGTCAGAGCGGTAAAGAACCTAGAATATAATGCTCACACAAATGGTTCTTTTAAAAATTTAAAATACTTAAACTTTCGGATCTCTACAAAATCTCCATCTGTAATTTCATTTACAAAACGTTAAGAAATGATGGCGACAATAGCCTAAGACAATTATTGACTGCGCAAACTGGTCATCACAACCAATTGACCAGAAATAGAAGTAAATTCATGCTTCCTTATTATTCGAAGGCCCGGTCGCAACACAGTATCCTCTTCGTTGGAACCAAAACTTGGAACTCTATACCTGCAGAGATCCGTGAATGTAATTCGTACAAAGTATTCAAAAGACATCTTGAGTCTCACTTCCTATCAGAATACTAGTCGTGTAAGATCACCGTGTCAAAATCTTGCCTCCTACATGTAACTAATGATATCATAATGTAACTTGCCTTGGGTACCATAACCAATCTTCTATCTGCTCTTGAATAGTTTTATCAAACATACTGTTAGATATAGCCGATTTGACCTATATTGTAAAATACAGCATAAAATATCGAGTTAATTATCTCAATGATCAGTCTAATGCGAAACTAGGTTAAGTGAACTAGGATAAACATTTCTGTACACCCTAGAATAACGTGATGGTAGGATGCCGTAGAAGTCGCTGAACTTGTTCGGGCCCACAGGTAGCTATACTCAAATTTGACCATTGTACTAGACTTGAGAAAAATTCTACCTCTCTTTCACCTGTGGTAAATAAATTGTTTTAAATTGTTTAAACTAGAGCACCTGAAATGATAGCGAGCGACAGTCAAAAGCGAGGGTCATATCAAAAGCCCATGATGGATGGATGCACTTATGCATGCTGTGTACGCGGAGCAGTCGTCTGTGTGGGTACCGAGATGCGAGCGCAAAAGCAAGCAGAACAGGGAATGCGATATGCCGTCACCGCTCGCCACTGGTGGTAACAAACCTGTTCTTGGGGCTAGCTCTCGCTAAACATTTCACTGAGCGTTCACGTAATCCCCGAAACCCACGCATTAGCGCCCAAACTTGAGCAAGCTTCGTGAACGTGGCACGCCGTTCGAGGTTGCCCACGTATTCCGTAGTAAGTGTTCACCCGCGAGATGTTATGAAGAGATGTAGAGTGGTCCAGCATTTCTGCGAGGGGTGTCTAGTTTCGGGGTGCCGGCGAACATGCACCACCATATTTGCAGCTGCAGCAGCGCCAGCCTGCGTTTCAGATACCTGTTTTACTGATCAGTCTTCAGTTGTGTCTCGGACAGAAAAAAAGCATTCCTCGAAAACTTACGACAGCCTCATCCGACCGGGAGATAAAGCCCATTGCTCCGTCGTGCGCTCAACTTGCGGCAAGCGGCTGAACGGGCGCTTAACTACCGGAGTGTGTGTGAGTAGCGCTCGGCATACTTGTGTGAGGCGGCATACTTGTGTGAGGCGACCCACTGTGTGCCTTGCTTGTGTCCCACTGCGCATGTTTCACTCGTGGAGTGCCACATACAACACTGCGTGTGTTGGTGTGGCGTGCGATACTCTAGCGTTGGTTGCTGTTGTAGAACTCAGCGGCCAAAGTCCCAGGAGGCCAAAGTCCCACGAGGCCAAAGTCCCACGAGGCCAAAGTCCCACGAGGCCAAAGTCCCACGAGGCCAAAGTCCCACGAGGCCAAAGTCCCACGAGGCCAAAGTCCCACGAGGCCAAAGTCCCACGAGGCCAAAGTCCCACGAGGCCAAAGTCCCACGAGGCCAAAGTCCCACGAGGCCAAAGTCCCACGAGGCCAAAGTCCCACGAGGCCAAAGTCCCACGAGGCCAAAGTCCCACGAGGCCAAAGTCCCACGAGGCCAAAGTCCCACGAGGCCAAAGTCCCACGAGGCCAAAGTCCCACGAGGCCAAAGTCCCACGAGGCCAAAGTCCCACGAGGCCAAAGTCCCACGAGGCCAAAGTCCCACGAGGCCAAAGTCCCACGAGGCCAAAGTCCCACGAGGCCAAAGTCCCACGAGGCCAAAGTCCCACGAGGCCAAAGTCCCACGAGGCCAAAGTCCCACGAGGCCAAAGTCCCACGAGGCCAAAGTCCCACGAGGCCAAAGTCCCACGAGGCCAAAGTCCCACGAGGCCAAAGTCCCACGAGGCCAAAGTCCCACGAGGCCAAAGTCCCACGAGGCCAAAGTCCCACGAGGCCAAAGTCCCACGAGGCCAAAGTCCCACGAGGCCAAAGTCCCACGAGGCCAAAGTCCCACGAGGCCAAAGTCCCACGAGGCCAAAGTCCCACGAGGCCAAAGTCCCACGAGGCCAAAGTCCCGCGAGGCCAAAGTCCCGCGAGGCCAAAGTCCCGCGAGGCCAAAGTCCCGCGAGGCCAAAGTCCCGCGAGGCCAAAGTCCCGCGAGGCCAAAGTCCCAGGGGGCCAAAGTCCCAGGGGGCCAAAGTCCCAGGGGGCCAAAGTCCCAGGGGGCCAAAGTCCCAGGGGGCCAAAGTCCCAGGGGGCCAAAGTCCCAGGGGGCCAAAGTCCCAGGGGGCCAAAGTCCCAGGGGGCCAAAGTCCCAGGGGGCCAAAGTCCCAGGGGGCCAAAGTCCCAGGGGGCCAAAGTCCCAGGGGGCCAAAGAATGAGTTTCACTTCACAGAAATTTAGCACTTCAAAGTTTTTCCTCTAGAGCACCTGAAATGATAGCGCTGCCAAGACCAACAGCCCAACTAGATCATTAAATTATGCCAACAATCGTCGGTACGTACTTACAAGAGATTCAACAATCAACTAACGATAATGATTCCCGAAAATAAAAACAGGTGTGAAGCTTTCGCTCAACTACGAGCAGAATTTTATTATTGACCTGTCTTTTGAATAACTGACACATTTCAAAATTTGAGAAATTAAGGAATTTTAGGACTGAAGGCTTTAAAATATTCAAAATATTTTCGGCATTTTCCTGTAGGGACGTAAGCGCGTGCCCAGAACCACCCAGAACTGCCCAGAGCTGCCCAGAACTGCCCAGAACTGCCCAGAACTGCCCAGAATTGCCCAGAGCTGCTCAAAACTGCCCAGAACTGCCCAGAATTGCCCAGAGCTGCTCAAAACTGCCCAGAACTGCCCAGAATTGCCCAGAGCTGCTCAAAACTGCCCAGAACTGCCCAGAATTGCCCAGAGCTGCCCCAGAGCTGCCCCAGAGCTGCTCAAAACTGCCCAGAACTGCCCAGAGCTGCTCAAAACTGCCCAGAACTGCCCAGAGCTGCTCAAAACTGCCCAGAACTGCCCAGAGCTGCTCAAAACTGCCCAGAACTGCCCAGAGCTGCTCAAAACTGCCCAAAACTGCCCAGAGCTGCTCAAAACTGCCCAGAACTGCCCAGAGCTGCTCAAAACTGCCCAGAACTGCCCAGAGCTGCTCAAAACTGCCCAGAACTGCCCAGAGCTGCTCAAAACTGCCCAGAACTGCCCAGAGCTGCTCAAAACTGCCCAGAACTGCCCAGAGCTGCTCAAAACTGCCCAAAACTGCCCAGAGCTGCTCAAAACTGCCCAAAACTGCCCAGAGCTGCTCAAAACTGCCCAAAACTGCCCAGAGCTGCTCAAAACTGCCCAAAACTGCCCAGAGCTGCTCAAAACTGCCCAAAACTGCCCAGAGCTGCTCAAAACTGCCCAGAACTGCCCAGAGCTGCTCAAAACTGCCCAGAACTGCCCAGAGCTGCTCAAAACTGCTCAGAACTGCCCAGAGCTGCTCAAAACTGCTCAGAACTGCCCAGAGCTGCTCAAAACTGCCCAAAACTGCCCAGAGCTGCTCAAAACTGCCCAAAACTGCCCAGAGCTGCTCAAAACTGCCCAGAACTGCCCAGAGCTGCTCAAAACTGCCCAGAACTGCCCAGAACTGCCCAGAGCTGCTCAAAACTGCCCAGAATTGCTCAGAACTGCCCAGAGCTGCTCAAAACTGCCCAGAGCTGCTCAAAACTGCCCAGAACTGCCCAGAGCTGCTCAAAACTGCGCAACAGGGGAGTGTGACAGACGCTGTACAATCATTGAGTGCCAAAGAGTGATGGCCACCGCCAGAAGTTATTTACCGCTCATTCATCGATATGTCCCTGCTCTATTCAGGAGTCCTTAATTATGTTAGGCAGGTCAGGTTGGTGGTACGAGAAAGAGGAAAACGGTGTTTCTTCACTTCACGAGAAAGTGATTGCTCCAAGATTTCAGATTCAGAGAGGACTCTCGCCTCTATCGAAAAGCCCGTAAGCAGGACAGCATGTCCGGTTGATGTTGGGGGGAAGGGGGAAGACGGAGTTCCTCCACTTCACGAGAAAGCGACTAGTTCCAAGTTTGTAGAATTCGAGTGGGATATGCACATCAACTTCTCAACGGAACTATGTCGCACAGGATAAAGAGGGTATTTCCCGCCTGAACTGTACAGCTCTAGCACACTTGCAAGTTAACTAACCCTTTCCCGTAAAAGTGGATTTCAAAATCCACTTTCATGAACAGCTCTAATATATTTTATTCTTTGTTTAATTCGTGCCCCAATGTGTTCTTCGAAGTTCATTGTCGAGTGGCAGTCCCTTCCTCGTTGTTATGTCGGCGACAGTTTAGTGATGGTGGTTGTGATAACAGTAAAATGAGCACAAAATGCGGACGTTAAAGGGTTAAGATTTATAATGAAAAAATGGATTCGAAGAGCGGTGCTGCATCGTGTCACGGTGAACAGGCAATCGCTCGTAACATGACACTTCGCTCAGATTAGATTATAAATTGCTTCAAGCCCGCCCGCCTAACCACCACAAAGGTGTACCCAAGAGAGGGAGAGAAGCCCTATAATATAGCGTCTCTCCTTAAATGTTTTTATGCTGTTTTGTGCGCAGGGAGTTGGACCACACGTTGTACATGGAAGCTCCGTTTCCACAATTTCATGCATGAAATTGAGGAAACGGTAAAAAGTGTGTGTCCAACTCCCTGCGCACAGAAACAGCATGACGTATATGACACAAACAAGAGACGATATGAAGACAGGAACAGGAGACACCAAAAACATGACAGCAATGAAATGAAAAAAGACGATCCGTAACGAACCAAAAGCCTACACTATTTCACGCCTACCTACCTAACATTCAGCTTAGGACCTCACATCCTCCCCCATAGGAGCGCAAATACCCATGGAAAATTATGCGTGCACAACTGTGAATGAACCTCAAATCGGGGAGATATTACCTTCTCTCAACTCTCAATCTGAATCATAAATATAATTTGTCACTTGCATCGTCCGCAGCAAGTGCCGTGAACTTGCAGTACATACCTTACGCTCATAATTCACTACATCATTGCATGACTGTTGTAGCTCAAATATCGTGATTTTCCAGGAGAAGCATTTGCAGTATCCACGTCGTATAACGTCAACAATTTTATGTAAATCAAATCTGGCAAATTGCGGCCAAAAATGCACTTAGACTCACGACATTTCTGCCAGGAAACGCAGAATTAATTTAGCATTCTAACAAACATTGTTACTCAGTACTTGAAGTTTTTGAGTTATGACAGTGTTGCAATGATGCAGCTATAGATGTATGGATCGCACGACCAAGTGTATTTATCCATGTTAACTATTCTTTATGTTTGTTCAAACAAAAATAAATACAATACAAGCCAAGAAGGTGTCTTAAAATTTTTATTAGGTAGCCAAATTTTATTAAGAGCGCCCTACAATTTCATTAAGATGGAATCCGTCTCCCTTTGTAATGCTTAGCGCCTCCTGCAGAGCAGAAGTGTCTCCCGCAGAGCAGAAGTGTCTCCCGCAGAGCAGAAGTGTCTCCCGCAGAGCAGAAGTGTCTCCCGCAGAGCAGAAGTGTCTCCTGCAGAGCAGAAGTGTCTCCCGCAGAGCAGAAGTGTCTCCCGCAGAGCAGAAGTGTCTCCCGCAGAGCAGAAGTGTCTCCCGCAGAGCAGAAGTGTCTCCCGCAGAGCAGAAGTGTCTCCCGCAGAGCAGAAGTGTCTCCTGCAGAGCAGAAGCGTCTCCTGCAGAGCAGAAGTGTCTCCCGCAGAGCAGAAGTGTCTCCTGCAGAGCAGAAGTGTCTCCTGCAGAGCAGAAGTGTCTCCTGCAGAGCAGAAGCGTCTCCTGTAGAGCAGAAGTGTCTCCTGCAGAGCAGAAGCGTCTCCTGCAGAGCAGAAGTGTCTCCTGCAGAGCAGAAGCGTCTCCTGTAGAGCAGAAGTGTCTCCTGCAGAGCAGAAGCGTCTCCTGCAGAGCAGAAGCGTCTCCTGCAGAGCAGAAGTGTCTCCTGCAGAGCAGAAGCGTCTCCTGCAGAGCAGAAGTGTCTCCTGCAGAGCAGAAGCGTCTCCTGCAGAGCAGAAGTGTCTCCTGCAGAGCAGAAGTGTCTCCCGCAGAGCAGAAGTGTCTCCCGCAGAGCAGAAGTGTCTCCTGCAGAGCAGAAGCGTCTCCTGTAGAGCAGAAGTGTCTCCCGCAGAGCAGAAGTGTCTCCTGCAGAGCAGAAGCGTCTCCTGTAGAGCAGAAGTGTCTCCCGCAGAGCAGAAGTGTCTCCTGCAGAGCAGAAGCGTCTCCTGTAGAGCAGAAGTGTCTCCCCACACTCAGTACATGCAAGGAAAGCCAACACGCGACCAGGGAGGAGTACATGATGCAGTGTCGCACATGTCACCCTGCCCAGAGCAACCCTTACTATCTCGTGCGCATGGACCTGAATGTAATCTTACACTATTGTATTTTTGGTGGGAAGCGTGCATACTTCTTCGCTTGGTCATGGACTACACGCGATCGTATGGTCTGCTCCACAAAGTCTGGCACCTAACTACAAATTGACCAAATCCATTTTACCCTCCCCCAAAAGGTGTAAACCAACTAGAATTTCTACTGACTTTGCCTCAATAATGAGTATTTATGTACTTATGACGCATCCAAATATCATTACTGAAATATTAATTTCGGATACGCCAGAGTATTTCTCTTTACGCCTAAAAAAAATATAAATCCTGTCTGTGCATTTGCTCGCCCTAAGGCAGTGGTCCTTTCCCTTGCTGGAGGTATTAAATCCTACAAGTTTCATACATGCATTCATCGAACATTTTGTAGTTGGAAAAATTAAAAATGCTTTACTTTCTTCACATTCAAAACGTATGTATGTAACTATATACTGTATTAGTGCACAAACTGTGCCATGCCAAACCCGGGGGCTCGACTCGCCGAACCCCTGGGGTTCGATCGAACCCAGGTCAAGAACCACTGCCCCAAGAATATTACAATCAGAACAGATTCATCTTTGTGGCAAGAAGCCAAATCTGACATTCTGCGCTTTCATTGGAGCAATACCGCTGTTCATACCAAGTATCACGCAGCACCTCCGAGGTTTCAGCAAGAGACAGATACCATCGGCAGGATAAGCAGCGCGACAGCACGGCAATGAACACGTTTCTAACGCCTACCGAAGCAACGCACCGCATACTGACCAGTGGCTTCTTTGAAGCGGCGGGTGTGTATAGCGAGTCTTCACTACTGCGCTCTTGTGTGCAATGGATAAGCTAACGCGGCTGCAGATTCAATTTCTCATTCACGTGAATGATGCAATTGATAAGAAAGACGTTTATCTTCAGTGCGCTGCGTTTCAAGTGAAGGCCTGCCTGCTTTCTGTGGAGTTCAGGGCCCAGTGCAACTGCCTGCCGCGTCTCTGGGTGCAGCAGGCAGCGTTGACACTACCGGACACGGATGCAAAGGCTTCAAAGTGGGGAATAAAGTCTACGCATCTACTGTAGACTTGACCTACCAATCTACGCATCTACTGTGTACATAATCTACTAATCTACGCATCTACTGTGTACATAATCTAATAATCTACGCATCTACTGTGTACATAATCTAATAATCTACGCATCTACTGTGTACATAATCTACTAATCTACTCATCTACTGTGTACATAATCTACTAATCTACTCATCTACTGTGTACATAATCTACTAATCTACTCATCTACTGTGTACATAATCTAATAATCTACGCATCTACTGTGTACATAATCTAATAATCTACGCATCTACTGTGTACATAATCTACTAATCTACGCATCTACTGTATACATAATCTACTAATCTACGCATCTACTGTATACATAATCTACTAATCTACGCATCTACTGTATACATAATCTACTAATCTACGCATCTACTGTATAAGTAATTACGAATGAACTAATCCACTAATCTACTGACTACGTATTGGTACGCATGTGTGCCACTTCGTGAATGGTTCGTTTACGTACCGGTATAAATGGGTATCATTTCAATTGTTTCACTAACTTCAATTAGAACACATTATAGCACACAAGTTAATATATTATAGGGGAACTATATATATCACGTTTTTAATGCAATCGAGCAGTAAAGACCGATTTTCAATTCTTCTACTACCAACCTAACCTTACCAAAACAACCGTGCCAACGTAGCCAAAGTGTTTCACCTGTTTCTTGAATTATATTGTAAGTCAAAAGTTGCTAGCAGTTTTATAAATACCAAATATTAATAATTTGGGTCCAATAATGACACTTTGACTGCGGCAGGTAAAATTGAAGTTTACCATTCAACTTAAACTTACAGTCTGTTGTAGTAAGCGATGTTGAAAATAACTAACATTGCTATGGCTAAGACTAAATATCAACTTACACAACTACGGGATTAAATAATTTATTGAAAAGTAGCTCACACATACACAGGAAACATCAGTGTTCCTAATGAGGACGTCTAAAGTAAATATCGTATTCGGACGAAAGCAATAACGAGGCTTGGTACAGAAGTGCAACAATACCTGCATTACCACGCCTAATTATTAGCCTACCGATTCCGTGTCGAATGTCGACATCGAGTACATTTTTTCAGCAACACATGCAGAACAGGCATGGATAAAATTGTGAAAATAAAAAAAGAACATGCATAATGAGCACTTACCTCTACCACAAACTTGCCATTAGCTCGACAAGTTTTTTCAGAGTACAAAACATCAAAGCCTTGAGATTTTGTGTCTTCTTAAAGAAAAAGCTGTCTCAAAACTGCATCCTGCTTCTAGGTCCTCTCGGCTCTTTCAGTCTGCGTCGAATGTCCTCGATCTTTCAATTTAAAGTTGGTGTGGTAGAGCGCAGAACACACTTGAAAAAGCCGTTTGTAATGACGACAGGCTGCAAGTACCTCAAATGCTCCAAAAGGCGGATCTTTGACGGACGATCAACCGATAGCGGAAGAGGATTAACATTCTTTGGGCTAACACTTACAGTGAATTTTTTTGCCCTACCCCAAAATGATTTTTTTAAAGGATGCGATATGAATGCGAGCTATTGCTGCAATACCTTATTCTAATCAAGTCAGTTGCCAAGTAATTTTCTCATAAAATATTATTATTGTTTATACGACGTTCAAGTCAGTCCTTAATTCAAGTCACGGTATTCTCACAAGTTTAATAATTGAAAATGAATAAAAATTTAACGAAAATTCAACAAAGCTGAGCAAAGCTATTTCAGCTTGTGTAAAAACGATTTAATTAAATAAAGGAGAACAATTTTAGATAGAGGTAAAAAAGGCGAAAATTATCGTGCGTAAATATATTCCCAAATTCTTTCGAACATTATCGGCTGCAAACATTTTCGGGAGATTCTCCAAAATATTTAGAACATATATGAACATTTAGTCCCAACATGCACACATTTTAATAAAAAAAAGACGGCAATCTGTGTAAGAGAAATACAAAAAATAGTGAGTGTTGCGTGAGGCTTGCGGTGTCGCAGCAAACTTCATTTTATTATTTGTAAATTAGTTTGTGATCATTCTGTAGAATTTTCTTTGCGTTGTCATTAAAGCTAAAAGAATTAACTCTAACGTCTCCAGCACCAGTTAAGAATTTTTTGCTTGAACTCTGTAATTACCAACACATTAACTCGTCAAGTAATAGAGTGAAATCCCTTTATTCTGGCTGTAAATTTCGAATTTTATTCCTTTAATACGCAAGAAACGGAATATTACCCAACATTGTTAGACACCAAAATTGAATATCAATAGCAGAAAACATCAAAGCCCGATTTGATAAATATATTCAGAACTCCTGCCAGTTCACACAAGCCTCTAGATCACGGGTTCCCAACTTTTTTTTTCGCCCAGCACCCTCAAAAAACTTCATTCGAACTTCGCACCTCCTTGAATAAAAATGCCAACATATAGCCAATATCCTAATATTTACTAGAAATTTTCTCGCACCCCCTGAAATATCATCTCGCATCCCCAGGGGGTGCGAGCACCCCAGGTTGGGAAACTCCTGCGGTTGAGTGTACATAATAGACCCCAGCATGAGGAACTCGGTAGCGCCTGTTTGTGTACATGCGTCTCTGGGGTCTCGAAAGATGTTAACCAATAACTATTATACCTTAAAATGAAACTCGAATATATTCACAAACTTGTTCAGGTCTATCATTCATTCCAACCACCCCTCTAAGATCAATAATATTTTTCGAATTCCTTAGACAATGAATCACCTGTCCACGATTTACTTATCATCTTGCGAACTTTAGCTAATACGGATAAAAATCCGACCTAGTTATTGAATAAATACGATATTTTTGCGAGCTATGAATAACTTGTGTTATGCAAGTGGTCAGGGTCAGTTTTGGTCAGTGTGTTATGCAATGAATAAAACGACCAAGAATCCTAGTACACGCACTCGAAGTGTAAAAGTACAACAACTAATTACCACTATTCATTCATACCGTTCAATTCCCGCGTTTTGTTGTGAAAATATAACAAGTACGAAAAACATTTCCTCCACCTAACGAAGTCACCTTTCTTCACTGGGTGAGGAGGATGATCCCTAGCGTTCATGACAGGAGCCTAGTGTCAAGGCTGATCGAACAAACAACAGGCCTTGAGAACTGGCATCGTCACAGGACGTCATGATGTGTGACGTCATCAATTCGGTGTCGGCTGGAGTAGTCAAGTGAGAAACTTTTAAGATATTCGTGTCGAAATAATGATCATTGTACAGTTTTTAAATCAACTTTATAAGTCAGGCACTCATAAATTCATATAATTTTGGGAAATATTCAAATGTATGTCTTATTGAGGAATAATTGATTTATTTCAAAATGTTCAATGCTTCCGATGAGAAGCTCAGAAGCGCCAGTCAGTAGCTCATGATGCTCGGGAGCGTGTGAGGGTGTGCGGTCCGTGCATTGTGATATTTTGTTTATATCCCGACGCTGTCGTAAGGTGGGTGTAACATATTCACTCAATGGACCCTCAGTACGAGTTTTGTTATAAATTTACCGTGCCGCTGCTTCTTGTTTTTTTTTAGTGGGCTCGTATTCATTTCTCCGATAGTCGTCATTTCTATGCGTTGAGTGTTCAAGCAATGAAGGTTGTGTTGAGCAGAGGCCGGCGCAATGCAAGCCTCAAAACCTGATCTTCACGTCCAGCATTTGCTAATTCCTTTCGCGAAAGTCACCACTGATTAATAAATTAGCGCTTTTCTACCTATGTGCGCGCAATTTATCGTTGATTTTCACTGTTCCATCTGTTTATTTTATCGATTAAGTTTTTTCGATGGGTGCTGTTGAGGGTCTCGTTGGTGCTAACCGTGAAGTCCTGCAACCTGTGCCATTCAGGAGTAATTTACCGAGCAATTAACTTAATGTCACCACAAACTCTCATTTCATCACCATGAAAGGTACTATAATTCAGTGTCTTAGACACGTTATAAAATTTTTAAAGTTGAATTGTTCGGTTGTGCATCATGTTTGAAGCAATGTATAATTTAGTATTAGTAGCATGTTACCTGTTTCATCAGGGATTTTTGTTTGAAGTTTGATGATTCAAAAAAAAAAGGGGAACATGGGAATTATTTTATTGTTATTGAGTTTCTGACTTAAATATAGCTAGTTAGCACAAAAGATTAGTATCCTACTATCCAGGGAAGAATTTCAGGGAACTGTTTTATGCCTGGACACAATGGCAAATTGGAACTTGATGTCGCAATCCAAAGAATTTCTGTGAACTATTTTGAAGTACCTTATAATCAAAATTGGCACCATAAACTGGAACAAATATAACTTAAAATTAGTTTATAAAAGGTTTCATCATACAAATAACCGTTATTATATGGATTTTTCCTTTTATACATAAAAGATTAAACGTAGACTGGATCGAGTGATAGGAGCGTTGCACACCTCCTTAGACCATGTTTTGAAATGAACTGCGTCTGCGAGACCGCGCTGGTGAACGAATGCGTTGCAAGGAATCGTCATTCATCGTATTAAATGACATTTTTATACCATATATCTTGCTTTAAATGGCCTTCAAGTTATTTCATTGTAAAAAGAAAACTTTCAGCTTTAGGATAAGGTAAATTTTTTAGTCAAAAACTCCTTCAGAGTAATAGTTATTCATTATTGTTCCCTGTGAACGAGACGGGGAAAAATACCTTAATGCTATTCTTACGAGAATGATTCGCTATTCGGCCTTGTACGAGACACAAATTGAGCTCGTTCATGATAAATGAACTTCCGAGAGTTCCATTTGCTCCGGAGCGCTGTTCCTTCCGCGCCGCAGCTACCCTATAGCAGCTTTATGCATGGTAGAGTATATTTGCTGTTGAATAATTATATGATTATTCCGTTTTTCCTTTAGAGTTTGTAAATATTCACATATTATTTCGGTTTGTCTTAGAGTAAGTTGTATGATACTCTTTATAAATTTCGTTTTAATTAATCACGTCATAGAGTTAAAGAAAACCAATTTCTGCCAATCAATTTGGTGGCTTAAAATCAAATATTAAGCATTAGGGCTAAAAATTGTAATGTGAGCAAAGCTTGACATTTGAAATGACAGTGGGTGTCATGAACAGGTATTTGGGAATGATTTTCTTTTGTTGTTCATTAATGCAATTAACGGTTTTTAAGTATAAAATACACAAAGATAATTTTGTAAATTAATAAAATCCATCTCACAGATAATTTCAACATTGATATATGTGATTCATTGTAAATTTATTAGTTATTTGATATCCAATGAAATTACTCTACCGAAGTTTTTACTGGATACTTCTCGATGAAGTTAGATGACACAAGAAAAGAAGAAAACCCGTTCATTTCAAAAAATTGTGATATATGAGATGCTTTATTACAAACATATTGGGGTGTAAAGATTTTGTAATATAAAATGTCCTCAATTGAACTCATAACAATTTCATACATAATAAAATTATGAATCACAATCATCGTTAAACAAAATATTTAACATGACACTAGTGTTCAGTAATGCCAGTTGATACATGTAAGTTACGATAACATATTTCAAAATTCAATTTTGAATGTTCTACGAAAATTTCCTATATTACAGTTTTTTGTTCTTGTTCAATGCCAGAGGAGAAAAATTGTTTGAAAAAATACAATTAATGACTCTAAACATGTTTTGCCATTTGTGGAGACATTGAGTGTTCCATTTACAATAGCAACCAGTGCTTTGATATTTTAAGTGACCACTGACCAACCCATCCACAGTCATTGCTCTGACGCTAATTATTTATAAATCGTGTCATTAAAATTTTGAAGGTTGAAAAGTGTGGGTGCGCTGAAGCGTTTCTACTCACCTTTATTCTGATTCGGTGAGTTTGCCAATTGTAGTTTTTTACCTCTTTTATTCGTAAGTAACCAATGTTTCAAGAAGATATTAGGCAGAATGTGCAGCAGTTGTGTAACTAGTTTGCAGATTTGTAGTCTATATATAAGTAAATACGCATGCCGGTGTATTGCCTAACGTTCTGAGGACCACAAAATTATTATTCATTATTATTATTATTTTACCGGTTACTTACGCAATACAAATGAGGTTTTGCTTGCTAGTTATTTATATTCCTGTGAAATATTTTAACAAGATTTGAATGAAATATTATCGCGTAAAAGGCCTGTTAGAAAAACACGCAACTAACTCATTATTGTCAGTCGTGGTAGTTTGAGTTACATCAAAACAGCGCGTCATCGTAAGAAAATTAATTTTAGAGATATATTTTACATGCTTTCTCTATAGTTTTTCTTTGCTATGAGAAGATTAACTGTGCATAAGAGTTTGATTATAAAAAAAGTAATTTTTGACGTTTGGTCCTCAGGAAGCTCTTGTAAGTAACAGCTTAAATGTCAATAACACAGTATCAATTTTTTGAAATAAATGCATATATTTTCAAATTTTATTGTGTTTCACACAACGACGAGAGAAAGCTCAGAACTTTTGAAGGATTCGTCCGGATTTGCGAGAAAAAAAAAAAATAATGAAGGCATCTACGGATGCTTTATTTCCAATTTCAAGCCTGATACATATCACCTTGTACATTGGATTTTCAAATGCCTTACAACTAATGCCAGGACGCCATGACGCTTTCCCCCGGTCAGGACCGATACCCATTTCAGACACCTGGGTAGAGTGGGGTATTGTGCTTTGAATTTTTCTCCTATACCCAACAAAGAAAATCGCCATCCAGCGCCGGAACTTCAAACCCGCGTTTCCCGCACGGCGGGCAGGGCCTATTGACACACGGCTAGGACGAGCAAAGACAAAGTTGTACAGTGCACGAAAAGCACGAGTAATCGAAGAGTTGAGATTCTATCATTATCAGTGCTTTGCTGGTCTCTCTTCGTTTTAAGATGTTTTTATTTTCCAGAACATTGTGTTGAAGCTCATAGAACTCAAATGATTGATATTGCTGAAGAAAGATTCGAAATTTTGAGTATTACGTAAATTAATTTTGAGACTAATTTAGACAAGCACAATAGTTTAACCAAGTGCACGGAGGTTAAAAACATTATTTAAAAAAAAATATGGTTTCTACGGAGGTTTACAATATGGTATTACCAAACATCGTAATAATGAGAAAGAATATCAACAAAATGGATGCAAAATAGCTATTTATTGCTTCAGCAGCTAGCTTATGCTAGCAACATTTTAAAAACCAATGATGGTACTTTTCTACCATCGCTATTGGAAATAAAATGTTTTTCTTTTCTTGTTTTCTTTTTTGAGTAGTGAAATTATTTCACTACGTGTTTTGTATTTTGCGGGTAGTGCTGTACGGTACGTAGCGGTCCATACTGCAACCGCAGGTTAAGCTATTCGGATTTTGGAAGCCAAAGTAACGTTTGCACGACTGTTGCGTTAAGACCTTCATGCAGTGCACTTGACTACGAGCAGGCTAAATTAGACTTCTTGCCTGACGCTTGTGTGAGTCTCTATCATGGTACCATGGTCTCTATACCGTGCTTGGGTAATCCTGCGCCCTTTTTTCCCATTGTAATTTAGGTGTTTTTGCGGAGTGTTTAGTTGGCAGAAGAACTACGATCTCGTGTAGAGAGACGGCTCTCGCAAGACACGTCCTGAGATTATACGTGTTATGCTATTATACTTGCCATGTTTTAAATACATTGTTACTTGTCCATCCCGCACCTAACCCTAGTGTCTGGGCCTAGCTATTTAGCCTGAATAGCTTACCCTTGCCTGGTCAGCATCCTGACAGATCGGCGTCCTAGTGGTGAGACAATTAGCAGGCTAGTTTCACTCCAGTGACTCCACTTATATTACTTCAAAACTTAACTGAATTCAATACTTGAAAACTTTCAGGAATATCCAAACATTCACTTCTATGTACCTGGTAGCCTTATAAATTATCCAATGATATTAACCCTATATGGCACGCATTTTCAGTTTTGGTAAAAAAAATTATTTTAACGCAAAACCTCGTTAATAACAGTGCCAGAATGATATATATCGTCTTGAAAAAATTCTACTATGAGTTTGTAACATTTTTCCGGATTGTTGCCTCAAAGCAACATTGTCCCACCGAGGAAGTTTTTGTTTGTCCAGTTTGTTGCTCTAAAGCAACATTGTGCAACTGCGGCAAAAGTATGCAATTTGCTTAGCCAAAAATTCTCACCAAAGACATTTAATCCGCAAATAACAATAAATTATTTTTATTAAAGGCTTTTGAATAAAAATTTATAGAAGGGAAAAACAATGGTATTGATACACAATAATATGCTACAAAAACAAATTGTCAAAATTTCATCCCTGTACAACTAAGGTACATATGAACTAAGGAGTGCAAAACTTGAAGATATGGTGCTCTAGGATATGGTGCGAAGCACAAAAAAAATCGCATTTATGCTAAAAATTTTCACAATTCCACTGCAGCCTCGATATTTGTAACATCCCTTCTTTTCTTCATATTGACAAAAATGACCGATATCATCTAGTCTGACATCATTTGTGTAAGTAGGGGCAGTGGGACCTTTCTTTGTTTTTCTTTCGCAATGAACAAACATCCTCGTTAGATGATTTTCCTCCCTTTAGTTCTTTTGTCAAAGGTTTTCCCTGTAGTAGAAACAGAGATCTTTAGCTTGAACTTGAACATAGGAAGTTGTTTCATATTCGGAATGTTGAGGCACTTGGGTTTACGTCTATACAATAGCCAGGCCGGCATGACCATCATATTCAAAAAATGCCAAAACCATTCGTATCGCTTCTAGAATTTTACAGGTATGATATTCAGAGTCATTAGTGAATTCAACATTAGTGAATCTGTTAGCATTAGTGGCTTGGTTTGATTCTCGTGAATTGAATATTTATTATATTTATCCACCACTTTACTAAGTAGACTTCCATCTCACAGCTCTTTGTAGCATTCAATCGGTTTCTTCACTTCATTGCCAGGGTGGTATTGCCGTCCAGTAAAATCAGACCCATTATAAGAAATTTTAGATGGACCTTTTGTTTTCCATATAAGCTTTCTCCCTTTTATATTTGATGAAAAGGGCTGTGCCTCTTTTTCATATTCTGGCATTTTATTCTCCATCACGTTTTCTTCAAGCATTGCAAGCATTTTGTAGGGCCTTTCTATTTCACTGGCATCACTGTCATCGTCAGATTTTGTATGTTTTCATCTCCTGATTCAGATGGAATAGTAAGCCGTTGAACTTTTTTATCATCCATCACTGGATAAAATATACATGAATTGTGGGAGAACTAGCAAATATATATACATAAATTTAGGGGTGTAAACTGGACAAAATCCCAGTAGTATTGGAGCAGAGTAGAGACTTGCATATTATGTATCTTCAATCAAGGTATATATCTTCAATCAAATATATTTGTATCACTTTTGTTATCTCTATATATGAAAAAAATATGAAAAATAGATAACGAAAGAACTATACTATCACAAAGCTTAGCTCGAGTTACTATGCTAATTCCAGAAAGAATATGCTCAGTTGAGCCGTGTTGCTCTCAAGCAACAAGTAGAGTCCGGTAAGAATACGCTTAGTTGCGCAATGTTGCCCTCAGGCAACAAACAGAAATTAGGATCTGGAAACTTTATTTTCTGATCAAATCATTTCTAACTACCAACACATAGTCTTTAGAACAGTATCTATTTACAGCATAATTTATTTTCATACCTACTCCAAAAACAGTGAACAGCAGGCAAAGAGAAACAACTGTTAGTTTGCAAATTACTTAGAGCACCACTGCAGCACAATCTGTTCCTTCTTGTGCACGTGCTCAACAGAATCTGGTTAGGTGGGCGTTTTGCAGCGGTAGTCTACATCTCAAGGTATTGAGAGAAATCTTATTTGTTTTGTTTCCACAAATAATCTCTGAGACATTAAAGTTTTTTCGGTATGTTGCCTGAAAGCAACATTGTGCCATATAGGGTTAAAATAACAACTATTGATATTTGAATAACTTCTAAGGTTTTTAATGAAATGAACTATTTTTCATGAACAAATTTTGAAATTTTTCAAAACTAAATAGATACGTGAGAAAGTGAACTATTTTAACGTTTGATCAAAATATTTTTGAACTTTTTTCTATTTTATGTCCTGCAATTCTGAAATTACACCCTGCTACTATCAAGCATTGAAAATCTATATTTTGATCTTTTGGTCAAGCTATTTTATCATCAGGTGCATCCTTTTTGATGGTAGCTGTATAGTTAGGGATTTCCCCTTCCCATTTATCATGGCAAAGAATAGCATTTAGAAATGGTATATTTCTTGATCTTATTTTAGTTGCATTATTGTTTTTTTATGTTTATCATGGAATTTGAAAGCATTCAAGCTTCAGGAGGTCAAGTAAGGTAATGTTTGAATGGCCGGACGGTTTGAATCGTCGGTCATTCTTAGTTAATTTTCAACTTTGACGATTGGTAGCAAGCCATAAGACGCTTAGCAGATTGCACCACTACAGGCCTTGTGGGTTGAGGTTTTAGATAGCTACCGAGCGCAAAAATTCAAAATTAACTAAGAATGACTGACGATTCGAACCGTCCGGCCATTCGAAGATAACCCTAGGTGAGGGCATCAAAAATTTCAAGAGTTACTGAATTTCAGGGATTTAACTGAAGTATAAAGAGCTAGCTTCAGCTATATTGTGAGCTAGCCTAAGACCTAGGTATGACTAATATATTTTCAGGAAGTTCTCTTAGGAGTAATTTTGATTAGGAATAAGCATGCAAATTGTTACGTTTTTCCTTCAATATAATATAATGGTTCTAGAAGAAAAAAGATATCATTTGAAAGTTATTCAGTTATGTCTTTAGTGCTGTGAATATAAAGATATATATGTTCAAATGAATACCCTAGAGAAATTATTTAACTTTCACATTGGGGTTAGCTTGAGAAAGCAAGGAAAATCATTTATCTGTGATCTCAAGAGAAATATGTAAGATCCTTAGGCAGGCTTTCCTTTTGTTGGAATAGAATAGATTTTTGTTTTGTTACGGACTGAATTCCCTTCAGGGGGATACAATTATTGTATCTATGGGTACTAGCGCTCCCAGGGGGGCAATGTGAGGGCCCGAGCTAAAGGTTAGGTAGGCTTTCTTTTGTTAAAATAGAATAGGTTTTGTTGTGTTACGGACCATCTTTTTTTCGGTTCACTGCTGTCCTGTTTTTCAGCGCCTACTACTTTCTTTCTCAACTTTTTCTTGTTTCATGAACTTCTTTCCTAGCTTACTGTGTCTGTGCACCTTGTGCATAGATTCTGTGTTCCCTCAAGTCCATACTAAATGGTGCCTTCCTCTTTCCTCTCTTAGAACATCTTTGTCGTAGTTATGGGAACTCTTAGAACATCTTTGGCGTAGTTATGGGAGGCTAAAACTTTCATGTATAATATTATTAATAACAATAATAATAATAATAATAATAATGATGACCAGCATAAATAAATCAAGTTTGAGGCTATGTTGCAATGCACATGCCTGACTACTGGGCTTATTCAATACAGAGATGCATATGACACATATATGTAGTTGAAATGGCAACCTTCAAGGGGTGTTAGTTGCTTGAGGTGTATTTACATGGGCTTATTAGCTCTCTCCAGGCTTCTTACTATGGTAAGGACTCACAAGTTCATCCTAGAGGTGCTAAGTTTTTTTTTTTAGGTGAATGCCAAAACTTTAATGTGTGGGAAAACATCCAACTCAAAATAGCTGAATGTGAAAGCAGTCTTTTGATGGAGAGAATAGTAAGAATTAAATATTGAAAAGTCAACTATTCTGCATCTCAAATACCAGTTATGTTTGACTGTAGATGCAAGGTCTTGGTATTTGATTCAGGTCATAGTAGGTATTTGATTGAAGGTTCAATATTTGACTGAAGTCCTGATATTTTACTCGTGTCCTAGTATTAAAAATGTGCTAATGATTCTTTCAGATTTAAAAAAAATTATTTTCAAAGGTTTTCTGATCTAATTTCAGGCTATTTATCTTTTTTATAAAGAAGTTAAACTGTCTCACATGATGTATCTTCCTTTAGGAATTATAATTTATTGGAATTCCATGCATTACAAACAATTTTGCTCTGTCTAATAGCTTAGCTCTGTCTAATAGCTTAACTAATTGTCTTTACCAATCATTGCACAGCGTTTAAAAAATTGGATGCTAAGAAATTCAGAATTATTTGCTAGGCAATTGATATAGCTTCCTTTTGTTTCAGAAAAGCATGGCTTTAAAAAACTGGACAGAACATCAAATTTTACGTCTCAAGCCAAAGTAAGCTGCATCAATTGCTTAGCAAATAGTTTTAAATTTCTTGATGTTTAATTTTTTTGACTTCATGCATTAATGGGTTAATAGAAACAAAGGCTTATGTGTTCTAATGTTCTTGTTGGCTTTGCTCAGACAATTTGGAATTAAGTTCACAACCTCCTTTCCTTAATTTTTTTGAGCTTGAGTTCTTCATTGCTTTGAAGACAAGGATGTGCATAGTGCAGGTTACCAAGACTTCTTGTACTTCATCCGGGTGTGGGATGGAGGGGCATTTTTATCTTCCATATTGTCTTAATTTTTTAAGTATAGAATCACAACTTAAGGGTTTTTTAATATTTTTCTGTGACCAAATTTTCATTACCTCCCCAGGTCTAGGTGAGGAATAAAAGGCTTTTGAGAGAAAAAAAGAATGTTGATTGAAACTTTGTCATTTCATAAACATAGATGCAGTTTGGTTTGAGGAAATCCAAAAAATGTGGTCTGTTAATGTCTTAGTTTGAGCATTTGTGTTGCTTACTTTTCTTGCTAATTTTTTAGGCCATTTCATGCAGCAGCTGCTGCAGCCTCACATGCAATAAGTGTAATTTTTGTGTTAGATTGGCTCCCAGGGGGACAATGTGAGGGCCCGAGCTAAGGGTTAGGTAGGCTTTCTTTTTGTTAAAATAACATAGGATTTTGTTTTGTTACGGACCATCTTTTTTTGGTTCACTGCTGTCCTGTTTTTTCTGCACCTACTACTTTCTTCTTCAACTTTGATCCTGTTTCATGAACTTCTTTCTCATCTTACTGTTTCTGTGCCCTTTCTGCATAGATTCCACGTTCCCTTAACTCCATACTAAATGGTGCCTTCTTCTTTCCTCTCTTTGGATCTCATTTGTTGAAGGTAGGGAGGCTTAAACTGACTAATAATCAAATCTAATGTCAGATAGGCATGTTTTTATCCTGTAAAACAGTAACTTGAAGCAGTCCAAGTGTGGCAACTCATATGAACACTTTCTTCTACTTATTGTTTGTATGTACATATATGTAGTTCAGTTAGGTCATCTCAGATATTGATAGGCGACTGTCTTTTGTGCTTACCGCTTCCAGTTTTCGTGTCTTTTTGCTGTCTCATTTTTTGCCATTTCTTCCTCTACCTTCCTAACTTGCTGTTCTTATAACTATGCAGTGTTACTTGTGTGGGAACACACCTTGTGCATAGATTTCCTATTTTTTACAGTCCAATTATATGGTCCTTTCTCTTTGCACTCTTGACATGTTTTTTTTTTATGGCTAGGGAGTCTTAAACTAACATAATTTAGTTATGTTATGTATTTGTAGTTGACTTGGTCATTGAGGTTGGAAGGTAGCTGTCAGTGTGGCAAACCTTGCATGTAAGCGTCTTGTCTGTTTCCTTGTATTGGTTAACTGTCTTGCCTTTCAAGTTGCTTTCCTTATCTTTTTGCCAGCTTCAGCTGTCCGTGCTATTACTTAAACTTTGGTGTCACTAGCAAGTAATGACCTAATGGTTGAGGTATTTTCAAGTATCTGAATGTTTAAAATTCAGATTTAACATAAATAGAAATGAGTGAATTCCCTACCACCTTGGGTTTTGTTGTAAATATCTTCTGAACGAAAAAGTTTGCAGTGTTGTTGCTGCTGTTGGCAGTGCTGTATTTTTTGGGACAAGCAGAAGGATTGTGTTGATGGTCGATACAGTATTACTTCATTGACGTTCTTTTGAAGGTAGTGAATGAATGTGTGATATTTTTACCGCCTGTTTGCTTCTGTTTATTTTTATTTCTTTTACAAGTTGAATTGTTATTGACTGTCGATTTTTAGAATCTGAAGAATATTCCTCAAAGTTGATCGCGCTCTCGTAGACTGATGTGTACATTCACGTTAGCGCTCGGACTCCAACCACAATTTTCGGATTATTTTCTCCTGTTCCATGGTGTACAGAAGGCGAACGAAAGAGTTGCAATTCTCGCAGGCTGCCGTTCTGAAACGCTTAGGGCAAGACGAACACGAATTTGAATGTTTTATTTCGCGATTTCTGAAATAAAATAGAAGAATAGAAAATCAACTCATGCTCGCAATGCCGAAGTTGTGATCTCGTATGTTGAACATTTTCAAATTCCCTAATGTAGATAAGATGTCAAATGTGTGTGTGCCTGCACTCAACACTTGCGATACACTTCACCTCATCGTACAACGTTTGCTCGCGTGCCCTGAAGAAAACAAGGGTACGAAACACGCGATTAGGGAGCAGTTATTCACGAATCGTTCCATGCTCTTGTAAAAACCCTATTTACCATTCGGTTAAAAAACGAGGAACTTGGCTCTTATTTCGAGAGGCGCCGTTATCGGCTCGTGTGTATTGCATGCGTATTGGATGATCCATTACGTAGAGCAACAGTGCTCCGTCTGTCTATTAATAGTTTTTTTTAAAGCTTATCGAGTTGCTCGTGAATATCAAGCCAATTCTCGATCACAGAGATGGACTGGTAAAAATTCTGAATCCGTGTGCTTGTTCTTCAGTGGTACGTCCAGCCCCCTTATGTGACGTTAACACTCGAAAAATAATAATGGATATGATGCCGTTCACGAACTCATAGCATAGAGTTATCTAAAAAAGGGAAGTATCAAACTCAATTATCATAGAAGTGAAATGGATCAATGGCAATTGCATTACTTCCGTCTTTAGAGATGGCGCTTTAGACTTGTTGGTATATTATGGGCTTCAGAAGTTAAATGCAGAATTAGTCCAGGTGTTACTTTTAATTTTATTACTACTTGAATGCTTAATTAACAATAAATGGCGAAGTAGTAATCGTAAAAGCTTACTTCCAGCATCTATGGCTGGTGCACGAGACAGTTTGCGATCATGTTTCAAGATCATGTTGGTCAATCTTTCTGTCTAATTCGATGGCAGAAACCTTTATCTCTTACGCGACGTGACTAGTTTGGATTGAAAATTTGAACTTGGTTATTTAGTATCCTGGCTTCAACACTTGAACTGGAATTGGTTAAAACTGAAGTCAATATTCAACTTAAATTTAAAGTTAATTGTGGTGAGCAATTTTGAAAATAGGAAACATTAACTGGATTTTCCCTTCATTTCGCTTTAATTAATTATTATGAACATCGAGTTTGTGGTTACTGGTCGGAGAGCAGCATTATGAACATTCCCCCCGTAGCCACCGGTGGTGCACGTTGCGGTCAAAGTTTTAAGCGGTGTGCTGTGACGTTGACACCGGTCATGTGAAGGTAAGGACGAGTGGGTCTGGAAAGCCCTTCCTATGGCTGGAATTTACGCGCTCATGAGCTTCTACAGAGCCGGAAAATGCTTTAGTGTGCAGCACGCATGGGACGATTTTGTGCTATCAACGCGCGCAATTTCTCGGTATTTGAACGTGCGATCTCGTGATATTTACGGGTTGTGTTATTTCTTCCATGTTATGCAATATTAGGGCTAAACGTAGAATTTAAGGCTTGTTCTTTGAAATGGATGATGAATTGCGGGGTTCGGAGTTGGACATAACGGCGTAAGTGCCGTGTGTGCGGAGCGCAAGAGAATTAAACCCTCCGCTGGTCTGCAGGCCATCACGTATGCCTCAATATATAAAGTGTGAAGCTCAACAAAACATAGTCGCGCGCTGCGTTCGAATAATTTTGAGGTTCACTAAAGTTATTTTTATTTGGAATGAGCGTCAGCCTCCATTTTGTGGAGAATTCGTTCGAGACTCGCAAGCTGCACGTCATTACTGCGACGTGAGTCATGTTTGGTCACTGAGGGAGTTTTCACTATGCTGCTGGCCAACCAGCATTCACAAACTCAATTTTTGAAAGACTCAATCAAAACTAAATGAAAACACGATCAGTTAAGGTTCGGTATTTTCAACATTGCTTGCTACGATTGACTTCAAATCTAAACTTCAGTATTACCTCCCGCCGGCTAAGTGTTAACAGCCACCTCAGTGTTGGGGCGTGCGCTTGTTGCCCGGAGTGGTCTCGTTGGTGAACACAAGCTTTCGTTCATACGCATTACTGACCACTTGGTTGCCTTTTTTGTTGCAACTGGGACATATACCTATAGGATATATATAATCCCCAATGGTTAAAGGTCCTTCATGGATATACATCCCATTTACAATGGGATATGTATATTTCTTATTGGTCAAAGGTCCCAAATAGATATATATATTCCCCATTGGTCAAAGGTCCTTGATTATAAATGGGGCAAGTATGTCTCAATTCAAAAAATAACATTACTGGAATGCGCATACTTTCATACGCATTAATGACTACTTGGTACCCTTCCGTAGCGACTGGGACACATCTGTCTCATTAGTTAAAAGTTTTTGATTAACAATAGAAAATTTGACCCAATTTTAAAAGTTACAATTGAAAAAACCTCAGTCAACCGTATAATAGTATCGCATACAACTCCAAGGCACATTAAAAAGTTACTTATTTAAGCAAGAAAAAATCCGCCACGAAAGGGTTAAACGTAGCTGAAACAAAAGTATTAAATATTTGAAATGGATGACAAGTTGCAGGATTCAGAGTTGTACAAAATGGTGTAATTACCGTGCATGCAGAGCGCCAGCGAAACGAAGTGTAATTTGTGAACGAAACGAAGCTGTGTGTTGACCGACCGCGCGTAGTGGCTGCCCTCATACACGCAGCGCGCTGGGAGGCGATTGCAGCCAGCTGAGCAAGGCTCCACACACGCACATACCGCAGCAAGACAGCGAGAATGTGATGAGTGATGGCGCGACCTTCCTTCTTCCCCCTGGGGGGCCGGTAGTAGCTCTTGGGGAGAACTTCACTCTCGCGGCCTTAGCATGTTAGCGTTGCTGGGAGGCCGCGTGTGCGCCAAGAGATAAATTGCCCATTTGCGTACTGATATAAATGAGTGACACTCCCGTTTCGTGACCTTTTTAAAAAATAACTTATCACACGAAGTGAAATTTTATCTTGTAATTATATTTTTTAGATGTATGAGAACGAATAAAAGTGGGAGGAGGGGGCCTTGAGTGGGAACACCCGTTCCCCTAACTCCATGCGAAGTGGTTTCTTCCTCTTTCCTCTCTTCCGAACACTTTCGGTTGTGGTTAAAGAGGCTTAACATTAACTTATGATTTAGTTTAAATCCGAGACGACTATCCCGTGAAGTGGATAGCAAGTGTGGGTTTGTGTTATAGATAGACTGGTGTAATCTTGCGCTGCTTTCTACTCTACATCACTCCGCTGAGGTTCATAATGTCGTAAATTACGAAGAAATTCACTAACACTTTTTTATTTGAGGACTGTCTTCCAATAAAAAATAAATTGACAGTCTTCCAATTCAAATAAATTGACAGTCTTCCAATTCAAATAAATTGACAGACTTCCAAGAATAAATATCAAGTGAATTTCTCTGTAATTTACCACGTGATGAACTTCAACTGTACATCACCCCGTTGACACGTTCGCTGCCAGTAGGTCTTATGATGGGTTAGATTGTAAGTAGCAGATTAAAGAAAACGGTTTACTGGTTGAAAAAAATAAATCTTTCCTATGAAGTATGAAAACGTAATAGCATGAGGATATTTTACCTAGTATGCTTAAATGTCTTCTAAAAAGACGTTGAAATAATTGAAATGGTGTTCATTTACCCGATACGTAAATGATAAACCTAGTTGTAAATCTGCAGTGAACGCGTTAAATTTGTGTTCATTTATGTCGCGATACGTGAAATGGGTTATTACTAATTAAGCACGTACGCATTGAGGGCTCTCAACCTCCACAAATAAATAATGTTACACCTTTTTGTTCGCGTTTTACCCACATAATGAGCATGGAAAAAGAAAGAATTGAAAGATTAAATGGGTTTTATTTTAAGAAACACGTGGAATAAAGCACAGGGAAATATTTGTACGAAATAATAAAAATGCGCACCAGTGCATGCAAGATGCTCATGATTTTAACGACATTGCAATACCATACGACACAATGAGAAACCACACCTTGGCTGTATAGGCAGATAACTCACACAAATCGTACTTTGCGTACGCTTCGTGCCATCATGAATAGGCTAACATGAGCATGAAATAAACGGGAAAATGCACTATACAACATCAAAGCCTTGCTCACCACTAGGTATTCAAATGAGAACATATAAGGTGAACCCAAGCAACACAAATTACACAATGACGAAAACAGCAAGGTATTACAAATGCAGAATAATAGCGCTGTGCACGATGTAAACTAATCACTTTAACTCAGGAGATCACTTTAAGTTGCGCGCCAATGTATGCACCGCTCTATGAGCCACCATGTATTGAACCTACTCCATAATTACCACCTTGGAGCTCTCACTACTGCAAAACACTCGCACTTCGTGAATGAGTGCTTCACTGATCAATCTTCACCGCCTATTCACTATTTATTCACTGCCGTTTTCGCTGTGGCTGTTGCTGATGCTCAGGATCTCCAGCTCCCGCGCTCTCGCTGCTGCGGTTTGCTCCATCTCCATCTTGACGGCGTCGCTGCCCCATCCGACACCGGCCTCCGCATTGTTGGTGAACCGTGGCTCCAAAATTTCTTGTGCTGAAGTTTCTTGTGATCTTATGATTGACGTCGAGATTCTCCATGGGCTTTCTCTTCACGTTGAGTTGTTGACGTGCTCAGGCAGTGATTCTTTGAGCGGGTGCTCGTTGCAGGGTAACACTTCGACGATACAGTCGCAGTCTCCTTGAGCTTTCGGAGGGATTATCAGCACACACTTCGAGCGGGGTGCTTGTTGCACAATCTTGTCGTTATTGAAGGAGTTAAACATCGGCGTCGATTCTTCGTGTGAAGTCAATCCTGAATTAATACTAGACCGGGAAATGTCGGCATACTGCCGAGACCCCCCGGCACTTGCCCTCTCAAGATTGGCGTGCCTCTTTCGGCGTCACCGAGACTAGAATCCTCGCGATTATTGTCGTGAATTCTTTATATCCGCGTCGCTCTTTTTCGAAACATCCCGATCCTTTGCCGTTTCAGAGCAAGTTCTTCTCTTTTGATTGGTGCTTTTTATCGTTGTCCTGACGTTTTTGATTTCCATTGGCTATGTGCTGGTGCTCGTTTACTGTCCGCCTACTGTCCGCCAACCCAATTGGTCTGTAAGGTGCACAGCTTCGATGACCACGTTATTTCAAGGGTATGATTCGCTGGAGACGGAAGGCTCGCTGTGTGCCACGCCCCTTGTAGGCCGTCGCTGGTTCCCTCTTAGGCTGTAGCTGGTTTGTGTTATGGGACCTTGTGTTTGTGTGCGTGTGTTGTGTTGCCTGTGTGTGTTTGTATTTTTTGGATGTCTGAGCCTTAGCAAGTTTGGCCGAAGAGCCGACCGCCGGGTGACTTTGATGAATGACATCCTGTTACAAGCACTTGAGAACGCTGCCCAAACTGCCGACCCTCGACGACACCCGATACACAACACATTCCAATGCCCAGAAAACACAAGTGTATTTCCCCAAAGTGAAGTATTTCCCTGAGTAAAGTAATTCCCTGAGTAAAGTATTTCCCAAAATAATGTGTTTCTGAAAGTATTTCGCAACATTTACACTGATACGTAAATGATGAATTTGCCTAGTTGTAAATCTACAGTGAACGCGTTAAAGTTGTGGTGCCCTCTGGATTGTGGCATTGCGTGCGTGTGGGGAGAGCGCGGCACTCCTGTAACAAGGGTCTCAACTGGAGCTTTGTGGAGGCATGTCCGTCATTCACGACGGCTGTCATGTCATCCGTGTGTTGGAGCTCAATTTCGTACTCGTGCCGTGAATCCAAGTGAGTTGTTGCGTGTCATAGATCACAGGTAGCAGCTCATGCTCCAGTCATGAACAGCGATATTGAAGCCGTACTTCGATACTTCATCTCTGTGTTGGAATTGCCCAACACTTGTGTTCTGGTCAATGGCATAATAGATGTACGTTTTTGGTGCATTTCCTAACTTGTATTTTGTTCTGATTAATAACTTGCTTTAGCCATGCATCCCGGAGTATTAAGGCTCATGTTGGTCAACTGCTGGCGGAATTTCTTAATGATAAATTAGAATCGAAGAGGTCGTTTGTTCACTGTGATTTTTGTACCGGACAAAAGGTCTTTCAAAGTTGAAAAATTGCCGCTTCGTTTGTACTAGTTACAACTCAAACATAAATTAGTTTATCATTTGTACTCAAGACTCAGATGGCAAGTTTTGCGACTCAGGCTAACTTGCAATCTAATTTACCGGCGTAAAGGATGGCCTGCTTGCACTGGGTTAACTACTTTCTGGTTAAGAATTTCAGGGAAAACTTGGACTTACAAAAGTGTACTCTTGGATTCCTTGAGATATTCAACTAATAGCGTGAAGTACATGAAAAAGTTGGCTGAAATTCTTCTGATTTTTCCTAAACTAATTGAGCTACAACGGTTTAATAGCAGGACGTTACGCATAAGTCTATTAGAAAATGAAAGAAGTGAATAGAAATTCAGAGTATTTTTCGCATTTCAACATATTCCTCAAGAAGGTTATTCTGTTGTGTAAATCCTTGCGCACTACCCATTGGAAATGAGTTAAGTGATAATGTATGAAATGAATTTGCAGCGTAAATCCTTTATTCTTGAATTATTATGGATTTAAATAATTCTTAATTATAATCAGTATACTTAATTTTTCATTATATTTAAATAATAATGCTTAAATATCGAAGTCTGCAAATTTTAGGCACGCGTCTATAAGTTAGCAACGTAAATACAGAATAATTGTAATACGCATGCAGTTTTGCCATATATCAAATATTTCTGTTCGACTTGAGAGCCCCTGCTTGTAAAAACTGTTATGTATCTCAAATTTACATGTTTTACCTGGACGCTTTCACGTGTAATCTCCTATCGACCGGTATACGATCCTTTGAAAATATCCTTCGGTACAGTGCTGCTTGAATACATCAGCGGGAGAGGGAGGCATTGCTGGGCTCGCTCCATTTCCCGTGATGTGACTGTACAAAGCATGATTGTGTCCCACATATGATGGCTTTGTGCAGCCGAGCTACGCATCGCTGCGTCGTGTCATTACCTCAGCGCGTACACGTCTCTCTCTCGCGCTCTGTACGCCGGACCCCCACCACATTCTCCGCTCGCCGGGTCACCACTTCTGCTGCTCCGGCCCTGCTGGAATGTGAACGTGGCGCATCCCTCACTGGTGGTCCTCCGCTCCTATTTGTTTGCTTGTTGTCGTTTTGCGTCCTCCTTACTGGAACATTGAGTTCTTTTTTTGAGTGCGTTGACCGATGTATGTTTTATGCGTCACGTACCTTTGTAGCTGTAGATTTAGTGAACATTTCCAATGCTGTAACATACAAGAAATAACATGCTACGTTGAGGTCATTTGTTCTGAGTGTCACCCCGAGTTCATGTGGTACCTTCATGTCATATGAGATTGTTGCCGTGGATCTGGACGTCTTCCGTACCTCAAGCCCTTAGAGGAGTACAACTCTTATGCATATCTATGAGAATTGGCGCTCCTAGGAGAAAGCTGTAAGCTCCCGAGCTAGGTTAGGTAGGTTTTCCTTCTTTTTAAGTATAATTTATATATATAACATATATTTTTGGTAAAGATCGTCATTTTTTGGTCCACTTCTGTCTTGTTTTTCAAAACATGCTACGTTCTTCAATTATTCTTCCATAAACTTTCTCCCTAACTTAATATTTCTATGCGCTGAATGATCTGTTGTAGTAACACACATTGTGCATAGATTCCTCATTTTAATTACATTCTAGATTGTGCCTTCCTCCTTTATCATGGGAATACCCTTGTTGTGGTTTGGGAGGCTTAAACTAACTAATAATCTAATCTAATCTGCTTTCACTTTCTTTGCCTAATTTAAAGTTTGACTGTTAATGGCTTTTCCGTATTGTATCAGGTGTCTGTGAAAAAGCTTTTGTATCACGAGTGTGAATTAGTGGGAATTTATCTCTCATTGCAGTAAGATTATAACATAGGCTCTTTTGTTATGATGAAGTTGTTCATTGTTTGTGTGATGACATGTTAGTGTGATATCTGTGAACCTTGTCAACTGGTTTTGTGGGTGTTTCAACCATGCACCATAGATTCTGAGAGCTAGCAACCTTGAAGGAAGTCGCGCGTTTGGGTGCGTTCACATACCTATTAGAGATGAATAAAAGGGGCCAGTGTCTCTATTCAAGGTCGGAGTATTGAAATTCCAGTCATTTGCGGTCCTTGAAGTTAAGACTGAGTTCGGCATTTCGTGGTTCGTTGATGTAGTCATTTACGTGTTGCATAGGTTCTAGATGTTCGTGGAGCGCTGTAGTTGTGTTCCTGGAGGTCGTGTGACTCTTCTTGGAATCATCTGCTAACGCGGTCCCCGCATATTGGGTCGTATGTGCACCACCCGGTGAATTGCTCAATAACGGACCGGTATAAATGAATGACATTTCATCTGTTTTACGACCTCTTCAAGAATATTAACTGTTATCATACGAGGTGAAATGTATCGTGCAGTAGCATTTCTCATAGGATACAAGCGTATTCGAGCAGTAAAGTCGATTTCCCAATTCTGCTCCTTACAACTTAACCAGCCGTTGACAACCACAGAAACGCGGCGAACGTGTTGAAGGCATCCAATTTCTTCTGCTTTAAGTAGAGTGAATTTTCGTGCGAGTGCAGAGCTCTGTAAACTGACTGCTTCGGTGATCCTACCTGGCTTCGGATTCCTGCGCTGGGCGAGAGCAGGACAGCAGGGCTGCGTGATCACGTGTGGTGCTTCGTGATATTTTTCCTTCCGTCCACCATTATGTTTTGTTTGTGGTTCACGCTTCTGTGTCGTCTTCTCCCCGCTGTAGGGCTCCGTTGCGCTGGACACGAATATAGAATTCGTCCTTCGGGGTGGAAGAATGCTAGTTTTTTGAACCTGTAGACACCGTAGTTTTTTGGACTTGTTGACCCCTTAGAATTAATTTGATTGAAATTTAGCAATATTTTTGGAAAGTTTTGAATTGTGAGGCTTGAAACAGCAGAAATAAGGCGGTTATCAGATATCTACTTAATTTAGTGAATGTAAAGCATAAAACGTTCGATGTGTTTGTGAGTTCGGTTTGACTCTGAAGCGTTTGTTTGACACTTACCCGTTTATTTTTTCTACTCAAATTACCGACCGGTATTATAACCACATTCATAAGACTAGCTCTAGGCACCAGGTCGTCTCCAACGCCAGATTAGAGACGGAACTGCCACATGGCAGTGAGCTTCAAAAATCCATAGATGAACATTTACTTGGTAAGAAATGTAGCATACGAGCATTTTTATTGTGTACCATGTGGAGTGTGGGGCGGTAGAGGGTTGAAGAGAAAGCAGTAACTTGGGACACTCTGGGGAGACGCATGTCAGCAATGTAGTTCGTTAGTGATACTAGTCGATCGTTACAGTGCTTAACGAACGAGACTTGTTTTTTTAAAGGTTTTCTTTAAATATATTTGTGTATAGAATGAATATTCGTAATAGTTATAGTGTGGGCCGAAAAACTTACGATGTTCCTTTTCTGTGAAATGTCTACGAAGTATAAGAAATTTAATGATTACTTTAATATATTTTTTTCTTTAGGAATATGACCTGGAAACGAGTCGTGTTAGATACTACCGGGTTTTCTTCAAATCACGTTCTTTTTTGATTTCAAATGTTGACCACATTATAGTTATAAACTTCTGCAAAGTGTGTATTGTTCGTCGGCCACGCATTTCGGAAAATTTTGAAGTATATTGTGCCACAAGAATTGCTTAAAAATATATTTTCTCAGGTATATCTACCTTATCCAAGCTAGTGATGCTCGCAGATTTGCTTACAATTTAATTCTACTAGGTTCTACGTTAAAAACAAAAGGGTTTGCCTTCATGTTGTTTCTTCCTAGTGTTCACGATTTTTCCATTCATTTTTATTTTATTTTTATTGCAGATCGAAAAATATGCAGAGAGTAGCGCAAGTCACTTTTTTTGTATCTTTGTGTTAAATGTTGAAAGGTCGATCATATTATCTGAATCCAACCTTGCATCTCTGGAAAAAGTATTTAAATGCAACCTGATGTAGGAAGGGCCCCTCTCCAAAGTTTGTTTTAAAATATAACACGATTCCGTTAGAGATATCTGCAGTAACAATAAATGTTCAACCTTACTATATTTCTAAGAAATCGCATGCATTTTGGTGTATAAATGACATGAGTGTGTTAAGTATTTGGAGAGGCGGAGCGTCGTCGCCTCTCCTCATTTGCGTGAGCCGAGTTGTGGCTAGCCGGGGGCCGTTCATGCTCATTATGTGTATATATATTTCAGGAGAGCTCGGTATGTGAGTGCGGGTCTGTTTGTTGCTACGCGAGAGATGAGTTGGGTGCAGCAGGCGTGAAACATTACCGTGCTACTGTGGTTGCGGTGTGCGCAGCTCTCCTTAACTGCGGCCACTGCAACTCCTGCCTGCCTCGCCACCACCATGTGTGTGTGTCTCTGTCTTTCTCGTATAGCCTATGACAGCTTCGTTGTCACAGCGCAATTTTTCGACATTAGTGTGCTAATGTGGTTTGGTTGGAGCTCTCTCCCCAGCGTGCGGTTGCAGCGCCTTCTGCTCTGAGGTTTTTGACGTGCTATTCTTTCTTTTCGTTGTGTGCTCGCCGATTTTGTTATATTTGCTTATGTGTAATAGGTATTAGTGTATCTTCACTTCTTGCGAAGCGTTATGTTAGCTTCATTCTTCTGGCCAGTAGGGAAAGATGGATGACATACTGCACGTGTGATGTTGATGATGATAGCGAACTTCCAAGTGTGTGCGCTATCTTTTGAGCCATTGTGACGTTATCTGATCTTCATTTCGGTGCTCAGCTTCAGGCGAAAACTTGTGCAATTGGCCATGCTTCTGTTGAGGTTGTGGTTTTCTCAACGACGCTTAAGACTCGTCTGTGCTCAGTATGAAAAATAATGCATAAATTGCGCAATTCTTTGTTATTTTTTATTGTTTAAGATCTGGGAGATCATTGGTGGTCAGTCTAGCCCACACGCTGCATTGGTACGAGTTAGCATCTTTTTTGAGGTGTATTGAGGGTTACTTTTAACATGAAAGTAAAAGTTTTGGCGCTTCTCGGTATTTTTTGAACTTGGTATTACACAATACCATGGTGTACTGAAGGTATCTTTAATTTGAAAGGTTAGGCTTTTCACGGTAATTTATGAACTTTGAATTCCACCGCTAGTGTCAGTTTTCATCTGCGTGCTTGACTAGCGACCACAGTGACAAACTGCCGTGGTACTGACCAGCGCACGCAGCGGCAGTTGTGCGTGAGATATCCTTCATTTTCCCCGTTCTTTCTGAGCGCGGGATTACCCTGTGTATTGTGCGACGTGTTTGCATGTATGTCAGCTGTGGTGTGTTATGAACGGTGTTTCGTTTCATCCCTTAGAGAACACTTTAGTCACTTTTAATTCGCATGTTGGTCATTAAAACACAACATTTCTAGCGTCGATCAACTCGTTGTGATCAAATTTGAATGCCAGACGGAAATATGTCCACATTTTTGGTCACTTTTAATTCGCATATCGGCCATTAAAACGCAACATTTCTAGCGTCGATTAACGCGTTATCAAATTTGAATCCCAGACGGAAATATGTCCTCATTTTCGTGGGAGCTCATTCGGTGCAGTGTGGTACCGCCATCTCGCTTGTCCGTTTTTGCCGTTCTCCATATCCAGCTTTCTCTTGGACTATTTTTTCTTAGTCCTCACGCTACTGATAGCGAAACGCATATGTAATGAGTTAGCTAGCGCTAAAACTGCGTCTTGTACCAACGACTGGACGTTATACTAAATGCTCCCTCCGTACAGCATTCGGAAGCGGGTGCTAGCGAGTTCAACTCATGCAGCGTTGTGAAGATTTTGATTTAGCGAGGCTTTTTCTTATATGGTTGGCTGTAACTCGTCATTGAAACTTGACTCGTATTGAATTTTCCCGAGGACGGACGTTTCATGGATACTTGGAATATTTTACCAATTGTAGTTCATTGTTGTAGTTTGTAATCCTGATGGAAATTATTCAAGCTTTCCGAGTTTGTCAAGGCGCTATTGGATGAGCCACCTTATTATAACCCGTAGCCTACGTATTGGTACATACGTGTACCTTGGTAAATTGCTCATTTACGTACCGGTATAGATGAACAGCAATTCAATTATTTCGCTACCTTTTTTTTCGAAAAGATAACAGCGTATAAGTTAAAATTTTATCGTTTAATTATAATTTTCTCACTTCTCACAAAGAAGGGAAATGCAATCGAGCAGCAAAACCAGTTTTTCAACTCTCGTACTTACAACCTGACCAACCGTAACCGGCGCGCAAACGTGGACAAGTCATAGTAATAGCTAAAACAGTTATTTTTTCTAAAAGTATGCTTCAGTGCGAAGCGTGAACCGCCGCATTTCGTTGGTTCTGATCATGCAGATGGTTTGTGATGCGCGTGCTAAAGTCTTTCCCGGGATTCCCATCCCTCTTAGTTGTTCGTTTTCTTGAGTATAACTGTTGCGGTGGTTCAAGCATCCGCTGATTGAATTGCTTCCGAGCGGTATTTCTGGTCATATGCGAGTCCTATTCATTTGCTTTCCTTCAACATATTTTCAACATCGGGCTCACATATTTTGAGTTCCTATTCCTCGTGATGTGGACGCATGCTCTCTGCGCTGCGCCTATCATTACACTGTCGAGTCCTTCAATATAATCCCTTATCCCTTCGTTGGTCGGTGGAATTGACATAATGCACATCCGTGTTTCCGTTGCCTTGTGTGTGCGCGCCCTCGGGTGGAATACACAGAACTCGACGAGTGAGTCGCAGCATCAAATTACGCCGCATTATCCGCACAGATTACGGCTCGGTGTGCATGTCATTTCACGGTATTTACATTGGGTTTGAAATGATCGGTTTGCGTTGAGCTCAAGTTCGTGCATGCAGCGTTTCCTTTGTATGAGGGAGCGCTCGACTACACGGCAGTTGCACCGCTGGATGTGCTCGGCGCATGTGTCCCGCAGCTTCCGTTTGGTGCTGCTCTAGCGTGAGCTCTACCGCCCTATACCGCCTACCCAGGTGCAGTTTGGGATGTGCAAGTCGTGTTTATCGCTAAATTAAATGCATAGCAATAAGTGATATCCATTAGTAACCTAACCTGACCTCACGCTATAGTGTAGTACACCTCCCGCTATAGTACTGGCTAGAGGTAGATATCATGCTATAGTGTGGAAGACCTCACGCTATAGTACTAGTTAGAAGTAGATCTCGCGCTTTAGTGTAGTAGACTTCACGCTATAGCGCCACGTTCCGTTCTCTGCCGCACGTTCTGTCTCACGACTCACCAAATTTAGAAGCTTTTTCTGTCTCTTTTCTTATCCTTTAGTTATGCTTCGGGTTAGTGGGGGCAATTAGTTTTTTATTTTATCTCTCCAATTTAATCAAAGTTTATTATTCATATATATGTAGCCTGTGTGCTATGAACTGAATAATTTGAATTAAGGCGGAAATTTATTTAGGGATGCCATGTAAGTAATACTCGTGTAGGTAGACTTACTTGACGCGTTTTCGTTATTTTGTTGTACCCTCGACTTGTTAACGTAGTAACTCTTGCTCATTTATTCTTATGCCGTACTTTGTTGGGACGTAAATTCTTATGCGTTATACTCTACACTTTCATTTTCGCGCCTTGCACTTCTGAGGTAATTATTTTTGGCCTGTTGAATTCGTTAGCGAGTCCATTTGCGCTTCGGTTATTTTCATATTCATATTTGTGTGAAGGATGCTATGTGCGTGGCTGGTGCGGTGTGCCGAGTCATAGCAGGCAACCGCCGCCACCGCATCTTGTTCCTCTCTGCGGTTGACCAGTCACGCTCGTTGACATCGCCGCTTTTCTGGAACGTTTCGCTCTCTGATTTGCATCTCGCAGGTGACGGTCTTCCTAAATTAGGGGTTCTCTAGTATTGCCGAACAGGCCTTTTTAGTCCACAGCAGGTCTTGAGGATGTGTGTAACGTTCGTGAAAGATCACCGTAAAACTAGGGTGTGGAAATGCTCCCGTTCACATCAGCATGCTAGTCGAGGGCTCAACGTTGTGCGGTTGAGCAAAGTGACTTTGTTTTTTTTTTTGTGCTGTGATTAATGTGGACCAAGATTTGAATGAAGCATTGCGTGTACGGTACGCGGTGGCATTTTCATGTTCACCGTAGTGTTTCATGGAAGCCGTGGTGTTGATAAATGCTAGATGCGATATTTTTTCACCATTTTTACTAGTTTTTTCTTTTGTTTGCTATTTTTTCAAGTTCTGCTGCATTTTGACCGTACGGTGTTGCGTAAAACAAATAAATTAAATACCGTTATAATCGTGCACTGTGTTGATTGACCTATGCAATTATGTTCATTGTTTATTATATTCAATTACTGAAACCTTTTCCATTGAGAAGCATGCATTTTTTCTTCAGACGACTCATAGCAATTCACGTAAGTGAAGTACGATGTTTTCAAGTCACGTAGAAAACACGGGAGTGCCGTCGCATATGTGTGTGGGTAGGAAAGTATGTGACGGAAGGCTTTACGTAGTTAGGGTTCCAGGGGATCACTTCTCGTGTTTATTGAAGTGCAGCGACAGTCTTGTACAACTCGTGCTAAAATAAGTTTAGCATATTCTGTATAGCATATTTTAACATATTTAGCATATTCTGAAAGTTTAGCATATTTAGCATATTCCCCGGGCATCTTCTGCATAGATTCCCCGTTCCATTAATTTCATATTTTATGGTGCCTACATCTTTCTTCTCTTTGGAACGTATCTTATATGGTTGGGGAGGCTTTAACTAATTTTCTAGTTAATCTAATTTGTTATCAAAAAGTGAACGAGTATTACTTCTTACAATTTTTATGATATGAAAATGAACAGTTTTTCTCGTTTTCTACAGCGTGCGTAGATTGAAATAATGGATGTAGTATGTCACCGCATGTACTGGTTTTCTCATTTAAATTGGCATCACGCACACGACCATTTATCTCACGACGTGCTGTCGATGTACGTGCCGAATTCTTATGACCTATTCTCATCCCGTTAGTTTTCCTAACATAAAAATACAAAAATCTGTTGGATCTAAATAATTATCAAGTTTACTCTTTTTTAGCACGTTAAGTGCTGCGTGACCCACCGGTGGTCATTTCGGAGATTTTCATAATGCTTCTGACCGACCAGCAGTCACTGGCTCAATTTTTACAAAGACTAAATGAAAGCTAAATGAAGGCATGATTCAGTTAATGGTGGAAATTTTCAAAATTTCTTACTACAATTGACTCAAAATTTGAGCTGGATATTGAACTTCAGTTTAACCCGCCGCACTTAACGTGTTTAAAAAATACTTTTTCACGGAATCACTTGTATTCTCATTTCAGAAATTCAAATTTTTGAAATTCTCAATCAATAAAAATGTTCATTTAAATATTTGAAGGGGTTGATCTGTTTGGTATGACTCTCGAGATCTCGATTTTCAAACTCCGCGTCATTGATGGAGTGAGTGCTGGAGGAGGTGTTCGGTATTCTGGTTGGCTTATCCATCTTCGCTACGGCATACATCGGGGCCACCGAATGTTACAAGTCAGCTTTTTGATGTTTGTGGTATGCATTAGTTCAGCAAATTAGTTGGAATCTTTTGCACTTGGGATGCAAAGAGAAGGGCAAGGATAAACGGGTCAACAGTTACCATAATAAAATTGTTTTGGGTTGACATCCATCATCAGCCAAAAATTAAAAAAATTCCAAGTTCCCGAGTTATTACTTGTAACATGAAAACTTATAATTTTTGAGGAAAAACGCACAATGAATAAACTGGAAGCAAAATCTATAAATGCTACATGTAATGGGCAGAAACATTGCTGGTTGTTGAGGGATGTTGCTATCAGTCGAGAGGAAAATGTCATGTAGGTTTCAAGTATCGCTAGAAAAACAAAGATCGCTTGTGTGAAACTATCGTAGCCCTTTAGCGCTGAATAAGTGAATATCTGTGTGTTGCCGATCCTGCTATATGCTGGCCGATCTAACATGCTTCTTCTAACACATGTCTTTTAACGTATTTTTTTAAGTTCTTGTGCAACTGTTCGTGTTACTGGGAATTTCTTTTAAGATATTTGTGAAGTTCCTAACACATTTCTCGTTAAACTGTTCATGTTACTGGGTGCTTCTTGGCCTTCTTCGCTGTCCGTGAAGCGAAGAGTATACAGGTTGTGTGTTGGCTATGGCGACCGACGCATCAAAACTCGCGCCCTTGGAAGTGTTGCTTGAACTGCCAGTTTTTACAGAGTTACACTTTGAGGTATCGTCTTGGCTGTATTAAAGCTGTATTTAAGCTTTTATTTTTATTATTCGAATTAAAATCATGCGTCTTGCTGGCAGCTTACTCTTATGAATGCTCATTAGCAAAGCCAATTTTGCGATTGCGTTGTCTCGCTACTTCCTGTTTTCTAAACCTGTTCGCAGGGGTGCTGCTCCGGTTACTATTTTTTGCCCTGCCTAGTTTTTTCCTACTCTAGACTTTCATCGTGGTTGAAGAATTATTTTGTTGAGGGAACGGTTTAATGCGTGGCCATTCTTCAATGATATACTTTCTACCACACGATTATATCTGCAACGAATTATTTAGTTATACTTACTCTTGAAAATTCTCCAAGTGATACTTTTTTTGCGTATCAATTGTGGGACTGGCTATAGTTAGACTCACCTTCACATGGTCGTGTCAGTACGGTTAGTAGCGTCATTTGTGACTGGCAGTTAACACTCTCTTGGTAGTTTTCCTGTTTGTACGCCTTTGGGGTTCTGTACTCGTTATTCTGCTCTGTAGCGTTTCGCTGAGCTCAGCGCGTTTTTCTTAACTTTCAGGTTTTTGTGATGATTTTGCCATGCAAGCGTAATTTGTGATTTACCTATCAATTGTATGCTCTGCGACAAACCCTATACATATTTATCTTTATATTCCTGGCAGAATCGACCCTCCTACCTTCTAAATGTATCCCATGTATGTTTTTTATGGGGTAATTCTTTGGTGTGCTATTGGTTTTCATCTTATTTCCTGTAAATGATCTTAATTGATTTGCGTATGTTGCATACAGTAATTTGATTAGACCAATGAGACAGGCATAAACCGTAACTTTTAAATTTCTACATTTGTTGAGTATACACAAATGCTCGGGTGAAATTTAATGCTCCCACTTTTCCACCATTACCCATTAAAATTTAGGTGCTAATGAAATATTTCTGGTATACATATATGTGATGCATCTCAAGAAAAGTTATGTGTACTATGTTCTTGATTTCTGAAATGTATTTCTTGTTAAAACATTTTTTCCTCTTGAAATTTATCATTAGATATTCCCCTTATCAACTTTCCATGTGCATGTTTGTGCCCAAGATGTTTCTGGTTGCTGAAATGTCTGGAACTTAGAGAGACTTGTTTTAAGATGTTGACGTACAGGATGTAGATACACCTGGGGTATTTCTTGGTTAGATAAATCTTTAACGTGAGAAATGAGGCGTTGAAAATATATTGAACATTATCTACCAATAGGCAAAATGTTTCTAGTTCCTAAGAAATTTCTTGAAGACGAGTGTCGCGTTTCTAAGATGTTGGATGTTTCCATCAGTATTGAACATTTTATATCAACTGAGTGTCTTGTTTCTAAGATTGATGTGTTGATCATTATTGAACAATTTGTATCCACTAATGTGCTTAAAATGTCTAGTCCTAACAAATTTCTCGAAGTCGAGTGTCTCGTTCCTAAGATGTTTGAGTTGTGCGCAGGTTGGTTGTCTCCGTCACGACGGTGCGCCTCAGCTCCTCGGCTGCCCCTGCCCCACCCTGCCCCCACACTAGGACATGTCTGGTCAACTCTCCCTTAATTTAACTACTCTACATTTCTTCTAAGATTGCTATAATCTTCTATGTTCGCTATTCATTTTATCTAAGTTTGCTAAAACCTTCCCTGTTCACTACTCATTTATCCTATTTATTCCGCCAATGCTGTTGCCAATGCAATATTGCTGCACGTAGTTACTCGAAACTACGTGAGATTTGTCCTCATTACATGCTGTCATACAAGTTAATTTCACATTATAGCAGAGATCGTATTTTGAAGCTCGTAGCTCAAAGTCCCATTACACTGAGCACACCTTGGTCGCGATGACGGGTCTTTTGTATTTGGTGTGGTGAGAGCACCCTCTCTCTCTCACCATGTCCCAGCGCTCTGTACCCACCTAGTCGAGCTGTAGGTTCCAAGTAACACACTGTGCCACCACCGCCATGTCTCCGGAATTCTGCCTCCGCTGGAACAACCACCGCCCGAACTTGGTGAACGTGTTTAAGGAGCTCTTGCATCACGAGGTGCTCGTCGACGTCACCTTGGCAGCCGAGGGGCAGTTCATTCACGCCCACAGACTAGTGCTGTCCGCTTGCTCCTTGTACTTCAAGGTATGTGCAGTTTGGTGCTGCTTATGTTATACGTGCGGTCCAATTCTGGGTCGTCCCGTGTTGTATGAGAGTCTGAAGCAGGGATCTACTGTACAGGGTGGGGCAAGTCAAATGCCTGCGTTTTGAAAGGCTATTAGTCCAAATCAAATGCCCGCGCTTACCGAGCCATTGAAAATAGTAGAATACTTGAAGAATTATTCGTTGTTTTACTCGAATCGGTATGTAATGTCGTTTGTGTGCTCAATTTTTGGAGATGGCATCAGGAAGCTGGTGGTAACCCCACACATATTACCGTCTCCACCACAACCGTTGCGCGCGCCTTTCAAAGCTCGGACATTTGTAAGGTATTTAGGTGGTAATATGTTCTAGTTTAATTTTTTTCCTTTCTTGCTATAATAAGAATTTTACCTATAATTTATTGTTAATTTTAGATCTCTTCATGTGTAAATGTTGTCGATTTATGTCTTGAATCTTTGAAGCGTACAGTAATTTGAACAATTTTTTAATGTGACTTTCAGGTACGGTTGTATCTCAATTTTCATTTTTAGTACTCGTTTTTTATTCACGTTTCACTTAGTTAACGAGATGTTAGCTGTTCCTTTAACAAAGTTGGCATATCTGAGAGGCAAGTAAGATTTCCTTTCTACTGGGCAAGCAGGCAAGTGCTTCCCTGGTGTCTTTGGCGCCTTCCTCCTTCCTCTCTTCGAATCGCATTTGTTGCTGCGGGTAGGGAGGCTAAAAGTAACGACTAATCTAATATAATCCCAGGTGTCTTTAGTACACTAAGCGTGTCGCAGAAGTGTCGTGAGTGACTTACAGATATTGCCTGCACTGGTTGTGGTGATCTTTGCAAGTATTGGGCTTACGTCATGAATTCCTGCATGAAGATGGAGGCAGACTGCGTGTAATTTCAGCGATTCCGTTACTAAATGGAAAATGATTAATTCCTAATGTTTACATTTTTTTATTGATAATGCTAGGTAATCAAGTAGCTAGTTTTGTGCAGGTGTCCTTGAGTGTAATAGCGATCATTTCAAATATGAATGCATAATGCTGATGTAACTAAAACATGCTGAAGCTGTCGTTGAAAATCCATACATTTTTTGGAGTACTTCTCTGCTTACACTCCAAGTTTTTCCTCATCAACGATGTGGCTTTTCACTGCAAATTTAGATTTGGTTATGAAAAGATCCTATTTGTAGTATATTTTTGCAAATTATGAGTTGAACATCAAAATTCCTCGCGCTTCTCTTGAATTTTTTTTTTAACAAAGGTTGCCCATATGAGTAAGGCTGCAAAAGTGCAACTCTGTTGTAACAGTTCTGAGAACTGGCATTTTATGCGTGCCTGATTATGTTGTGTGTGCCAGAATGTGTGTATTGCGCCAGATTGTGCTGTGTGCGCCACTAGGTGTCGGTGATCGCGTTCCGTACCGTTGTGGTGATCATACATTCCCGAGTGCTCCCTAAATTACGAGGCTCGTGAGGCTGAGCTCCTCCATAGAAAATAGCGAGTGTTCTCAAGGTACGAGTGTACTCAAGGTACTCTCACGGACGCAAGCGAATTGTTTCCTGTGTTTCCAGAGTTGCTAGGCTGACTTGTTCTTCAAAATCCCATTGTTAAAAATTCCTTTCACTTCACAATTATATACTTGTCTTTTATTAAATGAAATTCTATTTCGAAGATCATTTAGCAGCTGGCAACCTCTATGCTTTAATCGTTTTGGATAAAACCTAGACCGAGGATTTTGATGAAGAAAAGCAATCTAGCAATCCAGTGTGTCAGCACCTTTATGGGTTCCGTTTTATTGGGCTTTTTAAGAGTAATTTTGAAATACTTGTTTTGCACCAGGGGAGTAATTGTGCGAAGTTTACGCTCATCACCAATGGTAGTCCTGGTTCAGATACTCGAGGTGTCATGCTCACGATGCTGCGTCCACCGTGCATTCACTTGTTCAACGATTTGTTTTCGCGCATGCGATCGTCAGTAAGGTTTTGGGGCGCCATTTTCTAATAATATTCATCGGTGCGGTACAATTGTCAGTTTCAGTTTTTTAAGTGGACTTCCCAGAGAGAGAATGTGTGAGGTCCCGAGCTGAGAAGAAGTCCTTTTTTTTGTCGAAATAAAGTGTTTTTATATATTCTTAATGACCACCTTTTTTCGGTTAACTGCTGTCCTGTTTTTTTTTCAGCACCTACTACTTTCTTCTTCAACTTTTATCTTGTTTCATGAACTTCTTTCTTAACTTACTGTTTTTATGCCCCTTCTGCATAGATTCCGCATTCCCTTATCTGTATGCTTAATGGTACCTTCCTCTTTTCGAAACGTTTTTTTAGCGGTTAGTGAGGCTTAAACTAACATCTAATCTTTTTAAGTGGACTCTAAAGAATTTACGTCGTTGGCTGCATCGCTACGATCAAGTGAATAATTCGTTCGAAGGTCCGACCAATGGTTAACGGTAGACGAGATAAGCTGTTCTATTTTGTGCAGGAGCTGTTCGCGGTGAACCCTTGCCAGCATCCCATCGTGATCCTCAAAGACTTCCACATCGCTGACCTGAAGACAGTCGTCGAGTTCATCTACCAGGGCGAGGTCAACGTCGCCCAAGAACGTCTTCCTAATGTGCTCAAGGTAGAGCCTTAGTACCCGTCTTTGTTATTCCGCTATTTAGCATTGGAGTCGAGTGTGTGAAGGGGACTACTGAACTACGCCGGCATTGTTGAGGGAGGGTTGTCGCCACTGATGTAGTATCGGTATAAGGGAATCCGGCTCGGTTTTTTTGCATTGAAGCTTTCTAGTGTTGAAGCTCCTGCGTGTGTAGAAGGGGACTACTGGACCAAGCCGGTATTGTTAAGCGAGGGTTGAATCTGGCTAAAATTCTGTGGTGTTATTCAGGGCCTCTGTATGTCTAGTGGTTAATCATCACGCTACATCAATTTTGATTGTTTTATCAAGGATTGGAACTCATGCTAGTTACAAATGCGGTCGGTTTTGTGTGCTAATTTGGTGAAAATTCTGTTGAGAAACGATCTCGTGCGTAGTGTTCTACGGTGCCATTTATAGTATTCTCATATTTCCTAAGCATTTTCTGAGAAGGTGTTCGTTTAGGAAGTTACTTTCACAACCCCCCTCAGGGGGATACAACTATTGTATCTATGGGAATTAGCGCTCCCAGGGGAAAAATGTGAGGGCCCAAGCTGAGAGTTAGGTAGGCCTTCTTTTTGTTGAAATAAAATGTTTTTTGTTATGTTAAGGACCACCTTTTTTCGGTTCACTACTGTCCTGTTTTTCAGCACCTCTGACTTTCTTCTTCAACTTTTATCTTATTTCATGAACTTCTTTCCCATCTTACTGTTTCTATGCCCTTTCTGCATAGATTCCTCATTTTCTTATCTCCATACTAATTGGTGCCTTCCTCCTTCCTCTCTTCGATACGCTCTATTTTTGCAGCGGTTAGGGAGGCTTAAACTAACTTATAATCTAATCTAATCTAATCTACTTTCACAACGTTAACTGTGTTATAATGATGCTCGAAAATTATAAGTATCACTGGAACTATGTTGATGCAAGCTAGGACGAGAAGCGGTGCATTCAACGTGGTATGGCCGTTGGAATAACATGCAAATGAATACGAAGAATTCCTAATCTGTATATAGTCACCTACACGAGGTGGGACATTAGTGCCAGTAGACGGTGAGGACGATGTGTATACAAGAGATGAAGGGTGTTATATAGCCCTGCTTTTGACCCTCTTCATGCCACGCCTTCTCGCTGGAGGGGAGTGCTGGTATCGTGTTCTGACGTTTCTGCTGTGAGGGTGAAAAGATTTATGCGAGTTTTACTTCGTGGCTGGAAAACTTGCAATTGCTTAAAAATAACTCATTTTTCTTGTACGTTTTTGGAATTTTATAAACTTAATCTTGTCATTTATGAATAATGGTTATCCGTGTTAATGATTTACTGTGTTTTGGACGCTCCATCTCTTCTATTAAACTACATTTCTTCCACTACTCGTTATTTCTTCTACTTTACTTTATTTCTTTATTTCTTCAACTTCTCTTTATTTCTTCTACTTCTCTTTATTTCTTCTACTTTACTTTTTCTACTTTACTTCATTTCCTTTGTTTTACATCGTTTTTGATGCTATTGCTCTCAACATTAGTAAGAACATATTCTTTCGTTCAAAACGTGCTTAGCCGCTGAATTTCTACTTTGGCAGACGGCAGAATCTTTGCGCATCAAAGGTCTGGCTGAGAACCCGCGCACGTTTGAAGACTACCAACAGCAGCACCAACAACAGACCGGCAACAGCTCCGCCACACCCCGACTAGGCTCCCAGGTATGCTGGCTGGCTTGGTTCTCTCCATGTCATGTGGTTTTCTTTATGATCTTTAAGCGTTCACTACGGTTCCGCGGTTGGTTGGTTAGGTTGGAAGTAGCAAAATTGAAAAGCCGTCTTTGCCGCTTGGTTGCATTTGCGTCTTTTCTAAGGAGCGGGAAAAACATAATTGCGCAATTACATTAAAACCTGTACGTCATTGGCTAATTTAAATAAAAACAGTGGAATCAGTGAAATGGTAGTCATTGTTTCTGGTACGTAAATGAGCAATTTACTAAGTGGTGCATATGTGTACCAACAGGTAGTGAACGTGTTGTCATCATTTCAGGCGTGTTTGCTCTTGAGAGTGTACCCAAAGAGGTGATCAGTCAGCATATTGTGAGACTGGGCTGTATGTATACAAAGCAGGTGGGGCATAGCTTGCTCTTGGGCATGTACTTGTAGGTGTCCGCAGTGAGCGTGTTGTGCGACTTCTGTATACGGAACAGGGAGGGAGTGTTAATAAAACTCATCGTAGGGTGAGGGAGGGGGGGGGGGGGGGAAGGGAGTATGAAATGCTCGTGAGGTGGCGTCCTTACAGGGTTGTTCATTTTAAAGGTGCCCTGGTATCTCATGTGTGATCGGTGCTGGCCGTGTGTTGTGTGCGTGATGGGGAAGCAATAATGGTTAGATTTTTGATGATGCTGCTGCCGCTTCTGTAAACGACGGGATCAAGTAAATTTCCCATCTGCGAATCTTGTGAACGCAGGGAACAGGTCAGAGCATTTTATATGACTTCTTTCAGCTCTTACATTTTAAGGGACCTCGTTTGTTGATTCGTGTAAGCGTACGACGTCTCGACCCTGCGACCTTCGGAAACGACACGTTCGATTGAAACAAAATCTTTTGATTTTATGACAGAAACAAGAGTGTCTCTCTTGCTTATGTCCTATGTTTTTGAAGCGCTAATTGTAACATTTGTACTTCTACTGCTCTCTTCGTTTTGATCACTGGGTGCGTATGTGTGATTTTTTTCCCCTGTCGAGTGTGCCCTCCACTATGAAAATCACTTGAGTGACCACCGGTGGGTCACTTAGTAGGAAATGTGTTGATACGTTGGTCTCCGTGCAGTCGAGTCAGCAGCAGTCGTCCTCGCTGAGTGACTCGCTGGACCAGCAGAGTGTGGAGGGAGAAGATGGCCCTCCTGCCAGCCCCCACAGCCCTGCACCGCCCCCGCACAAGCGCAAGAGGGTCCACACCGCCTACGAGCACCACGACACCGCACCCGCCCTCATTCCCGCCGCTCCTGCTGGTCAGTGTGCGCTCTAACCGCAGTAGTGGAAACAAGGGACTCCCTTTTCTAGGGAGGAAAATGCGCCTCCTCTTGTTGGTAGTGGAAAGAAGTTAATCATTTCTAGGGGGAAAATACACCTCCTCTTGTTCGGCTAGCAATAGAACGGCTTCATTTCGAACAAACTTGATGACGTCACCATTGCGACATGATGTTAGGCTGATAGTGGTGCAGGTTTGGGGCTAGCAGCGTTGCCAGATGCAATATGAGCGCTGCTATTGGTTCGTTGCCATGACGTCAACATTGCCACACGGTCGACAAAAAAAAAAGATTTGACCCTACCTTGTTCATTCTGCTTCGACTCTAACCCAGACGTTCATAACCTTTTTACTCCCACACCCCGTGAGAATTTCGAGGCGAAATTGTGTGCAGATGGACTGGTAAGTAAGAGCTCGCAACTAAGAATATTGTAAATAGGTCTTCAAACATTCAACAGTGAAATTTCTTTCTTTTTTTCGAAAACATTACTGGGAAAAATCAGACTTCACTCCGGAGGCTCGCGCCCTAGACCCTCTTCCCCACATCCGCTGTGTGTTCCTTCTACAGATCTCGTTGGTTGGTGTCGCATTATCTACAGATTACGTGCAAACTATGTTCAACTCATTATATGGATTTTTTCACTATGAACTGGGTGTTGAAAGAAAATTTTAGCCAACTAAGGTAAATACTACGCTGTTGTCCTGTCCTCAACTTGAGCCTTTGTTCAATAAAAAGCCTGCGTTTTTTAGTAAGAGACGTTTGGAAACTGATTTTACATCATGTGGAAGCGAATCTCACTCATGTTTATATTTTCGTTGTATGAATTTCTACTTAGATGGAAATTTAGATGTATGTTTTTTTGTTTTTGTGATGACCCTAATCTCAAATATATGAGCAGATATAAAGGGCGTAACTTGAAGTTTTATCAGGTTTTCGTAAAAGTTTCTCAAATGAAGAAGAACGTTCGGATCTTGTAGACAAGTTTCAATTCTGTGAACCACCACCCCCCCACCCCCCACCCCCCCAAAAAAAAAATTAACGCAAGGGTCTCTGAAAGGATTTCGTAGCATTATTTATTATACAAGGAATGTCATGTACTTATCAATCAGTTAACAGTTTTACATGATGCATGTAACCTACCTAATTGATGGATGAAAAATAAGACAATAAACTTGAGACATCTTTCGATTCTACTTGGATGTCTTCAGGATATCTGAGGAGGACAGGAAGATGGAAGTTGCAAGATGGTGCAAAATCGCAGAAATTATAGAGTGCAAAAATTCTTCACAATAGTTGAAGACTCGCATTATTTACAACTGAGAGATAAGGCGGGCAATGCACATAGTACGTGCTGCCACGTAGTTGTGTTAGCGTAACATTTAGACTTTCAACAGTTTCTTCATGGTATGAATCGCGTTCATTAATATGTATACCTTGCCGTCGAATCAGAAGCAACCATCAAAGATCCTCTAAAAATAATTTCATAGATCTACTTTTATGCAATGAGTAAGCAGTGCTTAAAATTTGAACGTTTTCCATGTTTCTTACATGCAGGCACCGGGAGTGAGGGCGTAAGAGTGAAGGAGGAGCCCGTCAGTGGCAACGGTCACCAGAGACACCCCGCCACCGCTGGCTCTGACGCGCCTCAGGTGTGTGCTGCTGCTGCTGTTGTTGTTGTCTTCCTCTGGTGATTGCAGTGAAGCCCACTCGTACCTTGGAGTGGGCTTGCTCGCTGTTGGGAGTGGGCTTACTCGCTGCTTGGAGTTGGCTGCTCACTGCTTGGAGTTGGCTGCTCACTGCTTGGAGTGGGCTGCTCATGACTTGGAGTGGGCTGCTCATGGCTTGGAGTGGGCTGCTCATGGCTTGGAGTGGGCTGCTCATGGCTTGGAGTGGGCTGCTCATGGCTTGGAGTGGGCTGCTCATGGCTTGGAGTGGGCTGCTCATGGCTTGGAGTGGGCTGCTCATGGCTTGGAGTGGGCTGCTCATGGCTTGGAGTGGGCTGCTCATGGCTTGGAGTGGGCTGCTCATGGCTTGGAGTGGGCTGCTCATGGCTTGGAGTGGGCTGCTCATGGCTTGGAGTGGGCTGCTCATTGCATGGAGTGGGCTGCTCATTGCATGGAGTGGGCTGCTCATTGCATGGAGTGGGCTGCTCATTGCATGGAGTGGGCTGCTCATGGCTTGGAGTGGGCTGCTCATGGCTTGGAGTGGGCTGCTCATGGCTTGGAGTGGGCTGCTCACTGCTTGGAGTGGGCTGCTCACTGCTTGGAGTGGGCTGCTCACTGTTTGGAGTGGGCTGCTCACTGCTTGGAGTGGGCTGCTCATGGCTTGGAGTGGGCTGCTCACTGCTTGGAGTGGGCTGCTCACTGCTTGGAGTGGGCTGCTCACTGCTTGGAGTGGGCTGCTCACTGCTTTGAGTGAAGCCCACACTCCAGTTATGTCCACTGTATTACAACTCGTGTATGCAATGCGCTCATGTTGTGTCTTTTTTTGTGATACTTCAAAAAGTGCTACTGATGTCCATCGATCATAGTAGCAATTTCTCGTTGAATTTCAATAGTCGAAGGAAATGTTTGCTGTTAGAGACGCGAAAATAAGGCTCTCTAAAGAGCACACATGTGCAGCATGTTGATAGCTCTGTTTTATTTCTTGAAGTCTATTCGTTAGAGGGAATGGCTTCATCGTAACTAGGTAGATGCCGAGTGCTGCTGCGTTAGCCTGGCTCCTATTAGGACGAGGATGTATGGCTTAGCGCAAGCTCTACCGTCATGTGTGTGGGTGTGTGCAGCACCAAAAAGCATGTATTATCTCTTTTCACTTCGCAAGAGGTTTTCAGCGTCTGCAATTGTTCTAATTTTTTTGTCGAGTGAATCTTATCGTCCCATTTCTGAGCCGGATGAGTTCGAGCTCGCCTAAGAATTTATGAATTTATATAGAATATATTTCAGGTTTTTATTGAATGAAAATTCTTATTTATTTATGTAGCTTGAATGTTGGGCGTCGTAGATTTCTTTACGAACTACGTATTTGAAATTTCTATGGTAAGGGGTTTTGGTAGAATAGCCGATTCCTCACTTAGGAAGATATCTGGACAATCCTAATCTGAAATAATTCATAGGTTTTACGAGTATGATAGAATTCAATTACCAATTCTATTATTCCCGGCAGGTTAAATACGTATGGCTCGTTATAATTCCATGAAATTTTGATTCCATACTAAACAATGTGTGCAATGATTTGAGGTGGCATTTAGCAATTTTTGTCTGAACTAGCTCACTTGTTGTCATTTAATGGATCAAGCAGGTTTTGTAGACATCGCTCATTCACGTTGCCTACAAGTTTTGACGTTCGCCTCTCTCATGACGCTGCATACTCCGGAGCACTACTTTGACGTATATATCACACTATCGCATATATATCACCCTGGGAGGAAGGGGGGGAGTAGGGGTGTGATAAGTTTTTTCTTTCACGATCTGCAAAATGAAAGCAAGCATGAACAACAATAACAAAGACTCGCCTTCTGATGAAACTCTTCATGATAAGCTTGGGGGGAAGTAGGAGCTAGACAAGTTTCTGCTATAACCATCTCCGGGCAGAAGAATAACGCAACGTATATATTCCCTTGTAGAGTGGCGTGGGGGAAAATGAAAGCACGAACAACAACAGAGACTCGCCGTCCGACAAAATCTTTGGGGGCGGAGGAGGAGGCGGAGGTGGTTCTCCAACACCGCCTCCACCGTCGTCACTAACTCCCTCTCTCTCGAACGTGTCCATGGCTCCCGGTGACTCTGCTGCCCCAGCGCTCACGCCCCCCGACTGCTCCGTGCCGCTCAGTCAGCAGCAAGGTAAGCCGTGCTACGTCCTCGTGTCTTGGGTCAGCGTATGTCTTTTTTGGTCGCGTGCGCCTCAAGTGCTGTTCCAAGTGTCGAGTGAATCTATTCCGAGATGAGCGTCCGTTCAAGAAAGAGCTATTTCTCGCTGAATTTGTCGTCAAAATACAAAAGGTGCATACGGAGACGAGGGGAATTTTCTTAAAATACAATCGCAGTGTTGTTTATGCTATGTTCTCGTTGTTACATGGTGGTAACAACGGTGTGTGTTGTATAAGCGAGACGGCAGCTCTGATTGCTGGCACTTCCAGTGTCCTGTGAGCATGATTAAATTCCAGTCGGTCTCATCACGCTTTGCAAAAATTTCCCTCAGATTTTGCCAGCTTGTCCATGCGAGAAGTTAGCACTTTTACTCTAACCGTCAGACATACCTCTCAAAAAAACTGAGCTCGCCAGCATTTGCAGCGTTTCAGTTAAAGTAATGATTTAGTTTGCTAATTTGCTGCTTGAGAGTAATGAATTTACTTACCACGAGTGCCGTTAGCGACTGAAAGAGACATCAGCTGATTTTTCTGTGATTCGTCGACTTGTTTCTTAAGAAAAGAAAGAAACAGGTAAACTTCGTGTATTATTATTTTTTTTTAAGTAGCGCTTCAATTATTTCTGCTTCATTTAGATTTTATTGTGTGTGTGTATATTCATTGAAGAGGTAATTGAAGTGTTTTAGAGATAGCCTAGAATGATTTCCAGTATTGTGATAGTTCTTGGTTCGCCCACCACACCTCTGCATGCTCCTGCTACGCTTCTTTGCATGATGCTTCCTGCACTTCGCCGCTTATTGTTTTTTTGCTTTCACTCATTGCTTGTTCTTTCTTTCATCCCTCAGTTCTGATTTTTTAACATTCATCTGAGTCAGTGTGTATTTCCAGATGTATTGTTTGACATCCCGTACTGATCTGCATGTCGTTGTCCATGATCTGATCTGATCTGTTTGGGTTACTTTTCTATGGAGTCTTTGTAGTGTTGGTTCTACCTAGTGCAAACTATGTTCAGCGTTGGGATTTTTCTTTTAGTTTTTGTTACTTTCAAAGCGTACGTTTGTGTTCAATAATTTTAAAGTTAGGCTACGTATTTTATGTTTTAATGTTGCTTCTTGTTAGAAATCAAAACGAAATGAGGATGTACGCTTAAAGTTCGGGTGTATTACTGTGGTTTCTCCAGCAGTGGTGAGATCAATTACATGTTGAAGTAGTAGCAATTCCAAATTTTCTGGCTATTACACCGACGTCCTCGCACAACATCGTACCAAGCTGTAAATTTATTTTGTTTAGGAGTTTCGTTTTTGTTGTCAAATTTCAGGCCTTGGAATTTTTTTATATGCTGGTACTTCAGCTAGTATTGCAGGCCTGTCCCGAGATTATTTCCTGTTTTTATTTCGAAAAGACTTGAAAAATGAATTCGTTTCCAGCGTCTACATTGTTACAAATAAAACTCGAGGATAAACTTGATATCTACGTCAGCAATGCAGCTGTATTAGCATTGGGGGTCTAATAATCAAAGAGGTTTTCATGGCTCGTGACACTTGAACAACTTCCGCTGAAGTTGGTCGCTTCACCTCTGCTCGGTGAAGATTTGTGTGTTGTGGAGATAGATGCTGCCTCATATTGTGTATTGACGAGTCTTTCGGCTTCATGTGACACTGAAAAGTATGCCTTTATATGTATGTATAGGGGTAAGAGTAGTTCAGAAGTCACCTTCCCTATAACAATCGGAGTTCGCGTTACGTTCTTAGCTTCGGTTCACCCTATGATACAAATTCGAATATACTCTTTAGATTTTTAATGCTTAAGATTTCCAGTATCTTCTCAGCTGGCTGAGAGGGCAGCATCTATGTTGCAAGCGTACTAATCGCACCTTAGTTCTATTCAGAAATACCGCAAATGCGTTGGGATTGATTCGACTGGCAAATGATGTGCTTTCATAGCTCTATCCCCATAGGGCGCTCGAGATAAGTTGTGTGAACAAAGCTGCAAAGTGCAGATATTCGATAGCTTACAAGTTGGGAGCGGTGCGAATGTGATGCAGCCTAGTCCATAAATGTTGTTCGAATCGACGTTTACGCGAAAAGAATGAAAAATGAGAATTTTGTCAGTAACTTCGGAAGTAAAGTGCAAGCCGTTTATTTTAAAGTTTTCTTGTTGACGATTAGTGGTGAATTTTTATGTGGCGTTTTTAATTATTCATATTTTGTGATTCGTACTAATATATTCGCAATTATTTGTAGTAGTTTAGTTACTGTGACCTAACTTTCATCTTCTGGTACAATTTTGTTTCCCTTTGTGTAATTCAACAACTTTGTATAATTAGTTGTCTGTATTGTTAGTATGAAATTAGGTCGGCGGTGCGTTCGAAGTCTTTGGATTTGTAGTTTCATATATGCTGGATGCATGGAACAAAACATCGGATTAATTTTTCTCTCGGCATTGCACGACATTGTTTTTGTGAAGGACATCTGAAAGAGTTCTCATTACAAACGCTTATACTTACATATGTCAATACGTGACGCGCATAGTTCTAAGTGTTCCAGTTGACGATGATCACTTTCCTCTTGAAAGAATTCAGTCGAAGAAAATATGGGCAGCAATGATCACCCCTAGCGAAATGCGGTTTTGGTGCATCTATTTCAATTGGTGCTTGGACAATGAATCTTGCGTGTAAGGTAGCTGTCGTTCGCTGTTCTCAACGCGCAAGTTGAGCTCGCGTGGACGGTTCGAGTTCCTGTGGACGATTTGAGGCACTGCACTTTAACATTTTTTGTGGACGTATATTTGTGGGGGGGGGGGGGGGGGGGGAAGTGAAATATGAGTTCATTTCGATTCTTTTGGGGCTCAATGTTTTGGTTGAGTGATTCGAAGACAGTAATCGAAATAGAATACTAGAACATACAATTAAAACTTCAATTGGAGGATTGAAGGTTGAACTTAGTTTTTGGAAATTGAGTTAGTGATTGAAGGTTGATTTAGGGAAATCATAGTTGAAATAAGGGATAGGGTTTTAATTCAAGAATTAAAGGTATTAAAGGTTGAATTGAGGGTTTGGAGGTTGAAACAAAAATCATTAAGTCGAATTATTTGATTGTACGACGGACAAAGAAGTGAAAACCGTTTCATGAGTTATATGAATTTATAGCTTAGCTGTGAGTTTGTTGTCAACAGTGGAATTGATGGCTTGGTTCGATTGTTGGGTTGGGTATGCGATTGCTGGGTTTGGTGTGCAATTTTTGGGTTGGGAATAAGATTGATGTCTCTCGACTAAAGGATTGCTGTGCATGCACGGGAGTGTTAAATGCGCTGTGGTATTGAAGGCTCTACTAAAATCCTAGAAGCTAAAGTTCTTGAAGGATTTCAGAATTTTAAGTTATAACTTGGATCTGAAACGGGAATGAGTTTAAAACTGTATTATGGCTAAGCAAGCATTGATGCATCGTTAGTCGTATAATCTGACGCGCATTGCAGGCTCGAATGTCCAGTTTGAGTGCATATTTGAGAGAAAATCGTCATTGTGCGACGCGTGAAACACGTATTAACCGTGAGCCAAATTCCCTGCTAGAAGCATGGTAGCAATATAATATTTTTCAAAAGTTCTAGCAGTTCTTTGCTGCAAATTTTATGACTCAAACTTTTGCTTTGAGTATTTTTCAATTTTTATATGGTTAAAGGAGTTGCGTTTGAGCATTGTCAGTTCAGTAATGACGCATTCTATTCACTTAACTCTGTCAAATTTAGTATCTCAGAATTCACTGCTCGCTAAAGTAACAAAAAAAACTAACTAGGAAAAATCAAGTAATCATTGAGCAACGAATTATTAAACCTGTTGGTTTTGCATGAAAGCTTTCACGCGGGAATATAGATGGGGAACTTGGCCAGCTTAGACTCAAGTGGCCAGCGACGTGAAGGCTTAACCCTCTAACCTCAGCATTTTTTAACTCAAATTACCTATATCACAACCACCGTCATTAGACTGGCGGGTTTCTCCGATACCAAAATGAGCACCTGCCACTCGGCAGTGAACTTCAAAGAGCACATTAGGGATCTCATTTTGCCTTTAATTACAATGTATTAAGGGTACTTTCCAACGAGGACCGTATAGCCCTCTGGAGCGTTAAAGGGTCAATTTAAGGAAGCGGTCGTGAAGGCGACACTATCCTCATAACATGAGCGTCGTGGAGGCTTTGAGTGCGACACCAGACGAGGAGGTGTGATGTGCAGGGCTGTGACAATATGCTCTAATCATGTTTTCACAGCCATAATGATCACTCACATACGCATGTATGTGATTTGTAATAAATCCCATACACGTAAATTGATATAATGTGTAAATACATGAGTAAATCACAAACGGACGTGTGTATGTACGAGTGATTATTAGGGTTGTGATTATCAGGCCCGTATGTGATTATTAGGGCTGTGACAATGGCGCTCTCTTGCGTGTCGCGAGATAGCGCTGCACGGCCAAGGGCAAGGTGTAAAGTTACAGCGTTATTTCGAAGGCGTTACAGTACAAGGGGCGACCTGATTCCTATTTGTTATAGTGCTGAGTTAAATCGGGAGTCTTATTGTATTATAGTACTATGGGGGACGACCTGGGGTCTGCGTGTTACAGCGCTGAGTTACATCGGAAATGTGATTGTGAGTATTATAGGGGACGGCCTGTAGCGTGTTATAGCGTGAAGTTATTGTACAATCTCAGGGTTACAGGGAACGTCCTAGGACCGGTATTTTCGAAAATTTAGCTCGTGTACGCCTCCAGCGTCGAGTTGTTCTAAGTAGACTTGGTTACGTTACGTGTTGTGGCGACAAGAATTCGATGCTGTTCGTTGCATCGCTATGACGGCCTGAATTAATTGAAAGACAGGCGGACTGTTGTTAAGAGTGGTTGGTTTGCCTCCTCATTGTTTCTTATGGTCCTAAGGGAAAAGAAAATGTGATCTTCTCTCGTCCTGCGTGTTGTCTTTTTCATCCCGTGTTAACTTGCTAGTTTGCTGTTCTATTAGCTATGAAGTTGTTACTCTTCATATTTTTTAATCATCTGCGTTGCCTTTTCATCGCTGAGAGCAAGTAAGCTAGCAAGTGCTGTTTCTGTTCGTCTTATTATTGTTAGCTCATGAGCTGTTTCTCGATTCCTCTCTTGAGATTTTTGTATTTTCTGTTCCATGAGTACAGAATTTTTCTGTATGTGGAGGGATTTGTGCTATTTTTCGCTTTGAAATCTTGCTGTCTTTCCAGCTTTGTTTTGCTTCTCGCCCGCGTGTTGTTAGCTCTCGTGCGTGAGTTATCTCGCATTTGTGACTTTGTCGGCAGGTAAGTCTAATCCTTTGCTTGGCAGGTTTACTGTGTAGCCATTTACTGAAACTCCCTAGCGTGAAGTTGTAGGTAGTGTGAGAATTTTGAACTAGGTTGCTATTTACGGGTGATGTCGCTCGTCTATCCTTCTGTGTGCATTTGAACTTGCCGCAACACCGACCGTTTATTGCAATAACTTTTTGCGCGTATTTCATTTTCTGCCACTAACCTTGTTGCTTTGATGCCCTTGATTCTAGTTGAAAGCATTGCCGGGTTTTGGTGAGCATTAGCACCTCCGAACTGTCAACTGTTGCCTCTTCTGGGACTGGGCTTATGTAACGTTAGCGCGCTTGAGGATGGCACATGTGACGAAAATATTCTTATTTTCCGAAACTAAGGCACGTACGTCAGTGTCTGCAGGCGCTGCGGGTTCCACTATTGCCTTTGATGGAAGAGATCGTGCCATGTTTTATAGAGTGAATGAGAGTGCAGCATTAGGCACTTCATGTGTTGTTTCTTAACGATGTGACTTGAGTTCATTCTATGGAGGAGTCAAAGGATTTTCTTTGAGCTATTATTTCGATTCGCACTTTGCCCCGCGGTTCTGAGTGCGTCCCATTTGCAGCGCGCTGTTGGTGTTTAAAACCATACTTGTCAATTTTCAACGCGTCCGTGGCGAGTTACGAAGATTCATGCCAGGCTGAATTGATACCTCCCAAATCTATGTGAAAAATAGCGTCATCAGGCTTATATTACCTCGCATTTCTGAGAGACATCACAACCTGCTGCGTTAGTGACAGCTTGGGTACTGGAGTCCCTAGGGACACCTAAATTTACAATTGAAATAATATCATTCAGTGCGTGCACCTTACCTTTTCTTGGGGTTTGGTAGACGTATCATGCAGCCAACGTGTGAAGAACTCCTAACTTGAGATGCTGTTTGTTCGCGTGTTGATCGTTTTAAAATGCTTTCTCTCACTGCACACTTTGCGAGTGATTATTGCAGGTGTTGAAGGAATGCGCCTCCATTGTAAATGATTCGAAAATATAATTTCATACCGTCGTAAGACGTAATTTTTTGCTTGAGAATTCTTATGAACGGAACTTCCTTAGTCTACTGCCAAGACCTTAGCCCTCGTGATTCTAAGTTTTTGTAATTTACGAGTACGTAATTACCCTGCATGAGCTCTGCATCCTACACAAGTTGCGTATGTGCTTAAGTGTCTTCTAATCCAGAATTTAAGCGTTGTTTGTGAACTGCAGTTCTATTTTCATCGTTATATTTAGCGACTTTTCTTGGTTTCTCAAGGCTTCACTAACTTCGATCTTACAAGAGCTCCAAGGAAGAAATAGCCTTTAGTGTGTAGAAATTTACTCTGAATTTCACAGTAGCCTAAAGTACGCGTAGCTTCTGCTGCGCATGATGCTGTTGAAGCCCATTGCTCTGTCACAAACTAGACTTTACAATGCTGTGAAAACTTCATTTTTTTTCGTGCACTCCGGGCGGTGAAAGTTGTGATAGAAGTGGGAAAATCAGTGCCGAAATTCTGTGCTTGCCAGTTGTGTTTCCAATCGTGAGGAAGGCATTTCTAATTGGAGAAAGCGACCTGCGTTGTTGTGTGCCGTGCCCGGACTGGTGGAAGTGAACTGCTTCAGAATGCGTGGGTCATTGCCCTGGCCTGAGCTGTTTGGAAATGACTTCAACGGCTACACCAAAATTTGGAGCACCGCGGAAGAAATTTCAGAAGAATCGTGTTCTGCTGCCTTCATCCGTGTATGTGCCTGATCTCCGCACTCAATACTACTTTACTACACATGTTTTGGGGAGGTGGTTTGGAACAATTGGTTGCTTTATTATGACTCGGTGACTTATTGAGATTCTTGATGCTACTCTGTCTCTTTGGTTTTTCTGAAAAGAGCGTCCGTGTATATTGTACAAAACTTTGAGGACTCTACTACGGATTTGCAGGCTTGGGATAAGAGCACCAACACGTTTGTATGATAAAGATCCGCTTGCCATTGCCTGCTGCATAACCATAACAACACGGTGCTGCTGCTGCTGCTCCTGCTGCTGCTCCGGCTGTGCCTGTTCACACACACAAACACACGAAATACTCTTCTGGATAATCATCTTACGAGCACATCATTCTCATCATCCTCGTCCTCTTCCTTCTCTAATATGTGCCTGCTGCTGCTCCTGTCCTACTTAATTGCTTTCCATGGAGTATATATATCCTACAGCTCTCATTTAATAGCTAATGCTTGTAATAAGTCAAGTGCAAAGCTTCTTAACATCTAAAAAGTCCAGGTACAAAATGTTTGGTCAAATGTGCCCCCTTGAGGCAAGGACAACCATCTTGCAGTCAGTCATTTTGAGTAAATTCCATATGATTGTATGACCAAGTCAATGTAAGTTTAAAAGTTTATTTGAGGTTATTTATATGGAGAGGAGCCTCCATGATTGAATGCGATGTAAGGAGGTGCTAAGGGCTGGTGCTATTTGTCACAGGAGGCGCTGATTGGACTCTGCCACTGACACCGTGGTGGGCCAGTGTTTTGCCTGTACTTGCTAGACACCACCAGGAGCAGCAGCAGCAACAACAACAACAACAACAACAACAGCAACACTCAACACTCCGCAATGCTCGAGCTGGTTTTTTGCAGCCTCCACCGCCGCCCACAACTCCCCCTAAACCCATTCTTTCAAACTTGCCCACGATGCTCAATAGCGATCGGTTATGGCCGAACACCGGCCGCGAAAACTCCCACTCGTCAACTTCTGGAGGTGGTCGGTGGTCACTGAGCTCCGGTCGCAGTGCACGGATGACCAGCACCCTTCCAGTGTCCCTGGCGGGTCTGGACCAAGTGTCTCTCGTCACAGCCCTGGGCAAGGAGGTGTCGCCGCAGATGGTGCAAGCCTTGCAGGCCGTCGCCACCAAGAGAGAGAGTTTTTCCTCTGCCGCCAAGCTTCACTGTGTGTCCGTCACGACGCTTTGGCGGTACTTCAAAAAGCTCAACCTACAAGATCCTCAGAAAGCTATTGCTATTCCAACGACCACCACAACTCTTCCTTCTTTTTTACCCTGACCTTTAGTATGTTCTCACTTTTCTAATTGAACGCCTTATCAAGAAAAGCTACCAATGGTATGTGTTCCGTAAATTAGTCTTCTACTAATCTTAATGGCTTCCGCAGTCTCTGAAGATACCCCGATTTGATTTAGTGTAGTGCTAGTAGATTGACTTTGGACGCCAATTGTGACGTTTGTTGTTAGATTACTGTGGTCGAAGACCGTTTGCACATTATCAAAGTTTTACTCTCGTGTAAGTAGATATTTTTTGTCACTTAACACAAATTTTTGTTTCATAATGTAGCAGTGAAACCTTAATGAGTCACATATATTTTTGAGGGAAGGTTGCACTGTTCACATTGTATCGAATATTTATTTCATATGCACTAAATTTGTGATAAACTTCTATTGTGATTTACTCGTAATTGGTGGCTAAGTGAATAAGGAAGTTGTTAAAGCAGTAATTTACGTAAGCTACTCGTATGTCGGGCTGTGATCGGTAGTCCGGACAGTCTAGAGATGTGTTTCTGTGTCTGTTTGGAAGAGCTAATTTTGTTTGTGATGGCTGCCGAGTGTAGTACTACTTCAGGGGGAAATTAATTATTGCGTTTAATTTCAGTTTTAGCACAACATGCGCTCCTTACTTTGGAGTATGGAGACGCCACAAAATTGTTAAATAAGTAAATTCGAAAAAAATTCTAGCCTGTCGGAAAGGTAAGTCTCATAGAACATAGCCATTGAATCTCTTTGGCATTTGAACACTTCAGTTTAACGTTTGAATTTCACGCCAAAATTATTTCCGTCGACTTGTAATTCTGATCGAGAGAAATTATCATAGGCAGTGATGGGGTAAATGATTAACATAAGTTCTGATTTGATGTCTATCTGATTTAATGAATTTTTATCATCTTCTTTGCTTTTTAGAGTGACCATCTTTGTTGAGTTACCAGTAGCTAGCTACTTGAGCGAAGTGTTTTGTAGTGAGGAATGTGTTCCAGTCATGGAGAGAATATTAGCTGTTCTCTTTGATGGGTTGGGCAGATGAATCGGCCAGGAGATGGACTTCCCAACAATTTACGTCGTCGCAATGGTTCAGTTAGCAGCGTAAGTTTTTCAAAGTAAACTCGGCTATGCTACATGCGGTGTGACCATTTCCAAACATGACTTGACCGAGTTCCACTTACGGAACCAAACCTACTCAGCAGAACTTAGGCTGCTAACTGTGCTTTTACGATGACGTGAATCGTACGAGAAGAGAGTCCGGAAACTCTGGTGCCCGACTACCAGCTCGCGATATGTAGTGCAGCGTCCAGACCCTGCTGTTCCCCTGCTCAAAGCTGTCAGGTGGTGCGTGTGTTCACGTCTGACGTCCTACTTTTCTAGGTTTGCCAGATACCAATGACACTTGCGTGTACAGATAGAAATGGAGATTTTTTAGTTCTTACACTGCTTTTCACCATCTCTTTGCTTATAATCAAATGACATGGGTGTTTTGTTACCTTACGATTATATCCAAACTTGTTATCTTAAGTCATTCTTTATTTCTATCTTTGCTCATTTATATGACTTTGGATTTAATTTTTGAGATTGTTGTTAAAGACGAACTATTTTTACTTGCTCATTTTAACTTACAGTTACTTTACAGTTCGAAACCAAATTGGCCTAGCTGCCATCTCGATAGGTTTTGGCAGAATTGTTCTTTCGGTAGCTTGGTGATGCAGTTCAAATCTTACTCCTTAGAAGATTCTGCAAGTACGAGTCACATATGGTTCGAGATTACCTTTATTTATTGTAGTTAGTTTGAAGAGATTATTAGTTTTTGTTGTAGTTGAAATATTGTTATACCTATTGTAATTATTTGCAACACTTACTTGTATTGAGTTTTATGGTGCTACATCTCTCAAGTCAGCTTTTAACTAATGCTCAAACTCCATAAGTCTACTCAAGACAGTGTAGGGTAGAACGATTCGGGTGCTAAACAAAACCATTTAGTTTGTAATCTTACTTAGAGCTTTCTTGGGTTTAGGCACCGCTGAAGCTCAAACTTAAGTTCTCCAGTGGGGATTGCGTTCCTCGTTCGAGTTTAGCATTTAACTAATGCTGCGCTTGCTTTTTATAAAGCCTTTATCAACAAAATGCTTGCCTCTCATGCTTCTTTGCGCTAATTAGTGACGTAAGCAATTAGTAGAGGGGCTTTCACTGTAATGTCCTCGGCGTTTTTCCACTCAATTGGGTGAGTTGTTCTTCCGTTGAAACTGGGTCTTGTCTTGTTTTTTTTTGTGGGGCGAGCGCTTTAGTTTCATTGGGCGTAGATCCTGTGATTTGAAGTAAGTCTTGCCAGGTATCCAGTTCTTAGGAAACGAAATTGTTCTTTTTCTTACACCTCTTGTTTTTTAAAAACGTGGGACCAATAACCAATATTCATTCACTTCACTTCGGTATGAGAAGCCAACGTCTCTCTTAATTAACGTAGAGCAACAAGGGCGGCAAATTTCGCTGTGCCGATATAAGTATTTTCTGAATCAACTGTCATTTCTGGAAAAGCGAGGTTAATGATATTTCTGTTGAATTTCGCTTGTTCATTCGATATATGGTACATGATTGTCTGTCTCGTGTTACTAGCATTTTTTTTGGTTGATATGAGTCGCGGTCGCATTTTGTGTACTTGCTCCTGCTCGGATACTCTTGCTCTGATCTCCCGCTTGTGCTGAAACAAAATTTCACTCGACCCTTTCTTTTTCAACATTCCTAGTTCTAACAGAGGTTAGATAATTTTGTGTCCCTTTCAGCAAAAGTTTAAAATTGGTGATGAAAATATTTTGTCATTAAACTCGATAAATCCAACAAAGAAAATCTCATGTACGGTTTTCGCTCCTTTTATTACTTCAGCTGCTGGAGAGAGGTACAACACATCGGATGTCCAATTGTTAACAAATCTCAGGGATCATGGCTTCCTCCAACGGTGTCTCTGTTGGATCACTCTGGAGTTAGCTGTGCTGTTGAGTGGGAGTTGTTTCGAAGTCAAAGAGGTCCAGTGTTGGGTGAAACGAGCGAGACTTCAATATACACTGTAGGGGCTTAGGCTCATATAGCATCCCTTCTTTGAAGCCTCAGGAGACAGCGGCTGAGGTTCGTCTATCATTCGCGAATTTAGTTTTCGAACTCAGGAAGCCTTGCATTTTCCGCTTTTCATTTATTTATCCTGTAAAGAGAGATCGATGTCTTGGTGACTTGCGCAATAGTCAGTGGTAATGTTCCCATGCGTTTCTGTTGCTTGATTTCTGCATGAGCTTAGAGGGCTGTGCATTCTGGGGTACTACCTAGTGTTATCGTATTCTGGTGTGCAGTGAGAGCGTTACTCGTGAATTGTGCGTATCGCCTTTGTCATATGAGTGGTTGGAATTGGAAATGATTGACCTGATGTCCTGTTTAGTTACGGAGTTGCGAAAGATTTTGGATACAGAGTTTTCCCTTGGCATTTTCTCGTTACCATGTTGCTTTCACGGAGTTTTGGACAGATCTAGTGTAGTAGTGTGTTACCAGTAGCAACATATTGTAATTAGAGAAATTTAAGCTTTTTTAAATAAAAATTCATAAATCTCTGATTGTAGTTGGAGTTAAATATCATTTTTTTCTTACGTTTTGAAAAGCTTTCATTGTTACAGTAAACTCAAGAGTTTGGGAACTAGTCATTCGTGCGTCCTTCGGCGATTCATTTTAGACTTGCGCGCTGTTTACGAAGATCATAGCGGGCTATTTTTGTTCCCTACCAGCATTCTACTTCATTAATTTGGATGGCACTTTGACGTCAATTTTCAATTTCAAAGTTAGGCCGTCTCTACTTTTTTCCTCTCTTAGTTTCGTACTTTTTACGAGAGTGGCTGGCGAATCATACAAGCTGTCTCCCTCGTGATTTTTTGGAATGCTCGTCGTGTTTATTCTAAACCTTCATTTTAGTACTACCCTCTCGCCGGCGTGGAAATGCTTGTGCTTCCACCTAGCGGTCGTTATTTTTTGAAGCCATCTCGTGGGTTTGGCGCTGAGTACTGCCAGACTGCGGTGTCAGAAGCCTACGTGTCTATCACCAACCTGGGTTGTCGTGCTCCGAGTTGGCCACGGTGTTTTTTAGCTATTGGTTTGCTGGTAAATCTGATCTCTTGTGGATTATTCTTCTGCTGTATTGCTGCCGCGTTTCCAACGCTGCATTCTACTTAATGCTTTTTCAACAAATCTGCCAGTGAAGTGTTCTACAATAACGTTTTGAGAGTTTTAAAAATAATTTTGCAGCTTTTGCAAAGCAATGAAAGAAAATGAACAATATTTATTTATTTTTCATAATTTGCAGTTCGTTCATTTAAAGTTTGGTGAATCAGTACTGAATGCTTCCAAACAACGTATTTCATCACTTACAAGAGAGCAGACTTAACTTTTTGAATCACATCCGTTCTGTGGGGGTTCGCGTGGAAAGCATAAATTTTCAAATCAGCCTGAACTGTACCGTGCAAAATACAGAGTTGGGGAAGGGATGCAAAAGAGACAAGGTTCGGCTGGATTTATCTGTGTGGAAACGTGAAAGCGGCTCAAAAGGAGACATGTTTGGACGTTGCTTTAACTAATTTGTGCTGAAAATCCCCTACTTGATGATATTGACCCGTGGATGCACGGTGCGGCCAGAATTACCACAATTGAATTTTAAACTAAAATAACTGTTGGTTTTTAAACACTGCTTTGTGACTTTTCCCAAGTAGCTGAAACCGGTTAACCTATATGTGCTTTGCTACTGTAATAAAAAGGTTGGGGTCAAATTGATCCCTCGGTGTAAGTTTGTTTGAAATAATGTCGTGCATTCACTAGTTATAAATCGTACTTCCGGTTATTTTCTTGCGACAAACGAAGGACGACTGGTGAATTGCTCTCCCATGTAGCTGTGGTAGTTTCTTTTATTTTTAAAATACGGTGCTCCTTGTATTCTGTGCTTTCCAATTGAATTATATCTCTTTAGTAAGCGATTCATGTGTTGAATCATTGAGCGTCTGAAGGAACGGACGACACTCTGTCGTACAAACTGGAGTGATCCAAGTCTGACCTGCTAACTTAAACGAGATTGTTTCTTTCTGCTTGTTACTTCGAGTGGGTCGTTGTTTGTCAGTGGGATCTCGTCTTCTTAAAAGTGACTTCTGTACCAGGTGAATTTTAATTGGAGTGTTTATTTGAACTAGGTATGTAAATTTTATGCATCTCTAAAACTGCTTTTCACAGCCTCTCAAAAAAATATTCTACTTTGTTTTGTGGAATGTTTTTGTAACTTAAATATTTTTATTGGCGTTAAGGCTTATCAGTATTGGTTGTTGCCGAACCTCGCATTTTTATAATTTATGTTACACGCAAGCGTTTTTTCATGTATTTTCATTTATTTTCTGCAGGGAAAAGGGAAGAAAATTAGTCACAAAAATTGTTTAAGGTTATAGGGTCCATTTTATGTGTTTTTTATTTTGATTGACCATTTGTAGAGTGTTCTTTAAATACCACGACACGACCTGCAGTAGCAGCCGTAGGGTAGGGTCTTCAACGTTGATATCGTTTTCCTTGCAAAACTGGCGGAGTAAGTTCATCTGTCGTTTTGGCTTCTCTATTTGCTGTTCTTCCCGCTCAAATCCTCTAAGTTAACAATTTTTCCCTACATGATTTTGGCTAGAAAAACAACACTTGGCGTAATCCGTTCGGCTGGTTTAGAGTGCACGCTACCGGCGGAACAATGCGAATTATTTGGAAATCAAACCTTGTTTAGCTTGTGCTGAAACTCAGAAGCTATGTACGCGCAAGCACGCGGGCTACGAACGTTGACGCGCTGTTGTGGTCTTCCGTGACGCTGTGAAGTCACCAACTCCGATGTCTATTTTACCAGGAGACGAAATGGGGGAAGTTAGCATGTAACTTAGTTTCAAAATTGTTACCTGACTGACGTCATTAAGTTTAAATTTAGCTTTGTACAGTGGAACTACTTTAGCTTTCGCGAGTTTTTAGTTTTGTTAGGCGTGATTCAGTTTTCTCGAACTGGAGCCATAATTGGTAAAAGACAATAGAGTTTAAGTTTGGTTGCACTCGACAGGGCTCGTTCTCCAATAGTGGCGTAGTGTATGTAGTTTGCTTCACACGTGAATCTTGGTCTTGTTGGGCTTACTATGCATTGTTTCTTTATTATTAGATGTGTTGAATTTGATATTTTGAAATGACAATTTTGTAATACTCTCTAAAGGTTATTAGATAGCATCCAAAGGCTAGTGTAAAATTTACCTTAATAATATGACTCATAATGTTAGCTTGATTGGCTGTTTTGTTATCAAATCCAAAGGTTAGTGTTGTTAATTAATTGGTTGTTGAAATTGGCTTGTTGATTGTGTTGAATATTATTTACGTTCTCGGGGTGAGCGAAGCTCCGCTCCTGAGGTTTACATCTCAGTCCAATATATTTTTTTTTGTGGGAGCATCTATGATTTTAGCCGCCCAAATATAGCCTCAGCACTAGGCGGCTTTAATCGTAAATGCCCAGACGGAAAAGTTACACTGAGATTCTTCGTGTAGCTGCAAATTTTTGCCTCCAGATAAAAAGTTTGCGTGAGTGACGTTATTTTGCTCGCTGTACGTTTTACTACGTATTTTCACTCGAGTTTTGTTTGTGCTCTACGTCTTGTAAATTATTTAACAAAACAGGGCCCTGAAATATGGTTCTTGTAGGCGATGTTGTTCGCATTTTTTCAGCGTGAGTGAACTTGATTTCGGGCTCGTCAACGGAAATTGAATTGCCAAAAGAGCGGGTGAATGAACTTGATTTTGAACTCATCAGAAATTTAATTGTAAGACGGACATCATCTTCTGGTTGCATTCCAGTGCTCGGTAGTTCGTGCTTTACTGGCGTCGAGTGTTGCGAAGAGCATCGTTGTGTTGCGTCCATGTGGAGTCCTGCTGAGGCGGTGGTGATCTCCGATATTTCTTGCTCTGCTCTCGGTCCAATCCGAACTTTTACGCCTATTTCTGAAATGTCCAGAATTAAAGTTTTTACCGCACTAGAAAATCTTTATCCGACAGTGAAATTTTCGGCTCAACAGACGAGTGTTCTTCAAAATTTCTGGACGTAAAGTTATGAATTGAAGAACAAATCCATTGTAATGTGAAATTGTTTGATAGGTTACGGGTCACCTGCTGTCCTCAACGTCCATAACTTATCAAGAAAGCCAGCATTTAATTTTCTAGCGTTGAAACTCAGATTCGAGGCAGGTAATGTTTTTTATTTGTGATTTTGTTGCTGGAGTTAAACTGTTTATTTTTTGTGGGATCCTTGACCTTAGTGTTTGTTTACACTATTTCTGTTTTGTTGGATGCGACTGTGCTGTTATAGAAATGTTTTCCGCTATAGTCCTTATTGTTTCGCTAACGAATTCGCCTTTTCTGATCCATGAAGGGGAAACTCCAAGAACACCCGTTTTCTTCCATTTTTATTGCTAGCTAAAGTCCATTTATTTTATTCTCATTGCTTTTAATATCCGTGTAAATATCACACGGATTTTCGGTATGCATGATGGATGACGGATCTGGGTTCATTTGTTAACTTCGCAATTGTGTGCTGCAAATATGTGGTGATCATGCGCGTCCCATGTTATTCAGTCAATGAAATATCACTCCTCGTTTAGAACTGCGTTTGTTTAATCTATTGGTAGTGTTTCATTATTTGCCTAATGTAGAAGTATTCCAAGAAATCTATAAATATACAGTACAATTCAATGGAAGGTAAAACTGAGTCTTTCTGGTTAGTGAAATTCATCGATCTTCGCGTCTTGAATTTTGAAGATTAAAATTTACGACTCTTGGAAGACTTCATTTGATTAATACAGGAATAACTGCAGTCTTCATCAGGCCATATACTAACTAACCTTCTCTCTAGTTACTTGTACCACCAGAAGCGCTGAGAAGGTAACTAACCATCACTGCTGATTGGAGACTTTCGTCGGGAACATGAAGGGCTTCAGAACTTTATCTGGGTATTAGCTTCATAATTTTGTTGAAAATCTTGGATATTTATGCGGGAGACCTTAGCTGCTCGGCATGGCGTCCACTCAATACGGGAAGCTTTAGTTCACCATAGTGAGGCAGGCCGGTATTTCTCCTTCTCTTGATCTCCTTAGCAGCGTGGGAGGCGGGCGATAGTTGCACAACCGCTTCGCTCCACAAGTGGCTCCGATGTGTTACGCGTGTCTCATTCCTCGTCTCAGAACTAGTTGCACGTCACTGCTGAAATTTTCGAGATGACGTGTTGTTAAATCTCAAAATAGTAAGAAGCAATTTCGGATTATTGAAGGTATCTACATATCTTTTCGATATGTTGTAAAACTGGAAGATTTATTCTTAAACTAGAAGGTTACCTGATCGGCTAAGGCTTATTTTAAAAAGCAGATGTTTTTTAGCAATAGAAGACTGCGAGAAACCATCATTCCAGAGTGCTTTTTATTTAGATTTGTTTGCGTACTGTCAGCATTTAATTGAAGTGTTGGCTCGTGAGAGCATTGTGCTCGCACGAGCTGCCTCGAATTCGGCGGACTTTTTAATGGAATTGGTTCTCCTTCAAAACCGCTCTTCTCAGTGAGTTACATTTCCGACCTCCCAAGACACGAAGTGTGGCGATGTTAAAATACATCGGCTTGGTGATCTTCATTCGTTTTCCTCTTCTCACACAATAATTATGTTGCGCTTCTAATAAATCCAGCAAAACGCGTAGCATCACTCGCTCCTTGTTGTAGGGTTGCTACAATAATTTGTAAAGCTTCGATTACTACTTTATGCGCATTGAACTTCATACTTTATATAACTTCAGTAGAATGGCGAAGTTCAGCCAAATTAATTCAAAAGAGAAATGATGGAGGCTTTACTCGCTACAGCTTCTAGTAGAGTCACCGGTCTGTTTGGTGGAGTCTGGTTGAGGAACTCTGGTCAGAGTTAAGGTCGTTTAGACGAATGAGTCTTACGTTGATGTGCTACCTCTAATACAATGCCCTCGTTGCGGAGGGTGCAGCAGGGACGTCTACCTGATTTGTGTTCTTGCGTTGCCATTGTTACAGTTTTTACAGCGATGGAGATTAAGATGGAATTCATCCAGGCTTTCGAAGACGAGGCAATCGACTCCTGCCACAGCCTTTAGACGGGTTAACTTCGTGTTTATTTGTTTGCATTCCGGGCGCTTTAGGACGGAGTTTACTTTTTATATTTGAACTAGAACATTGACGTGTTTCATCATAGTATCAGTGTAGATCGACATCAAACTCACGTCCGATCATCGACTGCGTGATGTTTAACCTATATTTCCAGAGACAAGTTGAGGACTAGACACAATTAACTTTTAATTTCTGGGAGGCATTTCAAGTTCTTGAATCGTTTTCTACTAATTCTGAAATCCTGTTTATAGCCAAACTCAGAGCGTGGCTGGAGTCTAAGTTATGTCTTCGAAATGATGGGTTTTGAGTGGAAAAGCTTTCCAAAGGACTTCCGTATAGTTGTAATATAGGGATGTATTGATGGTCATGTAGGGACATCAATTAATTCATCAGATTGATGTGTGTTACTGGGAGGGTGATTTCGCGTTATGAAATGTCGAAATTAGTGTTCACGCTTTTGAGATATTACATCGATTGTCTTCCTTTTGAATAAGTGGGCAAGACCTTCATTGGCATTGTTATTAATGTTTAGTTATTGTAAAGATAAGGTTGTTATTGTACTCTGCGTTCTCATATTATTTTATGTTTTGCTTACGAATGCTGGTTGCGTTTTTCACTTGCACGTTTCTATGTTCAGACATTGCCCTGCTTCCCATTCTATGACGCAGAATTGTCGCTCACTCACCACTGTAATTCCTGCTTTTTTATGGTGCATAATAAACTTTGGCAAGACATTGGCGTCCCGTGTATCATTTTATTCCTCCGCGCAGAGCTGGTCTGGTGCCGTTCAAGAGGCACCTAGTCTTGCTCTCTTTTATGATGCTCATGTAGAAAATATCCTTAGACGCCTAAGACGAGTAATGTTGATCGTAGACGAACGTTAGCTGTCTGTAAACTTGAATTACCGTTGGCGAAGCCGCTTTCGTCTGGCGCCTACAGAAAAAATCTCCCCGCAAAAGATTGAAGGATTTAGCTCTAGCCGGCACGGGAGGTTATTTTTTCATGAAGGCACTAAAAAAGTATTGTCGTGTAAAATTTAATACAATTAAATTCGACGTTATATTTTATAAACTATGCTGATTGAGAAATGAAGTGAAATCATTTATAGACGACCATGACTTATCATTTCGAAAGCTTGAGTTGAATTTTGTGTTCTGCTTAAATTAGGTTTGTGTCATTCTGTCTTCTCTGGTGGATGCTTCGATGTCTACCCAAAACTGATTACTTTCTTTGCTGTCATCTTGACCATTCAATTGAGAAGCTAAGTTTTATCGTTATTCGGTATAGGAGTTGCTAACGCTCTCAGTTTTGCGTGTGGTGAAAGAGATAGGGATTTTCTTAATTATAAATTCAGAATTATAATATTGAATTACCCGTTCTCGATTTGGAGCAAATTAGTGGAGTTTTTTTTTGCCAATACCTTCTGTGTTGACGTCCCGTTCCTTCATTCAGCGCTCGAACGCCCTTCTTTCTACCGTCTTTGTTGAAATGAAGACTAAAGATCTTATAGTTAGGTAATCTACATATATCTGTGAAATTATATCTACGTATCCTAATTCTTTTTTGACAGGAAATACATATTGCGTTGCGTTGTTCTATGTGGTGCAAAAACGCGTTCGCAAGAGAATTTGTGGCTTTTGAATTATACTTTCTTACATATTACCTCGACCATTGAATTGGACATAAATATGAATCTGAGAAATAATTTTACGAGAGTTTCATCGTGAATGAAGTGCACAACTAGGTTTTGCTGGTTGAGACTGTTGATTGATTGATAGACTGTTGAGACTGTTGATGGTGTTAGATCGAATGTGTTTCATGGATACAGATACTTTGTTTTCGCTGCTGTTTTTCTCTCGGCTATCATATTGAACTCGTCAAAGCTATTAATCGTCGGTAAATTGGCGCGCGCTGTAATAATAAGTTACAGTGCAGTTACACCGCTGTTATTGGCTCGCGCTGTGATAATGTTACAGTGCAGTTACACCGCTGTTATGGGCTCAATGCGATGCAACTGGGAACTGAGTGGTGCGGTCGAACGCTTAGCACGGAGTTGCTGTACCAAGGGTGCGAGCTCTTCCGTTCCTTGTTGGACAATAGGATGTCATGTCTGACTGTTCAGTTAACTAATGATCGTCTCAATATGCACTCAAAATAGATAAATGTAGGGCAGTAGGTATCAATTTCCTAAGATTATATGAATATTGAGAAATTGAATAGTCATCTTTATAGCGCTGGCTTTGACAATGTTCTTACAAGTGTGGTTTGAAACTAAATGATTTTATTTACGACTAATTATCTCGTTGAAACACCGTCAAGAAGAGATTACCACCGGCGGAACGTTAAGCCATGGAGTGCTTTCTTGACAGCCGTATTTAAATGGCCATATTCTCCTCAGAATGCCCATGCTTCATCGTCTTACGAGAATTGATAAATGTTCCATTATGTTGTAGCTGCTGGAGGTGTGTACTGTATCCGTAGGTATTTTCTCGCGATGCTGTAAGATGTTCACAAAGATGAGTTCTCCCTTTTTTTCGCCATTTATGCTTAGGAAAGAACGCCCACAAGGCGTTAGCTTCACGCCTTTACATTACCATTCATTTTTTGGATAAAAGCGAATGTTGTAAAGTCGAACGTCATAAGTACGAATAGTTAATGGCAGCTTCGACTCGGATCGTGACAGGTTTCTCCAATTCCAACTGTGCCTTTGAATGATAAGTTCGCTATTCTACGCTAAGGTTCATTTCAGTGAAATTAATTTTCTGTTTTATCCCCTGCACGAAGACGAGACAGGAGACTCCACTGTAAAGCATTGTGAAGGATGGTTTGACGCGGCCTGCGTAGTGGATGCGATGCATGATTCTTGTACTTGCCTGTACTGCTTCGTAGAACTTCCTGTAGTCTAGTGCTCTAGTGCGCTTATTTCTTGTTACAGCATTTTTGCTTGTACCCATTTGTTTCTCTTTTGTTCCTTCGCGTCGCAACTTATTTCTCAGTAAATGTACAAGGCCACAAGTCTGCCAAGGAATTTATTGCGCTCATTTGCGGCATGTTAATTGTTACGTATATTTACCTCCATGAAAGTGCAGTTGTAGTGTTGATGGGAATTACCGTGCCCAGGGGAAGATGTGAGATCCCGAGCTGAAGGTTGGGTAGGCTTTACTTTCGTTAAAGTAGGTTTCCGTTCAGTTATGGCCCATATTTACGGGGTTCTCTTTTTTTCAGGCCGTCTCTTTCTTCTTCAACTTCAATTTTGGTTCATAAACTTCTTTCAATCGTGCTGTTCTTATGCGTATGGTGTGAGGACAAGTCTCCTCAGGGGGATGCAACTATTGTATCTATGGGAATTGGCGCTCCCAGGGGGACTATGTGAGGGCCCGAGCTTGAGGTTAGGTAGGCTTCCTTTTTGTTGAAATAGAATAGGTTTTTGTTTTGTTACGGGCAATTTTTTTTCGGTTCACTGCTGTCCTTTTTTTTCAACACCTACTACTTTCTTCTTCAACTTCTTGTTTCATGAACTTCTTCCTTAGCTTACTGTTACTATGCACCTTGTGCATAGATTCCGCACTTCCTCAACTCCATACTAAATGGTGTCTTCATCCTTCCTCTCTTTGAACATCTTTGTCGTGGTAAAGGGAGGCTAAAACTTGCTTATATTATAATAATAATAATAATAATAATAATAATAATAATAATAATAATAATAATAATAATTATTTTAGTAATGTGACGAGACCTTCTGTGCGTAGAAAGGCCGTTCCTTCATGCAGTTCCGTACTCGATGGTGCCTTCCTTTTCTTTTGGGATCACTTTTGTTGTGGCTAGGGAGGCTTTTAAATTGATTTTTCATAATCTTATCTGAGTACTGGAGTTACTCTTCTGTGATCATAATTCCCTCGTATGTTTGTTTCATACCCTTGCATTATAACATTCAATGTAGTTGTATTATCCCTTTGTACGGAGATGAATTGAGTCCTATTCCGTTGTAAGCCATTTTGCGACGAAAGCTGTCATCTCATTCACACTAGTTTATCATCACTCAAATGAACATCTTGACCTTTTCCATTCCTGTCGAAAGGGCACACTACGAGTCACGGTATTTTTAGCAGTTTTTTTGGTTCTGTTTTGAGGGAATTTTAAAAGACGTGGCTGCCGTCCTGCTACTCAAGCATTACTGTAACAAGGGGCAAGCAAAGTCAAACCGAAATTGGCACTGGAGATAAATCATGTTCTGATAATTCATTAACCCTTTAACGTAGAAATTTTTTGTACTCGTATTCTCGTTATCACAACCACCGTCACTATACTGGCGCCGGCATCAGGCAGTCACCGATATCAGGATGAAGAAACTGCCACTCGGCCATGAACTCCAAAGAGCTCATTAGGGAATTAATTTAACGAAAATTACAACATATTGAGGTCATTTTTAAAAGAGGACCGTAGCGTCCTCTTGGGAGTTTAAGGGTTAGTGAACGCTGGTTACGATGCGATGTACCTTGAAACGGCTGGTGTGTAGAGGCAAGCAGAGATGTTTGTGTTCTGGAGATGAATCATGTTGAGATATAATTCATTAATGAACTTTTGTTGCGATGCGATGCACCTTAAATGGACTAGTGTGTAGAGGCAAGCAGGGATGTTGGTTGGTGATGGTTACGATTCGATGTACCTTAAATGGACTAGTGTGTAGAGGCAATCAGGGATGTTGGTGCTCGGGTGAGGAGGCCTCACTTCACTCTTTTCTCACCCTGACAGGCGGAGTGGAGGAGTGCAGGCCCATCACCCTGGCACCAGCATCCCCCTTCATCTCTACCTGTCACTCCACCACCTCCACCCCTACCACTTCATCCACCTCGACTGCAGAGTCTACTTCTACTTCTTCAACAGCTGCTACTATCATCACCCCATCTTCAGCTGCATTCAGTGTCGCTGATCGTCTATATGGGTCGCCCGGCTGTGCCTCTCTAGACCTTCCTGTCTCTCCTGCTCACCATTCTCCTCGTGATGTTGCTCACGACCACGCTTCCCCTCTTGTTAGTTACGACACAAAACTTTCGAAGCCGGACAGTCAGAATTCCGGTAATAAACAGAGTACCGACAGTCAGCAGCTAGCCGATGCCAAGACTGTCTCGGATGAGGGCTTGACGGTATTCACCGCTTGCCCTAAATCAAATAAATTGAATTCCGATGCTAACCCTCATGGTCTCACAGTTGGTGTCAAAGGGCCGTCTAGTGTCAATGATAGTTTGCTCGTTGAAAAAACCGTTACTGGAAATCGTGCAGCTGATAGCAAGGACAGTAATAATTATCCGAATAACTCCGTTTCACTCGATGAAAAGGCGTTTGAGCAAAGCCAAAAAGTTACCTCAGGAAGTCACGCTCCTGTTGGTGTTCTTCCGTCATGCGCTGGGTCTGTTTCTATCACAAAATCTAACAGTTCGGCTGTAGTTTCTCCTAAGCCTTCTCAAATCGCTCGCGCAAATGCGAATCACGTAATCAACATTACTCCTAAGAAATCAGAGTCAAACACAAGCAGTTTAATTGCTGAAGCTTTAAAAAAGTTGACAAACTCGTCAAATTCTTTAACCATTGTTAATATTTCCACCAATCAAGGTTCTGAAGAGAAGAATGCCAAAGTTTTTAGCCCCAAATTAGAAGTTCGGCGACGTCGTGAAGGGCAATCTGTGTATAAGGTTGAAGCTACCGACGTGCCGTTAGACACTAAAGAGTTCAATTTTGAAGCGGACGAGAGCCCGTGCAAAAGTCCGCGTGCGAGCGCGAACACCTTGGATTCCAAAGACTTCTTTGCAACATTGACGAACAGCTGCCCTTCGAAGGTCCCAAACAGTCGTGAGCTGTCCTCAGGGGTCGAGGTAAACCATACTGCTGCCATGATGATGATGCTGAACAACAACAATACCACGGTCACACCAGCTCCCGTATACTCCTCCTCTGCTGGAACTGGATTTAAGCGACCTAGAGTTCCAGATCCAACCACTCCGAGCGGTGGTCCGTGTTTCCCTCCCCTCGCTTCTCACGACGCGTCAAACGGGTGTCCCTCGACCATGAACACGAACAACTCGAGTGGTCCTCCTCATAACGGACCGCTCAACAACCTATCGTTGCCGTCTCTGTTGGCTCCTCTTGGCCCCCACGCTCCCTCGTTCTTGCTATCCCCTCACTCGTGGCACCAGCAGTTTCGCTGCATGAGCCCCAACATGCTCATGGCTATTGAGGCTGTTAGGGCAGGCAAAATGGGCTTCACGCAAGCTGGCCGCACTTTTGGCGTCAATGGTAGGACTCTGTGGGTCTATTACAGGCGTCTCGGCTACAAGGTGCACAACACTTTCAGGGGAAGGAGATCTAAAGACACATCTAATGCCAATAGTATTATGGCCGGTCTACCTCAGCCTCTCACTTCTCACCCTTTGAATAGCAATAATTTTAATCACAACAGACTACCGCCCAATTTCAATCCCAATTCGTCCATATTCTTCGGTAATGCCAGCAATGGCAACAACAACTTTAGTGCTTTTGGTAATTCTGCGCCGAACTTATTATCGCGAGGCATGTCTTCAGGTAATATTAAACTTCCCACTGATACCCAAAACACCTCATTTCAGTCTTTCCAGTCCAAATTTTTTGAAAATTCAACTACTGGCGCCGACGGCGGGAGCAATAATAATTCCTCTGGAGTTACGGGCGAGTGTGCACCGCAGCACAGTGGGAACTCTGTTAGCTCGTCCATGCCTTCCTGTGGTGTTGGGGGCACGAGTAACGCTTCTGGATTTGCGCTCAACCACGAGCCGAACACTGAGGATGTTAATAGGGAGGTTCCGTCTCCGTCCTCTCTGATAGGACCCATGTTCGGTTCAGGGACATCGTATAGCCAAGAAGAAACCGATGCTAGCGCATACGGCACTTCTACCGATCTCGCCTCAAACCAGCTGATGAACTGCAGTCAGCAGCAGGCAAGCTTTACTCAGGCTGCAGGGTTCGGTCCCGTTTTCTTTGGTAATGGCAGCAATTTCGTTGGATTCGGTGGCGGCGAAGGTCCGTCTTTGACTTCTGGTTTGTCCTCGATTAGCTCGAACTCGTCTCATGTTAAGCAGGAGCTCACTGACGCTTGTGCGGCCGAGAGACAACTTGCAGAAGGCACTCGTGAGGTAGAGGAGGCGAACTCGACTCTTGAAGCCCTGCTTGAGGCTTGTACAAACCGAGCGGGCTGGCAGCACAGCGCCATGTAGAGTATAGGTTTCAATGGTTCTTATAAGTACGGTAGGTGGTGTGTAGCTTCGAAACTTAGATCTCACTCTTTGAGCTAGGATTTATTTATTCATTCACTGGCCTAGCCCATTGCTAATTTTGAAATTGGAGTAGTTGAGGGACTTGAGTACTCAATATACGCGCGATTGATTCGTTGCGTTGATGATTGCAAGAGAACAATCCTCTGTTTTTATAATGCCTCTCTCTCTATCTTTGTCCTAATTAGACATTTGAATACAATATCGCATTCGTAATGCAATGCTTCAGTGCTTGTGCAATACGATCGTCCAGGTGGTTTTGTGCCATCTCATTTACTAGTATTGTGCTATGTTCTAGTCAAAGCGAGGTATTATATTTCTTAGAGTTTTAATATTTTCAAACGTAAACGCAAATAAAAAAGGGAAGAAAACCTGAAACAAAACGGCGTTTACGTTTGTTCGAAAGTATTACTTATGGTTGTATAGTGGTCTCCTAGTAACTAAGGTTGTAAGCTCGTCCACACATCATTTACATCACACTTAACTTTAATAGACTATGCATCAACTATGCCAGTAAGAGTCTTGCATATCTATTAAGAAAGTATAGAGTTGGATTAGAGAATTTCTGGACTTCACGTGTTGTAAACTATGCTTCCCTTCATTCTTTTCAATTTCAATTCTTGTCGTCTCGATATCAGGAGCGCTGTGAAATTTATTTTACTGCCGTCGTCTTCATTTTTAGGTCCCGTTGAAACACAATGTTAAACTTCGAGACGAGAGATTGTGTCGGGTTGCAAAGAAACTATTGCAGGCGCGCTTCAGTGCGACGTTTCGAAACATTTCCTTTGAGGTCTCATTATATTCGTTGGAATTAGGGCAGCAACTTTTTCGTTACTGTAAAGCTTTTGAATCTAACGAGTTGGTTGTTGAGATTTTCCTCGCTTAATATGACGTTCCGAACGCCTTTGTTTCTTTTAAGCTACTTTAACATGTATCCGCTTGTAATCTCTTTTTGTTGAAATGAATTCTTTTTTTTTTAATGAAAAGCAAGACAAAAATCGTTGTACGTATGGTCGTTTTATTAATACAAATAGTAAAGTCTAGAATCCTAGATGAATAAAATTGAACGTTTCGAACTAAACAGTTCATCTTCAACAAAAGAAATTTGCGACAAAACAAAGTTTTATTCAAAGTTTGAACGGTCAATTTTATTCATTTAGACTTAACCAAAATGAAATGAAATGACCATGAGTGCAGCGATTTTCGCCTTACTTCTCATTTTAAGAATCAGACGCATCAATGCGAATTTAATTTTAGAATTCTGTTTTTCAATGTGGCATAGTGGCTATTGTTACGAGCTGCTGGGTTTATTTCGTACAGATCTCTAGTGTCGCTTTTACGCATCGTGAAAGGAATGCAGAGCCAGCCGTGTTGTTTGATTGCATGTGTGACCGACCACTTGATCTCAGTTTTGGGCTCACGAAAATGAGTCGTGCCAATTGAACTACATCAAGATGCTTTACTTTACGCTAAGTACATATAACCAAAATTTGTTGCATTGTTGATATACGTATAGAGTGGCGCGTTAAAACTTACGAACTTTGTATACCGACTCGACGTACGTGTACATAATTTCAGGGTTATTATAGGCTAATATTTAGAGAAGTTTATAGCAGACCAGTAATGTGGCGTCCATATGTACGTACGTTGTTGAGTGTGCGGCGCTGTCTTGTGTCCAGTGCTAGTGCAATATCACTCTACTTAGCTGACCTCAGTGAAACATACCTCATTTTAATGCTGCTGCTAGTTTTTTCAATGCGAGTCTTCATTTAAACCACTGAATTATTTACTGCACTGTAGTGCTTTTAAGATTTCGACTACGAAATGAAATGGACAATACTAGCGGATTTCTCAGTGTTACAGGTTCATTATGAAGCCCTCTTTCTCTCGGTAATATTTTAGAAAACAACCTCTGGTTTAGGCATTTTATGTCTTCCAAGACGGAGAAATTCTAATTCAATATACTCTCTTTTGTATGGGTATCACCGTCCTGAAATGTTTTTGATGGTTTTGTTGTACGGTTTAAAAAACCTTAGATTTTATATCACTGTCTTGTGTTTGCAATGTATCTATTGTTCTGGCCTGTTTGGGCCTGGTGAATATTTGCGTTATAAATTGAAACTAAAGTAATCGGTTGCACAAAATGCTATTTGTTTTAGAGGTCGTGTGTCAGTATTTGCTTAAGTACCATATTTATGCATAGAAATTAATTCGGATTGTTATGTAAGAGAATATCTTTGTTGCGTTGTACAGCAGGTGCGGTGTGCTTCTCAGCTGATCTAAAATGTGGCATGTAGGAATTATTTTCTATAGATCAGTATTTCTACGTTATTTATCTTTAAATGGCTTTTGAACTATTATAATCAGTGTTGAAGAAAGACGCCAGTGAAGACAATCTTTGTATTTTGAAGTTGCAGTCGAGTGAGACGTGAGAATTTTGAATTTGAGTTTAACTGTCGTCGCAATTTATTATTTGTTACCGTCTCCCATGTGAGGAAGCTGTCATTTATGTTTTTTCTTCTTATTGACTCGCCACTTCACACTTGTTGCTATGAAATGCATCTTTAAAAAAACCTTAGATCTACCAAGGGAATCATAACGAACGGAAATACACTAGATTGGCTGAATTCAGCTCAAGTTTAAATTCCTAACATAGCTCAACTGATCGAAATTGTACTAGGTAACTAATGTCGAATGTCTTAATAAATTAAAACCAAGTGGTCAAGGAATCAAATAACCTGAATTTGAAGCATTTGATTTAAAAAATTGACTTAGTAAGAATATAATGTAATTAGAAAGCTTGGTTGGTATCAGGGTACTCTATGAGGCGCGAGGCAACTGTGTAGAGTTATTGTTAAGCTCATTTGACCGAGTCATTTCTTTATCGCACTTCTTTTTGCGTCAGATATTAGAAAATGTTCCTGCACTTGCATGGTTTTCTTATCTGACCGACTCGAAGCGCCATTCATATCATATTGCGCTAAAAAGCATCTCCGCTGTATTAGCTAGCTCGCCCTACCGTACTCGTATGATGTTCAATATATTCTGGAAAATTTGGTTCTCCTTAAGACGTGCTAGAATTCCTGAGATCACTTGCCCAAAGTATACTGGTTGTGATCATCCCTGAAGTTAAGTTTTTTTCCAACACCTATAAGGCAATCGTTGCTGAGGAAGGGATGTTTAAGGCTTTGGTTTCGTTTTAAAATAGTATACTTGATATTTTGCTTCTCCCATCTGCGGGCTTGGCCGGAGTCTTCACTCTATCTCTTACACTAATAACCTAGTTCGTTCCATTTTATTTCACTTGGTTTTATCTTCCAAAAAGCTGGTACCACTTCGCCTTTTGCCTGTAACGGGCTACGCTGTGCTCCAGAGACGCTGTGTCCCATGGTGCCTCTCGCAGAATGTCGCTACAAAATGTCGCTGCTCTGTGTATGCGGTGAATGATCAGAAAATCTTTTCACCAATTCCATTTGTCACTAGTTCTAATAAATAGACGTTTCATGCGGGTATCGATGTTTTTTACACTTCAGCTCTTATATTAAAGTTATTCGGTTTTATAAGTCCGATCAAGCTTCAATTTTTCATGTGGTACGGATTGTCAGTTATGTGATTTTTTTGTTTTCCTTGTAACTAGAGGTTATGTTAAGAGTAAATCGTGACGCGGATCCCACCAACAAGAATATTTTAGTAAGATCCGTGATCTTCTCTGGGAGGTCGCGTACTTTATTGCCAGTGTACCCTGCGGGGCAGTTAGCGCTCAATGATACTCCAAGTGACTCGCAGCTCATTCATTAACAATTGTGCTGGGGTCCCTTTGGTGTAGGTTGGCATCGGCTTTCTTGTTTCGAATGTAAATTTTTTTCATGTTTCACTTATGAGACCGACATGCCGTGCGACCGTCCTTCTGCTGGGGTGTCTTCGAGACTCCGTATTTCATTCGTCAAGTTTTCTCATTTCGGTTGGATGTTCTCTTTTAGTGTTGAAACACTTCGAGCGTATGCGGTGGTAAAAGCATATTAATGAAAAGTTGGGCGTGGATTCAGAGTAGAATTTGCTCATTACTGGTCTTTAGATTCAGTCTTCATCTGTTCTATGTTTTCTTCTCTTTTTCATACAACGCCATTCTTTGATTCAATCAATAATGAAGTGTAGTTTTGCCTACTCTGCAGCTTTGTTTAAAAAAATCTAATTGCAACTAGTACACTAATACGTTACGTGTGTTTACCCTGTGTAGCGGAGTAAAAGCTCTGCCTAAACTAGGATTGCAGTGATCCACTATCTAATATTTCATTTGTTCAGTCTCTAATGTAATATAAAAACATTACGGTTTAGGTTACTACATTGGTGCTAATTTCGTTATGGAGTGGTGCCAAAAGTGCTGTGGAGATAGTATTTCGAGCTATATTTTTCAGTTGCTATGACTCGTATGCTGATGTTGTTTTCTATTGTTTCTGTGTCACAAAAAAATTAATCACAAAGCTTACAAAGAAAGATGTTGATTAGTAATAGTATTAAAGAAGTAAGAAGTCTATTAAGCCTCTACATGCTAGCGATGTTGGTTGTGCGCCAGGTCTTGACCGTAATACAGTTCCATCAGAACTGACTCGACTGTCATTTCACCTTGTCTCAGTGCTTCGCCGTTCTCTGTGCTGCTATGTTTGTGCAGTGATGCTTGTCCAGACTCCGTTTTACTGGCTGAAAATGTTGGTACTGAGTGATGTCAACCCAGACTTGACTCATCCATTTGCTGACTGAAAATGAAATGGCTGCCGTCTGCTACCTGCGTCACAAATAGTGGGAATGCGCAAATCGTGACGATCCACCTGAGTTTATGATCTCTCTTACCTGCAGTTAAATGGGCGAGAGAAGAGGTTCCTCAGAAGCAATTTTTGTGGTTGCCAGCTAGTATGGATGAGGGTTAATTCCTCAAGCAACTACTGCACATAGAAAATTGCGATTGAGGTCGATGCAGCTGAATAAGATTGCCTTGAGTGAGATTCATTCCCAGGTATGAAAATTTCAAAGTTTCAGATAATGGAAATTTGTGCCAAAATCGCATGTTGCCTACCGTTTTCAGAGGTATGTGCATGCCAAAGCGAATACTTACAGATTGGAAGATTTTAGTCATGTTTTCACTACTCAAGAGACCAAGAGTTACATGACTGCATCTACTTCGCTTCGTATACCTTTACGACTCGAGCATTTTGGTTCATTTCTTGAAATTTACGCTCGTTATTTATATCCGGAACTGCTGATCCCAGTATGGATTCTGGAAGCGAATCGCAAAATTGAATGCCCTTGGATACGTGAATAATTTATCTCAATTTTCCTTTGTTCTTAGCTTTCCATTCATGACTTATTTTGGTTTACTCTTGAAAAAACCTTGTTCAGTGGAGCAGATTTCAGAAAATGATATTCTCCACCTTAATGGATTTCTGGACAATTTTGTAACGCAAGAAAAGGTATCTGAGCTGCACTCTGAGTGATTTGCTGATAGTATCTACCCTGCCCAGCGTACCTAAATTATTATGACGCTCGTGGGGTAATTTTACTAGATAAAATTGATTCGGTTGTACTTATTTGAATTGTATGCGGGGATATCTTATGAATCCAAAACTTCTATGAGCTAAAATTACAACTATTTCGCTTCAGCTTTAAACCAGCAACACCAAGAATCGTTGAGCTTGTGCCTGGAGAATTCTTGAATTCCACGAAGTAGTTTCAAAACAGAGATATTTTAATTCATTAAATTTGAAGTATTGCGAAATTCCTTTGCTCACAATTCTTGTTTGATTATGACTCGTTATTGTGGAGAGAATTTAAGTACATATATATTGTCAAGGCAAGAATTCGATGTTCGTTTGTATTGTCAAATCGAGAATTCAAGTTCATTTGAATTGCCAAGTGTATCTATGGGAACTAGCGCTCCCAGGGGGACAATGTGAGGGCCTGAGCTGAGAGTTAGGTAGGCCTTCTTTTTGTTGAAATATAATGTTTTTGTTATGTTAAGGACCACCTTTTTTCGGTTCACTGCTGTCCTGTTTTTCAGCACCTACTACTGTTTTCTTCAACTTTGGTCTTGTTTCATAATCTTCTTTCACAACTAACTGTTTCTATGCCTTTCTGCGTAGATTCCGCGTTTCCTTAACTCCATACTAAATGGTGCCTTCCTCCTTCCTCTCTTTGGATCGCAATTGTTGCTGGGTAGGGAGGCTAAAACTAACGACTAATCTAATCTGTATTGCCAAGTCAAGAATTCAAGTTCATTTGCATTGCCAAGTCGAGAATTCAAGTTCATTTGCATTGCCAAGTCGAGAATTCAAGTTCATTTGTATTGTCAAGTCGAGAATTCAAGTTCATTTGTATTACCAAGCAGAGAACTCAAGTTCTATCGTTTTGGTATGCAAGAAGCGAGTCAAATTGGAATGTTGTGTTCAGGTCGCCACCGGCGTGCTGTACTACAACGTCAGCCCGGGATCATCAGAGACGGCAGCTCCAGTCTGGGGTCGGTGGGGAAGCGACCGAGTAAAGAAGACATGGGGGAGGACGACACGACTTCCACAGAGTACGTAATTCCAGACTCGCTCTCTGTCTCTGCCATAACCAGCTCCTACGAGTCGAGCGTCTGTGCCGAGACGGTTGTGTCTTCGGCGGCTGGCTTCAGTGATGCTGAAATTCCAACTTACGGCTCCAACAACACTTCTCTCCTCCAGGTGAACTTCTCGTGTTTCTTGCCGAAAACATAATGTTCTGCTCTCGAATAGTTATTGCAAATTTACGTAATTTTTAAGCCCGGTCGCACGGCTCGTTTTCTTTTTGTTTCACACCTCTCTCTCTCTGGGGGATATATCTGTTGTATCTGTGGGAATTAGTACTACCAGGGGAATTGTGTGAGGTCCCAAGCTAAAGGAGGCCTTTCTGATGTTGAAACAGAATAGGTGTTCTGTTTTGTTACGGACAATTTTTTCGGTTCACTCCTGCCCTGTTTTTCAGCACCTATTACTTTCTACAACTTTTATCTTTTTTTTTTAACTTCTTCACTTACTGTTTTTATGCACCTTACGCATAGATTCCCCGTTCCCTCAAGTCCATATTAAGTGGTGCCTTCCTCCTTTCTCTCTTAGGAGCGCCTTTGTTGCGGTTAGGGAGGTTTAACCTAACATATCTATGATCTTTATTTCACACCTGTGCTTGTTTAGAAAAAATTGGGAATCAAAGCAGCTGAAACTTGCCAGTGCGATGCAGATTGGGAAGTTCGTTCGACTCGGAGGCAGGTCCTACAAAATATTCAGTAGGTGTGTTACAGCCTGTTTCACTGTTTCCTAAATTCGAATATAAAAACGTGTTCTTTTAGCGATAAAATGGGTGTCATGAAACCAGTCTATTTAACCGATGACGTGTTTTTTTGCGTTTCTAATAAATGCTTTAATCAGTGAATTCAGAATTGAAAATTTTCTTTATAAAATGCTTGTGCTACTATAACGGCATCAAACTTAATAGGGAGAGTGGTCACATATTTTTGCGCAGGTTGGTTGTTCAACGTCTTAACTATAAATGTAAGAAGTGCGGTAACATATGAAACTAGCATGATTTCACGCGCAAGTAATTGAACATATAACTATATTATCGGTAGTCTTTACAGGCATCTGTAGGTACCGCGCAGTCATACATCAGAATTGACTAAAAATATATAAACAGAATAACATGATGAGCTTAGAAAAATTTTCACGCTTACGGTGACCTAGATATGGAATAAACTTATGTGATTTTTTTTTAATTAAAATACATATTATATAGAGTCGTTGTTCCATCTCAGGGTGGTACAACTATTGTATCTATTTGAATTAGCGCTCTCATGAAGGTGGATAGACTCGAGTTGTGCATTCTCTTTGTTGATATAAAATAGATTTTTGTTTCGCTTCAAACCATCTACTATCGGTTCACTGCTGTCTTGTTTTTCAGCACCTATTACTTTTCCAACTTTTATCTTGTTTTGTAAACTTCCTTTAACTTTGCTTGTTCTATACTCAAGGTGTGGGGACGTTACTTGTGCATAGATAACCCTTTCCTTGATTCTGTACTAATGATACCTTCCTCTCTTGGTAGCACCTTTGTTGTGGTTTGTTAGGATTATACTAATCTTTTATCTAGTATCGCCCAAATTGAACGAAGGAAATTATTGGAGAAATTAGCTCAGCACAAAATTTACTTCAGAAGTAATTTGACAACCCAGTGCAAATAGCTTCTGATTTATACGCTCACCCTATGTCGATGGAAAAGTTTAGTTTGATGTTTCAAATGCATTTCATGTACGAGCATACCTACTGGCGTGAATCGAGTTCATGTCTCATTACCTAGTACAAAAAAAGGAAACCGAGTCCTGTTAATCTGCAGGACATGAAAAATTGCTCGAACTCGCTCGTAAGTGTTGATTCCCTTTAAGACATTCATCGCGGATCCGAGGCTGTTAACGGTTGGTTTGGTTAGGTTGTAAGTTGCAGAACAGGGAATTCGCCTTTACTGCTCGAATACATTTTTATCCTTCCCAAGAAATATGAAAATACAATTGCGCGATAACATTTCACCTCTTATGATAACTTATTCATTAAAAAAGTCGCAAAACAGATGAAATGTAATTCATTTATTTCAGAAGGTGAATTAGAAATTTACCAATTGGGACGCATGTGGCCCAATATCCGTCAAACGTGTTGACTTTACATCTGTGCTAACAGGTGCCTGCTATGGTGCTGGCTTCTCCGAGAGAAGCTGGGCCTCTCCCGAAGCAGGTCTCGCAGCCTGAGTTGGGCGAATGCCGCTCTGTGGTGCATCAGTACGGACAACACCCGATGATGAGTCGCTCTGTCGGCTCCATTGGGTCGTCCGGCGGCTACATCCACAATCCAGTGACGTCGAGTAGTCAACACCTTCAAGTGATGCAGGTTTTCGTTAAGCAACCTCAACAGCAGCAACAACAGCAACAGCAACAAATGCAGCAGCAGCAGCTACAACATCAGCAGCAGCAACAGCAACAACAGTGCCGGATATCTTCCCTTGGTGGGATGGAGCATTCTATTGGAGTTGGACAAGTCAATTTACGGCCCATACAACCCAAACCGGTGCTTGAGGGTGTCCATCATAGCCGCTCCAGTAAGTTACGTTCACATCCTTTAGCTGAATGTTCATCGTTGCCTTTCTTTTCTTGTATTTTTGTCTCTTTTTGTATAAAAGGGAGGAAATAGAATGTGCTGAATAAATTGAACTTGTGTAACGAGTGAAAAGTAGATTTTTCACGTTGGGGCAAAAACTATGGACGGAGAACACGCGTTTCGTTATTGGCTGGTTTATGTGAAATTGAAGAAAAGCATGGTATCATCAGTTACAAAGTGCGTCTTGAGTATAGCTTATGATAATGATTGTAGTAACTGAATTTGTAGTAACAAATCCATTTCAGTTGTAGTAACTGCAGATTGGAGAAACAGATTTTATGTCGCTAGTGTACATTTAAGATTAAACTGAATGATATACTTCATTTTCACATCGAATATTTCTAGGAAAAAATGTGTAAAATATTGTTTTACTTCGGTCAAATGAACTATCACGTGTATTATGTAGTCCCATTCTATTTAGTGTTCGAATTCGACAGCTCATTTTAATTTACATTGACAGTGAAGGAAGAGGGCGGTGGAATGTACCAGAGGAAAGAGACAGCCTACCAGCCACCACTTATTCGACTCACGCCGTCAGAAGATGTTTCGTCCATTTCTGGTAATTCTCGATGAGCACGTGAGGGGACGGATGGGATCATGTTGTTCCATAATTGTTTTGCTGGAAAGAAATAATCCTAAATTTGATGTTGTATTTGTATTACTAAAAAACATCATTAATTTTTGCTCCAGTTCCAGTGTACTATATATTGTGGGTGCCATACGTGGAGCTGAGTAACAGCTTAATTGTGTTGCCGGATGTCCAGTTGCAGTATGTATTGTAGGTACGTGTTGGACAGATGTAACGCTCAATTGACCCTTTCAGGGCCTCCGTCGCGGTTGCCCCGTGCGGTGAGTGAAGAACCGCTCGCCTCTCGCCCTCAGACCGCCTCGCTCGACCCGCTGGGGCCCGCACCCCTCACTCAAAGCGTCTCCGAGGTCAGTAACTTGTTTCCTGGTCAGCGTGTTCTTCAAGTCCCAGGATTTCTAATTCACCTACGTATTCAATTTTGATCAGAAAGATGTTGTTAACTGGATATCTCTACCTAAATTACGTAAAACTATGAGCTGAAAGATTTTGACTTGATATCTCTACTTTCCAAGTGTGTTACGTGTTATGATACGAAGATAATCTATTATCTTTTTTTACTATTAAGACTCAGTTGCTGATAGCTCTATCTAAATTTCTTAATGTAGTGGAATATTTGATGGTATAATAGTAATAATAAATACAATAACTGTAACTCAAACTCTCAAGCTTGAAAGCTGCCGTTTTTTTTGGGAAGCAAGATTTATGGAGGGTTCCTTCATCGTATCTCTTTACCCTGTACTCCTAACCTAAATGCGTGCTAGAAACTAAGCTGGTTAGCATCAGACTTCGACAAATGACCGTGCAGCTTCAAGTCTTTTGAATCAAGTGATGTCATCGACTTTGGTGACTAATTCTTCAGCTAAAGAAGACCTAACACAGAAAACATTTTATGGCGAATTAAGTTTTAATTTCAAATAAAAGTGTTCAGGCCTGTCAAGTTTTAAATCTCGCGTTGCTGACAGATTAGCACTGAATGAATTTTTCGTCCCTAGTATTTAAGAAGTGCTGCAAGATTTCCGACCTGTACTCGTACTAAGGATTCTCGAGTTACAGACTGACTAGAAGTCCGTAAACAATTTGCGAACTCACTCGATCAGGGTTTCAATTCTGCACTAATTGTAGGGTCTATCTATGATCCTGTCTTTATATTTTGCAGCGACTACAGTGCTATGTTATCATACGAGTAACAATTTCTACTTGCGCGGTATTTCACTAGTTATTTTTCAGAGATTCTGGTTTCGGAGTGAAAACAATTAAAAAACAATCATGTTTGAACGATGCAAGCATCGAAATGTTAGATTCTTAAAGAAAAAAGTTTTCTACAGCTTGCAATATTCAAAGTCCCTCAGTTCCCGTATGATAGTTTTCAACGCTGTTTTAATTATTCCTGTGGCTTGTAGGACACAGTTTTGGATGGCGGTTCCCGCACTCTGGCACAATCGTCGCCGTCACCCCAAGCATCGTCCTCTTCGTTCAGCGGGTCGTTGCAGTCGAGCAGCTACTCGCCGCTGTCGACACTACCGCCCGCGAGCGGCCACCGTCTTGCTTTGAGAGACGGTCCCGCTCTGGGGTGCAACTTCTGTTGGAACTCCACGGACGACCACGGCCGTATTCAGAGGAGAAAAACCAAGTACCACTGTCCAGAGTGCAAGACGAACCTATGCATCGTGCCGTGCTATCAGAAATACCACAAGCAAATGGAACGAGCTGATGATACCGATAAGCAAATTACTAAAATGCTCACGAAAACCTCGTCTCTCTGAAGTGCTGTTGAATAGTAAACTCAGGACTGTTTCCTTTCATAGTGAAGTTGGTTTGGAACGCTATAGTGCGCAGTCAATCTTCAGCGAGCATGTGGTCTTCATTCACTTCAGCGTGATTGAATTTCTTCATTGCTCCATGTGTTATCAGATTGCTTTTTGATGATATTGATCGCAAAAATATCCTTTCACAGCATTGAACTATCGTTGGTTTGTATTGTGTAATATATTTTTCGGGTCACAATATGGGCAGCACCATTTTGCATCAAAAGTGTATGGATGTACGATATGTACTTCTTCCGTACACATCGGTTCATTTCTTGAACGTAGCTGAACTTTTTTTAATGTTTCTTGTATTTTTTAATAATCACACTTCTAGGGTTTCACTTCTGTGCTGCATAGTTCCTTGTTGGCAAAGCCTCATTGGAAGAGAAGAGCGAACGACTCCGATGAAAATTTAATGGGATCATGTCTTAAACTGATAAGAGTGAACGAGTATTTTTTGTAGCATTGTGGATAATACCTGAAACCCAGTCATTGTTGAAATCCTTCTTCAGAGTCCCATATTGAGCAACCTGTTTTGAGAACTATCTTCTCGGCCAAAAAACGGCATCGAAACGTAATAAGTAAAGTGAAGCTCCTTATAATACTACTTTGTACTAAGGGGGACGAGACTCTGAACACTGGTTCGACATGTGCAGATTTTTTAATATTTTTTATTTAATGTTTAGTATAATCAAATAAATTGGTGAAATATATTGATAAATGTGAGCTTTAATGATTTTATTATAGTAAATGGCAAAACTTTAATTCTACTTTCAAAATTGGATCCATTTTTGTGCACGCTGATTTTTTTTGGCTCTCATGATTACCCTGATAAGAGCTCATTTATCTCACCGCCAAATGAACAGATGTGGACTTCTTGTTAAAGGTGTGTGTATTTTTCAAGTTTTTTAAATTTCACAGTACGCTACTTTAAATTTCGTTCCTATTTGTAATGCATCAACCAAATAAGTGTTCATATGTTAGTAAAAGCTTTATAATTCTGATTATTACGCTTTTTGTCAACACTTGTTAACTGTGGTTCTTTTTTCTTGTTACATGCCCTCTCAGGAGGATTCAACTATTGTATCACTGAGAATTAGTGCTCTTAGTGGGGAGAGGAAAGATCTCGAGCTAAATATAAGGTAGGCCTTTGCCTTGTTGAAAAAAAATTGTTTTTCGTTTAGTTACGGACCTACTTTTTTCGGCTCACTGCTGTCTTTTTTTTTTACTTTTGCCTTCAACTTTTATCTTCTTTAAGTATAGCCTTATCTATACGCAGAGTGTGAAGGGTGCATATTATGCTAGAATCTTCGTTCCCCTGTTCCCACACTTGAAATGCTTTCCTCCTTCCTCTCTTGGTAACATCTTCATTGTGGTTAGGAATTCTCTAACCTATAATCTAATCTGCTCAAATAGCATACATTTTTTGTTATGTTACGGATCAACTTATTTCAGTTCACTACTGACATTATTTTAGCATTCATAACTTTTTTACAACTTTTATCTCGTTCTATAAGCTTCTTACAATCTTTCCGTTTCTGTGCGAAAGGTGTGGGATTCCCTTAATTCTGTATTAAATGCTTTTTCATTCTCAATTAATCTCTTGGTACCACCCTGTTGTAGGAAAGAAGAAAAACTAACCTGTTCTTCTCACATACTATCGTCCTGTAAATATTTTATGTGTTTCATGAACGAGTGGTGTATCATTTGACTCTGGCTACCCACCAGAGAATCAGCAACACTTCTGGAGTTTGTGGTGGGTCGAGACTTGTAGTTTAGGTAGACATCACTGTCATCCTTAACTTCTTTGTTCTCTGAGGCCTGCTCACCGTGCAACCGACCACCTGCGCTAGTTTTGTACTTTACTTTACTTCACTTTTTCGTCTCATAGAAATTCTTTTTTTTTCTTGCGTAGCGAGCTGGTCCAACCAAGCCACTCCTATTTTATGCTCTTGGGGGCCATATAAACTTGAACTTTTTCAAGTTGCTCTTTGACTATCGCCTAATAGAGCGGGAACGGAGGTCAAACCTTGAATATTATAATAAAAATGTAACTGATTTTACCAACGGTGACGTGTAGTTCTTCGATGATTTAGTGCAGCTTATTTCTTTCCTCAACCGCTGGCTTTGAGGGCGAGTAGAGATCAAATGTTCATTAACTTGAAAGATCGAAAATTGGATTTTATGAAACTGAAAGCTAATCTTAGTAAAGTGCGCGCGAAGTAGGTTTGACGTGCTGATATTGGCCTTGTCCGATGGAATCTGTCTAGTGCTTATGAAAATGGATCCTCTTATGAAAATAAGATCAAAGATTTGGCAACAATTACTTTTCTTTACTTTCAAGTTAGCAGCGTGTTGTGTTGAGTCTGTTGTGTTTAAATTACTTAAAATATCATGCGCACCGTGTGTGTGTGTGTGTGTATATATATATATATATATACAAGTTTGATTAAAAGAATGCCATTTTTCTTGTTAATAATTTGTTTCATTATTTTTTCTAATGATCTTATGTTGTTTTTTTGGTCGACTGTTAAAAAATTAAAAGTTTCTCCGAGGGTCATTTCATTATAATTGAGCGACGCGTTTCGTCCATCAATGGACATCTTCAGGCTAAAAAGTTTGCAGCTACAATAGAGGTAGAAAGGTGCTGCTACAATGGCTGCTGATGATAGAATGGACCGACTGGAATGGGTGGGTTTCAGCATAGCTATGGTACAGTTAAAGGCAAGTTAAATGTGGAAGCGGGAACGGCGGTGTACCGTTGTAGGCAAAGTTATGAGTGGAGTTTGAGAGTTCGTAGTGTGCCGGTATTTTGGTTGTTGATAAACGGATTTTTCTTTTGGATAAGGATTGCCTCGGTTATTTGTAACCTATTGTAGTCTCGTTCTCTATAAATTATTTTTGTATTGTTAACTAGGTTTTCTCTGGTTAAGTCAATTTTATGAGTGTTTTTCGCGTGTGTTTTGGGTCCACCAGATGCTAAATGCATTGTTAGTCTTCTAGAGAGAGAGGTTGTAGTCATGCCGATGTACGAACATTTAAGAGGCTCGCAGTCCTCATGATTACAAGAGTATTCGTACACGACATGAGTTTGTTTGAGAGTAGATTGTTTATGGCTATGGTTGTTCCTGGAAATGAGGCTAGTAATGGTGGGGCATTTGTAGTATACAATAAGTTGAAGTTTTTCGTGTGGGTTACTGCAACTTGTGTTGTTTTTTATCATTTGTTTCAAAACTCTTTCGTCAGTTTTATAGGCTGCGGAGTATTGATTTTGGTAATATACTTGATGAACGGTTTTTTCTTCTTTGCAGTTTTGCAGTTTTGAGAGGTAATTCCTAACGGTGTTGTCAAATAGTGTATTTGAGTATCCATTGTTAATAAATGCTTGTTTGAGTCTTGAAAGGTTTTCATGGAAGATGTGCCAGTTGGAAGCTATTTTAAACGTGCGGTGGACCATTGCTTTGATCGTGCTGTCTTTGTATTTTTGCGGTATTAAAATTCACCCTTGAAATAGGTACAGGCAACAAATTGAACTTTCTGGACGTGGCAGTCGACGCATCTGACAATAATTTCTCTACCTCAGTATACAAGAAACCAACGGACACCGGCATATATCTCAACGCCAATAGTGAATGCCCGCAAAAATACAAAGACAGCACGATCAAAGCAATGGTCCACCGCACGTTTAAAATAGCTTCCAACTGGCACATCTTCCATGAAAACCTTTCAAGACTCAAACAAGCATTTATTAACAATGGATACTCAAATACACTATTTGACAACACCGTTAGGAATTACCTCTCAAAACTGCAAAACTGCAAAGAAGAAAAAACCGTTCATCAAGTATATTACCAAAATCAATACTCCGCAGCCTATAAAACTGACGAAAGAGTTTTGAAACAAATGATAAAAAACAGCACAAGTTGCAGTAACCCACACGAAAAACTTCAACTTATTGTATACTACAAATGCCCCACCATTACTAGCCTCATTTCCAGGAACAACCATAGCCATAAACAATCTACTCTCAAACAAACTCATGTCGTGTACGAATACTCTTGTAATCATGAGGACTGCGAGCCTCTTAAATGTTCGTACATCGGCATGACTACAACCTCTCTCTCTAGAAGACTAACAATGCATATATATATATATATATATACACATATATATATATATATATATATATATATATATATATATATATATATACACATATATATATATATATATATATATATATATATATATATATACACATATATATATATCACTAGCGGTGGGTGGAGAAGTCACAAAAATTCATTTCTCTGGTAGAAGCAACAGTTGACTTGCTTTACATATTATACTTACGGCTCTCATCAAGTTTGATGCTACATAATTTACACAACCTAATTCACTGCTGAAACTTTGTGTTCGATTTTAAGGTCGCGTCAATTATTGTTGCCATAATTTGTGCTCAATTCTGTTCGACGGAGAGTAATCATTGCAAGTTCAATATTGTGTGCCGTAATAACTTCTATTTTAAGGCCTGCAACGTTGATCCCAATTTTTTATCCAAAAAAATATTGAAACCTTTCAGTTCGCTCTTACATTAGAATTTATAGACCCATCTGTCTACTGAAAACGTATATACGATATTTAGTCTACATTATGCATGTCGTTACCCAGAGGAGCCTGCTGGAAGAGAGTGTGCTTCAGTATATCTAGGGAACTTCAGTAATCCTGGAGGATTTATATGGATTTGCACTATCCACATATGAAAACAAGCTTATTGCACCAACCTTTAGCAGCGGATTTTTTCGAGTTTGCGCCTCGCCCACAGTAATTTTTGTTTTTAGCTGCAGGTTTACGCGCGCAGGTTACAGGAGGCTGATATGGAATTCACTTTATTATCAGGCGGGTACTGTTTTTTTGTTAATGTCATTTCCTCTCGTGCGGGAATTGATACCATCGGCCTCCCGCGTACCTTTTGAAGAGGCGTACAGCGTCTGATGTTAAGTTCAATTTTTGTTTTGTTGAACTGCTGCTTACTGCAGGTTAAAATGATCCTGTCAAAATCTTCTAGCAGTTTCACACATTTACTAAATAATCCTTTTGCATTTCGGAACGCTCGATATTTAGGCAAATTTATGTTCCGCAATACACCCACAGCGTGGGTGAGAAGTTCAATGCTTCTCCGTGGGAAAAATAACTGAAATTTGTTCACTATCATGCTACGAATATTGTGTAGATGGCTGAGGATATTACGTTTGCCTATTAGCAATTGCCAAGAAACTGACCACCTTGCGCGTATCTAAATTTTCGGTCACGTATTTCATTTTCATGTATTGCTAATGAACGGTTGTTTCGAAGGTCCAAGTATTCTTGGAAGGAACCTTATCAGAACGCGGAATTGTCGTAACGTTCTACACCGAAACAAGCAACAAAAATTCGGATCAAAGAAACTTAATATGCTGTTAATGTTAAAAATGATATTTAGACAAGTGCGCTTGCCGTAATCACATGAATGGGGTCCGGACAAAGAAACCAAATTTTCAAATGGTACGTAAAAAATTTGGATGCATCGGAAGAACAGTACTGTATAATTATAATTGAAGGCGTTATAGGTAGTGGGGACTTCGTAATTAGGATCTTGTATTCTCTTGTGTTCGAATTTCTCATAAAATCAAAATGATTTTCTATACATAATATAGGAAAAATGTGAGGGCCCGAGCTGAGAGTTAGGTAGGCCTTCTTTTTGTTAAAATAAAATGTTTTGTGTTATGTTAAGGACCACCTTTTTTCGGTTCACTACTGTCCTGTTTTTCAGCACCTCTGACTTTCTTCTTCAACTTTTATCTTATTTCATGAACTTCTTTCCCATCTTACTGTTTCTGTGCCCTTTCTGCATAGATTCCTCATTTTCTTATCTCCATACTAAATGGTGCCTTCCTCCTTCCTCTCTTCGATACGCTCTATTTTTGTAGCGGTTAGGGAGGCTTAAACTAACTTATAATCTAATCTATAATCTAATCTATACATAATGTTAAGTTTTTTCACCCTCATTCTAAATTTGTCGTTTAATTTCTATGTTCACGAAAGCTTTCTCCAGTCATTTCATATTTGAGTAAGAAAAGCTGTTATAAACAAATCTGTAAGTGACAAGCACAGCCAGACGTATAAGATCCAAGATGGAGATTGGGAAAAGTGACGTGTTTGTGTTTTTAACTGAACGAATTATAATTTGTAAAATATAGTTAGCGTTTTTACTTATGAATTGGAAAACCATCTCTATTGTGTTTTGATGATTTTGTATGTATCATAAGGAAACTGTAATACAGCTGTTTTTTAACTGAAAAATGTCTCCTAGGCGTTTAAAAGCACTTTTGTTGTTATCTAGTGGACCAATAATGATGCGAACTACATTCGAAGCGGAATATATGTATTTATGTTTTACGTCCTCCTTTGTGTAATGTATCAAGTCTTGCAGTGCCAGTGGTTGCGTTAATTGTCACAACGATCACTTTCACTTTCATGGAAGCGGTGATTTGTGCATGTATCCTTTCTGTTATCTCGCTAAGTTTTCTGTGTCAACAATACAAGAGAAGCCAAGAAAATTGCCAAGCTCAGCTTGAAGAGTCGCAATTTCCAGCCGATACGCGAGAAAAAAGTTTAACGTTAGTGATATTTGCATTCCTTTTAGTACGGGATGTGATTTTTGCATTGTATCGTGCTTCTGCGATCACTGCGCATGAGGAAATTTTACGTGTTCCCTTTACCACGTTTACTGGTACCAAGTGTATTTGTATATATGTGTGGAGGGAACATTGCTGAATATTGACAAGGATTTGATAGAAGGTACATTCTAACTAGAGTGTATCTAGTCGACCTGCACCTTTACGTGGTGGTACTATTAGTATACCTACTTGTCTTTGATATACATTAGATAATTAATGTAAAATAACAGGCTGACCTCATTTAATTATTCTTGATAGCTTGTTGTAGGTAGAACCAACGCAGGCGGCCCCCCCTCCATCGGGGTTTTGTATTATTTTGTTCTTTTATGTAGATTATTAAACCAATATCATCTGAGGAGCTTGTAAGTAGTTACAAGGTGCCCCCTAGCGATTGTGCTAGGGGGAGCCAACCGGGGTCTCCCCAGTACGCGATGGAAACCCATCAATCCCTACCTGCCGCTGACGACCTGGAAACTCAAATGGATACTGTTAGTTTTGCTCTAATGTAGACTAACGATTTGCCTCCTCTAAGTGTGGACCCCACACAAGGAGCGAGTGCCGAGACTGAGTTGAATAATGGAAAAAATCAGACGAATGAGAGAAACTTGTGTAACGAAGACGCTTCAAAGACCAAAACAGTGGAAGCTGAGGCAACCCGAGAGCCTAACAATGATGAGGAAGCTGTGACCGGAGATGAACAGAGCATCTGGAAAACGATGAACCGTCGACAGGTGAAGAGGAGACGACGAGATGACCGGCGAGCGCGTGCAGATGCTGAGACTGGAAGGAATGTTCGAGAACTCCATACCATACTATGTCAAATATTATACTGTACGATTCCCTGGGGTCAATATCTCCAGAGATTTGAACGTGTTGCTGGCAGAACGCGACATTACTAAGACGATTGGTACTCCAAAGAAAATTGTAAAATCTGGCTATAACAGTCTCCTCATAGAGACAAATAGTGTGACCCAATCAGATAAACTGATGAAACTGGACCGCATTGGCGGAAAGGGAGTAGTAATAGAGCCCCACCGGTCACTCAACACTGTTCGTGGTGTAGTCCGAAGTAAGACTTTCGGACAGTGTTCTATGGAAGAACTGAAGGACCACCTAGCTGACCAGGGAGTGATTGACCTGCGGCGAATAGAGCTGAGGAGAGATGGCGAGAAAGTTGTTACCGACACATACATCCTGACATTCCAAAAGCACACGGTGCCAAGAGCTGTGAAATTGTCATCTTGACACAGTGAGCTCGTAGAAGAATGTAAAGAAAGACCGCAACAAAGCTTTAAATGCTTTAAATGCCAACGCTATGGCCACGTTGCAAAATACTGCCGCAGAGAAGCAGACACGTGCTCCCGATGTGGGCAGGAAGGGCATCAAAAGAGCTCCTGTCCTTATGCCGTCCGATGCTATCATTGCGGGCAGCCTCATTACTCAAATGATAAACAATGCCCAAAATATCAAATTGAAAGTGAAATTTTAGCCACTTGCAGAGATTGAAGACCTCTCGCTCAGAAGCCATGGACCTCGTTTTGGAGAAACATCCGGAGCATGAGCGGATGTATAGCGCGGTAGTTAGGGGAGATACAAGTACCCCTGCGGAAGAACCCAACCCTGCTGCTCCTCAGGAATATATGCCACAACAGCCGACTCACACTGAACAAGAACCTGCAAAACCAGAAATAAAGCCAGTTCAGGCAAAAAACAACAATGAACAACCTCCTAACCAAACCATTGCGTGCACTGATTCTACTCCTCGCAACGCTAAATCCACTCCAGCTACAGCTGATGTAAAATCGAAGGCCACCGATTCAATTAGTACAAGCTCAGGAACTCCAACAGTTGCCGTATCCCAACCCATCATTTCACCGAAAAGGACGACGCAAAAAGAAATAAATAACGCCACACTCTCTAAGCCCAAGGTGCCTACAGTCTACAACCGACAACGAAAACAACTGGAGCCAAACGGAGAACCCCTTAAAACAGTAAAAAGCCAAAAACCTACGCCAGCTTCTCTCACCAAATACTCTTTCAAGCGGAGGGAGGCAACTTCCAGCCTTACAAACCTCCAAGGCTATGGAAGCGACGATGATGGCAACTCCAGTAGAAACTCAATGACCTACAAACCAAAGCCTACTGCACCAACCAAGAAACAGCGGACGACATCGCCACCATCAAGAAGCCGAGACCGAGCATCGAGATCAGCAGAAAGCCAAAAAATTCAAGTGATCGGAACCTGAAGGAAAACAAACCAGTACCTCTATTTGTAAATGAATTTTGATTCGTTTATTCAATGGAATTTAGAATCGTACCGAACCAAATTCTGTGAACTTGAACAACTCCTCAATCTATACCACCCTGCATGTGTCTGCCTTCAAGAGACCATGCTCCGGGACAGAACGGTGACACCACCCACTCAGTACTCTCTCTATACCTCTGGTGTGACCCGCGCTGATGATCACGAGCGGGGCGCTGCGATATTGATCCACAGGACAATACCACATCACCGGATTGACTTGCGTACCACATTGCAAGCAGTAGCACTACGTATTAATCTGCACCGGACATACACCATATGCTCGGTCTACTTGCCGCACATCAATTTACAACACCAAGAAGTTGAAAATTTGATTTCCCAGTTGCCTACCCCGTATATTATAATGGGCGACTTCAATGCTCGAAACCAACTATGCAACTCATGGAAAGAATAGTAAGAGAAAATAACATCTGTATCATGAACGACGGACAACCTACACATTTTCACAGGCAGACGGGATCCCTCTGTCATCGATTTAACACTATGCTCTCCTGACTGCTATCTGGATTTTAAATACCATGTTAATGCAAACCTTTATGACATCGATCACTACCCTATCCATCTCGATCCTGTCCATCCTCAAAATATGCAAGCCAGATATGAACGGTATGACCTAAACAAAGGAAATTGGACTCTGTTTAGCAGACTGACCCAGTTGTCAAGTGAGGATATCGACCAGCTGAATGGAAAGAATGTTGAGAATCACACAGCTACTTTGACCAACATCTTACAGCAAGCTGCTGATACATCCATACCTCGCAAGAGCGGCTCTCTACCGCGACCTCCGGTACCGTGGTGGAACTCTGAGTGCGAAATTGCAAAACGAGAGCGTACGCGAGCTGAAAGAGCCTTGGAAAGATGTAACAATGCGTATAACAGGATCCGATACAATAGAGCAAAGGCAATCTGCCGGAAAACCTTCCTGACAAGTAAACAAACATCCTGGAAAGCTTTCATCAGTAGTATAAATACTAAAACCAGCCTAAACTTAGTATGGAAAAAAGTCCAAAAGCTGTCCGGAAAATTTAAATTGACTCCAACCCCAAAATTGAGAGATCCCCGTACGAACAACCTGACTGAAACATTGCTGGAAGCTGCGGAGATGCTGGCGGGACACTTCTCATCAGTGAGTGAAAACGCAACCGTCGACGCGTCCTTCACGCGATATAAGGAAAGGTGGGAAGGAAGACCGCTGCGCTTGGGGGGAGACAAAGAAGCATACAATAGCCCCTTAACCATGTCAGAACTTAAAACTGCCTTACGCACAACCAGCGATAGCGCTGCTGGCCATGATGACATCTTGTACAGCATGATTAAAAAAGCCCACGAAACCTTCCTCCCTGCAGTACTCTCTCTCTTCAACAAAATATGGTCCCAGCAGGTATTTCCAGCAACTTGGTCACTGACAATAATAATAGCAATTTTAAAAACTGGTAAAGATCCGACATCTCCAAATAGTTACCGTCCAATTGCTCTCACCTCATGCTTAAGCAAACTGCTTGAAAAAATTGTTAACAGGAGACTAGTCTGGTTTTTGGAATCAACTAGAAAAATAGTAAATATCCAATCTGGTTTCCGGAAGAACCGAAGTACCACCGACCATTTGGTGACGCTGTCATCACACATCGCTTCGAGTATTACTTCAAAGAACCATCTTATTGCCGTCTTCTTTGATCTACAGAAAGCATATGACACCGCATGGACATACGGAATCCTACTGAAACTTCAGAAATATGGTATACATGGGCACCTTCTTGCTTTCCTAAGCAACTTCATGAATAATAGAAAAATTAGAGTCCGTCTCCAGAATGTCCACTCGTCAACCAGAAGCCTCCAAGGAGGAGTCCCTCAAGGAAGTATCCTCAGCTGCGTGTGTTTCCTTATTGCCATAAATGATATCGCTGATGAAATTCCGCAGAGTGTCCAGCGGCTTCTATACGTAGATGACTTTGTCATCTATGTGTCGGGCAAAAAACCGGAGTGCCTAAAACGACAATTGCAGATCGCTATAAACCACCTCACGCAATGGACAGCAACCACTGGATTTCAATTCTCCCCATCCAAAACAGTGACTATGCATTTCTGCCGTACTCGTGGCTGTCTGAAAGCCTCTCCCGAACTTCATCTAAACAATGCAGTGTTACCACATGTTGAGCAATTCAAGTATCTAGGATTAATCTTTGACTCGAGCCTTACCTGGCGGCCCCACATCCAATCCCTCAAACGAGCATGTTCACAACACATAAACCTAATGAAAGTCATATCCCATACCCAGTATGGAGCAGATCGGCAAACCTTGCTCCGTCTTTATATGGGGCTACTAAAGCCAAAATTGGACTATGGCTCACCCCCTCGCGCCATCCTGTCCTTGTCGTGGGGAGGGGGCTTGTGTGTTCAATGAAGCCCAAGGCTATGCTGTCCCAGGTTCAACCATGACAGACAGGCTTGGGCCGAGATCCAGACCAACTGGGATGGCAACACTGACAACTGAGCTGACAACTGGATACTCTACTGGACACACACTGACCCCTCCTTGGATTTGATTGCAAGGCCGGCCGGGACCTAGACCCGACCTGCCGGCTTGATAGTCGTGCGCGGCAAGGGTTAGCCGATGGCCGGGTGGAAAGGCGGGGGGCGGTTTAAACGCCAGTGAGGCGCGGAAGCGTCTCGCTGGTTAGTCAAGCGCAACAACCTGCTGCATCTGCTTGTCCCAGGAGCTATGCCTGTGCTTAGTGAGTGTGCCCGTCGGGACTACGTGAGCCTGACAGAAGGGTTCCCCTTGTTGGCGGCCGCCCAAAGCTGGTGCCGGCTCAGAGCACAGGTGAGACTTAACTCACTAACCATGGAAACTTCTAACTCAATCCCCCCCCAAACCGTAAAACAAATTGATGGTGACGACTTCAACCTGCCCCTGGACTTCACGGACATCTCCCAGACAGGAAATGCGGAAAGCAGTTCTCTGTCAACCTCAGCGGCACCAAAACCATCGCAGAGCACGTCTGCGAGTGGCAAGGAACGCGAGGAGCTGCAACAGCAAAATAAATATACACTCGAGCCTTCCAATCCAACATCTAATGATAAGAGACGCAACACAAATACAAATCACCGAGCAGGGACATCCTCAATTGCTACCCTGGAGCCCTATGAAAGTTCTAAAAGAGCGAAGTCAAAGTATTCTCGCCCACGCCCACAACCTCTTTCTGTCAAACACCTTCTCCAGTTGGAGCAGGGGAAAAAAGTACCTCACTTTCCTGTCTACCACGTCGTCACCTTCCCAGGAGCTGACCTAAATAAAGGCGTGGATGTCCTCTCTGTGGACAGAGATCTAAAATTGAAACTGGGTTCTCCCAAATCAATCCAAAAAATATCCAAAGACTCGCTACTTATCCAGCTGGCTAATGAAGACCAGCTCAATAGTCTTCAGACTATCACACAACTCGGAGCTAATCCCACCCAAGTACAGCCTCACTCTACCCTCAATACTGTGAAGGGCACAGTGCACAGCCACACCTTTACCAACATCCCCGAGACAGACCTGCTAGAGGCCCTACGCGACCAGGGAGTCACCCAGATAGAAAGGCAAAAAGCCCGAATAGATGGGGAACTTAAACCTACTCCACGGTATGTGCTCACATTCAACCGCACATCCCTCCCCCCCGTAGTGCAGTTGTGTGAATGGCATGCGGAGTACGTCCGGCCTTATTTCCCGAACCCCATTCGGTGTACTCGATGCCAAAAATTGGGACACACCAAAAAACGGTGCCGACAGACGACTGAAGTTTGTGCTCGGTGTGGAACAATGGGACACCACTCACGCGCATGCATCCAGACGCCCTCCTGTGTGAATTGTGGTGAGTCTCACCCTACATACAGCCCATCCTGCCCACATTACCTATACCGGAAGGAAATTATCTCCACCATGATAAAAGAGCACACAACATACGGAATCGCTAAAGCCCAAGTCACTGACTGGTACAAGTCGCAAGGCCGCACGTACAGTTTTGCAGTACAACGGCCGCCGAAGGAAGTGCCGGTGGCAGCCCCTACTGGTCAGGGACCAGCACCCTCAGAATCTCACAAGGCAGGTACGGCCCAGTCGGTGACCTCACCCCCGGCAGCGGAACTAGAGTCCCAACAACACTCAACTTTATTTTCTCAGCCGAATGCTCTTCCACCCAGGAAACCAGCGTCCAGCATGAAGACCCGTGATGAGCAAGAACTCGACTCCACTACTGCCCAGAGCTCAAGTGATGACCAACGAGACACCACGACCCGTGCTCAATACACCTTTAAGCGACTCCCTCTAGACACCGCGCAGTTTCACACTGACGGGAACAACAGCACTCGACAGCCGCACATACGGCCGTTAAATGCAAAAACACCATCGACCGCAAACACCCAAGTGGCCACGTGTAGACCAAGGATGACTACGCCGCCTACTCGGGGGGAGGCCCCCGGTACATCGCGACAGTTTCAGTCTCCGGTACCACACCCCTGGCTGGGTACCGGGGAAGGGACCACTCGGGATGGGCAGGATCCGGAGCTTCCAGCTGGAACTGGCGACAGCCTCCCTCAAACAAACCCGGAAGATGCACGAGCAAAGTGCCCTCCCTCCACACCCTTGGGCTCGAAGACAAGTCATCAGGAACGGCCTGAGCAGGGGATGCCTCCCCCACAACTGCATTTCAATAAATCCTTGGAAACACCCTCACCTATCTCAAGCAGTAACGAGGTGCCACCACGACACTCTCGGTCCCAATCCTCAAGGCCCAAGCCCTGCGCCCGAAATGCGCGCATAGCCTCGCAGTCTCCGCCGCGCTCTCGCTCCCACTCCAACTCAGAGAAAATGGACGTCTCCTTCTTGAACAAACGGGAACGAGACCTCTCTCCATACCAGCAGCATAGTACCTCAACTTCAAAAAAGAAACACACCCGTCCACCCGACCAGCCGGCCGGCAAATGCAATGCCCCAATTCCTGTCCTACACTCCTCTCGTCATGACAGACCATAAACTCGTAAATACCCCTAAAGAATGTCGAAAATCATACAATGGAACATGCAGTCTTACCACACAAAATTCAATGATCTCAAAGTCCTTCTTCGCAATGAAAATCCTATCTGCGTGTGCCTCCAGGAAACCCTCCTGACTGGGCGCTACGCAAACCCCCCTTCACATTATCGCCTCGAACGCTCGGCCCCTGTTCGTGACGATGGCCACGAACGAGGAGCAGCAATCTTAGTACACCAGAGATACCCATACGATCTCTTCCCACTAGACACAAATCTCCAGGCAGTAGCCATAAAAATCCATCTACCCGCCAAAACATACACAGTATGTTCCCTGTACCTCTCCCACTTGGATGTCTCAGCCCGCGACTTCACCCACCTCATCGAGCAGCTGCGACCACCATTCCTGCTCATGGGGGACATGAATGCAAGCGACCCCTTGTGGGACCCCCCGAGAGCCAACCGGAGGGGTAGACAGATAGCGGACCTTCTCATTTCACATGACATCTCCCTTTTGAACAATAACTCACCAACACATTTCCATTCACAATCAGGAACTTTCTCAATAATCGACTTAGCCATATGCTCCTCAGGGGCCCTACAGGACTTCACCTTTGAAGTCTTGGACGACCTATATGGCAGCGACCACTACCCAATCAGAGTCACTCTGCGCCGCGCCACCCCACTCCAAACGAGACGGCACTATAATATTCATAAAGCGAACTGGCCACTCTACAGAGATCACACAAAGATTGACGGGCCTAGAAACCCAGATGACTCGGTCGAAGATCTCCTTAACCTAATAGAAAACAAGATCAAGACAGCGGCAAATGCAGCCATCCCACAAACCTCAGGCAAATACTCGAAACCCCCCGTCCCTTGGTGGACAGCAGAGTGCCAACGAGCACTACAACGGCGCCGCCAAGCAGGAAGGAAACTACGCCGCTCCCCATCAGTAATCAACAAAATAGCTTTCAACAGAGCACGTGCGCAGTGTAAATATGTATTCTCCAACAGCAAAAAGAACTCCTGGCAAAACTATTTGACTACAATCAACGCTCATACCTCCCCCTCTGAAATTTGGAAAAAAGTAGCGAAGATTGCTGGAAAGTTCAGCCCGACTACCCATCCATCTCTGCGCATTCAGGACACAATTGTCTCAGATCCTTGCCAAGTGAGCGATCAATTTGCCTCCCACTACTCTCGCGATTTCGGTTTTCACCGAGCAAGTCCAGCTTTTCTTGCGTACAAAACCTCCACGGAGAACCAAGCCCTCAACTTTGCAGCAACTTCTAACCAACCGTATAACGACCTGATAACTCCTGAAGAGTTCCACTCCAACCTATCGCACTGCACAGATAGCAGTCCGGGCCAAGACGGCATCACTTATTCAATGATAAAATTGGCTGATCCAACACTACAGCAGCTAATTCTTCACCTGTACAACCAAATATACATCACGCACTCATATCCAAACTCGTGGCGAATCGCTACAATAATCCCGATCCTCAAACCAGGCAAAGACCCCCACGTACCAAGCTCATACAGACCGATCTCTCTGTTGAGTACACTGTGCAAACTGTTGGAGAAAATCCTCAACACCAGACTGGCTTGGTTTTTGGAGCGTGGAAACCACATAATTCCCATTCAGTCTGGTTTCCGCCACAATCGCAGTACCACAGATAACCTGATCCAGCTGGAAACAGCGATTCGTGAATCTTTCAACGCTAGACAACATTTCATAGCAGTCTTCTTTGACCTGTCTAAAGCCTACGACACCGCTTGGCGATACGACATCCTCCGATCTCTACACTCCTTTGGACTGCGCGGAAATCTAGCATACTTTGTCGACAACTTCCTCCGTGATCGCTGTATCAGAGTGAGAATAGGATCAGCCACCTCGACACCCTACCCCGCCGAAGGAGGCATACCCCAAGGCAGCGTACTATCCTGTACATTGTTTCTTGTAGCTGTGAATAACATAGCAGCTACCCTACCCCCATCTGTTGGAGCATCTCTATACGTGGACGACTTCACGATCTACTTCGCCGGAGCTTCCACTCGAGTTGTCGAACGGCAACTTCAACTTGCGATTAACTCGCTAACCCGCTGGAGTCAACAAACAGGATTCCAATTCAATGCTGAAAAGACAGTAACCATGCATATCTGTCGCCGACACCACTGCCCCAAAATGGCCCATACTTTGACAATGAATGGTCAACCTGTGCGAGCGGTGGAGCAGTATAAGTACCTAGGACTGACTTTTGACACTTCCCTCACTTGGAGGCCGCACATCCAAGACCTGAAGCGGCGATGCAATTCAACTCTAAATTTGCTGAAACTACTCTCAAATAAATCATGGGGCGCAGATAGGATCTCCCTACTCCGTCTCTACATAATGCTGCTTAAGCCAAAGCTGGATTATGGCGTGGAGGTTTACTCCTCCGCAGCACCGTCCGTATTGGATCTACTCCAGCCCATCCAAAATGCTGCCATACGTATCGCAACGGGAGCATATCGTACCTCCCCTGTGACAAGCCTCCACTCAGACTCGGGTCTCTTGACTCTGCGGCTATATGCGACTATAAAAAGTCTTAATTATGCGGCCAGAGTAGCGGCAAGCGTCTCCAATCCGATGCACGAATTGAGCACCATAGCAAACGAACCACCCGCTGACCGACGCGGAATTAGAAGGGAGGCCCCACACTTGAGAAACTTCTTCCAACGTGTATCGGACCTCAGAGATCGATATGCTCCCCATCGAGACCAGGTTCTTCTAGAACAAATTTCTCCACTTCCACCGTGGCGGTTACCTGCTATTAGCATATGTCACGAACTTTACAAATATTCCAAGTCCACGACCGCTCCATCCCAACTTCGAGCACTTTACCTTGATCATGTCCGAACCCATCAATTTCTTTCCCGTATTTATACGGATGGAGCCAAAGCACCAGAAGGAGCAGCATACGCCTATATTCAAGGCTCTACGAAGTATCAGCGGCGTATTCAACCGCATGCAACCTCGTATACAGCAGAACTATATGCTATATACGATGCACTTAATCACGCTGAAACTCTTCCTCACCTGGAGACTACGATAATAACCGACTCGCGGAGTGCTATTCTAGCGCTCTCGAGATACAACTCGCCTCACCCCATTGTTCAACTCATACAGTGTCGCCTCATTTCGAGCAGTAAACAATTTACTTTCTGCTGGGTTCCCAGCCACGTTGGAGTGCCGGGAAACGAAGCAGCTGACCGAGCAGCTCGAGAGGCTCTCCACTTGCAAATAAATCCGGTCCGCCTCCCTCGAACAGACCACAAGTGGTATTACAAAAAGAGCATCCGAGAACGCTGGCAGGCTGAGTGGTCGGCGCTTGCCAACAACAAGCTAAAGGCAATAAAGCCAGATGTCCGTCCTCTCCCATTCTCCCAGCAGAGGGATCGACTGTGGGAAGTAGTCCTCGCTAGGCTCCGTATAGGCCATACACGCCTTACGCATCAGCACTTGCTGGAGGGCCGACCGCAACCGTACTGCGAAAATTGTATTGTGCCGTTAACGGTCCGCCACATTCTTCTCGAATGTCCCGACTACACACAAGAGCGGCAAGCTCGCCTCGGCGAGGAGCCGAACCTCCCTGAACTACTGACCGGCCTCCCCATCTGCGGGCCACGCTCTCCTCTGAACCTTTTCTTACTTGAAATTCGCCTACTCCATGAAATTTGACTCACCAACTGAAAATAAGTAACCTCTAGAAAGAAAATCTTTTCCGCCTCTTATGGGGCCCAAACCAACGCCAGCGCGGATGCCCGCGATTAGAAACACCGTCGCTCCTCCGTCAGACCAAGCTGACACACCACGGCACTGAAACGGAGCTGAGATGACTCTCACCCTCCGAAACTGCCCATTATAAGACCCAAATGCAACAATGCTACCAAATTGCGCTGTGATTTCGTCAAAGTATCGAAAGCGGCGGGAAAACCTGAAAATAATAATAATAATAATAATAATCTTATTGCCGTCTTCTTTGATCTACAGAAAGCATATGACACCGCATGGACATACGGAATCCTACTGAAACTTCAGAAATATGGTATACATGGGCACCTTCTTGCTTTCCTAAGCAACTTCATGAATAATAGAAAAATTAGAGTCCGTCTCCAGAATGTCCACTCGTCAACCAGAAGCCTCCAAGGAGGAGTCCCTCAAGGAAGTATCCTCAGCTGCGTGTGTTTCCTTATTGCCATAAATGATATCGCTGATGAAATTCCGCAGAGTGTCCAGCGGCTTCTATACGTAGATGACTTTGTCATCTATGTGTCGGGCAAAAAACCGGAGTGCCTAAAACGACAATTGCAGATCGCTATAAACCACCTCACGCAATGGACAGCAACCACTGGATTTCAATTCTCCCCATCCAAAACAGTGACTATGCATTTCTGCCGTACTCGTGGCTGTCTGAAAGCCTCTCCCGAACTTCATCTAAACAATGCAGTGTTACCACATGTTGAGCAATTCAAGTATCTAGGATTAATCTTTGACTCGAGCCTTACCTGGCGGCCCCACATCCAATCCCTCAAACGAGCATGTTCACAACACATAAACCTAATGAAAGTCATATCCCATACCCAGTATGGAGCAGATCGGCAAACCTTGCTCCGTCTTTATATGGGGCTACTAAAGCCAAAATTGGACTATGGCTCACCCCCTCGCGCCATCCTGTCCTTGTCGTGGGGAGGGGGCTTGTGTGTTCAATGAAGCCCAAGGCTATGCTGTCCCAGGTTCAACCATGACAGACAGGCTTGGGCCGAGATCCAGACCAACTGGGATGGCAACACTGACAACTGAGCTGACAACTGGATACTCTACTGGACACACACTGACCCCTCCTTGGATTTGATTGCAAGGCCGGCCGGGACCTAGACCCGACCTGCCGGCTTGATAGTCGTGCGCGGCAAGGGTTAGCCGATGGCCGGGTGGAAAGGCGGGGGGCGGTTTAAACGCCAGCGAGGCGCGGAAGCGTCTCGCTGGTTAGTCAGCGCAACAACCTGCTGCATCTGCTTGTGCCAGGAGCTATGCCTGTGCTTAGTGAGTGTGCCCGTCGGGACTACGTGAGCCTGACAGAAGGGTTCCCCTTGTTGGCGGCCGCCCAAAGCTGGTGCCGGCTCAGAGCACAGGTGAGACTTAACTCACTAACCATGGAAACTTCTAACTCAATCCCCCCCCAAACCGTAAAACAAATTGATGGTGACGACTTCAACCTGCCCCTGGACTTCACGGACATCTCCCAGACAGGAAATGCGGAAAGCAGTTCTCTGTCAACCTCAGCGGCACCAAAACCATCGCAGAGCACGTCTGCGAGTGGCGAGGAACGCGAGGAGCTGCAACAGCAAAATAAATATACACTCGAGCCTTCCAATCCAACATCTAATGATAAGAGACTCAACACAAATACAAATCACCGAGCAGGGACATTCTCAATTGCTACCCTGGAGCCCTATGAAAGTTCTAAAAGAGCGAAGTCAAAGTATTCTCGCCCACGCCCACAACCTCTTTCTGTCAAACACCTCCAGTTGGAGCAGGGAAAAAAAGTACCTCACTTTCCTGTCTACCACGTCGTCACCTTCCCAGGAGCTGACCTAAATAAAGGCGTAGATGTCTTCTCTGTGGACAGAGATCTAAAATTGAAACTGGGTTCTCCCAAATCAATCCAAAAAATATCCAAAGACTCGCTACTTATCCAGCTGGCTAATGAAGACCAGCTCAATAGTCTTCAGACTATCACACAACTCGGAGCTAATCCCACCCAAGTACAGCCTCACTCTACCCTTAATACTGTGAAGGGCACAGTGCACAGCCACACCTTTACCAACATCCCCGAGACAGACCTGCTAGAGGCCCTACGCGGCCAGGGAGTCACCCAGATAGAAAGGCAAAAAGCCCGAATAGATGGGGAACTTAAACCTACTCCACGGTATGTGCTCACATTCAACCGCACATCCCTCCCCCCCGTAGTGCAGTTGTGTGAATGGCATGCGGAGTACGTCCGGCCTTATTTCCCGAACCCCATTCGGTGTACTCGATGCCAAAAATTGGGACACACCAAAAAACGCTGCCGACAGACGACTGAAGTTTGTGCTCGGTGTGGAAGAATGGGACACCACTCACGCGCATGCATCCAGACGCCATCCTGTGTGAATTGTGGTGAGTCTCACCCTTCATACAGCCCATCCTCCCCACATTACCTATACCGGAAGGAAATTATTTCCACCATGATAAAAGAGCACACAACATACGGAATCGCTAAAGCCCAAGTCACTGACTGGTACAAGTCGCAAGGCCGCACGTACAGCTTTGTAGTACAACGGCCGCCGAAGGAAGTGCCGGTGGCAGCCCCTACTGGTCAGGGACCAGCACCCTCAGAATCTCACAAGGCAGGTACGGCCCAGTCGGTGACCTCACCCCCGGCAGCGGAACTAGAGTCCCAACAACACTCAACTTTACTTTCTCAGCCGAATGCTCTTCCACCCAGGAAACCAGCGTCCAGCATGAAGACCCGTGATGAGCAAGAACTCGACTCCACTACTGCCCAGAGCTCAAGTGATGACCAACGAGACACCACGACCCGTGCTCAATACACCTTTAAGCGACTCCCTCTAGACACCGCGCAGTTTCACACTGACGCGAACAACAGCACTCGACAGCCGCACATACGGCCGTTAAATGCAAAAACACCATCGACCGCAAACACCCAAGTGGCCACGTGTAGACCAAGGATGACAACGCCGCCTACTCGGGGGGAGGCCCCCGGTACATCGCGACAGTTTCAGTCTCCGGTACCACACCCCTGGCTGGGTACCAGGGAAGGGGCCACTCGGGATGGGCAGGATCCGGAGCTTCCAGCTGGAACTGGCGACAGCCTCCCTCAAACAAACCCGGAAGATGCACGAGCAAAGTGCCCTCCCTCCACACCCTTGGGCTCGAAGACAAGTCATCAGGAACGGCCTGAGCAGGGGATGCCTCCCCCACAACTGCATTTCAATAAATCCTCGGAAACACCCTCACCTATCTCAAGCAGTAACGAGGTGCCACCACGACACTCTCGGTCCCAATCCTCAAGGCCCAAGCCCTGCGCCCGAAATGCGCGCATAGCCTCGCAGTCTCCGCCGCGCTCTCGCTCCCACTCCAACTCAGAGAAAATGGACGTCTCCTTCTTGAACAAACTGGAACGAGACCTCTCTCCATACCAGCAGCATAGTACCTCAACTTCAAAAAAGAAACACACCCGTCCACCCGACCAGCCGGCCGGCAAATGCAATGCCCCAATTCCTGTCCTACACTCCTCTCGTCATGACAGACCATAAACTCGTAAATACCCCTAAAGAATGTCGAAAATCATACAATGGAACATGCAGTCTTACCACACAAAATTCAATGATCTCAAAGTCCTTCTTCGCAATGAAAATCCTATCTGCGTGTGCCTCCAGGAAACCCTCCTGACTGGGCGCTACGCAAACCCCCCTTCACATTATCGCCTCGAACGCTCGGCCCCTGTTCGTGACGATGGCCACGAACGAGGAGCAGCAATCTTAGTACACCAGAGATACCCATACGATCTCTTCCCACTAGACACAAATCTCCAGGCAGTAGCCATAAAAATCCATCTACCCGCCAAAACATACACAGTATGTTCCCTGTACCTCTCCCACTTGGATGTCTCAGCCCGCGACTTCACCCACCTCATCGAGCAGCTGCGACCACCATTCCTGCTCATGGGGGACATGAATGCAAGCGACCCCTTGTGGGACCCCCCGAGAGCCAACCGGAGGGGTAGACAGATAGCGGACCTTCTCATTTCACATGACATCTCCCTTTTGAACAATAACTCACCAACACATTTCCATTCACAATCAGGAACTTTCTCAATAATCGACTTAGCCATATGCTCCTCAGGGGCCCTACAGGACTTCACCTTTGAAGTCTTGGACGACCTATATGGCAGCGACCACTACCCAATCAGAGTCACTCTGCGCCGCGCCACCCCACTCCAAACGAGACGGCACTATAATATTCATAAAGCGAACTGGCCACTCTACAGAGATCACACAAAGATTGACGGGCCTAGAAACCCAGATGACTCGGTCGAAGATCTCCTTAACCTAATAGAAAACAAGATCAAGACAGCGGCAAATGCAGCCATCCCACAAACCTCAGGCAAATACTCGAAACCCCCCGTCCCTTGGTGGACAGCAGAGTGCCAACGAGCACTGCAACGGCGCCGCCAAGCAGGAAGGAAACTACGCCGCTCCCCATCAGTAATCAACAAAATAGCGTTCAACAGAGCACGTGCGCAGTGTAAATATGTATTCTCCAACAGCAAAAAGAACTCCTGGCAAAACTATTTGACTACAATCAACGCTCATACCTCCCCCTCTGAAATTTGGAAAAAAGTAGCGAAGATTGCTGGAAAGTTCAGCCCGACTACCCATCCATCTCTGCGCATTCAGGACACAATTGTCTCAGATCCTTGCCAAGTGAGCGATCAATTTGCCTCCCACTACTCTCGCGATTTCGGTTTTCACCGAGCAAGTCCAGCTTTTCTTGCGTACAAAACCTCCACGGAGAACCAAGCCCTCAACTTTGCAGCAACTTCTAACCAACCGTATAACGACCTGATAACTCCTGAAGAGTTTCACTCCAACCTATCGCACTGCACAGATAGCAGTCCGGGCCAAGACGGCATCACTTATTCAATGATAAAATTGGCTGATCCAACACTACAGCAGCTAATTCTTCACCTGTACAACCAAATATACATCACGCACTCATATCCAAACTCGTGGCGAATCGCTACAATAATCCCGATCCTCAAACCAGGCAAAGACCCCCACGTACCAAGCTCATACAGACCAATCTCTCTGTTGAGTACACTGTGCAAACTGTTGGAGAAAATCCTCAACACCAGACTGGCTTGGTTTTTGGAGCGTGGAAACCACATAATTCCCATTCAGTCTGGTTTCCGCCACAATCGCAGTACCACAGATAACCTGATCCAGCTGGAAACAGCGATTCGTGAATCTTTCAACGCTAGACAACATTTCATAGCAGTCTTCTTTGACCTGTCTAAAGCCTACGACACCGCTTGGCGATACGACATCCTCCGATCTCTACACTCCTTTGGACTGCGCGGAAATCTAGCATACTTTGTCGACAACTTCCTCCGTGATCGCTGTATCAGAGTGAGAATAGGATCAGCCACCTCGACACCCTACCCCGCCGAAGGAGGCATACCCCAAGGCAGCGTACTATCCTGTACATTGTTTCTTGTAGCTGTGAATAACATAGCAGCTACCCTACCCCCATCTGTTGGAGCATCTCTATACGTGGACGACTTCACGATCTACTTCGCCGGAGCTTCCACTCGAGTTGTCGAACGGCAACTTCAACTGGCGATTAACTCGCTAACCCGCTGGAGTCAACAAACAGGATTCCAATTCAATGCTGAAAAGACAGTAACCATGCATATCTGTCGCCGACACCACTGCCCCAAAATGGCCCATACTTTGACAATGAATGGTCAACCTGTGGGAGCGGTGGAGCAGTATAAGTACCTAGGACTGACTTTTGACACTTCCCTCACTTGGAGGCCGCACATCCAAGACCTGAAGCGGCGATGCAATTCAACTCTAAATTTACTGAAGCTACTCTCAAATAAATCATGGGGCGCAGATAGGATCTCCCTACTCCGTCTCTACATAATGCTGCTTAAGCCAAAGCTGGATTATGGCGTGGAGGTTTACTCCTCCGCAGCACCGTCCGTATTGGATCTACTCCAGCCCATCCAAAATGCTGCCATACGTATCGCAACGGGAGCATATCGTACCTCCCCTGTGACAAGCCTCCACTCAGACTCGGGTCTCTTGACTCTGCGGCTATATGCGACTATAAAAAGTCTTAATTATGCGGCCAGAGTAGCGGCAAGCGTCTCCAATCCGATGCACGAATTGAGCACCATAGCAAACGAACCACCCGCTGACCGACGCGGAATTAGAAGGGAGGCCCCACACTTGAGAAACTTCTTCCAACGTGTATCGGACCTCAGATATCGATATGCTCCCCATCGAGACCAGGTTCTTCTAGAACAAATTTCTCCACTTCCACCGTGGCGGTTACCTGCTATTAGCATATTTCACGAACTTTACAAATATTCCAAGTCCACGACCGCTCCATCCCAACTTCGAGCACTTTACCTTGATCATGTCCGAACCCATCAATTTCTTTCCCGTATTTATACGGATGGAGCCAAAGCACCAGAAGGAGCAGCATACGCCTATATTCAAGGCTCTACGAAGTATCAGCGGCGTATTCAACCGCATGCAACCTCGTATACAGCAGAACTATATGCTATATACGATGCACTTAATCACGCTGAAACTCTTCCTCACCTGGAGACTACGATAATAACCGACTCGCGGAGTGCTATTCTAGCGCTCTCGAGATACAACTCGCCTCACCCCATTGTTCAACTCATACAGTGTCGCCTCATTTCGAGCAGTAAACAATTTACTTTCTGCTGGGTTCCCAGCCACGTTGGAGTGCCGGGAAACGAAGCAGCCGACCGAGCAGCTCGAGAGGCTCTCCACTTGCAAATAAATCCGGTCCGCCTCCCTCGAACAGACCACAAGTGGTATTACAAAAAGAGCATCCGAGAACGCTGGCAGGCTGAGTGGTCGGCGCTTGCCAACAACAAGCTAAAGGCAATAAAGCCAGATGTCCGTCCTCTCCCATTCTCCCAGCAGAGGGATCGACTGTGGGAAGTAGTCCTCGCTAGGCTCCGTATAGGCCATACACGCCTTACGCATCAGCACTTGCTGGAGGGCCGACCGCAACCGTACTGCGAAAATTGTATTGTGCCGTTAACGGTCCGCCACATTCTTCTCGAATGTCCCGACTACACACAAGAGCGGCAAGCTCGCCTCGGCGAGGAGCCGAACCTCCCTGAACTACTGACCGGCCTCGCCATCTGCGGGCCACGCTCTCCTCTGAACCTTTTCTTCCTTGAAATTCGCCTACTCCATGAAATTTGACTCACCAACTGAAAATAAGTAACCTCTAGAAAGAAAACCTTTTCCGCCTCATATGGGGCCCAAACCAACGCCAGCGCGGATGCCCGCGATTAGAAACACCGTCGCTCCTCCGTCAGACCAAGCTGACACACCACGGCACTGAAACGGGGCTGAGATGACTCTCACCCTCCGAAACTGTCCATTATAAGACCCAAATGCAACAATGCTACCAAATTGCGCTGTGATTTCGTCAAAGTATCGAAAGCGGCGGGAAAACCTGAAAATAATAATAATAATAATAATAATGGACTATGGCTCAGAAGCTTATAGCTCTGCATGTGCTACCCTAATGAACTCGTTGCACACTGTGCAGAGTTCTGCCCTTCGTGTGGCCACTGGTGCGTTCAAAAGTTCACCTATCTTATCACTCCATGCAGAAACCGGAATAAAACCTTTAGCATATTACCTGGAAATAAAGATCGTAAACTACTACCTTAGACTGCTCACTGATCCTGCTCAACAAATTCTCTCAAAAATTCGCTGTGCTTCGGGACGCCTGCATGCAAACGAAAGAAACCCCAAACCATTTTATGTTCGCCTGCAAACTATACTAAGGAACTATGACATCTCACTGGAGTGCGTGGCTCCGGAGAGCGTCTCCCCCATCGCGCCGTGGGTCTCTCCCCCAGTAGCTGTGTGCAGTGAACTGGCTGACCTGCGTAAGCGACTGCTTGGAGCGGCCCCATCCAGAGCCCTCTTCTTCGATCACTTCGTACGTCACTCTGAAACAGCTGTCTTTTTTACCGATGGATCTAAAACTGAACATGGCACAGCATATGCAGCCGTCCATGGGTTAAACATACTAGCGGTCAAACTCTCATCAGTGGCTTCGGTGTTCACAGCTGAGTTGTGTGCAATACTGTCCGCGGTGCGCGCATCTCGAGCGGTGGATACGAGTATGATCACAATCGCCTCAGACTGTCGTAGCGCCCTACAAAGTATCATAAAACCCTGCAACACCCATCCTATAATAACGCAGATCTTAACGCTGATGACAGATCAGAAAAAATTATACATTGTGCTGGGTGCCTAGCCATGTGGGTGTGGCGGGAAACGAGAGAGCCGACGAGGCTGCACAGTCTGCCACCCAACGAGAGCGCCAGATACGCAAAGGAATGCTTCGCTCGCGGAGACTTCGCATGTGCCTTTAAAAGACTCGTCCATCAAAACTGGAATCATGACTGGCGTGAAGTGACTGAGAACAAACTCCCGAGAAATTAAGGGCACGACACAACCCCTCCGAACAAGCTGCTGGACCAACCGGGAGTGGGAGATAAAGCTGTGTCGCCTCCGTATTGGACATACACTTCTAACGCATGAGTATTTGATGAACAGGACTGCGCCGCCGCAATGTCACCAGTGTCAAGTTACTGTGAGTGTAAAACACATTCTCACAGAGTGCCAACGATATGCTGCACTAAGACGCCGTTACTTCGGTAAGAGCGAGGTGGTGATGAGCGAGTTGCTGGGAGACTCTGGCCCGGTTGAATTGGGGGGAGCCCTCTATAGGTTCCTCCAAGAAGCTGACTTATTCTATGTAATCCAATCTACCATGAGTTGTAAATTATAAAGACCATGTAAATTAATAGTGATGCCATTTACAATTTAAGTTTAAATTGTGCTTGAAATGTAATACGCTACTGCGACTCACTGTGCGGATCACTTGTTAGTGGTAACGGTGGTTAAACAATTACAATTACAATAATAATAATAATAATAATAATAATAATAATAACAATCACTGCGCATGAAACTTAGTGAAGGGTACTCCTGACGTCATTCGAGTAAATACTTTATTATTTTTGATTAGTTATTCGTATATTATGATGAATGATTGCACTAAATGTAGTCCTGATACAATCACTACGCGAGTTTAATGTCTAATCATATGTGCTCTTGACCATCGAAGTTCAAGCTCTCTGTAATATGAACAAGGAAATAACCATTATCTCGGACCGGAAGCTAAATTTCATTCTGTAGTGCTTTTGCTCGAAATATTACGCCCTAATACACCAAGGAAATTGGTTTATCGACCTAGAAATAAGTAGATAATTCTTGGTTGTATAGTTCCACAAAGAAAAGTGATAATTATCTACCAAGCCTTATCGATTCAATGAGTAACTGATGATCACCAGAGTACATCACAAGTGATTGTATCGGTCAAATCAGGATGCATTTTCAAGTCACCAGTCTACTTTAACTGTAAAACTTGAATGACGATTGCATGGAACTCGACTAATAAGGCTACAGTGCTATCAAAGTGTAGCTTTATTGGAATTAAGTAGGCGTTAAGCTTTTGCGCTACTTATGTATAATCGATGAATTTCACGTCACCTATCCGTCCCCAAAAAAAAAAATATAGACCACATACCTATTTTCTTAATGAGCAAATCTGTATTATTTTCTCACAACCTTGCAGGTTTAACCCTGACAGTTTACTTTGATGTATTGCCCAATGCCTCCTACCATTTAGAGCAGAGTACGCTTCCTTTTACGAATAGTTACATCTATGTTAAAAGCAGTTATGTCCATTGCATATGTATTGAACCGTTTATAAATATTAAATATCTGTACAAGTATAACTCCATTAACTCTAGAAGACAAGGCGTTTCTTGGCTAACTGATCCTTGCTTAATAGTGGGGAAACTGTAAATGACGGGAAATCTACTTCACGTGGATCCTATTTGAGTGAACGCCTAATATGTCTCTTTAGTGATGTTCATTTGTAAAAACCAACTGTACAGTCCTCGTGTACAGATGAGCCTGTTAGGTTTATTCTTTCTATGTAAATGTATAAAAATCTTACGCAAATGTTAGAAAGCTCTGGGTTAACAATCACTTGAAATTCTTCGTTAAGATAAATGCTTTCAGAACTAAGTTTCGTGAATGAATTGGTACGTTGCACTTGCACCTCTTAAGTAGTTGTTCGTTGAAATTTTCTTTAACTTCTCTCGGGTAATTCTGCGGGGCTTCTGATTTTCACATACAAGCATGCTGACAGCGTCTGTTCTTCTTGATGCACTTCAGTAGAAATGGTGCTTGTTCGAAGCGCTCGTCTTCTGTCTGCTCGTTAGCTGCAGTGGACACATTTACCTGCCATATTTCTCATTGTCCTTTTCTAAAAGCAAGCTGTCTCTTGTACGGCCGATTTCTTGCTCTCGTTACTTTGAAATTTTCAGTTTTTCCTTTTATTTTGATATACAATACCTCTTTCATCGACTACTCCGAGCTGCAACAGATTGAGACGGAATTTAGAGTCAGCATATTTCATCTTGAATGAAATCTGTGCAGACTTTCATTACAATGAAGCATCCAACTCCTAAACCCTGAAAATTTATTTAACCAAATTTTCATTAATCAATTAGTTCAGTATTAAATACATTATTGGTTCACACATAATAGCTACTGGAAATTCATTGAGCAAAATTAAATTTTTCGTAGAAAGACTCTGAACGATATGATGCTTGATGTTACTAAAAATTTGAATGAGATTGGGGATAAATCTATGGTTGTATTGTTGAATTTGTTTCAAATAATAATCATTAGCGCTGCAGTGATATTCTACATTAATCTTCGATTTGTGCTCAAGGTATTTTTCTCGTTTTTTAAACTTTAATTTGTGTAGTGCCCCATCGCAGTATATTTCTAAACTGTCTTAGTTTCTTGATGTCGTAGCTACGCATGAAATTCGTTCAGGCTCATACCACAGAATTGTTCAAATTTATAACCAGGGATTTTTAGCTTATGGGCACATTGCCTGTAAAATTGCTTGCGTTAGCGCATAAAACCTATTTCAAAAATACAATTTATCATGCTCGAGAGTATTTTTATATCTACCCTTTCACTTTAATAATGATGGATCTATTAATTTAAGGTTATTCTTGTTCCTTATATTGCTGAACCAGCCTTTCAACTAACCAGATTCGTTCCAAAACATGATAGATGACCAATGTTTTGTAGACAAATTTTATTATGGAATCTTACGCAATAGATTAGAAAATGAAGCGACACAGGCTACCTGGGATGACCATAAAGCGCAGGAACCATTCATTCCATTGGTAACTTACAGTATTTTACAATAGAATAACAGTTCATTTTACAGTACCGTTCACAGATGCATGGAACCCTTTTCGTACCAACTCGTGTGCTGTTGCGAATCTTGCGATGCTCAAGCACGAAGTCTTTTCAAATAGTTACTCGCTCCTATCAAGAAATCTAGAACAGAAACAGCAAATTTTGCTGAATAGCACGAGAATAACAACGTTTACCATACGTCTGCTAATGTTATATCATGCAGGTAATGTAACAAACTCTACCCTAGCTTACTTTGCACCAGATTAACCAATTAAACATACATCTTTTTTCTTCGTCTCGTAACGAAGCTCAAAATTTCAGCCAAAAAATAAATTGATACACAATTGCCAAAATTCGCTCGATGCGAGGAAAACACCCAAAGGAGCCACTCGCCTTCGGTAGTAAGTCCATCGAGTAAAGAGCGAAGCACACATTAATTTCAGAACAGCAATAAGATAATGAAAATGTCAGTGGCAAAAACATGGCGCGCACCGAGTTGAGGCAAACCGTGATGTGCCCTATTTGCCTCAACTAAACAAATACTGAAACAAAATTCTTTATAAAAAATGCGCCCGCTCCCTGTTTTAACCTTGGTAGTTAATAAATATACTTGGGAACAGAACACTGCCTAAATTAGACACTGTCGGCACACTCTCCATTAGGAAGCTCAAACATTTTATTCATTCGGAGATAGAAGGTACTAAGGTGTACTAAAGTTCTCTAAGCAACCTCCTAATAGGACACAAAACAAAGAAACCTATACGATCGAGTCAAACTAAGAGCATCAAATATTTAAGACAGGAGTTGTGAACTTCCAAATGATCAACCCAAAGCCTTTATTTTTTCGAAGCGAGATGAATCACATCAGTTCACGTGCTACAGCAGTGGAAGAGGGGATCAGGGAGGCAATAAAATAATGAAAAATATCAGGAACGCTAGCAAGAAGACTGTTGTTCGAAACACCAGCCTCCTCTACGAGACACAGAGAAGTACACAACAGAGAAAGGAGAAGTACCTTACAATAAAAATTAAATCCACAAGTCTTCAGGGCAAAGTATTGGTGATTCTATAGTGAAAATTTAGGGTAAACGCTTAAACCAAAACGATGATGATGTCAAGTACCATGAGCACAGTTTGTTGGGCATTTTGAAGCATTTTAGTCTCCATCATCCAATGAATCAATACGTACATGTATTTTTATTAGTTTTATACAAGTTTGGGTCATGTTTTTCTTAAGTCCACTGTTCTGTCTATGGCTCAAGAATCTCGCTGAAATCATGACAAAAATTATCCCTGAAGAATAAAAGCATCTTCAAACCCCCAAAAAAGGAAATCTTTAGCCTGTTTCAACTAAAAACAAGTTTTACTTAGAGCAAAGATGTGTTTACTGAGCAGAGTAACCGAGTAACCAGTTATGGTTAAGAACCGAGCAGCATCCGCCGCAGTCAAGGTGTCTCAATGAAGAAGGGTCCCTAACATTTCAGTACAAGAAACCTGTGAATTTACTCAAGTGAATTCTGAAAATTGTAGAAGAAAACTAGGGAGTGTCAGAGGAAAAAGGAACTGAGCAGAGCTTTGGCATATCAGAGAAAACTTCAATAACGACTACCTTAGTAATAGTGAGCTAATATGAACACAAAGACGCACTATTTTCAAACATTCACACATCAAGTATAGCTGCTCTGTGCCGCTAAGGCTAACTAAAATTTATAACGATTCGGATTAAATACAAGATTCCTTGTGAAGCACTGTGCTTTCCCGTGATCTGCCCAAATATGTAAATTTCAAAAAATAAAGAGCAAAATTTTATATGGGAGATGAATTTTGGGCGGCAAAACCAAGTTGCATTGAAATGAACAGCCAACAGTGCAGCACATAAATTAAACCTCAAAGGACTGACGATACTCATCGTTGATTGGCAGCAAACGTGCGCTCGAAAGCTCCATTGATACAAAGCTTAACACAATAAAAGTTATATCGACAGATAATTTCGTTCCAAGGGCAATTCGAAAAAACTCACGCATTAAAACGAGCGTATTGGCCATTGAACGTTACTAATAAGTAACCATACACACAAGTATGGCATCAAATAATTTATTGAAATGAATAAGAAGTAGCAGCAGTAACAATAACATTGATAACTAACAGCTCAGTCATACCTCATTAGCAGCGACTCTCTTACTTCTTCTATTGGTTCATTAAAAAAAATTTGTACACATATATATTATATACAGATGACTACACTTGTATCAACGGTACAGTACTGTACATGAGGGTGGGTGGGAGGATCATCGCAACAGCCTCGACGCTCGCGTAGACCACGGCAAGCGGTGCAGGCGAAGTGACACGTATTGAGTAACCATGCAAACTATCAAGAGTTCCACGGCTGCGAGAAAGTTCAGTGCAGCATCCAATAAGCATGGAGTATTTTTTCGTCCACAGCGGAGGCGCAACTGCAGTCTTGCAAGCGCAGGAGGCAATGGATGACTTTTTTTCATCAGCAGTCTTTTTGCTCGGCTGCTGACCTTTACATATCCTCCTGCAAAAGAAAAAAATAAACCCTCTAGGAGCTCCATTACAATTACCTAATAAAAAAAATATTTTTTCCCTATATGATCTTATAGTATGATATGGTAATGAAAGCTCTTTTAAGGGACCTCTAGGTACACGATATAATGTAACTTTAAATTACAAATATGCATTTTGAAAAGTGAAGTTTGTCGTTAACAACAAGATGAAACTGACCTTCAATAAATCTTATAATTTATGTTAATTTAAAGAAAGATTAAAACCACAGAAAAACAGATCATTCTTTTTTCAGGAATTTGGAGGAAATGATGACATAAGTAAGTAGTAGTAACATAGGTTTGCTAGCGCTTCAGTTATTTAAACTATATCGCACCGAAGGTCACATAATTTAATCGGTATCAAGCTTTTCCGATTTACCACGCAAGGTGAACATCAACATTATATGAACATCACAAATTACATGATCATGATTTAATTACAACTCAAGATTATAATTGTCTCCTCATTGAAATTTTGTACATACTATAGTACATCCAAATCACTGGGCAGCCAAACCCCTTAGGGGGTTTCAGCTGCCCACCCATTATGGCCGGACGCCTTACCCACGCTGAAACCCCCCAAGGTACCAAATGATGACATAGTTTGTGTTTATACATTGGTATTTGTCGCAGCAATAAAATCCCGTGAGTAGCTTCAACTAAAGGGTTGATTTGGTTCAATCAAATTAAACATAAGTGATGTGTGAAAACGTTACAGTCAATGTTAACTAAAGTAAAACAGAAATGGTGTACGATTCAATGAAAAAAAAAATCAGATAAAAAAAACACGAAGCATGGTCTCAAAACAAGATAAGCCATGCATGTAATTTTGCTTGCTAAACATTAAAAGTGGACTGCAACAAATCTACAAGAGAAAATATGGGGAATTCCACACCCTAACAACACGTTGGTGAAGTTCAAAATAATGAAAAATCAATTCAGCAACAACTCTCATCAAAAACTATTTAGCTACCGTTTCGATAGTTCTATCAAAGTTATTTTTCATTGTTGTCCGTTAATCATTATAGTGAGGCTTAGTATACTTCCATTCTATTGCAGTTTACACTATATTTCTATAGATATTTTACGCGCACTTCAATACTACTCCACTTGCTACGGCATCTGTTCTGCTTACGCTCACCTTCAGGTTATCTTACATATTTGCGAACACGTTCACTTCCTTCTCGTACTCCAACACTTCACGTAAAAATCAGACGCATATTGAACGGTGATAGATCTCTTTTAATTCTTCCTGCGCATTCACTATCAGAAATTATCACACCGAATTAAAATCGAGTTATCACACTTTAAATTATGAAAATATTCCAAGCTTTTGTCTAGAATGAAAACAGACGCTTGTTAAGCCTCGAGTCGCACAAAAAGTCTAGCGTCAGAGCTGATATCATAAATAGAGGTAAAACCGGACAAAATGTTAAGATATCGAATCTTCATTAGGCTGTCACAAATAGGTGAGTTGAATGCAACACTGACCAGCATTTGAGCGTAACAAGCTTCTCTTACACGTATGCATCTAAATATTCCATATAATTCATTCTTTCCATGAGCCTTCTTTCAACTGTACAGATTGGCGCGCTCATTTCCAGGACCAAAGAATGACTTCCTCCCAATGATGATCCTGGCGGGTGAAACTCAGCAAAGCGTCAACTCTCAAGCAACACCATCACAAGAAAGTGTAGTTACAGCGTCACCGTTATAGTAACCCGCTACCGCCGTCAAAATGAGACATAATAAATAACTTAACGAAGAAAGATAACGAGAGAAAAATGTGAGAACGATGACGTTCTAAGATATCCATTATACACTATTCCAGCGAGCCCATAATCAAGTCAGGGAGGTCAAAGAAAAAGCATCTCGTAACCCATAATCAAGTCATTTTCGTCTAATGTCTCTTTGTCAGACACCGAGTCTGAAGGTTTTTTAATGAACTGTTAGCCTAGCAAAATCGCTATGCCTGCATCCCTAATTCGTATTTTACATTGGGAAACGATATTCATCGCCCTCAATGCTGCCTGTGTCGGATCTTATGATATAATAGTTCGTAGTTTGAGGTAAAGATGAAACTGCATTCGACCAAGGCTCATTGTCTCAGCATGGAAAAGTCAAAAGTATAAATCTGCACGTTAGAAAATATACTTAAAAATGAATTCCTAGTCCTCCTACCTCACATTCAACGCTCCTCTCAACACGTACGAAGCACGTTCACGAGTTCGGGAAGTAATAGTACTAATGCACATACATACTCAAACGCTACAAACATATAACTCTTTACTTGAGGTTCTCAAGTGTTCATGTAGAGTGAACGAGCTTAAATACACAATTACCTAGCAAGCAATTTCGTACTTACGTTAGTTGGGACTTGCCAAAGGGCCACACTTTTTGAAGCCTCATTTTTATACCATAAGCAGGAGTGCGAATAACTGCTAGAACGCTAAATTACTCCAATGATCTAATTTTTTAATTACGTTCGACAATGACCAAGCGTCAGCAGTCAGCAACATTCTCTCCCTCTTTCGAGCACAAAAATCCTCGTCCCGGCAAGTTATTGACACAGACCGTTTCTTCAAAAGAACTGAATGGTCAGATAGCCGAGACATAGAGCTAAGCATCAGGTTGAGAAATGACTAAGGCAATGTATCGCGATGTCAAAAGGAGCATAACTAAGCACATACAGAGGGGGCACTTACTGGCGATGTGAGACGCTGAAGGAGAGGGTGAGTTAAATGTGTAGCTGTGTGTTTGCGTGTGCTGGGAAGGTCCATCGCGTGGCAGGGTACGGCAAGGATCGAAATGGCGGACGGGAAGAGGAGAGGAATCACAGGACACACAAGGACAAGATCATCACATGTGAATCAGGCAGGAAAGAGGTCAAGGTTTACAGGATCGGGCAGGAAAGAGGTCAAGGTTTACAGGATCGGGCAGGAAAGAGGTCAAGGGTTATGTGATCAGGCAGGAAAAAGGTCAAGGGTAATAAGGACAGGCAGAAATAGAGCTATAAGGTAAAGGATAACAGGGATCACAAGGCTGATAGGAAAAGGTTAACCATCGGGTGAGAACACAGGTGAGGTTTGAAAATGAGATGAAACGCTGAACACAAAATTAAGCAACTAAAAGTAAGATCTCGAGAAAGCTAAAAATAGCATAAGCCCAAAAGTAGTCGGAACACGAACTATTTAGAAGATGCACAGCTCTCCATGTCTGTTCGTTTAATACTCATTAGGAAAGAAGCATAACAGAAGCGATGAAAACTTACGATAAAAGTAAAAAGAAATGAACATGACGGACATGAAGTAAGGAATGAACGACAGCTAAAAATGATGACACAAGTCGACGTGACGGTGGAGCAACTAAATTTTAGATATCTCACAAAACACACCAATGCACTCATTCAGTCTCGTAGACTAGAAAAAGAAAGAAGGATGAAAAAAAAATAATTTAAAGCTTTCGGTCTAGATCGCCAACTTCACGAAAAATTCTCACTCATTCAAGGTCGATAGTCACAAACTTGAAACAAAACAACGAAAACGCACGACAAAAGTTCAAATGATGTAATCAAAAAGAACAAGAAAAATCTACACCACTGAAAAGTGCAGCCCAGCGCTTCCCAATATGTTGCAACTTCACAAGTTGGCAATCCAGAACAATTTTTCATCCTAAGACCCACGTTCACATTCAAGCTTTATTTACCATATCACTGTACGAACAATAAAAAAAGTTCTCTAATTGTAGCGTTAGTTTAGATAATTTCTAAGCCAATCACTCAGTCCATAAAATAAACACTGGAATAGCTACCACATTTTTGAGCAAGAATGAGAGAAAGGAGAGTCTCAGGGAGCGAGCAAACAAGAGTTCCAGCGAGCAAACAAAAGAAGCGAAATAAAAGAGCCCGGCAAAGCCCTCCGATGACGTGAGCATGAGTGATCTATGCGACGGAGGTAGGATTAGGAACAAGGGAGGAGAATTAGGGAGCCACACGAACCCTCCCCCGACACAGAGATAGTGTAGCTGCTGTCACCATTTCCCAATCATTAAATACCCCTCACAACTTCGAGCTATTTATACGCCGAGAAAATTCGCTTTTCACGTCAATAAATAGTGTGTATTGTACACTCAAGCAACTCAAGGAACACTACTAGGCCAAAGCTTGTTCTGGAAGTAACGAAAATAACATTTCGGAGAAACAACAGAACAGATTTTTTTTTAAAAGTGCGACTAAGTCAATAGATAATCACGAATTTGCGTCCAACACGCAATATAGAAGGAGAAACAAATTTTAAAACTGATAGTACGTCCATCATCAAAGTGGTGCTACATCAGCAGGATCACAAATAATTTAACGCAACCAACTACAACAGGGAAACTGTTACCTACAGTAAAAACAAGATGCCAAAAGGAACAGCAAAATTCTGAACCGTTAAGGGAAGGAAACTTTTATCCATCACATAAATAAAACTTGAAGGAGAGGAAAACCACAAAATGTTCGACCGTAGCAAGGGATAGGCCACTTTTTGCTTAGATTTGTAAAAATCGCTCACTCTCAAATTTAAAAATTTCTTTTCGGTAAAGGTTAACATTAACATGACATTGGCTTCAAGCACATACCAATTTTGTAGTAAGATATTTTGCTTCATAAATGGCCAGTACAATCCTGATATATTTTATTATTGAATCACAGTCTCAAGTTGAGCATAAACGACTGTTTACTTTTCATGGCTCAGAAATTTACCATAGAGAATTCAAGGCATTTCAAACACTCAGGAGATTAACGTACAAAAATATCACGGAACAAACTAGCAGCTTTAAGATCAGCGGAGGTGTGCACTGTGCTCTCTTTCCTGCCGGCTCGGGACAAACCACATCTTAGCAAACAATATCATTACTTCTTTTCCAAATAAAAGCATTAAGTTAACAAAGACAGCAGTTTACGAAACACAAACAAAATCGATATCGAAAAGCTGCAGGTGCTGCAGCTGCTACGAGAGGAAGAGCTAAAGACATGCGACTAGATTGAAGGCAGGCAGATCTGCGGAAATGCAGCGCAGCATCGAGGAAATAGAGTGCAAAAAAGGAAGTATTGTGACGTTATTTGTGAAAGATGAAAGGACCAATCCAAACGAAAACAAAACTCAAAATCTTAGCTAGGTGTGAGCATGGGAACTGTCTTTTTATCATCGTACTTTATTGCTGAAGGTGTACAATGACTTTGCCCTTCCAGCCTGCAAGTCGTTGCCGTTGAAAAGTTCGGAATGACAACAATTAACTAAGAGTAAATCTGAAATACATTGCTCGCACAGTACGGAACTCAATAGGAGAAATGCATGGATGCAAAGTGATCTGATGGTTAAACCACGGCTGAATACATTTTTTTTAAACATGAATAATATTTTCAACAGCGTATTTCAAATGGAAGCGATGCAGGATGAAGTGGAAAGAATGGAAACATGTTTTACTACAGTGATCTATCGAACACGATGCGAGTACATTCGAAAAATGATGCTAAGGCTAAAAATGTTCATGGCGAGGTATTAAATAATAACAGAATCCGCGGCGAGGGCAAAAGTAAGAATGTACAACATCAAGAACGAAACACAAAAAAGAGTGACTGAAAAGAAGAGGAAGAGCCATGGACTAAAACTTCAAATGAAAACCTACACGGCCCAGGTTTAGAGGAGCTAGTAATCAAAAGAGAGGGAAATCATCTGGCAATGAAGTTGTATATACAATCAATGAGTAGAGAGCCAAAAGTAAGATAACTTCAAGAATATGAAAACAAACAAATAAAAGAACAGAAATGATCGCTCAACAAGCTTCTGTAGAAGAGGAATAAGAGGATCGCGGAAAAGGAATCTAGTCGTGAGGGACATCCCTATAAGGTATCTCAGAAGACACCTGATAGTCGTCAAAGTAATGGTGGAGGTAGTCAAAGGTAGGTCGATGGTCCGGGTCTTTGTCCCAGCAGTTGAGCATCATCTTGTAGAGCTCGTCCGGGCAGCGAGAAGGCTTGGGCATCCTGTAGCCATTCTGCACACGATCTATAACTTCCCGGTTGTTCATGCCTGGACCACAGAAAGAGGAAACTTTCATTAACACTTCAAGTGCAACGTGACCCACCGGTGGTCACTGAGGGGATTTTCATAATGCTGCTGACCGACCAGCAGTCAGCAACTTGATTTCGATAAATGCTTAATGAAAACTAAATGAAGGCGCAACCTATTTGATTTTCGTTATTTTTCTATTATCGCAAGTCTATCATCATCGGGATATGTAAAAACTTCACCATGCCCGAGGCTGTTTTACTTGGAACTAAGATGTACTTTTCGTTTATTTATACTTTCTTCTCAAGAGTGGGGAAGGCTTTTGTTTTATTTCAATAATACTCGCGAAAAAATAAGAGTACCGTACTCATGTACCCTCACATCTAACACGGGATCATATAGCACACCTTGAACACGATTTACAAAGACATTTTATAGGAGGACAGAGGCATAGAATTTTAACGATCGACATTGTGCAATGAAAAACGTGGAGTAGTTTTATCTTTATCTTAACACATAAAGAACTTGAAATATTTCGTAGATTTGAGAAGTTGGTAAAGAGACATGCATCACAAATCGATCACAAGTTTACAGCATCCTGCAACGTATTTACCTTCTCATGTCTGGCCAAGCGGTTCACTTATACTGAACCCCTTGAAGAAGCACATGCGTGGTACACGTTTGAAAGCTCATACAGCAAAAATATTCCAGTCACCTCTATTTTAATTGAAAATTGAACCTAATAATACGCCCTATTATTCTCAGCTTCTTCCAATCCCTAACATTCCCCGTTGAATGGTTTGCAACTGCGGTAACATCGTCTAAGTTGGGTAGAGGTAATGAAAAAAGAAAAAAACACGCGCACAACGGCAAGACTGATGCCAGTTTTGAATATGTAGGCTTTTTATTAGCTGAAGGAGAATGAAAGGTATAATGCGGAGAAAGACTCGGTGGTTGAGCGCGATGTCTAACTTTCGCATCCAAATTTCCCAAGATTTTGTCATTGTCGTGATCTCTAGTGTATCCTCCTGCTTTCACATTCGTATTTCCCCCTTTATTTACTTATTCTAAATCAATTGAATAACTTTCAACCAAACATGAAACAAGTTCTATACAATTACGGAAGGCGTTGCGCTGTGGATATAAATTCAATACAATTTCGAGTCACTCTGGTTTATGCAGCAACTTTTGATAGCTTCTACTATGAACAAATCAGCTCGTACGGCTATCATGAGGACGATCGATAGAAGTAGTAGAATTTATATAAACAAGATAGAAAATCTAAGAATTTAACTTTTTATAGTTTTGATTAGCTTCATTTCTAGCTATGATAGGAGAACTGCTTTTATTGATATTTCAGGAAAAAACAGATTTTCAAGAGTGTTATGAAAAACGAATCTTGTCATTCCAAAGTAACGTCCAGACAATATATATAATTAGATTATGGCCATTATAAAAATAAAATGATTTATCAACACTTCGACAATCTCCATCGGAATTGAGAGGAGCCTAGCAATGCAGAAATAAACAGAGCTCATTTCCATTTCTTTGTAACTCCAACCCTCGTATTGCGAGCGGGAAAACTTTCATAAGTAAACCATAAGACGAGAACATTATTCTTTGTGCTTATCACTTCACCCACTCATAATAGAAAAAGATGCGTAAAAACTAACAATAAATACTTGTATAATAAAAACAATAACTTAGATTGAGAGATGGCTGACCGGTTTCACTTATAATGAAAAAGGTACATAAATAAAAACAAATACTCGCATACAAAATAAAACTAAGAACTTAGACGTAGAGATGGCTGACCGGGGTAAGTGTTGGCACCGTAGGTAATGATCTCCATGAGCAGCACGCCGAAGCTCCACACGTCGCTCTTGATGGTGAAGCGGTTGAAGAGCATCGCTTCTGGCGCCGTCCACTTCACCGGGAACTTACTATCTGCTTCCAACAAAATGCCCTCGTTAACTTATTGGTAGGTGGTCCGCATACTGTCATTCAAATCTTCGTTAGAAGTTCTTGGAAACTAATTTAAATAGAGGAGATTGTCCTCGAGCAACAGGCAACCGTGTGTAATAATAAGAGTAATAGGTAATGTTGAAGGGTGTTAAAATCAACTTTCTAGCACTGACGCGAGTCCTTTACTGCTTCCCTCTTTATTTTATTTTAAATTTTCATCTTTGAAGGCGAACCGTGTGTAAGCCTCTTCGGAAATAAAGTGATGGACGATGCTACCAAATTATAGAAGAGAAACACACAGTTGACGCTAACTACAAGCGTCTTTGAAGAACGTACCTTCCTTAAAATATAAATAGGATAGGAAAGGCAGGTCAACCATTCAGGAGCGCTAAACCCTTAAAATAATACATGAAATAACAATTTCCAGCAAGTAAATTTCCCATAGAGCTGGCGTATGATCAATAAAAGGAGATTCACTCCACACGGAAGAAATTACATTTCGCTGAAGAATTTACTAAGCTATATGGCCATAGAAAAGCTAACTAATATCAAACTCGCTGATGCACCTGCGAATTCCTCGAAGAACTTGCAAAGCACGGCGATAATTTGAGACATGTTTGAAGAATGAACACAGATGTCTCGCGAGTCTGTCTAAGGCCAAGGAAGGCACGCAACAATGGAGAGCACGGAAAGCTTAACACGTTCACTGCGATGAGTTCGACTGAATTTCAGTATTCAACTCAAATTTATATTCCAAGTCGTTGGAAATTTTGTAAATACCAAACAATAACTGGGTCCATTATATCTCATTAATTTTAAAAGATTGTTAAAACTCTTTCAAACAACCCATCGATTGGTCGTATCGCCGTCAGCGTGTTGAACAAGCCACTACGTATTGGTACATATGTCTACCATTGAAAATGGCCATTTCACTACCTGTATTCAAATTAGACTATGGCGTACGAGTTAAAATGTTATCCATCAATTATATTTTTCCCGCTTGTGAGAAAGGATAAAATTGTAATCAAGCAATAAAGATGGCTCTTCAATTTTGCTTCTTCCAACCTAACCAAAGCGATCGCAACAACCGCGGAAACGTAGTGAACGTATTAACCCTTTAACGTCAAAATTTTTGTACTCATATTCCGGTTATCACAACCACCGTCACTATGCTGGCGCCGGCATCAGGCTGTCACAGAGTTCAAGATGAGAAAGGAACTGCCACTCGGTAGTGAACTCCAAAGAACACATTAGGGAACTAATTCAACGAGAAATACAGTATATTGAGGCCATTTTCAAAAGAGGACCGTACAGTCCTCTCGGGCTGTAAAGGGTTTAAACAAGGGTCGCTGGTTAATGGGTTAAAACAAGCGCGTTAAGGTCGCTGGTGAGACAGAGCACGCAGATGGCTTACTTGTGCTAGGGCAGTAGTCCTCGCCGTCTATGATCCTGGCGAGCCCAAAGTCGGCCACTTTACAGAGAAGAGACTCTCCCACGAGCACGTTGCGGGCTGCCAGGTCGCGGTGGATCAGTTGCTTACTTTCCAGGTACGCCATTCCTGACGCAACCTGCAGGATACAGGCAAAGTTCTCCTGTAGAATTTCCCGGTACCTTAACCTGCTAAGGGTTACTGAGTGATGATATGTGTCATTCACTTGTCTTCTCTAAATGGAACCTGAAGATATGTCATTTGCTTAAATCTTCCCCTCTAGTGGGGCACATCGGCTTCAAAAAGCGACCGTTAATAGGTTTTAAGTGTAATATACAAGGAAGTGTGAACACTTGGGGAAAAAACAAGAGTGATTTCGATAGAAACTGCATGCGTTTCCTAGCTTTATCTTCATTGAGGTGATGGAAGTGAAATTTTGTAACACATACATCTTCAGAACAATTTATGAGGCTATCAAAACAGTGATATGTTTTGAGGAAAAAATTATTTATGCACACAAGAAGGGTTGATATTAGTAACACGAAATTTGCAGGGTTTCTTTACCTCAATGTACGTACTAAAACGTAATTTATGAGCAGTAGTGCCATTCCAGTTTGCTCTTGAAACGACAGGCTCTTAAACGTGCACAAGAAATGACACACACTTCGGAAATTCACTAAAAAAAAGCACACGAGAAACCAGCCTAGACAAGCAAAATACTTTCATTGTGCACTACGGCGCAGAAAGACAAAAGTGTTGGGACGCACCTGCGATGCAATATAGATCATATCGTTGAGCTTGAGGGCCTTGCCCTCGTCGCTTCTGAGGAGCTCGAGCAGGGCGCCCTTCTTCATGTACTCGGTGACGATGAGCACGGGCTCTTCTTTAGAGCACACGGCATATAATACAAGGATGTTCCTGTGGCGCAGCCCCTTCATGATTGCAGCCTCCTCCAAGAACGCTGACGACCGCATGTTGCCTTCCTTCAGTGTCTTGATGGCAACTTCTATTCTATTGTTCCAGGTGCCTGCAAATGGGATTTATTAGAGCCGGATCAAATACGAGCCCACCGTCAAACGAATTTGACGCTTAATATATGAAGGCCTTGCTTCTCAAGAGTTGGTATAAGGCATGAATTTTGTGTTTATCCTCTCAAATTTTCAAGCTCACATTGAAAATTTCACAAGAGCCCATAAACACATTACAAAGATCAAATTTAGCACAAATTTCAGTATAAATACAGCACATACATTGATCACACTAACACACCTAAAATACAACACTAATACCACGTCTGTAATAGAACACTGCGCATCACAAGAGGGCCGGCCAACAGGCCGCGGCACTTACCATACCAAACTTCTCCAAAAGTGCCTTGGCCGAGCTTCTTCAGGAATGTGAGGGTGTTGCGTTCTATCTCCCACTGGTCTTTGGTCTCTCTGCTCAGATCCCACTGCTGCGGCCTGGGTCGCGCGCACGGATGTTGGAGCAGACATGCTAGACCATAGTTGTTGCCTGCAGTTAGATTAGATGTGATGTTAGTTTAAGCCTCCCTAACCGCTAAAAAAAGCGTTCCTAAGAGAGAACGGATGATTAGATTAGATGCTAATTTAAGCCTCCTTAGTTGCAAAAAAAAAGCGTTCTGAAGAGAGAAAAACACCATTTAGTATAGAGATGAGGGAATGCGGAATCTATAAACAAGGTGCGTTTCCACACAAGTCTTTCAGTGTATAGAAACACAACAAATCTTGTGGCCACACGATTTCCAAAGGTGGATAGGAGTTTATCAGATTTTATTCTTTGAAATTCACTATAAGAATAAAATTATGTAAAGTCACGAGAAACAAACAGCAGTTTCTGAGTGACACTGAAATGATCAGAAAAACTTGGTAGAAAAAGCATAGGAAAAGTCGGAGAGCCATTAGATATCAACACATTGAATGAACTCACGGCTGTAAGCCTCGACTAGCTCGTTGAGGGTTCTGAAAGTCTGAGCAGAAGTGATGAAGAAGCCTCCTCCGTCCGTCTGTTTAATTCGGTAGTGCTTCACGTGCTCTCCCTTCTGCTGGTCCCAGTCCTGCGGAAACATTCATGCTTTACATAGGTGAAGTCATGACGTTTAGGCTTGAACATAAGACCATACCTCGAAAGGGCTCCAGATAGTACATAAATTGTTAATGGGGCGTTAATTTAATACCTTTTGAATATTTTGAGTAAACTTTTCTCAACTCATGCAGAGAGAATGAGTTATTATTTACTGTGTTACTCACAGAGGCTTTTTTCATGAATACCCAATGGCTGGAATGTTATCACTCGATTAAACTATCAAGAAACCGTTATAACAGTCGTTTTACTTGAGTATTAACAAATGTAACTTGGAGGAATCACTAAAATGAAATTTGTAAATTGACAAAAACAATGAGCAACAAGTGACCAATGATCACTTGATAATTTGAATAATCAGATTCGTTTCATCATTTCTATGAACTTGCTGGATATTGAAAAGGCGAGTAACGTTATGCTTTGACCATTACTATCCTCATCACGCATGGAATTATACAGGCATTGTACTTCATTATTAAAATGGGATAACCGGCTTCCAGAACAAAATTGAACTTTCCAATGATCTCACAAAATTTAGGCTTAGCAAAATTCAGCTCCTAAAAAACAGAACATTGACATTTTTAAGACAGCGCGAGAAATGTACATACAAGCTACGAGGGTAAAATGAGTTTCGTGGAACTTCCGGAAATAGAAATTTCAAGAACAAAACAAAGTGAAAAATTTACTAAGTAAATCCAGCATCGCATTTCATTGTCGTAATGCATGATCGCACAAAAAAAAACATGTTTTGCCTTCGTAACTCTTCTCCTTATAAACTATAAGTTTTCTTGAACTATTAGAAATGAAAGCATGAAAGCTGAACAGTTTTCATTCCGACCGATGAACTCTTCTTCGTAAGTTTTCTTGAACAATTAGAAATGAAAGTTGAATACATTTCATTTCAAAAGATGTTATCTTCTTTGTAAGTTCTCTTAAACTATTGGAAATGAAAGCATGAAAGTTGCACACATTTAATTGTAACTCTTCTTCGTAAGATTTCTTGAACTATTAGAACTGAAAGTATCAAAGTTGCACACATTTCATTCCAACAGATGCACTCTACTTCGTGAGTTATCTTAAACTATTGTATCTGCAAAAATGACTGCAACAGCTGCACACAAGAAGGAGCCTCACCCTGATGCTGAGGGAGTAGCCGTGGCTGGCCTGTTCGCTGAGTCTGATGAGGAAGGTGCCTCTCTGGTTGCACGGGTCCATCAATAACTTCTCAGCCTCCTTACGCGCTATCCTCCCGAAGTACCAGCTGCACAACACAGCATTCATGTACACCAAGTTCACGTTTACTTGATAATAAACAGCTATGTAACGTTCATGATGTAATAATGTAATGTTTGTGGACTTGTGGGTTCTATACCGGCGCAGAAAAGGTATTGCTAGAATATTCCTATTTACTTCTAAAGAGCATCGACATCACGTGTATAGAAGCAGTTAGGCTCATGGTCAGATGATGACTGCAGAGATCAGAGCATATCCAAAAACACAAACTGCGCTGCTCTCAGCACAACTTGTGTTTGTTTTTCTGCCGCATAGAAACGTTATTTTTTCCGATTACCAGTCATATTTCGAGCGCGCTATTTTTAAGCGAGATATGGCAAAAACGTCATGTGTTTCGACTGCGTCATATTTCGAGCGCACTATTCCTAAGCGGGAGAGAAAGCAATCTTGGGCGTTTAGGATCCATTCCTGCTCACACGCTGAAACCTTCCTGTGACGACCAAAATTGTGCCCTACGTCAAGTAAAGAGCTCACTCCAACCATTGCTGGAGTACCGTTTTTTCACAACTTCATGATAGAGTATAAATTCTTGTAGATTTGTAGAATATGCTTCTACAGCAAGATTTCAATTCAGTCTTTCAATTTCATTGAACTGTTAGATAGATCACGGGGTCCATTGTTGAGACTTTTGCGAGAAAACAAAACCCCACATAAAATTAGGATTAGGTGTAAGTTTAAAATACAGTTATTTTAATTATGATGAGTGTAAACATTATATTATCATTCATTTTGACTAAGTTCCATTTTCTAAATGTTTTAACATTCTAAACATTCAACTTTCAATTGAATGACAATAACAACAAATCCATTTGGTCTTTCAAAGCTCACACAAGAGATGTACAAAATTCTACATGTCGATGTAAATTTAGATTCAAAATGTAACATTTAGATACCTGCGGCTGATACGTGCTAGCACATTTTGTTCGGAACTTCATTCAAGACGTGACCGCAGCTGACCTCAAAACGCAGCAAGTTTGAGCGTCAGATTCCTCCCCTACCTGCCACTGTTCGCTTCATCTAATCTTCAGGGCCGTGTAATGCATTCAGGCAACGTAACATTTACGGTTACACTTCAGCCCAGGTTCGCGTGCTGTACTGCTGTATTGTCGTACTGTTTTGCGCGCTAGAACATCGTCACCGCCTCTGTAAGCTGCCTGTCCGGAGGGACCCGTGTACGTGTGGGAGCTTCTCGGACCGTCGCATTGATGGCCCAGACTGGGTAACCGTGGAGTGTGCCAGGAACACTTTTACGGTGTATCAATTATGAACTATAACGTTCTGGTCCTCTGAGCAAGAACCTGATAAATTTTCACTTGAAATGCCGTGTATTGTTTAGATCAACGTGTAGCTATTACTATTTAAATTTCATACGTTCAATTACTATTGCCCCGACTGTAATTGTGACTGTAACTGTGATTTACTAAGAAATTTCATTTATAGGCATAAAAGTGTGCGCTGGGTGGGAGATGCCTGGAGGGAGGAGTCGGGAGTGGTCTCTGGTTTGAAATAAAACTTTCCTTAGAGCCCTGGACTTTTCTTCAATCTTTCACTATTCTGCGCATGGCGCTGTAGACAGGATTTTCTCAGACTCCCTCTCGTCTTGGTATAACTCCTGATAGGTAGTGGGCGTGACGCTGGTGTCAGTTTTGTTACCGAGTTGTCATGTGCTTGCGTGAGCTTCTGGGGCTAGAATGGGTGAATGTAGGAGGAGGATCTCATTTAATTTCCCGTTTACATTTAATTTTGTACGATTCTGTCGAAGGAAATGTAATTCTTGTGTTCGACAAATTTTCACTTTGTGAGGCTATCTGCCTAAATTTCACTTTGTGAGGCTATCTGCCTAATTTTCACTTTGTGAGGCTATCTGCCTAATTTTCACTTTGTGAGGCTATCTGCCTAATTTTCACTTTGTGAGGCTATCTGCCTAATTTTCACTTTGTGAGGCTATCTGCCTAATTTTCACTTTGTGAGGCTCTCTGCCTAATTTTCACTTTGTAAGGCTATCTGCCTAATTTTCACTTTGTGAGGCTATCTGCCTAATTTTCACTTTGTGAGGCTATCTGCCTAATTTTCACTTTGTGAGGCTATCTGCCTAATTTTCACTTTGTGAGGCTATCTGCCTAATTTTCACGTTGTGAGGCTATCTGCCTAATTTTCACTTTGTGAGGCTATCTGCCTAATTTTACTTTGTGAGGCTATCTGCCTAATTTTCACTTTGTGAGGCTATCTGCCTAATTTTCACTTTGTGAGGCTATCTGCCTAATTTTCACTTTGTGAGGCTATCTGCCTAATTTTCACTTTGTGAGGCTATCTGCCTAATTTTCACTTTGTGAGGCTATCTGCCTAATTTTCACTTTGTGAGGCTATCTGCCTAATTTTCACTTTGTGAGGCTATCTGCCTAATTTTCACTTTGTGAGGCTATCTGCCTAATTTTCACTTTGTGAGGCTATCTGCCTAATTTTCACTTTGTGAGGCTATCTGCCTAATTTTCACTTTGTGAGGCTATCTGCCTAATTTTCACTTTGTGAGGCTATCTGCCTAATTTTCACTTTGTGAGGCTATCTGCCTAATTTTCACTTTGTGAGGCTATCTGCCTAATTTTCACTTTGTGAGGCTATCTGCCTAATTTTCACTTTGTGAGGCTATCTGCCTAATTTTCACTTTGTGAGGCTATCTGCCTAATTTTCACTTTGTGAGGCTATCTGCCTAATTTTCACTTTGTGAGGCTATCTGCCTAATTTTCACTTTGTGAGGCTATCTGCCTAATTTTCCCTTTGTGAGGCTATCTGCCTAATTTTCACTTTGTGAGGCTATCTGCCTAATTTTCACTTTGTGAGGCTATCTGCCTAATTATCACTTTGTGAGGCTATCTGCCTAAGTATCAATTTGTGAATTTACATTATTAGGGCTTTATCAGCATCATGGCAAGCGCAGAAGGGCAATCAGTTGATGTCTCAATGGCTATCAGAGCTGGGAAACGCCAGTCTGCTACGAAAACTGTGCAGAAAGTTGATGAGCTATTAGTTGGCGATCTGAGCCTGCAAGAGTGTAATTTTTATATTGATAAACTTGAAAGTTTGCATTCTGATTTGTGTAGCATGGATAGGGACATTTCTGTGAGAAAGATGCAGGATGGGTCTTGGTCACAAACCACGTATCTTGCGGAGGCAGAGATTAGTGAGCGGTATCTTGACAAGTTAAAATATTCTATAGTCGCTCTGAAATCACGCCATGCTTCTTTGTCGCCTGTCCAGGCTGCTCCTGTTCAATTAGGATCAAATCATAAAGTTGTCTTGCCCAATATTGAGTTGCCGTGTTTTGATGGTAAACCAGAGTCTTATAACAAATTTATTGTGTCTTTCGAAAATCTAATTGCAAAGTATAATTTATCTTCGTTCGAGAAATTCTCTTACTTGTCGAAACAGCTCACTGGCCCTGCTAAAAAGTTGGTAGAGTCTTTAAGTTTGAACGAACTAAAGTTTGAAAGTGCCAAAGAGCCTCTAAACGAAGCCTACTCAAACAAACTCGATCAGCAGTTCTCGGTGATTACCCAACTCTGTAGTCTGAGATTAAGTTCAGGTTCGGCTGATGCTTACACTTGGATAGGAGAAGCTCGATTACTTGACGAGCAGATTAATTCTCTTGAGATAACGGCTGACGTGTTTATTCAATATTTCATGTGGCATAGTTTAAATGATCAATTTAGAAAGCAATTGACTTCAATTACGCAAGAAAGTCGTCCTTCATGGTCAAAAATAAAGCAAGCTATGTTCGAAGCGAACTCTCGCTATATTGAAGCAGAGAAAATTTCTGCTGTTTCTGAGCGTACATCTACGTCAGCTGCAACGTTTGTGAAAGTTCCTAGTACTCCAAAGTTTACTTGTACCCTGTGTACTTACGATAAAGGTGAAGAAAGGGGTCACAAACTTAGTCAGTGTCCGAGGTATGCCGAAACGGAGGCTAAAGTTAAGAAACTTAGATCTATTGGCGGCTGCGTAAAGTGCGGATTTACTAACCACGCAACAAAGTCTTGCGCTTTCAGGTTCATGAAGAACTGTTTGAAGTGTGGTGGGTCGCACATGTCCTATCTTTGCTTTAAGGATTGTAAAACGGCGTCAGATGCCACAAATCGCACGAACAGTAAAGATAAATTTGTAACAAAGACTACGGCTGCTAATGTAGTTTCGACCGTTTCAATGATAACTGATTCTTATAATGATGTGATCTTACCTACTGCTACGGTGTATGCCAAGCGAAAAAATGGTAAATCAGCCATGAGAGTATTCAAAGATATTGGCTCTCAATCAACCTTTGTCAGAGGCACTCCTAAGTCTATTCCTAATGCCAAAGTTCTAAATCACGTGAAGATTAATATCAAAGGCGTAAACTCTGTAAAACCATGTGAAGCTCCTGTTGTAGAATTTCCTGTAGATGTTCCTGGTCAAGGACAACAAAAGATCAAAGCTATCTGTGTGCCAACCTTGAATACGGAATTTCTTGCACGTGGGTTGGGTGAACTTGTGACCGAACTTGAAAGCAAGGGAATTAAACTAGCAGATAAAAAACTTAACTCTGATTCTGTTGATAATATCTCTATTTTGTTGGGGAGTGACCAAAGCCATATTCTGCCATTGGTTCAACATAATTTTAAAATTGCTCATAATGAGTTTTCTGTTATGTACGAAACGCCATCTGGGGTAATGTTGTCTGGTAGCGTTGCCGACTATGTGTCTAATATTGCAGCTATACCCGATTTTTTTGTGCAAGAAGGATTGACTATCTGTAGGTGGAGCTGTGGTGGATATTCTGGAAGATAAAGAAATTATGGATCAGCATGTTATTGATAATGCCACTCAGAATACGTTGAATGACCTATATTTTCAGTTAGTAGGAGTTCACGATGAAAATGAATCTGAAATTACAGGCGAAAATGAGCATTTGCTCGGTAAAATTCTTCAAGAGATTGAACGTGATCCTAGCACTGGAAGGCTTATAGTACCAGCTTTGTGGAGAACAGAGCTAGAGCATTTACTTTCTCATAATTTGAAACTTGCTTCTTCAATTTTGAAAGCACATCACAAGCGGCTTTCTGTTCATAAATTGAAACAGTATGATGCTGTAATCAAAGAGCAAATACGCTCTAAAGTTATTGAAGAGGTAAATTTAAGTGCTGAAGCCAATAAAAACCAAATATCCTTTTTACCACACAGCGCCATCTTCAGAGAAGTTGCGAAATCCACAAAATGTAGAATAGTATTTTTATCGAATTTGAAAGAGTCCGTGTCATCTAATCTGTCGCATAATCAGATCTCGAAGCCGGGTGTCAATTTAAATCACAAATTGCAGATGGCACTCCTGTTGTTGAGGTTCGATAATAATTTAGTAACTTTTGACTTGCAAAAGGCGTTTCACCAGTTATTGCTACGCGATGATGATACTTTAAAACTTAGATTTTTGTGGTTTCGAAATGTTTCCAAAAATGACTTTACCATAGTGGGATATAAAATGTGTCGTGTGCCCTTTGGTATGAGATATTCAACTTTTTTGTTAATGATTTCTTTGTATTATATCCTTGTTCACGATTGTTCTAATGATTCCGATGATGTCCAAGTCATTAAGTTGTCGCTCTATGACTTAGCGTACGTGGATAATCTAGCGTACACACACAACTCGGAGTCTGCTCTAGTGGACGCAATTAAGGTGGCTAAAGGGACCTTAGAAGGATACGGATTTTCTTTGCAGCAATTTGCGAGTAACTCTCCCTGCTGCCGTGCGTTCTTGAAAAATAATTTGAATGAAGAGCTTACGGAGTCTGTCCAGTTGCTAGGTATGTTGTGGAATACTAGCAGAGATAGCCTGAAGACTCGTAAATGTTTTTTGAATCCACTTGCTAATACCAAGAGAAGTGTTTTGAGTACGTTGCAGGCTAATTTTGATCCGTTCGGAGTCAATCTCCCATTGATGAATAGAGCAAAGTTATATTTGCATGACTTGCAATGTGACCAGGCCCGCGGATGGGACGTAGTCTTTGATCCTGCACTGGTAAAATTGTGGTCTAACATTTGTAAGCAAGTCAATAACGCGGCAGAAAGTGAGCTGCCAAGATTCATAGGTTCACGTACCGATAAATTTTCGCTAGTCGTGTTCACCGATGCCAGTAAGGACTTTTTGGGGTGTGTAATCTACCTTGTTAGTGATGCTACCATGTCTGTAAGTTTTATTCTTGCTAGAAATAAGTTAGTATCCAAAAACTTGAAAACGAAGTCTATCCCGATCCTGGAACTAACTGCTCTGTCTTTCGGCGTAGAAACTTTGATTGATGTGTATTCTGACCTAACGTCTGCGGTTAGGCCTATTGAAATAACGGGTCTTAAAGCTTTCACGGATTCGGTGATTTCACTTTGCTGGATAAAATCCAAAGAAGTTTACCATGATAAAATTGATAAGAAAAATGTGTTCATTAATAATAAGCTAAATGCTATTGCCAACGTTTGTTCAAAGCATCCTGTAAATTTTGATCATGTTTCGGGCAGTATGAATCCGGCAGATTGTCTCACTCGTACCGTGTCAGCTGGACAACTTAGGAAAATGAATTATTTAATTGGCCCCACTGTTACCGAACTTGAGTCGGAACATGCGGTCTGTGTGCCGAGTTCAACGCCCAACGCGAGGTGCGCTGCTAATGTATCGTGGGCGAATTCGGTAACAGAGCCAGTCGTAGCTCTGGACAGATTTTCTTCTTTTAAGAAATTAGTCAAATGTGTCTCCTATGTGTTTAAGTTTTTAAATTTAAAGTGTGGATGGCCACGGACTTAATCTACAAATGAAAATGTTAACCTTGATAGCTATAATTATGTACTGAAATGTGCGCAACGACAGTCATTTCCGAGCGCCTATGAATCTCTTGCTAGCAAAAAGTGTGACGATCCCTTAATTTTGCAAATGAATCTTTTCTTGGATGGTCAGGGTGTGATTCGCATTCAAAGTAAACTTAAAAAGCTTAAATCAAGTTATGGTGAGCGTTGCCCTGTTTTGTTGGACAAACGATGTCCAGTCGCTAAAAGCATAATATGGGACGTTCACACATCGTCCGGTCATTCAGGAATTTATAAAACATTGTCGCTTTTGCGCAAAGAGTTCTGGGTGACGAATGGCTTTGTCGTTGTTAAAAAGATTCTGAAGAGCTGCATAACTTGTAGAAGACTTAATAATCGTACTGTGAAACTAAACCAAAGCGCATATAGAGATTTTAGAATTAACCCAGAATGTGTCCCATTTCGAAATATATGTATTGACCACTGCGGCCCATTTTTTGTAAAAAACTCTGTAAATGTTAATGAGAAAGTGTATGTGCTGGTAGTGGCTTGCTTTTGGTCACGTGCGGTCAACCTTATCATGTGTAAGATGATAGACAAAAACTCTTTCGTGCGAGCTTTGCAAATGCACATATTCGAGCAAGGGTTGCCGTCAATTATTGTAAGTGACAATGGAAGCCCAATTGTGGCGGGGGTAAATGAAACTATATCCTATTTAACGGACGAAATTTCGTTAAAATTTCTAGAGTCGCAAAACATTGAGAAACTGCAGTTTCATCCATTTCCTGCAGGTGCTTCCAAGCTTGGTGGCTTCGTTGAATCGCTCGTTAAGCAGGTCAAGCGAATAATTACTGCGTCAATAGGGAAAACTGTGCTGCCAGCGTCTGATTTCGAACTTTTAGTGGCTCAAGCTAAGATGCTAATAAACAAAAGACCGGTGGCGTTCCAGAATTCTCTTGCTAAACTAGATACAGACGTGTCCGCTCTGAATGCGATTACGCCAGAATTGATTGTAAAAGGGCGGGAAATAACTTGTCTGAATATTTTACCTCCATTGAGTGCAGAGCTGGACGATGATTATATTTTGCGCAATAGTCAGAAAGAGATTGTTCAAAGATTTTCGAAGTTGAGACGAGTTTCACGTAAGTTGAAAAATTTATATCAAAGTGAATTCGTCGCAAACCTCTTTCACCAGGCAACTGACCGTAAGAATCGATATAAACGTCAAACTCATCTTGAACTAAAGCCTGGCGATTTAGTTGGCATAAAGACGGATCATTTCAAGCCCTTTGATTTTCCACTTGCAGTCGTAGTTGCAGTAGAAAAAAATGATTTAGACGAGGTCGTTGCTGCATCTGTTCGAAAAGCTAATTCTGAGGTAATCCGGCGACACGTGGAAGATCTTATTTTCTTGTCAGAGTCGTGTGGTTCAAGGAAACCTCAAGAACACGGGAGCAATGACGAACCCCAAGAAGTTAGGCGTTCTAAAAGATTAGCTTCCAAAATTTGTTAATGTTCTGCGTTGCTTTGTTGTTCAGGATCTTGGTTTACGAGTTTAGATCCTGATCTATTGTTAGTATGTAAGGTGTTCTTCATGAAATGTTTGTTTCACATTGTCAACAATGTTCACCTCGGCCCTCCAATGTACAAAATTCTACATGTCGATGTAAATTTAGATTCAAAATGTAACATTTAGATACCTGCGGCTGATACGTGCTAGCACATTTTGTTCGGAACTTCATTCAAGACGTGACCGCAGCTGACCTCAAAACGCAGCAAGTTTGAGCGTCAGATTCCTCCCCTACCTGCCACTGTTCGCTTCATCTAATCTTCAGGGCCGTGTAATGCATTCAGGCAACGTAACGTTTACGGTTACACTTCAGCCCAGGTTCGCGTGCTGTACTGCTGTATTGTCGTACTGTTTTGCGCGCTAGAACATCGTCACCGCCTCTGTAAGCTGCCTGTCCGGAGGGACCCGTGTACGTGTGGGAGCTTCTCGGACCGTCGCATTGATGGCCCAGACTGGGTAACCGTGGAGTGTGCCAGGAACACTTTTACGGTGTATCAATTATGAACTATAACGTTCTGGTCCTCTGAGCAAGAACCTGATAAATTTTCACTTGAAATGCCGTGTATTGTTTAGATCAACGTGTAGCTATTACTATTTAAATTTCATACGTTCAATTACTATTGCCCCGACTGTAATTGTGACTGTAACTGTGATTTACTAAGAAATTTCATTTATAGGCATAAAAGTGTGCGCTGGGTGGGAGATGCCTGGAGGGAGGAGTCGGGAGTGGTCTCTGGTTTGAAATAAAACTTTCCTTAGAGCCCTGGACTTTTCTTCAATCTTTCACTATTCTGCGCAAGAGAAGTGGTTTATAGCACAACAGACAACTACACAGATATCTATATGAGCACAGTTCCACACGAACAATTAACAAGACAAAGCTACCCATAGCGGCGAAGTGCAACAAAAGTTAGCTCTGCCCACACCACACCAACTTACTCTTGGCATTCGAGGGACGTGGCGAGGGCTACGTGGTTCTTAGGAATGTAGCCCTCGGCGTTGTTGGTCAGGTTCCGAGCTAACCACCAGTCATTGTCGCTGCAAAAGATATGCACATTTTAGTGAAGGAAACAGAATGTCTTCAAACGCGACTGTTGTACAGTGTGAAAGGTGTCGTTTCAAGAGTACTGAAAAATTTATCCTCCGTTCACTATCTTGGGTTACGAGTATCAATAGTGAAATGATGATTGAAGGATCATCTCTGTGCACTTGCAGAACCAGCTACCGAGGATCAGATCAGTAGCCAAGAAGAGACAGACTCATGGGAGCACCAGACCGCTCCGATATGCAGTACATGTCTCACGCTGCTGCACAGTTGACTAGAGCTACAAGTCAAATTTCTTAAGACAAAAATATGAAATAGAAATCGTAGTCAAACGAGCAAAAAATTTGTCTGTTGTTAAAAAAAAGTCTCCCTGATCCGTATACCAAACTAGCTACAGAAAAGGCTTTCGTATAATAATTTAAAGTCAAAAACGCATTCAAAAAATACAGAGACAAAATAATTCAGGTAAAAACATTAACAGTAGTTTATGCTATTCCATTGTTGTTAGGGCAAATGGTTGATTGGTTCCCAAAGCTATTCCTTAATCAATAAAAAACTACTACACCTGAACATCCTCATCAGAACACTCAAATGCAAAAAAGATGAAGACAAAAGTGGCTTCCTTACAGTAGATTCCTTCAAAAAGTGAGGGCAGACAAACAGAAATCGGCCAACATAATGTAATAAAATACAAGTACTTGAACATTTAAACTGAAAAAAAGGTGTGAACACAACATAGCCTACAAACAAGCTAAAAAGTGATATAATCTGGCCCTTACGATGTAAACACGTACATCTAGAGTGAAGACGATACCACGGCTCACGTACACGAGTATGCAAAAGAGAGAGGAGGGAATAACGTTTCGCATAGCACACGTACACGAGCACAAAAACGAGGTAAACACGCACATCATAACAGAAGACGCGCAAGAAAAAGAGAAAGAAGCAACTCACGTCTCACTGAGCACATATACACAAACACAAAAAAGAGATAACTAGGCACACCAAAACAGAAGACGCGCAAGAAAAAGAGAGAGGAGGGACTCACGTTTCACTGAGGACCTCGAGGCGATCGCCCTTCATGAAGCTGAGCTCGCCGGCACTCCTGCCCTGGAATGTGTACATGGCCACCACGAGCTGGGCCATGCCGCCGCCGGCCCCCGGTGCCACGCCGCCCCCGCCCACCACAGCCCGGAACTGCGTCCCCGCCCCCATCCCGCACCCGTCTGTAACACCGCCAGATATGTGTAAATCGGTAGATTTTTACAATTCCCAATTATAAATGGGTTGCTTTTTGCATATCCTAAGTGTAAATCGGTTGCTTTTTGCATATCCTAGTCGTAAATCGGTTGCTTTTTGCATATCCTAGTTGTAAAGGGGTTGCTTTTTGCAAGTCCCAATTGTAAATGGGTTGCTTTTTGCAAGTCCCAGCTATAAATGGGTTGCTTTTGCAAGTCCCATTTGTGAATATAAGTGCAAAGAAACACGTCTTTAATGAGATCAGATTATATTAACGAAAATCAATGAATGGAAATATTTTGGACGCTTCGACCAACTGGGACATTATCAACCTGGAAATGATCAAGAAATAACTAGTCAAATGTATATCAAAATAACCAATCATAAGACAAAAAAATGTAAAGACTGATAAAAAAAACTTTGGTATCAATATTATATCAGTTGCAAAGGGATAGCTGATTGCAAATCATTTAAAACTGGTTTTTCTTATACATGGCAAAGAGATTCTAAAACTCGGAGGTTTATTCGATTGAATGCAGAAGATATGACTTTAAAATCGTTTAACTGAGCAGGAATATCGCACTTCTCTGCACGAGAGTGGACTGAAGAATGAGACCAGTTACACAGGGTTGTCAATACAGGCATGGTCAGCTATACCTCGGCATTGGAATCCTAGTTAACAATAGCAGTCTTTATAAAATGACACACTGGCATCATATTTTCTCTGGAAGCACTAATTTCCATATTTAAAATACCTTTAAGCCTCTGAGGAAAGGTATGTTCCAATCCTGAGTTCACAACTCCGTGAACAACATGTGTCACAGCTGGAATGTTTTATATACTTATGCGTTAAAATGAGTGTAACTACAATATTCCTTCAGAATTCGTCAGAAATAGAGTGCAGTGCGTACGTACAAATTCAGCACACAAAAAATCGATTATGAAAACACACATTTAACATGTTAGCAAGCGTATCTTCATTAGATGGATAAAATAGATTTAGTGAGGCACGCGGAATAATACATGACAATTCTCAACACTCTCAAATGAGGACAAGGAAGAACATTCTAAACTTCATGAAACCGTGATCAATCAACGCAACTTACGTTGATTGATATGGGAGTGATCTAGGTTGATTAATTAATCTAGGATTGATCTAGGTTGATGGAAAAATCTAGGATTGATCTAGGTTGATGGAAAAATCTAGGATTGATCTTGGTTGATTTATCGACCCAATCACAGCTACTTGAACCTTTTCCGTCTCCAGAAGCTGTCACTCGCACAAACTACACTCCGTGGAACTTAATCCTACAGAACAGGGAAAATTACACTCCCGCATGGTAACCAAGGAATCTATTTTTCTGTGAACAGAAGTAGTACACTATTCAATGAGCAAGGTGGTAGTGAAAAGAACCTTCCACAACGTTAGATGTGCACATACCTAATATGTATCCGTGAAATTTTCACACTAAAGATTTTAATTTCAAAGATCGGGTAAAAATGATCATATCAAAGTTAATTCAAGACTCCCTAGTCACAACAAAAGTGATTTCAAGAGAGCAAAGATATAAAAACCACCTCATTTGGTTGTAGAAAATGGAGGACCTGTGCACAAGGTATGTTACCACACAAGATACCCTGCGCATAAAAATCGCAAGTTAAGAAGCAAGAGGAAAAAAGACAAAGATGAGATAACAGAGGAGGAATGTGCCATAGAGGATATAGAAGATGGTAGTCCCGAAGGCCTATCTGTAGCAGAGGTAACCAACACAACTGTCTCACAAAAGAACCAGTTTCCAGGAAAGTAAGCTTCCAAACATAGAGCAGGAAACAGCAGCGTGACCTAACTTGTGTATTATACCGTAATGAGCCAGGTAAGCACTAGGATAGAAAGAGTCCCACGTATACTGTAGGTTTGTATCACATTGTGCCGATTGTTTATACTCATTTTCTGGTATACGTTATCCGTGTCAGTAAATCGCTGTCTTGCCGCACGTTTTGCCATACAGTGTTAGCAATCGCAATGACACGCAGTGTTACAGTTCAGATTTAACATTTCATTGATTTAAAAAAAATTGAGATAAAATAGAGATCACCTAAAATAGAGATCACCTAAAATAGAGATCACCTAAAATAGAGATCACCTAAAATAGAGATCACCTAAAATAGAGATCACCTAAAATAGAGATCACCTAAAATAGAGATCACCTAAAATAGAGATCACCTAAAATAGAGATCACCTAAAATAGAGATCACCTAAAATAGAGATCACCTAAAATAGAGATCACCTAAAATAGAGATCACCTAAAATAGAGATCACCTAAAATAGAGATCACCTAAAATAGAGATCACCTAAAATAGAGATCACCTAAAATAGAGATCACCTAAAATAGAGATCACCTAAAATAGAGATCACCTAAAATAGAGATCACCTAAAATAAAGACCATCTAAACTAAAGATGAAATAAAACAACGCTCACATTAGCAGCAAACCAGGTTTTGTTATTGAGCCACGCGACAAGTTGGTGGAAGAACAATGTGAACAGCACCCCTTAAAAAGAATATCTCGCATCCGAGACATGGGCACTCAATACTCGCAAGTATAAGCCAAGATAAGATTGAGTTACACGACAGCTCCTTCATAGAGATTGAGGGATAACAGCAAATTCAGGGCTCCGTTTAAGAGACATTAAGCAAGGACAAAGAAAAAGTGGAGTTTATGTACAAGATGTGTAGACACACAAGATATCCTGTGCATAGAAACAACAAGTTCGAAGGGAAGAGAAAGAAAAGACTAAAAAGAGGTAGCAAAGTATGAAAACTGTAAGAAACAAAGTTGGCACGAAAGATAGAAGTCCCAAAAGTCTACTATCTACAGCTGAAGCAATCTAACGGCAGATTTAGGGATGTTGCTGAAATGCATCTTTGTCGTGCCGAGCAAAATCACATCGATCAGTTGCGCTTCCAAGGACGACCGAAATGATGAAACTCTTATTCTCTTCTCCCAGATATTCGGCGTCCCCCGATAAACGTTTGTACGATACACCACACGATACTTTTTAGAGTGAATACACACACACACGCACGATCCAGCACACGATATTTTAATGAATACACGCACGAACGATACAGCACACGATATTTTAATGAATGCGCGATACTTGTATTAATCCCCACACGCACGATACAGCACACGATACTTATTTTGAGTGAATGCACACATATACACACACCTGAACTGTTGCAGTTGTTTGATGGCGCCCATCGTTGGGAACTCCGGGCTGATAAGCCAAAGCAAACATCAACACAACTATTGAAGACAAAAAATATTTTCAAGTTGAGTGATTGCTCCCCAATAACGCGACGTACCTTAAATTCATCACTCACAATCCAGATCTAACAACATCGCGGAAATATTTACGTTTTAAATTTTCTAGATTGACGGTAAACCAAAACAAAGACTGCCATGCAACTTAAAGATAAAAGATCACTGATGAAAATGTTCCCCAAAACTGACCGTTGCGCCCGTACTGAACACCATTCAGCCCTATAAAAAGAGAAGACTTCAAGTACTTAATAGGACACTAAATAAAACACTACCGAGAATCGTTCACATTACCAGTGACGGAAATGACAACAGTCGATCGAAGCACGAGCACAACTCGATTTCATAATGCCTTCAAACTGGAGAGATCAGCGGTCAGCTAAAATTTAATCAGAAGTTCGTTTTACCCTCCCACACCACAACAAAAGTGTTCCCAAGAGAGGTATGCAACATTCAGTACGGCGTTAAGGAAACAGGGAATCTGTGCACGAGGTGTGTCCACACCTTTCGTCTAGCAACAGCAAGATTGAAATTAAGTTCATAATAAAAGTTGAAGAAGAAAGTAATGGACGCCGAATACAGACAGCAGTGACCCGAAAAATCCCTGTGCGGGACCTCACATATTCTCTCTGGGAGCATAAATGCCGTAAATAACAAAGTTGGATCACCGTGGAGGGGATAATTCACATTAATATCCATTGCTTCAGTAAGTTCGCTTTGATCAACGTACACAAAACACCATCCCAAAAGCTGAGAACGCAGCGCCTTTTCGAATGTATTGGCCACAGAGATGAAAAAATTAACCGTCGAGTTCAAACCAAAGCTACACATAAACTAACAGTTAGCTCGTGTATCAAAATTGTTACCTTTATTTTCATTATACAATTTGAAAAACTTGTTCGCAAAAAGCCGTTTTCGGTAACAAAAGGCTAGCCAGGAGTTCGAAGGCTCTGGAACAGCTGCAACACACAGCATGTGCACGTACACCTGTGCGTTTCTTTGCTGTCTAAAAAAACACACATCTAATACTTCAGCTTTGACTTTGCGTCAGTGCCTTTAGAGTTTCTTAAAATACGGTTGCTCAGTGAGTGAGAAGTATCGTGTTTTTTTTATTTTTTTTTAAAGACACCGGCTCGGATTCGATCTACATCGAGAAATATCGAGTTCCAGGATCATTGCGAAACCACAACGTCAGTTATGTATGTAATATCTCAACAAAATCTCGAAAGAGTTATGGAAATACCAAGATGCATAGATTGGCCGTAAAATGTCGTCTTTACACTAGGCAACCCCGATACACAGGCATTCCTTATTGAAATACTTCGATTCATGAAGGTCTCGATGCATTAAAACTAATGAAATTTGAACCATCACACGACTCAGTTAAAAGAAGGAATTACTCAGTTCCTGAATCTGCCGTAGGTTGTTTAGGAAATCAGTCATCAAGAAGCACAAAATTCCTTAACCCTTCAACGTCTGCGTTTTGTAATATTACCGTTATTACAACCACCATCATAAACCCTTCAACGTCTGCGTTTTGTAATATTACCGTTATTACAACCACCATCATAAACCCTTCAACGTCTGCGTTTTGTAATATTACCGTTATTACAACCACCATCATAAACCCTTCAACGTCTGCGTTTTGTAATATTACCGTTATTACAACCACCATCATAAACCCTTCAACGTCTGCGTTTTGTAATATTACCGTTATTACAACCACCATCATAAACCCTTCAACGTCTGCGTTTTGTAATATTACCGTTATTACAACCACCATCATAAACCCTTCAACGTCTGCGTTTTGTAATATTACCGTTATTACAACCACCATCATAAACCCTTCAACGTTTGCGTTTTGTAATATTACCGTTATTACAACCACCATCATAAACCCTTCAACGTCTGCGTTTTGTAATATTACCGTTATTACAACCACCATCATAAACCCTTCAACGTCTGCGTTTTGTAATATTACCGTTATTACAACCACCATCATAAACCCTTCAACGTCTGCGTTTTGTAATATTACCGTTATTACAACCACCATCATAAACCCTTCAACGTCTGCGTTTTGTAATATTACCGTTATTACAACCACCATCATAAACCCTTCAACGTCTGCATTTTGTAATATTACCGTTATTACAACCCCCATCATAAACCCTTCAACGTCTGCGTTTTGTAATATTACCGTTATTACAACCACCATCATAAACCCTTCAACGTCTGCGTTTTGTAATATTACCGTTATTACAACCACCATCATAAACCCTTCAACGTCTGCGTTTTGTAATATTATCGTTATTACAACCACCATCATAAACCCTTCAACGTCTGCGTTTTTAACTCACATTACCGTCATCACAACCACCATCACTAAACTGGCACCGGCATCATGTAGTTACCTACATAACAACGAGGAAGTGACTGCCACTCGACAATGAACTTCAAAGAACACATTAGGGCACAAATTTCACAAAAAAATAAAAAGTATTAGAGCTGTTTATGAAAGAGAATTTTGAACTCCGTTTTGATGGTAAAAGGTTAACTTAAAATTTTGTGAATTAACGCGGTAAATTAATTCATATTTACTAGGAGGTCTCGCGAACCTAGAGTACAGTTCCACGCTGTGTGGCACGACAAGTCGTGCAAGCAACACACAGTTTGCGTAATTTGAAACTTGGCAACATAACATCTACTTAGATGTTCTAAATGAACTACCAAGATGCACTTCGTTATTAATAATGATGCAGCGCTAATTGGCACGAAGCAACGGCAAATAATACGATACAACGATAAATAATATGAACTCAACAGCGAGAATATGAATACTGAAAAACAATTGGATTTTCTACATACCTATTCAGAATTACAGAATGATGCTCACCTCCCTCCTGAATATTTTACGATTTCAACAGCTTGCGCAGAGTTAAAGCGGATTTCAGTTAGCTCAGAATGGCTAAATGCGTGCAATGGTGTTCTGCTAAGCGGTATCCACGATACTTTCATTTTCTCCATTACTTAGGTACGTCCACTATGCGTATTTCGAAATGGTAAACGCGTAAAAAAGTATTCTGTTAAGTGGTATCCACGATACTATCATTTTTCCATTACCATTACAAAGGTACGTCCACAATGCGTACTGCCGAAATGGTAAACGCATAAAATGGTATTCGGCTTTGCGGTATCCACGATACTATCGTTTTTCCATAACAGAAGTACGTACACGAAGCGTACGACTAAATTTTGAGGAAATCTTTACACATTGAAGCCTTGAGCCGAACTACTTTTTTTTATTCAAAAATCATCAAATTATAGCCCGCGGTTATGCTCTCTAAAATTCAAACTTTTTGTCACTCCCTAAGAAGTTCTAAACGACGTGAGAGAAAAAACTCAGTGCAGGTTGAAGTATCAAAAGAAGGTTAGGCTAACTGAAACGAGCTGTTCATACTCACTCGTGAGTTACGTCTTTTCCTGACGCATTTACATAACGTTGATCAAAAGTTTTAAGTTCTCCCCAATGGTTCTCAACAGATAAACATTTGGCATGAGCATGTAACATCAGATGCCAAGAGCGAATAGTTTCTTTTCCACAATTCCTAAAGTCTCATTTCAAATTCAAAACAAACATGACCAACTGAGCAATATGTAGAACAAATTCTACGAGAAACTGTTTGTCAGCCAACAAAAATGCTGATGAAATTCAACTTTTCACTCGTCAACAATTACAGGACAAACCCCCCAGAAAAATATTACATAATTGCATTGAACATTTTTGCATTTATTTTTCTTTCGGAACATATCCCGTGCATTTTAAAAAGTAAACCCTCCCACAGTTTTCAAGCCGCATTTCATAGTCGCAAATAACGTATCGATCAATTTTCTCGGAAAAGAAGATTACGCACCTTCCAATTACTCGTCTCTGACGTACACACACAATCGCAACTACGCGCCTCGGTACGCGGGTATGACGTCAAGAAATCTTTACATCAAAGTCGTTGAACTTCATGATAGGAGCTCCCGTACTCGTCGTAGACTGGTTGCTTCTCCTAACTATGCAACCATGATTAAGACTTAAACTTCCGCATCTAATTACAGAGATCTTCATTGTTTAATTTTCAATGAACTTAATCTAAAAAGGTATACATGTCTCATATCATTTACATGACTCGGGCATATATCACGCTCGACCATAGTTAACTTTTAACTAAACCTTTCTATTGCCTTCGTCTAGCGACGCATCTTATTTTCCATCAGCGGCGACTTTGCAATAAATTAGATCTTACGTAACGTTCCAGAACGAAGGACCTCAGCGCGTAATTTATACGTCTTTCGAAATTAATTTTTTTTTTAAATCAAACTATCAGAATATTTTCCTCGTATAAGTGAACCGATGAATAACAAAATATACTGAAATACGCGCTTAAAATACGTCAGCGATACAATTCTTCCTCCTACTCATGGCGTTGAAGGACTTCGCATTTCAAAAGCACATCAACTAGTTCTTTTGTCAAAAGTAACTCATTTCAAGCTACCTTAATTTGATGAAAGAAATTCCCAGTCAACGAATTGTTTACGAAAATCCATAGGCCAAAGCAACAGAAAGATGGGAGAAACTTTCACTTCGTTTTGATAACACACATGTGAGCAATCATAACGTCATTCTCGGTTCGGAAAGGTTTTTTATACTAGGATTTTTTTGGTTCCGGCACCATCCACGGCAAGAAGCAAGTAATTTTAAAACAAGAGTAAGCGTGAGCTTTATGTTCAGCATTAGTGATAAAATTATATCATAATAAAAGTCTCATTCCCTCGAAGATAAGTGTTCCTGAAATGCAACACGAAGACTTATAATCAAAATGAAAATGTCAATACTTAAAAAAAAATAGCACTAATCCTTCAAAACTTTTCTATTCGACGAATTCATGGCAGTACTATTCAAGATAAGCTCCAAGAATTGAGATAAGATAAGCTTCAAGATAAGCTCCAAGTAAAACATGAATATCGTGAATATGCTACCTTGAGAACTCAATCAACTTAGCATCGAGCATTCTAATATCGGCTGGAAAGTCATCCATTTCGCCCGGATCACTAATCACAATAACGCGGTGTCTCACCATGATCTTTCCAGATCTTGACGTACGTGCTTGGATCGCTTATCACAGTAACACAGCTCTAGATAACATATCATACCAACACGGCCCCGGATTATTTATCACAATAGCGCAGTGTCTCACCCTGATCTTTGCGCATCCTGACGTGCGTCTGCTGGTGATGATGTGCAGAGCCGCTCGTCCAGCCGGGGGCCGGCATGCCTGGGGAGAATGTCAAGTCAGGTGAACGCGAACACACGCTCATTTATTACGTAAAATCTTTAATGTTACGATTGTGTAGTCAGGCTAACGTGAACTTAGAACACACTATTAACACAAGCTTATTTATTATGAAACAGCTGTAAAATGTTCCGATGTTCTCCCTAACAATCTAGCCATCTTTCAATAGATATTATGATGGAGGTGAGTTATCTTGATTCTGTGATCTTTTGTTGCGGAAGAAGTGAATTCCATCGCCTCGTAGATCTTACTTCAAGCTTGTGAAACGTTCGACAAGCTTAGCATTTTTGAACTCCAACGTGAGTTAGACACTATTTCTCTCCCAATGCCAAAGCTAAGCAATAAAAACTAATGGATCCTTTAAAAATTAGAGAAATAAACGTAGGAATAGATAAAAACAAGGATTTCATTATCCGGCTGCTTTATGAGGTGTTATTATACTTTCATTTACATTACCTAATAAACATCAGCATTGAAACCAAAGATCTTTGGAGCACAAAACCGACGTGGCATCCCGTTGCAAGACACGGCGTCAAAGCACATTAAACACATCAATCTGAGTGAATTTAAGCACAATAAACTACCGATAAGAGCAACTAGTACGATTCTTCAGCACCGACCGTCATACATAAAAACCCTGATTAAACATGAAGAGGAAATTATTAATGAATCCCCCAATGACTTACGGGGGACAACGAGAGTCACAGCGGAGTTTGGAATCAATTCTGACAATTTGACAGTCCATGACAATCTGGACTTTTCGGACCACTATTAAAAATAGCCTCAATAAAAGGTAACTTTTGTTAAATTGGTTCCCTATAATTGTCATGGCACGCACACATTTTCTCTCTGGATCACAACACAGTGGAGTGATACTTGATTTTGAAAGTAGCATCGAAAAGGAAACAACAAAAATTATTACATCATCGATGTATCTATCAGAAGCGAGAACATTTTGAAAATAGCACATATCCAAAATAAATCAAAGAAGGTACAAAATAAAAAGCCATAAAAATGGATTTTAATGAAGCAAAGCAGTAGATATTACCCAAGAGATAATCACTGGAAGTAATTCGCAAGAAGTCATCTTGCGAAAGGCTGCGGGAGAAGTTCCGGCGCAAACGGAAAGGCCAACAGTTAGACATCGGAGCAGATGTTCAGAGGCAGCCAATCTCACACAAACGTTATGCGTACAGCTCACTAGCACCAGAACCTCAAGGGGACACTGACAACGCTAACCGAGACTCGATCGTCTTAGCTTCTGATCAACGCGTTGCACCATTGGGAACTTCCTTGCACCGTATTATGGAGTGAAGTGAAACGGCATATGAACTTCCCGCAAAAACTTCGCTCTGATAAGATAAAGTTCTACGAAGTACACTAGATAAGCCTTGTAACTTCGCCTTAGATAAAGCTTTGACACTTGGTATGTTCAGTGGATAAACAGTAATATTTTAATGAAATATAATAGCAGCATTGCAAATTCCGGATTCTGAAATGTGTATACAGTATATCAACTTAACTACATTTGATCAGTTAGTATGCCCATGGCTTAAGGATTAAAACCGTATTTCCTTGCTCTTTCCTTTCTCAAGTGGTTGTTAAAACTACAAATATTCTCATAAATGTACGAAGAGTTCGTGAGACTCGAACTCAGGACTAGAGATCACCGCGCCAACACGCTATCGATCACCCTAAAAGGTGATCGAAGCACAACGAAAGCAATGTTTGGCACAGTGAAAGCAGGCGCACTGTCCTGACAGGTATATTTAATTCCCATATGTATCGAGAGCTCAAAGTCTAGTCACCCCCAGTCTAAGTCTAGTCAACATTGCTTTCGTTGTGCTTCGATCACCTTTTAGGGTGATCGATAGCGCAGTCGATAGCGTGTTGGCGCGGTGATCTCTAGTCCTGAGTTCGAGTCTCACGAACTCCTCGTACATTTATTTCATTTGAAAAAACCTTGTGGAAGCAGTGTCTTCCCGTACCAGATTCATTAACTGTTTCTGGGGGTGACTAGACTTTGAGCTCTCGATAAATATTCTCATGTTAACCCTTCAACTGGACTTTTCGGTGCACTTTTAAAAATAGCCTCAATATATTGTAACTCTTGTTAAATTTGTTCCCTAGTATTATCTTCGGAGTTCACTGCAGAGTGGCAGCTCCTTCCTCATTCTGATGTCGGTCACTACCTGATGCCAGGGTAAGTCCAATGATTATTTTAATAACGGCAATGTGAGTAGACAAATGCTGACGTTAAAGGGTTCAATCGAATTCAATAGGTACGCACATCGGAATTCGGATATGGCGCACACACACATAAAGCTGACTCCCACCACCCTCAAAGCCACTCGTATTTTACAATGAGCACCGGGAACGTTGATGTGCACAGTCCAAATCTATCCCAATTCAGCTACCAGCATGCCACGGCGGGGAGCTAGGCAATGCTCGTCAGATAGCGTCGTAAGTTAAGCTAAAGCAAATTCAAATTGTCCACGAGGGCACCTCTCCGTTACTTCCGCACATCAAATGCTGCTTTTCATCGTTCTTTTTATTTCTTATCATGAAATTTATCTAAGAGATTTAAGGTATTTGAATCTCATCCTTATCGATCCGCATTGCTATGAAAGACGTGACCAAACATAATTCATTCATAAGACAGCCGTTAGAGCTGAGGCATCGATGACACAACGCAAAGTGGCGGAAATGCTCGACGGCTACGAAGTCAGCTATTTCCATGTGTGAAAACGCGCGCTCAATATAGACTTGTTATCCAATGCCAACATTATTACTCGTACTGGGTAACAAATTCTGATACCGCAAAATAAAGATCACACAAGCGACGGTACTTCCATAAACAAGACTTTAGTTGAGCATGCAGAGAAACGTTAGATATTGTTAATATGATAAGGAAGCAAGAGAGTTAATAGAAACGTAACCAGTTATGAGATCGCAAAATAAAGATCACACAGAAGCAACGGTACCACAAAAAAAAAGACATTAGTTGGACATACAAACAAACGTTACATATCATTAGCATGAGAAGGAAGGAAGCAAACAAGAGTTAGTGGCACCGCAAAATAAAAATCCCACGGAAGAGACGGTACCACAAAAAAAACATTAGTTGAACATGCAAACAAACGTCACGCATCATTAGCATGAGAAGGAAACAAGCAAAAGAGGTTAGTGGAAACGCTCAACATAGAATAGTGAGCGTGCCGGAGCCAGAGGGCAGTAACCCAGTCTAACTTTTTCGTGGCCTGCATGCATGTTTTTCACCGCCCATTCAATTAAATCGCTTAGGCGGTGGAAAACATGCATGCTCCGGCGAAAAAGTTTGAAGGGGTAAGTAGCATGTGCTCGCTACAGAAGAGACACCAACACTACAGCAACTCACGGTGGGTGTGGGGTAGTCCTGCTAAAGCATTGCAACAATGGCCGCAATACACCGCTCTGTCTGTAAGAGAGGCGGCAAAGCTCACTAAACTGAGGAGAACAAACCAGAAATGAAAATGAAACAAGCAACCAGAAATGGAATAGGCTCGCTAGATCACTAAACTGAGCAGAACAAACCTGAAATGAAACGAGCTTGCTAGAGATGCATGCGTCCTCCGGTATGTCTTCGCTAGTGGCAGAACAACAACAAAAAAAACAGGAAGGAAGGCTCGCTCATTTTTTTCTCATACCTGACTGTGCGCGATGAAAGCTCTCAGACGTTTCGTCCTTACCACTACACTAGAGGGTCCGTGATGCGGTCAGTCAAGGTCGAAACAAGGGTCATAGCCAGTTCAACTCTTCAAAAATTATAGCCATAGCCAGTTAAACTGTTTTCGAACCATTAAGAATCGTAACCATAGCCAGTTTAACTCTTTCCGAACCATTAAAAAAACGTAACCATGGCCAGTTTAACTCTTTCCGAACCATTAAAAAACGTAACATAGAATTCGAGTGAACAGACCTGTTCTCTGAACGGTAAAAAACGCAATACTGGAATTTGAGAAGGAGAGCCCGCATGTCCAAAGAGAAGTAGCATGTCCTAGGTTCGTAATATCGTACAGGCTCGGTCGCAGAAGAGGCGTCTGACCTACGTTGAAACGACAAACCAAGGCTCACAACTTTTGAGCGGAACTCGTGGTTACTTCTTGACGCTTTGTACATGAGCAATACAGTGGCAACTAGACCTGAATTTCATACGCTTAACACGTTGACTACGAAACGATCCATAGGTGGGTCGTGGAAACGACCCATCGATGGGTCGTTTGAAAAAGATTTCACTATCTTTTAAAATAAGTGGTACTTAATGGACCCAGTTGATGTTTGGTATTTATACTAATTCCAACAACTCTTGAATTTAAATTTGAGTTGAATACTGAACTTCAGTTTAACCCATCGCAGTGAACGTGTTGAATCCGTTGTCAGTGCGGCAGGCGCACCGAGACTTTACACCGTAACACAACACGGCTGAAAGCATTCGCCACTCACGAGAGTGAGGCTTACAGAAGTTGCCCAGCTTCTCACCACCAATCCTCGTGAGAACGTGTGAGGAAGCCTATCTTGTTAAAATCCCCATCTTTTGCTTGGTTTGACCACTTACACGTCAATTGGCGTATGAGACAGGGCAGGGATGTTTTAACACAGTTGCACGAAAATAGCTTTACCGACATCTAATCAAATGTAAAATATCTATTAGAAGATCATACTCTGAATTTAAGAAGCAGAGCCGAAACTCATGTATGAAATTTCGAATTCCTCGTTTTGTATCCATGAAATCTTGCACATTCAAATGTCAGGAACTGGAATTGCAATCTGAACCGGATATTGAAATGAAGCAAAGCCATACCAGTGACGCACTGCATGGTTTATAAACGAATATCTAAAACTCAATTTATTCCTTAAAACAAAAATCATAGACCAACACGTACCAGATGCTCAGAAGACAAGAAGCTACCAGAAAAAAAATGCAAGCCAAAACAAAAATCATGAAAAAAACAATCGAAAAACCAGAAGAACAAGTCAGGTAATGAGCAATTAGCATTCCAAAACAAAAACAAAAATCTATTCGTAAGTTAATAGTGCTGCATTCGAAAAAAACAAAAAAAGGGTGATGAATAAATTAATGTACGTGCACGGCGAAACGTACGTGCACGGCGAGGGGGCGATAAGCGGGGGATGGTATTGGAGCTAACGAGAGACACGGAGGTATGAAAGGTTCACTATCATCAGTGGGGTATGAAAGGTTCAACGATTGTTCCGACAATTGGTTGAAGTTTTATGTAATATGCTTACAGCAGCTACAGACGAGCTAAAATTCCCATTCAAGTTCATTATTCCAGTACTGCATACACCAAGATTCCGCTTCGTTTAGTCACACCTCGCTTCCAACAATAAACAATTTATTTTTTGCAAATCAAACTTCATTTTTCCATAATTTCAACCTCATCCTAACCAAACTCACCGTTTGCTGCACAACTACCAACTCGCTCTCTAAAAGGTTGACATTTTATATCACAGTTTCACTGTGCTGTGCCCAAGCATCATCTTGTTCCATGCAAATCCGCACAATCACCACCCTTCCCTCTACAGATCCTGCTTGGAGTGCAACGGGCATATTGTTCTGCAAAATGAGCTCCTTAATGTGTACGCAAGTCCCATGCACTTTGTGATGCACAGGTAATCACCAAGTCGTAAATATCTGGTAACTTGTGCCCAACACCTTTACGCACAAGTCCCATCTTGGGGTGCGCAAGTACTACACAGCTTGGTGCACAAGTCCCACTATGTGGTGCACAAGTAGTACACAGCTTGCACTGCGAGCACAAAGTCCCACCTTGTCCGGAGTTGGAGCGGATGACGTCAACACCGTGCTGCTGAGAAGTGTAAGGAGGTCTGCGCACCCCCGCGGCAGTCATGACGACCCCCATGGGGGGACAATTGCCCATGGGGGTGACGTTACCCCCCATGGTCACCCCTGAAGGATCGGGGTGGTATCGAGGGTTGACACCGCTCGGCCCGTTCGAGCCCGACACGCCTCCCGCCAGGGGCAAAAAGGCCGCACTCTCTCCCTTGCCTGGAGGTGGTGGGAGGGGCACTAATGGCTCGCACGCACGGGTCAGGCAGGTCACACGCACGGGTCAGGCAGGTCACACGCACGGGACAGGCAGGTCACACGCACAGGACAGGCAGGTCACACGCACGGGACAGGCAGGTCACACGCACGGGACAGGCAGGTCACACGCACGGGACAGGCAGATCACACGCACGGGACAGGCAGGTCACACGCATGGGACAGGCAGGTCACACGCACGGGACAAGCAGGTCACACGCACGGGACAGGCAGGTCACACGCACGGGACAGGCAGGTCACACGCACGGGACAGGCAGGTCACACGCACTGGACAGGCAGGTCACACGCACGAGACAGGCAGGTCACACGAACGAGACAGGCAGGTCACACGCACGGGACAGGCAGGTCACACGCACGGGACAGGCAGGTCACACGCACGGGACAGGCAGGTCACACGCACGGGACAGGCAGGTCACACGCACGGGACAGGCAGGTCACACGCACGGGACAGGCAGGTCACACGCACGGGACAGGCAGGTCACACGCACGGGACAGGCAGGTCACACGCACGGGACAGGCAGGTCACACGCACGGGACAGGCAGGTCACACGCACGGGACAGGCAGGTCACACGCACGAGACAGGCAGGGGTCACACGCACGGGACAGGCAGGTCACACGCACTGGACAGGCAGGTCAAACGCACCGGACAGGCAGGTCACACGCACGGGACAGGCAGGTCACACGCACGGGACAGGCAGGTCACACGCACGGGACAGGCAGGGGTCACACGCACGGGACAGGCAGGGGTCACACGCACGAGACAGGCAGGTCACACGCACGAGACAGGCAGGTCACACGCACGAGACAGGCAGGTCACACGCACGGGACAGGCAGGTCACACGCACGGGACAGGCAGGTCACATGCACGGGACAGGCAGGTCACACGCACGGGACAGGCAGGTCACACGCACGGGACAGGCAGGTCACACGCACGGGACAGGCAGGTCACACGCACGGGACAGGCAGGTCACACGCACGGGACAGGCAGGTCACACGCACGGGACAGGCAGGTCACACGCACGGGACAGGCAGGTCACACGCACTGGACAGGCAGGTCACACGCACTGGACAGGCAGGTCACACGCACGGGACAGGCAGGTCACACGCACGGGACAGGCAGGTCACACGCACGGGACAGGCAGGTCACACGCACGAGACAGGCAGGTCACACGCACGAGACAGGCAGGTCACACGCACGGGACAGGCAGGTCACACGCACGGGACAGGCAGGTCACACGCACGAGACAGGCAGGTCACACGCACGGGACAGGCAGGTCACACGCACGGGACAGGCAGGTCACACGCACGGGACAGGCAGGTCACACGCACGGGACAGGCAGGTCACACGCACTGGACAGGCAGGTCACACGCACGGGACAGGCAGGTCACACGCACGAGACAGGCAGGTCACACGCACGAGACAGGCAGGTCACACGCACGGGACAGGCAGGTCACACGCACGGGACAGGCAGGTCACACGCACGGGACAGGCAGGTCACACGCACGGGACAGGCAGGTCACACGCACGGGACAGGCAGGTCACACGCACGGGACAGGCAGGTCACACGCACGGGACAGGCAGGTCACACGCACGGGACAGGCAGGTCACACGCACGGGACCGGCAGGTCACACGCACGGGACAGGCAGGTCACACGCACGGGACAGGCAGGTCACACGCACGGGACAGGCAGGTCACACGCACGGGACAGGCAGGGGTCACACGCACGGGACAGGCAGGGGTCACACGCACGGGACAGGCAGGTCACACGCACGGGACAGGCAGGGGTCACACGCACGGGACAGGCAGGGGTCACACGCACGAGACAGGCAGGTCACACGCACGAGACAGGCAGGGGTCACACGCACGAGACAGGCAGGTCACACGCACGGGACAGTCAGGTCACACGCACGAGACAGGCAGGTCACACGCACGGGACAGGCAGGTCACACGCACGGGACAGGCAGGTCACACGCACGGGACAGGCAGGTCACACGCACGGGACAGGCAGGTCACACGCACGGGACAGGCAGGTCACACGCACGGGACTGGCAGGTCACACGCACGAGACAGGCAGGTCACACGCACGGGACAGGCAGGTCACACGCACGGGACAGGCAGGTCACACGCACGGGACAGGCAGGTCACACGCACGGGACAGGCAGGTCACACGCACGAGACAGGCAGGTCACACGCACGGGACAGGCAGGTCACACGCACGGGACAGGCAGGTCACACGCACGGGACAGGCAGGTCACACGCACTGGACAGGCAGGTCACACGCACGGGACAGGCAGGTCACACGCACGGGACAGGCAGGTCACACGCACGGGACAGGCAGGTCACACGCACGGGACAGGCAGGTCACACGCACGGGACAGGCAGGTCACACGCACGAGACAGGCAGGCCACGACACACCCACGGGACAGGCAGACCACACTATGTTGTAGCACGTCAATTAACACTTTAACTGCAACGTGAGCCACCGGAGGCCACGGAGGGGATTTGTATAATGCTGCTGACTGACCAGTAGTCACAAACTCGAATTTCATAAATACTTAATTCAAGCTATATGGAGGCACAATCCAGCTAATGTTTACTATTTTCAACTGCAATTGACTCTAAATTTGAGTTGAATATTATCAACATTCAGTTTTATCTGCCGCAGTCAAAGTGTTGTTGAGCATTAATGGCAAGATGGCATCAACTAAAATAAACTACTTATCCATCACATGCATTGTTTAGAACGCAAGAAAAATTAACTGCTCACATCACGGGACTTTTCAGGCTAAAAAGAAGATGGGACGTGAATGTTAGAGGTTGGTGGACTGATGCTTCATATACGCAACACCCAACATGACAACTACTTTGAATCAGAACCCGTACTATCCACATTTTTCAACACCAACGTATAAAAACAGAACTCTCCAAACAAATAAAATGCAAGTTATACATGTTTGCACCTTGCATTAAATGTATAGCTCAACACAAGATGATCACAACATATAACCTGGGTGCATGAACTTTAGTCCAGTTTCATTATGCTGGGACTCAGCATAGCATTATTTACAATATATTTAAAGACAGAAATAGCATAATAAATTCCTGTGGAAATTATTCCCCCAAAAGCTATGAAGGTGATGAAGCAAGTCAGAGCTCATTCATCTCGGTTAAACATTCACCAGAATATCTTTCCAATGCTCAGTTGAAGAGGTTGGCAAATCTTGTCAGTTTTTCTCCAAATAACTTCAAGGGATGAGGTCAGATGGAAGTAATTTTGAATGCTAATATGAATCCAATTCATAACTCTTTAGATATTAATTTCTTACTTGACGGTCCCCCTCTTCCTACTTGATTTTGGTCACCATTTTACACAACAATCAAAACTTGAAAATTGCATTTAATTTTTTCCCACACTCATCCCATCTACTAATTTCAAACCTCAATTGCATTATTTTAGGCCTTTCGCTTTATCCCTTAACTTCTGTTCAAACTACATCCTACTCCATCCAACAGGCTATCTGCAATTTCTTCCCAGCATAGACACTTAGTAGAGCCATTTGCATAAAAAAAAAAGAGTAACAAACTCAGAAGCTTTGAAAATGTCTGACTACCAACTACCCTGATGACAGCATCAATACAAATTTCTGAAACTGTTTGAACCCAACACAATTTGAAAAAGAAACATAATGTATACCAATTTTAAATTAAATATTGGTTTGAAATGTGCTTTATAGACAAAAATATAAATTGGTTTTTATCATAGAATCATATTCACAATTCAACCACAAAAATTACAAAAATACATCACTTATGTCAAAAGTATATGAAAATGTATTTGAAATGGATGAAAAAAATTTGCTACAAAATGCATGTTTTCCAATGAATTCTCTTCATCAATATTAACATCATAGATATTCATTCTTTGATAAGATAACACAGAAAAACTTGATGCACAAACACCCAAGACATAGGAGGAACAACTCAACCTACTTATCTCCACTGACACCCTCACACGATCTAAAACGTGATAAGCTTCACAATGATTACAGCCATCTGTACAGCCTAAACTGCAGATAAATTCAGGTTATGCAGTATGTTTTGACACATGTTAGGAAGATCAGTGTTAAGAACCCACAGGAAATGCAGGCTTGAGATGGATAGCAAGATACAAAATATGATTCAACATTAGTCAAAATTGAAGCATCCTGCTAAACCTGGGACTCAATTCCTATAATAAAGAATTTAACACAGCAAGTTTACTGAGCAGAACTCTAGGCACTTTAATGAGGCATGCTCTGCTACACAAACATGAAGGGATTTGCCAGGTGGAACTATCGAGCAAACTTTCCTCTAAAAACTCCTTCTCACTCTGCAGTCCGCTCTCACACAGAGAAGTGCGACCTCCCCGCTCACTTAAACGATTTCAATATTATTGCTACTGTATCTAGTCAAGCAGATCTCCATCTTCTAGAATCGCTTTTTATCATGAAAATCAAGCCAGCTTTAAACAACACGCTATCCTACAATCCATTACCAATAGCTTCTTAATTTTCAAATGTTTTGCAATTGGACTTTATGTTAACAACTTTTTCAGATGCTGAGGATGGCCATAGAGGTCGAAACGTTCTGTTTTTCAATTCTTTTATTTGATTAAAATATAATGGTTAGTTTGAGAGTTCCTGACCTTGCTATTTTATTTAATTTAAGATTATGCAAAAGGTTAAACTTCAATCTTCACCAGTATATAAGATTTTACAAAATATTGCCCATTATCACATTATGAATTTCAGTTTAATGATATCCAATGAAATAATTTTCATTGGAATTGCCATTTTCAGATCAAGCTACTTTACTATGTAGAACAGAAAATCTCAGAAAGTGGAGAGTAGTGGACCTCATAATTTTCTGTTCATTCTCACAGGTAAACAGATAAAATTGGAATGCAAAAGCAAAGAAATGACAGGTTAACATGAACACATTCGATTCTACAACCAATGATAACTGGAAGATTACAATACACGCACTGGATTAATAGATTTGTATAGCCTTACTTTGTTAAAATGAGTAATAGAATTTGAGTACTTCTTTGGGAGACGTGGCTAGATTCCAGTCTGCATCATGCATGAAATGTAACAAAAAATTGAAAATAAAATAGTCTAAGATGTCATATTATTAGTGCCATAAATACTCTACACTAGTCTTAGGCAAGTGAGTTGAGGATACTAGAAGAGTATTCCAAATAATTGGAAAGATATTTCAAAAAGAGAAGATTTATTCACCATATAGGAAACCAAAACTAGCCTAATAATACCAATAGGAAAGCAAAACTGCCCTAACAATAAGTGGTAAAATACCAATTGGAAAGTAAAACTACCCTAACATTAAGTAATACAATATTAATAGGACAGGAAAACTGGCCTAACAATAAATGGCACACCACAGAAGCAAGCCTAAGGCATCTCAACATACAAGAATGGTTTCCTTTCAAAACAGGCGGACACTACAGTTGAAAGCACAAGCCAGACACGCCGGTTGAAAGCACAAGCCAGACACGCCAGTTGTAAGCACAAGCTTACCTCTGATGGGGTCAAAGACAGGCAAAGGTCCTCCAGGGGGCTGTGGAGGAGGGGGGCAACAACACGCTTGCCCCATCCTCCCGCCCTCACCACCGCCACAACACGACACTAATTTCTCACACTTGAGAGAACTGGCAGCTTGCACTACTGACCTCACAACACTTCACTAGATGGCCGATGCTCTCACAGTTCTTGGATACATTTTGTAAGCATGTAAAACTCTGATCTAGTCAAGATCAGAAGCAAATAAATAAAATCTCAATAAAACTAAGAAGCACCCAAATTTTAAATCAAAGCCATTTTTGCACTAAATTTTAAGCCCTGTTGAAGATATACATAGTTTGAAGGTTAGAACACAAAAAAGAACTACTTCTGGAAAGTCAATAATTTTTCAGGACTCTTGCTATTTATTAATCATATTTTTCTTAAGTAAAACACAGTTTTTTAGATATATACCAAAAACAAAATACACTAACTGTAAGTCAAGTATAAAAACTCATTTTTATTTCCTTTTGAGTAGAATAAATTCACCTAATGCAAAGAGAATAATAAAATAACTCTGCTTACAGTAGTAGACAAGACATGTTCATAAAATTACTTTTACAATTTCTTACATTCAAGATTCAAGTCATGACAGAACAGTATATACAGTATACTGATAAGAGATTTGGAAAAATAATTGCTTTGATTATTTACTCAATAACATGGAGTATTCTGGTATGAAATGAAGAAATGGAGAAAAAATAAAACCAGTGTGTCCAGCCTTATTGTCATATGACTGACACCCGGCCAGAGAGACAAAAAAATCAATGGGATACTAAGGAAACTTAATGAAAATAGCTAGCAAATATATCAGCATTATGGCTGCAAGCAAAAAGAAAACGATAAATTTTTGTTGTCAGAGGAACATATTGACTACTGCTAGTATAATTGAAGCATTTTTTTACTCTATTCTGAAGCCAGCAAGCAGTTTAGCCTAAAGATCTGAAGCTGATCTTAAAATATGACTATGAGTTTCTTCAATATTTTAATTTCCATTAACTTTCCTTATCAAACAAAAGCAACTTTGTTTCAAGACGCATCCACAGGTTTGCGTGGATCCATTGGCTGGCAAAGGGCAGGTACAATTTGTCCCCAACATGATATTATTTAAACTTTGATTGTAAGCTCAGAGGAGCATTAATGTTCAGATCACAAACACATAGCATTTAAGTAATCATTTAGAATGTAATTATGCAAATATTGTAGCAAATGTATACTTTTTTAAAAAAATATAGGAATTTCTACAAGGGTGAGAACTTATTTTGACCAATAAGAATACATTAGATCAGTAGTGCATAGCTAAGTTTTAAGGTAGAAGGTAATAGCAATTAGAGCTTAGGTTGCAGCCTATAATTCCTTATAATACACAGTCATACAACACAATAGTTCCACAGAATTTCTGCTTGTGTGCAAAGCTCATTTAAAAGCAATACTCTGAGGTCTCCCAGGATTATTTCATTAATCATCAACCATGATTGCAGCACATCATCATTGGGAAAGTCAGCTTCTTGTATATAAATCCTCATGTACAGTAGATCATCAAAATCTTTTCCAAAAGATCACCATTAAGCATAAAGATGGAAAAAGAGAAATATATGCACAAAAAGTGTTCCCAAACAAGATACCTAGCACATAGGAACAACAAATTAAGAAAGATGAGGAGGAAATAACAATGAAGCCATGAAGAAGCAAAGTGAGCATGAAAACAGAGTCATGAAGGTCTTTCTATAGCTGAGGTAACCTAACAGTATCCCTGTGAGATGATAAAAATGATGCATTACAAAAAATAATCCCACATATGTGTAGAGCTAAAATGCTCACACATAAATTATAACATATTTAATAATTCATAAATTTAACAGCCCAACCTGGAGGAGATAGCATTCATGAGCAAGATCTTAATGGAAATTGCTTCTCAAAAACTGGGCTGGCTCCCATTTATCTAGTGCTTGTCAATAAAGTCAAACACATTAAGTGGACTTTCATGCAAGTGCTGATGTAAGAACTTCTTTATAAAAAAACAACATGGAAAGTTAAAATGACATACTCCTCATTGAAAATTAACAAACTGTATCCTGCTGTTGAATTAGGCTTTTTTTTATCAAGCCAGCTAGCAAACTTTGCTAAAGTTCAACTATTAGACCACATCAGTGCTAATCAATACTATAAATAAGAGCAGCGTCCGTCGGTTTTTCTGTCTGAAGCCAGCCCGCAGTATGTGATGAGCGTATCTGTGATACAAACTTAATCAACTCCACAATGTCCAGTGTTAATATTAATCTATCAGATTCAAGTAGGAATGAACATCACGTGAAATCTTAGGAAATATGAAAGTGTGTATGTGATTTGTCAAAGATTATTATACATTTCTGACGGGCCGTGTGCACTCAGCCTCATCAACTCTTGAGAGATCAAATTTTTTTTTACTTGCTTCCTTTCATTTTGCTTTCTTTATTATTTCAAACATAAGGTGGAGGACTAGTTCAAAATAAAATCAAATGATGTTACTTTGTAGCAAGTATTTATGGGCACTCTTTTTCGGGAATAGTTTTCTTAGAATAGGTTCAAGAAATTTTTAAATTTGTGCAAGGAACAAGATATTCTCCCATAAGAATGGAAGAAATTCTCTCAACATAATTAAAATAAAATTTTATATAAGTATTTGATACTGATAAATTAGATGTCTACTGAATTTAATTGGCACCTATGATATATGAGTTCAATAAGATCTCTAATACCCATTTCGAGATCACTAGCTCTTGTTGCTGTGTTGTGAATTCATAGGAACATTTGTTGCTATAAATGCACAAAAATAAAAAAAATAGACTAAGCTTCCACAACTAAGCAGATTTCTTTGCTCCAGAGGAAAAACCTTCCATGGAACAAAGTAAATTGTTCTTCAGTCGATGTTTATTCATACATCGCTTTCTCATACAAAAATAACACAGGAACAGGCAACGAACATTTCAAAGATTGGTAATCTAATTCTAATCAAAATACCACAGTAATTATCTACTCAATTCGATTGGTTAACACGGCCAGAAAAATGACATTTGTATGGAAGTTTAGGCTTCCTACCACCATTCAATCCGACGACAAGAAGACGGCACAGGCGTACTACCCACAGAGGGATGCCGGAAGCATAGCACAAACCTGTAGGCTCGGTCGTAATTTAAGTTCAAAAGTTTTATTTCACTAAATTAACTTCACGACATACTAGTTCAGGTATTTAGTAATTTAAAATAAAATCACATCTACAACACTTTTAAACGATCAGCACACCACTATTCACCACCACACCCAATGCTCATCACCGCAGTTACCCTCACAACGGCTTTCTCTTTGCATACGCGAAAAAGAAACGCGTTAAATTTGAAGACATTCCAAGAGAAAACTTTAGTGTAACATTCAGAAGTGCCAGTAACAAGGAAGAGAATGATATACGTGACACCTTTAACGATTTTAGCATTTCACCCGCGTCCGTTAGCTCAACACTCGGCCCCTTCACCCCACGGAAGCCAAAGCCGCACTGCCAGATGCCGCTAGACAAAATTTACAAACTCGTTAAGCAGCATCACTGAATCGAAACCCCAATCGAAATGTTGCGTGCTTTTAAAGCAGTTGGAAAATGTATTGCCCATCAATGAAACACCTTTGATGGTCAAACATTTGCATTAATTCAACTTAATGAAAATTTATTGAAAGGTTATAAAATGAACGCACTGTGTATACTCGAGTACTTTTCGAAGATTTTTTCAACCATATATCAATATATCTGAATATTTAAAATAGTCCTGACATGAAAATTAATCATTGCTATCGAAAGAATTTCACACTGAAAGATGAGAAAGTTCTTCTCAATGAGCACTTCGATCTAGCTGAGGATGCTGTAGCGTTCACGATGGTATTCATTTCGCTAAGGTTGCACTAACCTTATAACTTGAATATTCACACGACAGAGCGATATTCTTCCACAAGCCAAACATCCTAATCCCGTTGTCCAAAACTCGCTGTCTGTGGTGAAGACAAACGCAAAGCTATGAGTTACTGAGATAATATCTACCATGATATGTACTGACGCGCTCGCTAGGCATAGCGTGAACAAGACACAATGTGCTCTACCTGTTTTTTTCGTCCGCTTCTTCCTCAGTAACGTGAAGTGCCTCGTGAACGAGCCCTTCACGGCAGCACAGAATAAAAGCCCTTCTCTTAGACAGTTCTTCATAAAAACTGTACAGTCCAATCGCTTATAAATTTTGAAGTCAGATAAAGTTACAACAAATACCATCACCAACTCGCATTAGCAGGATTAACAGACCCCCAAAAATATTTAACACCGCGATCAAATACGACGATATATGGAGGGCAAAACCTTGTTAACTGCTGGTTTCAATAAGAAGCATCAATCCAACAAGGCTTTAGAATCATTCGAGAAAAGGAACAATTAGTCCGTTTGAGAACTAGATTAGATTAGAACAATTTGAGATTATACCGTTGCGGTAGAAGTTAGTTTAAGCCTCCTTAACAACTGCATCAAATGCGTTCCAAAGAGAGGAAAGGGTCATTTAGTATGGACTTAAGGAACGCGTAATCTATGCACAAGGTACATAGAAACAGTAAATTGAGGAATAGGTTCATGAAACAAGATAAAAGTTGAAGAAGGAAGTAGTAGGTACTGGAAAACAGGAGAACAGAGAATCGAAAAATAGATGGTCCGTAACAAAATATAAAAATCTATTCCATTTGAACAAAAAGAAGGCCTACCTGACCTTTAGCCGGGGACCTCACATATTCCCCCTGGGAGCGCTAGTTCCCATAGATACAATAATTGTATCTCACGATGGCAATAGAAGACTATGTATTATCCACAGCATAGGAATGAATCGTTATTTCCATATTAACACTTAGGTGCGACGTGACTCACCGGTGGTCACTGAGAGAATTTTCATAATGCTGCTGACCGGCCAGCAGCCAGCCACTAACACAATTTCGCTAAATACTTAATGAAAACTAAATGAAGGCGCGATCTATTCAATGTTCGTCATTTCAAAAATTGATCAATAAAATTAACTCAAATTTAAAGTTACAAGTTGTTAGTAATTTTATAAAAACTAAACATTATCTGGGTCCATTAAACCTCGTTAATTTTAAGATTGTAAAAACTTCTCAAGCGACTGATCGATTCGAGGGGTCGTTCCGCAGCAAGGAAACTTATGCACGACCCACCCATGGGTCGCATCGCAGTGAACGTGTTATACGACAACTTGGAAATATACGGTTTTTCTTTTTCTTTCTTTTCTACTGCACCAGCATCACCAAGGCGTTGAATGACGTTGCAATCCTTCCTCAGTGCCGCTGATATGGAAGAATATCGACGATGCTGAGAATTCCCGGCCTAAGGTGCAGAATACGTGTAATTGAGAAATACAAAGATGAGTGTAATTGGCGTATGATATATGTGTATATTATAAAGAATATGCGCATAATTGGCAACAATTATGAAGCAGCGTTGGAGGGTGCCTTGATACAACGGTACATGAAGCCAATAAATCCTTCCTCACGATCGTAGGGGCACTTTTTTACATCGTGAAAGCAAAAAAATAGAGACCGTCAATGAAGGCGCAACTTGTAATAATTATTAACACACTGACCGCAGTTGGTAAAACTGAACTTCAATATCCAACCCGAATTTAAAACCAATAGTAGCTAGCAAATTTGAAAATAACAAACATCAACTGGGTCGTGCCTTTTATTTAGATTCAATTAAGTATTTATTAAAATTGAGTTTGTGACTACTAGTCGGTCAGCAGCATTACGAAAATACTCTCCGTGGCCACCGGTGGCGCACGTTGCGGTCAAAGTGTTAAATGCTGGTGAAGACAAGTGAGGCAGCGTTACGTAGCAAGTCGCTTATATTCCTTTTCGCAAAGCTAAGTCCTCCGACAACGAGTGCATCTGCACTTTGGATTAGATTAGATGCAAGTTTGAGCCTCCCCATCCGCAACAAAGGCGATCCATAGAGAAGAAGAAGGAAGACGCCATTTACTGTGGAGGAAAAGCGGAATCTATGCACAAGGTTCATAGAAACAGTAAGTTGAGAAAAAAGTTCATGAAATAAGAATAAAGTTATAGCTACAGAAAAACAAGACAGCAGTGAACCGAAAAAAGATTGCCTGTAACAGAACAATAACATTTTATTTCAACGAAAAGAAGGCCTACCTAACTCTCGGCTCAGGACCACACACTTTCCTGGAAGCGCTAATTCCGCTAGATACAATAGTTGTATCACCCCGAGGGAATCATAGCTCAAAATTGTCTAACATTCCAACGAAAATTGCGAACATCTACAAAAGAAACAAACACCACAATCAAACTAAATCTCGCGATGTAGTGAACCACAGCGAGCTAGCGTATTAATACAAGTAAACATCGATATATCATTACTCAAAATTGTCTAACATTCTAACGAAAATAGCAAACATCTACAGAATAAACCAAGACCAATGGCGTTGGAGTGAGCCACAGCGAGCAGCAAGCGCATGACGGCCTGACGCGGACGGCAGCCGATAGATACACAGGACACTCTGCACTTGCGCTTCCTGCGTCGACGGGTTTCTAACATGGCTTACCTGGTCACTACAGGGGCTTTGCAATTATATCTTTGTTGCGTGAGAGAGTTAAAAAAAATTATATTACTTCGTGCACGCGAATGTTCCAATCACGGATGCCAGTAGGTGAATTCGAGTGTGAATGTACATTATTTTGTGTACATGGATTTCGGTATGAACTTACAGCACGTACGCTAGAGGCGTTGTCTGTAAGTTGTTTGATTGGAAATGAAACTCGAATCGGGTGATGGATTAGCGAGTCAAATGAAGCAGTCACCACATGAACCCAGAGCAGATCAGCACACATAAGAAGCGTACAATTATATCGTGGGAAGGCCAGCCGAGTCAATTTAGCCAGTATCTGTGATAGCTACAGCTGGAAATTGCCATTGAGCGAATACAAACTTCCTCGTACATTCTCGGTTTCAGTTTCCACAGCACTCAGAAAACTCCCCTTAGGGGGATACAACTATTGTATCTATGGGATTGTATTGTATCTGAAAACGCCACATACCCGTCACGGTCTCCTCCATCGCCTGGGAGTTAAGAAATGGCTTCACGTGCCTTAAAAGGACGAAAAAAGCTCACTCAAATGTTGACTGAGAGCGGTGGCGGCTGAGGCACCAAAGAATATCATTGATTTTCAGGTGGAAAATGAAGATAAATCAATTTTGAAACATGCACACGCAAAAAACCACGCAAGAACTTATCCATTAAGCACCAGTTGGTCCTCGCTCACTACTTTTACATACACTGGGCAATTCACAAATACACGGCATCAACAACACACGAAGGAACTTTATCAATCACAAGCCTAAATTGATAGGTACAAATTCATCGGGAGCTCAAACATGAAAAATCACTTAAATCTGAATAAGAACACATTTTAAGAACCACAAAATGGTTCTACCAAGTGTAGTTTGGTGAATAGTTACACTGGTGTTCGTGAAGAGTTAGTTAACACTTGGACTGCGACGTGAGCCACCGGTGGTACACGGAGAGGATTTTCATAATGCTGCTGAACGACCAGTAGTCACAAACTCAATTTCCATCGATACTTTATCAACACTAAACAAAGGTACGATCCAGTTAATGCTTTTTTTCCAACATTGCTCACTACAGTTGACTTCAAATTTGAGTTGAATGTTGAACTTAAGTGTTACCTGCCGCAGTTGAAGTAACATCATTTCAGGCCACAACGAAGTAACATTTCAGACGGAAATGCCACTTTTTATGCCTTCCCTCTGCCTCACACTACCCTGTTTATTTACTGCAGCGAACGCTGGCGCGTGTCTAGTCAACACATCGACGAACTAGTGTTGTGCCCTGTGTCCGTCAGTCGCGTGTGTCGGATGCTCGTCAGTGGCGTGTGTCGGATGCTCGTCTGTGGCGTGTGTCGGATGCTCGTCTGTGGCGTGTGTCGGATGCTCGTCTGTGGCGTGTGTCGGATGCTCGTCAGTGGCGTGTGTCGGATGCTCGTCAGTGGCGTGTGTAACACGCTCGCCAGTGTCGCGATCGTGCCTGAAATTCGTCAGCATCGCATTGCGTGACATTTTCAAGCACTGCGGAGGTGCACGACGCTCGTCAGTGGTGCCTGCAGGGCCGCTAAGCGTCACGTAACAGTCTCGGTGACCGCAATGCAAGAGACCGGCACGTGATCGAGATCACCGCTCGCCACCGAGATAACAACAGCCCGAGATGTGGTCAAGTGCCTCGTGCATCACGGTGACCTCCTTGCTCATCACATAGAACAGAGCTTCTCGACAGGGGTAAATTTACGCCTGGTTGAGGTAAATTTTAGCTTTGTGTAATTAATACGTAAAGCCGAGGGATCAATGATGGAAGAAAAGCTCGAGAATGGAGGGCCTAGAATCAAAGCTCGGGGACTTCGTCTTGTACTCTCTATTTTGTGTGCCATGGTAGCGTAATGCCAACTAGCAAATGCTCAAATTAAGACTTATTTTGAGCGCAAACTAAAACCATTTACAGGGAAATAAAGTTCATTTTTCGGGCTATGCGCAGAGCTGAAATTCACGTTTACTTTGGTTAGGGTTAGCTAGTTCGCAAACAGAATATTCATGTTTATTTAGTTTGAGATGCCAGAGAGAGCCAGATCAACCGTCGCCTTTAAATGAAAAATGCAGAAAATGTCGCGGCTTCTGATATAAATGAGTACCGCCGTTATAGCCGTCGTGAAAAGTCAACCCAAGACAAAACTATCCCCTGAATCATTCAAGAAGACAACACACCGATATTTTTAAGCCTAATTTAAGTTTGAATTAGTAAACCTAAATGGAAACTTTTACAAGATTAATAACACGAATAAAACTTTCAGTGTACACAGCAGCACAGCGGCCGACTGCCAGCTTTGTAACGCTCTATTATTTAACCAATCCACAAGCTCGCCTGGAATCCAAGCTCCGGAGTTAAATCCAAGCCAGCGTGGATCCAAGCGCGGGACGGGAATCCAAGCCAGCCTGGAATCCAAGCCAGCGTGGATCCAAAGGCGGGACTGGAATTCAAATCCTGGACAATCATCCAAACCCTCGACTTGAACTCAAACACTGGACTCTAATCCAAGTCCTGGACTTGAATCTAAGCCCACGGCTGAAATTCAAGCCCACGGCTGAAATTCAAGCCCACGGCTGAAATTCAAGCCCAGGACAGAACCCCAAGTCCAGGATTGAGATCAAAATCCAGGACTGAAGTCCAAGCCCAGGACTGAAGTCCAAGCCCAGGACTGAAGTCCAAGCCCAGGACTGAAGTCCAAGCCCAGGACTGAAGTCCAAGCCCAGGACTGAAGTCCAAGCCCAGGACTGAAGTCCAAGCCCAGGACTGAAGTCCAAGCCCAGGACTGAAGTCCTAGCCCAGGACTGAAGTCCTAGCCCAGGACTGAAGTCCTAGCCCAGGACTGAAGTCCTAGCCCAGGACTGAAGTCCAAGCCCAGGACTGAAGTCCAAGCCCTGGACTGAGGTCCAGGCCCAGGACAGAATCCCAAGCCCCAGCCCGGCACCAAGAGCCAGTACCGCAAAGCGGCGGCCGGCAGCAGCAGCACAGCACACAAGCCTGCCCGTCTCGTCCGGACAAAAACGCAGGCACGAGACGCCACAAAAACCGACGCTAGAACGCAGAGAAAAATCGTAATTGAGAAGATCAGTCGCGCGATACGTCGGCCGCGCGCACCAGCGGACGATAGCGGCGAGAGACATAGTCTTGGCGATACTGTGCGGTAGTGAGGCATGTCTACTGGACATGAGTAGTAGGGCATGTCTACTGGACACGTTTCGTAGAGCGCCAAACCCGCTCAATCAGCGTAGCCGCTAACTCTGTGGTTACATGTTCAATGAGAACAATTAATGAATCCCAACTAGAGTGAAAGATGATAAGAAACACAAATACATCAAATAAAGTACCAAATCATAGCACAACACCGGTATGACAATAGCATAGCACAACACCGGTATGTCTAATGTTGACAACACAACATTAGACCGGTAATTTCAAACACCCCCTTTGAAGAATGAAATTATAGCATAACACCGGGATGAGAAAGCACTGGCCCGATACTGTCAAGGCACACCCGCAAACTCTGTGCCAGCTGCTGGCACCACAAGCAGGTGTTAGACCGTTACCGGCACCCCTCAAGTGCCAGGAGCACACACAGCTACAGAGAGAGAGAGGCCTGAACAAGAGCAGTGCAGCTTTATACAGCCGCCGGCGGCAGCGCAGAACGTACGTACAGCGTCAGTCAGCGGCGCAAGGGCCTACCGAGAACACTGCACTGCCGCATACCCCCTGCCTGCCTGCCTCTGTGGCTTCTTCAGAAGGGAAATTAACGACAGAAAATCGCTTTATTTGCAGTTCAGATGATACGAGAAGCTCGCCTCTGGTGTTTGAAATATCTTTAAAGTAAGGATCATTGGTTGATACACGTGGGTAGCGTGATACCCATGTCACTGAGCCCTTTTTGCGACCAGGCAAGACAAAGTACGCTGAAATAGGTCCGTACTGACGGGATCGTCGTAGTTAACAGGTTATATTCCACGACGACGTGCCGTGCCGTCATGTGAGGTGCGTTCGTCAGCTGCGGGCCGCACAGCAGACGCTATTACGGAGACAAGTTCTATTTGGAGACGCGCTCATATTTAACCTTCCAAAAACTGTAAACATGAAAGCGCGTTCACATACATTTTTAGGAACAAATAGTGCAATTCGTCGAGGTGTTGATCCTTGATTTAACAATGCACCAAAAGCTCCAACTGGGGAGACATAGGGAGCTAGCGCAGGGCATGCAGGCGAAAAAAGCAGCAATATTTATACGTTGAAAGTTTGTTGCACGTCCATCACTGACCACAAAGAAATCTCTGAATTCGGGAGACTAAAATTTGGAACCTAAAATTCGTGCTATTTAACCCCTTTCCCAACGATTTTTTTCATAAACATTTCTTTTTCAGACTATTTTTTTTATTTTGACGAGAATGCTCGTTTCACGCGTAGAATGGCTTACAAAAGCGCAAAATCGACGAGTATATACGTACGTAGCTGATTTTTGAAAGTAAAGTTTTAGACGAGTATACTCGTTGATGACTGAAAAAAGAACATTTTATGAAAACGAGTATAGTCGTTTCTGCCGGGGAAAGTGTTAAAAATCCTGACAATAACACGACCAGCGATGTCCCGCAATTCGGAATCTGAAATTCCGAATTAAGGAAGCTGAAATTTTGGTACTAAAGGCTTAAAAAAAATCGTAATTGAGAAGAAGATGATGCGGTAGTGAGGAAGGCCTTAAACTAAGAGAACAGGACGCCATGACGGTAACCCCCGGTCAAGCCGGTACCCATTTCCGACACCTGGGTAGAGTGGGGAATTATGGCTCAGTTTTCTCTTCTCTCAACGGAGAAAAATCACCGCGACACGCCGGGATTCGAAACGCCGACACCTTCCCGTGAAGAGCGCGCTCTTGACCACTCGGCCACGGTGACCACAAAATACTCGGTTCCGAGACTCGCACTACATCACGCTATGAGCACAACCACACAGGTAGTAACGCTAAGATGAACATCACGAATAAACGGTGGAGGCAGTGGACTAGTAGAACTCGTTCAGCATCAGCAGATGGCTACTGTACTACCTACGTGAACCCTTTAAACGCTCCAGTTCTCTGCCGAGTGGCAGTTCATTCATCCTGATCTCGGTGACTCCCTGAGGGCAGTGCCGGTGGTTGTAACAACAGTAACATGAGCGCATAAATGTTAAAGAGTTAAGGCATGATCACAACACAAAGCACAGCAATTACACCCAAACGCGAGTGCATTTGTTCGGTTGGGAGTGATGTCATTGGAGCAGACGTCACATGACGGATGTAGGACCTGCTGACGACACGGTAACGCCACGGCTGCGTTGTGGTTACGGTCGTGACAAGAGAGGAAGGTCGTGACAGAAGGCTGAGACAAGAAGGGGAAGGCAGAGACAAGAAGGGGAAGGCAGAGACAAGAAGGGGAAGGCAGAGACAAGAAGGGAAAGGCAGAGACAAGAAGGGAAAGGCAGAGACAAGAAGGGGAAGGCAGAGACAAGAAGGGAAAGGCAGAGACAAGAAGGGGAAGGCAGAGACAAGAAGGGGAAGGCTGAGACAAGAAGGGAAAGGCAGAGACAAGAAGGGGAAGGCAGAGACAAGAAGGGGAAGGCAGAGACAAGAAGGGGAAGGCAGAGACAAGAAGGGGAAGGCTGAGACAAGAAGGGGAAGGCTGAGACAAGAAGGGAAAGGCAGAGACAAGAAGGGGAAGGCAGAGACAAGAAGGGGAAGGCAGAGACAAGAAGGGAAAGGCAGAGACAAGAAGGGAAAGGCAGAGACAAGAAGGGGAAGGCAGAGACAAGAAGGGGAAGGCAGAGACAAGAAGGGGAAGGCAGAGACAAGAAGGGAAAGGCAGAGACAAGAAGGGGAAGGCAGAGACAAGAAGGGAAAGGCAGAGACAAGAAGGGAAAGGCAGAGACAAGAAGGGAAAGGCAGAGACAAGAAGGGGAAGGCAGAGACAAGAAGGGGAAGGCAGAGACAAGAAGGGGAAGGCAGAAACAAGAAGGGGAAGGCAGAGACAAGTTGAAGGCAGAGACAAGAAGAGGAAGGCAGAGACAAGAAGAGGAAGGCAGAGACAAGAAGGGGAAGGCAGAGACAAGAAGGGGAAGGCAGAGAAAAAAAGGGGAAAACAGAGACAAGAAGGGGAAGACAGAGACAAGAAGGGGAAGGCAGAGACAAGAAGAGGAAGGCAGATACAAGAAGGGGAAGGCAGAGACAAGAAGGGGAAGGCAGAGACAAGAAGGGGAAGGCAGATACAAGAAGGGGAAGGCAGAGACAAGAAGAGGAAGGCAGATACAAGAAGAGGAAGGCAGAGACAAGAAGGGGAAGGCAGAGACAAGAAGGGGAAGGCAGAGACAAGAAGGGGAAGGCAGAGACAAGAAGGGGAAGGCAGAGACAAGAAGGGGAAGGCAGAGACAAGAAGAGGAAGGCAGATACAAGAAGGGGAAGGCAGAGACAAGAAGGGGAAGGCAGAGACAAGAAGGGGAAGGCAGATACAAGAAGGGGAAGGCAGAGACAAGAAGAGGAAGGCAGAGACAAGAAGGGGAAGGCAGAGACAAGAAGGGGAAGGCAGATACAAGAAGGGGAAGGCAGAGACAAGAAGAGGAAGGCAGATACAAGAAAAGGAAGGCAGAGACAAGAAGGGGAAGGCAGAGACAAGAAGGGGAAGGCAGAGACAAGAAGGGGAAGGCAGAGACAAGAAGAGGAAGGCAGATACAAGAAGGGGAAGGCAGAGACAAGAATGGGAAGGCAGAGACAAGAAGAGGAAGGCAGATACAAGAAGGGGAAGGCAGAGACAAGAAGGGGAAGGCAGAGACAAGAAGGGGAAGGCAGAGACAAGAAGAGGAAGGCAGATACAAGAAGAGGAAGGCAGATACAAGAAGGGGAAGGCAGAGACAAGAAGGGGAAGGCAGAGACAAAAAGGAGAAGGCAGAGACAAGAAGGGGAAGGCAGAGAAAAAAAGGGGAAAACAGAGACAAAAAGGGGAAAACAGAGACAAGAAGGGGAAGACAGAGACAAGAAGGGGAAGGCAGAGACAAAAAGGGGAGGGCAGAGAAATGAAAGGGAAGGCAGAGACAAGAGGGGAAGGCAGACAGGTGACAGAGAGAGGATGGCCGTGGCAGGACGGGAAGAGGAAGGCCACAACGCCAGGAAGCGACAGCGATCTCCACTGAAGCGTGTCACGCTGCTACTCGACGCGTTATGATGACCACTAATTGCCAGCTAATTTGAAAACTACCACTAATTTAAATGATGTGATTCAACAGCAAAAAACTTTAAACTAATTTCAGTCACTTAACTAGAAGTAACTGAACTTATTCGGGCCCACGGGTAGATATGCTCAAATTTCACCATTGTGCTAGACTTAAGAAACAATCTACTGCTGTGTCACTTGTGGTTAATAAATTTTTTAAACGTTGAATATCCTACTCAAACTAAATTCAATTTCAATATTATTCATTGAATTGACCGAAAGATTGGTTGGAACGCGCTTGCATCAGCGTTCATTGAGTATGCATGAAAATAAATTTGAGTTTATCAATAGCAGAGACTCGCTGATGGGTTCTTCCTCATGAAACATGTTCATAGAAGATAAGAAAGTACGGATTTGTTTGAATGTTTCTCTTTGCCTTCCAAGATTTTTCTGCAGTGATATTTCAAAGCAAGAGCGTAAAGCTCGATTGATACTCGGTACTCCCAAATAGACGAGGGACAAAGTGAGAAACAAACAAATAAACGGCGGAAAGCGTGAGAATGTTCCTTACAACTCGGCAAGAAAGACAGAGAGGCTCCATAAAGAACAGAAAGCCTTCCGTCTGAATAGAATTCGCGTTGCAATTCAACGAAAGAAATTAGGAACTCGACCAACACGTGGCCGTTGGTCTGAGATGAGCGTGAAACAGATGCTCATACCGAGAGTAGCAGTCACTTCACGGAAGACGCATCACATCTGACCTAAATTACAAGTAGTCCTAGCCGAGTTGTCACAGTACCAGGCTCTTTATGATAGGGATAAGAGTCATCCACACAATATAAATTATCCACCAGACACATCATCACTTACATTGATCGCAACTACCACTGAATATTGACGTACCTCCTTTCAAAACGCTGACTCTGACGTAAGCAATGCACCTTTGATTTAGTATCACAGATCCTTTTTTACTTTATTACTACGCGACAACAAAGCGTCATCGCACATGCTACAACTGTACGAAATGAAATGAAAGTCTTACTTAGCGATTATTAAAACCACTATCAATTGGTACAAAACGCAGACGGTTTATGAGGATCGCGCGCTCCTACTTTTAGATCTTGCATGCAACGAGGAGTTGTTCGATCTAAAGATTAAACATTTTATGACGAATAAAAATCAAGCTCCTCACTAAAGGTAAACTTAACTGTTCACAACTTGGAAACTACTTTACTCGTAATTAAGTACGATAAAGAAGGTGGAAATTTCAAGCCACATCGATGACATAATATTTCAGACTGTCATTTTCTCGTTCCCTCGAAAAACAAGGATACATGTTTCATATCACTACAAATTTCGTTAGGCGAGTCACACACAAAAAATTGAAGGTGAACAATTAGTATTTAACTTACGCTCCAGAACTGCACGCGAGAAAAATCCAGAAAATAAATCAAATTTTCATTGTCCTTCGGTTTCAGCACTGATGACGGAATTTAAATAATTCCGGAACGTTAGCAATAAAAGTAATGTTCGCTTTAACTCTGGTTCTTCTTTTTATTTTACAGTTACGAGTAAGATTCTCGACAAATCGCCCTAATGGAAATATGGATAAAATATTTTTCCGCCCACGAACAAAACGAGGCAATTTATAACTTATATCGCATAATAAAAAGTCATTCTTACTCTGAAACAATGATCGGAATCCCACAGAAATGCGTCCATTAACAGTGATGATAAAGAACATCAAAGTCAAGAAAAAAGTATCGTGCACAGCACAGCACAGTACGCAGACGCGAGGCACTACGGTGAAAAATATAAAAACAATGATCATCCACACAAATGCGTGCAATCCCAGTGATGATAAAAAGCATTAACGTCAAGAATAAGTGCATGTAGTGTAGGCGCGTGAAATGCAGAGCACGCAGCCGCGCGCTGGAGCACACTACATTCCCAGAGATAATAAAAAAGCATCGAAGTCAAGAATAAGTGTAGCACAGAGCACGCGCGCAGAGGGATCAGACGAAGATAGCGCTCAGCGGGGGACCCGCATCCTCCCGCTGCCGCTCTGCGCATGCGCAGCCTCGGCCCTCGCATAAATTACATCTCAGTTTGAGCCTCCCTAATCGCTAAAAAAGCGTTCAGAAGAGAGGAAGGAGGATTAGATTAAATGTTTGTTTAGGCCTCCCTAACCGCTAAAAAAGCATTCCGAAGAGAGGAAGGCACAACTTAGTATGGAGATAAGGGAACGCGGAATCTACGCAGAAGTGGCATAGAAACAGTACGCGTTTTGGGAACGATGTTCACCTCTCCTCCAACATCAGTCCACACACACCTATTTCACAACGAACGTAGAAAAGGCAACGTTAATATCAAAATAAAACGGACGAGTTTCAATGCAAGCGTATCAATTGACGCTTCAAAAGAAAGCATCACAGATAATAAATAAAAGCTGCTGTCGAAGGCGGCCATTGTTTGTATATTAGAATTTTCCGTGGCACTATTCTCCGACGGTACGGGCATATATTGAGGCAAAAGAAGAAACATGTTTGTTGTCACGATATCGAGTGCTCGTAATGATTTGCAGGGCTGTATGCAACCAACCGCGTCGGGTATACCAGCAGGACCTGCCCACTGGGACACTGAGATTGTGGCGCATGCTGGTTTTGGGACTCGTGAGCAATTTATTGCTAGTCACGTGAGTCATTTATGGGCTCAGGAATTCATTAGCCTTGTGGATAATTTTTGAGCCCCAGGTCTATTTTCACTGACATCATCAAAAATTGAGTAATTTATCCCATTTATTAAAATTTTCTAACTTTGCGCGCAGTTTTCTTGTGTTCACAATTCGTTAAATTTAAATGCAATTTACCAGCGCTGCACACATCACACCACCCCGCGGAGAGAACTGGACCACACCACCAGCAGCGAGAGACGCTGAAGACCAGGTGAAGTATTCCAATAAGACTGGCCACTCCACCGCCCACACCAGACTGACCCGAGCGTCACGCTGTCCACCAACACCAGTGGCATTCTTTGCGCGGCTCGCGATGACTCAATTCACGGCTCTCGAATAATATATAAATTAATTAATTAATTAATTAATATATAATTTATATACTATACGCTAACTTGCAGTAGCTGCGGCTCGCTAAATCGATGCGTTTAACCGAAGTGGCTCTCTCGCAGAAATTGGTGAATGATACTGACCTATAGGCACGCACGCAGGTACTAACAGAAGACAGCTCAAGTTCTTCCTCTCACAGAAAATTCTTATATTTAACAGCCTTATTACCGATAATTCAAATTTAATTAAAGGTAAAGATACCCATATTCAGCTTAAAAAACAACACGAACATCACAAATCGCCACAAACGGTAGGGACATACACGCACAAAACAATAAAAAACGATCGATTTGCAATATTGCATGCACGTTTTGTACACCGGATTGCAACGCATGCCACCGGGGTTACGTGAACAGCTCACGCGGATGCCGACGCTGTTTTTCACATTTAACCCATTTCACGTGCCACAAAAGGCTCGGTTATAGCGCACCAGATAAGATCGACCTACCGTTAACTTGTCGGTATGAGATGATTCATGTTCATGACGGGAGTTTTTTGCCACCTTAGCGTCTTCTCGCTTCTTCACGTCGTGCAAATTCCGCGATTTCTTCTCGCTTCTTAGTAACATCCTCAGGTTCGACAGGTTCATCGCGTTTCAGCGGTTGTTAACGGTTGGTTTGGCAAGATTGTGAGTAGCAGAATTGGGAAATCGATTTTACTGCTCGAACACATTGTTATCCTTCCTAAGGAATATGAAAAATATAACTGCACGATAACATTTCACTTAGTATGATAAGTTATTTTTTTAAAAAAGGTCTTGAAACAGATGAAATATCATTATTTATACCGGTACGTGGATGAGCAAATTACCTGGTGGTGCACATATGGGCCAATAGGCGGGGAACGCCTCAATACGATCAGTCGATCACCTTGTGAGCAGCTCAAGGAAGGGTTATGCCGAGTGGCGGGAACTTTATTTAACACACTCCAATATTATGTTAAGACCATTGAAATAAACCCGTTTTAAGTCGCTTTTACTCAACCGTGCGGTCGAAAATGATTCGTTAACAAGGACTTGTAATTTGAAATGAATTGGAGAAAAATTCGTGCCTTGACGGTGGCAGAGAAATGAAATGGAGAAGTTAAGAAAGCATTTTCGTTATGAACACGAGAAAAAGATTTTTATGTTAGGTCAGGTATTTACAAAATATGTCCAAATGTGTTGGACAAAATGTGGCCAAATATATTGGATAAAATAGGTCGAAATATGCTGCACAAAATACGTCCAAATATGTTGGACGAAATATGTTCAAATAAGTTGCACAAAATATGCCCAAACATGTTGCGCTGCAGGCGTTTAAACACCGATGCAACGATGGCCGGACACGATCGCAAACACCAGGATTTGGACAAATCCGTGCGGAGATTTCAACAATCCTTCCTAACAATGAGATCTTCTTCGAAATGCATCGGCGTTTCGTACACTAAACTTTTCAGATGTCCACAAAAGTAGAAATCTGGGGGCATAATATCAAAAAACTTTGGTGGCCACGTAAAAACTTCAAGACCTTACAACTCTTTAACGAAGCAGTTTCGACTCCACGATTGTAAAGGAAAAAGTGCTTATTTTACCAGTCACAACCTTATGTTATAGTTTGTTCAACGAAGTGCTGGTCATCTTTTACATCTACTTACAGAAGCACACCATCTTAGAGACACACAATTCAAAACAGCGCGAACAAACACCAGCACATAACTCGCAACACGCAGGCCTTCAAACCGAAGTGAAGGTTGGCAGGCAAGACATGAAGTCTACACTAAACGAAAAACAACCACCGATTTCCAATTACACGAGCATTGGCATCACCGACACTACGAAGGCACTGCAATTAGAGGTAAGGCCGGAACTGTTGCTGATACGACGCTATAAAAATAGCAGGCACGGATGTCGCTACAACTACTTCCGAAAATAGGCAGAACAAGGCCGGCCGCTGCCCTATTTTGGGTGACCGCAGGTACCATGAAACGCTGCTCATGCCACGACCACGCCAGGTAGCCTATAGCTTATGGCCGCGAGGGCTGAAGTTTATGCCCTCCGAAGTTGGGGTAACGAACGACTTTTGTGCTCTACACGTGCCTTTTGAATGTGGTGTTCATGCCCCCAGAAGGTAAGGCAGCACACAATGCTTAGGCCAGTCGTTCTTAACTCTTGGGTCGCGACCCAAAGTTGGATCACCTAGCCATCTCATTGGGTCGCTAAGGGTTTGTGTAATATAAATGTAAAAACCATATATAAAAACCCATTTTATTGTTTTGGATGCTGGGTGGCGGCAGTTATTTTTCGCAAATTTTGGGTCACTGCCAAAAAAGGTCAAGAACCACTGGCTTAGATCCAGCACATGACTTTTCAATGTGGTGTTTATATTAGATTATATGTTAGTTTAAGCCTCCCTAACCGCAATAAAAGCGTTCCGAAGAGAGGAAGGCACCATTTAGTATGGAGATGAGGGAACGCCGAATCTATGCACAAGGTGCCGAAAAACAGGACAGCATTGAACCGCACGAAAGGACAGGTATTTACAAAACACATGAACATTTTATTTCAACAAAAAAAAGGCCTGCCTGACTATCAGCTCCGGCCATCACACATTTCCCCCTGGGAAAGCTAATTCTCACAGATACAACAATGTGGTGCCCATGCCTATGAACTGGACATGTTTTGCCAGCGTGGTTTGCGCGCGCTAGAGACAGCGGTCAGGTCACGACACTAAATTCGCCTCGTCAAAAAACAACCTTCAGTAGCGCGACAAGAATAACTGAGAGGCGTACATTAAATAGCATCCGTAGCAGCACCGGAAGACATTGCTGTTTTTAACCCTCCGTATCTGGATGATTTTTTATGAAATTTCTGTATTAGTTCCCGGCAAATTGCAACTAATCTATTCAGGTGTGCGTGTGTAACATTAACTCACTGACAAGGTCAGAAAAAAACTAATATTCTGTTTGGAAGAGTGCAAAGTTTATTTGTTCTTCACCAGATAGACAATCCTCGCCATCGCACAGCAGCAAAATTATAAAAAGGAAAACGCCATTTTTTTTTTAAAAAGGTTTGCACTAGTGAAATTTCACACACTTCATAAATCCAAATATCCTAAAATTTCACCTACCACAAACAACGGCGTCCACATTAGCACATCCAGGAACAAAACGAATTGGAAAATTCAGACATGCACAATGGAATAATGAAGAATGCATTCAAGCATTAATCATAGCATGTGGAGAGCAAGGCCAACATTATAACCTTTCTCGCACCCACATGCGGTCAACTGGTCCTAATTTAGCGGCGCTCTCTATTGAAAGCGTGAAGCGCATCACTGACGCAGAAACTTATCTATACCTTACACATTCCTAGCACATCAAAATATCCTTACGACGCACTTGAGAACTTGAGAAACAGAAAGCACTTCAGCACGACCCATCTGCGGCTCGTATCGCAGGCAACGCGTTAACCAACGTGAATGAGTTCTTTTTTAACTTCTTTCCATTTTCTCAGTTTTGTTCTATCATCAGAGGAGCCGCACATTCTCCTGTGAAAACACCACGCACCGAACTAGGATCGAACCAGGGTCTGTCTTATCTAAAGCGAGGCTGTACCTCTGCACCACAGGGAGGATCCCACGAGGGGAACAGTAACAAGATGTTCAATACACTCACTGGAATACTCGAAATTATAATTTTAAACTCATTATTTAAGGTTTAACCTCCATTTACAATTAATGAAGCAACATTAAGCAACTTATCATCATTCATATGTGATTCACAAGGCTAGACAAAACACATTGACTGGATATCAAAAGCAGACTATGAAGAAATACTAGTAAGGGGAAGCATGGGACACCTGACACGGTTCATCTAAACATCACCAGCCATCTATACAGGGTGCCAGAGTATGAACAAATTTATTAATGCTTTCTAGAAGAGAAAAATTACTTCAAACAGAATCAGAGTACAGCCGCTGATTGGAGACAAAGATACACTTATTAAAATTAGCAGAATAATAGTTCAGTGAATTGCCTAATAAGTTGTATTTCATTTGAAGTACTATAGATTCCAGATTACTATACATGAAATACTATTCCTTAGGCCTCACAGCCTCATCAGAGGTAATTCAAAGAGAGGAAGGATGAAGGCACTATTTTATATGGAGTTATGGGAATGGGTAATCTCTGCACAAGAAGTGTTCCCACACAGGATACCCAGTGCATAGAAACAATGCTTTAGATAGTAAGTTTATGGAACAAGATAAAATTTAAGAAAAAAGTAGTAGTTGCTGAAAAACAGGACAGCACTAAATCCAAATTATTAATCCATAAGAAAAAGAAAACTTATTCTATTTAAAAAAAGAGCCTACCTAACCCACAGCTTTGGAGCTCACATTTTTTTCCTGACAACAGCTAATTGCCATCCATTCAATAGTCTTATCTCCTAATAAGTGCTAATTGTGAACATTGCCATCAGTCACAATTACAGCAGTAATCAAGAAATAGTTCTTTTGAGTACATCAAGACCTTAGAATAGCCTTCAATTCAACATGGTATACTAAATGTGTAGTATGTATTCAAGTTCCCATGAAATTTTTATTTTCATTGGCTTTATGGATACATATTGCACATTCACAGCTGCATTCTGCAAATTGAAGTCATTACAGCATATTCCACAAAGAAACAGCATATTATGTGGCAATATAGTCTTGCAGTTTAAAATTAATTTCCATGTTTATGACAATTATGATTATTATCTTAATCAAGACTGCCAGGCCACAGTATAAGTAATCTGAAGAAAGCAGAGAAAGGGAAAATCTAGAATGCACTTTAAAAGAAGGAGAATCTATGTGCAAGGTGGGTTCTCAAGCAAGATACTTTGTGTATAGAAGCATCACATTACTGTGAAGCAGAAGAAATGACAACAAAATAGCAAAAATTATATAAAACTGAAAGAAATAAAGAGGGCATAAAACACTGTACTCCCCAAGGTCTACTTGCAGCTGAGGTAGCTGAGGAGTCAATGCAACATTCAGAGACAGAGGAATTCCTGTAAACACATACATCCTGCAGGAATCACAGGGCTGGACCAAGGGCAAAAATAGACATCCTTCTCCATGAGAAAAAGCTAAATTTTTTTAAGGCTGTGAGTGGCCTATATTTTTGAAAACCAACATTATTCCACCCACAACATAGCCAGAGGATATGTTGATATGGATTATCTCAATCTTGTTGTTCAGCCCATTAGCACTTGAAAGTTTGCCTGTGATTCTAAGGTGACATGTAAAAGCCTTGGCATAAAGGCTTCAATATTCATTGTGTATCAGGGTTACCTGATATGCTCTATTCACATATTAAAGACATAGATTTTTAAATTTCACTAACTGTTGGTTAGGATTTCCTTGATCTAAAATAAATAATTGCAACATTATTATTTTTACTGAATAAGGCCAATCCAATGTGTAACAGTAGTCAACCTGTTGCTTAAGCTGTCAAGCATAACAACTTCAAAATATTTAAATGAATGTGGAGTTGCCAGCTAACAAATTTTTTGTTGGTCACCTCTAATTAGCAAAAAGAGTTTACAACCATTCTTGAAGTATTAGGATCTCCCACTACACTAATCTCTCCAATATTTACTAGAAATTATTAATTCATTTTTTCATCCTAGTAGGGTAGGGTAATGTTCGAATGGCCGGACGGTTTGAATCTTCGGCCATTCTAAGTTAATTTTCAATTTTGACGATCGATAGCAATCCAAAAGCCACCCCATAAGACGCGTAGCAGATTACACCACTACAGGCCTTGATGGTTGAGTTTTTAGATAGCTACCGAGCGCATAAATTTAAAGTTAACTAAGAATGACCGACGATTCGAACCGTCCGGCCTTTCGAACATTACCCTATAAGAGCTTGATTTCTGGCAATTGAGCTCTGAGATTTGAGTCAACTAACTCCCTCAATGAATTTTTGAGACTTCTTCTGAACAATAAAACAATCATCTGCTACTTCAATTGAAATATGTATCAACAAGGCTAAATCCATAGCTGTTTCCTACATTAAGAACATCCTACAGTAACTTTTGAAATTCATGCAAGTCTCAGCCTACCTATGAGTGGTGCTGATAATGTCTGGTGCTGCACATCTGAGAACAAATTTCTGAGTTGGACGTCAATTCTCACATTTCTTAGAAGTAAGCTGATTCAACTTTACATTGTTTTACTAATATTATTAGTGGCTAACACAAACAAATTAGAGTTTACAGTTGACACTACTGAATTTAGAAATATATTTTACAATATGATAGATTCAATTTTTTAACATGAATGAGTGAAACAGTCATTTCCATATGAAGGAAAAAATTTATACTACTTTTCCATATCTAAATCTGTACTATAGTAGGTGATATGTTTTTGTCTTTGTTTATCAGTTATTCCAGCCTTTGCAGTTCAATCCTCTCTAATAATTGAATATGCAATAAAATTGTAATGAGGCAGTACAAGGGTGGAGTTCAAGTAGTTTTCAATAGAGTCTTGATATGTTAAATAATTTTTAATTAGGTACTACAAAACTTGACAAGTTTAACAGCAGACATTTAAGAAATAGAACAAAGGTTTTCAGAGAATTCAAGTTTTGAGATTTCAGGTAGTTTTTTAATATAGAATTATCTCCTGAGATAGAAGGTTTTACAGTTTGTATTCATTAAATAGCTTGCAGAGTTTTACTATTTTTTTTTAATGCTGAACTTCAAAAACACCATTGACGGCACAAAAATATACCTTACCATAAGCGAAAATATTTATTCCCCTCAAATTACAACTTAATGTAGCAATTACACTTACAATTACCATTTTTCCTCATAGTCAGATGCACAAAGTTTCTGTAAATCTCGAGGATATCTCAGTTATCGATTTTGTAAATTTTGATGCCTTAGCATAGTTTATTAGATCGAAATAAACAAGTTTTCTTCTATGCACTTTCCGTCTCAAATGAGTATTTTATTAGTTATAGCGGTAAATGACTTACTGCAACTCCAGTGTTTGAAGCGGCAAGTAATTCAAGGAGCACGTCGGACAGCAACACTGCAATGCGCACTCGCTTCCAGCGCGATCGTCATCAAAGACAGAACCAAACCTACCGCTATACCTCGTTAAATACTCATTTGACGAAAAAAAGTATAGACGACAAGTTGTTTATTTCGTTGTTATTACCATGATTCAAGCAACAAATATTTGAAAATCGATGAGTAGTTGTTTACTCAAGCGCATTCGTCATCAAAGACGAAACTAAACTTACTGCTATAAATCGTAAAATACTCATTTGAGACGGAAAGTGCATAGAAGAAAACTTGTTTATTTTGGGTAAATGTAAAGGACTTGACCATAATTGATATTCAAATTTTCGATGCCTTAATAATGTTAATCACATGAAAATAAACAAGTTTTCTTCAATGGACTTTCCGGTGGAAACGAGTATTTTAAAAGTTATGGCATTAAATGAGTTACCGTAACTCCAGTGTTTGAGGCGGGGAAAAATATACCGCGCGGTCCGACGTGGAAGTAAACAGGCGTTCCCGCGCGCCAATCAAGCCGACGAAGAGCAAACCCCCTATTACAAACGTAAAGAGGTTGGGTCGTGAGGGGTAGCAACAGTTCTTTTAGTGAAAATTATAGAACTAAAAGAACTGTGGCTACCCCTCACGACCCAACCTCTTTACGTTTGTAATAGGGTGATGCACAATGTAGTTCCGGTAACTCATTGAACGCCATAACTTTTAAAATACTCATTTCCGCCGGAAAGTGCATTGAAGATAACTTGTTTATTTTCATGTGATTAACATTATTAAGGCATCGAAAATTCGAATATCAATTATGGTCAAGTCCTTTACATTTACCTTATTTTGATTCAACTTATTAGGTTCAGGTACCAAAGAGTGGAAAATCGATAACTGACATATCTTTCAGATTTATCAAAGTTTCATTACGGCTAAAAAATAAAAATCTTTGATAAATTCTACACATGGATTATTGCATGGACATTTTAACAACAGTGACGTTATTTCACAACAAATCAAATACTTCATTACGTCTTTCTACTTGGTTGCATCGACACGGCCGGCATATGAACTATATAAACAAAACTGCAAACGCCGGTATATAGATATATACTATATACTGAACGTAACACCAATGTTATATAACAAGTCTAAAATTGTAAAGGTCATTGAGCACAATTTATTTATCAATCAAAACAGTACAAAACTTATGATCTTCGCCACAGTAATTTCACCATGATTCGCTTCATTGCCTAGAGCGGTTTCCACTGGAGCGCTCGAAATGACAACGGATTTTGAGCATTGACTTCAATTAAGGAATTGTATCGAAGTCCTTGGAGTGGAGAAGGCTAAGCTAGGCTTAGTTACATTAACACGGTATATTAGAGGATTGTCGGGTTTTCTTCAATATTTATTTTGTTGTGCAATCTGTTTATTGTTTTAAAAGTGCTTGTAAAATTTTGAATAGGCCTAGGCCTAGTTGAAAGTGTATTGTATTTCAGTGTATTACCTATATTTATTCATTCAGAACCAAACGAATACGTGTTACAGTAGAGGGTAGGAAATTTAATTTATTATAAAATGCTTCCTTTAGATGGCCATATTTTTATAAAAAGAGCTATTATTTAATCTCACATTAGTATGTAGTAATAGTCCCTAGAAAGATATTTGAATTTGTTCTCTGTCCCCACCCGGTCATCAAAGAACGGCTGCTGACATGTTGGGGTTTTAACAATTAATTTTAGCTATCAAGCTTTTCCTTGTGTTATATGTAGGCTAACTGGTATTTCAAATTGGTGCTAGGAATAATCATTAGTAGAATTCATTATTACAATGTTTCTGTATAAAAGATTCAATGGATTAGTATGAGCTTTTGAGTTCATCAAACTAATTTCAAATGAAATTATCATATTTAATTCCCACTCCACACTGTCATTTGTAGCTATAACTAGGGTAATTCATCAAATATCGAACAGAAACCACGTGTGTCTAGAAATAACCTTCATAAATCGGTAACTTTTGCTCTGAATAACTGTTGCGGGCCTCAAGATTATTCTTGAACAGTTGCTTTCTTGCTCTGTGATATCGCTTTAAAGACAACGTAGATTGTTGGAATTTATTTATTGTTCTAAAAATCGAATTCTTTAAGAACATAATTTCATCAATATCGAACATGAATCAAACAAGAATTTTGATCCGAACAGGATGGTTTGTCTATTAGTTCTCCTCGTATGGAACTTTTGTTAGACTATTAGCACGCCACGTATGGTTTGTCTATTAGTACGCCTCGTATATTTTGTCCATTAATATGCCTCGTATGGTCTATCTATTTGTACACCTCTGATAGTTTGTCTATTAGTACACCTCGTATAGTTTGTCAATTATTATGCCTCGTATGGCTTTTCTATTTGTACACCTCTGATGGTTTGTCAATTAGTACTCCTCGTATGGAACTTTTGTTTTAGGACGTCCTATATTACGAAACTTTTCAAAACCCAATATGTTGACATGTATCTCATGTGGCCACTTAGAAAATAAACCTTTTTCTTTCATTCTTTTTTTTCTTTGGTGCACTGGATTTTCTTGGAAGTGCTTGCGGTGGCACAGCGGTTAAGGGATCGGACTTGTATCTTGGAGTCGCGGGTTCGTATCCCGGCGCTGGCGCTGCGATTTTCCCCGGTTGGTTTAAGGGAAAGCTCAAGCACAATACCCCACTCGACCCAGGTGTCGGAAATGGGTACCGGCTTACGGGGGAACCGTCATGGTGTCATATATATAGTGTTAGTTATAAGACATTTGAAAAACCAATGCTTAAGATCATTTGTATCAGGCTAGATTGGAAATAAAGCATCCCAAAGATGCCGATGTTTGTTTTGTTTGTTTGTTTAAAATAACTGTCTCATCACTTATTTTCAGGAAGCATTTGAATGGAGAGTTATCAAAATTTGAATATGATGTCGATGTTTCCTTTGCAGTGCTTGTTGAACCATCATTGTGATCATCAACCTGTGTGACCTGTTTTGGAGTAGAGTGTAGAGCTCTCGTCAATGAATTATTATTGATGCTTGCATCAATTTTCTTGGCAAGGGATTGATCATCAGTAAATATAGCCAGACAAATCATTGATGATCTTGAAGGCCTTGGAACACCAGCAGCTGGTTGGTCGCCATCTTCAACTATTCAATGTTATTATCAAGCGTTAATATAATATTTTGAGGAAATGAAACAGGCGTTCAATAGATTGATTCAGTTATTTAAAAGAATTAAGAATCGAAAAGCTTTGTTTGAGGCATAAATCCATGATTTTTAAGGAATTTTGATTTGAACACCTTTGTTCAGTATTTAATACTAACATGAAATAGGAACTGAATGTCGAACATGGAATAATTATCAAGTTTTTAGCGGGAAAGAAAAAAATACAGCAACAGAACATCATATGACAACACTACTCTCTAGTTATGACGGGAGGTTGACGGTGACCCAACAACAATTAAACCGTCGCAATTTTCCCAAGGTGCGTAAGATTTTTCAAGTGAAATATAAGACCAATTTGTAAGGGTCGTACAGAAAATGCGTTCGCAACAGCTGGTAGCAGTTTGCAGATCACAGAAATGAGTTTTTATCACTAAAATAGGAGTTTTAGATGTAAGATCACCGGCACTGAGCAAGTTTGGATGCTTACTAAATTTATTACGCGCATATTTCCAAAGTTGTTCGATAATCAGTTCAGTTCGATATTTGATGAATTACCCTACATATTTCTTGTACTATAAATCCTAATGCCTGTGCTTTTTAAAATCTTATGTTATGTTTATACATTTTAGTTAGCTTTATTATAAGTAATATTTTCCTAGTACCTAGCTTCTTTTTGCATATAAAAATATGTACCTACTGCTCATCAAATCAATTTGGCTAGGCTGTTTTAGGAATTAAGGACAAATTAAATGTACATTTTATGATGAAAATTCTCATTAATGGACTTAGTGAGTAAATTTTATTAGTGAGATATAGTTTTTACATGTGTATGCTAGAAAATAAAAAATAGAAATAATAATTTCAGATGCAAATCTTATAACACCATATACCTATGTTTAGGTTGTGCATTTATTTAAACATAGATTTCTCCAATTATTTTCTGTAGGCTAATGCATTTTTTTCATTGTATTAAGTGGCCCATAGATAATCAATTTCATTGTCAATATAAATGACAATGATAAATATTTACAATTTAATTGATCGTCTGTGGGCATGATTGATAACCGTCAATTAATTAACTTGGGTAGTGGGCAAAAAAAAATTTCATCAATAAATTGAGTCAATGATGTTGACAATTAAATTGATCCTCTATGTGCCGCTTTAGTGGGGATGAATGTGTCAAAACACTTTTACAAGTTAGGAATAAATCTAGTTCAGAAATTTTACTTTTTTATTAACAGTATAATTAAGTTAGCCTTTTTATACTTTTGGTTGCAAATATTCAAATTTTTATTATATTGTTTGTTGGGTACTCCATTTAAATTTATTCATTTGGAGTAAGAATTAAATAAATCCTTGTATTTCGTCTTAAAATCTTGATAAATGTGGGGGAGAGGACTAGGTATAATTACGCATCAGATGGCAACACTACAATAGACTTTCCCTTCCAACGTGCTTGATCATTCCTGCCATCTAAGACAAAAATGAACATACCGCTATAATTTGTTATTTTTGGGTGATATTTTCTATTGTGTTATTAACTAAAAGATCCTAGAAGTGGGTTCAGGCTCTGCAGGGCTGGTAAATAATAAATTACCAAGTACCCAAATGTACTCTACCCAAACTAAACCTACCACTGTAACTCATTAAATATTCATTTCCAACGCAAAGTGCATAGAAGAAAAAATAATTTATCTACATCTAATTAGCTATGTTTAGGCATCAAAAAATGGGAAATCAATTATGGTCCTCTTCTCCTCAAATACCAAAATATTTCCAATATAAGATAATATTTGTATACAAATTTGTTATGATAATTTAGTCAACATTGAATTTAATGTTGTCAACGATTATCATAATTTCGTTGCAAGATCTAAATAATTGGAGACATTTCAAGACGTTTTACAGAAATGACATTGTGCTTGCAAATGTTTAGTTTTCAAGATAAAGCATTTATAATGTTCAGATAAGAATAGCATTAACAGCAGCTTTGATATGCCCCTTCCGGCTTTTTGCGGACGCGGACCATGCCAAGTTTTTTGGCGGGAGTCATTGGCCTTGGTATGGTTAAGTTAAATTAAGTTATTTTATGTTCACTAAGGTTAGTTTATTTAACTAAACTAACTTTACCTAACCTTACCTATTTTTACATCAAAACTGTATTTCTGCTTATTTTTGTCTCGCTTTGTTCAATTTTTGGCAAATCTGAAGGAGATGACAGTTGTCGATTTTCCACTTTTTGGTGCCTGAACCTAATTAATTGAATCAAAATAAACAAGTTTTCTTCCATTCTTTTTTCGTCTCAAATGAGTATTTTACGATTTATAGCGGTAAGTTTAGTTTCATCATCTGACGAATGCGCTCAAATAAACAGCTACTCATCAATTTTCGAATTTTTGTTGCTTGAAACATGGTAATAACATTAAAATAAACAACTTTTATTCTATACACTTTTTTCGTCAAATAAGTATTTAACGAGGTATAGCGGTAGGTTTGGTTTCGTCTTTCAAGACAGAGCGCTGGAAGTGAGACGCCATTGCAGTATTGCCATACAACTCGATCAAAGAATTTCTTTCCGCTTCAAAGACTGGAGTTACGGTAAGTCATTTACCGCTATAACTAATAAAATACTCATTTGAGACAAAAAGTGCATAGAAGAAAACTTGTTTATTTCGATCTAATTAACTATGCTAAGGCATCGAAATTTACAAAATCGACAACTGTCATCTCCTTCAGATTTACCCAATTTTTAAATCGACATTCCTATAACTTCAAGGTTAAAATATCTCAAAAACTAAGCATTTGCAAGCATTATGTCATTTGTGTAAAACGTCTTTAATTGTACCATATTACCTATATGTGGCAACAAAATAATTGAAATCGTTGACAACATTAAATTCAATATTGACTGTAAAGTTTGCTGTATAGGTAGATTCTGTGTAACAGCCAAGCAATATTAAGTAAATCTATGCTTAGGTCCTAATTCAAATGTGGAACTTTGTTCTGAAAGATAGAAAAAATTATTAAAATAACTCATTAGCCAAAATAATATGAAATAAAACTTATTGATTATAAAGAGAACATAGTAGTGTTTAAATGCTGGAAAAGCATACTTAAAATCCTACCAAAAATAAAAGTCAGTAAACTGTAATCAGTAAAGAAAGATTGTCATTCATTTTGATACAAAGGAAGGTATTTGTTAAGGAGAACTGACTAATCAATTTTTGAATTTTTTGATGCTTACATCGTGGAAATTAGATTGAAATAAACAACTTTTCTTCCAAGCACATTCCGAGGGAAATGAGTATTTAACAAGTTACAGCGGTTGGTGACTTACTGCAATTCTAGTCTTTCAAGCAGGAAAAATTGTATTGATGGGAGACTTTGATAGAATCTCTGTTTTGACACGCTTGATTGATCATTATATTAAAAGTTACATTAGGTTAGGTTAGATCAGTTCAGTTTTGTTACGTTATTTCACTGCTATAACTCATTAAATACTCATTTCCCCCAAAAAGTGCATAGAATAAAAATGGTTTATTTTGATCTAATTACCATGATACAAGCAACAAAAATTCGAAAATTGATTATTCAGTTACCTTTAACATTTATGTGAAAAAACAGCAGTAAAAGCTACTTTGTATTGCTAAAAAATTGAATATATTCATAAATTTAAAAGAAATTACTCAACATGGCAAATAAAAAATATTTATTTTGCTCTATGATGGTAATATTCTCACACTTCTCCAGCATTGGTCCAAACATTGCAAGCCCGAGTTTTGAGATATACAGCACTTCCACCATTTCTCAGGTATCTTTATGACTGACTATTGACTTGGCAAATTGTTTTGAGTAAATCATTTAAACTTTTGTAACATCAACAAAGATGTAAACTTGCTTAAAATACAATTAATAGACTTTGGTAAATAGTGGATAAAGATATTGATCAAATGTGAATCACATTTAGGGTAAATAAATTTGATTTTAAAAACCTTTGAAATATCTTACTAAGATTTCAACATACCTAATTAACTAAACTGCCCTAGTTATTTGTTAGACCAAACTTGATTTCATTTATTAAACATTATAATGGCAAAAATGCTTGGTCCTAGTCTTGAACTATATTCTTTTGTGTACCTTTCCAGTTTTTATAACTTATTTAAGAATGTTGGCATGTCTACATGTATGGTGTAAGCATCCCTGAGTTGTAAATGAGGTCTTGTTCTTACAACCTGCTGTAACAGATGTCATCTTGCCACAGCTCTGCTCAGGTAATGCTTTGTTTAATTAGCATTGATAATTATTTTGTTTTTATGGCAGGATTTTTCTAGGATCATGCATCATAATCATAAGATAAACACAAATGTAATAAAAGTTTATTGTAAAGATTTTTGTATTATTTCATAATGAATGTATCTTGAGGGCAAACAGTTTTTCAAAATACTTCAGTTATTTGACTATAAATATTTTACCTTAGTTTGCACACTTTGATGGTATACAATTTTTAATATTTGGTCATTTGCAGGGAGGAAGAGGTTTGTCTGTATCTCCTTGTTTTGTTTGTCATGTAGAATGCTCATGTGGTTATTATACTGTGCTGTATAGAATAAAATACTGGATTACCATAATATCCAATTGCAACAGATCCTCGTTTATCTGAAATCCTCAGCTTTTTCCATAGGAGGCAGACTTATGCATTGAATGTTGTCAAATGAAATTCGTATTCAGCTGGAAAATATTATTTTCTGTCGAGCTTTCGAAATTTTAAACAAATTTCGTTTTCAGGACAAGAGACAGAAGTTTTTGGAAGCAAAGTTATGGCCAAAGCAGGTATCCTGGATACAAGGGAAAGATATTACATATAAGATAAACGAAAGCGGACATCGGTGGAACATGCAGTAGTCACAGTAATTATTTCAGTAGTGGTTTATAAACATCCGGAATTTAGAGATATCTATTGTAGGAGTTTGAATTAGTTGTGGAATAAAATGCTTCTAAGTATCTTCTTTCTTTCTTGTTGGAATTTTGAGATATAATTTAATAATTTTGAAAATCTATTTAGTGACCCGTGTCCCGAACATGTTAGTAAACTAAAGAATTAATTTGCTATTTTTCCACATTTTGGCAATGTTCATTGACACGGATTTTTAAATTCCTGCAAGTTTCACCGATATACACTTATTTACAATTTTTACAACCTAATTTGTACACTACATCGCAACGGTCTTCAGGTGCTTGTTTGTCTTTAATTTTTGATAAATTTCTTCCTATCAGGTTAATTGACTTCTTTGTTATTTGTACATTGAATGGCCGGAGTATCCTGTTGACACGTTCAGATGTGCCTTTTACATAAGCAGCACTAAAATAGCTAATTTTTTGGTTCTAATTTTGGCTAATATTTTATCGCGGATTTTTTAGTTTTCTGATTGATTATTTAATCATTTTTTCTTGGTATCCGTTTTATTGTAGCTACTATTTAATAAATTTTAGTTCATTTTCAACTTAATCATTACTACACAATTGCAAGGCTCTACTAACTAGGGAATCAACAACGCTACGTTTTTATTTATTAGGATGGTTTGAACCATCCTTCAAACCATCCTAATAAATAAAAACGTAAATAACAAACCATCCTCTTGTCCTGAAAACGAAATTTGTTTGAAATTTCGAAAGCTCGACAGAAAATAATATTTTCCAGCTGAATACGAATTTCATTTGACAACAATGGAACCTGGATGTCCGCTATTTCAGCATTGAATGTTATGCTTGACGTGCCATACCAAGTGTTGATATTGGGAAATTATAGAATTTTGGAAATGGACTGAAAAATTTACAAAATGGGTTAATCAATAAAATGAAAGAGTGTGACCAGCAAGTCTGTGGTGTAGGCTTCATTAACCCATTCCAAGGTGCAGGGTGTCTGCTCGAGTCTATAAAAACTAATATTTTTATATTGTCAGCACTGCTGTTTGAGACTGTCAGTTTGAAGCACTATGATAAGCATCTCCCCTAAATGGTAGAGCATTGTTGGGACTGTATATAGTCGCTGCTGCTTAATAAGGCTGTTCAATTTGGTGTATTTCTAACATATATGGATAAAAAATCAATATCATTTTTATTTTTTACTAGTCCATCCCCCTTTATTTGAGATAAGAAAGAAGGTGAAATAAAAGAAAGGCTGTAAGAAATGAAAAATTCAATCTCTCAAGAGTTGATGAGGCCGAGTGCAGACGTCCCCTCAAAATGTTTAATAATGTTTAATAAGAAATCGCATGACACACATCCCTGTTTCCTAAGAATTCATATGATATTTGTTCCTACTCAATCTGATAGATTAAGGGGACCTACTACCCTGGACTACCCTTGGACTACCAAATTTTACAAATATCTTTTTTCCCCATTTCTATTGCAACTAGATTAACAAAAATGCATACAAATATATGTAAAATTGAATCCCAAATACATTTGCTTCTATATAAGTTTTAGATTTTTGCAAAAGAAAAAAGTTAATTTTCGAAAATGAGGTAAAAAAAAAAGTACGCCAAATCTATTTTGCTCTACAATTTTTAACCTAGAAGCGTGATTTTGGTCTCATTGGAACCAGAAGGGCTGTAGAAATGCCATAACGAAGGATTTTTTGACTCTTGAACTTGAAAACAATTTATAGTTACACATATCTAACATGTAATAAAAAAATTTTTTTTCCCCAATAAGAATTCAATGTAGAATTCAAGTAGAATTTTGCTTTGCTGTGCTGTTTCCACCGTTGAACCGCATTGAATGGAACCAAAACCACGCTTCTACGTTGAAAATTGTAGGAGGTTTTGCGCAGAAAACAAAATATACATTCATATAATAAATGTTTGCCCAAAAATTTTTTTCTATCGCAAATTTTGAAGTCTTTCATTGAATCAAAAAATGTGTTTAGAATTCAATTTTACAGATTGGTATCCATTTTTGTTCACCTAGTTGCAATAGAATCTTGTAATCTGAGATTGGAAAAAGTATATTGAATTTGTCTTTTTAATACACTCTTTTGATATATGTTATATATTTTTTCCTAATCCGATGTTCAAAAAAATCCTTCGTTACAGTCTTAGCACAGTCCTTCCGTGTTGAATAAGACCAAAATCATACTTCTATGCTGAAAATTGTTGAGCAAGATAAGTTTGGGGCAAGTGTATGCATTTTTTAATAATCGTGATATAAAATTTTTCTTTTAAAAATCGAAAAATTTTGTAGATGCAAATGTGTTTGGAATTCAATTTTACATCTATATATGAATTTTTGTTCTCATAGGTGCTATAGAAAAGTACACAGTGAAGTTTGAACGATGAGGTCGAGTCCAGGGTAGTAGGTTGCCTGCTGGAAATTGTGAGTTGATGAAGCTTGGATCACAGATACACTTGTAAAGCCAGATGGTGTTGCTGCTTCGGCCGTTTGAGTTCCATTTGAGGCGAGTTAGACAGCGGCCTTACTTTATACTCCTCCTGCGGTTGGTATTGGTGATACGCGATGGAGGAGTGGGAACTTTTTATTGAATAAATTTACATTGATACATATCACGATTACTGAACACTAAAAGACTAGAATAAGATTTTGAGGGACAACTAAGGCAGGGCACTACACACTCATCACAGACTTTCGGGTGGCTTATGACAGACAGACGGGGCTCTTATAGTATAGATTCTGCAGTAGGTTCTATATCTACAAATTCATTTTCTATGTCAATTTTGTCAAGCAACTATAATAATCTTCTGTAATCACCTTCATCTTCCAAGTTTAGTTTTCTTTTACGAGATATAAAAAATGTTGGTAAATTATCTTTGAAAAACATAACATATTAATGAATACTCTAGGTACAAATATATTGAAAAATAAAACATGTATAGGAAAAGTGACAACATAAAACAGTGGTGGCAAAGCAAGTAAAGCAGCACTTTTACTGCTCATCGCTGTCACACACTGCTCATCTCCTTTCTTCAAAATTGGCCATGATTGCACTAATTAGCAGGTGAAATAACAAATTCACTGCTATATGTCACTATTTTTGAATACAGCTTATAGATCGTAGCCACACCTAAACTACAACACTAAAAACAGAATAGTGACTTTTTATAGGCACTCCGCTGCATGGGACAGTTTTTCAATGGGTCTATAAATATAGTTCCACTGCTTGGAATGGGTTGATTGCATGTAAGATGTAAGCTAATTTCCTATCTGATTTTGGTATTGTTCCAGGCAGATTCAGCTGGAGAAGAGGAAGAAGGAGGAGTGGGAGGTGGAGGTGGCAGTGCAGAGTGTCTACTGCAAGATACATCCAAGATTTCTGCAGGTATGATTCTGATTTTTATGTGTGTATTGTACTGTTGCTGTGGGGTCAGAATTTTGGGGGAATATCAATCAAAATAGTAAAATTTGAAAAAGATTGAAAATTAAACTTTAGTATTTCTTACACCTAATGAAATCTAGGGACACGAAGAATGGAAGAATACATTCTGAACATTGTGAGAAAGTTGCTAATACCTAATAAATTTTGTTACTAAATTATATTGTATTAAGAACACGCTAGGGTCTAAGTTTAAATAAGGAGCTTGGACATATGGTTTTGAATTGGCAGCTGAAGAGGAGGATGATAAACTCATAATTAATTTGCCCTAGATCTGTGAGAGGCTCCCATAGCCATGCTTTGAAATGTACACCAACACAAACATAGTTTTGAAGAGAAACACACCAAGCAGCATTGGCAAAAGGTTGGGCTGAAACAAGCAAAAAAACAGCAAATTTAGGATAAAAAGCAAATATCTTTATGTACATGTAGAGGTGTACAGATTATAGAAATCTACCACCAATTGTATGTGATGTAAAACTGAATGGAGTCTGGTAGCACTGTGACTAGGTAGTAATTATGCCTGTTGCATCTGCTGTTATTAGTTGTAAAGATATTGGTTAATATGATTATTTGGGCTGGTTTTGTGTTCACTCAAAAAAGTAGTGTACATATACAACCAATAAAAAAAGACTGCATGTCATGATGTTCAAAATAGTTGAATCTTTTAATTTGGTTGAAATTAGTGAAAATATCATTACTCTTTGGCAATTCAATAAACTGAAAGAGTGATAAGCAGGTCTGTGGTGTAGGCATCAATACCTTTTTAAATTTTGATATGTTTTGTATATTTCTGCTTTTGAAAATTGTTGTGTTTCAGGAACTTCCATTTAACTGTTGCATCTGTGGGAATTAGCACTACCAGGAGAAAAATGTGTGAGGGCCTATGCTGATAGTTAGATCGACCTTCTTTTTGTTGAAATGAAAATGTTTTTGTTATGTTAACACTTTGACTACGACGTGTCCCACTGGTGGTACACGGAGATAATTTTCAAAATGCTGCTGACGGGCCAGTAGTCGCAAACTCAATTTTCATAAATATTTGATCAAAGCTAAATGAAGGCACAATCCAGTTCATGTTTGGTATTTTTCAAATAGCTTACTACAATTGACTTTAAATATGAGTTTGGTGTTGAACTTAATATTTAGTAGTTGCAGTCAAAGTGTCAAGGACCACCTTTGGTTCACTGCTATCTTTTTTTTTAGCACCTACTACTTTCTTCTTCTACATCTATCTTGTTTAATGGGCTTCTTTCTCAACTTTCTATTTCTATGCACCTTGTGCATAGATACTGCATTCCCTTAAAGTCCATACTAAATGGTGCCTTCCTCCTTCCATTCTTCAGAATTCCTTTGTTGCAGTTGAGGAGACTTCAACTAACATCTAATCTAATCCTGTGCAATTGCAGCTTTGGGTAGCGTGAGCTGTGGCTCTCCCAACCTGTCTGAACAGACGGCCTCTACTACTGACCTGCTCTTGAGAGGTAGGAGCTGCTTTCATATGCTTGTGCTTTTCTCCAGCTTTGATAATGAAAACACTTTGTTAATTTCCTGCCCAAAAGTATTATTAGTATTTGTAGCATTGAAATAATCTAAGACTGAATGAAAGAATATGTTTAATTTTATTCTAAATGTATAAACTTATGTAAAACCCTCAACAAGCAGCACTGAAATCATAAAAATCTGAATATTTGCTCTCATAAATGTAACAAGTCTAACCTAATTATATTGTCAATAAATAAAAAATTGAAATTATTGAACTAGATTGGTTCACAACTGGTAAAACTATTGTGAAGTATTCATTCCCACTAATAATACCAAAAGTATTATTTGCTGTAGTGAATTTCTCACATATTCTGCCCTGCAAAAAGATGTATGGTTCATATTTTTTTAGTTTAGCCAGGTGCAGTCAGTTGTGTTTTGTGCTTGAAGATTTCCAATTTTTTTCTGCTGCGAACTAAAGAATAGTGATTTTGTGTACCAAGGCTCAAATTTGAAATAAATTTTCAATTGTTTCCCCATTTCTTATTCCTTCCACTGAACATAATTAGCATGCTGTGAATAGATGGTCTGTGTTTACAAGCACGGTATTTAGTCTAAATTAAAGCTTACATTCAACATTTTTTTCAAGTTTTCTCAGTGAAATAAAATGTGTAAAAGTATTGCCATTAGTGTGCCTTCTCTGCTCAGTGGGCAACATTTTTAGAGTAAAGGTATGTTGGCTCCATTTTCTAGGAATAAATTATTCTCTTGATCTGAAATTTCTAAAAAAAAAATTTCATGGCTTACAAGAAAGCGTGGCTTATTTACCACATTCAGTGCAAGTGTTGGTGACTCTTCTAGTTCTTAGAACACCTGACTAAATGTCCTTGTATTGTGTGCATGTTACTCCAGTTATAAGAACATAAGCTGTTTATTTCTTATACTATTGCATGTATGCAATCAATCAAGACAAAAAAATTTTCAGGAGTCAATTATGAGCTTATGCATTTCCACACCAAATCTCCCATTTGCTTTAACCAGTTGTTAGAACTTTAATTTCAAAATTTAGGTACTGTATTCATTTGTTAAACTTATGTTTTTACTCAGGCTAAGGGTGCTATTCACATGTAAAATGCACACTTCAGATGCTAGCCAAGCAAGTCTCCTCAGCGATACACCTTTTGTGGCGGCGTGTGACCGCTCAGGCAAAATACCTGCGTCTCACCCCCCACCTGACCCTGGCGCGGTATCGAGCACAGCATGCACCTTCTCGCAAGCCAAGGGTCGCACTAGCTCGTCGTTAGCTGACTGCAAACCATCCTTGGAGTGTGCCAATGCTCCTACTCTCAAAGGGAAGGAAGCCAAGCTTGAACGGGACATAACTCATCCAAGTGAAATGTCTGAAGATTCAGCATCTACTGCTTCCACTCTGCCTGCTTGTGGTAGACTCGCTGCCCCCAGCTCGGTTGCTGCAACCTCGCACTCGAGTCTCAATAATCTGCTAGAGACGTTGAGCACAGCTTCAGGTGAGCTGTTTAGTGTGTGCCTTGTCATGTAGATATGAAAAAAATTGTGTTGGTTACAGTCTTAGTGAAATTGATTGATATCATTTGTGGAGTCGTGGCTATGAAGAGAAAAGGGTGGGGAAAATTTCATTTTGTGGCTCATTTATAGTTATGGTCACGGTATTGGAGGCAAATCAAAACAAAACAATGAACATTGCATGCAGTAAAAAAAGAATTGAGTACTAAATGTAACTTGTAGTGTACTGTGGGGAAAAAGGAAAAAATTTACAATTTTATTAAAATTTTTTAGGTTTAATTAAAGAAAGAAACTTTCCACATGAATAATAGATTCAATGATGTGACTAGAAGATATGTTGAGAAAATCATTTTGCATACTCCGTTCAACAGTTTCATATACAAGTAATTGATCTCGTGCACTGGGCCAGTATGCTTGCATGCACATGAACTGGAATTTGTTCATGTGTCCAGATCATTCGTAACTTTGCCTTAGTGTAATGTAGATGGTCATTTATGCAATTATATTCTTAAAGTTTTTGTCTTTGGTGTTTCATAACCTTTTTGATAGCGATCACATCAATTATATATTAGGATATGTGTAATTTAGCTCTAATATCCTCATCCATGATGCATTAATAAAATGTTTTTTAACATAGCTTCACCTAATTCCAATTTTCATGTTTCAAAACCAGTTGCATGACATTTTTTTTATGCAAGTGTTCTTATAAGTGTGCATCTTATTGCTCTACGTTTTCAATTACATGCATGATAATCGTGAATGAAATAAATTTTCGGTGCATTAACAGTATCCAGAGCATTTTTTACTTAAGTTTAGTTACAAGTCTCTTTTGTTTCAGACAAAGCCAGCAACCTCCCGGACCTCAACTTGGTGGACACATGCCTGCTGCTGGAGACTCCCACGCACAGCTGCCTCCACATCGCCGATGCTTGTGCTCAGCATCGCCTCAACTCAGATGCTGAGAAACCTTCACTGTCACCCCCCACTATTGATGCTGATGAAATACATGTGGGGAATGCAACAGATGATACCAAGGACTTCCAAAGAGGGGACTGTTCAACTGCAAGCAGGTCGCGGTCGAAGAACAAGCGCAACACTCTTTCAAAACGCGCTAGCACTGATCGTGAAAACGGTACTGAAGCTATGATATGCAGTAGAGAAAATGGATCTGATAAAACTGGCCGAGGAGATGTCAAGGAGACGAGTGTGGTGTTCAGTGAGCCCGATGGCCTGGAGTCTTATGTGACTCTCACAGGTACCATCAAGAGAGGGAAGAAGAAAGGACAAAACATGGATGTTAAGGTCAGTGCGCTGTACTGCAGGATATTTTCTACGTGATCATTTGGGGTATGGAGGATGTTGTTGAGCAATGAGTTGTTCTCATTGGTGTTATGAAGATATTTAACCCTTTAACGCCCAAGTGGACTGTACGGTCCTCTTTCAAAAATAACAATAATATATTGTATTTCTTATTCAATTTGTTCACTAATGTGTCCTTTGAACTTCACTGCCGAGTGGCAGTTCCTTCCCCATCTTGATAACAGTGACTACCTAATGCCAGTGTCGGTTTAGTGATAGTGGTTGTCATAACGGTAATATGAGTATGAAAATGTGGGCGTTAAAGGGTTAATGATGAGATAAATGAGTCATTTTTCATTCAATATATGTCTGTTTCAATGATTTACACTGCAGTGTGTATTTAAATTGTTTTACAATTAGATTCTTATGGATGCATTTAAAGAACTCAAATAATTTGGAGAGATCCTAATTGAAATGATGCGGTGTTTCTGTAGGGAGGATGGAACCGAGGTTAGTGTTAGGACTGATTAACAATAGGATTTTTTGACAACTTTATGTTGTCATCTGCTGTTGGATGTCATGTGTAAACGGCGTGCACTTTAGTAGAACAGAAATATTAGAAGACTTTTGAAGCATTGATAGTGGAGTTAACCCTTTAACGCCCCAGAGGACACCAGTGTCCTCTTTCAGAAATACCCTCAATATATTGTATTTCTTGTTCAATTAGGTCCCTAATGTGTTCTTTGAAGTTCTCTGCCGGGTGGCAGTTTCTATCCCATCCTGATATCGGTGACTGCCTGATGCTAGCGCCAGTTTAGTGACGGTGGTTGTGTTAACGGTAATATGAGTACAAAAATTCGGACGTTAAAGGGTTAAACGTATTGGTTTTTGTATGATTGTCTCTAGAGCTATCTGAAAGTGCAATTTTACATCATATAGTACATAGTACTGTAGGATGTAATTGTAAACGTGAAAAATTCAAACATCTTTGTTCAGAAATGTAACTAGAAGAGATTGCTATAAGCTTTAGAGCTGGTTGGCAATGGAATGTCTGTGAAGACTGGTCCTGATGTGGATCTGTGCAGGTGCAACTTTCACGAGAGCAGTTGGAGCAGCTGGAAGTGTCCCTGTCGAGCACTACTGGAGGTGCCTTATCTGGTGGTGGGGGCGGTGGCGCTAGCGGCAGCGAGGGACGGCGACGCTGCTGTAGCTCATCTTCAGGCCCACATGTGCTCCTGCTCTCCCTCATCTGCATGCCCTTCATATTCCTGTGGGCTGCCCTCTACTCCTTCTACCTTGGCACCATCACCTGGTATAGGTTAGTCTTGACATCAGTGCCGAACTGCTTGGCTCTAGATGCGCATTTGGATATGTGTTATGTTATTTGTGTGGGCTGGCCTCTAATCCTACCTTGGCATCATCACCTGGTATAGGTAAGTCTCAATTGCAGTAAAAAATTGCTTGTCTTTAGATGCTCATTTAGATGTGTGTAATTTAATTAATCGTTATCGTATTAGCTAAGACATCCGGTGCGATATAGGCTTTGAAGCTGAAGCGCTGGTAACCTTCTTGCAAACTTCTTTACGTTAGATGCTCATTTGAATTCTCATAACTGTGATTCAAAATTGAATTCAACACCAGCTAAAATATCTGAGAGATTTTTTAGACTTATTTGAGAAAGCCATTCCACTTCTGCCGGGAAGCAATTGATGTTAGGGGCTAGTTCCTCCAATGACAGAGTGGCCTCTTGCACGCATGAATTTTATCAAAAAACCACAACGTTGCATTTAATAATATTGTTAGTTTAACACGTTGGCTGCGATGCGACTCATAATTGGGTCGTATGAAAAAGTTCTAACAATCTTTTAAAATGAATCGTATTAAATGGGCCCAGTAAATGTTTGCTGTTGATAAAACTTCTAACAAATTTTTAATTTAAATTCGTGTTATGCTCCCTTGTAACACAAGGCTATCTAAAGAGAACACAGAGAAGGGACGATTTAGCGTGAATGTAAAAATAAGGAATCTATGCGCAAGAAGAGATAGGGAAGCTGTATGAAATCTGATGAAGAGTAAGTAGGGAACAAATGACAGAACATTGCATTCAATACAGCTGGGCTCTATACTACTCAATTGGCAGTGTGGCTTCACATAAAATGAAACTGCTCGCGTACTTCCATGCGTGAGTCGGACGAAACGTGCAGTTCTGCATCAAGTGAACAAAGGATGAATTTGTAGTAACCAGCACATGCACCTGCTCTTTATTTGTGCTGCCAGTGGTGCGATGATAAATCTTGTTGGTTAACCAACAACGTGCTCAATTTTTTGCTGCTTGGAAGCTTGTGCTGTGGGATGAGAGAAGCCCTTGATCTTTGTTAAAATAGTGATCAATAGCTACTATAGCTTAAAAATAGCTGTCGCGTTGTAAACCAGTCAACCAATTTTATGGCGGCTGAACTTTTTTGAGCCCACCAGTGTAGCTATAATCAAATGTGTCCATTTTACTAGACTTAAGAAACCGTCTATTGCTGTATCACTTGTGGTAATTAAGTTGTTTTCAATTGTCTAAATTTTTAAGAGGTTAGGAAAACACCGCCACTCAGAGGAAGGAAAGTTGTTGAACTTTGATATTATTTTAAATGCATTCTGCGGCCTGTTGGTGCGAGTAACCGAGTCTTTGGGAATAAATAGTTTTAAATTGTTTCAAGAGGTCAGAAAAACACCTGTGAAGAAGGAAAGTTAAAGAACTTTGATGTGATGTTATATGCCTTTTGCAGCCTGTTGGTGCGAGCAACCGAATCCCTGTGTGTGGTGCGCGTGCTGGTGTCTCCGCTGCTGGTGCTGCTCTACCCCTTCCTCATTGTGCTGCTCACGCTCGGACTGGGGCTCTACGCTGCTCTGGCACAGGTCAGCCCTGGGGGCTTTCTCTAGCTCCTTGAATTCTTGAGCTCTGTACACCTGCTGATTTCTTCATTTGGACTGGAAGAGCTGATCGGACTGGAGGTCTACACTGCCTTGGCACATGTCAATGTTGGGGCCCTCTCTATCTCAAGTTATTCTTGAGCTCAGCAGATATAGTCAGTTCTTCATTGATTGGAGAGATGGACCATTTTTCATTCATTTTTTGCCTCCCAACTCAGTTGCTGGTAGCAATTTGTATGTTCTGCTCTGCAACTGTGTCATCATCTGGTGTTGAGACTGAGTGAAATGGAACAAATCTCTTCAAATTACTGTGCGATTATTTGAAATAATGTAATCAAGGTATGGGATAAGTAAGGTGTGTTAAATTTAATTTATTATGTAGATATTGATTTTAACTCAATGATTGTCTGATAAGGTTTGAGGCACCCTATTTCCAAGTTTTCTAAGATGACCTGTAGTTGAACACAGCCAGCATGGGGCTGGACAGCAAACTTTGAACAAGAAATACCCTGTATCAACCCTAGTTTGGTGTTGGCAGTATTTTCACTGGAACGCAACTCTGGTGATTATAGCAAATGGTCAAAAGACACCACTCGTAGAGATACAAATATTGCATCTCTGGGAATCCTCAGGGGGTACAACTATTGTATCTATGGGATTTAGCACTACTAGGGAGAAAATGTGTGAGGACGCGAGCTGAGAGCTGGTTGGTCATCTTTTTGGTGGCATAAAATGCTTTTTGTTGTGTTAAGGGCCACTTTTTTCAGTTCACTGCTGTCCTGTTTTTCAGCATCTACTACTCGCTTCTACAAATTTTATCTTATTTTATAAATTTCTTTCACAACTTACTGTCTCTATGCCCCTTCAGCATAGATTCCACGTTCCCTTGTCTCCATACTGAATGGTGCCTTCCTCCTTCATCTTTTCGGAACACTTTTTTTTTTAGCTGTTAGGGTGCCTTAAACTAACATCTAATCTCTACATACATACATATACCGGGCTTATCCTCCCCATGGGAGGGTAGCCGACAGCAGGCCACAATCACCACACTTAGTCACTAGGAGGCGAGAGAGGCAGCACTGGCCGCACCTGAACTGCCAGGATCAGCAGCAGCCCAGCACAACCACCTTCCACAGTCAGGCCTGACAGCAACAGCTGGTTTACCCCGACCGCTTCATTGAGTGCAGCCCTTCCCCCGCACATGACAGGTCAACCCCATCACACGCGGGCAGCTTCCAGTAACGCGTCAAAAATAAAATCACCTCCTTATACACTGCCCCCACTCACTTCTGTCCGCAGCCATCCCTCTCGCCACGTCCACAGTCAGACCCCTCTCATACAAAGCACGTCGCACCCCATCCATCCAACTCATCCGTGGTCTACCTCGCGCTCGAAGACCACTCACTTCCGACATATATATCTTTTTCACCAGCCGCTCAACATTCATTCTTTCTACATGCCCAAACCATCCAAGCACTCTTTCATCCACTCGCCTGCTCAACTTTTTGATAACACCCGTCTGCTCCCTAACCAACTCATTCCTGATCCTATCTCTTCTAGTTACTCCATACATGCTCCTCAAACACTTCATCTCAAACACATCCAACTTCCTCCTCTCAGCTGCTCTCAACCCCCAGGACTCTGCTCCATACAACAAAACTGGCACAATCAAACTTTCATACAATCCCCTCTTAGCATTCATACTCAAACTCCTGCATTCAAAAACTTTCCTCATTGCACCCAATGTCTTACAACCTTCACTCACTCGATGCTTCACTTCTACTTCCATACTATCCTTAACAGTCACATCCGACCCGAGGTACCTAAAATGCTCTACCTCCTCTAAAACTTCCCCATTCAACCTCACATCCAAAGTTCCAAACACTCCACCTCTTGAACATCTCATCACCTTACTTTTATTCACATTTACCCTCAATTTCCGCCTTTCGCACACTCTACCAAACTCTGTAACCAGTCTCCTCAGTTTTTCCTCTGAATCAGCCACAAGCGCTGTATCATCTGCAAACAACAGCTGACACACTTCCCAATACATACCATTTCGTCCCACCAACTGCGCACCTTTTCCCAACACTCTGGCATTCACTTCTCTCACCACACCATCCATAAACAAATTAAACAACCACGGCGACATCACACATCCCTGTCTCACACCTGTCACAACTGGGAACCATTCACTCACCTCATTCCCTACTCTCACACATGCTCTGCTATCAATGTAGAAACTCTTGATCGCATTCAACAGTCTCCCACCCACTCCATACAAACTTACCACTTGCCATAAAGCCTCGCGATCCACTCTGTCATACGCCTTCTCTAGATCCATAAATGCCCAATATACATCCTTTCCCTTTAATAAGTATTTTTCATTCACCTGCCTCACAGCAAACATTTGATCCACACAACCTCTACCACACCTAAAACCACACTGTTCTTCAGCAAGCACACGATCCGTCAACACTCTCACTCTTCCAATTAACACTCTTCCATACAGCTTCCCAACGACACTCAGTAGACTTATACCCCTAGAATTACTGCACTCATACCTGTCACCTTTCCCCTTGTACAACGGAACTACGCACGCGCTACTCCAATCACCGGCACTCCAATCTCTATCCATGACAATTGATGCTCTTTGGAGGAAAGTGTGGGATTCTGAGCTAAGAGTTAGGTAGGTCTTCTTTTTGGTGGCATGAAATATGTTTTTTCTTTTATTACAGACCATCATTTTCTGCTTCACTGCTGTCCTGTTTTTTAGCACCTATGACTTTTTCTTCAACTTTTTATCTTTTTTTCAGAACCTTCTTTCTCCAATTACTGTTTTTACACGCGAGGGACCTTTTGTGGGACACACGCATCTTGTAGATAGATTCCGCATTCCCTTAACTCCCTACTTAATGGTGCCTTCATCTTTCCCCTCTTTGAACATCTTTGTTATGGTAAGGGAGGGTGAAATCAGTCGTCAATCATTCAACAGAAAAAAACAGGAAGAACAGAGTAAAAAGTGACTTTTTCAACTGAATTAGCTTGTTCTTCACTCGTAAGCTATTTCTCTTGAAGCCGAGACAGTGGAAAACCATTTCTAAAATTTGATTGTAATAATGGAGGAGCAATTAAAAGCTATGTATCCTTTGGTCCTTTGGTGAAGTTCTGACGCTCTGGTCCAGGTCACGCCGCAGGCGCCGCCTCACAGCGCTGTCGCGCCGCTACAGTTGTTGCGCCCTTCGGTGGGCGAGCTGCTGCAGCAGGCTGATAGTAGTGAGGCAGCGGTGGCTTGTCCGGAACCGTCCTCAAAAATTCATCCAGTTGCCTCTTAAATGCCTCCAGCGACCCGACATGCTCTCTCAGGGTGCGGGGAAGACAATTAAAAAGTTTTGGGCCCATGACCGAAAATGACTGCTCATGCCTGCTCCTCACACTTGCTGGGGCTCTGTTATTCAGGGTCGGGACCACACACTGTACCGAACCGAATGTGCTGTTTCGTCCGAAGCCCAATTCTGCCGTCCGTGAAGTTCGGAACAAGCCCCGTCAGCATCTTCCATGTATATATTACTATATACCTCTCCCTACGCCGTTGGAGGGAGTACATCCGATAATGCTCAAGTCGACTCCAATAATCCAGTCGACGAGCACCTTCAATCCTGGCAGTAAAGGACCGCTGAATACTCTCCAGCCGCCCTATATCTCCCCGCCCACTTGGGCTCCAAAGTTGGCAGCAATAATCTGCCAGGGGAAAAATTAGTGCTCTGTACAGGGTCAACATTGGGGTCGGCTCTCTGGTCCTAAAGGTCCTCCACACCCACCCCATCTGCCGCCTGCATCTCTTCACCACACCACTGATGTGCTCGCCGAAGCCTCCTCCCTCCTCCACAACAACCCCCAAGTCTCGAAGAGAAAGCTTTCTCTCAATCGTGAGGTTACCCGCTGTCGTGTAGGAAAATGCTTCGTCTGGATGCCGGCCGTACCTAATGAGCTCAAATTTAGCCTCATTGAATTTCATGTTATTTTCCTCTGCCCAGACATAGATCCTCTCCAAATCGATGAATAGTATGAGCATACATTTGCGAGAACAACCAGTTAGCCATTGATGTGCCTGTGACATTGCGGTATGAAGTTCAAACCAGCGTTGGAATAAAGTCACGACTCCGACTCCGCAACTCTGGTGCAAACTGCCTCTAGGGTGCAGTTTATTATACAAGACTGCTACACAGGCGATGAATTGTTGCGTGGAGATTGCGAATATTTCCAAGGGAATCGTAGGCTGTTACAAAGGCCCCGATACTGTTAGCCATCACTTTCAAGTTCTAACTGCCTAACACGCCTTGTTTGCAGGTATCATGGTGCTGGCGACGATGGCTAAGTGCTGTGGGAGACCCGGAGAAGGGCTTCTATGGCTGGCTGTGCGCTCTGCTGCACCTCGAGGACTGTGCTCCGTACGAGACCGTCGTGCTGAGCACGCTGTCGCCTGCTGCTGGCACTGACGGAGATGGGGGATCTGACGCTGACATCAGTACTGACCTACGGGTTGGTGATGCAGAGTGTGCCAGAGTCCGTAATGCTGACACCAATAGCAGCGCTGACACTGGGCAGATGATTGAAAGCGAATGTTCTGTCCAGGCTGAAACCAGACTCGACAGTTAGTCTTTCATGGCGTACCTTGGTCAACTGATAAACTTGAAGCTAGTGAGAGTTTCCTCTCGTTCTGTCATGAGTGAAATTTTGGGCTGCCAAGCTGTTGATTTTTTTAAACTTGAGAGGAATTTTTTATTTATCTTGTAAAAACTGGATTATATTTTTAAAACTAAGCCAACGCAACTTATGAAAGAAAAGCTGATGTAACGTCACTCAATACTCCACTCTTGTAAGGCTTCTTTGTAGTATTGTGTAGTCGTGTCCGGGCTCTCACAATGTGTGCACCGCATTTGTTTCTGTCTCTTAATTATCTTATCACAACTTGGTGTTTTGTTGTTTGTATAAACCAATCCAATTATCAATGCACTTGGAGGTCATTGGCCCATGAAAGTTTCTGACCCTCATTCCTTTTGAGGGCCCTCTCGTGTTCAGTTTAAATCCAGGCCTGTGTGTGTGCAGGGCTAAATGGAGACCGAAGTGAGAATTGGGAAAAATCCAGAGCTACCTTTACCCTCAGGGTTGTATTCTAGTACGCTTTGGGTGAAGAGTTTAACAAATTTTATATCACCATATTTTTCGTGTGTTTGGATACCAAACATACAGGTATCTCGCAGATATCTAGATTTTTACTGTGAAGTAGTGTCTACGCAGTATCACTTGAAAAAGTGCTTGGACTTCCATGGTCTTTGATAAATTTGATACGTCTCACCTGCACAAAATTCTCGTGTAATGCTTTCCTAACTAGAGTGTGGGGAACATGCATTCTATCTCTGTGTTAAAAGTATCAACCAGTTTCTTTATTTTAGTATTTATGCGCAAGGTGCATCGAGATCGATCTCAACGTTGGCCTTTGCCAATATTTTATAGTAGAATTACACACACTATTTGAATGGTAACGTGTATACTTTATATTTAAACCCCTCGCGGGGTGCTCAATTGTTTGCTTTAAATAGATTTTATGATAAGAAACTTTGGACTTTAATGTTAGCTACTTCAATACTTTAACTCATTTAGTTGTTTCTGTGATATTTCAGTATTATGGTTGGTGATACCAACCCTCTCATTACTCCAACTCCAGCTGAAAATCAGACCATTGTAACTCTGCAAGTTGCTACGCTTATAGATGAATAAATTGATACGCAAAATTTTTTGAAGAAAATCTCACCTGGCAAAGAAAGAAATAGTTTTAGGAGTAACCAAAAATTCTAAAAAATAACCCATTTATATGGGTTATTTTTTGGTTACCCCTAATGATATATTGTTCATTGGCAAGTGAGGTCTTCTTCTAGAGTGAAGAAAATAATAAAAAAGCATTGGGAAAAATAGTGAAAAATTCTAAAAAATAACCCATTTATATGGGTTATTTTTTGGTTACTCTTATTGATATATTGTTTGTTGCCAGGGAGAACATCTTTGGGATACTCAGCAGTGTCATTTTATTCTTCGTAAAGTGAAGCAACTTGAGCATGCAAGTTATGAACTAAGCAAATATTATATGTCAGGTTGGTACGTTTTTTCATTTTAGATTAGTGATATTGTAAAACAAGTTAAATTTCAAGTTGATTATCTTGAAAATTAGGGATGAACTATTTTCAGGTTTTATTTTCAGGATCATCATTATCTAACATTGAATTTGCTGCTACTGATCCGAGCAGTTCTGGTGCGGCCAGTGCTGCCTCTCTCGCCTCTCGGGTGGTTTATTGTGGCCGGCTGTTGGCTACCCTCCCATAGGGAGGAAAAGCCTGGTATGTGTATGTATGAATTTGCAAGTTGATGATTTTGTGGTAAGTTCGGTACTCTTTGTACTGTACGATTTCTCCGACTTCAGTTCTATTTTAACTCATCATTTATTAGCAGTACTAATTTTCGCATTAGTTTAAAGGACTGTGTGCGCGTGTCGTTTGTTTGGTTTCAAGCAATACTTGATCTGAGCAGTGTGATGAATGCACTGGTGGTCGTAGAGGTAGGCGGACGTTTGTGCTGGACGAATTGAATTGAAAAGATGATGGAGAATAAGAGAAGAGTGCGAGCTGGCTGTGAATGATTTAGAATTACTGTACGATTTATTGGGACTAGCGCTACAGCAGTATGCTGCTATGTTACCTCAGCTGTTGATAGGCCTTTGACACTTCTGGCATTGGTTCCTACTTTCTTCAGTATTCATGCCATGTTCTCTGTCCCTTCTATGTTTTCTTTACTTCTACCTTCTTAACTTACAATATCTATACATGAGGTAACATGTGTAGGAACACTATATTCACCGTTTCCTGCAGGCTATAATGTATAATCTCTTATTTTCGCTCTCTTGAGATTGCCTTTGTTGTGGCTAGGTAATCTTAAAGTGAGAAATATTATTATAATAACCACTACACGATTTGATGATCCATTTCAGACGTGTTGAAAGCAATTCAGAATTATTTTCTCAGAGTGACCGTTCTTCTTTGATGTGTTGTGCCTGTTGCTGGGTGCAGAGAGGCTTCGATTCTCTTGAGTAAAGAAATGAGTATAAGTGAATTAGTTATAGGGTTGCAAATCTGTGAAAGTTGAAATGTACACTGTAGAATCAAGGTAGCTGTTATAGTGGTAAGTGTAGTAGAGCAAGAGTAATATGGGCTCAGAAAATCTAAAGCACTAAGAGGGGCTAAGGTGCTGGCTTTCTAAACGCAACTTTTAGTTTCATCCCCCACCAGTATTATAATGATTATTATTTTTGCAAAGTATCATCATGAACAATGAGAAGTGAAACAGCCAGGGCACTAACTGATGCCACTTAAGAGGAAGGAAAGTTTCGGAAGTAGGCGCCAAGAAGATGGAGGTGCAATTACAAGTAGTGGTGTTACTCGTTTGCCTACAGAGTATGGCATCACGTCCTAGTCAGCATTTGTGGTGACAGTAGAGGTTGTGTGCAGCTTGACGTTCCAAGTGAATTTTTTGCATTTACTGATCCGAAGAAGAAATTTTAAATTATTTCTTAGTCGCTTGAAATTTTGGTTCCTTGTTAGTAAAGTCTAACTTTTTGTTTATTGTAGGACGCTCTTGAAAACTTCAAAATAAAGTTTGTAATTTTATACGGTGTGGAGAAGCTCTCGGTGATTAAACTGCAAGTGGTTGGTACGGACAACTTGCGACTGTATTTCAATTCGGAACCATTCAAGCAAGCAGAATCCCTGTCCTCTCATCAAATAAATATTGACCAAAAGTTACGTAGACATACAAGAAAACTGTTTTTATTATTTTGTTTATTATTGTATTGTTTTATTTTATTTCATTATTGTAGCACAAAATCTCTGGAGGGAATCTAAGCAATAAGTGCACCCGATCCCGCTTCACCTTGAACGATTTTGCAGTAAAAGACTTTCCAGAAGTAACTGAAGTATGGTGCGTCAGCTCTTTTGGACCATAGCCTTGTTTCCATGAACAGCGCCAGTTGAATAATAAGGACTGGACAAATTATTATTTTTCTGCATTTCAAAGAAAGAAATAGATTTGTTGAGGGCACAGTTGGTGAGTATGACGACGCGTTGTTCTTATGCGTTAAGGCAGTGAAGGGAAATGATGTCAAATGGTAGCCGTCTACCTATATTTATTTCTATTTATTTATTACATGTTGGCTGTAGAATTATCAGTATTAGTTTTTTAAGCCAGAATCTAACGGTATTTGGTATTTGCTTTGAAAGCTTAGTTTATTGTTAATTATCTAAATATTTTTAGTAAAGCACCACCTTCGAGTATTTTTAAGCTTCTCGTAGTTTTTAGAATATTTAGGAAAAAGTTGATTTTTATTTTAAACTTGCTGAATTTTTTGTTCATCTCATTTGTCTCAAGTTAGTCGCTGCGGGGGCTGGGCAATACATCTCTAGATGAGTTTAGGTCAAGTTTTGAAGCCTCCTTAATCTTTTTTAATTCGACCAGCCAGGCTGTTGTAGCAACATGACAGTTCCCTTTTGAAGGGATTCTTTCACTTATTTTGTTTGTATCCATAGCACTAGAACTAGAAGATTGTGCTAGCTTTAGCTGGAATAATTTTAATTATGTTGATTAGTGCAAGGCAAGTAATTAACTGTGGAACAACTTGTATACAAAGTAAAACATTATATGGGTAAGATTAGATCTCTTCATATTAGAGTTAGAGTACGAAAGATATTGGAGCAACCATCCTCATTCAGTTCATTTCATTCCGAATTCTCACTCGTAGTAAACAGTGCGACTGGGTACTCTCTTGAAAAATTCAGTCATGATTGCATCAATTTTCTGCGCGTTTATCTTTTTAGAGTTAGTTGCTCTTAAAAAGTGCACTACCTTTGAACAACACTCGGTTGATATCTTCTAAAGAGTTCCAGAATTTTTCTTATGGTCAACTAAATCTATGGCGGCAATGTCGTAAACTGCATTCTTTCATCATGTGTTGAAGATGGCATTTTCACTTGACTGATTTACACAAGAAAATCATATTTAAACCATTTCACAATAAGACAGGTCAAAGTGCGTTTTAACATTTTTTATTCGAAGATTAACAGTAGCATTTGATAATTTGCTATCTGTATTGAATTTTCCCGATCATTGTAAATGCACTTCGATACTGCTTGAAAACCTGTGCGGCTACTATGCTAAGATTAAGTTTATTATGATCGGTTGCTTTGACTCGGATGATACTAGTGTGTGTTGGAAAATGCTCACTACCTTTGTGCAAGCCACTGGCATGTATTGATCTCGCGCCTTAAGAGTAGCTATCTCCTAGTCATCCTATGCATTGTGTTGCAAAAGGTCACCAGGGTGAATTCTTTTTTTCTGTGGAAAGCTGAAGCTAGGGGGTCCATAGTTGCAAATTGCTGGCGACCCTGGTGGAAACGTAACCCTAAACTTATTATTATTGTATCCCAGGTCTACTTGTGTCAGCGTGGATGTAACAGTTACAAGCACGTGGTATCCTTCCATTGTGCTCGTGCTAACTGAGACATTTGGGTGGACTCGCATTACTTGGTTGAAGGCTCTTGTCGGCACTAATAAAAATATGTGTATTAGGTAGATGATGGTTGTAAGTAGGAATACCTATTGCACAGACACGCTTGTGAGAGGTAGTCGCCAACTATACAATAACTATCATTAGAGTGAATGGTGATGATATGTCGCATTTCTAATATAGGGAATTATAATTTATCTGCAGTAGAAAAGCTTGTGCTTCTATGCAAAAATATTTTCTTCTCGAGTTGACGGACTGAAAGGATAACGAAATTGGTTTAAAGAATCTCAAAACTCCATTATTGTTTTCAGTTGTCAAGATCCGTCCCAAATTCGATAAATATCAACTGATCTGAACTAAACGTTAGTTCTATAAGAAGTACTGATAGAAAAGTTCCCAAACTCTCTAGACAGAATGAAGTCATTGAAACCTATGACACCAATGCCCTCTTGCATCCATAAAGTATGGAGGCTCAGGATGTTCTTGGCTCCTCTTTGTAGATTGTGTGTGCTGCGCACGGAAAATATTTGCTCTATAAATACTTGAATTAGAGTGGGGAAATATTCCAGTGTCCCTGAATTGTTGTGCGAATTAGAGTTGAAATTATTCAACCAAGTACCATGGAGAGCTGGCGAGTTCTTCAAACAGGACACGCATGAAAGCTTATGCGGTCAAGTGCAAGATTTGTTATAAAAAAGGTGTGGTGGATAGAACTCTAACTAGTAATTCCTTAAGAGCACATTTATGTTGTATTTAAAGTTTTATCCGGTGATTTCATTAACTGCTAAGTAATGTTTCTTGTTGGTGCACTTTCACTCCTTCTTACCGTCCTATGAATTACCCCCTCCTTGTATGCAGTTTAAGAAGCTTGGATTTGTATAACGTACAATTATCAAATTTCAAATGCCACGGCAGTCTGGGTTTATGTAGAAGAATATGCTCAATGTTCAGCAGTATCGAGTGTAAGTTCCAAAAGAAGGGATGAAGACGGTTCAGAATCTCTTATTTGACTGGTATCGTCTAGTCATAGACCAAACGAAAGGTAATGTATGCTATAATTAAAGCTGCACTAGGGTGGAGACATTCGTTGCTTGATTCACATCCCCTTCCCTCGCTTGAATAAGAGATGTTCTGCCTTTTGCACTCCAGCAGTGCGCTAATTGCCTGCGCCATCCGCTGCTGTCATCATTGTGGGCCCCCTTTTGCCGTTGTAGATGCTTCTGCTTCCTACAATCTGTGTTCAGTTTCCCCTCAGGGGGATACAACTATTGTATCTATGGGAATTAGCGCTCCCAGAGGAACCATGTGAGGGCCCGAGCTAAAGGTTAGGTAGGCTTCCTTTTTGTTGTAATAAAATAGGTTTTTGTTTCGTTACGGACCATCTTTTTTCGGTTTACTGCTGTCCTGTTTTTCAACACCTACTACTTTCTTCTTCAACTTTTTTCTTGTTTCATGAACTTCTTTCCTAGCTTACTGTTTCTGTGCACCTTGTACATAGATTCCGCGTTCCCTCAACTCCATACTAAATGGTGCCTTCCTCTTTCCTCTCTTGGAACATCTTTGTCGTGGTTAAGGGAGGCTAAAACTTTCTTATATAATAATAATCTGTGTTCAGTTTACTTTCTGTACGAACGTACAAGATTTTGACCATCCTCCATTCTTCCTGCTGACAATACTGTGGAACTTTCGCATGCAGTTGGAGTTGCGAAACCGCATTTGGTAGGATCTCAATTCATATCCAGCATCTTGTGAGTCTTCCTCTGATTGTAAAATGAGAGACCGGGCGTCGGAGAGAACTAGTCTCTTGCGTCGCGTGTTCCTAACTTGAGTGCTATTTTTGGATGAGAATTATTTTCATAACTTGATTAGACCGTGCGCTAGAGGACTCGTGTAATCAAAATTTGTAGTTGCTAATACTGTAATTCTATAATCTCAATATGTTACATTAACGTGCAGGTGTTTGTATTACGGTACAATGTAACATGTATAAGCTTATACCCTGCGTGGTCGTTCATCTGTGACAATAGTTCAAATGTCTGTCGCTCTTAATGGATTAGGATCCGATTGCTTAATGTTTTCCAGTGGTAAAAACTGGACACCTACTCTAAGTAACTGCTACTACTTGAGATTCAAATGAGCGTTCAAGATATTTGAAACAAATTGGGCCTCATTTTTTTTAGCTGACATTTCATTTTTCAAGTATAATTATGAGAAACAGTAAAGAGAACTACGTCTTGAAAGCTTTTTAATTTTCTTGAATGTTGAAGTGGATGTTCCTTTTGGCTAGCCACACTCTTTGTCTTCCTACCAGCTGCCATGATCTTTGCGTTTTCCTCCTATTCCTAAACGATGTTCCAAATAGTGAAAAGTCCTTTAATTTTGTTAATGACTTTTGAAACTACTTCTCTGGCCACTGTAAGATTATTGATTATACTGATTCTATTAATCCTTTCCTCAGCGACGACTGTGTGCTATGCCAACTGTTGTGATTTATAAAAAAAAATACTTAAGGTTTTGAGGTCTTCGGCGCAATATAGTTTGAGCTACTGAAGCGCTAGCAAACTAACTTATATTACTACAGTTAATTTTTCCACGCTCAAATTTCATTACGTATTTAATTCTATTGCCAAAAAGTCGTGCTAGTCCTCAAACGAGTGAAATGCGCTTTTGCCCTGTGAAGTCTTGTTTTTTACTATTTTCAAAATTCTTCTCTTCAGTGTAAAATACTGAAGGTTTAATATTTTTTAAATCTTGTGTTAGGTTTTGTTTAACATCTTTTGCTTTATTTTCCCGGTTGGGCGTGCAGGAGGAGAGTGTCCTTCACTATAAGTTGCGGCGCTGCTCAGTGGTAGTAACCCTTGCTACTCGCCCCTCATAAAACCGGCAACCCATGTTTCGAGTGAGATTATTTTACTTTTCTATTCTTTTAGGTCGACATTCTGAGCAGCCGATATACTGTGCGAATACCATCAATACTTTTGTATTAATTTTCTTCTATTTGTCGTCCTGTTGATATGCTCCCAAGAATTTTAACTATCAGATAGATATGATATAGCACTTTTTAGCCTGGGTAATTAGATTTAAACCCCTTTTGTGTATTACATTTTTCTGTTCTAGATTTCAAAATAACTCCACGGAACGAATTGGTCGCTGTTTTTTCGCGAAGATATGGTATTAAGTGAAGCCAGTGGCTTAATTTAGCTGCGGGTTAGTTCTTAAAAATAAAAGCTCAGTGTATGAACATATCTGATACTTCTTGCAAATCCTTCATTGCATTTTCATATTATTCATAGGTTTGTGCTATATTCTTTGACGTACATAACTTTATTTAAGTATTTAATAGATATAACGGTGCTGTATTTCTAGGTATTTTCTATTATGAAAATTACAGTTTAGCAACATACGTATTCCTAATAAAATATTCTCAACAATTACTTTTTCTGCATTTTACGTTAGCTCTGAAATTGGATTTTAAGGTCAACAATACGGAACACAAGTGGTAAGAAAAACCTGCTGTGTGAAGTATACAGTGTTGATCCCGGAGTACATTAAGGAATTAATCACTTATTCGGAAAATAATGATCTTGTGTAGTTAATATATATACTCGCGAGGACTCAACATAAGTATTCTTCAACCTGTCAAAGAAACGGAACTGGTTCTATCAGAGAAATATTCATTTGTGATCGATTCCTAAAAACTTCAATAGGTAAATTCATAATTGCATATTAGTTGATTCGTACTACACAATTTTTATTATTTGAGGAGTACGTTAATAAGCAATCTCCTATGCACCCACGTCTGACGTTGCCTGATTCGTTGTGTTCCTAATTTCGTATCTTTTTGTGTCTCCTAATTTCTGAGCAATAAAGAATCCAGATAAGCAGAGTAGCATGACAGCACTGAACTTCTATATACCGCCAGTAATTAACGATATATTTGGTGGATCGATAACACATTCATTTAATAAAGGGTCACCAAAGGGCTCAAATAAAATACGTAGTCCATTTCCGATCGTTTTCAAATATTTATTTGCATTTGATAAAGTCTAACGGCTAGCGAAGAACATTTAATGAACTTTATCACAGTTTGAACAGCTGCGGTCAACGAATATTACTTGTCATTTCGACGCATAAAAAAAACGTTGAAAAAACTCTAGGCGAAAGAAAACAAATATCCAGTCAAAATAGTATGTAAAGTCTACATACGTAGAAGAATGAACGTAATAGAACAAGGAGTCCACTTCAAGAATGCGAACCACCCGCCAGCCAACATCAACTCGCTAGGCCTGTCTTCCCATCATTTCTTGCGGCTCTGAAAAAGAATGCATAGTGTGTTAAGGAACAGTTTACGAGCTACTCGCGGCACGTCCAATGGCTGACGGTCTGAGTATTGAATCGAAGTTTTCCTCTCAGATGTCTTAGGCTATCTATGACAAAATCATTAACGCTAGCTACCGCAGTTAGTTCAGGAAAAGTGATATTTCGTGATCTTGATCTTTTCTGCTTTATCAGCACAACTTATTGTCTTAGGGCGTTAACAACAGAATCCAATATATTGAACGTCTTTGTTTCGCCACTAAGATTCGTTCACATACATTTCTCGAGATGACTGTACCGGGCAATATTACCCCAGTAATAATGAGGATTAAAATTTAATGTTTGAAGTCTAAGTAGCAAAATGAGCATTATTTACTATCGCAGCGAACGTTTCGTTCGCCTCGTGCCGAACACACAAATTTCACTCATTCGTTGGCAACAACAATACCAATGTTGCCAAGCATGCGAATTTGATTTACAAAAATTAGATTCTATTAGATCAGAAAAGTTATCTTAAGCCTCCCTAACCGCAACAAAGGCGTTCTAACGAGAGGAGGGCACCAAGTAGCATGAATTTAGAGAGGGTTGAACCTATGCACAATTTGCGAAGAAACAGTAAGCTGAGAAAGAAGTTCATGAAAGAAGAAAATGTCGGAGAAGTAGTAAGTGCTTTAAAACAGGGCAACGGTGAACCAAAAAAATAATGGTCCGTAACAAAGCAAAAACTATTCTATTTCAACCAAAAGAAGGCCTACCTTACCTTTGGCTTGGTACCTCGCATTTTTCCGCTGGGAATGGGAATTTTTCCCTTAGATACAATAATCGTACCCCTCAAAAGGAGAGAAGGGAAAGATTTGAAAAACCCTTTCTATTTTGCTAGTTGACTATATTACGAGCCCACCAAAATACAAGGCCCATCAATTTTATTAACTCATAACCTATATCTCATGAACACTTAAACTAGCAAAATGACGATCTTACGGGCAGTGCTTAAAAATAGTTTAAATTGGGACAGAAGCAAATTTTCGGGAATCAACACTATAACATATGTTATTTTTCCTAAAAATAGCCTACCTTTTTTTGAAAAGAGCATAGCTTTTTTTTTAAAAAAAGAGCATACCTTTTTTTTTAAAGAGCTTACTTTTTTTAATAAAAAAAAAGGAGCTTACCTTTTTTTGCAAAAAAAGAGCTTACCTTTTTTTAAAAAAAAAGAGCTTACCTTTTTTTTAAAAAAAAAGCTTACCTTTTTTTTTAAAAAAAGCTTACCTTTTTTTTAAAAAAAAAGAGCTTACCTTTTTTTAAAAAAAAAAGCTTACCTTTTTTTAAAAAAAAGAACATACCTTTTCTTTAAAAAGAGCATAACTTTGTTTTAAAAGAAAAGAGCATCTTTTTTCTTTAAAATGAGCATACCTTTTGAAAAAAGAGCATACCTTTTCATAAGAATAACATACCTTTTCCTGCAATTGGGATACTTTAGTCTTCTCCTGCTCGAGCTGCTCGCTGAGACTCGCGACCTCAGCGCTGAACTCGTCTCGTGCCTTGGACACCTTCTCGAGCTCGACAACAATCTCGCTGACGGAGCGCATCTCAGCCATGCCCATCACCTCGCACAGCTTCTTGTTCCTGAGCTTGACTCTTTCGAGCTGGTCCCTGAGGCTGTCCAGCTCCAGCCGCAGCGCTTGGATCTCGAAGTCGCGCTTCTCCACCTCACTGATGGGCACTAACAGGGACCCCGTGTTGGAGGGCCGGCTGTTCTGCAAGCACAGACAGATTCATAACACACTCTTGCTCATGTTTTGAATTCTTCCACTCTGGATTTGTGCTATTTTTAAGAAGCCATTTCATCAGATACCGACGCCGTATGTCAGATACAAATTGAAATATAATGAAAACTTATCACCAGCAGTAGAAAGTATTGTGACGAGTTATTCTCTCAAATAATCATTAGTGTAATAGTTCGCTTTGTTGCATGGACACTTAACCCTTCTCCACATGGTCGACCTACCAAGAGGTTTGAAGAAAATGGGTCAACTGTGCAACTTACTGTACATTCATTAATCATGTTAAAAGTTTCATTGGGGGTTCATTGTAAAGAGAGAGAGTTGCTCTTTCTGTCAGTGGGAAAAAAATGCTGCTACCCCTACGAAATTTGAGTTTTTATTTTGGTAAAATACAAAAAACAGAAATCAGTAAATCACCGGCCATTTTTTATTTATTGCACTTTTATGTTTTTTTATGATACATTTTCATAGATTCTGAGTTGCTGAATCTTGTGGTATGTGAATTTTTTTTTTCAGGTCCAATAGTTCCGGAGTTATGTGCACTATATGTAAAACACAGTTTTTATTTTTTAGTTCATTTTGTGTATAGGCTGTTATCAAGCAGTTTCATTGTTTGTAAAGAGTTTGATATGCATAAAGCTTTTCCTCCCGAATACAATGGTGGTATTATTTTTTGCGTAGGAGTAAATCTGTGGATTTGGACTCCCATTTTTGAAAGAAAAAACATGAGAAAATAAAAATGATGGCGACCTTCTTAGAGGCAAAGTGTGCGCTGTTATGCCTTAGCTACACTGCTGGCCTTCTAAGAAGCTGTGCAGCGCCGGTAGCTACACTCCAGACTGAGCAGAAGAATTCATACAGATTTGAGCTTGTTACCTCTCCTTCCCTGTTCCACCCACCTAATTTTACCTTACACCAATGAATAGCGCTCAACGAGACGCTTAAGACCACACATGGCAACCCTAGATTTGCTGATGTGAACATGTACTAGCTTTGCCGGCCTTCTAAGAGTCCAGGACGTGGCGACGGGTTAAGAAAACAATGAAGGCGTCACGCAGTAATTCTGCATAAGGGTCTATTTTATTCCAAGCTTGTTTTAGGAGACGGCGTTCTTGAGGGATCATATCGACTGAAAGTCAATGGACACCAAGAAAACAAAACTCATTTATTTTTTCTAACCAATATAAAACTAATTTCAAATTACACTTCTCATAAAATACGCAAAATCCGAATACTCTCGTTTAACTTAACAATTTACATCTGAATATTCACAAAAATTTAACACATCACAGTGAATTCTAGACGAAATGGTCGTGAAAAATTAGAAATCTGGGAGCAGCACAGAATAAATAAAAGCAATAGCATAATCTTACCTTCTGTTTTTCAAGGTGTTCAGCATACTCCTTCTGTCTGGCCTCCTTAGCGATTGTGCTGCGAACAGAGCTGTCCAGGTCAGAAAAGAAATTGTTGTTCTTGGCACTTTCCACCTTGTGCTGCTTTTTATTGGAATCCACAACACCATTTGTGATTCTCTTGACTTCTGGTTGCTGCGGATTACATTGGAACAAGGGTTAGCAATCTAAGAAAATTACAAACATAAAAAAACACAATGGAATGAAGTGTTATACTTCAGTTTGATGGAGTTGATGTTATATGTTATAACAAACTATGTTATAACAAAAATATGTTATAACAAACAAACTTCTCTTGTTAAGGAATCTCTTGAAACTGAATTCACCAGAGTAATGATGAGTACCTTACCTTCTTTTCATTCATCGTGTTGAATTCTGACAGGGAAAGAGTCACAGGCTTGTCTTTTTTCTTCTTCTTTGTTGTCTTTGAAGCTTCCTTTGGTGGTGGCTGCTCCGGCACTTCATAAATGTCTTTGTTGGCTTCATACTCCAATTTTGAAAGCATGATCGCCTCCCGTAGTTCTCGCTCATTGACTTCCTCCACAAACTGAAAAGTCGGTCAAACATTATGATCATCTTAGAATGTCAGTAATTTGCAAATATACCACAAATAAAGTTAGAACACTTGATAATGTTCTACACAAAAGTAGCATTTGTTTTTCTTAGGTTGTGGTCTAAAACTAAAACCGCATATAATTTTTATGTTAAACACTACATACATGCCATTTATACTAAGCATTGAAACCCAAGAATTCAGTGCTAAACATCTTTAGTTTTATTTATTAGACTCAAAGCTTCTATTCAAAGTAGAGCTCAACATGAAATAGCAGTTCAGTTCCAAAATTTTCACATTGAGAATGAGGTAGTGAACTATTGAACTAAACTAAATCAGACAAAAATGGTAATTACCTGAAGTGAGGTACAAAGAATAGTCTCACTCTACCATGTCTGTTTCATATTCTTAACTTCCATCACAGTAACAACTGACAGACCTCATTAGTAACTTGATCTCATTTTTAATAATACAAAGATATTCCAAAGCGCACCAACTGCATATTCAATAAGAGAGACGTTTTAGGATGCCCAAGGGGTTGTTGTTAAGGAATTTCTTGAAATCTGCATCTTTTTGATAGACTCTCTCCTCTCATACTGTTTCAATGGAATTCAATGCCAGCAACTGAGTCTATTAATTGATACTGAGCTAAATGACAGCCCACCAAAGCAATGACAGCATTGCTCCACCAGGAGCAATGCACCAAAACTATAAAGCTTGATGGTGGTCACTTCTTGTAGTCAATATACAGTTACACACACTACCCTTACAAGAATCAAATAATGACTAATACAACCAATGAGCATAACAATCCTATCCACACTCAGTTACAAAAGCACTGCATCTCCAACAAAAAAGTTAAGAGCCAAATCATCAACAGCACTTGCTTTCATAACAAATATTCTATTTTATTCCCTCTTAATGTTCTGTCTCTTCAAATAGGTCTTTTCCACATCTCAATCTTGCTATCTTCAAGACTTTGTTTTATTTATTTTTAACGCATCTCACTGAAGGGTTACATTCAAAGTACCAAGGGAGTTGAGATAGTAAAAGGAGTTTAATTTCAAGAGTGATTTATCCAGAGGGATTAGATTATTTTAGCTAGTTTAAGCCTCCCTATCTACAACAATTGCAATCCAACGAGAAGAAGAAGGAGGGTACCATTTAGTATGGAGTTAAGGGGATGCAGCATCTATGCAGAAAGGGCATAGAAACAGTAAGTTGACAAAGAAGTTTATGAAACAAGGTTGAAGCTGAAAAAAAAGTAGAATGTGCTAAAAAAAAGGACAGCAGTGAACCAAAAAAAGGTGATCCTTAAGGGAACCATTTCCAAATAAACTGAAACTTTTTATCTATTGGATGTACGTCTATGAAAATTTGCAGACTACTAGATCTCCACATTTGTAACAACTTTTCTTCTATAAAAATTTTTCATAAGGCCATAGAAAAAAAAAAAAAAAAAAAAAGTGAAATTATATATATACATTTATTAATATGAATCACTTCAAAATTTACAAAGGTAGAGCAATGCGGTTTGTTGCATTCGAAAGGCAAACGTTGGCTCTACCAACATTACAATATGGAATTTTTGGATGATTTCAAACGAAATTTTTATGAATTTTTCATTGTAAGGGTCAGAGCAAAAGTTATAATTTTAGGGTAAAAAAATCTACGGAAATCTTTACAGAAAAAATTTTGGAAATTCATATTGTAATGTTGGTAGAGCACATATGTCACTTTCAAATGCAACAAACCGCATTGCTCTACCTTTGTAAACTTAGGACTGATTCTAGAAACCGTCTTGCTAAGTTACTTTTTTTATAAAACCTATTTTCAAGAAAAAAAATGCTTCTCCTCCTACAGTTTTTGAGCTACAGTGATGATTTTGGTATCATTGGATGCAGAAATACAAGGGCTTTACAATGTATTGAGTAGTTTTTCTCAATTCATTCTTGTTTCAAAGTTATGATGTCATAAATTTGAATTTTCTTGAGAATATTTTGATTTTTCGTTGTTTTTAATTTTTTAAAATTTTATATTGGAAATTTGAGGAAAAGCATTCCATTTTTTGGCATGTCCACGTTATTCTGCATCCAATGATACCAAAATCATTACTGTAGCTCAAAAACTGTAGGAGGAGCAGCATTTAGAAAACCCCCCCCCCAAAAATGTCGTTTTCTATGATTTCCCATTTTCTTTTCAAGAAAATCGCATTTTGTCATAAATGATAAATGATTCTAAATTGCATTTCCTATCAGTACACCAAATTTCATTGCTCTAAGTTCAAAACAAAAAAAAAATTCGGATAGGGATGAGGAATATGAATGATGAAATATATTAAATAAATAAAATGAAAAAAATTAAAAATTTTGGATTTTTTTTTTTTTTTTTTGTCCACGTTATTCTGCATTCAATGATACTAAAATCATTACTGTAGCTCAAAAACTGTAGGAGGAGCAGCATTTAGAAAACCCCCCCAAAAATGTCGTTTTCTATGATTCCCCATTTTCTTTTCAAGAAAATCGCATTTTGTCATAAATGATAAACGATTCTAAATTGCATTTCCCATTAGTATACCAAATTTCATTACTCTAGGTTCAAAAATGAAAAAAACGTCCGTAAGGGGAATGCTCTCCCCCCCCCCGGAGGGGACGTTAGCTCTGGGATACGTTCCTGATATTTTTTACAGACAATCGGGGACAAATCTCAAACTCATTAGAGCAATAAAAAAAAAATCGGGAGAACAGACCTTTGGACTGCAGATGCCCCGGAAATGGTTCCCTTAATGTAACAAAAACATTTTATTTCAACAAAGAGAAGGCCTACCTAACTCTGAGCTCAGGCACTCACATTTTCCCACTGAGACTTATCCATAGGGAATAATATGTCATTTTTATAGTTAAAATTAGATAAGATCCAGAGACCTCAAATTCAAAAGTAGCATTATGGCCAACAAAGTTTATCTTGCACCAAAAAATGTTCAAGAAAGACATGGATAAAACAGTTCTTGAGCAGAAATCTCCAAAGATGTCACATAATCCACCTCCATGAAAGAAAGAGGAATGAGAACTTAGGCTTATCTAACTTAGACATTAATACATACAATCAACAAGCCCAACCATTGCTGTCAAATCTACTGTAGGTAGCCAAGCAAATCTGTGATCATTGCAAAGTCTCTTAGGGACACTAAATAGGATAGACACTCGTGACAAACCTCCACTGAGAAAAGCTTAGGAATCTTACCTATGCCAGCTTGAAGGTTGCTAAGTGCTTTTCAAAAGAAATTATGGAAATGTAAATACCTTACAATACCTAAATATATCCCACTCAATATATTGTGTTGATTTAGAAAATAAAATTAGAAATTATTGATAAAAGTTACCAGTAAAATTTTGAAAAAACATGAATGTACATGAGGTCATACATACAAGGATTGTTCAAGACTATTTTCACCCATGGATACAATAACTACGGGGAGAAAGAAGCTATGGATTCACAAAGCGTAAGTGACCAACTCATAAGATCAAACATGAAAACAGTTATGTTTGACATTAAACAAGTGTGCAATTTCGGGAGTAAAAATTGACTTAATGAAGCTGGCAAATTTTCAAAAATTTGAACAACAGAATGCTCAGATCCTGGGGGAGCAACTTCATTTTAATTTTTGTGTGTAGGTACAACAAACTTGGTTATTAAAACAGAAAAAAACAATACTCCTAAAAGAACCAAATGATAAAACTTCCCTAACAACTATTAAGTGTTGTTATGAAGCCCCTAAAAATGTACAGTTAAAGGTAAAATTCAGATCAAAATAGAATGATTATTTAAATACCTTTTGGTCTCTTGATTGCCAGTCATCTGAAGGAACTTTACTTCTGTCTCCATTTTGAGAAGCACCATTGCACACATTCTCCGACTTCTTTTTTTCAGCAGCTGAGGCTTTATTACCTTTGTTTGCTTCATTTTGAGCAGCACTGCTGGCATTTTGGGATTTTTTCTTTGGCTTAGAATCACCAAATGCAAGGGCTTGAAGCTGGAACAACAAAAAATAATTTGAATTTTTACTCACAAATATTTGATGCACATTAGATAACCTATCACACAAATAATTATACACAGCATATTCAGATCACAATAAAAAATTTCAAGTAATTAGAATGGTTTGTACAACAAATCCATCACCAGGACATGGAAAAACAAGGAGCCTTTTCAAATTATCAATTGGAAATACAAGATACATATGGAGAAATTCCAAGATCAATTGAAAGAAAAGCATAAACATTGAGAATGAGTGAATGACACTATGACGAGATCTAAACTCCTATTTAAAATAATTTGAAACACAAGAACAATACAAATCTTAACACCCAATTACTGAATACCCTTGAAATAAAAACAAGGGAGCACTCCCAATGCTGCTCAATTATTGAACAAGGGATCACACAAAATATCTCTCTGTACAGCTCAGTCCCACGTGCTTTGTGTGCAACCTTGTGCATAGTGTAGCTCTACTACAATGATGAACATGTGCACAATTGTAAACCTAAACTGAAAAATTATCTGGGCACACTTTTGAGGTTTAGGCAACTTGAACCCTGTATAACAATCAAAATTCTAACATGCTGTTAGTTCATACTTAAATCAACTAAGGTAGATTGAAAAATCTCGGTCAATGTGAAGTTTAATGCAATCACAGAAATTAATAATTATATTCCAAACAATCACTAAAGGAACGTATTAAAGAACGTTTTACAAGAACGACATTCTGCTCGCTGATGCTTTATTTTCGAATTATGGAACTTTGAAGTTGGCCTTCCCGCGCCAAAGGAAGCGAGCATAATTTAAGTAAAAACGGAAGCTAACCCCCTTTTACAAACGTTAAGAGGTTGGGTCGTGAGGGGGAGGCACAGTTCTTCTAGTGAAAATTATAAATAAAGCTTCTAACCCACCCATTAGGGTGACGACCGCAATCTTGTTTACATCGGGTCTAACATGGCGACCACCATGGGCGCCGCCATTTTGGACCCGATGTCAACAAGATTGGGGTCGTCACCCTAATGGGTGGGTTAGAAGCTTTATTTATAATTTTCACTAGAAGAACTGTGCCTCCCCCTCACGACCCAACCTCTTTACGTTTGTAATAGCTTCCGTTATTAATTAAATTCCGTTTCACGCGCTCGCTTCCTTTGGCGCCAAGGCCAACTTCAAAGTTCAATTATTCGAAAATAACGCATCAGCGAGCAGAATGTCATTCGTGTAAAGCGTTCTGAAATGTGTTCCTTTAGTGATTCCTGGGATCGGCATTATTATTTTCCGTGATTGCATTAAACTTCACATTGACCAAAATCTCTGCATAAATTTGGGAAAAATTCCCCTCAATTCAGAAATTTATTTTATTTATTCAGATTTATTTTTGAGCTTTGAACATATTTCAAAGGGAATAATGCTTGATTTGACAGTCTTAATATTCAGAGTTACTCCCAGAACAAAATATCAACATCGGTAGAATTAACAAACACATAGGAGTTCTACAATGGCTCTTGCTAACTAGATAAATGCTAAAAGTTTCAACAAATAATTGAGGTATTTAACACATAAAGAATAATAAATGATGAGCACATATTAATAACAAAAAATAATTATAACAGTAAACAATTATACTGTTTTCCTTATGTTGTATGAAAATAAATATATTACCAATTTAATTATTTGTCTTAATTTTAGAAAGAAGGCCCATGTATTAGTTACAACAGTATTGTAGTTTTAATTGACTGTAATTATCAGTATAGGGAACAAATATTTTTCATAAATTTACAATTTAGCTATGCCATTATCTGATTCAGCAAGCAGAATGTCATTCTTGTGAAACGTTCTTATGTGGGTTCCTTTGATGATTCTTTGAAATTAACTTATCATTTTCTGTGATTGCATTAAACTTGACATTGACCAGTATATCAACAGTGGTTTATTGTGCTCAAGTTACTGCATAGGAGTAGTGCTTTGTCTACATTTCTGTGAATTTTTAACCTCTAGTTTAATATTTCTTTTTCATTTCAGTACTAATATTGACATAACCTTCCTTGAGAAAATATAATTGATAGCAAAAATTATCTTTCTGATTTTAATCATAGCAGCCTCATAGTTGAGACTATCTACTAATACTAATAATAACATGAATTGCTTGAAATACTTCTGTATTAGCACTTCCATTTCTTTAAGTTTGAGAAAAAAAGAATCCCAGGCAAATTTTTTTTTTATTAAAATGTTTTGAATCAGATAATGGCATAGCTAAATTGTAATTTTATGGAACATATTTATTCCCTATACTTATATTTGAATTAGGTACTACTCAATTAATATTAACTATTATAACCTCTAACTAGATGCATAATTACAAGATACAATAAAAGGAACTGTATAAAATAAAATATATTAATGCTTATAAAACTAAGAATCTCATTCTTTTACCCTTTCATAAAACTGAATCACAGTACAGCTCAATTAATTTCTTTGATTGAAATACCAGAACTAATAGGTTGCAGGTAAATTATTATCAAGCCATTCTAAGCATCTAATACATTTCTTTATAAGATTTTTGATAAGTGAAGTCCAGGGAAATTATAGAAGTCAAATAAAGATTTGTCATACTGTCACATTGAGATACATATAAGTCAGAATAAATAGCTATAGGTAGATTTTTAAACTTGAAACTGTTTTTAAAAATCTCTTAATTTACACACAACAAAGTTTGACATGAGTTAACTACAGAATTTATTGATGTACTAATAAAATATGTCTCAATGAATTTATATTTCCCTTTATTTGAAATTAAGAAATCCATTTATGCAATACTTACAGATTGAGTTTCCTTGGCTTTCTTGCTAGGCTTGGGCTTGGCACTAGGTTTTTTAGCTGGAGCAGGAGGGGGTGTCACCAATTTTGGTTGTTTTTCATTCTTCTTCTTCATCAACATGTCGTCCAGGTCGACATCACTCCCCAAAACACTAAAGCCAAAAGATTTCGACATGATTGGTGAACAAAATGCACACTTTGAAAGAAAGAGCAGGAAGGGTTGAGGCTTGAGGTCAGTCGTTTCTGTGACGTCGTTCGTGCAGCTTCGTTTATCGCGAAGTTGTTTTGACTTAATTCATTAAGACCAGCTTCTGCTTTGTTTAAGTGAAGAGACCTTGTCACGTACAACAGACGAACAAACTATTTTATGAAAGTTATTTATAAATGCTTTCAGAATTTGTATCACTTATCGTTTTCACTTAATTCCTCCTACTCTTAGGTACTAATTTTTCAAGTTATATTGCTGACATGTATCTATTGTGTGCACTTATTTAGAAATAACAAAATGATTGAACATAGTTAATGTGCACTAGGTAGGCACTGCTTTTAGATTACAGGCAAATGATAAAGATATAACCTAAAACAGAAATATAAAAATATTCAATTATTCAAAAATGAGGTTATTGCTTATTAAAAAAAAGATAATAATTCGTATTAATCTATATCACGATTACTTGTACCAATGATTATCATCTCTGTGGTGTAGTGACAGAAAGTAACACTGTGGACAATATTATGCCCTAATTCAATTCCCACTTTAGTATTATTAAGCTAGAGCAAGTAGGCTTTTAAAGGTCAGGAATAAATAAGCGTTAAAACTCTAATAAGCTTTAAAGCTGATAATCATCGGAACTGTAAGGAAACTTATGTATCTATTGTGATTCTAAAATTGATATAATCTATAATTATTACACTGGCATCAAAACTTAAATATTTTTACGCTGCTCACTGAATTTTACTGAGTTTGAGTCACTTGAATAATAAAGTTGGCAGTTGATTAAAGCTAAGAGCCTAAGAGTTTTCCAAAATATATTTTTGAGCCGGAATACCAATCTCTTTTTTATTCGATATTGTGCAATGGTGCTCGTATCATTTTCCCACGAAAGTATTTCTGATCAGTGTAACGTATGTGGCAGCAAATCAGAGAACAGAACATATTCTCGATGCAATTCCAAGATCTTCGAGAAAAATTACACACTCGCAGCGAGGAAACTCATGTAATGAAATGACTTTTCGACAGGTTAGCTAACATTTGAAAATTAACATTACAATGTTTCTGTAAATTAAGTCAACCGCATTAGTGTGCCGCCATAGCCATGTGGTATAAGTTCTGCCGCCGTGCGGCAAGGACCCGGGATCGAATCTCGGCGCAGGCAGTGGCGATTTTCTCTGTTGGGTATAGGAGAAAAATTCCAAGCACAATACCCCACTCTACCCAGGTGTCTGAAATGGGTACCGGTCTTGACCGGGGGAAAGCGTCATGGCGTCCTGGCGTTAGTTATAAGACATTTGAAAATCCAATGTAAAAGGTGATATGTATCAGGCTTGATTGGAAATAAAGCATCCGTAGATGCCTTCATTATTAAAAAAAAAAGATACATTTTTATTGAAATCTCACCGGTATTTCAAGTAATTTGAAGTTGCCGTACTCGAATTTACTTTGAAAAGAAAGGGAAATAAGGTAACTTCTATACTAAGAGGCTGTTCTTCCAAAATAAATGCTGTGATGAGTCGAAAAACATCCACGAAGTGACTCATTTCTTGATCTCACCCTGACAAAAACAAACACGGAATTTTTCCTGACTTTAACGCGGCTCTCATTCCAATCTCCATAGGAGCGCCAAGTCCCTAAAATATACTGCGGGTCTATCCTAAGCAGCGCACACCCACTGCATTCCATAATCCTTTTTACATTCGAGATTTAAATTCCTTTTCCGTTCAATTACAAATTTCTCAGCGGAACTCCCTGAAGTTTCAGTTGGGACTATAATGGCGCTAAAGTTGGGTGTCTTGGCTGGCTACCCAGGCAAATGAAAGTCTAAAAATCCCAATGAGATGCAAAAGCTAATGTAAGAAGAGATAATAAAAGACGAAGATATTCGGACAGGAGGTCGGTTGCCAAGTCAGTCAGCCTCCACCACGAGAGACAAAGAAGTGAAGAACGTAAGATAAGGTCAGGCTAATTAAGAATTTAAACTAAAAATAGCCTCTTGCAACAAGGGTGGCTCATTCTTTGGTGGGTAGCTAGGGTTTCCACCTAAGAGCGCTATTTCAAAGAACGTCGACGAGGTCAGACACTACTAGGATAAGCCCATAGAGTGTAGCTTGTGTTCTTTAAAACTTGGCTAAAGTGTTCTCAAAAAACTGAACATAGTCAAGTAAAGTGGATATTTTTATTATTAAAATTTGAGGAGAGCATTAAACGATTATTATTATTATTTTCGGGTTTTCCCGCGGCTTTCGATACTCTGACAAAATCACAGCGCAATTTGGTAGCATGGTTACATTTGGGTCTTATAATGGGCGGGTTCGGAGGGTGAGAGTCATCTCGGCCCCGTTTCAGTGCCGTGGTGTGTCAGCTTGGTCTGACGGAGGAGCGACGGTGTTTCTAATCGCGGGCATCCGCGCTGGCGTTGGTTTGGGCCCCATATGAGGCGGAAAAGATTTTCTTTCTAGAGGTTACTTATTTTCAGTTGGTGAGTCAAATTTCATGAAGTAGGCGAATTTCAAGTAAGAAAAGGTTCAGAGGAGAGCGTGGCCCGCAGATGGTGAGGCCGGTCAGTAGTTGAGCATTAAACGATCCGAAAATATTTTGGCCTCTAAAAAAAAGTTCTAGAGCATTGACCATTGAAGCATCATTGTTGATCAGCCCTAGTTTGAATTCGACAAGCGTCTCTGGTGTCACGTTTCCAAAGTAATGCTTCGCACTCACAAATACTTGTGGTAGATAGTAGATTAGATGTTACTTTAAGCCTCCCTAATCTCAACAAAGGCGTTCCAAAAAGAGAAGAGAGGAAGGCACTATTTAGTTGGGAGATAAGGAAATGCAGAACCTATGCACAAGGGGCATAGAAACAGCGAGTTGAAAAAGAAGTTCATGAAACAAGACGATAGTTAAAGAAGGAAGTAGTACGTGCGCTGAAAAACAAGAGAGCAGTGAACCGGAAAGAAGATGGTCTTTATATAACAAAAACATTTTATTTCAACAAAAAGAAGGCCAACCCAACTCTCAGCAAATAAAACGAATAAAATAAGATACAACTTCTGACCTTCGCTAAATACTTCGATTTAATTCGAACAGAGCGTACAGATAACGGCAAGTGAAATGAGAAGAACTCAACAAAAATTGATGGTTCAACTTTATTGAAGCAACATTTCCGGGTACCGAAACTTTGTTGTATAAATATAGATACCAAAGACAGTTACGTCACGGGTTACTCGCAGCACAAAAACGTTTTGATCAAAAGAAAACAGCTTCCATAGACGAGAGAACATGCGTAGACGCAACTTCTGGTGTTTGGTGTAGCTTTTCCTACTCAGCATTTCCCCAGTCTCTTGAATTTCGCAATGGTTGCAGCGGAGGTAGTCAAGAATACAATTACAGGCCTGGGAAATTAAGGTAGCATGGAAGGGAGAATTGAAGTCACAAATGTAGAGACTCACCAGCTGCTGATTGATTGATAAGAAAGTTTTAGCCTCCCTTTACCACAAGGACGTTCTCAAAAAGAGGAAGGATGAAGGCACCATTTAGTATGGAATAAAGGGAACACGGAATCTACGTACAAGACGCATAAAAATAGTAAGTTAAGAAAGAAGTTCATGAAGTAAGATTAAAAGTTGAAGAAGAAAGTAGTAGGTGCTAAAAACCAGGACAGCAGTGAACCGAAAAAAAGATGGTCCGTAACAAAACAAAAAACCTATTCTATTTCAACAAAAGGAAGGCCTACCTAGCCTTTCGATCGGGACCTCACATAATCCCCCTGAGAACGCTAATTTTCATAGGCACTATAATTGTAACCCCTTAGGAGGGGGTTTCAGCAGAGGTAGTCAAGAATAAAATGAGAGGCCAGGAGAGTAATGGCAGCACGGAAGATGACGGGAGAACAAGAGTCTCAAACGTAGAGGCTGCCCGGTGCTGCTGTATTGCACTGTCTTTGGCGTTGTAGCATAGGTCACTAGCACGAAAATAGGCGCAGGTATGACGAAATGCGCTCCTCCTATCTATGTAGCTGATCTCAACGTGAAGTCTCATGTATGCAACAATGATCTTAACAACTAAGAGTGAATAAATAAAATGAATTAATAGGAAAATCAGACACGACGGCAAAACGAAAACCAAAGATTTACCTTGCTTCCCTTCAAAATCGATAATCTACTAAACCTATAATATGTACAATAATACCAAAAAACAAGGAAACAAACGAAGCTTGCATTGCGCAAGACACCAGTTACAAATCTTACACAGTGCCGCTACATTCGTTGTAACTGATTCGTTATAACGCATTATAACGTGTACGTTACATTACGTTACCTCCGTTACAACGCAGCATTCGAGACAGCAAGGACCGAGTTGGTTTCAATTTTACCCCACGATGCTCGCTTAGATCACACTGCTAAAAAATTGTAAAGAAGGCATATGAGTAGTAAATGAGTTCCGAATGTAACACTATGTGACGAGTCCCACTCCAACCATGGTCTATGAATCTCACGTGCTACTCATTCAGCCAAGGAAAATTGAGTTCCAATTCAACGTCACGTTAAGGATACGAAACCATCTCGGCGTAGCGGTTCTGAAGTTAAATTTAATGTCCGAAACAATCACCCGAAGTTAGGGATCTTATAGTTTTGATTTACTATTTCCAGCATCCAAAAAAAAAAACTTTGTCACGATGTTTTTCAGAGAAAACACACATTCATTTCGTTGGAAGAACTTTTGTTTAAACAAGGCCAATTTCTTGAGCACTTGGTTAAAAAAGATGAATCTCTATTCCAGATATGACAAAGTTGAATATTTAGATGATTCTTCAAGTTTACAGAGGCTAGCAGTAGGCCACTCGAGCACAACAGTTTTAGAGCACATTTTCCATTTCCAAGATAGCCTAAATACACTGCAAATTGACAATTAACACTCAATAAACACAATCATGAGGATCCACTTTTCAAACTACACGCTGGACGGAACGGCATTCAAGAATCAAACTTTGCTAACTGCCGAATGGGACAAGGATGATCTCTCAATATTTATGAACACCATCTTTACCTAATGCGCTTTCAAATGACTTTCCTGATAAAAACACGGATTTTAATACAAAGCATCTCAGCTAAAATGGAGTGTGGTGTTCAATATTAAATAACATTCGCCTCAAAAAGGTCTCTCAGGTCTACGGTTGCAAGTGCTCAGCTGTGAGTAACACTAGGTGAGAGTGACACAAAACTTGGCAGCTCAACTCTGGGCCCCAATTGAGTCTTGGATGTGCTCTTGCTTGTTAAGACTCAACGCAGGGTTGCTTTAATCATTTGCAACGCACGACATAAAAAAAACCGCCATTGTTGAGTTTTATAATCGAGCGTCCAAGCAAACAGCATTTTGCTAAATAGTCCAACATCAAGCTCGGTAGAAATGGTTGAAAAATTAAAAAAGCGTTTGAAGAAACGCAATCCGTAGTTCACTATAAAACAGTTTTGGTGTACCAGCAGTAAAAGAAGGCAAATTGCCGGTGCTCCAAGCAGCAGCACAGGAGCAGAAATTCAAGTGCTTTTAGAGAAGCCACAGCTCACTACTCTACAAAATATAGCCTTCAGTGTTTGGAAAAATAAAAAGTCTCAAGATAATGGAAACGACCGCTCAAGAAATAAATCCGCCCCGACGCAAGCTCCAAGGAATGTTTAAAAGTCCCTCTAATACAAACTGAACGCCAATACTTGACAGGGGTTGTGATAACACAGCTACTGGACACAGCATCTCAGGGCGGAACACGAGCGTCGTATCAAGAACGGGGGCATTGCACCAAATTAGTTTAAGCCTCCCTAACCACAACGAAGGTATTCCAAAGAGAGGAAGGCACCATTTAGCATCGAGTTGAGAGAACGGGAATCTATGCACACATACAAAAAAGTGAGGGCACCATTAAGCATAGAGTTGAGAGAATGGGATCTAAACACAAAAGGAGTGGGAGGAACCACCAACATCTGCTCCTGACGTCACCCTACACTCACTGCACATAAAAACATCGCAACGCAGATCTTCGCGTCCAACACAGCACAACTCAAACGCTTTATTCCGTGGAGTGTTCAAAGTCTGAATCAACCCTAGCAACACTACGGTAAGTAACAGCACATATGTACTTCAAAACACTCGTCTAGATTCATGTTGTTTGAAATTTCATTATCATCCAATAGCACCAGGTTCAGAGAATGAATTAGGAAGGCAGCGTGAACTAGAAATATTGGAACGCACTTCAAAAATAAATATCGGAGCACACCTCAAAAATAAATATTTACCACGCACCAATAAATGGTTCTCACTCGTCATTAATTAAGTCCTTTTATTTGTGTTTGGTGGTAAGACGCAAAATAAAAATCTCATTTTCTCCAAACGAATGGTCTTTTTGACAAAATTGTTCAGTTATGCAGACCTAATTCGGAGTAAAAATGAATAAAGATATCCCTTACCACAAAACAACAAATGAACAGAAATGGTGATATATAGGCTAAGAATATAAGAAAATAATAGAGTCTGAAGTTAGCCAAATCACACCGAGAAACATATACAGAAAATGTTCAAGCGCCTAAGAAAAAGAAGAATTTAATAGATTTGAAAACTAATAATTTTACAATATTCCATTGTTGAACAGAAACAAATGAAGCAAAAAATAGCTTCTGAATCAATACGAACAGAATCAGGACCCCCGAATCAGGACCCCCGAATCAGGACCCCCGAATCAGGAACCCCGAATCAGGAACCCCGAATCAGGACCCCCGAATCAGGACCCCCGAATCAGGACCCCCGAATCAGGACCCCCGAATCAGGACCCCCGAATCAGGACCCCCGAATCAGGAGCTCCGAATCAGGAGCTCCGAATCAGGACCCCCGAATCAGGACCCCCGAATCAGGACCCCCGAATCAGGAGCTCCGAATCAGGAGCTCCGAATCAGGACCCCCGAATCAGGACCCCCGAATCAGGACCCCCGAATCAGGACCCCCGAATCAGGAGCTCCGAATCAGGAGCTCCGAATCAAAAGCTCCGAATCAGGGCCTCCGAATCAGGGCCTCCGAATCAGGAGCTCCGAATCAGGAGCTCCGAATCAGGAGCTCCGAATCAGGACTTCTGAATCAGGAGCTCCGAATCAGGATAAATATGAGGACCAGGACGAACAAGACTTCATTCTCGTAACACAAAGTTACAGCTCAGAAGCCTCCAACTCCCGAGGCAGGTTGGCAGGGTCGAGACAAGCAGGCTCCGCTCATGTCGAGAAACATAACTGAGTTACGATGAACGACGCAATTCATAGAAAATTTCATCATCCCTCTTAGAAGCAGCCATATCTCTCGTATGTGGAGGGAGCTCGAGCTAATACAGGCTGAAATAAGAGCAATGTTTTGGGCTTGACAGCACAAACATGAACGCTGGCACCGAATGTCTTCATGTCAATACAATACAATACAATATAAACTCGCGTTCTCAGGGCGCCGATCGTACATAATAAATTAAATAATTTTCTCGACATTCTGTTTATAACACGAACGTCAAATTTATACGAGTACACTACAAAAAATAAAACGCTCCCAGCATTCTCCTGCTGAGGTACAGTTGACCGTTTAATTAATGTGTTACGACTCCAATTCATGAAAATACTTTCAATTACAAACCCGACGCGCCGTGAGATGTGCATTGCTTTGTGGAGAAGCATTTTAATCGCCGAGCAGTTTTGGACTCCTTCTTAGAGGCGGCAGCGTCGGCACCCACGCTAGTCAGATCAGAAGGACTGCAAGAAATAGTTCAGCCAACCAAAGTGAGACGATCCCTTTTTTTACTTCAAGGCTAGTGGTTAGCTTCAAAACTGAAAATAAAAACGGATCCAAACAAAAGAGCCTATAATACTAGCCTGCATGCAGCAAACAAAGCATTCCGATATGTTATGTTAAAGCGAACCAACAAAACTTGCACTCAACCCAAATTGGGAGACGTGCAGCTATAAGATCGGCACAGGCACTTTACAGAGTAAATAATTTATGTTGTGGTGACCGTGAAGCTGGTATGCATCCAAGCCCGCTCGCGACGCGTGTACCCTTGTAATAAATATGAAGGATTGCAAAGCTGTTAGACTGACAGTGAATGGTTTCAAACTGGACAATGCCAAACTCTGTTTGGAAGCAAACACCCAACCAAAAATGGAATAGGAGTTCCGAAAAATCAAAATGTACTTATGATGGTAGATGTCGATCACGTTTTTGTCATTGCGTTGATTCTAGAATATATGACTGTGGAGCTGAGGTTGGAGCTCTTAGACAGCATCCCGCGACACCATACTGTACACCACACACGAAACGGAGAAATGCAAAGGACAAATGTGGGCTCAGCCCAGACAGCGAGGGTCACAAATACTGGCAGAAACTACTATGGTATTGCTACCTACACTAGTACGTACAGTTCACATCTACTGCTCGTGGCCACACAACACGCAGCCAAATATCAGCTATAGGTCATCCACCTCTTGAAGGTGTTGCATGATCGCTTCGATGCAGTTGATGAGTGATGTATTGTAACTATAAAAATGTCTTCAAAAAGCCCAGAGATCTCGCACGCAGGTCAACAACATCTAAGTAGCTCTTCATTATGTAGCCTAGACACTCTCTTTCCTAAACCGTCATACGTAATACATACTCACTCATGAACTTGTTTATAATGGTCAACATCCAAATACATTTTCTGGAGAACAGTGTGCAAACCAGAATATAAAACAAAGTTCTAATCTCTTTCCCAGAAATGCGTCGCGACAAGCACGTGGAAACGAAACATATGAAGCAACACAAAACAGAGTTTGCGCTCACTGGTGACACCAAGAGACTGCTGGAACGCGTACCATCACCTCACACTGCATGTTCTGCTTGGGTCACGTGTCAACAACTCTTCAAAACAAGTCACAATGGTGTCCAATAAACCATAAATACAATTGTACTGAAATTAATGGTCTAGGGTTTATACCACCTCAGTTTTTCCTCCGCGGTACTCAGATCTGTTGCATTTATTTTTACAATTTTATTGTAGCGCATTCATCTTGCAAAATCTCAGCTATGGGTTCAACCAGTAAAAAAATGCTCAACAATAGCACAGTGTTTCTTTGAAAAGTAAACCATTATCACCATAACTACACAGATGGAGTTGGGCACAGTGATAACGTCAAGCTCTTTGTGACTCTTGGATTCTACCTAAAGTTCTACTCAGAATGACCGCACGATATCATCGAACGCGCAAAAAACTGATTTCAATCTTTTAAACCGTTATATAAACATGAGACCAAATGACAATCTTTCATACATTAAATTTACAGCGCAGGAGTTTTCAAACAGGAAAAGTTGAATGATATGAACTCAACTGACGTGATGAACAAGCACTATCTACAATTACCCAACTCATCCACCCAACTAAGCTGTTGATTTTCAGTCCCGTTATAGGAAAGCAATTCCAGAATGAAAAGTCATCAGAAGAGCAAAAGAGTTGTCCATCGTTGTGCTAGGCTCGCTTTTGGTGCCGAGAGCAGCTCATAAGATTGGACACGGCAACTTCTATACCAACTATGCATTTCAATCAAAGCCCAAACGAGAGTTCTTTGGAAGGTGAGTCAATAAAAAAAATAGCAGGCAAACAAACAGTTTTGGACTCCAAGAAAAGCAATGTTGGCATTTCAATCGCGAGATTAGGTGAGAACAAATCGAGAAAAACCTCCTTGAAGGATTTATAATCGTTTGAATATCGTAAGGTTCAAATTTAGCTCCCTGTCGCAGCCACACGAGCTCGAGCGGGTGAGCTACTACAACGAAGTCGTCAAATAAAGGCAGTGAGAGGTTTGAAGTAGCAGGCAAGGCCCAGCACATTAGAAGGCGAGGCCCAGCACATCAGGAGGCGAGGCCCAGCACATCAGGAGGCGAGGCCCAGCACATCAGGAGGCGAGGCCCAGCACATCAGGAGGCGAGGCCCAGCACATCAGGAGGCGAGGCCCAGCACATCAGGAGGCGAGGCCCAGCACATAAGGAGCTGAGGCCCAGCACATTAGGAGGTGAGGCCCAGCACATTAGGAGGTGAGGCCCAGCACATTAGGAGGTGAGGCCCAGCACATAAGGAGCTGAGGCCCAGCACATCAGAAGGCGAGGACATTAGAAGCTGTAGCCGCCCTCGCTGGTGCTGCGACTCTCATCGAAGTGGACGTAGTTGTGATCTGTCGAAGGGCTGCTCAACTCGACGCAGCCTTCTTCTGGCTCCTGTTGACAGTTTGGCATCACTCAGTGATTCTTTTTCTCTTTCTCTCAGGCACGTAAATGAAAATTTGTTTTACCTATGGTGAATTTTGTTCTCATTCATACTTAGGCACTTACTTGAAAAATTTTCTTACCTATTGCAAATTTTGTTTTCTTATTTAAGCTCACATACATGTACATATTCGAAATATTGTCCTTTTAACATTTGGTAAATGCATTTCTTGTAAAAAAAAGACAAACCAGTTGGTTTTGTAGTATGAACTATCAAAGAACATGTAAACTACGTATTTAATAATTTTTTACCTCCGGCATTTCATGTTATAAAGCAAAAAATTGTATAACATTTCAGTTTTAAGCCACGACCTGCCAGTGAACATGTATAGTACCAAACATTACATTATAAAATATAACATTACTACTTAAATGAGAGTGGGAAAACATGAAAAATATGCTGAAATCACTCTGAAATCTTGCAGATAACGAGCTTGCACAGGAACCTACTTACCTCGTCGTGGAAATATTTTTCTATGATGGTATACGCAAGTTTGTAGACATCGACGTTCTCGTGATTCTGCAAGAACTCGATCTTGTCAATGCCTGCAACATAAGATGCTGTGTTAAAGAGTATTCAAAATGAGCTGCAACGCAAATAATATGTACGGGAATTAAAAGAAGTATGGTGCGCCACTACCAAAATATGGAACCAAACATAAAAACAAAACTGCAGTCACAGTTTGTGTTGTGTAAAGTAATGGAGCAAAGGACGCAATTATCGCCGCTGTGACATTCTAAAAATTTGTAACAATAGATGACACAAAACTGGGGTCACAGTTTGTGTTGTCCTGTACGTACAAGCGCCAAGGACCCAACTAACGCCCCTGTGTGTGTGGGGGCCTCCATCCGTAAGCCCACCATTCAAACACACATACTCTCAGTACCTGCTGTAGGCTCTACGAGCCCAATATACTCGTGTTCCATAGTATGGAACAGTAGAAACAGCTATCTACTACTACGCTTTACATTTACTCTGTTCTCTGATTGAGTTCTAGGTTGGTCATAAATAAAGTTAATATCTATGTATCTAAAACTGTCTCCATTATAACCTTCCTAACCGAAGTTAGGCGTAAAAAGCAATTCAGACTTGATCTGTTGCAGTGTCGAAGAAAGCCTCAACTTTTAAGTCGAGTTTTTGCGCAATTTGAGATGAAATTCATGAATTAAGACGCATAATTCTCATAACATGTGACAGGAATACACCAAAAGAATGATATATGACATGACATCAAATTAAATCTTCAGAGTTCCGATCCATACTTCGTTAGAACAGGAGCAGAAGGCATATAATTAACAAACGTCTTTAGTAGAATAGCAATCTCCCTCCATACGTCGGAGCCAGGCGTGCTTGCACAAGCGACCTACTGTTCCAGTCATCACTGCCCCAACAGTAAACTTGTGTTGTTACTGGCTAACGCTACTTTAACATCCACAAAAGCTTTATTATTACTATTAGTATTGTTGATTGTGGTCGCATTTCCACCGGGGTCCCCATCTGAAACCTTTACCGAGCTAACAACGCAGTGTGCTAGGCCGAATTAAATCTACTTTGAGCAAGGATGACGCCTTAAGCTTAGTGGTGGGTCTGTTTGATTCATTTGACTACAGTGGAGATGCAACTCCCCACGATTCTCTTGATAAACTTGTGCACTTCAAATATACTTAAATATGATGCAAAGAAGTTCAAAGTTAGCATTTGAGCACACAAAGGCACGGTGCACAAGCTTCACGTCGGGATGACGAGGCCTTCTTATGGCATGGCGCACTCATTCACCTTTCCTCGATGTCCTCACACCCCTATCGCATGGCAGGAGACAACAAAGTGGGCGCTACACCGGCGGATAATACGCCTTCAGTCCTACAGAATTAAGACACGAGACAAATCGTCATGGAGCCAATAGACGGCGGTTGGTTAGGAGGATCAGCTCAGGTTGAACAGAACAGCTCTTTTATACACCCATGTAGTTGGAGGGGCTTCGCTGATAGTCGTGCATTTTATTTAAACTTTTCATGAGCTTCAGATTTGGAGTATGAAGAGTAACCAAGAATATGGGCAGAATGTGAATCATGTTGACAAGAAAAATTAACGTTGAAACAATCATAAAAAACACATGTAACAACATAAATACGCCAGCAATGTTTGCAGCATTTAACGTAGCAGATTTTGAATTTCAATTCTGGAATTTTCAAGCCTTGAGGTTTGTCAAACTGTCCATCAGTAAACCCAGGGCTGTACAGCTGATTTCAGTTAAACACCGCAAAACCCTCTCCTCAATACAGCAACGAAGTCAGTAGCACATGAGCAACAAGAGGCACAGTGCAGTCGATTCTTGAGTTAATTAGCATAATCATGTACGATCCACAACTCAGGAACATAAGTGAATCTCAGTTACTCATAACTTGAATCCATGCATCGTGAGGAACTAATTTTCACGTGTATATGCCGCAGTTTGCAGTAAATGATATTCAACTGAATGCAAGGTCTGATTTTCAGGAGCATAAGCTGCAGTTAGCAGTAAATGATCCATAACTAAAAACACGGTCTAATTTTTCCGCGTCTAAGCTGCGGTTTGCATTAGATGATGCACCATTGCAGGCAGTAGAGCTCACCACCACACTCTTCAATCATGGTGGTGACGGCCTCGAGATCATCGTCCGCCCTGCTGAGCATGTTGTGCAGGCCGTCCAGCACCACCTGGATCACCTGGGCGTCCATGCACGTCAGCAGGTTGCAGAACGGCGGGATCACCCCCTGACTCAGCAGGTATGACAACTGCAGTGCAAGAAATGAAAGTTTAACTCAATCAAAAGCTGCCTACAAAAAAAATAAGCAGAACCCTTTCATAGAATTGTGTAGTTGGTAACTTGTCTGTCCCCATTGCCCCCAGGTAAACTCGGTATTTGAGCAGGACTGCAAATATTTTTCTTTAATTTAAATAGATTTTTATGATGAAAATTTGTTCCAATGTTATCCTAGTAGAAAAATTGGAGGAATTGAATGTGAAAGAACACGCGTTTTAACGATTTTCTCTAGTGAATAATAGCTTTAACTTAAGGTACAGGTTATTTGAGCGTAGGAGGGTGAACCAATTAGCGTTATAGTTGTACGCTGTACGCTATCATTACATAAATGCCTGATGGTTACTATTTTGATACAGTGAACAAACCCCTGAAGTGAACTACACTGAACGAGACCTTAAAGCAATCTAAGTTCTGCACAATGGAGCCTATTCTTTATCAGGGTTATTCTTTTTTTCTAAAATTCTGTTTATCATGCTCACAGGCTCTGTAAATTGCACAAAAAAATTTATGTTATATTCATTAAGGAAACGTTTTCTGAATAACCAATCCCGAAGCAAGTGAACATCCGACACAAAGAGTTTTGGTTGAGTTCTAAATCCAAGCAGAGTTGCAGCAAAATTAGTCAGCCATCCGCTAAATTATTCAGAAGAGCTTTTGATCATCATAATGAAAATGAGAAAAGCAAATGCACAGAAGTCCATGCTCATCATTAATTTCTGAAAAAAATACACCAGTGAAAGCTAAACCCTGGTCATCATGGTGGTTCAAAACAAAAATTAGTGGTTCTTAAGAATAGCAATAATGAAAGCTAATCTTGATCATCATTGCAATTTAAAAATATGCTATTGAGAAAGCTAAGCGCATCATGAGCAGCTCGTCGTGCTGGTGACCTGCTGCTTGCTGCCTGAGACGGTGAGGTTGGAGATGGCCCAGGCAGCCTCTTTCTGTGTGTTGAAGTCGCCCCTGGCCAGCTGGTTGAGCAGCATGGGGATGAGGCCGGCATCGAGCACAGCCTGCACCTGCGCCTTGTTGCCTGCCGTGATGTTGCTCAGGAACCACACTGCTTCCTGGAACACAATCGACCATTGCTACTTTCACGTCAACTCAACTCACACAACATCAAAAAATCTAACCACACTTTTGGGCAGGGTTGCAGAGTCGGAGTAATAAATTTGTGACTCCGACTCCACCCTAAAACATGCGACTCCGACTCCGCAATCCAGCTTTTGGGTGTACATTATTCAAGTAATGAACAAACGCAGTAAGTTCATGGAAGCATAGGTCTGTCACTGTGGTGTCACCAAGAAATCTACCAACAATTTTAAGTATGCACTATTCAGGCAATGAATAAATGTAGCACGTTCATGTTTAAAACTGTCGCTGTGGTGGAAGTTGAATAATGTGCCGCACAATTTCGAGGTGTGATTGACATCTAGACACAACTGCGAGGTTGACGTTAACAGTTGAAGGGATGGATGTACATGAGCAACGGATGATTACTTTTGAAAATACTAGAAAATAGATAAAACAAGAGATCAACATAAGCAGAGGCAAATTTGAACCATTCCCAAGTTTCAAAGTCTTTACTGTTAGAAACTTCAACTCTAATTCAAACATCTGAATACTAAAAATTTAACCCAATATATAAGTTCCACGTATGGAATACCACCAGAGAAATGTGAGAGACATAATATAAGTATTTATTTTGAATCACCAAATGGTTCCAAGCTAGAAAATAATCTATAATTATGGGACCAGAGATGCGCTTAGCAAGTGCAGTCACAAATACGATACTTGAGAGCCAGTTGCCTGGTCTGAATACACGAGAAAAGATCCGGCTCAAGTGACTAACCCTCACTCAATAACGCAGTTGTAAATCAGCGCATTGACTCTCATTTGTTTTCTGCATTTCTGTGCAATGAGTCACTCCAAGGCCGATTTAGAGCAGTACATTGCGCTAATAATTCGAGCTTCAGCAAAGATTGATTGCAGCGGATAGTATTTAGTGCCGTGAAAACCATGAAGTGAATAGAAGTCGAATAAGAAGTGCAGAGGTGAGATGTGCGTTGGATGAAATGAAAAATGGGAAAGCTCCAGGTTTGGATGGCTGCATGGTTGAATGTCTAAAGAAAGGAGGAAATGTGGTTATAGAGTGGTTGGTGCGTTTATTAAATGTGTGTTTCGAGGCTAGTAAAGTGCCGGTTGATTGGAGTAGCGCGTGCGTAGTTCCTTTGTACAAGGGGAAAGGTGACAGGTATGAGTGCAGTAATTCTAGGGGTATAAGTCTACTGAGTGTCGTTGGGAAGCTGTATGGAAGAGTGTTAATTGGAAGAGTGAGAGTGTTGACGGATCGTGTGCTTGCTGAAGAACAGTGTGGTTTTAGGTGTGGTAGAGGTTGTGTGGATCAAATGTTTGCTGTGAGGCAGGTGAATGAAAAATACTTATTAAAGGGAAAGGATGTATATCGGGCATTTATGGATCTAGAGAAGGCGTATGACAGAGTGGATCGCGAGGCTTTATGGCAAGTGGTAAGTTTGTATGGAGTGGGTGGGAGACTAGCAGAGCATGTGTGAGAGTAGGGAATGAGGTGAGTGAATGGTTCCCAGTTGTGACAGGTGTGAGACAGGGATGTGTGATGTCGCCGTGGTTGTTTAATTTGTTTATGGATGGTGTGGTGAGAGAAGTGAATGCCAGAGTGTTGGGAAAAGGTGCGCAGTTGGTGGGACGAAATGGTATGTATTGGGAAGTGTGTCAGCTGTTGTTTGCAGATGATACAGCGCTGGTGGCTGATTCAGAGGAAAAACTGAGGAGACTGGTTACAGAGTTTGGTAGAGTGTGCGAAAGGCGGAAATTGAGGGTAAATGTGAATAAAAGTAAGGTGATGAGATGTTCAAGAGGTGGAGTGTTTGGAACTTTGGATGTGAGGTTGAATGGGGAAGTTTTAGAGGAGGTAGAGCATTTTAGGTACCTCGGGTCGGATGTGACTGTTAAGGATAGTATGGAAGTAGAAGTGAAGCATCGAGTGAGTGAAGGTTGTAAGACATTGGGTGCAATGAGGAAAGTTTTTGAATGCAGGAGTTTGAGTATGAATGCTAAGAGGGGACTGTATGAAAGTTTGATTGTGCCAGTTTTGTTGTATGGAGCAAAGTCCTGGGGGTTGAGAGCAGCTGAGAGGAGGAAGTTGGATGTGTTTGAGATGAAGTGTTTGAGGAGCATGTATGGAGTAACTAGAAGAGATAGGATCAGGAATGAGTTGGTTAGGGAGCAGACGGGTGTTATCAAAAAGTTGAGCAGGCGAGTGGATGAAAGAGTGCTTGGATGGTTTGGACATGTAGAAAGAATGAATGTTAAGCGGCTGGTGAAAAAGATTTATATGCCGGAAGTGAGTGGTCTTCGAGCGCGAGGTAGACCACGGATGAGTTGGATGGATGGGGTGCGACGTGCTTTGCATGAGAGGGGTCTGACTGTGGACGTGGCGAGAGGGATGGCTGCGGACAGAAGTGAGTGGGGGCAGTGTATAAGGAGGTAATTTTATTTTTGACGCGTTACTGGAAGCTGCCCGCGTGTGATGGGGTTGACCTGTCATGTGCGGGGGAGGGGCTGCACTCAATGAAGCGGTCGGGGTAAACCAGCTGTTGCTGTCGGGCCTGACTGTGGAAGGTGGTTGTGCTGGGCTGCTGCTGATCCTGGCAGTTCAGGTGCGGCCAGTGCTGCCTCTCTCGCCTCCTAGTGACTAAGTGTGGTGATTGTGGCCTGCTGTTGGCTACCCTCCCATGGGGAGGATAAGCCCGGTATATGTATGTGTATGTATGTATGTATGAAAACCATACGCAAGCTGCTGTAATACAAATACCGACAGACAACACAACAGGTCAATAGAGGGCACCCCCTTATAAAAGCATACTGAGGCTCCTTCCCGATCAGTGTAGTAACTTGACTGAATTACTGCAGTAACATGCGCAGTCATGCTGCAAAAATTATTATAAAACAAACACAACGTATGTATCGCTGCATTTTTTTGCCGAGCCGATTTTTAATAGGGAAATGCAAAAAGGGTAAACATGACTCCCACTCTAACATTGGCCACTCTGTTACCATCCCATATAATGTGATGCCTCTTACAAAAGCTTTTCACGAAGGCTTTGCAGAATTCAAGAGCTCTAGCATCAAAGTACAGGTTCGATCTGATCCACAGAGAGATGCTGCCAAACAACAGGCATAACAATTCCCCAAGGCAACTTCAAGCACGAAAGTAAGACGTAACACACTCCACTAAATGATAATGCTAAACATCCTGAATCATCCCTTCAATTGTACAACTTCCCGCTCACCAACACCACCACCAAGCATCCTTTAAACATAGCGCAAAACGAACCAGCAACACCTGAGACCCAAATAACCGTCGAGTTTGAGAAGACAGAACCGAAGTCACCTTGGTTATCTTCTCTTTGGAATGTTGCAGCAACTGCGGGAAGTAGCTGAGAGCGCCGCAGTTGATGACAGCCTGAGTTTGCTGGTCCGTGCCGGTCACGATGTTGCCCACTGCGCGTAGTGCCGCCGTCTGGACCTGCGCACCAAGTCTAATGTAGTTCAAAACGAAAATGTGCTCCACGTGTATTACAAGTTCTCAACTCCGATAACACTTTGCATAGAAGTTTGACAAAATTTCATAGAACCAAACTAAATTGTAAATATTTTGACTTTTTATTGAATTTTTCCCTATTTTCTAAATTTGACCTTTATGTTTCAGTATTGAAGACGGAATTATAATATTCCAAAACGTTGGCACAAAAAACGAACTATAATTTAAATCTTCATTTTTACATTGATTCTTTTAATCTTACGTGTGAGATTCCCTAAGAATCGATCCATTGAAAATGTAATATTTTGATATCCTCGCAAGATTGCACATATTATCTAATCCAAACAGCACTGAGGACTTGCCTCCCTCAGGGGAATACAACTATTGTCCCTATGGGAATTAGCGCTCCCAGAGGGAAAGTGTGCGAGGGCCCGAGCAGAGAGTTAGGTAGGCCTTTTTTGTTGGAATAAAATATTATTTGCTATGTTAAGGACCACCATTTTTGGTTCACTGCTGTTCTGTTTTTCAGCACCAACTACTTTCTTCCTCAACTTCTATCTTGTTTTATGAATTTATTTCTCAACTTACTGTTTCTATGCCCCTTCTGCACAGATTCCACATTCCTTAATATCCATACTAAATGGTGCCTTCTTCCTTCCTCTCTTCAATACGCTCTTTTTAGTAGCAGTTAGGGAGGGAATTTTCTTCATCTTCAAACGCATGATTCACTAACAAAAGTTATAAAAAAACGGTGAAAAGACTGAAGAGCAACATAAATGCCATGGAGCTTACCTTGACTTCCTTGTGTGCGAGGAGAGGGATGAGGGACGTCAGGATGCCGCTGTCAATCACAAGTTGGATGTTCTTCTCCCCGCCATCAGTGAGGTAGCTGAGTGCCCACACCGTGTCCACTTGGATCTGGCCACGCCACACACAGAAAGGAGGTTAGATTATATTACATGTTAGATTAAGCCTCACTAACCGCAAAAAAAAGCTTTCAAAAGAGTGGAAAGGGGAAGGCAATATTCAGTATGGAGTTGAGGAAATATGGAATCTATGCAGAAAGGGCACAGAAACAGTAAGTTGAGAAAAAAGTTTATAGAACAAGATTAAAGTTGAAGAAGAAAGTAGTAGGTGCTGAAAAACATGACATCAGTGAACCAAAAAAGGTAGTCCTTAACATGACAAATAAAACTTTTTATTACAACAAAAGGCCTACCTAACTCTCAGCTGAGGCTCTCACACATTTTCTTCTTGGGAATGCTAATTCCTATAGATACAATAGTTGTATCCTCCTAAGGGGAGAACAGAGGTTAATTGCACCAAAGATAAGCATGGTAAGCTCCTTGAACATGAACAGCAGCAAAAGTAGGTATGGTAAGCCAATAAACAATGCTAAAATATAGGCTCTGGTAACCCCACAGTGAAAATTTTCCAAACGAATTCGCCAATGTGTAGTTTTAAGAATCTAAATGTATCAATAAGATCAAAATGTTATTTATTCCTCTTCTCCATTTTTCCATATGAACTTTTGAAGAAAAATGTGCTTAAATATTTAATAGAAAATCTTTAGTATTATATTAGTTTTAAAGCTCCCTAACCACAACGAAGGCGCTATCAAGAGAGCAAAAAGAAAAGATCATTTAGCTTGTACTAACGAAAAAGGGGGAATTTGTGTGTTGGCTATGTGACGTAAGATCCAAAGGCGTATCTATAGTTGAGTGGACCTAATAGCACCCCTTTGAGGGAGTCGTGGTACCTATAGCATTAGATAGACAGGTCTAACTAACCTAACGTTGTACGCATAGTGTTTCGTTGTACTTTTGAAATGCTATGCGCGTAGTATTTCGTTGTACGCATAGTATTTCTGGAATACAATTGTTGTACTCCACTAGAACACTACATAAGTAACTTTATGGATGACAACTACTGCACTAGAACATTAAGCAAGAGTTCCTGTGAGACAACTGCCATTACGCAAGTGTCTTAACAGATAAATGCTGCACTAAAACCTTACGGAAGTGTCATGGGCATCCGAAGTATGGAAGTGTCATGTCTAAAACAAACGACAACTGTCCCACCCAACAGTAACTGCTTCTCTAGAACCTTACGGAAGTGTCGTTGTGGATGATGAGGAAGTTGAGGGCAGGCAGCAGCTCGCTTATGGTCTCGGGAGGAGGCGGAGGATCCTTGTTGCGGCACAGATTTACAATCACCCACGTCACGTTGCGCAAGAAACCCAACTGGATGCCTGTGCCACCAAACACTTACACTAACATCAATGCATTCATTCATCAAGTAAAGTAAGTGTTTTATGTGCCATCTCAAAATGAAAATAATCCTAAAATTTAATGAAAATAATCCTAAGGTCTAGTTTTATTATTCATCCAATGGCACCAGTGGTGGAAAGCGTCATGAAAACCTTGATATATTTACAAGTTATTTTAATAGAGATCTAAGATAGCGTGTGCCAAATACAGTTAATAGATTTTCTTAGAATTAGCCTAAGAAAAAATTAAATAACCTTACTACGTAAGTCGGAGAGCAGCTTTACAATTGAGCGACATTATAGAAAGCACAAATACCTCGGTTACGAGGCAGCAATAGAACAATTTTGGATCCAAAATCTTGTAGTTAAAACTGCTCGTCTCATACAGACGCTACTATAACTTCATGTTACATTTTGAGTGTATGGCATCAAGTGGCAATACTTATGAGACAGTGGCAAACGATCCCATTTAAAAAAACAACTACCTGATATGCATGCAATTTACTCGAGTGGTAACATTGAAGTAAAATAACAACAAGTCCCAACCTCGAATGCCTTTGGAAACATTGTAAACGAGTTCAATTCTTCAGCTTGCACACACCTGAAGAAAGTTGCAGTGTTTGCAAACAACGTAAAACTACTTGAACAAACCATGAGAAAGTTGTAGCATTTGTAAACAACGTATAACTACTTGAACTAACCTGGGGCAATAAAATTAAGGAGTGGCTTCACCACTCCCATTGATATGACGAGGTCCCGCAGCTGTGGTCCGTCCCCAATGATGTTCCCTGGAGGAAGAAACTTGAGCTTCACACCAACGTTCTGATGTGAGATACCGATGATGAACGGTCAGGCTTGGCTTACAGATAATTTCATTCATTGATCAGAGAATATATTCAATAATTCCCCTGAGATATGAAGTACTTTGCTTTTGTCAGAAAAATTACTCTTAAGTGATTACCAGAACCTCATTAGAAATGAAAAAATTAAGCTAGAAGCGCGTACACGGGAGTCACCATGTGTGCCCTACCAAGCTGCTGGCAGCACAGTCTGTACTTGACAGCTGTGTGTGGACCATGGTAGAAGAAACAAGGTAGGGTCAAGCCAGTCTTTTTTTGACGACCGTGTGGTAAAGCTGACATTATGGCAACGAACCAATGGCAGCACTCATATTTCATCTGGCAACACTGCTAGCCCCAAATCTTGCACCACTATTGGCCTAACGACATGTTGCAATGATGACTTCATAAAGTTTGTTTCTATTGACTAGCCAAACAAGAGGAGGTGTATTTTTCTCCATCGAAATGACTACCTTGTTGCCTCTACCGTGGTGTGGACCGAGTATTGCACTCCGCAACAACTGAGATAAATTCAAACAAAACCTCAAAGGTACAACATTTCTACATGGCTGGCTATAAGAGAAAACCATTAAATAATTTAGTGTTTGATTTTCATTACGATCCATAACATGAGTGGGATGCAATTCAAGGAGGCTGAAAGAGGATAAATGGTGCAAGAACAGTCCAGTCTTCACGTGAGCGCACGCCAACTGAAATTCACAGAATACCTTTGTTCATCATGAAATTAAAACCTCCACAGGACTAGTGAATGCATTAGCCACAAATTACAAGAACTGAATGGCTACAGAAGCCATCACTATTTGTTCACAAGCATGGAGTGAAAGAGAGAGGAGGAGCAGATTGTCTATATAAAAAGTGACGTGACGTGCATGCATCTCATACTGATGTGATAAATGTAGGCACACACGCACACACAGCTTCACCACGGCCTGAAACTTGATTAGCTTTGCCCTTTTCGAATTCTTGGAGTGACCCCCTGCAGTATGAAGGAGCATGGACTGACCAAGGGCCCACACGGCCTGCTCGCAGACATTGTGTGAGGGCGACGATAGGAGTTTCAAGAAGAGCGGCACAGCGCCGGCATCCACTACCGCCTGCGTCTGCTTGGCAGTGCCTGACGCGATGTTCGTGAGGGCCCACGCTGCCTCGAACTGCAGGCCGCTGCAGCAAGTGTGGGGAGACAGCGTCATGTGGTGAGACAACACTGCATCAAGTGATAAAACTTAACAGCACCAAGCAACACAACATACAAGCAATAAATGCGTGACAACAAACAGAACTTGGGAATGCTTGTCTCATCAAACCACAACCACGTTGACACAAGATTCAATCGCGTATGCCTAAAGCCTTCTAACGTTGCACTTTACAGACTCTGAATGTGAGGCAGCGCACATCACTGCTGGACAGCAGAATGTGATACAAGTGTAATGTGCAGTGTTTCATATTTCTTAGTGGAAGTGAAGTGTGATGCAAGTACAGTGAAGATGAGGTACGATTTGGCCAGTAATATACTTTACTCCTTATTTTTATTATTTTTGAGGCTTAGTTTAGGACTCTCTAGCGAAATCAAAGGCGACCTTAAAAGGGCAAAGAGAAATGACCATTTAGTCCTAAGTGTGGAAATTGGGAAGGGAATTTATGCACAAGGTGTGGTCCCACACCTCACAAGTGAATCTCAAATGAGCAAGGTGTTGGCACAAAAGACAGGAATACCAAAGGCCTCCCTACAACACAGATAACGTATTAATATCTCCCTGATGGCAGAAGTGTACAGAGCATGAGGCAAACCTCACCAAGCTAAACCTGTTGCTTATCCTATGCTCCCTCAGGGTGTTAATAGTATATCTCTTCAGTAATTAGGCTCATTACTAACTTCTCGTAGATGAATCTAAGGTACATAATATGAACCTAATTACAGTAGTACAGAGTTTAAATGCCTAAGAAAGCTCACATACTAAAACACAAAATAACAATCACACAAGCTAAAAAATTCAAAAACAGATTTGCTCACTTTTAGCCACGCTACATGAATTTTGAGAAAAGCAATGAGAGAAAGTTGGAGTTACATATTTTCTAATGTGACGCGTACTAGAACTATAGACGATGATAGTCAACCCATTGAAATCAAGTTACCATTCTGGCAGCACACATCCTACCAACTTACAGATGTGCCCCACTCTGCACACATTCCACCAACTTACAGTTGTGCCCCACTCTGCACACATTCCACCAACTTACAGTTGTGCCCCACTCTGCACACATTCCACCAACTTACAGTTGTGCCCCACTCTGCACACATTCCACCAACTTACAGTTGTGCCCCACTCTGCACACCCCCCACTAACTTGTTCTCAGTATCAAGGCAGGACACCAGCGTGGGAAGGATGCCCGACTTGATGAGGTCATCGATGGGAGGATTTCTGTCGGACGAGAGAAGTTTCCTGGCGGCCTGCACAGCAGCAAGCTGCACGTCTGCATCAGCGCTGCGGGCATCACTCACCAGCGAGGCAAGCCGCTCTGCCGTCAGGTGTCTCTCGAACTCGCTCTCCTCTGCTGCACAATACAGGGCTGCTCAGCTGGGGCAGGGTACTTGCTAGACCATAGCTTCTCAACCTTTCTATTGTCATGTACCTCCTTAGCATAATGGTGTCTCTTCATGTCCCCCCAGTACAGGTTAAGGTTTAAAAAACTATAAAAATACATTTGATGATTAATAATTGTACATTTTTATATCGTTGTATGTGAGCATATATTTTTACATTTCACCATATGAGGTATGTTAAATGTACATCTGGTTGAGAAGCCCAGCGCTAGACTATCGGGTGGTGTGCCTGCTCTAGACAGCTTGCCAGGAACAGGAATAATGCAGCACCAAATGCATGGCAACCAACAATGCACACGCTTACCCAACGTACAGTGATGTTGTTTCAGGTGATGTTTCGTGCCTTCTCTAGAAAACTTACACAGGACAAAAATTTCATAGTATCAAATGCATGGTAATTATTAATTTACCAGTTCAGGTGCATGGTGAGACATCTATGCTTATTAAGAGAGTAAACAAAATCTCTCGCAGGTAGCACAAGATGCAGCAATGTATCCCTATAGGTGGATTGCTATTACTTACACTGACAGATTCTTCAAGAAAACCACAGTACAGTGAGCCTTCGCCACACAACATTAATCCGTTCCGGAGTTGGAATCGTAAGGCGAAATCGTTGTGTGGCAGGCCAATAGCATATCTGCATCTTAGTGACGCCGTAACACCAACCAATGGTGTGTCAAGTATATGCACATAGAAGTAGCAAGTTAGCATGGATAAAATGAAGGGACCAAAAAAAGAGAGAGCTAAGATAGTATGAAAACAAAAAGACACAAAGTGAGCACAAAATATTGAAGTCTAAAAAGCCTACCAAAAGATGTCACCCAATAATATCTGTTGGCACCAGTGCTCATAGCAAATGATCAACTGAATAACCTATCCTAGTGCCTACCCTAAGTCGATGAGATGCCTCATCGACTGCTAAAATGACCGCCGTGCGTTTATTTATATGTGTTTTGTGTCACGCTCTTGACGACAGATAGGAAGAAATTTGCACTGGCAGTCTTGGTTTCAGTTTGCCTGTAAATGAATACACTCATTTTTGCTGCACAGGTGCACTATAATGTCACTCTCAAAAAAATTAGAGAGATCCAGAGCCTTATATGTATATAATGAAGTCCGTATCATGGATACAGTTTGGCGGGGTATTTCATATTACAATGTATACACACAAGCTTGCAGTTGCTTGCAGTAATGCTGAATTTCTTTATCTAGGAAATAACACAAATGGCTATAACTACCTCTATTGCAACTCAAAAATACTGTATTCTAAGTGTTTATCACTATCACAAGCAAAATAAGTTACCTTTGAAATTAGGTTAACCTTGGATACTCCACTCAAACAAAAATGTGTTCAAGATAGGTATTGAATCCTGTTATTTTTGTTGGGTGATGTACACTAGTGAGGAGGAAACGTCAACAATTCCAACACTGAAGACTTGCCACAAACCTTCATCTGATCCAATAGGGACGTTTCTTCTCTTTTGAAGAGTTTCATCTCTTTTATTCTTCCGCAATTCAACCGTAACTTCTGTTCTTCTTCTTCTCATTTCCTGAAAGAATGCAAAAATTAGTAACTTCAAAGATAATTTTCTAACAAAACCATTTAAGAGCATGGAAATAATTCAGACATAAGATTTCTGAAACTAAAAATTCATCCAAAATACAAAATTAATAAATTATGAAATTTTTGGCATTAGCAAATCATTTGTCAAATTTAGTGCAGACTTCAAGCTCCACAACATGAAAATAAGCATTCCCTCCCTGAAACTAGAGATTCACTTTGCTGATGCTCACTTCCAGTATCCATTTGAATTGAGCTGAGCGAATTACACAAAAAACTCATTTCCAATTCAAAATTAAAAACATGATAACAGTTATACCGCAGGTTGGAATTCTAGGAAAGTATAATGCAGAACTGAACTTGGAATTAACTTATTTTAAATCACTAGTATGAACAAGTATTTTGGGATAACATAAATGTCATATCATTTAAAAATGACAACTTTTTCTTTGAATACTAACTAAATAATACAAAATTTGATCAACAAAAAGGATAATTTTCCAAAATATATAAACTTGACACTGGATATGGAGAGTAAGCACATAACCATGAAATAATAAAAACATTTAAGAAAACAAGTATGAAGAAGCATGCAAAACAAGAGAGCATCAAGCATAAAAGAATAAAGGACAATTATACATGTTCAGGTCAAAACCAAAATAAATCTTTAGACTACAATAGACCTGCCAGTATGAATTACTTACATCTTGATCTTTTCCTTTATTCTTGAACACCCCCATTCTGGTCTTGTTTGGATCTTCCTTTAATCTCTCCATGGTTGTTAATGTGTTACTACAAGGCTAGACTTCTTCATAGCCTGTCCTCCACAGACTATATGGCAGATACAATATTGTTTCCCTTGTGCACTTTAGTTGGGCTGACACTCAGTAGGAACCTGGAATAACACTGCAGGATTAAGTTGATTATTATTGATTATTAGTTAGTTTAAGCCTCCCTATCCTCAACAAATGCAATCCCAAGAAAGGAAGGAAGTAGGCACCATTTAGTATGAAGTTAAGGGAACACGGAATCTATGCAGTAAAGGCATAGAAACAGTAAGATGAGAAAGAAATTCATAAAACAAGAAAAAAGTTGAAGAAGAAAGTAGTAGGTGCTGAAAAAACAGGACAGCAGTGAACCGAAAACAGATGGTCTGTAACAAAACAAAAACCTATGTTATTTTCACATAAAAAACCTACCTAACCCTTAGCTTGGGCCCTCACATTGTCCCCCTAGGAGTGCTAATTCCCATAGATACAATAGGTCAATCCCCCTGAGGGGTGCAGGATTAAGTCAAGTAAAAACATCTTTTGGTAGCCTCATATAAGAAGTAAACACAAGTTAATCTAGCTTGTATTAGTTCCTCTATGCCTCATTCTAAAACAAAATCAAAATTAAGAATGAAAGTGTAATCAATTTTTTAACAATTTGGAGTGTTTAACTTCTACAGAATCAACTGCAATCTATCCGTGATTTTCAAGATACAAACAGGAATGAAAAGAAAAGAGTATAACAGTGCTGTAGTGTCAAATACCTAATAATCTATTGGGACTAATGGAACTTACAAAATGGTAAGTTCCATTTCTGTGGTCTTGAAAATATAACTGATCCTATTCATGTTTCAAAAGAGCAAAGCATTGATCAGATCCAAATATAGATGCGCTGACTTTCAAAGCAAACATAATTGAAAACACCATCACAAAAGTGCTTTGTATGTCATTTCCTTAAGAATGATAGCATAAATACAATTACAATGTTACAAATAGGCTCAGTTGCAATTGCTGGGAATGGATTTTAAAAATATACAGGATTTGAAATAAGTTTATGCTCGTCTTAACACTGCATTCTGCTATGAATAGGCAAATGTTTATTTATGCAGACTTATTCATGCAACATAAATTTAGCTTTAAATTACTAGAACACTAAAGACTAAGATGCAGCAGTCACTCAATCTATAAGTAAAACATAACAGTTTGCTTAATAATTGTGACTTTGAGGGTTGGAGACATCTTGATGAGTTCAGAAAAATGTCCTGCATACCACTTTCAGTTTACTCTCTCTCAAAATATCAAAAATATTCTGCATGTCATGTCCATCCAGTCCCTCTCCATCAGTTGACTCAGTTTAGCAAGTCAACCCATTCCAGCAAGTCCACAAAGTCCATTTAGTGCAGCAAGTCCATTTAGTGCAGCAAGTCCATTTAGTGCAGCAAGTCCATTTAGTGCAGCAAGTCCATTTAGTGCAGCAAGTCCATTTAGTGCAGCAAGTCCATCCAGTGCAGCAAGTCCATCCAGTGCAGCAAGTCCATCCAGTGCAGCAAGTCCATCCAGTGCAGCAAGTCCATCCAGTGCAGCAAGTCCATCCAGTGCAGCAAGTCCATCCAGTGCAGCAAGTCCATCCAGTGCAGCAAGTCCATCCAGTGCAGCAAGCCCATCCAGTGCAGCAAGCCCATCCAGTGCAGCAAGCCTATCCAGTGCAGCAAGCCCATCCAGTGCAGCAAGCCCATCCAGTGCAGCAAGCCCATCCAGTGCAGCAAGCCCATCCAGTGCAGCAAGTCCATCCAGTGCAGCAAGTCCATCCAGTGCAGCAAGTCCATCCAGTGCAGCAAGTCTGTCCAGTGCAGCAAGTCCATCCAGGGCAGCAAGTCCATCCAGGGCAGCAAGTCCATCCAGGGCAGCAAGTCCAACCAGGACAACAAGTCCATCCAGTGCAGCAAGCCCAACCAGTGCAGCAAGCCCATCCAGTGCAGCAAGCCCATCCAGTGCAGCAAGCCCATCCAGTGCAGCAAGCCCATCCAGTGCAGCAAGCCCATCCAGTGCAGCAAGCGCATCCAGTGCAGCAAGCCCATCCAGTGCAGCAAGCCCATCCAGTGCAGCAAGCCCATCAGTACACACAGTATAGCAAGTCCACCCAGCTCAGTGAGTCAACTGAGCATAGTCAAGTAACCCAATTTAGCATAGATACAAAAATCACAGATAAATTCAAGTAGGTATTTCATAGAATGATTTTGTAACCTGAAAACCCTCTATGTCCCAAAAATAGTTGGGTATTTACTACAGCATTTTTCTAGAAAAAACTGCTCCAAATTTTCAATACTTGCAATAAATATTCTATACCAAAAAGCAGTCATGCTCAAATTAAGCTCAGCTGTCATTGTTTGCAGTCCATTTTTCTTGACAGCTGTACAACTAATTTGCATACTTAAACCCATATTTCTTACCTCAAATGATAAATTAAACTAAAAATAGTATTTCTAGAAGTTACACTGTAGCAATAGCAATGCTAGATATATTAAATTAATTTGAATGGGTCTATGCTTTTAAAGATTTACTTGCCATGTAAATAGCCTAATGACCTAACCTATTTAGCAGTCTTCTAGTAATATTTTATTTTACAAAAAAAAATTAACAGGATTAGCTTGCATGATTATAACTTTTTGAAGTAGGATTCAAATAGAGGCTCTACCAATAATATTCACATATGACAACTCTAAAAAATTAAATTAAAACAATAAAAAAAATGTGTCACACCATGCTGGATATTTACATAATATTCTCATGCAATAAATAAAAAAATATATTTCATTGTTAGTATCATAGCATGTGATAATAAACAAATTATCAAAATTTCATTGATAATCAATTGGCTCTCTAAGCACTAAAAAATAATTGATTTTGTTATCTATATAATTTTTGACCATTTAAATTTTTTACTTGCAAAGACTGTACCAGGGATACCATGAAAATACACACTGGCTGCTGAAAGGGTTCTAAAATTAGTTGAACATATCTCAACAGTTTTAGAAAATAAATACTTTATGCTTTATTCCTGGCATCATTTTGATCATTTTATTGGGTACTGTGCATCCTAAAAAAATTGCGAGGGGAAATGTCTGATAAATTTCCAAACAACATGAACTTAAACTAATCCTATCCTGGCTCGTTGGTGTTACGTTTACTTCAAATGAACCGCAGAAACATAAGTGTAAATAATCCAACAATCTTCTTTGAACATCAAACTGGCAATTGCCTTTTCAGCAGTATTTTATGGTTAATAAAACAAAATTTATTTCAGGAAAGTGCACAAATAACCAGTTTTTATCTTTGTTAAAGTTTTGAGTCCAGGTTTTGAACAGGTTTCCAGTTTTGAAGTTTTGAACAGGTTTCCATGATGCTCCACAGCTAAACGAGTGTTCCTATCCAATCTCAGCTGAGTCTTTGTCAAAGAAAGATTTGTCCCTGATGAATTTCATATTCTTCCATCATTCGCAGGTTATTTATATTCATGGTTATTAGAAATATTACTTATATTTCAACATTAACGACAAAGTTTCAACCCGTTACTCGTCAAGGCCCAATTTGTTGCGGACAGAGTGGTGATTGCGGACACCAAGAAAAGTCCCCTCTGTGAAATTTGGACACACTGGGAGGTTCACTCGTGAAGAAATCACGCATATTACCCCAATTAATAGCAATGTTTGTGACCTGATGGAGCTCCTTAGTTAGGTCATTGAGCGTTTCGTCAGTTTTTTGGATAATATTTACGACTTTCGTGAATTTTGATAAATATTTTAGTGTTTCGTGCGCAACATGATTTCTCGAAAAATATAATTCATCAATTAAATAACAAGTGTCATTGATCTTACATTCAGGTGTAAATTATGCAAACATTTTAAGACAAAACCATAAGTCATTTAAACTTCAAAATTTACGAATGTGGCTTTAAACAAAGTTAAGCGTGGCTTTTTTGTAGCATATCGCTACAAAGCGTAAGAATTATAAATTTTCCCTTTCGCACCTAAATAAATTAATTATTAGCATTAAAAATCTTACTCTAATTTATTATTAATTATTTTCTACTTCTAATTCGTAATCATAGAAGTTTGTGTGTAAATACTTGAGAGATCAAATAATCAATCGACATTTCGAGTTTTAAAGCAGCCCGATTTGGCAACATCCAAGCGCGTCACTTGAACTGAGCGTTACTCACTCTGTCTTGTGGCTTGTTAGCGTGCGAACATCATCTCGTAAGTGCAAGTGAAATTTAGGGTTAGAATAGAAAAGAAACCGGGTAAAGTATATTGTGCCATGTGTTTTTCGCGTGTACTGTGTTTAAACGTAAAGATCTGCTCAGTGTCGATAGCTAGGGATAAACTCTAAAGTAGCGTAAGATTCTTAGACTAGCATGTGTTGTCTAGAGTGCTCAATCGGCGATATAGAGTGAGTATTGCGTGTCATTTCCAAATTCACGTGTTGAGACTTCATACTAGATATTCAGCTAACGTCCTTGCTTTTCTTCATTACTGCAAGTAAATATTGCGGTTGTCTGTATCATATCGAGAATTATTCATAAACTGACTCGTGAACGAACGCGGCTAAATTGCCGGCGTTCTTTGTTGATAGTGTGTCTTTGTGTTCCAAAGGGCGGAGCATACACTGCCCTCTCCTGTCACTACTCTGGACTATAATTGCACTATAAGCATGTGTTATAATAGTAATTTCTTTTTTTTACAAACATACTTGCAGTAATTTTCTTAGATATGTTCCAACGTGAAATAATAATTAAAAATGGCTCTTAATAATCTCGTATGTTTATAAATTACGAAGATTATTCAGGTCGATGCTTGCTGAAGTTTTGAGTTTCAATTTTTATAGTTCATACGCCTTGAACCTTGCGTTTAATCGCACTTATTTCAATTCAAATAATTTCAATAAAAATTTAATTCGATTCTGTTCATTCTTGTGACAAAAATACCCACTACCATTTGCCTTTTCGTGAGTGCGTACACATTATGCCGGCGGCTTGGCGAATGCCGACGTGTAGAGCCGCCGGGTAAATCGCCGCACTGATTTTTATGTTTTCCTCTTGCGCATAATTCCTGTCTGTGCAAGCCAAAACGTTTAGTGTTCCTTTCTTTTATTGTGGAGATTATTCCATAATTTTTTTAGTATTGCAAATGATATTTATCAGTGATTTTCAGTAGGATTTATATCAATGAAACCTTAGAATTTTTCTCTGTTATTTCTTGTACAGTTATAGAGATGTTCTAGAGTACTGAAAGAAGCATTAATTCTCTTTCTATGAAATTCTTAATTGCTGGAATGCTTTTCTTTTGCTTCATGAACCATGTCTTGTTAAGTCATGTGTTTTCCATGGTTCCAAGGATTTGATCCCCGATTATGCTCTTAGATAATCACTAAAAGTATTACTAAAAATTCTTAAATTTTATGCCTTGTATTTAAAAGCAAGAGCAGCTGTATAAGAGTTTCTTAATTGATTCTGTCCTATCTCTCTACTTTTGAGCTTGACGAGAAAGAGAACAAATGAAATTAACTAGAGTCAAATCTGTAGGATTTCTCGAATTCTGCCGTGTGGGAGTTTTTATTAATTGCAATGATGTGGGACTGTCAGTGGTGGAGATTTCCTTGATGTCTCTTTGGACTGTTCATCCAGCTATTGGACTCTTTGCAGGACTTCAACGTCATCGCCACACACCACTCGCAACAGCCTCCCCTTGGGCCTTGTTTTGCCTAAAACTTAAACTTAAAACTGGCCGGAACTGGCCCGACCTTAACTGGACGTGACTTAACCAGAATTTACCTGGCTTTGGGCCTCATTTTTGGTTTAGCTTGTTTGGGCTTTAATGCTACTAATGCTACTTAACTCACCTAAGAATTGCCTCAAACTTGAGCCGCCCTGCCTGGCCTCAACTCACTCAAAATCGATCACTCCCAACGTCACGTTTTCCTCAAAGTCGACATATTGGCCCCCTTACATCATTTGCAAACCACACACACACCCACACGGTCGACTCCAGCACTTCTCCGGGAGCCTCCCGACTGCCCGGACTGCAAACCCTCTTCAACCAAGTTCATCGGTGGTTCAAGACTTGGCGGTCCTCTCCGGTTTCCTTCCAATATATACCCCAAAAGCTGAGTCAAAAGTACCTCATTATCCTTCTCACGATTTTCTCTCAGATACTTGTCGAGGTTTGTTAGGACTGGCTATACCCCTCGGCCAGTACCAAACACTGGTGACCCCAGAGTGACCCCCAGTTAAAATAACCCCAAAACTTTCTTTAAAAACTTAAAAACTATTCAACTCGATAAGTGTTTGAGAAGTTGTGAGAGAGGTTAATTCTGGTATATCATTGTAGTGATAAATTTCCCATGTCGTAGTCTTTGAGAATTTCTTAGATTTACCGTGTTAATGGTGATTCTCTGAGCAGCTCTAACAAAATTTTTTTTTTCTTTAAGCGTTATCCTGTACTTGTTTGTTTTATGTGCCTCAGTAGGTAGGAAAAATATATTTTTTTTCCTATTTCTGTGCTTACGTTTATTACGTTTATTCTGACTACCGTAAAAATTCGCGATTCCATTCTCTCTTTCCCTCCGTTTCTTCCACGTTATTGATCGATTGAGTTGGTAGAAAAATAATTTTTTCTCACCTGCTTTATTTTTGTGCCTACGCTAATTGCCGCATACCGCATAAAATTTTTTTTCTCGTTTCCAATTTCATATTTCCTTTCCTTCTGTTTCAACTTAATTTGAATGATTGTGTAGGTAAAGAAATAACGCAAACCTTTGCCACGCAAATTCCAAGTCATAGGCGTTGATTGCGCAAATTGAAAGAAAGCTGCTAGCATGACTGAATCAGATAATGAAGATCGAGCCCCCACAAAACCCATTAGGCTCCCCCCTTTCATTCCGGAGGACGCTCATACCTGGTTTCAACAGGTTGAGGCCATGTTTCGGTATCATAAAGTAACTGATAACACCGATCAATTCTACGCCCTTGTTTCCGCAGCCCCGACAAAATTGTTAAACGATTCAAATCAATTGCTCGAAAGCCCTCCCGCCTTTGATCCGTACGGCACCTTGAAAAGAAAGATTCTGCAGAAGTTGCAGATGTCCGATGCGGACAAATTTAGGTCTCTTGTAGACGCCTCAGCAATTCCATCTGTCTCTAGCTCTTTCTCTCCCACTTCGCTAGTCAAAGAGCTGCGAAAACTCGCTACGGGTGTTGCCGTAGCTGAGGGATTTCTGAAGCAAGTTTTCATGACTAAGCTTACTCATAATGTGCGCCCATTTCTATCGCTAGCAGGCCCTGATCAAACGTTGGAAAAGCTCGAGGAGTCCACTGAGACGGTGATGCGCAACATTAATTTGTCAGAAGCACCGCAAGTTGCTTCCCTGAATGCAGCTGCTGCGAATTTTAGCCCCGCAAATACCCAGAATCAATCCTCAGCCACAATAGATAAGATGCAGCAAGACATCGCTGAGATAAAGCAAGCTTTACAGAATTGCCAGTTAGGTCAGAGTGGTCAGAGCGTAGCTCACATTCAGCAAGGCCCAGGGAGATTCCAAAGCCACCAAAACGCCTACGACTATCCCTATGACTATCCCTCAAACTATCATCCTTTTCCTCCTCCTCAACGCTTTGATAGAGGTAGATCCTATGATAGGTCAAATCAAGACCGCCGCTTCAGGTCGCGCTCTCGTGATGCTAGTAGCAATTTATGCTGGTACCACACAAAGCATGGTGACCAAGCACGAAAGTGCGGGTCCCGCTTTTGCCCTCGCTATACCGAAATGACCTCGGGAAACGCCAACAGCGACGCATAGTAGCGAGTACTGCGTTGCCTCATTCCCAGACCACTCGCCTTTTGAACATTACCGATCCCACTACCAAGTATCGATTTCTCATCGATACTGGCTCCAGTGTGTCAATTATCCCAGCCACGGTGAAAGACAAAAACAACCCATTGTTGGCGACATAACGCGCCGCAAACGGCACGCCAATTCCTTGTTACGGTGAAAGAGTATTAGAGTGCAGTCTGGGATTGAGGCGAAACTTTCGTTTCACCTTCCTCATCGTGGAAGTCCAAGAGCCTATCATTGGCGCGGATTTCTTAGCCAAGTTTGGCATACTTGTAGATGTTAAAAACCGTAGAATTAGGGACGAGGAGACACAGATCTCAATTCCCGCTTGCGGCATAACTAGAGCTAAAGTCTTGCATTCTTTCTCTATCGCCTTAAAGGAAGAGTGCATGTTTGAGCAATTACTAAAAGATTTTCCTGCATTGACAAATTCTAACTTAGTTTCTACAAAAATGCAGACCAGCACAAAGCACTTCATAGAGACGCAAGGTCCGCCGGTCTACTCCCGTGCAAGGCGATTGCCGCCTGATCGATTGGCGTTAGCCTAGAAAGAATTTGCGCGCATGCAAGAAAATGGCATTATCCGCAGTTCCAAAAGTCCTTGGGCTAGCCCTCTTTTGCTAGTACCCAAGGCTAACGGTGAATTCAGACCTTGCGGGGATTTCCGCAGGTTGAATGCCGTTACTTTACCTGATCGCTACCCTATTCCTTACTTGCATGATTTCAGTGCAAATTTAGAGGGAGCTCAAATTTTCTCAAAGATAGACCTTCAGCACGCCTTTCATCAAATTCCACTTGATGAGAGTGCTATACCTAAGACCGCGGTAATCACTCCGTTTGGTCTCTTTGAGTTCCTCAAAATGCCATACGGCTTGAGGAACGCTCCTCAGACGTTCCAAAGGCACATGGCTGAAATTTTCTCTGACCTCACTTTCGCCTATGTCTATCTAGACGACATCCTAGTGGCATCCACAACCCCGGAGTTGCACAAAGACCACCTTAGGGTCGTTTTTCAAAGATTGTCCGACAATGGACTCCTCGTAAATCCTGCAAAATGTGAGCTCGGAAAGTCATCACTGATTTATCTAGGTCACGAAATCTCTAGCCTAGGTCTAAAACCTTTGCCTTCCAAAGTAGAAGTGATCAAAAACTTTCCTCTTCCACAGACCCAGAAGGAACTAAGAAGGTTCCTAGGTTCTGTCAACTTCTATCATTGTTTCATACGCAACTGTGCTCAAACTTTAGCGCCCTTGTCTGACTTGCTCGAACCGAAACGAAAAGGCAAATCTATTGAGGTAAAATGGACAGAAGAAGCGCGCAAAGCTTTTGAGACAATCAAGCACAAGTTAGCTTCCGCGACTGAATTATCCTACCCTATTGCTAATGCTGATTTTAGCCTCGTCGTTGACGCATCCAGTACCGCCGTAGGTGCTGTGTTGCAACAACAAGTAGGTACTAACATCTCTCCTCTTGCCTTCTTTTCCAAAAAGCTGTCGCCCACTGAGCGTGCTTATAGCGCGTTCGGTAGGGAACTTCTTGCTATCTATCTGTCTGTGAGACACTTTCGCTATGCTCTAGAGGCAAGGGAGTTTGTGATCTACACAGATCACAAACCTCTGACCTCAGCGATCAAGATGCCTTCTGAGCGGCATTCGCCAAGAGAAGCTCGACACCTGTCATATATTAGCCAATTTACCACTGACATCCGTTTCATAAAAGGGTTGGACAATACTGTCGCTGATTGTTTATCTCGCATAAATACTGTCCAAACCAGTGGTGAAATCACTTTCGGCAATATTTCCAAGGCTCAGAAGGAGGATCCTGAACTTCAGGACCTTCTCAAACCTTCTAACACTTCCTCTCTGAAATTGACCTTGGTTGACGGCGTGTACCGTGATGCTGAGCGACTTTCTCGTTTGTATCTTCCTGCGACTCTCCGCAGAGTAGCTGTTCTCCACTATCATTCCTTCTCTCATCCAGGTATTAACCGTACATTGCGTTTGATTTCTGATCGTTACGTCTGGCCAGCGATGCGTAAGGAGGTCAAGCAAATTGTGCAAAATTGCCATGCATGTCAGAGTAGTAAAGTGGTGAAACATAATCGTGCAGCGCTGCAGAGTTGTGCATTCACAGGTCACAAGTTCGACTCGGTACACCTAGATTTGGTGGGTCCTTTGCCTTTATCGCGCGGTCATTCTTATTTGTTGACCACCATAGATAGGTTCACACGTTGGGTCGAGGCTGTTCCTCTTCCTGATACCCAAACCGAGACTGTAGCGCGCGCTTTCATGTCCAACTGGATCTCTAGATTTGGTGTTCCCTTAAGTGTCACACATGACCGGGGATCACAATTCACCTCCAAATTCTGGAGTGAGCTTAGCACTGCTTTAGGGTGTGAAAACGTAAACACCACTGCTTATCATCCACAGTCAAATGGACTTATTGAGAGAGTCCACAGAGATTTAAAGTCGGCATTACGTTGCCTAAACTGCAGCAATGATTGGACTGACAGACTTCCAGTAGTACTACTTAGCATCCGAAATTTACATAGACAAGATCAGCAATGCACAGCGGCGGAAATGCTATATGGTCAGACACTTCGTCTCCCCGGCGACATTGTTGACCCAAAACCTTTGCCTGAATTTTCATCCGCTGACCGTTCCGCATATGTAACCTGTCTCAAAGATTGCATGCGCCAGATCAAGTATGTGGCTCCGCGAATGCCTCAGACTGAGGACAAACTGGATCCTGCTTTGCAGGACTGCACACATGTGTACGTCCGAAACGACGCCATCAAACCTACACTCACGCGTCCTTATGATGGCCCATTCAAAATACTCAAACGCACGCCCAAATACTTCATCCTTGAAAGATCGGGTTCACGCGACCCTGTGAGCATTGATCGATTAAAAGTCGCGTACACTTCCGATCATAGTGTAACTTCTAACCCATCATTCTCTCCACAGAGTTCTCTTTCCACTGAGACTCGATCATATCTACCATCTCAGCTTCCTCAGTTGGCTGCCTTGCTGCCTAGTCAACTTGAGTGTAATCCTTTCTATGTGCCTGTACATTCAAACCCTATCTCTAAGCCTGTCGTAGATTCTAATTCTAGCCCTCTTACTGAAACAGCGACAAGTCTGGATAGACCAGACGAGTCCGCTGCAGTAACTCGTGTTCCTAGAACTCTTGCCGATCTACATTTGCAGACCCGATTGGTGAAACTTCCCCGCGTAGTAAGATTTTCTGACCGCCAAACCCGGCACGGTCGCGTTGTCAAAACTCCTTCCCGCTAATGATTGCAGCGGGTGGACCTTTCGGTCTGCGCCTTGGGGGGTAATGTAGCATATCGCTACAAAGCGTAAGAATTATAAATTTTCCCTTTCGCACCTAAATAAATTAATTATTAGCATTAAAAATCTTACTCTAATTTATTATTAATTATTTTCTACTTCTAATTCGTAATCATGGAAGTTTGTGTGTAAATACTTGAGAGATCAAATAATCAATCGACATTTCGAGTTTTAAAGCAGCCCGATTTGGCAACATCCAAGCGCGTCACTTGAACTGAGCGTTACTCACTCTGTCTTGTGGCTTGTTAGCGTGCGAACATCATCTCGTAAGTGCAAGTGAAATTTAGGGTTAGAATAGAAAAGAAACCGGGTAAAGTATATTGTGCCATGTGTTTTTCGCGTGTACTGTGTTTAAACGTAAAGATCTGCTCAGTGTCGGGAGCTAGGGATAAACTCTAAAGTAGCGTAAGATTCTTAGACTAGCATGTGTTGTCTAGAGTGCTCACTCGGCGATATAGAGTGAATATTGCGTGTCATTTCCAAATTCACGTGTTGAGACTTCATACTAGATATTCAGCTAACGTCCTTGCTTTTCTTCATTACTGCAAGTAAATATTGCGGTTGTCTGTATCATATCGAGAATTATTCATAAACTGACTCGTGAACGAACGCGGCTAAATTGCCGGCGTTCTTTGTTGATAGTGTGTCTTTGTGTTCCAAAGGGCGGAGCATACACTGCCGTCTCCTGTCACTACTCTGGACTATAATTGCACTATAAGCATGTGTTATAATAGTAATTTCTTTTTTTTACAAACATACTTGCAGTAGTTTTCTTAGATATGTTCCAACGTGAAATAATAATTAAAAATGGCTCTTAATAATCTCGTATGTTTATAAATTACGAAGATTATTCAGGTCGATGCTTGCTGAAGTTTTGAGTTTCAATTTTTATAGTTCATACGCCTTGAACCTTGCGTTTAATCGCACTTATTTCAATTCAAATAATTTCAATAAAAATTTAATTCCATTCTGTTCATTCTTGTGACAAAAATACCCACTACCATTTGCCTTTTCGTGAGTGCGTACACATTATGCCGGCGGCTTGGCGAATGCCGACGTGTAGAGCCGCCGGATAAATCGCCGCACTGATTTATATGTTTTCCTCTTGCGCATAATTCCTGTCTGTGCAAGCCAAAACGTTTAGTGTTCCTTTCTTTTATTGTGGAGATTATTCCATAATTTTTTTAGTATTGCAAATGATATTTATCAGTGATTTTCAGTAGGATTTATATCAATGAAACCTTAGAATTTTTCTCTGTTATTTCTTGTACAGTTATAGAGATGTTCTAGAGTACTGAAAGAAGCATTAATTCTCTTTCTATGAAATTCTTAATTGCTGGAATGCTTTTCTTTTGCTTCATGAACCATGTCTTGTTAAGTCATGTGTTTTCCATGGTTCCAAGGATTTGATCCCCGATTATGCTCTTAGATAATCACTAAAAGTATTACTAAAAATTCTTAAATTTTATGCCTTGTATTTAAAAGCAAGAGCAGCTGTATAAGAGTTTCTTAATTGATTCTGTCCTATCTCTCTACTTTTGAGCTTGACGAGAAAGAGAACAAATGAAATTAACTAGAGTCAACTCTGTAGGATTTCTCGAATTCTGCCGTGTGGGAGTTTTTATTAATTGCAATGATGTGGGACTGTCAGTGGTGGAGATTTCCTTGATGTCTCTTTGGACTGTTCATCCAGCTATTGGACTCTTTGCAGGACTTCAACGTCATCGCCACACACCACTCGCAACAGCCTCCCCTTGGGCCTTGTTTTGCCTAAAACTTAAACTTAAAACTGGCCGGAACTGGCCCGACCTTAACTGGACGTGACTTAACCAGAATTTACCTGGCTTTGGGCCTCATTTTTGGTTTAGCTTGTTTGGGCTTTAATGCTACTTAACTCACCTAAGAATTGCCTCAAACTTGAGCCGCCCTGCCTGGCCTCAACTCACTCAAAATCGATCACTCCCAACGTCACGTTTTCCTCAAAGTCGACATATTGGCCCCCTTACATCATTTGCAAACCACACACACACCCACACGGTCGACTCCAGCACTTCTCCGGGAGCCTCCCGACTGCCCGGACTGCAAACCCTCTTCAACCAAGTTCATCGGTGGTTCAAGACTTGGCGGTCCTCTCCGGTTTCCTTCCAATATATACCCCAAAAGCTGAGTCAAAAGTACCTCATTATCCTTCTCACGATTTTCTCTCAGATACTTGTCGAGGTTTGTTAGGACTGGCTATACCCCTCGGCCAGTACCAAACATTTTTAATCAAACGCGAGATGCATTTAGACCGGTGAAATTATTATTTTTTTCCTCAAGTCTTTTTGTTTGGGCGAGAATAAAGCATCATACTAAGGGCAAGAAAAACCCTTGTTCGATACTACGATATTTTCCTTTGCAGTCAAAAGAAACTCCTTTGATAATAATAGAAGACGAAGAACACAAGCAAAACGGAAAACGCTTTAGTGCAAACTTTTCGATTGGTTGAGTTTGCACTTCAAATACTCATTCTCTTATGGGCTAAGAGGAGGAAAATTATTCTACAACGCGGTTGTAATAATGCTTTAACCAAATCTGAAGCAGCATTGTACACAGAATTTCAGAAATATATTATTTTTTTATTTGATTATTTTCAAACATTCGTGCCCTGGTAGATCACTTATTATACAATAGCCAATACTCAAAAGCAAAGTGTTACCATAGTAATTTTTTCCCTGTATGTTTTGCTTCTCGCCTCTTTCATTTGCGCAGTATCACGATTAAACTACCGCTAAGTTAGAATTAAGACGAGTGATAGCCAAAAAGGCCTAAACGATGAAAGTACTTGGATTATTTGAGTTTGAAGCTATAACTTGTGGTGCAGTTAATCTCCGCAATTGTTTGTAGCCGTGTTTCCTGAGTCACGAAAACCTAAAGGTGACTTCTACCAGACACAGTTCCCAAGGTTTAAAAAGTGTACTCTTGGACTTTACCAGTATGAGACCTCAGTTGATGACTAGTTTTCGTGTTCAGGGGACTAGGAGCAGTGATTATGCGGGCTTCGTTGATGACTCAGGATTTTCAAGACGAGCGTTGGATGCAGAAGGGATATGGAAGATTGTGTTGCAGCACATTTCATGTTGCATAGAAGATGTATTTGTTGACACAATAGGGCCAAAAGGGAAATGACGAGTTATCATCTCCAGCAAAATGGGATGAAGCAAAAAAGCGCATATCAAAAAGCGCCAGTGAATGAACAAGTGTTAAGAACGCCTGTATAAGAAGAACTTTAGCCCGAGCAGTTGAAACTTGAAAGTGAGGGCCGACTGTGTCGGGGCCTTTGTAACGGCCTACAATTCTCTCCTCAATACTCACAGTGTTTACACATAGAATTCAGCGCCTGTGTACCATAAATGTCCAATGACCACTCAGGATCCACCAACCCTTGTCACAAGCTATCATTGGACTGCATTACTGGGCTAACCAATATGTCAAAAACCACCCTCAGGCATGGTGGGTCAAGGAATTGCATTCAAGGGGTTTCATTCTAGACTCATCACACTTTTTCTCTTCCCGCTCTCACTCTGACGTCCTATTCAACAGTCTATAGACCTCAGGCTCAGAACGATCGGCACTCTGCCTCACTGCATCTAGGCCACACTAACGGCTCGCCCTGCAGTTCTGAGCATGGCGAGCGCTCTCTTTTCATGACATGCATGGCACGGTCAGAGGCAACTCTTTTGACTCGCGCAACACAAATTCTCGTAACATGAATTCTTACAACATGAATTCTCGTAAACTATCCTAGAAAGAAAGAAAAAAAAAGTAAACCATCTCTTCCAAGCCGTTACAGGCAGGTATCGTTAACTCTAACCTCGACCTTAACAGTCGCGTTGAGAAAACACTATTTGAGTGATCGAGTTTCTGCTACAGTTCACCTCAAAAACTTTTCCCTAGTCGTTTATGTTTTGTTTTACAACCACTTTCAAAACTTTAATACACTGTAACATTACGATCAACTCCATTAAAAATTAGGTGATCGAATTTCATTTGTTTATAACATTATCGAGTAGGAGTAACTTGTGATTAACTCATGAAGCCTTTCAAAGAAAGTATTCTTACGAGTAAATTCTGAGGAACCCTTTTTTTTATTAATTGCTGCTCAGCATCTCCATGCAAGTTTTTATGATAATCGGATGAAACTTCATCATAATTGGTTGAGAGGAATAATAAAAGAAACAATGACTTTCAATATATTTATGTAACAATTATTAACAGTCAATATTAATATGTACATGACAAGAAATATTGAGATGCTGAGCATAAAAACATGGTTAGCGACGCTCGAACAAGTACCGCGCTCCCACGACGAGAGAAAAGACTACGCAGGGTACGGACCAAGGAATTGGTACGGACCGCTACGCTATCGTACAAGTCGAAGTTATATTTTATAGCCCCAGAGTAGAGTTTGAGGAACAATATTAGTACGAAAGAATATTGAATGAATCAATATATCATGAAATTAAAATAGCCTTATCACGCTGCCTTGTAATGTATACTGGTAAAAAATTTCGCCTGCATTTCGCTGTATGTATAGAGCTAATACATGATTTTTCACAGATAAATTAATATAACCATGAAGCGAATGCATCAAATTCTAGTGAAAAAATTTCACATTAAAAATAGAAATCAATAACACGCCTATCAGCAGCGAGGGTCAACATTTAGTCCCAGTTTGTAATCTTGAACATTCTATTTACTCAGCAGTGGCACAGAACCTTCAGCGTTAATAAAACTCAGAACATGTTTGTTAATTTTAAATTACAAACAATTATGACCGTAAGAAACAGGACCCGATATGATAATTAAGAGTCAACATTGGCATAGATAAAGGAGACAGTTTTGACACTTGTATAATGGAAGTGAACCATTGAACGCGAATGTCATATCGCTATACGAAGAAGTAGTTGCACTGGAACGGTAATTAGACGAAGAAATAGTTTGATAGCCACACTAACTGTCTACTTAGAAATTTGTTAAATACCTCGATAGAAAATAATTGTGCGTAAACGCGTAAGCGCTGGATAGTGAAAAAATTAAAATTGATATTCAATAGGAGAAAATATGAACGATAAAGTTGGTTCGCTAGATGAGAAGCATGCATTTTACGTAACCGGTGCTGTAGAAGACACTAACAAAGAGGTAATTTAGTGTTAATATGAGCTATTAAATGAAGTCAAGAGTGGTAAAAATCTACGCACAAGGTGCGTAAAAACTGTAAGATATGAAAGAAGTTCATGAAGCAAAATATAAGTTGAAGAAGAAAGTGGTAGGTGCTGAAAAACAGGACAGCAGCGGACCGAAAAAGGTGGTCCTTAACGTAACAAAATTTTTTATTTCGACAACAAATAATCTACCTCTCAGCTCGGGCCCTCACACATTGTCCCCCTGGGAGCGCTAATTCCCATAGATACAATAGTTGTACCCCCCTGAGGGGGAATGCAAATTACTGGATTCAAAAATTGTGTAGCTAACAAACATTGAATTCAATTTAGGAAAAATGAGATGCACTCTGTTAAAAAAAGTTATTCAGCAATATTTCAGCCAAAGAGCATACAACAATTGGAAATAGAAGGAATGACATAAGCAGTTTTTTTCTAGGCAGTGGTGAACTTGGGCAGACCGAAAACTGCATCAGAGAGCACATTCCTACCATTGAAATAGACCATGATATAAGAGGCTTTGCGTTCATAATTAATAAATTGCAAAAATGGTAGAAATAGAATTATTTTTGACTCTACAAAAGTACTGATTTTTTTTGCTCACACTCACCAAAAAACTCTTAATAAAATGAAGAACCTCTCCTCTGGGAGAGGAACATAGCTGAAAGATGTCACTCATGAGGATGCAGCGCACATTCAAGCCCGGCGAGGGTCGGATTGTCAATCAATTTATGTTTCTGTCTACTTAATACAACACGTGCTACAGTGGGGCCAAGTCAACTTAGAAGAACTTACGCTGTCTGCTGTACCCCTAAGACGACGTAATTGGTTTGAAAATCCGCCAACTGAGCCAAATGCTCTTATTGAAAGTGAAGATGAGAAATAGAAAGGTAAATAGATAAATAAGGTCATCACAAAACTTGAAACTGATGCATATAATATTGGACTTACGAACCTCAACTGAGAGTTGAATTGTGTTAATGTTATGAAGAAAATTAGGACAGAGCATGTAGGAATAAAAATGGTTGCTGAGCTTGATATATGATGAAAAAAGCGAACCTTACCTCAAGAATTTTTGAATTTAGAAAAGAAGTGATTTACATAGTACTTTTTCACATAAAAATGATAAAACAAGTCACCGTGTTTCATTGGACCACCAGAGTCTGAGCTATTATCCAGCAGAACAAAGCTCTAGCAATTTTGCTAATTTTTTATTTCTCGGTCAAGTAAACCTGAGGGTGCAGCAGCCCTTCACAGTATGTCAGTTGAGCACTAGTTAATTTTTCGTCGTTGCATCTATGATTTTAGCCGCCCAAATACATATAGTTTCTGCAATGGGCGGCAAAAATGGTAGATGTTCCTGCAAAAAGTTATACTTATAACGCAAGAGAATCTAATACGTCCCTGGGTCAGCAGAACAACTGACACTACAACGGCAAAACCACTTTGAGCGAGGCATTTATGTGTTGGAATTTCTCATTCGCTCTGCTTACATCGAATACGTGAAGTGGGTAGTGGTTCACGATAAGATGAAAGTAAAATGTATGTTGGACAGAACGGCTCATGCTGAATCTATTTGTAACACCTTTTAACTAGAACGAAATTCATTTATTGGCATTTTAGTGTCATGAACAGTCATTCGCAAAGTTCTGTGGTGCAGAAATTATGCAAGTGTTCATAAAAATCGAATACTTTCTTGAATACTTTACGGGCATTCATGACGCTACGGGCATCTTGAATACTTTGCAGGCATCTTGAATACTTTACGGGCATTTTGAATACTTTACGGGCATCTTGAATACTTTACGGGCATTCAAGAGGTTCGTTTATGAGAAAATCCAACTAGATTGTTTTTCTTACTCTCCGCTCAAAAGCTCGCGTTACAAAGCGTCAACGAAGCGTTGGGCACTGTCTCTTGAACACCTGCATAGCCTCCGCAGGCATTTAATTTTCACCTATAATCCTACAGTCGGAGAAAAAACAGTAATTATTTAAGCAAATGCCCATTTTCACCTAAAATCCTACAGTCGGGGATCAAAAACAGTTTTTATTTAAGCAAATGCTCATTAGTAATGCTAAATTTACGAAGGCAATAGCAAAGGCATCGTGGAAAAGGCAACTTACCCAAATAATGAGAAGGCATCAGTTGGTAAAAGACAACAAGATTGGTCGTAATATTTCAGAGATACAGTAATCATTTGAGGAGCAACAAGAGTTTCGCTACAATCACAGGACAGAATCGGTTTCACAGACGGTAAAAAAGGGAAGTGAAATATATTTTTGTACAGTAGCACACCCTTAAGAGTTCACTCACATCTCGCTGGACGATTGTTCAATTCATTCAGCAGGCAAAACGACAATCGTCAGCCAACACATTGAAGCGTTCCACATCAAGCTCAGTCAAAAGTTTACGGTGGCACTTTTCCTTAGTCTGACGAAAGTTCCTTCGCGTCGAAATCCTCGTCAAACTCGTTGGAAAACGAATTAGCGTCTTCCTTTTGGCTGTGCCTCCGCTCGTTTCCCTCTTGTCTATCCCCCAACAACTCTTCGACTCGGTTGGTGTCCTCACCAAGCTCATCTGGGGCGTCACTTATGTAATGTGGATCCATATCCGAATAGTCTGGACGGGATTCATTTTTCAGAGCTTCTGCAGACTCTTCCTGATGTCTTTTTCTGCCGATTGCAGGACATGAGGTGATCTAAAGTTAAAATCATCTTCGGAAATTATAAAAGTTTGAAAATATAAATAACTAATATAATCTTCATTTGATCATCCATGCTGTTAAAAATTGAAGGTTTTATAACAATCCATGAAACTAATTCAATTGTAATATCATCAGAGCCTACGTAAAGGCCCTCGCTAACAGACATATGCTTCATACATGATACATTTCTCATTTTATTGCAATACCGAGTCAGAAACAATAGATTCACTTAGGAACTTCTAAACGACTTTAAGAAAGCAATCACACCTCTGACAAAACATACACGATAGTTAAAATCAACAGCAAGTACGTACTAAAACAACAGATACGTGTACCGAGACACAAAAATGCTGCTCTTTACAAAAGCTGGAAGGTTGCACATGAGAATCAGCCATGCCTGCAAGGCACGTGGTGCGCGTGCGATTGTTCTTGAGACTGACGGCCATGCTGACGGCCTGTCTTGCGACCACGGTACCGTGGCTGCGACTTCGTGAGACTGGATGGCGAGACGGTGGGGAGAGACACAAAGTGTGCACGCGCGCTGAGTACGGCGCTCAAATTTAGAAGCAACAAATTTTTCACCGCTTATCAGCTGAACTTCGCTTCGAATTACCATCGGTCATAACATCATAGTTAGTATTTGTAATATCAAGCGTTAATCCTATGGCATCATTTAATAAAAGTAACAAAATGTTCACGGCTCAGCAGCTGTACTTCGCTTCGGATTTTCATCAATCATGATATTATAGTTTATATTTGTAACATCACGCATTAATCCTGTGAAATCAAGTATTAATCACTGATATCATGTGTGCTTTGATCAAGCAGGACTTCATATTTTGCCCAAATGCACCAGGTTAACGAGTGAACGCCCTTTTGTCGCTGTTTACAGCAATAAAGCTTCAGAGTTTTGACTCGAGGACAAACATGGCAGGTCCAACACAAGCACACAGAGACTATATAGAAATGAATGGTAAAAACTGCCCTCAATCTCACTGCAAAGCATGACCAGCACAGCTTCCGTTATTCCGGCGAGTAATGAAGTGAGAACATAACAGTAATGGAGTACTTGAAGTGATAAGACGCTTAACGATGGCTCACTGCCATTCTGCGGACCAGGCAGAGGCATCTCTTCGAAGTCAATGGAAAGGCGGAACGGGTGCTGAGACTTGCATGCTTTATTTCAATAGAAGAGAGTTGCACGTACATCAAAAGGACAATAACGTAACGTTTATCCATGCACTTGCAGACCGCTGTTATGATGCAGTATAAGAAAGAGAATATTAAAAAACATAGTGAAAAGAAATGCATCGAGCCTATAATAAAATGAAGGACATGAACAAAATACGATATTAGAGCTTATACATACAACAAATTCACATTAACTACCCTGACAAAGTCTACCATGAACAAGGACCCTCGCCGCCTGTAACATTTTTTTATTTAAGTTTTCTGCCAGTCGAACTGACGTACCAAACGTTTCCAAGTAATGAAAGATGTAAGCCGTTTATCTGATAGACGTTAGAGCGTGGATTGTACTGCCCTAGCTTGATCTTGGGCCTTTGTGCATGTAGGAGGGAGAGGTTTTAACTGCAAAACTATGCCATGATGAACGTTAGCGACAGTTGTTCAGTGGAATATTGTTGATGCAACTATTTTAAATTTAGTGTTATTAATGTGCGTGTTTGAATTTTATATCCCAGGACACAGTAATTCAACAGCAAGAAGAGATGAGACTGCGTCCATCAAATCCCTGAAACTTTGAGCAGGCACAAAGACTTCCATATCCTGGCAAGGCAGCAACAAAGGACATGATATATCAAACAAAATCGATAACAAATAAAACTAGGTAATGGCTTAATACCGAAGACCCTCAATTGTACTACCTGAATGAACATGAAAATTTCACTAAATAACATGACTTTTGCACTTTGACCGCAATTGGTCAAACCGAAGTTCAATATTCAATTAGAATATAAAGTCGATAGTTATAAGTAATCTTCAAATAACAAATTAAGTGGTAATTTTACCTCACAGCGGCGTAGATATCTTTCAGGCAGAGTAGCCTAGTTCCTAGTTCAGTTCCTAGTTAGTAACTTGGCTAGGAAAAGCCAGTTTGGCAACCTTGCGATGAACACCACGCCTCTAACTTGAGGGTCCTAAAATTCTGTCTGTTGTGGGTTAGGACACTATGCATATTTGCCCTTTATTTCATGTTCAACTCAATGAGAATTATGCTGAGTAAGTACCGCAAAATGCCCATGGGGATAAATATCTAACACTGAACAGAGCCGCATAGAAGAGAAGAGTTCTTGATAAAACCTAGTTCACTCCAATCTATCAAGTACACGAGTCACAATTTTTTCATATGTGGAAAGAAAAAACTCTTATTCTTTCTGGTTTTTGAATTCGGTTTTCCCGTTGAAATGTGACAGCAGTTTATTATTGCTAATGAATCATGCTAGCTTAACGCAGGTGCCTCTTCAAATCCAAGCTCGGACCAAATAGAGAGAAAAGATACAAACTGTACGTTGCAAATCGTATTACAATAGCCCCTCCAGTACCAAAGTAAAACCAAACTTTGTAATATTGCTAGAGCTTTTTCCGTTATTGTAACATTATAAGAACATGTTCACGTCGACCGCCTTGAAACGCTACTTCCTAAGAATAGGCAAATCGTAATTGAACTTTAAAAATAAAATTATAAGCACTGAAATGAGCGGAAAAATTTGTTTCCATGGAAAATCTTGCTAGTCACTTCAAAGTTGAAGGAAGAAATACTTTTTAAATTAAATGTTTTACTGTTTGCTCATGAATGCCCTTACAGGGGAAGACGGGAGGTAATATTAAATCATGGCCTGAACAAAGGAAGCCACAAACAGCCAACAAAATCCTTACTATCTAGCCATAATAACACCGCAGAGTTTAGTGCAGCTAAAATTCTTCCGGTTTTACACATTTCACGCGCTGAACTTTGAAGCCGTTCTTCATATCGGATTAATCCTCCATAACTTACGAAAACAATCCCTTTTCAGAGGTAATAATTATAGAGAGACTGAAGTTATTTTCAAGTTATACATCAAGTCTTGACCATTATTGTGAAATTACTAGTTTGAACTTCAACTCTTCAACTTTAATCCGGGTGAGTGACTATAGAGCCCTCAAAGAAGCACATGCGACACTTCCTCGACAATTTCATACCCGTCAATTGGACATGCCATTTCTTGGAAATACCATTTCTGAATGAGGGCTGTGGCCAGAGACAAAATTCGATTCTCTTCAACAGTGTTACCGTCGGCATTAATGGCTGGGTAAGCGTACAAGAGTCAAGCATCAATAATGGGGAAATTCCTTCAACAAATTTTTGTTGAGGGTAAAAATAAGATGTGAAGGGAATCATTCGTAATAAAATTTTGCAGAACAACCATACGATATCTGCTAAACAGTACTAACAGCAGCTAACAAACTTAACCCTTTCACATGACACAAGACTACACCGCATTTTTCGAAAATAGTCTAATTATATTGTATTTAGTGTTAAATTAGTTCCCTAATGTGTTCTTTGGAGTTCACTGCTGAGTGGCAGTTCTCCCTTCGCTCTCACATCAGAGACAACCTGAGGCCGGTCCCAGCTTAATGATGTAACGACGGTAACACGAGTGCAAAAATGCTCACGTGAGATGGTTAACTCAGCCACAAATAACAGGGACGCATTCAGGTTTCCTAATAGCAAAAGGTCCACTCTTCAGCAATAAGCGTGCGCATTGATCAAGAATGGTAAAGTTAACCTTGGTCAAAGCTGCAGCTCTGAGTGGGGAAGACTGTTACCTAACTCAGAAGACATTCCTGCAGCAAATTTTTAACTTTCCTGAGCTGCGATAATTGCATCAAAGAAAATATATGAACCACTGATAACAAGTTGAAAAAAAGCTAACGAATTTTTTATTCTAAGCACTATGATTTCAATGAATATGGCATTCGAAAATTAGCTTACATTTGGGTAGAGCTTGTGTAATATAGATTAGGATCACGTTGGTGGATGATAGTTGATATATTTTCGTTAACCTGAACATTAAAGTGTACCCGGGCAAAATTTGTGGTACAACTTGGTACTATAACATTTCTCCCACGAATCATCATTGTACAGGCAGATTTATCCTCTACGTTTCTTGCTCCTCGTAACAACATTCATTGCATCAGGCAGTGAAGCGCCACAGTTTCACGCAGCTCAAACTTTTGTTATTTGAACGCGCATAGACGATAAGGGAATGAAAAGGAATTCTTATTTAAGCGTAGCAAAGATGAGAGAGTGTGGATATGGCAGGACTAGCAGGAATAAAAGTGAATAGAAGTAATAAATATAGAGGAGTTGAGAAAAAGGGGCTACACACACTTAAGAGTACAATAACAAGTTTTAAGTGAACTATTGGCACTTGTTGATCCCATTATTGAAGCTCCAAGTACCTTCGCTGAACTTTCGTAATTTCAACGGCTAAGAGTAGCGGAAAATTCCTTCTCTGAGAGAAAAAAGGTATTCACTTTACGGCAGCGGAGTACTTTAATTTGTGATAATACTACCATGATAAGGAGGAATTTCACAGTGGGTGTTACTGAATCCAGGTTTGCAGACACGTACCAATGTAAATGAAACTGCCCTCAACAGCAGAATAATTTCATGACATACTAGAAAAATATCGGGCTGAGAGACATCATATTGGTGCATGAAGATCATTTTGAAAACGCTTTCTTGAAGATAATAGGTCCATGAAGCTTATTCTTTCCTGAAAAAAATTGACAAAGGCTTTCAGCGTTTGCCAAAATCGTGAGGTTGTCGAACCAAGGAACGTTATAATATCACTAAGCCATTTCGATGTTGCAATTTCACTAGGCCATTTAGACCTTATAATTTCACTAGGCCATTTAGACCTTACAATTTCACTAGGCCATTTAAACGTTATAATATCACTAGGTCATTTGGATGTTACAATTACACTAGGCCATTTAAACGTTACAATTTCACTTGGCCAATTAGATGCAGCCTCATTTAAGGGCTAACAGACACCCCCTCCCAGCACGTCTCAAGACAGCCTCCTGGCGAACTATCTGATGAGATCGAATTTCCTTTGCAGCGAACATCCGTCCTCTGGGCGAGCTTGCCGCTGCTATAAGAAATAAGCAACCATGTAGAATGTTCTTCAGAAACTCTGGATTTATGTAGTGTTTACATTTCACAACGATTTGGTATCAGTTTAGTTCCACCTATTGTTCACATTGTCATTGAGTTATTTTGGAATAATATTTTCAGGTTATCATTTTCAATATCCTTGAATTTAGTATCTAAAGTCTAAGTTTCAAAAAATTCATAGAATGGTCATAAAGATCGGACACGCGTGTTAAAACACAGACGTTGCGTTGGTGCTCGACTTTGAATGTTGAGACGTACAAACAGAGGGAAGAAAAACCTCTATTCAATGCAAACATTTTAGAACATAAGACAGAGTCCTTTCGTTAGAAAGAGCGGGCTCATGCATGAATATTTCAGGGAGATGATGATCATGCAGCAGTCTGCATGGATCATGCAGCAGTCTGCATAGGTCATGCCAGTGTGGTGCGCCATGCGTCAGAGTGCCCGCACGCGTTACCTCAAGTTCTCGTATCGGCCGGAGAGGCGCTGCGTCTCAACGTATATCGCCCGCTTCAGGTCCCGAGCCACTTGCTCTTCGTCAGCGTCGCCGTCGATCTATGAATTTTGAAGTGAATTTCCGTTACATATCTTATGTTAAAACTTCTACAGTAGACACTTTGAAACTCATACACACATGTCGCGAGTCGCCAAGTGTGTGAATATACTTTTTCGTTTTCGATAAAATTTTGAATATTGGGAAAACACACCGCCTTTTTTATGTAGGGCTAGAATTTCTCATGAATCTGGTTTAAACTTCATTATGGTTCGTGAATTTTTGCGCCAGTCTCTTTGTGGATACTATAATGTCAGATCCGCAGACTATGAGGTTAACAGATCAAACTTAGAATTTTGGAAACCAACAAAGAACAATACAAAATTTCATTTCAATTCTTAACTTTCACATATTGAAGCAGTGTACGCATGCTTCTCTTAATCCATCACCATACTTTCATTTTCCTATTTCAACCATTCCATCTTCACTGTATATTCGGGATCCTTGTTCACTCGTACACAATCTATTCGTTCACAATAAAGTCATTCACAATATATTCATCATTCACACTATGCTAGTTCAGGACGTATTCAGGCTTTTCGTTCACCATCTTCCAGCTAACTCAACATTCAGTTTGTTCCCTGTCTTAAATTACTCACAACTTTCATTTCTTTACTCACACGACAACAGCCCTGTAATGTTACTCACTATTCTGAGCCTGTTATTCTTAATTACTCACTATTCTAAGCCTGTTCATCTCATCGAAGGCCCTGAGTGTAATGCAACTCACAATTTTCAGCCTGTCCTTCTGAATTACTCACTATCCTGAACCTGTTCTGCTTCACTACTCACAATTCTGAGCCTGTTCTTCTCATCGAAGGCCTTGAGCATGGGCAGGGTGACCTTGCGGTAGAGGGCGAGGCGGCGGTGCGCGCCGCTGACGTTGTCGTCCAGGCGCGTCTCCCTGCGGCCGAGGTTGCGGCCCAGCTCCAGCTCAGAGCAGTCGATCAGCACCAACATCGGCACCTGGCCGAACTGCGCGCCCGCCACGGGGTCGTTGTGAGTTTGGTGCACCATTCAGACGGGGTTGTTGTTACAACTTCAAGGATTTAGTACTTAATATTTAACCAAGGATTCAGACGGGGTTGTTGTTACAGCCTCGAAAATTTAATTCTTAATATTTAATGAGGATTCAGACAGGGTTGATGTTACAACTTCGAGGATTTAATACTTAATATTTCACCAAGAATTCAGACGGGGTTGTTACAACCTCGAGGATTTAATACTTATTATTCCACCGAGGGTTATTCAGACGGGGTTATTATTACAACCTCGAGGATTTAATACCTAATATTTACCCGAGAATTCAGACGAGGTTGCTGTTAGTTTAACTAAAGATTCAAAGACAATTTTAACTGTAATAATTATTTTAGAGGCTTGTCCGAACTGATGGTAGGGGTCAGGCTAGGTTAGGTTGTTGTCACTCTAATACAGGATTTAAATTCAACATTATTTGTACACAATTTAGAACTCTTGCCAAATTGATAGCATGGCTATTTTCAGACTATGATCTTTTTTGTTTGTCAACCCGAGCATTTAAAGTCGATTTGAATTTCATATAATTTAGGTACATGGATAAACTGACCACACTGCTTGTGTTTGAGCCAAGATAATCAGCCTAAGTGCAAACTCTAATTGAATAACTTTTAGTTACGATGAATAAGAGACATGGCCAAATAAAAACTACCGGCAATACTCAACCGAAGTTATCAGCGTTCAATTGTTGTTAAGATGGATTGATGAGTGAAAGATAGCTTTATGAACAGGCTAACTTTTGACGGAACTCGTACTAGTGTTACCAAACGTAACCTCGTGATGCTACTCCACACAATTTGTCTATAAGTAACTTAGACACGCAATGACGCGATAATGAAGTGCACAGGACTTTCTGGCAAATTTTTTGCTTATTATTCTATCGAGCTGGAAATTCCGCGTGCTTCATTTTATCCATGTTCCCATTTTGCCCGCACAAATAGGAAGAAGCAGAGTAGGAGTTGGTGAATCTCTGGAAGCACATGTCGGTTTGCATTTTACAAATTTTGATTAAGAAAATAATAGCGAATTTCAAAGCCTTATTACTCGCTATTACTTTCTTGGTGAATCTCGCTACAGTCATGCACATTCCGAATGCAACAGAGCAATACTTCAAGGAGTGGAAATTTTATCGTGAAAAAAGTAGTTACCGAGTTTATTAGATAGTTAAAGGATTCGGCAGCTTATTGAATGAAGCTAACGTTAGCAATCTCCCTTTACCAGCACAAAGCTAATGCAGCTATTGAAGATCGTTCTTGTCTTGCTATTCGAATGTCTCCTGGAGCTTCTAAGGGAAAAATCTTCTCAATTGAAAGTGATTTTTTGCTTCAAAAAAGTTTTCACTTCATATTTAAGTATAATTCCGCTCTATGCACGAGTTCACTATCACAGTGACAACTAAAAAATTCTTATTTAAAACAAATGCTAATGTAAATAGCAAACGATTGACTTTGAACCTCTGAAAACACGATTTTATGTGCTTCTAACATCATAAAATATTTAGCATGAGGCTTACTGGACATAGACATTAAATAAACACTGGTCACATATAAAGGCAGATATCCTCTAGAGTTGCAGTGTCAAACACACGAGACAAGACGCAGGCACGTCTTCTGAGCTCTCTCTCTGCCTCTCTACCTCACCCCCCCCCCCCCCCAGCCTTCATGTCAGAACACTCAAAGTCCGCATAACACCCAGGTTAACATTCTAATTTACGTACTTAGGTCCCAAGCTTCAACGACAACTCCCAATACAACGGCGGAACGTCAGGAAAATTAGATTCAGTGCACAGACTGCGTTCAGTAAAAAGCTAAAATGAACTCGAGGTAAAACGGATGGTACACAGACAACGCGATAACCTAAAAGACATCAAACTAAAACTTTAAAGGTTTCAAAATTAAACCAAAAAAAGATATCAAACTATAACCTTAAAGTTTTAAATATTAAATCCAAAAGCTATCAAACTAAAACCTAAATGATTTCAAAATTAAACCAAAAAAAAATATCAAACTAAAACCTTGAAGATTTCAAAATTAAACCCAAAAGCTATCAAACTAAAAAGACATCAAACTAAAGCCTTATATATATCAAAGGCCGCTGGACCTGGAGGGCGATGCTCACTTTCTCCTCGAAGGTCTGGGCCTGGATGACGTCACGCGGGTAGCCCACGATGACGATGCCCTCAGAGTTGGAGAGCTGGAGGATCTTCCTCTCCAGCACGAGCAGCGTCAGGTCCTGGAGCACAGAGTGTTTATTAACACTTTGATAGTGACAGGTGAAACTGAGGTTTAATATTCAGCTAAAATTAAAACCTAATTTTACATATAGTAAACAATGTTGAAAATAGGGAACGTTAACTGGATTGTGCATTCATTTAGTTTTGATAAAATGTTCACGATAATTGAGTTAGAGGCTGTTGGTCGGTCAGCAGCATCATGAAAATTCCATCCGTGCACCACCGGTGGCTCACGTTGCAGTCAAAGTGTTAAACCTCGCCACTGCTGAAGACACGCGCACACCGGCAGCGTAATGCAGCTGCTTTGGCTACTCGTCATTTTTAAAGACCGTCGAGAGCAAGGGTTAGATATTTAGCCACCTCACATCGTCGTAGTATTAAAGCTGGTAGCGTAAGGTTTTCAATTCCGACTTGGCTACGCTGTGTGGTGTTTTTTTCTGGGTACAGTCCTAAAGTTTGAGCCAAGTTTTAATTCTAAAGGGAGCCAGTTAGGCTACAGTATTTGCATGAGTTCATTACTGGCGATTGTAATCTACCAGGAGATAATTTCAGTCGTGAGACTGACAATTTCACATATATAAGATAAAGTCAGTTTTCTCTAATGACAGCCCAAATATTGTCTACACTGTCAATTTCTCTTAAGATGAATTAGATTTCATTTATGTCAAATCGACTTGTAAATGGTGTAGCAATTATAACAGCTCACAACTACCAAGCTAACAGAGCAGAGCGGTCGAAGGGATTACGAATCTGTGTGACCTTGCAACTACGTGTGGGTAGAGAAATAGTTTCCCTTCAGAGCAAAATTTGTCATATACGACTGATGACATGCTTATTGAACCTTGAAATTCCTCTAAATTCAACGTTAGAAAACATTGATACGTGTGGCTTTAGAATATTTCATGTCTCAGGAAAAATGTGCATCTATTTAAGAGAAAAAATTGGTGAGAGTAAGAGAAGGCGCGTCAGAGACTAGAGTGTGTGAGCGATGGAGATGAAGGGTGTAAGCAAGAAAATGTGCGTAAGCCGCGCAAGAACGAATGCAAGTAACGGAGAAAGAGCGCGTGGAAAGTGCGCACGAACGGAAAAGTATGTGTATCAGGGGGAAAAAGTACAGGCACGAAGGAGAAATAATGAGAGGGAAAGCCTATGCGCGCGAGAGAGAAAGAGTGTGAGTATACGAGTAAGAGAAACAGTGTATGCGTGAGCTAGTGCGTGAGCGCGAGAACGTATGTGCACGCCTCAGAAAGTGTAAACAAATGAGAACTACACAAACGAAAAGTTTGTGTGTGTGAAAAAATTATTTTGTGCCAAGCCAGAGAGGGAATTAAAACGAGAAGGAGAATACGCAGCCAAACGAGTAAGTGGGCGTGCAAACAAGCGAGCAAGCAGCACGCAAGCGGGCATATTATTTCATCTCCCCCTCTCCCTCCCTCTCTCTTCCGTCTCACCCTCACTCTCTCTCCCTCTAATGTAACGCGACACGACGCGAGCCAACCCGTATTATAGATACCGCATTGAACAAGCGGGCATGCAAGCACGTGGAAAAGGAAGCTAGCAGGCATGGAAACAAACCGGCTTGCAAGCAAGCGGGCACTCAAACAAACAGACATATTAAGCGAGCATGCAAGGCAGCGGGCATGCAAACAAGCAGGAATAGTGACAAGCGAGCATGTAAACAAGTGAGCAAGCAAGCCAGCAAGGCACACGAGTGCGCCCACACCTCCCACAACCCCCACAAGTTGACACCGCCGCCTCCCAAGAAGCGAGACTCAGGCCGAGACTCAGGCCCCACCTGGTTGATGAGCTCTCCCTTGACCATCAGCTCCCGCACCATGTTGGTCTTCTCGTCCGAGAGGCCCTCGGGGATGGCCCCGTCTTTGGCGTCCTCCACGATCTGCCGCAGCAGCGCCCCCACCAGGATGCACGACCACCCTGGGTACAGGTACATGATGTCCTGCACCAGCGCGCCTTTGTTCGAGCCTGGGCCTCCTGTAAACGGCAGTGGTACTTGCGATTGCAAATAGTTTTTATGCTTAAAGTGAAGAATGTTGTAGTTTTCGTCTATTTTATGCTGAGGAGTATCAAAGACCTTTATCTTCTTAAGGCTAAGCAATATTGGAAACCTTCATCTTCGAAAAGTCAAAGAATTATTGAAGATTTCATCTTCTCAAAGCTAAAGAAATGTTGAAGACCTTCATCTTCTCAAAGCCAAAGAAATATTGAAGACCTTCATCTTCTCGACATTTGGGAATGTTGGAAGCCTTCATCATCTAAAGCTAAGGAATATCTAAGATATTCATGATCTAAAAGCTAAGGACTCTTGAACACTCTCATTGATTCAAGCAAAGGAATATATTAGAGTAAAATTGAGCAGAGTTAGTCTCCTTTATTTACCACTTCAGGAATCCTGTAAAATTGACCAATGCTCATCCGGTGGAGACCAAAAATAACTTCTTTATTATCTATGCTGAAAAGAATATGGCTTATCTGCTAAGCTATAACTTTTCGAGTAGTAACATTGAATTTAATAATGAATGGGGAATTTCAAGATGACGGTTTAATAGTTTTTATTTGAGATTTAGCCAAAATGAGACAACATTAGGTGACAGTAATGCTATGGTTCGTTAAAGATTAGTCACCTGACTACCACCTCACCTAACACGAAGAGCATGGGTGGCAGCAGCTTGTGCTTGGCGTTTTTGGACCGTATGCCCGTCGCAGAGAACGTAAAGTGGTGTGCTGCCGCGAAGGGCACTTCCCTTCTGTACTCTCTGTATGAACCTGCAACGAAACAAAATTAAATAATATCATAGGGACACAGATGCAGTTTATGTACAAACCAAAGTAGGTACACAGATACCGTATACGCACCAAAGTTTAACCCACTTTCGGTAGGAGGGACTCGGAAAATAATTTCAAGTCTACAAAACACGATCTCTATATAGCTCGCGTTAAACCCACTTTATGAATATAGAAGCTCTGATAAAATATGTACGCTAATCTACGGAGAATAGACTCAATGTTTCATTATCTTTTCCATTTCATGCGAGGAGGAAGAGGAATCATTTTATGACGACACACTTCATATCACAACGAAACTCTTCAATTCGTAATGCCGAAATATGTTCCCTATAAAAAGGGCATTTAGATTAAAACAAGTGACGCTAGGAAGTTATGACTTCAAGTCATTTAAAGAAAACTTATTATTGAGAAATGAAGTGCTCTAAACTCGCAAACTCTAGAATTAGAAAAATCGAATGTACAAATAACTCCTGTTCTATACCAAATCACAACAGGATATCCCAAATAAAAAATGGATGACGAAGTTTCTCACTGAAGGCCAAAAATTGGTAAAACTGAGAAGCCTATCTCAGGAATCTTTCATTGTAGAAACAAACTTTTGTACATTGTACCATTGTAAAAATTAACCTTTGTACATTGTACGATTGTAGAACCAACCTTTGTACATTGTACCATTGTAAAAATTAACCTTTGTACATTTTACCATTGCAAAACTAACCTTTGTACATTTTACCATTGTAAAAACTAACCTTTGTACATTTTACCATTGTAGAGCCAACCTTTGTACATTGTGCCATTGTAGAACCAATGTAGAAACAATTGTAGAACCAACCTTTGTCCATTGTCCCATTGAATAAACCAGACTTTGGTCATTGCAGTACCATTATAGAAATCATTGTACACAAACCTTTTCTGTCCTCAGCAGCAGCAGCAGCAGCAGCATCAATGGAGGGATGGAGCGCCACAGACTTCATGATCTGGTCGTGGCATCTCTGGACGTCCTTGAACACCTGCTCCTGTGGCCTCTCTCCCGACACCTGCACGCGTTAACCACGTCAACCACACCAGTATCAACCGCACGTGTCAACCACACCAGTGCCAAGCACAACAGGTGTCAACAACACCAGTGCCAAGCACAACAGGTGTCAACCACACCAGTGTCAACCGCACGTGTCAACCACACCAGTGCCAACCACAATAGGTGTCAACCACCCCAGTTCCAACCACGCCAGCCGTTGCGTGAAGAGTATTATAACACAGTCGGCAACTACAAAATAAAACAAGATGTTCTTGAACCTGTGAAGAAATTTTCATATTTCGCTTGTGGAAAACATAAATAATTTTTTTTTTTCAATGGCATGTATCACAAGAATGCATAAATAAAAACAACCTGGAGTCACACAAATAATCTAAGCATCATTCATTAGGGGCCTATTCCCAGCCTTGTATCACATTTCCTGAACACAATCGTAACCCGTTTGATTGTCTCTGAAAAGAAACTCGTCATCATTAATAAGAAAAAACAGTCTAAGCGTTAGTAATCGATTTGTTCCAAATCATCTCTTTCATGAAACCTTCTCAAGTACTTCAACTTAACACAACCGTAAATACTCGACTCACACAGAACGCAACACTGCTGCTTTGGCTCTATGATATATTTAACACTTTGACTACAATTGGTAAACTCAAGTTTAACGCTCAAGTCAAATCTAAAGTCAACTGTACTAGTAAGCCATTCTGAAAGTAGTAAACATTACCTGGGTCATGCCTTCATTCAGCTTTAATTAAGTATTTACGAAAAGTTGAGTTTGTGACTTCTGGTCGGTCAGCAGCATTACGAAACTCCCTCCGTGGCCACAGGTGGCGCACGTTGTGGTCAAAGTGTTAATCACGGTAGAGAAAACAAGGTAGAGTCATTTCTATGGGGGAAAATACACCTCCTCTCGTTCGGCTAGCTAATAGAACGGCTTTATTTCAAACAAACTTTATGACGTCACCATTTCGACATGTCGTTAGGCCAATAGCGGTGCCAGGTTTGGGGCTAGCATTGTTCAGATGCTCCATGAACGCTGCTATTGGTTCTTTGCCATGACGTCAGCATCACCACACGGTGACAAAAAATGACTGGTTTGACCCTACCTTGTTTCTTCTACCGTGGTGTTGATGAAAGCGAATGTACACAGCACCACTGACCACATACAAAACGCCCATGTTGTCCATCTTGTCACAGAGCGGCAGCACCCTGGCCTGGAACTCGGTGAGCTCCCGCCGCGCCGCGTCTGCGATGGCTTTGGACACCTGGTCTTCGGAGTGCAGCCCCCCGTCTTGCAGCCCCGTCTGGCTGCTGTTGCTGTGTCCCGACCGTCTCGACGGGTTAGAGTCCCAGTCCAGCAGTATAGCTCCTTCTATATGGCCCAGCTACAAAATCCCAAAGTTGAAATGCAATTTTTTCCAAGGACTCAATGGTTTTTGTTCGGCTACGGTCAAATTAATACGTTACTAAATCTCTTCAAGTGAGTATCGAGAGACTTTCTAGTTGATTAATCAACAAAATTCTATAATTGAAATGGATTTTTTCCCAGCCATAGTGATTTCTGTTCAGCTACGGCCAAATTAATACGTTACAAAATTTCCTAGGGTGGGTTTCGAAAAGCGTTTCAGTTAATGCATCAAAAAGTGAACTCCGATTCATGTTCCAGGTTTGGTCCTGTATCTTGAACACATATATTTAGCCATATGCGCAATAGTGAGCATATTTTCAGTCATAGGTCAGTGAAGCTGTTTTAATGACTGCACTCGCTTAATCTCCTCATCAAATTTTCAAATCCGCTTATGATCATCGAAGTAGGTGTGTATTTTACTTGCTGCTGTTAAAACCTAAAATAACTTTGACAATTTTTGGAGGTAATAGCGTTGAACTCAATCCCCACCTCTGCTTTGTCCGGTCAGATCAGTTCGATCAGCACCTTTGTCAAAGTAAGGAAGCTACAAACTTATCTCACCTCGCACCTATTCGTAAAATAGAATAACTCGGAATGAATGCACAGAACAACACCGATGATCGTAATTTATCCACGAGACAGCTCGACTCATAAAGGAACAAGACAATAACTTGGAACCGATCTTTACGTAGAGAGTACAAAGACTGCACCAAACGCATTTAAGTCAAGCTACATGCCTCGCAAGCATGCGCCAACTTCATAATGACAAAATCGGTTCACCAAACAAATTGGAAAGAGAAATGTGAATTAGTGTGCACTTTTTTTGGAAAAAACATGCGGTAAAATTTGCGATCAATCTTTAAAAATTTGAAGGGGTGCTGTGGGATGCGTTTTTGCCATGCAGTAGATCAGTAAAAGTGTTAAAGTAGTGTTAGAACATCGGTGACGCAGCGGCAGGTCGCTATAACCGTTCGAGCGTTTCTGCAGTAATCAATCCAGCGAAACTTTTTCTACGCCTGCATGCATGTTTTTCGCCGCCTTAGCGAGTTAAGCTATTAAATCACTTAGGCGGCGAAAAACATGCAAGCAGGCGGCCAAAAAGGTTGACTGGGTAAAGAGAAGAAAGCGTGCTCACAATGTCAGCCTATGCCTAATGACTGCAATAGGAAAAAATAAAACTACGCGATTGTCTAAAGTTTGAAATGTGTACAGTTCCGAATTTACTAAACGAGTTGCTACTTAAAGTTTATTTGTTTTTTAGATTTACCCAAATTTTATCACCCTAGTTTTTCTTCGCTACGGGGTTCAGTGAGGATTTCAGAGCTCGCTATGCATAAACATGATGCATCAGTTGTTATGAAAAGAACATACCATAAATTTGAGTATTTGATTTAAGATTCAAAATGCCAAAAAACATTTTGGTTAGATTAGAGACAAGGAACCTGAAAGAAGATGGCGGTAAATTATGACAATTCACATGTCGACGGCAGTCCTGGAGTGTCCGACACGCCACTGTAACTTCACACACATAAAAAAAAGTTCACGCACTTTCAAGGAAATTAGAATCCAGAATGAGACATTCGGTACGAACAGTAGCGCAGCCAGTCGAAAATTTCGGTAGTGGGCCAGACATTAATTATCAGCAATCATTGTTTTCTTTTATTTGAAACGGCGACTGAAACTGGTCCCCAGCTCAACATTTCGGAGGGGGGAAGGGGGGGAGGCATGGCCCCGTGGTTCCTCCACCCTGGCTGCGCTACTGGATACGAATACTAAATACACAGGCACTTTCAAGAAAATTAGAGTCCAGAACGAGACGTTTGGTACGAATAATACACAGTCCAAATGAGGGCAGTCTCGCCAAGCCGTTACAAGAGATATATGGAACGTCACTCTGAAATGTGCGGACAGGAAATGGTCGAGTGAAGAGTGTTGGGACACTGTCGGCAACCACATAAAAAAAAACAAGATGTCCTTGAGCCTGCGACGAAATTTTCGTATTTCTCTTGTAGTAAACGTATATAGAAAATTTTCAACGATAAGTATCACAAGAATGCATGAATGAAAACAGTCTGGAGGCCGCGATGGTTTATAAAAAGAGTAATGCAATCCTACTAAGTAGTAACTTTTTGCTAAAGTATTTATATATTTAGTAACCCAATGCAAAGGTTAAACTAGGGCGACGAAAATCATAGATACTAATTTCACTAAACTTTTACAGAGCAAAGTATAACCGTATCCTGCGTATGCTGTACAGTGATGGTGATTTATGATCATGAAGATCTATTATACTTTGCTTGTAATGTACAGCTTTGACTAACTGGACAAGTATATTTATTTCTTGAGTGGCTGGAACTTCCCTTATCGTGAATGAACATTCAAAAAAATTCTGAATAAGTTTTGTGTGCCACAGAAATTTTATTTCTCTTTAGTTGCACCTATTGCTTCACGTACTTTTGAATAACTCCCCATGTATCAGCAGTCATGTTCACGCTCTTAACCTATAATGAAATTCGCCACTTGCTTTCCATCAAACTTTTTCCGTTACATCAGTGGAGTAATTTTGGCTATTCCTTTTAGTTTGTTTATTCAACTGGCGTCTTAATTCAGTTCAAGCATTTTTCATAATGAAATTATTATCTTAATTATGAAATAAATTTTATGTGCATAAAGTTGGTGTTACTAAAACACGTACTCCTAAAAGCGTGAGCGACAAAGAAATGTATTGTTATTATTTTTGATACTAACACATCCGCTCTGCACTTCCAAGCAGCATAGCCTGGTCCACATGGATGTCACCTAAATGAACTATGAAACTCTTAATCTGATATTTGAAATTATTCTCAAGAATGTCACGGGAATTCCCAATATTTTCGTTCAAGTTTGAGTGCCTGAAGAATTTCGAAAACGTGAAAACTAAAAACAGATCCAGAGAAGAAAAGTCATTCAAAAAAATCAAATGGAATATATCACAAAAAAAACATAACTGGTCCATAAAGTCACACAATTGGAGTCCAAAACAACAAAACCTGAAAAAGAGAGTTGCCACACTCAAATGACGCACACACAGAAGTGGTGGACGTGACAAATTACCCAGGCAAGACATAGCCCAGGTTAGACGAGACAGGCCGTCAATAGGAGGAGAACTCGTCTCAGATGAGCGATCAAACTTTTTCGCCGGAGCATGCATGTTTTTCGTCGTCTAAGCGATTTAATTACTTGGGCGGCGAAAAACATGCATGCAGGCGGCGGAAACGTTAGACTGGCGAGAAGGACACAGAAGAAGAAGTAGTCGTAAGATGATCACCTCAATGTTGCGGACGAGCGCCAGGCGGTCCCACTCGATTAGCACAGCACCAGCTGGTCGCCCCAGCTGTAACGGCGCAAAATGAGGTATTGAAAAATGGCTCTTTAAAGCCAGCCCTGCAGCCCCAGACGTAACTATGCAAAATGAAGTATTGAAACAATGGCTCTTCAAATCTGGCCACCGCAGCCCTAGATGTTTTTTGTAAAATAAAGCCATGACACTCTAGATATTTGGAACAGGTGTCCGGAGCCCTAGCTTTTGTAGCATAGAGGTTGACCTGTTTCAATCAAGTTGCTGCTAATCATTTTGTTATTAATTTTTCAAATGCCGCATTACTAACGCGACGATGTAATGACAGTTACTTCTGGTTGAGCTGGATCCCATTTCCAAGAACTCTGTTGGGAGGAGAATTGTGGCCAAATGACTCTTTCCTTTCCCAAAAAGGAGAAACGCATGGCTCTCTGTAGGGCTTCGACCGTTTGAACCCCCCACACACAAGAGATGCGTTCTCAACCACTCTGTCACTGGAGTACCAACTGAGAACACGTTAGCTCAAAAACTAATGTCCTCTGCAACGCGCCAGACTACCGATACTAACAACCACCGGAATACACGGGACTATCGATGGGCTATGCCCGAAATGCCACAATAAACTGATGACGATGCCGCCGTCATAATGACCGCTGCGGTAATGTTCAGGGGCGGTCGCGCTGCAATTTCTGCGGTCAATGTCAAACGAAAAGTGAGCTTGGAATTTGATTAGCCCTCATGCCCAGTCTAACTTTTTCGCAAAAGCATGCATGTTTTTGCCGCCCAAGCGATATAATTATTGGTCGGCGAAAAATATGCATGCAGGCAAAGTTAGACTGGGTGGTGTGCACGATCCGGTGCAAGATGAGTAACCGAGTCTAGCGACGCTCATTCAAGTCAAATGAGGCACCCTCACCTACTCATGAGTAGGTGAGGGAAAGTTGAAGGATGACGTCAGCGCAAATATTTCTATAAAAGTTCAGAGTTTTGGACAGAATGTTTGGTGAGTTGCTACATTCATATTTAACAATGAGTTAATACAATTGACGAAAATACATAAAATTTCTCAACCGTTAATACGTACTTCGCAGAAAAAGTCAGAAAATTTGTTCCTTTTTATTCATATAAGAAAAATTCCACGGACCCTTTTTAAGGCTTGTCACTAGCACATTTCTCTACTAGCTTTTTTTGCCCCAAAGAAAATTTCTCGTGAAAAACATTGATGTCAAAATACACTTAAATCTAATTAGAAATACCTCGAGGGTGATGCTGAACAGACGCTCTGTGTGTTAGCGTGTTCTCGTCTCTTACGAATTTATGGTTTTATGGACAAATGCAAAAGGAAAATTTATGGACAAATGTAAAATGTATTCTTATGTACTAAAATGTATTCATAAAATGTACTTTTATGCATTAAAATGTTTTACATGAAAGGTATTATATTTAAAATGTATTTTTATGCAAAATGTATTTTTAAGGACAAATGTAAAAGGAAAATTCATGGACGAATATAAAATGTATTTTTATGTATTAAAATGTATTTTTATGTATTAAAATGTATTTTTATGTATTAAAATGTATTTTTATGTATTAAAATGTATTACATAAAATGTATTTTGTGCAAAATATATTTTTAAGGAGAAATGTAAAAGAAAAAAGGAGCAAACTCCATCGTGTTCAAAAAAGAAACGCACATTTTTTCGATTGAATAATTTTTATTAAATTTCAGTCGAAGTCTAACCTTGACCACCACTCATTAGTAATTCAGCAAACGTTAGTGTGCCGCACAGGCTGCAGCTCAGACTTACAAGCTCGTCATAAGTGAAGAGTATTTGCGTCTGTGTGGTGGCAGAGAAGCTTAAGAAAAAGTGAATTCGAACACCGAGACATAAAGCAAAATCGGTTAGGAAATTGAGTTCTAAAAGAGTTCTTGTGACAAAGTATCTACTGAACACAATAACTGAAAATTAAACATCAGGCCAACTGTAAGCTACAGAATGACCAAATCATCGCATGTGAGCCAGTCAGGGGAAATTTGCGTTCTGAATCAGCAACAACGAAATGCTTGCAGTAAATTGAAGTCTTAAGCTTAAGTGGCTACAAGTGGCTGCATGTATTTGCAAGGAACTGGATTTTCATCTAATTGACATAGTCATAGCGGTACATCGGACAGCGTAAGGTGTTTGTCGTTGACTTGGCAAATGCTGTAGCACGTATCGCAGCCTTATCTGTTTAGAAAAGCACACGCCACCTGTTTTATCACTGCGATTTGTGAACTGATGAAAAATCCGGTTGCTAGCTAGAACCAGTCACAGCAACTGATAACACTACAGCGTGAGGACAACAGAGCTGCAGTGCACTAGAGCGCTTATTACTTAGTTTTAGATCTTCAGGAAAACAAATCATGTAACTTTGCAAACTCCATGATTTGTCACATACGTTCAGTCTCGAGGCTAGGGACTCTTTTACACTGAGTCTCAGCAGCCAATGTAAAAGGTGGACAGCCACCGCGAGTGTATAATGTGAACCAATTTTCCTTCACACTACACCGAAAGACGCGAATTGTAATTTAAAGTTGTACGAATTTTGACGCTTTGCAATGAGACCGTTTCAACACACGGTCTCGTTTATAACGTACATACTCACGTGTGGAAGTTGAAATTCTGATCAACGTACGCTGCTGAATATTAAAATTTTGATCAACGTATGGGTTGCTGCTGGATATTTAAATAGTTAGAAGTTGGGGCATTCTCATTAATTCTGTGAAATACATTCATACACTGGTACAAAACATACGGACTTGTCTTATTTAATGAGAAAGAATAATTGACGAACAAAACATGAAGGTGGCTTAGGCAAAAGTAAAGCCGCAGGTTGTCTGAAGTGAGAAGCAGTCGTGCATGAGAGCAGAGCAACGTGATGCTGCGAGGCATTGAACCCATGCCTCCTACACAGGCGTTGATCAAACTCCGTGAGAAGAAAGCGTCAGCTGGTGGAGAAGCTTTACGTCGGAGTCAGAACACAACTCATTCGATTAGAATGTTTGGTAAACATTATGGATTCCAGAAGCCGAGGGAGCTCGGAGGTGAGCCTTACTATAGTCATAGGTCAGACCGTAAGAGAGTTGGTTGAGGTGGGAGTAGGAGCGGAGAGATAACTCAAGGTGGATCTCTTCTAAGCATCAGGGGGCTGAGGCTCAAGCGATGCTTAACCTCCACAACAATACTTCAGGCAAGGAAGTAACCAAAGGTAAAGCATAAAATAAGTTTGAAAGAGTTTGGATATCTTCTAAGCATTATGATGGCTGAGGCTGAAGCGGTGATTGAACTCCGCTACAACGCTTTAAGAAATAAAGCCACCAAAAGTCGCATAATAAGCATGAGGAAATTAGGATACATTCAAAGCATTTTAACGGCTGAGGCTGAAGCGGTGCTTGAACTCCACTACAACAATTGAAGTAACCAAAAATATAGCATGTAATAAGCATGAGGTAGTTTGGAAACCTTTTAAGCATTATGATGGCTTAAACTCCACTAGAACACTTTAAGGAAGGAAGTAACCAAAAATAAAGCCTGAACACTTTAAGGAAGGAAGTAACCAAAAGTAAAACCTGAACACTTATGCAAGGAAGTAACAAAAAGTAAAGCCTGAACACTTTAAGGAAGGAAGTAACCAAAAGTAAAACCTGAACACTTTAAGGAAGGAAATAACCAAAAGTAAAGACTGAAAACTTTAAGGGAGGAAGTAACCAAAAGTAAAGCCCGAACACTTCAAGCAAGGGAATAAGCAAAAGTAAAGCCCGAAATAAGCACGAGGTACGCCGCGTGGATACCTTTTCAATGTACTGGTCGAGGTCGTCCAAGTTCCTGGGGTAGCCCGAGACGAGGAAGGCGGAGGTGCGGGGGGCAGAATGCAGCTCTCGCGCCAGCAGCGCCAGAGCGATGCTTGGAGACACGTGCTCCGGAGGGCCTAATCCTGTCAAAACAAAGTTATAATTAATTGCTTTTCGTACCATGAACCTGTCAGAATAAGGGGATCACATCATGATTTCAAACGTAAACATGCACCCTGTCATCATGCAGTAACAGCGAAGAAGCATTGCTTGACTGAGATGTAAAGGGCTCAAAACAGGGAAAGTTCTTCTCTTGCTAGCAATAACAAAAGAGTTAAAAAGTCTGCAAGATTTTACATTGGTTACAGTGAAAGTCATGCCATCGAAAAAACTGGAAAAGGCAAAATTGTTGCAAATATAATGAAATGATAAAACTTAAAACCGTGACAATCATAACAATGGGTTGACACAGAGACATTCGAATCAATCTCACCAAAATTTGAAGCAGGAAAGTTGCTGTAAAATAAATGACTTATGAGTAGACTTTAGAATCAAGAAGTTAAAAGCCCATCGTATATATCTTACATTTAAAGTGTTTTACTCTCCAAAGAAAATCAATAGATTAATAAAGACGTAAGCGCGATGAGGACCTTGCTTTGTCTTAGTCCCTGATTGCGACATCAAACTCTCTCAGTTTCTTAACGCAACACATCAAGTAACTTGAGGAAAGCATCACCTCTGCTGAAAGCTTCAAAATTATCGACTATTATTTGCCATTATCTAAATGTTTCCCATGTGCACGCATGCAGCAACGCTGTAGTATATTGCACTCAGTGTTACTTTTCCGCCGCCCAAGTAATTAAATCGATTGGGCGGCGAAAAACATGCATGTTCCGGTGAAAAAGTTCGACTGGGTCTCTTGCACGCATTCAACTGAGCAAAATTTTCAAGCTGGACCTAATCAATCGCTAAAAAATCTAATTTGAGTTGCTTTAGACAAGTAATGAGAGCGTGCATTAAACGCTGACTCACTCAATGAGTTTTTGATATTATGGAGCTTCGCTGCATGGCAGCCAAAAAATAGGAACCGTAAGGCGTGAAGTTACAGGACTGGTGAATGCATCACGAGTGCCACGCGCGTAAACACGAATTTACCAAACCTGCTCAGACTTTGGAGATTTTCGCACTGCATGCAATATTGCAGGCTGCTATCAACCCACGATGGCTTCATCACATTAACATACGGGTATCATACCCAAGTTAACCCGAGACATCAACTACAGTTAACAACCAAAGTCAACTCGAGTTAACAGTTTGACCCGAGCAAAAGCTTGAAGTTTTGGTGTTCCTATAAGCCGAGAAAATCAAAGGGTTGGTAACGTTGAGCACGACATAGCTATGGTGCAGACGTGCCATGCAAGCGCGGCAGCGTGCTGAGACTGCAGCAATGAATGCCAAAGAATGAGTAAACAAGATGTAAATTAAGGGGTCAAAAACAGAAAGCCTAGGCAAGCAGCTAAAGCAGATATTAAATGCGATTTGTTTTTTATAATAATTTAATGGGAGTGACTAGTTCATTATTTATTATTTTCGTCCAATCGGCCTTGGCGTTATTGAAAAAGGGATCAGGTAGCGCAATCTCGATCACATGAGCTCGCTATTAGTAACATTTTAATTTAAATCTTTATTAATTCATGTTATTGAGTAGTTCGGTTCTACTGAATGGTTGGAATAGATAACAATAAATAATTAAAAACTGACCCTGGATGAGACTATACATTTTTTTCCTTTTTCTTCGACAGAGTTAAAATGAAAGCGTGCCACTTTCTGGGTACTAACCTCCGAATACAACGATGCAAAGTTTGTTGGTTACTGGTATACTTAATGAGGCCCTCCTCTCTCTCTCCCCCCTCCTCATCAGAAGACTCATGCAATACTGGACCAAGCAGAAATGAATGAAAAATGTATTTGCTTATCGCGTTGAGGAGTATTTTCCATTATCTTAAATAGCGTTAAACGTTGTGAGGTGGACTAATGAACGCTAAATAATCATTGCAAATTTCTGTTTTTAATCAATGCATAATTTTTAAACCAGTACTCTATATTGTATCCGCGCCGTCAAAAAGGACAGTTGATGCGCTGTCTAATAGTGAGACAGTTAAATTAACAATTCGAAATGCAAACTATAAAGTAAAGTATATTAGTATTGTAGAAGTCAGGAACCTCTAATTCGACCTCAAAACCTCAAAAACGTAACTGGTTGCAAAAAAAGCGACATTGTCGGTCAAACTATTCCAGCCGAAGCAAATAACACAAAATGTACACGCACGTTTGGTAAGCAGAAGTGTCTAATTACACGTCAGTGCTTTCTGAAGCGGCTCAACAGTAGAGGAGACACTAAAGCCACAAATAAACGCAGATAACGATAGGAAATTTAGAAGGAAAGTTTGACTCAGAGTGTGTCGGGAAGAAAAGAGGCGAAACGGAAAAGGATAGAGAAGGAAAGGGAAGATGCGCTTTGCGCATATTATGCTTGTGTTGAAAGGCGTTGATGAGTGGTTGGTGGTGGAAGTCAGTTACCCGTCAGGGCTTTGAAGGAGTGAGCGTTCCGTTAGTGAGCATTTATAATGCTGTCGGTGCTTGCGTAGGCTTGCGGTAACGAAGAACTGTTGTAGAATGGTATTTGTGTGTTATTGTGTCAAGTGTATTTTGGTTGCGGCTGGAGTGCTTTCATTTTTGAGCTTGAATTGTTTGTGTGGTTTCTGGAACCCTGGGTGTCTTGCGGGAACGTGAGGTGTACGTAGCACAAATAAGCACAGCGAACTACAGCGTGGCAGTTAACTAAGCGAAGCGTATCCTGGCTACCGATACAAGAACAACCACCAACTCTGGCGTGACTCTCGCAACCTTGAAGGTCAGTCTGCGTGCTGCACGGCAGAAGAAACAAGGTATGGTCAAACTAGCCTTTTTTTCGTCGACCGTGTGGTAATGCTGACGTCATGGCGACGAACCAATAGCGGCACTCACATTGCATCTGGGAGCACTGCTAGCCCCAAATCTAGCACCACTATCGGCCTAACGACATGTCGCAATGGTGACATCATAAAGTTTGTTTGAAATGAAGCCGTTCAATTGGCTAGACGAACAAGAGGAGATGTATTTCCCTCTAGAAATGACTCTACCTTGTTTCCTCTACCGCGGTCTGCGGTGGCAGAATAAGGAACTAACTGTGCCTCTCCATGAGATCAACGGCCGCAATGGTAGGAAGGAGGTCCTCTTTGGGGGGAGGGGTGGACGCTGGGGGAGACAGGAGGCGACTCTTGATCTTTTCGCTGAAGGACTGGCGGCGGCCCTTGTAGGAGCGGCTGCGGGAGCGGGCTGTTTCCCGAGCTGGCGGGTGGCCCAGGCACAAGGCTTATGTACATCAAACCACATAGTACAGCTGAATAACCGAGTGTCCCAAACACAAGGCTTATGTATGCCAAACTGGCACGGCTGAATAACCGAGTGTTCCATAAACAAGGTTGGCACACACAGGGTTTATGTATATCAAACTGATACAGGGTATAGCTGTGCGTCCTAAACACAAGACTTATGTACATCAAACTACATAGTACAGCTGAATAACAGAGTGTTCCAAAACAAGGTTATTGTACACAAGGCTTATGTACATGAAACTCGCACAGCTGAAAAACCGTAGATCCCAGACACAAGGCTTACATCAACCTGGCCCTTGTGTTCATCAATATTTTTAGGACATTTTTAAGGGCATTAATAAAGGTAAATGCCTTTGACATAAGTGCACGAGAAAGTAGTGTAGGAGATCTATTAAGAAGACGCTTCAAATAGACGTTAATGACATTGGATCTCGTGACAGTCAAGTCAGTGGTATAAGGTTCATTACTAATCCTCAAAATCTTAACCTTGAATCGTTCTGATTTTTCAAACACCGTTACGATGATCTGGGAAATTACAGAGTTGAAGGTGAAGAAGGTGAAGATGAAGGTGGAACATCAATAAAGAAAAACAACTGCCTCAACATGAACTTCCCACTGCTGGATCTCGTGACGCACATCGAAGAGTTGACTGTGCCCAAATTTTGCAAAATTTCACAGTGTTATCTCTTAATTAACTTCTGATTAACGTAACCGCGTAAAAACCGCAAGCTCAGCGTGAGGAGCTAATTACAGAGTTATATATTTTTTAACAATTTAACATTATACAAGGCTTATGTATATCGAACTAGCACACCTAAATAACCGTATGTTCCAAACACAAGATTTATGTACATCAAACTGGCAAATTTGATTACGCATATCATCATAGATTATTACAGTTATCTGATAAAATAAAACGCATGGTTTTCAAACGAGGAAATTTTTACGTCTACAAAATGAACGAGTTAAGTGTGCTGCCCCCAAAAAACTTTGCTGACTACAAACGTTGATCAAAACACTATTCTAATGTTTTCATCTCACAGGAGCGATGTACACTTTTCTTCCGTAGATATCACTCACCAGGGAAAGTTTTCAACAATTTTAAATAGATTTTTACTTAGACCATTGGCATATTCGCATTCAGAAATGTGTTTTTCCATGTATGTACGAATTGGGCTCTGTAACGATAACATTTAGAGAAGACGACACAATTCTATGTTTTACGTCACCCATAATCGGTCATGGTCTTTTTTAGGCTAAAATTGACGACAACTGTGGATATATTGTATTCATTAAGATTTGCTCCCCTTTTGTGTTCTTTGTAGTCCTGCTGCCGATCCTGGCAAAATAAATCAAGTGACTCCTATCAAATGACCTGAAGTGTATCAGGACGCCCAAATTTTACCATGGGAACTGAAGCACAGTGAACATAACATTCAAAATTCAACGGAGTGATTATTATAGAACGCGAGGAAAGTGAGTGTATGGACGCATGAAAAGGCTCAAATTGCTGCACAGCTTGTGACACACAAGAAGCAAGTCTATACACCAAGATTTTGAATGATAAGGAGACACAAACACGAACAACACATCACCAGCTTATGATTAGTAATTATCATGCACACTTGAAACAGGAGTTACGTTTACTTCATTACGAGTAACGTAAAATTTGAACAGAAAACTTGAGAATTTCAGCCCTTCCTTGATATCAAACATCTCCGAACAGTCGTAGTATAAACACGATTTTTGAGCAAATAGCTACAGGAATAATATACAGGAAATAGTTCGTTGAGAATAACTTACATGTTAGCAATGACATAGTTAATTTGTTGTTTAACTTGAGTTATGAGCTCCAGAACTCTACATTAAGCATAGACACAAGCGAGCTGAAATCTAGCACGATCAATTAAATACCAAGGTTGGGCAAGAAAATAAGTGTTTGAATGAGAACATAAAATATGTTAGTTTTACCAAGAGAATACCTTTTCTGTTTCCCATCAATGTACTATTTAAGATAAAATATGACTATTAAAATACCTATAACGGTTTCAATGCCAGTTAAGGGCCTTCATGTTGAGAACTATTGAGCAATAAGAATAATATTATCATTAGGACAAGTTAATTTGGCCAAAAAAAATTCCAAGGAGAGGAATTGTGGAGGAGAGAAAAAACTTTCTCAATGGGATCACAATGATCAAAGCATTATGAATTAATGGAACCCTCTTAACGTCCACATTCACGCCTTCAAAGGGAAATAATAATAGAAAATATGCCATGGCATTGCGACACTTGTGACAAACACGACCCTCACTGACCATTTTCCTTGATGTGTTGGCTGATGACGAGCGCCATGTTGATGTGGCGGTAGCGGTCGTGTATGTCGGCGAGGTTCTGCGCGTAGGTGGTCTTCCCGCTCCCTGGGCCGCCTGTGCATCGGGCAAAGGCCAAAAGTATTAATGCTGAACCAATTTTGGGATCAGTGTAGGTTGGATACGAACCTACTTTGGGATTAATGTAGGTCAGATACGAAGCAATTTTGCGATTATAGTAGGTTGGATACGAACCTACTTTGGGATTAATGTAGGTCGGATACGAAGCAATTTTGCGATTGGAGTAGGTTGGATACGAACCTACTTTGGGATTAATGTAGGTCAGATACGAAGCAATTTTGCGATTATAGTAGGTTGGATACGAACCTACTTTGGGATTAATGTAGGTCAGATACGAAGCAATTTTGCGATTATAGTAGGTTGGATACGAACCTACTTTGGGATTAATGTAGGTCGGATACGAAGCAATTTTACGATTGGAGTAGGTTGGATACGAAGCAATTTTGCGATTAGAGTAGGTTGGATACGAAGCAATTTTGCGATTAGAGTAGGTTGGATCCGAAGCAATTTTGCGATTAGAGTAGGTTGGATACGAAGCAATTTTGCGATTAGAGTAGGTTGGATACGAAGCAATTTTGCGATTAGAGTAGGTTGGATACGAAGCAATTTTGCGATTATAGTAGGTTGAATACGAACCTACTTTGGTATTAGAGTAGGTTGGAAGTGTTGCTTTAAGATTAAGTTAGTTAGGTTAGTTAATATAAGCATCCCTAGCCGCAACAAAAGGGTTCCAAAGAGAGGAAGGCACCATTTACTATGGAGTTAAGGGGACGCGGAATCTATGCGCACGAAGTGTTCCCACACAAGATCTCCTGCGCACAGAGACAGCATGTTAGAAGTTCATGAAACAATGCAAAAACTCAAGAAGAAATTCAGAGGTGCAGAAAAATGAAACAGCGGAATCGCAAAAAGATGGGTCGTAACAAAAAAAAATCTTGTTCTATTTCAACAAAAAGGAGGCCTGCCTACAACTCAGCTCGGGACCTCACATTGTCTTCCTAGGAGCGCTAATTCCCGTAGATGCAACAATTATATTCCAATGAAGGTAGGAATTTCGGTATTTGAAGATAATTATGACCAACTGGACGTTTACAGGGTTAACACGGAGCTTGGGTGATGAGAAGCTTATGTGTGTTATTGGTGAGTTATTGGCTTATGTGTGAGTTAAGTGGACGTGTTAGAGAAAATCAAGAAATCCGTTTAAATATTTTAAATAATTTAAAAACAGGTGGTAAATTTATTCGTCACAAGTATAAAAACGTCAAGCACATTGTTTCCTGAGGCCGTGACAATAGTGCCAGAGAAAATCAAGAAAGCAGTTTAAGCATTTGATAAAGTTGTAAAAAATTCGTACAATTTATTTATCACGAGGGACAGATCAAGGAGATTGTATCTCAAGGCTGTGGCAATGGACACATTCCAATGTAGCTTCTTGTATGTCTGAATAACTTCAGCGCCTTTGGGACATCCTATCACAACGCTACTACAATGTCTAAACAAATGGGGGCGTGAGTCTCATCTGTCAAGAAGAAACAATAAAAGAAATATGTTTCAATAAATATTTTCAATATTTCAAAATTCTTGAAAATGTACCTGAAAATATACTTCAGCGGAAGCGGTCATACCCCTTATACGAAGATGAATGAAGGAAAAAATGATCGCACTTCCTTAAACAAGAAAGAGAAAAAATGGGATCACTAAGAAAAAGAAGCTGGCAACGCTCTGGAGTAATGCTGTATAATACAAAGAATTCAGTAAAAATTAGACCTGGAAGATTTACGAAACGATGCTCTTGTCCATTATAGATCTAAATTTTGACCCGTTCTGCAATCACAGACTGACACGTCTAAGTTACAAAGAAACAGATTTAATGCAGTCCCACAAAAGCAACTCCCACTTCAAATTTTTCGAGAGCTGCCGCAGATTTTATTTCACTGAGGCCAAATTTACGGTGTTGCGATATTTCCAAGTCTGCTTAAGTACATTTCCGTCCCCGTGTTTCTTTGCAAACGAAGCTCTCTTGAAGTACATGGAAAAATCCATAACACTAAAAATTTAAGAGCGGAAAGAATGCTAATAAAATTAGTCACTTTATTGAAAAAACAAAAATCAAAAACGTTTCGGCGACCAGCGATAAATCTGCAATTTAAGCAAAGTGAACATCTGCTTTATCACATCACACATGCTAGCACTTCCATTTTATGCGCGTCTTATCGGGCACCTCGGGTGGCAGACTTGGGTAGGCTGATTTATAAAAAAGAGATCGGCTGTTTCGGCTCGGCTTTAGACTAGTGGTATTCATTATGCGGCTCGCGATGACTCAATCCACGGCCCTCGAAAAATATGTAAATTAATTAATTAATAAATAATTTATATGAAATACGCTATCTTGCAGCAGCCGCGCCTCCTCAATCAATGCGTTAAACCGAAGTGGCTCACTGGCAAAAATTGCTGAATACCGTTGCTTTAGACCTATGTACACTCTGACTCTCAAGGACCCATGTTTCCAGCAATTGACGTTGTCGCCAACGGTGCTGCCGGCAGCGTAAGTTCTTCAAAGAGAACTTAGCTACACTAAGTGCTGCAGTACGCAATGTAGCTAAGTCAACTTAGAAGAACATACTACTAATTGAAAAGCTACGACGACGTGAATAGGCTGAGACTTCGGTCTATGTGAGACACAAGTATGGACAAGATTGCATTCTTAATTCGCTTTTGTTTCAAGTGCGCATAACGTTTCGAGTTTTGTAAAGGCACATAGTTTTATCACTCAGTCTCTCAGGAATTAATAAAACAGTTTCCACCCCTCATCCTACTTCAAACGCAAATTTTAATCCGATAATACCTTCACGAGACTCAATCTCACGACAATTACGGTAATAAAACAGATTTCCAACCTCATTCTACTTCAAACGCATGTTTTAATCTGAAAACACCTTCACGAGACACTCAATCTCATGGCAATTGTTAAAAAAGATTTCGAGCCTCAGCCTACTTTAACCGCATATATTTATCCGATAACACCTCCACGAGTTCACTGTTCTCGTGCTGTGTTTACCCTCTGAATTACCCAAGACGTCTACGAGCCCCACTGCTTCGGATAGCTCGGTCAACACACACGGCCTCATTTAGGCCTGTACATGCCTCACACAATCACTGCAGCAAATAGCGACGTCTTCGCTGGATAAAACTAGTGAAATTATTGTCATTGGCGATTAGTGCAGCAGTTAATTAGCAGCTAATAGCACAGTGAAATAGCGAGATGTATCAAATATTGCTGAGTAAGGGGAGAGAAGAAGGGATAAAAAACGAAGAGAGAAAAATTACGAAGTAACAAGTCAAAAGTAAGAAGTAATAAGTAAAAAAGACTAAAGGAAGAAGTCACAAGCGGTCCAAGAACTAACAAATGTCATAAAAATAACAAGAGCCCCCATAACTATCAAATACATAAAAAGAAACAAGCGGCTTAAAAAGTATCAAGCTGCACGCAAAGAAACAAGTATCACACGACGTAACAAGTTTCCCACGGAGTAACATGCGGCACAAAAGTGGCACGTGACGCAAGAGGCACCAAGCGGTAAAACAATAAACAAATAACGCAAAAAACAACAAGCGGCACCAGAAATAAGAGTAAGAATCACGACTCATAATTGAGAGAAAGTTGCCCGCCTCACCAAGGAAGAAAATGACGGGGGCGGGGGTGTCTGCGGGGGGCGAGTGGTAGTGGGGGGTGGTGGGGGTGAGTTCCATTGCCTCGCCCCCTCTCTCGTCGTCCAGCCCGCTGCCCCCTCCGATCACTAAAGGGGCTAATCCTCCTGTTAGAAAACATTATTTCTTTTAGTACTATTAGTAATGAGTAACTTTGTTGCAACCAATACTATTAATATTATTATTACTATTATTGTTATGCTGGTAACTTAGAATTTTGTTACTTTGTGACAAGTAACCTACATGTTGAAGCATGCTGCATGGGCATTGTTATGGCGAAGCATCAATAAGTAACTTAGTTATTACCAGTATTAACATTATTATGCAAGTAACTTAGCACTTCATTACTTTGTAACAGAGCACCAACATACTAAAGCATACATCATAGGAATTGCAATGACGAGGTATTAATAAGTAACTTAGTTATTACCATTATTATTACGCTAGTGACTAAGCACTTCGATACTATATAACTGAGCACCAACATACAAAAGCACACTACAAAATATAAACCCATTCTTCTCATCAGATCACGTACATCCAACTGAGATGTCAAACAGCAACATTACGCTAGCGTCTCGCAGAAAATGCGTCAAGATCTCATCTCATGCCGCTAAAACAGAATGAGTCTGCGGCCAACAAGAGCTAAACAAAAACAGTATTGACTGCACAGTAAAAATCTAAGCTACAGCAGCGCACTTAGCACTCAAATAACGTTGTGCGAAGCCAGCGCACGTCACGGTTGAGGAAACAAGCTAGAGTCATTTCCTTGAGGGAAAATATACCTCCTCTTCTTCGGCTAGCCAATAACACGGCTTTATTTCAAACGAACTTAATGACGTCAGATTTACGACATGTTGTTAGACCAATAGTGGTACCAGACTTAGGGCAAGCAGTGCTGGCAGATGAAATATGAGCGCTGCTATTGGTTCGTAGCCATGACGTCAGCATTACCACACGGTAGGCGAAAAAAGACTGGTTTGACCCTACCTTGTTTCTTCTACTGTGGCGTGCGTTCTACCATGTCAAAGCTCGTTTACACACAAACTCTCAGAGCCGAATTTATTGTCCTGCTGTCGGTGTTGATGACATGATTTATGTCTGGTTATTTTTGGACTGTGTCGTGCAGGAGTGCCCCTGGTACATGACTATGTTCTTCTTGATACAAAGCTCCAAAAAGTAGGTGATGTTCAGGACTCATTTCGTTGAGAAAACCTAAGAAAACACTTGAAAAAGCACTCGGCCACAGTCATATTTTTCAGAAATCGTGTCCTTGCAAAGTTAGGTACATATACTTGAAAATTTACTATGGAATTTGCATGCCTTTTTTACAAACGGAAATGATAATGAAACAAACCTGTACTAAAAAATTTGCGAAGGAAAAATAACTCAGAGCTGAGTTACAGCATTTTGGCTTCAGCATGATACTTTTTTGTCTTCAAAACTTGCCAAACACGCAGACACACACAGACACAGGCCCACACACATACACAAACAAACATACTTACAGTTGAAAATTTGCAAATAAACATTAATTGTGAATGAACTGCGAGTGAGTGTTAGTTAGTTTGAGCCAAATATAAACTCGAGGGCATCAGAATACGAAACCAAACCTCAATATTTTCCATAAGGCAACGCAAAGCAATGAGTTTTAGCATTAAGCAATACTTCCAAATTAGCTTATGGGTCATAGACCATCGGAGTTGCAGTTACTCAAACAAAAGACTTAACCCTAACTACTTTATTTAGATCTAGCTCACAGTGCCAGAATCATGCACCACTCAAAACACCAGCAACGTATCAACAATGCACCAGGAATACTCAACAGAAGCACAAATAAACTACCACACAAAGCACCAACAATGTGGCAACAATACTCCACAGAAGCACAATAACGCATATCACAAAGTACCAACAATGCACCACCCAAAGCCACAACAATGCCCCACACAAAGCACCAACAATGCACCACAGATGCACCACAGAAGCACCAACAAAGCACCCCCCAAAGCCACAACAAGACACCACGCGGAAGCAATACCAACAACAACGCTATAAAGAAGAAAAGCCAAAAACCTGCGGCCAGGTTCGAGAGAACGAGGTTAGGAGGTCGCTTCCCTGTGGGCGAAATAATAAAAGTTTCAAAATATCCACAGAAAAAGCAACACGCTACACTGTCATTGAACACGCACAGAATTATCCTTGTATAAAGCCGTCCGAAACAAGGTCATGACCAGTAGAGCTGGCGATAAAATGACGTTTCAGAGCTTCCGTTTTGCTATGAAGAGAGAACAGTGAGATAGATATTTTAAATTTTAAAACTTTACATCTGAAATTTATTTTTCTACGACTTTCGGCACCAGTTTTAGAAGTGAGGCACTTCAAGCGAGAAAGAAACGAGGCGCAAAAGCTCCCTCCAGGTATGTTTGATGCATAGTAGTCAAGTGCGATTAAATATCACAATACAATGAGATGTAACAAATTAGTACTTTAAAATAAAAACCCCAATAATACACTCCCAAAGCGTGAAATTCTTAAGATTTACAAAAAGGCTTAACAGTCCTCTTCTTTGCGAAATTTAAGTGCATACTTCTCGCTCTTACATTAAGTTGGTGCAAGTAATGAGTTTACCCACATTAATCCTTCTCGCATTAGCACACGTAGAGTGAATGTCACCAACACGAGCACTTACGTGACTTATTGGTTAAAATCCACTCACATAATTCATAGAACTCCCGTACTTTGAATCATTCGATCTCATTAACATTTTTTGGAATACACATGATTACATTTGATTTTGGGAATGAAATTGAACTTGCAATATAAGGGGCATGCTCACCGTTCTGCTTGCCGTCCGTGAGGGCGTGGCCGCTGCGACCTGGCAAACACAGGAACAAAATCAGCCTCACGGAAAGATTAACTGATAGCGCCGGCCAGGCCATGAGGCAGGTCTGGATAGCACCGCGGAGAATATTAAGTGGAGTGTAGTATCACTGATACAAGCAGAGATCACACGGGGAGCTCGGTCTCTGCTACGATATTATGGTACATTCCAGGCCATGAGGCTGGTCTGGATGGCACCATGGAGAAATTAGAGGGTCAGTTCACTGATACCCTCGGCCTTTATATTCTCTGTTACCAAGATCAAGGGTTCTGTTAAAACCTGCTTCTGTCAGGCTAGAAAGTTACTCGTAGTTATGAATTGACCCCCAGATACCCAGAGACCACGAGAGGAGCTCTCGGCCTCGAAATTATAGCCAGGGAAGATTTGAAGAACGTACGACCATACATAGTGTGTTATTTCATGCTCCGTCTTATCAGGATGGACTACATAGTTTCTATCAGGCTCTCTGGTGCAGTTGGCAAGTGAAGCTAACCTAAACTGGAGCTAAGTTCGTTATTGAAATTACATGCTCTGTTTGAGGGAAAACTTTGTTTATAGCAACAGCCTAACGTGTATCGTAATTTTTATCGTATGATTACATACATACATACATACATATACCGGGCTTATCCTCCCTATGGGAGGGTAGCCGACAGCAGGCCACAATCACCACACTTAGTCACTAGGAGGCGAGAGAGGCAGCACTGGCCGCACCTGAACTGCCAGGATCAGCAGCAGCCCAGCACAACCACCTTCCACAGTCAGGCCCGACAGCAACAGCTGGTTTACCCCGACCGCTTCATTGAGTGCAGCCCCTCCCCCGCACATGACAGGTCAACCCCATCACACGCGGGCAGCTTCCAGTAACGCGTCAAAAATAAAAATTACCTCCTTATACACTGCCCCCACTCACTTCTGTCCGCAGCCATCCCTCTCGCCACGTCCACAGTCAGACCCCTCTCATACAAAGCACGTCGCACCCCATCCATCCAACTCATCCGTGGTCTACCTCGCGCTCGAAGACCACTCACTTCCGACATATATATCTTTTTCACCAGCCGCTCAACATTCATTCTTTCTACATGCCCAAACCATCCAAGCACTCTTTCATCCACTCGCCTGCTCAACTTTTTGATAACACCCGTCTGCTCCCTAACCAACTCATTCCTGATCCTATCTCTTCTAGTTACTCCATACATGCTCCTCAAACACTTCATCTCAAACACATCCAACTTCCTCCTCTCAGCTGCTCTCAACCCCCAGGACTCTGCTCCATACAACAAAACTGGCACAATCAAACTTTCATACAGTCCCCTCTTAGCATTCATACTCAAACTCCTGCATTCAAAAACTTTCCTCATTGCACCCAATGTCTTACAACCTTCACTCACTCGATGCTTCACTTCTACTTCCATACTATCCTTAATAGTCTCATCCGACCCGAGGTACCTAAAATGCTCTACCTCCTCTAAGACTTCCCATTCAACCTCACATCCAAAGTTCCAAACACTCCACCTCTTGAACATCTCATCACCTTACTTTTATTCACATTTACCCTCAATTTCCGCCTTTCGCACACTCTACCAAACTCTGTAACCAGTCTCCTCAGTTTTTCCTCTGAATCAGCCCCAAGCGCTGTATCATCTGCAAACAACAGCTGACACACTTCTCAATACATACCATTTCGTCCCACCAACTGCGCACCTTTTCCCAACACTCTGGCATTCACTTCTCTCACCACACCATCCATAAACAAATTAAACAAATTACCTTTGTTATCGTATGATTACAAAGGTAAATCAATTCAAGGCGGTATCATCGAGAAACAATATGCGAATTTCAATACAGAATACTAAAATAATTCAATGAGTAACTTTCTTCATTATTGAAAAGGATATTCAGAGACAACTCTATACATTCAATTTTGATAACAAAAACTACAACTCTCTAATTCAAACTACTTATATTATACTGTAGGGAACCTTATGACCGTGTGTAAGTAACCTCACATTATGATACACATACAGTTCTTCATTTCATACATGGCACTCCTAATTATTTGGAAGAACAAATAGGCGCATCAATGAAAGAGACGAATAAAAAATTCAAATTCACTCTCACACTTCGACCTCGCTTACACGAAACAACGATCACTAATTTCACATAAATTAGATAGAAGTGAACCAAAAAAGAATATAAAACGAGGAGCAAATCAGTCTCCCATAACCTGTGCCGTTTCATCACCAGAGCAAGGCAAGGCAAAGTGATCTTTGCTCGAGCGGTGCATCGCAAAGGCGTTTTTCAGGGCAACAGTAACGACACCATCTCGTACTTTATAAATAGTTTTTTATCTTCGGGTGTGTTATTCGTAAGCTGCACTCAGCAGAGAGCGCAGAGGCAAAAACTGTCAATTATTGTGGAGGATTCAAAAGCACAAAACCTCTGATTCAAAACCGCGTTACTCCAGCAAAATTATAACGCTCTATACAGAGGACATTTGCAAAATCTTTTTCGGAGCACGAGGGACTTAGCGTTACGCTTTAACTATGAAGGCGCAGGTTCGATCCCAGTCCGACCACGCGGTATTTTACTGGAGTTGGTGCAGCTACTCCGGTGGAGGCCGAAAGCGGAAAAAACGAGACGTGAGACGAAAAAGCCATCCATTGAACTGTACATACTCACGACCTCATCTTATGTCAAAAAGGTAAAATGCTATTTGAACTACTTGATCGTAATAACGGAGGGATCAACAAAAAAGGAAGGGCAGTACAGATGCTGCTGGATATTGTTGCAGTTTTGTTTCGTTGAGTTGTCTTGCTCTCTGACTTGGGAGACTAGTGTTCTGTGCGACAAACGTTTAATCTATATCTTATGTAAGCATGCTTTACTGATCAGCTTCAGTCTAATTGATGATTCCGACCCATTTCAGAAATTTCAAATAAAAGAGACAGTAGAGCTCATTATGCAATGAGAACAGCGTGGTTAGCAGACGTAGATATGATGTAATTCAAGAACGTTTCTTCATCGGTTACCTGTTGAATTCATTTAAGTTATCGATGCTAAACTGCGAAAATCAAACTTTTCAACGGGTGGATGCGCTTCTTTCTTTTGTATAAATCGTCCTTCTAACATTTGATCAAACATTATTTTCAGGTGACATGAACAAACTTCAACATTTCGAAAAATTCGTATAAAGGACGTATTTTATTTAAATCCGAGGGTTGTTTCATATTCAACACCACTATGAGCATCTAATTAACCCAACAGAAGCAGAGCTTGAAAGGACCCTATACAGTCGTTTAATTTCACCTGTAAGGACTCTGATCCTAGCCTACTCCTGTGTATTGCCTCCGTAACTTGACATTTCCTTGATCTCTGACCTTAACCCTGAGGAAGCCGCACAGCAATCCTGGTCCAAGGCCGCACCTCCTCCCCTCCTACTCACTTCTCGTGATTAAACTTAAGTGCGGCATGAACCTAAACTTTCAGCATTAGGACAAAGGAATTTACTCGCAGACCTTATTTATTTAATGTAGAAAAAATGTGGAAACTGAAACGCGGTACCCGTGAATTTAAGGTTGTAGAAATTACTTTCTTTCACTGAACGATATTTTCAGAAATACGAAGTGAATCTTCCACTTATACGACAGCACCTTATGAGAACCTCAACTTACAAGTATAAAAATGATCCCCAGTTGTTCCTGTTATTTATAACTTGAGTGAGCATCGAGTTGGGGCGTAATTAAGTCCGTTTAAGTTGATGTTCGCGTAGGTAATGCGGTGAGCAACCCGAAGGTTGACTGCACAGGAATTAAAGCGTAATATCTATTTTCGTAAGGTGATGCGGTGAGCAACCCGAAGATTGACTGCACAGGAATTAAAGCGTAATATCCATTTGCGTAAGGTGATGCGGCGAGCAGCTCGAGTATTGACAGTGCAGGAATTGAAGAAAGATGTTTCTTCGCGTACGGTGATTCGGCGAGCAGCTCGAGGATTGACTATTCATGAGCATAATGTTCATTTCCCGAAGCTCAGCCGCAGTGCCACTCGGCCTCCAAAAACCCTCTCAATGAACGTCCCTCAGGAGGGGCACTGGTGTGAGGGGATGTGGCGGCTGTTACGTCACAACAATGGCGTCACTCGACCTCCACGTCACTCGCTAACTGCAGGTGTGCGTGTCTAGGGGCACTCCTCCGGTATATTGATGGCCTGCTGCTGCTGCCACTCTTGCTGCTGTTACTACTGCTGCTGGCGCTCTTGCTGCTGCAGCAGTTATGGTGCGGGTGGTGACTCACTGCTGCTGCTGCTGCTTTCCGTGCTGCAGTCGCAGTTGCGTGAAAATTGGTGATAATAGGTGAGTTTCGTTATTTTCTGTGCGTGATCGCTGTCTGACGACGCGAGGACAACCTGAAAACGAGCCACTTGGCTCGTATCTGTTGCCATTTTCTATTGTATTTTGTTCTAGTACCAGGTTATTATCGCTGTAGTTACCACTTCTACCCTCACTACAGCAACGCCAGTCTCAACTGGAGATGCTGTCATTACGGCTTCCACTCCCCATGTTATTTTCTGCAACTGCTGGTGTACTGCATTTGCAATACTGCTCCGCCTTGTTGCAGTGATTGTTACAGCTGCCGCTGCTGCTGCTCTTCCTGCTCCTGAAGCACCTATTACTGCTCTTTTTGTTCCTGCTACGGCTCTTTCTACTCCAGAAGTACCTGCAACTGCTCTTCCTGCTCGAGAGGCACCTGCCACTGCTCTTCTTGCTTCAGATGCACCTGATATTGCTCTTCCTGCTCCTGATGCACCTGCCACTGCTCTTCCTGCACCTGATGCCATTGCCACTGCTCTTCCTGTACCTGATGCCCTTGCCACTGCTCTTCCTGCTCCTGATGCACCTGTCACTGCTCTTCCTGCTCTAGAGGCACCTGCCACTGCTCTTCCTGCTCCAGAGGCACCTGCCACTGCTCTTCTTGCTTCAGATGCACCTGCCACTGCTCTTCCTGCTCCAGAGGCACCTACTTTGCTCCTGCCGCAGCTGCTCTACCCCCCAGCCGAGCTGACCTTGCCCGCAGCTCATCAAGGGAAGGTCTCAAGATGAAGAAACAAAGGCTTGGAAAAGAGCAATGCTGGAGTCGGTCCGTCGGACGGTAGGACGGGCAGACGGTGGAAGGCAGACGAGAAACAGAAGGTCAGGCTCTCTCATTTCTTTCCGCTCGACAACTTTCTTGACTACAGAAATCCTGGATTTTTACGACAAACTTTACTTGTAATGTTCAACTTTCATTTAAATGAGTGTGGAAGAAGCTCTTGGGAGTCTGTGTATTTGTAAACACCTCACATAAAAATGTTGGGAAAATAATGCGATTGGTAATTTTTTATTGCAAAACGCTGAGCACTTAAATTCGAACAAAATCGTAACCATTACCGAGAAAATATTCGAATGTTTTCCTCTCTGACGAAAATGCACGTAAAAGTTCACGAGGCAACACTGTTTTTTGGACTGAGGAGTAGGTACTGGAAATATTATGTAGTGCAGGAGAACGCTTGAAGTTGGCACTGCGTCAAGAAATGAGTTATGGAAAGGGTCGTTTGACACTGCAAAAATTGATGGCATTTGTCGTTCCAACGAGCATAACAGAAGAACATGCAGCCACATTATTGAATATCTCAAGTTGTTATTGGCATCACACAAATTAGACTATTTAGCACCAACGAAATAAATAGGGATTGAGACAACTCAAGCAAGGCTATGATTTTCATATTGAAAAACAACCGAGAAATTACTTGCCAGTGTTAACACAATTCAACATCTTCATTGCAGCAAATTCGATTTTTAATTGTTTCGCTATAGATGGAATTCTTGCAAGCACCATCGGTTACGATATTTCAATACATGCAAAGTTTTAGCTCCCTACTTTCATATTGACTTCCCTACCACAAGCCGCTAAGGACTGTTTGCATGCTTGTCTCTCTATGGTGAGCGACATAATAAGTAATCTTAATCTTATGCATAATTTTATGCTATCCTCAACTTATGAACTAATCCCAGTTATTTAACTAATACGATGCTGGATTCAGGTTATAAACGCCTGGGAAGAAGTGAGCCTAATTGTCACCTTTACGTAAAACTTGAGGTTCGCCTGAGATGATTTCGAGTAACTGGAGGACCGACTGTGAAATGTTAAGCCCGAGGCAAATATTAAGCAAGGACCAAGGTTGCGTGCAATGTTAGCATCAGGGCGCGGAATCAGGCTAAGACTAAGGTTTGGCTTAATATCGGCGAAAGGAAGCAAAGTAGGAACTTTATTGCAAATTGGGCACAAGGTCAAGTGAGAATAAAGTCGTTAATGAGGCTGAACATGAAGCTTTATTGAGTTTAGCTTGGTTGGTAGATTGAGGGTGAATATTGGATGCGTAAAGGTCGTGATTACCCGAGAATTAAGCAATGCGGATTAGATTTAATTAAGGCTTACAATAATGTTTAAATTAAGGTCTGGTGTAACAATTTCAGCAAAATATGAATTTGAGGCGAAGGTTAGGATTTTATCAATAATGTAGAGGTTAAAGTAGGCGAGAGTCTAAAATTAAAATTGGTTTTATGGTTGACATAAGTTTGTGTAGTCTTGGTCATGGGTCGATGCAATGTTACGAATAGGATATAAGTATCGAGTCACATGTAGGAATGACTAAGACCGAAATTGAAGTTCAAGGGACGATAACTATTTTCATACCTCATCCAAAATTATGCTGCATTATTTATTCATATAATTTTATCATGTTCACAGTCCTACCAAGGTTTAAGGAAAGAATTGAGGAAAGTTTAGGAATGGAAATGTATCCGGGTTGCCTTCGGGTTGTGGCTGTGAAATACGATTTGCACCAGGTGTGCGTGCTGCCTGGTAAGTTTCAGAAACGGGAACTGGTTTCAGTTATACAATAGTAGTGGACATTAGGTCAGGACACGCATAAATATTCAGAAATTGTGGTGATGTGAAAATACTTCCTTTTGCAGCTGCTGGTGTTCAATAATTTGCATCGTTCAAAATTCCGCCATACTTGTAAAAATATTCATCGATAGTGTTCTAAAGATGGTATTTTGATGAAGCAATTCAATTTCTGCATTAAATCAGGTCAACACTGGAATTTCCATTCACGTATTCATTTAATAGTCATAAAAACACATAGAAAAACGTAAAACTCATTGCTATGAAAGAAGGCCTAGCATATAGCCAGTTTTGCTCTACTGCACCACCGCAAAATGATGTCTTTAAGAAGAAAGTTAAAACATGTCCTGTAGCTTACAAGCTACGCAGCACAAATCACACATGTTATAAAGCGTTCATATAAATGAGCGCTTCATAAATGCATCATAATTACAGGCTTTCAATGTCAGAGAGGAAGATAAACTTACTTCCTGGTGCCTGCTTGCCGCATTAATTTCAACACAAACGACTTTCTGCAGGCAAAAGAGCGTTCTAAAATAAATTCCCCGAAATAGCCTTGAGCTCGTTTCTTTATCAAGAATGAGCGTCCCACTGCAAAGTTTAGGGGCAAATGAGACCACTTGCACTCCGCACGCACCCATTGTGGTTTTTCTTTCGGTCATTATCTAGGGTAGAGAAGTGCTATTACTCATTGTCCGCAGGATCAGCCATCGAATACAAATAAAACACAAGTTAAATAATATAGAAAGTAACAATCGATGGCTCTAATAACGTTAGTGATAAGTGCAGCATCGTTAACATCATGATCGCGAGGAAGGCAGTTCAATACGCATTCTGAAGTCTTTAGTAATTTGACTGAGAGGCGTAACAAGCGCAGGTTCCCAGGGCCAAGACAGGCGCCTGGCATCACGTAGACGCCGAGCCAAAGCTGCCCAAAGCAAAGCTTTGCTTTCCAGGCAAGGAGCATACGGGGGTGGGGAAGTGCTGGGGTGTTTACTGTGCAAGAGGAATAGGGAATGGGGAAGTGCTGGGTGGCTACAGTGCTGCGAGTGGAACAGGGAAAGAGGAAATGCTGCGTGGTTTACTGTGCAAGAGGAACAGGGAATGGAAAACTGTTGGATAGGCTGCAGTGCCACAAGTGGGGAAGTGCCAGGTGGGCTGCACTTCCACAAGTGGGGCAGGTACAGACGCAGCGCTGTAGACGCCACACAGCACCAAACAGTGAGGGTCGCTGGTCGATGACACGCACAAGACTGCAGGAGCGAACTAATCAACCCCCGCCAGCCACCCACCCTCCCTCTCTCACGCACTGACACTCAAGACAATCAAAAGAAAGTAACGAGAAAAAAAAACTCATTTCCTATCAAGCCCATACGAAAATGAGCGTTAGTTTTTAATCTACCAAGGTTTTGAGGTGATCTGTGTTGGGTTGTTCGCATTGTGCAGCCTTCAAATACCTTGCAGTAAAAACTTGACCTGCTCAATTGCTTGCTTGCTTGCTGGCATGTTTGCGGACTTGTTTTCTTGTTTTTTGCTTGCTGGCGTGCATGTTGGCTAGCGTGTCTGGTTTTTAAATGATTGGCGGATCAGGTTAGGAATAACATAAAAGATATGCATTGATTCATTTATTTACTCATTCAAGGTCTGGCATCTGAAATTTGTGTCAAAATACGGTTTATAAAACCTTAGTTGAGCGATTTTCACAGAAAAACTCAGTGAAGTTCAAATTAAAGTGACGCTACAAAAGAATGGATGTTTTGGTGTCTCAAATTGTACAGCTCGATAAGCCGGTAAAAGAAGAGTAAGCAACTCGGTGAAATGAATTATAATGTTAGAAGAATATAAAATAAAAAGAGGACACTCACACAGGAGGTAGGTTACACGGTACACCAGATTCCTCACGTGAAAGAAAGTGAGTAAAGAATAAAATAAAAACGTCCACTTAAAAATAAAATGGAACCCACTGTAGACTCCAGTAATCATTGCTACAGATTTGCTGTGGGTGGCTATTCTAATGGCATCAAGAAGTGCTTGTGCTATATTACAGCATTAGCATCAAAAATAATTGTTAGCATCAAGAAGTGTTAGTGCCTCAAGGTAGACTGACGGAAACCAATGTCACCACCTCACACCCGATGGATAGCTCAGGATTCTGACACATCCTTTCCCAGTCTAACCTATTCGCCGCCTGCCTGCATGCATGTTTTTCGCCGCCTAAGGAATTTAATCGCTTAAATCGCTTACGCGGCGAAAAATATGCATGCAGGCTATAAAAAAGTTAGAATGGGAATTGATGAGCACAAAATCCCCCCCCCCCCCCCTCTTCTCTCATGGACTGACGGACTAACCTTCTTACTTGCAGGTACAAATAAATAAAACACAAATAATGAAAAGTACATCAAATAACTGAAATAAAACTGTCTAATTGAAGATTAAAAGCGGCACGCAAGCAAAGCGGTCCGGGGTTCTTTGCTAGAGTGTTGAGGTCTGAAGAACAGCGTTGGGAATTTTTCTTGCCACAGAGGAAACAAGCGAGAGAATTCAGAATTCACAGAATTCAAATCTTTTGAAATTCTCAGAATTCATGCAGCAATGTGCTTTCTACCGCAAAATAAATCGTATAAAATCAGAAGGAAAAAATTTTGTCTTCATTTTACGACGTTCGACAGTTTCCACCAGATTTGTTACAAAATTCCACTAATGACTCTGTCATTGTCGTAACTGAATTTAAAAAGTCAAATTTCTTGTCCTGAGAGGTGAGCAAAAAGACCTAAATCAGTTACTCCTATGCAATCATGTTAATAATAGCATGTTTTCCCACACGAAATGTCGCATTTAGAGTACTTTTCTTTACCAACTATATATATATATATAAGCCTGATTTTTGTACGCATATGCTTAACCTCAAGTAGCTTTCATCCCCACAAAAATTAATTTAAATTCACTACTAATAATCGTATGTTTCTGTTGGCAACCGAACAATAATGAGTTATTTTCTTGTACGAATACAAGCTGGGTCACTCGGCCGCCGAAGCCTCACGAAACATCAAGTGAGCTTTTGTTAACGATGTTGTCGATACCAGAACTGTTCAGAGTTTCTTTCAAAGATTTCGTACAGGACCCCATACCTCTAGAGCTATGGTCCCCAGGACCCCCACCTCTAGAGCTACGGTCCCCAGAACCCCCCCCCCCCCCCTTTAGAGGTAAAATTACAATTAACCATATACAATGAACAAAAAGTTTTGCACCAGCTTAATGGAAAAAATTAATGAAATAAATTCGTAACAACAATTTCCTAAATTCAGCAAAAAGAAGTGCTACTAAACCTTTCTAAGCAGGTGATCGAGATTACAGATCTTGAATCACGTTCAAACCCCTTTCATATAAAGACATCCATTAAATAAGATTAGATCCTACCTAGCGCTTCATAATAGAGGTTATGACGTTAGCCTAATTTATCGTTCTAATAAATACCCATGAGCAAAACAGGTGAGTTTTGTGCTCGATGATCGTGGTCTCATCTAACAAATGTTCAGTAAATGCTAACTTCAATCACGTCTGGTCATGATGGCCTGTATCCGTGGCAGTCATGTCAATGTCAGGTCACGTATCAAGATGGCGATGTTAGTCCTCTACAACTTTAATGATGTGATGTTAGCCGTCTGCCAATCAGCTTTGCAAGCGTACGCAAATAATCGATAGAAGCAAATCAGGAATAGTTATCGCAACCGGATGAAGTCGGTTGTGTCAAGCCTTCTCAGGGTGCGTGGGAAGAGAAGCGCTTTTCTTTTGTATGTGTGGGTCTCAAATGAGGCTTCCAGGAAACTTCTAGCAAGTGATCTCACTCTGCTCCCAGCCTGTTTCTCCAAAAATTTACTTTCGCAGTAATATTACTTTCGCAAACTTTGTCTTCTCGCATCTGCTTTAAAACTTGCAATGAAAAAGAGATGCTCAAAAGACAATCAATTTTAATATTTGGCTGTACCCTCTCAGGGAAAAGTGCTCGAGAGCACTGAAAATCCCGACATTCTCCGACGTTTGTGCAAGTTTGTTTGACCACCGTAGCCTTCAGTACCGTTAGTAGCAGCGACAGCTAGAACAACTTACGCTAAATTATACTTGCTTCCTGCATGCTAAGGTATTTACAAGCGTGTTGAAAGTCTTGAAGACAACCTGAAAAGCGTCAGTACTTCTGAGGACTTGAAAACTATGGCAGCTATGCGCTTAGAGTCACATCTTCCAATTAATTACACAGGTGTCAACTGAGTCAAGAAAAACAAAGCAACGAGTAGCTTCAAAGTCTATTTTTTTGAGTACTAGATGCGTTCACTCTGTGTGTTTCAAGTCGGTCAACTAAACAACACGCTTCATAGAGCCATGGGCCCTTACATTGACATGGTATGACGAACAAGAGTCATGGGCCCTTTCATTAACATGGTATGATGAAAATGCACCAGCTGCTTGAACTCAAGAAGCGTGAACAAGAAGATCGATTGTCGCCAAGTTAATTGTGACGATCTCAGTGACCCCAACGATGAAATTATAGATTACGAAGGCTCACCCTGACCTCCCCAATATTAGTATATACTTTGCAAGCGGAATTGTCTCTCCTATTCCACTTAGTAAGTAACTGGATTATTGTTTTCAGTGAGCATGACTCTTACTATCATCATTTATACATGAAACTCTATAGTATCATGATTAACCAAACTAAATGAGGCTAGAAATGTTGCGAACCCATAAAAAAATAAAATATAATCATTTTAATCATGATAAACTTTAATTAAGACGCCAGTCTGCTGTTCAAGTGCCAACCGTGCAGGGGATGGCCTAAACACTTTGACTGCGGCAGGTGAAACTAAAGTTCAATATTTAAATCAAATTTAAAGTAGCAAGCAATGTTGAAAATATCACTCATTAACAGGATCGTGTTTTCATTTAGCTTTAACTAGGTATTTAAAAAAGGTGAGTTTCTGACTACTGATCGGTGAGCAGCATCATGAAAATTTCCTCGTGTACCACCGGCGGCTCACGTCGCAGTCAGAGTGTTAAAACGAGGTGCGTTGCGTAATGAGCCCAAGACTAGCACCATGCACCGCAGCGCCTTACAAGCGTCGATGTGGCGGCTGCAGTAGGCGGAAATGGTAGCAATTTACGCCTACAAAACACTAGAAATTCACCGTCCTTGAGGCTGCGAGGGAGAGGCGCAGGGAGGGAGGACAGAAGGAAGGGGGGTGCTTATAAAGGCAGTGTGATCTACCCAGAAAATTTCTGGAGCCGACTCATCGTTAATGAATTATGAAAATTGAGTGGAAAGTTTTTCATTTACCGTTCTCATGAAGAGCGTCGTGCACATGACAGTCTCTAGGCATTCAAAATGACTTACAAATGAAGGGGAAATTAATATTTTGGAGCAATTGTCCGAAATAATAGATGAAACCACGAATGACGTGAATTCATTTGTTATTACTGATGTACTTATTTTCAAAACTGTTCAAAGCAGTGAAATATTTTTCTTCGGTTGCTTTCGGTTTAGAGTTTATCTATTTTTGCGCGGTAAGAAAAATCTTATGATATATCCTAACATATTTATGTGTGAGTTTATTAGCGTATAACTATGATACAATTTAGCCTTGACCAGGCTCGTCTCGAAGCTTAGCGAGGCTGGACGTGCTCACTGGATCCCAAAAGTCCATAAAAGTCATCAGCCGAGCAGCACCTCCGCTAATGAAGACATTCTCATGCATGAGGCCGTCGGACTCTCGAGACTGGGTAAACAACAAGGAATTTCAAGCGCAGCTATAGCCATCTTGCATCACTTTAAACAACGTCGTTCCGAACCAAAAGTTTCGGCTAGCTACTGGCGCAGTTCAAAAGGCGCCAGCAAAATCTTACGTTCAAGAAAATTGTCAAGTACCCGACATAAGTAGTGGAAAATTGTCATGGCTAAAACATGCTGAAGAAAATTGTCAAGCACACAACATACTCGTACGTTGGGAATGATTGTCAAGGGACCAACATAAGTTGAGGAAAAGTGACAAAATCAGGTCTAACAACCATTCATCTCACAGCGCTGGATTTCAGATCATTACAGTTTGTACGGTTCTCGTAGGTGCTTGAATAAACTTTCACGAGCTAATGCTCGCACCTCATGTCTGTTCTATTAACTATCATCCGTACACCGAATTTGGAGAATATTTCAAAACTTTCACTCCAAGCCCCTAGGAAGATTGTTTTTGGCTTAAATCTGAATAAGATTGAATGTGAATAATAAACATGACGTTTAATTCGGCCATGTTCGTACAAAACTTCAGAATATTTCTCCCGTAGCGCCGTGAATCTTTCATTCGATCGATCGCCCAGACTGGCGCATACAGAGCTGCGGTAGAAGATTGCTGTATTTCATATTACTTCGCAATATTTAGTTTCCCCTACAACATACGCCGTTGGCACCAGCATTCGATGCGAACATTTTTTATAAAGTGTTACCACAAATTATTACCAAAATTGAGCTAATATCAGAAGCGTGAGATTAATATCCTCGCATTGTTACCGTTGCAATATTTTTTCGAAAAATTGTGCCAATTTGATTTGTCAGAAGCTTGAGATTATTATTCTCATGTAACGTTTTTGCAGCCTTTCCTAAGGAAAAGCTGCATTACACACCGACACAAATCGTTTAACATAAAATTGAAACACTGCAAATTCTCTTACTACATCCGTATTTCCGGATAAGCGAAACCAAAAACTAATCCAGTTATCAGAATGACTATTTATTTTCAAATCGTCACAAATTAGGAGCACTCAACTCAACTCTGCACAGCCTCGGTGTATCTACTCAATTGCTTCATATTTCTCGGTACGGAGGAAAAAACAGGTAACACAGAACCCAATCTTGCCTTCAGGTAACAAACGAGAGATAATTCGTGACCACTTGGGTCGCAGTCACGTGAGTTACGTGACGCCGCGTCCAAATTCACGCGTCAATGACCTCGTCTGTGTGCCTCGACACCGCGGTCTACTGGCGGCCTTTCATTCTCTTTGAATTGTTTATTACCTACGTTGCTTATGGGGTATGTCCTTGACTTAGCAAACACATAACCTGAAATTTTAAATCCCGACACAAAGGTTTATTGATGGTGCTATGGTTACAATGTATTGACGAAAGTTCAGGGAATTGAGTAGGTAGGTGTTCAATAAGCAACATGATCAAGAAGTTTCTGTTTGCGAGCGCATTCTCACCTAGCAGCTTGATGCAGAGCTGCTGATCAACTCGTCTCCGAAGCTGGATTTGTAAACTGTTTATGTGGTCCAAGCATAAGTTCTGCTGTCGATGGCTAAGTCAACTACGCGCCGTAGGCACTTAGCGTAGCGTTCGACTTTAAAAACTTATGCCATAAGCTGTACCGAAACGCCGTAAATCGTAAAAACATCTGGCACTAGGACGAGGCACGCAAAATTTCGAGAACAGAAACATTTCAGTAGGAAGCAATGAAGCTCTAACTCTAATACTACGCAGGCTGCGATGCATAAATGCACACAATGTACTAGATATACAGCCAATTTTTTGCCAAGTTTCTCATGGGCTTATGCCTTTTTCACCAAGATCTCTCCGTTACAGATGTAATTTAACTGAAGATAAGATTAGATGTTAGTTCTAGTTTCCCTTTATCACAAAAAGGCGTTCCAAAGAGAGGAAAAAGGAATTCACCCTTTAGTACGGCCTTGCGGAATCTATTCACAAGGTGCATAGAAACAGTAAATTGAAATAGCTTATGAAACCACATTTAAGTTTAAGAAAAAAGAAACACATGCTGAAAAACAGGAGATTAGCGAGCAAAAATAAGATGGTCCGTATCAAAACCGTGACAAAGCCTATTCCGTTTCGTCATAAGGAAAGCCTACCTAACCTTTCGCTCGGTGTTAGCTTATTATCATAGGTACAATAGTTGTATCCCCCTGAGGGGAGCAATTTTTCCGAAAAAAACAAAAATAAATTTCACGCCTAAACAAGTTACGCTTTCGAACTTAATGCCTCGAACTTTTCCTATCCATTGTCTCAGTTATCTAGTTACAACACAAGCCAAATAAGGACCAAAAAGCCACGATTTAGTACTCATAACAATTCTAGGCGCAAATTGGCATCGGTTGAGCAGCATTTTACGCCCGGAGTTCGTGACTCGAGCAAGACCTTGACTTGCAGAGCCCTGATCATAGTGGTCAAGGAGCTGGGCCGGGCGACGCTCGGAACAAGGGGCATTTTATTTCCTCCGACCTTGGCAGCATAACAAATGAACGTTTATTATTGGACTCAGAATGAAGCGCTGCCAATTTGTAAGAATTAATTCAACGAGTCTGGTATTTTCTTGCATTGAAATTGGTCAGTGAATCTTTCATGCAACTGAGGGTAGTGAGCGTTTGCGCCTCAATCTTATGAAAAGAATGTTGTATTGTTTCGCCCAGTTATTAAATATTTCAAAATCTCAGATATTATTGAAGTTTGCAACCGCAACTGACATAAATTCTTCATCTTAAATGGCTCTCTACATCGTAAAAACAACGCCAATGACGCGTTTGCTGAATCATGCCCCTCAAAAGAATGAGCCACCTCTCACGCACTTTGTTCGCCTCTGGGTTGAAATACAAGCTTGTCACCATTTTCTCAGATTGCGACAGCGCTTATTGGTTCGATTGTGCTACATAAATGTACACTTCACTCTCACACCTCTACTCTTCTGAAGAGAGACAAGTAAAACCAAACCATGAAACGGGCTTTGGAAAATGGTTAAAGGTAAGACGCATTTTGAATTCCCGTAGGAGTTTAGTAGAACGCACTGTCATATTGACGATGAGCCAAATTCCATAACAGAGCGTTTTCGTCACTCCTACTACAAAATCCTGGCCTAATTTATTTTTTCGTGCGTCACTGTTTATCCCTATATCCAACAGTTCGATCACGACACCAATTTTTCGTCAAGCATCATTGCTCTTTCTTTTCAATGGGGCCTTTCAGGCATCATATTTCTACCGAGCGATTATTTATCTCCCGTAGATCTTATTCTTTAGAATCTGAACTCAACAACAAAAGAATGTATACATTTATGAAAACTTTTTACCCGTATACTTAGATCCCAGACCGTAAACATCCGTTTCAAAACACCTCAAATTTATTTTCCCTTTCGTTCACCTCCTTTGTATTTCTGGGTGGATCAATGCACAACTTATTATATTATAGCTCTCCTTACATCGTTCACCATTTCTGTATAAATCTAAATATTTTTTCAGTTGCATTCACGCTTCTATAACGCCTCACACTACCAGATTTTAAAGTCAATTACATGTGTCAAATTTATTCTAAAAAGTTGAGATCTAGTCCGCACTTGATGATTTTTTAGCAGTTTTTAATTTTTGTGATATGAGGTCGTTTGAAATAACATTTACACTACCGCAATCAGACAATAAATCAAGGTTGTAAGAGCTGGCTGAAATAGAAAAACGAGGGAAAAACTCTACCAGTAAAGTAATTGTCTGGACCTCAGTTGACAGAGGTAATGACTATGCAGCTGAGAACCTGGCGTCCTGCTTGGGTTGCGCGTCCACTTCCGAGCCCGGGCCTTTGTAGTGCAATTAGCGGCTCGTTATCAGGTCGCAGCTGTGAGAAGGGACAAAACTCTACCGACATTGAAACCAAAACTCTACGGGTATTGAAACCCGGATTTAACTTACTCATAGAAGAAACCCTTTAAGTAAATAACTCTACGGGTATTGATACGAGAATTTAACTTACTCTGGTGACATGTACCAAAGGTTCATAACTCTACGGGTTCTGATACCATTATCTAACTTACTCTGATAGAGTTATTCATGGCTGCAAAAGTCTACGGATACCCAAACCAGGATTTAATTTACTGAAGGTAGAAGCACAAACGGCACATAACTCTACGGATACTGATGACAGTATTAAAATTACTCTGGAGAAAAATGCCGAGAAAGAAGTGAAAAGGTCATTTTTACTCTCGAGTTTTTATACTATCAAACATTTAATTACAAAAACGAATTATATAATTATTTAAAGACTTAGAGTAAAAAATAAAAGTAAATACACACATTTAATAATTTTGAATTATTTTTCTTAGAATTAAACAGGTTGGAAACTATTGAGATCTTTAAGCCCCTATTTATGAAACCGTTTGATGAAGGTTTTGCGATGAATTTTAATAAAAATTAACATCTGGACAGAATTATTTTAATCAGAATTGCGTAACAAGGATCTATATCACATTATTTGCTAATAGTTTGAAAATTAAACCGTAAAAGTTACTCACACTACTTCATTTCTAATTTCTCTTCCCATTCATATTAAATTGCAGTAAGAGAATTAAATTTATCTATGAGTGTCATCATTGCATGGCTGGAGTAATACAGCTCCCAACACGCAGATCTGTGCAGCTCACCACTGGCAAGTGAACGTTAAATCTATCATTTGAATGCTTTTTTGGCAACCCCGTCATAAAATTAGGTGGCACTCCAATTATTTTAGCAATCCCGTAACAGATGCTAAATTAATTTGTGAATAAATTTATATTTTTATGCGCAATTTCTTCCATGTTATTACTATAGAAATCTTATTATTAAACATATAAAATTGTTTTATCCATCTGTGTTTTACGCTCATGAGGATGCTTAATGACCGCATCTGTGATACGAGTTTCACCAGTGCAAAAGTCCAAGAATATTTTAATGGCGGGTACTATTGGGATGGATATAATATACCTCAAAATAGCGATATATATAATACTGTCTCAAAATAACTATAACCAATGAATATTATTTGCTTTTCGCTATATTTTACGACTTATTTAAGGAAACTACCGAATCTCGTTATTTAAGACGGGTCTTGCACGTTGGTATCGCAAAAGTAACGAGATCTAAATCTGCTCCACAGCCAAAAATGCCCTCAATCGCTTCGGGCCAGAAACCTGCCAGATTTATCAGAGGGCAGCAGCCGTGACCTAAATCATAGCGGCTCACTTTTTTCTTTCTCTCATTTTGAACCATCTCTCAGCGTGGGATTTTTTCATATTATTTATCAACATCTTCCTCCCATTTCAGCAGTACTCCTGCTAAGTTTCATTGATACTTGAAATCAATGCGGATGTTTATGCTGTTATTGCTAACCCAGATGTAAATGTGGTTATTATGATACAGTTTTCCTTCATTCTAAACCAAAATGAATATTTTCTATGCGTCTAATTGCACTTCTACCCGATCTATGACGCGTGCGCAAGACGATATTTGATCATAAAAACGGTTGTTCTAGAAAAGGACGCAACCACATCTATAATTCAAGGTTTCGTATCCATGTTTACCCATAAACTTGTATATTTTCGTTTTTTTATATCTCACGTTTCTTGAGAAGCCAAAACAAATTATTGCGTAGATCTTCAACTGCACTCCCTGAACGAACACTTAATTTTAGGATGTAAAGTAACAAAAAATTTCACCGAGGAAAAAGCATTTGACCTCGCTGGGGTACCTCGCTAGAGACTGCTTGATTATTAGTTAGCTCAAGTCGCTAGAGACTACTGTATACTGTATGATAGGCTGGATTTTAATGCAGTGCCATACATATTCTGAAATTTCGCAGCCCTTGAGGAAATATCGCGTTGCCCAATGCCTTACTAATTTGAGTATGGATGAGTAACTTGTTTTATACGAACAATATTCGTTGGATTAATCATATCTCCAGAACGGTGTAAATAAGAATAAATTTGCACTTATTTGCTGCAAGGTTTTCTAATATTGCCGTGATTTTGCAATCATCATTTCCTACATTAAGTTCTCAAACATCTAACTCATCAACAAAATAACTAACTCATTTTTCTCAGTTAGGAGTTTGCCAGCTCCATTTTCTTTCAAATGCACAAAAATCTCCTAACAATTTTTTCCTTTCAACTTCTGTTGGTATCTTTGTTTATTTCCTTGAAAGTACTCAAACACTCACCATATTTCAGTGATTTGAAATATTAGAAAATATCTATCTGTGTCATTTTTACATATAAACAACACTTTGGTTTAATTGAATCTCGAAACATAAGCGTATATTTCTCAACTGCTTTGCACAATTCTAAACATATCCGGGGCTCATTTGCCCCACAAATCCAGTTCAAAAATCCGCGTTATAAAGTCTGACAATGTAAGTTCATAGCAACGCTACGAAAGGTTTCATCCTCATATCCTTGTATCTTTTTCCAAGAGACCTAATCTGGAGCTGCAGTCCATGCGTCTTCGCCCCAGATTGCCGTACCTGATTCATTGCTGATGCGTCCCTAAGTCCTTCATTTGTACCTGATGTGCGCCCCTGATTTGTGTACAATTTATTGCGCTCTGCGACCCACTCTCTTACCCTCTCCCTCCATCGATCACTGCGCGCTCTAGCGCCGCAGATTACATTACCACGCTCTCCAGAGGCTCTAATTCAACCTTCCTTGCAGTTAAATTTTTATATTTCTCTGTCTAATAACACTGTATGGTTGTCTAAAATCACAAATGCGGTCTTCCTTACAGCGGAATTTTTCTTATATCTCTGTCTAATTACATCGTAAGGTTGTGTTGCTATTCTATGAGGCCTAAATAAAGTCACAATCATTGTACCGTCCTTTCCATTTTGTTCTGAACTCTCATTTTAGTTGAAACACGCCATTCTATTTGTGATTTTCTGCAGCATGGACTGCTAATATGACCTGGAGGAGTTTTCCCTCGATCACTAAAACTTGTATGCTTATCTCAAATACTAAATGCCTCCTACACTCACGCACATACGCACTCACGCACACAACTCGCTCTCCCAAGCATTGTACCTCTGCAGTGAACTCTACGACAGAGTAAACTCCTGAGATTGAGAGTCCTTATTTATTATGATACTGTTACCACGTGAAAGCCAAGCCCTATTTTATTTGCAACGGGGCGAAAGCCAGCTGGTGACCAGACGACGTCATCGCGAGCCTCTAATGTAATTTTCCAAGCCGAGCTCACCTGTGGGTCAAAAATAGCTGCAAAGGCAAGCGAGCAAGTTTCAAGTTTGATGTACATTTTGCCGACACGCGCCGCCGCCGGACACAAAAGTCGCGTGAACAACCCCACTTAGAGAGCGCGCGTCCTTGCCATAATGCGGCGCTCCTTATAATGAACACAACAATGGCGCTGCTTCCTAAAGGAGCGCAAAACGCGACGGGGAATATTATATTTCCGCTCCAGCTGCAGCAACTCAACATGCGGTGCTTTGTGAAGATAAGGCTCTCAGGAGGTAAAAATAAACCATAGCTTGCTTGCTGTACTGCGGCTATAGCTACGCAGCGCCAGCAGCCTGACGCAATGCGCCTTCGTCCCTACTGCGCCTTCGTTAAGGCGTATCACTGCGCCTTCAAACTGCGTCTTCGTTACCTCTCGTCATTACGCCGGCCGTCACTTTTCTTTTCAAGGTCTTCTTGACTGTCTCTCAACCCTTTGCCCTGATTTGTCTCAATCAATTGACAGTTATTCATGGCTTAGTGAGTTGACGAATTGTCCATTTTTCAGTGAGTTTACAGTTAACTTGGGCGCAATCAATTGACAGTTAACTATGTCTCAGTGAGTTGACGAATTGACCATTTCTCAGTGAGTGGACAATTTGACCATGTCTCAGTGAGTTGACAGTTAGCAATATCTCAGTGAGTGGACGAATTAACAATGAATTAGTTGACCGACTGGCCATGTCACTGTAATTAAAATTGACCTTATCTTGACGAATTAACTTCAATCATGGAACAATTACGAACAGATGTGAGTAACAAATAAAGGAATTATTCCAAATCAAATCATCATTTTCAAATCAAACGCGACTTAAAATGGTAGCCTGGTGTAGGAAGAAACACAGCGTATTTTATCATAAAGAACAAATAAAAAGGACAGGGGGAAAGAGAAGCTGAACTAGACCATCAGCACGAATTAACCCTGATGAGTCAGGGCTACAACCCTTCTAAACCCTACGGCCTAAAGCAGCAACCCCATTCAATCATGACGATCCAGCCCCACAACCCCACTCAACCCTGACGACCCAACGCAACAACCCCACTCAACCCTGACGACCCAACGCAACAACCCCACCCAACCCTGACGGTAGGGCCCGTGTGTGCGCCGTACAGACACGCCGCGCTACCGACGGTCAAATTGCCGCTCATTACACCGACCCGCCGAGGTATAGCTCAGACAGAGCGTACTGATTAACACCAAAAGTTCAAGGTTAGCACATCACGTCACTGAAGTCGATAGGTAGGGACTGGCTTTTTTCTGAGCTTGTGTAATAAAACAAAGAACATCATACAATCGTATTCTCTGAGTAAGATAGCAACGATGGTTTTCATTTCGATCGCGTCTTTTAGAATCAAGGAGAGAATCATGATTGTGACCTCTGGCAGTCGACTACCTCAGAGGAACTTCACGAGGAGTAAGAACTAATCGTTTGAAAAAAGTATTTTAGTTCCTACTTTTTCAGCAGAACGAGTGAAAGTGTTTGTACGGTGCTGTGTATATGTGACGAAAAAATCATGGCGTATGCAGTTAAAATACAATCTGCTCGCAACTTTGGATTCAAAGCTTTTACGTTTAGCTCATTTAAACATAAGTAAATAGCAAAGAACATCATTCATTTTAACGAAACAATTGTTTATCAAGCGCATATTATAAATTTTGGAGGCTGAACCCCGTGCGAATATGTGCAATGACAGCATTGCTACCGCGAAACATTCCAAGTGTAACTAATGCAATAAACACCATAGGGGTGACAATCTTTCTTGTACAATAAGGGTCAAGAGATACTTGGTAACTTGGAATGTTTTTTTTTAAATGAATACGTGAAAATAACGGCCTACGTCTTTCAAATATGAATTACGCAAATACAACTTCTACTGGTCAATCAGTAGCCGAAACATTTCATCCTAGCAAGTCATGAATATAGTAATTTCATCCGAAGTCTAACGTAGAGTTCCAGGTTGTACGAGTGCAATTTGAGTCACTGATCCCATGGAGGGTTAGATCAAAGCAAGACGCTCATCCTCATCAGTATAGGGGGTTTCAGTTCCCCATCTTTCTTGTGAGAATAAATGAAAGTAATCTTCGGTGATCTAAGCCGTAAATAAAATTTTTATCAACTTCCCGTGCTCTTTTAGTTCCGGCTTTGCTTTACTTTCGTTTCGTTGGTGGCCATTTGGTTGACTTGACGCGAAGATACAGGTACAAATCTTTACGTTGGAAAATTTAGGACTACAGTAAACAACTTTGCAAAACAACTGCATTATCCAAGCTTACGAATGTATGAGAAAACGAGACATGCCGACAAGAAAAATTTGCTCCATCAAAAATTTGGAACCGGTGAAAGCTTATATAAAAGGTACAGTGATTATTATTATCATTATATAATCAGTATGCATGTCAATGTATGGATCTGAACGGCAGTTACTGTGCGCAAAGTGCTGGGTATTTTGGCAGCAAATTGTTTAGTTTTGTACATTTTAGTTCTCGCATTTTTATTTTAACGCTTTGTTCATTCAAGTGTCAGCGTTGATAATGAAATAAGATAACTTTAAAATTTTGAGAGCAACTATGTTTACTTTTTCTCAGGTTCTTTTTCCAAACTGGGAGTGAGGTTTCCAAGAAATTAACTGTTTATTTCTACAGCGATCATGTACAAATCCACCCGTTGGGGATAGCTGTTGGTCTAATATGTATAGTATCGCATGGAAACTCAAACTTTTACAAAATTTTATAACGCGAACACGTGAATTCTTTATAACAGCATATCACCATGACTATAAATTTCACATTAAAAAAAGAAGAAATGGACCAGTTTAGAGCAAATTTAAATAACACACATTTTCATACTTCAAAAACACGAGCGCAAATTGTAATGTCTTAATTTAGATGTATGCCAAATTCCTCGCACAACTAACTCTATCATGATCACAAATTGAGCTAGACAAAGTTACGATACTTGCACGACTGTACTCACTTACCTGTGTCTAAACAAATGCCCATCCTGAAGGAAGATATGAGTTCGTCGAGAGCTTTCATCAGGCAGCTCGTGAGGAGGCGGCTTTCTGCAAAACGTGATTCTGTCGAGTCTTCTTTGACGCTTCGCTAGAGAAAAGTTATAGAGTCACGGCCGCTGGGCAAATAAATTATGAATCGAATGAAGAGCATCCGTGGCAGTAGGAAGAGTGATCACTCCTTGAGGGCTGGCTGCAACGCAGATCTTGAAGAAGCGTCAGTTCTCTGTAAAATATGTAGTTTAATAGAAACCGTGAAGTTTCCATCAATAGGCCATCGAGAGTGACTGGCATCTGTGGTTTGCATTCGTGACTTGTCCACCCACCACTTCCATTGAATGTAATTTGTCTTTAGCCACACGAGGGAATATCTTCAGACGAGACATCAAGGAAAGTCGCAATGCATATTGCCAAGCCGCGCTCTCGTAACCAGGCATCGTTCGTGCAGACCTGAACGTCACATATCAAGTCATCTAATTTAGTGAGAAAGCTTCAGGGTGCAGCAACTCAAACGGTTCCAGTCCACGACAGCAGCGCAGATCATTAATTGTTACTTTGTCCAGGAATGTCATTTTTCAGAAAATAATTCGCTCTTCAAATTGTACTTGAATTTTCAGAGTAAGTTGAGGAAACATAGAAATGTTCAATGCAACTAGCCGATGAAATTTTTGTATAAGGTACTAAATTCGTAAAATTCCAAGCTTATATATTACTAATGCACTTCCAAGGCACTGAAGAAACATCACTGTTTGTTGAACTTCAAATTAATTGTTTTTAATCGTTAAGCTGAAAATTTGTAAGAAGTTCATTACACACAATCGGAGACAAAATGTGATAAAATGCTTACAGAATTTCCCAATTTGACCGTACAAAAAGAAAAAGGTGAAACATCTCAATTAATAAAAAACTTTCCTATCTCAAACACCGAAAGAATTATAAACGATTTTTCACATCAGTACAAATTTGTAGGTATACAAAATGATTACACTGGAAATAAATTAAAGATAAAATGTTTTTGAACGATTAGAACAAAATATTCCACTCAACACTCAGCAAAGATCCCTTGAGTATCGATTACATTATGAAGTCATCCCACGGAAGAAACCCAACTTTACTTACTATTTCTTAAACTGAAATGTTGCTTTATTCCGCGATGAAATTTAATTCAACTCAATATTCTTCAACCAAAATGTTGCTTTATTGCGATGAAATTTCCCTATTCCGTAAGTGTTCAAGGATTGCTAGCATCAAATTTCTCTTCAAACCAACATTTTCTAATAGAGCAAAGACCTGGGCTGAAAGTTAACAACTCCGTCATATTCACGTCTCCTTGTTCTCGGTAGGTCATATTATCGTTCTGGCCTCGTGACACTGGCTGATGCACTGCATAAAAACCGGCGTGATAAAAAAGTTTCTGTTGTTTTAATTTAAAAGGGATTCGTTGTTCCAGAAATGCTTTGTTCTATGTATGATGCATTGATCCTAGATTGTAACGGCACCAACGACCCGACACATTACGCAAATATTATCATCTGTTCAAACTAAGAGAGTACCCCTACCAAACGTTAAGTTCCTGCTTAAAAATCTTTGTGACACTATTTCTCATTTTCTTCGACACGTGCAGTGTCTGCCATCAGATTCATTAAGCCTCGATCCATCACTAAAATGTGCACTTTGCCATTGTTCATCCGGCCAGTTCCATGTTGAGTAGTAAATTTAAAGTACAGTCTTTTCGCATTCGAACTTGTCAACGGTATCAGAACCTTATTTTTCACATTTGAGTTGTGTTCTTCTAAACACCAAGTTTACCTTGACAAATTCATGTTCACTTTTACATTCAGTTCACAAAAAGCTGCATTAATTAAAAATTTATTTGCATCTGCTATTTTGGGGGTAACACGATCAGCTTTTTTGCATGTTTTAAAAGGCAGAGTGGTAGATTTTCCATTATTAAACTATCCTGATTTACCTCAGTTTGATAAAATATCAAAAAAATAACGTCAAGATAATTTTTTCTTAAATCTGTAGTTTTTACGAGGAAGAATCAGTATACGCAATCAAGTTTTATATCCGTTTACATGTTAAAGACACAGGCAACCTTATTCTCTGAACATACGAATATTAATTTATTATTAATTAATACAAAAATTAATTAGATCATTCGAACATAATACGTGATGTACCACTGAAATTTATTTACAAAGGGACTTTACTCTTTTTTTTCATTTTCAGGCGTTGTTACCTTTTATGAAATGTCTTTTCTGTCATTTTGGGCTTTAATTAATGCATCAAATCACTATAGTGTTCAAAGTTTTATTCAAATTATTTGGAAGTCCCTAAAACTCCCACTCCTGCTATGTCTAAAGTAAACTCCCACTCTTGTATGTCAAAAGTAAAAAATCAATAAATGAACGTGGGAATAAGATTTAATTTTTTTAAGTATACGAGAAGAAGACTTTTCGTTTTATAGTCAATTGAAAAAATAAATACATGGAAGTATCCCTTGCACCCCCGAGTAAGAACTAAGTAAAAATTAGATAAGATTGTTAATTAGTTAAGTCTCTTTGACCACAACAAAGGTGTTTCATAAAGAGAAAGGATGAAGAACAATATTTGGTATAGAGGTAAGGGAATGGGGAATCTATGCACGAGGCGTGTTCCCAAGCGTGTTGAAGCAGTAAGTCAGGAAGGAATTTTGTGGCACGATAAATTTTGAAGAACAAATATTGAGGGCCTATAAAAAGAATAGTAGTGGACAAAAAATTGGTCTGTAACGCCACAAAAAACTCATTCTGTTTCGATAAAAAAAGGCCTACCTAGCCCTCAGTGTGGGACCTGATATTTTTCCCTCTGGAGTACCAATTGCGAGTAGCTGTAACTGTTTCATCCTCCTGAGGGAAAGAAGCGAGGGTTGCAAATTTAGTTCGATTTAAGTGGAAAGTTCACCCATGAATTTACGGCTCAGTTCTTCATTCTACAGAAACTGGAAAAATTGAGTTGGTTTAGAGATTCGTGTCCTCTACTTCTTATTTACGAGAGTGCAGAGCATTGAACTCCTGCAAGCAAAGCACCATTTTCAATTCATTGATAAGTCTGACCAAAACGATAACGTTAATCAATCAATAAAACCATCTATTGTTATATTTTCATTCTTCTCCCACTATTACAGTACATATTTTATGAAAAATTATGTACGATTTCAGCCTATGTGCACGAAGCAAACCTTGCTTGAAGGGGATTCAGGTGCTAGTTCACTGCCCTGTAAAAACGCACTTATGTCTTCACAAGACAGGAACGCCACAGTTGGGAGAGCCCTGCATAACAATCATGCTGGTAAACAATTACATTTGCACAGCACAGTCTCAGTCCATAAGCTGATTAGAACCACTACATCACTCCCGAAATTCAGCCTAATCTTAGAGACAAAGGAACGGTCAAACCGTCTTGGAGTGATTGATTGGCATCCGACACAACGAGTTGCACCCCGCTAGTTAATTTTCTTTCTGTGTCAGTAGCCCAGCTAAAATATTTCCTAATCATGCCCGTGAACACAGCGAGCAAGAGCATCAAATCATTATAATTAAAAGGCCTCTTTATAAAACTCGCTTCATTTCGTCTCCATCGGAATGGTCCTTTGAAGTCGTACAAACGAGTACAAACTAATATTTACTATACACTCGAGTCTCTGCAAGCGCATTTGTATTACACGCGCTTTGTGTGCGCGCAGCGCCGCTTCTTGAAGATACAATCTACTGCTGTATCGCTTGTGGTAAATAAATTGTATATTGTTTGAATTAATGCACAGACTCAGAAGTAGTCTTGGTCGCGACTCACCACCTAACAGAGGAGGTCTAAACATGCGTCTTTACACTTTGACTGCGGCGTGAGCCCCAGTGGTACACGGAGGGAATTTTCATAACGATGCTGACCGACCAGTAGTTATAAGCTCAATTTGTGTAAATACTTAATTAAAGCTAAATGCAAGAATCCAGTTAATGTTCGCTGTTTTCAAAATGGCTTACTGCAATTGACTGTATTGAGTTGAATGTTGAACTTCAGTTTAACCCTTTCGGTACTAACGGCTACTCCAGTGCCAAGATGGCTAGTGCTTCCAGTTTAGGCCATCTAAGCTAATTGTAAAGTAATTTAACTAGTGAGGGAATATTTTGGCGTAAATAACAAAATTAGGGAAATTACAAACAATCATTAAACAAGGTTTTAAACAATTCTAGAAGCCTGCACGCGTTAATTACCATAGGTTACCATAAGACCCTGTAATTACCATAGGACCCTGTAGCATAGGCACGCGTAAGTTCATGCTACAGGGCCCGTGCAACACATTCAATACCCTTTCCATTTAACTAGAGCAAACTTTTTCTGAACTTTGTTTATTTTTGGTAAATTCCGGCAAAACTTATAAATAATTTCTACGTAACTACAAAAACTTTATCATCAACATCAAAAATTTCTGTCGCCAAGCATAGAGCTTCAAAGATTAAAAAATTTTAAAATTAAAATAAAGAAGTAGGCACTTGCTTAAGCTAAAAGCACTCACACTAGGTCAATTTCACTGAAAATTCAGGGTAAGGACAACTTTTTTCCCTGGAAGTTTTTACCCAAACCATTTGAATTATCGTACCGAAAGGGTTAACCAATTGCGGTCAAAGTGTTGAAACACGCCGCGAAAACGTAAAATTTTGCATCATGGTTGGCACAGCTCGCAACGCAGGGAAAAAGAAGGTGAGAGCTCCACGATGAGTCGAATAAGTCAAAATGAAAACAAAAGAAGAAGACATTCGTACACGAGGTCGGCTGCACGGCACGCCGGCCTCCCCCTCGTGAGAGAGACAGAAAAGAAGAAAAACCGTTTATTTCCAACAAAAGTTGATTCATGAAATGTACTACAATACAATGTTTTTTAAAGATTTCATAAATATAAAGGTCTTTAAGTGATAGGCAAACCATACGAGGCTTAGTAATTGCTAAACCACCGAAAATAAGTAAAGAGTGAGAGATCAGGCCTACCTAACTACATATATGAACCCACAACAGACTCCCGCTCATTCTGTGTTGGGTAGCTAGAGTTGAAATCGAGGAACAATAATTTCGCAAGTCAAGAAAGGGGTATGAAAATAAAACATAGAAAGCTTAAGAGCGCGATATGCAAGCTCAAGCTGAAGCTCTCACGTGGTGAGTTACAGATCTGGAGAGAACGGAGGCCGCTACAGAACGGTGGGAGCACCGCTAGCCCGTACAGCTGACGGCTTGTAAAGCAAAGTCTTTATATAAGAAAACTTATCACTTCATGGTTCCCATTAAGTATTTTTCCCTTACATCCCCATTAGTCCAGGCGGATTTTTTTTCTGACATGTAGTTGCCATTTATGTAATGATATACAAGACAAGAAGGCTTATTTCCGCTGTTCTATTTAATGATGAGATGACAAATACAGCCTACGTTAAGTATTTCCAATTTGATAGTTATACTTGACAGTACAATTGCTTCTCACAACGCTGTTTTTGATCGGATCTCGAGAGTTTTCGTTCATCACCAAAGGAAATTCGCTACAACTTATGATAACTCCCCTGTATTCAACTTGCAACAGGTATAGTGCAGAGATTTTAAGTCTCGCGACCTTTTTAAATAACACATGCCAAAAAAACTATTCAAAAATAACTATAGGACAGTAGAAAGGAGATTAATAACAAGTTCCTTTAATGTTTTTGGTGTCTTTTTTATATCAAAATACTGTATTGAACAAAATAGAAATACACTGAGAGCACTTCACACTTTCGTGAGACTCGAATGATCTATGGTCCTAGCAACGAGGTCGGTACTAACCAGCGCGGCAGCCGCTCCCACAACACTCGGTACAACCACACCAGTATGGTAGTAGCGGTAGGCTGGTAGCTAGGTAGGTACCTTGCATTCAATCATCAACCACACAAGATTCGACCGTGTAAATCTGAGAAAATTGCATTTCCACACGTCGACCGAAAATAAAACTTTCCTTGAAAAATTCTAGATCTATTTATGTTCTGTGCAATACAATTAAGTTCACTAAGCAAACACAACTCGCGTGAATGCACAGAGCCGTTTGAGTGAAAAGCTATCTGAATAGAATTTGAGTCCGGAGTTGCCCTGGAGCACGGTCGCACAGCCTACCTCGGCCACACCTGAACACACACTACCTGGACACTGTACCACGCACCCTGACCTCGCGTCAAGAAAGAGATCACAGTTCAGTACGCAGCTCGGCTTGCGTTTGGCCAGCTACAAATATTACAGTATTGCAATAAAAAGTCAAGGGCAAAAACCAAAGCAGTCCACATTGCTAAAATTGTATGTGGTCTAAACTAAAAACGAACATTTCGGGCCTTGCCCCATCATCAGCTTTAAATCAGTAAAACTTGGTAAAAGGAACAGCGAAAACACAGTAATACTTTTCAGCCTCTTGAAAGGAAGCAGTAGCGAACTTTAGGGGATAGGTTACGAAAAGAGAGATATAAAGTAACAATAAATCTATAAATGATTGTTAAAAAGTGTCTTTTTTGTAGTTGGTTGGTCTATTTGTTCAGTTGATATTTCTCTAAAGCAAATATTTAAAAACAAACTTAAGATAAATTACTTTCTATTTACATGTGTTGATTTTTTCTTCGACATAGAATTTATGTCGATCCCCTGAATAACTGCAAAAGAGCCTCAGCTAATAAGCTGTAGAAGACTTACCTGGAAATATACTTCCAATGAAGAGCCGAATGACTACGCACTGACTCGGTAGCAGAGGAGAAACTGGTTGAGAAGGCTAACACTTTACAGAGATAAGTTAATGGTCGTGCGCATTAAGTCGCGTTTGAGTATGATAAAATTTGAATAGTAACAAAAGCAAAGTCCAAATTGTAACCCCCTATTTTAATTATCAAATTTAGTGACAGTTTCAATTAGTGACAGTTTCGTAATTGTTTGATTTTACGTTGAAGTTTAACTCACTCATTATCGTATTTTTCGAGAAAATAAAATAATAAAATTTCTAATCCAAATAATAAAATCCCCAATTCAAATGTTGAATAATGATCTTGAAATAATAATAATCGCATGGTAGTTGTCAATCAGCTAAGGGAGTCGCTAAAATTTGAAAATCCGCCTCTATACTAGTGCGTTATGACCACATTTGCAAAACACGGAGCAATCGTACGCACCGACTAGTTTCTACGAAAGATACATTAAGTTGTCGGTAATTATAATCACATTATATTTTGAAAACTGCAAAGTCCCGTACTTTAGATTCTACCTCAAAATTTGTCGCTCAATATTTTATTTCTTAAATTACCAAGAAGCCGGAAGTATCAGCTTTGCCATTAGGGAGTTCAAACGAGGTCAGGCACGCAAAAGCGACGCCCAAAAAATAATTTCAAGTTACAACGGGTCTTTACCCCTCAAGTGTGCGTTATGCGAACACCTTAATTTTTACCTTATTGACAAATATTTAGAATTTAATATTCCTACCCATCAATCCTAGTTGGTCTCTTTTATCATTCTGGAGATATAATTTAGAAAATTTTACTCCGATTGTGACTCAACTGGAGGGTAATAGCCAATAAAGTAAATAACATTATTTGCAATTCCCAACGAGACATATTTTTCACACCCTGAGTTTAAATAATAAATTCCATTTAATCCTTATATTCAGAACTGAAAATTAACGGCTTGAAACTTGAAATTCTGTCTCTCCTTTTCTTTTTAGATTGCGTGACCTCGTAGACTAAAGATCGCACATAAAGACAGCAAACTTCAAAGTGCTTAGTAAAACCATTTCTATTCTGCGACTTATTAAAAAGTCTAAAATTATTCCACTACACTATCTCTCAACTCTAATACTGAATTCTTTTCCAAGCTCTTTTCTTTATGAAGCGCTAATAAAACAGGTTTTAATTTTATTTGTAAGTTAAAACGCTTGTACACATGACGTAAGATGAAATGGTCATAGTTTTCTGAAGTTTAAACGCTCTACAGCGAACTAGTAAGCTGTATTCAATGTTTGCAGAGTATGCACAATTTTTTGTACGTTTAAATTTCATAACGTGGCGAAAGGCAGTATTCTACCAGTGCTCGAGAGTCTAACTTTGAATTGGATGACACAACCCGCAGGTAAAGAATTGGATGAAACAGCCCCTTGCGTAAAGAATTGGATGACACAACCCGCACGTAAAGAATTGGATGAAACAGCCCGTGCGTAAAGAATTGGATGACACAACTCGCACGTAAAGAATTGGATGACACAACCCGCACGTAAAGAATTGGATGAAACAGCCCGTGCGTAAAGAATTGGATGACACAACTCGCACGTAAAGAATTGGATGACACAACCCGCACGGAAAGAATTGGATGAAACAACCCGCTCTAAAGAATTGGATGACACAACCCGACGTAAACAATTACAAAGTCTTCCAACAGTGGGATTTCAGATTGTGTATTTCGTTGATATGTGCCCAGAGTTGCCATAACCCTGAGAGATGAATAATCATTGTGATTGGCCATTGATGAGCTTATAATTAGTAAAAATATTCAAAATTATTTTGTAGTACTAAATGGCCACTCCACTATACTCATTATTGCAGATCTCATTGCACTCACTGAAATTCTGAAGATAAATACATCATCTTGATGAAATGGAACACATGTGTCAGGAAAACAAGCTTCATTAGTGAGTAAGATTCGACCGCATTAGTTATAAAATGTTAACTTATTTAGATCGTTGCCTTTCTCACAAAAAATTTATCGTACCTTATTACAAACGACAAAAATTGTGGACATTAATACACAAAATAGGAATGATGATTTGCTTTATTATGTGTACGTTGCGTACGCAAGTCGTTACTTACGATGTAACATGCGTTAAATCATTAATTACTTAAATCAATTAAATAAATAAATAAGTAAATAAATAAATAAATACTAACTAATAACTCTACGAACGAAAACTACTTTTCACGAATTCAATAGCTATAATTATAAATTTCCTGGCAAGAATTTGTAGAACAAGTTGCTGAGGTTTAGTCTCGAAAGAAAATGTTGAAAGTTATTTTTTACGAGTACATCAATATCCAGACGTTAAATTGAAAGTGCAAGTCACTTGGAAATACTTGAAGGAATGTTCTAGCTATATAGGCAACAACTACGTCGAACAGATTAATTTAAAACCTCTTCATTTTCAAGAAAAGTAAAATTATATCAAAGCTTGTTTTCAGTAAAAATTCCTGCAATGACAACACTTGAAGCGACTGAAAAAATATGTTTAGTTTGAAACGTTGCATCGGACACTAATGAACGATGTGCTTCTCTTATATCTGTAGATATAGTGTAACATACTCCACCTAAAGACTATACTTACATAATCATAATCATAGTCTAACACAATCCATTAAATCCACAGATGGTGAGCAATGGAAGAAAATATTTAAGTTAGTTTCACAAATTCCCTCCTCCGTTGATGCTTTAATTACTGACAGGAGTTGACCGACGTGGCGAGGTGAACATGGTCTCATCACTAGATAACTTCATGGATCCGTTAAAAAAACCTACTAGATTTGCTTCCATTACAGAAAAAGTTCTTTGGTATTGAAGATATATTAATCATGTATTCTCAAATAAATGCCAAGCGACCACCTCGAGCATTCGAGAGTAAGATTTACCGTTACATTGAGACAGTGAGGTCAAATAGATATTCATATGCAGGTATGTAGTTTTAAAAAACGCAGGTTTGTATGCTAAAAACCTTATGTGCGTTCTAGAGCCACTTGCAGTACTGTTGACATTCATTTGATTGTAGCAATTTACTTTTCTATCGTTTCATCATTAGACTAATAAACGTTCAAAATAGAGTATTCATGATGTTTTCTATAGTCCAGTGATTAGTGATTCTTTTGAAACTTTTCGTATTTCGCTAGCTAGTTTCATCAGAACCTGGCTTGGCTTGAATAATTTATATGAATGATTAATGAGTAACAGATTTCACTTATGACAATTGGTACCAATAACATGTAACTTCATTTAAATTTACGAAGACTTTAAGAAATTATAATGAAGACTTTAAAAAATTATCTCCTATCTATGATTAACTTCCTCGGTGTTAGTTTTATTTTGTCGAACACTACTCATTCAAACAGTTATTGCTCTACTTTGGTCTGTATGAAGGTCATCACAAGAAAAAATGAACTTTAGGCAGATAACAAGGCAATACAAAGATTTTCCATAAATGTTTCCAACAAAATACCTTGTTTAATAGGGTTCCTTGCAACTCTCTAAGCTAAATTACAAATCTTACAGCGATCAAATGATCTGCTATCAACTAATTTTCAACAGAACCCGTTCAGGTTCTGAAGGTTCGCTAGGTGGTGAAGAAGACGGGCTCAGCAGGCGAGCATGAGGTAGGTGCCTGAGAACCCATCCTCCTGGTTGTCGTTGTTCGCGTCACTGCCGACCCAAACTATGAGGGGGCCTGTAGCGTTCACTGCGGAGAAAATCGATTAATATGAGAATTATTAAATTAATGTGTAAACGACGTTGTTAAAGTGTTAATATTGTACTAGACACTGAAGCACACATTATTTAAAATAAATCATGTAATGTGTGAACCATTATCGCGTTTACTGGAGAGAAAATCAGGTAATATGTGAACCATTAGAGCTTAGCAGTAAATGACGCACAAATAACATTCTCAAAATAATCATGGGTTCTAAAGAAGACTCATATGGTGGATCTTCTCACAGTAGCTTATGAACCTCGAAAAAGTTATTAATTATTTTCAATGTCCTTACTTAAAATGACGAATATTATGGTGCCACTGTTAGTCATTTACAAGCTTTTGAAAGTTTCCCTATTTTTCAAATGCAGGAAGAAATTGACTTCTGATTTTCATACTCATCCAAAATCCCTGCACAAATGTTGCTCCTATCTTAAGAAATTTGTCATTTTAAAATGAGGATGTTGGGAGACAGACTTGGTGGAAAATTCGTACGGGGGTTTTCAATGAAAACTTCAAAAACTCAGGTGTGGCATTACCTATCAGAGAATGAAACGAATTAGCATTGCCACACGGTCACTACTGAAATACTGCTTACTCCAACCCACAGACCGTCACGTACAGGCGTGTGACGGACATGTACAGCAGCTGGGCCTGTCGCTGTAAATCTTCCTTTTCGTATAGTTATGAATACAGAAGCGAATTTTGGATGTGTGGGCTTAATATTGTGTAGTGTAGTGCAGTGTTTGTTGTATACTTAGTGTAGTGTTTGTTGTGTATTTAGTTTAGCGTTTGTTATGTACTTAGTGTAGTGTGGTTTACTTAGTGTAGTGTAGTGTAGTGTACTTAGCGTAGTGTGGTGTACTTAGTGAAGTGTTTGTTGTGTACTTAGTGTAGTGTGGTGTACTTAGCGTAGTGTTTGTTATGTACTTAGTGTAGTGTGGTGTACTTAGCGTAGTGTTTGTTGTGTACTTAGTGTAGTGTGGTGTTATTAGCGTAGTGTTTGTAGTGTACTTAGTGTAGCGTGGTGTACTTAGTGAAGTGTTTGTTGTGTACTTAGTGTAGTGTGGTGTACTTAGTGTAGTGTAGTGACTTATTATAGTGTTTGTAGTGTACTTAGTGTAGTGTTTGTTGCGTATTTAGTGTAGTGTTTTTAGTGTACAGAGTGTAGCAGGCTGAGAAGTGAGGGCCTCACTTGAGCTCCATACCACCCCACCTTGTACGGTGAGGGCGGGGAAGTCGCCGCAGAACTTCTCGGGTCCGGCAGCAACGTAGTCCCCGCCGCACTGGCCATTGATGTTGCCAAGGTCAAATTTAGTGAAGGAAATGCCAACGTCGCAAAATCCCGGGATGCAAGCAAAGCAGATTGCGTAGTTCTGGAGAACAAGGACATTCCTTTAATAACAGAAACATTGTTGTAGCTTAAAGATGAAGAAATTTTACTTCTTGTTAAAAGGCTTTCTCAGTAGTCATACAGTAATTAGTGGTTCTTTGTTTCGTTGGTCGTGATTTAAAAATCTAATAACTTGATCTATTTTGTTGTTTATCAACTTGCTTTTGATTTCTGTCAATCAAATGTAGCCAAACTTATTCTCAAATGTATGGAAATTAACATTAAAGATTAATTTTAAAGGTAATGGTCTTGAAAAGTGTTAATCCAATTTTAGGATCATCAATAGTTATGTTCATCAATCAAGTATCATTACCAGTAAAATTCTCTACGGATTCATAACTACAATGAAAATATTATTAGAACCTCATTTTCCTTCTGACAAAGATCCATAAATGGCAAAGATTTATAATCTTCTATAATCGGACATCCTCATTTGACCCGTCGGCATATTTCGCAAAATAAGTAACATGTAACTATTGTTAACACAGGGCGCAGGTAACACAAACTGTATCTCAAGTCTTGTACAATGGACTCTTACGAGACTACTGAGCATCTGTGGACTGTTGCCTCCAGAGTTAAAGGACGAGACTTTCGAGATTATGCCTCCAGAGTTAAAGGACGAGACTTACGAGATTATGCCTCCAGGGTTAAAGGACGAGACTTACGAGACTATGCCTCCAGAGTTAAAGGACGAGACTTACGAGATTATTGAGCATCTGGGGGCTGTTGCCTCCAAAGTTGAAGGAGGAGAGGGAGCCGGACGAAGTCCTGTGGTACTGCAGACACCTAAAGGGCGCCTTGCCAGGGTCGTCGCGTAAGATGAACGTGACTTTGATGTTCCAGTAGCGCGCAGCCCCGATGGCCGACAGCGTCGTGATCAGCTTGAACGGAGGCGCTGCGTTGTCTACGTCAACGTAGTCTGCATCACAAGTAAAAACTGGTAATAACTTAAGTTAAAACGATGAAAAATAAAATGTAGCATGTATTGTTAAACTTATCAATAGATATTGTCCGAAAATTCATTGAAATTGTACTCTGCATCATAAATGCTTAAGTAAAACTGGGGATAGTTCTGTCTAAAACTTTGAAAAGTAAAATGCAGCATGAAATGTTAAACTTATCAATAGATATTGTTCGAAAATTCATCCAAATGGCACGCTCATCTAGTGCACATTAAATTTATAATGTTTGTAGATTTTTAGACGCTCTACACTCATTCGAAAAAAAGGCAATAACTGATACACTCTCCATGTTATTTTCATCAATCAGATTATAGTCTTCTCCATTCGTTACTGAGAAGACATAAGAATTTAAATGTCTTTCAAGTTAAATGATATAATTCCGCTTATGAAATTTTTCCTCAACTATGAAACCAGAACAGTTCATGCGTTCAATTGTACGCTTGTTTAAATTACTTTCAGAAAAACTGTTAAAATCCGACAATGAGGTATCATGAGAAACAATCTAAATGTACAAATTTTGGGATTCTGAACTTCCTGGTCTGACGATTGTTTAGCATTCCTGGTTCAGTGTTGCTACTTCGCTGATTATTGCAATGATGTGCAGGATTTTGCGAGCCCAACACAATGTTGACTACGGTTTGCGATGTTCCTCACAAATCTCCCATTTGCTAAGACTACTAGCAATTCTTGAAACTTAGATACGACTTGCAGTAAGGTCTGTAACCTTAAAATCTATTCACAGACCTACGGCACACAGAGTTGTCCACTATCTTTGATACTAGTCAAAGGACTACCCAGAATCGTACTAACATCGTATCGTATCACAGAGTTGTCCACTGCCTTTGATACTACTTACAGTGTTGTCTACTATCTCTGGTACTACTCACAGTGCTGTCCACTGTTGTGTCCACACAGCACCGGGATGTCCACCCCAGGATTGCCCCCCACGAAAGAGAACGTGTCATTGTTGCAGTCACCGGCCACCGGCCCCACCAGGTTGAAGGACAAGAAGTGCAATAAGATCTGGCACGTCTGTTGAAAAAACATTCATCCTCTTTTTTGACTTAGATTGATGCTTATAAACGCGATGACAGTACGTAGCATCGCGCCTCACCTTGAAATTTATCTTACATGGAAATCTTTCACATATACAAAAGCATTTTTCATGACTCTCATAGCTAAGGATTCTTAAGAGAATTTATTATTTCAATATAATTTAAATGGTATGAAATTACAAGAATTCATCATTTTGGCGCATGAAACTGTAATTTACATTGTATGAAATTATGAGAATTCATCATTTTTTGCGCATATAACATTATAGCATGTATCAGAGAGACGTCGCTGTGCCCCACCCAAAGCACAGGATCACCCCAAGCTCACCCCTGGCGGCGGATGTATCTCTGACATGCACATCCCAGGGGAGGAGTAGCTGCTCGGGTGTCCGGGGTTGCTCCAGTAGGTGTTGTTGAAGGTGATCTTCTGGCCACACGAGCTGCGGACTGCAGAACACGCACAGTTGTAAGGCTGTCGTGCGAATGTTCGCATGGTCTATTCATTAAATTTTCAAGACCAATCATCATCTGCATGCGAATATTCTCTTGGTTTGATCAATAAATTCTCAAGGCTAATCATCATCTGCAAGTGAATATTCTCTTGGTTTGATCATTAAATTCTCAAGGGCGACCATCATTCAAACATGAACATTCTCGAGGTCTTTTATATGATTTATTCACTAAATTCTCAAGGCCAATCATCATCTGCATATCAATATTCTCTTGGTTTCTTGCATGATTTATACATCAAATTCAACATAGTTCATACTTTTTAACATCAATAAACGCTTCATGCAAAGCTTGCAAATTAGCAGATTCGCATCGTCAAGAGATGCCACTCATGGAGGCTTAATGAAAGCTAAAATTTACGAAGGCTCAATATTCAAATATGGCATCTAGTTTTACGTTTAATTCATAAATTTACTTTTTATGATTATATTAAATAGAATAATAATAATGCTCAAAGTAAACCAACAGTAGATATCGCGAAAGATTTTACGCAAAAAAATATTAAACTTGTAAAATAGAAAACAGGTAGTTAGCAAAAACTAAATGAATACAATTTATTTAAAGCGTATTTGGAAGGTGTGAACAAGTTACACTGGAACACAAACTTCAGAAAGTCATCAGTCAACACAGATCAAATCACCAGGCCTTTGTGTTGCAGCTGCTGCCTTCGAGATAAAAAATCGGGTTCAAACGAAGCGTTCCACAAGCCTCGGTCAAAATATTTTCTCCGTAATTAAACATGTAACGTACCATGAATCCCGAATAAATACTTGCGTAATCATCAACTTCAATCAAGGAGAAACTATTACTGACAACATTCTAACGTGTAGAACCTTCATTAAACTTATTCAAATTATCTTCTCTGTGTTTAAATGTCGTACCATTAATCTCGAATACATGATTGTGTAATTACCACGGTAGAAGAAACAAGGTAGAGTCAAACCAGTCATTTTTTTGACGACTGTCTGGGTTTGCTGACGTCACCGCAACGAACCAATAGCAGCGCTCATATTGCATCTGGTAGCACTGCTAGCTCCAAATCTGTCACCACTATTGGCCAGACGACATGATGTTTTGGTGACGTCATAAAGTTTGTTTGAAATAAAGCCTTTCTAGTGGCTGGCAGAACAAGAAGAATTGCATTTTCCCCCATAGCAATAACCCTACATTGCTTCCTTTACTGTGGTAATTACCCGCGCTGCTTCATTATAGGACATATAGCGGCGAGCATAATAACGACGTCTCGATACGAAAAATCTTATACTCACTAAAGAATACTAAAGCGACTGGACATGATGGCATAAGCCTCCAACATATAAAAGACAGCTTCCCTGTCACAGCACCCTTTATTCGCTTGATAATAAATACATCTATAGTCACAAACAAGTTTCCCGATCAATGGAAACTATCCATAATTAAGCCATTACATAAATCTGGTGATATCGACATAGCGTCAAACTACAGACCAATCAGTCTCCTGCCTGTTATGTCCAAAATATTAGAAAAAGTAATAACAAACCAGCTCTCGTCTTACATAGACGAGTCACATCTACTGCATCGCAATCAATATGCTTACAGGAGGAATACCAGTACTCAGGACGCCCTGTTAAACATAACAGAAAAAATTTACAATGATATTGACCAAAAAAAATTAACTCTCTTACTATTGCTTGATCTCTCCAAAGCTTTCGACAGTGTTGAGCATAAGAAACTTCTACAAAAAATTTCAAACCTCAGAATAGACACTCAGTGGTTTGAAAGCTACCTACGAAACCGCTCTCATGCAGTGTGCTTGAATAACAAAATGTCATCATTCATACCAAATAATTTTGGCGTTCCTCAAGGTTCAATCATCGGCCCACTCCTATTTTCAATTTTCATCAACGATTTCCCCACCATGCCGGCAAACACAAAAATCTCAATGTATGCTGATGACGTACAAATTGCCATGACAAGCTCAACAGCGGATTTAACAGAAACACAAGCCAACGCTGAAAACCTTCTGAGGAATCTGAAATTGTGGTATGACCATAATGGCCTCAAACTTAACGCAAGTAAAACGCAATGCATTATTTTTGGGTCACAGAATGCGACTGAAAATTTACCCCCATTCAAGCTAACATTTGGAGACGATACAATTAAACCAGTCGATAAGGTTAAAAATCTGGGCGTTTGGTTTGACAAAAATATGACTTTCAATTCACACGTCGAAACAATGTGCAACAAAATTAACGGAACCTTAATGTTCTTTCATCGTATAAAGAACACACTTGACGAAAAATCTAGATTATTAGTGATTCAGTCTTTAGTTTTATCGCGTCTGGACTACTGCAGTCTTGTGTGGGGAGACTTACCTAAATGTCGTCAGGAAGAGTTGCAAAAATGTGTAAACTTCGCCGCCAAAGTGGTATGCAAAGGAAATTTCAATAAATACGATCATGTCACCCCTCTTTTAAGAAAACTTGACTGGATCCCAATACCGAACAGATTCATGATCCAGAAAGCTCGACGAGTATTCTCCTCTCTGTACCTTCCCCAAAGTAATGCAGAGGTGGTAAAATTTTTTCCATCTAATATCCCAAACGAAAGACCAAACCGGAGGAACGATGTTTTAGTCAGTTACCGTTCATCTAACGTGGGACAAAAAGCTCTCTCAGTTTCTGAAGCTTTTTTGTGGAACAAGCTTCCCCAGCATATCAAAAACTCTAAAACTGGAAAGAATTTAGAGTAAATGTGTCACGTCATTTTGCATCTCTGTCATAGGGCCTGCAGCATCTCGGTGTGAACTTCCCATCTATCAGAAATTTTAATTTTTCCTGAAATTTCTGTTAGAAATTTAGAAGCTATTTCATTTTACGTTTGCTAAGCGATTCGTATATTCATCTTACTTATTTCTGTCGACAACAATGAGCACCACAGCCGTCAGTTCAGTGCAGCAGAACGAACGTTCTTTCCATAATTAGGAGTATTTCCTCATCTTTATTTTGTTATTTCTTTCTCTTTTCTGTATTAATATTTAACGTCCGTATGACAAATATACCATGAAATACATTTTGTGTGTACACCAATAAACAGGTTTATAGATGTGAGGGTTGTGCAAAGTTTATAATGAATTAAATTTTTGGCTAACGTTGTCTCGCTATTTCAAAATCCTTCTCGAAGATGTTTTCAATCGATTTTCGGCTGAGCTGGGGGGAAAGGGGTAATTTAAGCATTGCATTTAGTCTTTTTATTTTTTTCCGTGCGTTCAGCGCACACTAGCACTGAACTTTCAAATCGGAAAAAACTCTAAATTTCTGTAATTAAAATTATCATTTTCGATCAAGGCCTAATCTTCCTATATGTGCCAATTTTGTGAATATTCTCCACTCAGATGTGATATCCGGCTACAATGTTACTCCATTTTATCCCACGTACACATGTCCGTATAATGCTGAAGAGTTGTGTCGCTTCTTGACTATAACCTGATTTTTCTTAAAAATTTCTGGGAAAAAATTAAAAACCAGCTCATCAGCTCATTTTTATGTTTTTCGAAGTCTTCTCTTCCTTTTAGTTTTTTTTTTAATTTCTTAGGATTACAGTGAGCTCAGCTGTCATTTTCTGTGTAGTAGATGGTAGGTTGCTTTTATCTTTTATCTTATATATGTATTTTTTTTCTAATATTTTATTTTCAATAAGTATATATATTAATATGTGTGTGTACGTGTGTAGGTATATATATGTACCTACATAAATAGATATACATGTTTCTATTTCATTTCTTTACGCAAAAACCATTCGGTTAATAAATTTTATTGCAATAGCGAAATGATTCAAAAATAGAACTAGCACTTCCCCAGAGGGCGTTTCTGTGAATCGGATTAATGTCATATATAATTAATGAAATAAAGTGCAATTTGAGCATATGAATCGTAGTAAAATTATCTTTCTGTCCGTATGTTGTACAAGCTATGAATTTTGATATTGAACACATGTTTGTTTACCCATTTCTACCAATATTTTGTAGATATTTGTCAATCATGAGTGGTAACCGGCTTACACTGTATCTCTATTTTATCCCATGTACCCATGTCCGCATGATGTGGTGAATATCGAGAAGATATGAAATATGTTTTTGGTGGTGATAGGGCTTTGCATATTTTTAGGGCATATTTTTCATTTCTCATTCAACTACCCTTGACAGAGATAGACTATTGGCAAGCCACGTGTGGTTTGTCTATTAGTACGCCTCGTATATTTTGTCTATTAATATGCCTCGTATGGTCTATCTATTTTGTACACCTCTGATAGCTTGTCTATTAGTACACCTCGTATAGTTTGCCTATTATTATTATGCCTCGTATGGCTTATCTATTTGTACACCTCGGATGGTTTGTCAATTAGTACTCCTAGTATAGAACTTTTGTTAGACTACTAGCACACCACGAATGGTTTGTCTATTAGTATGCCTCGTATATTTTGTCAATTAATATGCCTCGTATGGTCTATCTACTTGTACATCTCTGACAGTTTGTGTATTAGTACACCTCGTATAGTTTGTCTATTATTATGCCTCGTATGGCTTATCTACTTGTACACCTCGGATGGTTTGTCAATTAGTACTCCTCGTATGGAACATTTGTTTTAGGATGCCATATATATTTAAGAAACTTTTAAAAGCCAATATGTTGGCATGTATCTCATGTGACAACTTGGAAATAAACATTTTTTTCTTTTTCTTTTTTTTTCGAAGTATCAAATTCATGTTAATAAATTTTAAGACATAGACTACGTATTGGGTCATATGTGTACCACTAGGTAAATTACTCATTCACGTGCTGGTGTAAATGAGTTGCATGTCAATCATTTTAATACCTGTTTTAAATAAATTTTACAAACCGAGGTCAAACATTATCATGCAATTACCTTTTTAGCACTTTTTCCAAAGAATAGAAATGTATTCAAGCAGTAAATCCGTTCTTCAATTCTGCTACTTGCAACTTAACCTAACCAACCGTAGCAACCGCTCAAACGTTTTCAAAGTTTTAAAAACAATATCTACCATACCTTTATAAGAAATAACATGATTTTTGGTTTTATCATACCTTTATAGAAACCACAACTGTTTTTGGATCTATCATACCTTGATAGGAAATAAAGCGGCTTCTGGATCCATCATGCCTTTATAGGAGACAAAACGGTTTTGGATCCATCATACCTTTATAGGAAATAAAACGGTTTTCGGATCTATCATACCCTCATAAGAAATAAAAAAGTTTTTGGATCCATCATACCTTGATAGGAAATAAAAAGGTTTTTGGATCTATCATACCTTGATATGAAATAAAAAGGTTTTTGGATCTATCATACCTTTATAGGAGACAAAACGGTTTTTGGATCAATCATACCTTTATGGAAAATAAAACGGTTTTTGGATCTATCATACCTTAATAGGAGATAATAAGGTTTTTGGATCCATCATACCTTGATAGGAAATAAAAAGGTTTTTGGATCTATCATACCTTGATAGGAAATAAAAAGGTTTTTGGATCTATCATACCTTAATAGGAGATAATAAGGTTTTTGGATCCATCATACCTTGATAGGAAATAAAAAAGTTTTTGGATCCATCATACCTTGATAGGAAATAAAAAGGTTTTTGGATCTATCATACCTTAATAGGAGATAATAAGGTTTTTGGATCTATCATACCTTTATAGGAGACAAAACGGTTTTTGGATCTATCATACCTTCATAGGAAATAAAAAGGTTTTTGGATATATCATACCTTTATAGGAGACAAAACGGTTTTTGGATCAATCATACCTTCATAGGAAATAAAAAGGTTTTTGGATATGTCCTATCTTTATAGGAAATAAGCCATTTGTCCAACTCACAGACACAGCAGACGCCGTAGGTGCCGGCGCAGGTGCCAGACTTGGTGCCGCCGTGCTCGTCGCACTCACGCTCGCTGTAGCAGGTCCCGTGCAGCCCGTTCGCTGCCTCGCACGGCCCGTTGTTGAACTTCACAATCGTCACCACCGGAAACACTGCACGCGTATGACATTAATTAGCAAGAAAGTTGGTCTTTGGAAATTAGAAACGAGGAAATTTCCAAGGAGATTATCAATGTTTGATCGGAAAGCGTACGGAATTGATTGGGAAGAAGGTACTCTTTGGAAATTAGAAACGAGGAAATTTCTAAGAAAATTATCCGTACTTGATAGGAAAGCGTAGGGAATTGATTAGGAAGTAGGTACTCTTTGGAAATGGAGAAGGGGGAAACTTCCCAGGAAATCAATCATATCGTTTTGCTGTCCAGCTTCATCATTATATAAAAATTTTAAAAATTTCATACATTGGTATAATTTCACACTTTAGAAAGTGGTTACGTGAGTACCCATTTTGGTGAAGTTGGTGTTTTTATAAATTACAAATTGGTTGATGAATATTGGAAGTTGCGGCTATGATCAACACACCTGAAAATGATGCAATGGTAGGGGTGGGATTTGAGAAGAATAAATTTCACACTTTGTAAATTGATGACATAGGTGTTATTAGCGAAGTAGGTGGTTTCGCGAATCATAAAGGTATTCCAAAGTCGTGATCAAATACCGACAGTACTTCATGTCAGACACAGATGGTTTATAACGGATGTGATAAACTCTGAGAAATGGTAACTGACGCCAAATACGGATTTAACCTAATAAGGGAGGGGAGGCAACGCGTTGTCTGGGAATCACAGTATATGATATTATAATATCGTGTAGCAGAATTAATGACACTCTCTGTACAAGTACTTTAGAGCTTATTTCTTTTTGCGTACATCATTTCTAGCGTGTAAGAAATTAGCCCTCACCTGTCAGCCCCTACCTGCCTGCCTATGGCACAGATAAAATCACCTCAGAGGTAATCGTAAATACGCTGTCTTCAACTTTCTTAAATGAATTTAAAATTGTTTGTAAATAGTTAAATATCGCTAAATCAATAAAATGAGCTTTGATGGGCAAAAACTTATTTATAAAAATTTTTTAGTTATAAAACTTGATGGGCAAAAATTAGAGAGTAAACAAAACTAACAGTGAACACAAAATCTGACTCTCCCCAAGACATAAAACCTGACTCTCCCCAAGAACTTAAAAACAACTTTCGTTTCCATACGTCAGAGTTGAAATCACCAATTTTATTCTCTTCTGCGAGATCCTATTCAGGTCATCGGTAGAGATGAGACCAAGGAACCGCGTAGGGACGACAGCTCTCTCTTCAGAGATACCAGCAATGCCCTGCCGCGACTTTCTAGCCCATGATCGCTCTGGAGCCGGGGTCACTGGCCGAGCGTACTGGTGAGGATGCGCTCGGTATGCTGCTAGCAAAGTGGGTCAGTCGTCTCCCTTGCTCTGCGACTTGTGTTGTCCCAGTGTAGTTGATACTGTGTTCTTTCCTTCACTCACCATTAACACTGTGATCGCAACGCGCGTCACCGGTGGCCACGGAGGGGATTTTCATAATACTGCTGACCGACCAGCAGTTTCAAAATTATTTTGCATTAATACTAAATACAAGCTAAATGGAAGCATGATCCCGCTAAGGTTTGTTATTTTTGAAATTCCTTCCTACAATTGATTTTAAATTTGAGGTCAATATTGAACTTCAGTTTAACCAATGACTGGGAAAGTGTTAAACCATAGCAATCTCGATCCAGTTCAATTTTATTTCGCATGTTTTCATTACTCTCAGGTTTGAGAATTTAATTCGAGCATACGAGCACGAATCCTATTACTTAGCAATGGGAGGCCCACGTCCAAGCCCAGACAAACATTGTGATATGTACAGTAAATAAATTATGTTATGGAGTGTATTGCAAGTGTGCAGCTATCATAGAATAGGTTCTATGTTCTAACAATCGTACAACAGTTTCAATCATACCTTTTGATCTAGCGTCACAGCGTAGAAGATTTTAATCCCTCTCATCGTTATTTGGAACACCTAATCGTAAACGAAATTTTTCCAAGTTCTATAGGGTGGGGATATGAATTTGTAAAAATAATTGATCCTCAGAAACTTCTATTTTGAGCTAAAATAAGCCGAAAATAATCAAAAGGGTGCGATAAAACTCTCAAAACCTAAGCCAATTAATCGCTTACTTGACATGTCCGACAAAATTTTAAATAACTGCTTCTATACTACGTTTTAAGTCTGTGTAGTTTTGATTATGAATTCATCTCGCTTTTCTGGCCGCTTTTCATTATGATTGCCTTGAGAGACCCAATGTAAAGGTGAGAGGTCCTGTTAGATGCCTGCTCCAATTTACCCCAAACGGCGTAACCTCGTTCATTCAGGCTGAAGGCCAGAAGTCTGATGCTCAAAGCTCGGCAAAATAAGCTCCGTTGAATTACTGTTTTTCCCAAGCAGTGTGCGTGAGTGCAACATCTTAATTCCATACATACCTCTCCTCGGCACACTCTTTCTTCAGCCAAGCCAAACCTTGACACCTAAGGATCTTGTAGAACTCGTCAGCATCAACCAATCTTCTCTCCGGCCTTGACAAAATGCCAGGCTATCTCTGTGCTGTCGTAGCCAACCTCTTTGGAAACTTTTACGTGAGCTGGATGCTTAGTCCGATTAGCAGTGCCACTGACATTAGTTGTTGACCGAACTATGAAATGGTTATTGCTGCAGTTTTGTGCGGCTGATGATTTTATCGTCTGAGAATACAGCAACAGTCGCTCCGTGAGAACTTTCTTCGTTTGAACCTCTAACTCTACAAAGACTTCATTAGGAGTGAACTTGGTGTCCCAGAAGTGAAAGAATGAAGTCCTAATTTCAGCTGTACGTCCGTTCTTATGGTTAAAGGATTATGATACTTCAAGTTCTGCAGGTATTTTATGCACTGATATTGTGGAGGTCTTCCGAAGCCTTCGCTTACATAGCCTTGAAAGAGTCGTTTTTCCTCATGTTATTCGCCCCACCTCTACCAGTTTTTCGGATACTGTCATCAAATTCTATTGTATTTTTAAATTCTGTAAGCAGTTTGCAATGAGACACCAACCGTACTCGGAATGGCTCCGGATCAAACTTAGCACAAAGAAGATTTAAAATCTTAGCCAGTTCCCTATTTAGGTACTCAACATAAATTAAATACCGGGAAAACAGATCAACATCGTCAGTTAGTTGGCTTATTACATAGCAAACCTCGCAGTACTTCGAAATTTAAATTTTCTCAATAGTCACACTAATAAATTGCGTGAAACAAAATATAAACTGAATTTACATCGGATGAAATATGACAACACCTTGTAAAACATACGCTTGAAAGTAAATATTGGTTCTACCCAAGCCTGTACTTATGTCTGTTGTATTTATGTACTGACGCCTCCGGTATAACGTCGTCAATGAGTTGCAAGTGTTACTTTTCATCAGAACAGTGTTCTGTGTAGTTGTGAGTGTTTTAAGTAAGTCTGAATTAACTAAATTTGAACGTGGATATGTTGTTGGAGTTGGTACCCAATCTAACTTTTCGCCACCTGCATGCATGTTTTTCACTACCCAAGTAATTCAATCGCTTGAGCGGCGAAAAAAATGCATGCTCCGGCGAAAAGGTTTGACTGGGTATGATGGATGCTTCCGCTACTAAGAAAGCTGAAGTACTGTAGACCATACAAAGAATATATTTACCTGTTCCTAGAAATCTGTAAGCTATTTTGAAAGCTAGCGGTTTTCCTACACCATATTAGGTGTAGCAGTATTTTTTTCGCGAGTTTTCGAACCTTAATCGAATTCATGTTTACCTGTTTACTCATTTTATGCTCGGTCTTACGCAATTTAATACGGTGCTGATCGAAAGCATTCAAGTTTTAAAATCCAAACAGTTTTGCTTTACTCCCATGTTCTATAGGAAAGATCTTGCTTCAGATACTCTTTACCGTCTTAGAGTTGTGCTAGGGTTACATTAAATAAACGTTTTTCCTGTCTCTTTTCCATTTCTTGTTCACATTCTCAACTACTTAGTCCAGCTAGCTTGCGCCTACACTCAGTACCCTAGTGGTAGATTCCTATCAGTGCTTCAACATCTCTAACGCTACATATTCTTTTATTCGCTCTACATAATTACATCAGAAAACTTAATATACGAGTAAAACCCATTGACTTACATTTTCCGCTTCTGTTGTGCCCGGGCACAGCCAGATCTGTTCCGGGGTCAACGTGCGCCGGAATGTGCCGGCCGTCGTGGCTAGCGACCGTACTGGGGACGGACGCTGCACAGCTCAGCGCTGCACAGGCCGCCAGTACGACGAGCTGTACTGCCTGCATGCTGCTGTTGTGGGGGACAGAGTGCAGGCGATCTTTGAGTTATGCGACGTCATTGTATGTGAACCTCAGCTAATATGGATGATAATTCATTTCAGTTATTCATATTGTGCGACATCGTTGTATGCGAACCTCAACTGATACGGCTGATATATATGTACTCTTATTTTGAACAAAAATCATTTCTTTACGATAAACAATACGGTTTTCGCTCTAAAAAATCAACAACACAGGCTATATTAAATCATTTACAATTCCTCTATTCTAATATAGATGAAGGAAAGCCTGTCTTCTCTGTATTTCTTGACTTCCGAAAAGCATTTGATTGTGTGGACCATAAAATACTATTATCGAAACTACACTGTTATGGCATTCGAGGGATTGCCCATGATTGGTTCAGATCATACCTAACAAATCGGAAGCAATACGTTGTCATTGACGACGCAAAATCAGACCCACAGACAATTAGCCATGGAGTTCCACAAGGATCTGTTCTCGGGCCTCTCATGTTTCTGATTTTTATCAATGATATTGTAAAATCTACATCATTCTTCAAATTCATACTTTTTGCCGATGACAGTACGCTTTCTGCGGTCCTTCCGAACCAAAATCCTGCTATGATTGTGGAGAGTATAAATACTGAACTTCACAAGGTTTCATCGTGGCTCAAAGCTAATAAAATAAGCCTAAATATCGATTAAACAAATTATACTACTTTCTCATACAAGAAAGATGTATCTCTCCCATGCATTAAAATTGGCGAAGGTGAAATCGAAGAAACCAACTCATGTAAGTTTCTGGGCATCATAATAGATAAACATCTGACCTTCAAAGAGCACATCACTCATATTAGTTCTAAATTATCAAAATCCATCGGAATCCTAAATAAAGTTAAAAATTTTCTGCCTGAAACAGCTTTACAAATGCTCTACCGAACGCTCATTTCTCCATACTTGCAATACGGAATAGAAGCATGGCACGGAACTGATAAAAATAAAACCCACAAAATTTTTACTCTGCAGAAAAGGGCTGTCAGAGCGGTAAAGAACCTAGAATATAATGCTCACACAAATGATTCTTTCAAAAATTTACAAATACTTAAACTTTCGGATCTCTACAAAATCTCCATCTGTAATTTCATTTACAAAATATTAAGAAATGATGGCGACAATAGCCTGAGACAATTATTGACTGCGCAAACTGGTCATCACGACCATTTAACCCGAAATAGAAGTAAATTCATGCTTCCTTATTATTCAAAGGCCAGGTCGCAACACAGTATTCTCTTCGTTGGAACCAAAACTTGGAACTCTATACCTGCAGAGATCCGTGAATGTAATTCGTACAAAGTATTCAAAAGACATCTTGAGTCTCACTTCCTATCAGAATACTAGTCGTGTAAGATCACCGTGTCGAAATCTTGCCTCCTACATGTAACTAATGATAATGTCATAATGTAACTTGCCTTGTGTACCATAACCAATCTTCTCTCTGCTCTTGAATCGTTTTATCGAACATACTGTTAAATATAGCCGACTTGACCTATATTGTAAAATACAGCATAAAATATCGAGTTAATTATCTCAATGATCAGTCTAATGCGAAACTAGGTTAAGTGAACTAGGTTAAACTTTTTTGTACACCCTAGAATAACGTGATGGTAGGATGCCCTAGAAGTCGCTGAACTTATTCGGGCCCACAGGTAGCTATACTCAAATTTGACCATTGTACTAGACTTAAGTAAAATTCTACCTCTGTATCACCTGTGGTAAATAAATTGTTTAATTGTTTAAATTGTTTATATATAATTTATTCCCGTTATTCGTAACTTGAGTATCGCATCAGGTGAGTAGTTGGTGCTAATTGGTATCCGCTTGAGTTGAGGTCCTTCAAATGACGTCAACTCGAGAATCAACTTCATGTTTGCTGGTAAATTTAGAAATTGAATGACACAAGAAAGTGGATGGTGTAAGAAATTGAATGAAACAAAACATTGGAAGGAACAAGAAGTTGAATGGAACAAGAAATTGGATGAAACAAGATTCAGGGCTGAAATATGGGGCTTTTAAGAGCCACAAAAAATATGTGTGAGGAATTTTTGAGGCAGAACTGCGCATTGGTTCTCATTTTCACCAATAACCGTACTACATTATTATCTTCCTTACCTCATATTCCTAAAAAACTAAAACAAACAACTAACTTGTAGGGCATACTTTTAATCAATCGCTCGCTACGGGACTAGTCCGTGGTCCAAAACAAGTAAATGTCAAAACAATTTTCAAAAACCAAAACTTGTACCCAATATTTATCATCCAACCAGCCAGACATCGATTATCAGCGAATGAAAAGAATATTCAAAAATATAAACCCATCCAAACTCATAATTATATCGTGGACATCCGGCACGAATTGAACGAGAAACGAAATAACTTGTCTGTATCACGAACCTCTTCAACTTTTTTTAAAAAACACAAATTCCCGACAATGAGACAATCGCTACATCGCATTGTCAATATTCCGAAAGCCGTAAACAAATTATCACAAAATATATTTATTGATAAAATAGAAGCTTGTGGTATCCAGGATAACTACTCACGATGAATTCGAAACTGACTCACCGGTCACAATCAATGAAGAAAGATTCATGAGTAAATCAACAACTGAATCATCCACTGTGACATAAGGAGTCTCTTGGAAAATGGGTTTATTGTTATTTCTCTTCATCATCAACATCGACATTCTCGGAACCATCTGCAGCATGAACACGTTCGTGGATAACTCAGAACTTCGATAAAGAGGGTCCACCGGTTGAGATAGACTTATTCTTTAAACATTCCTCAACCGACCTCTTCAACAGACTCAAGACTGGCAAATGAATTTCAACGCCGATAAATGATCTATGTAGATTTAAATTAAATAAGATGTAGATTTAAATTAACAATCGGAACTTCCTACATTTAATTTTATGAGCCTTGCTCCCATTTAACCAGTAAAATATTAGATTCTAAGTCAGTTTGAGTCTTTCCTACCAGGAGGAGCAGGGCACCGTTTCGTGTGAAATTGAAGGAGCTAGGAATCTACACACATTAGTCCCCATCCCTCGCTTTTAGCAACAGCAATATTGAAAGAAGTTCATACGACAAATTACCATTTGAGGGAGAAAAAATAGGTTCTTTAAAAGACAGCAGCATCCCGGAAAAATACGATCTATAACAAAACAAAAAAACATTCTGTTTCAACAAAAGGGAAGCTAATTGCGAAGGCCTATTTAGCTCGGGACTTCAAATCTTTCCCTGAGCGCTTAACTTCTTAAGCATCAGAACAACATAAAAATTCCCTTATCACAATCATTCCAGACCTCAGGCACAACGAGAAAATTAAAAACAGTGTCAAAAATGAGCTCAGAAATCTTGGTTTCATGGCAAGGAATTCTGATTACAATTCAAAGGACATAAACTCACTAAGGTGGTGGTTCACTCATTTCTGATATGTATTGTATGAATACGACCCTCGACCCTATGGTGGGACAATGTAAAACAACATTCATCGTAAAGAGCATTCATCGTAAAGCAACATTCATCATAAAGGGCATTCATCACAAAGCAATATTCGTCATAAAGAGCATTCATTGTAAAGTAACATTGATTGTAAAGAGCATTCATTGTAAAGCAATATTGATCGTAAAGAGCATTTATCATAAAGCAACAGTCATCGTAAAGAGCATTCATTGCACAGCAACATTCATCGTTAAAGAGCATTTATCGTAAAGCAACGTTTATGATTTCTTATGTCTGTAAACGACGTCTCCAGTTGTTTGAACTCAGTTCCATTGAACAAATAAGAACGTAGCGTCAACTCACGAAGCTCCACAAATAACTTAATGGCTTTACCGATGTTCACATAAGAAAGCTTTTGATTTCAGAAAGGGACGACCGCCCTAGAAGTAGCCGTTAAAAGTTCATTTAAAATTTCAGGCCCCATTAAGCACTAAATTTCCTAACAATTAAAATTGTCAGTATCAGTTTCGATTAACACGTTCAAAATCATCTTGACTATTTGTGAGTACATAATGCCGTGGTATGGTAAAGTTCTGTAACAACTACTGATTGGAGCTTCAGAGAAAAGAATGTTAACATACATTCACAATATACGAAGAAAGAGTCTAATCCGTTATCGTATGTATTTTTTTATGAGTATGAGTGTTACTCTTTCTCCTCTACCCACACTGATACCTGTGTGTGATTGGGGTTAACGGCATGGGATTTGTGTAATAACCAGAAAAAAAGTAGCTTCGCTTTTTCTTGTAGCTATATTCTATAAACTGGATTTCTGTCAATGATTTATTATTTCAACGCTCTAAGAAAAAATACATTGGAAAAAGTAGTCATGATTCCAAAGTTTAAATATTTTATTTTCAACAAATCACCAACGGAATTTTCAAAGATGGGTCTTGGGATACCACTCAGTGTAACCCAACGCAAAGCGGTGGCCAAAAAGTCTGTTTGGAGATATCCTGGTCAGTTCTCTCAGAATTCGAACAAGTATTTCATCATTTTTTAAAAGCTGTTCAACTCTACAGCATTGCTTGGCAGAGCAGTGACTGAGACTGAGCTGAAAGTTTCAATCTGCACATTAAGGCAGTAGTTCACAGAGACGCATAAAAGGTGCCTTTCCTATAAAAAATTCCAGCGTAATATATAAGGAAGCAGATAACTTTCGTCCTCTCAGTTCCATTCCCAAAGCAATTCTAGCGAGCTTCTAATAGAAGATAGAAATATGAAGCTCGGGGTGTTATCCTTCAGAGTTAACTGAAAGTTTCATGATATTGTTCACAACACACCAGAAAATTACTGCTCTAGCTATAAAACAGCATATCTCCACAGAAAAGAAATAACGAACCTCACGAGCATTCCAAATACCATTCAGAATAAATTTCAGAGCTCGTAGAAATAGGAGAACGTAGATCCTTACTCACGAACTTCTATGCACACTAATTCTGCCGTGTACTTTAGAAATTCTGCAGCAGTCTTCTGTGTTGAGCCATCAAGTCCATTTAGTAGGGCTTGGGTCTACTGATCGAATCGTTGACTGCGATTAAGATCTTTGTAGTGCACACACATTACGATCACTCGAGTAAAAATACTTCCATCTTTCATTGACTTGCGCTTTCAAAGGCCTCACGTTCGGTTAACCAAATGAAAATACTTTCTCAGTCTACAAGAATCATTAACTATTCAGTGTTGACAGAGATCATCATACAAATTCATGAACATGTATTTCAAAAGGAGCGACGACAAATAGAACTGGTACACAATACAAATAATTTTAATGGCTTTGTGTTAAAATAAGAGGCATGGCTTGAATGTCGTACATGTGATAGCGAAGACGTGGGCGATGAGGCGTATTATCAGGCACTGAGAGCAGCAGAGTGAGCACTACAACGCGCACTGGCCTCCAGTGTCGGACAATAGGTCGCAGCTCTCTCAGCCCTGAGCTTTTATACGACCGGTCTTGGGAAGATGGCAGCAGAGTGCGTAAAGTGCCGTCCTACGTGTGGCTTGAAAGCAGTGAAGGAAACATCTCTAGTTGTTTCAGAGGAATAATAGCGACCACTAAGCTTTCCAATAGAGGAATTAGTTGATAAATTCTTTGAATAAGACAGGGGACGATTTCTCTGAAGTAGGCAACCCCCGGACTCCGACACGCACACACGCACGCACTAACCTGTTTCTAGGTCATTCGGGCTAGGATTTGAGCTGTCTGGGTAGGGCAAAAAGTCAGCTATGAACCACCAACCCCACTCTCAGAGGAGAAGCTGGATATTGTCATGTTCTGTGTTCTAGGTGCTGTTCAAGAAACTCACCAGCTTTCTCCCTACTACAAAAGCTCCTCTCCCGCATACCATATTCCCGGAATAGCCCGGAGTATTTTTTTCTTCTTCTTGATACAGCAGGATAATTTCACGGGTCCTTTCAAGCGTTTATTGTTATTACATTGATATCTTCTTTTAAAGAACACTTAACATGGTACTCATTCAGTCTGATGATAAAAAGGTTTCAAAATGTTCGGCTTTATAGCTCCATAGCCTGGCTGCGTGCTGAAATGCAAATAATATATATAAGGTTGACTTCACAAAATTTATGTCGGATTTTTGAAAATATCTTTCATGACTGAGCATTTCATGACTAAACAATTTCAGAAGCATTGAGGCAAGTAAGGATTTAATTCAATTCAGTAAGGAAAATATTAAATGCTGCACAGCAGCAGAAACATTGGAGTGGCTGAAGATAATTATGACTGTCCCCACAAATGGTCACTGACTTGAGATGTGCTCTGCTACTCATAGATACTCGATTGCTTAATCGTTCCCATGAGAAACGTCGTAAAGTTGGACTTGTATAAAAGTTCCATTTTTTTGAAAATTCATCTCTAAAACAAAAAACAGATCTACGTAAAACAAGTACATAAAATTTATTGTAATCCGTCATTTCTTACAAAGAAATTGGTGAAGCACAAAGCTAAGCCGGATGTCGCTCAGAGATCACGACGATAGGGAGAGTCGTGGCTGTGGAAGCTGTTTATCACGGCAATGCAAGTCTTCAGTTGGTTGATGTAATGAAGTTTGATTTCATGCCGCTGGGTGGAGTGACGGACCGAGTATTGCCTCCTATTTAAGATAACGTGGCTTACACGTGGACTCATAGCATAGGTGCAATTAAAATTATAGTAAGCTTCATAGGATGTGGTATTCATTTAGAAATCGGCCAGTATCTATTCAGTTCTACTCAATGTCAATAATTCCGTTCGCGTTACTGTTGCATTTACTTCTCCACCGCAAATTTACAAATAATTTATCTGTGAAAAATTGTTCCTGCATATAATTAAACGTAAATCAATTACATAGAAATTCATTTAATTTACATCTGCGGCAGGAGAAGATCTGTCGCACAAGTATGCCAAGCATTGGCGACGTATGGCAGAACATTATTGGGCAACCAGAGAGCACAATCGCTGCTATCGCCGGCTCGGTTCCAAAATAAGGGAAGCTGACTAAAAACGCGTTCTTCCAAAACGATTTCACCTATAAAAAACCGATTTAAAGGAATATTGGAATTATGGGTAGAAATCTCACTGTATATAGTGATATTTTCCTCATGGAGTTCTGCATGAGAATACGGGATTTCTGAACAGGATTCCAGCAGAGATGCGACTGCAAGCGTCCGCTTAGGAGTAAATTGTGTGAGAAAATTTTATTTTTGTAATTAGTCAAAAAATTTTCATTTAGGTAACTGTTAATAACGAGTTTTATAATTGATTTTCTGGAAACAAAATGATTTCAGCAGTTGTTTTCTTTGGTCATCTTTTCGTCAGGATTTGGGGTAATAATACATCTGAGTGTCGCAGTTCGGGAGTGCGTGTTGTGACCGACGCTAGGCCGGTACCGTTGGTGACCTGAATCGTGATCTCGACTGACGAAAATCGTCGGCTCCCCTCAGTTCCTCGATCATGGAAAACGGGATTTTTTGAGAGAGGATTATTACTTTCTCTTTCTTTAGTATTTTTTCTGTGACCGTTGCACCTCCAGCGACATTCGAAAAATTGCGTCTATGATTTCAGAAGAATTGTTTGTCTTGGAACTTAGGGTCTCTCTCACAAAGATAAACAGGAGGAATTTTTCATCATGAGGAATTGAAATCTTACGGAAAGATATAGGAACAGCGAAAAAGAAATAGAATGGGTGTACAGATTGAGAAAAATAAGTAAAGTACTGGGAGGCGATCGATATGCGAATATATCAATGATTGAAAACTTAAGAAAAACAAAAAAAAAATGAATATAAAAAGCAAATGAGCAAAGAATTATCCTCAAGGCAAAAATACGGAATTCGAGCGTATATGTTATATTAAATAAGGGCATAAATAACACCGAGCCACTTCTGAAGCTACATTCACGCACACATTTACAGGGATACGGAAGAGCATTATCTGTTGATGCAAAAAAAATACCATAAAACACCACCAAAATAATTGAAAACAGATACTGAGCTAAGCGTTTAAAATGAATTTTGACTTGATAATATATTCTTTGCGTAACACATCGACCTTGTTGAATCAGAACAATTCGACGTGATCATTGGTTAGTTCAAGGAAAGAGACGCGTAAGTGATTCACCTACTTAACCTTCAGCGCGGGGCCTCACCTCTTCTCCTGGGAGCCCTAATTCTCATAGTCGCAATAATTGTATCTCCGAGATGGAGCACAAAGTGAGCTATCATTGCCTTTATTCTGATAGTATTCGTAATTCTCTATGTTGTTGGCGGTTTTTACGGTGTGCAATACGTAAGAAAACCTCAGCATTTACCGACAGGGGTACGCGATGCCAGTTTGGACAGTGAACCAACCATGGCGTGTGCGGAAGTTGAATAATTATAAGTTATAATATATAACTTTCTATAGGGGTCTGCCTTCTGTGTCCGTATAGTGTTTGATGACACAAGTTACGGCTGACAATTTCTCTGAAGTCTAATTTAAAGATTCACTCTCTCTACTGCGTTAGGACTATGTGTGAATAAAAATTTTGCTCGTGTTTAAGAATATCAGATTAACTTTCTGAACGTCGAAAGCCTTTGTGACAAGCGTTTCTATGAAATATGTGCATTTTGAGGAATAAATTTTTACGAGCGGGAATACTGAATTTTTGTATTACCCTTGAGGTTTAGTCTAGTTTCCGTCTAGCTCATCGAAAATCACAGATCAAATCGGTGAAGCTCGAGTTCATGTGGTACCACAAGGAAGTAAAATGTCTCTGTTGGCACAGCTCTCTACGCTGGCAAAAGGATTAAGCTTCTCAATGGCATGAGAAGGTGGAATAAGCACACAGAATAAAAACGAAGACACTCGTGCGTAAAGACGGTTGCAAGCTACGTCGGCCTCCTTCATAATAGAGAAAGAGGAGGATAAAATAACAGATACAGCCTGTTTTACTACGTCTCTAAGCCCAGACCAGACTCCTGACACGAGTGTTGCCGATTCCATGCTTGGGCAGCCACCGAGGAGGGCTAGTTTCCTAGTCATATTACTGAAGACAGACACTACCAGCACACCTCCAGATGGCGGCCCCAAGTAGCGCTGAAATACTCAGACACGCTAATGGATAATCCCCTTGAACACAATCCCGGGAAGCTCAATAAATTATACGAATTTTGTGAATGTGATTATTGCAACTGTGAGAAACAATAGTTTTAATTCAAGTCAAAAGAGGCTGGCCCATGAAACTTGAATGTACTTCTTTGATTGTCCGAGTCTTAAGCGTAGGCCAAGCATTGAGTGAAGAGATGTTCTCCTACATTTCGTCTCTGAACAATTTAATGATAAATCTGCATTTTCAGTCAATAATCCGAGGTAACTCCCGAGCTAGGTAAATTAGATACTGCTATCGCAGCACAGAAGTTAAAGGGCGAATGAAAACGAACGGAATTATTTTCTATCTTTATTGCACTCAAGTGGCTACGGTGACAACAATGGCGTAGCGTACCTTCTCCTGCCACGTAACGAAAAACAACTAAAATTACACTATGGAATGAAGTGCGAGGTTTTATCAAGGTGCGCCAAACAATGATGCTTGCATTACACTGATATAAGAAATAAAGTTTAACGAGTATTTCCCTCATTGAGGTACCATCTAATAACTAAAGCGTTGAAGTACAGAACAAAGTAAGAATTTCATAAACAGCCTAAGAATTCATTTCATAATGTTAGCTTTTTCATTCTTCACGAAGATCCAGATGCACTCGACTAAAACTAGGAAATGCCCAGCAAAAAGACGCGTCTAGAGGAAGCAGAGCAAAAATGCAACGAGCTACCTGCAAATAACCAGAAAGATTAGTCAGTTGCTCGATGACAAAGAGGAAAAATGGCAACGTGCTCAAGAAAACAAACTTGCAAGACTTCGAGACCCGTCTAGGTGAACCGAGTACCCAAAACACCCCAAATAAGAGGTGTTCAGAACAAGTGAAGAGAACAAGAGCGAATAAGAGGTGAATGGCAAAAGCGCGCACCCTCATTCACAAAAACTGTCTTAGACGTAATAAAGTGCACTAAATGGTTCTGAGCTTCAATATTGACTAGAACGAACACTCAAAAATGAAGATACTTGTATAGAGCGAAATCTAGCAATAACACGAGAAGCAACAAACCATCCTTACATCCTTACAGTCGGGGCTCCGACGCTCGGGCTGTGGCACACAAAAATCTTCCGGTGCTGCTACAGCGTGAGGTCTGCCACACTATAGCGTTAGATCGGTAATATCAATTCAATACATAAAAGTTGGCGGGTACTATACCTTGAGATTAGGTTAGGTTACTAATGGATATTACTCGTTTCGAAACAATTAATTAATTAAGCGATAAGTCCTTAATTTGTACATTTCAAACTGCACCTGTGTAGGCGGTATATGGCGGTAGACCTCACGCTATAGCAGCACCGATCTTCCTCTCTGCTTAGCTGAGGCCTCGGCGCACAACTAAAGATACGAAGTATGACTAGACAAAATCAACAACTTATTGACTTCGATTGTCTTTAACTTGTTATCGACTTCGATTGAAGCTTATTGACTTTGAAATAAAGAAGTGATTGAAATTGAAATAAGTAATTATACTCGGCGCTCAAAATCCCCAAGACTAAACAACCGAAATAAGAAAGGCGTCTACGACTCGCAAAAACGCGGACGAAACGAAACGTCGAGAAATGCTAACACTAATTACACGTGTTCGCAAGTACTGAATTGAATTAATGGTCCACACAAAGACGAAAACAGGAAATTCTTCCTCTCAGAGTGCAAGCTTAAATTTCACGATCGTGTTCAAATTCATTCGTCATCATTCTCTGAACTTGAGCCAAAAAGTGCGAACTGTGAAATGATTCTCGTTGGGAAACCGTGCATAACTGAAAGCGTTTAATCATAAAGAACTTTTCCTTAACTTATAAGAGAGTTGTGCTTTTGACAGACGTGAAAGAAATGATCAACAGGCACACCTTATACATACGAGAGTGTGTTTGACTAGACTACGTAAAGATATTGGTCCCACAATACATTGGTACAGTTTTGCTCCACTCAGGACTGAGATGCAGCTAAATGCCACAAACTATTTACGAGACTCGCTCACGGCGGGGACGGAGCTAACGAGTTGGTTGCAAGCTCCCTGCCACACACATCACAGAAGCAGGCAAGCCGCAACAAAGGGTACATCAGAAGGCAGTTTCGAACTCGATGTATGTTGCTTTATGGGTAAATCCTAATGTTAAATTGGGGCCCCTTTGCAGTTTAAACTATTCAAAATAATGGATTTTCGAAGTCAACATTCAGATTAGATGTTAGTTTAAGCTTCTTTTCAAACAAAGACGTTCATAAGAGAGGAAAGGGCGATTTAGTATGGAGTTGAGAGAACGCGGAATCTATGCACAATGTGCTTAAAAACAGTAAGTTGAGAAAGAAGTTTGTGAAACAAATGAAAATTGAAGAAGAAAGCAGAAGGTGGTGAAAAACAGGACAGCAGTGAACCGAAAATAGATAGTCATTAACAACAAAAACATTTCATTTCTACAAAAAAAAAGCCTACTAACTCTCAGCTCAAGACCTCACAATTTTCCCCAAGGAGTGGTCATTCCCGTAGATACAATAGTTGTCCCCCTTGAGGGGACGTTATAGTCAAGTATCTACGTTAAATAGGGGCTCGTTTGCAGATTAAATTATTTAAACTGAATTTTCGAATTAGTACTCAAACACCAACAACGTTATGACGTAAAATGAGTGCGTCATATACTTTGGTTTTCAAGTATAATTTTCTGGATGTTCGCTCGAGTCCAGAACATTCAGTGCAACTTGCTTTACTTTAAATCTAAAGTAAAGCCTAAACTGAATAATCCAAAGGAAAGTTGATGAGGGAACACCTAAGAGCCAGAATGAAGAGTTTATAAATATCTTTTTGAATGACAGCAGTCAAGATAAAAATGGTTCACATTCCACCCTTGACATCACCGCACTCTTGTCGTTAAAACGTCCCGCTAAGTAACACAAGATTATATCTCGGTTACACGCTGTGACTTATTTATCTCAGAGCACGAGCAAATGTCAGACACAACTTCACTGCTGTCACAAGTCCCCGGCATTGTAAGAATGGCTCCAATGCGCAGCATGTCCTACTCATCCCACTACTGAATTGAATCTCAAGTGAAGGAAAAATTTCATTAGTCGAGAGAGCAACACTCAAGGCGAATTTCCCAAGAAGAACAGATGAATATACACTAAAGGGAATCGCAGGCGAAGTAAAGTTATCTGTGAAAGCAGCACTGCATGTACCACTCCACACTGAAAACCTAGTTTCTCCCTCACCCGTTAATGTTTGTGCCTCTTGCTTCTCTTGATCTTTCTGATACAATGAGCAAAACTCAGGGGATAATGGAATAAATTACGTTTCCACCAGAAACCCACAGGAATAGGGAAGCTAAGACGCAAATAAACCTCGATCAACTCTAGCTTCGATGACTGTTTCCAATGATTGTCAAGGGAGCATTTACAGTATCTACTATAAACATCATATTATTCATGTTAGCAGAACGATTTTCGCTAAATTGCTCGACATTTCTCCCACATATTGTTCTTTTTTGAAGTGTTTCATTACTATGGTACAATTTAAGTACAACACACTAAATAACTCGATTGTGCAAATTCCAGCAACTGCTTACACTACAGCCATCTTCAGCAACAGGCTAAAATGACCCCCGTACCATTAATGCAATGAATCAACCACTCCATTCCAAAAGCCTTCATTGGTGCACAGTGACGCATTTTCGCAGCTATTCCTAAAAGTCCAGCAAATGAGCCCATAAGCCAGCAGCCATCATCGCGAAGCTTCTGTAGAGTCGTTTTTCGCCTCGGGAGTTTCAGAGTCCGTTCCGTTTTGAGTCTCCCCAACATCCTCGTCCGAGTCTTCTGCAAGCTCGAGCTCCTCCATGATTTGGTCCGACAGATCTGTTGGATTGAGCTTGTAGTCGTACGCCGCCTTGATCGCGTCTTTGAAGAGCTGCAACAAAGCAGAGGTAGTCAGTAAGCTTCGAGATACTTCATAAGGCAGGTAGAGCATCGAGATCCGAAACCTAGACCATGCAGAACAGAGGAGAAATGGCAAGTGAGTAACATGAGGAGAATTTTACCAAGTAACCTTGAATTACTAATTTTGAAGCGCCAAGGAATGAAATCACTATAACAATGTATCAATTACAAAAGTAATGCACAGCTATTACTCCAAAATCACATATTTACTACTTCATGTGACTTTCAACGCGTATCAAAGACTATTGCTCAAGTTATCAGCATTATTTTACTATTTTCAGCTCATAAAACCAATCGTAATCGCCCATATGGTTCCATTAACTAACCTATGTCTAAGAAACTAACATGATGTACTTATACTATATAGACATAAACTTACCCGTAGTTGCTAATAGTTCCATTAACTAACCCAAGTATAAGAAAGTCTACCTGCATGCATCTATTAAATATTCACTATAGACTAACATAATATATGTACACTATATAGACATACAATTGCCCATGTTAGCATGTACTAAATGTTAACTATAGACTAACAAATGTAGGACTAACAAACGCAGCACATGTGTAAAGCTGCATAAGAAACGTCTGACGCAACATCAGTTATGGTTGACATGAGCAGCACCGACCTTGACGACGTTGGTGCCGGCAGAGGCAGACACGTAGTACAACGGCAGCTTGTGCTTCTGGGGGAATGCGAACGTCTTCCCACCCAGCTCCTCGTTCTCTGTAAAATTGTCAACACCTCACTGAAGAATCCACCATGAAATATGCCTAATGTACTTCTAACATCTGTATATTCTCAAGCAACGGGGAAAACAAACAGAAAAGATGTTAGTTCCTATTGTTGCAGTTACTGATTAGACTGCAGCCATTTTTTCGTGATAATCACATCACAGACAATGCAAACATTATTTGGTGAATGAATATGGTCTAAAAAATGTTTCTCTATAAAAAAAGGTGAAGTTCAGGAAGAAATTGGCGCAATGAAATTAGATGAAATTTTAGACAAAAATCAAATGATGTGTATGCTGCGCGTTCAGTAGCAAATAAACTTCCATAAACAAACTTTTCAGAATGAGACCGGAGCATGTTTGATTCGTCGGAGCATGTTTGATCTCTGCCTTGCAAGTATAACCTTTGCAGCGGCTAAAATCAAAGATACCCAGGCAAAATAGTGAGCTGAGTAGTGTAAGAAAAGGAGAATACGCCCGATACGGTCTGACTCACCATCAATTTTGTTGACAGCACAGAGGCAGGGGATCTCAGGGCGGTGCTGTCGCAGCTCCGTGTACCACGTCACCAGGTTCTTGTACGTCACCTGTGGTCAGAAACACAACTTCAATTTGAGCAATGAAGCAACGAAGGCAATCTAACGCAATCACATCACAGACAATGCAAACATTTGGTGAATGAGTATGGTCAGAAAAATGTCTCTCTATTAATTAAAGTTCACTAAATATTTGCCAGAATGACTAAGAATTGAGAACTGTTCTTGTTGTCACATCAAGACTCACGACATAAAAAATAACATGCAACAAACCAAACCATAAAAGAAAACTTCAAACACTTTTTTAATTGCCTACATTGAAAAAGTTGTGAACAACTGAATGCAATACAGAATCTATTAATGCACTCGTGCAACTACCTTATTACCATGTCACTCCCAGATTACCATTTCCAATGATTAAAATACATATGAGTATTGCATTGCGAGATGGAAGCGCGGATTTTTGCTCCATCTATTACCGCGACTGAAAAACAGGGCCAGCAAGCATGCTTCACTACGCAGTGTTGCCTGCACGCGCATTATCAATTAAGCTACCTTCGTGCCACGGGAATAATTTTGAGTGGACTCACCTTCCTCGTACCATCAAAGACAAGAATTGCAGCATGAGCTTGGTGGTAGTAGGAAGCATGCAAAGTGTTGAACCTCTCCTGGCCGGCAGTGTCCCAAAAATCTGAAGAAATGAGATTAGATGTTAGTTTAAGCCTCCACACCGCAACAAAGGTGTTCCAAAGAGAGGAAGGAAGAAGGTGCCATTTAGTTTGGAGTTGAGGAAATGCGGAATCTACGCACATGGTGCATAGAAACAGTGAGTTGAGAAAGAAGTTCATGAAACAAGATAAAAGTTGAAGAAGAAAGTAGTAGGTGCTGAAAAACAGGACAGCAGTGAACTGAAAAAAAAGAGGCTACTTTAGGGTAATAAAATAATACATTTCAACAGAAAGGCCTACCTAACTCTGAGCTTGGACATAATGGATAAAGCAATAATTGAATGTGTGAAGTTTTGTACCATCAAAACATGAATCTAAATGCAGTTGGCAAGCAGTTACAGTCTACAGACTTATGAGTTCCCAGCTGATTTGAATGCATTCTATGTAGATATTTGAGTTGAGGTTTGTCATGATGCGTGCAGCAATAAAGCATTCTCATGGCGGTCACACCAACGCACCATTACTGATGTACCAAGAGGACCAATATACAATGGCAGGAAGACTTTAATGAATAATTAGGCAGCCTGACCCATGACAAGTTTTCCCTCAATAAGCAATAACATTTATTACTGAGCAGTCGTTACAGGTTTAGCATAAAATATAAATTGCTGATTCTTGTGTAAAGATATGAGCATCTGACTGACTTAGTCAGTCTTTTTCTTTCTTATGAAACTCAAAGTAAAGATGAATTTCTTATCTTTTGAGTGCAAAATTGCTGCCTTCCTTATCTCTGAAGCTCTCAGGGGGACAATGTGAGGGCCTGAGCTGAAGGTTAGGTAGGCTTTCTTTTTTGTTAAAATAGAATAGGTTTTTGTTTTGTTATGGACCAGCTTTTTTGTTTTTTTTAACCAAAAAAGCTGGTCCATAACAAAACAAAAACCTATTCTATTTTAACAAAAAAGAAAGCCTACCTAACCTTCAGCTTAGGCCCTCACATTGTCCCCCTGGGAGCTTCAGAGATAAGGAAGGCAGCAATTTTGCACTCAAAAGATAAGAAATTCATCTTTACTTTGAGTTTCACAAAAAAGAAAAAGAATGACTAAGTCAGTCAGATGCTTATATCTTTACACAAGAATTGGCAATTTATATTTATTTAGCAAATAATTGATGAGATCATGCCATAAGATACTTACAAAGCAAGTTATTAACTAGACTAATTAGGCATAAAGTCTTACCCACAAGCACAGGATGATTGTCTACGGTAGTGCGATGTCGGTACAGAGTGAGGGCAAAGGTGGACAGCTGCTGGTGCTTGTAGCTGTCCACAAGAAACCGTTCTACCAACCTGAAAATTAATGTAACTCATTAATGTGAATAAAATAAAATAAAACATAAATAAATAATTAATGTACCCTACTAATATGAATGAAACACTAATAAAACCCTCAAAGACTGCACCAATCATGCACAAAAGATATCTATTATGGACAAATTGCAAGCTGTTAGACTTTGCTTAGATGACTTAGTTTCACTTATAAGTGAGGGGAATTACCTTTAATTTATGCAAAAATCATGGCTACATAAATTCAAAGGGCATTTTATGGATATTGATCGCACATGCACTAAGAGCATGCAATATGACAGCATAGTTATTACTCAGCAATGTAACACCTAAATGCAATAATTTAGAGGGTAATGGTTACTTTACAAGACTGGAAAGATTCTAGATTTTTTCCTATAACTGCTATTCAAAAATCAGATAAAAAATTATCAAAAAATAAACACACATTTAAAAACTTTATTGGTATATTGGCCCACACTGTTTATTACCTGAAAGTTTTGAAACTTTCTATAAACAGCAGTACTGCATATTAAGCAACATATGAAATTGCTAACACATTTCTTTGTAAAATGAACGTTCATTGAAATACTTCCAAACGAACAATCATAACTACCTCAAACCTTCAATTTGTACAAAATATTATCAAAATGTAAGAGGAGCACAAGCTGCAAAAGCTCATTTAAATTTCATAAAAACATTTCATATCAGCATTTTTTAACTCAATTTAATTACTGCCATACAATCACCATCATTAGATTGGCACTGGCATCAGGTTGCCATCAACAATAATTAGATGAAAAGGCACAAAACTTAACAAAACACAACAGGGAACAGATCTAACATAGAATGTACCACAATATATTTTCAAAATTTTGAAGCATTTAAAAGTTAAGAGAACACTAAAAGCACCCAATACTCAACCCACACTGATAAAATGTTTGCCTGTGTGCCAGAGCTGCAGTTGTTTAGGAGAATAATCCTATTCATAGGCACCCATTCTCTAAAGTATATAAAAGAGTACGGAAAAACAAATGTGAAGCATAACTAATATTTAAATCTGCAACTATAGACCATATGACAATAGTCCACATAACCTATTTAAGATCACTTATAAGACAAACAGGAAAACAGTGCAATTTGAAAGCAATAAAGTTTTGTTGCCACCATTTTGTCATTTAAAATATATTCAGCTAATATGGTTGTATGTTTATGTGAGCTGATACATGCTTAAATACAAGCCAGGCTGATTATTTGTACAAAAAACTTCTAATTTTATATAATTACACACTTGACACTTTCCCTACCAGGAGCAATGATATATGCCTAATGCAAACAATATACTCATACAATAGTTTAGGAGTCATAATGATGAGTTAAGCTATGATAGAAAATCTACTAAAACTTACTTTGATTTCCCAACAGCACTATCTCCAAGGCAGATGACTTTGACAGCAAGCTCTCCTTTTTGAGTTTTTCTATCATAGTCGAGGTTAGTTTTTTCTCCATGCTTGTCAAGCTCTGACTCTTTTGAAGCTGCTTCTGCTGCCATATCTTTCAACTTGAATTATTAACATCAAATTAAAACATTCTAATCATTAAAATTTAGTTAACACACATTTGAATTTAAATGTTTAATTTAAATCTGTAACTAAAATTTTTTATTAAAATTAACTTTTTACCAAAGCTAATAGCATACTACATATTCACATCAACTGCAAAACATAAATGAGCATTTTAAATAAAATTCATTGTATTCAAGATAAAATATATGTCCATATTGTGTTAATGCATCACTAAACATTGCTAAATACGAATACAAAATTTCATATCTGATCCTAAATTTGAAGACTAAATTAGAATGCAAATAACATTTACATAGAAGTACAGAAAGTCATCTAAAACAACTTTGAATTGATAAAACATCCAACACTGCAAACATTTCTAACCAACACAATCATCATACTATCAGAGAAAGTGATGAATTTTAAAAGGCCATTTCATAAATTATCCCAAATAAATAGAGCATACTCTGAAATGAAAATCACAGTATCAACATTGCAAGTTTATAGCCTCATTTTATTATAATAACTTAGTAAAGCTTAAGTACTATTGATAATCATATTTGAACAAAATAAATATTTTAAATATAGTAGTCTAAATGACAAGAAATTAACTAAGTATAATTAATTGCTTAAAATGATCAAATTTTAATAGAATTTAAACAACCTAAGCTCAAAAAATGTGTCACAAATATAGTAAGAAGGAAGTCTTCATTTAGAATGGAATTAATGGAATTTGTGTACTTATAGAATGTGTTTCCAGCTTCATACCCTACAAATGCATTTTACACCTTGAGATATAAGGAGCTCTGACCCTAGACTTACAAACAGCAAGCTTGAAAAATGTTCATGAGAGGATGAAGTTGAAGAAAAAATAATACTAAAAAAAACAGAGAACCAGAAAGGATGGTCCTATTAAAAAATTATGGTAAATGTTGAGGACAACACACTAATCGATTTTCAAATTTTAGTTGATTGTCAATTGGTAATGTGATCAGAATAAGCAATTTTTCTTCTATGCACTTTCTGCCGCAGATGAGTTTTAACAAGTTATAGCAGTAACATAACTAATCCAACTCAACCTAATGTAACCTAACTTTCATTTGCGCGGATAAGAGCCGGCGGAACAGAAATTCTATTAGAGCGCTACAATTTTTACCGCTTAGTAAATTAGAATTGTGGTAATTAACCTACCACTTTACTTCGTTTAATACTAATTTGTGACGTAAAGTGCATAGAAGGAAAGGTGCATATTTTGATTTAATTAACATTATACAAGCAACAAAAATTCGAAAATCGATTTGTGTGTTGTCCTCAATAAATAACAAAATTACTCTATTTTATTGAAAAAACCTTAGCCAATCATAAATTCACAACTGCATACCTTTCATCTGGATGATCCAATTCTTATAAATACTTAAATTGCATGTCTCTGAAAGGTTGCTTAAAATAACATTCATTAATATACAATTGCAGAGAGTAAGTCAAACAATTTGCATTATCTGATTCATTTGTAAATTTATTCAATCAATTTGCTTTCTTATTATACCAAGGTTTGTATATTGAAATAATTATTACACAATTTTTGAGTAACATAATCTCTAGAAAAAAGATGGATGGCTTGAAAATAATGAATTTATAATTCATTCAACCAAAACATTAAAAATCTATCGGTAAAAAATGAAGCATAAGATATTTTGATTATGTTATTACTGAGTAAAAATTGATCTAACACAGTCACATGAAACGGTCAATATTGAATATAATGTTGTCAACGAATTTCATAATTTCGTAGGTATAGATAGGTAATATAGTCTATTTTAAGACGTTTTACAGGAATGACAATGTGCCCGGAATTGCTTAGTTTAGGAGATATAGGATAAATAACGCCAGGTAAGAATAGCATTAACGGCAGTTTCGATATGGCTCTTCCGGCGTTTTGCGGACGCGGACCACGCCAAGTTTTTTGGCGGGAGTCATCGGCCTCGGTATGGTTGAGTTAAATTAAGATATTTTAGGCTTACTTAGGTTAGGATACTTAACTAAATTAACTTTACCAAACCTAACCTTACCTATCGTTACGTCAGAACCGGATTTCTGCATATTTACCTCTCCGTTTGTTCAATTTTATAAACGACGTTCCTATAACTTCAAAGTTAAATATCTCCAAAAATAAGCATTTCAGGGCACATTGTCATTCATGTAAAACGTCTTAAAATCGACTATATTACCCATCTATACCTACGAAATTATGAAATTCGTTGACAACATTATATTCAATATTGACCCATGAAACAATTAATATCTTTCAAAAACTCCAACAGCTTATAATAATAAACAGATAGCTATCTATCAAGCTTTATCATGAGTCTCCAAAACGTTGATAAAAACCCAATTCACTAGGTCATTATTTCTCAATTTCAACCCAATCATATGCAAAATTAAAAAGATCTGTCTTCTTCTTCTTGATTGGGATGAGGCCTTGCTGAGGCCTCTAACTCTCAGATCTGCTCAGCCAGAAGACAGTTGGACCTGAGATCCTTTTGATGATGCTAGTCCAGTAGTGGCAACAGACTTGTACAGTAGAAATTCAACACTGGCAGAGAGCAGCAGCAAGTTTCTGACACACATTCTGGTATATCAGAAAGAAAACATTTCAGTTTTTACAATGGAAATTCTCAGACAACAGTCTACATCTCAACTTAAAAAATTAGTTGCTTATCAAAATCTTGTCTTTACACAAGCTATACATTTTCAATGTTTTCAATTTGAATTTAGTTGCTCAAATTAAATTATATTATGTTATATGTTTTACAGGATTTGCAATCAACCAGTTGAACAGAGGAAGTGTGCTAATGCGTACAAAACTCTTTTCAACAAATACAGGATTTTCTCTACATCCTAAAACGGTCAATGTTTAGTTTACCTTCGGCAGGGAAATTAAAGATGTCGTTGCTGATAATCACTAAATGAGCACATTTAAAAACCTTTTAAATGAATGACATTATGCTCGCTGTTGCGTTATTTTTGAATTATTTAACTTTGAAGTTGGCTGTCGCGCGCCACAGGAAGTGACCGCGCCAAGCGTAATTTAATTAATAATGGAAGCTAACCCCTTATTACAAACGTAAAGAGGTTGGGTCGTGAGGGTTAGCCACAGTTCTTTTAGTGAAAAGTATATATAAAGCTTCTAACCCACCCGTTAGGGTGACGATCGCAATCTTGTTTACATCGGCACAAAGATGGCGGCGCCCATCATCTTCCAGTCGATGTAAACAAACGTTACTAGAAACCTTTATTTATAATTTTCACTAAAAAAACTGTGGCTAACCCTCACGACCCAATCTCTTTACGTTTGAAATAGGCGGGTTAACTTTAACTAAATTACGGCGCCGGCGCAAACTTCAAAGTTCAATTATTCAAAAATAACGCATCAGCGAGCATAATGTCATTCGTGTAAAAGGTTTTTAAATGTGCTCATTTAGTGATTGTCAGCAACGACATCTTTAATTTCCCTGCCGAAGGTAAACTAAACATTGACCCCTAAAACATTTTCAATGTCAAACGCAACATTCAAGCCATTACATAAATTGGTCAATGTATAGTTTCCCTTCGGCAGGGAAATTAAAAATGTTGTTGCTGATTATCACTAAATGAGCACATTTAAAAACCTTTTACAAGAATGACATTATGCTTGCTGATGCGTTATTTTTGAATAATTGAACTTTGAAGTTGGCCTTTGCGCCAAAGGAAGCGAGCACGTGAAACGGAATTTAATTAATAACGGAAGCTATTACAAACGTAAAGAGGTTGGGTCGTGAGGGGGAGGCACAGTTCTTCTAGTGAAAATTATAAATAAAGCTTCTAGCCCACCCATTACGGTGACGACCGCAATCTTGTTGACATCGGGTCCAAAATGGCGGCGCCCATGGTGGTCGCCATCTAAGACCCGATGTAAACAAGATTGCGGTCGTCACCCTAATAGGTGGGTTAGAAGCTTTATTGGTAAATGTTGAGGACTTGACCATAATCGATTTTCCACTCTTTGATCAATAAAGATTGTTGATGAGACCAAAATAAACAAGTTTTATTCAATGCACTTTCCGGCGGAAATAAGTATTTTAAAAGTTATGGCATTAAATGAGTTACCGTAACTCCAGTGTTTGAGGCGAGGAAAAATACACCGCGCGGTCCGACGTGAAAGTAAACAGGCGTTCCCGCGCGCCAACCAAGCCGACGAAGAGCAAACCCCCTATTACAAACGTAAAGAGGTTGGGTCGTGAGGGGTAGCAACAGTTCTTTTAGTGAAAACAATAAAACTAAAAGAACTGTGGCTACCCCTCACGACCCAACCTCTTTACGTTTGTAATAGGGTGATGCACACTGGAGTTCCAGTAACTCATTTAACGCCATAACTTTTAAAATACTCATTTCCGCCGGAAAGTGCATTGAAGAAAACTTGTTTATTTTGGTCTGATCAACAATCTTTGTTGATCAAAAAGTGGAAAATCGATTATGGTCAAGTCCTCAACATTTACCGCTTTATTTATAATTTTCACTAGAAGAACTGTGTCTCCCCCTCACGACCCAACCTCTTTACGTTTGTAATAGGCGGGTTAACTACCCTTATTAACTAAATTACGGCGCGCGCCGGCACCAACTTCAAAGTTCAATAATTCAAAAATAACGCATCAGCAAGCATAATGTCATTCTTGTAAAAGGTTTTTAAATGTGCTTATAGCAACGACATTTTTAATTTCCCTACCGAAGGGAAACTATACATTGACCTATAAATCCTCAAACTTTTTACAAGGAGCTAAATATCTCTGGCACTCAAACAAAAAATGAGAAACAGACTCAGGGCAGTCAAGTGGTCCATATTGGGGTAGGACTTGTGTTGAATCTATACAGATGTGCCAGGACTTCAACATGCCCCATTTTAGGTCAACTAACCACACATTCAAGCCGGCAAGAAGGGAGCATGAACCAAGGTCAGCTAATAGGTTTGTTCAGCATATCTGACAAAATTTCCCTATACCAGTTCTCTGAACATTAGATTTCCAATGAATTGTCCAGCATTCAAGAAACTCCCTCTTCAAAAAAGATAGAGCCTTTTCATAATAAAGAAGTCCATACCAATTTTTCATCATTATTACCCACTTTTGCTGTTTAATCTGCGATCTCATTACCATGGATTTCACAATGTGGTGCGATTCACTATGATCTAACCTGGCCTCGAAGATCATGTATTAACTTTTGTATTTCATGGCAAATATTCCTATAAAAAGGAGTCTAAAAATTACTTATTACACTCAATCCTAAAAGTGAGTCACTTAGAATAACAGTTTTCCCCAAAAAATGTCTACTAAGTTCAATGTAACGTAATTTCAATGTAATTTACTTGGTTTAGATTCGGCGTATCTCCGTCCATGGGAATTGGGCACCCTTGAACTTGAACTTGAACTTGAAATTGAGGGCCGACAGCGTCGGGGCCTTTGTAACGGCCTACAATTCCCTCCACAGTTATCACACAAAGAGTTCAGCGTCTGGTACCAGACTTGTCCACTAAACTACTCAGGATCTACCAATCCTTGTCACAAGCTGCCATTGGATGGCGTCACTGGGATAGCCAGTGTGTCAAAACACCATCCCCAGGCATATTGGGTCATTACAGCCCATTCTACCAGACTGGCTCATTCCAGTCACTGTCTCTTACTCCAGGCACGCACAAGAAACACTTTCATAGCCTCAGTGATACTCGCATTACACTCCTGATCCAATCCAGCAAGACAGCTCATACCGCAATCATCTTCAGCACATCTGGCATTCCACTCATTCTCTCCATACTGCTCAGACACCACATTCATAAAACTCTCTCTCTCTTGCTCATACTTACTACATTCCAGCACAAAATGCTCAATTGTTTCCTCTACTCCACTATTGCACTGCTGACATAATCTGTTATTATTCTCATTCCATCTCCATGTACGTCTGTTCACACTCAATGACTTACATCTCACAGCAAACAAGAGTTGACTTCCAAAACTACCATCATAGAACAGCTCAAACTTAGGTGCTTTCTTTTTCATATACCAGTTAAGTGTAGGCTTCCGCATCATGCTAAGCTTCCACTTATTCAATCCATACTCTTTTGTTTGTCTCTCAATCTCTTTCTTCCACCTCTTGAAGTCCCACTCAGGCCCTACACCTCCTACATTTATTAAACTCCAGTCATCCACAGGTCTCCCAATTCTAACATGAATAATCTTTTGCATACTGAGTTTCCTTGCATGCCCCCAACATACTTTCTCCCAATAGCTTACACTCAGATTCCATTCAAAGATTCGCCTTACCCACCTGCTATTCTGCATTCTTTCAATTCTCACTTTATAATTCAGCACAGCTTTCATCATTCTTTCTGAAAATAGGCTCCACCCTAGGTCACCTCTAATGGCCTCTATAGCTGTCCATTTCGGAGCACCCAATGCTACACGTCCTACCTTATTTTGTATCACATCCAGCTTTTCAAGATCACTTCCATTCCAAGCAAGAGCACTCATACCATACATGACACTAGGTACAGCAACATACTTCCACATTCCTCTCACACATTCGTACTTGTTTGCTCTGTATCTGGCCACACTACCTAACCGTCCACTCCACTGCATTGCTTTAGCCACTTTCTCACCTTTAGTTCTAGTACATCCATCTTCACTCATCATACAACCTAGATATTTGTATTCTTTTGTTCTACCTATTCTGATTTCTCCAATATTCCACAGTCTGTCTCTATCAGTCTCATCACTATTTATAACCATGACCTTACTTTTATCGGCACCAAAGTTCATCTTGAAATCTGTACTATATCCATTCACAATGTCAAGCATCCTTTGTAGTTCATGACCACATTCACTAACCACAACCACATCATCAGCATACAACAAACAGCTCAGTCTCTCATTACCAACTTTCAGTCCTAAACCACTCCCTCTCAGTCGAACTGCTAATTCTTCTGTGTACAATCCAAACAACAGGGGGGACAGAGTACAGCCCTGTCTCACTCCTCTAACACTCCTCACTTGCCCTGTTTCCAAATTTCCTAACCTGTAGATAGCACTTGTGTTCTCATACAGACTCTGTACAATGTTCACTATTTTTCTGCTAAAACCAACTTTTCTCAAAATTTCAAACAGCCTAACCCGATCCACTCTGTCATACGCCTTTTCAATATCCAGGAATGCTAAATATACCTTCTTGTTATCCTTCTTCATTCGCTCAATTATTTCACTCACTACAAACAGATTATCCTCCCCCCGTCTATCTTGCCTAAAACCATTCTGTTCTTCTCCCAGGACTCCTAATTCCTCAACTAAATTTTTCATTCTCTCATTCAAAATACCACAAAAGATCTTACATACGGTGTCACCCAGTGCAATTGGTCTGTAATTTTTAAGTTCTTTCATACTCTTATGTCCACCCTTATGCAACAGAACTACATTACACTTGTTCCAGTCATCCGGTACTCTTTCACTCTTCCATATCTCATCAAATAAACATTTCAACATACTGACTACACTCTCTCCTCCACATTTATAGAACTCATATGGTATCTTATCAGGGCCACATGCCTTTCCATTTTTCACTTTCTTCAAAAAACTTACAATCTCTTCACAAGTGATTTCATCTTCCATTTGCAGTTCATGTTCATCTATCAGAAAATTTATTGGTTCATCATCTGTAACCTGCTCATTCATTCCACCAATGTCCTCCCAGTATTCTTCAACTGCTTTCACCATTTGCATCCTATCTTGCACACTGCAACCATTGACTACTAATTCATCAACTTGAACTTCACTACCTCTATCATTACCTTGTATAAACCTATACCAATCTTTTATTCCATCTGGACCTTTCTTTCTTAGATTTTCAACTTGGTGTCTCTCTTCTTTAACCCTAGCCTCATTGATCATTCTCTTTACTTTCTTCTGCTGGTCCTTGTACTCATTCCATACACTCTGCCATTCATCCTCAGTAATTCTGCGTCTTTCATACATTTTCCTCATACTGCGTTGTTTTTTATTTAAAGTCTTCCTTCTCGTTCGTTCTTCCTTTATCTCACTCGTAAACCACCTAGCATTCCCTGTACTTTTCTTGCATTTCATTCTACCGATCTTTTGCTCTGCCACATCATACAAGGTTCTTGCAATCTCCTTATTTAGGTCATTTACATTTCCACACCTGTTCCAGTTACATCTGCTCAATTCATTTCTAAATTCTTCCCAGTTTGCCATTTTAATACGCCAATTTTCTCTTACTCTGCTGGCCTTCTGCATCGGCTCCTTTCCACCCCAATTATATTCTAGTACAAGCATTTTATGGTCACTATCAATATCAAAATCATCTTCATCTACAAACATTTCTTTGACACACTCTCTTGCTCTACTATTCACTATCATATAGTCAATTGCAGTTTTACATTCCCTGCTTTGCCATGTATGCAAGCCATTTCCTATTGTTACATTTAGGTTCTCAAGTTCATTCTCATCACAGAAATCAATCAATTTTTGTCCATTTGCATTCACAGGCTCACCAAGTATACCAACATGGCCATTCATATCACCCATCAAAATCAGTGGGCATCTGCAATGCTCTTGCACAATTCTTGTTAATATTTCATACTTTTTTACATTCTCTTGATGAGCTAAAATACCCTTCTGATCTGTCCCTGTCGCTCATGAAAGTCAAGTTTCGTAGTCTGTAGAACCGGAACTACAAATCGCATCACTAGAAGCAATAAAACTTAAAAACCTTAACACAGTCTTCGCGAACCAACGCTATCTTCTACAAATTCATTTGAAAAAATTTGGCATCAAGACCCCTACACCCCTCAGTGTTTTTATTCACTCATGCAGGCAAAAATTTATGTTTATTTATGTGTGTACCGCATAATATCAAAGTAGGTACAAATTTAGCCATTAATTTACATAAACTGATGGAAACAATAACAAATAATATTTTTAAACGTATATCGCGTGTAACAAATAAGGTCACCAGTGGTCACTGTAGCTGAGAGGTTAAAAAGAAACAACACTCTATTTCCAATATAGATGATACAAAAAACTCATCATTTGTTTTTAAAATATCTTAAGGAATGCGTGCCTCTTACAGAAAAACTTTTTTGTAATTGAACCTAGAACAATGAAATTTGGTATGCAGATAAAAAATGCAAAGGGAAAACCGTCGGAGGAGATGCATTTTGAAACCCCACAATAAGAACATCATAAAAATGGCAAAATAAAGGAACCCTCCACGTTATTTGAAACCACCGTAGCGGGCGAACGAGCGAACGTACGAACGTCATTTTTCACAGGATGTACCTGACCTCCTGACCTCTTACGCTTCCCATAGCAGCTAAAATCAATATGTATAATAATGAAGGCATCTACGGATGCTTTATTTCCAATCAAGCCTGATACATATCACCTTGTACATTGGATTTTCAAATGCCTTATAACTAACGCCAGGACGCCATGACGCTTTCCCCCGGTCGAGACCGGTACCCATTTCAGACACCTGGGTAGAGTGGGGCATTGTGCTTGGAATTTTTCTCCTATACCCAACAGAGAAAATCGCCACTGCCAGCGCCGAGATTCGATCCCGGGTCTCCCGCACGGTGGCAGAACCCTCTAGCCACATGGCTATGGCGGCACAAATATCCTAATTTATCCTATGTATACAAATATCCTAATTTTTGGGGGGACGCTTCTCTTAAAGTAAGGGTTCTTATATGCTACATACACATGGGTATCGTAATACCATGTCACTTGTCGAAATATATGATTAAGGGCAATGTATTCATGTTGATTAATCTACGTTTGACTAAACATGCAACTAAAATAATATAAGAGAAAGCAATTTCAATACCGATGCATTATTGAAAAAACTATTTTTAGTGCACACTTACATTAAAATACGAGCTCTGCGACTTTTCCCCTTTGGGAAAAGGGAGAGCGCAGCCACAATTCCCCACTCCACCAAGGTGTCGGATATGGGTACCGGCTTGACCGGAGTAACCGTCATTGCGTTCCGGTGTTAGTTATAATGGGTTTGAAAAACCAATGTACAAGATGATTTGTATCAGGCTTGATTGGTTAAAATAAAGAATCTTTCCGTCTCCAAACTACGGCCCGCTGGCCAAATCTAGCCCACCAGCGTGATCACCAGCGTCAGCTAGGTAATGGCACGTAGTCAGGGCGCATACTCAGCAACTATAGTAGAAATTGTAGATAATGGTAGTAAAATTTAAACGGCTTTGGCTCTTTGAAGTTATTGAAGTTTTCAATAGGGCTAGAAAGATTTTGAGACTCTTTGACGATATTGATTTTGACTCATCTGACAGACATTGATAATCAAGTATTTTTAGTGAGATTCTCAGTATTATATTGCACATACGGAATCGATCCTTGAAAAACTATCAATTTTTGAAGCAGTACTAATGATGTGCAAAATGTATGCGTCTGACTTGATTCGACTTTCGGGAGTCACGCGTGCGTGTCACGGTAGCGTTCGTGCTCCATGGTTCGTTCACAACGTCCGTGAAGTCGTGAACGACGTCCGGACGTTGTTTGGTAATGTAGTAGTTTCCCTTACTGAGATGAAGTGACTACAATCTATTAAATTCATCTGTTGTAGCTAGGGGTTGCAGGTATTAGAGGGCTTACAAAATATAGCTCATATGAGGTATTATATGGTGTTGGATTTGAAACAATAGAAATGCTGAGGTTAATTTTACACAGAATGTATAGATTTCTTGAAAAATTTGTCTCAAAAAGTGATTAAATAAATATATCAGTTAGGCTACTAAACATAAAACATTTCCCTTATTTAATAAAGTGTGAGCAATAAGAAGAAATGCCTTTTTTTTGTTTTGTGTAGATATTTTTCCCTTGTAACAATCAATATTTGTATATTCACTTGTTGAATTTTTTTTTTCTTTTTGCATTGTCATAAAAGTTACCTTTGTCCAGCCTGTTTGCAATGTAAAATATTGTTACGTTTTTGTGACTCGTCAGATTTTGTTGATTTGTTTTTAGATATATAATTGGTGGCTAGTCCATTGCACTGAAATTTTACTTCATAATAATCCATAGAAGTGATTATATTAAGTTATAATTGCAATTATCACACATGAAAAATTTATCAACATCATGAAATTTCCCAAAAGTTTGGTTGATATTGAGGTCAATATTGAATTTAATGTTGTCAACGAATTTCATAATTTTGTAGGTATACATAGGTAATATAGTCGATTTTAAGACGTTTTACATGAATGACAATGTGCCTGGAAATGCTTATTTTTGGAGATATTTAACTTTGTAGTTATAGGAACGTCGTTTATAAAATTGAACAAACGGAGAGGTAAATAAGCAGAAATCCGGTTCTGACGTAACGATAGGTAAGGTTAGGTTTGGTAAAGTTTATTTAGTTAAGTATCCTAACCTAAGTAAGCCTAAAATATCTTAATTTAACTCAACCATACCGAGGCCGATGACTCCCGCCAAAAAACTTGGCGTGGTCCGCGTCCGCAAAACGCCGGAAGAGCCATATCGAAACTGCCGTTAATGCTATTCTTACCTGGCGTTATTTATCCTATATCTCCAAAACTAAGCATTTCCGGGCACATTGTCATTCATGTAAAACGTCTTAAAATTGACTATATTACCTATCTATACCTACGAAATTATTAAATTCGTTGACAACATTAAATTCAATATTGACCATGAATTCAACTGCCAAACATGTTCTAGATAGTCAGATTGCAAGGATGTAAAATTTAAAACAAAAGTATTTGTTGATGACACCATAACGATTAATTTTCAAATTTCTATTCTGATATAATGGTAATTACATCAAAATAAATGACTTTGCTGCTATCCACTTTCCATTGCAAATAAGTATTTAACAAGTTATAGTGGTAGGTTAATTACCGCAATTCTAGTCTTTTAAGTGGGAAAAGTCTGAGCGCTCAATAGAATCTTTATTCTGCCGGCTCTAATGCGCACCAATGATAGTTAGGTTACAATAAGTTACATTAGGATAGGTTGGATTAGGCCAAGTTAGATTAGTTATGTTAAGTCCTTGCTATGACTCATTACATGCTTATTTTAGACGGAAATTGCATCGAAGAAAAGTGGTTTATTTTGATCTCATTACCATAATGCAATCATAAAAAAATTGAAATTCGATTAGTGTGGTGTCTTCAACATTTATGAAAACAAATTTTTTGTAGGTATAAGTATAACATCCTCAGAATCTCAGTAAAAAAAAGTTGAAAAGAAATTTTTGGGAATGGCTGTCACAGAATTTGAACAGTTTGATCTTACCTGATGTTTGTCTCCTAATTTCCATGATCTCAATGCAGTCAGGTTGAATTGAGTGAAAATTTATGCAATGTCACATACAATAAAAAATGATAAACTATCTTGGCTTTCCCAATCTTTTTTGAAAAGGTATTAACGAGACAGAAATTTTCATTGGGAGCAAATTTGAATAGAAAGTTACTAATAATTTTGCACAGACAACATTGAATTTCCACCAATATTTTTATTATTGTGAAAGTTTTTTAAATGTCCAGAAAATTTGGTTATTTATATGCAATTTTATGTATATTTTCAATATTGTCTACAGTATAAGTTGAGGTTTTTGAGTGGTTTGTAGTGTTTTGTCATATCAGGTTATTTCTTGTTATATAGCAGTTGAGAAAGTATGTTGTTTATGCATAAGATATTTTTATTGACAATGATAGTAAATTATTAGGAGCATGGTATGCAAATAATGTAAAACATCATCCGCAGAAATTAACGTCAAAATAGTAAATGATAATTAACAAAATAGTTCATCAATATTAGAAGCAGGTTTAAAATAAAATGCTCTCAAGAGTATTGGATTGTCAGTAGATTTACATGGTGCTGTTGAGGAAGATGCTGTGAAGTTTACTCAGTTATTGTTGGATATTTTTAACCCCTGCCTTTTGTGTCCATTTTGTATCTCTGTTTTCATCCATTTGAGCCATAAATTGTTTATCTTTTTATCAGCTCACCGCTGTACTGTTCTTTTGTACAGCACCTCTGATTTCTCCAACTTTCATCATATTTCATGAATATCTATGATACATTACTCTTTCTATGTTCAGGGAGAGTTTTACATAGTACTTCATATTGTGCATAGTTACTTCATTCCCTTGACTCCATGCTAAATGATGCCTTCATTCTTCCTCTCTTTGAAATACCTTTCTTGTGATTAGGGAGACCTCAACTAATTCATATGATCTAATCTAAAAAATTTATCTGCAATTTTATCTTGTTTTAATTTTTTGCCAAATCTACAGTAGAGATTATTTTACATCAGGCTGTAGTTTGCCATACACCTGTTAATATTCTTGTATTTTCATTGGATTCTAGTTTCCAGTGTAACAGATTTTGTTCTGATGGTTATTTTTCCTACAAAACTAGTTATAACATAACTATCATTTTCATCAATTGTATACTATATTTTGGTGGCTATTCAGGTTTTGTAGAACTATAATTTTGTATGATCTTTTTTTCAGGTTTTTGCCCATTAAATGCCTCTTGCACTTGGAATTTTTCAATATTTCAATAACATAAGCAAGCTTCCATGCTTCTTGAACAGTCCAGCATTTCAGAAGCAAAGCTTGATACAGAGATGCACTCTTAGTTTATGCTTTGATCAATTCAGTGAAGCTAATCATAAAGGAATCCCTTTTCAAAATTCCAAACGATTTCCCATAGCTGCCGATAGACTCACCAGGTCAGATAGCATCATTTACAGCAGTAAAAGGTCTTTGATTTCATTCAACATGGGAAAATCTAAAAAGTCAAAGAAACCTAACAATAATAGCAAGTCCTCTGGGACATCTGCAAGTAGTGGCAAAGCTCCTGATAAAAAAGAGGCATCTGGAAGTGGTTCCCGCAGTTCCAAATCCCAACCGAGTGACAAGAGCAAGGAAACAGTGTCCCAGGTTTCGGAGTCTGCCGTACCGCGCGGCTCTCGAGCCAAAACTGGGGAACGAGATGGGGGAACCACCAAGAAGATTGATTCTCGTGAACTTGCTGATACCAAATCAGATACCAAAGTGATAGAAAATGCTACGCTTGCCGCCTCCTCGTCCAATTCTTCCGGCTTTCCTCGGTCGCAGTCTGAAACTGGAGCAGTAGCTAAATCGGCTTCTTTGGATCCTAAGCTGGACAATACGCGCGCCGCTGATGCCAAGAAAGTTCCCCTACCCTCCAATTCCTCGTCAGATGAACCTCCTCCTCTAACAAAGACTACGAGCGAGCGGAGCGCACAAGATAGTCGTCAGTTTACCTCATTCCAAGAGGATTGGAAGGCGATCTGCGCCTTGCCCTTGAAGGAAAAACGTACGCTTTACAAGTCTCAATCATTTTACAAACTGGAGGAAATTCCTAACTGGGTAGAGTATGCTAAAGCAGAAAATTATTCCATCGAACGCTCCATGAGAAAGTGTAGTCACTACCCTACCCTTCGTGATCAGTATGATGTTGATGAAGAATTGAATTCGAAAGTATCCCTATTCATAGGAGATATAACTGCACTGGAGATTGACTGCATTGTGAATGCAGCGAATTCTTCCTTGCTAGGCGGAGGTGGAGTGGATGGTGCCATCCATAGAGCTGCTGGAGGAAGTCTGCTGAAGGAATGCAGAACTCTCGGAGGATGTTCTACAGGTGGTGCCAAAATCACTTATGGCTACAAGCTTCCTGCTAAACGCATCATCCACACCGTAGGTCCCATGAGTGCTAATAAAGATCAGCTTTCTTCTTGCTACCTAAACTCATTGGAGATCGCCTTGCAGGAGAAGCTGCGGTCCATCGCTTTTCCTTGTATTGCTACTGGTATCTATGGATTTCCTAATGACAAAGCTGCGCAAGTGGTCATACCTCTTGTTCGCAGAGTGCTGAGCGAGGGAAACAATAGAGATAATTGTGATAGAATAATATTTTGTTTGTTCCTCCAGAAAGATATTGACTTGTACCATTATTACATGCAGCAAGTGTTCCCCGTTAAGTAATTGGGTACATGGCACAGATGCCGTCAGTTACAAAGGGTTTACTTTGTAGAGAACGAAGTGTTCAAGCTCTACACGCCTCTGTTGTTACTTGTTGTATGTATTCAGGAGAGGGCTTTGCTTTTCAATGGGTGGGACTTAGGTTTTCTGTATTTTCAGTTGATCCGTGAGCCAAAGTGTTTGTGGTAGGAAATGTTAGTATTTGGGTTGTCTAGTTTTATCTTCAGATAATATTTTTAAGATTATTTGATTTGATCTTATCTTCATGGTGCGCTCTATGACTGGTATGTGTGTGTAAATTTTATCGCATTGGACTGTTACCAACTTGAGCAATACGTATAGTGTGTTGATGCAAGTATTTTTTACCCTTCGGTAGTGTTTAGAAAGCGTGTTATGCTCGTTAAATTGATCAATGAAATTCTATTGCAAATCAGTACGACAGCGACAAAGCTGCGATTATTTTAAAGGGAAATTTCCTTGTCTCATGCCATTGTAGCCAGGCTGCCAACACGAAGCCACGTCAGGTTGTTTATTATCGCCCGCACCGAAGGCGTGTTATTTTAACTACATTCGGTTCTACAACCGTGCCCGGTGGAAACGTTTCCGTAAAATTGTAATTATTCCACAAACCTGCTCACGTGGCTAAAACAAGCAGAAATCATATACATAGATTTAGAGGCCTAGAAGTTCATTTTATTGATAGCGGTTAGACAAAGATATGGGAACACCTCGTGAAATGCATGCCTGATCGTAAATGTTGGTTCTAGCTAAGCCTGCGCGTGAAGTTTTGTATTAGCCCTTTAACATCACCTGTACAATGTCCTCAATATAGAACCGTTGCACCTATAGGAATTAGCTCTCCCTGGGGAAAATGAGGTTCCGACTTAAGAGTTAGGTTGGCATTCTTTTTGTTAACACTTTGACCGCAATTGGCTAAACTGAAGTTCAACGTCGAACTCAGATTTAAAGTCAATTGAAGGAAACAATTTTGAAAATAGCAAAGATTAACTGGATCATGCCTTCATTTAGCTTTAATTAAGTATTGATGAAAATTGAGTTTGTGACTACTGTTCGGTCATCAGCATTGTGATGACCCCCAATATTAACGAGAATTATGTGACCATTTTGGATGTTTGTGTCCGTGGTATGATGTTTATTGCCAAGTTGATGTGTTGCAAGACGCGCCCCCTTCACTCAACTCGTATTGTCCAGGACTGGTTTTGTGAGAATGAAAGTGATTTCCCACATCTCTCTTGGCCTCCAAAGTCACCAGATCTCAACTTTATTGAATCTTGATGGTCTGCTTTGGAGGAAAGGTGCGTGATTACTTTTTACCTCAATTACCGTTATCTGAACTAGCCGCCATTTTGCCAGAAGAATGAAATCAGATTCCCTCGGACATCGTACAGGACCTTTCTTTATGCCGAGAAGCCGGCAAGTTATTTGAATGCCTATGGGTTTCTTCATAATAAGGACGGTGTGTTTTTTCAGGTGCTATTATATTTTTGTCTAACTCCTGTTATTTTCCTATATATAATCACATGTTGCACTCGTTCAAATAAATATCTAATAATCAGAATTATTCATAGTGGGACATGATTGTATGACGAAGGCAACAAAAAAATCAGCAGGTGAATATCTGTTTCTGTGCGCGTTGTGATACATGACATCGTCTTGGTCATTTGAACGTCTTCTCAATCATAGTTTATTGCGTTGCGGTCACAAAATATGTCGCACCATAAGTTGTAGTCCAGGAATGTGTTTTTTTCAATAAGGATTTGTATTAATGATCATTACGGTCCGGTATCACGCACACCACTTTGTTGGCTTACGTCCATCTTCCTTTTTTTTTGTTTCTGTTCTTCCGTTTCTTGTGGAGTTACATTTGTGTTTTCGAGATCCATGGGGAAGATGCGAGGTCCCGAGTTGAACGTTAGGGAGGCCTCGCATTTGTTGAAATAGAATAGTTTTTGTTTTGTTACGGGTCATATTTTTTAAAGTTCACTGCTGTGTTTTTTTGCACCTTGCTGTTTGTACGTGCAAGGTGTGGGGACGCACATTGGGCATAGATTCCCCGTTCCTTCAATACGAAATGGTGCCTTTACTCTGTCTAGTTAGGCAACATCCCTGTTTTGGTTATTGAGGCTTCACTCTTTCGAAATCCGTGTACTAAAGGAATGGCTGAAGCGAAATGCGCTAATTGTGACAGAATTTCAGGCGTTTGTGATGTCTTTTGAAATATTTTCTCTGATTGACTGAGATAATTCGATGAAAATGTCTATGTAATCGTTGAGATATTTTCTTGAGGTAGTGACGAGTGCAGCTCATTACTCTTTTTCTGTAAGAGTTCTTGGCTAGAGATGATCTTGTTGGTCTAGCATCATCAACTCCAGGGTGCGAGAACAGTTTTCTTGTCAGAAATAGGCTTTCCTGAACGCTATTAAAACATGACATTGTTTAAATGCACTGATGCCTGGTGGAAGACTTGATACTTTCGCTGACGATCCCTTCTGATGTTACGATTTAATTTTCTGGTGCGCCGATGGAGTGTATGTCTTCTGTAAATATTGTTTCTTGCTAATGTTGTTGCTGCCACTCATCTGTTGCGGCAATTGGATGTCGCATTCCTACCGTTAAGCAGCTCTAGAATTAATGGAAAGTTCATGGATGGAATGCATTAGGACCTTTGTTCTCTTGGGTCTTCTTAAGCACGTACCAAATCAATAGTTTGTCTCACTTTAATAATCACAATAACGATCCTTGATGTGGCTGTTATTTGGTCTGAAATTATTTGGCTGTGTTTTCTCTATTGTGACCGAAAATAGGGTAGAACATTTGTGTTGTTCGCTTATGTGATTCAAATGTTTTAAGCGTCATTGCAATTATAGTTTGTGATAGGGCCCGAGTTGAAGGGTAGGTAGGTCTTTCTTTTGTTGAAATAGAAAAGTATTCTTGTTTCGTTTTAGACCTTTTTTTTCGGTTCACTGCTTTCCTGTTCTTACGCACCTATTACTTTCTTCAATTCTTATCTAGCTTCAGAAACCTTTTCAACTTGCTGTTTCCATGCGTAGAGAGTCAGTACTTTCATCCTTTCTCTCGTTAAAACACCTTTGTTATGGTAAGGGGAACATAAACTAACTTATCTAATCTTATCAAATATGGTAATCTGATAGCGAAATGAAACTTGCGTTGGAGTGTATAAATGTGTTGGTTGAGTTTTCTATGCCTTTCACGGTTAACTTTTTTGCTAGCGGATCAGTTATTCTGGCTGCCCAGTGCAGATGCTTTACCTGGGCGGCGAAAATCATGGACGCCCGGCGAGAAGTTACATCGGGCTGTGTTTGCCGACCTCATAGATCAGCGAATTGTGTTTTCAAAATTACTGTTGGGCATCTAGCGCATTCTTGCTTTTATCTCGTTCTCCATATTTTTGAGCGAGTGTTTTTGTTTCTGCATTAAAATAGAATGGAAAATTGTCGTTTGATTGAACTTTCCTTCTTTGTTCGTGAGATGTTCTGGAAAATGGGCACAAACATCATGGGTAAGCCTGGATTATGTGCTCCGATATTTTTTAATTTCCGAGGCGATGCTAAAGAAATCTGTTTTCTTGAAATCAAATAATTTTTTGCCAGCTACGAGCATTTATTCCAATTTTCTGAAAATAAGATTTTCACTCAAAATTTGCTATCTCACGAGTACTTTATTATCCTACCAGTTATGCAGGTCACGAGTTCTGAAAAAGAAAGAAAAGAAATACTTTATTTCCAAAAAGTTGATGCATCAAATGTATTACAATTGATTTTTACAAATTTCTCAATATAAAAATTTTACTTTAATGGTAAAACTATTTCTAATAAAATTCAATTGGACAAACCATTTGGGGTCTGAAACTACGAAATTCAATGAGTAAGTTCGTGAACGCAATTCGAGGCCGTGACGCGCGTCGCGACCGAGCATTTCCACCGAGTAACTGGCGTGAGACTCGAGGAGACGAAAAGTCACGAATCGTCGCAATTTTTATTTATTCAATAAAATGAGAACCGTTTGGCTATTTTGAACTGACTACTGTATTATTCAGTATACTTGAGAGAAGAAAGTTTTTAACTGAAAACTAAAAAATGAGCAAATTTCTAATTCCGTGATGGGAACATCGCGAGAAAAGTTACAGTGTGAGATAAGAATGAAGTATGATCTAAGTTGTTGTTCAACGAACTTAGCAACAAATTCTATTTGCTTTGTTTTGGCATACGGAGAAACTTCAAAATATTCCTGCCTGCGTATAAAAATAGCACATAGGGAAGCCAAGTCGGCAGGTGCACTTTTACGGCCGTCGGTACGACAGCGTATAAGGTTTGAAAAAACTGCTCTTGCAACTCATGCTCTGTGGTGTGATGCTTAGTAAATACCATGCAAACTGAAATGAAGCCGCTGGTTTAGTACTCAAGTCACACTATTTACTGAAGCAAGAATCGTTGAGCAATAGAGTGGAGCAGAGCTACATCCGACCAGCTGCCGGACACGGGAAGCTGCATCCTGCAACCTGCATGTTTAGGCAGCCTTCAGCGTGAAGGTCGCCTCGTCAGTCTAAAATTATCCTTATGTTGGTATTCAGGTTAAATTTTCCATGATGTTTGCTGAAAAATGTTGAGTAATGGACATGGTACAAGAACAGTCGTGGATTCCAAAGCGAGCAATGTAAAACGCGTATTGTACTTGCTTTTTAAACAGAAAAGCTCAATTCTCTAGCTCTAAAATAAATCTGATCTGTGCGTAGAAGCTCCATGTTCAGAAAGGCTTCTAAATTTTGCGTTTTAAAGTTTCTGCAAACTCATCGATGAGACGAATTCATTTCAGAACTGATATCATGCTGGACCAAATTCAAAATTACTGAAAAATGTTGCAAGTTATGTTTTTGAAATTCAAACATCAACAATCCTCTATAGAATTTTTTTCACTGATCAGTTGTATATTTTATCCAAACTCGTGCCATACAACTGGCAAAATGCTGACAAATCTTGTATGAGAAAACGCACTTTATACGCGCTGAAAAAATGGCAGTTTATTGAAAACAAAAAGAAAAATTCAAATAAAGAGCAGGTAGAGAACGTTTTGGTCTATTTCAATAAAGTTAGAAAACATATGTAGGCATGAAAAAAGAAAAGAAAAACAGTTCAGTTCCTGTAAAGTTAATACGAAAAATCTATTAGAACAGATTTAATTTAAACAATTTTTCAAAACATAATAGAGTCTTGGAAGGTAGGTGCACCATGGTAAGTAACATTCGAAAGTCCTTTCAGAGGTTGGAAAACAAGCAAAAGAAATATGTTAAACTCCATTCCCTTCGTATGGGCACTCAATGTTTGGAAAGACTTTCAAAAACTGGTAACCAACGAAGAACATGGGTCATTCACGAGCTCGTAAGTATCAGCACATGTGAGTACATGATCACAAATTCCTAGGAAACTTCTTCTGATAATCAATTGAGCAATATCCTTCACGTACTCCATTTCATTATGCTACAATGACGACACGTTTTAGAGCATTTTACATTTTTTCACTTTCAGCTACGAACTTCCTCTATGCATGACACTCTAAAAATAATGAAGTTTGATTACATTTTTCTAAAATGAGCGCATATTTTCTTCCCAGGACAAGTTAAAATTACTATGCTTACGAACAAATTTACATTGCTACCGACAGTCTTGCATCACCCCCGTACAAAATGGCAACTCTCCCTCGTCATATTTTGTTGGTGCACATCATTTTATTCTCTTGGATAACCTTTATGGCGTCAGAGTACGTTGGTGACGGTGCCTAAAAAGTGGTGCCAGAAAATGAGCTCACCGTATAAAATTCTAGTCGGGCATCTATTAATTTTGAAGTTGAGTTGCATAATCTTGTGGATTTTATCTCAGTCAAACGATAATTTTGCGAAGGTCGCAGAATTTCAAGATAATTTATAACGCATAGCGTTCCAAAATATTACTGACAATATTGATAGATCTGTTATTATACTACGTTGAATAAAACCAATTTTTTAAGCAATGTAGCAAGCTACAACTAGATTACTGCATCATTAAGCAATATTTAAAAAAGAGGCGTTTGAAAAAAAACCGATTTTACTTTTAAATCAATAACTCAGCCGCTAGAACCATTCATGTTGTACAGGCGAACTCAGGAATTATAAATCATTGCTCCTGCAATCTCATTCAACTATTTTATCGCATCTTCAACACTAGGAAAATCAGATAGCTCCTCAGTATCTGAATACGATTCTGAAAACGGGCGCTGCTACAGCGTGAGGTCTACCGCCATATATCGCCTAACCAGGTGCAGTTTGAGATGTACAAATCAAATGTTTATCGCTAAATTAAATGAATGGAAATAGGTAATATCCATTGGTAACCTATTCTCACGCTATAGTACAAGCTAGAGGGAGATATGGTATAGTGAGGTAGACCTCCCGCTATAGCAGTACATGTAAACATGTGTCTCGCGTTAGGTTGCGAGCGAGTAGCAGTGTGGCGATGCCCAGGTAGACGAGATGACGAGTGGTCTCAAGGTAGGAGTGAACCCGCGAGCTGAGCAGCGGGTAGGAATTTTTTCTGCGCGGACGAATCACGTCGCGTCCTGAGAGTCTGAACTGAGCAGTAGCGTCTTACCCACAGTGAGGTGAGGTGTGTGGTGGTGCGTTCTTCATGATTTCCTTGTTGCGAGGTCATGCTGTGTTTCATTCTACCTTGAAATATCGCTAAGACCTGCTGAGAATTTGCCTCCAGTGAGCTATGCACAGACTGCCTCATCACTGAGTTAATTGAAAAAAAGAGCTTGAGGCAAATTTTGTGTTCACTGTGAATGTGTAACTAACTTTGAAATATAATGCGTGATTTAAATTTTACTTACTTCAGTTTAATTAGAGGTGAAGTGTGAATACAGTCCTTTCAAGGGTATCATTCATAATAACTACAGAAAATAATAAGAGTATCGAAAAAGTTCATTTCCTATGATTTACTTGGAAACTACTAAACGAAATGCAAAATATTCGTAATTTGTATTTCAGAATTCATGCGAGTGGGAATGTTTGTTTCTAATGAAATTGGCCACTGAATTTGTACATGTTCGTGTCAATATATTTTTCATTTCCATGGAACAGCACTACCAGGCTCTCCAGACGAAAATGCGCGGCCTCTCATTATTCGGACTTTTCGTGTCGCTGAGCGGCGTACGCTTTCCACCTTAATTTTTTACCACGCTGTGCAACCTTGTGGGAACTTTATACGACTCTTTCGCTCGTCAAATGAGACGTTTTCAAGGATGCCGAGTTACATGACAAAAACATTATTACTGTAGCGTCAAAACTATTAGGGCGCTAGTAAGCTCAAAATTAAAAAAAGCATCTCACTCTAATTTGCTCAACTCGTATCGAGAGATGATTGCGAGACTAAGCAACGTAAGAAAATTATTCAGTTCACCCCGACGTCTCATAAGCCAATGCCAAGCTCGAAAGAGGTGCGCCAGGAAGCGTAGGGCGCATGTATGGGTTTTGGGGAACGAGCTCATGAGTTCTCTCCTTGCTCGCTTGCTTTCGCACATTGATCTGTAAAAGTGAAATCAAAATTGATCCCTAAAATTAAAATCAAAATTAATCCCTAAAATTAAAATTAAAATTGATCCCTAAAATTGAAATCAAAATTGATCTCTAAAATTAAAATCAAAATTGATCTCCAACATTAAAATCAATATTGATCTCTAAAATTAAAATAGAAATTGATTCCTAAAAATAAAATCAAAATTGATTCCTATAATTAAAATCGAAATTGATCTCGATAATTGAAATCAAAATTTATCTCTAAAATTAAAATCATAATTGATCTCTAAAATTAAGGCCCAAGGTGACCTCTTTTTCGAGGTAATTACTGCAAGTTGTAATACTTCACGTCAATGTTCATTGGAAGCTCCACTGTTTGAAGTCTGCTTTAGTAACATTTTGTACAAGTATTTCAACAGGAGTTGGAGGTAGCGTACGATTTCTTCGTAAAAAGACCATAGATGCTCGTGGCCCCGATCTGTTAAGGCTTGCGTAAGAAATGAAACGGACGCATAAATTTCCTTGAGCGAGTGGCATACACGGAATCAAGTTTTGTGGGCAATTTTTTACGAATATGGTAAATGTGATCACAGATCGCTTTGGAAATTTTGAAACGCAAAGAAATACTCCAAACGAAAATAGCTTTAGTCCATCGCAACTGTTGCATGAATCTAGTAGCGAACAACTGCCATATGCAGCAGTGGACCAGTTTATTCATTTTAGGACGCTGCTTGCGATAAGACCCATCGGTGGGTCGCGCTTATGTTCTTCCTGCTGTTAAACGACCCATCGATGGGTGTTTAAAAAAAATTCAACCATCTTCTAAAATTAATTTAATGATCCCAGTTAATGTTTGGTATTTATAAAATTGCTAACGACTATTGACTGTAAATTTGAATTGAACATTGAATTTCAATTTAAGCCATTGCAGTCAACGTGTTAAGCCGTCATCAATACGTTACAAAATTTCGGGATCTGAGAGCAATTTCCAGCAAGCATTCAAAACACAACTGATATTTTGTGCTTCTTCCCTGAATTTTACGAACTTTTCTCACCAGAGAACACAATTTGCACTATCACAGCTGACTGTAGTGGTTCACTTCACTGGACTGTGTTGGATCAGTGAGCCAACATTCCAGGTTCCTATAAGAACTTCAAAGAAGGCCATTCTATATTGTGCACAGAGGTGTTGTCTAGAGTAAGTTCATGAGCAGCAGTGGATGCCATAACTTCTCATCTCTATGAGCTTATTCTAAGATTAATAGGATTAATTTTATGTGCCATAATGTGAAGAAATAGATTTGAAATTCTTACGAAAGATGACAGGCTGAGATTATCTGGTGTCCGCCTGTGGCCTTTGACGCCCGCTGCTGTGACGGTATTGTGCTGGATGGACGTGACAGTAACCGTGTTCTATTATATCTTTTAATATCTTATTTGAAGGAAATTTGTGAATAATGTTGAACGTGAAGTTATGCGGGGTCGCACAAAGGTGCGGGCTCACCTTTAATAATATTAATTGAGTGTTTTATTAAAAGAGTATTAATTTATTATTATCCTTGCTTGGGACAGGTCAAAAGAAATAAAAATAATGTATACACAATTTATCAACCGTAAATAAATGGTCATGTACGCTCAACTTCACGGAGATATTGTTGCCTAAGTGGACAAGCATTAAATTAACAATCTCTTTGAACTCACAAGTCGTAAAAGAAGTTCCGAAATATTTCAAAAGGCAATATGTTTAGAAATTTAATTAGGAAATAAACACTTTGCAGAACATGTTGTGAAATGTTTATACCGCTGAATTAAACTCGAGCTCATAAATTGAGCGCTAAACTGTGGAAAGTTTGTGGCTGCGTATGGCTGTTTGTTATTGAATATCAACTTTGAGTGTGAAGCTTGTATCTTTACTGATGCCGTTAAGGTTAGGCTCAGGATTAAGTTTATTTATTCCCTGTAATTTACGAGGGAAGCTCTCAGTTGTGCTATTCAGACCGGAAATTTTTCTCGCGTAAGAAATATATGCAGTATATCATACCGAAAACTTTCTTTTCTGTAAATTGTTTGTTAATTGCTTGTTTTGTAAAGCCTTCATTTCCTCAATTACAATTATTTTATGAAGAACCAATTCTTTGCTAGGGGAAAAAATAGCTTTTAAATGCAATTCCCTTGAATTTTTCTTGTAGAATTCAAATATTTTACATTTCGATCCGAAAAAAAATCCGAAAAATTTCAATCCGAAAAAATAGATTTTTCTTTTTTGGAGCTGTTCGAAAAATTTTGAGAAGTTTTTCGTTCAATTAAGGATACAATAAACTTATATCATCGATCGAATATTTATTGAAATAAAATAAATATAATCTCATAGATACCAAGCGAGAAAACTTTTCAAAGTTAGAATGAAAAATAAATAATATTTTTTGAAATCAGACACCAAATATTACCGAAATATCAAGTGGGTAACATGCATAGTCTCCCGCAACATCCGTAGACGGGAGACTCAAACCATCTCACAATCTAATCGCGCAAGTTTGATTTTGCTCGACTGAGGGTGGGAGTCAGACCGTTGCGCATGATTGGAGCAGCACATTCTGCTTCATCCTGGTACAGTAAGTTGCACTTGACTAGGGAGGTTCCCGTCTGCAGGGTCGTGTTCTGATGATGCGGATCAGAGCTTACCGGACGCACGTCCGGGAACTTCCCTTCGCGAAGAAGGCATGCCGTGCTTTTCCTTCCGTTTGTGAGATTGAAGGCGGTAATTTCTTACGGCTTAAAGCCTAGTAAAAGAGTTTTTCCCTGTGCGATAGTGGAGGCGTTAATACTTCATGTGAAGTTGCGTACGGTAAAGTTCCCTTTCAGGTTTTAAGTTTTTCTTCATTTTTTAACTTTCGAACGTCTTCGCGATGTTCGTTTTTGCTTCTTGTGTCATAGTTTGTTGAACTATAGGATTAATATCCACATATTCTTTCGACTTGCAATTTTACCTACAAGTGTGAGTGATGCAACACACTTCTCTGTGTTACCTCGGTAATGAAGTCTCTCGGCGTCACGAGGTGCGGATATGGAGTGGCTGTGACGTCACTAAGGATGTGAGAGCAGGAAAATTCTAAAAATATCAGCGTCGGATCCTCCGGAAAACGGTCATCGAATAAAATAGATGCTATTTTAATAAAATTAACTCCGTGAGAGCAGAGAGACCTTCGATCACTTAATCGAAGTAGCCGCTCTTTTAATAAAAGTTAACTGTGCAGAATAAAATTGAGAGCTGAGAGAATGTGAGGGCAGAAAGAATTCCCCAGATGTCTGCATTGTAGACGCTCAATAACAAATCAATCCGCAGTTCGTAAAAAAATTAGAAATGGACGATTTGAGCGCTCATTAGCATTGAAATTACTCCTTAGTCCCTGGAATTATCATTTTCCTTTCGCTTTGTGCTGGCGACTGAGACAGTGTGGAAAACTTACAAAAAATATAAAAAAATTTGTAAGAAAATGAAACGTTTTTCCCTGAATAACTGTTGAAAACAGGCTAATATCCAAAAAAATACATTATCAATTGCTTGAATTCAGGAATACTGGTAAAAATTAAAGCGTTTTGAGGGATATTTTTCTTAGTTACCTCTAAATAATATTACAAAATAAAATCACTAACTGCATTTAAGCTTTAGAGCGAATTAAAGTGGATGTATTGTAAACGAGGGATCAGTGCATACACTGTATGTATTCAAGTCATGAATAACACAAAATTGGATTTCGTAGGAAAACTTTCTGAAGACACGATAAAAGAAACCAACATACAGTAGTATCCCATGAACGATATTAATGTATTTAGGCAACACCACAAAACTCAAATCCGAAAAAAGACGTCATATGAAATAAATCTAATAGGTGAATATTTTTTTTCGCATGTCTGCTGTTGCTGCTATAGCGTAGCTGCGCTGCCCCGCTGGAGGCCACCTTGTAACTGTTCGGTCTTGTAAAAAGTTAAGGACGCACCGGCACACAATCCTGTTCAGCTGTATGGTACAACATCAAAAGCAGGGTTGCGGAGTCGGAGTCGCCACTTTATTTCTCCGACTCCGCAACCCTGATCAAGAGCTTGATCCTATTCTCTAATGTTCCCATGAACCGATATGAGTGGCACAGAATGGTCCTACTCTGTATTAAAACTCCCCATTATGCTTCTTAATTTAACTTGGCCTGGAACACGTTTTGTTGACAGTAATGACTAACAATGTATGTGCTGTAGCCTACAGAGTGTGTATCCTGTGGTATAAAACTCTGTAGTCGTTTGGCAATAAGTAAAAAGCTCAAGGAAATAGGAATTATCACACTTTACTGTACACATTATAATTAATAATTAAATGCTTAAGAAGATGATGATTCATTTGGAAACAGTTCGTGCAATCTATTTGGAGAATTTCTGAAGTGGTTAGAAATTTTCGGAAGTGAATTGCATTTTTCGTTTAATTTTCCCCTAAGCTCATAAAGTTAGCCGCCTCGCCGTGAAACTCACTCACTTTGGTTACGAATCTTTGCAATTTATGTGATGTTTCAGTGAGAATTGGTGTCGAGTGTTGGACTTGATTGCGTGTTCTACATCCCTGCCTGGATTACGAGTGTCGCTTACGGTCCCCCATCGCAGCATTCCCAACAGTGCCTCCAAATTGGGGCAACCGCTCACCCTGTTGCCCTGCACCTCTTCGGAAGGGCGTGTCTCTGATTTTCTTGTTCACATTTCGTGAGGCTCGTACGCAGAGCGCAAAACATTTCTTTCCGAGCTTCTCTTCTCTACTCTCGACCTTCGATCCTTTGCCAAGGCTTTGATTACGACAATCCCGCCCTCAGCTTCGCATCTCTTCCGTGCTCAGGCACCACACCTTTCCCGCACCTCCAGGTGGTGTGCAGCCTTACCTCATACATCACGCTGAGTATCATTAAAATCACATTAAAGCCTCAATTTGTGCGATTTCGCAATGTTCCAAAGTGTAGATTTAATTACAGCGTTCTTTGCTTCTATGCGTTCTTGATATCCTGTTTATTCTAAAAGTTTTTAAATAGAAGCTTTCGGTTGCTCGTATTCTCGTCAAGGCTGATTTGTCACAAATTTTTCAATCATTTCATTCTTCTGCAAGTTTCCTTGCGTCTGAATTCCTCAGCATTCAGCTCAAGGACGTTTTAATTCAAGTGTATTGCTTATCGTCTACTGTTTGAACATCTCATCAATTTCTGGTTTGCCTCATTCTCGCACGAACTTTTCTCTCACTCTCGTATCGAAGAGCATTTTATACATCCATTTGCGTGACCGTTCTCTTTCCCCACTAGCGCACGTATTCTTTTCTATCTTAACTTGATCTACAGACGTATCCACCCTACCATTCATTCCTTCAGGTAGGAATACCCTTCCCATTTGGTTTAAGTATAGTCTCACCTTCCCCATTCTTTACTGAGAGCTACCGAGTCTCCCTGCAGCGTCCAGTCGAAGTCTTCCGCGTTACGCTGAGCAGCGACGTCCACATCGCTGCGATCGAAGACAACCTTGTAGGTGAGTGCTGGGCTGGGTGTGGGACCGCCAGCATTTGCATTTCCTTGACAACTGATCTCGCTTGTCTAGCTTGATCCCTGATGGTCTCATACCTCTCCTATTTTTGTCGGTAAATTACGGTAATTTGAGGGAAAATCGGCTCCAACGTAGGTCAGATTTCACTTTGTTGTAGCCTCGTAGGTAGAGTTGACGTTTAATTAGTGATAACTTATTTTTTGCTAAGTTTGATATTCTTAACCGTCGCTGTACTTTACCTCGAATTAGGGAAGGCAAACGTAAGTACTTCTTAATTCCTGCTTCAGCATATAAATTGCTACGCGCGTTTTCCATTCCATGCCTTTAGAAGTATTTTGTGTCATTTCATTTGTGTTATCTGTATCCTCATTTAACGAATTATACTCGTCACTCGATGCGTTTTGTGAAGTGAGAGGCACGCAACGCATCAATTGTTGACAATTTCACTTTGGTTATTGAAGTTGAGCGTAAAATGTTCCAGGGTAGCTCGCTTAACGTGTTTCATTTCTCACATGGGGTCGCCCCTAATCGTTTTCTAGAATATACAGTTCACATTTAGCCTAAATTAACTATTGTTTTGGTAAAAATTGAAAATGCAATCGTGATGCGTGGCTGTTGATGGAGCACAAGACCGATTGGCGTTTTTGAGATTTGCAAACGCCGGAAGAAATAATTTGCTTAGGAGTCCTTGATACGAAAGTTTATCTCTTGCTGATTATTGATAGTTGGACATTTGTGTTCGTTAATGCATGTGGGTATGCAATAATGGAAATGTATCTGTATCTTTCATTAGTTTTGTCGATTTTTTTAAAATCTATCAGCAGAAAACCAACGCATTTTTATTCTAATTACGTGTTCGGCTTCTTTATGAAATTTTTGCGGTTAAAGAGTGAGAGGTCTCGGGTTTTTTGCCTCCTCGTTCAGCGCTGGGAGAGAATTGGAACATTGAGTGTGTTTGCTTCTTACGTCATTGTGGCTGACTTCGAACGAAACATGCTATGATATGCACAATTAAAAATTTACGCAGTGTACAAATGCTTAGGCTATTAACTGTCTTTCATCAGTATATGAATAGCGAAATTTTAAAAGGCTTTGAATGGCTTGATTTGTCGATTTGTAATCAAAAATGGAATCATTGGTTCTGAACGATGAATCGCGCATCAGATGATAATAAACTTTATTACACATTATTTTGCGACAATCTCAGCAATGATTAATAGCGTAGATATTGGTTTATTGTTTTTATATCAGTTTAAAATCGCTTTGAAAATTGAAAATACTCTTGCAATATTTAATGAATTGTGGAAGATGCCAGAAGCAAGAAATCTGTTCATAATATCATCATGGAGGCAAGATTATAGGAGATAAACAATGAAGCACTTTCACTAAAATACATTTTCCACGCTTAATTGGTTCTTTAGAGTGTTAACGATATTAGAAATATGTGAAGTATGTATTTATCAGAGCCAAAAAGAACTTTATAATTTCAGTTTAACAGGTGCGGATATGATAGGATCAACGAGCGCCTCCTAAGATGATATTTTAGCAGTAGATTCCTTCCTAAAGGGACTTTACGTTCCGCAATTGATTTGACAACACTTTGATCGCAGAGTTATGGTAGGTCTAATTTTAATCTTCCATCGTTGTTTATGGGGGACTAACTTGCCGTTCCCGCAAACCATTGCTTAAAAGTTGCGACTTCGGTTCATATATTGCTTCTCTTTTCCTTTTATTTTTGTTGTGGCACATTATCCCTCGTAGCTTAAGAACAATTTACCTATCATTTCTACTTGATGATTCAAAATCAGTATTCAAAGAGCAATTAAGAAAAAAATTATTTTGTGACTTTTTGCTAATTTATAAGTTATTGATTTTCCAATTAACCTAAAAATTGTTAAATGCAATTAGAAAAAAATGCGCATTTCTCATCTTAAGCTTCCAAACACTTGGCTAGCAGTGTTAGGCGTGCAAAGATAGCGATGTTAGTTGTTCTGATTTTTGCAGTTCACAGCCAAGTTTTGAGGAACACGGCATCTTATGCCTTATAATACTCTAGAAATACTGAGAAAATTATTACGAGATCAATTTCGAATGAATTCATTCCGTGGAATCAAGTTTTGTTTTTAAGCATCAAAACCACGTCCCTTTTGATTTAAGTTAGTTTTTATCGTTTTCAAGTAAGCCTACTGACTTGTGCTCAAGTCAATCCAACCTTGTGTTGTGTCCGACTAGGCTTACGCTCAAGTCAAAACCATGTCCTCTTACAGGCCTGGTTCCAAGTCAATGCATCTACATAGGTTTTTTCCATGTAAGCCTACATTAGATCAGCTCTCTCGTACGCTTTCTCAGAATTTATGTCAATGTTACATTTGATTTTGAAAAGTTTGAACCCAGCTCGGATGTGATCGAAAAGCGAATTTCCGAATGGCCGCAGGCTAAGCGCATCATTCCTAGTTGGACTATTTCTCCATTGCATTTAATTTTGGCTCCCCTTACAGAAGCTGTACTTGGACGACTAAAATTATAGAAGCCGCATTGAGAAAGTTAAAATGAGTTTCTTTCATTCTCTGTCGTTGCGCGTACATCACCGATATATGATTCCTATAGGCCTAAGGCAGAGTGAAATGTGCCTACACGAAAGCGAACTCAGCGGACATTCATGGAATGCTTACTAAATCTACGGCCTCCTCCTACAAGTCACGATCAGGCCCCACGGACTAATATCACAGGGAGTGGACGAACTGAGAAAGATGCGAAGAATAAGTCGCAGTCTCAGGATAAGAGCACATTGCTGACCGTACCTCGTTAACATTACTTTCCTGCTATACATGGAACTCCTTTCATCTGGGACAGGGTTAAAACAAATGTGTTGTATTGCCAGTAAATTAGCCTTTTGCCGATAACAGTGGCAGATCGTAGACTAGGGACGACGAATTTTTCCTAAAGAATGGCAGTTCAAATCTATTTCATTTTAGACTTTCATTGCTCGTGTGGAGATTTAGGGCCAGAGGCTTAACGAAAAATGTTTTGTGGGAGTTTGGTTGAGACGACGTGCCCTGAATGAAGGTATTAGCGCTCTTTTAAAGAAGAATGAGCACGTAACTGTCACACCTTTCCAACGTGTACAAAATGAGCTAACCCTAGCCGTCACTGCCATACATGAAGGAAGAAAAAAATTAAGGTACTGGACTCGAACGAAAAGAAGAACGTTTTGATGCTATCTAAATCCAGCCCGGCTCAGTGAGATTGTGGTCCCATTCTAACTCATGCTTTTTTAAATGGACGTCCTGGCACAGAAGTAGCATTCCTTCCCCTTGGATAAGAGCGTCGTAAAAGATCGGGGAATAGAAGTAAGAAGAGAATGTTTTTGGGTCTCGCTAATCTGCAACGCCGAATTGAAAGCAGACTGAGAGAGATACAAAAGAGAACTAAAGTGCGCTGAAATTATTCATGTATTTACGAATGACTTCCATACTACACGCTGCGGTGCAGGTGTTCGAGGAAAAATTGAATATTTATAATTAAATGAAATGATTAAGTTAACTAAACTAAGCTGAATACATGAAAAAAAATGATGATGATGGTGAAGAAGAATTAAAGATGTTCTGAAAAGAAATTAATGGATCTAATTATTGTTAGTAGCATGAAACATGATTTGTCTTATATGCCCCTAGGTTAAGTAAATTAGGTTAAACACAACTGTACACTTTAAAAATAGTTTGATGATAGGATGCCTTAGAAGTCGCTGAAGTTATTCGAGCCCACAAGTAGCTATACTCAAATGTGTCCATTGTACTCGACTTAAGGTATAATATATTGCTGTATCACTTGTGGTAAATAAATAGTTTACAATGGTTTTAATTGTTTAATACACTGCAAAACCAAGTTACATTGTTTCACGAGTATGGGCTTCCCTCCCTAGCTGTAAAGGACTCTTCACCGTGCTCCAATGTTAATTTTGTCAACACCCTTCGATAGTGTTATTGCCCTTCCCGGGGCAGATAATTTAAATATACAAAAAGGAATAATAGCCGAACTAAATATTGATATAGGATAATAATGCAACAATTTATATCTTGACACACTAAACGCCGAACTGTAATTCTCTGTGGATTTGTGAGTCAATTGCAGCCATGAAATTCGCAGCATTTGAAACTAAAGAACTTTCTCCTGATCAGACATACGACAATAGAGGTATTTTGTGTCAAATTCGCTCACTGGAGGCACGTAACCTTTAGGGGAAACATTTAAAGAAGGTGAACGTCTCAGTGACTTCTGCTCACCGGAGCCTGGTAATGTTGTAAGCATTTTTATATCTAAGTGGACAATTTAGAGCGGAGTATTCATGGGAAGTGTTTCTCCTCAGTTGAAAATGTACAAAGACTCGTTGGTGGTTATCGCTTCCAAGAAATGTGTGGTTGGTACTCTAGCTTACAAGTTTTATACTTCTTGTCGTGATAAATTCACTTCTTAAATCTTGATACCTTGCGACATACAGTAGAATTTTACTCATTGCATCTAATGTTACATTTCATCTTTTATTTCTACTGGCAACCCTGTTTTTGACATCTAACGTACCTACATGGCTCGACTTCAGAATTCTTTGTTTCATGCTTCTGATCGAGCAGTGAAGGCTTATGTCACTCGTCTTTTTCAGTTTGACGGTACACGGCTTTAATTGTTGGATTTTTCCCTTTTTATTGGTTCTGTGACGCATTTTGTTTGAGGAATTTTGAGAAAGGCATGCTTCTTCACGCTATCTCTATTTCTCCATTCAAAGAAGTTACTGTTTTTTGTAGCTATTAGAAAGTAGTTTCAACTGTCCAACAAGCGATTGCTGAACACTGCAATCTGAGTTTCATTGTAACCAGCGCTAATTAACATCATTAGCGTGTGTCTTTGAAATGTATTCGTCGGAGTGTTCAGCAAGCAAAACTTTGACTTTGTCATTTTAGTATTTTTGTACCAGCGTCAATTAATATCAGTAGCACGTGTCTGTGTTATGTATTCGAGAACTTTAAATTTTTCGATGGTGCCATAGTTACTCGACGATGTTTTAGCCACTAATCTACTAATCCAAACAGGGCAACTAACGTTACAGTCCATGAGATATTTCAAACAAAATGGAATATTTCCCACTGCGCCCTATGAATGCGATTCTGTCTTTCTCTTTGTTTTAGCTTTCGGAAAGCAGTAGTTTGCGGCATGGATAAATTCGGTTCATGTTTAGCTGCAACGAATCGTGAGCAGCACAGAATTATCTACTGAGCGCAACTTGAGGAGCCTGTATTTGATAACAGTCATTCTATTTCAAGACTCTTCACGTCTTATAAAAACTCGCTCCTCTCCAACACTTGCCCTATCACTGCTATCAAGAATTGCTGTATAAAATCCCAGCTTTGCTTTCTGTGTGAACTTCTGGTGCAGTGCACTCACTACAGTACGTTGATCGTGTCGCTGCAGCTTCGTCTGCACTTCTTACATGATGGTTCTTTGAATTGCGTAGCTGGCGTTTAATTCATTGTGCATTTTTCTCTCCCTAAGGAGTTCTTGCAGTGTTTACCGCCAGCATTTGATCAGCGGCCGCAAAAAATGTAGCGGGAACTCCCGCTGCCTGCATTCTCAACACCGCGTGGCACTTTCACTCTCGCCGCAATGCAGCTCGGGCGGTCGCTGGGGAGGAAAAGTTTCCAATCTGATTTTGGAGGTTGTGGAGAGTAGCCATTCCTGGCCACTTATTAATAGGACCGTCATATGGATAAAAAATTTGAACCGATGAGATGCTTCCAATTTGCCTTTGGAGGTTGCGGATAGTAGCCATTCCTGGCCACTTTTAATGGGATCGATCGTCAAATAGACAAAAAAGTTGGCCTGATGCGTGGCATCTCAGGAATGGACGTGTGTGTGTGTGATGTCCGAATGAAAGCCCTGAATTATGTATACTAATACATGATTTTACACAATTCATAAAGTTGCGTAGAGATTTTAAAAGTAATTTTTCTTCACCACCAAACTCGAATGTAATAATCAAAATAATGCTAAACGTCTGTTCAAAAATGTCTCCATAAAATTGCTGCACGTAGGTCTAGGTGTAAAGGAATAACGAACCTTATATCCAAACAAAAAAGTTAAGTGCTTAGTACCGACATGAAAGGGTTTTATAATCTTAGTGTTTAAAACAAGTTTTAAAGTTTATTTAAACCATGAGTGCATTTTTTTCGTTCTATCTTGAGCTATCAAGAGCTAATGACAGTAAAAGGATCACCGCGCTATGTACTAGCTAGAGGGACTACTTCTATACCAGAGGTTTTCAACCAGTGGTAAATTTGTGTTAGGAGGTAAAACTGTGTAGTCGGGGGTAAATCATTGAAGTTAATGCTGATAATGCTTACTGCGTTTCTGTTCATTATTTTCTGTAATGAAATATAACTTAATAATTTTCTATTTTGAAAATTATGGGAGTTGGGGATGGGATGGGAGTTTGGGCCAAATGGAGAAATACATAAAGCCGAGGGGGTCAATGATGGATGAAAGGTTGAGAATGGCTGGTCTATCCTTGAGGTTTGTAGAAGAGAAGTGCGTAAATAATCCTAGAGCTTCTAGCTCCCTTACCTTTCTCATCATTTCCTTCTTCGTACACTCTGACTGCGACGTGAGCCACCGGTGGCCAAAAAGGAGATTTTCATTATGCTACTGACTGGCCAGTAATCACAAACTCAATTTTCATAATAATTAAAACTAGATGAAGGCACGATCCACCTAATGTTTACTATTTTCAGCGTTGCTCAATTACAATTGACTTTAAATTTGAGTTGAATATTGAACTTCAGTTTTACCAACCGCCATCAAAGTCTTAAATAATTATATTTAATTGGCTTTCGAAAAATGTGAGGTTGTCGTATGCTCCTCAATTTTCGCAGATGAAAATTGCTCGTTTTTCTAAGTTATTCATTTCTTGAATCGCAATTGTTCACTGGGACTGTAAGTTGAGGAATAAGATGATGTACAACTTGAGGATTGGCGTGTGTGCTCATATCAAACAAAATAATTATTTGAAATATCACACGGTGTAGAAACTTGAACTCAACCAGAAATTTTGAAAAATAAAGTACTTCTTGGTGCAATTTACCAGGTTTATGAATAAGTGGAAATTTTTGGTAGATTTTGTCGTATTTTGAATCCAAAATGTGAGGTTTTCTATGGAACGCTCTGCAAACTACTCGTCTTTACTGAGATTAAAATGCCACGAATAGTAATCTGTACTGTTAAGAATATTTTGCAATAAATGAGACTTACACTATTTATGCATGCATAAGTTTCGATAATAATATTTCAGCGCAATAAACTTCATGAATTTCTTTGCATATGAAATAATTCGAATTACACCTACGACGATGATAATGAAAGAAAAACTTATAAAACAGACGAGTTGGTAAATTTTAGAAATGTTATTCAGCTTTAAATAACTACATGGGGAGCAATGCTGTCAATTTACCGAGAAGTGGAGAATTTATGCGAGAAGCCACAAATCTCATGCGGTTGAGGCCCTTAGGTGGATACAACTATTGTATCTGTTGGAGTTAGCGCTCCCGAGGGAAATGTGGGTCCTCGAGGAGAAAGTCAAGTACGCCTTCCTTCTTTGAAATGGAACAATTTTTCATTCTGTCACGAATCATTTTTTTTATTCACTCCTGTCATGTTTACGCCACTTACTACTTTAAAATTCAACTTTTATCTCGTTGCATAAACCTTTTCCAAATTCACTGTTTTCATGCACAGCAGGTCTTGGAGATGGTGAGGACGGCCTGCAAAAATGAACTTCTGTCAACCCCTTCACGGCTGTGTTCTATTGATAGGTCCCGCGTGAGAGACCCACATGTCTTTTCGTGACGAATGAAGAATGTTGTTCAGAAAAGTTAGTCGTCAATAAAGTATCTCGCATCCAATCAGAATTAATTTAATGTATTAATAATGTTAGATACTCAAATGTGTAAAATTGTACTAGACTTCACATACAATCCATTGCTGTGTTGCTTATGGTAAATTAATTGTTAAATTGTGAAGTTATTAAATTGTTAAATGATATTGAAGACTTTAGCTAGTGTTACTGTTGCTATGCAGGCTCACCGTGGTGAAGATTATAGTACTGACATCCTACCTTATTTTTGAGTGTTTCATATCCCATTGTCGAATGTAGCAAAATAAGCAGTTTTTGAGCAGCTTACTGCCATTCATGTTGAGTAATATATGCGTTATGAATGTGAGTGCGCTGTTAGAAAACTTGTTTGTTCAGTCCCAGTTGTGGCTGCTGCTAGAGCGAATGACCTCGTGCCTGAGTGTTCCAGAACTGGTTTTACTCTTTCATAAAAAACAAATCATAAAGGTTGAGTTTCTAATTTTGGCAGCAGCTGAAGAGAACGAACTTTGTCAAAAGTGCTCAATATTTAATGCTAAAAAATCGTAAATATATTGCTGAAAGTATTCATATTATTGTGGTATACAAACCTCTTAATTCCCCCTGTGTGATGTGGAGACGATGCGCTGGAATGATATGATGTTAATCCTTCGATCGTGTGTGTGTTTAGTTCTAAATTCTTATCGATGAACGGTGTACGTTCATTTTAAGTACTGTGACTTCAAATCATTTCTGCGTCAAAAGCATATCCTGAAAATTTAAATCTTGTTCATGATGACTTTGATTTGTAAAGGATCTCTGCCGTGTGAGACAAGCCAAGGGAATACTTGATTTATTTCTGTGTAGTTAGAAATTTTATTTGCCCAATTTTTGTTGAAATTACGACTGTCCATTTCCGTTTTGAGCCAACCTTATTTTAGGGTGACAATTTTATTCTATATTATTTCTACATGTCACACTTTCTATTACATACTTGTGCTCTGAAGCGCTTGCATCGTGCCTTCACGGGAACGTGTTTAGATCCTCAATTGACCTTGTGTCTTGTTCAATTTCCTGGTAAATCCTTCTATCAACAGGCACTAATCTGTTTTTTACGTCATGTTGAGACAGTACATTGATGCTTGCCTGATGGGCCACGTCTCATAACTTGCCATCACTCTCAAAAATTACTCAATTTCCCCCATGAAAGACTCAAAAAGACTCAAATGAAAGACTCAAAAATATGGCAGAAACTCAGTACCATAATCTTCACCGAGGTCGACCTGCATTGCAACTGTGACACTAGCCAAAATCCTTAATATCATTTAACATTATAAATACATTGTTAAAGCTGATACATCAACGCTGATAATGTTAACACTGGTACTGATACATACATTGTTAACACTGATTCAAACTACTGCTTGGTTTCATCTGGAGGGCTATTTTTATGATAAAAATGGTAGGCTATTTTTAGTTCTGGCGAGGGAACCTTCCTCCATAAGAGCAAGGTCAAGACCATGCCATGAGCGCCTCAAGTGTCATGCGAGCGCTGGAGCAACACAGACGTTTTCAGAGGCAGTCTTCTCGTTGTATCATAGAACACCACTCCTTGAAATGCCGGTCTCTTGAAAATAGAAATAAACATTGCATGATGCAATCAATTTCATTTCATGTAATTTTGACCTGAAATTGATCCTTACTCTTGTTCATTAATGCAGGACTTTACGATGCATGTGACCTGTTGGTAATAGGAAATGCTTTTGTTTTATGAAAGGAAGGGATGTTCAGTTTCACGAGAACGCTAAGTAAATGCGTGTTAAGCAGCTAGCGCAAAAATGCCTCAATCGATTTAATGGAGAACAGTTGCGGTTAGATTGCCTAGTACAGTGCACATTAGTGCACAAAAATAATCATAGATTCTGATAGATATTGTAATATTTGATGATTATGGAAAATGCAAACTTTTGTGATTATATGGTGATCTTGAGCGGTGTTCAAATCAAATTACAATAAAAAATTGCGAAACTCGATGATTATTGCGAGAAAACGGATTTTGGCGAGAAAAAAAGGTCATTTTGGCGTCTCTGGCACGAGAGGCGCATGAAAGGTTACACAGCACATGGACGCACTTGGCCAACATTTAGTGTACACGTCTGCGGAATGTCAGGGTGGGCTGTAAAACGTGATGGGGGCGAATTACCGACCTGAGCATGTGCTCACATTCCTGTCTCCGGCCGCAGCTCGGTCTCTTGGTACACTTTCCCTTACATGCTCTCTTTGGGGAAGGAATACGGTTTGACGTGATTCCTTTCCGTGATAAATGAGGGATGTTGTCCAGAAAAGTTGGTTGCCCATTAAAATATCGCACATCCGATCTATTTTAAAGATATTAAAGTATGTTAATGGTATTGTAAGTGAATTACTCTAAAATAATACTATTACGGGATTATCAATATTAAATTAGTAGTTCTTATGATTTTCTGCGGTGGATACAACTATTGAGGTAAATCTATAATTAGCATTGGAAATGACAAGTGATCTTCATAATTTGCTTTTGAAGGCGCTTTGGAATACATTGAGTTATAGCCTCAGCATTACCGAATGACCTTTTAGTGTGCCTCTCGTAAAGTTCCGATAACGCTCTTTTTTTGACCTTGCGAGTCTGATTGCTGTCAAAATGTCACCTGCAAAGATCTTGCGTAGTCTTAACTCTATTTCTACCCCGTACACACATTTCCAATAATTCCAGTGGAATTTCGATTGACAAGCACGTAACGTGATACATAAGGATATAACGCAATACATTACACACATTAGTTCGATCCGTACGTAACGTGACACATTAGACTTAAAAGCCTGACACACATTACTGTTTTTTGGTAAATTTCTCGTGCGCAGCTTGCTGGACACTCAGTACTCTGTGGCAGTTGACCTATTACCGGTCAGATTTCGGTCCACCTCGTGCGCTCTCCAAGTGAACACCTCTAGCTTTCCCACCTTTGCTGAGTGTCTGCATATACCTTCCCTCATTCCATTGCTGCGTCAAACAGATCTCCGTAGCTAAGCTCTTACGAAATTTATAATCGTGTTTCGGAAGTTTTGAAACCTGAATGTTTTCTTAGTGAGTGCAGTGAAGAGCTCTGCTCTTAACTCTTGCTCAGGGACGGATGCTCCTTGGTGAACATAAATGATAAAAATGTAATTTTGGGTATAGGTGGGATTATTAGAACTGTTTCATCTCGGTAGCATACAGTGAAAAAATAACAGAGCTCCAGCGTAGGATTTCAATCAACTGTTTGACTCAAACATCTTAGGATATGGAAGTCTTCTTCAATAATATTGAAGTTTATTTATCGAAGATTTGAAAATAACACTTCATTCCTGACCGTGTTGCTAGCATTAGCGAGTGTCAGATGATCGAGAAAGATCCCTGCTGGTGTTTAGTGAAAGAATGTTTGCTGATTCCGCCAAAAATATTATGCAAAAATATTCTCGTTGTCATGTGAGAAGATTTACTGAGCACAACACATGCAGTATCAACACCCTCAGTGTTGGCACAACACGCAGAGAATCAATACCCTCAAGGTACCAATGTACTCAAGGTACCAATGTACTCAAGGTACCAATGAAACAAATATCCTGTCCTGTTGCTGAGCCTTTAAGTTCTTCAAAGTTACAGGCGCTAAATTGTTTAAGGTATACTGCATTTCGAGGAATTTATCAAAAAAGTTTATCATAATTTTTTGTTGATTTGTATCTTGCACTTATCAACTGGTGTTCATAGTTCGCACATATTGCTCATCCACTACATATCATTGCTTGCTTGCTACTTGGTGTTCAACACACTCATTATTTGTTTCATGTAGTTCGTACAAATGTTAGTTACATTTTCCGCTGAGTTTGTACTCACTTTCTCTAATTTATATTGCTTGAAGTTTATGTTCATCACCACTTTCTGAAACTGACCTCACTTAAAGTTCGTTTCCTCCTTCCTTTCTGAAATTTCTCACCTATTAAAATTTGTGTTCCTCATCACTTTCTCAAATTAATCACGCCTAAAGTTCGTGCTCCTCATCAGTTTCTCAAATTAATAACGGTTAAAGTTCGCGTTCCTCATCACTTTCTCAAATTCGTTCCTCTTAATGTCCGCGTTCCTCACCACTTTCAAATTCATCACGCTTAAAGTTTGTGTTTCTCATCACTTTCTCAAATTCATCACTTCTAAAGTCCGCGTTCCTCACCACTTTCTCAAGTTGATCACGTTGGAAGTCACCTGCAGTCGTTCCAGTTCGAAGCGCCACCAGACTCGGAGGTTCGCAGCGCCCGGAGCCACAATCACGCCCACCGAGCTCAGGTGCGGACGGAAACAATAATGCTCAGTGGGCCTTGACATTCTCTTGTTCGAGCACGGAGGTGTTGGCAACGATCGCAATGGTGCCGGCTGCGCGCCGTGCATCCCAGCCTTTGTTTGTGTGCGTGCGACATTTGCATGCGCCCCAGGTCCTTGCTTTTCGTGGATAAAAGCACGAGATTAAAGACATTAAAGATATCAGCGCACATGTGCGTCCAGCGGTCTCATGTTAAGTAAGCTTGTAAGTAGCAGAGCTTAAAAAAATCACCATACTGTTCGAAAAAAATTGTATCTTTCCTTAGAAATGTGAAAATGTTATAGCATGATGATATTTTACCTAGTATGCTTAAATCTCTTCTAAAAAGTTTGTTGAAATAATTGAAATCCTGTTTTTTCACACCGATACGCAAATGAGCAATTTAGCTAGTGGTAAATCGGCAGCGAACGTGCTAAAAACTTTAGCTACTCGCCGAACATCCCTGTCTTTGTTTGTGTGCGTGTTTTCGATTGTTGAATGTTTTCAATTTTTTTCGGAAAAATTTGTTGAGAATGACTCATTGAGTCGAAACGTTCAATATCAACCTTAAAGCTTCTAAATATAATGTTACGCATCAAAGCCTTATTCCTCGCTATTATTATTTTATTTAAACTGGGTAGAAATACAAGCCGACAGGTGCTTCCAACTTTTGTTTGTAAGCGTGCGACATTTGCAGGCGCCGCAGGGCTTACTCGTCACGGATAAAGACACGAGATTAAAGATATTAGCTGCACCCGCAGACCAAGGGTTCAAAGTGTCTCTTACCAAGTGAGGTAAATGGAATAACGCGTTAATATTTTATGAGTTTCTCTAAAGGGTTTGCAAGAGCTAGCTTGCTCCATTGTGTAGATGTCTGAACCTTGGCATGATCATTTGGTAAAATGTGTTTAATTAGGCTATTTAGTCCGAAATAGCAATTTTAGTGCTTATGTGTTAATTGTTTAATTTATTTAAAAAAGGTGTTCGTGAGTAGATAAACGAGCATTTTCAGAGGGAAAATGTGATGTCCAGAGCCTAACTTTAGGTAGGCCTTCCATCTGTTGCAATAGAAAAAGTTTTAAACTTGGTGAAGGACCATCTTTTTTCTGTTTAATACTGCAATTTTTTCAGCACCTAAAGCTTTTTTCTTTATCTTTGATTTTTTTTCATAAGCTTTCTCCTATCTTGCTATTTCTATGCCCTGGGAGTGGAAACTCCCCTCATGCAAAGATTCTCCGTGCACTAAACTCCAAACTAAATGGTTCCTTCCTCCTTCCTCTATTGGGAACACCTTTGAGGTCGGTAGGAGGTTTTCGACTAACCTATCATCTAATTTAATGATCGAGCATCCTGAAGACATTTTCACAAATACGTTTTCATACATGTAAGATAAAAAACTACGCACATTAAAAATTTTGGACGCAAAATACTTTCCTTTCCAATTCCTCATTCATTACCTCAGTTCACTTAAAATTTGGGTATTAATGAAAGTATGAATGATGATTATTAATAATAATATATTATAAAAATCATTTAATTCACTAATTAATTTCCGTGCCTTGATGACAGTAGGTCTTGAAAATGACAATTATCGCTCCTTATCTTTTTGTAATGCTAATATTAGGAAAAAGTATATCATTTTACTATGTTATTTTTTTGTTCAAGATATGCTTTTAAGTGAAACCAAACGCATATGCATTTGTTCCCACCCTCTACTGAGCTATTCTATGAGCTATTATGTTACTAATGCATTGCATTGTACCGTCTAACACTGTGTCCGAGATGTATGAATCAACCTTTGTGTAACCTATCCATTTGAATCAAAGAGTAATTACACAGTTATTGTCCTTAACTCTACACTTATATAACACGTTTCATAGTTTTTGTTTGCTGGACAGACTGACTAAACAATGAGCAGTTGAAAGTGCGTGTGAGTAAACGCAATTCAGTTATGGTGCAGTTATTTTTACGGTTCTGTATAACTGAGCCTCTGAAAAGCATTGAACAATTTGATTTAGTCATATCTATCGTTGCACGCAACGTTATGTTGTTAGTTCTCCGTGACAATTCTCATAATTGGGGATGCGGTTGTGTTTGCTTCTATGTCCACACAACGCACGCTACGCTCTAGATCGCTACCTAAGCTGCGTTGAAGTCTCTCTGTCTATCTGTCACCCATCCACGTACTGACCAGACTCAACGTTGTTTACCTTTGCTGATCGGACGAGAAGCGATGCACTCAATGTTGTATGATCGTTGGCTATGCGATAATGTCGGTTGGCCCGTTTTCTGACCAAAATTTCCAAATTTGGTCTTCCTTCAAAGTAAATTTATTCTAATGAGGAGTAAGCATGTGACAACTTCGCAGAGTTGCCAGAGTCTGAGTGTTCTTCACGGCTAAATGTAATTAATTTCAAGGGTAAACAATCTAGCTTAACTGTTTAATAGTGAATTTCTATTCAGATTTAGGCTTATATTTTCAGATTTAGGCGTGAAGAAATGCCAGTCGGGCAAGTCCAGTGCGGAGCAGAAGCCTGTAGCGGCGCCCCTGAAGTTGTTTGCTGCTTGTCACTCCACTTGATAAAAAGACAAGGTCATTAACATTTTCTTAAGAGTTTTAAATATTTTTCATAGTATTTGACGCATCAGAATCGCGTTGTTATTCTCATTCGGGTGGACACAAGATCGTCAAGGATCTGCCAGGGGTTACTGTAGGGCGTACGTGATCAGTCATTATTGATGGAATAATTAACTCGCCCATGAAGGCTTTATTGAAGCAAGTGATCGGCGGGTTCGGGGTTATTTTTTGTAAGAATTGAGCTCAAAAAATCATGATATCAATCAGTTTCTGATAAACTAACCTCATTACCAAAGTTTGCATGTCATGAGAACTTGCATTGAATCAATTTATTTAGTGCATGAATTTTTCTCAACACGTTTCTTTCATCTCTTGGAAATAATTGGTTACAACTTGAAATCTAAGATCAAAGCATACATTAATGTGTTAAAAAATTGTAAGTTTGCTTTTTCATCGTCAAAGTCTTGAACTCTATCCACCCTTAACGAGATGCAACTATTGTATCTATGGGAATTGGCACTCCCAGGGGAAACATGTGAGGTCCCGAGCAGAGAGTTAAGCCTTATTTTGATACAAACTAGTGCACACGTGCTGGTCGGCATTAAACTGAAGAATTTCATCCCTTATTTTATGAGTTAAATTCTCTCGTGCCACTCGATGTTGTCCAGCGTTATGCCGAAGAATTTCCTCGCTTCTTTCATTTGTTAAGCTTTCTCTAGCAACTCGGTGTTGCTCTGCATTATTCCATAGAATTTCCAAACGCCGTTCAAAGATCAATTTAGCTCTAGCTTCTCGTTGGCGAGCAGCATTGCTTCGTCTTGCCATTTCGCGTTGTTCATCCAATCGTCTTCGGCGTTTTTCTTGCTGTCGAAGTCTTGCTACTTCTCTCTTGCGATTGGACACATTTCTATCCATGGTGGCCTCTTATGCCGGAATTTTATTCTGAAATGTCGTCTATTATCTCTTCGGAGCTTTTCAAGAAAATCACAATTTCGAAAACAATAACTCAAGTTCTAAAATCTTGGGCTTTAAGCTAAGTGTTTTATTTGCTTTTTTGACCAGGTTAATGGTCAAACGAATTTAAAACATTTTTTTTCGCATTGTCAGTTAAAAATACCAAAGCGACATGATGAATTTCAGCAGAGAAAGCTCCAAAGAAAATTTCTATTCGTAAAAATATGCCGATTGCGTATTCTGGATACCATAATCCAAGTGAAAGGGAATTGAATCGCCACAGAAAAATAAGGCAATAGAATAATTTTTGTATTTCTTAAGCTTTATCCTTGTTGCTATCAAAGCTGTCGATTAGAAGAGGGGGTCACACGGACGGACGGACGCGGCTACTTTTATAATAGTGATAAAATGTATTTCGTTTTGTTAAGGACCATATTTTTTCAGTCCACTACAGTTATGTTTTTCAGCCCTTCTGTCTTTCTTCTTCAATTTTTATCTTGTTTCCAAACCTTCCATCTCAATTTACTGTTTCTATGCGCACGAAATACTGTAAGGGAACACCTCTTGTGCATAGATTCCGTGTTTCCTTAACTCCACACTAAATGGTGCCTTCATCCTTTCTCTCTTTGAACATCTATGTTGTGGTGAGGAAGGCTAAAACTAACTTAAAATCGATCAATATTGAATTTTGATCATAGAAGGTAAAGTTTCTTTACAGTTCTACAATACCACAATGTGCCAAGTGAGCGAGAGAGGTTGAAACGGACCGAGATTTGAGTAGAAGGATTAAATGTATCCATCTCTTGAATTAATAATAAGTCAGCATTGCGCTGAAAAACCTCACTCTATATTCAGTAAAGTGAAGGACAATATGAAGCCACACATATCCGTGAACAGTGTGGGTTTTGATCAGATTTTGACCCACTTTTTGCAGGTCAGTCTAATGAATACACGCGCGTTTTTGATTCTCGTCTTCTTTTTTGCTCTACCCCGCACTGACGCATGCCCAGCTCTGATTGACCAAAGTTTTTCCATGCGCGTGCATCAGACCGTGCGACCGTCTGATGTGTTGCTGGATCACGAGTTTGCTTGAGTGTCTTTTTAGATACGGAGGAGACTTTTTCGTTGAATTTCTCAATAGGCGATCCGCAATTTCAGAGCCTTGCTCCAAGATGAGTATAAGTGGCTCACTTCTACTACTCTTATGTTTATTATTTCAGCTATACTCTCAGTCTGTGTATTAATAGATTCGTTCGAACATTCTCGTATTAATATTCATTCAAACTTCGCTCTGTGATAACCTGTTTAGCTCGAAACTTATGGGTGGCTTGTGTATTTGTGAGTTCTTTGCCAAACATGTTTTTACAATTAGAAACTAAAAGAAAACCAAATAAGTTCATCTTCAGGATATAATCAGATAATTAACATAGGTTAGCTGTCGAATGTCAAGTTGAATTTACTTTTTGTGCTTTTTCTGAGTATGGTCAGAAAATAAACTTGCAAATCTTTCATATTTCAGTTAGAAGATAAGAGTGCCAAGGTGATATATGAATACATTTTACTCGTGCTCTCTTAGCCTCTACAAATTTTAGATTTAAGTTGTGAAGAGGATCGAATACATTTTTTTTTGAGGGGGGATCTGAAACTTTTTTCTCGGTTATGAATTAGATTAGTTGCATGAAGAAAATATCCTACAAAACTTACCACGATTTCCAATTCAACTCCTCATTCAACGCATGCTTAAAGTACAGTAGCTCCCAGGCTTGCAAACTTCTTACTTTCAACTTTTCAACTTTATTCATGACCATTACTTAGAACCAACTCTTTATTTATGGTCATTTGCAGGGAAAGATTTCTTCGAAAGTAATTTCGTGACGTAATTATTTGGCGCTCGTAATGAGTGTGTGTAATTGAATGTCAACTTATTTATATATTGTATCAATTTCAATGTCAATTAAAATTTGTTCTTAAATCCTTCTGGCGGAAGTAGAAACAGTGTATTGAGAGTCAAAGTTTATTCATGAGTGAATAATTTCCTTTTTACCAAATAAAAGTTACTTTATTTATGGGTGAATGTGTTTATTTATACCAGATTGAAGGTACTTTCAAACACCTATCCCTTGTCTCACATATAAGATGAAATTGTTGTGGGAAAACCATCATAAAATGGCGAAGAAAACTAGGTCTCTAAAGTTAAATGTATAGCCAAACAGAATGACCAAATTCTAAATGAATGACCAGAGAAGATATAAATGTATCGCATTTCGTTGTGTACTATTTCTTTAAAATGAAGGGTGACATTATAAATGATGACAAGACAAATCGAGGGCTCACAAAATGCTCAACGACAGAAATGTCAAGTGCAGACAGCGAGCGTGTCTGCAGCGGCTATTTATAAGGAGCCTTGACCTCGACTGGGTTTGTGACTTCGATGTATGTTTTTACCGACAAATGCCCCAAATAGTTGACGCTGATAGAACAACATTCAGCTGAATTGCATAAAAACAACACCGACACACCGTGAGTAGCGTTCACGTTTGCCAAGACAAACAGAGTTGCATTCGTGGCGATCCATTTTATAGCTTGAAAAAATAAGCGTTATCGCCTTGAAGTTAGCGATTAACTGTTATGTAAAACAGTCACGGAATGAGCTCGAGGATCCTGAGAGCTCCTACCTAGACCAGGAAGTACAGAGGCGGTCTGCTCAACATTACGGTAAAAACATACGCGGCAAACTGAGCTAGCTAAGCTTAATTACATGTGCTTTATTTCTAGGTGTACTCTATAGAGGACGGCGAATAATTTGAAGTGTATGAAGTGCGCAATTGAGTCAGGTAGCTTACGCAGCCATGGTACTTATGTGACCTCTACGTTTGTGGTGCTTAAAGTACCTTATTTGTACGTGTAAAGTGAGCACTTTTACACTTCTTGCTCGATGGTACTTCAAGGATTATATCTCGAATAAGAACTTCGCGCTTTGCGATACTCATATTCTTGGGTGTACTTTTCTAGGAATCCAGAGTGAGCTCACTGAAGTCAGTAGTCGTGCAGTCTCCATCAAATACATCTTGCTAGATTTCTTCATGAGAGCTTGCGACTGGATGAGCCCTGTACTTATGAATTAGAAAAACGTTGTCATGTTTACATTGCGTGATTAAGCTCTCTCTGTCTCTCTTTCCTTCATATTCTTCTTTTTGCTTCAAGAATTTTCTTTTTAAAATGATTCAAATGATACAGGAATGTGTGGGTTCTTTTTCAGAAGAGTTATTTCTTTACGTCGTTGGTCAGAGCGAATTTTACCCGCGGCGACAGCAAGCAAGCCACTGAGACTGTGTGTAGCTCACCTCTCAGCTCGGTCGAAACATCAAATCTTGTCTCAGTGGTCAAAATATTGGCCAAAATCCCCAACTTCATTTTCACTCGCATAAAATTGGACCATAAAGGTATCCTCAAATTCTTTTTTTAGATCTAACAATCAGAACAAATTTCATCTGGCGACAAGCAGGTTGACCAGATGCTGAGAGGTGTTCATGCACAATTTTATTTGTGGAAAAATTCGAATTTGAAGAATTTGGCCACAAGATTACAGATCTGGCATCTAGACTTGAATCCATTCCGAACTGCTCTCTCATCGCACGAGTACATCTCATCTCCGTACACGCGGTTCACACGTCGTAATCTATGAAATTACAACCCCAGCTTGCTGCTATTGCTGAAATTACTACCCAGCTTGCTACCGTCTTTGGAATTACAGCTCTAACTTGCTACCAACACCGGAATACAGCTCCAGTTTGCAACCAACAATAGAATTACTGCAGTAGCTTGCTACCAACACCGGAATACAGCTCCAGTGTGCAACCATCACTAGAATTACTACCACAGTTTGCTACCAACACTGGAATAACTGCTCCAGCTTGCTACCAACAGTGAAATTACTGCTCTAACTTGTTACTATCACTAGAATTACTACCACAGTTTGCTACCAACACTGGAATGACTACCCCAGCTTGCTACCGTCACTCGAATTAATGCCTTAGCTTACTGCTGTCAGCGTCGTCTTCTCATGCACTGGCGGGTGCTCCGAGGAAAATTTTTTCAGGCATGTCGAAATTGGTGAGACGACGACAGCTGACGCGGAAGTCAGGGACGAGTTTGGGAGCTGGGGAGACAGGGCTGTGTTGAGCCTCACGTTTGCTGTGTAGAGAGGACTGAAACTGAAAACTGTTGCAGATATTCTGGTTATGGTCTGGAAAATTGTGGCGAACATCTATTTTTCGTGATCGTTTTCTTTTTGGCTAATTATAGAAATGTTGCGTTTCATAGTTTACGTAGTTGATTATCGAGTCCATGCTAATGAGGGATAGTGTCTCTACTGAGTCTTGTATCTGCCAATGTTTGGGTGTTTGAAGTTTGGGTGTTAGCGCAGGTGCTTATACTTTTTGTGATTCAAAGGCATGATAAACAATTAGAAAGCATCCGTGTTCTGTTATAATTCTGCTAAAATGCTACACCAGCCATGCAGCATCTTTCTTTGAATAGTTTTGCTATGCCATTTAAGGATTAAAATTCTGACGGGCTAAAAACTATTTTCTTATAAGAAATTTCTTCGGTTGGAAAAAAATGATTTTTGGGAAGCACTTTTCACAGATTTCAGTATCTATGTCTAAAATTTGCTAATTGCTATGTCTAAATTTGGCCTCGCAGTGGCCGAGTGTATAGAGCGCTTGCGTTCTATGCTTCATGCCCAGGTTCGATCTCTGTGAGCGGCAGTTGGCGTGAAAACGCTGATGCGGCAAATCAGAGTCGTTGCCTGCAGTATGGTCACTGTCCTCAAGGAATGTTACCTGAGCACTAAACGAGAGGAAAATGAGGCCTAAAGCTCGGGCGTGACTAGGGGCCTGGGGAACCCCTATCATGTACATTCCCTGTAAAGTATCATGTAAGTGATGCTAGCCACCCTCTACGTGAAAAGAGGAAAAGGCTTGGTATATACCATATACTATACCATGTCTAAAATTTAACTCTTTCGGAGCACTGAAATTTGCGATTAAGATTGAAATATGTGCTACAAATATCGATATGAAATTTTTCAACCATTAATTTAGCTTTAGATTTGCCTTCAGTTCACGTATAGGAAAGAGTTTCCCACAAACAAAAAAAGTTTGGAAAGGTTTTGAAGTGTTCAAATGTATTTCTTAACGTGATGACATTATCGCGTTGTAAATATGTTTTCATATATGAAAAGAAGTCGTGTTCATTTAGAAATTAACGTCATATATTGATTTTGTCCAAAGCCTCGACGTTTGTAAAGTTCTTCTTCGGGCTTCAATAAAAGTTTATTTCTACTTCTAAAAGTTCTTAATTTAATTTGCCTAAACCTGCGGTGTGAGCTTTCTGGCAAAAGAAAATTCAAGTCAAGGGAAATTCTCTGCATTATTTCCTTTTCTTCAAGTTTAAAGTTGCTGCCAGCAGCATGCTTGTAGGCAAAATTTTCACAGTAATTTTCTTTAACGAGCTGCAGCTTCTAAAGAAAGTGTGGCTCATCTCAAATGATATTTTTGTTTTTTCGTTACACTACTGTAATTGCTGCAATCATAGCTGGATTTGTGTGAGTGTTCTCAAATTTCAGGGCAAAAACCATTAATTTCGTTCCAATTTATCGTTTCTCAAAACCGATCGCGTTGTATGACTTGACGCATCGTCCTGTCGGAAGAGCGCCCGCGTGCGGTCGAGCGTCGGGGCGAGGTATAGCGCACTGAGTAAGCATATCTCCGACTGCTTCTGCTGCTGTGAGGCGTGGCGCGCAGATGATGGAACTGTTCTAACTTATGGGTGTCTTATTGTGTTTCGTTATTTCTTTCTCGAAATTATTGGCGTTGTTTGTGTAATTGATTACAATTATGTGTTCACGAGAATTACAAAACAATTGAGACAAATGTTGATGATATCATGATGAAGCTATTCTAACTAATCTATGGGTGCGTTTCACTGTGTTTAACACTTGTTTTTCTCAAAATTTTTAGCGTTGTTTGTGTAATTGATTACAGCTATGCATTCACCAGAATTACGCAGCAAATGGGACAAACATTGCGAACAATCTCCGTCTCTCAGTAGTCAATGGTTTCATGACGCTTACATCAAACAGAACAGCGAGCTCCTCAATGCGATAATATGATTTTTTATATATGACGCTTGCCTGTCTTGTTTTTATCCTTCGCTGTCGAGCGCGCGACCTTTCGCCTTCTGAAGAATCCTAATGTCCCTGAAGAGTCTCCTCCGCCGCTCCAGCGTCGCTACTGGGACGGTCATTTGAGTGTGAGTTATTACTGAATGTAGTTGAGGGTAATGCCGTAGTTGTCTTGCATTTATACCATGTAAGATGTCCTCTTCCGATACGGTAATTGTCCTTGCATTTATACCTTGAAAAATGTCCTCTTTTGATACCGCAGTTGTCCTTGAATTTATCCCTTGAAAGATGTCCTCTTCCGATATTGCAGTTGTCCTTGCATTTATACCTTAAAAGATCTCCTGTTCCAATCCTATTTCATGATTCATGTTTGCGTCTCTCCGAACAGCTGGTCAGACTTTTTAACTTCTTCGTCTGAGCATCTGTAATTTTAGCTGCACCCTGCAAAGGCTCATAGTATGGCGGTTAAATCCCAGCTAATTTGGCGAGAAAGCTTGAGTGTGTGGGAGAATACGTTGCTGATCTCAAGGGAGATAACCAGCAGTTGTGAACTAATTTTTCTGTGCGTTATTCTGCTCGTTTTTTCTACATTGAGTGTTGCTGTGTCGTCGTGGCTATTCCAATAAGCGGTGTTGTGCAATTCAGAGTTGATTGATTCTAATGCCACTTCCATTGTGAGACGCGTGTTTCGAGCTGATTTTGTGACGCTGTGAGCTCTTCATGCCGTCCCTTCTGTTTAAAATTATTTCCCCTCTAAACCTTTTGTATCGGCCGTGACCAATTTTTGTTTTTAAACTGCAGACGAATTCTTTACATTGAATACGATGCCGGATATGTTGTTATTATCTCGAACTTAACAAGTCACTGGCCGCTTTTGTGCAACATGTTTTTTTTTAGCTTATCTCACCGATGATTCTTTTGGAAATGAAATTTGTCATATTATAGGCCGTTTTTTATCTGTACCTTGTAACCTTTTGACTCGCACGTCCTTCCCTTTGCCTTACAAATAAACATTAAATCGATAACGACTGAATGCTTCCAAATGTGCTCTGCTAGATTTACTGTGTGACATTTTCAAAACTTATCCATTCACATTTTACAAAGCAATTAGCATTCCGACGCTCCGATGAAGATGGGCTGCAAATCTGTTATTTTGCCATTCCCTTGAAGATTTTTTTTGTTTTGGTCGTGTGAACTCACCCTGCTCTCAGTTGATTATTAAAATTATTCCCCGCACTTCAAAGTCCTCTTTGGAATCTAAGGTATCTTATCGTGGGCATTCGGCCGCGAAAGTTACCTCTTTGGTTTCACTACCCAGTCTATCTTTTTCACCGCCTGCATGCATGTTTTTCGCCACCCAAGTAATAAAATCGCTTGGGCGGCGAAAAATATGCATGCGAAAAAGTTCGACTGGGTATTGAAGTTAAAAGAGTGAGGTGGAATTCTGACCAGCCCTATACGTGTGCTCCTAAAATATTCTTCACCTAAGTAGTAATGGGACTAGTTGAGAAAAGGGTTTTCACAAGTCGGATTTGAGACAAGTACTGTGTTTTTTCAAAATATTCTGCAGCGAAGTAGTAGTAGAAGTAGAAGAAAAAGGAAGTTGCTGGTGATTCAGTACCAAGCCTATTCCTCGCCGAATGTCTTACCCATGCTGCCGGACCAGACGAAGTGATGTAGTTGGATTCGTGTTTTGTGTAATTCAGCCTTCGTTTCGAAAATTTGAATTGGGTAGAATTCAGTTCATGGATTTGCGGTTATACTAGCAGCTAATTAACGCTTTCTATCTCAACGCATCAAGTACGAGACACTTCAGTTAAGCCCTTTCAGTAAGTTTTACCTTATAAAGGCATTTTTTCCGTGTTGTATCACAGTAACTGTAATAATTGCGTGCTTCCGAAAAATAAAGTGTGTAGGAGTGAAAGTCTGTTATCAGTTTTTTTTCAAAAATACTCAAGGTTAGCTGATATTATGTGAGAGAAAAAGGGTTAACTCATATTTAAACAAGCAAAGAAAGTTCTACTTCTACTACTTCTACTACTAATACTACTAAAATAGGGTTTTAATGATTAAGGTTCTTGTGAAACGATACGGATTCAACGTTATGAAACTATAATATTATTGCCAGCGTGATATCTTCTGTAGTAAGTAATTATGCCCATGGATTAAGAAATTACATAACACGCAAGGAGCCCTGTTATGACCTTCTTTCCCTCGCCCAGGAGAACTGTTTCACACACTAGCATCTCTCAGTTGTGTGATGCTATTCCTCAACTCTTTGTACGCAGATCTAAAAATTTCCAGAGCGCTGCATAAATGATTACGATATTCTTGATCTTCATGAACGATCTTCATGAACGATCTTCATAAACGATTTTCATAAACGATCTTCATAAACGATCTTCATAAACGATCTTCATAAACGATCTTCATAAACGATCTTCATAAACGATCTTCATAAATGATCTTCATATACGATCTTCATAAATGATCTTAATAAACGATCTTCTTGACGCATCACAATACCGAGCACAAAGCTTGCCTTAAATGAGGTGATCTTCCCTCGCGGTCAGTGCGGACGAGCCTATGAATGCATTAGTTTACTAATGGGGCCATGATTATTCTAATGATACATCTTCGTTTGAAGAGATTATCTGCCCCTGGAGTTTGGGGCTGGCTCGGCCGCTCCATACAAGGTCAACTCTTAACTCATTTCCCAGCTGATGGGTCTATTTCCAAGCTGATGGGTCTATTTCCTAGTTGATGAGTCTATCTCCAAGGTGAGGAATTAATTTCTCTGTTGGTGAATCTATTATCCAGTTTATAAATATATTTACCAGTTTAGAAATCTATTTCTCAGTTTATAAATCTATTTCTCAGTTTATAAATCTATTTCTCAGTTTATATATCTATTTCCCAGTTTATAAATCTATTTCCCAGTTTATAAATCTATTTCCCAGTTTATAAATCTATTTGCTGGTTGATGAATCGATTTCTCAACTCCTGCCCTCAAGCGATGCTTGTCAATCAATGCATATTTTCCCAACGATTTTTAGCTCTATTTCAACTATCTACGATAGTTTAATCATTGCCACGAAAGGCTCAAAGTCCTGCCTGAAATATTTACTTCTGTACTGAATGAGCTCCAGCCATTTTATAAGGCGACCGTTTTTAATATGACTGTTCTATTTTTCTGTTCACTCTCAACTTGTGACAATACCTAACTCGTTATCTCTTCATTATTGTAAAGTATTCTATAAAAAACTATAAATTCATTGTGTGATCATCCATTTATACATAAAAATAATGCTTATCAACTAATGACCGTTATGTTACAAATTTCTAATTAGAAATAAAATAACTTGTAATTTCCGTGATCCTCATGCTTCAATTTATATTTTTTTCATACTTTCTTGAAATGAAATTTTTAAACATCTGCTGAAACAAGCAATTTCTAATATTACTTCCTGGCGTCACGAATTTTAAAGTTTTATGTCATGTACATGTAAACTGTCAAAAGTGTTTCCACCTGACAACGAAAATGCATTGTCCATGATATTGTGTTGTCTCCTATAATTATTATTACATGCATCATCAGATGTAGATTAAGCAATATTAGGAGTCTATTACCCTCAATCATTTCTCTTCGACTAGTGACATGGGTATTACAATACTCATGTGTGTGTATCATCTAAGTGTATAAACTTTGAGATATTTAAAAACCAATGATTGTACTTTTGTACAATCTCTATTGGAAATAAAGTTTTTTTTTTCTAGCATTTATCCTCTACTTGTGCGCTGATACCTGAGTGTGGTTGGTGTCTGACGGCGTTGGACTTGAATGGCACTTGGCTCATTTTTTGTTGTTCTACGCTTTTTTGTTATGCTCCGTTGTGTTCTAATTTGTTCTGTTCTGTTCTGTTCTGTTGTGTTCTGATTTGTTTTGTTCTGTTGTGTTTTGCTCCGTTGTTTTCTGCTTTGTTCTATTCTGTTCCGTTGTGTTCAGTTGTGTTTTCTTATGTTTAATTTTATTCTATTCCAATCTTTCAGCCAGCACAGGTGAAAACAAAGCTAAACATTCTGGGAAGTGTGACGAAGAGTTAAGATGTTTGCAAGTTTCCTCTCAACGGAGCTTCTCGAAAAGTTATTTACCAGAAATAGAAGAACAAATACTTGTGTAACTGTATGATTGTCTCTTTATTTAAGCTTCATTACGTCACCAATTTCTAGGTTGCAGGAAAATTCTGTACCCCACCGACCTAACAGGTTCTATTAGAGTTCATTGATTTTAAGCAGCTCTTGTCAAGTATTTTCCGCTCGTGGTATTTTTACACCATATCTTGCTCCAACGACAATTCTCATCGTGATGGCAACCTCCATATTATTCGAATCCAAAGTTAGCCAAATTATTGAGAATACAAAGTTAGCCAAATTATTGAGAATACAAAGTTAGCCAAATTCTTGAGAATACAAAGTTAGCCAAATTCTTGAGAATACAAAGTTAGCCAAATTATTGAGAATACAAAGTTAGCCAAATTCTTGAGAATACAAAGTTAGCCAAATTATTGAGAATACAAAGTTAGCCAAATTATTGAGAATACAAAGTTAGCCAAATTCTTGAGAATACAAAGTTATCCAAATTATTGAGAATACAAAATTAGCCAAATTCTTGAGAATACAAAGTTAGCCAAACTCTTGAGAATACAAAGTTAGCCAAACTCTTGAGAATACAAAGTTAGCCAAATTCTTGAGAATACAAAGTTAGCCAAATTCTTGAGAATACAAAGTTAGCCAAATTCTTGAGAATACAAAGTTAGCCAAATTCTTGAGAATACAAAGTTAGCCAAATTATTGAGAATACAAAGTTAGCCAAATTCTTGAGAATACAAAGTTAGCCAAATTATTGAGAATACAAAGTTAGCCAAATTATTGAGAATACAAAGTTAGCCAAATTCTTGAGAATACAAAGTTATCCAAATTATTGAGAATACAAAATTAGCCAAATTCTTGAGAATACAAAGTTAGCCAAACTCTTGAGAATACAAAGTTAGCCAAACTCTTGAGAATACAAAGTTAGCCAAATTCTTGAGAATACAAAGTTAGCCAAATTCTTGAGAATACAAAGTTAGCCAAACTCTTGAGAATACAAAATTAGCCAAATTCTTGAGAATACAAAGTTAGCCAAACTCTTGAGAATACAAAATTAGCCAAATTCTTGAGAATACAAAGTTAGCCAAACTCTTGAGAATACAAAGTTAGCCAAACTCTTGAGAATACAAAGTTAGCCAAACTCTTGAGAATACAAAGTTAGCCAAACTCTTGAGAATACAAAGTTAGCCAAACTCTTGAGAATACAAAGTTAGCCAAACTCTTGAGAATACAAAGTTAGCCAAACTCTTGAGAATACAAAGTTAGCCAAACTCTTGAGAATACAAAGCTAGCCAAACTCTTGAGAATACAAAGTTAACCAAACTCTTGAGAATACAAAGCTAGCCAAGCTCTTGAGAATACAAAGTTAGCCAAGCTCTTGAGAATACCAAGGTAGCTAAACTTTTGAATGCTGTTCCAAGACAACTTTGTTAAAAGCCAATCGAGCTGAACAAATTCGATATGAGGTTGTACGTTAGTTAATGACTTCTACTGCCATCTCAATCATTTATAAGTCTAATTCGATACTTCATGACATTGGGTAGAGGTAATTTCTTTTTGACGTTCGCACGTTATACTGCCGGGTGCATTTGGCTGTTGTTCCTGAAGTTGTGTTATATTTGACAATGAATTCATAACAAGTACTCTGTTGACCAGATCAATTGATAGTAGGACTACAATTTCAACTTGAGTGTTAATTAAGAATGAAATTTAAATTGGTTTTATCACAGATCAAAAGAGAGGAACACAGAAACAAAGACGTTCTGGATTTGTTTATGCTCACAAACTGAGTGTATGTGAGGAGGCGGCTAAACTGACCTCACCTTCTTTTGCAGTGCGTGAGCTCATATTTGCATTCTATCCGGAAATTCGAACAAGAGTCGCATTAGAATACTCGTCAATATATCATTCTTGTTAGCTGATGCTAGGGCACAGCTGGCCAAAAAAGTTGCTTCTCTTCTGGTCACGTCAGTATTTGCTTTTATGTTTGCCATTTCGTCGTACGACTGGAGAGTTCAAGTAATGACTGGAGTGTACAAGTAACGACTGGAGTGTACAAGTAATGACTGGAGTGTACAAGGAATGACTGGAGTGTACAAGTAACGACTGGAGTGTACAAGTGATGACTGGAGTGTACAAGTAATGACTGGAGTGTACAAGTAACGACTGGAGTGTACAAGTAATGACTGGAGTGTACAAGTAATGACTGGAGTGTACAAGTAACGACTGGAGAGTTCAAGTAATGACTGGAGTGTACAAGTAATGACTGGAGTGTACAAGTAACGACTGGAGAGTTCAAGTAATGACTGGAGTGTACAAGTAACGACTGGAGTGTACAAGTGATGACTGGAGTGTACAAGTAATGACTGGAGTGTACAAGTAACGACTGGAGTGTACAAGGAATGACTGGAGTGTACAAGTAACGACTGGAGTGTACAAGTGATGACTGGAGTGTACAAGTAATGACTGGAGTGTACAAGTAACGACTGGAGTGTACAAGTAATGAGTGGAGTGTACAAGTAATGACTGGAGTGTACAAGTAACGACTGGAGAGTTCAAGTAATGACTGGAGTGTACAAGTAATGACTGGAGTGTACAAGTAACGACTGGAGAGTTCAAGTAATGACTGGAGTGTACAAGTAACGACTGGAGTGTACAAGTGATGACTGGAGTGTACAAGTAATGACTGGAAAGTACAAGTAACGACTGGAGTGTACAAGTAACGACTGGAGTGTACAAGTAACGACTGGAGTATACAAGTAACGACTGGAGTGTACAAGTAACGATTGGAGAATACAAGTAATGACTGGAGAGTACAAGTAACGACTGGAGTGTACAAGTAACGACTGGAGTGTACATGTAATGACTGGAGTGTACAACGACTGGAGTCTACAACGACTGGAGTGTACAAGTAACGACTGGAGTGTACAAGTAACGACTGGAGTGTACATGTAATGACTGGAGTGTACAACGACTGGAGTGTACAAGTAACGACTGGAGTGTACAAGTAACGACTGGAGTGTACAAGTAACGACTGGAGTGTACATGTAACGACTGGAGTGTACAAGTAACGACTGGAGTGTACAACTAACGACTGGAGTGTACAAGTAACGAATGGAGTGTACAAGTAACGACTGGAGTGTACAAGTAACGACTGGAGTGTACAAGTAACGACTGGAGTGTACAAGTAACGACTGGAGTGTACAAGTAACGACGAGTGTACAAGTAAGTAACGACTTGAGTGTACAAGTAACGACTGGAGTGTACATGTAACGACTGGAGTGTACAAGTAACGACTGGAGTGTACAAGTAACGACTGGAGTGTACAAGTAACGACTGGAGTGTACATGTAACGACTGGAGTGTACAAGTAACGACTGGAGTGTACATGTAACGACTGGAGTGTACAAGTAACGACTGGAGTGTACATGTAACGACTGGAGTGCACAAGTAACGTCTGGAGTGTACAAGTAACGACTGGAGTGTACATGTAACGACTGGAGTGTACAAGTAACGACTGGAGTGTACATGTAACGACTGGAGTGTACAAGTAACGACTAGAGTGTACATGTAACGACTGGAGTGTACATGTAACGACTGGAGTGTACAAGTAACGACTGGAGTGTAAAAGTAACGACTGGAGTGTACAAGTAACGACTGGAGTGTACAAGTAACGACTGGAGTGTACAAGTAACGACTGGAGTGTACATGTAACGACTGGAGTGTACAAGTAACGACTGGAGTGTACAAGTAACGACTGGAGTGTACAAGTAACGACTGGAGTGTACATGTAACGACTGGAGTGCACAAGTAACGACTGGAGTGTACATGTAACGACTGGAGTGTACAAGTAACGACTGGAGTGTACATGTAACGACTGGAGTGCACAAGTAACGTCTGGAGTGTACAAGTAACGACTGGAGTGTACATGTAACGACTGGAGTGTACAAGTAACGACTGGAGTGTACATGTAACGACTGGAGTGTACAAGTAACGACTGGAGTACGTTCGTATAGTTTGCAGACCACAAAGGTTGACACAACAAGCAGAAACGCACAAAATTCAACTCCAGCTTCCGGCAGAAAAAGCGACTTCGTGCATCTGTCCAATGAGCCAGGGCGCACCTCCGTGTGTGGGCTTCTGATCATTGTTTTTTTTATGCCAAATGAATGACCATGCTGCTGGTCTTGCGGTCGTGTAATTATACAGCTCTGATTATGAGCAACACATGATAAAAAGTTGGTTTTCTGTTAAGGGTTTGGTTAACTTTTAAAAGAATTACCCTCGTAGAAAATGATAACTTCCAATGTTTGAAAGTGAATTCATCGAACAAAAGTACTTAGTGTTTTTTTGCGCAAGAAGTTTTCAGACTGCATTACAAAGCTTTTTCGAGTCAATTCAGAGCTCTACACCGAGTTAATACTTTTGTGCACAGCACAGATCTAGGTATCTTTTCATTCCATTAGTATGATGTTATTGAGAAAAGAAATTGTGCTGTACGGTTTAGGTCAATAAAGAAGAAAATAAGATCAGTATTTCTCTTCGAAATGACTCTTATGAGCAATTGATCACTTCACCACTGACTTAAACAATTGAATTTTAATAGAATAATTGCATTGAATTCGTTCTTTTTGTGCTGATGTTAATTGAAATGTTCGAGTTTGAAATAACGGCATATTACTTGTTGAGATCCTCGTAATATATATATTCCTATTACTTGTCTCGCTACGAAGGTATATATACTTGTCTCGCTCAGATGTTGTCGAGACATTCGTAGCGAGAGCTCAGTTGTTAAAACCAAAAGGCGCAATTTATTGGTATGTTCATGAGTTAACATCGCGGTGTGTGGGTGTTGTGTGTGCGGGCTGTGTGAGCTGTGTGTACAGTGTGTAGGTGTTGTAACGACAAATGAACATTATTCTAACACACTCCAGCAGCCCCTCACACACTCCAGCAGCCCCTCTCACACTCCACCAGCCCTTTACACACTCCAGCAGCCCCTCACACACTCCAGCAGCCCCTCTCACACTCCAGCAGCCCTTTACACACTCCAGCAGCCCCTCACACACTCCAGCAGTCCCTCACACACTCCAGCAGCCCCTCTCACACTCCAGCAGCCCTTTACACACTCCAGCAGCCCCTCACACACTCCAGCAGTCCCTCACACACTCCAGCAGTCCCTCACACACTCCAGCAGTCCCTCACACACTCCAGCAGTCCCTCACACACTCCAGCAGTCCTTCACACACTCCAGCAGTCCCTCACACACTCCAGCAGTCCCTCACACACTCCAGCAGTCCCTCACACACTCCAGCAGCCCCTCTCACACTCCAGCAGCCCTTTACACACTCCAGCAGTCCCTCACACACTCCAGCAGCCCCTCTCACACTCCAGCAGCCCTTTACACACTCCAGCAGCTCCTCACACATTCCAGCAGTCCCTCACACACTCCAGCAGCCCCTCTCACACTCCAGCAGCCCTTTACGCACTCCAGCAGCCCCTCACACACTCCAGCAGTCCCTTACACACTCCAGCAGTCCCTCACACACTCCAGCAGTCCCTCACACACTCCAGCAGTCCCTCACACACTCCAGCAGTCCCTCACACACTCCAGCAGTCCCTCACACACTCCAGCAGCCCCTCTCACACTCCAGCAGTCCCTCACACACTCCAGCAGTCCCTCACACACTCCAGCAGTCCCTCACACACTCCAGCAGCCCCTCTCACACTCCAGCAGTCCCTCACACACTCCAGCAGTCCCTCACACACTCCAGCAGTCCCTCACACACTCCAGCAGGCTCTCACATACTCCAGCAGTCCCTCACACACTCCAGCAGTCCCTCACACACTCCAGCAGGCTCTCACATACTCCAGCAGTCCATCACACGCTCGAGCAGTCCCTCACACACTCCAGCAGCCCCTCACACACTCCAGCAGCCCCTCACACACTCCAGCAGCCCCTCACACACTCTCACACGCCCTCACAACAGCAACACACACACCGCAACATGTCAGCACGCCGTCAGCGACGCCAAGGACGCGTAACTGCGCCGCTTGCCTTCCTGGCAGCTGTGGACCTCACACGGCCGTGTTGAGCCGTGTAGCTGCAACACACGGCCGTGTTGCGCCGTGTGGCTGCAACACACGGCCGTGTTGCGCCGTGTGGCTGCATCACACGGCCGTGCAGCAGCATGTGGCTGCATCACACGGCCGTGCAGCAGCATGTGACTGCATCACACGACCGTGCAGAAGCATGTGGCTGCAACGCACGGCCGTGCAGCAGCATGTGACTGCAACATACAGCCGTGCAGCAGCATGTTGCTGCAACACATCAAGTCGCCACGCTGTACGAGCTTGTAAGCTTTCTAGCCGCCGCCGACAGCTTTTTATAGCACCGAAAATATTTTTAAAGTCACGGACGCGGCCTAGCTGGAAATTTCGAGTATTTTTACCGTTCCGAGCGAAAATTTTCGATCAAATTTACCGCAAATATGAGAGGTGAACGAATGAAAACTCATTTTGAACCATTGAAATGCAGGAAAAATGAAAATGATTTACGCTGATGAAAGACATTCAATAAAGTTAAGCAGGTATTCCCTTGATGTTTACTTGCGCCAGTCTTGTTTGATGTGAAATGTGTCATCCTGGAGGGCCTGAGAGCGTAGCCTCCGCCTCTGGGCGTAGACGTGGCCGTTTGTGTTAGGCTCCTGCTTCTCTTTGGACACAGGCCTTGTCGTCTGCTCTTAAGAAAAGAAGAAAAGAAAGAAAGAAAAACATTTTATTTCCAATAAAGTACAAACATGAAATGTCGATACATTGGTTTTTAAAACACCTTAACATTAACATCCTTAAATGATTATAACACATTGGTATCGTAACACCCGTGTAGAATGTTGAAACAAAATGATTGATAGAAAAGTACAAAAAAATGAGTTTCTTTCCTTGCCTAATCTGATTTTGAACTAAGAGAGCACAATCCTCGCGACGCTCATTTGAAAAACACTTTCATTAGTGCGCACAAGTATTGAAAAATGAAAGCGAAAAATGCATTCAAATACCTTAGCATTGAGACCCTTAATTGCTATTTATGCATGGTTATCGTAATACCCATGCTAAGTGATTGATTGATTGATTGATTGATTTAGATCCTTAATTGCTATTCATACATGGTTATCGTAATACACATGATGGTTGTCGACACAGGATTTAGAGAGAAGCACAAGTTAATAAAAATTAAACAATAATATGTATAAAAGGATCGTTTGCGTTTGGAGGGCGGCACTAAGTTTCAGTTTCTGTGTTTCAATTTCTAAGTTTCAGTTTCTGAAATTTTTGCTAGAAAGTAAAAATTTATCTTATTTCACGTTCGCTAAGTCATTCTAAAATTGATCTTACTTATTCCTGTCTACTATAATGAGCATCACAACTGTTGGTTCCATGCAGCGGAATGAAGGTTGCTTTCCACAATCAGTAGTACTTCATCTGTACTTAAGCGCTTTATTCTCTATGGATAAAGGGCTTGTCATCTGCGTTGGCTTGTCTGTGGACAAAGGGCATGTCATCACCTCTTAAGCGCTTGCTTGACTTTGAACACGGGCCTTGGCATCTGTTCTTAAGCGCCTGCTTTTCATTGGACGCAGATTTTGGTAGTTGTTGTAACTGTCCCGTACCTCATAGCACAGTCTCACTGATCGTTCTTGAGAGCTTGTACTTTTTAGGATATAGGTCTGATTAACCGTTCTTGAGAGCTTCTACCGCTTTGGATTCAGACCTTGAGATGTGTTCTTGATCGCTCGCGCCTCACTCGCTATATCACCGGTTGTACCCACTCGGGAAAATCTATTAACAACTTTGTTTTTTTTACGACTTTCTATGTGTTAAAATGGTGAGTAGCCTTAGATTCGTGAAGTATAGAAATGTTAAGCTCTGAGTGTTATCTCGTTAGTCATTGGAACTTTTCAGCTGGGACCGAATTACCTCCGGTCATGCGATTACCTTAATACATGCGAGGGAATGTCGGTAGTGAGCGTAGATGCTGTCCATGAAGACTGGTGAATCTCTCAAGCTCCGTAAACCTATTCGTTACTTTTATTATATTATTGATATGAGAGTGGCGAAGTTTAGCGTGACCTTACTGAAAAATTCAGCGCCGATGTGCGTTTTTGTTCATTGGATAATATGTTACAGTGGAGTTATGGCGTTCAGTTGCACTTCCAAAATGGATTTGCTCTAAGTTCATAGTGTTATTCAACGGCTGGTTGTGATGAAGCATGTTTCACCCTATGCCCTATATTAAGTTTTTATGGATGATTAACTGGCATTTGATGTTTTTCCTCTCTGTTGCAGGCTGGAGCAGCGGCCACGCAAGATGCACATCAGAGACCAGACACAAAGTGAGTTGCTTACCTCAATAACAAGGTGCGAGCTCGCAATCTATCCACATGAATGCCCCTCTGATATTTATCGTTTTGTTGACACTCTCGGCGCTCGGTATTCGCTTGAAATGTTCAGAACTTTGGTTGGTGAGATACAAGTGGGCCTTTTGTACATTTTACCTTAAATTGGTTGGAAAGACACTCAGTTTATGCATGTTCGATTCAGGGAATGCGCACCAGATTTGAATGACATTCAGTTTATGCATATTCGATAAAAGGAATGCGTACAATGAATCATCGAAGAATTCCAGCTTGTAGTGTCTTCATTATTAACGCTTCCGTTATGTAGAATTCATATGATTAAATCGTTGCATTATTTAGAAATACGCTACTTGTTGTTCACTGCTCTTTTTCTTCTGACGTTCAGAGAAAGTAGTGCGTTGTAAAGTTTGAGGCATAATTTTACGCTGTTGTTTGCAGCCTTTGATGTGAATGGTGATGCAAGTGCAGGGGAAAAAATATTTATGAGAAATCAAGAAATATTCATGATATTTTTTGGTAGTTAACATTATTATTATAATTTTTGAGTTTATTTTCAACATCCCGGATTGATTTTCTTGCGTGATTCACCAGCGTCATATGATTTGTCCGAGCGTCGCAGCCTGTAGAGAGGTGCATGAATAGATACCTAAAGAAATAAGTAAATAAATAAATAAATAAATAAATAAACAAATAAATATAAAAATGACTGATGAAAATGTGAATGAATTCATAAATACATAATTAAAAAATATACAAATAAAATGATGAATAATAAATATTTGAATTAAATAATTTTTAATAGACAAATTAAAGAATAATAGACAAAGCAATCTTTAATCAATTAAAGAAAAAATGACAAAATAACGAATAATAAATATTTGAGTTCACTAATTTTAAAAAGATATATTTAAAAAAAATATGTAAAAAATCTTTATATGAGCAAAAAACTATTTCACGCAAGTTCTGCGCGTGTGTCATTGATGTGTTGCGTCGGTTCGTGAAACCTCCTTGAGGCATTTTGTGCTTCCCCTCTTGCTTCTGTTCGTGCCCCCCCCCCCTTTTTGCTAAATTTCCTCCCCCCCCCCCAAAAAAAATACGAGGGAGAGAGTCCGGATGAGTGCGGTTTTGCCCATCCCTGAATCCTGTGAAATGCGATTCATGTTCTTTGTAATAATTTTTCGTGCCTACATTACACTCGAGGAAATCTTGCTTCGAAAAACGAGCGATGGAATAGTGTTCAGAAGAATCTCAACCTGATGGGGACATCCCGCTTTGTGTTAATCGATTTTATTTCGAGAATGTCACAATTTTTTATTTTTATCACTATGGTTACTTTTTTAAAACATTCTTTCAACTTATTTCTGCCGTTTTTGAATCCTTGGTTCAAAACGCACATTTTTAGAGACCCACAGTTTCCTAGCGTATTAACAAATTTCAGAATTAAACGTCTGGTAACAGTGGGTATAACACTAGGAACTTTTCGAAACTCGCGCACACCCAAGACCGCGGGGCGAATTCAAGACACTGTTTCCGGATATGAGTAACACCTCAAACGATCTGTGCTGAAGGCCGGTGTTCATGGTGCTGCGATTTCCCAATGCTGCTCATGTACTTACCTCACATGCTCTAATTTCTGGTGCGTTTTCTCGAGCTCTGATATTCCCCAAGTGCGACCTTGAGGCGCTGCTCAAGCCACTGCTGCTCGCGCGAGCCGGAGGATGATTCAGGATGTGGTTGCCACATTCACGAACGACATTCTTGGTCAAAAAGAGTTTTGTACACTTGTGTCAGTCCGCTGTGCACTTCGTACTGCGTTAAGAGCTCGTTTAGTTTTGATTTCATGACGTTTTTGTCTCGCAGAATTCAAATTTTTGCTTCACGGAATCCAATTTTGTTTCAAAGAGTCCTCTCGAGCTGCAGCGTACCGATCGTACTGTAGATACTCTGTGGCAGGTGTTCTCAAAGTGGGGCCGCAAAATTTAACGAATTTACCCGTGGACGCATATGTATTTATATTCTCAGGAATCTATATATACGTATATATACAGTATATGTTATTGAAATATGTTATATATCCAGGAATATATATACATACAGTATATATATTCTTGAGGGATCACATGTTAGGGGATCCTCAGCTTATTTTCTGTAATAAAAGTGGTCCTTGGTTGAAAAAAGTAAGAGAGCCCCTTTTCAAGGGTACAGCTCTCAATAAGTACCTACGTATCTCGTATGTAATAAGTACCTACCTACCTCGAAAGTACGGCGTCAGGTGTTTCCTGAGATCACTCCAGATGACATGAGCATAAAGTGCCCAATCGGTTACCTGCATGGGCTTCCTCACCATCAGTAAAATTAGGAATAGAAAGGCTCTAGTGCTGAGCTAAACATATGACATTAAAATTTAAATTAGGAGTCTTTTGTGCGTTGATTTTTATTTGTGATAAATTGTATATTACTTCGTCATTCTACTTGAAAATTTTTAAATTCTCTGAAGAAATTAGCTTAAGCTCGTGTCCTGGTGAGATTAGCTCACTGTCATTAATTCGAAGGCATAGAACTCGTTAGAACAGAGCAATGAGCTTCATATATATGATGATGAATCAACACGCCTCTTTCGTACCTCAGTTAAATATAGTCCCTTTAAGAGTCGCCTAACCCAAGTAAAGCATACGGTTTTCGGACAACTCATTTGCGGTACTTTTACCGCAATCTTGCACGTTTTGTTTGAATTTTGGTCCCCTTAGAACAGTGGTTCTTAACCTTGCTGGAGGTACTGACGCGCAGAAGTTCCTCCATGCATTCATCGAACCTTCGCCGTTGAAAAATTCAAATGTTATTTTTTTTCAATTTAAAACCTATGTGCATATATTTATATACTGTATTAGCACGCAAACTGTACCATGCCAAACTTAGAGGTTCGACTCACCGAACCCTTGGGGTTCGATCGAACCCAGGTTAAGAACCACTGCCTTAGAAATACTTGCATCATTGCTTGGAAGTTCGCTGCCTTCCTGCAGCCACGCATCGACCTCCAAGTTCTTGAAGACCATGCAAGTCTTCGGAAGAGGGACGAGTGTCAAGATAAGTACCAAGACTCACATCGTCTTGGTACTGCTTTGTCTTGCATTCTCGTCGTCCACTAGCTCCAGTTTCTCGCTCTAAAGAAACTCACTTCGTTAACTCACCGTGTTCTAGCCTTGACTTCAGCTTGAATACGTGCTCTTGAAGCATGCTTGTTTTCTCTGTTTATATCTCGTTGGTATTTGCATTATTTTCTGATCTTTATATGAACGTTAAATATTCCTTGCTAACTGTGTGCTCTATCTGCTGGAAATTGAGTGAAGCAGTGATTACTCGCAACATAATGACACTCTAGGTCTGTCTTCAATATTTTTATGCGTTGTACCTATGCTTTAGCCCCTCGATAGTGCGATGAAAGGCTTGGCCATTTTAAATGAGCATTTAATGTTCTTGCAACTTAGAGACGCTTTATGTACGCGGAAATATAGCTGATGAAGTGCACCATCAGAAAAAAACATTGCTTCATGAATCCTAGGCCGATTCTTTTCCAAGTTTTAAACATTATTGCACTGGGCAAAAGGAAGATTAGATTAAAAATTGATTGAACATTTGTCGTCAGTGCGCTGGCAGTGAGGCAGTGTCGTCGGCGTGGGAAACAATATGTTCTGTTCACACATACTTGGATGAAGCATGATATGAGTTACAGCATCATGAACATGATGCTCGATTATTTATGAATTTCATTGATGCAATCTTCATACCCATTGCGTCACGTTCGCTGGAAATTAATTCCGAAAATTAACGAAGACTTTACGAAAATGGATTTGATTAGTTATCGGGCGTATAATTGTTTGAAGACGGTCGGAATTTGACTGTATCTGCCGTATAACTGTATAGAGACAGTCAGAATTTGACTGTATTGGAGTCATCTGTATTAGGATCTCTGCCCTGATGTTGGCGCTACACACACGAGCCTGTGGCCGAGCTGAGATCAAGGATTTCTTGGTGGCCAGCGTGACACTTTACAAGTTGAGGCGTTGTGGGACTCAAGTGAGGGTCCAACCCCTCCCTCAGCCCAGCCGTGAACCTGATAACCTTCCTTCACCATGCTTAAATTGAATTATAATTATTTAATTATAATTATTGAACCGACCATGAACTTGATAACCCTCCTTCACCATAGCATCTCCCCTCAGAGGGATACAACTATTGCATCCATGGGAATCAGTGCTTTTAGGGGGACTATGTGAGGTACCGAGCTGGATACTAGATCTGCTTTATTTTTGTTGAAACAGAATAGGTTTATGGTTTGGCTACGGACCTTCTTTTTTCGGTTCACTGCTGTCCTGTTTTTCAGCACCTACTACATTCTTATTCAACTTTTTTCTTGTTTCACCAACTTCTTTCTTAGCTTACTGTTTCTATGCACCATGTGCTTTGATTCCGCGTTCCCTTAACTCCATATTAAATGGTGCCTTCATCCTTCCTCTCTTTGGACATCTTTTTCGTGGTAAAGGGAGGCTAAAACTTTCTCACAATCAATCAATCACCATAGCATCCATTGAATTTTAATTAATTCGATGTGCAGTATTTGCGTAAATATTTGACCGGAGGTCTCGAAGCAAGATAGTTCTGTTCAATGTTGAAAAAAAAGAAGCCACGCCTGTCTGACATCGTTGTTAGATGTCGGTAACCGCGATAACTACAAATGTATAACGCGGCCAGCTAAGAATAAAGGAGACTGAGAGGTTGTCAAAAAATATCAACGAACACATGCTTCTTTTATTTATTTCTTCCATTTTTACTTTATTACGAAAAGCCCGTCGCAGGGAGAACGATTTTTGTAAGTTTCTGTTACCGTGATGCGAAGTTAGAAGATTTACACCACTGCATGTGTTCTGTTGTATTACTTTCGTGGTTGCAGCGAGCACTCTCTTCCACTGGTGCTTAAAATCCAAACGACGTCTAATGGATTTAAAAACACAAACCCGCCTGACATCGGATAATATTAAATTCACATATTGACCTGACACCGGATGATCTTAAAACTGAAAATCCATCCGACATTGGATAATATTAAAACCAAAATTCCATCTGACATCGAATGGCATAAAAACCAAAACCGACGTTTGCCAGGCGGACCTGAACGTAACCAGCGCGTTTTTGCAATGGATACTTTTTTCAATTTCCTTGAGTCTGATTTTCTCTAAATTCTCGGCTCAAGGCCAAGCTAACAACTCGCTCTCCGCCGTGCGGTGTTGCTGCTGCGCACACTTCGATTTGACGTCGTATCTAACTTGCTCTCATTAGCGTGTCGAATGCCCTGTGTTAAACTCAAGTTCAATATTCAAATCAAATTAAAACAATTTCAGCATTCACTGTTGACAATGGCGACCATTGACACGCTAAACTCCATGTGAGCCACCGATGGTACACGGAGGGAATTTTCCTGAGACTGCTGACCGACCAGTTGCCGCAAAATCAACTTTCATGAATACCTAATTGAAGCCATAGATGAAGATACGATCCAGTTAATGTGTGCTATTTTCAAAACTGCTTACTACAATTGACTCTAAATTTGAGTTGAATATTGAACTTTAGCTTAACCCATGGCGGTAAACGTGTTCAAAGAATTGTGCCTTCATTTGGTTCTTGACTGAGTATTCATGACTAATGAGTTTGTGACCTCTGCAGAGTGGAGACTCAGTCAACGTGGTAAAAATTTAGATTTGAGCATGTTCAGCACATCAATCTAAAATGATTTGTGATATTTGTGACGACGCTGTAATGTATGAGGAAACTCTGCTTATTCCTACAAATGCGGAGACTGTCCTTTCATTGTTATTCATACAGAAATGGTTTGCGCTCACTGCTATAAATGCGGCGACTGCAACGCTCCCTAGCAAGGGATCCCCGCCTCGCACGCGTTCTTTTTAACATCCTTAACTCCAACTGATGAAGCTCATTTCACAGAATGAAATTTAACAGGAATTTTTCTGAAATAAATTTCTAAAATATACACCTCATGAAGTTTAAATTTCATGTATAACGTATGTTCTATTTTCTACATGCTTACTTAAAAAAGTTTTTTCTTTTCAGCTCAAATGCAGATTTGTTGGAACCGTTATCTCGGCTTCTGATGCGCCTCCATAATCAGGTCTCTCTTCCTCTCGTTTTCTCATCCTCTCTTTCTCTCACCCTCTCCAGTGGTATGTAAATTCTTTCCCTGTCCAAACGACGTAATTTTAAAAGGCCGCTATGATGATATACCGCTACGCTGGTGAATAGCTTGTTAAATGTTGCTATGCAAGAGTTTGCACTTTATGACTTTTAGTCGGGGTGGTAGTCGGTTTGGGGTTTTATAACATTCGATGTCAGATGGAATTGTGGTTTTAATATCATCCAATGTCGGATGGATTTGTAGTTTCAATATAATCCGATGTCAGGTCAATTCATGACTTTATGAATCATAAATTGATAATAATAATAATTGATAATTGATAATAGTCATAATAAACTTTAGAGAAAAGCGACTACAGTCTTCACTTTAGTTACTATCAAACTAACCTACCAATAAATTCCATTTTTGCGACTGAAGTATATTAGAGCATTTTCTTATTGTTCTTTTCATGCAGTCGTTCTCCTTCGATTAACGGTTTTGCATCTCGGTAATTCACACTCCTTCAAAATCACCAGCTGATAAATAAAATTCGTTGATTTCCTCGCTCCCTCATTACCATTGCGTCAGGACACAAACAAATGCTGCTTAGTCCATGTACAAATGAGTTCTTTTTGTACGTACCCTGTCTTCGTTTGAGAATGTTGTGCCAAAAAATCGTGTTCGCTGAATGCGCTTCACGTTCCTGTAGAATTTCTGATTTTAAAATATAAGCCTGACATTGTCGTGATCTTATTCGCTAAACGCTGGTGCGCATTACGCGTCAGCGTCGGAATTTGAAACGATGTATTAGTATTTTTCTTCAATTATGAATTGGAGCTCTTTACATACGATTCGAAGTTACGTGTATAACCACTCTGTCGTGATTTGATATGAGTGATGGATTTCTCTCACTGTTACACATGTGTGCGGAGACTGTGTGTGCTCACTGCTATAAATGCGGCGACTGCAACGCTGCCTAGCAAGTGATCCCATCCCAACTTTTTCGTTTGTGCATCAATATTTTTAGCTGCCCAAGAATGGTTTCAACATTGAGGGGGTAAAATCACTGATCTTGCATGAAGCACTAACGCAAATGAAGCGGCTATAAAATGAAGCTCTAGCGCAGCTCTGCCACAACCTCACGTGGGAGTCTCTAGTAACTCTAGTTCGAGGCTTCACCGTTTGCCCAGTAGTAAATCATCCTCCGTTGCTATTATATAGAACTTTTATGCACATTCTCTTCGAAATTACACTTGAAATCCTTATGAAATACAGTACTTTTTCTGTATGATTTTTATCATGCCTACAGATTTGATTATTATAATAGCAGGTGATATTCACAACTTATGGCTATTAAGTTTAAGTTACTATTCAGCTACTAGCCATGTTCTATGTATACGAAATGTGTTAAGCATTTCAACTTTACCTTCCTTGTTATGGAGCTCAAGAGTGTTTAAGAGGTGGTAGATTTTGAAAAAAATTAATTCATTTTGTGAAAATAAAACAGATTTTTTGTTTTGTTACGGACCATCTTTTTTCGGCTCACTGCAGTCCTGTTTTTCAAACATCCACTACTTTCTTCTTCAACTTTTATCATGTTTCATAAACTTCCTCAACTTACTGTTTCTATGCACCTTGTACATAACATCTGCGTTCCCTTATGTAAGTCCATACTAAATTGTACCATTCCTCCTTCCTCTCTTTGGAACGTCTTTATTGCGTTAGGGAGTCTTAAACTAACTTATAATCTAATCTTTTGACAGCGAACGACCAAGAACTGGAATAACTTACACGACTTTAGAGTGACTCAAGTAGCGCTGTGGATTTAGATGGGCGTTTAGACACAGCAATTGAAGGGCGAGTTCAAAAACTGAACTGGTGGGTTTTCGTTCATATCCTGGCTAAGCCAAAATAGCTTAAAAAATCCTGGATTTTTTAGCTGCTCAACGCTGAATTCTGCTGATTGGATTAATAGTAAAACGCGTCACTTCATTTTAGATAACTTGCATCGCTCATAATTTATTCTGAATGTATTAGTTAATGGGGTGTTTGCGGAGGAGATGCGCTCGTTAAAGAGGCCAAGTGCAGACACGGAGCAGATCTGAGGGCGGTGCGGCATTATAAGAGGGAAATATCCCTTCTGAGATTCCTTTCCTCAGTGCGCACCGAAGTTCAAGTAAGAATATGATGCCGAAGAATAAGAATATGATGCCGAAGAATAAGAATATGATGTCGAAGAATAAGAATATGATGTCGAAGAATAAGAATATGATGTCGAAGAATAAGAATATGATGTCGAAGAATAAGAATATGATGTCGAAGAATAAGAATATGATGTCGAAGAATAAGAATATGATGTCGAAGAATAAGAATATGATGTCGAAGAATAAGAATATGATGTCGAAGAATAAGAATATGATGTCGAAGAATAAGAATATGATGTCAAAGAATATATGAATATATAAAATATGATGTTGAATAATATATGAATTTGTAAGCATATGATGCCGAAGAATAAAAATATGATGCTGAAGAATATATTAATATATAAAAACATGATACCGAAGAACATTAGAACATGCTAGATCTTTAGATAGTTAAGGTTAAAAAGTTCAACGGTTTTCACATATGTTGGTTTCTAAACTCTTTCTCAAGTGCTTTCTTATTTTATCGATCAGATGCTTCCACATGCTGCATCGTTGGAGTTATTCTCCCACAATATATATGGAGCAACTCTTGAAGAAAGGTTTTAAGGAAACAAACGTTTACTCACGGAGAAATGAAATACTTTCAAAACTCTGTATCTGTTTTTACGATAATTTCACAGGAGCGAGTTGAAATGAAGCAACCTTCATCACGCTGCAGCGCAGGGCGACCTACGAACTGAACGAATTTGTCAAATAAGCTCATCGAATTCCGCAGGTCTCAGGGCTGGTCTGCCCTCACCGGCACTGTTTGCTGCTCAAGTTTTCTTTTCTGTTTTCTTCGCGACAAGGGAATTTCCCCGACCGTCGTCATCTCGGAAAAATTACGGTGACGTCACGGATATTCACTCATGCGATTGGTGTAGAGGCTTCGTCGTCATGAACTGCAGTGACGCTATTGGTTGAGGCTTCCAGGGTTGACTGTGTGGGGCCCTCATTGGTGTGGTGACTGAGGTTTGTTTATTATATTGCTCTCTTGTTTTTTTAATAATGGGGAATTTTATACCTCTGGTATGATGGGCAGAAATTTTGAGTCGTATGATCGTTTGATGTGTCATAATATTTAAAGAACAATGTATTGGGTAACTGTAAAAAGTTCGCTGATTTTTTGCTCACTTCCGCAGTCGTTCCTGGTGCTCCCGCATTGTACCAGTGGTCTAGTGACCATTGGTTCTAATTCTACTGTCATTTTCGTCACCAATTACGTATTAAGTGATAATTTCAATAGGCTTTTAGTCATTTGTTCAAAAAATATTCAAATAAATACGATTAAATTCAAAAGTAGGTACTTTCTAATGCATTATCGAAATTCATATCGCATAGAGAGATCAATCGTACCGCGCTTTAGACTAAAAAAATTGCTTCACAATTTAGGGAACAAACTTTGGCTAATTCTTGGCATCAGAATAAAATTTACTCATATTCAGATTCCATTTGTTGTAGCGTTTTGATTTATTTTGCAAAGTTCGATAACGTGTTAAAAATCGAGAGACGTCCGTAACTTGGAATGTTGCTTCCCGTCATTATACAGGCCTCGAATCTTCATGGACGATGCTGCAAAATGTGCGCATTATGGAAAAAATCGTTCATTTTATGCTCAATTGGACTTCACATCTTCAAGGGCCTGTGAATTCATGCCTCTAAAAAGTTGCTACGTTTTGTGATCCAGAAGAGACGCTGGAAGTGATGCTGAATTCTGTTCAAATGCATCCATTTTTGTGTGATGAACTGCAGGGAACAGCGAAGCCGCAGCAGCTAACGGACCGAGCTGCATAGCGCATTACTGCAGAGCTGCCATTTGCGCAGGCGCGCCTGTGAGGAGGCTGCCCATTCACGGCCGAGGCAAATTGCGAAAAATTCAAGGGTTTTTGAGCTGAATTCTGGTGATCGGATCCTAATCTCCGCACTTCATTTCGGATTGCTTACATTTCATAAATTCCTACAACCAACAGCATGTTCCCACGAAGGTCAAAATTTTAAGGTGACTATATCGCTTTATAGAGGGAGATTAACCATTCCTAAACTTCAGATGAAACTGAAAATGGAGAATGAAGCCTTGGAGTCCGCCTCCAGGACTAGGTATAAAAGCGCTCTCATTGTTCCCTGTCACTTCCTCCTCCGCGCCAGAATTTCTCGGACTGACTGCCATATTCGCGGGTAACTGAACAGCGCAAGTGCAGCATTATGTGCTTTGGTCCATCAGCCTCCTTTGCTTATTGATAGCGTCTTTACGTCCTTGCTAAGACCGAGACATGTGACCGTGAAGTGCTCTTAAAAAAAGAAAAAAAGAAAAGAAAACAGTTCATTTCTAATAAAGTTGCTACATGAAATGTGCGACATTGGTATTTAAAATATTTCAACATTAAGATCCTTGGTTGATAGCCACACATGGGTATTGTAATACCCATGCCAATTGTCGAAACAAAAAATGATAGAGAGAAAGGCACGAAAAAAGGTATTCCTTTCACTGCGTTAATTTGGTTTTGAAAATTAACTGGTTTTTACTTATGTTGTTTTCTCAAGCTCTTTCTCATCTTATTGATCAGATTGTTCGTGGTTGGTTTTCACACGTTGTTGACTTTCCAGTTTATGCACTCGCAATATTTATAGAGCAACTCTTGGATCGTGGTTGTAGTGAAAAAAAAAACTTGCTCATGGAGAAATCGAATACTTCCACACCTCTGTCTGCGCTCTTCACGAAAATATCGTGAAAATTCAACCATCGTTATCATAATCCATGTTGTATTATGTCTGTCATCGTCGTCCTGGCAGATGGACAGCATGATACATGAAGATCACATGCGCTTTTATTCATTTTGGTTGCTCTGGCACTTTGAGCATTTAGCCAATCTTAAATTGCAAATTGAGTTTTGGTGTACAAGAACACAATTAAGTATTTGCGTGAAACTTCTCATCTCATAATTATTTAACGGTCACAAGTTAGCTCTTGTTTTAGGAATTAGTAACGATAATAATAATTATCTGTCATGTGTTAGGAAGTAGTAACAATAATAATAATTATCTCTCATGTGTTAGGAAGTAGTAACAATAATAATAATTCACTGTCAGGTGTTAGGAAGTAGTAACAATAATAGTAATAATTCTCTGACAGCTGCAAAGCATCGGGTCAGTGCTTGAAAGATTTAGAAAATTGACCTCTTCTGTGCTGGCTTCCATCTCGTTTGATGGGGCGTAGCGGAGTGACGACGTCTGGAGCATCAGATCTTCTCAACACAATAACTTCCTGCAGTGCATATTCGGAACTTTATGCGCGGAGGTACCGAGCATTAGCTCATCTATTATGAACAATGGAGGTAGGAAATTTTGATCAATGAACTGTTTGTGAGGAGGTAATTGATGTTGTTGGTAATATCGGGGAATGGTAGAAAATAATAAAGTGGGGAGGTAGTTTTAGAGCTGAGGATACGCCCAATGCCAACTCGGGGTGGCCCCTGTTGCTGATGTCAAAGATGAAGATCAGCTTCACAAAGAGCGAGGCTGGTCCGAAACTGCTGTTCTCAATTCGCGAGAGATACCGCGCTGTGCTGCGCGTCACAGTCTTACTCTTGCTCTCCTGTTCGTGAAGATTTGAGGCGATCTTTGGATGTCAGAAATTCATGGAGATTTGAAGAAGTGAATTTCATATATCAGAAATTCATGAAGATTTAAAGAAGTGAATTTCATATATCAGAAATTCATGAAGATTTAAAGAAGTGAATTTCATATACCAGAAATTCATGGAGATTTGAAGAAGTGAACCGAGCTCACATACTCAAGAGTATCAAGATGCGTTTCTACGCGTAGGATTTTTGCTTTGTGCTTCCACTTGTTACCATCCGACCCTTATAATTTCACGGAGACTGTTGCAGACAGATGAAGGCAGAGTTCATCAATAGGAATCATCTGCTTTTTTATGATATAGAGGAGTGATATTTTCACGGTTAAATCAAGGGCTAATTATTTGTTATATATCTTCTTCTTTAGGATACACAAGAATGTCAACTAAAATCGAGCTGACTTCCGCATTATGCTTCAGCGTACGGACCCTCGTGGACACTCGCAGTCTCAGCGCTTACCTCATGCCTGGACTAGAGTGCCTATAGATACATCACGCTCTCTGTGACTGAGGGCTCTATATTTTCTTGAGCTCAAAGTGCTTTCTCTCTGTGACTGAGAGCTCCATATTTTCTTGAGCTCGACCTACTGTGTGAATTTCGGTCTTTTTATTATCGCAATTACTTTCTCAATACAGCCTAGTAGTAAGTATTTAGAAAATATGCTGTAGAATGAGCTGTTTCGAAACATGTACGAATAGAACTAGCTGACCAAAACAAGCAGCCACAAGACTGGCAAGTTTGAAAGCAGCAGATGTAGACTTGCTCTTGAAGAATTTTCAAATAGAGCGTAAACTGATGCAAAACACATAAATGCATCGTTCTCACACACCCCAAAGACCGATGATGCAGCATAAAAAATACAGCATAAACGAATGCGCAACAAACTGATGGAACACAAGCCGAAACTGTAGGCACAGAGGCACTTCAAACAGATGCAGCACAAACAAATGTACCATTAACCGATGCACTGCTATAGTGCAGATAATCCTCAACAGATGCACCGAAAACAGACGCAGCATTAACATGTGCTTCACTATCAAATGCACTGCTAGCAGATTGTCACAAAGAGATGTATCTCAACTGATGCAGGATAAGCAGATGCAGCATAAGCAGCTACGTCGCTAACAGAAGCCCTGCTGGGAGATGTATCACAAACAGACGCTCCACAACTGCTGCAGGTGCCCCACAACTGCTGCAGGTGCCCCACAACAGACGCCCCGCAACTGCAGCTGCAGAAACAACTGCATCACTAACAGATGCACAACTAGCAGATGTATCACAAACAACAGACGCCCCACAACTGCGTCAGGAGACAGAGGCCCTTTGCGCAGTGCCACCTAGTCAGCCACCGCCAGTTCCGCGTGCCCTTGGCGCTGACCTTCAATCGCTGCCGCGGCCGCTGTGTCAAAAAAGAAATGGGTGAAAAAATTGAAGTGCACACCTCCCAAAACTGCACCCCTCATCCCTGCCACTGCACCCCTCATCCCTACCACTGCACACCTGTGCTCTGGTGGCTCACAATGTGGCCGTAGATGCACCCTTACGTTAGACCAGGGCTTCTCAACCTTGCTGTTGTCTTGTACCTCTTCTTAGCTTAATGGTGTATCTTCTTGTACCCCCAGCACAGTTAAAGTATTAAGAAACCATAAAAATCACTTAATTATTGATAATTATAGATACTCATATGGTTGTATGCAAATATGTATTGTACATTTTAACATATGAAGTATGTTAAATGTACCCCTAGGGGTTCATGTACCCCCGGATGAGAAGCCTTGCGTTAGAGGGTGAAGTATTAGCCAAATTAATTCTTTGTTGAGTTCCGTTCATACGAAGAAGAAGTTCTTTTCAATAGCATTCGGAAAAAACTTTAGAATCATCTAATTAACGTGTCAAACCTAATATTTTGCACTGAAGTATCGTTCAAGCCTTATTGAATATTGTAGGTTTGTTGACACAAGGGATCTTGTATGGGGACGCACGTTGTGCTTAGATTCCCTGTTCCCTAAACTTCATACCAAATGGTGCCTCCCTCCTTACTCTCTTTGGAACACCTTTGTTGTGGTTAGTGGATTTGAACTGTCTAATCCAATCCTTTCTTCGGATCACCTTAGTTGTGCTTAGGGAGGTTCAAACTAACTTAGCTAAATCTAATCTAATTTAATCGAATCTAATACTCTCTTTGGAACACCGTAATTGTGTTTAATGAGCCTCATACGCACTTTAAGCTAACCTTTTAATTTTAATCTGAGACGCTATAGTCCGGTCGCTGTGGGAGCCCGCATCACGACAGCTCAGCGATCCAGGCTTCGTTTGCTCAGCTGCAGCTCGAACGATCCAGCTCAGGCCAGCTGAACCTCGGTTTTATTCGGTTCAGCTTCACAGCTCTTTATATTCCAGCTTATGTTGGTCACCTCCAGGCTTACTGTTTTCACTGTATTCCTACCTTAACTTATAAGGATGAAAGTTATCCACTGTTGTTAATAAATTGAATCGAGCATCGTACAAGCACAAGATTACATCGTATAACTTGAGGGTCCACAGCTGACAGCTATTTACAGTTCAGCTTGTGTTACTGCAGCTGACAGCTATTTACAGTCCAGCTTGTGTTACTGCAGCTGACAGCTATTTACAGTCCAGCTTGTGTTACTGTAGCTGACAGCTATTTACAGTCCAGCTTGTGTTACTGCAGCTGACAGCTATTTACAGTCCAGCTTGTGTTACTGCAGCTGACAGCTATTTACAGTCCAGCTTGTGTTACTGCAGCTGACAGCTATTTACAGTCCAGCTTGTGTTACTGCAGCTGACAGCTATTTACAGTCCAGCTTGTGTTACTGCAGCTGACTGCTATTTACAGTCCAGCTTGTGTTACTTCAGCTGACTCATTATCTCTCACAAAGTCTTAGATGAAGTTTCAAGCGAATTAAGATATATCATTTTCAGGACTATGATGCTAAAAACTAAGTATGAGTGTGCTATGAACACAGGTTGTCAAGGCTGTGTGTGTATGTGCATACTCGTAAGTACGACACTTTAATTGATGGAATTCGCTCCACTAGAGAAAAAAAAAAAACATCCGCATCTTTGGGATGCTTTATTTCTAATCAAGCCTGATACAAATGATCCTAAGCATTGGTTTTTCAAATGTCTTATAACTAACACTATATATAGGACACCATGACGGTTCCCCCGTAAAGCCGGTACCCATTTCCGACACCGGGGTCGAGTGGGGTATTGTGCTTGAGCTTTCCCTTATATCCAACGGGGAAAATCGCAGCGCCAGCGCCGGGATACGAACCCGCGACTCCAACATTTTACTATTTGAGATGTAGTAATACTTACAAATTAAAATATTGAGTTCTAACACGGAGGAGAATATTAGACATGGAATTGAGGCCTTTTGAACAGAGAGGCACTGGTTGGAAGTGCTGAGTCTTTTCGATTTGGCGTACTGCAGTGTGTCTGTGGTATGCCGCCCTCCCTGCACCGCCTGCCGTGAGCGCTTGAACAGCGCAGGCTTTTATCACCCTTTACTTCACCGAGCGGAGACGCAGTTGCAAGTGGTGGGGGAACATGAGAGGTGCGCTTATTATCAAGGGTGGTCACGCCAGGCAAGTTTTGTCTCTCGCGTTATGTGACCTCTAGAAGTAATCTTATTTGATGTGTCATTTTGGTTTACAATTATTTGCTGATTTGTTACATGCATTAAAGCCCCGAACTTGCTCAAACGAAGAAATTTGTTTTAAATTCGTTGCTGCGATTCATCCAAAAGTTCAAGAATCGAGAGAAGACCGCCATGACAGAAGACGGGTTCCATTCCTGAACTTTTCTAGTATCAATCCTTATTTGCCTACTCTGAGAGTTGAGTATTTTTTTGCGATGTCATATCAATAATCGTGTGGAACAAGCAACGGAAGGCTGTTTTGGGTTTAACTTTGGGATAATATCTTCATAAATAATGAAGGCATCTACGGATGCTTTATTTCCAATCAAGCCTGATACATATCACCCTGTATATTGGATTTTCAAAGGCCTTATATCTAACGCCAGGACGCCATGACGCTTTCCCCCGGTCAAGACCGGTACCCATTTCAGACACCTGGGTAGAGTGGGGTATTGTGCTTGGAATTTTTCTCCTATACCCAACAGAGAAAATCGCCACCAGCGCCGGGACTCGATCCCGGGTCTGCCGCACGGCGGCAGATCCCCTAGCCACACGGCTATGGTGAGCCGTGATTTCATAGTACAGAATAAATCCATTTCTCTCCTTGGGGAGAGAGTTGTACAATAGGCTCGACCTCCAGTGGTAGTTGCGTCGGTGGTGAAGATCTGTGCCTTCCAATTTTGAATGTTGCGTTTCAGTGATGGGCTTTCTGCCTCTCGCAACACTCAATCTCATAAGCTCTACATGGCTGCCAAGCTTTATTCTGAATTAGATATCCCCATTTTTCCGAAGTCCATTTCTCACCCCCTGGCTCTGACTTTGTCGGGCTTTGACATACTGTAAATGAAGAACTATAAGTCGACATACAGCTCTTCATCGCTTTTTTGAGTTATTTGTAAAACACAGCATTTATAAAACCTGAAAACATAATACCTTCACTCTGATTTAAGGCAATGAGAGACACAACTTCCCTGTAAAAATCAGTTGGAATTCAAAACGGTTCGATTGAAGTTTCTTGTAAGCCTCGCATGTCACAGCGGACTTGAAAACGGAAGCATTCGGACGACATGGCGGCTTGCTTCACGATGCTTTCATTCCTGGACTGTGCTGCAGGCCACAAATCTCACGAGAAGACATAAATAAAACTGATTCATGTTTTCATTTCAAACTTATTCATGTCATGTAAATAGCATTTCTTTCAACTCCGTAGGACGACTCATGATGCTCCAAAATTAAGTTCTTATCAACTTCAAAATGAACTGAAATTTATCAAGCTCATTTTCAATTATCAACGTGCGCTTCACTTTCATATACAGAATTCTTTAGAAAAGGAAAAGCAAGAAAAACTGTTTATTTCTAAAAAGTTTTACATGAGATTTATAACACATTGGATTTAAAAAAATTCTTAACATAGAGGTCCTTAATTGAGAGAGTTCTTTTCCACGTCTTTTCCACGAGGCGTACTCTAGCGGTGTCGGGGACTAATTATGTTATTGAAACAGTCAAAATATCATCCCTTGGATGTTTTAAACACAAAGAGATGGCTGACAACTTTTAAATAATGTATATAATACCAGAGAATCCTTCGAAATTTTTTAATTATTAGTTTTTCAGAGAAATAAGGGCATTTCTAAAGAAAATAAGGTCATTTCTGAAAGAAATAAGGGCATTTCTAAAGAAAATAAGGTCACTTCTGAAAGAAATAAGGTCATTTATAAAGAAAATGAGGTAATTTCTGAAAGAAATAAGGTCATATCTAAAAGAAATAAGGTCATTTCTAAAATAAATAAGGTCATTTCTAAAAGAAATAAGGTCATTTCTAAAAAAATAAGGTCATTTCTAAAAGAAATAACATCATTTCTAAATGATATAAGGTCATTTCTAAAAGAAATAAGGTCATTTCTAAAAGAAGTAAGGTCATTTCTACAAGAAATAACATCATTTATAAATGAAATAAGGTCATTTCTAAATGAAATAAGGTCATTTCTAAAAGGAATAAGGTCATTTCTAAAAGAAATAACATCAGTTCTAAATGAAATAAGGTCATTTCTAAAAGAAATAAGGTCATTTCTAAAAGAAATAAGGTCATTTCTAAAAGAAATAAGGTCATTTCTAAAAGAAATAAGGTCATTTCTAAAAGACGTAACATCATTTCTAAAGGAAATAAGGTCATTTCTAAGAGTCGTGGCGAGGTATACTGCGACGCAACACTTGGCTGCCCTCCAAGTTCGACCTCCATACAAAGCAGAGATCCTCCTCACTCCGGTGTTGGTCTTCGGTTTCCTGCCCGTCTTTTTTCTTCAGGAATTCCCCGTGCGTTTGAATCCATGACTAAGCTCGATATAAGTGCGCTGTAATATCGATTCGCCAGAACGATACCGACTCTATTTTTCACCTTAATCTCGTAGCTATCTGTGGTAGCTCTGTGACGTTTTTTTGACTTGAGGCTTTGCGCTGGCTTTGAGTTGTTCCGTGCGGCTTAGGAAATTTATCTCTGTCTTGCTAAGGCACGTTTGAAGAGAGGAAATGCGTCTTATGGTGCAAGATTACAATTTCACCGCATCTGCTCCTCAGGACGGGTCAATATGTATCATCTTTCAACCTGTTTTGGATAGAAAAATACGAAAGCTACTCAGTGCATCGTTGCTTTCTCTGAAAAAATCCGCTCGCTACAAATTTTTTTCTCTAATTGTGCTATTTTCTTCATTAGTAATATATTAGTTGCTTGCTACTTGTGTAATGAGACACGAAGCGGTGAGTTTCCTGGGTTGTTTAAGTTGCAATCTCGTGTACTGCCTGCCAACAAATTCAGGCGTTATACCTCAACGATGCGTAAGTTAAACATCATGTATAGTGACATTGACTTAATCAAGACGAACTGGCGTTCTTGCGAAGTTTGCCCGTGATAACTTCAGAAGCGTAATGGTCACAAGAAAACCAGTCTATTCCGTGTGGCCGTCTCCGGGCGTGGTGGAAGACCTTTGAACAGAAGGAAGACCTTTGATCTCAAAGGTCTTCCTTCTGTGTACTGACTCCTGAACTGATTCAGTCTTCTAAGAATTAGCAAGAGGCTGCCACTGAATTAACTAGTTGGATTACCTGAAAAAATAATATGATCGTAGAAATTTTTCACTTTGTGATGTTTCTGAACTGGTGTGAACAAAGGAAAATATTTCGAGCAGTGGTTGTTGAATGATTGTACTAGATTGCAAAACAAATTTTGTGCTAAAACAACGGCTTTTCCGTACCTTTTTTGCATTGAATATGTTTTTTTCTTCACTCCTCGGCCGAACAGTTGAAGAATGTATAACGATAACGATGCGAAACTGATCCTTCTGTTTCTGTTTCATTTTAAAGATAGGAAATTTTTGGGGTGAAGATTGTTCATTAGAGGCTTAGTGCTCCCGAAGTGATGTGTTATGGTTCTGTTGCGTGAGGAGCGAAGGCATGATGGCTGATTTGTCCTCTCAGGGTACTTGTATCTTCGCTTTCACTGGTCCTTATTAGACATCCCGAGCGGCTTAATTAAGGCTTGACGTCTATTACACAAATGATTCAATGTCTTAGAATCTTCATTACTTCACAATTTCGTGTCTCCTTCGAAAAACTCCTCGTTGCTTGCCACGCGATGTCCCCACCGTGTTTTCCACTGCCCAAATATTCTGTGGAGCTCGTAACTTGCCAGCTCGAAAATGTGAGTGTCATTTAATTTTGAAATTCCTCTGCATTTTGGAGACGAAGTCCTTTAAAGGAAATTTTAACTTTGGGAAACAGGAATGAGTCATCCGGGGCCTAATTTGGCGGGTAACGGGGCGGTGGACTGCCATTTCGTTTTTGGCCAAAATTTCCTGAAAGAGCTGAGACGAGCGCCAGCGAGCAGATAGTTGCTCGAAATCCAGCTTTTGTACTTGTACAGTTCAGGTCTGTTCTGGCGCGCATTTTACAGTGAATGACTTAATAATATTTGCGTGGTTTTTGACAGTCTGTTGACCGTCTGATCTGGTTGCGCGAATTCCTGGTGGATGATCTCACGGCAATATTTCATCTTCCCTGTTTTGGTAATTTGCCGAGTGGTGATAGCAATTGTTCACTTAGACGGCTCAAGCTCAAATCTGTCATATTGTGCAAGCCGTGCCTTGATGCCAAAAACTGCCGCTTGGTGCTGCTTTTTTATTGAAACACGATTAACGCAACGGTACGTGGGCATTTTTAAAAGGTCGGCTTTTTTCTTAACAGAGCTCATAGACAGTATCCCTTTTTGTTGACTATGGTCTAGGCTAAGATATTTAACTCTCGCTCTCTTCTCACTCAGGATGCATCGACAAGTTTGCGCTTATAAATATATGTTTTTTTACATATATTACCTTGGCAATTCTTCCTTTTAAAAACGTTGAAAGAAACCTGCCTCTTTTGCGTGTTGGTGCTAAGTATTCTAAGCGAGGCATTTGATCTGTCTTCCTCCATGATGTTTCTTATTGAAAATATTTCAAATATTGATACAATTATCGATCAAATAAGCGGAAACGTCAGTAGCATCTTTAGCGCGATTTGACGTTATCGATTTCCAATCATATTTTTCCATTTTTAAATTTATAATTTCCTGGCTTTTGTTTAAATTTTTTAATTAATGTCTTTAATAATCCAACGTAATTGTGTTACAGATTATGGCGTGAAATAAGCGGAAACGTCAGTAGAATTTTTAGCACGATTTAAACGTTACCGATTTCCTGTGATATTATTTCAATTTTTACTTCAAGCTTTCCTAACTTTTGTTTTAATTTTTTAACTAATGTCTTTAACAATCGCACGTGTTGCAGGTTACGGCGTAGAGACCGGCTCGACAGCCCCAGGCCTGGGCGCCGAAGAAGACGATGGGGACGGAGACAGAGGCCCTCCGGCTCGCTACGTGCTTGTTCTCATGAGCTTCTTGGGCTTCGTTAACATATACATGATGTACCTGAACCTCAGCATCTCCATGCCTCTGATGCTCAACCATACCGCAATACACCTCAAGCACCTCAACAGAAGCTCCTTGGAAGACCAGCCCGGAGTGTTTTTTGACACCGCTCTGCTTGATGATAACTCTATGCCCGTCAACGGTGTGCAGTCTATCAAAATATGGGACGGGTCTGAGATTCTTCGTAACGGTGTTGTCAAATTACCGACTGAAGAGTCAAGAAGGGTTGATGATAAACACACACAAGATAATGATTACATGACTATAATAGACGACGATGAAGGTATTGAGAGTCATTCAGTTCCTTTTGTGCATATACCGAATGATGAGCTGGGAAAGCTTGCGAACTCTTCTCAAACTCAGCTTGATCAAAACGCTCAACCGCCAGTTGGTTTGCCTCATCCCCACAAACATCACCACCACCACCATCATCATCATCATAATCAGAGCGATGAGCATCACAATTCTACGGAGGCGAAAGTCAACACAAGCGATACAAGTTTCCCAACCATCGGCCCCCACAACCGTCCCACTGTCGTCATCAATAACGGCGAAGATGACAGTTTTCTGGAACTAGAAACTACATCATCCCAAAGTTCGCCTGATAAAAGCAGTCGACGGAAAAGATCAGATCCAGAGTCATCAACTTCTACTGCATCTGCTACTGCAGATTCTACAACTATCAATTCTGATGTTACTACTTCAAGTCCGCAGGATTTTCCAACAGTGGATACGAGCACAGAAACTGCCAAAATAGTGAATTCAAGTGCTCAAGAATCTGACTCAACTACGACGAGCAGCCTAAGTGATAGTGCAGGTGATTCTACACAATCTGAAACTACTACTGCGGAATCCACAGCACAGTCGACTAGGAAGAGTTTTTCAGAAGACTTTTCTAAACCAAGTACCGAAAGCACTGTCACGTTGTCATCTACGACTAATCCGTCACCCCTAGAAAATTTATTAACTTCGTCTACAGTAACGGGTGCAACTGACTCGGTTACTATACGTTCAAGTACTGGTACCCTGTCGCCTTTTCTACCAGAGACGGACCGATCACTTTCTACCGAAACTGTCCCATTTCCAGAACCAGATTCAGTTTCGACTGATCTTGACACCACGACAGTTGCAGACGGTATATCTGAGAGAAGTACCTCTGTGGTAGCAGCATTAAAGAAAGTTACAGCCCCCAACGCTGAAGCCGATGAAATATCGACAGCAACATCTGTTAACTTTAATAATTTGTCCGATGATGGAAAATTAAGAACAAAGATGAATCTAGCGAATAATAGTGGGCTTCAAATAGGTGGAGGCATTTCTGCATCTTCTACTTCTGCACCTTCCGTTGCAGTAGAGGTCACTTCAGAGCCAGTAACAGAATCGGAAACTGCTCAAACTGAAATCTCTCCGAGTAGTTCATTTAATCTAAATTTTGAAAAATCACCGAAATCTATTCCTTTTGACGACTTACACAATTCTACGAAACGTAACGAAGAACCTTTTACTGGTGCGTCGAATTTTACGTCTGAAAATGCCGATGTTCTAAGCGCAACTCTTCCCACTCTTACCATGGTTACTAAGAAGTTTCATGTTATTCCCAAGGTTCCGCACGTTGGTCTCTTCTCTATCCACACTTACAATGAGAGTGACGACGACATCATCCACACAGGGAACGTCACTATCGGCATTGACCACGACCTCTTCAGCTTCATCTCGAACGCGACGAACAAAACTTATCTGGGACCCGATAACTCTCACCTTGAAAGCTTTTGGTCATCTGTCCAAAAAATGCAAGAAATGTTCTCTCTAAATCCTACCTTCTCGAGCACCCCTCGTACGACACTCAGGGATTTCTTCCCTTCAACAACGGCTGCTCCTACCTATCCTTCTGACGTCAAAGTCAACATATCTGAAAGTTTGAAGCAATTGTATATCGAAAAAATTTTCTCAGAGCGCTTGAATCATCGCTACAGAAGAAGACGGCCCATTTTCACCAATTCCACCAACATGACCCTGTATGACTCCGGTGCAAGAGTGCTGATGATAAACATGACCAATAATTTATCAGTTTCCGACGACGTTTCGAATGGAACTTTCATCAAGTATACAAGTGATGAATATATTTTTGCGAATAATAGTGCCGTACTGAAAGTCTTAGCGTTTGGAGAGATTGAGATCAATGACTTGAAAGGAAACATCACAATTCACGACAGTATACGAAATTTGACTGTTAATGATATCTCTGGAAATTTGACTGTAAAGGACGTTCGAGGGAATCTCACATTAAACACCATAACAGGTAACGTCACGATAATTGACTCCTGGGGTAATTTAACCGCTAACGATGTTATAGGAGATCTGACAATTGACGACATTTTCGGTTCTGTCATTGTAAACCGCGTTTTGGGCAACCTCAGCATCGACGAAGCTGGTGGTAGCACCACAATAACGAACGTCACAGGTCATGTCATTATTGACGAGGTCTCGGGACTGATGTCACTCGTGAACGTCAGCGGAGACGTGTTCGTCATTGGCGTAAGCGGCCGTCTGCACGTCCAAAACGTCACCGGTAACTTGACGGTGGTGGGAGTTCGCCACCGGGGGGATTTGATAGTGGACAACGTCAAGGGGGATTTGACGATCAACGACGTGATAGGCAACGTGCAAGTGGGGCACGTGAGTGGCACCCTGCGCCAGCTGAACACCATCAGGAGGGGGAAGCAGTGGCAGCGGCGGTACGGCGACCATCGCTACGAAGTGCGCCACTTCTACGAGGAGGAGGAAGAGGATGATGAAGAGGGCGAGGAAGAGGAGGAAGAAGATGAAAATAAGGACGAGGAAGAGGAAGAAGAAGAATACGAATACGACTACGCTGAAGGTGAAGAAGAAGACGAGGACAGTGAGGAGGAGGAAGAAAGTAACGAAGCTCAAGAAAATCTACAAAAGTATCTGTACAAGAACAACTGCACCACGAGATTCAATGCTACTCCCGAAGACATCGACATCCTGTGTTACGTCAACGGAAGCCTTACCTCGAGAATGCTATCTGATATTGACTTCGGGTCGAGTTCCAGCTCGAGCAGCAGCAGCTCTAGCTCGAGTGAAGAGGGTGACGGCACCGATGATGAATCGTTAGAAGATGACTCTGGAGCACTGGAGGAAGACTCTGCCATGGAGAACGACGGAGATGACGGAGATGAAGACTATTTCAGCGAGGAGGGTCTTTTATCGAGTGAACGTCTCCGCAACCTTGGCAACAAAACAAGTGGAGGACCCACCAACAACAGCTCGAGGCACAACGTCGACAACGAGGCGTACGACTACGGCCAGTCGGAGGAGTACAGCTCAGAAGTGGGTCTTATTTTGCTTTGTAAGAGATACAGGCATTAAAACAATCACTGCGTTGGGTTAAATTGAATTTCAGTATTCAATTCAATATTAAATTCAAAAGTTGTAAGCAATTTTATAAATACCAACCACTGACTGGGTCAATTAAATACAATCAATTTTTAAAGATTGGTACAAATTTTTCGAACGACCCATCAACGGATCGTTGCGCTTATACGTTAAGGGTTCTTGTTCGTCTTAAAACATATTGAGTTGAGATTATCCAGGAACACTGTGGGTGTGTGTAGAGTGTATGTGCATAGTTCTCCCTTTCTGAAGAGTACTAGTCCAGCTAATAATTGGGTTTTACTTCATAGTGTGGTAAATGACTCTCAAGGCCCTAAATATATGCATATATAAATAAATATATATTAGGCCTCGTAGGCCTCATATATATATATATATATATACTTTCACTTCCAGTGTATTTGTTCGAGGCTATTATCTACCGGATCCTCGACACATAGGGACATTTGTGGAACAGTTAGCACTTACGAGCTTCTTTCAAGGGTACAAGCTAAAAATACTCTTCCTATTCAGCGTCTTATCTAGGTTCAAGATGTCCGAGATGAGCCATTTTATTTCCCATGGTCTCATTTTACACCTACGCAGTACATTATTTGGCCGCATGTAACTGTAATATTTAGTTGAAAAACAGTGTCTGATAAACCTTCCGTACCTATACTTAACAAATCACTCGAGCTCGTATGTTAAATAGGTTGTTCGTTAGCTATACCAAAGTTAGTGAATTCAGTCACTGTGCGTTACTCAGTCGAGCTGGTATGTTGGGTAAGTTGTTCATTAACTATACCCATTAACTGTGCGTTACTCAGTACAACACAAGTGGAGTTGATGCAATTTTCCCTCATTGAGTTCACGTGCTTTTCAGGAGTACGGACCAGTAAACGTAGACGTGTCGAGCGGGCCGGCAGTGCACGGAGAGATCAGACTTCAGGACGAATTCCCATCGACTGTGTGTTACCATCCTCGTATGGTGGAGCGCCTCTCCCACCCTCTGGTGAGTGTTGGGGCCACACCCCGCATGGTGGGGTGCCTCTCCCACCCCCTGGTGAGTGTCGGGGCCACACCCCGCATGGTGGAGTGCCTCTCCCATCCCCTGGTGAGTGTTGGGGCCACACGCCGCATGGTGGAGCGCCTCTCCCACCCCCTGGTGAGTGTTGGGGCCACACCCCGCATGGTGGAGTGCCTCTCCCATTCCCTGGTGAGTGTTGGGGCCACACGCCGCATGGTGGAGCGCCTCTCCCACCCCCTGGTGAGTGTTGGGGCCACTCCCCGCATGGTGGAGCGCCTCTCCCACCCCATGGTGAGTGTTGGGGCCACTCCCCGCATGGTGGAGCGTCTTCATGAAAGTATTCAGCTACTTTTATCAGTGTGTTGAGGCTCGTTCATAGCGAAGGCTCAGTGTGTTTACGAGCTTATGGACTTGTGCATCTTTCTAAGCCTAAAATACAGTTTGTTTGTAGATAGCACTTACTCAGTTAGACGCCGTTTTTTAAGCTGTATATCCTCGGTGCTGATTTATTCATTTATTTAACTTCGTTGCTCGCTCATTTCTTCACTGCTGAATCTTACACAGCTTTGTTTCATTTTCACATCTTGTTTCATCATTTTGATTCATGTAGTCTTGCAATTTCTTTACATTTGTGCGGGCACCGAGGTCAAATGATTAAAAGCGCTCACCATTCGCGTGAATGTTTGTCGGCTTAATACCCAGCAATGCCAGCTTTGTGCTTCCTTCCGTCGGGAAAAGGAAGAACTAAGCCATAATTTTCCCTTCGGCGCAAGCGTATAAATCGTCATTGTGTCGTGCCTTAAGTCATCACACATTAAAAATACTTATTAACAAAATGACGTGTTTCAACTCCATAGTTTGAAATACATGTCGTCAATATTCAACTTCATTGAATAAAAAACTTTCACATTTCGAATTAGCATGTAAAGAACACATGTGCCCACAGGACGGAGATTTCACGTGAAACAAATTGATGTTTCGACTTCGTTGAATGAAAAAGTTTCACATTTTGGATTTAGATGCAAACAACACATGTGCCCTCATGACGGAGAGTTCACGTGGAACAAATTGATGTTTCGACTTCGTTGAATTAAAAACTTTCACATTTTGGATTTAGATGCAAACAACACATGTGCCCGTAGGACGGAGAGTTCACGTGGTCGCCGACGGAGCAGTTCCACCTGACGTCAGCATACTACTGGGGCCTGCTGATGTCGCAGCTGGCGGGGGCGCGTCTGGTGGGGGTGGTGGGGGGCAAGCTGCTCCTGCTGGGGGGTGTCATGCTCTGTGGGGTCCTGACGCTCCTCATCCCCCTGGTGGCCACACTTGGCCCGTACTGGGTCTTCACTCTCAGGCTCTTCATTGGCATCTCGCAGGTGCGTGTGCATCTTCATTCATGAGATGCGCAATGAGTCGCATGTATCAAATTTTTTGGAAATAAGCGGTTTTTCTTTTCTTTCTTTTTAAATAATTTAAACTATTCATTCACCAGAAGCGATACAGGATTAGACTGTTTCTGACTTTCCCTGGTAATTCTACAGAGCATCGTGCGTGGTTCCGTTAAATTTGATTCTCGTTTGTAGTTTACAAGGAACTTTGGCCCAGGCGTTTTAGTCGTTATCGGAGTTGTTTCAGTATCTCAGCTATCTGAGATTCAGTCATTATTTGTGAAATTTTCGCCGGAGTATCATTAAATTCGTTTAATATTAACAAACTTTCCCTTTTTAATCCACTCGCAAATAAACAAACATAAATCGCTTTTCTTTTCTTTTTACGTGAATGTTCTACCTAGTAACAGAAAATCTATCGGACAATCTTAGAAGACAAAGATATCAATGTGAACAGGTTTGTCAATCTATGGCAATACAAATCGTTGGGCTAAATTTTTCAACTGATCTCGCTCCTATAACATCCAAGTATTGCCTTTAACCCGTCTTTGTACTGGGCGACTAAGCTCTCCTCATGCTATATGATCTGCAGAGAGCATACACGGTTAGTTACTTAACACACTCGCTCGTATGTTCAAACTGTACATTTTGGTAGGCAGTCTATTATAACGTAAACTTTTATAGTATAAACTGGAGAAAATAAAATTTTACGATTCCGTGTTCGTGTGTGTAGGGTGTGTGCGCCCCGGCCGTCCATGCGCTGCTCGCACAGTGGGCTCCCCCCAACGAGCGCAACAAGATGGTCGCCTTCACCTACTCAGGTGAGCACGAAGACGAGAGAGAATAAAATAGAATTTCCCCTTCATCCCTCGAGGTGGTTCATCATTCATCCCTCGAGGTGATTCATCATTCATCCCTCGAGGTGATTCATCGTTCATCCCTCGAGGTGGTTCATCATTCATTCCTCGAGGTGATTCATCATTCATCCCTCTAGGTCATTCATCATTCATCCCTCGAGGTGGTTCATCATTCATCCCTCGAGGTGATTCATCATTCATCTCTCGAGGTGGTTCATCATTCATCCCTCGAGGGGATTCATCATTCATCCCTCTAGGTCATTCATCATTCATCCCTCGAGGTGATTCAACATTCATCCCTCTAGGTCATTCATCATTCATCCCTCGAGGTGGTTCATCATTCATCACTCTAGAACACTCCTGGTGTCGCTTTAGAGAAGTTGCCCACGCAGCAGTTGCTCGAGTCTGGCCATAGGAACTTCGTTCTCTCACGAAAAAGTCCGTAGGTTTTGAAGGAGACGTGTATAAACTTCGTTTTGTTGCTAGAGTTACTTGAGATGTGGGTCTCCATCTTGCCCTAGTCAGATTGAAAGAACAAAGTTGTTGTTCTTCTACTTTTATGCCTGTACCACCTGTTGTTCACTACTTTCTGAAACAGAGTATTCCATAGAGTAATATTTCATGACTTCACCGTTTGATTCATTTTATAATATGTTGCTACTTTTTTGAAGCGTTTAATAATGTCAGGGAAAACTTAAATGACGTTGGAAATAAGTGACAGCTAAAATCAAATAAGCTATTGCATTCCTTGCACATCTTGTTTTGCTGCAGCTGCATACATGGCAACGTTTTCTTCAATACTGTATTTTATGAGACGCTCATTGAAAGTAAGTAATTTTGAGAACAAGTATAAATATCGCTGTTAAACTCTATGCATTGATGTATTACTGAGAAACTTTCAAGGAGTCAAAAGTGACATCGCTGGTAACTTTATACTTTATTAAGCAATTTTTTACGAGTTGAAAGTGATCAACCACATGCAAAGGTTCAAAACTGGCGCGTCTGAGCAGGGATTGGCGTAGGCGCAGCGGTGGGCGGACCAATCGCAGCCTGGCTCGTGCGCTCGATCGGCTGGCAGTCGCTCTTTTACCTTCAAGGTGAGTGTGCAAAGCTAAGAAAAAAGAAAAGAAAAACCGTTTATTTCAAATAAAGTTGACAATTTATTCGCACAAATCATTTGTCGCTAATACATTACTTTTAAGTTACGTATTGGCTGAATTGTATAGAAGTAAATTCAATACTCTTGTGTTGCACCCTACACACACATGGTTAACATAGGTTAACATCGGCATCTTTGGGAAGCTCTATTTCCAATCAAGCCTGATAAATATGATCTTAGCATTGGTTTTTCAAATGTCTTATAACTAACCCTATATATAGGACACCATGACGGTTCCCCCGTAAAGCCGGTACCCATTTCCGACACCTGGGTTGAGTGGGGTATTGTGCTTGAGCTTTCCCTTATACCCAACGGGGAAAATCTCCGCGCCAGCGCCGGGATACGAACCCGCGACTCTAACATACGAGCCCGATCCCTTAACCACTGTACCACGGAGAGACACACATGACCTCAAATTCAGCCTTGCTGTGTCCGACACTATTCTGTTTTGTTGTGGATCCTATCTCCAAGGCAGATATTCCGTGTGAGGTATGGGTGAAGTGCTGACCTAAGTTGTCAACCCTTATTTTTCGCGTGACCCTTTTATTAATTCTCCTTCACTGTCACACGAGCATTACTGCTACTATAATACATCACTGCCACTGCTACAAGTCACCACTGCCACAAGGCACCACTTCCACAAGGCACCACTAACACGAGTGTGTGGTGCAGGTTCAGCAGCGGTGCTGTGGTGCGGTGTGTGGTACTGGACGGTGTACGAGTCCCCCGGCCGCCACCCGCGCATCGGGAGCCGGGAGCTGCACCGCATCACCTCCAGCATCGGCCACCAGCACGCCTACCGGAGCCTACCTGTGCCCTGGGGCGCCATAGTCAAGTCAGTGTGTGGGGTCCTCGGAGTGGGAGGCAGTGCCATGACACTGCGCCGGTTTTGTTGATAGAGTTGTGTAGGATGATGAAAATGGGTGTCAGTACCAAAAGAAACTGCGTTATAGTCAAGTCAGTAGAGTAGGATGATGAAAATGGGTGTCAGTACCAAAAAAAACTGCGTCATAGTCAAGTCAGTAGAGTAGGATGATGAAAATGGGTGTCAGTACCAAAAAAAACTGCGCCATAGTCAAGTCAGTGTGTGGGGTCCTCGGAGTGGGAGGCAGTGCCATGACACTGCGCCGGTTTTGTTGATAGAGTTGTGTAGGATGATGAAAATGGGTGTCAGTACCAAAAGAAACTGCGTCATAGTCAAGTCAGTAGAGTAGGATGATGAAAATGGGTGTCAGTACCAAAAAAAACTGCGCCATAGTCAAGTCAGTGTGTGGGGTCCTCGGAGTGGGAGGCAGTGCCATGACACTGCGCCGGTTTTGTTGATAGAGTTGTGTAGGATGATGAAAATGGGTGTCAGTACCAAAAGAAACTGCGTCATAGTCAAGTCAGTAGAGTAGGATGATGAAAATGGGTGTCAGTACCAAAAGAAACTGCGTTATAGTCAAGTCAGTAGAGTAGGATGCTCAAAATGGAAGTCAGTGCCAAGAAACTGCGTCGATTTAGCGGATAGAGTTGTGGAGGATACTAGAAATGAAAGTAAGTCAGAGATATATATATTGTTCGTTTTGTTGTAGCCAGAGTTACTTGAGATATGGTACTTCATCTTGAGATTTCTCCATCGAAAGAAAATCTTTTTCTTCTTCGAAAAAAGATGTTTTTCCTCCTTTGAAAGAAAACATTTTTTCTTCATTGAAAGAAAACATTTTTTCTTCATTGAAAGAAAACATTTTTTCTTTAGTTGTTCTCTTGTATTATCTACTGTTTACTACTTCATTAAAGAAAGTATTCCATAGTGTCGCCGTTAATATATATTATTATCTTCTTTTTACACTCGGTGCGCAATAAAAGCGCATCTGGGGATCCTCTAAATCATTTGTGAAAATCGATTGTGAATCAACGACTCACTCTCCATACAAAACAAGATTTGGGAGCGACAATGGTACAAATAATTCGTTTTTGCCGTAAATGGCGCTTGGTAGCGTATGATTCTAGAAGCTCTTATAATATACAAGAGGTGACTCAAGATACTGTACGTTTAGAAGTGGCACAATATGAAAAGAAGAACCAATGCGAAAGTGAACATTTATTTAATTGTAAACGTTTCGGAATCTCTGATTGATGCTCCTTTTTACATTGGTTCTTCTTTTCATATTACGTACAAGATTTTTCTAAGAAGAAGCTCATGTATATATGATCGGATGTGTGAAGTTTATTAAGCTGTGAATGTTGCAGGAACCGCCACGTGCTGGCTATACTGATAGCGCAGGCCACCACAGCGTGGATGTGGTACACGCTTTACCACCACGTCACTTTCTACGCCTCCACCGCCCTGCACGTCCCGGTAGCGCAGGTACGGTCCTGTCTGCAAGGTACGGTCCTGTCTGTGACAAGTGTGCGTAGGTAGTTACTATGACAATTGTGCGTAGGTAGGCACTGTGACAACTGTGCGTAGGCAGGCACTGTGACAAGTGTGCGTAGGTAGGTACTGTGACAACTGTGCGTAGGTAGGCACTGTGACAAGTGTGCGTAGGTAGGCACTGTGACAAGTGTGCGTAGGTAGGCACTGTGACAATTGTGCGTAGGTAGGCACTGTGACAATTGTGCGTAGGTAGGCACTGTGACAATTGTGCGTAGGCAGGCACTGTGACAACTGTGCGTAGGTAGGCACTGTGACAAGTGTGCGTAGGTAGGCACTGTGACAATTGTGTACTGAAGATAGCCACCATGTCGGCACAGGTCAAAGTAGCAACTAATATCTGCTATTGAAATAGCAGGTATGCATTTGAAACATAATACTTTATATTGACCCCTCGCGCGGACTTCTGTGATCACAACCTTCTTCACAGCTTTAACTAAAGACTGACATGATCATTCGATACACGGAATACATAATATATAGCGTGAATAATGATTCTGTCTGATAATCTTTCTGATCTTGTATGATTCTGACCTTTATACTAAAATTTTTTAAAATCCAACGTGCGATAATATATTTCACGTATCAGTTACTTTCCAGCGGACAGTCCGCTCTCATGTAGAAAAGTACGATATTCCAATACGATTACGCGATTTCAAAGTAGTTTCTTCTGCATTAAAAAGAATAAACATCCGTTTTTGTAAATAAATGGTTTTTCTTTCCTCCGTTCCTTTTTCTGTATACCGTGTCTGATCATTCGCAGGTGCAGATAGCGTGGGCAGCAGCGCTGTTTGCAGGCTTCGTCGTGTGTGTCGTGTACGGCTGTCTGGCCGACTGGTGCATCAAGAGCAGGCGGTTCTCCACCATCACCATACGCAGAGCAGCCAACTCTCTCTGTGAGTTACGAATTGAATGGTATCGATTCATTTCATTTTCAAGCATGCACTCGTCTTGAAAAGTTGTAAGCTGCGGTCACCGTGGTCGAGTGGTTAAGAACGCGCTCTTCACGGGAAGGTGTTTGCAGTTTGAAACCCGGCAGTGCCGCTCGGTGTTTCTCCTCGTTGGGAACAAGGAGAACTCAGCCACAATTCCCCACTACCCAGGTGTCGGAAATGGGTACCGGCTTGACCGGGGGTAACCGTCATGGCGTCCTGGTGTTGGTTGTAAGGCATTTAAAATGCCAATGTACAAAATGATATGTATCAGGCTTGATTGTAATAAAACATCCTCTATCATTTATCCTTAATTCTATATTCTATAAGCTTGACTAAGCATATGCTATAAAATGACATTAGATAATGCGGTCTTGCTATCTTAATACGCTAATATGTATGTCTAAGGCACTTCGAAAAATCGAATTTAAAAAAATGGGGCTGTATTTCCAATATGCACTTACTAGTTTATGAAGCTATTCTTATTCTGTAATATCTTTCTGTGCGTGACTGAAATTACATGCAAAATTTTGACAACTTACTAAGGCAACATAAAATGATGAGCTCTATATCTTCAATCTGTGTTAACGTTTGGGCATAAAACTGTGGTTCGAATATAACTGTTGTTCGAATATAACTGTTGTTTGAACATAACTGTAGTTTGAACACTCACAGTTGTCCGAACATAACTACGGTTACTGTATCCATCGTTTTAAATTAACAAGATATTGTGTCGGTCGCAGGCACGGTGATCACGGTGGCGTGCCTGATCGGGCTGGCGCAGGCGCGCTGCCACTTCGAGGCGGTGCTGGCGTGCGGGTCGCTCGCTATGGCGCTCGGCATGCCCGCCGCCGCCTGCGCTGCGCTCACCAACAGCCTCGACCTCGCGCCCAACCACGCCGCCGCCATCCAGGGACTCGCCGGCACTGTCGCCGCTGTTGCAAGTCTTGTGGCACCCAGCTACAAGCTCTACCTCATCACTGGACAGGTGGGTGCTCTGCCTCATCACTGGACAGGTAGGTGCTCTACCTCATCACTGGACAGGTGGGTGCTCTACCCCATCACTGGACAGGTGGGTGCACTGCCTCATCACTGGACAGGTGGGTGCTCTACCCCATCACTGGACAGGTGGGTGCTCTACCTCATCACTGGACAGGGCACAGCAGTCACTGGACAGGGCACAGCAGTCACTGGACTCTTTAACACGCCAGTCAACTGATCTCAAACTTGTTTTATAGTCTTTCTTTCCTGCAGAATGAAGTAAGATTTTGTGCTTCCCAGATTGCTTACTTCATTCTGAACCAGGGTTTCTAAACTATCAAGGCTGCTATTCATTAACTCTATCTTTGACTTTGTTTTTGATTAGTTAACCGTTCAGAATGACGCTTCATTTTTTCCTTTTCTTATCCAATTCTATATTGACATTGGTATTACGATACCCATGTGTGTGTATCAACTGAGGATCCTTACTTCAAGATATTTAAAAAAACAACGTTGCATCATTTTTATTGAAAATGAACTTTTTTTTTCTCAGGCCACCCTGGAGCGATGGCGGACACTGTGGTACACGGTCGCCATCTTTTTGGTGCTGGGCAACTGCCTTTATTTTTTGCTGGCGTCAGCAAAAGAGCAGATCTGGAACAGACCGGTGGCTTTCTCGGTGGTGTCCCGCCCTGAGAACGGAGGGCCAGACTCCGACACGGAGAGTCGCTACGACTCTGGAGGCATTTCCCTGAGGAACGTGAGCACTTTCAGGAACAACAACCGGCCATATTCCAGCAGCGAGTTCACTTCCGCAGTCACCATTCCGGACCACACCGCGCCGTCCACGTACGGGAACATGTCCCGGAGACAAGAGCCCTCGGCCAGTCGCGTCCCCAACGGGTACCACACCAACATGGCATACGTCAACACTGAAAATTAATCGTGCATATTTTCGCCAGTCATGCTTCCTCGTGTACAGATCCATTACGTGAAGATTTTATATTAATTCTAGATGAAGTATTATTTTGTACATACCTTTTGAATATGTCTGTAAGAGTATTTTAGTAGCTGCGATTTGTTTCGTAGAGATCATTTGTACATATTGTTCTTAAAAGTAAGTCACCTTTGTAAATCTATAGGATTTATGCCCCACGTTTTGTCGCTGATTTACAGTTTGTGTGTGGATGTGAGATCTCTCAACAAGTGCTTCATCATTATATTCTTCGCAATGAATTAAGCAGCGATAAGTTTCCATACTGTAAGAGCACACTTTTCTCTTCACCTGCGACCGAGAATATATTAAAAATTACTTTTCAATGAGAATTGTTCTAGATCAACGTACTATGCATGAAACACATCCTGAACTGTTCATTATTTTAAAAGAAAAGACTACTTTCAAAAGGAACAGTAACCGACCACCTTGAGTATTTTTTACTCATTGCTCGACTTGGTCGCAGGCGACTCACTTGGCTGACTCACTAAAGAAGGCAATTTTTGATTAGGCCTACTAGCGTCAGTGCGTTCTCTTTGCTTTTATTTACAGTCATGACGACAGCTCACCGTCGCAGTTCTATAACAATTATCCGTAGTCGTTAAATATCTGTTGTCTCTCTTGCAGTGCGTGAGCAAGAGCTGCCACCTCTTATTCTATTTTTAAGCTACGGGCATTTAAGTTAGGACATATACAGAGTAAGCTTGAGTAATTCCAAAGATTGCACTTACACGCTACAAGCCTTACTTGGTATGCAGCTGCTTATTTTTTGGCTTATTTATGATCTATCTTTCTTATTCTGTAACTCGGAGACAATTTTTGGCAAATCCCCAGATGTTTAGAGAAGTTTCTCGCGAATGGTAAGCTTATCCAAGTTGAGTTTCCTGATGTAACTAATGTCTAGCGACGCGATACGTGGTCGTGGTCTGCGTGAATCTTCTGTCAGTAAACGATAGCTAAAAATATTTATAACATACCACATAGTGTGATTTCAGTACAAAATTTTTGAGAGATAAAATGAACTCACTATCAAAACGAAGACAATGTCAAAATGAAATGACAATGAAAATAACGAGTAGAAAGTGGCAACAGAAACAAGCCAAGCGGCCATTACTTATGTTGTCCCCAAGTCCCGTGCCCTACGGAAGCATAAGATTTCTAGCGCTATCGAAAGTGAACTAAAATGTTTCATGTTAAAAAAAAAGTGTATACTACGTTGTGAGAGCGCAACATTCTAGGTAAAAGATGTCTTCATCTTTGGATCATAGCTGAGGAATATTTATAATAAATTTTTATGCAAAATGCTTAGTATCATTTAACACAAAGAAACCTTTTGAATCGAAGCGTTTATTACTCATTATTATTTGAAGTTAAAATTGCTAACCTCAATTTCTTAAACCAAATATGTATGTAACAAACTTTTTTGAAAATACTCGTATGTGGTTTTTCTTCCTTTTTTTCCGTACAACATATCTCTTGCTTGGTAACTCAAATTGAGTCACTGATGAGTGTTTTTTTGCTGAATTCGAGTTCAGTGGTGATGAGAAATTATCCTGAAAGTTTTTTAATAATCCGTATTGTAAATGCAGGACTTTAATCAGTAAAGTTAATGTTCTAAATTGAAGATGGCGCCAGCTCTTAAAACTCGAAGATACAGTTGGTTTCATCACAAATTTCAGTCATTACATTAAGCAAAATTTTGAAAGTTTAATTTTATTGTTTTTGAATGTGTTTATTGCATGCAAATCGTTGAGAAGTTAGTTCAGTCTTATACTTGCGCATCACTTGAAGACTCTAAAGAAAAAATCAATAAACTCCAATGGGGGGCGGTATGAAATTTTATTTTCATATTTCCTTTCAACTTTATTCTTGCATTATCGTAAAAATTACGCTATTGTTAAGCGTTTCACCTTAAGGGTAGAAACAATGAATTGCAAGCGCATTGTGTAGAAGGGCTTACCGAATATCTTTTGTGTTATTCTCACAATTAAATTAAAGAAATCCCAATCAAAAATTTTGAAAACCAAAATGTAATTTTTTACCAGCTTTTTAGAAAAATATGGCTTTTATCTTAAAGACCCCGTAGTCTTCTAGTTATCACATTGGTTATAATAAATCCGATAAAAACATTTGAAGTGCTCTGCACTCACACAAATGGCAAGCTTATATGCGATGTAAATCTGTTAAAGTTATTGTTTGGTGCGTTTTATATTCTATCAAAAATTAGGGAAAAAATTTAATTTCCACATATACAAAGTTAGTTCGGGTTCTTTTGCAACTAAACTTATTACGTAACCACAAAATATCCAGCGAACTTATTTTCGGAAGAGAGATTTGAATATGAGATCCAAGTTTATACTTTAGGCAACAAATAAGAGTTTCAAATTAGAGTCAAATTAGAGTTTCCCCTCATTCGCCTCTATAAAATAATCCCAACGTATTAAAAGAGATTCAATTTCAATAAATTACTTCCTAACAGCTATGCGTATATCTCTTTGAATTATAAATTAAGTTTTGTCTAATTTACGTAGCTGCGTGCGGAGATAATTTGCGGGCCTTAGAGCAAGAGCGTTTACCAAAAATCGGAGAAATCACGCGTGTAAGCTGTGGATTAGTTTCTTATATTCTACTGATAGTAAAGGAGCATGCAGAACATCAGCCCTATAAGCCAAATGATAAGGTTGACTTGAAGTCTGAAGTTCAGCGATGCAACATTGATAATAAAAATTTTGGAGGTTTTAAAGTTGTTTAGAAAAACTGCTCACATGCATCAGCTTACCTAATAATCGAATCTGAGTATAGATAGAAATGATACTGTATTTCTTCAGTGGCTTTTCGTGCGTTGTAATAAATCTACTTAATGTTCTCGTTTTATTAATTTTAGTCGTCAATCCCCGATGGGCATTGCCTATGAATAGTCGTTTTTCGTAAACATCTACGAGTACCACAGAAGCTGCTGATAATACCAGCTAGCCGTATCTTGGATCCTAACTTAGACACTCCGCTGGATTCTCTAAATTACCCTGCAAAATAAGGTAATTTTTGAACTATGAGACGGACAAACTTGAATTTAGTACCACATTGATGCTCGTGTTGACTACAACATTTTAATTTGAGTTAAAAATTTGTGACGCCCCCATGGGGGGCAGGGAGCGAGGTTCTCGTGGCCCCTTAATAGTCGGCCGATTTTCTCGATAAATCTTATTTTGTACCGACTTTAATTTCTAAACTATTGCTCTTGCAAACTTCAAATTAGTTTCAATTTAAACAACAAGTCATTCTCCACGCCGACATGCATAACAAAATTCTCTAACGCTTCCTGGGTGGAGGGGGGGGGGGGCAGGTAAGGAAGTTCCCGTGGCCCATGATTCATGTGATAGTTTATTGGTGCTTGAAATTTCTAGAACAAACGTAGAACTTGGAATTTTGTACTTGGAATTTCAAATACAGGTTTTTGAAATGTTCGTCGCTTACGAAGCAAGAAGACCGAAAACTAAAAAAAAATGGTTCCTCATTTACGGAGTTTACGCAGTAGCGCAACTAAGTTCACTGTTTCATTGTCAGCAGCGTGTTGTTTTTGGTTGCCAGCGTGAGTGCGTTTGTGTCCATTGCAAATTGGTCGTTTCAATTGTTGGTTGCCAGTTATGTCTCGACACTTAGTTCAGATTTCTTAATGAACACGAATTCAGGCAAATAAATTTCTCGAAAATATCTATCGAATTTATTTCGCTCTTCTAAGCCAAGATATTTTTTTATTTGTTCATTTTAAAAATTTGATGTGCCTTGCCTTTCAGTTCTGAATAAACTTACTATTTTCTATACTTTATTGATATTGACATAAATTTCACACATTTTTCACCGTTAGCTAAGGACGCTGTGGAATAGTTTGTCATGTACTCAGAACTCAAATAAGACACTTCCAACAGCAGCTAGACATCAGGGACGGAGAGCTGAAGATAAAACTCAGGCGAGTACTCGAACAAGTCGAAGTCAGGCTGGTACAGCTTTACGATCTCGGTCAAAAGAGACCGAGGCACCCTGCCGAAGTAGGCCGTCGTCGCTGCTGCAGACGAGTTGAAGCGGTCAAACCTGCACACAAATTCAAAATTAGCCCTTCACTGCATGAATTATTTTGGAAAAAAAAATTTTGTTACTTACTTTGTCCACATTATGGTGAGCGGATGTGTGCTACTTGTAGATCGAACAACTCTCTACTACTCGTAGATCGAATAACTGTCTACTACTCGTAGATCGAGCAACTGTCTACTACTCGTAGATCGAGCAACTGTCTACTACTCGTAGATCGAGCAACTGTCTACTATTCGTAGATCAAGCAACTGTCTACAACTCGTAGATCGAGCAACTGTCTGCTATTCGTAGATCGAGCAACTGTCTACTACTCGTAGATCGAGCAACTGTCTACTACTCGTAGATCGAGCAACTGTCTACTATTCGTAGATCGAGCAACTGTCTACTACTCGTAGATCGAGCAACTGTCCACTACTTGTAGATCGAGCAACTGTCTACTCGTACTCTGGTGCTGGTGCGTTAGGGCTTACATCCCGGGATCCAGGTCATTTGGGGCTGAAATTTTCCGGTCCGTGAATTCCTTTTTTCCAGGGAATTTCCGGGATTCTAAATGGTATACAATATATATTTCAATACATGAATGAGAAAGTAACTTAAAATCCTGCTGTTTAATATGATTAATCAATTAGAGATCTCATGACAGGACTTTAGTGTTTTAATATTATTGCAATTTACATCAGTACACAGTGTAGTCTTCACTGTCACATAAAATCGTTCAACTATTGCATCAGAACATATTTTGTGGTTTGGTTTTGCAGGTAATAAAGAATAGACTGCAATAGATACGATGGCAACGGCTGATGTTGTAGAAACTAAAGCCTTTGTGAGGCGATACTATATGGAAGATGCAACTGGAGAAAGTGCGAAGTGTATAAAGTACGGCAAGAGTTTACTTTACAAAGCTGGTCTACCAGTGGTTTGTTACGTCACCATAAAAGTAAACACAACATGGTGACGCCTGAAACTGTACACCAAGTTGCGTTAACCAGTAGCTCAAAAGACAGAAATCGTATTGGAACAAAGCGACCTTATGCAAGGGATCGCAGTAGTGAAAGGGCTAAACCCAAACAAACAAAAATTACAAGTTTCGTTAGGTTCATCAAAGTACTCCGAAGAACAAGTGACCAAGCTTGAAGCAGTTGATGGTGTGTCAGTAAATACAGTTACAAAGAGTGAATTCGTTAGAGAATCCTTCTCAAATAAAGGTTTTTCGCTCCCTAAATTGCCAAATACTGTGATGGGCATGGGCAATAAATTACAATAGCATGAATGTCAAAATATGTAATCCCGGACCACGGGGTTGTAAACTCTACTGTGTGTGATCGGTGTCTGCAACACGAGAATGAGCCACTCGGGTTGCCACTGTTGTCATATTCTTCCTATTTCGGTCAGCTGCATCAACAAACTCGCGTTGTGAGTCCCGGTGTGACATTTTTGAGGCTGTGAAATTAAATCCCGTCATGCAAGAGTTTCAATACTCTTATTTCCATTCGAGGTTTCAACGTTAACTCAAATGATGTGTTGGTGTATGTGTTTAGGAATTTAAACTTGATCTCAGGCAACATAGAATTGATGATAACATAGATAATTATTTTTATTTTTATTGGCAACATGCGTAGTTAATGGCATTAAAGTTTATTTCTATGCATTGAAGCAGTAAATGAGGCTCATCTTGAAACTTCATAGCCGTTATATTAGAAGCAGATTTTGAATAAGCGATGAGACTTACAGGGCCAGAAGTACGAGCAGCAGCAGCAGAATGTATGCCCCAACACAGATTTAGGTTATGTTGTATGATCAAAAACGTGTTGCTCGTAAAAGCAAATGCTAAAATTTCTACTAAAACAACATGATCACACCAATACTGAGGATTTTTGCAAAATTGAAGTTTGAATTGAATCTTTTCGAGATCTTTGTTGAATATTTTGTGTCCTCATGACGCTCATGGTCTCTTAAATTTAATTATGCGTGCGCAGCTGAGTGCAAAAATAGAAAACTTCATGATGAATATTCCTGCGTGAACTTTGCTACTGCACTAAAGCAAGGAACGAACATGGATGCACTAATACTAGGAACGTACATGGATGAGTGAGTTTTAGCGAACAACTTTTCTGCCGGTAAGCCTCTGTCTCGCACGACGAACTCCTGGTCCCTCTGAAGCGTCTCCACCTTAGCGATGATGTCGTAACGCAGGCTGCACGGTGAGCACGTCGCCCAGTACGGCCTCCAGTGGAAGTTGATGGGAGACCTTGGCAAACATAGTAATTATAGACGAATTCATTGATTTTATGCGAAGTGAGCTCGGAAGTTCCATTTGAGGGGAATTTTATTGGATAAATATGAAGCTAAAGGACAATTCTAGACGCATTTATTCATTTCATGCAAATTGAGCTCGGAAGTTCCGAATGGAAGTTTTATTGGAGAAATATGAAGTTAAATGACAATTCTAGACACATTTAATCATATAATGGGAAGTGAGCTCGACTATATCAGTCGAGGCCTTTATTGACAATTATGTTGAGAAGGAAAACTTTTTTCGTAGAAAGTGGCCAGGTATAATAATATAGGACAACTAATTTACTTGATTCAACACGGCAGATTAGTGGGAGGGTATAGGACGAAAATCGAACATAATTGTTATATCAAGATATATATCTCCAAGCGTCGATAAAGAACAGTTTAGTTCGCTTAATTTACTTTCAGCTGTCGATAAACTTTGAAAAAGAGCGAAACCCTAAATGAATCACAATAATTTATCTGGGATGACACTTAGTTACTCAAGCCAATCGAATTTTTCAGTACTGAATTTTTAGGAGTATTTCGAGGCTTTATAAGTCTTCAGTATTTTTTTAAGTTTCATAGGTTGAAAAGTATTGATATTTTCAAAAGCAATTAGGTGCTTTCGAATCTCTGTAATTAGGAAAGTGTTGGAAGTACTTCAAATTCCAACTTAAGAGGTTATTGTGGCACATGCTTTTTCAGTTTTGCGACTCATTTGAGTTGAAGAGTGTGTGTATTCGTAGTTAAATTTGAGATTATATGTACTTTCATCGATTAAGATTTGAGAAATGTGAGTACTGCTACTTTTTCCCATATGTCCCCAGTCATCGTTGACCATCTAAATAATTTTCACTTGTGCCTTTTTAGCCTACTGCTTGCCCTACCAGTCTGAAAAATGCCTAAAACTACTTCCCTATTTGTGCTCTACCTGTCTTACACACGGCTAATAATTGCTTCTGCTGGTATACTTCACTTTCTGTTGTTCATCCATCTCTTAATTACCCTCTACATACTCAGCAAACCCAAGCTCACACAGAACTTACAAGGATACGATTCTTTGTAATTTCTATTATTCCCTAAGTCTTTAGCTCGTAGCTTACCACTGCCTTTGCCTCAATGCATGTTACAAACATAGTGTCATGACTACGCCGGTTTCAAACCCTGCAGTTCGTTGGTATATGAATGATTTAATAAGGAATCAATATTTTACCTTCTTCCTTGCCAGTAATTCGCGAGATCGTCCTTGACTCGAAGAAGGAATTTGTTGAAGCTCGGCTGATGAGGAGCAGGAGGTTTGATAGCACTGAGGTCGATGTGAGAGGGCACGAATGGTTCTTGGTACGTCGCTGAAATATGTCGCTGTATGTTTTCGTAGTTTCCTGCTCGCTTTGTTCTGAGCATTTTGTCCCTGTGAACAATGAAGCAAGTGAGTGATATTTCCTTTTCGAACGTGATTTCGGGATAGGGAACAGTTTTACAATGTAATAATATTGAACAGGGGTATTCATTAAATTGAAATGAGTGTGAGCGGTAAACGACACTGAAATTTCAGATATTAATGCGTGGTTTGAATAAGAGATTGAGTTGTGAGGAAGCTACGGGAACTTTGGAACGAGCACTTGCTTCGCCATGAGTTCTGTTGTCTAGTTTCTTTTCAACACAACATGAGGTTTATTTAGCTGTAGCTGCAAACTATAGTTTCAGTAGCTTTAGACTACCAATGCAGGAGAAGGAAACAGTATTGAAGTATCAGTGTACAGTCCTCTGTCGGTTACAGACTTCCTCTTGAACCAGCGCTGCCCGGAAGTCAGGCAAGAGCGTGTAACAATGGCTTCTGGAGCTCATAAAGGAAGAGCGTAATAACAGCTTCTGATGCTCGTTAAGGGAGAACGAAACAACAGCTTCCGGAGCTCTTACTCACAAAACCAGTGCCACATCACTACTACGCATATTTTATTACACAACACGTTCTGAAAATGGTTAAAGTGCTAGCAGCTTTTGGGTTTAAAATTCGCATATTTAAGATGCATCGGTAATTAAAATAATCTTGCGACCTCACCAGAACAAAATCTTGTATAATCCACGAAATAAACGTAAATTTCTGAGAGTGCAACGAGAGGAGACGTTTGATAAGCGTGATGAACGCAAGGTTAACGTTAAGAGGACTGCACAAGATAAAACCCGAAATAGTATCGATTCCATTATTTTTTAGCTCATTTTATAGAATTATTTTTTTATCCTATGATATGCTTCACTTCCTTGTAGGTGTGTTTGTTCGCCTGTAATCGCTTGCGAAAGACCAACCAATTATGGGTTTACCGGTTTACCTAAAAAAACAAATAACTAAAATTTGTCTTTTTTTAGCTCCTGTCTTAGAGATTTTTTTGCTGAATTTAACTACATAATTCACTGCTTTGTAAGTATGTTCTTTCGTCTGATACAGCTTGAGAAAAGCCAATTACTTATGCTATTATACGGCGAGGTAACGAGTTTTTGTCAGGCTTTTCTGAAAACGTGAACTTGACGACGTTTGGAATGCTACTTCTCCCACAGTTTTAAAGGTACATGAATGGCAAATATATCAATCGATAGGACGAAGCAAGAGTTAAAAGATGATGCATGTTTGAAAGTTAATAAAAAAAGATGAAATAATGAAAAATCTTTTTTTTTGAATATTTTTCAAAATTCAACGAATAAAATTTTCGAAAATCCATTTGCGTACTTCGCTAGAAAATATACTAAGATATCTAGAAAACATAATGCCGGTTCTGTAACTTCAAAAGTGTAAAAGGAGATTCATTTTCCGTAATACCAATTTTTTGTGTTTTTTAAATTGATATTTAAAAAAAAATTAAAAAAAACCCGAGTCGAAAAGAAAGTTGTTGTATCATTTAATACCTATGGTGAAAAATTCAGAGAAATCCGGCGAAAAATGACGGACTGTTTTTGGTGGGACTGTCCCCTTAACAATGCATATTATTCACTGGTGAGACTAGTTTACGCCGACCAATGTAGGTCATCTCAATCGCAGCGGGATGCATTCATTCTGCGTCGTAATAGCTGTCAACATTAATAAAGATGCAGGAAAACAAACTACTAGGAAGAGTTTCAGCATTGGTGTTTAGTGAAATGTTTTTAGTACTGACTTTTTAAGTTCTTTTTCTGCATTCGAGTTTATACCAAAAATTCGAAATATGAAGCATTGGAGTGAAACGATACGCCATTCCTTTTTCATCGATTCTGAAATGCATATCGTTTGATCACACTGATATGGAAGTAATCAAAAATCGTCAATCCAAGGTAATACGTTAGAGAATTTTTGCGCCGTTGTGATTGAGAGTCATCGTTTGTGTCAGTCTAACCTGTAAGCAGACAGCAATCTGTCTAAAGGATGACGGACGATGAGCAGTTTTTTTGCCTTATGGAGCACTGTTCTCCTCATAGAGTTTTCCTTGGGGGGCGGGAAGAGCAGGAGGGACAGCGGGTGGTAGTTATATGGGGGATCATTGTAGTCGGCGAGGGACACTAGATTCTTCGCCCAAGTTGTAGACGCACACTGAGGGAACCATAAAAAATGGTAATTTAAAAAAAGATGATACGTGAAATGCGATACAACCAATTGGGATCTAAATATTTTTCCCCATAATGGTTCTGAATTGACAGACAATTTATACGAACTAGACAATGGCCGGGAAATGAGCCACTGTCCACTTGAAATGACATAGAAGGCGACGTGATTATCACACAGGTGCCGTGAAAGTGCTGTGAATGCCGGAGAGCCTGAACATGCATTACCTTAGCAGCTACGAACTTCACGATTCAGGCACCACCTGCTCGTATAGTAATTATAATCAATGGCAGAGCACAAGACACTGTTGAGATTTTGAAAAACTGGACACACAAGATACGGTTGTAAATAAAAAATTCGACACCACAAGACACGCTTGACAATAGAAAATTAGGCTTAATTTGAAACACAAGACCAGTGCAAACAGTCTCAACAAGGCACAATTCGAATAGACGATTGAACACCACAGGTATACTAATAGTGAATCAGCTACCTTGAGAGTAAGAAATAAACACCTCTAATTGATAAACCGATGTAATTTGAACACGTAAATACACATGAATACCTTGAATATAGGGCACCAGACGAAATTGTACTGGTTCACCCATCGGAGTTGGCCATGTAGGCGGTCAGGGGGCATCTCGGTGAAGTTGTTAGATGTTGTGTAGTGGTGGCAGACGTTCTCTACCACAGCTGACCTCTGCTTCATCACCTCTCTGACCTCCTCAGTGGTCGACTCATTCTTGGAGAAAGGAGCGAAAAGAAATCAATTTAAACTGAATCCCTATCGATTGAGACGAAGTGTTTTTTTATTTCTCCATAAATACACTGAATAGCTTACGATTGTGTGAAAGACTACGAGTTGTTTTTTCTATCTCCAGATGGGAAGAAAGCTACTGAAATAACTGAAATTAAATATTTCTGTCCTTGCTGTTAACAAACGTCGGCAGGGAATGTTATTTTTGCTCTCATGTTTTCTTGGATGTAATTTTTCACGGCACCTCTCTGAGACTACTGTCACACCATGAATGACTTCAAGCAGCACAAAATTGAAAAGCCTAGGGGATTGATTTATATGCATAGAAACTAAAGGAATTTCCGTTTCTGAAGTAATTCTAGAAGTTCATTAAAACAAGCGAATTTTAAAGTAATGGTTTCATTATTGTCCAACATTTTTGATAACCGGCTTTAAAATTGATGTTTTTCCAATTTTGTCTCTTTTAAGAATGCGATTGCTGCTGTTCCATGAATTTGATGCTTCGATGCAAGGTGTATGGTGAATGACATATGAACTTAGTAAATTCAAAAAACATTATTATGATGTCTCTGGGTTCTAAAAATGTCCTAACTTAAACTTACAATTGAAAAGCATTAATATTTTCTGAACCAATTTACAGCCGTTGTTCATCTTATTAAGCTTTTGCAAAAAAATGTATTTTCCTTGTATTTTTCGTAAGCTACACAGTATATTTGTTCCAGAGTAATGCAATAGTTCATATCAGTACCTTCAGGATTTTTGTGCTTTCTTCATGAACTTTTTAAGTTGACTTTGCGTGGCACATCATGCTTCGAAAAGTAAGGGTACGACAGTAGCAGAAAATTCGCTGTTCGAAGACACAGAGCTTTCTGCGCCGAGGAGACGGCTGCGAGGAGACGAGGAGACGGCTTGTAACTTTGTGTAACCTGACCTCAAACTTACAGTTCTAACAAATTTAGTCGACGATATTATTCGTACTGAATAATAATTAAGAATAATTGATTTCTGTTTGAATTTTTTAATAATAATTTTCACCTTTTCATGACAATAAAATATTGGTATGGTTTCGAATCCTTTTTATGTTTTTAATCATTTGGAAAACATTGAAATTCAATTACCAAGATTGTTATCAGTTGATTTTCTGAATATTGTTTTCGTTAAATTGGATGTTTTAAATCTATCATTCAGGTAGCAGATGTTTAAAATTACTGTCATGATGTTGCTTTCATATAAAGAGTTTGAAATCATGCAAGCATTAACGTATAGAAAATGGCTAAAAGTACTGAAAAGAGGTGGAGTGTAAATAATTAAGCAGCAAATTTTTAGTCCTAGCAATTGGTGCATGCAATTGCCGGTGAGACATTTGGTTCTACCAAGTGAGAAAATAAAAATGTTGTGACGTTTGTCTGCAACGACTTTCTAGTTTTCTGTTTGCATCTCGTTATGGACAGTACCCGTTATAACAGCTGTACCCGTTCTGAACTGACTGTAAAGTGAACGTTAAAGTTGTTTATCCATTTTAGTGATTGCAAATTCGCAGCAATCTTAGAATGGCGATGGAATGTGTCTACTATGTCTCTATGGTTCAGCAGAACTTGAATAAATGAAAAATAGAGCAGTTAAGCATCGTTTTTAGGAGTACATTACCCTCAACAATTTCTTTTCGACTAGTGACATGGGTATTACAATACTCATGTGTGTGTATCATTTAAGTGGATTTACTTTAAGATATTTTTAAAAACAATAATGCACTATCTTTTTGTACCATCTTCATTGAAAATAAACTTTTTTTTCATTTTTTAATAGCCAATGTGATTTTAGAATTTGTACATTGCTGACGAGAGACTCACCCAGTTATTCGTAAGTTCCATAGGAACATCTTCTGCGTATGTAGCTCTTGCTGTGCCTCGTTTGCGTTTCGCGAATTTGTCCGTTGATTGATTCGGGGTTTCTTGTTTCAGGGTGTCCGGAAGCTTATCTATATCATCCGCAAAAACATCTGGATCTTCACTATTTTTCACATTGTTTGAAAGCACTTCATCGGACTTCAATTTGTAGTTTTGGGCGATGCCTTTTAACCCGGCGAATCTGTTCTTTATCAGGTCGATGAAATGCTTCTTTATATCCGTAGAATTTTGCTCTGGGTCAGCCCCGCTGCTGATGTCGTCATCGTGGTCCAGGGCATTGTGCCTGGCAGAAATTTTCCAGACGTCCAAGAATATATCTGGAAATCGTCCCGCGTACTTTGAAAAGTCCCCAGATCTTGTCAAATTTGTGGAATCCAAGCGCTTAGAAAAGATTGGAATCTCCCAATTGCCTTCCACCGGCAGCCATAATCTCACGGTGGTGAACGTCAAAACCACCAGTACAAAGAAAACAATTCTCTTGAACGAGTATAGATAACGTAGTATGTTCTGGTAAGTAAACTGAACTATGTAGTGTTGAACAACTTTAGTAGTCATCTTGTGCTAAAAAAAATAAGTTTTCATATAAAGAAGCTCTGGTACCTTGGTTTGAATAATAACAAAGCAGGACTCACGACAATGATAGCTGAAAATCCTACGACTGTAGCAGTAGTCAGAATGAAGGCGATTAAGAGGGGTTGATGAGAAGGCAAAGCAAAAAAGTTTCATATTACATTAGTAACAACAGTGTGCTGTGGTGAAATTATGCACTGAGCCTAGTTCATCTCTCAGCGTTTCTTCGCATCCGATATGGACACGGTACGTGTTATTGGCTACCCAAAGCAATTTTAAAATCCTCGATTTCAACAAAACTGACGGCACAAAATGTATGAGAAACCATACCGAAAAATCAGACTGGTGTTCTAAAATGTTTGAAACAATATCATAGGAATGCACAAACACCGGTATTTTCAGATGATGTAACAAATTTACCGCTACATTTTAGCCATTGGGAAAGCTATGATATCAAACACAAACATTGCACAAACCACGAACAAAAAGGACGGATAAGCACTAGTAGATCTTAGGAATATGTTTATATTCTTATCAAGCTTTAATTTAGTGAAAGCCAATTTTCAGTTCCGTAATTAGAATAGAAATATAAAAATTTAAAAGATTTTCAGCACAAATTTCACGAACGTATTTTCAAAAGATGCCGATTGAAGATTGAGACTTCGTCGTGCAGAGAATGACCAGCATCAAAATCTCGAGTTTTGCTGCCAAATGTGTAAGAAATAAGACGTGAATGTCATAGTTCAGCTTATCTCTGGTACAGCCACCGGATATACATTGGGCACAACCGCTACGGTGTCGCTGCGGGAACTGATCCAGGGTGGCGGTTGTGGGTAGTGGAGGTCACTCTAACGGTTCCGTGACCTGACTGGAGGATGAAGATGCAGCATTGCCTAGACCCTACGGCTCTGTAGCGTGATGCAAAAGCTGACCTTAATATTACGCGTTTCTTATGAAAATTTAAACAATTTATTTTAAACAATTTATTGAGCACACGTGATACAAAATTAGAATTTTTCTCTATTCTAGTGCAATGGTCAAATTTGAGTCCATAGGGCCCGAAAAAGTTCAGTGACTTTTAGGGCATCCTACCACCAACTATTCTTACAATTATGCTTAACCTAATTCACTTAACCTAGTTACGCACTAGACTCATCAATGAATTCGTTCACTTGAGATTCGATGCTTAATTTTACAAAAATAGTTTATGTGGGCAATATTAACAGTATATTCTAGAAACGACTTGAGAACTGACTGAAGATCACTGACATTAACAATGGCAAAATTTCCTCATCAGGATGAGTCATTTAGGCGAAGAGATTTGAATTGTGTTATCTTACATGTTTAATATTTCGAAAGGAAAAGGGACTCAAGCTGCATTTTGAAAGCTTTCATAGAATTTCTTTCACGGATCTCCGCAGAGATTAAGTTCCAGTCTTAGTTCCAATGAAGAGGATACTGTGTTGTGACCGAGCTTTTGAATAATAAGGAAGCATGAAGTTACTTCTGTTTCGGGTTAAACTGTTGTGATGACCAGTTTGCGCAGTTAGTAATTGTTTGAGGTCTTTGTCGCCATCATTGGTCATTGTTTTATGCATGAAATTACATACAGAGAGTTTGTAGAAATCAGGAAGTTTAAGAATTTTCAAATTTTTGAATGAATCATTTGTGTGAGCATTATATTCGAGTTTCATCACCGCTCTAATTGCTCTTTTTAGTAGAGTAAAGAGAGTACTTTGGTTTTATTTTTATCAGTTCCGTGCCATGCTCCTATTCCGTATTGTTATTATGGTAACATGATCGTTCGGTAAAGTATTTGCAAAGCTTCTTCAGGTAATACAATATTCATTTTATAGGGGATTCAAATGGATTTTGATAACGTGGTACCAATTTGGGCAATGTGCTCTTTGAAGGTCAGATGTTTATCGATTGCAATGCTCAGAAATTTACATGAGTTGGTTTCTTCGATTTCATCTTCGCCAATGTTGATGCGTGGAAGAGATATATGTCTCATGTATGAGAATAAAATATATTTCTTTCATTGATATTGAGGCTTATTTTATTAGCTTTAAGCTCAACTGAAACCTTTTGGAGCTTTTTATTAATACCCTCCGCAAAAAGTGCGGGATTTTGATTAGGAAGGACCGTAGAAAGCGTGCTAAAAAAGTATTAATTGAAAAAATGTTTCGGATTGAATGATATCGCTTTAAAGATTAAAAATAGTAGAGACCCTAGGACAGACTCTTGTGGAAGTTTCTGGCTAATTGTCTGTATTTCCGATTGTGCATCGTCTATGACAACGTATTGCTACCGGTTTCTTACGTGTGATCTGAACCAGTCATGAGCAACTCCTCTGAAGCCATAACAGAGGATTTTCGAGAATAATATGTTTTGTCCACACAATCGAATGCTATTCAAAGTGAAGCAATTCTGAGGAAACAAGCTTTCCTTCGTCTATATTGGAATATACGTGTTGTAAATGATTTACTACGGCCTGTGTTGTTGGTTTTTTAGAGCGAAAATCAAACTGTTTATCATAGAGGAATGATTTTTATTCAGAGTTGGAATATACTTTTTGGTACAATTTTCTCGAATATTTTGCTAATAATTGGTGGCACAGAGATAGGTCTATAAGTGTTAACACAATTTTTTTTACCCCTTTTGATAATAGGGGTTACTTTAATAACTTTTAGAGAGTTCGGGAAAATACCTATGGTGAGCGAATGGTTAATAATATTCGACATAAACGGGGCTATAACATCAGCTATAGATTTAAGAACTTTAGTTGATAATGTTTTTAACCCACTTGATTTATTTTTCCAGTTGTTTATGCACGCAATTACATCAGAAGAGTTGGTAGGCGTAAAGAAAAAAGAGTTGTGTTCACGGATATAGTTTATATATTCCAAGTGATCTATAGGTTCACTAAGAGTACGATCAGCTATATGTTTCCCTACGTTTACGAAGATATCGTATAAAAAATATTTGCAATATCTTTGTTCTCGTGGTATTTTACATAATCTTGAATAATGGGTTGAATCGTTGTCCTGGCAGCATTATTCGGTTCACAGCAAGAATTGAGCAGGCGCCAGGCTTTTTAAATATCAGTTTAAAATTGATTGAACTTGAGCGTAAAGTAATTTTTTATCGATGTCCTTATCTGATTTGTCAAATAGTTCCTGAATCTGTTATACATTTTCCTAGACATTCGCCCTTCGTAGAGAAGAGCTCAGTACACTTGACGTTTCTTTAAATTATGTAATAACGATTTCTTCAGTAATCTAGGGCTTTTGTCTATTTTTGGTGTAACTGTACGAGTGAGGATTAGACAACATTAATTATATTTAGCCGTTATAATTTCAGTCAAGTTTAGTATTGCTTCATCAATGTTCGTTGCATTATTGTTCTGTTGAAAGATGTCTAATGTTGGCATTAATTCTTCTAGAACTGTGAACATTGCTCCCAAATTAGATTCATTTATGCAGCGACATGAGGTAGTTTCGGCCTGTGGCTTGGTGCAAGTGGCGTCATAGACATTTGTCTTGATAAGAAAAATCAGAAAATGATCGTATAAGTTATAAGTAATAATTTCAGCACGACAATCAGTTAGATCTGTCATAAAGATATTATCGAGCAAAGTAGCAATTTTGTTTGAAATTCGTGAAGGCTTCGTAATAATTGGAAGGAAAGATTTCGATTGAAAGGCATTTATGAAATTTTAGATTTTCACGCAGGTTTCATGTTTCAAAAGATCGTAATTGAAGTCAGGCAGATTATTATGCAATTGTATAAGGACTTGTTAAACTGCGATATAATACGACAGAGCTCATTCAGGAAAGATACCAGGCAGGCTGTTGGAGGCCCATACACCGTTTCAAGCATAATCTGCTTACCATTTTTCGTCAGCTCTGTAAAAAGCGTTTCTATATGGTCGAGGTTCATTGTTGCACTGGCCATGATTCTCGAATCTATGCGTTTAGAAATGTACGTAATGACACCTCCGACGCGCTTATTATCATTGCTTAGTGATTGGTGGCTATAATAATTTTGCATTTGAATTTTTGTATGTCTTTGCTTGAGTCATCAAGCCAACCTTCGGTGATGCTAAGAATGTCGAAGTCACAAATAAGCTTAGCGATAGTACTTTGTGTTTCATCATTTGTTGGATAGAGTGATCTACAGTTGCAAAACATCCGCGAGAAATCATTGCGCCTTGTACTTATCGATTCATTGGTGTGTTCTCAATTTCTACTATCATTTAAGTTTGGATACATAGAAATGACGCATCTGCTAACCGTTTTGACTTTTTTCTACCAGTATTTCGTAGACCCTGGTTTCGGCTGGCGTTGTCTCACGACTGGCAGTAGAAACTGGAATGTCCTGTGGAACCAGAGCTTCAATGGTCAGCTCCTGTGATATAAGAGCAGTTGTGTGACCTAAAGGCTGTTCTCGGCAGCGCAGAGCCTCATAGCACATCATGGTCACGTACAGGGTGAGAATGTTCCGCCTTCTCATCCTTTTGTTCTTCTTATGACTGACATTGGGAAAATAATGAAGGAATCAGCTAATACTCGTATTATAGGTCTTATAGAACTACTAGACTATTTTTTCAAATTTAATTCATCTAAATGAAACTTGATTTTGTTAAGGCGAAAATGGATTAAAAGAAGATTCGTTGAGCATTGAAAATTCGTGTTTCATATGTTACATATAAATAAATGAAAAGAAACGTAAAATGAGCTTAGGATTTATATCACCTCACACATTTTTCATTTTAACCACCTCACATTTCTTCACTCAGCTTTTTATGAATAAGCATTGGAATTTACATATGCGTGTATCTCTGTTCATTTGTTTTAGACACACGTGTTGTGCAATGTTTTTCTGTAAATTATGTTTGGCCAACCCTTTCTCATTAGTTGAAACTTTTAGGACTGTATTTGAGTCAGTTCATTTGAGTGTTTTGGGTCTTATATTTTTTCCTAACAAAGAGGAAATTTTTTTATTACATCGCTCGCAGTTGATTTTCAACCACTGCAATGGGCATTAAAATACCCTTTGCTTGAATTCTAAAAATTAGATATAAATTACGTCACGTCACAAGACTCAATTAACATAACAAATGAGTTATGTAAATTCAGTTAACTGACATAACGAGGCGCAACAACTGAGTTATGTCTCGTCATAAATGTTTGCAAAGTTGTGGTCGACTATGCCTTCTGTAGTTGCGTCTCCGCATTAAGTTGATAATCTGTGACTCCAATAGATAATACAAACGTGTCAGCGAGTAATTTTCAGTGTTTTAGTTTAATGTTTAATGAGACAAAACTCATTAACCTAAAAAAATTATTATCTGTACAAACTGGTCATCACGACCATTTAACCTGAATTAGAAATAAATTCATGCTTCCTTATTATTCAATGGCCTGGTCGCAACACAGTATCCTCTTCGTTGGAACTAAAACTTGGAACTCAATACCTGTGGAGATCCGTGAAAGTAATTCTTATAAGGTATTCAAAAGAAATCTTGAGTCTCACTTCCTATCAGAATACTAGTCGTGTAAGATCACCAGGTCAAATCTTGTCCCCTACATAACTGGTCCTAATAATGTAATTTACCATGGTTAATTTCGCCGATCTTCACTGTGTTCTTGAATCGTTTGTCGAATATACTGTTAAATCTAGTCCATATGAACTATATTGTAAAATGAAGCATCTAATTTCGAGTTAATTATCTCATTGATCAGTCTAATGCGTCCCTAATTTAGGTGAATTAGGTTAAACATAATTGTACTCCTTAGACTAACGTTGATGGTAAGATGCCCTAGAAGTCATTGAACTTATTCGGGCCCACAGGTAGCTATGCTCAAATTTGACCATTGTACTAGACTTAAGAAACATTCTATCTCTGTATCACCTGTGGTAAATAAATTGTTCAAATTGTTTAAAATTGTTTAAATGCGTTCGTAGCTCATGAATGGAAAAATGCTTGGCTCAGTACGTTTAATTAATAAGTAATTTATAAATGGTCTGCTGCTAATTTAGCAAGCGAAAATTGTCTAAAAACTATAGTTTGCTTCAGTTCTACGGAATGTTTTGCTGAACCGAATACGTCTATCTTGCTCAGTGACAAGGTATTGTGCTAAAAGTAAAAAAATAAATATCTGAAGCCAATATCTGGAGAAGCTCCCACTTCAGAAATATACGTAGAATTATTCCTTGAATTAAATATGTTCACTTCTAACATTTTTTATGTGATCTGTTAGCATGTTATAGGCTGTTGCACAATTATTGTTCTCGATATCAATTTGCAAATTATGCTTAGAGTATCTTTCAGTGGTTAATTGAACAGAGCATTTGTCAAGCCACAGTGATCGAACACAGCATTTTTCTCAACTTGAGAGTCATTTTTTTCCGTTTAGAATACAAAATAATGGATCGTGGTCTTTGGGTTCCTGCACCTGTAGTTAATGTCCAATGTAAGGAATTTCTGAAGGGAGTTAACAATAATTTGTTCTAATTGTCAGTTTAAATAGGCCATTAATGGAGCTGTTTTTCTTTTATTTGTCGATATAGTTTGATTTTGAATTTCTCAGATAATTTATAAGCTGGCATCTTCAAAACTAGCTTATTTATCTTAATTTATATATCACTAACTTGGGAATCCATGGTATTGGGATTGCATGAAGTACATGCCTTTCTCGATAGTGCGTTATGTATGAAATTTGTGCCCACTATTTTAGAACATATTTTGGTTGTCCCTCTACATGTGTTTCAATGGTGGCTGTGAGTGTTTTCTTCTAAGGAACAAAAAGAAGAAACGAATTCTTCATTATTTGCGATTGTATTTGTCCAAATTTATTCATTTACGTACACCAGTTCTCAAGCTAAAATTTTATTAAGTAGAATCCACAACGTAATAGCGTACTATGTAAAAATAGCTATCAGTATATTTTATATTCTATTTATTATTCGCTACCGCAGTTAAGGTTCGAATGAATACGGAGCGATGCGGAATGGGCTCGACATATTATTATCTTAAAAAAGGTCATGTTTAGGTAGAACTGTGTTCTACAATCAAAATGAGTTTCGAAAATTTGGGGTACTTGCTGGTGACGTTGATATATTATCAAAATAACTCAATAATTTTGGTTATAATCATTCTAATTAACTATAATCCCAAATTCAACTGTTTCCTAAAAAATGACAAAATATTGCCTGGCAAATGTATATATTTTTTTATAGTTCTCATAGTTTAATGTGTCCTGACTTTCAGTTCTGAATAAACTCGCGATTTTATATAGGTTATTGATGTAGATATCAGTTTCACATATACATCATAGTTAGCTAAGGACGCTGTGAAATAGCTCGTTTATGCACTCAGAACTCAGATAAGACACTTCCAACAGCAGCTAGACATCAGGGACGGAGAGCTGAAGATCTCAGAACTCAAATAAGACACTACCAACAGCAGCTAGACATCAGGGACGGAGAGCTGAAGATCTCAGAACTCAAATAAGACACTACCAACAGCAGCTAAACATCAGGGACGGAGAGCTGAAGATCTCAGAACTCAAATAAGACACTACCAACAGCAGCTAGACATCAGGGACGGAGAGCTGAAGATAAAACTCAGGCGAGTACTCGAACAAGTCGAAGTCAGGCTGGTACAGCTTCACGATCTCGGTCAAAAGAGACCGAGGCACCCTGCTGAAGTAGGCCGTCGTCGCTGCTGCAGACGAGTTGAAGTGGTCAAACCTGCACACAAATTCAAAATCAGCCCTTCACTGCATGAATTATTTTTTGAAAAAGAATTTTTTTAACTTACTTTGTCCATTATGGTGGGCTGCTGTCTGCTACGTGTAGATCGAACAACTATCTATTGGGTGAAGGAATTGGGCGAAGGAATTGGGTGAAGGAATTGGGTGAAGTTATTTCGCCGGAATTGGGAGTGAAATTTCTCGGTCCGGGAATTCTTTTTTTCCCGGGAATTCCCGGGATTCTAAATAGTATATATACCTCAAGAAATAAATGAGAAAATATTATAAAATGCTGCTGTTTAATATGATTAATCAATTAGAGAGCTCAAGACAGGATTTTAGTGTTTTAATATTATTGCAATTTACATCAGTACACAGTGCAGTCTTCACTGTCTCATAATATCGTTCAACTATTGCATCAGAACATATTTTGTGGTTTGGTTTTGCAGGTAATAAAGAATAGACTGCAATAGATAGGATGGCAACAGCTGATGTAGTAGAAACTAAAGCCTTTGTGAGGCGATACTATATGGAAGATGCAACTGGAGAAAGTGCGAAGTGTATAAAGTACGGCAAGAGTTTACTTTACAAAGGCTGGTCTACCAGTGGTTTGTTGCGTCACCATAAAAGTAAACACAACATAGTGAAGCCTGAAACTGTACACCAAGTTGCGTCAACCAGTAGCTCAAAAGACAGAAATCGTATTGGAACAAAGCGACCTTATGCAAGGGATCGCAGTAGTGAAAGGGCTAAGCCCAAACAAACAAAAATTACAAGTTTCGTTAGGTTCATCAAAGTACTCGAAGAACAAGTGACCAAGCGTGAAGCAGTTGATGGCGTGTCAGTAAATACAGTTACAATGAGTGAATTCATTAGAGAATCCTTCTCAAATAAAGGTTTTTCGCTCCCTAAATTGCCAAATACTGTAATGGGCATGGGCAACAAATTACAGTAGCATGAAGGTAAAAATATGTCATCCCGGGACCCCGGGATTATAAATTCTACTGTGCGTGATCGGTGTCTGTAACACGAGAATGTGGCTAGCCACTCGGGTTGCCACTGTTGTCACATTCTTCTTATTTCGGTCAGCTGCATCAACAAACTCGCGTTGTGAGTCCCGGTGTGACATTTTTGAGGCTATGGAATTAAATCCAGTGAGGCAAGAGTTTCAATACTCTTATTTCAATTCGTGGTTTCAACGTTAACTCAAATGATGTGTTGGTGTGTGTGTTTAGGAATTTAAAATTGATCTCAGACACCATAGAATTGATAATAACATAAAACAATCATATTTTTCATTTTTATTGGTAACTGTTAGGTCATCGCTAAGATAAGTCGACTGGTGCCTCCGTACTACGGAGGGAAAATAATTTTTCTCTCAAATAAACTGAGCTCGCGTATCACCGATACTTGCGAAACACACTTCTGTAACGACCTTCAAGTTTTCGTTAGCTTGTTTAGCTCAAAGCTTGTTTAGCTCATAGCTTGTTTAGCTCATAGCTTATTAGCTCAGTCGCTTTTTTACTTGACTATTATTGCAAGTTTCGCTACATCGCCCCATAGCCATCTGAAATTTTGGATATTATTGGAATTTTATCACAGGAACAGAAAAACTATTGACTAATCTCGACTTAATAAATATCAGTCATCAAACCTGACTTCTCTTCTATCCCTGAAATACCAGGAAGATTCCAATGGAATAGCCAGCCTAAAAAAATACAGCCTCGTATCGATCAACTGACGACCCTCAAGTATCCCTAAGACAGGGACATTATCAAAAGGTTGGCATCCAAACAAGAAACAACCTGCATTATTCATCAGCAAAAAGCGTAGTTAGTGGTATTGAAGAATATTTCTATGCATTTAAGTAGTAAATGAGGTTTATCTTAAAACGTCATAGCCGTTATATTGGAAGCAGATTTTGAATAAGCAATGAGACCTACAGGGCCAGACGTACGAGCAGCAGCAGCAGAATTCATGCAGCAACACAGATTAAGGTTATGTTATATGCTCAAAAACGTGTTGCTCGTAAAAGCAAATGCTAAAATTCCTACTAAAACAGCATGAACACGCCAATATTGAGGATTTTTGCAAAATTCATGTTTGGATTGAATCTTTTCAAGATCTTTGGTGAACATTTTGTCTCTAAATGACGCACATTGTCTCTTAAATCAAATCATGCATGCGCAGCTGAGTGCAAAAATAAGAATGCTCATAATGAATTTTCCTGTGTGAACTTTGCTACTGCACTAAAGCAAGGAACGTGCATGGATGCACTCATACAAGGAACGTACATGGATGAGTGAGTTTTAGCGAACAACTTTTCTGCCGGTAAGCCTCTGTCTCGCACGACGAACTCCTGGTCCCTCTGCAGCGTCTCCACCTTAGCGATGATGTCGTAACGCAGGCTGCACGGTGAGCACGTCGCCCAGTACGGCCTCCAGTGGTAGTTGATGGGAGACCTTGGCAAACAAAGTAATTATAAACGCATTCATTGATTTTATGCTGTTAGGCTATTGTTACAAGATGTCGACTAGTGCCTATGTAATTTAACAATAGGGAAAATAATTCTCTCGCAAATAACTCAGCTCGCGTATCACAGATACTTGAGAAACGTACTTCCATCACGATCTTCAAAATACCAAGGAGAAATACTTGAGAAGAAAACTTCAATGGCAAAATTAAGAAGTAAACTTGAATGGAGAAAACTAAGAAGAAAACTTGAATGGAAATACGAAAAAAATTAAAAAGGAAGAACTGAAAGACGAAAAATTACTTAGCTTGATATTAGCTCAAAGCTTGAAATCATTTCGACTCAACTTTCGAAGCCTGTTTTATTAGCGCGAAAAACGCCTTTGCTCGATTTCGTTCGGCTCAAATCTCGAAAGCTTGAAAAACAGCTCGACATCTTTAAAACTCTTCCAGATCGAAACTCCAAGAATTACCGAAAAATATTCGCAACTTGGAAAACTGCAATCCCCAACTCATTAAAATTAAGTCAGCAGAACTTGACTTTTCTATTATCCCTGAAAATATCGGGAAGATTCCTCCGGAATTAAAAGCCTCTGAAATTACGGCCCTCAGAATTTCTAAAATAGGGACAACGATCAAAGGTGGCTCCCAAGAAGGACCAGCCTGAATAATTTGCAATCGGACCGAACAAGATTCTCCGCCCTAACGATCTAATAATTTGGCGCCCAAGAAGGATACCGCCAAAATAAATATTCAACAAATGCGAAGTGAGTTCGGAAGTTCCATTTGAGGGGGGATTTTATAGGAGAAATATGAAGCTAAAGGACAATTCTAGACGCCATTATTCATTGCATGCGAAGTGAGCTCGAAAGTTTCATTTGAGGCTTTTATTGACAAATATGTTTAGAAGGAAAACCTTATTTTCTTAGAAAGTTGCCAGTTATAGTCATAGGGGGACAACTAATTAATTCGATTCAACACGACAGGTTTATGGGAGGGTATAAAATAAAAGTCGAACATAATTGTTATATCGAGATTGTTATATATTGAAGTGGGCATCGTTGTGGGAAAACGCTGGAGGCTGAGGTTTACGAGTCTCGGAATATCGTTGTGCGCTTTGCCCGGATTCCTTATCGCGTTCGGTTCGCATGTCTTGATGGCGCCAACGGAAGGGCCCTGCGGCGCATGGCATTTACAAGCACCTGATGGGCTTTGTTTAACTTAAGGGCTTTGCTACTTTTACAGAAAGTCTGTCTATCGATAAGTCAGTACAAGTTTAGGAATGTTGCTGAGATTTTCCTTCTCCTCCTTCTTGAAGTTTAAGGCTTTAGTAACTGTAGTTACAGCTACCGCTAAATAAACCTCAAGTCGTGCTGAAAACGACACTGCAGAGACATACGTTACGAAGCGTCGATTAAGAACAGTTTCGTTCGTTTAATTTACTTTCAGATGTAAATTAAACTTTGAAAAAGAGCGAAACCATAAATGAATCACAATCATTTTTCATGGATGACCCCTGGTTACATAAGCCAATCGATTTTTTCAGTACTGAATTTTTAGGAGTATTTCGAAGCTTTATAAATCTTCAAAATTTTGTTAAACGTTATTGCTTGAAAAGTATTATAATTTACAAAAGAAATTAGGTGTTTTGAATATCTGTAATAAAATGCGCGGTAAGAATGTGTCGATTTCCAATTCAAAAGGTTTTTGCGGCACACAATTTTTCAATTTTGCGACTCATTTGAGTTGGAGAGTGTGTGTATTCCTAGTTAAATTTGGGATTATATGTTGATTCATCAATTTAGGTTTAAGAAATGTGAGTACTTCTATTTATTTCCAATGTGTCCACAGTCATCGTTAACCATCTAAAAAATGTTTACTTGTGCCTTATCAGCCTATTGCTTGCCCTACCAGCCTGAAAAATGCCTAAAACTACTTCCCCATTTGTGCTCAGTCTCACGCACGTCTAATAATTGCTTTTTGCTCGTAAATTTCCTGTTGTTCATCCATCTCATTCGTACCCTCTACATACTCAGCAAACTCAAGCTCACACAGAACTTACAAAGGTACGAGTTTTTGTAATTTGTACTATTCACTATGTCTTTAGCTCGTAGTTTACCATTGTATTTGCCTCGATGCATATCACCAACGTGGTGTCTTCTAAAACGAATACATGCCCAGCAGTTCGATGGTATTTGAATGATTTAGTAAGGAATCAATATTTTACCTGCTATCTTGCCAGTAATTCGTGATATCGTCCTTGACTCGAAGAAGGAACTGGTTGAAGCTCGGCTGATGAGGAGCAGGAGGCTTGATAGCAGTGAGGTCGAGGTGAGAGGGCACGAATGGTTCTTGGTACGTCGCTGAAATATGTCGCTGTATGTTTTCGTAGTTTCCCGCTGGCTTTGTTGTGAGAATTTTGTCCCTGTGAACAGTCAAGCAATGAGTGATGTTTTTTTTTCGAACGTGATTTCGGGTTGGTGAACAGTTTTTCAATATAATTTTATTGAACAGGGCAATTCATTAAATTGTAATGAGTGTGAGCGGTAAACGACACTGAAACTTCTGATATTCACGCTTGGTAAGAATAAGAGATTGAATTATGAGGAAGCTACGGGAACTTTGACACGAGTACTTGCTTCGCCATGAGTTCTGATAGTGGTTAAAGTACAAGCAGTTTTTGGGTTTAAAATTTGCATATTTTAGATGCTTCAATAATTAAAAACATCTTGTGACCTCACCAGAACGAAATCTTGTCTGATCCGCGAAATAATACGTAAATTTCTGAGAGTACAACGAATGGGATCAGTTGATAAGCATGATGAACGCAAAGTTAACGTTAAGGGGACATCGCAAGTTAAAACCCGAAAAAGTATAGATTTTTTATTTTATAGCTCATGTTATAGAGAATTTTTTCTGAATTTATCGATATGATTCACTGTTTTGTAAGTATGTTCATTCGTCTGGTATAGCTTGCGAAAGGCCAATTACTCTAGTCAATACGGCGAGGTAACGAATTTGTCAGGCTTTTCTGAAAACTTGAACTTGACGACGTTTGGAATGCTACTTCTTCTCCAGTTTTAAAGGTACATGAATGGCAAATATATCCATCGATAGGACGTAGCAAGAGCTGAAAGGTGGTGCATGTTTGAAAGTTATTCCAGAAATAAGATGCCATTATAAAAAATCCCTTTTTTGAATGTTTTTCAAAATTCAACGAATCAAATTATCGAAAATCAATTTCCGGACTTCTCTAGATAACACATTGAGCTACCTGGAAAACATAATGCCGGTTCTGTAACTTCAAAATTGTAGAAGGAGATTCATTTTCTGTAATATTCATAATTTTTATTTCCTAAATTGATTTTACAAAAATTTAAAAAAACACCCGAGTAGCTGTCAACATTAATAAAGATGCAGAAGAACAAACTACGTGCAAGAGTTTGAGCCTCAGTGTTTACTAAAATGTTTTAGTGCTGACTTTTCAAATTCTGTTTCTACTTTCGAGTTTTCATGCCAAAAATTCGAAATATGAAGCGTTGTAGTGAAACGATACACACTTCCTTTTTCATCGATTCTGTAATGCATATCGTTTGATCACACTCGTAAGGAAGTAATCAAAAATCTTCAGTCCAAGGTAATACGTTACATTGTTGGAGAATTTTAGCGCCCGTTTGAGTGAGAACCATCGCTTGTGTCAGTCTAACCTGTAAGCAGACAGCAATCTGTCCAAAGGATGACGGACGATGAGCAGTTTTTTTGCCTTATGGAGCACTGTTCTCCTCATAGATTTTTCCTTTGGGGGCGGGAAGAGACGGCGGGACAGCGGGTGGTAGCTATATGGGGGGTTATTGTAGCCGGCGAGGAACACTAGATTTGTTGCCCAAGTTGTAGACGCACACTGAGAGAACCATAAAAAACAGATATTTAAAAAAGGTGTTACGTAAAATGCGATACAATCAATTGGGATCGAAATATTTTTCCCCATAAAGGTTCTGAATTGACAGACAATTTATACGAAGTAGACAATGACCGGGAAATGAGCCATTCACCACTTGAAATGACATAGAAGAAGCTGACGTAGAAGAAACTAACGTGATTATCACACAGGTGCCATGAAAGTGTTGAATGCTGGAGAGCATGAACATGCATTACCTTAGCAGCTACGAACCTCACGTTTAATTATAATCAATGACAGAGCACAAGACACTGTTAAATTTTGAAAAACTGAACACACAAGATGCGGTTGAAAATAAAATTTGGACACTACAAGACACAATTCAAATATATTTGAATTGTGTCTTGTTGTGTCCAATTCTCTGTTTACAACTGCCTTGTGTTTAAAATTTTCAATTTCATGTTCTTCCATTCATTCATTTAGCCTAATTTTCTATTGTCAAGCGTGCCTTGTAGTGTCCAAATTTTATTTTCAACCGCATCTTGTGTGTTCAGTTTTTCAAAATTTAACAGTGTCTTGTGCTCTGTCATTGATTATAATTAAACGTGAGGTTCGTAGCTGCTAAGGTAATGCATGTTCATGCTCTCCAGCATTCAACACTTTCATGGCACCTGTGTGATAATCACGTCAGTTTCTTCTACGTCAGCTTCTTAACACCACAGGTATACTAACAGTGAATCAGCTACCTTGAGAGTAAGAAATAAACACCTGTACTTGATAAACTGATGTAATTAGAACAAGAAAATACAGATAAATACCTTGAATATAGGGCACCAGACGAAATTGTACTGGTTCACCCATCGGAGGTGGCCGTTTAGGCGGTCAAGGGGCATCTCGGTGAAGTTGTTGGATGTTGCGTAGTGGTGGCATACGTTCTCTATAACAGCGGACCTCTGCTTCATCACCTCTATGACCTCCTCAGTGGTCAACTCATTCTAGGAAAAGGAGCGAAAAGAAATCAATTTACACTGAATCCCTAACGATTGTGTCGAAATGTTTTTTCTCAAAAAATAAACTGAATAGCTTACGATTGTGTAAAAGACTACGATTGTTTTTTTCCAGAAGGGAAGAATGCTACTGAGACCACTATAAATAAAAAATTTCTGTCTTTGCTCTTAACAAAAATCGGCAGGGAATGTTATTTTTGCTCTCAAGTTTTCTTGGAAGTAATTTTTCATGGAACCTCTCTGAGCCTGAAGAATGTTATCACACAATGAATGGCTTCAAGCAGCACAGAATTGAAAAACCTTGGAGGTAGATTTTTATGCATAGAAACTAAAGGAAATTTCGTTTATGATGTAATTTTAGAAGAACATAAAAAACGAATATTAAATTAATGGCTTCATTATTGTGCAAAATTTTTGATAACCGGCTTGAAAATGGAAGGTTTTTTCCTATTTTGCCTCTTTTAAGAAGAATGCGGTTGCTGGTGAGATATTCGGTTCTACCAAATGAGAAAACATAAAACGTTGTGACGTTTGTCTACGACGACTTTCTAGTTTTCTGTTTGCAACTCTTTATGAACAGTACCTGTTAAACAAGTTGTACACGTTCTGAACTGACTGCAAAGTGAACGTTAAATTCGTTTATCCATTTTAGTGATTGCAAATTCGCAGCAATCTTAGGACAGCGATGGAATGTGTCTAACTATGTCTCTATGGTTCAGCAGGACTTGAAAAAAGAAAAAATAGAACAGTTAAGCATTGTTTTTAGAAGTACATTACCCTCAACAATTTCTTTTCGACTAGTGACATGGGTATTACAATACTCATGTGTATGTATCATTTAAGTGAATTTACTGTAAGGTGTTTTAAAAAATAATGATGTACTATATTTTTGTACTATCTTTACTGGAAACAAACTGTTTTTTTTAGCAGAGGATGTGGTAGGAGAATTCGTTTATTGGTGACGAGAGACTCACCCAGTTATTCGTAAGTTCCATCGGAACATTTTCTGCGTAGGTAGTTTTCGGTGTGACTCGTTCGCTTTTCGCGAATTTGTCCGTTGATTGTTTCGGGGTTTCTTTTTTCTGGGTGTCCAGAAGCATATCTATATTATTCGCAAAAACATCTGGATCACTAATTTTCATAGTGTTTGAAAACACTTCATCGGACTTTAATTTATAGTCTTGGGTGCTGCCTTTTAACTCGGCCGATCTGTCCTTTATGAGGTCGATGAAATGCTTCTTTACCTCCGTAGAAATTTGCTCAGGGTCAACCACGCTGCTGAAGTCGTCCTTCTGGTCTAAGTCATTGTGCTTAGCTGAATTTTCCCATGCGTCCTGCAATGGATCTGGAAAGTGTCCTGCGTACTTTGGAAAGTATCCAGGTCTTGTCAAATTGGTGGGATCCGAGCGCTTAGAAAGGATTGGAATCTCCCGGTTGCCTTCCGCCGGTAGCATTAATCTCACAGTGTTCAACGTCAAAACAACTACCAGTACAAATAAAACACTCCTCTTGAACGAATATAAATAACGGAGTAAGTTCTGGCAAGTAAACTGAACTTCGTTGTGCTGAACAACTGCAGTAGTCATCTTGTGCTAACCAAACTAAATTTTCATGTGACGAAAATCTAGTACCTTGGTTTGAATAATGACTAAGCAGGACTCACGACAAGAATATCTGGAAATCCAACGAATATAGCAGTAGTTAGGATGAAGACGATTAAGAGGAGTTGATGAGAAGGCAGCGCAAGAAAGTTTCATGTTACATTAGTAACAACAGAGTGCTGTGGTCAAGTTATGCACTAAGCCTTGTTTTTTTTCTCAGCACTTCCTCGTATTCGATGTGTGCTGCTTCTCATATACGGTACTTATTATTGGCAGCTCAGCGTGGTGAGCGTCATATCACCCCCGAGTACGAAGAAGACAATTCTCTTGTACGAATAATAATAACGTAGTAAGTGGTACGTAAACTGAACTACCTGATACTACCTGAACTGAACTACGTTGTGTTAGACAACTTCAGTAGTCATCTTGTGCTAACAGAGCTTTGCGTTTATATGAAGAAGTTGTAGTATCCTGGTTTGAATAGTAACTTAATTCGCGACGAATAATAATTATAGCTTTAATTGCTACGAATATAACAGTGGTCAGACTGAAAGCGATTGAGAGGAGTTAATGAAATGGCAACCCAATTTTTTTTCTGTCAAACACTTAGGAAATGAATTGTTTCGTATTGCGTAACAAGTGTGCTGTGGTCAAGTTTTGCACTTGGCCTTTTTATGTCAGCACTGTAACATGACTCCTACTGTGGACATTGCATTTACTTGCATTCGATGTATACTGCTTCTCATACACTGTACTTACTATTGGCAGTTCACAGGAATTTTGAAATCATCGATTCAAATAAAAATGACGCCTAAAAATGCACGAGAAACCATATCGCAAAAACATACCGTATTATAAAATGATAGAAACAATATCATAGGAAACCGTAAACACCGGTATCTTCAGATGATGCATCAAATTTGCCGCTAAATTTGAAGCATGAGGAAAATTATTACATCAAACCCAAACATTGTACGAAACACGAACAAAAAGAACTGATGAGTACTAACAGATCTGAGGAATGTGTTTATATTCCTATCAAGCTTTACTTTAGGGAAAATCAATTTTCAATTCCATAATGAGAGAAGAAAGTTAAAATTTTGAAAGATTATTTGCATAATTTCCCGAACGTTTTTTCAAACGTTGCTAATTGGAGATTGAGGCTTTGTCGCGCACAGAATGACAGCATAAAAATCGCTGAGTTTTTATGGCAACTGTGTAAAGGCCTGTTTGCACGATCATCGAGCGCGCGCGTGAGCAATGAAGAGAGGCGTAAGCCACGCCCACTTGCTCTCGCTTCAGGTGCATTTACTTGCTCAATGACAGTGAGGCTGCAATGACAATGACCAGCTCTGGCCAGCGCCATGAAAACAAGCATGGTCCGCACTGTCATTGAGCAAGTAAATGTGCTTAAAGCGAGGCCAAGTGGGCGGGGCTTGCGCCTCTCTTCACTGCTCACGCGCGCGCTCAATGACCGTGTGAACAGGCATTTAGAAATAAAATTTGAACGTTTAGTTTAGTTTACCTTTGGTACTGCTACCGAAGATTTGCTGGGCACAACCATACCAAGTGTGTAAGAATTTCTAAGAAATCCGATTTGAATGTTTAGCTCAGTTTATCTCTGGTACTGCCACAGGACAGCGCACACTCCAGTCTCGTAGGATTTCTAAGCTACCCACCCCTCTCCCTCCAACTCCGTTGCATCTACAGCAAGCTGTCGTTCGTGCCTATTACTTAGCTATATAGTATGATACTACTCAGGCATAGTAAACTCTCTGTTCGTTATACAGTCCTTAGTAATAACTGCATTATAAGTAATACAAGTACTTAGAAAGTGGATACTACAGCACAATATAAAAGTTAACCTGCATTAAATCATTATAATAAGTTATGACAACGAACGCTGGCGTTTGGAAATTCGACACTCCATCTCGGAACTATAGGACAGGAGTTCTCAAGCTTTTTACCCAAACCTAACATAACCTTGCTGTAGCTGCTTGGGAGGTGAAGGGAGACGGGTGGGCTATGTAGAAATTTTGCCACATTGGAGTCTGTGCCACCGGACATACGCTGGGCACAACCGCAATGGAGTCGCTGTGGCAACTGATCATGGCTGGGGAAGTGGAGTTCACGCTAACGTTTTCAAATAGATAATGCAAACGTGTGAACGAGTAATTCTCAGTGTTTAAGTATGATGTGTTCGTAGCTCTTGAATGGGAAAATGATCGAAATTAACATTAAACACGTTCCCAGGCAGAGAGGGGGTGTCATTTGGTGAACTGCGGTAGGAAGTACCGAGGAAAGTAAGTATGCAAATATCCATAAAGATTAAAATACTTATGGAGGTTTTAGCACTTCTGAAGATTTAAGCACTTTTGGAGATTTATGCACTTCTGAAGATTCAAGTACTTCTGGAGATTTAAATACTTCGGAAAATTTGAACACTTCCCAATCTTCATGAAGTCTGTATTTAGGCAACTGGCATACTCCTGAGAGTTTTATGTTCATTTGTACTCATGTGAACTGAATTTTTTGATGAAAAATTTTATGGAAGTACACATATCTGTCAGCCGACAAATACACTTTCAAGGAACTCATTTAATGATTAAACCACTAAGTTATCTCTTACTAACTTCCATCTTCCATCTAACTTCCATCTTTGCGTTTCATATTTGGTCTATTTCTTTCCAAAATATTAAATTTCAGAGGATATTTGTTAACATTCTTGCATCATACATACATATGAGGCTTGAAAGATTTCTCCAAGAACAATTTTGAATCGCTAAACCTTGATAAAAATTGCAGTGTAGTGCATGTTGGTCATCTAACTTTAATTGGGATGTAAAATACTGACTGTAGTTGAAAATCATCAGACACAAGTACAAAAATACAGTACGGATTTGACTAAGCTACGTAAGTCATTCATTGTGGCATAAGCAGAACTGTGCCCTCTAATTTTCTAAGATCAAAGTTATTATTTAGATAGTGTAAAACTTTGTTATGGTTATGGTTATGTTAAAGATATTTCACGCTATACCGTATGAACCATTAAAAGTATAAGCCAACTTACAATGATAATCACTTTGGATTACGATATTTTAGTTTCATTTGTTGCATTACACGCAGAGATGTGTGTCCTGACTACAAAGCTTTAGGTCTGAGTATAAATAAGATCCAAGTCGTCTGAAAATTTACCTTTAATTGTAAATTTTCAAGTGACTTAACCCATCGTTATGCAATTAACAAAGGAACATAGCATTTTCATCCACGTCCACGCGGGAGCCAAGAGTTTAAAGAAAGTTCGGAATTAATGCGAATAGAGATTTCCTGATAGAAACTCTCGTTACAACTCATTCAAACGTGGTTTTTAGATTGATATTAAAGTGATCTATCAACTTTCGTATCATTTATAACCTCATTAAAATGTCATGGGAAACTTTCGGTTTTAAAATTATTCATCTCATAAATGGTATAACCTTTATCTCATTACTGATAAAACTAATTTCATGGGATTTAAAATTTTCAAAGAAAAAATTTCTCTCAGCCAAAACGAAAAAAAAATTACATGATCTTCATTCATTGTAAACTTATTAACATTTAAAGTTGGGTATAACTTTTTATGGTCCATACGGTATTGCAAATTTAATACAGTTTCTTATTTTGTTTCGGATTTAAAGGCCTAAAGGCAATAATGTTTAATTGTACATAACGGCAAATTGGAGATTTGCTCTCACATGTTTGAGAAGAGTTAACAAAATTACAAATTGAGTTGATTGTGTTTCTTAAAATTGCTTAAGAAATTGCAAAGCTAAAACCACGTACTCCATGTATCCATTCCTACATGTACACATGCCTGCGCGCATACATGCCTTTGTGCATACATGCATATATGCGGGCTTGCATACGTGGACATGCGTACGTACGTGCACAATACAAGTAACGCAACGATGGACAACGCTTTAGTTAGTGCCGACCAACATTTAAATAGCTCAAGCTTCTGTAATATTAGTGAATAATTTTGGAAGTAAATTCGACGGATTAAATAGTTCTTCGTCTAAGACTTAAGTGTCGGCGTGGTAGGAATTAGGAACTATCTTTTCGAGTTCACGTATCGGTTGGTATACCAGGTAACCTGCTCGGGGTAAATTTTTTGCTGTACCATGCATTTATGAGATATTGAAAATTAATAATGCTGGCACTAAGAATTTCACCGGAGTCAGAAATACGAACATGGTTGTTGCGTAATGCTAACCAAAACATTTTACTACACATGGAGCAATTCGTGAAATTTACTTCCTAAATTATGGTTTCACAACGTACTTCATATCGTCAGAAATGAGAAATAGTCACCCTAGGCTGAAATGATATTTTATATGAATAAATACTGTTACAATACTGAGTCCGTCTCTCAATGCTGATTGAGGTACAAGTACAATAGCTTCATTAATTAAACATCACAACATATTCTAATGACTTTCAAATGAATTTATGCAACCATTAATATTTCATGCTCAGTACGTGCTGCTCCTTCCTTTTGTTCCAAATATTGTAAGATTTGTAGCAAGTGAGCGAGGTTCCAACACCTGGATGCCATTACCACCAGCTCTCAGTGACAAGTGATTTCGACCACCTGCGAACCGGGGGCCTGCCATATCACTAACGAGCTTAAAAGTTCACAGCGAATAGGTCTCTATTGTGTGATCATTCCAGGACTGCACTAATGTAGCCGTCCAGCTGCTAAATAGAATAAATATTATAGAGTCGAACCACCGGAATGTTTCAACGCTACCTATCCAAAACGTTAATACCCAAGTATTTAATTCTGACGGAAAGTGCACAGATTACAGCCTTTTCTGACGACAGTTATGTTTGAAACGTAATTGTCCATACTTCGCTACAACTAAAATTTGCATGTTTTTTAAATGTTATCCATAACAGTGAGTGCACTCTGAAATTTGAAGCAGAAACTCTCAGTAAAATGAAAAAATAAACTTTGAACTGATGGCAGAGCTGGACTCGGATGCGTTTTCTTTGATAATATAATTACCTACCTTGAAATTTTCTCCGTTTTTGAGTTTCGGAAAACAGATGGTATCAACTTTTTTGGAAATATTCCAGACTGCTTTATTTCCTTTCACCTTCCTTCACAAATGAAGTAGCCCGTTCCATTCCCACGCTCTTCATTGGCCTCTCATATTTAAGCAAGAAATTAGAATACTTTGACATCTATCTGTTATTAAATTTTTTATAAAAATTAATTTAGGTTTTACACACCTTTTTAGCTTTTCTTAGGCTTCACGTGTCGGAACTTTGGATGTCTCGTTCTTACATTCTGACTTTACAGTTGCTGATATGTTAGCAATACTTTAGTATAATTAAGCCTTCCCTCAAAAAAGTTTTTTGTGAAGGTATAAAAAACAAGCAATTTTAGGGAAACTTGATTAATTTTACTCGAAAACCCACTATTTAATAAAACAACGTATTACCGCATTTATTTGAGAAAATGATAACTAAATGGAACTCACCATTGCTTAACACAGTCTGAGATAAGATACTGGTGGTGTTTTAATGCATGCGACCATCTCACGGGCGAGTGAAACATCTGAGTCTTTTGAATGCAATTCATACATCCGACCATAATTAACTGTTCTCTTTTTCAAGTGGCCACCCGAACGATTCAAAACTCGTCGATCAGAATAATACCCATTTTAAAAATGCTCATCTAAACTACATTAAATGCTTTATATCTGCTTTTGTTTAATAAATGGTGCGTAGAACCTGAGGGAAAATTTCAGCTAGGGTGTTTTTCAAAGATGAGCAAATTCCAAAGCCTTTGATTTTCAATATAACTTTGAGCGTGAACTAATTACAACGGAGGGTATTCTAAACTTCCATATTTCTTTCTCGTACTTGCATATTATCGTGAAACATGATCTTCCATATTTTACTTCAGCAAAATTACAAATTAGAATTCGATGCATTATACCATCCGTAAGCATTGAGAAGGACTCGCATGTTAGATATTGATAATGCTAGTTATCAAACGGTTTTTTATTTTTTTATCACAAGACGCGCAGTTCTGGACCAATCGCTTTAATCGAAATAAATTTTAAGCGAATTTTGTAACTTGATATTCTCGGTTGACTTATTGAACAATATTGGTAAGTTGTAAATCACTGCTCTGTCCGTCGCGTCAACCTATTTTGCCATCACTGTGATGTGTGTTCAGGACTAGAGTTCTTGGCTAAATCTAATGGTACTTTTCAGGATAAGGTTTTCTTGAGGTGTTGTAAAAGTCACTGAACTTATTCGAGCACCCAAGTGATACTCTAAATTCGTTCACTGCAATATTTAAAGTCAATTATTTATTGATTGATGAAACGCTCATAGAATATAAATAAATTGACTTAACTTGGTCCAAGAGCCTTTAAGTTTGAACAATTAAGAAAAAAACACTCCAAAATACCACACCATATTATTGAAAGCCTCAGTTCTTTTGTGGACGTCCTACGTCCGTATTCAGTAATTCATGTCAAGTGAACGAATTAATCGTATCTCTCTTGGTTGAGACTGATGACATTGTACATAAAAAAAGAGCACGGTGATGGCGAATGTGTTATTAGATATGCAGTGATAGAACAAATATTTACGGTGTTTAAGATAAAATGAAATATAAAGTAACTCGTGCGTTACTGCACATGTATATGTATCTAGATAGCACTCCAGGTATTGAAATATTCATTTGAACGTGTTTTTATTTTCTCTGAGTTAATTTAAAACCATTTAAATCTATAGTTAGATCTTCTATTACACTTTTTTTAATGGAAGTAGCTCGTAACTTCATTAGGTTTGTTTGAAATCCACAGTATATATTTTCAGCACTTGGAATAAGATTGGATGTCATTGTTTTCAACATTGTAGCTGATGAACCAAATTTACGCTCCATGATGAATTTTCCATGAATTTTCCATGAATTTTTCCTTAACATGAATTTTCCATGAATTTTTCCTTAACATGAATTTTCCATGAATTTTCCATTAACATGAATTTTCCATGAATTTTCCATTAACATGAATTTTCCATGAATTTTCCATTAACATGAATTTTCCATGAATTTTCCATTAACATGAATTTTCCATGAATTTTCCATTAACATGAATTTTCCATGAATTTTCCATGAATTTTTCATTAACATGAATTTTCCATGAATTTTCCCTTAACATGAATTTTCCATGAATTTTCCATTAACATGAATTTTCCATGAATTTTCAATCAACATGAATTTTCAATGAATTTTCCATTAACATGAATTTTCCATGAATTTTCCATTAACATGAATTTTCCATGAATTTTCCATTAACATGAATTTTCCATGAATTTTCCATGAATTTTTCCTTAACATGAATTTTCCATGAATTTTTCCTTAACATGAATTTTCCATGAATTTTCCATTAACATGAATTTTCCATGAATTTTCCATTAACATGAATTTTCCATGAATTTTCCATAAACATGAATTTTCCATGAATTTTCCATTAACATGAATTTTCCATGAATTTTCCATTAACATGAATTTTCCATGAATTTTCCATGAATTTTTCCTTAACATGAATTTTCCACGAATTTTCCCTTAACATGAATTTTCCATGAATTTTCCATTAACATGAATTTTCCATGAATTTTCCATCAACATGAATTTTCAATGAATTTTCCATCAACATGAATTTTCCATGAATTTTCCATCAACATGAATTTTCCATGAATTTTCCATCATGAATTTTCCATCAACATCATTACTTATACGTGATACTAGCTTACCAAATTCTCTATTGAAGTTTTCTTAACCACATTTAATTCTTCATCATTCTCGTTAACTGAAGATTTCAAATTTGTAAAATTTTCATTACAAATGTTGAGTGTATCATTAATTATATTACTTGTTGTTTTCAAATTATTAACATCTGTTTGAATCGTAACGAATTTTTCATTAATTTTTTCGACTACATTGGTACTGAAGCTTCAATGCATGATTTCAAATTTTCGTTGTTTACATCTACTTTTTTATTATCTTGTCTACATCATCTAACTTTCTTCAATTGGAGAGAACGTGATCTTTAAAAGGATATATTTATTTTCAATTTGCTCATTAACTTTCTCGGTTGTTATCAAGTTTAAACATTCTTCGATGGGAAATATTTTTGAGCTTAGAATATTAAATTTATTTCCAATTTGTTGATTTATGAACTTTGTGTTACCACTCAGTTCGAATTATTCAGCCTATCTAATCCTTGAGAAAGTTTTTATAGATCTCTCAATAAATTTAATGCCAGACTCTACATATAAAAATTCATAGAAGTTTTCCATTTTCAAAGTATCAAAAGGTGCTTTTCCTTCTCCAATGACATGAGTTATTGATTCTATATTACAATCTGCTATTGAATTTTTGATTGCATCTGTGTGAGAATTATCTTCTGATCCTTGGTGAGAAGGTGGAATAATTAGTTGCGCGGTATGAATATTAATTCTTGTCATTTTTAAGAAGGAAAATATTCATTTTCGAAAAATGTAGTGGATATTTATAAAAAATTTCATACAGATCTAGGACAATTTCATCAAATCTTTCAGTTTCCAAACGCTTTAAAACTTCTAAGCATCAATGACCACAAATGACTTCCCCTAGTTCCTGTATTTCGTGAGCAGACCAAATAATTTGGTAATATGTTATATATATTTACCTAATTCTTTTGGAAATTCATAACTGTCGAAGTAATAACATACATTTTTTCTAAGACTAATAAGTCCAATGTGTCCCTGATCCAACATCTATATTAAGATTTAAGAGGCGTTTTCAATTTCATTTGGTTGTTTAGGTAATGAATTTTTCATAAAAATACCCCTGATATTTAATGTGTTTAATATTGTTATATGATACATTCAGTCATGCTGAGATGAGGGTTTGATTGGAATTATTTTTCTGCTGGTTTCAAGTGAAGAACTTTGCCACAAGATATTTTTCGCAGGAGTTATTTTTATATCTGGGCCTTTTTTTAGATTCCATTGCTTTATCATGTCTTAGTGTTTCACTGTTGCTGATAATAGTTTATCATCAGTTTTTTCTTGTTAACTGCGGATGCTTTTGCAGAAGCACCTCCAGCCAAAGAGCCAGCAGCCCAATGACTGCCAATAACGTTGGAATTGTTAATTTAACCCCTTTTTTCTGCAGTATCTTTAGAAACAAAAGAATTATTTGTCTTTGTACAAATCTAACACCCACTTTTAACCATTTTCTCATTGCTCTTTGTTTTTAAATATCGGGATTATTAGTATCAGGCTTCTTCTTACCCTTTGCACAATACACAATTTTTTAACATTATTATATGGATATGTTCAGTTTTTTAGTAATTTAAGTTCATTTTATCACCGTCAGATTGTCATCAAATTATTCTATCTGGTATAATTAATGCATATGCATGAGTATCGTTTGGAATCTTTGATTTGAAATCTGCCTCAATTTTTACGTCAGTTGTAGTGTCTTTAATTCGTCCATTCTGTCTGCTGATGTCAAATACATACATTGGATATAAATATCTGAAATGTCTGCATTCGATAGCTCATTTTCCGTGAGAAACGTGATCTGTTAGCATGTTATAGGCTGTTGCATAATTGGTGTTCCCGATATCAAATTGTAAACAAAGCTTGGAGTATCTTTCAGTGGTTAATTGAACAGAGCATTTGTCAAGCCACAGTCGAACTCAGCAATGTTCTCAGCCTGAGAGTCATTTTTTTTTCTTTTAGAATGCCAAAATAATGGACCGTGGTTTTTGGGTTCCTGCACCTGTAGTTAATGTCCAATCTCAGGAATTTCTGGTGGGAGTTAACAATGATTTGTTCTAATTGTCGGTTTAAATAGGCAATAAGTGGAGCTGTTTTTTTTTCATTTGTCATAATTGATTGATTTTGAATTCATCAGATAATTTATAAGCTGGCATCTTCAAAACTAACTTATTTATCTTAATTTTCCATCACTAACTTTGTAATCATTGGTATTGGGATGGTGTGAAAATCATACCTTTTTCGATAGTGCGTTATGTATGAAATTGTACGCACATTTTTAGAACATATTTTGTTGTCCCTCTACTTGTGTTTCTACAGTGGCAGTGAGTGTTTTATTCGAGGGAACTGAAGGAAGAAATGAATTCTTAATTATTTGCGATTGCATTTGTTCGAATTTATTTATTTGCTTACACCAGTTTTCAAGCTAAGATTTTATTAAGTAGAATCCAAAACGAAATAGCGTACAATATAAAAATAGCTATCAGTATATTTTATATTCTATTTATTATTCGCTACCGCAGTTAAGGTTCGAATGAATACGGAGCGATGCGGAGTGGGCTCGACATATTATTATCTTAAAAAAGGTCCTGTATAGGTAGAACTGTGTTCTAAAATCAAAATGGGTCTCGAAAATTTTGAGAACATGCTGGTGGCGTTGATATGCTATCAAAATAATTCACTAATTTTGGTTATAATAATTCTAATTAACCATAATCCTAAATTCAACTGTTTCCTATAAAATGACAAAATATTGGCTGGCAAATGTATATACTTTTTTGTAGTTCTCAAAGTTCGATTTGTCCTGCATTTCAGTTCTGAATAAACTTACAATTTTATATACGTTATTGATGTAGATACAAGTTTCGCATGTACCTCATAGTTAGCTAAGGACACTGTGAAATAGCTTGATCATGCACTCAGAACTCAAATAAGACACTTCCAACAGCAGCTAGACATCAGGGACGGAGAGCTGAAGATAAAACTCAGGCGAGTACTCGAACAAGTCGAAGTCAGGCTGGTACAGCTTCACGATCTCGTTCAAAAGAGGCCGAGGCACCCTGCTGAAGTAGGCCGTCGTCGCTGCTGCAGACGAGTTGAAGTTGTCAAACCTGCACACAAATTCAAAATCAGCCCTTCACTGTGTGAATTATTTTTGGAAAAATAATTTTTTTTAAGTTACTTTGTCCAAATTGGTGAGCTGCTGTCTGCTACTTGTAGATCGAACAACTCTCTATTGGGTTAAGAAATTTCACTGGAATTGGGGTCGAAATTTCCCGGTCCTGGAATTCCTTTTTTCCCGGGAATTCCCGGGATTCTAAATAGTATATATACTTCAAGAAATGAATAAGAAAATAATTTAAAATCATGCTGTTTAATGAGATTAATCAATTAGAGAGCTCAAAACAGGATTTTAGTGTTTTAATAATATTGCAATTTACATCAGTACACAGTGTAGTCTTCACTATCTCATAATATCGTTCAAATATTGCATCAGAACATATTTTGTGGTTTGGTCTTGCATGTAGTAAAGAACAGACTGTAATAGATACGATGGCAATGGCTGGTATAGTAGAGACTAAAGCCTTTGTTTGGCGATCCTATATGGAAGATGCAACTGGAGAAAGTGCGAAGTGTATAAAGTACGGCAAGAGTTTACTTTGCAAAGGTTGGTCTGCCAGTGGTTTGTTACGTCGCCTACAGAGTAAACACAACGTAGTGAAGCCAGAAACTGTAGACCCAGTTGCGTCAACTAGTGACTCAAAAGACAGAATTCGTATTGGAACAAAGCGCCCTCATGCAAGGGACAGTATAGTAGTGACAGCACTAAACCCAAACAAACAAAAATGACAAGTTTCGTAAAGATGCATCAAAGTACTCCGAAGAACAAGTGACCAAGCTTGTGGCAGTTGATGCCGTGTCAGTAAATACAGTTACAAAGAGTGAATTCATTAGAGAATCCTTCTCAAATAAAGGTTTTCGCTCCCTAAATTGCCAAATACTGCGATGGGCATGGGCAACAAATTACAATGGCTTGAATGTAAAAATCTAAAGAAATCCCGGAACCCCGGGATTGTAAACTCTTCTGTGCGTGATCGGTGTCTGCAACACGAGAATGAGCCACTCGGGTTGCCACTGTTGTCATATTCTTTCTATTTCGGTCAGCTGCATCAACAAACTCGCGTTGTGAGTCCTGGTGTGACATCACAGATACTTGCGAAACGCACTTCTGTCACGATCTTCAAATTTTCGTTAGCTTGTTTAGCTCAAAGCTTGTTACCTCTAAGCTTGTTTAGCTCAAAGCTTATTAGCTCAATTGCTTTTTTGCTTGACTGCTATTGCAAGTTTTGCTACTTCGCCACGCAGCCATATGAAATTCTGGAAATTTTTGGAAGTTTATCGTAGAAACAGAAAAACTGGGGATGAACCTCGTCTTAATATATATCAGTCAGCAAACTGAATTCTCTTCTATCCCTGAAATACCAGGATGAATCCAATTGAATAACCAGCTCAAGAAAGTACGGCCTCGTGTCAATCAACTGACGACCCTCAAGTATCCCTAAGACAGGGACATTATCAAATGTTGGCAGCCGGACATGGACCAACCTGCATTATTCATCAGCAACAAGCGTAGTTAATGTTATTAAAGTTTATTTCTATGCATTGAAGCAGTGAATGAGGCTTATCTTAAAACTTCATAGCCGTTACATTGGAAGCAGATTTTGAATAAGCGATAAGATCTATAGGGCTAGAAGTACGAGCAGCATCAGCAGAATTTATGCCACAACACAGATTTAAGGTTATGTTATGTGCTCAAAAACTCAAAAACAATTTTAGCATTTGCTTATACGGGCAACACGCCCGTATAAGCAAATGCTAAAATTCATACTAAAACATCATGAACACACTAATACTGACAATTTTTGCAAAATCCAAGTTTGAATTGAATCTTTTCGAGATATTTGGGGAGCATTTTGTCTCTACATGACGCACATTGTCTATTAAATCAAATTATGCATGCGCAGCTGAGTACAAAAATAGGAATGTTCATAATGAATTTTCCTGTGTGAACTTTGCTAATGCACTAAAGCCAGGAACATACATGGATGCACTAATACAAGGAACGAACATGGATGCACTAATACTAGGAACGTACATGGATGAGTGAGTTTTAGCGAACAACTTTTCTGCCGGTAAGCCTCTGTCTCGCACGACGAACTCCTGGTCCCTCTGCAGCGTCTCCACCTTAGCGATGATGTCGTAACGCAGGCTGCACGGTGAGCACGTCGCCCAGTACGGCCTCCAGTGGAAGTTGATGGGAGACCTTGACAAACAAAGTAATTATAGATGCATTCATTGATTTCATGCGAAGTTAGTTCGGGAGTTCCATTTGTGGGGGATTTTATTGGAGAAATATGAAGCTAAAGGCCAATTCAAGACGCCATTATTCATTTCATGGGAAGTGAGCTCGAAAATTTCATTTCGAGTCTTTTATTGACAATTATGTTGAGAAGGAAAACTTTATTTTCGTAGAAATTTGCCAGTTATAGTAATGTAGGAGAACTAATTTACTTGATTCAACACGGTAGATAAGTGAGAGGGTGTAGAACGAAAATCGAATATATTTGTTATATCGAGACATACGTCACGAAGCGTCGATAAAGAACAGTTTCATTCGTTTAATTTACTTTCAGCTGTCGGTAAACTTTGAAAAAGAGATAAACTTTGAATGAATCACTTTAATTTTTCTGTGATAACACCTGGTTACACAAGCCAATCGATTTATTCAGCACTGAGTTTTTAGGAGTATTTCGAAGCTTAATCTATCTTTAAAATTTTGTTAAACTTTATGGGTTGAAAAGTACTAAAACTTTCAAAAGTAATTAGGCATTTTCGAATTTTTGTAATTAGGAAACGGTTGAAAATTTTGCGAATTCCACTTTAAGAGGTTATTGCAGCACACACTTTTTCAATTTTGCAACTCATTTGAGTTGGAGAGTGTGCGATTCCTAATTAAATTTGGGATTACATTATGATTCATAGATTCACATTTAAGAAATGTGAGTACTTCTATTTATTTTCAATATGCGCCCAGTCATCGTTAACCATCACAGAAATTTTTACCCGTGCCTTATTAGCCAACTGCTTGCCTTACCTTTCTGAAAAATGCCTAAAACTACTTCCCGAGTTGTGCTCTACCAGTCTCACACGCGTCTGATAATTGCTTTTTATTCGTACACTTCCTGTTGTTTATCCATCTCTTACTTACCCTCTACATACTCATCAAACCCAAGCTCACGCAGAACTTACAAAGGTACGAATCTTTGTAATTTGTTTAATTCCTTAAGTCTTTAGCTCGTAGCTTACCATTGTATTTGCCTCGATGCATGTCACCAACATGGTGTCTTCTAAAACGAATACATGCCCAGCAGTTCGATGGTATTTGAATTATTTAATAACGAATCAATATTTTACCTGCTATCTTGCCAGTAATTCGTGATATCGTCCTTGACTCGAAGAAGGAATTTGTTGAAGCTCGGCTGATGAGGAGCAGGAGGCTTGATAGCAGTGAGGTCGATGTGAGCGGGCAAGAATGGTTCTTGGTACGTTGCTGCAATATTTCGTTGTATGTTTTGGTAGTTTCCTGCTGGCTTTGTTGTGAGAATTTTGTCCCTGTGAACAGTCAAGCAAGTGCGTGATGTTTCTTTTTCAAACGTGATTCGTGAGCGGTAAACAACGCTGAAAATTCAGATATTCACTCATGGTAAGAATATGAGACTGAGTTATGAAGAAGCTACGGGGGACTTTAGAGCGAGGACTTTCTTCGCCATGAGTTCTGAAAATGGTTCAAGTACAAACAGCTCCTGGGCTTAAAATTCGCATATTGTAGATGATTCATTAAGTAAAAACATATGGCGACCTCACCAGAACAAAATCTAGTTTGATCCACGAAATAATACGTAAATTTCTGGAAGTACAACGAGTAGGGTCATTTGCTAAGCATGATGAACGCAAGGTTAACGTTATGAGGACAGCCCAGGGTAAACCCCGAAATAGTATCGATTTTTTGTTTTTTAGCTCATGGTAAAGAGATTTTTTTCTGAATCCAACGATATGATTCACTGCTATGTAAGTATGCTCATTCGTCTGCTATAGCTTGCGAAAGGCCAATTACTCAAGTTAATACGGCGAGGTAACGAGTTTGTCAGCTTTTTCTAAAAACTTGAACTTGACGACGTTTGGAAAGCTACTTCTCCCACAGTTTAAAAATTACATGAATGCCAAATATATCAATTGATAGGGCGTAGCAAGAGCTAAAACGCGACGCATGTTTGAAAGTTATTACAGAGATAAGATGCCATAATAAAAAATCTCTTTCTTTGAATTTTTCTTCAAAATTCAACGAATCAAATTATCGAATATCAATTTGCGTACTTGTCTAGATAATACATTGCTCTTTGGAAAACATAATGCCGGTTCTGTAACTTTAAAACTGCAGAAGGAGATACATTTTCCGTAATATCCATAATTTCATTTCCAAAAATTGATTTTTAAAAATTAAAAAAAACACCCGAGTAGCAGTCAACATTGATAAAGATGCAGGAAAACGAACAACCTTTAAGAATTTGAGCATCAGTGTTTGCTAAAATGTTTTTAGTTCTGAATTTTCGAATTATTTTTCTACTTTCGAGTTTTCATACAAAAAATTCGACACACTTCCTTTTCATCGATTCTGTAATGAACATCGTTTGATCACACTCGTAAGGAAGTAATCAAAAATCTTCACTTCAATGTGACACGTTAGATTCTTGGAGCATTTTTACGAAGTTATGATTGAGAACCATCGTTTGTGTCAGTCTAACCTGTAAGCCGACAGCAATCTGTCCAAAGGATGACGGACGATGAGCAGTTTTTTTGCCTTCTGGAGCAATGTTCTCCTCATAGTTTCTTCCTTGGGGGGCGGGTAGAGAAGGTGGGACAGCTGGTGGTAGTTATATGCGGGTTCATTGTAGTCGGCGAGGAACACTAGATTCTTCGCCCAAGTTGTAGTCGCACACTGAGGGAACAATAAAAAACGGTTATTTAAAAAAAGGTGATACGTGAAATGATATACAACCAATTGGGTCTAAATATTTTTTCTCATAAAGGTCCTAAATTGACAGACAAAAACTAGACTCACAAGACAAGGTTGGAAATAAAACTTGGATACCGCAAAGCACGCTTGACAGCAGAAAATTACTCCTACTATATGAATGGAAACACAAAAAATGAAGAATTTGAAATACAAGACTGTTGCAAACAAAGAAGAATACCCAACAAGGCACAATTCAGGTACACGACTAAACACCACAGGTATACTAACAGTGAATCAGTTACCTTGAGAGTATGAAATAACATCTGCACTTGATAAACCGATGTAATTTGAACAAGCAAATACACATGAATACCTTGAATATAGGGCACCAGACGAAATTGTACTGGTTCACCCATCGGAGGTGGCCGTATAGGCGGTCAAGGTTCAACTCGGTGAAGTTGTTGGATGCTGCGTAGTGGTGGCATACGTTCTCTACCACAGCTGACCTCTGCTTCATCACCTCTCTTACCTCCTTGGTGGTCGACTCATTCTTCGAAAAAAAGGCGCGAAAAGATATAAAATTTAAACTGAATTCCTAACGATAGCGTCGAAGTGTTTTATTTCTTTCTCAAAAAAAAACCTGAGTAGCCAACGATCAAGTGAAAGACTACGGCTTTTCTCTGTCTCCAGCAGGGAAAAAAGCTACTGAAATCACTATAATTAAATATTTCTGTCCTTGCTGTTAACAAACATCGGCAGGGAACGTTATTTTTGCTCCCAAGTCTTCTACGATGTAATTTTCCACGGGACCTCTCTGAGACTGAACAATGTTGTCACACGATGAATGGCTTCAAGCAGCACAAAATTAAAAAGTATTGGGGATAGATTTTTATGCATAGAAACTAAAGGAATTTTCGTTTCTGATGTAATTTTAAAATTACATCAAACAAACATATTTTCAAGTAATAGCTTCATTATTGAACAAAATTTTTTATAACCGATTTAAAAATGGAAGGTTTTTTCCTATTTTGCCTCTTTTAAGAAGAATGCGGTTGCTGGTGAGACATTTGGTTCTACCAAATGAGACGACATAAAACGTTGTGACTTTTGTCTACGACAACTTTCTAGTTTTCTGTTTGCAACTCTTTATGAACAGTACCCGTTATAACAGTTGTACCCGTTCTGAACAGACGGTAAAGTGAGTCGTACATCCATTTTAATGATTGCAAATTCTCATCAATCTTAGGACGGCGATGGAATGTGTCTGACTATGTCTCTATGGTTCAGCAGGACTTTAAAAAATAAAAAAAATAGAACAATTATGCATCGTTTTTAGGAGTACATTGCCCTCAACAATTTCTTTTCGACTAGTGACCTGGGTATTACAATACTCATGTGTATGTATCATTTAAGTGTTTTACTGTAAGATGTTTTAAAAACCAATGATGTACTATATTTTCGTACCATCTTTACTGGAAACAAACTGTTTTTTTTATAGCAGAGGATGTGGTAGGAGAATTCGTACATTGGTGACGGGAGACTCACCCAGTTCTTCGTAAGTTCCATCGGAACTTCTTTTGCGTAGTTAGTTTTCGGTGTGACTCGTTCGCTTTTCGCGAATTTGTCCGTTGATTGCTTCGTGGTTTCTTTTTTCTGGGTGTTCAGAAGCGTATCTATATTATTGGCAAAAACATCTGGGTAGTCACTAATTTTCATATTGTTTGAAAACACTTCATCGGACTTCAATTTATAGTCTTGGGTGCTGCCTTTTAGCTCGGCGAATCTGTTCTTTATCAGGTCGATGAAATGCTTCTTAACCTCCGTAGAATTTTGCTCCGGGTTAACCATGCTGCTGAAGTCGTCCTCCTGGTCTAAGTCATTGTGCTTAGCTGAATTTTTCCACGAGTCCTGCAATAGATCTGGAAAGTGTCTCGCGGGCTTTGGAAAGTATCCAGGTCTTGTCAAATTGGTGGGATCCGAGCGCTTAGAAAGGATTGGAATCTCCCGGTTGCCTTCCGCCGGTAGCATTAATCTCACAGTGTTCAACGTCAAAACAACTACCAGTACAAATAAAACACTTCTCTTGAACGAATATAAATAACGGAGTAAGTTCTGGCAAGTAAACTGAACTTCGTTGTGCTGAACAACTGCAGTTGTCATTTTGTGCTAACCAAACTAAATTTTCATGTGACGAAAATCTAGTACCTTGGTTTGAATAATGACTAAGCAGGACTCACGACAAGAATATCTGGAAATCCAACGAATATAGCAGTAGTTAGAATGAAGACGATTAAGAGGAGTTGATGAGAAGGCAGCGCAAGAAAGTTTCATGTTACATTAGTAACAACAGAGTGCTGTGGTCAAGTTATGCACTAAGCCTTGTTTTTTTCTCAGCACTTCCTCGTATTCGATGTGTGCTGCTTCTCATATACGGTACTTATTATTGGCAGCTCAGCGTGGTGCGTGTCATATCACCCCCGAGTACGAAGAAGACAATTCTCTTGTACGAATATTAATAACGTAGTAAGTGGTACGTGAACTGAACTACCTGGGACTACCTGAACTGAACTACGTTGTGTTAGACAATTTCAGTAGTCCTCTTGTGCTAACAGAACTTTGCGTTTATATGAAGAAGTTGTAGTATCCTGGTTTGAATAGTAACTTAATTCGCGACGAATAATAATTATAGCTTAAATTGCTACGAATATAACAGTGGTCAGACTGAAAGCGATTGAGAGGAGTTAATGAAATGGCAACCCAATTTTTTTTCTGTCAAACACTTAGGAAATGAATTCTTTCATATTGCGTAATAAGTGTGCTGTGGTCAAGTTATGCACTTGGCCTTTTTATGTCAGCACTGTAACATGACTCCTAGTGTGGACATTGCATTTGCTTGCATTCGATGTATACTGCTTCTCATACACTGTACTTACTATTGGCAGTTCACAGGAATTTTGAAATCATCGATTCAAATAAAACTGACGACATAAAATGCACGAGAAACCATACCGCAAAATCATACCGTATTAAAAAATGATAGAAACAATATCATAGGAAACCGTAAACACCGGTATCTTCAGATGATGCAGCAAATTTGCCGCTAAATTTGAAGCATGAGGAAAATTATTATATCAAATACAAACATTGCATGAAACACGAACAAAATGGACGAGTGAATACTAACAGACCTGAGGAATGTGTTTATATTGCTACCAATCTTTACTCTAGGGAACGTCAATTTTCAATTCTATAATGAGAACAGAAAGTTAAAATTTTGAAAGATTATCAGCACAATTTCCCGAACGTTTTTTCTAAAGTTGCTAATTGGAGATCGGGACTTTGTCTTGCATAGAATGACAGCATAAAAAATCGCTAAGTTTTTATGGCAACTGTGTAGAGTAATGTTTGCACGATCATCGAGCGCGCGCGTGAGCAGTGAAGAGAGGTGTAAGCCACGCCCACTTGCTCTCGCTTCAGGTGCATTTACTTGCTCAATGACAGTGAGGCTGCAATGACAATGACCAGCTCTGTCCAGCGCTATGAAAACAAGCATGGTCCGCACTGTCATTGAGCAAGTAAATGTGCCTGAAGCGAGGTCAAGTGGGCGGGGCTTGCGCCTCTCTTCACTGCTCAAGCGCGCACTCAATGATCGTGTGAACAGGCATTTAGAAATAAAATATGAACGTTTAGTTTAGTTTATCTTTGATACTGCCACCGAAGGTTTGCTGGGCACAACCATATCAAGTGGGTAAGAAATCCGATTCGAATGTTTAGCTCAGTTTATCTCTGGTACGGCCACCGGACAGCGCACACTCCAGTCTCGCAGGATTTCTAAGCTACCCACCCGTCTCCCTCCACCTCCGTTGCATCTGCAGCAAGCTGTCATTCGTGCCTATGACTTAACTATTTAGTATGATAATACTCAGGCATAGTAAACTATCTGTTCGTTAAACAGTTCTTATTAATAACTGCATTATAAGCAATAAAAGTACTTAGAAAGTGGATACTACAGCACAATATAAAAGTTAACCTGCATTAAATCATTATAATAAGTTATGACAACGAACGCTGGCGTTTGGAAATTCGACACTCCATCTCGGAACTCGAGGACAGGAGTTCTCAAGCTATTTACCCAAACCTAACATAACCTTGCTGTAGCTGCTAGGGAGGTGAAGGGAGCCGGGGATGGCTATGTAGAAATTTTGCGACCTTGGAGTCTGTGCCACCGGACATACGCTGGGCACAACCGCAATGGAGTCGCTGTGGCAACTGATCATGGCTGGGGAAGTGGAGTTCACTCCAACGTTTTCAAATAGATAATGCAAACGTGTGAACGAGTAATTCTCAGTGTTTAAGTATGATGTGTTTGTAGCTCTTGAATGGGAAAATGATCGAAATTAACATTAAACACGTTCCCAGGCAGAGAGGGGGTGTCATTTGGTGAACTGCGGTAGGAAGTACCGAGGAAAGTAAGTATGCAAATATCCATAAAGATTAAAATACTTATGGAGGTTTTAGCACTTCTGAAGATTTAAGCACTTTTGGGGATTTAAGCACTTCTGAAGATTCAAGTACTTCTGGAGATTTAAATACTTCGGAAAATTTGAACACTTCCCAATCTTCATGAAGTCTGTATTTAGGCAACTGGCATACTCCTGAGAGTTTTATGTTTATTTGTACTCATGTGAACTGAATTTTTTGTTGAAAAATTTTATGGAAGTACACTTATCTGTCAGCCGACAAAGACACTTTCAAGGAACTCATTTAATGATTAAACCACTAAGTTATCTCTTACTAACTTCCATCTTCCATCTAACTTCCATCTTTGCGTTTCATATTTGGTCTATTTCTTTCCAAAATATTAAATTTCAGAGGATATTTGTTAACATTCTTGCATCATACATACATATGAGGCTTGAAAGATTTCTCCAAGAACAATTTTGAATCGCTAAACCTTGATAAAAATTGCAGTGTAGTGCATGTTGGTCATCTAACTTTAATTGGGATGTTAAATACTGACTGTAGTTGAAAATCATCAGACACAAGTACAAAAATACAGTACGGATTTGACTAAGCTACGTAAGTCATTCATCGTGGCATAAGCAGAACTGTGCCCTCTAATTTTCTAAGATCAAAGTTATTATTTAGATAGTGTACAACTTTGTTATGGTTATGGTAAAAATATTTCACGCTATACCGTATGAACCATTAAAAGTATAAGCCAACTTACAATGATAATCACTTTGGATTACGATATTTTAGTTTCATTTGTTGCATTACACGCAGAGATGTGTGTCCTGACTACAAAGCTTTAGGTCTGAGTATAAATAAGATCCAAGTCGTCTGAAAATTCACCTTTAAATGTAAATTTTCAAGTGACTTAACCCATCATTATGCAATTAACAAAGGAGCAAAGCATTTTCATCCACGTCTACGCGGGAGCCAAGAGTTTAAAGGAAGTTCGGAATTAATGCGAATAGAGATTTCCTGATAGAAACTCTCGTTACAACTCATTCAAACGTGGTTTTTAGATTGATATTAAAGTGATCTATCAACTTTCGTATCATTTATAACCTCATTAAAATGTCATGGGAAACTTTCGGTTTTAAAATTATTCATCTCATAAATGATATAACCTTTATCTCATTACTGATAAAACTAATTTCATGGGATTTAAAATTTTCAAAGAAAAAATTTCTCTCAGCCAAAACGAAAAAAAAATTAAATGATCTTCATTCATTGTAAACTTATTAACATTTAAAGTTGGGTATAACTTTTTATGGTCCATACGGTATTGCAAATTTAATACAGTTTCTTATTTTGTTTCGGATTTAAAGGCCTAAAGGCAATAATGTTTAATTGTACATAACGGCAAATTGGAGATTTGCTCTCACATGTTTGAGAAGAGTTAACAAAATTACAAATTGAGTTGATTGTGTTTCTTAAAATTGCTTAAGAAATTGCAAAGCTAAAACCACGTACTCCATGTATCCATTCCTACATGTACACATGCCTGCGCGCATACATGCCTTTGTGCATACATGCATATATGCGGGCTTGCATACGTGGACATGCGTACGTACGTGCACAATACAAGTAACGCAACGATGGACAACGCTTTAGTTAGTGCCGACCAACATTTAAATAGCTCAAGCTTCTGTAATATTAGTGAATAATTTTGGAAGTAAATTCGACGGATTAAATAGTTCTTCGTCTAAGACTTAAGTGTCGGCGTGGTAGGAATTAGGAACTATCTTTTCGAGTTCACGTATCGGTTGGTATACCAGGTAACCTGCTCGGGGTAAATTTTTTGCTGTACCATGCATTTATGAGATATTGAAAATTAATAATGCTGGCACTAAGAATTTCACCGGAGTCAGAAATACGAACATGGTTGTTGCGTAATGCTAACTAAAACATTTTACTACACATGGAGCAATTAGTGAAATTGACTTCCTAAATTATGGTTTCACAACGTACTTCATATCGTCAGAAATGGGAAATAGTCCCCCAAGGCTGACATGATATTTTATATGAATAAATACTGTTACAATACTGAGTCCGTCTCTCAATGCTGATTGAGGTACATGTACAATAGCTTCATTAATTAAACATCACAACATATTCTAATGGCTTTCAAATGAATTTATGCAACCATTAATATTTCATGCTCACTACATGCTGCTCCTTCCTTTTGTTCCAAATATTGTAAGATTTGTAGCAAGTGAGCGAGGTTCCAACACCTGGATGCCATTACCACCAGCTCTCAGTGACAAGTGATTTCGACCACCTGCGAACCGGGGGCCTGCCATGTCACTAACGAGCTTAAAAGTTCACAGCGAATAGGTCTCTATTGTGTGATCATTCCAGGACTGCACTAATGTAGCCGTCCAGCTGCTAAATAGAATAAATATTATAGAGTCGAACCATCGGAATGTTTCAACGCTACCTATCCAAAACGTTAATACCCAAGTATTTAATTCTGACGGAAAGTGCACAGATTACTGCCTTTTCTGACGACAGTTATGTTTGAAACGTAATTGTCCATACTTCGCTACAACTAAAATTTGCATGTTTTTTAAATGTTATCCATAACAGTGAGTGCACTCTGAAATTTGAAGCAGAAACTCTCAGTAAAATGAACAAATAAACTTTGAACTTATGGCAGAGCTGGACTCGGATGCGTTTTCTTTGATAATATAATTACCTACCTTGAAATTTTCTCCGTTTTTGAGTTTCGGAAAACAGATGGTATCAACTTTTTTGGAAATATTCCAGACTGCTTTATTTCCTTTCAATTTCCTTCACAAATGAAGTAGCCCGTTCCATTCCCACGCTCTTCATTGGCCTCTCATATTTAAGCAAGAAATTAGAATACTTTGACATCTATCTGTTATTAAATTTTTTATAAAAATTGATTTAGGTTTTACACACCTTTTTAGCTTTTCTTAGGCTTCACGTGTCGGAACTTTGGATGTCTCGTTATTACATTCTGACTTTAGAGTTGCTGATATGTTAGCAATACTTTAGTATAAATAAGCCTTCCCTCAAAAAAGTTTTTTGTGAAGGTATAAAAAACAAGCAATTTTAGGGAAACTTGATTAATTTTACTCGAAAACCCACTATTTAATAAAACAACGTATTACCCCATTACCGCATTTATTTGAAAAAATGATAACTAAATGGAACTCACCATAGCTTAACACAGTCTGAGATAAGATAGTGGTGGTGTTTTAATGCATGCGACCATCTCAGGGGCGAGTGAAACATCTGAGTCTCTTAAATGCAATTAATACATCCGACCATAATTAACTGTTCTCTTTTTCAAGTGGCCACCCGAATGATTCAAAACTCGTCGATCAGAATAATACCCATTTTTAAAAATGCTCATCTAAACTTTATTAAATGCGCTAGATCTGCTTTAGTTCAATAAATGGTGCGTAAAGCCTGAGGGAAAATTTTAGCTAGGGTGTTTCTCAACGATGAGCAAATTTCAATGCTTTTGATGTTCAATATAACTTTGAGCGTGAACTAATTACAACGGAGGGTATTCTAAACTTCCATATTACTTCTTCGTACTTGCATATCATCGCAAAATATGATCTTCCATATTTTACTTCAGCAAAATTACAAATTAGAATTCGATGCATTATACCATCCGTAAGCATTGAGAAGGACTCGCATGTTAGATATTGATAATGCTAGTTATCAAACAGTTTTTTATTTTTTATCACAAGACGCGCAGTTCTGGACCAATCGTTTTAATCGAAATAAATCTTAAGCGGATTTTGTAACTTGCTATTCTCGGTTGACTTATTTAACAATATTGGGAAGTTGTAAATCACTGCTCTGTCCGTCGCGTCAACCCATTTTGCCATCACTGTGATGTGTGTTCAGGACTAGAGTTCTTGGCTAAATCTAATGGTACTTTTCAGGATAAGGTGGGTTTAGGACCCCCTTCTCAGACGCTGTGGGACTCTCAACCCACGTACATTTAAAGTATTGTCCTTCGTGCTTGCGTACATCTGCATACCAGACATGGAGAATAAAAGGATTGAAGATTTACATGAATTTATTTAGGGAAACACGTGGATAAATCACACAAGGCATTGGAACGAAATAATTTGAAAGGGCACAACTACGTTAATGAAAGTATGCACATTTCTATCGCCAAAAAAAATTTAAACACGACATAGTATCAATGTGATGCTTACCGAGAGTTCAAGCTATCAATGCTCCCGCGCTGCCAACAATTTACGAACACACAAATTATGGTCACCGTATGCACCCAAAGCACAGAAATTACGAGGTTGACAAATTACAATTTAACCGTAACTCGCAACAAAGCACCCAAAATATATGAATGCTTCGCATGTTATCGCGTAGACCTAAGACACAAAATCATTACACGGCACGTCCCTTTTACTGCAGCGTACCACTTTGACTTGCACTAATACACTTTAAGCACTGTTCAAAATACTCGATGCCACAAAAATTTAACCCTTCCGTGAGGCGCGGTCGCTGAATGTTCGGTGTAAACTCCTTCCAACTTTGCGGGCTCTTCAACAGAGTTCTCAGAGTTCATCACTGCGGCGGTGATACTCATGCCCTAGTCAGGATGCGCTGCTGCTGTCCATTCTTAGCACATTCATGCTCCCCACATCTGCGCTTTGGCTGCGTTGGCGTGCTGGCAAACTGTTTATCTTTTCTTGTTTCCTTCCGTTTGTGGGTGAACGCGTGACTCCAGATTTCAATGCTGTGGTTGTCTGTGCGCTTATAATTAGCGCAGAGATTCTCCATGGGTGTTTCACTTCACGTTGAATTGTTGATGCGCTCAGGCCGTAATTCTTCGAGCGAGTGCTCATTGCAGGGCAATGCTTCGACGATACAGTTGCAGTCTCCTTGGGTGTTCGGAGAAATTATCCGCACACACTTCGAGCGGGTGTTCGTTGCACAATCTTGTCGTTATTGAAGGAGTTAAATGTCGGCTTCGATTTCTCGAGTGAAGTCAATCCTGACTTAACACTAGGCCGGGAAATGTCGGCCTATCGCCGAAATTTCCCGGTTTTTGCACTCCAAAGCCTGGCGTGTATCGTTGCGCGTAGCTGAGACCAGAATCCTCCCAATTCTTGTCGTGAATTCTTTTTATCCGCGTCGCCTCATTCCTTCTCGAAAAATCAGAGGTGGTATTGGCTGTTTCTTTGTGTCCGCGTTCCCCTCGTTGCTTTCATTGGCTAGTATCGTGGGCAGTTTCGAGTTTACTTCCTTCCCGCTTCACGACTGGTTGGTTTGACCCGTAGCCACGCCTATTGGGAGCACTGTTCTCGACCGTGAATATCTTCACGGTCTGCGTATGTGTGCTGTGTGTGCCTTGTGTTGTGTTGCCTAAATGTGTTTTGTGTGTTTATGTGTACGCCTACGCCAGCTCTCTCGTCGAACGCTACCCACTTGAGCTCGACATATTTATGGCCAGACTCATGTCGAAACCTGAGAACAACGCCGTTCTTGTAGAGTTCTGCGGTTACAACATCCTGTCCACTGTCCCTGGCTCAACAAGATATTGTATTTCCCCAAGTAAAGTATTTTGAAGTGAAGTCTTTCCTCAAATAAAGTATTTCCCAAATTTCCCCGAGTAAAGTATTTCCCAACAAAGGTGAATTATCTCCTGAAATAAGGTATTTCCCAAATTTTCATACTTCTTCGAATAAAGTATTTCCCAAATTTCCTCGAGTGAAGTATTTCCCCACAATACCCGCATCGCCCCAGAAAAATTTGTGCCAACTTGCAAAGTTGGTGCAAATTTTCATCCGTTAATTTAAATTATAACCGTGACGTACCCTTTACCTTAAAAATTTTGAAAATATTCGCCCCCATTTTTCAATCCCTTCGCTTTTCCCAACATGAAAATATCCTTACATATCACCTCATGATTTACCTTCTTGCAACACACCTATGTTGACGCATTTAAAAAAATTCATTAATACCTGACACACACCTAATACTTGCAACGCACATTTCTTATACACATTATTATAGAACGCAAGGAGAAAATAACACATCAAAGATAACGCATAAATCGGACAACATGAACGCACAAAATAAAACACACACGACATATTATTCTCGACTTGCTCTCGGCAAATTCATCGACATAGATAAACATATAAATTAGAGATCGAAAAATCGGCGAATTTGTTACAAGCAGAGACATCCTTTCAGCTTTCTCGGTTGCAATCCACCTAAAAACACAATCTCAAATGGAGGTAATTTTCCAACCTCAAGTTTTCTTCCTCATAATTATCATTTCATGCTGTGATTCAGAGTAGACGTATTTCTTGCAACAAAAACTTGCTGTTGCTCCTCCTGTGCACCTAGGTACAGCTTGTTGTTGTTGTTCCTGTGACGTGCTACTCCTCTTCGGCTTGCGACTGATCCTGGCTTGCTACTGATCCTGGGGAGGGCCCCCTGCTGAGAATAGAGGTATTCTGAAGCCTTTCCATTAAAAAAAAATTCATCCTTGGCGTCACGTGAATTCGTGGAAAATTCCGTAGATCCTCGTTGCGTCAAATCGCGGACAAATCCTGTAGATTACGGCGTCAATACGCGTTGGACTCCCACGTCGGAGCTCGTCAGCTCTTCCATCATAATTGTAGAAAATGAAGCACATTTATTTGCGAAGATCTTCAGGTTTTGATTCTCAGTCCGCTTGTCGACCAGCCTGACTTAGACCCCTGAGTTTCGCGTTAAATTGCTAATGATCTCCTTCCGTAAAATACGCGTTAAATTGTCTAACCTGGTCCATTTGTACTCGAGAGACAGCGCATTACATGGTTGATCACCTTAGAAACTTTCCTCGCTTTCCCTCAAATCTGCCTTGCGTGAGGCGGAGGTGAGCTACGCGAAGAATTTCTACCTACATACATGAAATAGTTAATTTCCGGCATCCTCAACCAACTCTAGACAAAGCCGAAATCCGTTCGACGGTGTTACTAATCAGTTGATTCACCTAAATATTTCGAAGAAAATAATACATCTCATTCCAGTAACTTACGACCAGCCCCATTTTTCAATCGTAGGCGTCGATTACCTTGGCACAAGACTATATGAACATTCTTACATATGAGGTACGAAAGAGCAGGAAATTCACCATGCAGGTCGAATTCCCGCATACGCACCAATCAAAAAAAAACACATATACATTGGGTATTGTCAAGTCGTCTAACTTTACGTTATACTCTGCCGCGAAGGCTTTTCTAACGATCAGACATTATGACAACACCGACACATAAGAGAGAAATGCAGAAATAGACTCATGTAGTGTTAACAACCCGTCAAACTTTACGCCTTACTATGCCGAAAGGCTCTTCAGACGATCTGACATTGTGATATCACTGACACAAAAATGCAAAAAAAAATAGACATGACATAAAAATTTTATACGATTCTCAGCCCCAGAGACAGTGCAGCACATTTAAATTATTCCACGTTGCCGCAAGATTATATGAACATTCAGACAAATATTGTACGCTAAATCGGGAGATTTACCAAATAGGCTGAAATCCCTAACGCACTTAATGTACACATGAATACACAGTGTGTCATCACTCTGTTAGACTTTACATCATACTTTTGCTGAGAACAGCCGTTCTGATGATCTAACATCCTGATAACACACACAGAAAAAATGCAAAAAAAATGACATGATTATTCACCTAAGTCGCAGACTTTGGGACATTGCACAATTGTTATTCAACGATGTCATTTTCTTCGTCGTCCATCAATTCAAACGCATTTACTTCAATGCTACTGGTACCATTTAATATACATTCTTTCCATGTTCTCACAACATCCTACATTCTTGCGTTCCGTAATACCACACTAGAGTTTTAACCACATCAGCTTGAACGTACCGCCACAATTTCTTAATTGCTTGTGCTATCCATAAAGCAATAAAATTCCGGCAGAGGCTCTCTGCTGCACGGTGTATCTCGCTTGCATACATCCTCGATGAAGATCACACTTGTTCAATCCAGTCGCTATGCATTTTCAATTTTTACGCTATAATCAATGCGTCTGCAGAAATTACACTCCATCTCGAAATATTGAGCATTTTCGTAGTAGAAAATACACATATCCTAATGAAGTTGATAAAAACGTCATAATTATGCAAACCTACTCTCGCCATCAATTAAAGATTTAATTTCAATTACTGACGAAACGGTCTACACAATTTGTTTAAAGTTACTGCTTAATCATGTTAACATTCAACATTCAAAGCATTGTCGAATGTTTCCGCTCCTCCCATCCTACGCTCAAACATAGAAGGCACGCCAGAGCTACTTTTGTTGATCAGGCAAAACCGACTCCAACGAACCTGTCCAAAATCCGCGCACGAACGAGAGAGAATGCGTAGACAAATACGAGGAATGCATTATAAAATCCAAAAATTATTCTGAAGAATTCTCATGGATCTTCCGTTCCACCGATTTAATTCAATACCGAATGTTAGGTCATTTTCGCTTTCAGTACAAGTAAATTTCTCTGTTTAGCGAGACGATACTCCCAGACGTACGCAAGGAATATTCATCTCTCACACGAGGCAATACTTTACTCTGCGATAAAATTCGAGGTCGAATCCCACTCGAGAAATGGCGTAGTATTTCTTCAAAATCTACACAACTCTATCTCCTTCGCTGTAGTAGAATTCAGTTTCAGTAAGATACAATTTGCACCTCTCACATGAGTATAACTTGAACATTCCCTCAGAGTAAGACAACCAACGACTTGAGGAAAAATACACAATTTTTCATTAACGCACACTTCAAAAAAGGAAAATTTATTCATTGGCGGCATGAACTGAATAGGCGAAATGTGTCTGCACTCCACGTGTTCCTTTCCTAAAACTACGTATACTTAATTATTAATAAAGTTTCATCCCACTTATGGACGCTGAGATTGAAGTACACTAAATTTATCCGCCACACTCGACAAAAATTATATTTTCCACGGACTTTATATGAATAGTGGTATGACGCTATAAAGATTTTATGTCCACGGAATTTGAGAAGAATAACAAAACAAATTACTTTGAAACAATCAAATTCAGCAACAGCTCAAAAAAAATTAATATTCACTTCTCACTCCTGAACACTGGAGTCTTGCATGAAATTGTTGTAAATGCTGAAATTTAACAAATGTAATTTACTTTACTGGTCACGTGTGTGGCGGCATTTTATCTCTAAGTAGCTAAATTTATCCAAGAATTGTCTGCGGAGCATTTTCATGACATGCAACACATTCTCAGAGATGAAACGAGTACACTTCATTAAAATTTATTGTTCTAGGCACCGTCACTGACTCAGCTTCCATCCGCCACCGGCATGAAAAATTTAATTTACTTTGCATTTGACAGCAAGGAACAAAATTCATTCTTCAAATTATCCCATGATTATTTGGCAGGAGACATCAACCATTCTTCTTTAAATACTCTCACCTCAACGGGTAAAAATTTGTATTCCTGAGCTTGTTAGGGCAAATTTACATTCATATTAAACTTCAAGGAAACTTTCAAATCAAATTTAATCGAGGTGCCATAATAAATTTAAACTTGCTCAGTCATCCAATATTTTGAATACCAAAAAAAAACGCAAAGTTTATTCAAATTTTCAAGTGATGTAACGCGGTTTCAACTTAAAAATATAGGAATACCTACGGGCCATCGTTCTACACTAAACCAATGAGCATTAACCGGTGACAAATCCTGGAATCATTCAATAAGGAAACAGCATACTGAAAATTTATGAAATACATATTCAAGACAGATCTCTGCACGAGTACTCGCTTAGCAAATGCATCGGATCCCATTAGTTCAATTCATGCTGATTATATTCTCATCACAATGGCATTCAACTGTTATTTTCCGCCTGCAGAATCAATGAAATGAATTGCAAGTGCAGCATCGTTGAAAATTATCACTTACTTTAAAACACTACATTTAATTATTATCCTAAGCACCGTCACTTAATTCATTCAACAATTCGCAGCAAAATTTTTTACAGCCCCATAGATAGCAGGGAAATTTATTTTCAAAAACTTCGTCACCATCTCTCATGAAAAATTTTTGTTTTATCATCACAATTAAATACTCGGATTTTAATGAATGAAACTGTGGATCAAATTGCCAAAGCTGGTTTGAAAGGGATTGTCTGACTCTAAGTTACACAAAACCTCAAGCATTTTCACCACATAATTTGAACTGGTCACAATATAAAATTTGACTTGGACAGTCATTAGCTATTCCTGCCCACTAAGAAAAATTAAAATTCATTTCAATGTTTCAACTGATATATGGCGGTGACTGCTGAAATTTAACGTATAAAAATAGGGATCCATTGCTCTCAACATGTCAGTCAGTAAATTGTAATGGATCGATACATCCTGGAAACATTCAATTCAAATTTAGCATATGTTACTTATTATAAATTACATGCTCAAATGCCTCGAATCCAATATTAATCATGTTGCTAAAGCTGATTGGGGAAGCTTGACGCACACGAGTCAAAAAAAAATTCTGCAAATTATTTATAAGTGAGGTATCATTAAAAATGAAAATTCCAACTGGACTACTTACTAAATGTCTCAAAGCCCAGATAAATGTAAACTTGTATCAAAGATTTACTTCAGATAAAGCGATGTTTGTCAAAATTATGGCGTTATTTTCCAGAGCCATTGCTGCACACCTAAATTCAGTTAAACCTAATAATTGTACAGATCATATAAAATTCAACCAAAATTTTTTTTTTTTAGCACTCAAGAAAAATTTTATCGAACACATTGTCAAGAAATAGGGTAAGTATTTTTTCGCAAGAGGCGCAGAGGCTGTTGTTCAGAGCATACCGACGAACTCCTAATCACAGGGGCACTGAAATATAAATCTCCTATGAAGAAGGAGCTTCTTTTTAATAATGATGGCGACATTTCAGAACGTGACTTAATTATGCTGGCTCTCGGATGCACCAAAAATAAACTGTGCCAATAAGACAACGCTATTAATCGAACTTTGATGTAATATTCACTCAACCAACATCAACTGAATCAACTCAGCGGCACGAGAAAATGAGCAAAGATTCCGGAAATATCAATTTCTCACAGCATTTCGAAATTAATGGCCATGGATTACACTCAGCCAAGTACACTTTAAATTAGGCGCTCAGAAATGGTCCAACTGTGGCTGCAAGAATTTCTAATTTTATGGCTCCACTCTCTCACGCATTTATGACTCCAAGCAGTGAAATGCCATTACAAGCCGACTCACTCAGTCTCCGCAGCGGCCCAGCTCTGGCCGGAATCAGTACCAAAATTAGGAGGCACCATAATAACTCGCAGAAAATTAGCACATGACGAAAATTCTGCTGCATATCACGTACCTACACGACTGAATCCAACCCTTGAGAGATTGTAACACAAACAAAATCTTTTAGGCATTGAATGATTACCAAAAAATTTCTCCCATGATGAACAAAAATATTTTTAATAATGCCGGCTGCACTTCAGAGCTTGCAAATTTTATTACGATTAACACGGCCAAGAAAATAAATGCTCTCAGAAGATTCAACACTGTTATTTTTAAATTTGTTGTGAAACTCGCCAAGAAGACAATATTCAACTTAATCAATTTCAACATTATGACAAAAAAAAATCTGATCTACGCCGGCAATACTGTCAATGAACTTCTCATTATTCTTTTGAGAAACTTAATGGCAGAGACTTACACAGCTTTACAGAGTTCAGTCAGGCTTACTTCAAATTAGGCGCTCAGATATAGTCTGACTGCGGCTCAGCTTTACCGCCACAAGAAATTTCCGGTCTTTTATTACCCTTCCAACAGCTCGCCCGGTCTCAGGCGACGGCATAGATCTCTACGTTAGAATTTACTCCCCAAGAATTGGAGCGTACTTAAAATGACACGGGGTGAATTGTACTTGCAGAAAATTCTGCTTAATTATCGAGCGAATACTTGACTGAATTAAAAAAAGAAGAAACAGATATTTTTAGACAACTGAAAATAATAAAAAAAATCTCCATGTGGACATACAGACAGTACGCTTGCATAGGTCAATTGATATTTTCCCTGTTGCGATACAGAGATGAGGGGGTGGGTTTAGGACCCCCTTCTCAGACGCTGTGGGACTCTCAACCCACGTACATTTAAAGTATTGTCCTTCGTGCTTGCGTACATCTGCATACCAGACATGGAGAATAAAAGGATTGAAGATTTACATGAATTTATTTAGGGAAACACGTGGATAAATCACACAAGGCATTGGAACGAAATAATTTGAAAGGGCACAACTACGTTAATGAAAGTATGCACATTTCTATCGCCAAAAAAAATTTAAACACGACATAGTATCAATGTGATGCTTACCGAGAGTTCAAGCTATCAATGCTCCCGCGCTGCCAACAATTTACGAACACACAAATTATGGTCACCGTATGCACCCAAAGCACAGAAATTACGAGGTTGACAAATTACAATTTAACCTTAACTCGCAACAAAGCACCCAAAATATATGAAGGCTTCGCATGTTATCGCGTAGACCTAAGACACAAAATCATTACACGGCACGTCCCTTTTACTGCAGCGTACCACTTTGACTTGCACTAATACACTTTAAGCACTGTTCAAAATACTCGATGCCACAAAAATTTAACCCTTCCGTGAGGCGCGGTCGCTGAATGTTCGGTGTAAACTCCTTCCAACTTTGCGGGCTCTTCAACAGAGTTCTCAGAGTTCATCACTGCGGCGGTGATACTCATGCCCTAGTCAGGATGCGCTGCTGCTGTCCATTCTTAGCACATTCATGCTCCCCACATCTGCGCTTTGGCTGCGTTGGCGTGCTGGCAAACTGTTTATCTTTTCTTGTTTCCTTCCGTTTGTGGGTGAACGCGTGACTCCAGATTTCAATGCTGTGGTTGTCTGTGCGCTTATAATTAGCGCAGAGATTCTCCATGGGTGTTTCACTTCACGTTGAATTGTTGATGCGCTCAGGCCGTAATTCTTCGAGCGAGTGCTCATTGCAGGGCAATGCTTCGACGATACAGTTGCAGTCTCCTTGGGTGTTCGGAGAAATTATCCGCACACACTTCGAGCGGGTGTTCGTTGCACAATCTTGTCGTTATTGAAGGAGTTAAATGTCGGCTTCGATTTCTCGAGTGAAGTCAATCCTGACTTAACACTAGGCCGGGAAATGTCGGCCTATCGCCGAAATTTCCCGGTTTTTGCACTCCAAAGCCTGGCGTGTATCGTTGCGCGTAGCTGAGACCAGAATCCTCCCAATTCTTGTCGTGAATTCTTTTTATCCGCGTCGCCTCATTCCTTCTCGAAAAATCAGAGGTGGTATTGGCTGTTTCTTTGTGTCCGCGTTCCCCTCGTTGCTTTCATTGGCTAGTATCGTGGGCAGTTTCGAGTTTACTTCCTTCCCGCTTCACGACTGGTTGGTTTGACCCGTAGCCACGCCTATTGGGAGCACTGTTCTCGACCGTGAATATCTTCACGGTCTGCGTATGTGTGCTGTGTGTGCCTTGTGTTGTGTTGCCTAAATGTGTTTTGTGTGTTTATGTGTACGCCTACGCCAGCTCTCTCGTCGAACGCTACCCACTTGAGCTCGACATATTTATGGCCAGACTCATGTCGAAACCTGAGAACAACGCCGTTCTTGTAGAGTTCTGCGGTTACAACATCCTGTCCACTGTCCCTGGCTCAACAAGATATTGTATTTCCCCAAGTAAAGTATTTTGAAGTGAAGTCTTTCCTCAAATAAAGTATTTCCCAAATTTCCCCGAGTAAAGTATTTCCCAACAAAGGTGAATTATCTCCTGAAATAAGGTATTTCCCAAATTTTCATACTTCTTCGAATAAAGTATTTCCCAAATTTCCTCGAGTGAAGTATTTCCCCACATTTCCATGAATTTTCCATTAACATGAATTTTCCATGAATTCTCCATCAACATGAATTTTTCATCAACATGAATTTTCCATCAACATGAATTTTCCATCAACATGAATTTTCCATGAATTTTCCATCAACATGAATTTTCCATGAATTTTCCCTTATCATGAATTTTCCATGAATTTTCCATCAACATGAATTTTCCATGAATTTTCCATCAACATGAATTTTTCATGAATTTTCCCTTAACATGAATTTTCCATGAATTTTCCATCATGAATTTTCCATCAACATCATTACTTATACGTGATACTAGCTTACCAAATTCTCTATTGAAGTTTTCTTAACCACATTTAATTCTTCATCATTCTCGTTAACTGAAGATTTCAAATTTGTAAAATTTTCATTACAAATGTTGAGTGTATCATTAATTATATTACTTGTTGTTTTCAAATTATTAACATCTGTTTGAATCGTAACGAATTTTTCATTAATTTTTTCGACTACATTGGTACTGAAGCTTCAATGCATGATTTCAAATTTTCGTTGTTTACATCTACTTTTTTATTATCTTGTCTACATCATCTAACTTTCTTCAATTGGAGAGAACGTGATCTTTATAAGGTTATATTTATTTTCAATTTGCTCATTAACTTTCTCGGTTGTTATCAAGTTTAAACATTCTTCGATGGGAAATATTTTTGAGCTTAGAATATTAAATTTATTTCCAATTTGTTGATTTATGAACTTTGTGTTACCACTCAGTTCGAATTATTCAGCCTATCTAATCCTTGAGAAAGTTTTTATAGATCTCTCAATAAATTTAATGCCAGACTCTACATATAAAAATTCATAGAAGTTTTCCATTTTCAAAGTATCAAAAGGTGCTTTTCCTTCTCCAATGACATGAGTTATTGATTCTATGTTACAATCTGCAATTGAATTCTTGATTGCATCTGTGTGAGAATTATCTTCTGATCCTTGGTGAAAAGGTATAATAACTAGTTGCGAAGTATAAATAATAATTCTTGTCCTTTTTGAGAAGGAAAAATTCATTTTCGAAAAATGTAGTGAATGTTTATAAACATTTTCCCCACAGATCTAGTACAATTTCATCGAATCTTTCAATTTCCAAACGCTTCAAAATTTCTAAGCATAAATGACCACAAATGACTTCTCCTAGTTTCTGTAGTTTGTAAGCAGACCAAATAATTTGGTAATATGTTATATATATTTACCTAATTATTTTGGACATTTTTAACCATAACTGTCGAAGTAATAACATCCATTTTTTTCTAAGACTATTTAGTCCAATGTGTCCCTGATCCGAATTCTATATTAAGATTTAAGAGGCGTTTTCAATTTCATTTGGTTGTTTAGGTAATGAATTTTTCATAAAAATACCCCTGATATTTAATGTGTTTAATATTTTTATATGATACATTCAGTCATGCTGAGATGAGGGTTTGATTGGAATTATTTTTCTGCTGGTTTCAAGTGAAGAACTTTGCCACAAGATATTTTTCGCAGGAGTTATTTTTATATCTGGGCCTCTTTTTAGATTCCATTGCTTTATCATGTCTTAGTGTTTCACTGTTGCTGATAATAGTTTATCATCAGTTTTTTCTTATTAACTGCGGATGCTTTTGCAGAAGCACCTCCAGCCAAAGAGCCAGCAGCCCAATGACTGCCAATAACGTTGGAATTGTTAATTTAACCCCTCTTTTCTGCAGTATCTTTAGAAACAAAAGAATTATTTGTCTTTGTACAAATCTAACACCCACTTTTAACCATTTTCTCATTGCTCTTTGTTTTTAAATATTGGGATTATTAGTATCAGGCTTCTTCTTACCCTTTGCACAATACACAATTTTTTAACATTATTATATGGATATGTTCAGTTTTTTAGTAATTTAAGTTCATTTTATCACCGTCAGATTGTCATCAAATTATTCTAGCTGGTATAATTAATGCATATGCATGAGTATCGTTTGGAATCTTTGATTTGAAATCTGCCTCAATTTTCACGTCAGTTGTAGTGTCTTTAATTCGTCCATTCTGTCTGCTGATGTCAAATGCATACATCGGATACAAATATCTGAAATGTCTGCATTCGGTAGCTCATTTTCCGTGAGAAACGTGATCTGTTAGCATGTTATAGGCTGATGCATAATTGGTGTTCTCGATATCAATTTGTAAATCATGCTTGGCGTATCTTTCAGTGGTTAATTGAACAGAGCATTTGTCAAGCCACAGTCGAACTCAGCAATGTTCTCAGCCTGAGAGTCATTTTTTTTTCTTTTAGAATGCCAAAATAATGGACCGTGGTTTTTGGGTTCCTGCACCTGTAGTTAATGTCCAATCTCAGGAATTTCTGGTGGGAGTTAACAATGATTTGTTCTAATTGTCGGTTTAAATAGGCAATAAGTGGAGCTGTTTTTCTTTTATTTGTGGTAATAGTCTGATTTTGAATACATCAGCTAATTTACAAGCTGGCATTTTCAAAACTAGCTCATTTACCTTAATTTTTCCATCACTAACTTTGTAATCATTGGTATTGGGATTGTATGAAGTCCATGCCTTTCTCGATAGTGCGTTATGTATGAAATTTGTGCCCACTTTTTTAGAACATATTTTAGTTGTCCCTCTACATGTGTTTCAATGGTGGCTGTGAGTGTTTTCTTCGAGGGAACTGAAGGAAGAAATGAATTCCTCATGAATTCCTCAGATGTTATTAAGTAGAGTCCAAAATGAAATAGCGTACTTTACAAAAATAGCTATCAATGTATTTTATATTCAATTTATTATTCGCTACCGCAGTTAAGGCTTCGAATGAATACGTAGCGATGCAGAGTGGGCTCGATATATTGTTATGTTAAAAAAGGTCCTGTTTAGGTAGAACCGTGTTCTAAAATCAAAATGAGTTTCGAAAATTTAGAGTACGTGCTGGTGACATTGACATGCTATCAAAATAACACACTAATTTTGGTTATAATAATTCTAATTACCTATCATCCCAAATTCAACTGTTTCCTATAAATGACAAAATATTGGCTGGAAAATGCAAGTATATGTTTTTAGTTCTCAAAGTTCGATGTGTCCTGCCTTTCAGTTCTGAATAAACTCGAGGTTTTATATACGTTATTGATGTAGATACAAGTTTCACATATACATCATATTTAGCTAAGGACGCTGTGAAATAACTTGTTCATGCACTCAGAACTCAAATAAGACACTACCAACAGCAGCTAGACATCAGGGACGGAGAGCTGAAGAGCTCAGAACTCAAATAAGACACTTCCAACAGCAGCTAGACATCAGGGACGGAGAGCTGAAGATAAAGCGCAGGTGAGTACTCGAACAAGTCGAAGTCAGGCTGGTACAGCTTCACGATCTCGGTCAAAAGAGACCGAGGCACCCTGCTGAAGTAGGCCGTCGTCGCTGCTGCAGACGAGTTGAAGTGGTCATTCCTGCACACAAATTAGAAATCAGTCCCCCACTGCATGAATTATTTTTGGAAATAGAAAAATTTTACTCACTCTGTAGATCGAACTTGTAGATAGGACAACTGTTCACTACTCGTACATCGAACCACTGTCTACTACTCGTACATCGCACCACTGTCTACTACTCGTACATCGAACCACTGTCTACTCGTACTCTGGTACCTCTGCGTTAGGATTTGCATCCCGGGATCGCGGATGAATTGGGGCTGATATTTCCCGGTCCGGGAATTCTTTTTTTCCCGGGAATTCCCGGGATTCTAAATAGTATATATATATTTCAATATATGAATGAGAAAATAACTTAGATTCTTACTGTTTAATGTGATTTATCTATTAGAGAGCTCAAGACAGGACTTAAGTGTTTTAATATTGTTAGAGTTTACATCATTTCACAGTGTAGTCTTCACTATCTCATAATATAGCTCAACTATTGCATCAGAACATATTTTGTGGTTTGGTTTTGCAGGCAATAAAACATAGACTGTAATAGATGCGATGGCAACGACTGATGTTGTAGAAAATACAGCCTTCGCTTGGCGATATTATATTGAAGATGCAACTGGAGAAAATGCGAAGTGTATAAAGTACGGCAAGAGCCAGACTACCTGAGGTTTGTTACGTCACCTTAGGAGTAAACACAACATAGTTAAGCCTGAAACTGTAGACCCAGTTGCGTCAACCAGTAGCAAAAAAAGTCAGAATTCGTATTGGAACAAAGCGTCCTCATGCAAGGGACAGCAGTAGTGAAAGCACTAAACCTACAAAACAAAATTTACAAGTTTCGTAAAGGTAATCAAAGAACTCGTGAAAAACAAGTGACCAAGCTTCCAGCAGTTGATGGCGTGTCAGTAAATACAGTTACAAAGAGTGAATTCATTATAGAAACCTTCTCAAATATAGGTTTTTCGCTCCCTAAATAGCCAAATACTGGGATGGGCATGGCCAACAAATTACAATAGCATGAATGTAAAAATCTAAAGAAATTCTGGAACCCCGGGATTGTAAACTCTACTGTGCGTGATTGGTGCCTGCAACACGAGAATGAGCCACGCGGGTTGCCACTGTTGTCATATTCTTCCTATTTCGGTCAGCTGCATCAGCAAACTCGTGTTGTGAGTCCCGGTGTGGCATTTTCGTGGCTATGGAATTAGATCCTGTGAGGCAGTGGCTCGAATTCAATACTCTTATTTCCATTCGAGGTTTCAACGTTAACTCAAATGATGTGATGGAGTATGTGTTTAGGAATTTAAACTTGATCTCAGGCACCATAGAATTGACAATAACATAAATAAATCACATTATTTTTCATTTTTATTGGCAACTATTGGCCTTCGCCAAAATAGGTCGACTGGTGCTTCTGTACTACGGAGGGAAAATATTTTTCTCTCAAATAAACTGAGTTCACGCATCACCGATACTTGCGAAACGCACTTCTGTCACAATCTTCAAATTTTCGTTAGCTTGTTTAGCTGAAAGCTTGTTTAGCTGAAAGCTTGTTTAGCTCAAAGCTTGTTTAGCTCAAAGCTTGTTTAGTTCAAAGCTTGTTTAGCTCATAGACTATTAGCTCAGTCGCTTTTTTACTTGACTGCTATTGCAAGTTTTGCTACTTCGCCACGCAGCCATCTGAAATTGTGGAAATTATTGGAATTTTATCGCAGCAACAGGAAAACTTTTGGCAAATCTCGGCTTAATAAATATCAGTCATCAAAACTGACTTCTCTTCTATATCTGAAATAGCAGGGAGGTACCAATGGAATAGCCAGCCTAAGAAAATACAGCCTCGTATCGATCAACTGACGACCCTCAAGTATCCCTAAGACAGAGACATTATCAAAAAGTTGGCATCCAAGCAAGGACCAGCCTGCATTATTCATCAGCAAAAAGCGCAGTTAATGGCATTGAATTTTATTTCTATGCATTTAAGAATTAAATGAGGCTTATCTTAAAATGTCATAGCCGTTATATTGGAAGCAGATTTTGAAAAAGCGGTGAGACCAACAGGGCCAGAAGTACGCGCAGCAGCAGCATAATTTATGCCACAACACAGATTAAGGTTATATGTGCTCAAAAACGTGTTGCTCGTAGAAATAAATGCTAAAATTCCTACGAAAACAGCATGAACACACCAATATTGAGGATTTTCGCAAAATTCATGTTTGAATTGAATCTTTTCGAAATCTTTGGTGAAGATTATGTCTCTACATGACGCACATTGTCTCTTAAATCAAATTATGCATGCGCAGCTGAGTGCGAAAATAGGAATGTTCATAATGAATTTTCCTGAGTGAACTTTGCTAATGCACTAAAGCAAGGAACATACATGGATGCGCTGATACAAGGAACGTACATGGATGAGTGAGTTTTAGCGAACAACTTTTCTGCCGGTAAGCCTCTGTCTCGCACGACGAACTCCTGGTCCCTCTGCAGCGTCTCCACCTTAGCGATGATGTCGTAACGCAGGCTGCACGGTGAGCACGTCGCCCAGTACGGCCTCCAGTGGTAGTTGATGGGAGACCTTGGCAAACAAAGTAATTATATACGCATTCATTGATTTTATGCTGTTAGGCTATTGTAACAAGATGTCAACTAGTGCCTATGTAATTTAACAGGAGGGAAAATTATTCTCTCGCAAATAACTAAGCTTGCGTATCACAGATACTTGAGAAACGTACTTCCATCACGATCTTCAAAATATCAAGGATAAGTACTTGAGAAAAAAACTTCAAAGGCAAAATTAAGAAAAGAAAATCTTCAATGGCAAAATTAAGAAGTAAACTTGAATGGAGAAAACTAAGAAGAAAACTTGAATGGAAATACGGAAAAAAATTAAAAAGGAAGAAGTGAAAGACGAAAAATTACTCCAATTGATATTAGCTCAAAGCTTGAATTCATTTCGGCTCAACTTTCGAAGCCTGTTTTATCAGCGCGAAAAACTCCTTAGCTCGATTTCGTTCGGCTCAAATTTCGAAAACTTGAAAAACAGCTCGACATCTCTAAAACTCCACCAGATCGAAACTCCAAGAATTACCGAAAAATATTCGCAACTTGGAAAACTGCAATCCCCATCTCATAAAATTAAGTCAGCAGAATTTGATTTTTCTATTACCCCTGAAAATATCAAGAAGATTCCTCCGGAATTAAAAGCCTCTGAAATTACGGCCCTCAGAATCCCTAAAATAGGGACAACTATCAAAGGTGGCTCCCAAGAAGGACCAGCCTAAATAATTCGCAATCGGACCGAACAGGATTCGCCGCCCTAACGATATAATAATTTGGCGCCCGAGAAGGATACCGCCAAAATAAATATTCAACACATGCCATGTGAGTTCGGAAGTTCCATTGGAGGGGAATTTTATGGGAGAAATATGAAAGTAAAGGACAATTCTATACGCCGTTATTCATTGCATGAGAAGTGAGCTCGGAAGTTTCATTCGAGGCTTTTATTAACAATTATGTTGAGAAGGAAAACCTTATTTTCGTAGAAAGTTGCCAGTTATAGTAATTGAGGACAACTAATTAATTTGAGTCAACACGACAGGTTTATGGGAGGGTATGAAATAAAAATCAGATATAATTGTCATATCGAGATTGTTATATATTGAAGTGGGCATCGTTGGAGTGTGACGCTGGAGGCTGAGGTTTACGAGTCTCGGAAGATCGTTGTACGCTTTGGCCGGATACCTTATCGCGTTCGGTTCGCATGTCTTGATGGGGCCGACGGAAGTGCCTTGTGGCGCATGGCATTTACAAGCTCCGGATAGGCTTTGTTTAACTTCCGGGCTCTGTTACCTTTAAAGAAAGTCTGTCTATCGATAAGTCAGTACAAGTTTAGGAGCGTTGCTGAGAGTTTCCTTGTCCTCCTCCTTGAAGTTTAAGGCTTCAGCAACTGTAGTTACAGCTACCGCTAAATAAACCTCAAGTCGTGCTGAAAACGACACTACAGAGACATACGTCACGAAGCGTAGATTAAGAACAGTTTCGTTCGTTTAATTTACTTTCAGATGTCGATAAACTTTGAAAAAGAGTGAAACCATAAATGAATCACAATCATTTTTCAGGGATGACACCTGGTTACACAAGCCAATCGATTTTTTTAGTACTGAATTTTTAGGAGTATTTCGAAGCTTTATAAATCTTCAAATTTTGTTAAACTTTATGGGTTGAAAAGTATTATAATTTTCAAAAGTAATTAGGTGTTTTGAATATCTGTAATAAAATGCGCGGTAGGAATTTTTCGATTTCCAATTCAAAAGGTTATTGCGGCACGCACTTTTTTAATTTTGCGACTCATTTGAGTTGGAGAGTGTGTGTATTCCTAGTTAATTCATCAAGTTAGGTTTTTGAAATGTGAGTACTTCTATTTATTTCCTACGTGTCCACAGTCATCGTTGACCATCTCAGAAATTTTAACTTGTGCCTTATCAGCCTATTGCTTGCCCTACCAGTCTGAAAAATGCCTAAAACTACTTCCCTATTTGTGCTCTATCTCACGCACGTCTAATAATTGCTTTTTGCTCGTAAATTTCCTGTTGTTCATCCATCTCATTCTTACCCTCTACATACTCAGCAAACCCAAGGTCACACAGAACTTACAAAGGTACGAGTTTTTGTAATTTGTATTATTCACTATGTCTTTAGCTCGTAGCTTACCATTGCATTTGCCTCGATGCATGTCACCAACATGGTGTCTTCTAAAACGAATACATGCCCAGCAGTTCGATGGTATTTGAATTATTTAGTAAGTAATCAATATTTTACCTGCTATCTTGCCAGTAATTCATGATATCGTCCTTGACTCGAAGAAGGAATTTGTTGAAGCTCGGCTGATGAGGAGCAGGAGGCTTGATGGCACTCAGGTCGATGTGAGCGGGCACGAATGGTTCTAGGTACGTCGCTGAAATATTTCGTTGTAGGTTTCGGCCGTTTCCTGCTGGCCTTGTTATGAGAATTTTGTCCCTGTGAACAGTCAAGCTAGTGAGTGATGTTTATTTTTCGAACATGTTTCGGGATAGGGAACAGTTTTCCAATATAATGATGTTTAACAGCCCAATTCATTAAATTGAAATGACTGGAGTTGAGAGGAAGCTACGGGAACTTTAGCGCGAGTACTTGCTTCGCCATGAGTTCTGAAAATGGTTAAAGTACAAACAGCTCTTGGGTTTAAAATTCGCATACTGTAGATGCGTCATTAATTAAAAACATCTGGTGACCTCACCAGAACAAAATCTTGTTTGATTCACGAAATTGCGTAAATTTCTGAATGCGTAAATTTCTGAAACTACAACGAGTAGAGTCATTTGATGAGCATGATGAACGCAGAGTTGACGGTAAGGAATAGCTCAGGTTAAAGCCCTAAACAATATCGATTTTTTGTTTTTTAGCTCATGTTATAGAGATTTTTTTTTATCTAACGATATGATTCACTGCTTTGTAAGTATGTTCATTCGTCTGCTATAGCTTGCGAAAGGCCAATTACTTAAGTCAATACGGCGAAATAACGAGTTTGTCAGGCTTTTCTGAAAACTTGAACTTGACGTTTGGAATGCTGCTTCTCCCACAGTTTTGAAAGTAAATGAATGATAAAGATATCAATCGATAGGACGTAGCAAGAGCTAAAAAGGGATGCATGTTTGAAAGTTATTACAGAAACGAAATGCAATAATAAAAGTCCCTATTTTAAATTTTTTTCAAATTCAACAAATCAAATTATCGAAAATCAATTTGCGTACTTCTCTAGATAATACACTAAGCTATCTGGAAAACATAATGCCTGTTCTGTAACTTTAAAATTGTAGAAGGAGATTCATTTTCCGTGATATCCATATTTTCATTTCCTTAAATTGATTTTCAAAAAATAAAAAAAAAACACCCGAGTAGCTGTCAACATTAATAAAGATGCAGGAAAACGAACTACCTGGAAGAGTTTGAGCATCAGTGTTTACTAAAATGTTTTTAGTGCTGACTTTTCAAATTCTTTTTTGCACTTTCGAGTTTTCATACAAAAAATTCGACACACTTCCTTTTTCATCGGTTTGTAATGAACATCGTTTGATCACACTCGTAAGAAAGTAACAAAAATCCTCACTTCAATGAAATACGTTAGATTGATGGAGTATTTTTGCGAAGTTATGATTGAGAACCATCGTTTGTGTCAGTCTAACCTGTAAGCCGACAGCAATCTGTCCAAAGGATGACGGACGATGAGCAGTTTTTTTGTAGTCTGGAGCAATGTTTTCCTCATAGTTTCTTCCTTGGGGGGCGGGTAGAGACGGTGGGACAGCTGGTGGTAGTTATATGGGGGATCATTGTAGTCGGCGAGGGACACTAGATTCTTCGTCCAAGTTGTACTTGCACACTGAGGGAACAATAAAGAACGGTTATTTAAAAAAAGGTGATGCGTGAAATGCGATACAACCAATTGGGATCTAAATATTTTTTCTCAAAAAGGTCCTAAATTGACAGACAAAAACTAGACTCACAAGACAAGGTTGGAAATAAAACTTGGATACCGCAAAGCACGCTTGACAGTAGAAAATTACAGTTACTATATGAATGGAAACACAAAAAATGAAGAATTCGAAATGCAAGACTGTTGCAAACAAAGAATAATACCCAACTAGGCACAATTAAGGTACACGACTAAACACCACAGGTATACTAACAGTGAATCAGTTACCTTGAAAGTATGAAATAAACACCTGCACTTGATAAACCGATGTAATTTGAACAAGCAAATACACATGAATACCTTGAATAAAGGGCACCAGACGAAATTGTACTGGTTCACCCATCGGAGGTGGCCGTATAGGCGGTCAAGGTTCAACTCGGTGAAGTTGTTGGATGCTGCGTAGTGGTGGCATACGTTCTCTACCACAGCTGACCTCTGCTTCATCACCTCTCTTACCTCCTTGGTGGTCGACTCATTCTTGGAAAAAAAGGCGCGAAAAGAAACAGAATTTAAACGGAATTCCTAACGATTGCGTCGAAGTGTTTTTTACTCCAAAAATAAAATGAGTAGCTAACGATCATGTGAAAGACTACGGCCTGTTTCTATCTCCAGAAGGGAAGAAAGCTACTGAAATCAATATAATTAAATATTTCTGTCCTTGCTGTTAACAAACATCGACAGTGAATATTATTTTTGCTCCCAAGTTTTCTAGGATGTAATTTTCCACGGGACCTCTCTGAGACTGAACAATGTTGTCACGCCATGAATGGCTTCAAGCAGCACAAAATTAAAAAGTATTGGGGATAGATTTTTATGAATAGAAGCTAAAGGAATTTTCGTTTCTGATGTAATTTTAGAAGTACATCAAACAAACAAATTTTAAAGTAATAGCTTCATTATTGAACAAAATTTTTGATAAACGATTTAAAAATGGGAGTTTTTATTTCCTATTTTGCCTCTTTTAAGAAGAATGCGGTTGCTGGTGAGACATTTGGTTCTACCAAATGAGACGACATAAAACGTTGTGACTTTTGTCTACGACGACTTTCTAGTTTTCTGTTTGCAACTCTTTATGAACAGTACCCGTTATAACAGTTGTACCCGTTCTGAACAGACGGTAAAGTGAGTCGTACATCCATTTTAATGATTGCAAATTCTCATCAATCTTAGGACGGCGATGGAATGTGTCTGACTATGTCTCTATGGTTCAGCAGGACTTTAAAAAATAAAAAAAATAGAACAATTATGCATCGTCTTTAGGAGTACATTGCCCTCAACAATTTCTTTTCGACTAGTGACCTGGGTAGTACAATACTCATGTGTATGTATCATTTAAGTGTTGTACTGTAAGATGTTTTAAAAATCAATGATGTACTATATTTTTGTACCATCTTTACTGGAAACAAACTGTTTTTTTTTATTGCAGAGGATGTGGTAGGAGAATTCGTACATTGGTGACTGGAGACTCACCCAGTTCTTCGTAAGTTCCATCGGAACTTCTTTTGCGTAGGTAGTTTTCGGTGTGACTCGTTCGCTTTTCGCGAATTTGCCCGTTGATTGCTTCGTGGTTTCTTTTTTCTGGGTGTTCAGACGCGTACCTATATTATTGGCAAGAACATATGGATCGTCACTAATTTTCATAGTGTTTGAAAACACTTCATCGGACTTCAATTTATAGTCTTGGGTGCTGCCTTTTAGCTCGGCGAATCTGTTCTTTATCAGGTCGATGAAATGCTTCTTTACCTCCGTAGAATTTTGCTCCGGGTCAACCATGCTGCTGAAGTCGTCCTCCTGGTCTAAGTCATTGTGCTTAGCTGAATTCTTCCACGCGTCCTGCAATAGATCTGGAAAGTGTCTCGCGGGCTTTGGAAAGTATCCAGGTATTGTCAAATTGGTGGGATCCGAGCTCTTAGAAAGGATTGGAATCTCCTGGTTGCATTCCGCTGGTAGCATTAATCTCACAGTGTTCAACGTCAAAATAACCAACAGTACAAATAAAACACTTCTCTTGAACGAATATAAATAACGGCAGAAGTTCTGGCAAGTAAATAGAATTTCGTTGTTTTGAACAACTGCAGTAGTCATCTTGTGCTGACCAAACTAAATTTTCATGTGAAAAAAAATCTAGTACCTTGGTTTGAGTGATGACTAAGCAGGACTCACGACAAGAATATCTGGAAATCCAACGAATATAGCAGTAGTTAGGATGAAGACGATTAAGAGGAGTTGATGAGAAGGCAGCGCAAGAAAGTTTCATGTTACATTAGTAACAACAGAGTGCTGTGGTCAAGTTATGCACTAAGCCTTGTTTTTTTCTCAGCACTTCCTCGTATTCGATGTGTGCTGCTTCTCATATACGGTACTTATTATTGGCAGCTCACAGGAATTTTGTAATCATCGATTCAAATAAAACTGACGACATAAATTTCAAGAGAAACCATACCGCAAAATCATACCCCTTATTATAAAATGTTGGAAAAAATGTCACAGGAAACCGTGAAAACCGGGATTTTTAGATGATGCAACAAATTTGCCTCTAAATTTGAAGCACGAGGAAAATTATTACATCAAACACAAACATTGCACGAAACACGAACAAAAAGAACGGATGAGTACTAACAGAATTGAGGAATGTGTTTATATTCCTATCACGCTTTACTTTAGGGAACGGCGATTTTCAATTCTATAATGAGAGCATAAAGTTAAAAATTTGAAAGATTATTAGCACAATTTTCCGAACGTTTTTTCAAAAGTTGCTTATTGGAGACTGAGACTTTGTCGTGCACAGAATGACAGCATGAAAGTCGCTAAGTTTTTATGGCAACTTTGTAAAGAACAAGCATTGAAATTCTTTCTTGCGTGTATGTTTGTTTGTTTGTTTTAGGCTAGAAACCAGGTTGTAGTACTTCTACTCGCTTGTGTAAAACGCGCGTCTTGTGCAATGTTTTCTGTAAATTATGACTGGCCTACCCTTCCTCAGTGTGGAATCTTCAGGACGGCATTTTAGTCAGTTCATGTGAGTGTTTTAGGTCTTATATTTTCCTAACAAAGGGAAAAATTTCTATGAAATTTCACGAAGTTGATTTTCAACCCCTGGTGTAGAAATTAAAATATCTCTTGTTCAACTTCCAAAAATTAGGTATAAAAAAGACATAAATATATTATTTAAATATTAAATCTCGAAGTGATTGACTAATAGCCACAGAAGCGCGAGTTATCAGATGGCTTGTGTCACTTTACGAATGTTTGCAAAGTGTGGCCGACTTTGTCTTCTGTAGTTGCTGCTTCTCCGTATTGACTTCATTATCTGTGCTCCTAATCGTTAATGCAAACGTGTGAACGAGGGATTCGCAGTGTCTAAGTACAATGCGTTCGCTGCTCTTGAATGGGAAATGATCGAAATTACCATTAAACATGTTCACAAGCAAGGGATGACATTTGGCGAACTGCGGTATGAAGTACCAAGGAAAGCAAGTATGAAAATATCCATGGAGATTTAAGCACTTCTGAAGATTTAAAGACTTCCCAATCTTCATGAAGTCTGTATTTAAACAACTGGCATACTCCTGAGAGCTTTATGCTTATTTCTACTGATTTGGAGTGAATTTTGTGTTGAAATATTTTATGGAAGTACACATATCTGTCAGCTGACAAATACACTTTCAAGGAACTCATTTATTGATTAAACCACTAAGTTATCTCTTACTAACTTCCGTCTTTGAACTACATGAAAACCGTCAAATGCATTTCTAATTTGGTTATTTTTTTCCAAAATATTTACTTTCAGAGAATATTTGTTAACATTCTTGCATCATACGTACATATGAGGCGTGAATGATATCTCGAAGAACAATTTAGAATCGCAAAACCTTGATAAAAGTTGCAGTGTAGGTTTGACTAAGCTACGTAAGAGTCTTTCATCATGGCATCAGGAGAACTGTGCCCCCCCAATTTTCTAAAATCATAGTTATTATTTAGAGAGTGTAACAGATTTTTATTGAAAATGAAAGCGCAAGATAAGCTACTTTAAGCACTTCATCATTTAAGGTATATGTTCGAATAAAACCTAATTTCAAACGTTTCGGCCACAGGCCATCATCAGTGGTAAGAATTCTGAAAGGACAGAGTAAAAAGTAAAAATAGACTATTTTAGAATGAAAAATAGAAAACAAGCTATAAAATTATGTTAATTGCTATTATCTATTTACAAGGGCTGAAGGAAAAAAACTAAGCGTGTTGTAGAAAAGAACCTTAAATGATGAAATGGTTAAAGTAGCATATCTTGCTCTTTCATTTTTATTACGGTTGCTACGGCTCCCTGATGACTTTTATATTTTTTATTGGTTATGTTAAAGATATTTCACGCTATACCGTATGAACCATTAAAAGTATAAGCCAACTTACAATGATAATCACTTTGGATTACGATATTTTAGTTTCATTTGTTGCATTACACGCAGAGATATGTGTCCTGACTACAAAGCTTGAGGTCTGAGTATAAATAAGATCCAAGTCGTCTGAAAATTTACCTTTAAATGTAAATTTTCAAGTGACTTAACCCATCATTATGCAATTAACAAAGGAGCATAGCATTTTCATCAATGTCTACGCGGGAGTCAAGAGTTTAAAGGAAGTTCGGAATAAACTCGAATAGAGATTGCCTGATAGAAGCCCTCGTTATCACTCATTCAAACCTGGCTTTTAGATTACTATTAAAGTGACCTATTAACTTTTATACCATTTCTAACCTCATTAAAATGTCATAGGAACCCCTCTTATTTTCAACAATTACTTATCTCATTACTGATACGGCTTTTATCTCATTACTGATAAAACCTTGATCTCATTACTGATGAAACCAATTTTAATGGGATTTGAAATTCTCAAAGAAAAAATTTCTCCCTGCCAAATACAAAAAATTAAATTATCTTCATTCATTGTCAAGTTATCAACATTTAAAGTTGGGTAGAATTTTTTTATGGTCCATACGGTATTGCAAATTTAATACAGTTTCTTATTTTGTTTCGGATTTAAAGGCTAAAGGAAATAATATTTCATTGTATATAATAGCATATTGGGCATTTGCTCTCACATGTTTGAGAAGAGTTATCTCAATTACAAATTGAGTTGGTTGTCTTTCTTAAAATTGCTTAACAAATTGCAAAGGTAAAATCACGGACTCCATGTATCCATTCCTACATGTACACATGCCTGCGTGTGCATACAAGTCTGTGTGCATATATGCCTGCGTGTGCATACAAGCCTGTGTGCATACATGCCTGCGTGTGCATACAAGCCTGTGTGCATACATTCCTGTGTGCATACATGTCTGTGTGCATACATGCATGCGAGTGCATACATGCCTGCGTGCCTACATGCATGCGTGTGCATACATGCCTGCGTGCATACATGCCTGCGTGCGCATACATGCCTGCGTGTGCATACAAGCCTGTGTGCATACATGCCTGCGTGTGCATACAAGCCTGTGTGCATACATGCCTGCGTGTGCATACATGCCTGCGTGTGCATACATGCATGCCTGCGTGCATACATGCCTGCGTGCATACATGCCTGCGTGTGCATACATGCCTGCGTGCATACATGCCTGCGTGTGCATACATGCCTGCGTGTGCATATAAGCCTGTGTGCATACATGCCTGCGTGTGCATACAAGCCTGTGTGCATACATGCCTGCGTGTGCATACATGTTTGTGTGCATACATGCCTACGTGCATATATGCCTGTGTGCATACATGCCTGCGTGCATATATGCCTGTGTGCATACATGCCTGCGTGCATACATGCCTGTGTGCATACATGTCTGTGTGCATACATGCATATATGCGGGCTTGCATACGTGGACACATACGTACGTGCACAATATGCACAATACAAGTAACACAACGATGGACAACGCTTTAGTTAGTGCCAACCAACATTCAAATAGCTCAAGCTTTTGCGATATCAGTGAATAATTTTGAAACCAAATTCGATGAGTTAAATAGTCCTTCGTCTAAGACTAAAGTGTCGACGTGGTGGAAATTAGGAACTTTCTTTTCGAGTTCATGTATCGGTTGGTATACCAGGCAACCTGCTCTTGGTATACCAGGCAACCTGCTCTTGGTATACCAGGCAACCTGCTCTTAGTATACCAGGCAACCTGCTCTTGGTATACCAGGCAACCTGCTCTTGGTATACCAGGCAACCTGCTCGTGGCAAATGTTTTGCTGTACCACGCATTTATGATGTATAATCAATCAATAATGCTGGCACTAAGAGTTTCACCGGAGTCAGAAATAAGAACATGGTTAGAAACTTATAAACGAAGAACGCTGTTAATATTGAAATCATATTTATTGGAACTGTACAAGGCCTTGAAATAAAATATATACAAAGGTTAACATCGGTTAACATCGGCATCTTTGGAATGCTTTATTTCCAATCAAGCCTGATACATATGATCTTAGTATTGGTTTGTCAAATGTCTTATAAATAACCCTATATATAGGACACCATGACGGTTCCCCCATAAAGCCGGTACCCATTTCCGACACCTGGGTTGAGTGAGGTATTGTGCTTGAGCTTCTTTCCTTTATACCCAACGGGGAAAATCTCCGCGCCAGCGCCGGGATACGAACCCGCGACTCCAACACACGAGTCCGATCCCTTAACCACTGCACCACGGAGAGAGCACAAAGAATCTATTCACTCTGTAAAACGTTTCGGAGACCGGCTCCATCCTCATTAAGTCATTCTGTAAAAAATTGAAAAAAGAAAAATTCAGTCATATCTAAAGAACACAAGTTTTTCCATTGAAAATCTCTATATAAATTTGCAGGGGAAATGAGCTATTTGTACTATTAAGGACAGGCTTTTCTGTGGCTATGTATAGGGACTCTAAAATACGCAAGCCTAATTCATAAGGAGCAGTGCGTAAAATTTTAAAATGTAATTTTTTTTTTAAATTTTAAAACCGCCTCACTCGTCTATTCGCCTTCATAGTGAACAGTGCTGCGATCGCAGAGCAGATGATGATTTGAAAATTTTACGTACTGCTCCTTGTGAATTAGACTTGCGTATTTTAGAGTTCCTATACATAGCCACAGAAAAGCCTGTCCTTAATAGTACAAATAGCTCATTTGCCCTGCAAATTTATATGTAGATTTTTAGTGGAAAAACTTGTGTTCTTTAGATATGACTGAATGTTTCTTTTATCAATTTTTCACAGAATGATTTACTGAGCATGGAGCTGGTCTCCGAAACGTTTTACAGAGTGAATAGATGCTATGTATGTATTTTATTTCAAGACCTTGTACAGCTCTAATGAATATGATTTCAATATTAACAGCGTTCTTCGTTTATAAGTTTCTAAAGATAATTCGAATAAAGAAAAATATCTTTCCTGAAGAACATGGTTGTTGCGTAATGCTAATCAAAACATTTTACGACACAAATAGAGCAATTAGTGAAATTGACTTCCTAAATAATGCTTTCACAAAGTACTTCAGATCGCCAGAAATGAGAAATAGTCCCCCAAGGCTGACATGATATTTTGTATGAATAAATACTGATACAATTCTGAGTCCGTATCTCAATGCTGATTGAGGTACAAGTACAATAGCTTCATTAATTAAACATCACAACATATTCTAATGACTTTCAAATGAATTTATGCAACCATTAATATTTCATGCTCACTACGTGCTGCTCCTTCCTTTTGTTCCAAATATTGTAAGATTTGTAGCAAGTGAGCGAGGATCCAACACCTGGATGCCATTACCACCAGCTCTCAGTGACAAGTGATTTCGACCACCTGCGAACCGGGGGCCTGCCATATCACTAACGAGCTTAAAAGTTCACAGCGAATAGGTCTCTATTGTGTGATCATTCCAGGACTGCACCAATGTAGCCGTCCAGCTGCTAAATAGAATAAATATTATAGAGTCGAACTACCGGAATGTTTCAACGCTACCTTTCCAAAAACTTCATACCCAAGGATTTAATTCTGATGGAAAATGCACAGATTACTGTCTTTTCAGACGGCAGTTATGTTTGAAACGTAATTGTCCATACTTCGCTACAACTAAAATTTGTATGTTTTTTTAAATGTAATCCATATCAGTCAGTGCACTCTGAAATTTGAAGAAGAAACCCTTATTAAAATGAACAAATGAACATTGAACGGATGACAGAGCTGGACTCGGATGCGTTTTCTTTGATAATATAATTACCTACCTTGAAATTTTCTCCGTTTTTGAGTTTCGGAATACCGATGGTATCAACTTTTTTGGAAATATTCCAGACTGCTTTTATTTTTTTCACCTTCCTTCACCAGTGAAATAGCCCGTTTCATTCCCACGCTCTCCATTGACCTCTCACATCTAAGCAAGAAATTAGAATACTTTGACACCAAACAAACAAAACAAAAACAAAACCGTTTATTTCCAAGTTGTCACATGAGATACATATGCCAACATATTGGCTTTTAAAAGTTTCTTAATATAAGACGTCCTAAAACAAAAGATCCATACCAGGAGTATTAATTGACAAACCATCCGAGGTGTAAAAATAGATAAGCCATACGAGGCATAATAATCGACAAACTATATGAGGTGTGCTAATAGATAAACTATCAGAGGTGTACAAATAGATAGACCATACGAGGCATATTAATAGACATAATATACGAGGCGTACTATAATAGACGAACCACACGTGGTGTGCTAATAGTCTAACAAAGTTCCATACGAGGAATACTAATTGACAAACCATACGAGGTATACAAATAGATAAGCCGTACGAGGCATAATAATAGACAAACTATACGAGATGTAATATTAGACAATACTATCATAGGTGTACAGATAGAAAGACCATACGAGGCATATTAATAGAAAAAATATACGAGGCGTACTAATAGACAAACCATACGGGTCGTGCTAATAGTTTAACTCTGTCAAGGGTAGTTGAATGAGAAATGAGAAATATTATCTCTTGGATATTTTATATTCCAAGAGATTCCGGTACAGCGCTTCTTGCCTTTTTCCTACTTCGATAATTTCAACTAAGAACTTGGCAGTTTCGAAGAATTCTTTAGTAGTTTTCGAATTATTTATAAGATCATCGAAGTAGGAAAAATACAAAATAAAAGACGCTACACCGTACTAGATTAAAACACCACCGTAAATGACAATCAAGTATTGAGAAAAAAAAAGATAGTCTCGAAATAATTTGTAAAGAACATCGCGCAACACAGCACGCACATCTAGAAATGCATAAACAAACTTACACTCAAAATTGAAATGCATGGCTTGTTCGGCATACAAATATAGAGATAATTTTTGCATGAGTGCTTTATTTCCTTTGTCTGTTTATAATTTTTAATTTCTTCTGTTCACAGAAATGCCCTTCGGGGTCGTGATAGATCGATTTATAAATCATAAAGCAAGCGCAATCAATTTGTTTATTTCTGAAATTTGGTGCAGTGTTAACTGATCGCAGAGCTGTAGGTAAAATGTAATGTATCTTGAGGTTTTGCTTTTTATGCAAAAAGTAGAAATAGAAACAGATATATGTACATGTGCGCATATATGTGTGCGAAACGTGTGCATGTTTACACTGATACATAAACATTTATGTTTGCGTGCGCACACGCACATACTCACGCACACACCAACACACATATTCATTTTTATACGTATTGAAAATGAATATAAGAAAAATGCTAATAGACATGAAAAATAATCGTACTCTTTCAATATTTAAAATGACAGCCCAAGCTCTGATGAATCGTAAGAAATAACCCGAGGAAAGATAAGGAATAGAAAAGGACTTCGAAAAACGTATAAATGGAATGGTTTTTTAATTTCCTAAAGGAAATTTTAAGAAAACTCAAGTTACCGCTGAGGAACAACAACAAAAAAAACATATATCTTCAATATATCATATCATATATCATATCTTCTCGATATTCTCTGCAACATCATGCGAACATGGGTACATGGGATAAAATGGAGATACAGTGTAGGCCAGTTACCACTCATGATTGACAAATATCTACAAAATTTTGGCAGAAATGCGCAAACAAACATATACTCAACATCAAAATTTGCTTGGACAACATACGGACAGAAAGATAATTTTACCACGATTCATACGCTCAAATTACGATGAATTTCATTAATTGTATTTGTCATTAATCAGATTCACAGAGACGTCCTCTGGTGTAAGTGGGAGATGTATTTTTGAATCATTTCGCTAGTGCAATAAAATTTATTAACCGGATGGTTTTTGTGTAAAGAAATGAAATAGAAACATGTATATCTATTTATGTAGATATATATATACTTACATACGTACACACACATATTAATATATGTACTTATTAAGAATGAAATATAAGAAAAAAATACAAATATAAAATAAGAGGATAGAAACAACCTACCATCTATTACACCGATAATGACAGTTGAGCTCATTGTAATCCTAAGAAATTATTCGAAAAAAATAACTAAAAGGAAAAGAAGACTTCGGAAAACGTAAAATGAACTGGTTTTTAGTTTCTTCATAGAAAGTTTTAAGAAAACTCAGGTTACAGTCAAGAAACAACACAACTCTTCAGCATTATACAGACATGTGTACATGGGATAAAATGGAGTAATATTGTAGCCGGATATCACATTTGAGTGGAGAATATTTACAAAATTTGGCACATATAGGTAGATTAAGCAATGGTCCAAAGTGATAATTTTGATAACAGAAATTAACAGTTTTTTTCGATTTTAAAGTTTAGTGCTGGTGTGCACTGAACGCACGGAAAAATATTAAAAGAATAAATGAAAATGCTTAAATTAACCCCTCCCCCCAGCTCAGCCGAAATCGATTGAAAACATCTTCGAGAATGATTTTGAAATAACGAGACAACGTTAGCCAAAATTTAATTCATTATAAACTTTGCACAATCCTCACATTTATAAACCTGTATATTGGTGTACACACAAAATGTATTTCAGAGTATGTTTTCCATACGGATGTTAAATATTAATACAGAGAAGAAAAAATAACAAAATAAAGATGAGGAAATACTCCTAATTATAGAAAAAAACGTTCATTCTGCTGTATTGAACTCACGGCTGGGGTGCTCATTATTGTCGACAGAAATAGTTAAGATGAATGCAATAATGGCTTAGCAAACGTAAAATGAAATAGTTTCTAATTTTCTAACAGAAATTTCATGAAAATTAAAATTTCTGGTAAATGGGAAATTCACACCGAAATGCTGCAGGTCTATAGAGATGCAAAATGACGTGACACATTTACTCTAAATTCTTTTACAGTTTTAGAGTTTTTGATATGCTGAGGAAGCTTGTTCCACAAAAAATCTCCAGAAACTGAGAGAGCTTTTTGTCCCACGTTAGATGAACGGTAACTGACTAAAACATCATTCCTCCGATTTGGTTTTTTGTTTGGGATATTAGATGGAAAAAATTTTACCACCTCTGCATTACTTTGGGGGAGGTACAGAGAGGAGAACACTCGTCGAGCTTTTTGGATCATGAATCTGTTCGGTATTGGGATCCAGTCGAGTTTTCTTAAAAGAGGGGTGACATGATCGTATTTATTGAAATTTCCTTTGCACACCACTTTGGCGGCGAAGTTTAGACATTTTTGCAACTCTTCCTGACGATATTGAGGTAAATTTCCCCATACAAGACTGCAGTCGTCCAGGCGCGATAAAACTAAAGACTGAATCACTAACAATCTAGATTTTTCGTCAAGTGTGTTCTTAATGCGATGAAAGAACATTAAGGTTCCGTTTATTTTGTTGCACATTGTTTCGACGTGTGAATTGAAAGTCATATTTTTGTCAAACCAAACACCCATATTTTTTACCGCCTCTACTGGTTCAATTGTATCGTCTTCAAATGTTAGCTTGAATGGAGGTAAATTTTTAGTCGCATTCTGTGATCCAAAAATAATGCATTGCGTTTTACTTGCGTTAACCCTTTCGGTACGATAATTCAAATTGTTTGGGTAAAAACTTCCTGGGGAAAAAGTTGTCATTACCCTGAATTGTCAGTGAAATTGTCCTAGTGTGGTGCTTTTAGCTTAAGTAAGTGCCTTCTTCATTATTTTAATTTTAAAAATTTTTTGAATCTTTGAAGCTCGATGCTTGGCGACAGAAATTTTTGATGTTGATAATAAAGTTTTCGTATTTACGAAGAAATTATTCATACGTTTTTGCCCGAATTTACCAAAAATCAACAAAGTTCAGAAAAAACTTGCTCAAGTTAAATGGAAAGGGTATTGAATATGTTGCTCGGGTCCTGTAGCATGAACTTACGCGTGCTACAGGGTCCTATGGTAATTACAGGGGCCTATGGTAACCTATGGTAATTTACGCGTGCAGATTTCTGGAATTGTTTAAAAACTAGTTTAATGAATGTTTGTAATTTCCCTAATTTTGTTATTACTCCAAAATATTCCCTCACTAGTTAAATTAGTTTAAAACTAGGTTAGATGCCCTAAACTGGAAGCACTAGCCAACTTGGCACTGGAGTAGCCGTCAGGACCGAAAGGGTTAAGTTTGAGGCCATTATGGTCATACCACAATTTCAGGTTTCTCAGAAGGTTTTCAGCGTTGGCTTGTGTTTCTTTTAAATCTGCTGTTGAGCTTGTCATGGCAATTTGTTCGTCATCAGCATACATTGAGATTTTTGTGTTTGCCGGCATGGTGGGGAAATCATTGATGAAAATTGAAAATAAGAGCGGGCCGATGATTGAACCTTGAGGAACGCCAAAATTGTTTGGTATGAATGATGACATTTTGTTATTCAAGCACACTGCATGAGAGCGGTTTAGTAGGTAGCTTTCAAACCATTGAGTGTCAATTCTGAGGTTTGAAATTGTTTGTAGAAGTTTCTTATGCTCAACATTGTCGAAAGCTTTGGAGAGATCAAGCAATAGTAAGAGAGTTAATTTTTTTTTGGTCAATATCATTGTAAATTTTTTCTGTTATGTTTAACAGGGCGTCCTGAGTACTGGTATTCCTTCTGTAAGCATATTGATTGCGATGCAGTAGATGTGACTCGTCTATGTAAGACGAGAGCTGGTTTGTTATTACTTTTTCTAATATTTTGGACATAACAGGCAGGAGACTGACTGGTCTGTAGTTTGACGCTATGTCGATAGCACCAGATTTATGTAATGGCTTAATAATGGATAATTTCCATTGGTCGGGAAACTTGTTTGTGGCTATAGATGTATTTATTATCAAACGAATGAGGGGTGTTGAGACAGGGAAGCTGTCTTTTATATGTTGGAGGCTTATGCCATCATGTCCAGTCGCTTTGGTATTCCTTAGTGACCATAAGATTTTTCGTATCTCTATGACGCTAACCGGCTTTGGTCTCCATTTGTTTCTACTATTTGGGGATGATACATCGTTCGGATTTGCTCCTGTAGATGTGTCTGAAACTGTCCTGGATACTTCATTGAAAACATCTTCGCCAACTTTTGAGAAGAAAGTATTAAAGTCATTAGCCATTTTTGAGGGGTTGTCGAAAGTGCTTTTGCACTCCGAGTTTTTATACTGAGCAACTTCTCTAATGATTTCCCAAGTTCTTTTTGGGTTTTGTTTTGCCGCCAAGAGTTCTTTGTGGAAGTAGTCCCGTTTTGCTTCCTTAACTTTTCTTCGTAGGATCTTCTCATGATCTTTATATAATTTTCGACGCGTACTGTCTGATTTATTCAGTTTGTACTCACGCTGCAAATTTCTTTTAGCTCTGCTCAATTGTTTTATCTCATCTGTTATTCATTTAGAAATTCTTGGCTTAACTTTCTTCGTAGTGAAAGGTGCGCATTCGTTAAGAGCTGATACGAAATTTTCGTTGAAAAGCGAAACTTGTAAATTGACATCATCGGTGTTTTCCATGCCTTGAAATTCACTCCATCTGTCTAATAGCTTTTCTTGAAATATTTCAGGGGAGTAGTGGTTTTTCATGCGATATGAAATTTAACTAGATTTCTGTTTCTCTTTTGCAATATTTATTTGGCATTCTACCGAATGGTGATCAGAAAAGGACGGTAAGATTTCTGTGCTGAGTACTGCTTGGGGATTGTTTGTAATTGCTAGGTCAAGAAGAGTTTTGGAAGCGTTGGTAATTCGCGTTGGTTCTTGGACCATTTGAGAAAGATTAAGTCTGTGCAGCATCTTGCTTAGCTTATTGTTTTTATTTGTCAGATCTACGTTAAAATCTCCGAAAACATAGAAAGATTTTTTGGCTGCAGAGATTAATTTAAACGTATTTTCAATGAAATCTAATGTTGGACGTAGAGATGCTGACGGATGTCTTTAAAGACTGCCGATAATGAAAGACTTGTGTTTGTTTACCTGAACATTGAGCCAAACCATTTCTATGTTTTCGCATTTTTCTTTTATCGGAAATAAGGATGTAGAGTAGACATCTTTGATGGAAATGCATGAACCGCTACCTCTCTTACTCTTGACTCCATCATAACGGTACAATGTGTACCCGGCAATGCTGAGATATGAGCTTTCGACTCGTGAATCGAACCATGTTTCAGATACGCATAAAATATCGATATCGTTAGTGATCAACATTACTCGTACGTCATCCATTTTACCATTGAGACTGCGAGCATTTATGTGTAATATTTTGATGTTATTTATCTCAATAGGCAGATCTTTAGTGGAGTTATTGCATTTTTTAGGTCTAGCAGGGCATTTGGTATTCGTCTCTAGGTCTTTATTGCCGCGTTCATTGTTTGTGATTTCAGCTTCAAATTCAATTTGATCACTGTTATTTAGTCACAAGATGGGGGAGGGAGCAACACGATTTTCATCACGCATTTTCAAGAGGGCGCTATAGTGGTCCTGTTTCCGGTGTATGTTTACCGGAGGACAGTTTATCAGAGCATTTGATGTAGGGGAGATTGTCGTCTTCCAAATCCCATTGTCTCTTTCATCAAATACGTGAATTGGTGTTCTCGTTACATTAGAAAGTATTTGGGGTATGAGGTCTCCAACTGCGTGATCGAAGACTTTTCTATTGATGTATTTATCGATGAGTTGTTCGAAACTGCCACTGTTCTTGTCAACGAATTTTGCATACTGGTCCTTGTTTCTGGAGCTCTCAGTTTTGATGGCTATTTTCAGAGATGTATAATCCCATTTCGATATTTGTTGTGAAGCAAGCTGCGTCGTTACGGCGTGGATGAGACAGTGTCCGTCCCCTACAGTGTAAGCAGGCTCCATTTTGAGCGATCGTTTCACGTCGTCCAGTGTGTCTGCAACGCGTGTGCAAATTTGATTCACTGTTGGTTTTGCGGTAGCAGTATCGGTTTGATCGTTCAACGGAGGCCTGGCAGAGGCAACAGATTTTTTTTGAATGATTTGATTTTTTTTGGAATAGTTTTGAATATCGTTATTAGCTTGAATTTCCTCGGTTCCTGCGTACTCACTGGAAAGTTGAGAATTGGTTGAAAAGAAGGGCATGTCGCAATCACTATTTGTGTCTGTTGCAAGTAACGCAAATTTATTTTTCGTACTGACATTATATTTGTCTGAGATCGAGTCAGGGAAAGGCTCAGGCTTATCCATGTTCCTCATGTTGTGGGTGGGTGAGTTACTCAGAGCTCTGCTTGATGACGCAATCAATTTTGAAGGATTTGGTGTACCATGTGCAGCGATGTGCATAGGCTTATATTCTTTTCCAAAGTTTAAAGTGAGACTATTTGTCTCTTTCCGTGAAGTTTTCGATTCATTGGAATGACCTACAATTCCAATTATTGCTTGACATTTGTTAAAATGAGGACAATATGGCACGGTGATTCGCAATGTTGATTTCATTGCAAGTTGTCCAAGAAAACAGAAGTTTTCTGCCTGGGTGCGAGGCCATTGAGTGTTTTTGAGTGCGTCACCATTTTCATTATCTGGGTAAGTTTGAAATTGAATCAAGTTTAAACCCAGGTTTTTGCAGAAATTCATCGCTTTGTTGAATTCTTTCGCACTGCAAGCATTGGCGATATAAATAGTAGAAAGTGCGTACTTCCTTACAATTTGTTGTTTGATTCGAGCAAGGTCTGAGGGAGAGTGGCAGAGACCATCAAAACTTAGTATATAATTTTTAAATCTAGGCATGCAATTTATAGCATGGAGAAGGTCGTCGAAGCGCCCAGATGGAACAGTTTTGATCCAGCACGAGCGATCGATGTCCTTCCTTCTGATCGTTCTTAGGATATTGTCACCTAGCAGCAGAGTATCGTAAGGTTCTCGACAATTGGAGTCGACTTCACAAGAGATACTAGCAGGTACCGCAGTTGCAAGGTCATGAGAACTTATATGTGAATTTAAAGCAAAAAGTTGCTCGGTTAAGTTCTGAATGTTTGATACTGTAGAGAAAATCGACGACGGGCTAGGAGGCTCACGTTGTCTTAGGGATTTATTGAAAAACGCTGCTGTTAGAGACAAATTGTGAATAATTTCATGAATTTTTTGAGAGCTTGTGATTTGAAGCGGGTGCAAGTAGCCATTTAAAGAAGTAACAGTGTTTTTTCTATTGCTCTGTACTGAAAATTTCATTTTGTTCTCACAGCTTGCGCTCTGGGGTAATTTACTGCCAGTATCGGTTTGTGCGCGAATATTATCGAACATATAATCTGGAGAATGAGGAGAGTCTACCACGCTTGAAATGTCCTTATTAATAACAACTATTCTGTCTTGTACCACTGATGAGGATGGCGTTTGTGTCCCCGTCGCTGGCGGACAGTTTGGAGCGTTGTTGTTTACGCAGAGCTGGGGAGCTGGCACGCTGTTATGCTTGTTCAGATGAGGAGCAGCAGTTGGTTGTGGTGCTGCGGCTGAGACTTCACTGCTTCGAACCTTCAAATGGTTGCTGGAGGTTTGGCAGATATGTTTTCCCTCGTCCTGCGATATTGGTTGCATAGTCTTCACTGACGTTGCTTCGGAAGGTGACACACATTCTCTGACGGAGTTACTGGCAGCGGTTAGCAAGTCTCCTGCGTTTTGAGCATTAGAATCTTGTGAGTGAGAGAATGTAGGTTTCCTACTTGCAGGCACTTTGCTTGGTAAGGTCGTATTTTTGCCCCTGAAAGAACCATTTTTTCGGGATGTTGTATAGGGCAACATCTGTGCAGAGAACGGCACTTTCCGGCCTGCGTAGCGAGTCTCGTAGTGACGCATTGTGCGTTATATTTGCATAGCTATGACTGAATTATGAGAGCGATGTAGTTTTTGTATATGTATCGCTGATACTGATTTGCTAAATTTTACCTCGCTCAGCAAGTATTTTATGAAAAGTGAGGTAAATCCAAGCCGTTCATCGAGGTATTGAAGCTCACAGCTGAGAGAAGAGGGGTTGCCCTTTAATGCTGGAGGATAGAGGCGAGGAACTTGGAGGCTTGGGGTTGACCGCGAACAATGACATGCAATTTTGCATTTTGCATTTTGTACGACTAGGTCACAGTCTCTGACACGAGTCGTGATTTTTTTTTCTTTTTTTGGCCGAGAGTTTCTTCCTATTTGAGAGACGTTTTAATTATTCAACAGAATGAGATCTGGTACAAAATGTGATATGATGATATTGAGGGACAGCACAATTTTTAAATTTTAGTTTCATTGATTATAAAGAAAGCGTATCTTAGTATTCAGCCTCATCTTCAGTCTTTTCCTTCGTTCGGATGGGCTTCCTTTCGCTGCGGTAATTTTGCAGGAAATTTTGCAGGATCAAGAAACACATCGTCAGTAGGATGACTAACGCTTTTAGTGAGAACATATTAGAATTACAAATTCAAGGTTAGGTGCACTTTTTATAGTATTTTCCCTGGGGATTGTAAATGTTTTTCAACTTCTCGTTCACCCGTTGTTCTTACTGGTAGCTCACTTCAAACTTTCTGTGTATTCAAACTATTCGGTGTCAGTAGGGAAACGGAGGTACGAAACACAATAATTCTTTCGTGCACATTTGCCGTCTCGGCCACGTAGGAAGTGAACTAAAACTTAACTGAGAGGTTTGACATTACCAAAAATTGATCAAAAACAAACGTAATTTCTTTGGTTGCTTGAAGCGGAAAAGTCCAGGTTTTGCTATGCTCTGAACGGTCAGAGGACGGGAGGCAGGTGTACGGGAAAGGGGGGGGGGGAGGGTGCGGGCGCGGTGAGGGGAGACTGAGGGAACAAGGATACTTCACACTTCACTCAGGCCTATCGTTCGAGACCAAGCTGAGCACACCATTTCACACCCCTTGCCAGCACTGCTTCGTTGGCTTTTCATTTAAAGTGCACTGATTTAAGCAGAAATAAGACAAAAGTTATTTTTTCCTTTTCGTTGTTCCACAGGTAGCAAACACATTCACTGATAGTATAATTTTTATGCATGGCTAGGTTATTTCCCCCTTGCAATTTCAACAATTACCGCACCATTTCCCCGCACGTCCGACCGCGACCGAGTCCGACCGAAAAGGAAAGATAAGGAATAGAAAAGGACTTCGAAAAACGTATAAATGGAATGGTTTTTTAATTTCCTAAAGGAAATTTTAAGAAAATCAAGTTACCGCTGAGGAACAACAACAAAAAAAAACATATATCTTCAATATATCATATCATATACCATATCTTCTCGATATTCTCTGCAACATCATGCGGACATGGGTGCATGGGATAAAATGGAGATACAGTGTAGGCCAGTTACCACTCATGATATGATATGAAATACCTAAATATTAAAAAATTCAATGAATCGATGAGGAACACCTGTAACGATTTTTCTCTATTATGTTGGAACTGTAGATCCATTTATCCGAAAATAGATGAAATATCTTGTACTATCACTGAGCTGAACAGCAATTTTGATGTTCTCAGTTTCACCGAAAGTTGGCTAGACGACTCATCTAAAGACCTGATTCAAATTCAAAACTATTATAGCCATCATTCACTCCGTAGTAACAAACGTGGTGGTGGCATCAGTACGTACATATCTAAACATATATCTTCGAAAGTCATTTTAAGTGCAACTATGAATCGTGAACATATTGAGACCTTATTTATAGAACTAACGAAAAATGGTAAACGGATTATGCTTGGGACAGTATATAGACCCCCAACAGCTTGTAACGTCTCTTTCCTGAACGAGCTTCAAAACATTATATCTCAGTTCAACAAGTCTCTATATAATGACATAATAGTCTGCGGGGATTTCAACTACGATCTTCTACAATATGATAGCTGTGAGCAAATCTCAAACTTCATAAATGTTTTTCAGTCTAGCTCCTTCCTTCCAATCATCACGAAACCTACACGTGTTGCTTCAGAATCGGCTACGTTACTCGATAATATTTTTATGTTAGATCCGACTGATTTTCTTACCGGAATAATAATTTCTGACTTATCTGACCATTTCCCGGTGTTTCTCATCAAGAAAAATGTCTATAATCCTTGCTCCAGTCCACAGGCTGATACTTATTCATTTCGTTGTGTAAACGAATACAACTTGGGAACAATGCGAACTGTTCTAGAAGAATTAATGCCATCATTAGACGTCTATGAACGGGACAATAATGCGATTAACATTGATGAAGCAATACTAAATTTAACTGAAATTATAACGACCGCATATAACCAGTGCTGTCCAATAATCACCTGCACAATTACGCCGAAAAATAGACAAAAGCCCTGGATTACTGAAGATATCGTGATCAATATAAAGAAACGTCAAGCGTACCTAGCCTTACTATACGAAGGGCGAATATCTAAAGTAACGTATAACAGATTCAGGAATCATGTGACAAATCAAATACGAACCTCAAAACGAGACTACTTCACGCGCAAATTTACTGAATACAAAACTGATATTAAAAAAACTTGGCGCCTGCTTAATTCATGCTATAAACCGAATAATAATACTACGAAAACAATTGAGTCCGTCGTTCACGAAAATGTAAAATACCACGTGAAAAAAGATATTGCAACTGTGTTCAACAACTTTTTTGTAAGCATAGGAAAAAATATAGCCGATAGTGTCTTCAGTGAACCCAGAGACCACTTGCAATACATGGACCATGTCCGTGAACCTAACTCTTTCTTTTTCACGCCAACTAATCCCTCCGATGTAATTACGTGCATAAACAACTTGAAAAATAAATCAAGTGGATTGAAAAATTTTTCGGCTAAAGTTCTTAAGGCTATAGCTGATATAATAGCACCGTGCATATCTTATATTATCAACCAATCCCTTTCTCAAGGTATCTTCCCCAACTCTTTCAAAATTGCGAGAGTCACCCCTATTTTTAAAAATGGTGATAAAAACTGCGTTAACAATTATAGACCTATCTCTGTACTACCAATTATTAGCAAAATATTCGAGAAAATTGTGTATAAAAAAGTGTATTCGTATTTTGAACAAAAATCTTTCCTCTACGACAAACAATACGGTTTTCGTTCTAAGAAATCTACGACACAAGCTGTATTAAATCATTTGCAATACCTTTATTCTAATATAGATGAAGGAAAGCTTGTTTTCTCCGTATTTCTTGACTTTCGAAAAGCATTCGATTGTGTGGACCATAACGTATTACTCTCGAAACTACATTGTTATGGCATTCGAGGGGCTGCCCATGATTGGTTTAGATCATACTTAGCAAATCGGAAACAATACGTTGTCATTGACGACGCAAAATCAGACCCACAGACAATTAGCCATGGGGTTCCACAAGGATCTGTCCTTGGGCCTCTCAAATTTCTAATTTTTATCAATGATATCATTAAATCTACATCATTCTTCAAATTCATACTTTTTGCCGATGACAGTACCCTTTCTGCGGTCCTTCCAGACCAAAATCCCGCTAGGATGGCGGAGCGTATAAATAATGAACTTCATAAGGTTTCATTGTGGCTTAAAGCTAATAAAATAAGCCTTAATATCGATACAACAAAATATATTACATTCTCATACAAGAAAAATATATCTCTCCCACGCATTCAAATTGGCGAAGGTGAAATCGAAGAAACCAACTCAAGTAAATTCCTCGGCATCATAATAGACAAACATCTAACCTTTAAAGAGCACATCGCTCATATTAGTTCTAAATTATCAAAATCTATCGGAATCCTAAATAAAGTTAAGAATTTCCTGCCTGAAACAGCCTTACAAATGCTCTACCGAACGCTCATTTCACCGTACTTGCAATACGGAATAGAAGCATGGCACGGAACTGATAAAAATAAAACCAACAAAATTTTTACCCTGCAAAAAAGAGCCATAAGAGCGATAAAGAATCTAGAATATAATGCTCACACAAATGACTCATTCAAAAATTTACGAATACCTAAGCTCTCGGATCTCTACAAAATCTCCATTTGCAATTTCATTTACAAAACATTAACAAATGATGGCGACAATAGCCTAAAACAACTATTAACTACGCAAACTGGTCATCACGACCATTTAACCCGAGATAGAAGTAAATTCATGCTTCCTTATTACTCAAAGGCTCGGTCACAACACAGTCTCCTCTTCGTTGGAACTAAAACTTGGAACTCAATACCTGCGGAGATCCGTGAAAGTAATTCTTATAAGGTATTCAAAAAAAGTCTTGAGTCTCACTTCCTATCAGATTACTAGTCGTGTAAGATCACAGAGTCAAACCTTGTCCCCTACATAACTGGTCCTAATAATGTAATTCGCCTTGATTAATTTCGCCGATCTTCAGTCTGTTCTTGCATCGTTTGTCGAATATACTGTTAAATCTAGTCCATATGAACTATATTGTGAAATGAAGTATCTAATTTCGAGTTACTTATCTCATTTATCAGTCTAATGCGTCTCTATTTTAAGTGAATTAGGTTAAACATTATTGTACTCCTAAGACTAACCTTGATGGTAGGATGCCCTAGAAGTCACTGAACTTATTCGGGCCCACAGGTAGCTATACTCAAATTTGACCATTGTACTAGACTTAAGAAACATTTTATCTCTGTATCTCCTGTGGTAAATAAATTGTTTAAATGGTTTAAATTGTTTAAATGATTGACAAATATCTACAAAATTTTGGCAGAAATGCGCAAACAAACATATACTCAACATCAAAATTTGCTTGTACAACATACGGACAGAAAGATAATTTTACCACGATTCATACGCTCAAATTACGATTAATTTCATTAATTGTATTTGTCATTAATCCGGTTCACAGAGACGTCCTCTGGTGTAAGTGGGAGATCTATTTTTGAATCATTTCGCTAGTGCAATAAAATTTATTAACCGGATGGTTTTTGTGTAAAGAAATGAAATAGAAACATGTATATCTATTTATGTAGATATATATATACCTACATACGTACACACACATATTAATATATGTACTTATTGAGAATGAAATATAAGAAAAAAATACAAATATAAAATAAGAGGATAGAAACAACCTACCATCTATTACACCGATAATGACAGTTGAGCTCATTGTAATCCTAAGAAATTATTCGAAAAAAATAACTAAAAGGAAAAGAAGACTTCGGAAAACGTAAAATGAACTGGTTTTTAGTTTCTTCATAGAAAGTTTTAAGAAAAATCAGGTTACAGTCAAGAAACAACACAACTCTTCAGCATTATACAGACATGTGTACATGGGATAAAATGGAGTAACATTGTAGCCGGATATCACATTTGAGTGGAAAATATTTACAAAATTTGGCACATATAGGTAGATTAAGCAATGGTCCAAAGTGATAATTTTGATAACAGAAATTAACAGTTTTTTCGATTTTAAAGTTTAGTGCTGGTGTGCACTGAACGCACGGAAAAATATTAAAAGACTAAATGAAAAAAAACAATCTGTCATTAATTTTTTTATAAATTAATTCAGTGTTTACACTCCTTTTTAGTTTTTCTAAGGCTTCGCGTGTCGGAACTTTGGATGTCTTGTTCTTACATTCCGACTTTACAGTTGTTGATATCTGGTTGGCAATACTCTAGTAATAAAAAAGTCTTCCCTCAAATAGTTTTTGTGAGAGTATAAAAAATAAAAATTTTAGGGAAACTTGATAAATTTGACTCGAAACCCACAATTTAATAAAACAACGTATTGCCGCATTTATTTGAAAAAACGATAACTAAATGGAACTCACCATTGCTTAACACAGTCTGAGATAAGATGCTGGTGGTGTTTTAATGCATGCGACCATCTCAGGGGCGAGTGAAACATCTGAGTCTCTTGAATGCAATTAATACAAAAGACCATAATTAACTGTTCTCTTTTTCAAACGGCCACCCGAATGATTCAAAACTCGTCGATCTGAATAATACCAATTTTTCAATATGCTTATCTAAACTACATTAAATGCGCTAGATCTGCTTTAGTTTAATAAATGGTGCGTAGAACCTGAGGGAAAATTTCAGCTAGGGTGTTTTTCAACGATGAGCAAATTCCAATGCTTTTGATGTTCAATATAACTTTGAGCGTGAACTAATTACAACGGAGGGTATTCTAAACTTCCATATTTCTTTCTCGTACTTGCATATTATCGTGAAACATGATCTTCAATATTTTACTTCAGCAAAATTACACATTAGAATTCGATGCATTATACCATCCGTAAGCATTGAGAAGGACTCGTATGTTAGATATTGATAATGCTAGTTCTCAAACGGTAATTTTATTTTTTTTTATCACAAGACGTGCAGTTATCGACCAATCGTTTCAATCGAAATAAATCTTAAGCGGATATTGTAACTTGTTGTCCTCGGTTAACTTATTTAAGAATATTGGAAAGTTGTAAATCACTGCTCTGTCCGTCGCGTCAACCCATTTTGCCATCACTGTGATGTGTGTTCAGGACTAGAGTTCTTGGCTAAATCTAATGGTACTTTTCAGGATAAGGTTTTCTTGAGGTGTTGTAAAAGTCACTGAACTTATTCGAGCACCCAAGTGATACTCTAAATTCGTTCACTGCAATAGTTAAAGTGAATTTTTTATTGATGCCTCGCTCGTAGAATGAAAATATATTGACTTAACCTGGTCCAAGAGCTTTTAAGTTTGAACAATTAAAAAAAATACCACCCCAAAGTACCACACCATATTATTGAAAGCCTCAGTTCTTTTATGGACGTCCTACGTCTGTATTCAGTAATTCAAGTCAAGTGAACGAATTAATCGTATCTCTCTTGGTTGAGACTGATGACATTGTACATAAAAAAAGAGCACGGTGATGGCGAATGTGTTATTAGATATACAGAAATAGAACAAATATATACGGTGTTTAAGATAAAATGAAATAATTTTAAAGTAACTCGTGCGTTACTGCACATGTATATGTATCAAGATAGCACTCCAGGTATTGAAATATTCATTTGAACGTGTTTTTATTTTCTCTGAGTTCTTATTCTCCATAACCGCATTATTCTAGCCACTGACCTATCTAGGTCACGATGGGTTGATTACAACCGCAAAATAGCCAACTTGTGTCTTGATCATATAATCTGATTTACGAGTAGGTCTTGGGAAAGCAACTGAAAGTCAGCACTGTTTCTATTCTTTAATGTTTGTACACAGGTAAATATGAACTAAAGTGTAACCTTCCTCTTTACAAGGAACTGTACCGATCTAGTTCTATTGCAGCTTCTTAGAAGTAATTTCAAAAACCCTGATTGCTCTCAAAGGACACGTCAACTCGATGTCCACCCGACGCTTCCAGTCTGTCTTCCAGATCGCCAATACAAAGATGGAGTCTGCGTCTGGTGGCAGCTGATATTTATTCTATACATTTCTCAAATTTATGGTGCAATGCCAATATCCACTTAGTCCTCCTCATCACTTTAATGAACAATGCTGAGGATTATTTTTCTATTTGTTTTCCTCAGTGGAAAGTTCTGATTGCACTCTCGACCGCATGAAGAACAACAATGTTCTCTTGAGACTCCAGTTCTCCTGTCCAGCATCACTTTCTGGCGAGGCATCACAACTGAGCATCTTGGCCCCACCGCGGTGGGAGGCAAGGTTTTGTTCTGGGCAGTGATGTATGGAAGTGAGTGGTCTGCGTGCGCGAGGTAGACCACGGATGAGTTGGATGGATGGCGTGCTTTGTATGAGAGGGGTCTGACTGTGGACGTGGCGAGAGGGATGGCTGCGGACAGAAGTGAGTGGAGGCAGTGCGTAAGAAGGTAATTTTATTTTTGACACGGTACTGGAAGTTGCCAGCTTGTGATGGGGTTGACCTGTCCTGTGCGGGAGGAGGGGCTGCACTCAATGAAGCGGTCGGGGTAAACCAGCTTTGGCTGTCGGGCCTGACTGTGGAAGGTGGTTGTGCTGGGCTGCTGCTGATAATGACAGTTCAGGTGCGGCCAGTGCTGCATCGCTCGCCTCCTAGTGCCTAAGTGTGGTGATTGTGGCCTGCTATCGGCTACCCTCCCATAGGGAGGATAAGCCCGGTATATGTATGTATGTATGTAGTGATGTATTCATCATATCACTTATTTTGTTTTGGAGTAGTAGGCTAACTCATATTACGGTGCTGGGGACAGGATGGTGGAAATATCAGCAAGTTTCTGCATGCAAGATATCAAGAGATTCAGGTGGTAACGAAGATGGAGGAAAATTCTGTCCCCAATGAAGTTTAAAAGTTTAAGGCTCGAATGAATGACATTTTATCGTAGAACTCGTTAGTTTCAAGTAGTACATTTTCCGAGAAACTTTTATTTTAACTTGTTGTTTTTAATATATGTACGTTTTGTTTCGCAGCAGGAACGTTTTAAGCTCTGATTTTGGGTTATTTAACAGGAAAATAAATCACAGGCAATAACAAAACTGGCTTAAGGCATCGTCTGGGTCAAAATCCGACGTACAAGGTGTTTTTGAATACGGGACCCGAAAAAATCTTTAATAACTTTTGATAAAATAAACGGATTTTGTAAAACAAAACGGCAGTAGAATCCTGATATTTATATCTTTTATTTAGTTCCCACGTATTCATGATACAACTGCCAAAATGAAAATAAGAGGACACAGTAAAATCCATCCTGCTCTGAAATTGCCGCCAAGATAACGAACTGGACAAAGGGACAATTACCTTTCATAAGCACTGCATACTTCTCTAATGGAAGGAGCGTAATGGAAGGAGCCCTAACAACGAAGCAGGTTTGAGCGTTCACCAGGTGAGAGTTAGCTATACAACTCACCTTTGAAATGCTTTATTACGAAAAAAACAACATTCTATAATAACACACACAGTGTACAAATTTTGATTTAGGTTGAGCAACAGACCACTCAGTGCAACAAGTCAGTTAGGTTCCCCTGAAAACCTCCTTTTCTGTCGTATGAAGTGCTACTTCTCCCACAGTTTTAAAGATACAGGAATGGCAAAAGGTATTATTCGATAGAACATTAATAGAGCTCCAAATTCTTTAACCACTTTAAAAAAAATAAATTGAATTGAAAAATTATATGATAAATAAGGAGTAAAAGTATGAAAATATTAAAATTTTTTTGGGAAAAATCATAAACAAAAATTCATAAATGAAAAAACTAACTGACTGTTTTGAAGCTATTTTCAAGCGTTAGCGATTGGTATATTTTAATTCCTGTAGCTTCAAAATTATATAGGGGTATCATTTTCTGCAAACATCATTTTCTTAGTTTGTGGTAAAAAAATAAATTTCCCAAAAAATTACGAGAAAAACACACGAGTCCAAAACAATCGTTGCACCATTTTACATCTATGGTGATAATGATATAAAAATGTTTCGGAAAACGGCGGACTTCGTTTTTTATGTGTATGTGTGTAGGACCGTACTACTGGAAATGTTTCACTCTTTCATTTGAGAGTAATTTCAAGTCGATGGGTGCATCCGTTCGAAAGTTACGAGTGGGTAAACTTAAGTTTTCTGAGGGCGCGCGAGTCGGATAGGCTCAACGCAGAATTTCTCTATTTTTTCGAAAACCGTTATGTGTAGGACACCGTACTACTGGAAATGTTTCACTCTTTCATTTGAGAGTAATTTCAAGTCGATGGGTGCATCCGTTCGAAAGTTACGAGTGGGTAAACTTAAGTGTAAAGTCGCACGAGGTGAACTCAAGAAATCTCCAGAAATTCTGTACCTAACGGCGTTATGAAGTCCCTCTGCTGCCGCCTGCCGGTCTTCTTTACCCTGTTTTTAGGGAGAAAGAGTGCGTTCGAGTTTCCGTTCGCGCGACTGGTCGCAATTTGGCACGCCGGTCAAAATTGCAGAGAGTTGGCCCGTGAGACCCGCAGGAATTTCGCAGGCAGTGGGCTTAATGTTACAACTTCCAAGAAGTTATGACGTCTTCGACATAAGCTCCTACGAGCAGCGAACTATTTAATTTCTGGACAGCAATAGTTTACAGACCAGTCCTAGAGATAGTGTCCAGTAAAATACATCATTTGTTCAGTTGTTGACACGCAACGAGCTACATGAAAAAAAAGTTGAGGTATCACTGCAAGGTGGTTGATTTCTTTCTAGCTTTCCACAGTGACTGTTTTCTTGAATAGTTAGCTTTTGCGTGACAGACTTTGATTCGATGTCTCCTGCTCTTCCGGGCCTTCTTAGACAGGGCAACACAGCCTTGACGTCACACAAGTGGTCATAACAAAAGAGATTTCTTCAGGCCTGCTACTTGACGTGTCAATTCAGGAATAACGGCACTCTTGCTGTCTTAACAAACCAATGACTCCTATAGAGAAGGTCCTGCTGTATTACAGGAAAGCATCTCGCGGTAGCGCCTGTAAAGAATTTCGAATCAATCAATGAAAATTACTTTTTCTCTGTCAGAGCTTCTCAGCGAACGAGCGTTAACTCGTGGAATTAATATACGAATACTTACACTTTAATTTAAACACAATATTTAGTCCAGGATTCTTCATAGTATCAGGAGCTAAGGCTGGTCAAGGCGCTCCTCTCACGTAATGAAATAATTTTATAATAATCAGCCACTTTTAAAACTGAAAAAAGCCTAAAGGAATTATTTAGCGCGTACATCCACGATGTATCAGTTTAAGTCCATCATTTTTTCTTAATATCAGTGACGCTTTACTACGCAGGTGTAGAGTGATCATCAATGTAAGCTACGAAGAAGACTGATGTTTTTGCAGGAGCAATCATAATAAAAGTTTTTAGACATTGAAAAGGCTTCGCCATTATATGTGATAAGTTGCATCAACTCCACCAGTCCCTCCACTGTGCAGTGATGTACGTCGTAATCTACACCAATGGCATTGTAATCTACATCAATGGTGAACAATTGCATTCCAGGAAAACTTTTGATTTCTGTCGGTTTTGTCCTCAACCCTGCACCATCTAGACTTTTTATCCTAAAGCATGGCGTTGATTTGTCGTTCTCTTTAGTTCCTGTCTGTGAAGTGCATAAATTACATTGAATAGCAAAAATGCACTGATGGCCCAAAAATCATTGTCTTAGTTTGGTATTATTTTTGATGAACTCTCGTTGGGCTCGATCACTGCAAGTTTATAAACGGGTGAAGACTTTGCACAGGACAAGAATTTTTCATCTTATGAACTGTTCTCGCAATCCCTAACAAAAAGTTCGTAGCAACCGGAAAATTTCGTGTGCGAGAAAAAACAAAAACATGATAGCTTCTATACAGATACCTTCACCCCCTTAGCTACCATCTCCCCTCCATGAAGCGAGTTTGATCATCGCGAGTTGTGTTGTTTCATGCGTGGTTGAATTAAACATTCTTTTTATTCAATTCCTGACTCGCATTGCCTGAATGCATGGATGAAACATGTACGTGCATCTACAGTACCGTTTTAAAATAGTTATCAGTACTCTGTTATATATATATATATATATATATATAACAGATATATATATATTTTATTATATATATATATATATATATAAGAATATATTATGATCAATTTAGTTGGTTAATTTTTTGTTGAACTTTTATTTTCCTCATATTAAGTTTTGTTCAATTTAGGTGACTAGTTAGGGTCAGTGATATTTTGCAGATGTCCTCCTTTTCGTAAGTGCAGAAATAATTTCCGCACTGCAAGCTTTTTTCTTTTTTTAGCCACATTTGTTGCGGCATGTCGATCGCTTTGTCGATTACAGTTGTGAAAAAAGTTGTTACCATCTTAACATCGTGAAAATGAGAGCCGTCATCAATTTACTCTCGAGGTTGTCGCTGTCAAAGAAGTCAGTATTTCTATTAAATTGAACACAGGAAGATCGTAGAATGAAGTTTTTCAGCCGCTTGAACTATTAATTAGACGAAAATATCCAGAAAACCCACAGACAAACGCAAATACTAACGAACGATGCTAATAGGAAATTCAGAAAGAGACTGTGACACAGCTTGTGTCGGGAAGAGAAGAGGTGAAACGGAAAGCGATAGGTGGGGCACTGAGAAAGATGCTCTTTGTGCGTATGATACGAGTGTTGGAGTTTTTTTGTAGGTAGTTTGAAGGTGGTTAATATCGTACTAGTGTAGGTAACACGCACCAGCTCAAAATAAAACTTTGTGAAAACTGTTCAAACTCGGCCACCAAAATCCCCATAGGCTCCATGTTTGAGCAGAGATGAAGTGCGAAGTCCGTGATGTGATCTTCGCATCTCGCTAGCCATCAATTTTCAACGCAGAGCTGACGAGATATCCAAGTCCCTCGCTTCTAGGCAGATATTTCCCAAAGGAGGTAACTATTCTCCTTCCAGCAAGTAAATCTTGACTCTTGGCTGAAAATTTCTGTCTGTGGCGTCCAACTTGGTTGACTAACTCGAGCCATTTCGTTTCTTCTCCGTGAGTCGAACTGAAGCTTGGAGACAGAGTGGGTAGGAGGTTTACCGAATTTTTAGGCGCTCCTCGCAAGCGCACTTCTATATTATGAACCTGCGATAAATTTTTGCCCAAAGAATCACTTTCAAGTTGAGTGAAACGAAGGGACAAAGTTTCTGCGTTGCTCATGCGCAGTTACCGTCAAGAAGGTCAAAAATGGGGGCATGTGGTCCGGGTGGCTGCCTCTGAAGGGAATGTTATGGGATTTGGACAAATTTATGCATGCTTTCTATCTGATGCATGGAACACGTTCATAGAAAACATCACACTGCTGGTGAACTATATGAGTCGGTCGTGTGATGGTGAGCAGGTAGTACAGAGCTGCGCGCAAAGTTTCAAACAATCAGCTCCTTTACGGCGGTACTGCTGTAATGCATCACGTGATGAACTTCAACTGCATCGCGCGTTTTGTTGTTTCATGAGTAGTTAAATTAAGCCTTTATTTTATTCAATTCCTGTCTCGCATTGCCTGAATGCATGTCTGAAACATGTACGTGCGGAAGTTTTCCTGTCGATTTGGTTAATGTACGAAGTGTTTTTTCTAGTAAGAGTTCTGCACGAATACTCGAAATACGGCGTATACTATATACGGCGTAAACTGCACGAATACTTGAACCTTGGTGCCTTCTCTGCGCTGCAACGATGGTGCACTAAGCGTAAAATAGCGGGCTTGACTGCAGCATCGGGTTTAAGTGTTTATGTATCATTTGTCTACGTACTTCCTTATCACATATGGCGCAAACTATTGATGGGTATACAAAATTGGACATTTATACTCAGAGGAAATGTCAAAGCAAGGCAACTTTTTCTATGTACGAAGTTCCTCAATAAACCTAAAGTACAACGTGGGATTCGAGCAACGCCTTGAAATGCGAGCGAACAAGAGCTTGCTTTAAGTGGGGACGGATAAAAATGAATAAAAATTTTCATGCACTCTCTGAATGTAAATTCACTTCTTGAAAATTCTCGGCCCAGGAGTCATTTCTTGCGGGCAGATGGCAAGAAAAATGTAGGCGGTGGAGGCCCTATCTACCTCGTTCGTTATGGGCCGAGCAGAGAGACAGGAAATATTAAGAAGACAAATACCAACCGCACGGTCGTCGTCTTCTTCGTGCGCTTATTCTCCCAGCAACCGAGTGTACTTAAAATGAGCTACTTTTTAACCTAGTTCCGAGTGCGTGATAGTGTGAAAGAGTTCAAAAAACACGGTAAATTTACTGGTGAAGGTTTTTCTAAATTTTTGGGTCACGTTGTACAACTGATCTGATTGAATGTCAGAGTGTTGTCAGTGTCACAATATTTTCATCGCTCTTGGTGCGAGATTTTTGAATGAACAGAATAAGGGTAGTACACTGTACGTCATAATGTGTGAGTGTAAGTGATTGAGACACCAGTACGTTGCTCATATTTGGCATCATTTTCTTCCTTGTCGGCGATAAGTTGGCAACGTGAGAGACTTATCATCGCTCGCGCTTCCGAGACTTCATTGTGTTGACATCAAGGAGTTGTTCCCTGCTTGTTCTCTGCTATTCATGGTGACGAGATTGGCCGGCGGCTCGAGAGGTTTTCGACTCCATTAGATGTGCATACATACTGAATCTCTCGCTTCTTCGTTTATTGGTGTCAGATTTCCGAAAGGAAACTTTCTGGCGTCCTTTACTTTCTGTCTTCCAAAATAGTTATGCTACAAACGATTTTCTCTGTAGCTCACGAAGTGTTGAAGACGATATTTAAAGCACAGCTTTGAGTTTTCAAAGAAATTCAAGTAGGCCGAAAAAGATTATCCTTCAATGGTGGGATTATTTGCTTCGATTCAGCAATACACGACGCACTTGCCTGCTACGAAATAAGATTCCGGTAATTTACAATTTTGCTACCGCTCAAAAATCCAAAGCATCATTTTTCCTTTTCACATTATAAGCTTGCGGCTATTTCATGTGGAACGAGTACTTTAATTTATTCGAACACACGTTGTGGAAAATTATACTTTAAAACTTAATGACATGTTTAAAAAGTGGGTGCTAATAAAATAACCCCAAGCATAATTTTGTTTTGCTCTGTATTACATTTTCAAGGATTTTCCTCATATTAACTCAAAGGAGAATTTGGACAAACCTCCGTCTGTAGGTTTTCAAAATTATCGTATTCAGAATGGTGTACTTCTCGTAAGAAAAAGGGGCTTTCGAATGGTCTCCGGTCCCAGTGGTGCATGGTCCGGTGACCTCACATCCACCTTCGCTGACGGAAGCAAAAATGTCCGACTTTCATTTCAGAATTTTAAGTCTTGAAAGATTAGAACTAGGTGTACTCATGTGCTAACGTATATACACTCATTGGGCGTTTTTTATAATAGTTCAAATAATAATTTTTAATGTTGAATTTTGCTTAATAAATTATTTTTAACAATGAATGCTCTGTTTGTTTCACAGTGTTTCTAATTATGATGTTTATTTATGCCTAATGAGATTATTTGTTAACAATGAATGCGCGGTTTGTTTCACAGTGTTTCTAATTATGATGTTTAGTTATTCCTAATGAGATTATTGGTTAACAATGAATGCGCGGTTTGTTTCACAGTGTTTCTAATTATGATGTTTAGTTATGCCTAATGAGATTATTGGTTAACAATGAATGCGCGGTTTGTTTCACAGTGTTTCTAATTATGATGTTTAGTTATGCCTAATGAGATTATTGGTTAACAATGAATGCGCGGTTCGTTTTACAATATTTCTGATTTCAATGTTTAATGATAATTCATGATGGTATTTTAACAACGAGTGCGCAATTCTATAAAATAAACCTGGACCTCTACTAGACTAGGATTCAATCGATGAACAAACAGCTTCTAAATGCAACACTGTAGTATATTCCTTTCAAGAGGAAATTCGTGGAATAACTACTTCATACCTAGTATAGGCATTTTTTATGGATTATTTACCGTTGGCTTTCCCGTGCCTGCACAACATTGTTTCATGAGGTGCTCCACCTAACTCAATCTTTGATTAAACTCTGAACTTGGAATTCCATTTGAAAATTTTTGCAGTGTTTCCGTTAGTTCAAAGTTTCATGTATTACAAGTAATTTAGACGTGGAAGTTCTCAAATTAGGTCAGCTTCAACGATTTTGAAAGCGAATACCAAAAGGAACGTGAACATTGGGCTTTCAAAGTCATTAACTTCTGCCCTAGCTCGCAGTAATTCCATTTCAACTAAAATTGGAGAGCTCGAATTCGACTTCGAATTACCAACATGCCAGTGAATAATTAATAAGGCTAATTGTTTTGTTGCTTTTCAATTAACATAGTGGATGGAACACCTAAAACCCGCGAGTACTTCATTTCACGTACTCATTACGGTACAAATAATTTTAAAATAATAATTATATCTATATAATAATAATATTCAAATAATAATAATAATAATATTTTAATAATAATATTCTAATAATAATAATATTAAAATGATATTACGGTACAAGTACGTGGTCTCCACTAAAAACCAGGACATAATCTACGTAACAAAGTAGTACCCAATATCAATTATTTCATCATAACCTGGTAACTTTTATGTTCGACACGTTGCATTAATGAACGTTGAGAGACATTCACAGTGACACGAGCACCACCGAATCGTCTTATCGCTTTCCAAGTCTGCATTGAGTGCGACAAAGGCTCTGAGATCCTTTCGATCAGGTTTCTACGTCCGTCCGTGTATTTGCTCGGTCAGATTCTACTGAAGAGCTGTGCAGCCTGGATAGTGGGCGTCGGAACGGTGATGTATTTCTCTCGGAGAAAACCTTTCTCGAAGATGTACGATGCGCTTGGAATTTTTAAAAGAAAATATGCATTCTGAGAATTTCACGCTGCCCATGAGAGCCTCTGCTGCTCGTACAGATCAGGTTGTGTCTCCAACTGTGATATACAGTATTTTTAAGATTTACCGCTCGCTTTTTTATCCATGCATTCGTATGTACGAAAAACATTGCGTCATTCGTAATTTCAGCCGTCCAATTATGATCAGTGAAATTGCACGTCGGGAATGACTGTATATTGCATGGAATGTTTTGATGAACTCCTAAAATTATGTACACGGGAAAAATATGTTATTCATCATATTGATAACTAAATTGCGTAATTCCATACGCCATGAAATTGATCAAAATGCGTTTGAAAACAACAACGCGGATGACTAAACGCGTAAAATATTTTTACTTTCGAAAAACATTAAGTATAATAGAATATTTCATCAAGTGTCACAAAAACATTAAGTATAATTAACTGTACTATTTAAGTATTATTAATTTCTCTTATTCGCTTTTGCATCTTTAGGTTTTAATCGAAGATGCTGCGAAAAAGTTGAACACATGTGCAAAATCATCGCATAACCTCAAGAACTCCAGAATCATCGCTGAGAAGCCTCCATTGCAGATGTTTTTGCGGTTCTGCTACATCATTTCTTTATCACGGAAATCCGAGGGCCGTACCATTAGCATTTGAAACGACCAAAATGATAGAACATCAAACCAGAGCGTCTTCATCCGCTGACGGTGGTATCGGAACCTTTGAACTCTGGGTGCTAACCCTGCGTCCAGGTTGTCAGTGGCATCATGAGGGGTTGGTGAGGTTGGTTGGGCTAGTAGGGTTGGTAGAATTGGTTGGGTTGGTGGGGCTGGTAGGGTTGGTGGGGTTTGTGGGGTTGGTGGGGTTGGTGGGGTTGGTGGGGTTGGTGGGGTTGATGGGGTTGGTGGGGTTGATGGGGTTGGTGGGGCTGGGGGGTTGATGGGGTTGGTGGGGTTGATGGGGTTGGTGGGGCTGATGGGGTTGGTGGGGTTGATGGAGTTAGTAGGGTTAGTGGGGTTAAAGAAGGGTTGGTCGAGTGGGTAGGGTGGGTAGGTTTTTTCGGGTTGGTAGAATTGATGGAGTAAGTAGGGGTTGGTGGGGTAGGCGGGGCTGGAGGGGTTGGGGCCGGGGATGGAACACGTCATTCTGGTTCAAGACGAACAAAAGAAGCGGCACTGGAACTTTAAATTGCAGATTGTGTCTCATTGTCTTCTGTGATTGTATTCTAGATTGGCTCGAATTTATTGCGAGCGCGAAGGAGATCAGTTCTTTCCAAACGACATCCTGTCATTAAAGAAGAAGTGAAAAAATGAAATTGACTTCAAATCAAATTTCAACTCTACCATTAACTTCAAATAAAATATTTAGCTTCCCTAAACATGATTTTATTTTAGGTTTGGCATTATATTTTGAATAGAATTTGTAAAATGAGCATGTCTCTTAAACTCGTACTCTCTCACATGTGATTCACGGGCCCAGTATATTGCAGTACATGCAATTACGTGTTGACTTGTGTCTTATATTGATTGTGTTCTGTGTATTCTGTATACTGTGTGTCCTGTGTGTTGTGTATCCTGTGTGCTGTGTATCCTGTGTGCTGTGTGTCCTGTGTGTTGTGTATCCTGTGTGCTGTGTATCCTGTGTGCTGTGTATCATGTGTGCTGTGTATCCTGTGTGCTGTGTATCCTGTGTGTTGTGTATCCTGTGTGCTGTGTATCCTGTGTGTTGTGTATCCTGTGTGCTGTGTATCCTGTGTGTTGTGTGTCCTGTGTGTTGTGTATCCTGTGTGCTGTGTATCCTGTGTGTTGTGTATCCTGTGTGTTGTGTATCCTTTGTGATGTGTATCCTGTGTGCTGTGTATCCTATGTGTTGCGTATCCTGTGTGTTGTGTATCCTGTGTGTTGTGTATCCTGTGTGCTGTGTATCCTGTGTGCTGTGTATCCTGTGTGTTGTGTATCCTGTGTGTTGTGTATCCTGTGTGTTGTGTATCCTGTGTATTGTGTATCTTGTGTGTTGTGTATCCTTTGTGATGTGTATCCTGTGTGTTGTGTATCCTGTGTGTTGTGTATCCTTTGTGATGTGTATCCTGTGTGCTGTGTATCCTATGTGTTGCGTATCCTGTGTGTTGTGTATCCTGTGTGTTGTGTATCCTGTGTGCTGTGTATCCTGTGTGTTGTGTATCCTGTGTGTTGTGTATCCTGTGTGTTGTGTATCTTGTGTACTGTGTATCCTGTGTGTTGTGTATCCTGTGTGCTGTGTATCCTGTGTGTTGTGTATCCTGTGTGTTGTGTATCCTTTGTGATGTGTATCCTGTGTGCTGTGTATCCTATGTGTTGCGTATCCTGTGTGTTGTGTATCCTGTGTGCTGTGTATCCTGTGTGCTGTGTATCCTGTGTGTTGTGTATCCTGTGTGTTGTGTATCCTGTGTGTTGTGTATCCTGTGTACTGTGTATCCTGTGTGTTGTGTATCCTGTGTGCTGTGTATCCTGTGTACTGTGTACCCTGTGTACCGTATGTCCTGTGTATTGTGTATCCTGTGTGTTGTGCATCCTGTGTGTTGTGTATCCTGTGTACTGTGTACCTTGTGTACTGTGTACCCTGCGTATTGTGTATCCTGTGTGTTGTGTACCCTGTGTACTGTGTATCCTGTGTACTGATGTACTTTGTGTACTGTGTACCCTGTGTATTGTGTATCCTGTGTGTTGTGTATCCTGTGTGTTGTGTACCCTGTGTACTGTCAGCGCCAGCGTCTGCCGTAGCTCTCTGTCCTAGCACCAGGTGTCAATATTAACACGCGTTCCTCTCGTATTGTGCCATATGTGTCCGAATGTGATGTTTAACTCATGCACGTACCGGTGTAAATGAATGGCGTTCATCTGTTCTGCGACCTCTTGAAGAAATAAGTGTTATCATATAGGGTGAAGTGTTATCGTGCAATGGTATTTCCACATATCTTAGAAAGGACAAAAATGTATTCGAGCGTTAAAGTCGATTTCTTAATTCTGATACGTACAAGCTAACCAAACCAACCGTTAACAACCGCGGAAACGCGGTGGACGAGTTAACGGTGCTGCTCGTAGACTCCCGGCATCTCGGGTACCGTATGCCATAACTCCAGGAATTGATTATATTTGAGTTATTTTTCAGTTGAAAATCCTCCGATTCCACACAGGAGAAAAATACGGGTGTCGGATATTGAAGTAGGGAGCAGACCGACGCACGGAGCCACGTCGGGTCTGATTGCAGCGCCGTAATTGGGGAGTTGTTTGGCCGGTCTTACTTTCACTGTTCTGTTTGTTAAATGAATATTACTTGAAATACACATGGATGCCATTGAAAGATGTAGTAATTTTTTCGTCAATTACTGTTTCGTGAATTACTGTACTGTATTATTACTGTTTCCAATTTTTAGTTCAAGTGAAATTGTTCTAGGTGTTATTCTAGTTGTTTTTCAGTTGAAGTATTTTGAATGTACTCAAATGCTATACGTATATTTTTCAGCAATATGGAAAAAATGGCTGATCTACGAGTAAGCTATGTGGAGCGACGCCATTTTATTTCAAGTGTAATTAAAAAAAAAATACCTAAGTATTTTTTCAGACATTCTAGCTTCAGGCTCACCAAAACAAACTGAGCCCTGACAATATTCTAGTTAGTCGTAAGGATTGCTGAAACTGAAGATAGCTTCGCTGAGGAAGATACAATTATTGTATCTATGGGGCTTAGCACTCCAAGGGGAAAATGTGAGGTCCTGAACTGAGAGTTGGGTCGGTGCTTTTTGTTGCAATAGAATAATTTTTACAATTACGGACCTGCTTTTTATTTGTTTCACTGCTGTCCTGTATTTCAACACTTACAACCTTCTCCTTCAACTATCGTCTGCTTTCGTAACCGTTGAGCACACTGCTGAGCGGTTACTTACTTTTATTTGCAAGTTTCTCTTCACTGGAGAAACACTCGATACTGAAAGTTTGAAAATTCCAAGGTTTGCTCGGATGTAAGTCAAAATATTAAAAAAAATGTACTAGATTGGAAAACAATATGCCTGTACTATGAAATCTTCGTCGCACGCGAATTCAAAATTTTTTCAACATGAATACTTGAATAGTCTTTGAGTATGAAATAATTCAGATAGCTTCACTTCCAACTTTTCGTCCTTAGGAAAAAGTTCTAGGTGTTATTTTAGGTGTTTTTACCGTTGAAGTATTTTGAATGTACTCAAATGCTCAGTTTTTTTCCAGCAAGATGGAATCGCCGAAAAAACTAGCTAGCTCACGAGTAAGCCATGATTCTAATTCAATCTAATCAAACTCAAGATAACTTTACGAGCTGATTGGAAAATCTTGGCCTGAATGTGAATTATCTGAGAAATGTTCATGAGCGCAGGCGAGAAAAGTTGTAGGTTATGAAGGTCGATCGTTACGTAATCGTAATGATCCAATTACGTAATAGCAATGATCGAATAACGTAATCGTAATCATCGAATTACGTAATCGTAATGATCGAATTACGTAATCGTAATGATCGAATTACGTAATCGTAATCATCGAATTACGTAATCGTAATGATCGAATTACGTAATCGTAATGATCGAATTACGTAATCGTAATCATCGAATTACACAATCGTAATGATCGAATTACACAATCGTAATGATCGAATTACACAATCGTAATGATCGAATTACGTAATCGTAATGATCGAATTACGTAATCGTAATCATCGAATTACACAATCGTAATGATCGAATTACACAATCGTAATGATCGAATTACGTAATCGTAATGATCGAATTACGTAATCGTAATCATCGAATTACGTAATCGTAATCATCGAATTACGTAATCGTAATCATCGAATTACGTAATCGTAATCATCGAATTACACAATCGTAATGATCGAATTACACAATCGTAATGATCGAATTACACAATCGTAATGATCGAATTACGTAATCGTAATGATCGAATTACGCAATCGTAATGATCGAATTACACAATCGTAATGATCGAATTACGTAATCGTAATGATCGAATTACGTAATCGTAATCATCGAATTACGTAATCGTAATCATCGAATTACGTAATCGTAATCATCGAATTACGTAATCGTAATCATCGAATTACGTAATCGTAATCATCGAATTACGTAATCGTAATCATCGAATTACGTAATCGTAATCATCGAATTACACAATCGTAATGATCGAATTACGCAATCGTAATGATCGAATTACACAATCGTAATGATCGAATTACGCAATCGTAATGATCGAATTACACAATCGTAATGATCGAATTACGTAATCGTAATGATCGAATTACGTAATCGTAATGATCGAATTACGTAATCGTAATGATCGAATTACGTAATCGTAATCATCGAATTACGTAATCGTAATGATCGAATTACGTAATCGTAATGATCGAATTACACAATCGTAATGATCGAATTACGTAATCGTAATCATCGAATTACGTAATCGTAATGATCGAATTACGTAATCGTAATGATCGAATTACGTAATCGTAATCATCGAATTACGTAATCGTAATGATCGAATTACGTAATCGTAATGATCGAATTACGTAATCGTAATGATCGAATTACGTAATCGTAATGATCGAATTACGTAATCGTAATGATCGAATTACGTAATCGTAATCATCGAATTACACAATCGTAATGATCGAATTACACAATCGTAATGATCGAATTACACAATCGTAATGATCGAATTACGTAATCGTAATGATCGAATTACGTAATCGTAATGATCGAATTACGTAATCGTAATGATCGAATTACACAATCGTAATGATCGAATTACGTAATCGTAATCATCGAATTACGTAATCGTAATGATCGAATTACGTAATCGTAATGATCGAATTACGTAATCGTAATCATCGAATTACGTAATCGTAATGATCGAATTACGTAATCGTAATGATCGAATTACGTAATCGTAATCATCGAATTACACAATCGTAATGATCGAATTACACAATCGTAATGATCGAATTACACAATCGTAATGATCGAATTACGTAATCGTAATGATCGAATTACGTAATCGTAATCATCGAATTACACAATCGTAATGATCGAATTACACAATCGTAATGATCGAATTACGTAATCGTAATGATCGAATTACGTAATCGTAATCATCGAATTACGTAATCGTAATCATCGAATTACGTAATCGTAATCATCGAATTACGTAATCGTAATCATCGAATTACACAATCGTAATGATCGAATTACACAATCGTAATGATCGAATTACACAATCGTAATGATCGAATTACGTAATCGTAATGATCGAATTACGCAATCGTAATGATCGAATTACACAATCGTAATGATCGAATTACGTAATCGTAATGATCGAATTACGTAATCGTAATCATCGAATTACGTAATCGTAATCATCGAATTACGTAATCGTAATCATCGAATTACGTAATCGTAATCATCGAATTACGTAATCGTAATCATCGAATTACGTAATCGTAATCATCGAATTACGTAATCGTAATCATCGAATTACACAATCGTAATGATCGAATTACGCAATCGTAATGATCGAATTACACAATCGTAATGATCGAATTACGCAATCGTAATGATCGAATTACACAATCGTAATGATCGAATTACGCAATCGTAATGATCGAATTACACAATCGTAATGATCGAATTACGCAATCGTAATGATCGAATTACACAATCGTAATGATCGAATTACACAATCGTAATGATCGAATTACACAATCGTAATGATCGAATTACACAATCGTAAAATAGCTTGCTGATCGATCATTACGCAACTTATTTTGTGGCATTACTCGCAAAATTATTTCGAACAAACAATATCATTTATTATTTCGCGTCACGAAATGCGATAAGTGGAGACAAAGAATCGCATTTCACTCACTAAAGTTCTGAAATTTTCCAGTTCACGTTTTTTCAGGGTTAAAGATTGCCGAAATTATACCTGGAAATTGGGTGTTTCATGGGATACGTACTCTCATCTTTTCTGCCTTCAAATAATCATAAGAACGCCATAGGCAATGCCTCAAATAGGGCACAGTTTCAGATCCGATATTTTCAACTCAACTGCTCCTTCAGCGCACATTTTTCATGATATCTTTGGAATCTTTCCTTGCGTCTACGAATGCATCGGCCTCCAGCGCCTCTAGTTAGCAGAACAAACGAAGAGCCTCTTACGTAGGCCCCCATGGACTGTAGGCCCCCATGGGCCAGTTTGCACACCGTGTCCGAACCAGGCCAGTCTCGCAGAAAGATTCAATTTGTCTAACCTCAATTACGCCCTGTGCATTGACTCTGATTTTCTTTAACCCTATACTAAAAAGTGAATTCATTTTTCCTCTTTTGGAAAAATTTTTATGTGGTTAGGAAGGCTTAAATTAATCTATCATCTCATCTAATCAAACTCTCTTCAGGGGGATACAACTATTTTATCTGTGGGAATTAGTATTCCCAGGGGGAAAATGTAAATGGCCCGAGTTAAGAGTTAGGTAGGCCTTCTTTTTGTTGAAGTAACATGATTTTGTTATGTTAAGGACCATATTTTTTTCGATTCACTGCTGTCCTGTTTTTCAGCACCTAATGCTTTTTTCTTAAACATTTATCTTGTTTTTTGAACTACTTTCTCAACTTACTGTTTTTATGCCCCGTCTGCATAGATTTCGAGTTCCCTTAACTCTATGCTAAATTGTGCCTTCCTCCTTCCTCTCTTCGGATCGCCTTTGTGGCGCATAAGGAGGCTTAAACTATCTGATAATCTAATCAAACATGAGATGACATTTTTGATTCTATGAGAATAAATGCCTATTTGATTCACAGGAGCGATCGCACTGAAGGGCGGGAAATAATACTGCCTGATAGATAACGTGGATGGTCCTTGTTCGGGTGCCACCCTTTTGATTATGTCCTTGTCTCAGGGATCCTGAGGGTAGTTAGTTGATCGATAAAAGGCCGTATTTTCTAAGGCTGGTTATTCTGTTGGAATCTTCTTGATGTTCAGGGATCGGAGAGAAAGTCAAATTTGCTGACCTTTATTTATTAAGTTCAGATTCGGTAACAGTTTCTCCGTTGCTGCGAATAGCTTCCAGTATTTTTCGGAATTCCAGATTGATGCGTGAAGAAGCAAAGGCTTTAGCTAAGTAGCGAAATTTCCGCGAAATAAGTCCAGCGAAAATGCGATTGAGCAACATGCAAACGAAAATTTGAAGATCGTGACAGAAGTCCGTTTCGAAAGTATCTAAGGTACGCGAGCTCAGTTTATTCTAGGGAAGCATTATTTTCTCCCCGTAGTACAGAGACCAAATTTAGAATAACCTGTGGCGCAGCATTAACTTCTGAGATTAAGAAGGCCGCTAAAACAATGATAGCACTTACGTAACGCAAGCGTGCAAAATGGTTACAAGTAGGAAACTATTCTGCGAGTTGGGCAGAGTTAAGCCATAGCCAAGATAGGTCGACTGGTGTAGTCGACCTATCTCGGCAAAATTTTCACTGGCAAAAGGGTTGTGGAAATGTCGTATGCAATTTATTCACAAAGGGCTTGGGCCTTTTTCATTCATAGACGCACTTCGCCAACAGATTGCTAAGTTTGGATAGACGACGGCAAAAGCAACAGAAGGCATTTCAAAAGATAGATCTGAAACTTTTGCAATAAAACTTTTTATGGTATAACGGTCGATACTCTGAACTTGACTTATTTCTGTATACTTACACTAAACATTGAACATTGAAAACACAAAAACTGTTCGTTTACAGTTACTTAACACAACTTCAGATTCTGAGACGAGCGGCGCACTCTTTTCCAAGCACTTCAGGCTCCTTCATTTAAGCAGAATAACTTCTATCCGAATATGTTTTGCAATTTCCCCTCACCGTTACCATTACTGCTACGCATTTTCTTACTCTTGAGCTGCCTGTACTGACGTACACGCGTACATCAGTACACTTGCATGTGACGATGTACGAACACAAGAGCGTTGCGGGGACAATGAACAACTCGAGTGATGGCAGCGTAATTTAACTCAACATAACAACATAATATAATGCATTAACAGTTTCATCAGGGTTCTAGTGAAGAAGAAAAGAATGCCTTACTGGTGTCCGGAGAATATTAAACTTCCGTCAAGACGTGTGCACTTCATTGCAATTTATTGTGGACTGGTAGAGCTGGAAGGGTTGTGTGGAATGGTAATGGAGGTAGGGCAAAGAAGACTGGGAATTGTGGTAGGGCTGGCAGAATCGTGGTGGTAGGGCTGGAAGTAATAGTAATGGGGGTAAGGCTGGGAATGGTGGTGGGGCTGACAGGAATAGTAATGGTGGTAGGGCTGGAAGTAATAGTAATGGGGGTAAGGCTGGGAATGGTGGTGGGGCTGGCAGGAATCGTAATGGTGGTAGGGCTGGAAGTAATAGTAATGGGGGTAAGGCTGGGAATGGTGGTGGGGCTGGCAGGAATCGTAATGGTGGTAGGGCTGGAAGTAATAGCAATGGGGGTAAGGCTGGGAATGGTGGTGGGGCTGGCAGGAATCGTAATGGTGGTAGGGCTGGAAGTAATAGCAATGGGGGTAAGGCTGGGAATGGTGGTGGGGCTGACAGGAATAGTAATGGTGGTAGGGCTGGAAGTAATAGTAATGGGGGTAAGGCTGGGAATGGTGGTGGGGCTGGCAGGAATCGTAATGGTGGTAGGGCTGGAAGTAATAGTAAAGGGGGTAAGGCTGGGAATGGTGGTGGGGCTGGCAGGAATAGTAATGGTGGTAGGGCTGGAAGTAATAGCAATGGGGGTAAGGCTGGGAATGGTGGTAGGGCTGGAAGTAATAGCAATGGGGGTAAGGCTGGGAATGGTGGTAGGGCTGGAAGTAATAGCAATGGGGGTAAGGCTGGGAATGGTGGTGGGGCTGGCAGGAATCGTAATGGTGGTAGGGCTGGAAGTAATAGCAATGGGGGTAAGGCTGGGAATGGTGGTGGGGCTGGCAGGAATCGTTATGGTGGTAGGGCTGGAAGTAATAGTAATGGGGGTAAGGCTGGGAATGGTGGTGGGGCTGACAGGAATAGTAATGGTGGTAGGGCAAATAAAACTAGGAATGGAGGTTAGGCTGGGAGGAATAATAGGAGTGGTTGAGCAAATAAGGCTGGAAGAGCAGGGAGGAGTGGTAGAATTTGAAAGACTGAGGTAGCATTTTCATCCCTCGGGTAGTTAGTTTTCAAAACAGCTTTATTGCCATATACGAGTATACTCGCGCGCCAATTGCCAAGTCTAGATTGCCTCGCGTCTTCAAGAAATTCCCCTCTTCTTTGCTATGTGCGTGTGAGTCACTCTTTTTTATTAGAAAAGAACTCTTAACCCATTTCTGTTCTTGACCTCCTAATGCTCTCCCAACCTTCAATTTATTACTTTAATTACTTCATCCCCTCGGCAGAAGTCGGGCAAACTTTCACCATTCTGTAAGTTGAGTAAACTTTGAATGAAAGGATCTCTGTGCATCACATGTTTGTGTTAACATTCTCCATCTTTATTTTCTGTCTGGTAGTGATCTTTACTCCGAGCATGGAGGTCAAAAAGTCCTTTTCAAAAACATCATTATGAGCGTGCTTATTTTTACCTCTAGAACAGATATTTGCGTCGTCTTACAAGTGGTGACGGCGGTGAAATTCGAGAGGACGTGCTGCTCATTTTATTCTCAAAGCATGCAGCTAAAATCGTGTTGAAACTTTCGCAGAGTCTTTTTGGTTTATATTCTTTAATATTCGTAAGTTAATAACAATTGTACCTTGTTAATGTGGAGCTTTTTTATTTTTCACACAAAAAGTGAGTAGTAGCTTGATTAAAAACTGGCACGTTATTGGCCTCAATTCACTGTGTCCAGCGAAGCTTCAGACTTTTATTCCTACTCCCATGCTCGAACGGGTGGTGACATGGCATGTACGGTAACCATAGCAGCCATAATTCACTATGAATAGAACACACAAAGTGATCAATACGTAAACAAGCTTAGAACTTATACAACAAGCTTAGAAAATTTATTGAGCTTTGGAGGCTCAAGTCACCGAGGCAGACAAACGTTTGTGCAATTGCCCAGAATGATGCATCGATGACTTGCTGCACAAAAAAAAATTGATGTCGCTTGACAGCCTCTGACTTCTTTTCTCTTGGGAACTGTGAGTATGCAATATCCTTGTAAATTTCGGCGCTAAAACTGATATCGACTGCTGTAGGTGTTTTGACTGTGTTAGACAATAGGAGTGTCAGCTACTTCATGAGTGTTTGTGTATGTGTGCTTACTGGAAGAAGTGTGTAAGGTCGCGAGCTCGCTTCAAAACTTGCTTCAGCAATTCAATTGACTTGTGCGGGACTTCACAAACTTCCCCTGCAGGACCGCCAAGCAGAGCAGCCTATGGGATGACGGTTGACGCAAGGATTTAGAGGTTGTTGCAATGACGCATGGGATGACGAAAGGGGTATTTATATTATTTATATTATAATATTTATATTACTGTATTTATATTATTGCCAGGTGTCTAATGCATTACGGACGAAACATTTCTGAAAAACAGGGAACTAATGCGAACACCAATAAAGCACAAAATAATACAATCCCAGAAGATGGCGAACGGTTTGATCAAAACAAGCCAAATTAGAAACTAACGAAATATCAATGTGTCAAACTTTCTTCGCGCAGGACAATATTTATGGTGTGCCCTGTCTACGAGAAAAATTAATGTTAGTGAAAATATTATTGTTTGGTATATTGTTATCATTTTGAGTATGTAGAGAAAATGTGAAACCAATTGTTGTCCTAAGATACGGATGCATTTGAAGAAAGCATTACCAATCACAAAATTTTGCAATTGGAAATTGAGGTCATTTTGATCAAAGTGTGGATTGGTGCATCAATAAATTAAGCTTTTCATGCTTTCATGTAACGAGCTTCGTGTAAATTTGCGCCTCAGCAGCATTTGAAATTTGAATTTATGTCTTGTATTTGATACCATACCTGCCAAGGAGGTGCTGGAAATCGACCAGAACTCCTTGATGCTACAAGAACTCGTGCCCTCAGCATGGAAGGATAAAATGATAGTTTATGATGACCTAGGATCCTGTATATAGACAGGAACTCAACTGTCTCTCACCATGAAGTGTGACACATAGAGGAACTCATCAGTGTCTTACTCTGATGTGAAGTGAACTGCAGTCCTCTACATCTGTAGTTTATTAGCCGTTCATGCTCAAAGTATTTACTCGAACAACTTCTTCTACACAAATAAATGAACATTAACTAGAAAATTGGAATTTCAAATCAGAACCATTCATCATAAGAAAAACACATGTTCGGCTTGAATTGCCTCTGCGCCAACTTTTAGGAATCTACTTTTTTGCATTAAATCTGCCGTTCAGATTATCGCCTTGCGTACTCTATCAGGGCCAGGGGACTAATTACGGACGCAGCTGCTCCAAAAATCAGGCAAGTGTGAAACGGCCTGCTGCCTGACGTCATTTGACCGCCGCGGCTGCTCTGCTATCTCGGCTAAAGAAACATTTTCAAAGGAATATTTTCAAAGGAAAATTTTCATCCCAGCAAAAAGAGCATTTTCATCCCGGCCAGAGGAACATTTTCATCCCGGCCAAAGGAATCTTTTCATTCCGGCCAAAGAAAAAACTAATAAGCGCCGATATGAGCGTTAAACAGCAAAAAATATTTACATCCATAATCATATGGGGGAAAAAATCTGAACACTATGGATCTTTGGGCCATAAGATTGAAAAAATTCCAATCGATTTAACGAAAGGAGAAAATGTAGTCCACTTCTGTTCTTGCTGGAGCAAAGCACACCACGTAGTCATACCAGCGGTGTGCTGCATTGCTTACCACGTACTCAGATTGTATTTATGGACTCATTTGAGAGGTGAAAAAAGATCTTGAGAAGAAAAAAGATATAAAAACATTTAATTTTCAATACAGATAAAAGGAAAACTATCAGCATTGATTTTTAAATTGTTTAAAGATAGTGATCATGAGTTGGTATGCATAGATGTTGATCATAATAGCCAACCCAATAGTTGAACACATGATTAAGAGAACATTTTTAAAAGTGCATTCTCTTGATTAAGTCATTCTACGGGTGAAAATGCTAATGAATACATAAGAATCGACGCATTGATGAAAAATTCTTTTTAGCCGCTAGTGACCAACTTGAACATGCTATCGTCACTGAACATCCCTTTCACCTAGTTTCCTGGTTTTCAGTTTTTAAATTTGCCGTAGATATTGAGTCTTTTTTAACGTTTCGGTGAACATGGTTTCTAGGCGGCATGTCGTGGTGGCATTTTCCGATCTTTCTGTGGCCGATGCTGGATCATCGTTCCGTCATCGCTTTTATTGAAAATGAAATACTTGTATTTAGGCTGGCGGCTGTAACGACTGGGTCTGATACCACTTGTGGAGTTAATGTCTCGTCTGAGCGAACAAAACTCCTCTGAGGCTGCTCATTTCAGGGTGTGAACTGCAGTCTTTGTCATCCATGAGTTTGTGGTGCACGCAGTACTGACATGGCCCTCTTGAAACAGAGAGAGAGCCTTACTCTTTTCATGCATTATAAGTTAAATCCGATTCATTCTAATAATTGTCATGGTGCTAGAGGTTGTCAACAAAAGTGAAATGGGGCAACGATGAGTAGTGTACAGGAAATTAGTAGCCGCAGAGCTCAGGCAGTTCACTGAATAGTAATTTATTGGGGAACGAATGAGCGGGGCAACCTTTGTGTGATAAATAGCTTTCTCAATTTTCCAATTGTGAGACCGCAACTGAAATCTATGCATAAAATCTTACGTAAAGTTTTTTTTTTGATTAGAAAAGCCTAAAGTTTTATGTACTGGCTTGAGTAATATTTGCTAGACCACCATAATAAAGATTTTTATTTAAAAGCTAGCCACAAATATTCATTGAAGTTTTTTGACATCAGGTATAACTTTTTGTGAGAAAAACTAGGAGCACAAGCAGATCTAAACTAACACCATCCTAGGTATTAAATCATATGATCTTGCCCTACGTTGTATCAAATAAAGTTCTCACTCAGTAGATTTTAGCGCAGAGTTACTTAGAAACATTTTTTATCGCACCGAGATCTTCCGGATTCGATGGATATTTGTATCGGAAGTGGAAGATTTGGTGACCCAGAAGCCGCGACGGCCGAAGCGTTATTGAAGAGCTGAGATGCCTTCCATCACGAAGAGCGGGGCAAAATAATTCAAACCTCCAGAGTTTGGACAAGTCTACATATACTCTGTGGCGGTTGTAGCACGATTTCTAAAATTATACATTATGTAACAAGCTCCGTAGTTTGAATGTCAAATTACTCTGGCACGTTCAGTCTCATCCTTTTTTGTTTGAAATTAATATTGAGTACCGAGTTTGCACAGACTGTTTATTTGGCACTCTCTCGTTGTGAACGCTGCATTATTTCTCCGTGAGATTTTCATCGAAAGCTTGCAAGGCTTAGGGTCAGTGCACGCCGTGATTGACGACCCACTCCGAGGGACCAGGAAACTGATGAAACTCCGCCTCCTATCGTCGCTTTCTTACGGTGTTGCTGACCGGGTCGTTTGCAGGAGGCAACCTTGCAACTTCGACACAGCGACGCAAAATTGGCATTTGCCTCACACTGCGTATGCATGACAGGAGCGACCTCGGTGATCTCACGTAGAGCGTGACTAGGATCTTATTGAGTAGTCACGACATTGTCAAGATCTGCTGCAATGCTTTCCGAACGAGCAGCTTGGTAAACATTCAGTAGGGTTGTCGGAGAAATGGCCTTCCTTTCGAGCTTTTGAAAAGTGGGCTTTGAGAATCGCAGCCGACATTCTAGGACTTGATCGAATGTCGAAATCTATGGTAAGCAATTTACATGAGCGATGGCGGAAATGTTCTGCGGCGGAAAAGGACAGCTTACTCCACGCAAAATGTAGGTGTACCTTGTGTCATGAAATATCGGTGGATTTGCTTTCGTCTTCCTTTGTTCAAAAAATTAAAAGCGTCGGTCATAGCCACGTTTCTTTAAGTTCTTATTTATGAGAATCGTACAAAATTAACAAATATTCTTCTCTTTGTTTATCGCCCAGAGAAATTAACGAAGATGAATTTGTAAATTATTGGAGTGTGTTAGCATAAGACAGAAGCATACAAGAGTGGGAATATGCTGAACAAATGACTAATTTTTACGCCCGGAAATGTTACGATGCTGTGCTGCCATCATGGACGGCGCAGGCGCAAAAAGTAATTGTGCAAGAATACCATGGCGTCATTGTACAGCAAACAAGCAAGAGTTACTTACAATACAACGATTTTATATTTTCCTTTCTTGACTGAAGGTTTTGAGAAGTTAGGATGGTCCGTCCTAAATGGAATTTGGATTTCATTATTCACATTCGTGGTGCAGGACTTATTGTTTTTTAAAATTTTGGATTGAAAACTTATCAACTATAACGCGAGAGCTAATCTTTCCCTCGTTGTAACTTGAACATTTTTATGGAAGTTTTATTTTATTTAAGCGTGTAGATTTCATAAGACAAAATGTCATAAGGAAAAGCTGAGAGAATTTAATTTAGTATCCTATAAAGGATACTAAAGGATACTTCATCTTGATCTAAGAGATAGTCCGACGTACGAACGAACAGCAAGTAGTGTGCCATGTGTGTGTAAAAATTTTGCTCGGTAAAATTAATGCGCCTGCATCTTTAGACATGATACGTCGTGCGAGAAGTATCAAGTCTGTTGTAATTGAGTCTGACGTTAACAATACGATGACGCGTCGCATTTCTTTGTTCCATTTCTTAAATTAACTCATTAACTACTGTGCGTAAAACTGAAATTCAATTCAAGTTGAACACAATTTCAATTTTGAACAATAAATTCTGCAAAATGACGATTGGAACTTGCCTTCGGTTGATTTTCATACACTACTCTATAAAAATCTTGCTTGTATCCACCGGTAAATTGACCGCTGATCATGATGGAGATCTACTCAGTGACTACCGGTGGGTCACAAAGCAATGAACTTGTTGACTTGTTTTGTAGCGAGTTGTTTATCAGAGGTCTGTAGTCTTGCAGCCAGCAGCATGTAGTGTTAGATTTATTCAACTTTATTAAAGTTTGTATTCGAGTTCTCGTAGCCTTCATCAGTCATTATTTCGTATAATTTAAACACACTAATTGTGTGTGGCTGCTCATGCTAGTCAGTGGTAAGCCAGTGGTTCAGAATGATGTAAAATTAGTAAAGTTTTGCGGCAGACTAAAAAGCATGTCACACAATCTCCGCTTGGCCTGCGCCCTAAAGTTTCCATTTCAATTCACCAAAAAATTCCCAATAAGCATCTGTTCTAAGGTAAGCTTGGATTGAACAATTTAACGTTGAAACACAATTTTTATAGAAGAAAGAAATCGTACAATCTATGACTCACAAATCAAATGATTTCTTCGTTCGAATACTGAAGAAATTCCTGCTCGGAGTAAAATATCAGTCCTTAAGAAATAAGATGAAATAAAATGTCTGTGATTCTATACTATGAAGACGTCAAGAAAATGTATACTATTTTCAGCAACGTGAAGCACATTTGACCTCTCCTGATACTGCTACGTTATGATTCTTTTTCAGGTTACGGTTCAATTTAATGTAAAATATGAGTAAAATTTTACTTTTCAATGCATTTGTCAGCTGAAAAGTTTATCCCATAGATTTATTTTACGAATTCCATTTTATATTTTTTAAACGATATCAATGTTTTCTGAACTACCCTCTTCCACTGGTAAGTTATAAAGAGAACCATTATTCCCTCAAGGCTCCATTCGAATTGCGCCACACTTACCAAATCTATTTTCTCTAAATTAGACAATAGGTTCCAATTTTATTGTTTTGAATATAATTTCTACTATTTTCGGACCACAAACCGTAGTTCAAAACTGCTCAACCGTGTGTTCAGATTCGCTTGCAATATCGTGAACTCCCCGCAACTCTAGCAACTCATGTTGCTAGGATTTGACCTCAGATGTTGGATGGTCGCTGAGGCCGCGCACGCGCAGCGGATCAGTCTTCAAAATTGGGCCCGTAACGCTGCTCTCCAGTTCTTGCTAGCACCGAAGATATGAAAAAACTTGACTTCGGTTATTCATTGGCGCACGGGGCGAAGTACTTTAGTGACATTGTGTGTGTGTGTGTGAAGGGGTGTTGAGAATGGTAGCATATCTCACACGGTCCGTGTTTCCTTCACTTCTTGATGACGTTCGTTGCTCAACTTGAAATCTGCCCGATCAGTTTTAACGTACGGATTACGAGGTGAATAATATTGGAATTACGAGATGAATAATATTTGTCATTCTCTTAAAATTGAAGTTTGTCAGAGCGGGAAGGAACAGCTCGAGGTGACGGTAATTACATCTCATTTTGAGGTCAGTTCGTTTGTATGGAATATAAATTTCGTGTTCCTGCGCACTTAGACCACGTTATATATCAGTAAATAAAACGTGGCCTAAAATTTATTCAGTCATATTGATTTTAACAGAAATTAACAATGCAAATCTACCTTCAAAATCTGTTTGTTATCTGGATGGAACAATCTCACAGTAGAACAAGTGTTTAAATTTTGTTTGCTTTAATTTCCACGTATGCGATATTCTGAGAAATTTTGGAACGATTTTTTAACGAACTTTCTTGGGAGAAATTGACAGAGAAAGTCGTCTTGTTGTCACCGACTATATTCAAGAACAATGTTATGCTGCCAGAATTACGTATAGTAAGGACTGCAATTTACTAGCATTATCAAAGAACTAAGTATTTATTTGGTAGAACTTAAAAAACTATTCATTGGAAGGAACTAGCTAGTTCTTTGAACGTGCTAAAAGCCCTCACTCGCTATAAGCTGAGTATATACAGTTCGATGTTTTCGACATCTAGAAATCTAATGCATTAAAACTAAACAACTGATGGAGACTTTAGTATTATTGTGTCCAGGCACGCGAGAGATCGTGAGTCGATGAAATCGGCCTCTGTTTCCAGGGCCATAACCTGAAAGAAAAGGTCAACCTCTTGTGTGTGTTACAAGCGACGCAACTGCCGGTTGTCGTAAAGTCCTAATCTCCGACAAACCCCTTGTAAAATCAAAGTCATCGCTCGCTTTATATCCTCAACATCTGATTATGTTTAGAGGCTTTAGAGCAGTGGTTCTCAACCTTATTTGAGGTTCTGAACCTCAAACGTTCCATACATGCTTCATTGAACCCTTCGTAGTTGAAAAAATAGAATGTGCTTTTTCTTCAAATTCAAAATGTATGCATATAACTATATAGTACTGTACTAGTGAACAAACTGAACCATGCAGGTGTTTGACTCACCGAGCCCCTGGGGTTCGATCAAACCCAGGTTCAGAACCACAGCTTTAGAGGGCGATGACCGCCGCGTCACGGCATCGAAACTAATTCTTTTCAAGTCGGTAAATGCAGCGCTCATTTCTCTGCTCCAATGGCGTAGCTGCTTGGTGATTAACTCCTGTTTTGAAAAATGGTTAAAATGAATTCAAATGTGAAATGAAAGTTTACATTTTCGTTACATTCGATTATCACCTGAACATGTTCACTCAAGTTGAATGTTTTGCTCTGAAAATCAAATTCAATAAATAATTTCTCGCCAAAACTAGTGAAATAGTTTATTTTTTGTCTCGAGAGGAGCTTGGTTTCATGTCCGAGCACCATGCATATTTTAATTAGTTTAGAATTCTCAAGTCACGTTCGTGCAAATAATTACAGAAATGGAAAGTAAGAATATTCTTGTATTTCTTTTGCAATCAGGTTGCAGTCACCCTTTTCCACGCATTTAGTTGCCAATAAATGAGCGCCATTTCTTGATGAATGATGGAAATAAAAATTTTAGCTGTAAAGCAACGCGGAAAATTTTTTCAGTAATTTTTGCATTGAGTTACCTTATTGGTGACGCTTCAACGTACGTCGGGGCAAGTTTTTTGCCAAGTTTTTGCTTCGTGATTCGCTTGTTTCGTGACGAGGGTTCAGAATGAACCGAAAAAAACTGGCACCAGGAAGGGAAAGCCGCAGCTACCACTTTCGTAATTCTTATTTACCGAATAGCTTGACTTGTTGTGGAGAATGTATTACCAAAGCCTCGATTTCTTCATCCGCGTACAAAAACATAATGTATTGGTTTATCAACATAAAAGTTGTTTCAAAAACTGTTGGATATTTGGGTGTGTAAATATAACGATTTTCATTGCCAGTTAATAAGGATGTGGTATATTCGTTTCAAATCACGCAGCTGGGGTTCCATAAGTATGCTACCACATTCTATGAATAGCTTTTACGACAACAGTGAAGCTTGATTACATGAGCGCCACAGCTGATGTATTAGAAAATTTATTCGTATTTTTAAACAATAAAATTGGACTTAAGCTGGGAAACAGCACATCATATTAAAATTTTCGGCCATAATTAAGGAGAAAAAGGTAAAGGTTATTGTACTGTTTGATTTTAACAAGAAAAGGAATTTTAAATATTATTTTAAAGTTTGAATTTCTCAAAATTGAGGGTTTGGGCAGATCCCTGGAGCTGAGGGATAGTTTTTGATGAGCACACCAGTAGCGTTTTCTCTTGCATACAAATGCTTTTTAAGAATAAAAATGATGTAGTACGAGGGGTCATCGGTGTCAAGACTGTTTGCCATTCACGTATTTCCTATTACTTTCTTGAATTACGTTTCCCATTTTAGCATCCAATATCCGTACACGATCACGAGTGCCACGCTGTATCTTTTTCTGATGTACATAGATACCTGATTTATTTCATTGCTTAGACTTTTTCTTTGATTTTTAACTAAGGAGATTCTGATTCGTTTTCTTTATATTTGAAAGCTGTTGGATGCAACGCTCACTGTAGCTGGCTGTAGTTAAAGTATTAAGTGCACGGCGGACGCGCGCAGTTCGTGAATTTAATGGATGTTACGGAAGCTTTTTAATTTCATCATTCCATTAAAAGTTCTACAACTTTTAATAAGTTGCCCATCCATATTTTGCGAACATTGTGAAGGGCGGAATGAGATTTGCACGATGAATAATTCAACTGGATATGTGTTTTTTTTAATAATAGCTTTTTGTTCATTTGTGTTTTACTCCACTGCTGCGTACACAGCGGAAGTTAAACGGAACATGAACATTTCAAACTTTGAAATGCAGCTTCCGTAATATCTCAGTTCATTTGTAAGTTTTTCAAGTCGAAGCTCAAATTGAGAACTCTCAAAATGGCGACTAGTATTTCAAATTTTATGAACAGAACATTTTTACGTTGAAGAAGTTGCGCGCTGTCGCTGTTTCAGACCTTGGCATTTCTATTACTGAAACTTTGGAAGTGTAAGGAAACTATGGAAGTATAAAAAAATATTACTCGATACTGGGAAAAAAAGTTTTTAAATTGTATTTTCGGAATTAAGTTCCATTCATTACTAAACAGGAAACTAATAAAATCCTAATAAGACTGTTCAAGTTGTGTTAGGTGAGAAAACATATCACGGATCAAACGACATAACTTCACGGGAATTGCTTTCATCTTGCAATGAAACGACCGGCTAGTGTGGTATAAAATATTGGTCATAAATGTCGCTGTTTATTTGAAATTTTTCAATTCTCCCTAGCATCACAGAATAAATTATTTCAAAGTAATATATTATGACCAAATGGGAATTGATCACACATTAAAATAAACTTTCTTCAGTGTTTTAAAATATGATTTTCTTACCGTTGCCAATAACGTCGTATTTTTCCACCTACTCGGAATCGTGAGAGTCAAGTTCTCTTAAAATTACATTGTTGGTATGGAGTGGCAGTCCGGACAAACTTGGCAACAGAGATGCCGTCCGCCTTGTAGGTGAAGTGAAGGAAACTCATACCTTAGTTTATTTTAATTTTCAGAGGCGTAGAAATTCCAAAACAGAAATTTTAAAGAAAACCAACCTTTCGGTCTAGGCAGCTTCCTTCAGAACGTCTCCATTAAAGCATTAAATCGACTTATCATACCGTTACAAGAATTTTTTCTCAAAGGTATTTTCCTCGCAAGAAAAACAAATTCTATCCTCGAAGAGAGTTTGCGTCCAGCAAAAATATTTGCCTGCGCCAACCTAATTTCACTGTAATTAGGCCGCTGAGAAATGAAAGCATTTCGTTCGAGGCGAATTAATCTGACGTAATCCTTTCGTGTTCGTCATACAAACCGAAGAAGGCCTAAAACGACATAAAATAATTTAAATAAAGGGGAGGTATATAGGTAACATAGCTGCCAAAACCCTCGAGAATCGCTTCAATTACTTTGTTCCACTACGACTTGTCTGCGGCTTGGATGAGATTATTGGATTATTATGACGCAAGGAAACGGAAAATCCAAGTTCACCATAGCACCATTCTTTGAGTAGGTAATCCAAGTTGTTCTGAGAACCATGTAGAGGTGCAACATTGATAGTCCAGAGTACCATGTAGAGGCGTAACAATGATAGTTCAGAGCACCATGTAGAGGCGTAACAATGATAGTTCAGAGTACCATGTAGAGGCGTAACAATGATAGTTCAGAGTACCATGTAGAGGCGTAACAATGATAGTTCAGAGTACCATGTAGAGGCGTAACAATGATAGTTCAGAGCACTATTTAGCGGTGCAACAATGATAGTTCAGAGCACCATTTAGAGGTGTAACAATGATAGTTCAGAGTACCAAGTAGAGGTGTAACAATGATAGTTCAGAGTACCAAGTAGAGGTGCAACAATGATAGTTCAGAGTACCAAGTAGATGTGCAACAATGATAGTTCAGAGTACCAAGTAGAGGTGTAACAATGATAGTTCAGAGTACCAAGTAGAGGTGCAACAATGATAGTTCAGAGTACCAAGTAGAGGTGTAACAATGATGGTTCAGAGTACCAAGTAGAGGTGCAACGATGATAGTTCAGAGTACCAAGTAGATGTGCAACAATGATAGTTCAGAGCACCGTGTAGAGGCGCAACAATAATAGTTCAGAGCACCATGTAGAGGCGCAACAATGATAGTTCAGAGTACCAAGTAGATGTGCAACGATGATAGTTCAGAGTACCAAGTAGATGTGCAACAATGATAGTTCAGAGCACCGTGTAGAGGCGCAACAATGATAGTTCAGAGCACCATGTAGAGGCGCAACAATGATAGTTCAGAGTACCAAGTAGATGTGCAACAATGATAGTTCAGAGCACCGTGTAGAGGCGCAACAATGATAGTTCAGAGCACCATGTAGAGGTGCAACGATGATAGTTCAGAGTACCAAGTAGATGTGCAACAATGATAGTTCAGAGCACCGTGTAGAGGCGCAACAATGATAGTTCAGAGCACCATGTAGAGGCGCAACAATGATAGTTCAGAGCACCATGTAGAGGTGCAACGATGATAGTTCAGAGTACCAAGTAGATGTGCAACAATGATAGTTCAGAGCACCGTGTAGAGGCGCAACAATGATAGTTCAGAGCACCATGTAGAGGCGCAACAATGATAGTTCAGAGTACCAAGTAGATGTGCAACAATGATAGTTCAGAGCACCGTGTAGAGGCGCAACAATGATAGTTCAGAGCACCATGTAGAGGCGCAACAATGATAGTTCAGAGTACCAAGTAGAGGTGCAACAATGATAGTTCAGAGTACCAAGTAGAGGTGCAACAATGATAGTTCAGAGCACCGTGTAGAGGCGCAACAATGAGTGATGGCGGCATTGTTAGTTACACTGAAAGGAACATAAGCTCCTTGCCTTGATAGGGAAGGCAGCGACAGCCAGAATTCTCTATGAAGGCAGTCCCGGGAGCTCAGAGAGATAACGCCGGCTCTTGCCAGGAGCGTATGAGGGGCTTGTTAACTGCGCGCAAAAATAGGACTTAGATTACGGAAAGTAAACTCGTGGTCCAAACCTCACGTCAGTTGAACAGCGGAGCACGGAGGGAATGATAAAGGAAATGTGAAGCGTTTCCCTATTTTGTGTCTGTGAAATTCAGATCGGAATGTATTTTTAAGAAGTTTGTTTCGTTAACTTCAAGCGAATAAGGGACTTAGATTATGAAAAGCAAACACATGGTCCAAACGTGGCGTCAGTTGGACAGCGCAACACGGAGGGATGGATGGATGGAGGAACGTGAAGCGTTTTCTGGTTTTGCGTTTGTGAAATTTGAGTGGAAATCTATTTTAAAAGAGTTTGTAGCAATGGCAGCTTTGAGAACGGTAAAATTGGACAGTGATCAATACATTGAAAACGCAATGGTCTGTTGGCTTTGGTGAAAAGATTTGTCAACTCCATAACCAGGCCATGAGTGTTTTTAATTTCCGGCGTATGATAATATCTGAAAAAGCAGTGTAAAACACTATTTTTAACCATAAATAACTAGTTTTATATCAGGTGATTCGATTACTTAGTTAAGTTTGCTCGTCAGCAAATAATTTCCATAATTCGGAAGGTTAGTTTTACATGTATTCAGCAGAAAATAAAATCACAACATACATTATTGCTTGAGGAGTGCGTTGCGACACGTTATTGCAGACACGTTAATTTTGCGACACGTTATTGCAGAAAGCAGATGGTGCTTGGTAACAACGAACAAACGGACGAACGAACGAAGCATGGAAACAAGCATGTAAGATTATAAGAGTTTTGCAAAAAAAAACTTGATTAGGCACAGAAAAAAAGAGCTCATAATTTTAACTTTTTAATTGATTCTTAGTTTTATGAGGTGAATACCAGCAAAAGAGAATAGAAAATTTATCAATAAACTTAAAAAATATATTCATAAATAATTTCCGGTCAGTTTCAGTTCACGTGATAACCCAGTGACTTTAACCGCTGTTAAAAAAACGCATTAGATCGAGAGCCCTCACTCGGTGTCAAAACTATACGGAGACGTGAGGAGCCTCCGTTTGATTAAAGCAAGCAAGCACACACGCAGAGCGTCGGCCAGTTCGTGAACAGGATTTGCAATATTTGCTTGAGAAGAACCAAAATCAGGATCACAGGCTCTCAAGTTGTCGAATAAGCTGAGCTGGTCGTCTCTTGCTCGCTTTGGTGGAGCAAAAAAGTCACAGGAGTAAAGACGGAACTGAGGTGAAAACTGTACCGTTTATTTGTTACTAGTGCACACGTGCTGGTCGGCATTAATCTGAAGAATTTCATCCTTTCTTTCTTGAGTTAAATTCGATTGTGCAAGTCGATGCTGTGAGGCATAGTCTGAAGAATTTCACCCCTTCTTTCTTGAGTTAATTCTCTCGTGCCACTCGATGTTGTCCAGCGTTATGCCGAAGAATTTCCTCGCTTCTTTCATGTGTTAAGCTCTCTCTAGCTACTCGGTGTTGCTCTGCATTATTCCGCAGAATTTCCAAACGCCGTTCAAGGGTCAATTTAGCTCCAGCTTACCGTTGGCGAGCAGCATTGCTTCGTCTTGCTATTTTGCGTTGTTCATCCGATCGTCTTCGGCGTTTTTCTTGTTATCGAAGTCTTGCTACTTCTCTCTTGCGGTTAAACACATTATTGTCCATGGTGGCCTCTTTTGCCTGGATTTTATTCTGAAATGCCGTCTATCAACTCTTCGGAGCTTTTCAAGAAAATCACAATTTCGAAAACAATAATTCAAAATCCAAAATCTCGGGCCTTATACCAAGTGGTAATCAGTTTACTGGTCAAACGGAGTTAAAACATTTTTTTTTCGCATTATCAATAAAGAATATCAAAGCGACATGATGAATTTCAGCAGAGAAAGCTCCATAGAAAATTTCTATTTGTAAAAATAAGCCGATTGCGAATTCTGGATACGAAAATCAAGAGGGGCTACACGGACGGACGGAGGGACGGACGGACGGACGGACGGACGCAGCTCTTTTTATAACGGTGATTAGTGTACACAGCCCGTCAAAAATGACGGGATTTGATATTTTCCTTATTTAAATCCTCCAGTTGTGGACGACGAAAAAATATGTCTATCTCCTGATAGTACCCGCAATTAAAATATTCCTGTACTTGTGCACTGGTGAAACTCGTATCACAGATACGGTAATTAAGCTCAAATCAAAGAATCTGTTTCTTAAGCAGCGACACACAACAAATGAATAAATGCGCCAAGGGTATTATTAGGTGAGAAGATAAGCGATGAAGACTGTTTAACTACATCATGCTCATAGCACACGGTTGTCTGACTGGCGGCTACTTTTGAGTAAAATCCAGCTTGGCAATTTTTCACGTTAATTAAGTGTGAAGAAATTAAATTAACCAGGAAGGCCTGCAGAGGTACTTTTAGATACTAAATGCTTTTCCTGGGTAAATTTTGTTCGATGAAATCTTAAACGCGAGAGATTTTTGCGAGGGGGAAAACTCAATTAGATAAATTTCGATTCAGTAATTTGAGCAACATTTGGTTCTTCCGTATCAGTTCCCTGTCTTAATCTATCACTGCTTGAAATATTTTTAGAAATTTGAAAATGCACTTGCAGTAATGGCGTCCAAACTGAACTCTACCGCTTGATTGGCGTATCGAATACGTGTCATACGTGCTCATTTTATTCATAGTATGTCTCATCAGCGGTACAAACCGCAGAAATGCATTTTTCTCAATTAATTATTTCTATGTACAGCAACGTCCTTGAGCAATGGAGTTAGCGCGGGCGTCGCGGAGATTCACGGCCATCCAACAGCCCCACTCCAGGGGCTGGAATCTTCTTTGGAAGAAGAAGTGAGAGAGATATCGAAGCAAACACAATGAGCCGTTAGCAGTTGGAGAACAGCAAACAGGGTAGAAAACAAACAGGCAAATAAAACGTTCCATTTTATTTGTCTGTTAAATATTAAATAAAACAGTTTTATTTTTCCGCCAAGAATGTCTAAGGTCAGTGTAAGGAATGCAGAAATTAGCAGAGAAAGTACTTTGTTTGATGTGCAAGTTAAAGAAGGAAGATAAAGTTAGAGTGTAATCAGATATCACCTGCCGTATAGGTCATGACCTTCTTAAGTCCTATTTATCACGAGAATTCAAGAGAAACTTGTGTTTGCTCATCTCAAATTTTGAAGCGCATCTGCATTTTTTATTCAAATTTTTAGTTCAAATTAGTGCTGAAAAATTAATATCAATAGGCAACTCCATTCTTTGGGATGTTTTGTTATGTCAGCAGTCTTCTTATTTAACATTCATTCAATACATTTTAGAGTTTTAACTCAAGCTTATAAGAGATAACAAAAATGAAACGAAAGATACTGAAGAAAACATAAATGAAGGCGTACAAAATACTGAATGCGGAACGACTCAAATGGTCCAAAAAAGTAGCGTTTCGGAGCATTTCACTGAAATGCTTCAAACTCGGCAGAGGCTCAGGAGCGAGGCACCCTCGTTATTGGGGACAGCTCGCTTGAATTAACAGAGAAATCTAGTTCACTTATTTCACATGCCTTCTCCTCGCCTAATGCAACTAGGCAATCATCAAAGTGAGCGAAAGAGTTCATAAAAAGGCAAAAATGGGTGCACGTGTGGCGAATTTCTCCCGCCTTTTTGTTGTTGTCATCATGACTGGAATGGCCTTAACGGCACATCGTACTGGTGAGTTCATCATGCAGTGAGTGAGGGTAATGTCGCTGACGTGTAATTTCATTAGAGTTCAAGCTCAAATGGGTAACAAAAAAGCGAACGATTATCAAGAAACTCTCACCGCTAACTTTCACGATTACTCGTAATTATCAAAGTAGTTTTGGAATTGATAAATTTTCAACACACATCTTTTTAAACTTTCATTACATTTAACGATGTTATCGCTAGTAGAAACATTGAATGCCTTGACCAACATCTAAAGCACTATTAGTTCATTTGCTAATGCATCGAGCGCAATCTGGAAGTGTAAGAAAAGAAATCAATTTGACAAATTATGAGAAAGGCACGACTTGTCATTAAGGTTAATTCTGAAATGCAATAGCAACCGACTGCTCAGTTCGCTGCTATTCAAATAATTACTGCGATCAGCAAAGCTGCTCCAATTTCCTCTCACACTTGATCAAACTTTAAATGATTTCGCTTTTGCGTCTTTGTTCGGCGAGTATTCACTCAGCCCTTCACTGTATAGAAGCTTTTGCATGAGATCAATCATGGTTTCTACTAATAATTACAATGCGTGATGTGCCGGTAATAAATTTGTTAAATGCTACTGACATCTGTGGTAAATGTGGTTAGTTTTATCATTATTTTAATTGAAAAGGAGATTATTCTGCGTCCCACGCGCTGCAGAAATTCTGAGGCAGGGAATGGGATCTATTCAGGTGAGGATTTATTCATTAGCTGGAATCCTTTCTTGCTCAGTTAAATGCTTAGAATGTTTCATAATGACGATCAACTACTTGGTGAAAAACGCTCATAGTGCGTTGAACCTCATTTGATATTTAAAATATACTTTTCTCTCCATTATTAACACATGGGTGATGTTAAAATAGTATTAGAAATGCGTTGAAAAAATAGTTGAATTTCATTCGGCATTAGAAGCTCGCCATGCGATGGTCCTCATGCAATGGTTCCGAACACAGCGCATTCTAATGCTAGTATTTAAAGGTCGATCTCATAAATAACAAACCTAATGAAAATTCATTCATTTTAAACTAGTTGCTATTAATCTGCGTCTTGGGATCATTTGAAACATTTTTGCGTTTTATGAATGACACAGCTCATTTCATGGATGATTCAAATGGCTTCCCAAGTTGGGATCCACCCTGCGTGGAGAATGGCCAGCGCTTTTTCGTACCTTGTTTTTGTTTTTATTTTTAAGAAATGTACAATACAAAAGTGCTCCTACGGCTGCCATGATGGTATTTTTCAGATGGGCAGGAATTTGAAATTTTGTTTACACGCTTCTGAACAATTGACTCGTTCACGACTAATATATTAGTTGCTAAAATTCTATGTAAAATTAATGAAAACACACGACCAATTAATTGAAAACGAATAATTCTATTTTACGAGGAAGTGTAAGTGTGATGTTAAAAGAGCAATTTTCTCTAGGTTATATTTTCTGAACATTCCAAGGCAGAGAAAAACCGCATCTGGTTGAAAGCGTTTTACGCTATTTTTGAATGTGAGATAAATGAAGAGGGATCTTTTCCAGTTCAGCCCCGGCACTAAAGCAACACATAAGTTCACCCAAATGTAACTTCGAAATAATGCACCTATTGATTTCAAATTACTCTCGAATAAAAGATTAAAACATTCTTTCGTTAGAGAGTAATTTGAAGTCGATGGGTGCATTATTTCGAAAGTTACATGTGGGTGAACTTATGTGTTGCATTAGTGGCGGGGCTTGTCTCGAAATGTTCCCTGAAGAGACTAGGAAGCGAGCAAGTCGCACATGCGTCATGTGGTCTGAAAACGCGTGCCATGAGTTCTGTTTGTTCCAATTTTGAAACAGATTCCTATAAATTGAAGTTTGTTTAGTTTTATCTTTGTCATTAGGACTTAAATTTATCTTTGTCAGCAGGACTTAGCTTTATCTCTGTTAGAAAAAGGAACTTTATATACGTCAAAAAGCAAATTTTATTTTTGTCAGAAGGACTTAGTTTTTTTCTTTGTCAGAAGGATTTACTTTTATCCTTGTTAGATAAACGAATTTTATCTTTGTCAGAAAACTAATTTTGACAGTACACAAGTTTCTCCGCACACGGCCATACATCCCACTATATTCTTATAAGTTCTTCGATCAATACCCAACAGATATGCTATTATAGTACTCATAATTAATGCGGAAAAAAACAGTTGTATTCAAAGTCTATTTTCAAAGCTATCGAGGCAAAGGGGCGTAAAGAAGCACAGAACTCAGGTTCCATTGAACAACGTCCTGCGTTGAGAAATCTAATACAAATTTTATTTGCATACATCCAATTTTTTGGCAGAAATTATACGTGAAATGTGAGTCTTCTGACGGAATACTAAAGCTAATGGATTACTGAAGCCAAATTTAATTGATGGCTTGATTTTTATAGGACTAATTGGCTGGCTTTTCGGAATGGCATACATGAAAAGCGTTTTATTAATGACTCTCATAGTGCAAAATTTGCTGAAACTATCGCGCCCGTGAGTTGAAATGTAAAGAGCTTGATGCGAGACTTGTGTAACGCTCTTCCTTACTCCAGCTGTGTGACTGCACACCGCACACACCATACTCTATTCTACACCCCACACACCACACTCCACTGCACCTACCACACCACACACCACACTCTACTCTGCACCCCACACACCACACTCCACTGCACACCCCACACATCACACTCCACTGCACACCCCACACACCACACTCCACTGCACACCCCACACACCTCCCTCTACAGTTCTCACTGACCACACTCCACGGTAGACACCACACTCCTCCACACATAACTCTACCGTAAACTCAACACACGCCATTTCGCCACCAACTAAAATTTATCAAAAAACTGTCGATATAAATTTTAGGAACTTCTGAGTACAGACTCCCTAGGGGCTACTGAGCCTAATGTAAGTAATGCTGTCGGAATAGAAATAAGAGGTTTACGTCAATAACTCTTCGTGGTCGTCATATTTTTAAGATGATAAGAGTTTTGGCACAGTCACCTGTACGTTGAACACATACAAGCTGCCTTGCACTCATGAGTTCTTTCTGGGTGGTTTTTGATCCTACTGCCAAGCTTGTCTATATTCTGCGTTGAATGTAAAGGTTTTTGCGTTTCATCCTTCAAAAAATACAAATACTGTTGCATAGTATCCATCCCATATTTCACGTCAAATCAGAAAGTTATTCTATTTAATTTCATCTTTCACAAAATACAAGGACTGTGGTACAGTATCCATCCCATATTCCGCCTTAAATGAGAAGCGGCTTCATTAAATTCATACTTCTTAAAATACGAGTGCTCTAGTAATTCACCCTCACACAAAACACGAGGGCTGTCACATTTCAAGCATCACAGGATGCGATGTTAAATGCGTAAGTTATTCCACTTCATTTCAGGCCTCGAGGTAAATAAATACAAGGGCAGGGCATTTCAATCATCCCAGGATGCAGTAACCCACGCTAACTTCATCCTGCGTTCTCAGGTATCTTTACGGGCGCAAAAAGGTATTTCACGGCCAAACTGGAGGAGAAGTTCAAGCTTACAGTTTCAACTTTGAATGAAGCATGTGCAGCCAGCCCAGTTTATTGCAAGAATATCTTGCAGTATCATGTCACAAGAAACAATTTTAATTGCGGCGAGAAGATATTGCTATTATTAAAACAGATGAACAGTTCTTGGAACTTTTTGTTGTAACGAAAAGTTTTCGTTGTGTCATTTGGTATAAAAAGCTCATGCTTTTTCAGTTGTTATGGGTAGCTTCTGTAGCTTTATTTCTTACAAAACCCCTCATTATTTCAATCGTTACCATAAGCTTCTGCACATCGCCTGTCATTACGGGAAGCAGCTGAAATTTCAGTCTCCATAATAAGCAGCTGACGCAGTTTCTATTGTCACGATAAGCAATTGCAGCTTCAGTTTTTACGATGAGATAATGTAGTTTTTACAGCTACGATAAGCAGCTGCAGATTCGTGGTTAGGAAAAGTTGTTTCAGTTCCAGTGGTCACGATAAGCAACTAAATCTCCGCGGTCACGATAAGCAACTTCAGTATCAGAGATTACGATTCGCTGCTTCTGTTTCAGTTACGATAAGCAATTGCACTTCCAGAGGTCATGAAAAGAAATTGCAGATTCATTTGTCACGAGAAGCTGCTTCAGTTCCAGTGGTCAGGATTCGCCACCGCTGCGTCAGTGGATACAATTCGCTACTCCAGTTTCAGTTGGTACAATAGACAAGCCCAGTTTCAGTTGGTACACAAGCCCAGTTTCAATAGGTACACAAGCCCAGTTTCAGTAGGTACACAAGCCCAATTTCAGTTGGTACAATAGACAAGCCCAGTTCCAGATGTTACAATAAGAAAGTCCAGTTTGAGCTGCCACAAAACTCCCTAATGTCTCACCGACTTCCAGACGCTGGCCATGCGTGCCTGAGACTGTAAATATAAAATATGCGGCATCATGACGCAGGCTGCGCTTCTAAGCCTCTCACTTATTCAGTGCGAGGCCACGGCATTAGTTCGGTGATAATTCATCAGCGGTGAGCTTGCCTCTCCTTCATATTTGCCTTGTGATTTTAGAACTAAAAATGGTTGCGGAAGTGGCGGTGTGAGATCTGAGGGATACGGGACGGAAGTGAAGCCGCGGAGTAAGTAGACAAGGACACAAGGTATGACAAATGGGAAGTGAGGGATCAAAAGGTTTTATCAGGAAGTAAGAGGGTAAGATCTGAAGGATGTAGGGAGTAGGAAGAAAGTACAGGAAAAAATTGGAACCGTGGAGTAAGTAGACAGGGAAGTAAAGTATGGAAGTTAGGGATTAAAAAAGAAAGATCAATAGGAAATAGTGACAAGCGGGTGTAGAAATAAGAAGCATGCTTGATGATCCAGGTATAGAGATGCTTTCGAAACGTTCGTTCAATTTGCCCCGCCTAGTTTTCGATGAGAAACGAAAGGCGTAACATAAAAGAGCGTTTTCACAAGAAGTTCTCATAGTCCCGGTAGGATGAGGGTCATCATGGGGAGTCATTGTAGAGCAGGAGTCATTGTTAGGGCTCATAATCGTTACAGAGAGAAATCGCGGCGTGACAGGGAAGTAAATTTAAAGAGTCGTGACCGTCCGAGCGGCAGCTCACACTGTGAGGGCTAGGCTGTATATTTCAATGTATATCAGCAGTCTGATCGGTTCAATATTAACATGGGTATTACGGCACCCATGTGTGTGTGTATTAACTAAGGATCTATGTATTTAAACATTTTAAAAACCAGTGATGAATTTTGTGTCATCGTTATTGGAAATAAACTGTTTTTTTTTCGTAGTATACCTTGTAGACAACATTGTACCACATCAAGGTACAATCAATGAACTTACTTACATCACGGCAATGTGCTCATCGTTATACTGACGGTACAATACCCAAGGCAATAACTTGCATCTGTGCCTTCAAAAATAGTGCTCGTGATTTGAAAAGTATTATTTGTTGTCGTGAGGTAAAATTGGGGTATCAGGTGACGAACATAACTCAGACGAAAAGCGTAATAATTTTGTCGATATGCGTTCTAAGTGAATGTCATATAGAATTCATGTGTGTATATTCATAACAGCTGGTGAGTATCTATTGTATCTATTGTAATTCATCTAAGATAGTTCCTTTTAGGTACTTTAAAGAGTAACGCCGCAAAATATAGTTATCCCTTTCATTTACCCCTTCACTTGTTGCTCATGGTTTCTTCCGCGTCCAAATTCCGTATAGGCCTACAAACAGTTGAAAAATCCAGGTGCGTGAGAGTCGAAACGGAAACTCACTCGAAATACAGATCAGTGCGCCGCGAGCAGTGACGTTGAGAGGTTATGTGCGCGGCGTCCTCCGTCTCTCATAACAGAGATGGGACAGCGAGAGCGTATGTTCTGCATTTTGCAGCGGCATCATATCTTTCTATAATGTATGACCCCAATGAAAAAATATCGTTCATTTTTAAGCGCTATGTGCGTAAAATATTATCTAGTTTATAGTTCTATAAATACAGGGCGTTCCTCAAAAAATATACTCATCCTTTATTTGAAGATTAGCTCCTCATGTATGTTTTGCTTCACGTGGACCTAAATTTCCTTTTAGGTTATTTAATTTTTAAATTTATTGTTTCATCTTTGATTCAACTCACTAAACTTGGATCTATGTCAATGAAAACTTATATCAAAACAAAGTACATGAGTACAGGGCAGTTAAATAAAAAGTACATTTTTTTGGGACACCCTGCGTTGCAGATGACGAAGCATGACTTGTTTAGCCAGTGGTTTGGAACTCAGGATCTTTCTTCTAGACGCGGAAAATATGCTTACGCACTAAGTTAGTGTCGGCCTCTTTATGGTTTTGTGGTACCCAGGAGGAGACTTCGACAACTACCATGCCTTGATTCAAGTAAGTTCAATATAATCTAATTCATCTTCGGTCTTGGCAGCGCACTAACAAATAAATAAGTTATATTCCAGGCATGATGATTCAGTAAAAAATAGAGGCACTCTGTGCTTTGGTATCGTTTTCAATCGTTGTAATGGCTTCATAACTACGACCATGATATTAAGATTCTAACATAGGTAGAAATAATAATTTTCTATTCTATAAAAGGACAGCAGCGGTCAACCCATTACACACACACTAATTTTGTAATAAAGACTTTCAAGTTAAGAAATGTTTAAAGAAGCAACAAATTCACTTGCATTTCAAGCACTACCTTATGAGAAAGCAACTGTTTTAATCGTTTTTTCTGTTGAATGTTAATGAATGAATGAATGAATGAATGAATGAATGAATGAATGAATGAATGAGATTTCTGGAACTAAAAGCTAGAGGCACGAGTTGCTCTCGCTGTTCGCATGACCGCCTTGCTCGTATCACTTGCTGGACGACGAAATTGGACATCAGATTATAAGTTAGTGTAGGTCTCTCCAACCATAACAAAGGTGTTCCTATACGAGGGAAGAGGAACGCACCATGCATTTATCGACGAAGTCAGACAGATTATATGTTAGTTTAGGCTTCTCTAAGCACAGAAAATGTGTTCTCAAGAGAGGGAGGTGGAAATCATAATTTAGCATGATATTAGGGGAACGGGAATCCATGCATAAAAATATGTCCTCACAGCTTGCGCAGAGAAAGAGAAAGATTGAAAGTCTGATGGAATAGATTTAAGGGAAGAGGGAATTCATGAGCAAAAAATGCGTGCAACATCCTGTGCATTGAAAGTGAAAAGTGGAAAGAAGTTTAAGAAACATGATGAACAGTTGAAGAAGGTAATAATAGAAACGAAAAACGAGAGCAGTGAGTTAAAAAAAATGGTCCGTAAAAAAGCAAAAACTGTTCTATTTAAAAAAAATGAACGTCCAACTCACCTTCAGATCGAGACCTAGCATCTTTTCGATGTTGAAACCTTTTAAGTAAAAACATTTTAATGCCAAGCGCATCGGCTTTGCGTGGTCTGCTGAAAAAATGTTGAGCTTTGGTGTTAAATTTTGGACTTGATGCAATGAGCGTGGGTTAAAGTACGGTTGAATATATTTATATAAAGTCTAGAAACAAACTTTAATTAATTGGCCAAACCGAATAATCGCTGTATCTAAAGAAGAAATTGTTGCAAGTCATATAAATATAAATATGTATAACAGCTTAGCCAATGTCAAGCGTACATTTAGCTAATGCTGAGGTCGCCGCCAGTTTAAATTATGCAAATTCCTTTTCCAAAAACAAGTGCAGTTTTATTTAGCACGAAAAAAGTTTAATTTAAGCCGTTATCGGCTTGAACGAGAAACAAAGGCCGCTTCTGAAGAGAAGAAATAAAGCTTCAACGAGGCTCAATTACAACGGTAATAAAATTCATTTTCTTCAAATGATTGGATATTTTTTCCGCCCAAGCTAGGAGGTATTAATATTCATGACTGATAGAAATTTATACAGCGAAGGTCAAAGTCATATGTTGCACACGCAGCTGTAAATAGAAGCCTAATTAGTGCATTGCATCTTAAAATATCTCCGAGCTTTTGATTGAAAAATATGAGTAAACCTTTCGATGAAAACATGTTAACCATCGGATAAGTTTAAATAATACTAGCCCAACTTACAAATTTTCTTTCTTTTCTGACAACTTAAGCAGAATAAGAACACATTTTTTTCAAGCAATGTAAATTTCTCTAAAAAGATCACGAAAATCTAAGCAAGGAATGTACAATAGAGAAATAGAGAAGATGTTTTGAAGTGTAAAACAGTAGCGGAAGAATCACCCACAGACACCACCCGCAGCAGCAGCAACATTCTCGATCCAGCTCCTCCAGTTGATACTCTGGCTCTCACTGCATAGATGGCAAACGCTTCAACTGCCCCTTAAACATTGCCTACGTGTTTAGTTCCTGAATCAAAATGTTGGGTTGGATGTTATAGTCTCACTCAAACTCCATCCGTAAAAGTCCATACGAGTTTGATTTAGAGAATCCCCAGCATATTGCAATTGTGTTGCCATACCAACATCTGACGCAACAACAGTATTGTAATATAACTAATGAGTATGATTTAAGGCGCATTTTGTAGGTTTGTTTGAGTTTCCTTGTTCGCAGGCAACCACTCTCTCAAAGCCATGTTTTTTGACATAGAATAAGTGTAGCAGAAAAATGAATTCATCCGTCATGTTAAGAAAGGCCTCATTAATGCCGATTCATTATTCCAAAAAAATGACTAAAATATGTTTAAAGAAATGGTTTAATTTCGTTGATTTCTGTTTACAAAATATTTATGGATTCATGTATTTTACAATAAGTATTTTTGAATGAAAATTATGATGAGTGTATCGATGATGTACAGTACTTATTTTCCAGCTAGTATGCTGACATTGTTGGTGATGATTTTCATTAATATTGTTTCTTTGTTTTACATGAGTTAATTTGTTGTCGGCATTGGCTTTCATTTCGTTCGCTTTTGACAAAAAGAACGATCCCGTTTCTAACAACAGGGAGTTCTGTCGTGCTTTTGCTTTATGTTATATTGATCGTATGTTTTGTTATTTTTAAAGTCCAAAATAATGAAAACTATTCAAATGTAACTGCTTCTTATTATAAAAAACAATCTAACAAAGTTTTAGGACATAATTTGGAATTAAAAGCTGATATTTTTCACAAGATTTCTCTTTTTTGAGAAGCGATGGCAAGGTTGGACATTGAAAATATTTTTTCTATAACGCGCGCTGAATTCTCTCGACCTTTCTACTTAATTCTTACAGCCGAAAAGTTCCTGAAGGCAATGACATCATATCGCAAGTGCAGCTCCCTCATGTCACCAGTCGAAGATAGGCAAACTTCTTACATTGACCGCCGTAATCGCGCAACGCGTCACCCGTCAAAGTTTCTCTACTTTCTTCTTTTAAAATACCGATTGAAAAATGTAACAACATTCGAAAATGTTCTCGTAGACATATTTCGTGCAGCTGTGTTGAAAGCTCGATGTTACAAATAAGAAAGTTTTCTCAAGGCTGCCATTTTTAGTCGCAATTTTTCAAGCTACGTATGCGCTCATGTTCGTGGGAGTGCTCGAAAGCGTGTTTTTATCTTACGCCAAATTTCTAAGAAGTTTGACCTCCTGTTAGTAAATTAGCACCCTGAATACTTTTATAAAGTAAATCTGATTTGCTTTAGTTATATCAGAATAATTCAAGACTAGACTTTTAATCCGCTGCAAGGCTACGCTTACTATCGTATCAAATATGTATAACTCGTAAATACATTTTATTCATACACACAGAATACGAACATCAAGGAGAGATAGAATGCCTCATTTTACAACAAAAAATTCGAAACCTGACTATAACCCGCAGTAAAATATCCCAGCCTTTCGTGTAGTATAAAAAACACTAGAATGCATTATATTTTCCGAAGCCTCCATGTAAATGTGAGGCAATTTAGCACTTTGGATCCCCTCATTGATCGAGATATCCCCGTTCTCTCGCACCCATAAGTACCGTCCACCAACACTCGCACACGCTGGCAAAATATTCACCTTCCGATCATATCTCAGGCTATGCTTTACGAGCAGCCAAGATTCCGAGCGTTATGACGCCCCCAGGAATCACATTTACATCCTGCATGGCGGACCTGACCGTAAAGCTTCTGCTCAGGCAATATAATTTTTCGATGCGAAAGAACAAAGCCAATGGCTCTCATCAAGAGTGCTGTAAAAACACGCCCCAGTCGTGCCGAATGACGCGCGGTTTCTTTCGCTCAAAGCGTGTAAACTGGCAGTGCGTGGACGGTGTTTGCTCCGAAGATCATCTTCTGTATCGAGGATCAGGCCGGCATGTGAGGGGCCGCGCGCGTTGGTCCTGTTGTGTGCCATACAGGTGCGTGTTGTGTCTTGTTGTTGTTTTGTCATGATGTTTTGTATTTGTCACCTCGTAGAGTTTTGTGTCGTGTTGTGTGTGGAGTTATGTTGTGTCATATATATTGTGTCATGTTGTGTTTTGTGTCATGTTGTTGTGTGTGGAGTTATGTTGTGTGTTGTGTCATATATGTACTGTGTTATGTTGTGTGTGTGGAGTTATGTTGTGTGTTGTGTCATATGTATTGTATCATGTTGTGTTTTGTGTCATATTGTTGCGCAGAGCACATTCGAAAATCAAACAGCTTGAAAGATCGCTGATTATTAGATTCGACCAATTCATATAGAGGAAATTTTTTAAAGCCATTCCGATGCACCATCCTCATATCACTGGATTATGATGTATTGATAAAATGCGTAGTCATAGTTTTCAACCGGGTATTGTATTTTCCTGAATTCTGAAAAGATAAAAGTTTTTAGTTTTCAACTCTTGTTATTGAGGTGCAGTCCAGAGCCTCAGGCAGGCGGGAAACCAAGCAAAACAAACGAAAAACAACTTTCTTTGAGTTCGCCTCAGAACTTTCAGTCGCTAGGCAAAATGAAATATTTTTAAACATTTACTATGAACTCTTCATGAAGGATTTTCCCCTGTGGAGACAGTTCAAACCAACAAAGTTGTCAAAAGAGCGGTGTTTTTAATTGCGCTTTTTTAAGTTTTCATAACTTCATATTTAAGAACAGTTTAATGACCACCGCACTATTGTTAAACTTTGCTTTTTAATGCTCTAAGTACTTGCTTAAGGGCTCTAACTTTAAAATGAAATGCCAAATTGTCAGTGTCAGCACATCATTAGCTTGAAAATCTATGACACTATAATGTAAAAATAACCCAAAATTGTCTATAAATCTCCGTCATAAAACAATACAAACTCCCGTTAAAGTCCATCGCAGAAATATCACGTAAGTACTTTTCGGAATTTTACGCCAGCAAATTCATCATTCCGGGAACTACTGCCGGAGTAAGTTTAGATTTTCTTTTCTTGTCAGACGACGACGTTGACTCAGCTTGAGTACACCTGAGGTGCAAGCTGATACTGTATGTAGTCCGAGCTTCTAGTGGCAGGAAAATCTACTGCGAAAAATACGTAGAGTCTTTGCAGTTAAAGTGGCCTGGTGTAGATGAGGTCGAAGAGGGAGCACTTGGATCGCCTCTTCTGAACGAAGTTTTCTAAGCCCTGCGCAAAATTGGGAGAACTCATCAGTACGTCGGACATAAAATAACGGCAAGCTCCGTCATCTTGTAAACATTTAATTTATGTTAGCTCGTATTCATTGTAAATTGAGGAGCATGAAATGAGTACTCGAACGCGTGCAATTCTTTTGATCGACTCATTCCTTCTTTCCTTGATCTTACTTGCTGGGCATAGATTTCTCATACAAAGCCAGCAAAATTAAGACAATCTTCCTGCCATCATCTTTTAGCCTTGCGCATACATTACACTTTTGTATTTTGCATATGTAAACTGGTAAACCATTACAATTAGGAGTAGACACTGAGGGAGTCAAAATCACTCACTAAAATTTTTTCTATGGAGTTTCACATCCTATACGACCGAAACTTTATCATGAAAGTTACATGGAAAGTATAATATTGCTTCATATTTTTTCCTTTCGGGAAAATATGACTAAAATGTCGTCAGTGTTATAAAAAAATATCTGACAACTTCAATGATGATGTGATCAGTTTCAAATTTTGTTCGCGTAAAACTTTGCCCTCGATTTTCTGCAACTCTTTGAGCACACAAAACTAATTTTGTTCACGCTGTCTTCGAGCGAGCTGCCCCTTTCGAACACTAGTTCATTTTCTGCCGTAAAAATGTCTTAGTCGTATTGGAACACGGGGTGTTGCGAACCGCAACATCTCCAAAATATTTCTTTAGTACAAAATTACTAATTTTGTTAGCATTTTTTCTGTTTCTACATTTTTCATGAACCGCATAATTTATTGAAATGCTGTCATTTCTGCTTTATAGCATCGGATACAATTTACTGCATCACGTGCGTTATGAAATTACGTGTATTCATTTCAAAATTTCATCACGTGCATTAAAGTAATTGTGGACTCAGCGCGTCGGTCATTTTTTGGTAATCATGTACAGGAGCGACTTCGAACGTAAAACCTCAACTGCTGACTCAAATATATAAAAGTGCTGTCTTGATAACGAGAGTTGCTAGCACCTTTCACTGCACAAAATTGCAACAGAATCATCATCATAATATTATCGCAAACTCGCATATATGAGAATAAACATCAGAGCCCTCGGCTCAGTTATCTTAATTGAATAAGAGACATCGAAGCCCGTCGTGAACTCAGACAAACAGACGCTGATCTGATAGACTGGTGCTCATCTCTCACCTCATTTCGAGTCATCGGTCGCCATTATTTAACGAATTTGATCCCTGGGAAGCGCAGAGATACGCGTTCTGTGTGTCACTGCGACAGGACTTCACTCAGATGTCAAACCGCACTCGCCCCCCGCGTGCGAGAATTTTATGGGCGATGTGCCACATTTGAGCTCGTAATTATAGCCAGGGCTGCAAATGACGGGTAGACTGTTTGATGGACTAATTTAAAAATTAATTAGTTTGGGCAAGTCATTAAGCAGTATAAAATCTGAACACTTGTTTGAAGTTTATGGATAAATTTGTGGCTTTGTGAGTGCCGATTTGACCTGACCACGTTCACTGCTTTTCCACCGCCCTTCAGTTGTGCTGTTGGTTTTTTAGGCAAATTTGGAGGGTTTGTTTTTTGTCAAGCTGTCTTGAATGGCTGCAGTTTTTACTGAAAATATCACGGAACTGTGGCTCGTGTAGTAATTCTTTAAACATTACCCGCAAATTTACCTTCGCGAAAGAATTTAACAGCATGAAATTTTAAAAATTTTAGAATCCCTTATTTTCCTCGAGAGGGTCATAATGCCTTGTATACAGTTCTAGACTGTTACTTCTTTTCGAAATCAAAATAATTAGAAGTTTCTTTACATCTGATCAAATTTACATGAATGCAAGAGGCGTCAGGGAGAGCTTGAAAGAAGATATCATGCCTGAACTTAGGAAAAGAATAGCATTTCTGAGGGCATTCGAGGACATAGGGAGATGTGCGAAGCCTCGATGAGGGAAATTGGAAACTGCACGAGAGAATAATAACGCCAGCTGTCTCTGGGGGAGCCTCAGTTCAGATAAGCGGGATTAATGCAATAAAAAAACACGACGTCTCTCCTATTTGCAAAAAAAATACTGAAAGGGGTGATGAGTACGAGTGAGTATAGGAGAGGAAACCTCTATGAAAATTGTGCAATAATTAAACAAGAGAGAAGAAATAGTCCATACTTCATATTCAGAGAAGTAGAAATTATTGACAAGAAAGATCCGGAAAAAAGGGTCACAACTCGAATACATGGTGAGAGTCCAACTAGATGTGCGCAGCGTGAAGTGGTGTAGAGTAGTTGTCCTCAGAGTAGAGTAGGAAAATTGCCTCGGAGAGGATTTCAGTAAGGTGCAGATGATTTGTGTGCAGGTATGCACTTTTTCATGCTTGAGCCTTGAAAAAGTCTGTTGACATTAATAAGCTTGGTGTTGTATATTAAACATTACATTAAACCGTCGTTAAAAAATGTACTAAACATTTTATGAGAATCAAACAACACCACTGGAGAAAACAATAAATGCTTCGTAAAGTCGCCCTGGTGTTGCTGAGCAACATTACTTTATTTGCAAATTAATACTTCTGCAAATTAATAGCTTCTGGTTCCTCAATTTTGAAGTCTTTTTTAACATTCAACATAAAAAAATGTGAATTGTTCTCGCCTCCATGCTTGTGCTGAGCCCCTTCTGGTAATGGCAGGTTAGGAGAAACGTTTTTATTAATCCATTTCTACATACGAGTATGTCTGTTAATTCTATCCCTGTCGGCGTAGAAAAACTCACGTGAACCTAACGAGCTTCACATCTTGACCCAGGCGGTATTTAAAGATTACAGATGAGTTCTCGGATGTCGGATAGTACGCAGAAATGACGCATCACTGAGCTGAAAGAAACTTGAGCCGATTTGTTTTACATTGACAGATGGTCTATCATGTACAGACCAATTTGCACTGCCTAAGAATTTCTTCGATAGTTCATTTTAAATTTCTAGCTATTTCAAAAATACATGATATCAAACGATAAATAAATTTTTAATCACTAAACACAGGTTATAGAAATTTCGCTAGGTTTGAAAAACTACTTGCATATTTACCGTTGCAAGGCTTCGCGACTAAATCTTCGTAATTTTACCGACACGTTTATCTGAATGTTCTGCATAATATCATTCAATTTTTAAAAACTCCTGTTAATTTTTAAATGAATAAACATTGGAAAGTTCACCGGCTATTTTGGTTTCCAAGAAAATATTATTACTAAATGCAAATAAACCAATTGCCAATTTTTTCTAATACATAGCTTTCTTTTTCGACAACGACTATTGTACGTAAGTGTGATACGCTCACAATTCAGTGGCTACGAAGCCTACGGTGTGATGCAAGTCTATGAAAGAATGAAAAACAGGAATTGTTGAGGATTGCAAGAGATCTTGTTCTCAGATTAATGTCGGACGAATTGTTTCATTTGCTTTTCTTTTGGAAAGACGTTCATGGCTTGCCAAAGTGTGTGAGCAGGATTTTGGTCAACAGCCACGCAGTTGCACTTGCAAAGGAGTAATTCTTAGAATTAAAATTGTTTTAGCTCACGAAGGATTCGTATTACACATTTCAGCGCTGAGACTACTCGGTGAATAAGAAGTGCTTAATGCAAGGTACCGATGAAATTAAAAAATGCACTAGAAGCGATATCAGGTTTTAGTCTGCGAATCATTAGTTCTGACACGTCACCAAATTTGGCAGGAGCATTTTTGCGGCGTCGGGCGCCAAAAAAACTGCCATGCGGGTCCATTAAACTGCTCCTTCTGAATCCTTTGCACGAAATTAGGCCTTTTGCCTCGCTAAAGAGAAGGTCTGAATTGCTCCTAAATTTTATTGATGTTGTAACCCGATTAAATATTTATTTTTTGCCCCCTAGAATAACCAGCGCTGCTAAAAGTTTGCCTATACGGAACCTTGATGACAGAAAGAAAGGGATCCCTTTATTCGTGGGCGGTTCGTGGGCAATGTCGGTCTCGGAGTGGTGCTGGAGTGGTGGAGATTGCAGGTTGGAGTCCTGTAAAGAGCAGTTCTTTGAGGAAATTTCCTTTATTAGGGGTGAGTTCTATGAGGAGATTTGCTTTAGTAAGGGTGAGTTCTTTGAGGAGATTTGATGTATTAGGGGTGAGTTCTATGAAGAGATTTGCTTTATTAGGGGCGAATTCTCTGAGGATCTTACCTACCCTACATAAAATAATTTGGTCTATGAGGAGAGTAATTCAATGAGGGAATTTGCTCTATGGCTGGAGTATCTCTACAACACGATTAGTTCTATTAATGGATTATTGATGAGAGATAATGATAATACGAGTAGTTCTATTAGGAGCTAAGTTAGATGATGGAAAGTGTGCTATAAAGAGTTGGATTTCATGAGAGATTTAGATATTTACGGGCATAAGTTCTGTGATTATATATAGCGATAATTTCGCACGTGTATTTCATAAAGATTATTAATCTTATACAGTTGTTAATTTTGTAAAGGAAATAGACACTTATGAGGATTAGTTCTGAGGAATAATTAATTTTAAGCGCAGAGGGTTCGTTGAAAACCGTAGCTTCATATCTGCTCGTTTGATAAGCCCAAATTAATTCGCATGATATATATCAAACGAGCGTGACCCCTTAATAATATTTTCGCTGCTTTGGTGAAAGGCTTCTGTTCATTACCAACGAATCACTTGTACAGTGTTGAGTCGTCAGGCTCCCCTATACATTTTGGCCTACAATTTTGCTATAAAAGCTAACGGTATTCCGATGTCTAGTTGAGCATTCGTCCATGATTTCAGCTCCAAGTGAATGAATTATTAATATTTTGACATTTCTAAATCAGAAAATATGAATATTTCAAATTTTAAATTTCCAGTTTTTTTAAACCCTTTTATTATTCGAATAAACTTATTGTGTCGCTGTACTACGAGTTCAGAATAGATGTATGCAAACCTGAACTGCTCAACTTTTTGAGAGTGGGATGGTTCGTGTTGTAGCAACATTTTGCAACATGCCTACCGTAGTAAATTATTAAACTTTCTACGTCTAGACCTCAACCTGCTGTGATAATGAAAATTAATGATTGTTTCATTCGATTTTGGTATTATTTCATCGGATATGATACAGCGAGGAAGTTTACTGATTATTTATTTCACAAGTTAAACTGAAAATTAACGATTGTTCGATTCGATTTTCGTATTATTTTAATCGGGTTTGGTAGGGCGAGGAAGTTTACTGGTTATGGATTTCACAAGTTAAGCCTTACTATCCAACGCAGTGAGTGTACCCAGCGTGTCGTGAGCGTACAGTTCTATGTTTTCTTTTTTTAACAATACCGCTGTCGTGAAAAGGAAATGAAGAAAAGCTTTCGCAACATCGACTCGGCAACTTGGATAATCTTGATGTTAATTTCTTGTTCTAATTTCTTCATCTCAAGAGGAGATGACAACAAAACCTCGTAAACAGATTTTCTGAGTTATACAAAAATTTATCGGAAAAATATCGCGCAAGGCAGCTTTTTCCTAATGCAATTTTTTAAGCCTCATATTTTGCTCTCTTTAATACTACTCAGTTTACGAAGGATAACATGGTACATGGAGGAAGAACTGCTTACTTACTAAATAACATATACTGTAGGAGCATGGACTCTAAATCAAGTTAGGGTGTTTGTTGTTTGAAAAGACGTCGAAAATTGATGTCATTTTCCTCCTAGTTTTCATGCGAACAAATATAAAGATATTGTTTAAATTAAAATGGAATGATATTAAATGCGTGGAAAACTTAAGTTCCCAGAATAGCTTTTGCAGAGCGCCGCTCAGAGTATTAGAGACAAATTATAGTCAATATAAAGAATGTCTCTTCTTTGTCATATAACCCGCGTTATGAAATTGAATGATGAACTGTATATTATTAATATTGAATGAATTCTATTGATAATCATTGAGTAAATTTCTTTGAAGTGCTCAAAATAGGCTCAATACGAGTTTATTGCAGAGACCGCCACGATATGAACCATAGTTAGTGTAGTCTAAATCATTTCGGCATAACATTTTTGTTATTGTGATATTAATAGATTTTGTAATTAATTTCTCTGACAGCCAAGAACGAATTCAAAGGGCTTGTGACTCTATGTTCAAAATTGAAATGTATTCATGTCAAACAAGTTTTTTCAGCCCCAACCATCGACGGCAGCTCCCGTCAGTGCAACGGTGTTAGATTTCACCATCACCTCAAATGAAGTGAAACTAAATAAATAGGGGAGCTTGATCGAAAAAGCTAAATTAATATCTTTTGCTGATATTACTCACCATTCTTTCTTAAATTCGGGCTTGTAGCGTAGTAGACCAGAGAATATACTTTATCTTTTCTGCTAAGCTTCTTTCATGAAGAAAATTTCTCGTTTGAACAAGTTATCTTTTCAAATACTATAAGAACATTTGGACTACATCAAATTTTATTTTACAGAAAAAGATCCCAATAAAATAGCGCAGAATAGAATATGGCAACAGAAATGTGTTAAGAAGCCCAGTCTCGGGTGTTCCCAGCTACAGTACCGTCAGTAACGTATCACGCTCAGGCACCAACGGAGCACATTTACAATCACCAATTTACAAGTGCATTGATGTTACCACAATATCTCTAAGCACAGCAGTTATACATCGTGTGGGTTCATAGTTCGACTGCTTTCCTTGCAAAATTAGTAACATTAGAGCCAAGATCTCCTCTTTTTTTCCACGCCACGTTGACGCTACTCGCTGAAGAGACATTACCGACGGAATCGTTAATACGTCACGGAAAAAAAGGCAACTTCTGATAATGCATACCGAATTATGCAAATTGTTTATTCGCATTCTATTTATTTTGAGTTGCGGTCAAGTTCGACGACTTTCCAATTTCAGAAAACTGAAGGGTTCCACTATTGGATCAGACCACACACCTCGTAAGGTAGGCTTCTGTGTTCAGTAATTTCTTGAATTAACCTTTGAGTTAATTTAATTAGCAGGAACTGTAGTTCATTACTAAAAGTACACGTAGGTTCCTCACATTAATAACAAAACTGTTGATATTGATGTATATATATATAAATATACCTCTACCACGGATAAATAATAATAAAAATCAAAGCCATTTTATGGAATGATTTTAATGGAAAATCGTATTAAACCTTCACATCTGACATTGAACTAGTTATTTTAAATTGCGCTCTTTTTTGATTGAGGTTCAAATCAAGCGCTTAGTTTGACAAATGCTCTTTTTGGGAGCTATGCGCTGAAATCTTCAGCGTGAAACTTTTGAAACTCGTCTCTGACATGCTACTGACTCATCACTGCACCATTACTGACTCATCACGCATGCGAAATTGACTCATTGCTCACCCATCATTACCTCAACACTAACGCGTTATAGACCCATCATTGACGCGTAACCAAATCGTAACCGATCAATTTTCAATTACTTACTGGCTCGTTGATCACTGCGTCGTTACTGACCAAGCAATTCAGTTCTGTAGCCAGTGACCAGAAGGAGCAGTAGTTGTCATGTGGAGGGGCAGCAGACACAACTGCGCTGACGCTCGCGTCTTCATTATTCCATTCTCCAGCAGCCACGGCTTGTCCAAAGCGCCCACACAACCCCACATTGACCAGACGCGAGGCTTCTTCTCGTGCCAACTGCATTCAATAGCCCACTGTGAATCGCTCGAATAAATTACCCTAGTAAACTGGAGTTACCTTGAATATCTTACGCGTGCAAAACAGGAATTGTTCGTTCGAGTGGACGAATGCTTGATGTTCTCATGTTTGTTCTGACATCATTGGGTTTCATATGAGGGTAGTTGAATATTGTAAGCTTGAATGTCACTTGAGTTAGTTTTTCTTGTGTTAAGGATTTTCAGAAGTAGTGAGTATACTTTGAAAGTAACCGGACAATTAATTTCAGATTTTGCATTTTTAAAATTAGAAGAATCATCATTGACGAAGAAGTGTGTTAAAAATAGAACATATTTTGTAATGAGTAACGTCTTTTTGTGTTTAAATAAACTAGTCCAACTACATTACATTTTGTTTTCGATGTAGTAAATAATTCACGCATGTTTGCTCAAAAAACCATAGTGAAATACCATTCTACTTGACTTCAATGTAATTATACTTCATGCAAAGTGTCCTTTAGAGCGGAAAAATTCAGGAACGTGAATTTAAAGCAAATTTTCCTGAAGGAATTTTTGACAAAATGTGTTATATCCATAACAAAGAATGTGAAATTTCAGATAAATAAAATAAAATAAATTATTCAATTTTCTTTCACATCAAAACTGCATAAAGCTTTCCAGTGTTAACTGAAAGTCGATCCCGGTGTGCAAAACTCGTTACCGAGCTTGTTATCAAGTCGGCGTTAACAGTTTCACCTCGGCCGAGAGTTGTGGGCTGGAGCTATGAATCAAGCTGTTGACAGTGGGCTTTGCGAACTCGAGTAGAGCACGCCGAAGTTTGAAGCATTTCTTGTAACTATTCAAACCCTCGATGATGAGATCGTTTGCTAGGGACATTAATTACCAAGGCAGGACACATACAAATTTTCGTTGCTTATTGCGTGTTTGGTTGTACCAAACTTTCCGATATTTATTGGCGTTTTTATGCCGACTTGAGTTAGCACAGAGCAAGTGAATTATTATACAGACTGGAGTTAACACGGAATTAGCAAATCAATACACAGTCGAGTTGTGTTGTAGTTAGAATATTATTTTACAGACTGTAGTTAGGACATTATTAAACATACTGGAGTTAACACGGAATTAGCAAACCAATGAACAGACGCGTCGTGTTGTAGTCAGCATATTATTTTACAGACTGGAATTAGACCAAGCTTTGGAATTAACGAAGGTTTGAACATCAAGTTCAAGGCTAGGTATGAGTGTAGATAAAATACGCGTTCAAGAGATGATCGAATGCATGCATTTACTGCGTAGTTTCACAAGTTGAAAATATTATATCATCTATCTTCAGCGAAGTTTCCTATGGATGGATTGAAAAAACTGAATTAGGATCAAGGGTAAGCGAAACATAACGTCAGTCTCTGAATAATGTATTCCGTTTAGCTAACAAGCATAGTACGATCATGTAGTGCCATTTTCCAATAAAATAGATCACCGGTTATATCATGATTGCGTTGGCTGCTAGCAAACAAGCGTTACCAGGTCCAGTGAAGACCGAAACGAGAACAGCAATCTCCCAATGATTGGGTGATTATCGTTAGAGAAAAGCAACTTTACAACTCGTTTGAACAGAAGTTAGAAACTCATTACCGCCGAAATAAGGCAACTCTCTAACGACCCTCGTGAGATCGCTCGAGCTCCGACGCTGTACATCGCAGGGATGTGAACGCGTCATCACATCGGGGCCCCTGATTGCTTTCGTTGTGCGGGGCAAAAGTCAACAATATTTCTGCTAAGTTTGGAGACCTGATGGCTCCTTGGAACGCCATGCATCTCATGCTATTTCTCACGTGGTTTTGACATCCCGCGATATTTCTCGCGTGGTTTTGACATTTCGCGCTATTTGGTTTTGACATCTCGCGCTATTTCTCGAAGGGTTTTGACATCTCGCGCTATTTATCACGTGGTTTCAAGTGGTGTACGCTATCGACACAATAGTAGCAGTAGCTGCAGATGTAGCCGTGATAATAGTAGCACAACATAGACGCCCAAGCGCAGTGGCACAGACACGGCACTTCATAACGGAGCACAACACCACGGCACAGAAACTTGCAGAATCCGCCACAATGCACACCTAAAATTGCGCGGCGAAAGACACGGCTTTCCAACCACCCCGCTGCCTCTTATCCAGAACTGTCGCGCAGTCGCACGCGCTGATGCTGCTCCGCTGCGCTGTGGACATAAAAAGTTCAACGCAGACGACCTTGTCATGAGCACTTGGAAAAAAAAAAGTTGAAGTGACATTTGGACCACCACAATGTCAACGTCTGGAATGAACGATACGAACAATTGTAATTTTATGCAAGGGAAAATTCTTCGTTTCCTACATAATCAGGCGACTACATTGGAATGAAAAAAGGACATCTGCCTGACTGGCAAGCTTAAAAACGGCAGTACTCGCATTGAAGAATAGAAAAGAATTGACGAATTATGGTAAAAATGAATTAATCGGAAGCTGGATCCCACTTTAGAGCAATAAAGCCTGCTAATCTGCCAGAGCTGTTGCGTCTCACTTCTGAGACATGCATCAGAGACCTGCGTCTGAGACCTGCGTCTGAGACATGCGTCAGAGACCTGCGTCTGAGACCTGCGTCTGAGGCCTGCGTCTGAGACTTGCGTCTGAGGCCTGCGTCTGAGGCCTGCGTCTGGTCCTGCGTCCGAGGCCTGCGTCTGAGGCCTGCGTCTGAGGCCTGCGTCTGAGACCTGCGTCTGAGACCTGCGTCTGAGGCCTGCGTCTGAGACCTGCGTATGAGGCCTGCGTCTGAGGCCTGCGTCTGAGGCCTGCGTCTGAGGCCTGCGTCTGAGGCCTGCGTCTGAGGCCTGCGTCTGAGACATGCGTCTGAGACTTGCGTCTGAGGCCTGCGTCTGAGGCCTGCGTCTGAGGCCTGCGTCTGAGGCCTGCGTCTGAGGCCTGCGTCTGAGGCCTGCGTCTGAGACATGCGTCTGAGACTTGCGTCTGAGGCCTGCGTCTGAGGCCTGCGTCTGAGGCCTGCGTCTGAGGCCTGCGTCTGAGGCCTGCGTCTGAGGCACAGTGTGCATTTGAGTGGAGCATGCAAAACATCTAACACTTCTCAAAATCGGTTGGCTGTATCCTATACGATAACTTCACATGTGTACGGAGGGATACTAATGACTGTATGGACTATCACGCGCGGTAAAACTGAAGGATATTACATTATATTTCAGGACAATGTGTGTAGACATTCTCAAGCCCATATTTAAAGGTTGTAGTTATCATGCAGAGGGAATTTTAAATCATAATTTCCACGCAGTTGCTGACTCTATGCTCTTCTGAAACAATTGTTTTATCTTTTTACTGTAGAAGCAACGCAAAATTTTCGTGTTTTCACAAAAATCTGAAAAAATCCGTTCAGAGAAAAGGGTCGACACAGAAACTGTCTGGAGAGAGTAATTGCTCTGGGAGATACATCAACCCAGTCCAACTTTTTCACCGTTTGCATGCAAGTTTTTCGCCGCCCAAATAATTAAATGGCTTGGGCGGTGGAAAACATGCATGGTCCGGCAAAAAAGTTAGACTGGGTAAGAAGACGCAGCTGTTACATACTCGGTCCCGTTGATAAAGAAGTATCTCGGGCTCTGGAGAACGTGAACGCAAATGAGTTACACCGCGACCGAATTCTGCGTTGTTTTGTAGTTGGTGTTGAAGTTTAATGATGTGAATTGTTCAAGCAATCTGAGAACTCCATGTCACTGAAAAATCAGTCAGCTTTATCGTACCTAATTTCACAATTTCTACTAATTCGACCATTATGTTAATTTTATAACCTTCTTTTTTTAAAACCGGAAGAAATCTTAGAGGTGAAACTGGAATTCATCTATCCCTGTCATGACGAACCTTTCATATTATCATAACAATATTTCTTGGAATATACCGTAAAGTTCCTGAACTTATCCTTAATACATGACAAAGAGTCCGAGTACATATAAGCCCTCACTTTACATGAAGATCAACAGACGCGATGGTATCTGAAACTCCAACACTTGCGTTTCCAGCGCACAAATGCAATTAGGAGATAGCGCGCTGGGGCTTCTCAGGTAATCGGAGACTTCAAAAGTTTTGTCGTAGCCGTAACATGATGCGCAATTTTGGGCTCCAAAGCTGTCAAATGGGCTGAGGAATTCTTGCCTACAGAACTATAGAGTCATTTTCAGCCTCGGCAGTCTTGAGAACCTGGCTGCTGTGATAGCGGCCGTATGCTGGCACCATATCGACAGCTCATCTGACGCAAGGGCTGGCAAGAAGCGTGCGTTAGCGTTCTCGGCGTAAGGGTTGGCATGGAATGTCGTGGTACGTTCTGCGTTGTCGGCTGTGTTGAGGAACTGAGCTACGGAGGCCCCAATGTATTTAGACACGCCTACTGCACTTAATATCTATGATCAGGTACCGATGGATGAGTAACTTTTCGCAATCGTTGGTTGGCATGGAAAGTCGGGGCATGTTTTGATTGTCGGCTGTGCTGAGGAACCGAGCTATGGAGGCCTTGATGTATCTAGAAACGCCTATTGCATTCAACATTTATGATCAGCAACCAAAGGATCAGTAATATTATGCAATCGTCGTTGAAGTAAAGCTTGTTTTCGTTTATCGTTCTTGATGTTTGGTCTGGACTTGGGATATTCTGGAAGATTTTACATTTTACCTGCAGTTTTTCCGAAAGAATTTCACTTTATGAGTTTTACTTGTGTTTATTTCTGCCCCACTTAGCGAAATAAGATAAGATAAAATAGCATACTTCAATGAAAGGGAATGAGGTAAATCTTTGGCCCTGACACGAAGTTCATTTAAACAAGAAACCTCGACTTACTGCTGGTCTCTAGAGGTGCCAAATACTCTTCTCTGCTCTAAACTTTTACGTATTAATTGAGTAAGTTTGTCGTATCCAGAATTCAATTCTGATATGAGGAGTAGGTCCTTCAATTCTGACAAAGAAAAGAAAATTTGGCACTGAACAAAATTTCTTCCCGTGTTCTAGCGGATGAAATGAAATTCTTGCCATTATGAGAGTGTTGCAAAGTTTTTGAAGCGACTTTGTTAGATTAATTAATCAGGCAGCAGTGAGTGTAACTTTGATAACTTTAATCTGACATCTGCTCGCAAAAAGAGAGGGGATGACCAACGAATGCGTTAATAGAATGAAAATAATAAGAAAAGGACAGTGTTATAAAAAATGTTGTTATAATTGCGCCAACTATCTTTCCTTGCTCCGCATTTATGGTGACATCCGTCGCAGCTCTGTACATCTATTTGAATTTCAGTAAATTAATCTGCTTAGAAGTTTGATGCCTTTGAAATTGTATTTTTTCGATATTTCCAGCGATGGAGCACTTAAAAGTCTTTGAATACTTGCAAAGAAAATATATTTTAATTTTTTTCAACCTATTTAGTACATTTTTGGGTATTCATAAAATTTTTAAAGCATCAAACGTTTATCGAAGTCTTTTATGTCCTTTGGATGCAGTTGGAAGGATCTAAAAGCGGATTCTAAACTAATTTAAAAATTTCCTAAACAAGTTGTTGTGCAAGAAGCTCGTAAAAGAACCTCCACTAATTTTTCACTAATTCCTACCTCTTTTCAACAATTTTCCAAAAAAGTCTTTTATTCCATAAAAAAAAGACAGAAACAGTCCAGCTGCTGCTGAGGCGCTAGCATTTCTTCATTCAAAGAAGGCAGCTCCAGCGAGGGAATTGTAATGTCTGAATTGCAAGGACAAATTTCCTGAAATTCGCTCACACCGACAAGGCAGATCCCCTTTAGAGTTATTTAACTCCTCGGAGGCGCGCATCTCAAAAGATCCCGAGGTCACGTCGGCCATCGCGTCCTAATGCAGCAAATGCTGTCCGAAATTAGCTCGTATCCTTGAGTAAAGGCGAAGCAAGATAATTCTACTGCTAAAGCTGTTTTAGTTACAGTATTGGTGTTCAAAAGGAGCTGCGCTAGCGAAGGTTATTGTTGTGATGATGCGCTTGGATGTTGGGCGACGTTGGATAACTCTACGGCTAGAGCGATTCGAGTTACTACATTGGCCGTCAAAGGAGGGGGCTTCAGCTATAGTCACGAGGATTATTGTTGTGATGAAGCGCTTGGACGCAGGGTGAAGTAGGAGAACTCTACGGCGAGAGCTGTTCGAGTTACAGTTTTGGCGTTCTAAAGGAGCAGCAGTTGCGAGGATAATTGTTGTTTTGAGGCTCTTCGACGTCGCTTCACATCTGCCAGGTCACTGTTTTTGACCCTCCACACCCGCCTCCCGCCATGCTGAAGCATCCACAAGTTTTGTTTCGCACGATCACGGTAGTCGTCAAGTAGAAAACAAGGAGCGTTGCTTTGGTTCCGAAATGTAAAATAAATAAAATACTATTTCCGCATCGTAAAGCTGAACCAAACGCATACCGTAAAACGATTATACTTGATCGATGAAAGCGTTAATATAAGATACGTACAAATTGAAGCTGATGATAAAATGTTTGGCCTAAAAAGCTACTACTTTTGGCTGCTAACGTAAAGGTTTGTCCACTGTCTTAAGTTGAGAGAAAAGTTGACTTGACACGTCCAAGGGAAAACTTGCAATTCAATGCCAAAAATTTTTATTCAGACCACTCTAGCGTTTGTATGTAGAGGTGAAAGTGGGTTATCATGATACCCAGTCTAACTTTTACGCCGCTGCGTCTTTAATTTTAGCCGCTAGGCAGAAGCTAAACATGGGCGGCTAAAATTGTAGATGCCCTGGCAAAAAGTTAGAGTCGGTAGGGGGTGTATTTTACGAGGAGCTTCAGACTCACATTTGCATGTGCCTCCCAGTCCGGACATGTTCAGCTTGTCCTGCGCTGGTCCGACGCATTTCATCTCGACAATTGCCCAGTCTGCAGTTTTGCTGCCCGCGTAGTAGGAAGTGTTACACTCCTAAATTTGACTCGTAAATCAGAAATTATTTTCCAGATTTGATTACAGAGCTCTACACAGCTTTGCTCAGCAAAATTGCCGACTCTGCACTGGAAAATGTCCTTCACGCCACATTTGTTTGAGAGCACAGCATAAATTGCGAGTTTTTGGAATGATCGCGCGCTCAATTTTGAAATTTTGAGTTCAATTGAGTAAGAATGACTCAAATGCGATATTGTTTCGCATCGGTTGAGGCTTCCAACACATCAGCTTGGTATGCCGAACTAAAAAACAAATTTGCCATAATCACAAATCGATGTTCTACTGAGATGAAAAATCAACGCAAAAATGATCAAAACAATTTAAATTATCCAAACCGGAAGCAAATCACAAAACTTTTTTATCACTTTTCGTACGTAAAATACCAGTTTATCTACCATATTTGTTTCAAAATGTCTAATATTTTAGACAATGACATCAGCCATATAATCTTAACTTTACCTACGGGTCGAGTTGTGGAATTGGTTGTATGATCTTTACTTTAACAAGAGCTGAATGAGTCTATACAAGCAACGTGAACTCGTCATGGGATCATTTATATGGGTACGTTTTCTTATCTCCAGAAAAAGCGGTATTCTCAAGGAGGAAATTTTTAATTGAATTTCAGGAGACGGAGCAGCTGGAGAAATATCAAAGTAAAATTCTCCTGTATAACAATTTTTGTTAAGAGTTCTTCATCAAAAATATTTAGCCCTTATATTCATTACAGTTATTTTTCGACAAAAAAACAACACTAAAAGCAGCTACACTAGATTTTTTAGAAGTTTGCCATTCTTTTCAAATTTAGTTCGAAGGATTTGAGCAAAAGTTTTGCAAGTTTGCAAAAGCTTTAAAGTCTTAGAGAAAGTTTCCGAAGCGTTTTAAGTAATTCCAAGTTACTTTAGTGTTGTTAATTGTAAGGTCTAAGGACCCTAAGGACGTGGCCTTAGGGGTTGTTGCGATATGAGAAAAGGGTGTGGTTTAGGACCCCTTCCCAGACGCTTGAGGGAATTTCAACCCCCGCACAATTTTAGAGTATTATACTTTCATGCTTGTGTGCACCTGCATACCAGACATGGAGAATAAAAGAATTTGAAAGATTAACATGGATTTATTTTAAAATGAACACGTGGATTTTGGCCCATGGAATTATATTATCGCAACACTCATATTCGCACCAGAGCCCTCAGGCAAGATGCTAATGATCTGCGAAACACTGTCATTCGGCTCAATGAGATAGCTGCACCTTAGCTGCATCGACAACGGGGACAAAGGAAATGCATGACATCAAACCTTGCTCCCCACCAGTTATTCAAAATGAGAACATTTCGCATTACGCACAACTTGAGTCAAAATAAAACTCATGAATGCCTCGCGTTTGGGTCGAATTAACACAAGACACAATTCATTAAACAGCGCGCCAAATTTTGAATTTGCACCGTTCAGTGCGCTGTTTCATATTAAACTGGCACCACGACCATCCTGTAGAGTTCTTACTGCCACACAGCACTCGCATTTTGTCAATGCTTCGTTGCTATCAATTCACTGTTGGTTCCTTTGGTCTTACTGAAACTGAATTCTCCTCGATCGTTGACCGGTTGTGACACGTAATCACTGTATCCCGGGTACTCATGTTAGCGACGAGTACCAGGCGGCTGACCGCTTCACAACTCTGATACTGCCCGGCTGCAGCCACTGCCCTCGGATGTGAAGAGCACACCGGTCGTGGTGCTATAACACAACCCAAGTCTCCGCGATGTCTCAGCTGCCGCGTAGGCCAGCTTCCCAACCCGCCTGTGCAAATAATAAGCGGGGTTGAGTAATCTATTCCCCGAGACATGAACGTCATAAAATCCCGCCTAATGACATACGGAACAAATTTAAATGAAACCCATGTAGCTTTTCCCGACACAATGAATTTCCTTTCTCCCATTCAATATGAATGCCCTGCTGCGGAATAATAACCCCCTTTGAAATTTTACACTAATATTAGAGTTAAACTCTTAGCACACCCTGTTTGAGAACACTCTACCAATGCAAACCCTCCAATAAGCACACGAATATTCTAATTCCCCATTTTATGCCATCTTAATACACTTCCTCTTTGAGAAATGATCATTTTACCCTCATACTAAAAGCTCAATGTAAAGCATCCTGTTTGAGAGAATCAATGTAATCAAAAATGAAAACAAAACTAATTAGCATTCTGCAAATCACTGCGTCCAAAAGTTAGACGTACTACGCTTCGATGACTCCACATGAATTATCAAGTAAATTTAACCACGTATTCTCACCTCTCCTCTCCTCTGGTAGCCTACATGCTTCATAGCACGAAGCAAAAATAGGCCACTTTCTACGTTCATCCTAAGCCTTTATACCTCACCCGCACAAAGGACGCATATCGTGGGTTGTGCGGGATGCCCGCGAAAATCCTCGCCCTCTAATTGGTTCGTTCTTAAGCGTCGCTTCCCTTATGCGACGTGTCCCTCACTCCAATCTGAAATTACTCCGCTCTTTACTCTCAAATACCAAGATTCCTTAGTCCCCTGCTCGTAGCTAATAATCTTTTTAACCCACTATTTTCTTGTGCTATTTTGTTTATTTACAATAACTCCCGTATATGTGATGTATTTCGGACTAGCTCTTGAAACAGCCTTTACCCCCTACGTGTTCCTCCCATCTGCTGATGTGGTACACCCCTCATACCCCTCACGCTCCGCGCACGGCTGACTGTAGAGCCGGCTGCTTGCCTCTGTAGCGTCGGTTTTCATATATATATATATGCCTAATATAATCTATATCACGACAGGTTCATAAATAAAGAATTAAATTGCACTGAGTTCCAGTGACTCTCAAAGGTTAGTAAATTATTGCTTATGATTAATTAAATGATGTTCGTCATATTCCACGTATCTGCAAAACTAGACACTCATACTGTAGCTTATTTACCACTTATTCATAGTTTATTTAGTTTTCATTTAAAAGTGCTCAATATAACACAATTGTTGGACTAAGTTAAATGCTGGTTGTAAATTCCGTAGAGTATTTGCACCTCTCACGAACATACAGTAAAGTTGGATGGAGACGAAGTGCCAACGTCTCCTATGTATTTTCTCATGCCTGCCTATTACATTTGTGATGCCGCTTGATTGGTCGGAGATTTCGGATCATTTCCATAGAAATTACATAAAGTAAAGCTACTTCACACAAGGTTTTATTTAATATTTGTTTTACATAATACGGAATCGTCAAAAAAAAGCGTGGCATAGTTAAACAAACAAACAAACAAACAAACGCTCAAAAAAAGACACAATCACTGAGAACTGCTTGACTACATATAATTCCTCTGTCCTAAATGCTAATAAGCTCCTCATGAAGATAGCAATTCCCTCATTAAATGCTTCATAAATCGGATTGCAAACAAAATATGAACCCAACAAGCGTAAATAGGTAATAAGTTGGTAGGGAAGTTAAATAATGAATGTATATTTCGGTTGGATTCTCAATAGAGTAAGTTTAGTTTCAAAATATGAACCCAACATCTTTGCATGCCATAAATGTAATATTTTTATCCCTCTACAGCAATATCATAAAAGTTCTGATGGAAAATAAACTGAAAAATTCCTTTATCGCCAAATGATACAATGCAAAATTACCGCCGCCTTCTGACCTCTCATGCGACGCCATAGCTGCGTCCCTTCGTCTGTAAGGGACGGCGTGGGGCTGTGTTGTACCAAAGCTATTTAACTGTTATAATTTAACTTAACTTTTGTTATATAATTTTACTGTTATGTTGTACAAGCGTTATTTAACTAACTTTTATTATTTAACTTGACTATTATTCTGTCCTAAAGTTATTAAACTCAACTTTTATGTGGTCCTAATGATATTTGAATGACTTTTATTAATTAATTAAACTTCTATGTCGTAGAAATGTTCTTTAACCAACTTTTATTACTCAACTTAACTGTTATCTTGTACTGACGTTCTCTAACTAACTTTTATATATAACTTAACTTTTATGTTGTACTGACGTTTTTTAACTAAATTTTATTATTTAACTTAACTTTTATGTTGTACTACCGTTATTTCACTCTTTAACTGCAACTCTTTGAACTGGAATTTAATATTCAATTTCTATTTATAGTCAATTGTTGTAAGTAATATTGAAAACAACCAACCTTAACTGGATCATACCTTCATTTTGGTTTTTATTAGGTATCCATGAAAATTGAGTTTGTGACTATTTGTCGGTCAGAAGCGTTAAGAAAACTGACTCTGTGATCACCGGTGGCTCACGTCGCAGTCAAAGTGTTAAAAAAAATATCATAGAATTGCCTATATCATGATGTTAAGCTCAGGATTGGGATCTAGTGCACTCATTTCGCCTGAATTAAATAAATATTTCATTCTCTTTAAGATTGAACCTTTCTTCGTATACACTGGTAACTGTGTAAGTAACTGTTAGTAAGCAACTGAAGCAGGACAGAGTTTACATTCGTTTGAACGCAAGAAACGTGTTTTACGGTCTCTAACTTGGAGTCAGATGGTAAATTTTGATAAAGCGGAGCCAGTTCATATAAATAATAAGCGAAAGCGACCATTTCTTTGCGTTGAACCCGTGGACGATATTAAACTTTTTGAAATTTTGAACAGAAGTCAACACACGTGCCACTGCTACATTAAATATTTAGTTTATGTACTAGAGTTTATTCTAAAAACGCTACACAATAGTTAAAAAAGTGGTTTGGTTTACTTTATTTCTTATCACAACGTTCAAGCTAAAATGATGGAAATATTTTAGTTGACTGACAATTTTCAATTTTTTTGGTGGCATTGTCAGATGACGTTTTTTACCGAGTCCTGCATGTGTGGGTCAACAGACCGAATATCAGCTTCTTGTTTTCTCCGTGGCGCGGGTGGTTAAGCATCACACTTTGAATTAGAAAGACTTTGGATCGCTTCCTTTTCGGTGCCTGCGGTATTTTCACAAGATGAAATTCTCTCTAGAGGTAATAGAAAACAAAGAAAACCGATCGATCCCATTTCGGTACCTGTAGTATTTTCACCAGATGGCAGGTTCTCTATGGGTATGAGAAAACGGTGAAAACAAGTAGACGAGTTAAGATGGGGAATCTACCAACTCACTGAGCTTGATTTTCTCTTACCCACTCTCTCTCATCATATTAAAAACCTGAAAAACTATTTGTACATTCAGATTGCGGTAATGAAGTGATAAATAAAAGAGTTTCTTCCTCACGGCATATCTTGGCGGTATGTGAAGAAGCGATTCACAAGTTTCCACATTACAAACGAGCGTAGTAAATTTACATTACGACATTAATGACATTACGCTTTCAAAGAGGATTTATTTCTGGAATATCTAATTCAATAAACTAGACACCAGAATAACGTATGAATGGAAACAATATAAAAACAGCTTATTGGTTCGTGTGCAGTTCACAATTTTAGCATGGCTCTTCCCGAACACATGTTCTGCTTTATTTTCTTTGCTTCAACAATGTGTGCTTTGAAAGTACGATATTTAACTCCATGGCGATCTATCTTGCATGTTTCGTTCTCAGTGTGGGAATTACGTTTTTCTTAATCGTCGTTCCATCACGCCTAGTTTCCAGTCTTGAAGCGAAATTGTGCCGTCGTTCACAAGCATCATCAATCTTGTGTTCATAATCGGCTGAGAATGATATATGCTCAAACTTAATGTTCCATTACAAGTCCTAATGCATTTGCTTGCGAGTTCCAAGCAATCTCAGATTTTTTCTTCTGAAGCCGTCGGTTGTAATGCAATGAGAAGGAAGTTCATGAACAATATTGAGAGTGATGACAAATTTATTGAGAGTAATGATTAATCCGTGATATTCACACGTGGAACCTCAAGCAGCGGGATATTGGAAGATGACTGTTGCTTCACATGTACGTCATGCGGAAATTGCACGCGTGCGTCTTGTGAAAATTTCTCACGTACGTCTTGCAAAAATTGCACCAGAACCTCATGCTGGAGGAGCTCATCGTAAAAGTTTTCTTAGTATGAGTTTGGAAACGGGAATCTACACATGGAGCATAAAACATTAAAATAATAAGAAAGAAAAAAAATTGACATCAGAAGACCATTGCTGAATAGAAGTACAGGTTGAAATATTTATAACCTTTACAAGTATCGGGGGAAGTGCATAATCTTCATATAATTCAAATTAACGCAATTTTAATGCTCTTTTTTATTATTACTTATTGATGGCCACTACAGTTTCCTTATATCTTGAATGAGAATAGCTACGCACGAAATATCGTCGCGAAAAGTGTGCATGACTGCATGGCATCTCGCTGAGAGGGGAACGTCTAAATCTAGAACTTCAAATCCAAAAGTTCAAATTCATACCTTCAAACCTCGAACTTGAAATCCAGATTTTCAAACCCAAAACTTTAAATCTAGAACTTCAAATTCAGACCTTCATATCCAGAACTTCAATTTCAAAACTTTAAATCCAGAACTTCAAATTCAGACCATCATATCCAGAACTTCAAATTCAAAACTTTAAATCAAGAACTTTAAATTCAGACCATCATATCCAGAACTTCAAATTCAAAACTTTAAATCAAGAACTTATAATTCAGACCTTCATGTCCAGAGCTTCAAATCCAAAACTTTAAAACCAGAACTTCAAATTCAGACCTTCATATCCAGAACTTCAAATTCAAAACTCTAAATCCAGAACTTCAAATTCAGACCTTAATATCCAAATTTTTAAATTCAAAACTCTAAATCAAGAACTTCAAATTCAGACCTTCATATCCAGAACTTCAAGTTCAAAACTCTAAATCAAGAACTTCAAATCCAGATGTTCTAATTTAGAACTTCAAATTCAGAATTTAATCCTTTTTTAAATGCGACGAAGACATACTTGGCAGTGATTGTGTTTTCGCTAACGAATAATTCTAAGAAACTTATTTGCGAGTTTCTCCACAATTGCCATAAATTCACGTTACTCGTGAGGCTTCACAGCGAAGCGTAGTGACGAATTTTGGTAGCGCATATAATTAAAAACATAATATGCTTCAATAACAGTTGCGTCTCCATGGTGTGAATTAGAGGTGAATAATGATTTAATATTCCCATAAAAACTGTGAAAGCGTGACACCTTAATTTGTGTAGCGGTAGCACATGAAAATATAGCGTCAATATAAATATAATACTTGTGCCAGATATTGATTACTGGCAATGAGCTTCGTTGAGGCCTGTGCATGATTGGAGTAGATCGCGGGAGTTAGAGCAGCCCGAAAATAGGCCCTTGGCTCGCTTTTGTTGCCGTATTCTATTCCATTTATCTATTTTTGTAAAATGAAGTAAAATGTAATTCCAGGATCGTGATGATATTTAAAGAGAAAACGCATTAGAGTAAGATATTTCCCTCATGAGAGGTTCCAAGTAAGCAAATGATACGTATGTACCAAGAGAAAACTGGCGTAAGAAAAATCAAACGCCGTGAAGATAACTTTCTGTAAAGATGAGTTATGGAAAAAAATACTTCAAGAATGATGCGGATAGTTTTAGAGAAAATAAATCAGACAGAAAGGATCTATAAATGGCGAGCAGAATGTACGTAGATGCAAATAAGCTTTTAGTGAGTTCAAATGTTACCAAATGCTGTGCTGAGCAGTTTGAAGCCCAGTTGAATGAAAACGTTATAGAAGAAGTGGAAGGTAGGTTAGTGAAAGAGGTGCGGGAAAGATTAGTGGAAGTGAAGGGAAGATTTGTGGAAGAGGTAAAGGTAAGTTTGGTGAAAAAGGTGAGGGAAAGGCTAGTGGAAGAGGTGTGGCAAAGGTTAATGGAAAAGGTGAAGGAAAGGTTAATGGAAGATGTGAGGGAAAGGTTAATGGACTGACTGGGCACTGGTCTGTATTACACGAGGGACATTGTACAATAGGCAAAAAATGAACTGACTGGGCACTGATCTGTATTACACAAGGGACATTGTACAATGGGCAAAAAATGAACTGACTGGGCACTGGTCTGTATTACACAAGGGACATTGTACAATGGGCAAAAAATGAACTGACTGGGCACTGGTCTGTATTACACAAGGGACATTGTACAATGGGCAAAAAAATGAACTGACTGGGCACTGATCTGTATTACACAAGGGACATTGTACAATAGGCAAAAAATGAACTGACTGGGCACTGGTCTGTATTACACAAGGGACATTGTACAATGGGCAAAAAATGAACTGACTGGGCACTGGTCTGTATTACAAAAGGGACATTGTACAATGGGCAAAAAATGAACTGACTGGGCACTGGTCTGTATTACACAAGGGACATTGTACAATGGGCAAAAAATGAACTGACTGGGCACTGGTCTGTATTACACAAGGGACATTGTACAATGGGCAAAAAATTAACTGACTGGGCACTGATCTGTATTACACATGGGACATTGTACAATGGGCAAAAAATGAACTGACCGGGCACTGGTCTGTATTACACAAGGGACATTGTACAATAGGCAAAAAATGAACTGACTGGGCACTGATCTGTATTACACAAGGGACATTGTACGATAGGCAAAAAATGAACTGACTGGGCACTGGTCTGTATTACACAAGGGACATTGTACAATAGGCAAAAAATGGACTGACTGGGCACTGGTCTGTATTACACAAGGGACATTGTACAATGGGCAAAAAATGAACTGACTGGGCACTGGTCTGTATCACACAAGGGACATTGTAGAATAGGCAAAAAATGGACTGACTGGGCACTGGTCTGTATTACACAAGGGACATTGTACAATAGGCAAAAAATGGACTGAATGGGCACTGGTCTGTATTACACAAGGGACATTGTACAATAGGCAAAAAATGGACTGACTGGGCACTGGTCTGTATTACACAAGGGACATTGTACAATAGGCAAAAAATGAACTGACTGGGCACTGGTCTGTATTACACAAGGGACATTGTACAATAGGCAAAAAATGGACTGACTGGGCACTGGTCTGTATTACACAAGGGACATTGTACAATGGGCAAAAAATGAACTGACTGGGCACTGGTCTGTATCACACAAGGGACATTGTACAATAGGCAAAAAATGGACTGACTGGGCACTGGTCTGTATTACACAAGGGACATTGTACAATAGGCAAAAAATGGACTGACTGGGCACTGGTCTGTATTACACAAGGGACATTGTACAATAGGCAAAAAATGGACTGACTGGGCACTGGTCTGTATTACACGAGGGTCATTGTACAATAGGCAAAAAATGAACTGACTGGGCACTGGTCTGTATTACACAAGGGACATTGTACAATAGGCAAAAAATGGACTGACTGGGCACTGATCTGAATTACACAAGGGACATTGTACAATAGGCAAAAAATGGACTGACTGGGCACTGGTCTGTATTACACAAGGGACATTGTACAATAGGCAAAAAATGGACTGACTGGGCACTGGTCTGTATTACACAAGGGACATTGTACAATAGGCAAAAAATGGACTGACTGGGCACTGGTCTGTATTACACAAGGGACATTGTACAATGGCAAAAAATGAACTGACTGGGCACTGGTCTGTATTACACAAGGGACAATGAACAATAGGCAAAAAATGGACTGACTGGGCACTGATCTGTATTACACAAGGGACATTGTACAATAGGCAAAAAATGAACTGACTGGGCACTGGTCTGTATTATACAAGGGACATTGTACAATAGGCAAAAAATGGACTGACTGGGCACTGGTCTGTATTACACAAGGGACATTGTACAATAGGCAAAAAATGGACTGACTGGGCACTGGTCTGTATTACACAAGGGACATTGTACAATAGGCAAAAAATGGACTGACTGGGCACTGATCTGTATTACACAAGGGACATTGTACAATAGGCAAAAATGGACTGACTGGGCACTGGTCTGTATTACACAAGGGACATTGTACAATAGGCAAAAAATGGACAGACTGGGCACTGGTCTGTATCACACAAGGGACATTGTACAATAGGCAAAAAATGGACTGACTGGGCACTATTCTGTATTACACAAGGGACATTGTACAATAGGCAAAAAATTAACTGACTGGGCACTGGTCTGAATTACACAAGGGACATTGTACAATAGGCAAAAAATGGACTGACTGGGTACTGGTCTGTATTACACAAAGGACATTGTACAATAGGCAGAAAATGAACTGACTGGGCACTGGTCTGCATTACACAAGGGACATTGTACAATAGGCAAAAAATGGACTGACTGGGCACTGATCTGTATCACACAAGGGACATTGTACAATAGGCAAAAAATGAACTGACTGGGCACTGATCTGTATTACACAAGGGACATTGTACAATAGGCAAAAAATGGACTGACTGGGCACTGGTCTGTATTACACAAGGGACATTGTACAATAGGCAAAAAATGAACTGACTGGGCACTGGTCTGTATTACACAAGGGACATTGTACAATAGGCAAAAAATGAACTGACTGGGCACTGGTCTGTATTACACAAGGGACATTGTACAATAGGCAAAAAATGGACTGACTTGGCACTGGTCTGTATTACACAAGGGACATTGCACAATAGGCAAAAAATGGACTGACTGGGCACTGGTCTGTATTACACAAGGGACATTGTACAATAGGCAAAAAATGAACTGACTGGGCACTGGTCTGTATTACACAAGGGACATTGTACAATAGGCAAAAAATGGACTGACTGGGCACTGATCTGTATTACACAAGGGACATTGTACAATAGGCAAAAAATGAACTGACTGGGCACTGGTCTGTATTACACAAGGGACATTGTACAATAGGCAAAAAATGGACTGACTGGGCACTGGTCTGTATTACACAAGGGACATTGTACAATAGGCAAAAAATGGACTGACTGGGCACTGGTCTGTATTACACAAGGGACATTGTACAATAGGCAAAAAATGGACTGACTGGGCACTGATCTGTATTACACAAGGGACATTGTACAATAGGCAAAAAATGGACTGACTGGGCACTGGTCTGTATTACACAAGGGACATTGTACAATAGGCAAAAAATGGACTGACTGGGCACTGGTCTGTATTACACAAGGGACATTGTACAATAGGCAAAAAATGAACTGACTGGGCACTGGTCTGTATTACACAAGGGACATTGTACAATAGGCAAAAAATGGACTGACTGGGCACTGGTCTCTATTACACAAGATACATTGTACAATAGGCAAAAAATGGACTGACTGGGCACTGGTCAGTATTACACAAGGGACATTGTACAATAGGCAAAAAATGAACTGACTGGGCACTGGTCTGTATTACCCAAGGGACATTGTACAATAGGCAAAAAATGAACTGACTGGGCACTGGTCTGTATTACACAAGGGACATTGTACAATAGGCAAAAAATGGACTGACTGGGCACTGGTCTCTATTACACAAGACACATTGTACAATAGGCAAAAAGTGGACTGACTGGGCACTGGTCTGTATTACACAAGGGACATTGTACAATAGGCAAAAAATGAACTGACTGGGCACTGGTCTGTATTACCCAAGGGACATTGTACAATAGGCAAAAAATGAACTGACTGGGCACTGGTCTGTATTACACAAGGGACATTGTACAATAGGCAAAAAATGGACTGACTGGGCACTGGTCTGTATTACACAAGGGACATTGTACAATAGGCAAAAAATGGACTGACTGGGCACTGGTCTGTATTACACAAGGGACATTGTACAATAGGCAAAAAATGGACTGACTGGGCACTGGTCTGTATTACACAAGGGACATTGTACAATAGGCAAAAAATGGACTGACTGGGCACTGGTCTGTATTACACAAGGGACATTGTACAATTGGCAAAAAATGGACTGACTGGGCACTGGTCTGTATTACACAAGGGACATTGTACAATAGGCAAAAAATGGACTGACTGGGCACTGGTCTGTATTACACAAGGGACATTGTACAATAGGCGAAAAATGGACTGACTGGGCACTGGTCTGTATTACACAAGGGACATTGTACAATAGGCAAAAAATGGACTGACTGGGCACTGATCTGTATTACACAAGGGACATTGTACAATAGGCAAAAAATGGACTGACTGGGCACTGGTCTGTATTACACAAAGGACATTGCACAATAGGCAAAAAATGGACTGACTGGGCACTGGTCTGTATTACACAAGGGACATTGTACAATAGGCAAAAAATGAACTGACTGGGCACTGGTCTGTATTACACAAGGGACATTGTACAATAGGCAAAAAATGGACTGACTGGGCACTGATCTGTATTACACAAGGGACATTGTACAATAGGCAAAAAATGAACTGACTGGGCACTGGTCTGTATTACACAAGGGACATTGTACAATAGGCAAAAAATGGACTGACTGGGCACAGGTCTGTATTACACAAGGGACATTGTACAATAGGCAAAAAAGGAACTGACTGGGCACTGGTCTGTATTACACTAGGGACATTGTACAATAGGCAAAAAATGGACTGACTGGGCACTGGTCTGTATTACACAAGGGACATTGTACAATAGGCAAAAAATGAACTGACTGGGCACTGGTCTGTATTACACAAGGGACATTGTACAATAGGCAAAAAATGGACTGACTGGGCACTGGTCTGTATTACACAAGGGACATTGTACAATGGGCAAAAAATAGACTGACTGGGCACTGATCTGTATTACACAAGGGACATTGTACAATGGGCAAAAAATGAACTGACTGGGCACTGGTCTGTATTACACAAGGGACATTGTACAATAGGCAAAAAATGGACTGACTGGGCACTGGTCTGTATTACACAAGGGACATTGTACAATAGGCAAAAAATGGACTGACTGGGCACTGGTCTGTATTACACAAGGGACATTGTACAATAGGCAAAAAATGGACTGACTGGGCACTGGTCTGTATTACACAAGGGACATTGTACAATAGGCAAAAAATGGCCTGACTGGGCACTGGTCTGTATTACACAAGGGACATTGTACAATAGGCAAAAAATGGACTGACTGGGCACTGGTCTGTATTACACAAGGGACATTGTACAATAGGCAAAAAATGGACTGACTGGGCACTGGTCTGTATTACACAAGGGACATTGTACAATAGGCAAAAAATGGACTGACTGGGCACTGGTCTGTATTACACAAGGGACATTGTACAATAGGCAAAAAATGGACTGACTGGGCACTGGTCTGTATTACACAAGGGACATTGTTCAATAGGCAAAAAATGGACTGACTGGGCACTGGTCTGTATTAAACAAGGGACATTGTACAATGGGCAAAAAATGAACTGACTGGGCACTGGTCTGTATTACACAAGGGACATTGTACAATAGGCAAAAAATGGACTGACTGGGCACTGGTCTGTATTACACAAGGGACATTGTACAATGGGCAAAAAATGGACTGACTGGGCACTGGTCTGTATTACACAAGGGACATTGTACAATAGGCAAAAAATGGACTGACTGGGCACTGGTCTGTATTACACAAGGGACATTGTACAATGGGCAAAAAATGGACTGACTGGGCATTGGTCTGTATTACACAAGGGACATTGTACAATAGGCAAAAAATGGACTGACTGGGCACTGATCTGTATTACACAAGGGACATTGTACAATGGGCAAAAAATGAACTGACTGGGCACTGGTCTGTATTACACAAGGGACATTTTACAATGGGCAAAAAATGAACTGACTGGGCACTGGTCTGTATTACACAAGGGACATCGTACAATAGGCAAAAAATGGACTGACTGGGCACTGGTCTGTATTACACAAGGGACATTGTACAATGGGCAAAAAATGGACTGACTGGGCACTGGTCTGTATTACACAAGGGACATTGTACAATGGGCAAAAAATGAACTGACTGGGCACTGGTCTGTATTACACAAGGGACATTGTACAATGGGCAAAAAATGAACTGACTGGGCACTGGTCTGTATTACACAAGGGACATTGTACAATAGGCAAAAAATGGACTGACTGGGCACTGGTCTGTATTACACAAGGGACATTGTACAATAGGCAAAAAATGGACTGACTGGGCACTGGTCTGTATTACACAAGGGACATTGTACAATAGGCAAAAAATGGACTGACTGGGCACTGGTCTGTATTACACAAGGGACATTGTACAATAGGCAAAAAAATGGACTGACTGGGCACTGGTCTGTATTACACAAGGGACACTGTACAATGGGCAAAAAATGGACTGACTGGGCACTGGTCTGTATTACACAAGGGACATTGTACAATAGGCAAAAAATGGACTGACTGGGCACTGATCTGTATTACACAAGGGACATTGTACAATAGGCAAAAAATGAACTGACCGGGCACTGGTCTGTATTACACAAGGGACATTGTACAATAGGCAAAAAATGGACTGACTGGGCACTGGTCTGTATTACACAAGGGACATTGTACAATAGGCAAAAATTGGACTGACTGGGCACTGGTCTGTATTACACAAGGGACATTGTTCAATAGGCAAAAAATGGACTGACTGGGCACTGGTCTGTATTAAACAAGGGACATTGTACAATGGGCAAAAAATGAACTGACTGGGCACTGGTCTGTATTACACAAGGGACATTGTACAATAGGCAAAAAATGGACTGACTGGGCACTGGTCTGTATTACACAAGGGACATTGTACAATGGGCAAAAAATGGACTGACTGGGCACTGGTCTGTATTACACAAGGGACATTGTACAATAGGCAAAAAATGGACTGACTGGGCACTGGTCTGTATTACACAAGGGACATTGTACAATGGGCAAAAAATGGACTGACTGGGCATTGGTCTGTATTACACAATGGACATTGTACAATAGGCAAAAAATGGACTGACTGGGCACTGATCTGTATTACACAAGGGACATTGTACAATGGGCAAAAAATGAACTGACTGGGCACTGGTCTGTATTACACAAGGGACATTGTACAATAGGCAAAAAATGGACTGACTGGGCACTGGTCTGTATTACACAAGGGACATTGTACAATGGGCAAAAAATGGACTGACTGGGCACTGATCTGTATTACACAAGGGACATTGTACAATAGGCAAAAAATGGACCGACTGGGCACTGGTCTGTATTACACAAGGGACATTGTACAATGGGCAAAAATTGGACTGACTGGGCATTGGTCTGTATTACACAAGGGACATTGTACAATAGGCAAAAAATGGACTGACTGGGCACTGGTCTGTATTACACAAGGGACATTGTACAATTAGCAAAAAATGGACTGACTGGGCACTGGTCTGTATTACACAAGGGACATTGTACAATAGGCAAAAAATGGACTGACTGGGCACTGGTCTGTATTACACAAGGGACATTGTACAATAGGCAAAAATGGACTGACTGGGCACTGGTCTGTATTACACAAGGGACATTGTACAATAGGCAAAAAATGGACTGACTGGGCACTGATCTGTATTACACAAGGGACATTGTACAATAGGCAAAAAATGGACTGACTGGGCACTGGTCTGTATTACACAAGGGACATTGCACAATAGGCAAAAAATGGACTGACTGGGCACTGGTCTGTATTACACAAGGGACATTGTACAATAGGCAAAAAATGAACTGACTGGGCACTGGTCTGTATTACACAAGGGACATTGTACAACAGGCAAAAAATGAACTGACTGGGCACTGGTCTGTATTACACAAGGGACATTGTACAATAGGCAAAAAATGGACTGACTGGGCACTGGTCTGTATTACACAAGGGACATTGTACAATAGGCAAAAAATGGACTGACTGGGCACTGGTCTGTATTACACAAGGGACATTGTTCAATAGGCAAAAAATGGACTGACTGGGCACTGGTCTGTATTACACAAGGGACATTGTACAATGGGCAAAAAATGAACTGACTGGGCACTGGTCTGTATTACACAAGGGACATTGTACAATAGGCAAAAAATGGACTGACTGGGCACTGGTCTGTATTACACAAGGGACATTGTACAATGGGCAAAAAATGGACTGACTGGGCACTGGTCTGTATTACACAAGGGACATTGTACAATAGGCAAAAAATGGACTGACTGGGCACTGGTCTGTATTACACAAGGGACATTGTACAATAGGCAAAAAATGAACTGACTGGGCACTGGTCTGTATTACACAAGGGACATTGTACAATAGGCGAAAAATGGACTGACTGGGCACTGGTCTGTATTACACAAGGGACATTGTACAATAGGCAAAAAATGGACTGACTGGGCACTGGTCTGTATTACACAAGGGACATTGTACAATGGGCAAAAAATGGACTGACTGGGCACTGGTCTGTATTACACAAGGGACATTGTACAATAGGCAAAAAATGGACTGACTGGGCACTGATCTGTATTACACAAGGGACATCGTACAATGGGCAAAAAATGAACTGACTGGGCACTGATCTGTATTACACAAGGGACATTGTACAATGGGCAAAAAATGGACTGACTGGGCACTGATCTGTATTACACAAGGGACATTGTACAATAGGCAAAAAATGAACTGACTGGGCACTGGTCTGTATTACACAAGGGACATTGTACAATAGGCAAAAAATGGACTGACTGGGCACTGGTCTGTATTACACAAGGGACATTGTACAATGGGCAAAAAATGAACTGACTGGGCACTGGTCTGTATTACACAAGGGACATTGTACAATAGGCAAAAAATGAACTGACTGGGCACTGGTCTGTATTACACAAGGGACATTGCACAATAGGCAAAAAATGGACTGACTGGGCACTGATCTGTATTACACAAGGGACATTGTACAATGGGCAAAAAAGATTTATATCCACACTAAGGCGGGCTGTTCTCAGTGCCCCCTCAACTGGTCCACTCAGCTAAGGAATAAAAAGTGACATAAAAATAAAATATTTCTTTGTTATATTCGTGGTGGGTAAAGGTTAGGGGGTAAAAAAACTTGTTGGACATGAATAGATTTCAATTTTGAAATTAGATTCAATATTACTTTGATGGAAATGAATGGACTTCAATTTTGAACCTTGTCAAAATTACTTTGATGGATATGAATGGACTTCAATTTTGAAATTAGATTCAATATTACTTTGATCTCATTCTTGTTTCGCAGGGGTAGTAATAATTCTAAAACCTTTCAGGACTACAAAAACAAAAGTGTTATGCCAAAATTAATTTAGACAGCACCTAGCTATGACTCACATTGTGGATATCTCTGTATGAACTCGTATTATGTCTCTTTTGAGCACTCTAATGAAGTTGACGAATACCTCCAATATTAATATAGAGGTTATTGTTCACTATGGTATTGTTTAATAGATGACTAAGTGGAGACATTGTCGTGGAAGATGAGCATCAAAATGACCAAAGTGGGTCCGGCGTTCTGATGCAATCGCTGTATAAAGCTACACGGGGATCTGATATTCCGCAAGCATTTAATATTATCAATTATCAAGACAAAAGCAATCAATCCCATCTAATGACAATTTCCCCACGCTCGACAACTTCCCCACGCTCAACAATTTCCCCACGCTCGACAACTTCCCCACGCTCAACAATTTCCCCACGCTCGACAACTTCCCCACGCTCGACAACTTCCCCACGCTCAACAATTTCCCCACGCTCGATAATTTCCCACGCTCGACAATTTCCCCACGCTCAACAATTTCCCCCACGCTCGACCATTTCCCCACGCTCAACAATTTCCCCACGCTCGACAATTTCCCCACGCTCGACAATTTCCCCACGCTCGACAATTTCCCCACGCTCGACAATTTCCCCACGCTAAACAATTTCTCCACGCTCAACAATTTCCCCACGCTCGACAATTTCCCCACGCTAAACAATTTCTCCACGCTCAACAATTTCCCCACGCTCGACAATTTCCCCACGCTAAACAATTTCTCCACGCTCAACAATTTCCCCACGCTCGACAATTTCCTTACGCTCAACAATTTCCCCACGTTTAACAATTTCCCCATGCTCGACAACTCTCCCACGCTCGACAACTTCCCCACGCTCGACAATTTCCTTACGCTCAACAATTTCCCCACGTTTAACAATTTCCCCATGCTCGACAACTCCCCCACGCTCGACAACTTCCCCACGCTCGACAACTTCCCCACGCTCGACAACTTCCCCACGCTCGACAACTTCCCCACGCTCGACAACTTCCCCACGCTCGACAACTTCCCTACGCTCGACAACTTCCCCACGCTCGACAACTTCCCCACGCTCGACAACTTCCCCACGCTCGACAACTTGCCCACGCTCGACAACTTCCCCACGCTCGACAACTTCCCCACGCTCGACAACTTCCCCACGCTCGACAACTTCCCCACGCTCGACAACTTCCCCACGCTCGACAACTTCCCCACGCTCGACAACTTCCCCACGCTCGACAACTTCCCCACGCTCGACAACTTCCCCACGCTCGACAACTTTCCCACGCTCGACAACTCTCCCACGCTCGACAACATCTTCTATCTCTGAGAACGCAGCACCAGAGCACCTCGTACATTCCCCCATTCCAGGAAACATTCTTTGCGAATCTTCGTGCTGGGAATTTTATTCAATTTCTCCTATTCTGATGAGCGAGCAGTTTTACGTAACGGAGGCCATGCTGCATGACGCATCAGCTGAAGTGCTCCCACAAGTGCACTGGCGACACCCTCTCTGAAAAGTGGCCTGTAATTTTATCAGTGGAAAAAAGGTGTGTAAAAGGAAAATTTCACCAGCATTGTTTTACAAGTGGCAAATAATTTTTCCAATAAAATATACCTGAAAAGTTACCACTCAGAGAAAAGTTAAAGGATTTATACTTCACCGTATAACTTTAATAAAACCCCGATACTTTGCATCTGCGATCTTTCGACAACGCCAAAGCAAAGTATCGGGGTTTTATTACAGTTATATATAATGAAGCAGAAATCCTTTACAGAAATGCAATTTTTCTTCCAATTGTTATTTTCCAATTATATTTTATTGTATGAAAGGGTAATCAACTTAAATCTTAAGTATCAAAAATGATAAAAGAAAAGATAATCCACCGTATTCCAAATGTGCCTGACCGATGCATCCTTGAAGTTAAATGTTTACAAATGTACTTCATCTTTATTTTATCATCAGCTGACTTGACCTGATCTTTATAGTTGGGTTCTACTTTTCTCTGCATTAGACGGTTGTTGATGACTTGAGGCAATATTTTCCCTCTTCCCTTCCCTGTGACGGTTGTTGATGTAATATTCTCCCTTTTCCCCTCATTGTGACGATTGTTGATGTGATATTTTCCCTCTTCCCCTCACTCTGACGGTTGTTGATGTAATATTTACCCTCTTCCCCTCACTCTGACGGTTGTTGATGTAATATTTACCCTCTACCCCTCACTCTGACGGTTGTTGATGTGATATTTTCCCTCTTCCCCTCACTCTGACGGTTGTTGATGTAATATTTACCCTCTTCCCCTCACTCTGACGGTTGTTGATGAAATATTTACCCTCTACCCCTCGCTGTGACGGTTGTTGATGTAATATTTTCCCTCTTCCCCTCACTCTGACGGTTGTTGATGTAATATTTACCCTCTACCCCTCGCTGTGACGGTTGTTGATGTAATATTTTCCCTCTTCCCCTCACTCTGACGGTTGTTGATGTAATAATTTCCCTCTACCCCTCACTGTGACGGTTGTTGATGTAATATTTTCCCTCTACCCCTCGCTGTGACGGTTGTTGATGTAATATTTACCCTCTTCCCCTCACTCTGACGGTTGTTGATGTAATATTTTCCCTCTACCCCTCGCTGTGACGGTTGTTGATGTAATATTTTCCCTCTACCCCTCGCTGTGACGGTTGTTGATGTAATATTTTCCCTCTACCCCTCGCTGTGACGGTTGTTGATGTAATATTTTCCCTCTTCCCCTCACTCTGACGGTTGTTGATGTAATATTTTCCCTCTACCCCTCGCTGTGACGGTTGTTGATGTAATATTTTCCCTCTTCCCCTCACTCTGACGGTTGTTGATGTAATATTTTCCCTCTACCCCTCGCTGTGACGGTTGTTGATGTAATATTTTCCCTCTACCCCTCGCTGTGACGGTTGTTGATGTAATATTTTCCCTCTTCCCCTCACTCTGACGGCTGTTGATGTAATATTTTCCCTCTACCCCTCGCTGTGACGGTTGTTGATGTAATATTTTCCCTCTTCCCCTCACTCTGACGGCTGTTGATGTAATATTTTCCCTCTACCCCTCGCTGTGACGGTTGTTGATGTAATATTTACCCTCTACCCCTCGCTGTGACGGTTGTTGATGTAATATTTACCCTCTACCCCTCGCTGTGACGGTTGTTGATGTAATATTTACCCTCTTCCCCTCACTCTGACGGTTGTTGATGTAATATTTTCCCTCTACCCCTCGCTGTGACGGTTGTTGATGTAATATTTACCCTCTACCCCTCGCTGTGACGGTTGTTGATGTAATATTTACCCTCTACCCCTCGCTGTGACGGTTGTTGATGTAATATTTTCCCTCTACCCCTCGCTGTGACGGCTGTTGATGTAATATTTACCCTCTACCCCTCGCTGTGACGGTTGTTGATGTAATATTTACCCTCTACCCCTCGCTGTGACGGTTGTTGATGTAATATTTTCCCTCTTCCCCTCACTCTGACGGTTGTTGATGTAATATTTACCCTCTACCCCTCGCTGTGACGGTTGTTGATGTAATATTTACCCTCTACCCCTCGCTGTGACGGTTGTTGATGTAATATTTACCCTCTACCCCTCGCTGTGACGGTTGTTGATGTAATATTTTCCCTCTTCCCCTCACTCTGACGGTTGTTGATGTAATATTTACCCTCTACCCATCGCTGTGACGGTTGTTGATGTAATATTTACCCTCTACCCCTCGCTGTGACGGTTGTTGATGTAATATTTTCCCTCTACCCCTCGCTGTGACGGTTGTTGATGTAATATTTTCCCTCTACCCCTCGCTGTGACGGTTGTTGATGTAATATTTACTCTCTACCCCTCGCTGTGACGGTTGTTGATGTAATATTTACCCTCTACCCCTCGCTGTGACGGTAGTTGATGTAATATTTTCCCTCTTCCCCTCACTCTGACGGTTGTTGATGTAATATTTACCCTCTACCCCTCGCTGTGACGGTTGTTGATGTAATATTTACCCTCTACCCCTCGCTGTGACGGTTGTTGATGTAATATTTACCCTCTACCCCTCGCTGTGACGGTTGTTGATGTAATATTTACCCTCTACCCCTCGCTGTGACGGTAGTTGATGTAATATTTTCCCTCTTCCCCTCACTCTGACGGTTGTTGATGTAATATTTACCCTCTACCCCTCGCTGTGACGGTTGTTGATGTAATATTTTCCCTCTACCCCTCGCTGTGACGGTTGTTGATGTAATATTTTCCCTCTACCCCTCGCTGTGACGGTTGTTGATGTAATATTTACTCTCTACCCCTCGCTGTGACGGTTGTTGATGTAATATTTACCCTCTACCCCTCGCTGTGACGGTAGTTGATGTAATATTTTCCCTCTTCCCCTCACTCTGACGGTTGTTGATGTAATATTTACCCTCTACCCCTCGCTGTGACGGTTGTTGATGTAATATTTACCCTCTACCCCTCGCTGTGACGGTTGTTGATGTAATATTTACCCTCTACCCCTCGCTGTGACGGTTGTTGATGTAATATTTACCCTCTACCCCTCACTGTGACGGTTGTTGATGCAATATTTTGCTGCGATGTTTCAATCCTTCTTTGAGGTTCTTCAGAAGCATTTCTAGTTCAATATCGCGCACGATGGATCACCCAAATATAGGGTATCTTTTCTCAGAGAAGGTATGACAAATCCTGCCGTTCCAGAGCCTTTCTGCGATGATCTGCGCCAGTGCTGATCCCTGGTGATCGATGAGCGTTCTTTTTAAAGCCGCTCCTTTTAATGGACTTTGAAGGAGAAATGCATTTTGGGAAGTAACATAGGGACATGGAATCTTACAATGAAATATTTTTCCTTAGCATCCTTGAAAGCAAGATTGACAGCGGACGGAGGAAGAGGGATTTTTTCAAACTGATTTCGTTAGAGCACGAAATCCAAGTCGCAAAAGATTATCGCTATTTATTCTCCCTCAATTTTGTTGTAGAGGATGTGGTGGGGGAGTCCTTTTCTCTCAAATATGTTTTGCTCAACGATTCCCCTTCTGACGGACATTATATTAGTCCATTTTTAGATTTCACTCGGCAGTATATAGCGTTAAACTGGTTAACTTTTTATTCAGTAAATGCGAAAAAGAATCATTTAACTAAGAGATTTGGCTTCTTCCTTTCAATTTCCAACAACAAAGAGATGGATCTAGACTGACATGCTATACAATGAGCGCTACTCATATCACTGAAAAAATCAGTATAAGGCCCGTTATTAATTAGAATTATCTTCGTCGCTCAAACTTTGAGGCAGGAAAAAGACTGAGAAAGCTAGGTGAATGTACAAAATTATGCACAAAATAAGAAAAGCGTTTACACGAGTTTGCAAGTCAGCAACCTCTGAGGAAGCTCCTGTAAAGTGGACTAAAAGTGCAATCAATCCTTCACTTCAGGTTGCTTAGACCGCTACAGAGCCTTATTTTGTGACTCACTCTATTAACCCGTGATTGCGACGACTGTCATTACGGGACAGGTGTCCTTAGAAGAGAACTTTGGTGGGTGCATTCAATTCCACTTGGATGTCATGCGCTTGGAAACTGGTTTTTGTTCCCCAGAGATTTGTAACTTTTTTCGTTGTTTGAAAGAAGAGAGGAGATGGCGCAGTGCATAAACACATGCAACTTTTGCCTACGTAATGTTCTTCAGGATTTCTGAATCAGACATTCCGTGGCCGTTTGCCAAAAATTTACATAACTTGACAAATGTTTGTAGCTGCGCAAAATTTAGTAAAGGGAATTGAATTAAGTCAGAATAATCATGACAAATGAGGATCTTGAAAAAAAGCACCTAAACAGTTAAATTTTGGCATTTGGTTAAGGATGTCCGTCGCTGGACCTCCTAAACGCCGGAAGTGGGCACGGCGGTAGTCCTTAAAAGTGACACGTGCTTATTACTAGGCCTATGCTGCATGAAGAAGCTAGAAGTAATATGTTTGAAAAGCAGCTGCGCGTATTTAAACTCTCACGAATACCTTATTTTATAGTATTTGTGCCTCATGAATTGGGAGCTTAATTCCTTTACATACGCTGTCACAGTCTGTCTGCAATGGTTGGGGGAGAATAGAAACTTGCATGCGTTTCTCTCTCAAGCAGAGCTGTCGTGTTAGTCAGGAATTCTTGCGTGACTGACAGCGTCATATGAGAAAGGCCTTCTGTTTCAGATACAAAATTTGGCAAAAACGAATTTCCGCGCTTTTTTATTGAAGAAAGACAGAATACTCAGGTCTTCACTTAATGAAGTGCTGCCTGAAAAACTTCGTGAGCGAGCATTTGCTCAACACGCTGAGTGAGTGTGATACGCAGTGCATGTGTGTGTGAAGACTCTGTGTAGTTGTAAGAAAAAAAAGGGCAGTGACTTGCAAGTTTGTAGGCTTACGCTAAACTCGCTCCCCTCGTTTCCACGCTCCCTCGTTTCGACAGTTGTTGACGGTTAGTTTGGTTAGGCTGTAAGTAAAAGAATTGGGAAATCGACTTTATTGTTCAAATATATTTTCACCCTTCCTGACATTTGAGAATGCAGTTGCGCGCTAACATTTCACCTCGTATGACGACAGTTATTTTTTGAAAAGATTACGAAACAGATGAAATGTCATTAATTCGTACCGGTATGTGAATGAGAAATTTAGTGAATGGTACACATGTGGCCCAATACACTGGGATCGTGTTAACATACGTCATGGCTTGAATAATTTTGGATTATGCGTTAAAGCTCCATTTTTTCGTCTTTCACAAGACAACAATTTTGAAGAACTTTTCTAAATTAAACTCTCGTTTAATGACTCTATGTTTATTTAAATATCGTAGAACTGAAGCACTTTCCCTCAGGGTCACGCCGTACGCGTAATTTATTACACCATCACTCTTCTCAAAACCAGGATCTTGTAATTCACAATTGAATTATGGGGTGTGTTGAGATTAAACTGAAAGTTGAATGGCACTATCCCTGAAGAATTCTATTTTATATGGAAATTTTGACCTCCAGCACAAGAGTGGGATTGTTTTGAAGGGATCTTATTGCGACGTATCAACGGCGCGAAGGATACCAGCCAATAAATGCGTACTGGGTTTCCTTCAAGTTGGGCACTAAGAGTCTTTGTTTTGAAAAAATTTCGTTCGACAGCGTTGGCAACTGCTAGTTACGAGCTGGTGTCTCACAGAGGCAGATCTGTGGAGAACCTGTGATCCATAGCGTACTTTTACAGCCAGATCTGAACAGAAGTATATGAACAGATTTATTAAACACCAGTTAGTATACTAGCTAAACACTAGTATACACAACCCGTCAACAATGACAGGATTCGATAGTTCCTTTTAAGTGAGTCTCAAGATATGGATGATAGACAAATATATCCATCCTAATAGTATCCGCGATAAAAAATATGCTTGTCCTTGTGCCCTGGTGAAACTCGTACCACAGATACGGTCATTGGGCATCCTTTAAGAATGTGAAAGAGAAACGGACCAATCAACCAAGACGACTCAAAAATGTAATGTGTTCAGTGTGGTTCCCAATATGATAATGTCGGAGAAATTATACAATAAAATATATATATTCATTGATGGAACTTGAGGAGACACCTAGCGTTTTATTATATAGCATTGGTATTCAAAGTACTTCTATTGTTTGAATAGGAATGTCTTAGAGAAAGATTCATCTTTGATCGCGCTATAATGATTTTATTGCCTTTACAAACACGCACTCGCACGCTGGGTATGATGAATGAAAGTGTGAGAGGTGCTAATGTTATTGAATTTGAGGTGCAAAAAACAAAAAAAAAATTTATCACGAAATTTTTTCACACTACGAACAGACTTCAGATCATGCCTGCGAAGACGACGTGCTTATTTGTTTGCTTAGCAACTCACCTCAACAGCGGAGCTTATTCGAAGTTTTTCAGTTCCAAGGCGCAGTAAAACTCCAATAGCAAAGCTCGTCTTTTCTTAAAACTCATTCGCAGAGCAAAACAAACTTTACACACGTTAACGACATCATTTTTACTTCCACAGCGAACTTTGCGCAGGCACGTTCTTGCGAGATATAAAACCTGAGTCGGGGATACGCACGAGTTAGCGACGGACTTTCACGCGGCGCAATATACTGTAAAGTTTGCATTGAGCAAGCACAATTTTACTTGCTGCGCAAGTGACGCCCGAGAAAATGTTGGCGGGTCTCCGCGGCAAAATTATCCCTCGAGTTAATAGAGAGAAGGTCATTCTTTTATCCACAACCGCTGATGATGAACAGAACGGAAGAGATAAAAGATTGAGCGTTTCAAGGAAGGAAAATAGGAAGTGTTTCTCGTTGTTTATTTTCCGCTGCGCCTACATTTGCTGTCTAGCGCGATAGATCGATGAGTCCGCCACAGCATTGGCATTCACCCTGTGATCAAATGAGGACATATATTGAACAGATTTGACGTCAACAAAATTTACACTGACAAAGAACGCAATGTAAAAAGACATAATAATGCTTTCGGAAATTGCCCGGCTTGGAGTTATTAAATCGTCCGATGGAAGCCAAGGTTATTACAATTTTTTAGAGATTAGGTAGACGTGAGAGACTTCAAATTGATCGTTTCAGGAGGATGTATGTAAAATTTACGAGACGTTGATTTAATGGAACTTGGGGAAAAATGTGGTTCGAATTCCGTGGGAGCGGGATCGCGAGCTGGAGGAGTTGGAGATGGGAGAAGGAGATAGATTGGTCGGAGACACAGGAGTGGTAGGAAATGGTGAGAGATTGGTAGGCGATGGTGAGCTGGAAGAGTTGGAGCCGGAGAGACATTGGTATTTGGCAACACAGAGGAAATTTACGCAAGTATTATATGTAATAAACATTCCATTAATTAAACTTGCTTGTATTCAACTAGAAAAGTGCAAAAATATGGAATAGCCATTCCATTAATTCATCTTGCTTGGCAAAAGCACACTTCGTGTAACTACTCCGAATTACGAATGAAAGCTGGCGCAGTTTGAGTTCAAAAGAAGCGCAATGACAATTTGTACGCCTTCAACAGCCAACATTGTGCTGTTGACAACATAAAATAGGGGAGGTGATACAGCCCGGCGTGGCACAGACGGAAAAAACTACGTCTGGACCTTCCAGGGCTTGTCTCATTACAGCTGATCTCGTTACGACTTCAATTTTTTTCCGGTGCTCCTGCAGGCTATATTTGCTTACAGACGCAGTAAAATTACTGACCCAGTAAACTAACTTTACAAACTTTACTGACGCTGTAAACTGTTGCAGTTTACTGACGCACGTAAGCTTGCTTTTGTTGACGTGATGCCTGAATGCTAATGATGGAAAAAACGTAAATGAACAGTAAATGCAAAAATATGACTGTGTGTATTTTACCCAGCACATTCCTACTCCACTATTATGATGCATTTTTTTAAATGACGCTATCAATTGGCGTCGAAATGAGAACATTCTGACGTTTTGTTGCACACAAAACGTGGAAAAATCCAGCCCCATTATTCGTGAACATGTTCGACGATAAAACTTTTTGAGTTACATGCTCCATTCAACCAGGATCATTTGTCTGCGTCCATGAAGACCAAGCAGACGGGCTGCGGCAGTGGTGTATTGTGCTCGCTGCCGCGCAAAACGCAGGGTTGTCGTGATTAAGATTTGTAGGTCGACTTTCCAAATGTGCTACTGGCTTGTTAAAACAACTGTTCCTCAAATTGTGGTATAAGAATCTGGTTTGCTGTGCGGTATTGTTTTGCAAATCTAACCAAGCATGTGATGATGGTTTGTGAACATGGATTTCTGAGTGATTTTAATTTGTAAATCTGACTAATCATGGAATAATGCTTCTTGAATCTGACTTTCTGTGTGATATTAATTTGTAAATCTGACTAATCATGGAATAATGCTCTTGAATCTGACTTTCTGTGACATATTAATACATAAACTTTAGTGACCAGGCGATAATGATTCCAGAATTTAATTTTTCATGGTAGAAAAATCTGTAAATTCGACTTTTAACGCGACTAGGATTTGTTATTCCGTTTTTTCACATGACGTAGGTTTGGAGATCGAGCTGAATGAAATTCAACTTGTGATTAAAAATTATAAATCGAACTATCCGTATGATCACGATTTGGTGGGTAAAGATTTATTAATCGGACTTATTTATTATTTATTAACGATTTTTAAATCAGACTTTCCACTTGATAGAGATTTTTAAATCGGAATTTCCACGTGCATACGACGTGCATATCATAATTTTCATATGTGGTCCGAAATGATTAACATACAAATCAACTAGCAAACGAATTCTTGTGTATGTCACACATCACCCAAACATGTTGAGAATAAAATAAGAAGAAGAACTAGTGTATGTACCAAACAAGACAGGACTCATTGGAAATACATCAGAATTTCAGAAGCACTTTATTTTTGCACTGAGGTAGGAGAATGATTTAGTGACCCCCTCACTAAAAATTTGAAAAGATTTGTGACTAAAAAATTATTTAAGAATTAATTTTTATGAAATTTGGTTTATCAATATTATTGCTATGCTATATTAATATTAGTACAATGGGGCTATCAATGTTATTGAAATTGAGGATATTCATAGTAAAAATGACTTTAGGGCTGAATTCTGTTTTTCCTTAGTGAACTTGGTAGTGAAGAATTAGCCATCGAGGGTTAAAGATCGAGAAAGCAAGAGGAAGAAAAAGAAATAAAAACAGGTCGAGAGCCAGAATGAGATTTTGAAAACCAAACTGAAAGAGTGGCGTGAACACGTAAGAGGAATTCAGCAAAAACAAAAACATCCAGCAGCTTGAAGGCCCCGATGCAAGCAAAAGCAACAGAGCTAAGCAAAACAGAGGCAGCAATAGCCACTGTGAGCAGGACAGGTAAACAAATATGCGGCAATAGCAATATTGGGTGCGGGATGTCGTCCGTAGAAGCCCTTCTTGAGAGCGAGCGTTGCTCTTGATGCCAGTGTTGCGCAAAACTGTGCTCGCCCAAATCTGTGTTGCATCATCTCTGCAATATGAGTGTTTTCCTTGCACTTTCTTTCAAAGCCCCTACACTTCGTTTCACTGAAAACTTCATGTAAGTAAAATCACAAAGATTATGATAAACATGCATTTGCATATTAATTCTAAGAATTTTGTTCCTGAGTGTGACAAACAGATCTTAAGATATCGAGAAAAAATTTAGGGCATAGGAGCTGAAAAGGTGATATCCGGGCATGGCAGAGACAAACTGCAGAGCGAGACCTCAGCGTACTTTGGATGAGAATAAGAGTCCAATTTGTGTCGAGGTTAAAAGGAAGGATCAAGAAAATGTAAATTTCTTCCTGTGTCGCTTGGTGCAGATCCCATGAGATGCGTGGCCGCGGGTGGAGAAGCGTGCTAGAAGGATGAAGTTTTATACGCCGCAGATTTGAAAGAGACCAGAAATTGGGTTTCTCAGTAAACATTTGCATCTGAAAAATGTAGGTAAAGAAACGGAGGAATTCTGTCGTCGGTACACTCTATTTTTGTTATTTATACTCCACCTAGAATTAATATTCATCGACTGTGATAGAAAGCACGAGCTTCTAGTAGAACATTTCAAAGAAGACCCTCCCACCAACCGTACATTCTCAAAATCACCATGGCTAGAAATCAAATCTTGAAATATTAACTGCGAACAAATAATTGAAACTTGCATAAGAAAAGTAGAAAATTTTGTGATTACTTGCTCTAAATAACTCTTAATTTTATACACGGTTCCAATTTGGGTAACTAGAAATAACATTCTGAATGTTTAACTCTTAATTCTTTTGGTTCATTTACATATTGAATGTATGAAAATTTGGCGGTGTATTTCAAATAGGGAGAAATACTTCTCATTATAAATATATGTCAGAGCCATGTATGTGACACCTCAATACTTGCTCTCATGCGAGTATAAATCCCCTTTTAAAAAAGCTGGTAAAGATATTTGTTTGTCCCAACAACTTCGCTATATTTTGGTAGCGTTCGTTACATTGAAGTAAATTCTGTAAATTTATGTTGTGTTATTTATGTTATAATAGTTATGTCATTTCAGTAACATTACAACACATATCAGTATCATTCAAGTTATTCCAGTGACATCAAAAATCATTTCAGTAACATACAAGTTTATTTCAGTAACATTAAAACATATTTCAGTAACATTCAAGTTTATTTCAGTAACATTCAAGTTTATTTCACTAACATTCAAGTTTATTTCAGTAAAATTCAAGTTTATTTCAGTAACATTCCAGTTTATTTTAGTAACGTTCAAGTTTATTTCAGTAACATTCAAGTTTATTTCAGTAACATTCAAGTTTATTTCAGTAACATTCAAGTTTATTTCCGTAACATTCAAGTTATTTCAGTAGCATTAGATATTTATATAACATTCAAGTTTATTTCAGTAACATAAAAGCACATTCCAGTAACATTGTAGGAAGTCAGAGCAGAAAATAAGGTGAGGTCTGCTCCAGGAAATGTTCTTCAAAGCTTCACATTTCAATTAGCAGCAGGTCGTTGCAACATCATTGCGATTCTAAGCACCTCGGCTGCTTTCGAATACTCGCTTATGGGCCCCAAAAATGCTTCTTTTTTTGAGAAAGCCCTCGCAAAGCCGTCTTTAGGGGCATAATTCTGCCCTATTGTGAGAGCGATATGGTCCGAATGTGCGGAATGTGTTGTTGCCGACGCCAGGTTTTGCCTTCTTCGAAATTTTTGCCAGAGGTCGCGAGTGTTTAGAATTTTGCTCCCTGCGCGGAAGTGTGGAACGACTAAACAGGGCATCCCATAAGTCGCGTACCTGCAATAATTTGTATTTAATTTTTATGTTTAAGATTGGATCTGCTAGGGGAGAAACTAACAGTACAAGAAAGAGTTCGGTTGTTTAAATTTGAGAGTTCAATATGAGCTTCTATTTATATATATAATGAATTTGATCCATGATATTTATATATATACATTGTATTTTTATAAAAACCTGTATATAACGACATGTACGTATATCAAGGAACAGTACGTAAACTTTCTCGAATTTGAGCCAGCTCCACCGCAATTCAGTCTAAAGACTCTGCCTGTAAAGAATGAACTTGTTGAATATGAATATGGAATATGGCATTTTAACGCCAAAGTGGAGTTGCGAGTCATGTAAATAGGCACTTATTTCCAAATACAATTATTCCTGCGTCCAACGATTCGAAACACTTTCGTCAAATGCCACATCGTGTCTTTAAAAACCAATGATCTGAACGTCTCCGTGCATGGAGATAGCAAACAGTGTTTTCTCGCTCATGCCGCACAATCACGTTATCAAACTGAAGTGATACATCGGGCCAATGATGCGACTTGCATTAAATTTGGCGAGACGAGGCTGAAAGCCCTAAATTGTCCGTTCTCCAGGTTCTATGCGTTGATTTCTCCGCCCTTGTGCCCTTCAAACTTCTGAGCTCACTAGGGTCGCTGTAGAGGCTGGGTGTTGACATCCCTCTCGTGCCTGAGCTCTGATGAGTGATTTGTGTGATGCTCAACTCCCATGGCCGGGTCAAATGAATATTAATGTTTTTTTAGATGTATTGCCTGCACACTTTAGCTGTATGGAGTGATGCTCAACTCCCATGGCTGGGTCAAATGAATATTAATGTTTCTTAAGACGTGTTGCTTGCACACTTGAGCTCTATGGAGTGATGTGTGTGATGCTCAACTCTCAGGGCTGGGCTGAATGAACATTAGCGTTAATTTTGAGGCGTTTTGTTTTTGGTAATTGCTTTGGCAACCCTGAGAGTTGCATGCATGGCTTAAAAATAAACGTAACTCTTTTTATTACAGCTGTATAAGCTGAAGGCTTTCATTATAACTGTAAAATGACACCTTCTGAACACAAGAGCGCATTGCTATGCTATCTATTCCTATCATCATGCTTTCAATTATATATAATCGGTTTGATGAACTTTACACTAATACGGTATTTTGATACGCGAGTTCTTAGAGTTCCGTAATAGTGCTGAAGATTTTACACCTACAGGGGTTCAAAGTTTTGTAAAATAAGAAATATCTCAGTTCCTTCATTCTCAATCCCATTTATTTATGGTATATATATTAGGATAAAACCAGTACTGTTCATGAATACAATAAAAGTCTCTGGTGACCAAGGAAATCAAGGAAATTCATGATGACTTCTCTTGAACTTCACCGTGCGGGAGATCTTTGGCTCTTTTAGGGATTGTCGAGTGTCTCTTGAGGAAGTGTGGCCCGAGAGTTGTCCTTCACGTCCGAATGCATTTATGATTTCCCTCTTCCTTAGCCTTTGCTAGCCTTTGCTTCCCGCGCCTTTGATCAGACGCCGGAGTTCAATATCGCAAGGGACGCTAAATGGTAGACAAACGAAGGTCGGACTCTCAATATACATATGGGTACTCGTAACGACACAGCTTGCAGCGTATGCTCTTTTGAGTAGACTTACGCTGCAACTGCACCGCTACGACGAAGTTAGTCGTTTGGGCATCAAAGCCCTGAAAATCTGTCACTTCATCGCTGCTGTGAAATGAACAACACCAAAAATTCGTTACACCTGCAACACATCATGGCAGCAAAAAACATAAATGCATCTCGTTTTCGGGCGGAAAAAGGTAATTCCTAAAGTTTTGAGGTCAGGTTTTCATGTTGTATTAAAAATGAACACAAATTCAGGCTTGCTGTCAATCTAAAAATTTTTGACATCATGGTAAGGAGTTTCCAAAAAACATAAACAATAAAGTTTTGGGACTTCGGAGCACTGGAGAATCAAGAATATGAGTTTGAATAACAGGCTCCTGACCAGGTTATGAAATTTCTAAAATGGAGCTCAATTTAAGCCCAAAATTTCTTTATTTTTGAATGATAATTATTCTGCAATATTTTTGTAATAGTTTTAATTATTTTTACTTCATGAACAGTTAGATATTCGGCCTCAGCCGCCACTGCTCAATTCTGTCATTATTTGATGAGTGGCCAGTGTTGTTTATGTAGATGATGTAGACAATGATGCAGACAATAATTTATATTATGATTTTCACAACGATGCAGACAATGATGTACACAATGATGAACGCAGTGATGCTGACAATGATGCAGACATTGATTTATATTATGATTTACACAATGATGCAGACAATGATGTGCACAATGATGCACACAATGATGCACACAATGATGAACGCAGTGATGCTGACAATGATGCAGACAATAATTTATGTTATGATTTACACAACGATGCAGACAATGATGTACACAATGATGAACGCAGTGATGCTGACAATGATGCAGACATTGATTTATATTATGATTTACACAATGATGCAGACAATGATGTGCACAATGATGCACACAATGATGCATAAAATGATGCTCACAATGATGCACGCAGTGATGCTGACAATGATGCACTAAGACAAAACTACACAAATATGAGCGAAAATTCCCTCTCGTGGCTGAGCAAAGCAGGTTTATTCAAATCCGGGAGCCTGGCGCCGCTTAGCATGAACACGGAACTCAAACGCGCTTCAAAAAGGCCTGGACGCGATTCTGATGAGGTTAAAAGGCAAAACAGATTTCACCGTTCCTCCCTGACGCTTCAATTCTGTTGCATACTGAAAAGTTTTGATCAAGAAGAGTGTTCCGGAGTTGTAATTCGTAAATAACAAAAATAGATTCAGCAGGTACAGCTTACGTTACGTTTTTACTGATATTCCACCATGTCAGAGGGCCGAAAATAAGTAATGTTTTCCAGAGTCACGTCTTCGTGTCTCATAACGTTGGAAATAAAAGTCCTCTTCCTTGAAAAAGATTGCGACGAAAGGATAAGGATTTTCAGTTAAGAAATAGCGGCGCTGTTGTTGCTGGGAAACTCAGGGAGCCAAACACCATCTCGGTTCATTGAACTCGTTTGAGGGAAACGAAAAACTGTTAAGTAGTCACAAGGTCATTTGAACAGGCAATGTTCTTGCCAGATACGAAGAAATGTTTCCTCGAGGGATTTACAATATAGTTACATCCTTGCACCCAAATCCATTACATATATCATTGAACATAGTCGATTTCGCCTGCACGTCATTTGGCGTAGCAAAATTTATATTATAAATAAATCCAAATTTCAAAAAGACACGTGACAAGCTGTTGAAATGGGTACCAGCTTGACCGGGGGAAACCGTCATGGCGTCCTGATGTTAGTTGTAAGGCATTTGAAAAACCAATGTACAAGATGATATGAAAGAAATAGAGAAGAAGTACTTTAAAAAAATTTACTCTGAACGTTTCGAGCCTAAGCTCATTCTCAACAAAAAGTCTGCAAATAATATAATAAACAAGTTAGTACACCCAAAAATTACAGAAGCGCAGAATATAAGCACGATAAAAACAAACAAACAAAAATAATAATAATTTATCGGTTGACTATTTTCAGAGGGTATGCACTCTGCATTTCGTTGAGGGAACGTTTAAGTTTATGAATGAATAATGACTCTAAAATTCGTAGGTCTAAGCTGGCGGTACAAGAACCTTATATTTTAAATTTACTAATGTCAATAATCTGTTCACAGGAATTATTACTTCAATGTTGTCTGATGCTAGAATGACTAGGAGAGGTAAGCAAGCGACCTGTTCGATGACTCTGACCTGCATGTTCAGCAACCCTGACGTAAAGTGCTCGGTGGGTGGAACCCACATACTGCGATGCGCAATGCGCACAACTGAAATTATAGACGAGGGAAGATCGCATGCCGGTCGGGAGCACATCTTTAAATCTAAAAAATGATCCAATGGTACGCTTGTTCACTAAAATAATACGAAAGGAAATGTCCGGGAAAAATTTAGTCAAAAGCATTAAAAGATCTTTTCTCAACTTTTCCGATTGATATCCAAAACATGGCAACACACAATAACTATAGTTTAGAGCTTGAACACGAGATTTCGGAATAAATTTACTGTTCAGGAATTTATTAATGGCACGAAAAATAACAGAATATGGATAACCATTAGTTGTAAAATAAGACTGCAAAAAAGTTAATTCCTTATGGAGGTCAGTGTAATTTGAACAAATATTACAGGCACGAGTAATAAGGGTGGAGATGCTATTCAGTTTGAATGTCTTGCAACAGAAACTAAAGTAACTTAGACCTAACCCGGAGAATACAGACCTAACAAACATTCTCCGGGTTAGGTCTAAGTTACTTTAGTTTCTGTTGCAAGACATTCAAACTGAATAGCATCTCCACCCTTATTACTCGTGCCTGTAATATTTGTTCAAATTACACTGACCTCCATAAGGAATTAACTTTTTTGCAGTCTTATTTTACAACTAATGGTTATCCACATTCTGTTATTTTTCGTGCCATTAATAAATTCCTGAACAGTAAATTTATTCCGAAATCTCGTGTTCAAGCTCTAAACTATAGTTATTGTGTGTTGCCATGTTTTGGATATCAATCGGAAAAGTTGAGAAAAGATCTTTTAATGCTTTTGACTAAATTTTTCCCGGACATTTCCTTTCGTATTATTTTAGTGAACAAGCGTACCATTGGATCATTTTTTAGATTCAAATATGTGCTCCCGACCGGCATGCGATCTTCCCTCGTCTATAATTTCAGTTGTGCGCATTGCGCATCACAGTATGTGGGTTCCACCCACCGAGCACTTTACGTCAGGGTTGCTGAACATGCAGGTCGGAGTCATCGAACAGGTCGCTTGCTTACCTCTCTTAGTCATTCTAGCATCAGACAACATTGTAGTAATAATTCCTGTGAGCAGATTATTGACATTAGCAAATTTAAAATATTAGATACTTGTACCGCCAGCTTAGACCTACGAATTTTAGAGTCATTATTCATTCATAAACTTAAACCTTCCCTCAACGAAGTGCAGCGTGCATACCCTCTGAAAATAGTTAACCGATAAATTATTATTATTTTTTTTTGTTTGTTTCTATCGTGCTTATATTCTGCGCTTCTTTACTTTTTGGGTGTACTAACTTGTTTATTATATTATTTGAAGACTTTTTGTTGAGAATGAGCTTAGGCTCGATACGTTCAGAGTAAATGTTTTTAAAGTACTTCTTCTCTATTTCTTTCATTGTGAATTTGCTTCGCAAAATCGATTTTCCTTTGTACAAGGTGATATGTATCAGGCTCGACTGGAAATAAAGCATCCTTAGATGCCGGTGTTCGCTTGTTTGTACGCTGTAATGCTGCACTTCCCATGGCCTCACCGCAACGTACCGCGACTGCCAGCTGTGAAAGCAACAAGATACGTCGTACAGCAGAAAAATCGGAAGATATTCCTCTCCCACATATTCTTATATGTGGAATATATATACATAAACTGCACATATATATATATATGTATATATATGTCTTAGTCTATATAGTATTTGTATTTATATATCTTCCACATATATGAATGTCTTCCAACTTTCTGGTGTACGACGCATCTTGTTCCTTATACACCTTCTCATACGAAGAAAGATACATATACTTCCACATTTTCATGCATATTTTTCCACATATTCCACATATGTGGAAAATATTCATCTTTCACAGGGATGAATAACATCACCTTGTAGCGAATTCATAACTCAATCTTTTTTATGATCTGCGTGAATTTAGTAAGCGATAGTCGTCTTCTCATGAACTTATCGCTAATGCTTATAATTTAAAGACTTCGAAATAGAAGAACCATATTTATTCCAAGCACTGAAAAAGCTTCCTTTCGAATCAATCATCCCAGCTCTCCCTGGAGATATTAAAATTTCATTTAAAAATTATTGTCTTTGAAGTAGATGAACAAATTTACTTTAACCAATTTTTGAATCATGTTTCTCAGCTTTAAATGTGGGAGATTATATTATCTTTAAAATTCATAGCCTATCATGCAAGAAATTATTTACCTTCAACCCCTTTTGATTAACGCATCTAAGCTCTAAATAGGGGAACAGAATTCTCTTTAATAATAATATTATTTGAAATAGATGGATCAAATTTGCCCTTAGCTCTGAAAAGACTTCGATTCGAATCAAGCGTCCGAGCTCTCACTGAGGGGGATAGAATTCCGTCCAACAATGCCTCCTTTCTGCAGCGAAGATGCCACATCTCAAAATTAACCATTTTGTGTTCAGAAGTATAATCCTCTAAGAACGGTTAGGCGTCTCTTCGTTTCAAGATTGAGTGCATTTAAACTTTGACGCTTCTGCTTTAGTTTGTACCGTCATATTATTTGGGCGATTTGCGTCCCGAGCTGAAATTTTCTCCAAATGTTTTATATCCATGCAGCGGAGTCGTGTCAAAACACATCAAAAAGCAAGTACAATTATATTTTCCTAGAATCATCACCAAGTGTTTTAAAATCGCCTGCTTCATATCCGTGGCATCTAAACTGCCCTTGTCGTGTCACTCTGATCGTTTCTTATATGCTGACTCTGCATAAAGATTGCCCGAGGCTCGAAGAAATATTGCTCTGGAGCTATCAAAATGTGATCTGCGGCGACAGAATCATTTCTTTGGCGGAGTAAGTCTTCAGCTTCTGAGACGGACAAACAAAAAATTCTCTATTTTAATGCAGCGTAAACTTTGCTTTGAAAATAGACATTTGAACAAAGTTACACCTTCTCTATAGACTAGAAACCATCATTATGAGACTATTAAAGCCATCATTATGATACTATGGAAGCCATCATTATGAGATTGAAGCCATCATTGTGAGACTATTGAAGCAATCATTGTGAGACTTTTGAAGCCATCATTATGAGACTATTGAAGCCATCATTGTGAGACTTTTGAGGCCATCATTATGAGAGTATTGAAGCCTTCATTATGAGACTATTGAAGCCATCATTATGAGACTATTGAAGCCATCATTATAAGGCATAACATGATTAGATTACCATCATTATATTCGTCAGGCCGCTGAGACAAATTTCAGCTCAAATAATTTCACGGGTAGCTTATTTTTGTTTATCAATATCAACACACATGCACTGAACATCCCTTACCCGCTAACACTTTGAAATTTTAATAATAAATGTTTTACCGAGCATGGATAGCATGGCAGCCGACAGGAACGGAGTTGATTGCTGTGTAGAGGGTTGGTTGAAAACCGGCGAAGTCTGCCGGCTTTCATGGGTGGCTTCGTCCTGGTATCGAGGAGGCAACATTAACTGAAGAGGTTCAGATGAGCACCAATAGGTCGAGCTATACTGTACACGAGTCAACGGATGATGAATTGTTACCGAGCGGCACATTTGATCACAATTTTCACCACTGAAGCATATGGTAATAATTTTCACCAGTGACATGAATTGGAAGTCAGGCTCGAGTCAAGCATACCCACACGTCGAGTGAAATGTAAACAATTATTTGTAAAATGTTGAACGCCATTCTGAGAATATTTAATTTTTTTTACCTACAGAGAACATATACGCTGAGTGTGCATTATTGTAAATGCTTTAATTGAATATATTAATTTCCTACCGTCTGATGATTGGTATCGTACACGAAGTGTAGAGTTACTTTTCATGACTAAATGCGTAATATCGTGGGACATGAAACTTACAGATAAAAAGGATTCTCTATTATTCTTTTGAAAAGAATTTCTTGCATCTGCGTATCGAGGGAACGGTGCTCTCGAAATATTCCTCTTACGCCAATCATAACAGCAGCAGTACACGCAGGAGCTGATACTAATTTATAGACTCTGAAATAGAAAAATCCTATTTATCATAAGCATTGGAAAAACCTCTTTTTGGATCAAGCGTCCCAGGTTTAACCGGGGTAATAAAATTCTTTTCCGGGCCCAAGCAAGACAATCGTGACCTCGATTTGCTCGCCCTGGCGTACGTTCCACGAAACAAAAGCATGTTTGTCAGGCGACTCATTATAGGTCGCCATCTACCGGCCAATATCCGATGCAGCCTGAAGATAAAAATTTGCAGTTGCTCTTTGTACCCAAAAAAGATTGTGATCCAAAGTGCAGTAATTGGCCGACCTTCTATGCTCTTTTTTTGAGCGCTACCAAAGCTCAAAAAGTGTGAGGATGTGTTTTAATGCTGTTGTTAGTTTTTATGTAGATAATTGTAATAAAAGAATACTCAAGGTTACTGCGTCAAGCCTACTGCTCAGTATTAACAAAAACAAGTCCCAGAAAATGGAGGACATATGAGTAACGCCTTCGTGACCCAGAGAGATGAGAGCTCTGCGTAACTACCACTGAGTTCAGGGGGAGAATTAGCGCACCCGCAGGTAGCATTTTGAAGCTTTGCGCTCTGCGTAAGTTGATTTTGGGGTTTTCTCCAGCAGTAGCAGCAATCTACGCATTTCTTTTTTACAGAAAACACAGACCGGATTACCGGCAGCTGTTCAATGAAGGTCTATTAGAGTAGGGCTTTTGCAGGCCGGGTGAAGATTCCCCGACACAAAGGGAAATTTTCGACGTTGCTGTAGCATGTTTTGTGAGCCTCAATTTGTGATTGCGGTCTGGATGCTTTCTGTGCTACTTTTGAGTTTCTTCACGACCTCGCTTTTATGAAAAAAATTGCCTTAGATTCCGAGATAGTTTACAATGACGGAAAAAGCTTATGTTAAATGTTAAAAAGCTAACGTAAAGGCTATAAGCTAAAAGGTTGTTAACTTCTGATGAATCTATAACATCACAGTTGTGCCGTTGTTTATTGTGAAGCATTAAGTCGTAGTCACATGTAGGATACGAGTAACTCGACAAATATATAAGTAATTTGTTCCGTTGGAGAAGCTGAGGTGCTTTTTCTGTTATTGCGTTCCCTATTGAAAAATCTAAATCAAAAGAAAACTTACATTGTTAGAAAACTTTCTGATAGTTTGTAGATAATTGCGCTTACACAGCGATGAATGAAGCAATTGAAAATGATCTCGATGAAATGGTATTTTATAAGAAATGGTTGTAGTGTCTTTCTGTTTCTTTGCACTCGCCTACATGCAGTAAATCGTTCATGGAGCGAGTCCTAGTGGGAACTGCAGATTTCTTGTCCTGAAATGACGGAAAAGAACAGTTTTTTGGAGCCCGCTGGTGTGGGAGCTGTTGAAACTGCATCTCTACCTTGTCCTGTATTTTTTGCATGCCTGTTTAAAAAAAAGAGTAGGTTTCTTACTCAATAAAACCTCTAATTTTAAAATCCTGTTGCATCAGAAGCAAAAATGTTCCAAATATGCTTTTCAATTTAAACAATTTAACAATTTATTTACCACAGGAGATACAGAGGTAGAATGTTTCTTAAGTCTAGTACAATGGACAAGTTTGAATATAGCTACCTGTGGGCCCGAATAAGTTCAGCGACTTCTAGGGCATCCTACCATCACGCTAATCTAGGGTGTACAAAAGTTTAACCTAGTTCACTTAACCTAGTTTCGCATTAGACTGATCATTGAGATAATTAACTCGATATTTTACAAGTCGGCTATATTTAACAGTATGTTCGATAAAACGATTCAAGAGCAGAGAGAAGATTGGTTATGGTACACAAGGCAAGTTACATTATGACATTATCATTAGTTACATGTAGGAGGCAAGATTTCGACACGGTGATCTTACACTACTAGTATTCTGATAGGAAGTGAGACTCAAGATGTCTTTTGAATACTTTGTACGAATTACATTCACGGATCTCTGCAGGTATAGAGTTCCAAGTTTTGGTTCCAACGAAGAGAATACTGTGTTGCGACCTGGCCTTTGAATAATAAGGAAGCATGAATTTACTTCTATTTCGAGTTAAATGGTCGTGATGACCAGTTTGCGCAGTCAATAATTGTCTTAGGCTATTGTCGCCATCATTTCCTAATGTTTTGTAAATGAAATTACAGATGGAGATTTTGTAGAGATCCGAAAGTTTAAGTATTTGTAAATTTTTGAAAGAATCATTTGTGTGAGCATTATATTCTAGGTTCTTTACCGCTCTGACAGCCCTTTTCTGCAGAGTAAAAATTTTGTTGGTTTTATTTTTATCAGTTCCGTGCCATGCTTCTATTCCGTATTGCAAGTATGGGGAAATGAGCGTACGGTAGAGCATTTGTAAAGCTGTTTCAGGCAGAAAATTTTTAACTTTATTTAGGATTCCGATGGATTTTGATAATTTAGAACTAATATGAGTGATGTGCTCTTTGAAGGTCAGATGTTTATCTATTATGATGCCCAGAAACTTACATGAGTTGGTTTCTTCGATTTCACCTTCGCCAATTTTAATGCATGGGAGAGATACATCTTTCTTGTATGAGAAAGTAATATAATTTGTTTTATCGATATTTAGGCTTATTTTATTAGCTTTGAGCCACGATGAAACCTTGTGAAGTTCAGTATTTATACTCTCCACAATCATAGCAGGATTTTGGTTCGGAAGGACCGCAGAAAGCGTACTGTCATCGGCAAAAAGTATGAATTTGAAGAATGATGTAGATTTTACAATATCATTGATAAAAATCAGAAACAAGAGAGGCCCGAGAACAGATCCTTGTGGAACTCCATGGCTAATTGTCTGTGGGTCTGATTTTGCGTCGTCAATGACAACGTATTGCTTCCGATTTGTTAGGTATGATCTGAAACAATCATGGGCAATCCCTCGAATGCCATAACAGTGTAGTTTCGATAATAGTATTTTATGGTCCACACAATCAAATGCTTTTCGGAAGTCAAGAAATACAGAGAAGACAGGCTTTCCTTCATCTATATTAGAATAGAGGAATTGTAAATGATTTAATATAGCCTGTGTTGTTGATTTTTTAGAGCGAAAACCGTATTGTTTATCGTAAAGAAATGATTTTTGTTCAAAATAAGAGTACACTTTTTTATACACAATCTTTTCGAATACTTTGCTAATAATTGGTAGAATGGAGATAGGTCGATAATTGTTTACACAGGTTTTTTCACCACTTTTAAAGATAGGGGTTACTCTAGCAACTTTGAGGGAGTTCGGGAAAGTGCCTAGTAAGAGAGACTGGTTAATAATATTTGATATCAGTGGGGCTACAATGTCAGCAATAACTTTAAGTACTTTAGTCGGAAACGTTTGTAACCCACTCGATTTATTTTTCATGTTGTTTATGCACGTAATTACATCGGAGGAGTTTGTAGGCGTAAAGAAAAAGGAGTTGGGTTCTCAAATATGATCCATAAATTCCAGGTGATCAGTAGGTTCACTTGGAATACCATCAGCTATTGTTTTCCCTACGTTTACGAAGAAGTTGTTAAAGAGATTAGCAATTTCTTTCTTCTCATGATATTTTACATTATCTTGAACAACATATTCAATTTTCTTTTTATCGGCATTATTCGGTTTACAGCAGGAGTTAAGGAGATGCCAAATCTTTTTAACGTCAGTTTTGAATTGAGTAAACTTGAGCGTAAAGTAGTTCTTTTTTGATGTTCTTATCTGGTTTGTTACATAGTTTCTAAATCGGTTATATGTTTCTCTAGATATTCGTCCTTCGCAAAGGAGGGCTAGGTACGCTTGACGTTTCTTTATATTTATCACGATGTCTCTGGTAATCCAGGGCTTATGTTTATTTTTCGGGGTAACTGTACGAGTTACAATTGGGCAACACTGATTGTATGCGGTCATTATAGTTTCAGTCAACTTTACTACTGCTTCATCAATGCTCGTAGTATTATTGTTTTGTTGAGAGATGTGCAATGTAGGCATTGATTCTTCTAGAACGGTGCGCATTTCTTCAAGATTTGATTCGTTTATTTTACGATATGAGTAAGTTTCAGCCCGTGCCTTGGTGCAAGCAATATAGACATTTTTCTTAATAAGAAAAACTGGGAAGTGATCTGATAAGTCAGAAGTAATTATTCCAGCAAGAAAATCACTAGGGTCTGTCATAAAGATATTGTCAAGCAGCGTAGCACACTCTGAGGTTATTCGTGTAGGCTTTGTAATGATCGGAAGGAAGGATTGAGACTGAAAGGTAGTTAGGAAATTAGAGATTGGTTCATGGCTTTCATGTTTCAGTAGATCATAATTGAAGTCACCGCATATTATTATGTCATTGTATAAGGGCCTGTTGAACTGAGAAATAATACGATTCAATTCATTCAGGAAGGATATATCAGGAAGGATATATCGTATTCATTATTCGAAGAACTCAAATAGCTTCTATTTGACTAGGAGATGTTTTATTGTTTACAGCTCCTCTACAATACGCTAACATTTCATCACCGAACGTTTTCATTAATTTCTACTTTTACTCGTGCTCAACCTACATTATCATCACAGTGAATACTTAAAACTATTATTGCTATTTTATGACTATTTTACCCACCTCTTCGTCACCCACCCACCAGTTACCCACCTCTCCGTCACCCACCCACTAGTTACAGACCTCTCCGTCACCCACCCACCAGTCACCCACCGATCGCATGTCCCCAACACGAACAGGCCAGAATACAATTAACAAAGTCGTAGAATCGAAGATTATAACGTAGACCCAAAATTTTCTGAACGCACGGAGCTACTCGAAAAAGGCTTCCATTCAAAATTTGTGGCGTTATTCAAACAAGGAAATTCAATTTCGTGGCGCTGGATCTGGTGGAATAGCCTATCTAGTCACTCACTTTTGTGTGCCGTTACTCGAGTTGCGTATTTTGTGGCTCGTGTTCTGAATTTCTTGTACTCTACAAGTTTGCTTCAAATTTATTCGTGGACTCACATTTCAGTTGTTCCATTCAGCTCACAAATGTAGTTCCATTTGTAAGAGTGAGTTAAAGCTAACAGTTTTGAAAGTAAAGCGCTAGATTTCTCTCGAAATGAATACATCTTGAAGCTGTGATGTCGGCAATACCTTCTCCCATGTTTGTTGTTGTTTTGATATTAGGTTCTAGTGCTTCAAATTTTCATGACTCTTAAGGAAATTAAAACGATATTTATAGATCAATCCGGCACTAATACTGGATGCACATATGGCGTCCGCGACTCTAACTGCGGTAATTACGTGAAAGCACTAATTATATTAATTAGACTATTTGCACGAGTTCTACAAATTTTACTAGTTGTAACTATTGCTCTAGCTACTTAAAGTACGTTCACTCCACTAACTGCGCTGATATCAACAACTGCACTTGTAACAACAACTCTAATTTCACTGAATGTTCCACTCCATTAATTTTCCTAACCTTATTAAATACGCTAAGTAGGATATTTCAGCTAATTCCACTACATAATCACATTAATTGTAATTAGACTGATAAATACACGCCCTCTCATTTCGAAATTTTAAAGTAGTAATTTGGTAGTAGACGTGTTCTTTCAGTGATATTTTTTGCTCGTAATTTATTAATGAGGGAGTGGGTAAACTTCCTCATTGATGATATGAGGAAATATATTTTTCTATGCGCAAAATACTTTGAACTTTCCTAGGTGTCGGCACTTGGAGAAAACGCAGTTCTAGTCGATGGGGGTGAAGTTCCTTATTGATGATGAATAGAGGAAATATGTTCTTCTGTGCACAAGATATTTTGAGCTTCGCCTAGCGTAGGCAAGTTATTCTAGTCGATGAAGTTCTAGTCGACGTTTGAGAATATCAGTTCAGATGCTGCTTCGGAGCGCAAGAAAACTCTACGGCCGTTGCCAGTGGACCTTGCCAGTGGTCCGACGTCCGAGACTGCATTCCCTGACCAGGAGATGTGCGTGCAAACACTGTCGCACAGGGCGCAGTTACTGCCAGGTTTATTCCAGTCAATGTGCGAGTCGTAAATTTGCAAGATCTCTTCAAAGGCTCGTCTGCAGGAGACTTGAAAGGAAGTGACTGCTGCCGAGATCGTGGCCTTCTCCACACTTCCCGAGCCCGACCTGACTCAAGGGAACGTGGGCTATGAATATTGCAGTGGGGCTCCCAAGGCGCGCCATACACCTCGATTTTTCTGGATCACATTGTTGCAGGACACGTAAGACTGAGAATTTCTTCGGGCCAATTTTAGTAAGTCAGGTAAAATTATGGCTTTGGCTTACAGCGACGCTGACATTGCTGAATCCAAGGGCACTCTGGAGGAGTAAGATTCGTCGAAATATCATTTGGAATAAGACACTCGAGGATGATAATTAGATTCTTCCATTGCGCAGGGGATTTGACTGAGAATAAACACAAATTTACATTTAAGACTTTGTATTTTGTGAGAAATTTTTTTGAACGTTAGCTCAGATTGAAGAGATATGCTGCTCATAATACTGCAATGGAATTTGCCTCGCCTAAAAAGCATCAACAATATGAGTTTTTGGTTGTGGGAAACTTTAAAATAGCTTTATTTTACGCCACATTTTATTGTTTGGCTAGAACGTTTATTAAAATTAGTTGCTTTTTTGCATATTATTCTACCATACAAATGAGACTCGATGCTGTATCATCCTACACACTTTTTCTAAATAAAATGTTTTTATTATAGCGATATGGGTCACTCTTTCAAATGAAACTATGCCGCATGCTCTGGGATCATTTATTATGATCAAATGTTTTCATTACTTGCGTATAGGTCACTCTTCCAAATCAAACTGGACGCTGCACAATCTTGGATCACTTATTTACAGGAAATGTTTTTTTACTTGCATGTATGTCACTTCTTTAAACGACACTCGATGCTGCATATTCCGGGATCATTTATTATCATTAAATGCTTTCGTTAGATGAATGTAAGTCAATATTAAATGTTTTCATTGCATGCATGTAGGTCTTTTCTCTAAACAACACTCGATGCTACGTCATCCCTACCTCAATTATCAGTTTTCAGAATGGCTTATCAATCCAGTGAGTATACGCAAAATTTGGCAGCAAAAACCCTGCACCAGCGCAGCAGCCCCTCGAGGCGCGGTGGAGTTGACTGCTGTGGGGGGCCCAGCTGGGATAAGAGCTCACTTTTATCGAAGTTTTTACACGATGGGCCATCATCAATTGTTGTTCTTTGCGAGTATTGGCAGAGACTGATGACAAATGCCTGCGCTGGGGCATCAACTGACTTATGAAAGGGAACAGGATTGGATTTCCTAACTTGGTGTCTGAGTGAGGAACACGATTCAATCGTCCAACTCACTGCGATGTGTGCAGAAATAAAGGATTCGAATTGTGTAACATTCTTTGATATCTACGTTAAAGAAAATGGTTTGTGTGCATTTACTCCTATTCTTATCGTGATGAATTGAGTGTAATGCAGTGTAAAAGTTTAATGGATGCGAAGTATTGGAAGGATTTGGATATGTTTACCTAATTTGATGAGTTGGCATATTAATGTACTTCTGCCTGTAATTTAAAATTTATTCAATTTACTTCCCATGGGCCGGATGGTGAATGTAAAGTTTGTAATATTTTATTTTGCATACATATTTAAGGAACGGGTTTTCTGATATATCGTTATGAATTGATTCAAAATTTGCAGTAAAACCTGGATTCAGCGTTTGTTCGAAACTGAACGTGATTGATAAGATTACTTTTTTATGAACATGAGTTCCTATTAGGGAAAATTTGAGTGTCTTCTATGATTCCAAGTGCTTCTGCGGCAACAACTAGAACGCAGACAAAACACGCGAAAGTTAACTCGAAGTTTTTTTATTTCCACTTGACGAGATTAACTTTCATACGGCGAGACAGAAAGTTATTCTCGAAAAAGTTAATTTGAAAAGTTAATTCCCTGCTGTGTCGGCTTTTCGTAAGTTATGTGATTTATTTCACATTTTATAGGCTGCTCAGGTATGCAAACTTAGAGTACACTAATACTTCTTGCTAACCGGGAGTTTACTAATTAAGATGGTTAGCTCAATGTACTCTGTAACATGACATTCGTAATATTGATTAGACTAATGGTAGAAACGGTAAAAAACGTTAATCTTAATTAATCGCACGCGTTAAAATTTTCACGATTGTATTTTTAATTTACACGTGGTGATTATTACACGATGTAAATTTTTCGTCTGTATAATTTTTCCACAAGAACAGGTCGCTGACAGATTTTGAAAGATCCTGGATATGATTTTGGCGATTTAAATGGTGTTCAAAGATTTTAGAAAATTTAAAAGGCTCGAAATGTTTGAAAAATTTTTAACGGAATTAATTAATTTTTTTAAATTTGAAAGATTATGAAGCACTTGAAATGTTTTGAAAACATAAAATAGTAAGAGATACAATGAAACATTATCATAACCAAGTTTGCGCGTTATCCAATTGAATTGAAAAAAATATCATTAAACTGTTTATTCGAAAATGCTTCAACTTTATAATTTTACCACAAAAACTTCACGTAGCGTAGCCAAGTTGATGGGCGGACTTACGATGCTACGACGGCGTGAATTGCTTCAAAATACGCCGTTGGGTTCTAAACTGGCATAAATCATATATTTGCTCACCTCCGAGACGCGACCTGAGCCTGCAGTTTCTTTTATAAATACTTAGTCCGAGTACTGCCGAGACTTGTGTGTGTGCGCTCCAGACTTGTGTGTGTGCTCCAGACTAGTGTGTGTGCTCCAGACTTGTGTGTGTGCTCCAGACTTGTGTGTGTGCTCCAGACTTGTGTGTATGTTCCAGACTTGTGTGTGTGCTCCAGACTTGTGTGTGTGCTCCAGACTTGTGTGTATGTTCCAGACTTGTGTGTGTGCTCCAGACTTGTGTGTGTGCTCCAGACTTGTGTGTGTGCTCCAGACTTGTGTGTGTATGTTCCAGACTTGTGTGGGTGCTCCAGACTTGTGTGTGTGCTCCTGACTTGTGTGTGTGCTCCAGACTTGTGTGTATGTTCCAGACTTGTGTGTGTGCTCCAGACTTGTGAGTGTGCTCCAGACTTGTGTGTATGTTCCAGACTTGTGTGTGTGCTCCAGACTTGTGTGTGTGCTCCAGACTTGTGTGTGTGCTCCAGACTTGTGTGTATGTTCCAGACTTGTGTGTGTGCTCCAGACTTGTGTGTGTGCTCCAGACTTGTGTGTATGTTCCAGACTTGTGTGTGTGCTCCAGACTTGTGTGTGTGCTCCAGACTTGTGTGTACGTTCCAGACTTGTGTGTGTGCTCCAGACTTGTGTGTGTGCTCCAAACTTGTGTGTGTGCTCCAGACTTGTGTGTGTGCTCCAGACTTGTGTGTGTGCTCCAGACTAGTGTGTGTGCTCCAGACTTGTGTGTGTGCTCCAGACTTGTGTGTGTGCTCCAGACTTGTGTGTATGTTCCAGATTTGTGTGTTTGCTCCAGACTTGTGTGTGTGCTCCAGACTTGTGTGTATGTTCCAGACTTGTGTGTGTGCTCCAGACTTGTGTGTGTGCTCCAAACTTGTGTGTGTGCTCCAGACTTGTGTGTGTGCTCCAGACTAGTGTGTGTGCTCCAGACTTGTGTGTGTGCTTCAGACTTGTGTGTATGTTCCAGACTTGTGTGTGTGCTCCAGACTTGTGTGTGTGCTCCAAACTTGTGTGTGTGCTCCAGACTTGTGTGTGTGCTCCAGACTTGTGTGTGTGCTCCAGACTTGTGTGTGTGCTCCAAACTTGTGTGTGTGCTCCAGACTTGTGTGTGTGCTCCAGACTTGTGTGTGTGCTCCAGACTTGTGTGTGTGCTCCAGACTTGTGTGTGTGCTCCAGACTTGTGTGTGTGCTCCAGACTTGTGTGTGTGCTCCAGACTTGTGTGTATGTTCCAGACTTGTGTGTGTGCTCCAGACTTGTGTGTGTGCTCCAAACTTGTGTGTGTGCTCCAGACTTGTGTGTGTGATCCAGACTTGTGTGTGTGCTCCAGACTTGTGTGTGTGCTCCAGACTTGTGTGTGTGCTCCAGACTTGTGTGTGTGCTCCAGACTTGTGTGTGTGCTCCAGACTTGTGTGTGTGCTCCAGACTTGTGTGTGTGCTCCAGACTTGTGTGTGTGCTCCAAACTTGTGTGTGTGCTCCAGACTTGTGTGTGTGCTCCAGACTTGTGTGTGTGCTCCAGACTTGTGTGTGTGCTCCAGACTTGTGTGTGTGCTCCAGACTTGTGTGTGTGCTCCAGACTTGTGTGTGTGCTCCAGACTTGTGTGTGTGCTCCAGACTTGTGTGTGTGCTCCAAACTTGTGTGTGTGCTCCAGACTTGTGTGTGTGCTCCAGACTTGTGTGTGTGCTCCAGACTTGTGTGTGTGCTCCAGACTTGTGTGTGTGCTCCAAACTTGTGTGTGTGCTCCAGGCATGGGATATCCGATCTCACAAGCAACAACAAATGCATCACAAAAGCATTGAGGGAATCTGACTGCATGTTGAACCCGGCGATAGTTAAGAACTTAACACGTGAAAGCAAATCAAAAACACTTCCTTTTGACTGGAACCTACATCAGTAAGAGAACGAAGAATTTTTTTCCCCCCATTCGTAACAACTTCATGCTTTTCAAGTCATCCAAAATTCTACGCATTTCACGCGCTGTTGCATGACAACGAGCAGTTGCAGCTGATGGAAATTTACAATTCGCGCTGGAAGCCCGGAGGCATTTTACATTTGGCTTGTAACTGCGCCGGCTAGGGTGTGTGTGTGTCAGAGCCTGGCATTTGGTTCGTCAACTGTGTCCCGGTCGCACTTGGTGATGAATTGGTGGCGTTTGATGATAATTAGCACAGGGGATGTTTGTTTCTGCTTGCATAATGTATACTATAGATGATAGAACTGAAAATATTACATTCAAAAGTTGAATAGAGAATATAGAGCTTAAAATATTGATCATAGAATATAAAATGTAAAGTACAAAATATAGCGTACAAAATGAAGAATAAGGAATATAGAATATAAAGTATGGAACATAAAATAAAATATTCGAAATAGAAAAAATAAAACATGGAATATAGAATGTAGAATCACACAAGCATTGTGAGAGCCTCGTTTTCATCGATTCGAGAAGAAAATGAGCAAGCGATTGCGACTTCGATGATAAAGTAAGGAGGGCAAATGAGCGATCTTGCTTGAAATGACCCTAATTTTCACCTTCTGTCAATTTATCGACGTCATTTTGCCTTCACCTCACGCAATGATCCCTGCAGTGAAGTGGTGTGGGAGCAAGACTTCACGCTTTATGCACCCAAGTTTCTTGAATGTGGATAGTCTGTGTTGGCCTGAGTTAGTAAGAAGACTTTTTCGACGTGGATTGGAGAAGCAGAAAAGGATTTTTTAGCTCCATCTGATCATTTTTCATATTCATCCGGGACGTTTTTTCGATGTGGATTAGAAAAGCGGGAAAGTTTTTTTTAGCTCTGGCTGATCATTTTTGAGGTTCACCAAGGAAGTTTTTTCGATGTGGATTAGAGAAGCGGAGAAGGTTGTTTTAATCTCTGGTTGATCTTTTTTAGGTTCATCAAGTCTGTTATAAGAAAAAAAACAAGCACCGCATATAATCATGGAACTGATCATCGAATCGAGCTCACTCTGGTGTCTAACATGCAGTGTATTAATTATATTAATTCTATAGAAGCTAACAAGACCAGGGCTTGAAGCCCTACCGAGGGTTACAGAACAACAAAAACGTTGTGTTATCGATTTCTCAAAGGACTGCTCCAATTCACTGCACAATTTTTTAGGTAATCGACTTTAGAAAAACCGTACTGAAAAAGGTCATATTAATCGACAAAAATTTATCCCCCAAAATAGGTCCATTATAGAGAGATGCTTCGCTTCTCATTGAATTCATATTTCTAATAATTTTTAGCATCCTTCCATTGTTGCACATGTTAGGCGTTTCAAAACTCGCAAGCATTTGGTAGTTTATCAACCAACACAGAGAGCGACCAACACTTTATTGCAAAAACTTTGACATTAGGTTGGGACAGTTGAAATGAACACTTTTTACTCAATGACGTTTGCCCAAGCACCCTAAATTTGAAACGTAACGGAGAAAATTCGTACTTCGAGAGCGGCAGGAGAGTAAAATACAGAAGTTAGGAGAACATTTTCATTATGAACCCAAGAAATTCAATAACCTGACTAATAATAGAGAAACATCCTCAAGGATTCGTGAAACTCCTGGTGTCTTCGATCGCGTCCAGCAATCATTGCACCGGCATTTAAACGCCTGCATTGCAACAGATGGGCATGTTGTTGAAGATCTTTTGCAAATACATATTCTAATTTATCATATTCATCGCATTTCCGAGATTGTTAACGGTTGGTTTGGTAAGGTTATACGTCGCAGAATCGAGAAATAAACTTAACCTGCTCGAAGACATTTTTATCCTTCTCAAGAAATAATAACATAAAATACGGAACAGATGAAATTCCATTTATTTGTAAACGTGAATTAGAAATTCACCGACTGGGACACATATGTCCCAATACGGGACGAACGTGTTAAAAATCTGTTTCTTGTGATCATTTAAGGCTGCTTTCTGTTTATTAGGTTCATAATAAAAATGCTCTTCCCCCTTCTACATTTTTTCCTTGCCTCCATCAAAGTACAAATTTTTCTGGGCTGCGTTTCAAATTTTTTGCTTTGTGTGAGAGGAATCTGATTGTGGACGTGGCGAGAGGGATGACTGCGGACAGATGTGGGGGCAGTGCATAAGAAGGTAATTTTATTTTTGGACGCGGTACTGGAAGCCTGCCCGCGTGTGATGGGGTGACCTGTCCTGTGCGAGGGGAGGGGCTGCACTCAATGAAGCGGTCGGGGTAAACCAGCTGTTGCTGTCGGGCCTGACTGTGGAAGGTGGTTGTGCTGGGCTGCTGCTGATCCTGGCAGTTCAGGGGCGGCCAGTGCTGCCTCTCTCGCCTCCTAGTGACTAAGAGTGATGGTTGTGCCTGCTGTCGGCTACCCGGGCTCCCATAGGGAGGAGAAGCCAGGTATATGTGTGTACTTTTCAAATTTAAACTCATTGTAACTCTCCAACGACAAATTTTCGAACTCGCGTAATTAAGTAAAAAACGCTTCTTTCAACGGCTCCAACCTTATTTATATTAAAGTTTGTTCAACTAAGTGCCGGTCGTCGTGCGTAAGGTGAAATAGAAATTAAATTTCTGGCTGTACAGAGGGTGATTAAATCGAAAAGTTTCTACATGCTTTCCTTCAAACTATAGCGAGAAAAGCTAAATGTGTTGAAAAAAAGGCAACACACTGTCCTGCCGTGCATTGTGTTCTCCTCAACAACGAATGGCGGGCAGTAACTCAACAGAGTAGTGGTATCATAATCATCATTATTATTGTTTCATTGCAGTATCATAGAGGGTCGGAAATCTATTTACTTGTACATACAATAACGGAATGACAGTTACCTTACGAATTAGAAGGAAAAGTTTTCCATAAATGCACCTGAGTTGGGCGTTAATTCAAAGATCTCAATATTGAGCTTTATTTATTGAGTTTCATTCTCAAGGATATCCTCAAAGAGCTTTATTTATTGAGCTTTATTTTCAAGGATCTCAATACCAAACTTTATTTATTCAGTTTCATTTTCAAGGATCTCCACAAGGAGCTTTATTTATTGAGCTTTATTTTTGACGATCTCCAAAACGAGCTTTATTTTTTTGAGCTTTATTTTAGAGGATCTCAACATCCAGCTTTATTTATTGAGCTTTATTTTTAAGGATTTCAACAACGAACTTGATTTATTGAGTTTTATATTCAAGGATCTCCACAGCGAGTGCCTTGTGACCTGTCTGAGCCGTAAAAGCTCCGAAGGCTCCGCTAACTTTGCGGACTTTAAGTAACTCCGAAGTTCGGGGCATCTACGAGTTTCTGCCGGGCACCTTTCAGAGTTCATTTCTAATTCAGTCTAGTTCAAGTGCTGGATGTCTGTGGTCTTTTTTTTTTAATGTATTATGATATCGTAAGAGAATGCTGATGAATGTTGGTGGAAACCCTGTGAAGGATCTTGTGCTGAAAATCCGATGCATGAATTCTGTTGGTTTTCTCTTGTATAATAGCTTTCAGCTATCAGTTTTCTAAAGTTAAATGTTTGCCATGTCTTTTTATTGTAAAACTTTGTTTACGCAGTTTAATTCAGGCAAAATGGTACCTTTTCAACCACCCGACATTGGAGGGTCTGGTCGAAATAAACTGTCATTCAAGGTAATGCAATATATTGCTTGCAAGGAGGCTTACTAAATTAGTATTTTAATGTTTTGCTTCGCAGGGAGGCTCACAAAAATTGGCTTTTCAATATATTTTTGATGTATTTAGGAAAATTTAATAATGCAATATTTTAATTCTGAGGAGTTCACAAAAATTAGCATTTAATATTTTGCATCTAAGTAAAGAGGGGACTGATGAAAATTGGCATTTAATATTTTATCCCTGAATAACTTGACGGAAATTGCATTTTAATATTTAACTACGAGCTGTGGAGGATAACAAAGTTAGTGCTCTAATGTTTCGTGATTTAGTATGGATGAAACCAGTGAGTATTTTAATATTTTACCTCTGAAGGAGTCGACAATATTGACATAACAAACAACGTTCGCGACGGGAAAAATTATCAGAGACATCATGAAAAAAAAACTACTATTAAAATAACTTATAAAAAATTTTTCCCACAGTACAAAATTTTTGTGAAATGGCTGACCCAATAACCAAATTGAACTGACTTGACATGAACATATGAGAAGATAATCATCAGTGTAGCACTTAGCCATTCAACTCGCTATGCCTCATGCAACCGTCACGCCTGAACGCAACCGTCAGGATGTGCGTGTGGGTAGGATGTGCGTGTGGGTAGGATGTGAGTGTGGGTAGGATGTGCGTGTGGGTAGGATGTGAGTGTGGGTGGGATGTGCGTGTGGGTAGGATGTGCGTGTGAGTAGGATGTGCGTGTGGGTAGGATGTGCGTGAGGGTAGGATGTACGAGCTACCACCTCACTAAAATAGCCTTCAATGCTGCGTCAGTGTCCTGTATGGATTTGAAGCAACTTGCGATTATCTTGCTCACATCAGCCCATTGTGTTTTTGCATCACTTATTAGCACTAAATGTGAGGCGGCAGTTTTAAAGTCTAGCAGCATGAATTATTATTATAAATGACATTCATTTTGTGAGTAATAATCTAGGTGAATTTTTATGTGTGCGAGTTGTTATGAATATGCTCACTAATATTCATAAGCATAAATAAGGAAATTTACACCAACTAATGGTTTTCTGATATAAAGCACTGTTGCCTACCGTTTCAGAGCGCGATTATAAGTTACTTTCCTGACCGTTTAAGGTGAGGTAGCAGCAAATCTGAGTACTTCTTAACGCCGGAATCAATGTTGTCTGTGGATCAACAAATTTAGTTGACGGGGCTTTCAATTAACTGAAGATTTCCTGCCCTCGAGACGAGGGTACCAGTGTTGTAACCAACTTTGTGGCATTGCTGAAGAACCCCGAGTGATGGAGTCAAATGGCGACGTTGAGAAGCGACAATTACTTAAGAACTCACACGCCGTTGACGGCCCATCAATGTACTTGACATTTCGGAATCTTGGGCCAGCTCCAAATGAAAACATTGCATCATCAGCTTAAAATGGACCTTTGAACTGTGTCATCTTAGATTTTATTGTAGCACAAAATAGACAAGAATATTCTTATTCAAATTTCATAGATGGTTAACCGCAAACATAGTTTTTGAACGTGTTAAATTTAATAAAATTTTGCCTATTTAGGGGATATCTTAGCATAGTATACGTTTCTCTGCAGAAAATTAGACGGAGACTTTGTGACAGGAAATACCGAAGCCCTTTACATGACGTTAGTTCGTAAATTTTTATTTTTTACTAGCGGTTAATAGCAGTGAATACACACGAGCCCTGGGTGTTACGTCATTCCAATACGGTAAAAGCATAAAATTTCTCACCACTGATGAACACTCAGGAGCACGAGGTTTCACCTCATTCCAACGACTCAAAATCATCAGAATTATCAAATTTCAGTGACGTTGAAAACGGCTGCAGAGTGCCCCGCGGGAGTTGAGTGATACACATGCAGCACCACGGGCACCGCAGTGGGAGCTCAAAGTGGCAACATCGTTTTCCAATAGGAGAGCTGCAGAGGCCGAGTTGAGAGCTCCTTTGTGAAGCGCGCCTTAGACCAGTAAGCGAGGAGAAACTGCTTCACGAAAAGTTCTTGTTGTGCGCTGGCGCAAGCAGCGAATATTTTGCGAGCGTGGTCGTAGAAATGCTGGTCTGCGCACTGCGTGGCCGATGGGAATACTGGTTTCACGCAACTATGTGGCTGTAGAAATAATGGTGTCGCGCACTATGTGGCCGTAGAAATGATGGTGTCGTGCACTGTGTGGCCGATGGGAATACTGGTTTCACGCAACTATGTGGCTGTAGAAATAATGGTTTCGCGCACTATGGGGCCGTAGAAATGATGGTGTCGCGCACTATGTGGACGTAGAAATGATGGTGTCGCGCACTGTGTGGTCGTAGAAATAATGGTTTCGCGCACTGTGTGGTCGTAGAAATGATGGTGTCGCGCACTATGTGGACGTAGAAATGATGGTGTCGTGCACTGTGTGGCCGTAGAAATAATGGTGTCGCGCACTATGGGGCCGTAGAAATGATGGTGTCGTGCACTGTGTGGCCGTAGAAATAATGGTGTCGCGCACTGTGTGGTCGTAGAAATGATGGTGTCGCGCACTGTGTGGTCGTAGAAATAATGGTGTCGCGCACTATGGGGCCGTAGAAATGATGGTGTCGTGCACTGTGTGGCCGTAGAAATGATGGTGTCGTGCACTGTGTGGTCGTAGAAATGATGGTGTCGTGCACTGTGTGGCCGTAGAAATAATGGTGTCGCGCACTGTGTGGTCGTAGAAATAATGGTGTCGCGCACTGTGTGGCCGTAGAAATGATGGTGTCGCGCACTGTGTGGTCGTAGAAATAATGGTGTCGCGCACTATGGGGCCGTAGAAATGATGGTGTCGTGCACTGTGTGGCCGTAGAAATGATGGTGTCGTGCACTGTGTGGTCGTAGAAATGATGGTGTCGTGCACTGTGTGGTCGTAGAAATGATGGTGTCGTGCACTGTGTGGTCGTAGAAATGATGGTGTCGTGCACTGTGTGGCCGTAGAAATGATGGTGTCGTGCACTGTGTGGTCGTAGAAATGATGGTGTCGTGCACTGTGTGGCCGTAGAAATGATGGTGTCGTGCACTGTGTGGCCGTAGAAATGATGGTGTCGTGCACTGTGTGGCCGTAGAAATGATGGTGTCGTGCACTGTGTGGCCGTAGAAATGATGGTGTCGTGCACTGTGTGGCCGTAGAAATGATGGTGTCGTGCACTGTGTGGCCGTAGAAATGATGGTGTCGTGCACTGTGTGGCCGTAGAAATGATGGTGTCGTGCACTGTGTGGTCGTAGAAATGATGGTGTCGTGCACTGTGTGGCCGTAGAAATGATGGTGTCGTGCACTGTGTGGTCGTAGAAATAATGGTGTCGCGCACTGTGTGGTCGTAGAAATGATGGTGTCGCGCACTGTGTGGTCGTAGAAATAATGGTGTCGCGCACTGTGTGGCCGTAGAAATGATGGTGTCGTGCACTGTGTGGTCGTAGAAATAATGGTGTCGCGCACTGTGTGGTCGTAGAAATGATGGTGTCGCGCACTGTGTGGTCGTAGAAATGATGGTGTCGCGCACTATGGGGCCGTAGAAATGATGGTGTCGTGCACTGTGTGGCCGTAGAAATGATGGTGTCGTGCACTGTGTGGCCGTAGAAATGATGGTGTCGTGCACTGTGTGGCCGTAGAAATGATGGTGTCGTGCACTGTGTGGCCGTAGAAATAATGGTGTCGCGCACTGTGTGGCCGTAGAAATGATGGTGTCGTGCACTGTGTGGCCGTAGAAATAATGGTGTCGCGCACTGTGTGGTCGTAGAAATAATGGTGTCGCGCACTATGGGGCCGTAGAAATGATGGTGTCGTGCACTGTGTGGCCGTAGAAATGATGGTGTCGTGCACTGTGTGGTCGTAGAAATAATGGTTTCGCGCACTGTGTGGTCGTAGAAATGATGGTGTCGCGCACTATGTGGACGTAGAAATGATGGTGTCGTGCACTGTGTGGCCGTAGAAATAATGGTGTCGCGCACTATGGGGCCGTAGAAATGATGGTGTCGTGCACTGTGTGGCCGTAGAAATAATGGTGTCGCGCACTATGGGGCCGTAGAAATGATGGTGTCGTGCACTGTGTGGTCGTAGAAATAATGGTGTCGCGCACTATGTGGCCGTAGAAATGATGGTGTCGTGCACTGTGTGGCCGTAGAAATAATGGTGTCGCGCACTGTGTGGTCGTAGAAATAATGGTGTCGCGCACTATGGGGCCGTAGAAATGATGGTGTCGCGCACTATGTGGACGTAGAAATGATGGTGTCGTGCACTGTGTGGCCGTAGAAATAATGGTGTCGCGCACTATGGGGCCGTAGAAATGATGGTGTCGCGCACTATGTGGACGTAGAAATAATGGTGTCGCGCACTATGTGGACGTAGAAATGATGGTGTCGTGCACTGTGTGGCCGTAGAAATAATGGTGTCGCGCACTATGGGGCCGTAGAAATAATGGTGTCGCGCACTGTGTGGTCGTAGAAATAATGGTGTCGCGCACTATGGGGCCGTAGAAATGATGGTGTCGCGCACTATGTGGACGTAGAAATGATGGTGTCGTGCACTGTGTGGCCGTAGAAATAATGGTGTCGCGCACTATGGGGCCGTAGAAATGATGGTGTCGCGCACTATGTGGCCGTAGAAATGATGGTGTCGCGCACTTTGTAGTCGTAGGAATGATGGTGTCGCGCACTATGTGGTCGTAGAAATGATGGTGTCGCGCACTATGTGGCCGTAGAAATGATGGTGCCGCGCACTATGTAGTCGTAGAAATGATGGTGTCGTGCACTATGTGGCCGTAGAAATGATGGTGTCGTGCACTATGTGGCCGTAGAAATGATGGTGTCGCGCACTATATGGTCGTAGAAATGATGGTGTCGTGCACTATGTGGCCGTAGAAATGATGGTGTCGCGCACTATATGGTCGTAGAAATGATGGTGACGCGTACTATGTGGCCGTAGAAATGATGGTGTCGCGCACTATATGGTCGTAGAAATGATGGTGTCGCGCACTATGTGGCCGTAGAAATGATGGTGCCGCGCACTATGTAGTCGTAGAAATGATGGTGTCGTGCACTATGTGGCCGTAGAAATGATGGTGTCGTGCACTATGTGGCCGTAGAAATGATGGTGTCGCGCACTATATGGTCGTAGAAATGATGGTGTCGTGCACTATGTGGCCGTAGAAATGATGGTGTCGCGCACTATATGGTCGTAGAAATGATGGTGTCGCGCACTATATGGTCGTAGAAATGATGGTGTCGCGCACTATATGGTCGTAGAAAAGATGGTGTCGCGCACTATATGGTCGTAGAAATGATTGTGTCGCGCACTATATGGTCGTAGAAATGATGGTGTCGCGCACTATGTGGCCGTAGAAATGGTGCCGTGCACAACGTATCCTGGTTTACGCTTAATCTTGTTCAAGGTTAAAAAGAGGGATCGGCGAATTCATTCTGATTTGGTTCTGACAACTTTATACATCTATTCTTCCATCTTTCCTAATTTTTATTTTCGTTGAAACTTTTCATATCTATTTCTACTGCATCAGCTGCGGAAGCACTTTTAGAAAAATACGGGCGTCGCTATAACGTGTAGCGAGGCTCGGAAGTGGTAATTGACAAAAAGAGGAGCTTCTGCAAAAGTTACACTCGGAGCCCATCGTTTGGATAAAGAATGGCAACTCTTAACGCCAGTACTGGAGAGGCTTGAGCTTTATTTTCGAGAGAATCGGTTTGTGCTCTATATAGTATAGCATTGCGCACCAAAGTGCATTATTATTGCGGCTTATGTACTGTGACACACGACGGTCCCGATAGCATGTAGTATACTGTGTGGACCACAATGGCCAGAACTCTTGACAGCGACTCACTAATGGAGATGAAATTATTTTTACCCGGTTTTGATTCTAGTCGGTATTTTCGCACGGTTTTCATCATTGTCAGGAGTGCTTCCATGCGGTCTTCAGTAATGGATGAAATTATTTTTACGTGATTTTTATAATTGTCGAGAATGTTTTCGCGCAATTTTCATCATTATAAGGAGTGTTTCCGCACGGTCTACATCATTGCCAGAAATATTTCACACGATTCTCATCATTGTCAGGATCATTTCCGCTCGATTTTTATCATTGCAAGGAGCATTTCCGTGCGGTTATCATTATCTCTGAAGGCGTGTATCAGGGATACATTTACCGCCATTTAATATCGGAGTTAGGACTGCCAAGTGCACCGGAGATGCTGGCACAGACAGCGTCTCCAGCGGCGCCACGACATCTATACGAGGCCTTACTTTTCGTCCGTTCTTTGTGGGCCGTGCCATATCCCGACGCTTACTCACTAGGCACCAGCAGCTGATTTGACCGCAGTACCTCCTCTTTTGCGCTGTGATTAAACATGGACCGTAACATTCATTTTGACTAACGTGCCTACACAACATTCACAATTTAAGAGCTCATTTATATTATATCAACGCGTTCATTCATTTAAATTTTGTTTACGACTTCATTTACATTTTATTCAAGAGTTCATTTACGTTTTATTCACATTTTACTCACATACATTTCACGGAGAGTAAGACAACGGAGGCGCCGGAACACTGGTAAGAAGATACAGAGTTTTGAAATTATCACAAGAGACAGAGTTCTGATATCATCACAATTGCATGAATTCTCAGAAGTTTGCACTAACGGAGGAAATTCAAAAGTTGACTATGAAGCTCTAGAGGGAGCTCCGGAACATCTTTTTTTTTTCTTCCAGTGTGTCACTTATTGCAACTAAATTACATGCTGTAACTTTTTAATTCCAATATTGTTTGTTATGAAGCTGTGACTTTGTAACTCAAGTTGTAATTTTGAAACTTGAGTTGTAATTTTGTAATTTAAGTTGTAATGTTATTACTTACGTTGTAACTTTGTAACTTGAGTTGTAATTTTGTAACCTGAGTTGTAATTTTGTAATTTAAGTTGTAATTTTGTAACTTACGTTGTAATTTTGTAACTTAAGTTGTAATTTTGTAACTTAAGTTGTAATTTTGTAACTTGAGTTGTAATTTTTTACATTTCATGATGTAACTGAGTACTTCATAGAGACTTACTTTTGTCTTTTATGAAGTTGCGATGTAATAGTTTATGGAGTCGTTATTTAGTACCTTGTAAAAATGTTATTGAAGTTGTAAGTTAATGAGGCTAATCTAATCACGAGAGAAAATATCAGAGCTCAACATTTTCTGAGTTAAACATCAGTTTAATTTACCTGAAGCGAAGGTTTTTTATCAGAGTGAAATTTATTGTTATAACTTTGCGACTCTAGGAGATTTTTTTGGCTTACTGAAATTCAACTGACATCTTTCAACCCATACAAAAAACGTTACAGGAATTGGACATAAAACAATTCATCAACTTAAACTGAAAAAATATAATTATATTTAAATTTTTTGACTTTTGAAGACCCTGTTTATATTAAACACGGTCGACGCTTAACTAGGCTCTTGAAAGTTTCTTGAAGAACTCATAAAGCGAATTGAAACAAGGATGTAAGCGCAAAATGATTGGTTTCAAAGAAACGTTCACAACACAGATATTATCAGCGTAGAGAAATGAAACGGAAGCCAAAGCTTAGTCTGAAACACAAAAAGTGTTTGAACACTGGGACAAAGTTCTTTTTTCAATACTGCATTATTAGCGCTGAAACGCTTTTACTCAGTACGACAACGGTGATAAAATAAATATTGCTGATAGGGCCCGATTTTTGTTAGAATTTTTATCTCTTCTGCATTTCTGCGAAGGAAATCATCCATAAGACATACATAGATCAGATATACAGATATGTGTTGTTTATAGACGAGAACCTATGCAAAAAAAGACCGCAGCTGAATGAATGCATGGAAAATCTCACGAAAACAAATACTCAAAGTATAAATGATTTTTCAGTACCTCGAATTATTCAAGAACACTGCTGCAAAATGAGTGATATATGAGGCAGTAAGGCTGAATTTCAGAGTAAGATCTCCGCAGTTTTTCAGAGCAGAGCTCAGCAGAATATCGCGCAGCAGCCGCTGCCGAACAAGATTATTCTTTAAACCAAAGCGCTGCTTTTAATTCTGATGCGTCTTGGTCTTCTGTTCCTCATTGCGGTGCGTGCGTGAGTTGCCAGCTCGGCAGCAAACGTGACTGCAGCCGATGTGTTCGAACACTGATGAATTAAATTGGAGCAGTTTTAGCCGCAATCGATGAGTTCGAACGCTGATGCGTTGAATTGGAGCAGTTTTAGCCTGCAACCAAGGCCAATGAGTTGAAGTGGAGCAGTTTTCGGCCCTAGTGATCGCCCTTCTCTCCTTGACAGCATTACTGCCGCATGATTGCTAAGAAAGCAAAAGTTCACAAAGAAATATAACCGTTGTTTTCCAGCAACTGCAGTTTGACTGCGCCTTTGAAAGTCCGTGGAAGTTATGTGCTAAAATTTTGATCGGACCGAGGGATATAAATATAAAGAGATGACTGGTAACTGCCACCTATTGTACTTAAGATTGAAACTTTATACTCAGGCAAATGTATTCCTGGCATATATGAAACAGTCTAAAAATATAGTGCTAATTTTAATATTGTGTAGCACACATGAAAAACGCTAATACTTTCTTCATTCTAATACTCCATAAAATACTCCTCCAGCAATGTAGTGTGTTCACTTGGAGTACCGTTGCCCCTTTTGCACTTATGAATGAGTGAGGGTTGAGTTTGGTTGATATACCGGGCGTCCCACAAAATGTTCCTGAGTTTTTAATTGATTATATTTCCGCTTTAAATTAACATATTGGAATTGTCTTTTTTTCACAATGTAGTAAATTTTGTTTTCTTTTTGCATAATTTAAATTTTTGATAATCGATTGAAAAACCACGTTACAATGTTCGATTTACAGAAAAAGGTAGAAAAACTAATTATTCAAAGGAAAAGTTTTAAAAACAACACTGGTGTTCTTCTTCACTTCTCAATACCTACTGTTAAAAGTAATTTCACAATGATGTTTCCTACATACCACCAAGTATGTATCACCTCCATCATTAATAATTCTTTGACAATCAATCGATGAAGTGTTTCAAGAACTGAAAGAAAACGGTGAAATAATCCGCAAAAATCTTCGTTCAATGGCGGCTAAATGTAATACTTGCTTTCAGAAAAATGGAGGGTATGTCGAGGGATACTAAACTAATTTTTTATATAAATGTTACTTAAGGTAAGGATTTGTTATTCTTTTAAATTTTAACTTGTTCGGTTTTTTGGAAAGTACAAAATAATGAAGGATATCAATGTTGTTTTAAAAACTTTTCATCTGAACAATTAGGTTTTTTACCTCTTTCAGTAAATTATTAATTGTGAAGTGGTTATTCAAATGATTTTCAAACAATTAAATTATTCGAGAAGAAAACAAAATTTACTACATTTTTGAAAAAAGACGATTAAAATATGTTGATTTAAAGAGGAGATTTAATCAATTTAAAAATCGGGGACATTTTTGTGGGTCACCCGGTACAGGTTATAAAATGACATCATAGAGTAAAATTAGAAATGTTAAACTTCCCATTTTGACTTGAATGACACCCAAAGATTTGCTGCATTATTCAAATGCTTCGATCGTTTGGGCAGGCGTATCCAATTGAACACTTGCGGCTTAACTTTCCCATGATGTGCAAGTCATGCCTTTGGACATCAATGAGCCAATAAACGAGCTCATTAACGCTGCGGCTGTGAGGTCATTGATCAGAAAATTTGTAACTGCATCGGAAAATTACGAACGAGGAGATTTTATTTCAAATCGGTTTGGTGATCGATGATCCCGAAATGGTGAGCTGTTCATCTACAGCTTTTCTGGTGCTCTTTTGTGCTCAAGCTGAGATTCTGCTGCCCATCTCTACGTGAAATTCCAAAACCAGCTTTGCGTGGGCGGTGATTATTATTATTAATACAATTTTTATTGTTATTATCATAAATACGTTGCAGACCTCAGTCTAGTGGTGTCAGCTCTGCTGTCAGGGCAGACTTGAGTTTCGTGATGAGTGTCAATATTGATGTCAGTGCAGACCTGTCTCGTGATGAGTGTCAGCTTTGTGGTCAATCTTCTTCTGGCAACTGTCAGCACTACTGGCAGTACAGACCACAGCCTTACTGTCAGCTGCTCTCTCTCGCGCCCCTCGTATGCTGACGAGCCAAAACTTGCAGCTACAAAATTAAGCTCAAATTGCAAACTTTCTTGTTAGAAAGTTTTCATTTCCGCACGACTCAGAGTCACGCATATGCAGAATTTCCATTTTTTGACGCTCTTGATTTTTGAAAGCATTTTCAGTCAGCCTCGTTTAGTTTTGTGAAGATTTCCCGACTTTGTTGAGCTCCCCTAAAGTTCTCCACCAGGGAAATTTATCGTAAGCGACCAGGGAGCCCCGCGTGAATTTGCGCGGAATTGGACTTGTTTGGTCTTTATTTTTTGCCTCAATGCAGATTATTGAAGTGAACGAGAGCGCTCGAGGAAATATGCTCTCCAAATTGGGACTGGTACGAGTTCGTTGTGGTAAATTTGTGCCTTTAAAAGCTTGAAATGAAATGATACGCTAAAATCGTATGTAGTTTAATTAGAAACAATACAAAGAATACAGGAAAATCTTTCTATGAAATAACTCGTTATGATATTTTTTCGTGGTTCTATTTTGTGGGTTCAAATAGCAAAGTTTATGCACAAGAAAATCAGCGAAATAACAGTGTTTGTAGATCTTTGATTCCGTTTCTCTTTGTACTGTTTAATCATTTAGAAGTCACTAGAAAATAAATGAAAAAATGCAACAAAAAAGAAGAGATATATAGAGTTCCGAAATGTCGGCCGTCTGCTGCTTGATGATACTCTAAAGCAAATGAAGAAGCGCAGATCTATTAAGCTTGTTCTTAAATCCATTGATATTTTTATCAAGTAACGTTTGTATCTCTCAAATACAATTACAATCCAACCTTGTGTATCGGAACTTACGTGGTCTTAATAAAGTAACAGTGACGTAGGTCTACTAGCTCTTTAACGGCTGCGACGGTATTGAAATCGTGATTAAGAAACCGGCACTTCATGTTTGCTATTGTTTCAGCAGATCCGACGGTATTCAAATAATACCGGAACTTTTACTGAAACTTAAGTTCATTATTGCTTCAGCAGATCCGACGGTATTGAAATACTACCGGAACTTTTACTGAAACTTAAGTTTATTATTGCTTCAGCAGATCCGACGGTATTGAAATAATTTCAGAACTGTAAGTGAAACTTGAGTTCATTGTGGCTTCAGCAGATCCGATGGAACTGAAATCATGACACCGTAAAAACCAGATTACGTTTACCTGACTCGACATATGCGGATAGCGGGATTGAATTCCACGGTTTGATTTCATTTCTAACTACTTCGCAGCGCTTTACGTCCAGCACTTCTTATTTTCTGAGATAAATATAAGTAAACCATTGGAAATCACAACTTAAATTTGACAATTTTAAACTCTTACTTCGCTGTCCATCAGTTTTCAGATATTTCTATCAACCACGGAATGAATAACTATCAGAATTAGATATCAATGAAAAGAAATTCAGCCAGAAACTGAAAACTTACTGTTTTTGAGTGAGTATTAGAGTTCGAATAATTATTTTCTATGATTGGAAAACTTTCCCTTTCGCAGAAGGCTGTACTTCCGGTAAATTAAAGAATATAAATGTTATAAATTATATGGGTCATGATTCTTAGTTCGAGATTTATTAACCAACGCACGATCTTAACGCATTTATTTGCAGTTCATCAAAGCCATCACCGCCGCTCTGTTGTGATGGTGAGAATTTCTGTATACTCAAGAGAGAATTTTTGTCTGCTGAGGAGGAAATTTTTGTTTATGAAAGAGAGAATTTCTGTTAACTAAAGAAAGAATTTCTGTTTATTAAACAGGAAATTTCTGTTTACTGAAGATGGAATTCCTGTTTTCCAAAGCCCACGTCAGCTGAGCGGCTGTACATGACGGTTATAACTACGTTAATTACCCAAAGCAGCATGGGTGTGACAGGGAGAGACGGACGCAAGCAACAGTTTGTACCGTGCATTAGAGACGGGCAGCAACGGCCGCGAAAGACAAATTGGTAACGACAAAATAAGTGTTTTGATGCTCTTCCATCTCCTCAGTCTAGTTGCCGAGCTGAAAGCTTCTACCACGGTAGAGGAAACAAGGTAGGTTCAAACTAGCCTTTTTTTCGTTTACGGTGTGGTTCTGCTGACGTCACGGCAACGAACCAATCACAGCGCTCATATTGCATCTGGTAGCACTGTTTCTTTTAAATCCGTCTCCACAATTGGCCTAACGTCATGGCGTTTTGGTGACGTCATAAAGTTTGTCTGAAATTAAGTTTTTCTATCGGCTAGCCGAACACCAAGAAGAATATTTTCCCCATAGGAATGACCCTACCTTGTTTCCCCTACCGTGCTGCTTTCACTCCCTTGGAAGGTCAGACATGAAGCGAATGTGCTCATGTCTTTTATTGTGCGAGCATTGAAATTCTTGTGTTTGTGTTGTGCCATTTTGCTTAACACGGTAAGTGCGGCGGGTTAAACTAAAGTTCAATATCGAACTCATTTTAGTTATTTTGGAGATCAATTTCGAAAATAACGAACATTAAATAGATCGTGCCATTATCTAGTTAAAATAACGAACATTAAATAGATCGTGCCATTATCTAGTTAAAATAACGAACATTAAATAGATCGTGCCATTATCTAGTTAAAATAACGAACATTAAATAGATCGTGCCATTATCTAGTTAAAATAACGAACATTAAATAGATCGTGCCATTATCTAGTTAAAATAACGAACATTAAATAGATCGTGCCATTATCTAGTTAAAATAACGAACATTAAATAGATCGTGCCATTATCTAGTTAAAATAACGAACATTAAATAGATCGTGCCATTATCTAGTTAAAATAACGAACATTAAATAGATCGTGCCATTATCTAGTTAAAATAACGAACATTAAATAGATAGTGCCATTATCTAGTTAAAATAACGAACATTAAATAGATCGTGCCATTATCTAGTTAAAATAACGAACATTAAATAGATCGTGCCATTATCTAGTTAAAATAACGAACAATAAATAGATCGTGCCATTATCTAGTTTGCATTGAGTATTGAGGGAAATAGAGTCAGTGACTGCAGGTCGGTCAGCAGCATCATGAAAATCCCTTCAGTGACCACCGGGTCACGTCACATTCAAAGTGTTAATAAGTGCAAATTGCGTCACTTTATCATGGGTCCACATTGCTTTACATATATACGAGCGTATTTGAGCATGGAACATAAGCTCAAAGCCTAAAAGTTCACAAATAAGCCTATAAGTTCACAAATAAGCCTATAAGGTCACAATAAGAGCCTATAAGTTCACAAATGTCTGTAGCATGTGAGTACGCGTGTGTACAATGGCAAATGAGCGTAAAACAACTCAACTCGGTGAGCGAGTCTGGTACTTGTAACTACCCGCGTTTTCTGGAGGGATCGAATTTTTAAGACTTTGACTGCGATATGAGCCACCGGTGGTACACAGAGGAATTTTCATAATACTGCTGATCGGTCGGTAATGAGAAATTCAATTTTTCATAAATACTTAATGAAAACTAAATGAAGGCAGGGCCCAGTTAATGTTTGCTGTTTTAAACATCACTCACTAAAATTAAATTTAAATTTAAGTTGAATATTAAACTTCAGTTTTACTTGCCGCAGTCAAAGCGTTAAGGAGCAATTATTTTGTCCAAATTACAGTAGTAAAAAAAATTAGTTGTTGCAGCACTGAGTTGAGCAGGAAAAGAATACAAGCAGGTTTTATGACTCTAAATGGAACGAACGCTAGCTATTTAATGCTCGTAAATTAAGCCAACGGTTTAATGCTTATAATTTAAATTAAAGCTGCTTTTATGCTCGTCAATTAAGCCAACATAAATTTTTTGACATATTCTTGTATTTTTAAACCTTAGAAGGACGATTCATTTCAAATTAAAATCTTTTCCCATCAGCCAAATCAAAAGACGCTCTTTTACGATCTTGAGAACCAAGTCGATGATGTGGAGAGCTTGGCTGGAGTAAAATTCACATTTTTGCAGCGTTGAACTCACTTGGAGGCGAAGAAGACTGGTAATTAGCGCTCCTTTCATTGCGAGTTCATGCCTAAGTTACTTTGAATGAAATATGAACCTTGAGCTCCACACACCAAACTTGGCGAGCTGTAAATACTAATTGAAATTCGGGGCTCCGTCTTGTGTGAATTGCGGCAGGAGCTGCCAATGAGACAGGCAGAGGATGCCTCGACTCGCCTCCGGTCATGTTTTTCAACTTTCTGTAGCTTTGGTTCCCTAGGGAAGCTGTAATTAAAATCTTGAATGAATCCCTCCGTAAATTCGACGGTCGCCCCAGTCTGAAGTCTTCGAAAACTTTTGCTGTTTTGCGCGGGTGAGCACGAAAGGATTTTTAAAACTCTCCTACATAAAAAATTGTACTTATGGAACATGAATCGAGTAAAATAGGTAAGACATGCGCGAAATTGTACTTATGGAACATGAATCGAGTAAAATAGGAAAGACATGCGCGAAAAATGCTCTTCATGGGTTGATGAACCATCAGAAATTGATTTTATTAATTCGTTGGATATGAAACATTTTGATGAATTAGTTACTAATGACGCGTGCTATGCATCGTGCAGTGCTGGTCCCAATTCTTAATTTTCTTAGCTAATAATTACCTTGGTGTCTATATATATATATATATATATGTATATATATATATTTCATATATATATATTTGAAAAAAATATATATATATATGAAATTATACTTGCAGTTGATGCGCTTGCTGGTATTAAGCCAACCCTCATCTATAGCAAGTCTCTCTCACGCATAGGAGGCGAAAGCTCATAAGGTAGAAGCAAGAAAAACAATGTTAGGCCTGAAAAATACGAAAAAAATTTTTACAAGATCCAGTTGTCACCAAAAATAACGCAGCCGTCGTTATTAAGCTTGGACAGAGACGGATGAATTCATCAGCCTCAACCTTGAAAAACTAAATAGGATATAGTCATCTGTTTAGCATTCCTTCATGCGGGACTGAGAACATTGGAGGGAAAATATCGAAAGCGTTTCTCCTCGCTCTTTAATTGTACATCAGAAATTGTGCCTGATTCACTTATTAGTTATCAAACGCTTTTTATAAGTTTTATGTTTGTGTCCAGAGTGGAGATTATTCCCTGCAGATTGGGTCTTAACTCTCAAACGCTGGGATCAAGTAGCGAACGTGCAATTAAGGACTTTAACTGAACGTATTCTGGTGTTAACTATTAAAGTTAGCGAGAATGAACTTTAATTCTATGTATTCTAATGTCAAATTGTTAAGCTTGCCTGGTACAACTTTAACAGAACGTATTCCGATGGTAAATGGTGAAGTTTGTAGCAAATCTTGGGGGCAGGATGACGAAGTGTCAAAAAGAGCGGCTCATATACCATTGTTTTCCTCTACAGTGGCGAGATAATTTAGGTCACCTTCAGTTCGGTTTATACTGCACAAAAAGTGCTCAGGATTTTTTCACGAAAGATAAGAGCTTTCTATTTGTATTTTCTACCTGTATACCAACTTTTATTGCTCTACGTTCAATCAGGAAAGTAATCCAACATGAAAGTAAGCAAGCAAGCTCTCAAGCCATCAAGTTAGAAAGCAAGTGAACAAGCAATCAAGCAAACAAGCAAGAGAGCAAACTTACAAACTAATTATAATTTTGGGTTGAGTGGTGTTTGGTGGTTTGTTCGTTCCCTTAAAGTTTGTGTAAGTTTTAGTTGTGCTTGGACAGCTGTGTACTCGTGGTATCAAAGTTACTATCTCTGACGTCATTAATTTAAAAAAAATTTAAGCCGTGATTAGTTACAGAATTACGGATAAATTTTTCAACAGTCCCGACAAATGACTTGCAATTTTTATTTCTAGTTCCTTTCCAGACTTTACGGAAAAAAGAAATGTAAAAATTGAAGCATTTCACTTGATGCGTAAAATAGAGCGTGCTCTAGTTGCGTGTTCTTATCAGATTCCCGTTATGGCCATCTCATTAGTTCGTATTTCTCTTTCTTATTACACATTTATTTAATTTTTTCATACAGTCTTGAACAAGTTTTAACCGTAGTTTTCGTGCATACAATCGGTGCCGTACCATGAGAGAGACTCAGATTTGGGTGTGTAGCCACACAGACGACATGTTAACATGCACAGCAGCATCTAGCACTGCCGCAGCAGCTATTCCGTCAGTGAACTCCACTGAGCGGCGTCAAAATGCAGCTGGCGGCTAGTGGAGACTATTTGCCTCTATCGGACCGAGTCGGCACACGTATATGCATTACAGTAAGAATACACGCATAGTTATTACTACTCTGGACTGTTAGTGTCCTCCATCGATTAGCTGCACACCGAAATATAACTGCAATGAATTATTGATTTGTACCAAACCTAAAGAACATGTATCCCAACTACGCGGAAATACAAAAAGCCACTGGAGACACTCTTGCTAATTTGAACTGGATGAATAACTCTATTAATCCAGCGTTAAAATAACTCTATTAGTGAAATAATAACATTAATTCACTAAATTAATCAATGCCAGCTATTGCTCGAACACTCTGAACTACAAATATACGCAAAAATTTGTGTAATAACACAATTCATGTATAAAAACTGTGACAAAATGTTGAAGCAATTTAAAAATAGTAATGCAATTTGGCCTACGTAGAGAGTTGAGTTTTGTGCTCTGATGGGTCGATGGCAGCCTGTTGCCATTAGGTTCCTGTGGTCCAGATTTGAGAGACAGCGCTCTAGATTGAGGCATATTTTAAGAAGGAATGCAGAGTAGGGGACGAGATTTGGTCCAGAATTGGGTCAGACTTGGCCCTTAGGGACGGAATTTGGCGAGGCTTGGGGACAATAAAGGCAGAAACGAGAGACGAAGTCACCGAGCCCCGACTCCAGTACTCGGGTAATGAACAAAAGATTGCGACCTCGTGTCTCAAAGCGAAGGTCAGAGTGCGATTGGGGAAAAAGTTAACAGGGGAAATATTCTCTGGGCTTGCAAATAAAAAATAAAATATAATGGAAAATTTATGGAGTTAGCATGAAAATATGAAATATTAAATTAAATCTAAAATATAATATAGAATTAATAAAAGTTAGGATGAGGATAAAAAATAAAATATAAATCATTCAATAAAAAATGATGAAGCAAGGTTGATAATATAAATCCTAATAAATAATTACGGAACCCAAACATCTGATATTCAACCTAACTCAACTCATGTTCACCATCGGTATCAAATGGAGGGGATGCTGAAAACAGCTCTTCAATGGGGCTTTAGTTTGCGACACAGTTCGGAATATTACATGTATAATAGCAATTTTGGTGCATTTAAAGAGATTCAATAACGTGGTTAGTCTAAGAAACTATTCACGTTTTCAATAAGTTCATGTGAGCAAACTATTCAAGATGTTCAGCTTATTCACATCTTTAGGAGTATACCCAGTCTAACTTTCCGCCGCCTGCATGCATGCTTTGGCGAAAAAGTTAGACTGGGTATTCGAAATTTCAAAACAGATCGAAACAAAATTATCTGAATTGTCTGAGTAAATCAATGTACGTTATGGATCTAAAGATTAATCATTTCTCTTTCCCTGGAATTTACTTTCACCGACTTTAAATCATTGAATTACGTTAGGAAATCATGGCAATTTGATACCTCAACTCAAAATGTACCCACACTGGAAGTTCCGCGATGCGTATACTTGAAATCTATTAGCAGATAAATTGTATTCCTGCGAAACAGTCCAGACTTGGAGATATGGAGTCCCGGCTATTGTCCAAGTGCCATTGAGGGAGCGACGGATTGGGTTGCAACTCACGAAATGAAGGATCAGGTTCAGGGTCGGATTGCAAACTCAAATTGGGTATCTATTTTCTGGACCTGTTGAGCCATTCGGCGTTCCTTTGCTGAATTTATAGAAATGTTTCAATTGAATCAGTGGGGATTGATTATTATCATTCACTATCGTTATATCAATGATGGTCAATTTCATGAGGGTGATTGATATTACGACTGCAGCATAATGCCATAAACTCGGATTTCACACATTTGTTTGTACAAATGTTTCAAACATTAGATAAGGAGTAACATGCTGAACAGTATACAAGAATTTCACGACCTACTCACATTGATGTACTTTCACATCTGTACACAACACATTCGTAAAATTTTCATTTTCTCAATGACATTTTGCGCGCAGTAAAAATTATTATAGAGAATAAACGACTCTAAATTCGTTTTGGTGTTATGATAACTGATTTGAACTGACCAGTAAAATGCTATGCGAAGAGCTGTATGACAATAAACTGTAACTGCAAGAGTGTCTGTCTCATGGAGACTCGGAGAAAATTTACCTCAATTTTGCTTAGCGGGGCTCGACACTTTATGATCAATTTTGAAGTTATAATATTTTTCGCTCTGTAGTTTGTTGGTGCTGAGTGAGGGGATGTGTGTGTTGGGGGTGCTGGGAATGTGAGGGTAGATGTGTCGTGGGTGTGTGATGGTGCAATAAATGCGTTAGTTCTGAGTGAGGTGATGTGTGTGTTGCGGTGCTGGGTATGTGAGGGTAGAAATGTCGTGAGTGTGTGTTATGGTGGTGTGAAAAATAGATCTATCTTGATACGAAATTTTTAAACTTATTAGTAAAAATATAAAAAGTACTAACTTTTCAACAGTGTTTCTTGCCATTCGTCAGTGGTTTATCATTAGTTGCTTCTCGCTTTTCTTCAAGTGACGAGAATGGAAATCGATGAATGACACGAAAATAGCGGCGCTTGTGATTCAGACAGTCTCTTCTTCTTCTTCTTCGTAATTGTAAGAAAATAATTTATGTGAATATGTCAATTTGAAAATTCACTAGTGGCTGACAGCTACTTCCTTATTTTTTATTCATAAACACAAAAAGCAACAACTAGAATTGAACTTTTATAATATAAAGAAAGTTATTGAACCTTCGGATGACAAACAGAAAAAAGGGTGTACGCAAAAAATGTACTCATCCTACAGCTGAATATTACTCACATTTTGTTTTGTTTCAGGAGCAATTAAGTTATATTCTATGCTAGTTCATTTTCTCTAATTACATTTTCTTTACTTTGATTCACGTAACTCTCAAGACTTGTATTTATATAAATAAACATATCAAAACAGAATACACGGGTACAGGACATTCAAAGAGTGAGTACATTTGTTTGGTACTTTCTGTAGAGTAGAAGGCTGTTTTGAAGTTACCGCAACTCTTCACCAGATCTTGCAAAATTACCATAATAAGATTTCAACAGAAACGTGAAGAAAAATATCAATACACATCAATGCTGTGAAAATCTAAGGAAAAATGCCAACGAGAAGGCCATAAATATGAAATGATGGAGGAGGTTCTGTCTTTGCCCAGAAAAGAACGAACTGTGAACAAAGTACCTCGTCCATCTTTCTTTCCAGGCTCATGCGATGATCAGGTCGGGGTATCATAAAGATTTTCTCTGAGGTCTTCTAAATGCATTCGTAAGTCAATGGAGATAAAAATGTCATTATTGAGGCAGTAAATGATGTGTAAAAAGCAGTGTCCTTTTACGACTCCACACACTTGTACATCGACTGCTATTACTGTAAATTGCGTTTATTTTCGTGGAATGAACTAAATAATGACTTCTTCACTCTGCAGATTGTCTTGAAGTAGAATGTAAAAGTGTGGGGAACTTATTGATTGTTGAATGGGATTTATCAATATTTTTTGTTTTTTCGACCACCTTCGATGTATTTAGTAGTCGTTAATATGAAATTGTAATATTAGATCTATAATCAACAGCTTTTGATAAATTATGGCTTTAACGTACGGGGAAAAAGCCCTGTTATTAATAGCATCGACATGACTTATGTTATATTACCGATAAAAATAATAATAATAACAATATTAAGAATAAACATTTGTTTAATAAATAATGAAAATCACATAATTTATGTAAAATAGCAACAGTGTTAATGAGTACCAGCAATTCAAGATTATTTCATTGTTTTCAAAATATAATTTATCCAAACTGCAATAAATACTCTATCTAAATATAAATATAAACTATATCTAAAGATCAATAAATACTCTATCTAAACATCACGAAACCCTCGCCTATACATGAATTAATCCTTTACATAAATATTAATAAATCATTTATCTAAATATAAATAAATACTCTAAGCATCAAGAAATCCTCTTTCTAAAAATCAATAAATATTCTGTCTAAATATGAACAAATACTCAATCTAAATATCAGAAGAAAAGCTGGATATGCAAAAACGAGGGTGGATCAGAGAAGTTCGGGTACTTCTGCCGAGAAGTAAAAACAACGTGACTAGGGACAACAGAAAAATGAGGCAGAAGGGACAAAGGGAAAGCTGATATTCGAGAACCCGAGGAGGGCTGGATCTGGAGGTAAGGCAACTCTGTCTGGCCGAGTTTGCCGAAAAAATTCCTTTTTGAAGTTTCGCAGTTGTATTGATATGCGAATGACCGGAATTTTATCGAATGAAAGCGAATTCAGGCGTTGTTGAGATGAAGACTCAGCTGTCTTCTTTTTAAAGTTTGTGAGCTTTTAGTCGTTTTGACATGCGGGACATCGTAATCCTAACGAATGCAAATAGATGAAGATGCTTCTTTCAATGCAGACTTAATAGGTCAACTTCATATGAAGCAGGCGGTCAACAAAATCTTAAAGCAAAATGTTTTTCTGGCTTGAGCAACGATACTTTGTCTGTCATGTCTCCACATCACTTTCCTAGGTCGTGTCTTCCACTTCTGGGAAAATAACTTCCCTTCTGTGTCGTCAGGGTGAAAATAAATGATCCTAAGTTGAAAAAAGAACGGCGGCAAAAGCAGGGTGCACTGCTCCATTTTCAAGTTATTAAATTAACACAAGATTTAAAAAATGTAAACGTTGATTGAAAAGTTTTCATGCAGCACGATACCGTTCAGCATGCCAATATCATGCAGCACGTCAATATCGTATAGCACGTCGATACCATACAGCATATCGACGTCATGCTGTACATCGAAATCATGTAGTAAGTCGATACCATACACCATGTCGATACTATACAACTCGTCGATGCCATACAACTCGTCGATGCCAGGGCGTCAATTTTGTTGCGAATATTACAGGAATTTTTCTCACTCCTTCCGCTCTCTTCTACTAAAGAGTTTACGTCTGCCACGATACATAAATTTATTTCTGTAGAAATAAATTGTTTTTGGGCAACAGGTTTTTGGATACACGCCCCTCTTGAGTGACGCAGACCATCTGCGGGGACAAGACCCTCTCTGCCGGGGACGCCAACTACTTCCTTTTGAGCTTTCCGAATTTTTAACTCCTTCACCGTAAACTTTTCCTATTTTTGTTGAAATTTTTCCCTTGGCTCTTGACACGCTTGTTGGGGAATAGGAGTGAAAAACAAAAATATTGCGCTTGGGATTTTTTGGCATTGAGGAAAAATACTTGTTTGGTGTTTTTATGGACGAGTGAAGTTAGGTTCGATATCCTCTAATCATTTGTGAAATATTACCACAATATTTTATGTTTTTTCCAATCGATTATTATATAACATTAAAAACTATAAAACTAGAAAGTTATTCCAACTATACAACCAAGAACTTATTTTAAACGAACTAAAAAATTTAAAATCTAAAAAATTTCAAACTAGGGAACAAATCTCACCAGAAATATTAAAAAAACTTTAGAAAAGGGCATAAAAGTTTCGGGCAAGACTGGCGGCGTCCATGTAATTCCATGTATTTCATATTCTAAATAATTGTAATCGAATGAAAACCTGAGTGCTTTGAATATCCAACGCAGTCATTTTCAAGATGGAGACCTCGTTAATTTCCCTGCCCAATTTAGCAGCAGCAGACAACCAATCGTGCCTGGTCGTGTCAGAGTAGCTCCATGCTGCATGAGACCAAAGACAATTTGTGGGCGCATTTGGGCATGCATTTGCAAGAGCAATGAGCAATTTTCATAGGCGTTGGTAGCACATTACAGGCTTTATCTCATTAAGCAGATGGTTTCAGTAATGAGACGGCGGAAGCCAGCGTCATTTGTCAGACGGGTCCTCTTGCTTGCTATAGTGGCCGCAGCTCTCACATCACAGTGTTCCGCGCAACTAATGCTAAGTCATGTTAATTCTTCACAAATAAGACGGGACCAAGAAGTTAGGGGTTGTTTCTGGGGATCGCGCGTCGAGAATAATGTTTCCAGAGAATAAAAGCTTGATCAAAAAGTTGGCAGGCAATGGATTAGCTAAATGGTTCCTTTGCGTGGACTGCAAAAATAAAAAACTGGGCGGTTTCATGTTGCCTTTTATTAGAATGAAGCAGTTTCTTGTGAGTTAGACTATTAGCCATAGTATAGAATTAGTTCTGATTTCAGCGTCGTTACTGACAGAGTTGAATGCACTGGAGCTGCTCGTGAGAGTAAAATTATTATTATTTTACACTCCTGACGTGGAAAATTTGCCGAGTTGACACATTTTTGTACAATTTAGAACACTCATTTTTTCTAGGCGAAGTACAAAATATAAGTGTATCGCAGTTTCTTCAATTTAGCCCGCTGAAATAAATAAAATATGAATTGAGCGCTATTTGAAGGCAATTCTGGGAACACATTCTGAAGTAAGTTTCAAATAAAGGATTTAGCTTCTTAGTGGAGAAATTTCTGCTATAAAATCCCTGATAATTTGCTGATCCTTCTGATGCTTATCACTCTCGATTTAACCGTCGTGCCACTTTCATGGTTATGTATTTATCGTTATTTTACCAGTTGTTAAATTTTAAAAATGACTCTTTTTTAAGATTCTGAAGATAGGAGGCTTGCCGCTAAAAAGACCCACTACAACCGATTCGACAGCACTCAGTTTTGTTCAGAACGCGACTGTCTTTTAATTTTTACTGATATCTTCATCTTATTCGGTATATTGATTAGCAGAATTTAGCTGTAATGTTAGAATTTTGTTTATTTCGCTATCTTTAAAGTGAATTCGTATCACTCTATTGGTGTCCAAGCAATTAAACTTGCCATAATTTTCACAAGACGCCATAGCTTTCTTTGCCACTTTCATCTTTGAATTTTTCTCATAGGCTCGAATTTTATTTTAATGCTTCACTTCACATTCACGGGCCCCTTCACGGATTATGAACACACACATTGTTGAGGCGCTCCCCAAATTCTCTCTTTACCATTGAATTGAGAGTCCTCAGTCTAACTTTTTCGCTGCCTGTATGCATGTATTTCGTCACCTAAGCGATTTAAGCAATTAAATCGCTTAGGCGGCGACAAATATGCATGCAGGCAGCGAAAAAGTTAGACTGGGGGGGCTTACCCAAAGTATTCTTTACATCTTCGTAGATAATTCACAGTTTGAGCTTAATTTTGGCCATTGCCGTGTAACCAATGGGAAATGGTATTTTCCAATGGTATCATGCCGTGACGGTAGAGGTTCTCTCACGTCTGCACTACAAGGCGCGCTTCTTCTACACGAATCTCTCACCAGTTCATGTCAGACGGCCAGTGTACACGCAAGGAAATAGGAACTGGGCATTTATTCAGATCTTTTGTGATATGTCATATCCTCGTTTTCTTAAATCTTTGTATGGTAACATAGTTACATTATATAGTAACCGTGTATAGTAGCATTATAGTAATCTCTTTAAAAATATTTTTTACTATATATTTCGAAGAAGAATCTTTTTACTAGAGGAAAAGCAATCGTTTCACCAAATATACCTTCACCACGACAGAAGAATATATATTCAAAAAAGCAATACGTCTGATGAACTCTCTATAATTTTTTCTTTGCATTTTATTCGATCCGATAAGTGACGAAAAATGACATTTTTCAAAACGAAATTCATATGAAAGTGATTGGAGAAAATCATAGAATAGGTAGTTAAATACTGGTTTCATGTACCGTAGACTATTGTGGATTTTTTTCATTCAGCCATCCATGGTGTCAATAAGGTCGCAATCTGCAGTCAATGTATCTCATTAGACCCAAAATAATGTTTTTCAATATAATTAATTGAAAAGTGGTTCGTGAAACTGCAATTATTCGATTTTAAAGTAACATTCAAATGATTTCGCCGATATTAGGTGAAAATGAAAATATATATTTTAATTTGCAAGAGAGCTTGTACAAACTTTGAGGCTTCTTTGAGACTTCTGAATTCATTCATTTCTGTACATGGAAGTTATGCCACAAATTCAGATAATTCACAAATAATAGATGCTTTCCTGCGATGAATTATTTGGAGGCTGCAACATGAAGAGATTTATATATTTTACCTTAAAACTCTCATTACCTCATTACCCTCATGTCCTCATTTAAGACGATCGCATATATTCTTTGATTTCACTGCATTTTTTATTAACTTTTGTGATTATAACAGGAGAACAGAAAAACACAAAATTATTCTCCAGCAAACAATTAAAGCTTCAGTTACATCGTCGTTATATTTAAACTTACCTCACCAATGCTCACATGATGAGCGAAATTATTCTATTTAATTTAATTATTCTATTTGGCTGAGAAGACAAGAGACGAGAATAAATCGCACGCTAGAGAAGAATATTTTCGACTTCGAAATTAAAATTCGTGGTTGGAATGAGTACTTCCAGTGGGAAAACTTGATAACTTGAATATACTAAATAACTTTTAGGAATTTGGAAACTTGAATACACTTGAAAACTTGAATAATTTGAATATCTAATGACTTGAATAACATAATAAACTTGAATAAATTTGATAACTCGAATAAACTTCATAGCTAGAGTAAACTGGATAACTCGAATAAACTAGATAACTTGAATAAACTTGATAACTCAAACAAACTTAATAACACAAATAAAATTGCTAACTCTGATAAGCATTAATTCTTTGCTGAAACTGTCAATTAAATTTTTTAGTATCAGTTTAAATTTTCCTACGAAGTAAATGACCTGCATCAGGTTTTATGAATAGCATTATTTGCAGCGGAAGTGAAGGTCTCACCTGCACGCTATTCTCCTGCAGAGCAGCGGGACCTGATGTGCTTGTCAGGTCGACAACGTAGTGGGACACATGGTGAACTCCTTAAAGTTTTAAACTTACAGGACTAACTGAACTCATTACTAAATAACCAACACACTTATAACATGATATGAGGAAATAAAAAATGGCAGATTAATTAAAGCAGTGCTCTCAGCAGCATGACCACCACAGGCACAGAGGAACAAGTAGAGTGAGTGTCGCACGGCTGCAAACTGAACATGGACACAGTAAGGGATTTATCTTCAGATTCCTGAGGTATTTTCAAGCTATTTTAATCTCGCTAACGTTTCACTACATTGGTCTTGCTCTTTTACTCAATTTTCATTTTCAAGCAGAACCTCTAAGACTAAAAATGTGTATTTTGCGTGCAAAAGTTAGTTCATAAAGCTGATCGCAATTTAGCACAAGTTGGTCTAACGGACTACCCCTCAAACTTTCATGGAGAAATTTGAAAAAAACCTTCATGGGGGGTTGGCTGAAGGAATTATTCTCAAAGGAATGAGTTGGGCGAGTGATGGTTAATTCGACTCTAGTTTTAACCATATTAGCTAAGGATGTAACACTAATTTTACTTGCTTAGAATTAACTAGAATATCTCTGAGACGTCCCAGTCGTCAAAACTATACTGGTATCAAAACTAATTAAAACACTTAACACTTTGACTGCGACTACTAAATATAGAGTTCAATGCCAAACTCAAATATAAAGTCAATGTAGTAAACTATTTTGAAAATACCGAACATGAACTGGATCGTGCCTTTTTTTAGCTTTGATTAAATATTTATAAAAATTGAGTTGGTGACTACTGGTTGGTCAGCAGCATTATGAAAATTACCTCCTTGAACCACTGGTGGCGCACGTCGCAGTGAAAGTGTTAATAGTAGTGGAAAAAACCACGATTCAAACTAGAAATACTTCAAACACGCAGAAATTTGGAAATTTTTATAAACAATGTTTCAGAGAGCAACAAGTGAGATGATCTTACCATAGAATTTTCTGTACACGATGTTGTAAGAAAATTATCACACACGTTTATTGAATTTTATTCTCTTTCCACCATTCAAAAGTACCTCCTGTTTAGAACCCGAATTTCAATTCAACACGAGAACGCCAGCAGTAAGTACCTGCTAATGAGTTTTAGTCAGCGCCAAAGCCTACTTATTTTGCTGCTTAAAGCATCGAATGCTGTTTTTTATTGCTGTCTAACCGAGCATACTGAGGCAGTAACTGCGGCATTCATTTCATTGTGGAGTTAAATCCCCCATTGTGGAGTTAAATCCCACTTGATGATACATGTTAGCGTACTCAGTTGTTGACCAACGAACAACAAGTACAATCAGTGCCTGATGAAACCGTGCAAGCGCTATAAATATTAGAGTATCGGAATAACCTGCGGCCCAATGACCTAATTCATGATAATATGTACTCACTTGCGTATTTTGCTATTACAGAGTTTTATTCAACTTAACGCTATCTTTTTGAACTTTTAAAAGCAGAGAAACATCAAATAAAAAGTTTGTAACAACAAAAAATGGTATTGTTGCGTATCAGATATATACTCTGTCCAGTGCCCAGTCTCCTGATAATATATATTGAAGAGGTAATGTAGATTTGAAGATGTTTTTCTATTCTATACATGTATAGATTTATAAATCATTAGCAGACTGGAGGTCGTCAGAGGCCGGAAGAAGTCTCTGTGTCGTAGCCGAGGTCAATGTCTCCTAAAACATTCTGGAGTTACCAGCATAACGCTAGCAGAATAAGGAAGTCTTTCGAAACCCGATCTGGTCATTCTAAAATGTTTCTGCGTATTTTCACCAAGCAATCTAATTCTAAATATGATAAGTGCTCTTGTTCTTTGATTGCATCACAGAAGCATCCGTCATCTTTTGACTTGAACCATCATGACTTATGCCCGAAAAAATTCAAAGAATTTCACTACATTTTGAAATTACCCACAGCAGCTCTTACAGTGCACTGGATAAATTACCCACAGCAGCTCTTACAGTGCACTGGATAAATTACCCACAGCAGCTCTTACAGTGCACTGGATAAATTACCCACAGCAGCTCTTACAGTGCACTGGATAAATTACCCACAGCGGCTCTTACAGTGCACTGGATAAATTACCCACAGCAGCTCTTACAGTGCACTGGATAAATTACCCACAGCAGCTCTTACAGTGCACTGGATAAATTACCCACAGCAGCTCTTACAGTGCACTGGATAAATTATCCACAGCAGCTCTTACAGCGCACTGGATAAATTACCCACAGCAGCTCTTACAGTACACTGGATAAATTACCCACAGCAGCTCTTACAGTGCACTGGATAAATTACCCACAGCAGCTCTTACAGTGCACTGGATAAATTACCCACAGCAGCTCTTACAGTGCACTGGATAAATTACCCACAGCAGCTCTTACAGTGCACTGGATAAATTACCCACAGCAGCTCTTACAGTGCACTGGATAAATTACCCACAGCAGCTCTTACAGTGCACTGGATAAATTACCCACAGCAGCTCTTACAGTGCACTGGATAAATTACCCACAGCAGCTCTTACAGTGCACTGGATAAATTAGCAGACGTGTTGGGAGGAGACCTGTTGTCTTAGGTTAACCTTTTAGCGTCAAGTTCCTGCCCGAACCGCAACTCTATGCAGCTTGTGAATGCACTTTCTTTAAGACGATTCCATCCCTTTGATTGAAATTTCAAATATTCGAAAACCCACAAACAGTTGGACCGGGCATGCAATTTAGTCATATATATAAAAACAGTTTTTCATTTTGCATATTTTTCACCATGAAAGTAGGTAGCCCTAACCTAACTTCAGGTATAATTTACTCTTGAATTAGGACGCCATAATAATGAAAATTTTTTCACATTGCCCGTTTTCATCAGAAAAATAAGCAGCCGTAATTTGAATTGTGGAATAATTTTCTCTCTCATTATGGGGCAATTTTTTTACGATCTTTGGAAGCCAATCAAAATCCCTCAGCGAAACCCTCACGGTATTGCACCTCGGTACAATACTACGGTATCTTAGATACCGTTTTTTGAGCGCAGTTCTGTCGTTGTTGTAATAACTGCAGCTAGTTCTTATTTCAATAATTGGAGCTAGTTCTTGTTGCAATAACTGCAACTAGTTCTTGCTGCAATAATGGTAGCTAGTTCTTGTTGCAGTGATTGCAGCTAGCATTTGTTGCAATAACTGCAGCTAGTTCTTGTTGCAATAACTGCCGCTAGTACTTGTTCTAGTTCTTGTAAAACTAGTCCTAGTTCCAGTTAAACTAGTTCTTGTTGCAAGTAGTTATTGTTGCAATGACTGCAGCTAGTTCTTGTTGCAATAATTGCAGCCAGCTTCACCTGAGGCGAGTATCGGATGACCTGCTGCATCCATGATATAGAGGCTTTACGGACAGCTTTGTTGGGCAGCGGAAACAAGATTTGAGAATCAGCTTTGGGCTGTCAAGGCACTTCTGAGCCGTACTAGCCGCTCGGCTCAGCGCAGGATCGGGCCGAAACAATTTCCGAGCAGCTCAAAGAGATCCAGTTCCGAGTTTGCAGCCTGCAGCGCTGAGAGTTTTTTTGATGAAGAAATTCTCGGACTTTCTGGAGTGCGACCAAACTTTCTGCATCCCCTCGAGTTTGGAAAAGTGAAGGGCTTTGAATTTACGCTGTTCCGTAGAAATGTTTTGACGCAAAATGAATTTACAGTGAACCGTAGTTTTGCTTGAGGCCGGTATTAATTGAAAATATGAATTCGTTTATCAAAAAGGCTAGTGGAATGAATACTACATAAAAATTTGCATGTAGTTTATTTTTTGAAGTGAAGAAAAACCGTTCTTCGATATCACGCACCATCAATGCTCACACTGCATAGATGTATTTGTTCAAAGAGTTAGTATTTTTAAATCACAGTTAATCACTTGCTTTCTATTTTTCACATGTCAAGTTTCACTAAATAAGGACATGGTTTTTTTCAGGCACTCCGTTGAGGAGCGGAGTTCAATTGAATTTCAATCAATACTTACACGTGGCATAAAAGTTGAAGCGTAAATGGCACTTGCATCTCCGTTTGGTGATATTGATGCTAACTTTTACTATCAACTGCTTCCAAAATTGTGATCTAGTGTAGTTACAACGTTACTTTCACAATGTTGGTTGTTATTGTCAAGCCTTTGTCACTGAAACACAGCCTGTTGAGTAGTTAGAAGGATTCAAAATTATTTCGAAATTATTTATTTAAAAAGTGTTTCAAAATTATTTGGGCATGCAAAGCAAAATGATAGCAGTTGACATCGATAAAACGAAGCGAGAGACTTGGGACCACGCAATTTACTCTCACACGGGGAAAATATCAATATCTATGGCCTATATTTTTTATTAGTGCTAGTAAATTCATGCCTTTTCCATGAACTCTGAATTAGTCCCAAGCTCTCTCAAATTCCTTTTTGAATTACAACCATTTCAAGTCAAACATTAACGTCCCGGAATGCTACGTACAAAATTAAATTGCAAGATTTGTCTAAAAAACCAAATCTTTTGCACGTGGACGCACATGGGAGAACGATTTTCACGAGATGAATACCCACACGTACACACACACACACACACACAAATACACACACACACACACACACTCAAGGAACAGCTATCGCCTGTACAAAAGATAGCAACAAAGCCCCCCACACACAAACACACACCTACAAACATACACAATTAAAAACACTCTCTCTCTCCCTCTCTCTCTCTCTCTCTCTCTCACACACACGCACACACAAGCACAAGCTAGCAACAACGCAAACAAGCAGCACACGAGCGAGCGCTGCGCTCTGACCCTCAAAATTTTGCTGGCCAGCGAGGCAATGAAGCGCCGGCTTGATGCCCCGTTGTTGCGTGTAATGCTCCTAAAATGATTAGCTGGAATGGCAGTTAAGTGTAATTGCATTCTGGTTACTTCATTTTTGCGCAGGGGGTCGGAATGACAATGTAGTGTTTAGGTCCTCTTTAGGGACCGCTGAAATAATTCAATAGAAAAGTGAATTTATTTGCTGATATGAGCTGCCAGGATTTGCTTTTTTTCGTACCTCGGGAGAAGTATGATCATGTTATCCTTCTGTGCACTACAGGACCGTAGGACCGTACGCTGACTGGATATCACGGAAATATCTTCCCTTTTAACTTTACGGGGATGTCGAGTGTGTCAACATCTTGGAAATGCGCAGCGTTTCCCATTTAGCGGAGTTCTTGGAGCAGAATATTCGAGTGGCGCGAGCACAAAACAGCTCAATAATTCGAGGTCAGAGTTACAAGTGTTGTTGCGCTCAGTTGCGGCTGTTGTTGCAGTGTCAGCTCTGAGCGCCAGGGCGAGCTTGGCAAACAAATATACCACAACCTCCTCTCTGGATCAACAAATTTTGAACAAACAAGAAAAAAGGACGATTATCTGAATGATATGGGGTTCTTGAATAGAAGACGATTTCTGAGACATAATCATAAAATAAGCGTGTTTCTTGAATAATTTAATTATTCGTACGAGCTACTTTCGAAATAATAGTCCTTTTTTGGTCAATAGGCCGAACGGCCACGGCAATACGCTGAGAGTGAAAGACTCGAGCGGGAAAAAATTTCGCCTTAGATAGCCACCCACGGCCTCTGAGCCGTGTAAATTTTGTTGATATGCGCATTTTTAATAATCTCAATAACTGTTGCACTCTTGCGCATCGAAAGCATCGAAATTAAGAGCTAGAACTTTGTGCCGACAGAAGTAACAAGCTTCTCCCTACGTAAAGTGGAGGAATTTTTTCTCATAAGTGCCTCGGTATTTTATTGTTATTTTTACTAGTAGTCTAAAAGAACGTAAAATTATTTTTATTGGTGTTGAAATTTACGTACATTTATAACTCCTTGAGTGATTATGAAGAGATACAAAATTAACCACAATCAATAAGAAATTAGATCATTCATGGTAGACGAAGTCGCTTTATACAGTCAGGGAAGTACAGGATCTTCATAAATGCCAAGACGCTAGGGATTGGCAGAGCAACACCGAGCCTCAGACCCACGTGACTGCCAAGATGCTCAGGGATTGGTAGACCAGCACTGAGTCTCAGACCCACGTGACTGCCAAGATGCTCAGGGATTGGTAGACCAGCACTGAGTCTCAGACCCACGTGACTGCCAAGATGCTCAGGGATTGGTAGACCAGCACTGAGTCTCAGACCCACGTGACTGCCAAGATGCTCAGGGATTGGTAGAGCAACACTGAGTCTCAGACCCACGTGACTGTCAAGACGCCCAGGGCTGGCGGAGCAACACCGAGCCTCAGAGCCACGTGACTGTCAAGACGCTCAGGGTTGGCGGAGCAACACTGAGCCTCTCTCGCAGAGACGACATGAAGAGCAGAGGAATTTATCCTCTCCATTCAATTACCGGACGTAAATAGCGCCATTTGAGCCCGCCACCACGGCCTGCACAACAGGCAAGGAGACGAGGACTTGTACGACGGATGACGTCCTCCCTAATGCCTACAACGTCTGCTACATCAGCACTACTCAAAATAGAGGATTTTTTTGTAGTTTTCAAGCAGCACTCGGGAGGACCGAATGCAATTTTAGCTTAAAATTTTGACAGTTTTTATGCTACTTTTTACTCCCTGCTCGTTGAATACAATCAGTGATCCTTATTTGCTTTGCTAGACGTGACGAAGGAAAATATTCATTTATGTGAAGATGATGCTCGTGCTCAGTAGATACGGTGAGAGAATGATTTTGTAAATTTTGAAAGATTGATTTATCACAAGTTGCAATAACGTTGCCATTATTGGGCAAATGGGTTACAGAGCTTCTATGTTAACCTATCAAGTGGTAAACAAGTTCTGCAGTAAGCTTTGAAAAATATTACCAAGTGAATTAACTTAGAAATAGTAATGCAAATAAAGTATACATGGTAATATCCAGCTGTGAGAAAATACAACTTGATGTTAAGTCTCGTCAACATTTTCTACATAAGATGGGCATGTAAAACAAGATCAGGCACTGTATCAAGGACATTGTCTAAAATGAAATCTGTATTTACGCAAATTTGTCGTCGTTTTAATATTCCTTTCCTAGAAAAACCAGGCCAATTGCAGGACACTGCTCCAGCAGCTTATGGCTCTCATGATTGAAGTATTTGTTTTTATTTGGAACATCCTCTGCTAAGAATTAAAGTATAGCCAAGGGGAAGAGTATGCTTTTAATGGGAAAAATTAGAAGACAACGTCCACGTTTTCATTTTCCAGGATGAACTTTCCAAGTTCTCTCTCAAATGCAATGAAAGAGATGTGAAAAGCCCTGGTGTTAGAAAATTTTCACCAGCACATCGTGGTGTAATGGTATATTACAAGTAACTTTTAGTTAAATAGGTACAAACCACTTACTTCAATATCAAAATAGATACTCTACTCCTCAACTCTTAAAACTAATGACGCTTCACCGTATATTTGGAAACATCAAAAAAATAACTATAACTCATGGTACTATATTTTACCAGGTGGCAAAACTACCGATCTCCAGGTTCTGAAATTTTCCCCCATCAAAAAAAGATGATTGTTTTCTCAGGCTAAAGCTGAGTTTGACAAGTGTAGTCTCGCAATCAAGTGTAGGGCTCGAAACTTCGTTGTCACGACCACTGAAATGTCCGATCTTACTCTAAGCTGGTCGTCTTATGGAGCTTAGACGAATGAGAGATCGAGAATCAATGAAGTAGCGAGAGGGTTTGGCTGAGGCTTGGTGTGGGCGAAATGGCCACGTCTCTCTTGTAGGTGCTGTCAGTAGCTGCATCGTTTCGCGCCTGTGGGGATTTCGGTGGAAAATAGGACTGAGTACTGTTGTATTCCAACCTAAATGCTCTTTGTCGTTTTTGTAATCGGCGTTTGTTGTAATTTTTTAGACTTGAAATTTTTTGTAGTACATGTAATAACATAAGCAAAAAAATGTTTGTTGATGTTATATTTATAGTCGCCAAGTCACGTAATAATTTGGTTGTGGGTTTGACTTAATCCTTATGCAATTTATATATGAAAGATGTATGAAATTTCGAACAAAACCCAAGACAGCGATCTCATTAAGTTTTTTGGGAATTATTCGCTGTAACTACGACCGTCGACATGATGCAGTAATTAACTCAGCTCAATTTTGTGGTATAGTTTCATGTCAATAATTTTTGCACGTCTCAAACTCACAAAAAGTATTGCATTGCTATTAAATCTCATTTATCAAAACTTAATTTAATCGTTCAGGAAAAATAATTTTTTGGTTTTGTTTAGTTTATTATTAAATTCTTTGCTTCTCCATCTTAGTCTCTCCTTCGTTCTCTCAAGGCTCGTTCATTCATATTATTTGTCGGAGGTTATAATTTATTTTAGAATTGGTTAATATTGTGGTACGAATGGTTAATACTGTGGTCTATGAGGTCGGTTTTGACAGAGCTCTGAAGAAAATCATGAATTTACCTATAGAAATAAATTATGAAGCAGCACAAGAAAAAAACTATTAATATTGAGTAAGAATATTAATGTGTATAAAATTTTCATTAAATTCTCATAACCAATTTGTTTCTCTAATTTTCATTCATCAAGTTGTGCGTGTAAAAAACCAGTGTGACTGGAATTAAAATGACAAATTTGTATAGGTAAAAGTTTACTCATCAAATATTTTATTTCACTGGAACTTGTTCTTTGACCAAAGATTGACTTATTTTTCGTAAAGAAAAGCTTTTGCAAGTTGTAGGGGTGACTGCTTAATTCCAGCGCTGCAGCCTCGCACAAATACGAGGGCTGGAAACTTGTGTCCTGCTCGAGTTAGCTGAGAATAGCTTCTGTAATAATTCCTGAAACTTACTGAAATGAATGATAGCTGCTGAGAATAGCTTCTGTGATAACTTCTGAGAATTGCTGTAATGAATGAGAAGGCAACTGAGATTGCACCTGTCACTTGTACTTTAATTGATGGGGTTGCTGCTGATGTGGCTAATAAAGAACTGGTGAGACAGGTGTGATTAGCTCTGATGTTACTGATCAGTTGTAGGTAAGCTTTATGAGAGGATTTTACTTATTGTGATGGTGGTAGTAGTGGTTATTGTTATGGTGGCAGTATTTACATTGCAAGGTGGTAGTAGTGGTTAGAGTATCATATGTTATGGTGGATGAAGTGGTGGTTATGAAAGTGGAAATCAATTTTTTTCATGGAGGCATTGACTGCTCCTATTTTCGGGCGCCATAAGAAAAATAATTATAAATGATAAGCTGCAGGTGAAATAGAATGGATTGACACTTTTGTTAGATAAGTTCCAGGTGCAATTTTTGCGAAAAAATTATTTATATTAGTGAATCTGCCATTAGTATCGGATGTACTAGATTGCGGTTGTGATTGTGAGACACCTACATGCATTGCAATGTGTTTGCTGAATGTATTCCCGCGTGTTCATAAGATGTGTCTGCTGATATTTATTTTTTTGCTCACCTCTTTCAAGTTTGTCATATCCTCACACTGATAAATGTATATTGTTTTGAAAGTTTTAAAAGTTACTTCTATGTTTAATATTATTTTCTGATGTTCTCGAGCGAGAATTGTAAAGAATGTTATTGCTTGAAGCATTTGCACGTGTCCTTAGACAGTTTGACTCCCTTTTATACATGGCATGAAATGATGCAAAATTGTACTAAAGCTGAAATATTAAATTACTTTCACAGGCTCATTTCAAACCAATCGAACGTTACTAAAAATGTCCATGTATAAAATTCAGAACTTCAGTTTTGGATAATTCAGCATATGCTGAAAAACTTAAGTAACTGGTTGAAATACCTTCTTTACAGTGCTTTTAATCAGTTTTTTTCATTATGGTTACAAAAAAATTGCTTACAAAAATTACAAGTTTCTCGAGTTTAACTTTCAAATATCATTAATTTGTATACAAATTTTTCTGAGAATTTTAATATTCTAATGTCATGTGTAACTTTCGTAATTAATTTTTGTGTTTTTCCGCAACCACATCAACGATTAAATGAGTGATAAAATTAAATTTCTATTTTAAATAGTTTTTATGAATAGTTTTATAACACAGTTTTAACTTTACAATATATTTTGGTAAATAACAACCGCTACAGAGGATCAACATCATAACTCGGATATTTTAATGTTGGTTTTGTTGACATTTGCTGCACATGCTGCACATAAGAGAGGCTCATTGCGAGCAGCATGATTCTGGCACGTGATTGGCATTATGGTTTATTCCCATGGATATATTCACTCCAACTCCAAAATAAAATTTTGCTCAGAAACTAATTATTTATGCTGTTCTAAAAAAAAAACTCCAACGGCCAGAATATCGATAACATGCTGATAATAAAATTTAAAGATTTGCTATGTTATCATGATTTCAATGTGAGACAAAGAAGAGCATACTCCAAGTATTTACATTGATAACTTATGTGATTCTGTTAACTCAACTTAAATTAACTCAGCTTCACTTAACTTAGATTAACATATCCTATCTTAACTTAACTTAACTTTAACGTGACTTAACTTAACTTAGCGTTATTTCAAAAGAAATATACAATATATATATATATATCTTAATATCGCAAATTTCGGCCACTGCCTCTAATCTCCCGCCTCGTTGGCATCCAAAGCTAGCAATTCACTGGCCAAAAATGACGAGTTGTTCGCTGCGGCGGTGGCCTCATAGCGCCGCGCGTATCCACTTTACGAGCCTCGTTATTGTGCCATCTCCGCGCCGTCAACTTTTAAAGTCTGTCGCTGAAAGCTGCTCTTCTGTGCGGTGCGCTCATCAAATATTAATTGCCCATGCAGGGTAGGCCTCAAAATTATTAAAGGAATCAAGAGCAAAGCTCTCGAGAATTCGCGCGTCTGATGAGATACGTAAATTTGCATCATTGATATTTTTTTTCAGCGTTCTCCGTTGTTCAGCGTTGTGTGACCGAGCGCAGCGTAGTGCGGATGGTGACTTTAACCCTCTAACGCCCAAGTGGACTGTACTGTCCTCTTTTAAAAATAACAATAATATATTGTATTTCTTATTCAATTTGTTCACTAATGTGTCCTTTGAAATTCACTGCCGAGTGGCAGTTCCTTCCCCAGCTTGATACAGTGACTACCTAATGCCAGTGTTGGTTTAGTGATAGTGGTTGTCATAACGGTAATATGAGTATAAAAATACGTGGGCGTTGAAGGTAAGCTGTTTTGGAGGTACTGAACCCCACAAGTTTCATACATGCATTCAACGAACCGTTCCTTCGGAGTTGGAAAAATGAAATGTTTTTTCCTGCAAATTCGAAACATATGTTTATAACTATGCACTTTTGTACTGCACAAACTGTACCATTCTGAGCCCTGGGGTTCGATCGAACCCAGGTGAAGAACCACTGCTTTAACGTAATATCAAACCTGCACATCGTTACACTAATCGAATAGTAGTTCATTCAAGTGGACTAAAATGTGTTCTTCGGATTAGTCATCACTTCAGAATATTCGAAAAGCATATCGTCCTGGAGCCGTTGTGTAGCAAAGTCCTTGACTCAAGTAGAACGTTGAATTACTTTCGATAGAACTTCACTTGCCTTCACGACTCGTACGAGATCTGGCATGATTACAGGTCACGGCTTCTGAAAATGAACTTGCTTGAGCTATAGAACGCGTACAACTTGAGATTTAGAAGAAATGTTAGTTGAGCAAAGTACCTGTTCTATTCTAACTTTTCCGCCGCCTGCATGCATGTTTTTCGGCACTTAAGTGATTCATTCGCTCAAATCACTCAGGCGGCGAAAAACATGCATGTAGGCGGCGAAAAAGTTAGACTGGGGTATTACTGTATACTTTTTTGAGTTATAGAACTGGTTGTAGGACAGGACACTAGCCCTATCCGCCCAAAAGTGACGAATTCATCCCACAAAAAATACAAGCTTCTTATGTACTAAATTACATGCAGAGGTGCCAGCAAATGAATGTGACGACTTTGGTATATGTTATCTTCAAGCAGAGTTCGTTGTTATGCCGGCTTAGCGAACGTTGCTTAAGTGATTAAACAAACTTTAAATGCGTGTGTGAGACGTATGGTTCACAGCAGTTCTGCCGGTTGTGCAAAGAATTCAGAGGGTAAAGGGCTAGTGCATGTACGAGTCATGGCACGGGAGGTTGGAATGCCTGAACGTACGACGTTTCAAACGAACAACTGTATAAGAACGAGAATTTCTGAGTTGAAATACAACGGGTCGAAGCTGACTGTATTATGCAGCTCCAGTCCACTCTTTCCTCCCTCGTAACTAACTCCATTACACGCTGAAGGGCTTATCGCTTATCAGACATCACCTGTGAGGAAATCTCCAAAAAATCGACTTAGGAAGCAAATAGAAAGAAAAGAGAAAAGTCTCGGGAATTGAGCTTTCTCTCTACGCTCGGTAATCTCCAGGCCGGAAAATGGGGAGCTGAGCCACGCTCCGCGGAGGCGGAAGGAAGAGTTTACATTGAGATGGAAATTCGACGAAATATATCACGTGTTGGAATGCATCAGAGAGATCAGCTGTCAAGTTTATGACCGAGTTGACGGATGTGGTCGACTGGCTCCGACGTTATAACTCATATTTCTAATGAAATTATTGGCAGACTTGAGATGGGTTGAGCGACAAATGTTCCTTCACATTTCGGTAAAACGTAACATAGTGCCTCAACCCAGTCTAACTTTTTCGCCACCTGCATGCATGTTTTTCGCCGCCCAGGGAATTGAATCGCATGGACGGCGAAAAACATGCACGCTCTGGCGAAAAAGTTAGACTGGGAAGCCTCAATTCATCACATGACTTAGCTAAGTTCAGATGCTTTATTCGACAACTGTGTCTATTTCAACTGATGATTGAATTGTTTTCTGGATAGATGGGAATTTTCTCTGGGAGTTTTCGCCGCGGGAATGTTTCTAAGCTAGCAAATATTTTAATGCAATGGTTTTACGTAGAATTATGTAGACTATTCATACAAAAGCATTCATAAGTATTATCAGCAATAACTACAAATTTCTTATTGGCTATTAAAATAAGGTAAATGTGCATACGCTTATATAACTCGATAAAAAAATAAATACCAAACGCAGTGCTTTGGTTTTCCGTGGCGCAAAATTCACGATAAAAATTTGTATTATATCTTGCTGAAGCAATGACCGAGGCCACGGTCCGTGATGGGGTGGCTGGAGCGCGGTATAACTTCATGGTATATTGTTATTGTTATCTCCAGCAGGATCCTCAACTCGTGGGGGGGTTATAGGACTCATTTCTTGCAAAAATTGAATATTTTCAGATCGTCAAAACGAGTAGAAGACAAAATAGCATAGGGAAAAAATTAGTGTTCGTCAAAACTTTTTTGAATGTTTTAATTGTACGTCACGTTCACTTTACTATTCACGGTGTCAGTAGGGTAACTTTGCGTAGGAGGTTCTTTGGGGCAAGCAGTTTATCAAATTTTAAAATCAGGAAGCTGCAAGTAAACGAATCATTCCTGTTGCTAAAGATGGTCAAGAAATAAGACGCGCTGGAGTAGCTAAGCAGCTCTCATTTTGAGAAATATATAACGTCGAAAAAACTACGACAATCATTTGAGAATTACAGAGTGCTATAAGCTTACATGAAAAGATTTTTCGCTAATTTCTATAAAAAACTTGCAAGGGAACTAAGTTTGTGTTAACGTGCAGCGGTCTCATGAGCATACGATTCCGAAGCAAAACACGCGTTTCATGAAATTTTCATCCGAAGTGCGTCACTCATTCTAGCGGGGTAAAATAATCAAACCATAAAGGAATGAAGGTGTTTGTCTTCAATATGTCATGGTCTGTATAGAGAAGATACACCTGAGCTGCAGTTTGCTTCACAGATCACGTGAAACTGAGAGATTGCAACAGAGACCTGGTGCTGGACGCGCTCACCAGCGCACGACCTTTCGGGCGAGGTCATGGAGAGGTCATGCAGATATTTTTTGCGAGTTTATGAGGTCATGGAGAGGCTATGTAGGCATTTTTCAGAGTGTACAAGGTCTTGGAGAAGTTATGCAAGTATTTTTCAGAACCTATGTCATTGAAAGCCAATGGTAATATTCTTCAGGGTGTGTGAAGTCATCGTTAAGCCATGAAGATATTTTTAAGGATGTATTAGAGCATTTTTTAAGACTCCATGCAGATATTCTTCAGCGTGTGAAACAAGTGGGTGTTCAACGTTGATGACGAGCAGCTAAGCTTAGTCACAGAGTTAAAACGACAGTCTCTTGTATTACTTTTCGGCATCGTTATATAAATCTTTCAAAGAGTCATTCAAAAGCCAACAAAATCAGAATAACGCTTCCTAGTTATAAAATACGCATACGAAAACCATTAAAGACATCAAGAATCTTCTGGCTCAAACCACCAGCATGGAGTCAAAATGTGCTATGGGCCATTTGTATGGCGTGTGCTCGTGTCGTTGCAAATTGGAAATTTTGAGGCATTAATGCCGCGTAAATTGATTTCAACCCCATTACTAATGCACCGAGTCAACATGCGCTGTGCAGGGGGGATGAAAGCTGACTGGAATGTAATAAGGGAGGAGTGGGGTCTACTTAACCATTCTGGATTGGGGTCTGCACACCCATTTCGGACTGGGGTCGGCACACCCAGGCTCTGGTGGGGTCTACAGACCCATTCTGGACTGGAGACTGCACCCCCAGTCTATACTGGGGTCTGTAGACCCAAAATATGGACTTAGACGGCTCATTTAGCCTTTTTTGAGAACATCAGACCAAGTCTAATTTCAAGTGTTACAGACGGCTTTTAAACCAGGGTCTACAGACCCCCTCTGCACGAGGAGCTGTACACCCACTCTGTACTGGGTATTGGAGACAAACGGTTGGGGCTGCCAACTTAATTTGTTCGTACAACTGTGGACCAAGATGTAGTTGAGTTCTAATTGCCATTCAATGACACTCACGCGTACTTACAAGCACAGATAGCGGCAAACAAGCCACGTGGCGTAAAGTTTCGCGTGTCTTTATAGCAGAAATATTTTATTTGAATAAAGTGCTTGATGCGTGCAACCAATGTAGGCGTACTCTAAGAGAAAAAGAAGCCCACAAGAAAATGGCTTTTTAATTCTTTAAGATCGTCCATGTTTTGTGTCAGGCTGAGTGTCCAGTTCCAAGCGACCGTAGGCGAGATAAGAAGAACAGAAGAAAATCAGCCCAGTGTACGAGTACTCTATGAGGAAAGAAGCACAAAAGTGTTTCTCAACTTCCCAGTATCCTCGATGCTTTGTATCAAGGTGACTGTTCGAGTTCACGCCACTGTAGGCGTACTCTAGAAGAAGACAAGTACACCAGAAAAGGGCTTCTCAGTTCCCTAAGATCTTCCATATTTTGCATCAGTCTGAATGTCCGACTACATTACGCGATTCACAGCACAGAACATCAGGACTGGAATTGCGCAATCTGTAGCAGTGCTCGAGCTGGCATCTTTTGCATCGATTTCACCCCTGCTGATGGCGCAGCAAAACAAATTCTGCCTTTGCTTGCTTACAATTCGTAACCGTGCGAAATGTTCCACAGGTCCTAACCGTAGTGCCGTAATTGGTTGGCGCCAAAGTTTGAAAATTATTAAGACGTTCAGATTGAGAAAAGGTTTAGATGAGAATGTTGACTGTTGATGCTTGGTTGGAGAGTTACGTTCTGTGGGAAAAGTATGGGATGGAAAGTGGGTTTTAGCAGTACAAGTAAAACGAAGGATCGAATAATACTAAGGAAGCGATAGTAAATTGATACTTAGTCTGGTATTTGCCAGAATTAATGGCTACCAATATGTTTAACGAATGGTTTCAATAATATTTAAACGGAACCGGGTAAACCGAAGGAATTTCAACCTAATGGCTAAAAAAATGCTAACTAAAACATGATTTCACTGAATAAATTTGACATGGCCGTGCATGATCTCTGGTATGAAAGCAAAGGCATGATAACAGCCACCTAAATTGTTCTCAGTCTATACGATGTCAGCTAGACAATGTCACCTAGACAAAAACAGTCTAGGCCACCTAGGAAATGTGTCCTTCATGCCACCTAGTTTAAACGTACTCTGCTCAGTCACCTAGGCAATATGACCTAGTCAATGCGTCCTCTAGGTCACCGAGTCTAAACGTACTCTGTTCTGTCACCTAGGCAATATGACCTAGTCAATGCGTCCTCTAGGTCACCGAGTCTAAACGTACTCTGTTCTGTCACCTAGGCAATATGACCTAGTCAATGCGTCCTCTAGGTCACCGAGTCTAAACGTACTCTGTTCTGTCACCTAGACAATATGACCTAGTCAATGCGTCCTCTAGGTCACCGAGTCTAAACGTACTCTGTTCTGTCACCTAGACAATATGACCTAGTCAATGCGTCCTCTAGGTCACAGAGTCTAAACGAACTCTGTTCTGTCACCTAGACAATATGACCTAGTCAATGCGTCCTCTAGGTCACCGAGTCTAAAAGTACTCTGTTCTGTCACCTAGGCAATATGACCTAGTCAATGCGTCCCCTAGGTCACCGAGTCTAAAAGTACTCTGTTCTGTCACCTAGACAATATGACCTAGTCAATGCGTCCTCTAGGTCACCGAGTCTAAACGTACTCTGCTCAGTCACCTAGACAATATGACCTAGTCAATGCGTCGTCTAGGCCACCGAGTCTAAAAGTACTCTGTTCTGTCACCTAGACAATATGACCTAGTCAATGCGTCCTCTAGGTCACCGAGTCTAAAAGTACTATGTTCTGTCACCTAGACAATATGACCTAGTCAATGCGTCCTCTAGGTTACCGAGTCTAAACGTACTCTGCTCAGTCACCTAGACAATATGACCTAGTCAATGCGTCCTCTAGGTCACCGAGTCTAAAAGTACTCTGCTCAGTCACCTAGACAATATGACCTAGTCAATGCGTCCTCTAGGTCGCATTGACTGATGGTAGCTGATGTGCAAACTCATTATTGTTTACAGTTAGATTTAAAGTTAAACATTTTACAGTAAATCTCAGTAACCATGGTTTTATGGAAATACTTATATGCGAAATTTTCATCATCAGAAATGATTTTGGACGGAAAATTTTAGCTGAAAATATACTCTTGAGTATTAAAACTTATGGCAGTTTAAATAACGACCTGTACCTCACACAACATGCAAAACATCTTACACAGCGTCGAGGTGAAGCGAAAAGTAAACTGCTAGATTAAGGAGAGGGGGATTCTTTAATTTTCAGCAATTCTGAATTTCCATTAACCAAATCCCGACATAAACATGCTGATAGAAGATTAAGATTACGCTAAAACATTACAACAAAGCTTTGGTGAGATCAAGTTTTAAAGTATTTACGAGACATGTTTTTTTTTTGTGGCAGTAGTTCTTTAAAAACTCACCTTTTTCCAATTTCTCCAAGAAATTGTTGGGACTGCAAAAGAACATCTTTAGAGTTTTCACGAGATTTCAAAGGGAAGCATTCACGTCGATACGCTTAAATGGAAAGGAATTTTCAGTGCCAACGTTTCCTGGACTTGCTTGGTGATCTAATGATATTCTCGCCCCATCCAGCGCTGCACACTACAATTTCATGACCAATTTGCATAAGTCACCGTACGTTCTTATAAGACCCCATTAGCATTTAAATGAATTTTAAATCCCAGCTTCAGTTTACGCTAGAGGATTGCGTGCTTGCACCAGGCTGGCATTGATTTCAGCCTCGGTTAATTGAAGTGCCGCTTTCTTCCGCACGGCGGCGCTCATCGGCCGCACTCTGGCTGGTCGCTAACACGCTACACTCGGAGATAGCTCCTTTTTACCAGAACTCAAGCACCCAACGAAGGTTTGCGAATAAGTTGCTTTCACCACTCACTGCCCCTCGACTCGAAGATAGCTTGTTTTCACACTCAAAACTCAAGCACTAAACGAAGGATAACAAATAAGTGGCTTCGACCTCCACACAGGTTGGCGGCTCGCTCGGCTCTGAGATGGCTTGTTTTTGCGTTCCAAAATCAAACTCCCAACAAAGGTTGGCGAATAAGTTGCTTCGATCTCTAGCCTACACAGTTCAAAATAGCGAGAGAATGACTGTGTGCTGTATGGCCAGTTTTTAACCATTTACACGACTACACGATCTTCCTTTGGAAATAGCCTCAATATATTGTATTTTCAGTAATATTTTTGCCTGATGTTCTTTGAAATTTACCGCCGAGTGGCAGCCTTCTTTATTCTCAATCTATGGTTACGTGATGCCCGTGTCAGTTTAATGATGGTGGGTGTAATACCGGTAATTAGAGGACAAATGCTGCATTAAAAGAATAATTTACCTTGTTGCATTGGTAGAGTGGTTATTCGATGCTCAACTAACTGGTGAATTAAGTTTTACACTTTTGTTGACATTGAGTTGCCTTAAGCCCACAATGAAATTTGACCATTCTGAAAATGAATGCGAAAATTTGTATAACACTACATATCATGACCGTTTAGCTTTCCTTACGCGAGAATAATTATCCAAAACATTTTTTTAACCTCACGTTACCTGAGGCGAAATAGATGGATTCAATTTAAATGAGACATGGTCATCTTACTTTCTATTTGAGCGGCTCAGACAATTTGGGTCAACTGCAGACAAGTTGTTTAGTCTCTTAAGCTGTTTTTACGGTTGTTGTTTCATAGTCCGAGTATTTCGCAAACCAGCTCCCTCTCCTGCCGTCAGAGACGCTCCTGGGCCTCGTAAAGTGGTATAAATTTTACAAATATTATTGAAAACGCATCATGCCTTCGCATTATTTGATAATCTCCATTCGTTTACGTCATTCTGACACATCATTTCCTGAGAGCGCCTCATGCTTTCAAATAATTTTGTAATCATCACTACTTCACATTAGTTGGTTTTGCCATTTTCTCAGAGCAGATCATAGATTTAATAATCAAACCATTTTCTCAGCGCATCATTGTTTCACGTCATTCAGTGATCATTCTTCTGCGTTATTCTATCACATCAATTTATGAGAGAACTCGTGAGTTCTGAGCGCGAAAATCTCCTTTTCAGCATTTCACGGCGGCCTCGCACGCGCTGACTTTTGGTCGCCGAATCCAGTCACGTTTTTTCGCCCGCGTTCACTGCAGAAAGAAAGAAGAAAAGAAGCCAGACACGTTAGCGTAATGGGAAGCCATAAAGGCCGAACGGACTTATCTCATAGATAGCTTCCCGTTCGGACTACAAATGAGCCAATTTTTAAATGAGACGACACCAAGGCCAGGCTTTTATGGTTTCAAGTCGCTTTTTTATTACCTTCCTGAGGCCTCCTTATCACGAACTTTCCGTTGAAGAATTACCAAATATATTTTACTTGAATTTTTCAAATCGTTTGGGTTACGCGGCTGCTATTGAATTAAAGTCAAATAAACTCCGCATATTTCTAGTTGAAGGGAAGGATTTCGTTCGTGAAATTCTATTTTGTTTTGAATATGATGCTCGAAGATTTGCTTCCTGCCTCCACTAGCAAGAGTATACTATACAAAATATAAGGAACATTCAAAAGTTTTTGTGGACAATGCTTATTCTAGAAATAAATTTTCAAGCACAAGAGAGACTTTGATATGAAACAATTTTCTTCGTGATGAATGAACTGAATTTGAGTCCAAAAAACATTTTTTCCCAGACATGTTCTGGAGCAAAAGTCTATCCCTAGGTCAGAGAAATTAGCCAAGAAATTTGTGTTAAAACTCTACAAGTCGGTCGGCAAGTATGACTGATTTTATCTGATCTGCTTGCCTGCAATCCATACCTACCCAGTCTAACTTTTTCGCCGGAGCATGCATGTTTTTCGCTGCTCACGCGATTTAATTACTTGGGCGGCGAAAAATATGAATGCAGGCTGCTAAAAAATTAGACTGTGTATTCTCTTTATCCTCATGTTGTCTTTCCCCAAACTACAGCAATCATCTTCAACCAACGTGTTTCTTTATCACACCAAAATTAAAAAGCAGCCTACATTTTTTTGGGTAAATCAATAACTTCTGCATAAGAACAGTTTCATCTATAAATTCCACAACTGAACAATATTTTCACCAAACGCAAAAGACTCTATGTGCGCTAACTTATATTTCAAAGCTAAATCTTGCCTCCTGAATCACTGAGCAACCGAAGACGAATGGACGCTTGTGGGAGTGAAACATGAGCCACAGAAAGAGAAGAACGACTGGACAGTTGTAATCGTGTGAGCAACTCACGGCTGAAGAATGCGTGGAGGACGTTTTACGGATGCAATGATGCATTTGTTCGGTCAGGCAACGCACTTCTTATGTGCATAAATTAGCGGCTATTTTTCGATTGCTTCCATGGCCGATATTTAGTGGCTGTTGCTTAGAGGCCATTATTTAGTGGTCTCAATTTAATGACCATTATTTAGTGGCCATAACTTAGAGGCCATCATTTAGTGGTCACGATTTAATGACCATTATTTAGTGGCCATAACTTAGAGGCCATCATTTGGTGGTCACGACTGAATAACTATTATTTGGCGGCTATAACATAGAGGCCATTATTTAGCTGGTATTACTTCGTGGCCATCATTTAGTGGTCAAGATTTAATAACTATTATTTAGCGGCCATAACTTAGTGGCCATTATTTTCATGGCGGCGATTTACTGACCATTATTTTTCGGCCATAACTTAGCGGTCATTATTTAGAGACCATGATTTATGGGCCGTTATTTAAAGGGAGAATTTTGGCTTGAGGAATCAGTAGCTAATAATAAATAAAGAAACACACCATGTTGTGTTCTGTGTAATAAAACATTTAGCGCTACAAGTTTTTCTTACTACGTTTGTTCTTCTTTTTAGCTCGTCGTCATTTGATCAAAGTTTTGATGACGCAAATTCTGGGCAAAAGAATTTTTCGCTAACTCAACCTAAGCAGCAGATATCGGATTGATAATGTAGGATTCCTTTCTTTAATATCATTAGATCATATACGTTAACATTCAATGCACGGAGAAAACTATACTATGTAGGTTGAGAGTAACATCAGTGTAATTTTCACTCCTCGTTGTTGAATGTAACAGATAGAATGAAATTATACAACAGGGGGAATTTCAGAACCTTCTTATCAAGGATCTTTGTTCGCTTGGTTACACAATTATTAAATACACATTTAAAAAATCCAATAAATAGAAATTTCACTAAAAGAAATGTATGACAGCACTTCTAGCGATAGTGAGGACTAAAACTCAAAAGATGGGTGTTTCAAATAAGACGCTTTCTTCAATTAATAAAATTTTAATAATTGAATAAAAATAATAATAATAATTGAATATTTCAGAATAATTAAAAATATTTTTGAGGGTACGGAGATGAAGGAAGAGGTATTCTATTGACCACAAATCCATGTTCTACGTGCCTCATTGTGTCGCATTTTGCCTGGGAACCTGCCACGAGGTGATGTTCAAATCCCTAGAGACAGGCAGCCGAGGAAGTATATCTTAAAGCCTTTTGAAAAGAGCTACCCTATCCTAGGATCATTATCAACCATGCATCTGCGAACAGATAAGATACATTACGTTATGATGCGCGGGTGTTGAAGCCATAAATATTATGACACACGAGTTAAAAATCTACCGGTAGACCAATTTCAGGAGATGAACGTTCTGCGAATCATCAAGAAATGGTCAAGGGGATTTTAGCATTCTGAAGTCAAAATAATGTTTTCTTATTACTTCAGATCGTAAATTGCTCGAATGCAATAGAGAGATATAAATTAGACACAGCGGAATAAATCAAATAAAATTTGACGTCATACAAGTTCTCAAGAAAGCTAAGTCCCAGGATCAACAAGGCGCCCAAGAGACGAGGATTAAAGATTAACTCAGGATTAAGGAGGCGTCCAAAATACAAGTATGAACAATTAACTCAAGAATAATGTGGGGTTCCAGAAATGAGGATTAACGATTACCTCAGGATTTACGAGGTGTATGAGAGATACGGCTTCGGCAGCCTGCCAGTCGTTTTCACAATCAATTTACAGACTATTTAGACCAGGCAGTAAATAGGTTTTTCGACCTAGTTGTCCGCAATTAACTGCGCACATTCGAGCGGTCAGGGAAGTAAAATAATTCCTATATGTTTTCTCATGAGAGGGAAAATACATTTATCAGTTTTAAATGGTCGAAGATACCCGTTAACGTATATAGGCCCGGTACTACCATCAGTAAAAAATTGTAAATCTTTTTATAACTTTCTTTAACTTCGGTGCTGACTCGCGGTGCTCCAAACAAGGACGTGAGAACAGCCCAGTCAAACTCTTTCATTGGAGCATGCATGTTTTTCGTCGCTTAAGCGGTTTAATTACTCAACCGGGCGAAAAACATGCATGCAGGTGGCGAAAAAGTTAGACTGAGAATCTTTGAAAAAATAAGGAATATTTTTCTCAAACAGATAATTAAGGAAAGGAAACAATCAAGAACAATTAGCTTCATTGTTAAAACGTATTAAAGTAAGCATTATTTTGCTGCAGACCATTATTTTTGATCAATGTTGTCTGTAGTACGTATATTGAATACTCCTTTGCATTCATTTTTTGTGATCGTTGGAACTAAAATCCATCTCGCTGATCTACAACATGTAAAGAAAAAAACATCAAACATTCGCTTCCAAGTGAATATGTTATTAAATTCTTAGTAGGTGGAAAATTGATTATTGTCCTGACGTAACTTTCCCTCTGCTAACTTCATGTGAGTGAACTATTTATAATTACTTAACGCTCGTTTCTCTAAGAGTGTAAAAACACCTTAACATTCACTTGAAATAAAATATGGCATTCGCTTAATGTGTGCGAAGAAAAAATTATGTTTCAGATTCGACTTTCTTTCAGAAAATGATTGCTTTCTTTTTGTTAACCAAAAATATGAGTTCAGTTTTCACTGACACTGATGTGCCTTCGAAATCTTTTGATCTGGAACCATTTCGTTGCGCTGCTTGTTCATCACACAATGCTCTCTATTGTTGCAGGTCGTGAACTTTTATTACAATCGACAGTAAGTTCCTTTTATGGAGCGCCAACTGCCATTCCCAGTGTTGCTGGCAATGGCGTTCGTTTTTTGACTTATTCCAAGTAGAACGCACAGCGGCAGTGGGATTCCAAACTGATCCCTCTACGTGCTCTTCATAAAACGGTGGATTTGTGTGCTGGTAGCTTCAGTTTGAGGTCTTCCGTAAATTGTGCTTGGAAAATATCGATTCGCATCTATACCTCACGCGGTTTGTTAAAGAAACAGAAAATCCAAAAAGGCAAAATGGACACAGGATAAAATGGACAAAGGATAAAATGGCACACTATGAAAAGCTGATAGAGAAGATCCAGTTATGTTGTTTAATTTTGACATTTCAACCCTAGAATGACCTCACTTTCTACAACGACAAACACGTCGGAGCACTCATTTCACTCCTGAATTCTGTTCCATTCAAACAAATGATTTCATTTACATTCATATCCCAGGCGGGTAATTTATTTCACTGATCAAAGGAATCCGTGATGCCTGCATCAAGTCCCCTCGTCATTTTTCACACCGAAGCTCATAACTCGCCGAGATTTATCGGCGTCCTTCCGTGATATTTGCTCTGTGTTTATTACTCCAGCAGTATTAACTAGGGAAGTTTTCGCTATATTTATTACCCTAGCGCTCCTTACTAAGGAGATTTACGCTCTATTCATTTACCGCTCTAGAGCCAACGAAGTAAAAAAGTTACGCTAGGTTTATCTCTCTAGAGCTAAATCAAAGCACAAAATATACATTACATCTACTCGTCGCTCAACATAGAGCCTTAGTGCTAGCGTATCCACGCAACAAAAATGCCTTACAGAGCATTTTTCCCGCCATCATTCACGGACAAGCTCCAACTGAGCTCGCTCATCGTGTAGCATCAGTTGCAGCCAGCGTCATTTTTGGTGCTTTGGTGAGGAATTCGCTGCCTGGAATGTTGGATGTGGGAAATAAGGCTGAAGATGTGCAGGAACTCCCTGCGTGATGTCGTCTGCTCGAAAGATCGCATCTTTCGTAGTTCTTTGAGCAGTTCTTCAGGCCTGGGCTGCGATATAGTGCCCGACTCATCGCGTGTATCCCAGTCTATCTTTTTTGACGGCATATATGATTTTAGCCGTCCAAGTATAGCTTCTGCATGGGGCGGCCTAAATTTCAGATGCGAGGAAGAGTTAGGCTGATTCATGTCTTGAGTTGACTGCACCCGTTGCTAAACAAGCAAGACTTTCTGAAAAGATTTATATTGTAGAGTCCTGAAAAGGAATAACGAAGAAGCCTTGAGCGTCATTCTCTACACCCCCAAAATTAGTGAGCTACATTTCAGCAGTATAATGCCGTGAATAAAAAAATTAAACGTTCATTTAACATGTACATCAATACACAAAGGAGAGTTGGATTCCTTCTGATCTCATTCATTGGTTACAACTAAAAGAACAGTCATGGTTTTCGTGGTTTATTTCCTCACTATGCAGGCATTCATAAAAATCGTGTTTCACCATCACTGTATCTAGTCTGCTCATATTCTCGTAGCTGGCTTGTTTTTTTAATGTCACCTTCATAAATCGCACTAAGTGCAGCATCGGTTCTTTGTTGTCGCTCGGTAGCCTTTTTTTATTATTCCCTGGCACTGGCAGCCGGCCCGTAAATTCTCTGGGTGGTTATCGAACAAGACACGACTTCACAGACGGAGTTACTCTTCTAAAGCCTCGAGCGGCCCTCCTGAGGGCTCAAGTGTCATCAACGGGCCTATCGTATTTGTGTTGTGTTGTGAATGTGTGCATGTGTGTTATGTGTTTGTTATGTGTCTCATTGGTTGATATGAGAACCGGAACCACACACTATTTTGGAGATTATTTTCCTCATCATCGATTTTGGATGGTTAGCTTCTTCACGAAACAGAGCCTTATGTCGTGGAATTTTCTTTTATTTGATTCCTAAGGTTTTTTTCCGAGTAAGCAGTACGGGAAGTAAAGGTGAAAATGGAAATGCTCAAGTGCGTCGCAGAATATTTGAATTTTTTAGAATTAAGTTCAAGAGACTTAAGCTCGATTTAGAGAATTAAGTCAAATGAAACTTACTTCCTTAAAGTGCTGTCATTGGGGTTGAATTTACACACTGGAATAAGCAACGATATAAGTAATTCAAAAATACTAGGACTCGGAAACACTGCACTCAGATTGGTTTTCTAAACGAGAATGAGCAGAACCTCTCAACAACTCCTTTGCTCAACATCAACAAATTCGAACGCTCATTCCAACGCCAACGCTCATCAACAAATTTACTTTCTTCATCGCAGTTGTTTGCTCGTCATTCATCTCCGCAGTCCGAGAGCGCCAATTAAAGCTCGATGCGCTGTTCTCGCCAGTGTTTTCACGGGCAACTGAGGCTCTAAACTGGGGCGGATTTGACAAGGCATTACTTGGGGCGGGTGTGGGCCATTATTTGGAGCAGCGCTACCCCGCTCACTGCCTCTGATTCTGCCGTGGCTACAGTGATATGTGTGATGCGTTTGTGTGTTGATACGTATGTGTGTTGATACGTATGTGTGTTGATACGTAGGTAGGTTGATACGTGTGCATGTTTATACGTATGTGGGTTGGTACGTGTGTGGGTTGATACGTATTTGTGTTGATACGTATGTGTGTTGATACGTATATGTGTTGATACGTGTGTGTGTTGATACGTATGCGTGTTGATACGTATGTGGGTTGGCACGTGTGTGGGTTGATACGTTTGCGTGTTGATACGTATGTGGGTTGGCAGTTGGCACGTGTGTGGGTTGATACGTATGAGTGTTGATACGTATGTGTGTTGATACGTATGTGTGTTGATACGTATGTGTGTTGATACGTATGTGTGTTGATACGTATGTGTGTTGATACGTATGTGGTGTTGAAACGTATGTGTGTTGATACGTGTGTGTTGATACGTATGTGTGTTGATACGTATGTGTGTTGATACGTATGTGTGTTGATACGTATGTGTGTTGACACGTATGTGTGTTGATACGTATGTGTGTGTGTTGATACGTTTGTTTGTTGATACGTATGTGTGTTGATACGTATGTGTGTTGATACGTATGTGTGTTGATACGTACGTGTGTTGATATTATATGATTGGTTGCTGTCTCAGAACAGCGTACACTGCCGTTTGGAATCTCAGTCTGTCGAGATGATTAGCTTTCAAGGTGGCCTTCCATCATCGAATAGCTTCTTAGTGAATCATATGTTTAACTTCTATCTTTATTAGTTTATCATTTATTGGCAAATAGTTTCTTACTAAAGAACAACTTTAACATATTAACTGTTAACTTCATTTGATTTACATCGCAAATATTTTTTAAAGAAGCGCATTTTTATTTTGCGAAAACGTTCGTTGATTAAGAAACGAATAATGAGATACATAATTCTTAAGCATTTTAAGAATATCATCTTCACTGTGTCTATGAAGTGTTAACAGAAGCATCCCTTTTATACGTTTCCGTTTCTAACTTCACTGGCATTTGGGTAGATCGCATTTCTGCAGAGGCATGGAAACACTTTTGTTTTTATTTGAATTATTTACAATTACTTGAATCAACAATTTATGAAATAAAAAAATAATAAATTATCTATATTCATGAAAGTTATTATGAAATTATTATAATTCAATGACAATCAAATAATTTCAATTAATTATAATTATTTAATTTAAATTCACCGTGTATTCTTAAAGATAAATTTTTTTATTTTCTTTATGAGAATCTGCATTCTGCTGTACGGCAAAACCACTGTGAATGATAATATACATTTTAAAATTTTTTTAGTGCATACAGTACAATATTTCAATCAGGTGCAAACTTATTGATCTTTTTCTTGTCAAATCAACGGAAAAAAATAAAAATTTAAATCACATATCAGGAAATGTTTGAAAAATAAAGATTCACTTAATTCGAATGTGAACCAACAGATTAGAATATCAGGGAGAAATAGGAACGCTTGGTGCACCAGAAATTGAGCAAAAATGATAGTTCAAGTGATCCTTTAGATGTGGTGACCCGCGCTGCAGCTGCGAGAAAGCGAGCCGATTAAGGATAAAAAATTAATTCTTTTCTTATTGATCGTCGGGTGAAGTTCGTTGCTAATCAAGAGCGTAGTTCTGTCTCAGAAGATTTCAAGCACTTTTGGGTTTGAAAAAGTTTGAATTAATTGTTTTCAAGGATCAGATGCCGAACAAGTAACGTATTAAAAAGCTGAGTCAAGAGCGGTGTGTTTAAAATATTAAAAGGTAACATTGACTTCATCTCAATTAATGGCTGAATGGCTGCATAAAGTGGCTTTAGTTTCCTGTTCCCCTTAGCTGCCCTCAATTCGTGTAGGAGCATTTGAGAAGTGAAAATAGAGTCGCCCCGCAGAAAAAAATTAATTCATTTAAAAAGGTGAAAAAGGAAGAAGTGAAATAACCTTGATTTATGCATGTACGATAGGAAATGATTTTAAAAATCAATAAAAACTGCAAAATGACGAATTGTGATCGAGTAACCTACATCTTGGACGATAGGCTCATTTATCCCAACATTGACATCCAGGCACAAAATTTGCCTCACCTGAACACCCGAGGCGGTTCCTCAGAGGGAAGTTTGGGAATTTGGTGTCTTTTCGAATAAAATTGAAACACATGAACACCTGGAAATCGCATAGGGTTTCGGATGGTCAGCAATTTTAAAGCGGACTTTTTTTGAATAGCTTAGTGCCAAATTTGAGAAGTTTAGCTATTTAAATGGTGCCGAATCAATTTTTTTTAATCATTTCAATGGTGCCAAATTTGAGAATTTTACCGTCAAAAGGCAACTCTGGCTACCGCGATTCTGTGAGGCAAATCAGGCATGTCTCATGTAACATACGAGCGATGTTTTCCTGGCTTCCTGAAATGCAAGCGTCACCGGAGTTACATTCCGCCTGTTTTTCAGGGTGCATAAACTCTGTGTAAAACACCAGCAATAGTGCAAGTTTGGTTAACATGCGTAGCATTTCTAATAATTATTCTAGGAGTAAAATGTCGATGTCCAGCGATCTCATCGTGAATGTTTTTTCGCTTGCATCGCAGTCCAACTTGAATCTATAACGTCGATGTTAATAATTTCACGAAAATAAGTCGCGTGAAAGCAGCACTTAATCTAATTATCGTCCCCATTCAAACAACAAATACAGGGAATGCATTATTAAATTAAATCTTGTTTGCGCAGATCAGGCAACAAAGAGCATCGCTAATTCTTTCAGGGCTTTGATTGCATAATAATTCACCGTTGTTTGAACTGGCAGCACAGAACTTGGACCACCTCGCCGGCCGGTCTCACTGTGGCGTTGTCTGACCAGGCTATATTTCATCCAGCTGTGCAAACACGCGCGTGCCCAACCAAATACATTTGGGCAGGGCGCAGCATTTACGCTTCATTTGAAATATTAAAGGCGTGCAATAACTTGAGTGTTGTTGTGTTCCCAGGGCGTGGCGAAGTTAAGTTAGAGCGCTGAACTTCAAATGTATTTATGTCTTACCCAATGAAGACTTGTTTTTTGAATGGTGGGTACCGTTCTGGCCCTGTTGCATTTGTTACTTCTCACTTCAGCGAGCTGGAATGAAAATTAAATACACGACTGCACAAATGTTCTAGGCAAGTTACCTTTTGACCGAGTGATGACTGATCTATTGATGCAATTGTACCAGTATTGACACCAACAAAATATAACTATCTGGTTAGATAAAAAAATTAAGTCTACGATTGTTATGGGTTAAATGAGTTGAGATAAGGTGCAGATGAATAAGTAAATGGAAAAACAGCTGGAATAATCTGAAAGCCATAATATTTGTAGATCTCAAATCATACTTGTTGGAAGAATGGAATAAGAGAGGGAATCTAGGCCGTTGGTCGGAAATAGTGCTACTTTACAAAGAGCTGTAGGGGTTTTCAAAGTTGGATGTGAGTGTGAAGGGGAAGTCACCGTTCTGTATCTATTTTAATCAGCATCACATCGGTCTTATATTGTCTGAAAGCAGATCATCAAATTTGAAGCAGCTTTAGCGGTTGCAATGTGCGAGCGAGCCTCAGTGAGATGGAAGACGTTCTGAGACGAACGTGTTCACTGTTCAAACAAATAATTAAAAGATAGACTAGAGTCACATGCGCATGACAGAATTAGAAAAAACTAATCGTAAATTCCTAATGAAAATTTTGGTGAGATGGCCTCTGTTGTTAGCAAGATTTATCAGCAATAACATTTGTCACCAATAATCTTTATCGGCCAACAATATTTCTTCGAATAATGGGTAATTGAAGTTTGCTGGAGGAACAACATAGGTACTCCTACGAGCAGCTGGTGTACATGAGAAGAAAATTCTTATAGGAATAAAAGTAATGATAATAATAACATTATAATTCAAGCTGCAAAGGCAGTCGAGTTTTCAGACTGAAATCGACTGGCTTGGTTTCAGATTTGAAGTAAATGAAGAATGAAATTTGAATGAGATGAATGAAGAAGACACTCGCTTTCCTGTTATAGTTTTTGAATTATTTACGTTTAGTCGGAGTGGCAGAGATGAACTTCAATTCGTATGTTGCTCATTCCTTCATTGCAAAAACATCCAGCGGTATGCTGGGAAATAAATCCAATAAATCCTCAGGATTACCGATGCTTTAGTTCCGAGTAAAAACTGAACTGCTAACTGGATAAATGATTTGGGTACTGTTGAGGAACAGAGCGTAAAAAATTTGTTCTGCGCGTCAGTTTGCAATACAAAACCCTTATTGACCATTTCCTGCTATATGTGCGCGGCGTTGTTGCAAAAATATCGGATACGGACCAATTCTTATTCTGAGTTTTGCAACAGGCCTGGTTGAGCCTTTCGTCCTTTATTGGGATTTCATAAAATTTCAACTGATTCATAGTAAACTAACGTACGACAGAACTCTGAACAGACAATCTCTGTTTGGTCAGTTGATTTTATGGCACCGGAGATCAAATAAAAAACCGATACGATCCTAACATTGATGAGAAATACAGTATACAATCAGATACAACATATTGCAACATAACATACTGAAGAAAAATGTTAATGAAACTGACATCTTAGGCGATGAATCGGTGAAGAAAAAGGTTGCCAAGAAGTAAATTTTACCATGGTATTTATTGTGAAAAATCACACTAATGACCAAAAATGCTACCTCCTTGGTGTGTTGCTGACTTAATAATAATTGATACAAGCAATTAGAATGTTCAAAGCTCTTTGCGTGTTGAATTTTGCCAACCAGAAGGGAACCAATGGAACTTTCAGCGCTGATATACACACAGTACGTTCTCACTGATGTATTTATGTACGTCAAGATCATCGTGTATTATTCCTATTATGAAAAGCGGATTCACGCAGTCTAATATCTCTGGATTATCCTTTCATTTTACATGGGTATTACGATACCAATGCGTAATTGTCAACTAAGGATGTTATGATATAAAAAAAAACAATGTTAAACATTTCACGTTTCAACTCTGTTGAAAATAAACTTTTTTTCTTGTTGAGATGAGCAGGTGAAGAATATTGCTATTCTTGAATTTTTATGAGCCTTCTGACTTTTAGATCGCCTGTTTGATGCATGTCGAACCTAAAACCTAAGATTTTGGTTCGTCTCCTTGCTTCACTAAGCTATGGCTGCAAAAAGAGTTTACGAGGAATTAGTTTAATCTCACTGGGCCTGGGTGTATACAGGGTGCGGCTGTTAGTCCTGCATTTTAGGCTTTCACCGCCTTCACAAAAATGCGAGGCTGACTGCCGCACCCTGTACAATTCAAGCCGAAAGCATTATGCATCTGCAGATCAACAAGCATTATTTGATTTTAATCCCATCGATGTTGAGGAGCTCAGACAGAAAATAAAAGTTTTTTAGGGTCGACTGATTTTACGCTCGATGTCGTTAAATCGGCGGTGTATTTTCCGAGCAAATTGAGGACGGCGGCTGGACAAACGAATGTACAAAATTCGGAACTTCAGGGCATCCACTTGCGTTAGGGTGACGTTATGCGCTGTTTTTCCCCATCCAGGCGGCGCCTTCGACACAAAAAGAAATAAAGGAAGAACTTTGTTTACAGTGTTAAAAGTTTTTGCGGGGCCACCAACCCACAGCATGTGCTTTGGTAGCGAGGTCGACTTTATGTAGACCCCCGAAGTCTCGCGTCCAGTCGAGGCCACTGAAGGTCATATACACGCTGGAAATTAATTTTCTATAGATTCTGGTGAAAATTACCCTTCCTTGAATAAATAGACTCAAGTAAAGTACGAGGCGGACCAATTTTCAAAAAAATCTTGGGAAGAAATCTCCCATCATTCGATTCTCCTTCATTCAGCGTATCTTGGGCCTTGTTCTTTCAGCCTAAAGTTTACGTTGGACTCTTTCTGCACGAGTTTCTTGCTGTTTGAGTTTACTCTTAGACGTTCTTGCGAGGGATCCGAGTTTACGCCCTCGACAAATTGAGCACTTGAGGAAAACCTTCTTTTTTCAGGTCTCAGATGAGCTCTCAAAAAAGACCTCGTCGGCCCTGCTAGATGCACTACCTTCGTTGCGGTGCGTAGGCCTTCTGCTTTTGTGCAGGTGTACAGAGGCGCTGGACCATTTCGTCTTTCACTCTGGTCCGCGTAGGAATTCAGGCGCTGCTAAAACATTTTGTGTGCGTCAGTGATGATGCAAAAAATATTTCTAAGACCGCTAAAAAATTTGCAGTGAATTTCAGAAACTCATCTATGCTATCTTGAACAAGGTTGAATTTTGGTCTCATTTAAACTCGACTGTTGAACTTTGATGTTTATAGATAAAACCGACAACAACTCGTGACGATGCATCTTTTGTACAAAAATGGAATTTAGCACAGAGACTGGAAGTGATTTACTAATAATTCACAATGCCTACTTGCTTTTCACGACCATATATCCCCAAAAAAAATTTTTCTTGCGGGAGTTACGACGCCAATCGACATCCGAACATTACTCCGAACGCCTTCGTTTCCCGTGTGCAGTACTGGAGCAATTTACGGCGTCTCACCGCGACTAATGCGATCATAAAGGACAGCTTGCTCTCTGAGAGGGTTAGTTTGCTTGGCAATTATGGTCCCTCAAGTGAATGTTGAGTCAGAACCAGGAGCTGATCGGACGCCTAGTCAAAAAGCAACAAGGGGATGGTCTGATCCAGAAGTTAGTACAAGAAATACGATCTAGAAATTGAACAACCACTGAGATAAGAATAAAGTGAGCTTTAGAATGAGTGATCCGATCATCATCTGAATTTCATTTAACTCGAATAAACAGAGCAGAAGAGACGATGAATTGAATTAGGCAGTTCTGTGTCTTGTTATATTCATCCATTTGCACCGTTGAGTTCCTGAGCGATATTTGCACAACAATAGATTACTGGTCATTTGTGACAGATACATCGATATTTGATCAAATTTTGATTCATAGAAGTGAGCTTTAATACTTCACAAAAACAACATGGCATCTGAACTCACAGCAACACACATGAGACACCCTCACGATCGCAGCACTAGTGGCATGAGTAGCCCCAGTAGCACTAGTAGCACCAGTAGCATTAGTAACACCAGTAGCACTAGTAGCCCCAGTAGCACTAGCAGCACCAGTAGCACTAATAGCACTAGCAGCACCAGTAGCACTAGTAGCACTAGTAGCACTAGTAGCACTAGTAGTAGTAGTAGCACTAGTAGTACTTGCAGCACCAGAAGCACTAGTAGCCCCAGTAGCACTAGCAGCACCAGTAGCACTAGTAGCACCAGTAGCACTAGTAGTACTAGCAGCACCAGTAGCACTAGTAGCAATAGTAGCACCAGTAGCACTAGTAGCACTAGTAGCACTAGTTGCATCAGTAGCACTAGCAGCACCAGTAGCACTAGTAGTACTAACAGCACCAGTAGCACTAGCAGCACTAGTAGCATTAGTAGCACCAGTAGCAATATTAGCACCAGTAGCACTAGTAGCACTATTAGTACTAGTAGTAATAATACTAACTCCTTCATCAGAAGCATGACATCTTTAGTAGGAGCAATAACCGTAATACTAGCGTTTGTAGAGATAGAGAAAACTAGTTAGTAGAGCAAGTTGCAGGACCTACCGACACAGCGCACGTGACTCAAACAAAAAAGACATTTCTAGCAAGAAGACATGCATCAGGCTGCTGCATTAGGCATCAGGCATCAGACATCAGGCATCAGGCTGTGCAGCATCACATGCTGCACCGCAGCTGGTAATGTCGGCAGTGTTATTGGCATCAGCAGCATCAGTAACGTCAGCAACTTCAGTAACATAAACAGTAGCACTAACACAAGCAGTATAATTAACATCAGCGTTCTGTTCTTTGGATCTGTTTGCAGAGTTCCAGAAGAAAGTACATTTCACTTAGAGTAGATCATCATTTTCGGAACTGATGAAAAACTGTGTGTTTTCGAAGTTCTTCTGAAGCTGAGGGATGTTAGAGCTTCTTGCTGTTGAGTGTTGTATGCAGTACGCAGCAAAATACAAATGGCAGGTAAAACTGAAGTTCAATATCAAATTCCAATATAAAGTCGATTGTAGTAAACGCTGTTTAAGATAGCAAGCACTAACTGGATCATGCCCTCATTTAGTGTTGAGTCAGTATGTATGAAAATTGAGTTTGTGACCACTGGTCGGTCAGCAGCTCTATGAAAATTCTCTCCGTGTACCACCGGTGGCTCAAGTCGCAATCACGGTGTTGAACGGCGGTCACAGGCTGCCGTGTAGCTCCGCGACAAAGAGTAAGATATTGGCACTCGTGATACTTACCTATTGCCATCCAGTGGACATTTTGGCGCCGGCGCTGGGCAGCGCCGGCGCAAAAATGTCCACAGGCCAACCAAATTATTGATGGCTGACCATTATGGTACTTTGATGGTATTATGGTATTTTGATGGCCAATAAAATCATCTCCACAATTTGAAGTAGTTTGGTTGATAGCTAATGTTTGTAATTGTTCAATTCACTATGTTGTTCAATGGGAGTTTGAACTTTTCAACGCACAGCACGATGTTCCTCCGCACTCATTTGTTTGTGTTTTGAATTAGGAATAAAGAATCATGTTCGGAGCCAATGCTAGTGAGATAAATTGTTTCCGTCTAATATACGAGAACAAAGTTACTTCTGAAGCAAAAAATTACTTTTAAGAAGTCTCTGAGCTGAGTTTCAGCCTTAGAAATTGAGCCATAAGGCCCTTAAATCGAGACAACAGCTGAAATTTTGTAATCAGCTGAATGTAATCAGCTGAATGTAATCAGTTCGAATTTTCTGTAGCAGCTGCCTGGAATTTTTTTAAAATGTCGACTAGGTGGCGATGGCCTATTAAACAAGTTTAGGCATCGTGAATTTCACGATGCTCTATTGTTTTGCGTACTGACACAATTTATCGCTTTGAATGCAGTTTTTCAAGTCTTCAATCATTATATACACAAGAGGATGTTGCAAAGTATCTTCAAATTACTCTAAAAAATTCAACAATTTTGTTTTTTATAACTCAAGCGGCTTGCGAATAAACAACGACAAAATCGTACGTAAGATTCCCTTTGATATGTTTCATTCCGAACTTTCTGCCTTGAAGGAATGCGGCACACTCTATATGTTTCCTCTCAATAAATTTCATTCTGAACTTTCAGCCATGAACGAATGCGGCACACTCCAAAAACCCACGATGCTCCAAGCAGCAAAGTTCTGACCGATGCACATCCAATTCTGGAGACGGGCTGCGGGGTTCGTAATCCAGATACGGCCAGAGAGTGTGGCATGACCTGGCGTCAGATGACACTCTCGATATAGCCTCTGAAATGCGAATGTCTCGGTCTGCTCAGAACGCGAGTAAAGACTGGCGTGCTCGACCTTATTAGCCTTGAGGAGACAATCGATTAAGGACAGCAGATGACCTTTGTTCGGTCTTGTCCACCGATACATTAAGGAGAGCAGATGACCATTGTGAGGTGCGTTGGTGTTGTAGAGATGGCAGGTGCTGGACGCTGAACAAAGTGCTGTCTGATGGGAACATTGTCTCGAGTGGAGATAGAAGTACTGCAGTATTTCATGGATGCATGCATGGAGTAAAAGTTTGACCTGATTATAGTGATACGTGGCTAATAAATCTACAAAAATGATGGGCTGAAGGCGAGGTGATGGATTTATTTGGCTGCACGTTGTGCACTTTTGCTCTGAATGGAAAAGTATTTTTTGAAATAAAATGTTGTCATACGACACTCGTTTGCTGCTTTATGAAGCTTCAATTTTTGAAGCTTGTAGGAAAAATGTAATGTTGAAATAAAGGAAGCCATCACAAGAGATGAAATAACTTAAACTTTAAACTTTTTAAGATCCGTTAGCAGGAGTAGTTTTGCGTATGCCCTTCCATACATCTTCTTGAAAAAGACCTAAATTTCAAAATGATTTTATTTAATTTTATAAAATGTATCAACCCTGTTATCGGCGAGGTAATTAACTTGCTCTGTGGAAAGAGGCCTGCGGATTTTAAAAAACACAGCGCTGCAAAATTGGAACGCGAGATATTTTCGAGGGAACGGCTGAAATTCTTGTGCCCAGCTTCGTTTATTTTTGGAACATTAATTGGGACATAAGATAGAGCTCGTTTATTGGCCAGAAAATTGCTCGCGTTTCGAGTCTGTGCACTCGACCACAAGCTCAGCAAGTGCTCGATACACAGTCTAACTTTTTCGCCGCCTGTATGCATGTTTTTGGCCACACAAGTAATAAAATCGCTTAAGCGGCGAAAAACATACATGCTCCGGTGGAAAAGTTTGACTGGGTACAGGGGGCAATCGACTGACAATACCATCAATATTTTAGCTCTTACAGTCATCATATTCTGTGGCCATGCATGTGAGTACGCTAGGATTATGTATTAGACTGAGGGATGAGTAAACAAATTGTTATTTTCTGTGAGAAATAAAGGGATGGAAATTACATTCCTTTATTTATTTGTTATCTTGGATACAAAAAACGGTGTAAAGAGAGTACTTTCAGCTCAAGAACTATTCTGTCAAAGTTCTGTGTGAAATTATTAAGTTACAGAATTTTGGGCAATTTATAAACCCTAATGATACCAAATCTTGACAATATGGTAACCCTTGTGGTACCAATCTGGATTATTTCGTAACCCTTATGATACCAATCTGGACAATTTGGAATCCCTAATGACTTCAATCTTGACAATTTGGTGATCCTTATGTTACCAATCTGGCCGATTGGGTAACCCTAATGACACCAATCTGGACAATAATACAACCCCACCGAGGGCAATCTGCTAAATTAGCAATCAAATTACCAAAGAAGAAAAGACAGAAAAAATGCATCATTTGTTCCCCTCAGGTGCTCAAACTGAAATTCAATTCTAGCTCAGCGTTATTTTTTCGTCTTTAAATTAGTTTCAGATCAGCTCACAGTCTCGTGCATTAAACTAACGTTAATCTACGTTAAATTCGCTGTGACAATGAAAAATACACCAAAATTTGAATATATCTAATATAAATGGTATATAAACAACTTAGAGACATTATTTTGTGAAAGCATTTCTATTTTTTGTGTAAAAATATTGATATTGATATGCTTAACGGATCTCATTGATTGAGTAGCTGGCGCACAGTGTGCATCATGTGCAGCTTGAAGCAGTGAGGGATGCATGCATCAAACGAGAACCTTATACCAGAAGTGCTGCACATCAGACGATTAGGAAAAGCAGAAATTCAGCGTAAACTAAATAAATGTCATTATTCTAGACTTCATTTCAGTTTTCAAAAAAGAAATGCGCGAATTTAAGTCTGTGAAATTATCCAACACGGGGACACATTGCAAAAATAAACGTAAAAATGAATGAGGAACTGCTTGATGACAATCCCATGAATGCTAGCTATTTCTTCTTGATAAGAATACTGCGCAGTTTTTTTCATCGCACTGTGAATCATTCGTACACAATTATTTTCTATTGCAGAGCGGAGTAGGTAAGTCAAGTTACCCACAGTAAAACATTCCGACGTGTCCACGACAGCGTTACACATTGCAATGCGGGGGCCGGCCTTGCCATTGAAGCGAAGAAATGAGGTGCGTCTTCCACAAGACATTTCTTGGTGATGTCGCTAATAACTCAGACGCTATTGCGAATTCTGTCAAGTATTTGGAGGTCCAGCAAGTCTTGAGCGCTATTGTCTGTGAAGAATAAGTTGGGAGACGAGCGAAGCTGATGGGTCCGTCGTTGATCAAAGGGCACACATAGAGGGCGATGTGTAGAGGGTAACTGGGTTTTGCTGTCGGTCGCTCCAAACAAGGTTCCATGCAGCGTCCATTTTCTCACGGCCCTGACAACTCTGGCGCAGCCTGGCCAACTTCGATAAAGGCGGCATTTTCCTCGTGAAAGACGTTTGTATTGACCACTCGAGAGGAAAAAAAAGCCCTCTGAGAAATACTTTTATGTCGAGTCTCGCACCTTGGGATTACTTTTATGTCGTCACATGATTGAGGTTCATTACTTTTATGTGGTTTCATGACGTATGATTATTATTTTTGTGTGGTTTCACGACGTATGATTATTACTTTTGTGTGGTGTCATGACGTATGATTATTACTTTTATGTCGTCTCATGTCTTTTGATTGTAATTCTTTTAGATCATATCATGACTTTTGAATATCACTTTTACGTTCTCATGTCTTTTGGTAATTACTTTCTTATTACTTTCGTTTTTTATATTCATTAGACATGTGATTATTACTTTTATGTCGTTTGTCGACTTGTGATTACTTTCATGCCGAGTCTCATGACGTGCGATTAATTTCAATCAAGCCTCGGTACTGAATGAATTTATCTCGATCACTAACAAAAGGAAGATTACTTCCAGTCGATTTTCATTACTCAGGAGAACTTTATGTCAATTCCTGTGACGTTACCTTACTTTTCCGTCAAGTTTTAATTTAGGAATACTTTTATGTTTCGACGTTTGACTGGGCATTACAATACAACATTACTTGTTGTCTCACGAGTCCCGTCGAGTTTCTGGCCATTGAATTTCATTTCCGTCAATTCTCACCAGTTTTTAAGTCCTTCCTGAATAATAACATATTGTTGTACTAGAGCGTTCAGTCCTGCACGAGTGCATTCAATGCTTTACGTTCAGTGCTATGGACTGAGTGCGTTCAACACTATGACTACGAACAACACTGCACGCTTCTTTAAAATGCTGCTCGAGTACGTTCAGTACGGTACGAGTAAGTTCAGTACGGTACGAGTACGTTCAGTACGGTACGAGTACGTTCAATACTATAGGAGTAGGTTCAGCATTACATGAGTCGTTCATTAATGCTTTACAATTACGTTCAATACTATGCGAGAGCGTTCAATGCTGCAAAAAGATCTGTGCCTAACGCCACCCCAACGAGATGTAGATGCAAATTAAAATCTTAGAAAACCGTTGAACGTCCGCAAGTCATTTGGAGATATATAGAGAAGCGTTTGGCTGATCAAATTGAATTTTTAAAGTATGAGATTTTTAATTCATAATTCAGAAAATGTTACAAAAAAATACTAGAAACGCGTATGTTGGACTGTAAAAATAATTATTTTTCCTTTGAGGAAAAATGACTCGTGATCCTGGCAAGATTTTGTACACAAGTCCTGTTTCAATTCGTGTACTATTTTTATTCTAAAAATTGCTTCATAATTTTGCTAATTCTTTTTATATAATTTCTCTTCTTTATTTTTATAGCTAAGGTTCTCGAGCGCAGTCGTTCCGATATGCTCCACGGTTTTGAACCCAAAATTAAATAAGTATTGCTACTTAATAAATGAAAAAAGGAATAAATAAATAAATAAATTAAAATTAAAATTAAAGAAAAATTAAAAAATGCCAGACTGAAACATCTTATATTCACATTTGAAGCAACTCACTTCTTACTTTCATAAAATAGAGTTACTATTCATGCTTTGCCTACATTTTCGGAGCGCAATCATGAGATTTTGTTCAATTGTGTCTTTTTGATGCATTTCATAGAATACTACGTTCCTGTAGGTACTGTGAAGGCTTTTTCATAAGAAACACAACTCTTTGATCTTCCTGCGATTGCTATACTGGGATTTTCACAAAATATGAAGTACAGAAACTCTGACATAACTTGCAAGCCTTCAAGAACGAATAAAACGCTCTATATCAGAATATTTATAAGATTTTACTTATAATAAAAGACTTTTGCTCATGAAACAAATTTCTGACGAATTCGCCATGTTTTGCTTTTATTCGCTTTAATTAACTGAATGAATTTTTTCTAAATTATCAAGATGTTGCTGTCTACTTTCTAGGGTACAGAGATTTCATTTGATTTGTAAACGTATATTTCTAACGATCATCATGTCAGAAAATATTATTTCCCCAAAGTTGCCAATTCCTGAACTGATTTGTCAACCAGCAATGTTATCTCGGCTTTTAGGCCTCCTGATCTAACCCTACTTGATTTTGTATTATGGATACCAAGAACCACAAGTGTGCAGTTATTGATTAAACACGAGTCTGGTTTGACAAAGTTCCAAGAGCAAATCAAGAACATCGGGAGCAACACCTTGTTGGAAGTTATGTATAGGAATTAGAAATGTACTGTTGCGAAAACGAACGACATATTCCACAGACTCTTCCCAATTAGCTCACACTTCCTCAACAACTCAAAACACAATGTGAAGTAAATATTCTTACTTCGAATATTTCGTTTATCGGAACTTTGAGAATTTGAAGTTATGTTTAATTTGTGCTCAGAATCCTTTTTCAGACATTACGAATCTCTAAAAATATTTTATTCCAATAATTTTTTCCATACTCTTCGTTCGTCCAGATTTTTCAAACGATTCGAAGAGGAAGAGTTTCTTCCGAGAACAGATATTTTGTTGCAAACCACGACGTAACTTTTCTACAGACGCAATGCATCGTCACTAATCACATTTTCTCAGCGCATGTATGGCTGTAACAATGATGCACTCGGAAGTATAATTGCTATAATGAGGCCGTTTCTTCTCTTGCAGATGCTGTTGTCACAATAAGTTTTTATTCCGAGAGGCCATTCCGTCTGGTGAGCCTGGCAAGGTGGAGTCCAACTTTTTTTGAGTCTTCGCGTGAGTAAAAACATCCTCAGGAGCACGCACGCTTGAGGACGATGACTTTTCTCTCCTCGAAAAAATTCGCGGTTAATCCGTTCATTTTACATATTGATTACAGGTCTTAAGGATATTAAACAGTAGCTACGAGTGTATAATAGAATCCTGTAATTTTCTTGAAGCTAGTTTTGATAAAAAACTTCACATAACGCGTGATATGCAACGACGCATCGACCGTCAAGGGACGTGAACGCGAGCGACGTAAAGATGAATAGCGCATTTAAATAGAGAGATACGTACGATACTACAAAAATTTCTTAAATAGCAAAGCATGGATGTTGACACTCGTACACGTACCTGCTACGAGAATTCTTAAGTCAAGATGATTAAATGCTTTACAATGAGTTTCAGCTCCACGATTAACAATACAACAACACCATACATTTCAATGGTTTCCTTTTTGAATTTTCTTCGACGAAGAACGCAAATTTAAGATAGATGTATACCACACCCGCTGAAAATTCAAAATGTACCAGCCCAATATCTGCAGTGTTACACAATAGCTTCGCTCAATATCTTGTTTCTCAAATTTCATTTCTTCAAATAATTGGGAGAATGGCTGAACATCCAATGAATTCGCCGGTCAATTAGATCCATCACTTCACAATCTAACGCAGGAGTAACTGAAATGCTGTGCTCAAAAACCGTAGACTTTTTAGAAATATTCCATGGTGATGTGAAAGTTTCTCCAAACCAATGCAAAGAGCACTATTCGCCGTTGTTAAAGCACGCATAGGCACAACTGGAACAAGCCACTGGCTGGCTGATATTCAGAATGCACTAATATCTCACTCAAAAAAAAGTGGAGAGAAATACAACTTGATTTAGACAGTTCGGTCCACAATAATTTCAGTCGTACGCATATGACTTCTCACTTTTATTTGCGAGCTTCTTTAGATGCTCATCCAATTTAGAGCGTAACAGAAAAAAACTGATTCACTGTATAATTGGTTAGGTCGATCGCTTATGGTAACGGGGTTTAAGGGATTGTTACGATAATAACATTCTGTTTAGATTATTTCAAACATGAGTTTTTTGACTGGTCACATGGTTCCTGCCTGCCGAATCGTTGTGAAATATCAAAATTGAGAAATTCGCATGTAACTTTTCCAAATTAATGCACATCGCCTGTCAAATTATTAGGTGAGACATCCGAAAAACTTTTTTTGCCTGCTAGTAATAAAGCTGCTTTGCACTACCATTTCGATTAGAGTTTTAATAACACATTTTGCAACATTCGTATCAATATAATTATGAATTTAAATATTTACTTTGATGGGATTTAACATGAGATTGAACATTGAACATACACAGATACCCTCATGTGATTGAACTTATCAAGTCTGTGTTGTATTTTGCGGCTTGCTTGTTAGCTAACCAAAGCCAATTTTTCAAGCCGTAAACTTTTATCCGAGTAATTGAGACGTAATATGAGTAAACTTTTTGATGTGATTAATTAACTTCTGGTTGATGAGGCGCTCACAGTTCATTTTACCTACCTATACACCGCGACCGACTTTTTTGAAGATGCTTTTACACGACCATAAATACTTGCGGCTTACTTTACCATTTTTTACTCGTTTTACATTGTGCAATTCTTACTTTTTCCGGAAGGTATTAACACCAACCTTACTCTACTACTACTACTGCTGCTGCTACTACTACTATTACTACTAATGTTGCTGCTACTACTACTACTACTGCGACGTCTACTACTAATTCTAATACTACTAGTGCTACCTTTTAGAGCTTTCTGTGCACGCTGTTTGTAGCAAATTATAATTTATAGTATATCACATAAGTGAATGTATTTTTTATTTATCTTTATCATATTCGTAGTGTGAATGTTACATTTGCGTTCGTCACAAATTACAATTTACAACGAGTATGGTGAGTAGTAAGCTCTGAAAAGGAAGTATTGATAGTGTTTTTGTCATTCATATTATTCAGTAGTTGTAGTAGTAACAATAGAAGTAGTTTAAGTAGGAATAACTTCTGAAATGGTTGAGAAGTAAGAGGAGCGTAAATCGAAGAAGTAATAATAAGTTTACACACAGTCTTAGAAATCGTGTGAGAGAATCGAGAAAAATACAAGTCAACAAAGAGGACCGTCGCGGTGCCTTGCGAAGTAGAAAGAGCTTTGAGCATCTAATAAACCTGAAGTTCATGAATTACATCAGGAAGTTCACTAATTCTGAATTACTGCATTAGTTAGGGAATGTTGCATTTGCGTTCATCATTAGTAAGAAGTTTCAACAAGCAAACAACAAATTGATTTCCTCATACAAAAAATAACATTTTGACTTATCAGGTCTGGTGTTAAAATCATTGAAAACACCTATAGTCACTGCATGTTTGCGTTAGTCCACTGTTTTGATTGAATTTCCTTATTATAGTTATGATTCATTGTTTGCTCCAGATCTGTTCACAAGTTGAAAAACTGAATAAGAAGATCTTTTCGAGAACGAATCTCAGTCTTTCTTCAAATGTGTTCTTTGCGTAAATACATACGAATACATAAAACTGTCGCAGACTTCGTTAGAAAGAACACGTATTGCATAATTCAAGCTTAAGCTGGACGATCAAGTTAAATATCAAGTATAAATAAATGGTTCCTGCAAAGAATGGACTCAACATCTGCAACTCTGTCGTGAAGACGCAAGGAAAAGTATGAGGTTTGCCCTACCGATGGTATGGAGTTACCCCAATAATCCCATGTACGACTATTTTTTTATATTTTTGATAAACTGCAAGCTCTTGGAGGGCAAAAATATTGTAAAGACGATGATAAAATAAAAATCAGCGTAGACGTTAGCAAAATTTCATCGGGAAACACAAAGATGAAAACTTCATAGATTTTGTGACAGTCTTGATGGCATCTTTTGGAGACATTGACGCTCTTAGTGGCATCGAATTACATTTTATTTTTGGCTATCTTGATAATTTTCCTCAAAATCTCGGAGATTTTTGCAGTGAACAAAGCAAATAGTTCCCTCAGGACATCAAGGCGGTGGAAATTCGACAAAGCCAACATCACTTTGATGCCGTGATGTTGGCGGACTGTAGTTCATGTTTAAGACGAGATATTTTTCTTTTGTTCACTATTCCAGAGCTTAGAGCAGCTTACGTTTGTTTCCTAAATTTTCTATCAGAATGTTTTGGTCGTGAGTGAAACTTGTTCAAAATTTGGATTTGCTCGTTGCCTTTTTTGGTGTTGCGCTCTTTTTGTGGGTTTATTTTTTCTTCCTCTTGTATAGAAAAAATATTCTATAAGGTAAAATCAAATCGCAATATTCGTTTTATTGTACTAAAAATCACTGACATGAACCAATATTTCCTGTTGAAATGATAATTATTTTCATTTATTGCATTTGATGAAGCCAAAATGGAGATAAGGATAGTTATAAAACTAGACTTGACGGTGGAAGACTGAAAGTACTTGCAAAATTATTAAGTAAATTCGCTTAAGTAGTTGATGAAGTATTCCTAAATATAATCGAAAAAATCTTTTGTTGCCGAACAGGATTCATGCACTTTAAAGAATAATTTTGATAACTGAGCGTTCCAAATGTTCAAAATAAAATACTGAGCTTACGGAGTGCTCAGCTATATTGTATATTTAGGAATTAAAAGCGAAGAATCATAACCAAAATAAATGCAGTTTACTTCCGTACTTCCCAATGGCCTCTGCAGCATCAGAGCTCTGACCCGGTCTTAGTCAACCGGTTCATGGGTTATACTTGGATTGTTAGAATTCTAGATACCCAGCCGAAAAATTTAAGTTGACCAGAGCTGCAAATCAAAGCGGACTTATGTGTGAGCTGGAGCAACGCTCATTATAGGTCCCCTGATATGAGAAAATTACTTTTTTTAGCGTAGTCGTCCCAATGACATCCAGGTTCAAATGATACCATAACGCAATAAAACTACACACGTGATGCTGTAACATAAGTGTACGCGTCAGCTGAGTGTGTGCACGTTTAGACAAGCGTGCGGGAACGGGAATGAATGAGCGTGGTTTCAACGCACATGGTGGGAGTATATTTAATATTTTGGTACCAGCTTTGCGATGCCACCAGTAAAGGTTAAGTCAAATGCATACCTGTGACTGTGGGCTGTGTGTTACTGAAAAACGATGTTGTTTTGAATCTTGGAGTAAGATCTTTCAATCACCATTTGCTGCGAGAATAAATCTTGGAGCAAGTTCTTTCAAGGGGTTACAAAACTCATTTCCGAAATAGAATTAAATGGAAAAATTGAAGGGAGTGACTAAGATGTTTCCATTATTTTTTGCCGAGTTATAACTAAATACCACAACCGCTTCTTCAATGTATAATTTTTTCACTGAAATTCATTGTATTGAAATTAATATTTTAATATCGTACATTCTTTTGAATGATGTGGTTAACATTTAATTACTTTCAGCGCAAATAAAATGTTTGTTGTGATAAATACATTTTCTTCGATGAGAAAAACTCTTGAAGTTGTTGAACCATTTAGAATAAACACTTACGTACTCATAGAATTCAAAAAAATTCAATGTAAGAAAGCTCAAGGAGGATGCTTAAATACTTCCCTTTGATCAATAATTAAATCCTGTCTTGCTAACTGACCCTGACATATTGATAGTGAAAACCTCAAATATTTGGGTTCATTAATAGGTTTAATATCATCTGCAGGCACCTTTCTATGGAAAGCTTCATTGCCTACTTGTCTCAATTCAGACCACGAAAATAAAAACGTTTTCGTATGTTAAGGATGGGCCAGGGCACGGCCTGGCTACGACGTAACTAAAATAAAGACGAGTTAGCTTAACGAGGTCCGTAAAGACAGATGGTCCTCGCTGCAGCAGACCAGCTGTCGTCGGGGCTGGCTGCTGGGTAGTCTCGTTTGTTGTCAGAAAGTCGACCAAATTCCCAGTAATGATAAAAAATTTCAATCTTCATTTCAGTGTCACTCTCGATCCTTATTCTAGTTCTAATTTGGTGAATTGTTTTCACGTTTTTCCTTTTGTCAACTGTCAACGTGTGCTATAATCTTAAGCAATGGCCATTTCAGCGTTTGAAATAGGAAAAGGATGTCCCATCTCAGCATGAGCAAATTTATTGACTTCTGAAGAGTTGCCAGCAGTAGTCAATTGTAACTCAAACCTTTTTTGCCGCAAAATTAAACTCCATTTTTTTCCACTTTTCTGTAGCTTGTTATTCTCATTTTTCTTGGTTTTTACTGTGTTCAAGTAATTACCTTAAAATACGAATATCTTGCATTTCTTTCTGGACGAAAAATTCCCTATCGCATTGATACAATGATACTTCGGCAAAATAATTTAGCATAAATATCGCGGCGGATATGATAATTCACGGAGAATGCTGTTTTCAATCCATCACAATTTTGAAAGTGGGGCTTTGACAGAGCTATTTAACACTAACTAAGATGACAAAGTGTTGCTTTCTCAAGTCTATGCACATCATAAAATAAATGTAAAGAGCTCGCTCTACGGCGTCTCGTCAACCATTTCAAACAACCAGAATGATAAAACGATGCTTGACAAGAGTAAGTTAGTCCTTTGACAAGACGAAGTACTCGCCAGATATATTTTCCTAGAACCATGATGACAAAATGATACTTCGACAAGCTTATGCACCACCAAAAATTAAGCTTAAAAGGTCCCTCTATTTCACCCTAGCTACAATGCTCCTGCCATTTTACACTAACCATGATTATGAAATGTTTCTTTGACGAGCCTATGCACCACAAGACAAAGCTCAAGAGAGACTTCTATCTCACGCTGTGATGCTCCAGGTATTTTACACCAACCACTACGATGAAATGGAGGCTCTGACCTGACTATGCAGCACCATAATAAAGTGCAAAGGTGCACTATCCCACCCTCCCCACGCACCGCACAGTCCCAGGTCCCGACCCTAAGTTTTGCTCGGCCTCCTGTCGCGCCTCCAACAAAAGGAATGAAGAAGATGCTGCTATCGTCGTAAAATTTCCAAGATCTTTTTCCCATTTCCTGTCAGAAGGCGTACTACATGAATACTGCTTTTGAATTACAACCCTGAAATATTTTAGGGATTTTATACTCGCGACGAAGGAACGTTTCATTCAGCTCCGAAGAACCCTAAGGGAAGAAGATGGGTATAACCGTACGAGATCATGGTAAATATTGCACATGAGCTCTCATGCTGAAGTCATTGGGAATTTTATGGTGTTATTCAAACTAACGCTTTTCTCGTGTGGTGTTCATCGAGTTCGGCGGAATAACTTTTGTGTTAAAGAATCAAGCTGTCACTATTTTAATTACAATATAATTATCATATTATATAGCTTATTATCATGACGATGTGATATTATTTTGACGTCGATAAAGTCGTGGTTATTGCCCTCATCACCGTGTGGTTATTGCAAGTAATGATCGATAAGTCACTAAAGTTTAATGAGGAAGATAATTGACAGGAATGCTTTGCATTTTTCATTCATGTGCCAATGGTCAAACAATTGAAGAACGCGCCTTGCTAAGTTTGATAGCGTCAATTATTTTTTGAATATAGTTTTATTTCTGGAAGTAGGCTAAGTTGATATCAATTTGACACGCAACATCATTAACATACATGTTAACATGACTTAAAATCAAAGTTAAAATAATGTTAGCATCAAAGTTATGTGACGAATTTCATTAGAGCCTTAACGAGTCAGCGGAAGGCGTAGAGGCGTGAGATTTGCCTTAAGCTATCAGACGCATTACACACTTCACGTGGACCGGAGCTCCCGGGCGGTTCTGTATCCAGGACACCTCTTTCTACTTACCTACTTATTAATTTGTACAAACCCTTCCATTTCCTTATGTTACGTTTACCCTTCAAGCACGTTTGAACTTCTAGGTCTGTCAGTTTAGATCTTTGATTAACTTTTAGTCTAACATACTAACCTAAATTACGTCTTGTTTCTTTGCTTATTACTTTATTGCTGTAGACACTGGCAGGCCTCCCTTCTACTGATTTCCTCTTCCTACACTGGAATTATCTTCGCATCCATTAAATTCGAAGGTAAATACCGTGCTGACTAGGCTCTCTATTAAACTTGTGACATTAATGCTTTACACCGTAATTTCGGAATCTCTTTATAACGCCGAATTCTTTGTTCCGTAGAAAACTACCGCACCGGGACTCCGTATGTCAACCAGGCTCTGGTTTTATTCTGCCGCAAATGACGCTTCTGGAACGACGGCAACCTTTTCGTTATTGTGCGTCCATCCGCGAATTTGTTCATTGTCACCTGTAAATTAGGCCAGGTTTGTGACTGACTAGTGCGTGTAGAGACCCTGAAACACTGTGCTTACATTTTACAAATAGGTTGATAGCCGGAAGAATTAGCTCACTGAGCAAGTTTTCTTTTGTTTCAGCTTTCGGCTACGCGTTGAAGTATCTTTTCTACTTTCGTAAAAACTTCGACGTTTCTTGGAGTACAGCGATGCTTCTTGTTCAACAAGTTTCTTTACGTTTTAACGTAATCGGGCGTTTCTCCGCAATTACAAGGGGACGCCACTTTGTATTAACTACGCAGGATAACGTTTCCTTTCTGATTTAACGAAAAGAGTTATTCTTGCGGATTGTGTGTTTACTTTCTCCTTAAACCTCACAGTTAACACGACCTAATGATAAAAGATAACGTGATGTTAGCATCACAGTTAAAATAATTTTAAAACCAAAGATAACATTCACTTGGCATCAGATAGCAAGATGTTTTACGTCAAAGTATGGATGATTATATTAATGAATTTAACTTCATACTAGCATCAAACTTAATATGATGGTATCATCGAAGTCAACATAAAATTAACATCAAATTTTTTATGATGTGAGCATCAAAGTTAACACAGCCTCATCATGATGTTAACATGACATTATTATCAGAATTAACGTGATATTAGCATAGAAATTAACATGATATCATCAAAGTTAACATCATTCTGCACTCTGTAGTGCCGGAGAGCACAAGGTATAAGCCGGGCACTTCCACAAGCATCAGGTCGGGTGAGTCTGGCTGGCAGCCAGTCTCAGAAATTCTTCAATGTTGGCATGTAGAGTTTCGCAATTAAAATATAGGTAAAAGCAGTTATTATTTAGTTCATTTTGCTGTAAAATGACTAGATTATTCTCAATTAAATTTCATGGAGTCAAGAACTCTCGAAATCTTCTGCCATGTTTCATGAAATGCAGCTCGTAAAGTCAAGTTTTAAACTTTGCTGAGAATCACTCACACTCAGTGGGCTCTTATCTTCTTCAAAATTATAGTTGCTAATATTTTTAATGCCGAGTAGCCAAGAACTCAATATCGAGTTTGTATGAGATCAATTTTCTCAAGAAATTTCAGTCGTAAACTTGAAAATTAAAAACACTAGCCAGAACACTTCATATAACTCCTCTCAATTTCAGTTTCTGGCAACGAAACAGATTTACAGTTCCTACAAACTAAGCAGATTTTGTATATGGAAACTAAGCAGATTTTACGTGCATAGAAATTTAACAGATTTTCCGTGCATGGAAATTAAGCAGATTTTCCGAGTATAGAAACTAAGCAGATTTTCCGTGTATGGAAACTAAGCAGATTTTACGTGTATAGAAACCTGACAGATTTTCCGTGTAAAGAAACTAAGCAGATTTTCCGTCTATGGAAACTACAGTAAGCAGATTTTCCGTGTATGGAAACGAAGGATATTTTACGTGCATGGAAACTGAACAGATTTTCTGTGGATGGAAATAAAACCGATTTTTATTTACCGGAAACGAAACAGATTTCCATTACTGGAAACGCAGCATAGCTTGTGTCGCTGGAAACGATGCAGATTGGTTCAATATTAGCGTGTGCGGCAGACACAAAACGAGCTCGTGCGCAAATCTCAGTATAATTTGAACGAGATACTGCAGCGGTCAACCCAGTTTGACCTTCCTTACCTTATTATTTTCTGGGATTGCTTTGTTTGGCAGAAGGATGCGTCATAGAAGCAGTGAACGCGGGTTTTTACATGCTCAAATTTTTAGTTTGAAACATACACTGTAAATCGTGCAATGATAATCTTTGTAGGTTGTATTCCAATGAGTAAATGATTATGAACGTTTTATTACGAGAAAATGACTGTTTTCTCTGGAGGATACAAACAATTTTTTAAGGAGATCTGGCTTTTTACTCTCACGTTTTAACCATTTATTTCATTAAAACAAGGCTGTTTGCATTGAGGAATATGCCTATCTGTTTACGAATGTGTGGGAGGAATTTACGAGATTAAACTTTTGATGGCTCCTAATTAAACGTATTTATGCTAAAATACAATGGGTTATTTCCGAAAAATATATTGCAGGCGCACTTAATGATGCTGGTGTCTCATTAGAGCAGCTCAGGCTGATAAATCTGCTGCAAACTGTGCTGCCGTCAGCAATTAAGGCAGTAACGCAAAAGAAGAAATATAATTTTATTTTCCTGTTCTTAGATCACAACAAGAATGAAGTATCGAAGTATTAATTACTAAAATTACATGAAGATTGTATTTTAGTAGTGAACTACGATTACGGGCGTGCACATCGAAGAGATATAATTTTATTTCCCTGTTCGTAGATCACAACATGAATGAAGTATCGGGAGATATATCGGTGTGAATAGTTACCAAAATTACACGAAGCTCGCACTTAAGAAGTTAGCGACTATTACAGTTACATGCTTGAAAGAGACATAAATTTGTTCGCCTCTTATTAAATTACAACAAAGAATAAAATGTCCTAGGCTTCCATGTACAAGAAATTTTCACCGGCGTGCACAGTTACCAAAAGATCACGCGATATTATTTATGTAATTACAACTAATGTAATAATCCACATTAAAAAAGCATAATTCAATTTTTCTATTCCTAAACTACAAAGTAGAATGAAATAATAATTCATTTTGGCCTCTGCGGTCCGCTAAGCGAGCACGCGCTTCGTTCGTCGGCTGCAACTCAAACGCTCAATTTTTTTCAGAGAACGCTAATCCTTGTGTATTGATGAGCACTAACTTGCTTTAGTAAATGAATTTTCTTCTCTCACTCAACTGGAGAAGTTGCTGTCTAGTGTCAATATGAAGCAAAGTTGACTACTCTAATTTAGAATACTCATTATTCTATTATTCACCTTGAAATAGAGGTTATATGAACTATACAAGCTTATGAGGAAATCTAAACTATTTCACAGCACCAGGCCATGTATAGTTTGATACGAAATTATTATTTTACATCTATTAGACAAACTTCGGTAGTTCCTACTTTCTGTGAGGCTGTTAGGAAAGTTCGTCAGTCATCCATGAAATAGATAAACGCTTGTGTTGATTTATGCTTGTTAGCTTGAGTTGAGTGGCTCAGTTTGTTCACTGGTATTATAGTACGAGTTTTTTTGACAGTTTATGGCTGAAGTGTTAGTGGGTTATACCAGCTGGCGGTGGTGGGTGATACTAGCTGGTGTTGGTGGGGGATGCCAGCTGGTGGTGGTGGGTGATACTAGCTGGTGTTGGTGGGGGATGCCAGCTGGCGGTGGTGGGTGATACTAGCTGAGAGCCCATGAGCAGGGGACGTAAAAACCAAACCCCAAGATAGCTCAACTTTTCAATCACTGAAGGATAATTGAACTTTTCTTCTACGTTTGTACTAGGTCGTTTCTAGACCTTTACATACTGATGGAATCCCTTAGGAGTTACTTGTGTCCTTCGCCATTAATGGCGCGAGTGTCCCCATAAAATAGGTAGTTCTAACCACTACGAGGGACTCGTAAACACAAGCTATGGACTAACACACTCAAGCGTAATCCCATTTACGCGCATTGAACTTTTCGCTTCAGACAACGGGAAAGTTTTGAATCTTCACAAAATCAGGAACTTCGTGAGCTCTACGAGATTACTTTCAAGCTAGATAATGGCGAGGGTAAAAAGCTTTTTGAGCAAGTCACTGTGAGCTTCATAAAATGAACAGAATGCTCCCCTGGCGGTGGGCAGTTGCAGTAAACATTCATTGTATTCATTTATTATATTTTATGCCTGGCTAATGCAAGGAGCGATTGTGTTGTCGCTGCCGCTGCTCTTCTCAGGGCTTCCGACTTAACCTTCGCTTACGAGATGCTGAATTTTATGGCTAGATATTAAATATTGGCTGCCGTGTACGAAATATTAGCCTCTAGACACTAAATATTGGTGACCATAAACCAGGTGTCAGCCACCTCATGCTAAAATTAGCCACCAAATAATAAGTATTAGGTACCTAATATTGAATATTAGACGCTAAGTACGAAATTTTGGCTTCCAGACACTAAATATTAGCCTCTAGACACTAAATATTGCCCGCCTGATCTTGAATATTAGTTATATTAGCTGCTAGGTGCTAAATATTAGCGGTCGAATACTAAATGGTAAGTGCCAAAGATAAAATATTAGGGTCCATAGAATAAATATTCGCCCCTGACACTAAGAATAATACGCACCATCAATTAAATATTATGCGTCACATGCTAAAATTAATCCGCCAGGTATTAAATATTAGCCTCCAGATATTAAATATTAAGCGTCAGATACTAAATACTTACGTTTAGATACTAAAAGATAATAAGCGTTTGATATTAATATCCGCATTCAAAGACCATATGTTGTGTGTCAGATTCCGCTAATAAATATTAGCCACTAGATACTAAATATTCGCAACCGGATACTAAAAATTAGCCACCGGATACTAAAAATTAGCCACCGGATACCGAACTAAAAATTAGCCACCGGATACTGAACTAAAAATTAGCCACCGGATACTGAACTATAAATTAGCCACCGGATACTAAAAATTGGCCATTACCTGCACAGAACATGAGCTGGACGGGTTCTTCACTCGTCGAGTTAGTAACAAAGTGCAAACAAACTTTCTACAAATGTCTTTTGCGTGAGTAGAATTTTACAAGATTCTCTTTCTTCCTTAAAGTATTTATGCCTAGTGGTCTACGCCGTGATTCACTGTTCTTTTACTTCGATTCTAGATTTATTTTCAATTTAATTTTAATTCCTCAAATGTAAACAAGCATTTCAATTTCCAACGTATTTTCATGGCAGCAGAACGCATTTCAACAAATGTTTCAATTGTCAAAAGCACTTTCATAACAAATGCAACTATAACCAAATTTTTTACCGCAGGTCACTCATGTTATTTCTCTTCGTTCATCCGAAACGTCAGTGGAAAAACTGGCAGAATCCGAGGCATTCGTCAACGATAAGCGCTCAATGTTAAGCGCCTCAGATGGTGCTGGCCTCAGCGGGCAGCTAATGGCTGAAATTCGGTATCATTGCGTGATGATGACAATTATTGCGGTATTTTATGTCTAGTAGTTGTATTCCTGAGATGCTCTCAGCTAACAGTTTTTTAAGTGAGGGCAGTGTCTCTGTTGAGTGAGGGCAGTGTCTCTCTGTTGAGTGAGGGCAGTGTCTCTCTGTTGAGTGAGGGCAGTGTCTCTCTGTTGAGTGAGGGCAGTGTCTCTCTGTTGAGCGAGGACAGTGTCTCTCTGTTGAGTGAGGGCAGTGTCTCTCTGTTGAGTGAGGGCAGTGTCTCTCTGTTGAGTGAGGGCAGTGTCTCTCTGTTGAGTGAGGGCAGTGTCTTTCTGTTGAGTGAGGACAGTGTCTCTCTGTTGAGTGAGGGCAGTGTCTCTCTGTTGAGTGAGGGCAGTGTCTCTCTGTTGAGTGAGGGCAGTGTCTCTCTGTTAAGTGAGGGCAGTGTCTCTCTGTTGAGTGAGGGCAGTGTCTCTCTGTTGAGTGAGGGCAGTGTCTCTCTGTTGAGTGAGGGCAGTGTCTCTCTGTTGAGTGAGGGCAGTGTCTCTCTGTTGAGTGAGGGCAGTGTCTCTCTGTTGAGCGAGGACAGTGTCTCTCTGTTGAGTGAGGGCAGTGTCTCTCTGTTGAGTGAGGGCAGTGTCTCTCTGTTGAGTGAGGGCAGTGTCTCTCTGTTGAGTGAGGGCAGTGTCTTTCTGTTGAGTGAGGACAGTGTCTCTCTGTTGAGTGAGGGCAGTGTCTCTCTGTTGAGTGAGGGCAGTGTCTCTCTGTTGAGTGAGGGCAGTGTCTCTCTGTTAAGTGAGGGCAGTGTCTCTCTGTTGAGTGAGGGCAGTGTCTCTCTGTTGAGTGAGGGCAGTGTCTCTCTGTTGAGTGAGGGCAGTGTCTCTCTGTTGAGTGAGGGCAGTGTCTCTCTGTTGAGTGAGGGCAGTGTCTCTCTGTTGAGTGAGGGCAGTGTCTCTCTGCTGAGTGAGGGCAGTGTCTCTCTGTTGAGTGAGGACAGTGTCTCTCTGTTGAGTGAGGGTAGTGTCTCTCTGTTGAGTGAGGACAGTGTCTCTCTGTTGAGTGAGGGCAGTGTCTCTCTGTTGAGTGAGGGCAGTGTCTCTCTGTTGAGTGAGGACAGTGTCTCTCTGTTGAGTGAGGGCAGTGTCTCTCTGTTGAGTGAGGACAGGGTCTCTCTGTTGAGTGAGGGCAGTGTCTCTCTGTTGAGTGAGGACAGTGTCTCTCTGTTGAGTGAGGACAGTGTCTCTCTGTTGAGTGAGGACAGTGTCTCTCTGTTGAGTGAGGGCAGTGTCTCTCTGTTGAGTGAGGACAGTGTCTCTCTGTTGAGTGAGGGCAGTGTCTCTCTGTTGAGTGAGGGCAGTGTCTCTCTGTTGAGTGAGGACAGTGTCTCTCTGTTAAAATGAGGGTGCTTTTGACTTCGGTGGCACAGCCTACGAGCGTTTTCAACAAAATTTTGATTTTGGACGTTGTTTCATGATTGCACAAATAAAAATTTCTCGTGTTTTTATGTGTACTTTTTCACTAACGGCGTTTGTGGTCAACAACTGTATTGCGTAACGAAATTACCAGCGCTATCTCGTATATGTCTTTTTGTAGTGTCAAGTAATTTTTTTACTGGCAATGCGCAACAATGTTAGCAAAGTGTCGTATAATTAAATTCCTGAGACGGACGTTCAAAGAGCTCGCTCCGACGTAGCGATGCAGGAGGTGATTCTCAAACGACATGACTTCGCAATCTTCGCTACAATGAATTAATTCTTATTCATAATAAAATCTTTGCAAGCTACGCATAGCGTAACTAAGGGGACTTTAAAGGACTTACGCGGCCAGTTGGGCTATTGCGACGGAGTAAGCCTTTTGGCAAAAATGCTTGCGAAACTATTATTTCAAAGTCATAAAACGTTTAATAATATTATTAATTATTGAAAAATAATTTCGAAAGAGGAAGGGAATAATTAAATAATTGATTTTCTTGGACTAATAGGTTCGTACGAGATTGGTCTGTGAAATAGAATGCTAGCGATAACTTGAAATTGGAGGGCAAATATACAGAGTGTCCTAACCCGCAAAACACAGAATTTTAGGACACTCAAGTTAGAGGCGTGGTGTTCATCGCAGGGTTGCCAAACTGGCTTTTCCTAGCCAAGTTACTAACTAGGAACTGAACTAGGAACTACGCCACTCTGCCTGAAAGACATCTACGCCGCTATGAGGTGAAATTAACACTTAAGTTTTGCCCTCTGATTTTTGGGTTAGGCCACTCTGCATCCTGTATTTGCCCTCCAATTAGGTTACTTGGTTCGTCAAAAATTGTGGTTGAAAATTATTATATTGGAAATTATGAATTATTATATTACAGAAAATTATTATGTTATTGGTTGAAAATGATTATTATATTGGTAAAGCTAATGAATTACTAGGATGGATAAGAATTGCACTTTACGGTGATTGTTAAGGCACAAATGGTACGTCAACCTAACATTGATGCTGTCAACGTCAATATTACATTCAAGAAAAGCTTTTGGCTGCACAAGTTTTCGTATTCAACAAAGTGATTGAAGTAACGCGAAAATTTCGGATCAAAACGTTTCTCCATGAAAATATTTCCGTTGGTACTGCTGCCTCACTAGTTTGTCAAATACAAAAGAGTAGATTTTTTCATGGCATAAAGCACGCACAAACGATGAAGGATTTTGAAGTATTTTTCAGTAATGTTCGGGTACGCTTTGCGTTATTAAGAACAAAGATGAAAACAGTAACGCAAAAGCACCATGCACGATTCACTGAACGTCAATTTTCCCAAATGCAAATCCCCTTTCATATTTATTCGCCGTGATCGGTCGACAGATCGGTCGCTATCGGGTGCCCTCAACACAATACAACCCGAAACTGCCAAAAATTGTGGTCCAGGGAGAGTGTCTCGGAAGAGCAGGGCTCAGGCGAGGGAGCTGCTGAGATCCAATGCCCAAAGATTTTTTCCTAAAAAAAATATTGCATCAGCTCCCTGACACGTCGCCCTTCTCACGGCAGGCAATAAACTGCGCTCTGAGGGGACGACCCTCGCTTCCAGAACTCGAATGAAACGCTGAATGCATGCTGGGAAAGTCAATATATTCCCCTCAAAAACCCGATTCTTACGTTTAAACAGCCTGTAAATTGGCATGACTGTTTAGACTTAAACAGTCTTGCCTCCCCGCTTATCATGCTGATGGTATTTATTTTTTCGAGTTTATCATCTTGAAAATGAGTTTATTCTCCCCTCGTTGCAAAAAGCTCTGTTTTTGTGAATGTTTTGAAGAAAAACTCAAACGCAAATTTGAACGTCATAGGAAAGTTTTTATAGAGCCAGTGAGAAACAATTTGAAGCCTTGACAAACTGCAGTGTTAGCTGTCATGTTGGTAATGATGGTCTGACATGATTCTCTTTTGATAATCTCGTTTTCTCATTTTCCGTCCTTTATCTTTGAACCTCGACCTTCCATGGCCTGTTGTTTGAAAGCAGCACAATTGTGCGGTCGGTGAATGAACGTCCCTTGCAGAGCTCGGTGGATGTGACCTTTTGTGTTATGTTCACGTGGATGAAATTCCCTTATCTGATGTTTTCAACGGAACGTTCAATTCGGAATTCAAATCAGAATTTTGTGCCGGTAAATGGAGTAGAAGCGTGTTTTGTGCAGTAATATATACTTTTTGTCCAACACTTTTGGCATTGCTCACTGCTCGTTCTCTGTTTCGGCCGCTCTAAATCTCCGAGCGAGGGAACGCGCGCAAAAGTTTGGATTAGCTTGTACATTTCTGGCAATTTTTTTCATCATCATGTATGCCGTGGACTGATCACGGGTGAAGCGAGAGCTCGTAATTGATCATATTTTTAGTTTAGTTTCGCGAACTGCCTGAAAGTTAGCTTTTCATTCCATTAAAAATTAAAATTGGCTTCAATGCAATTCTCAGAGAGCATGGGATGCTATTTTTCTAAGGTTCACTGCACACCAACTTGAATTCAAAATTTCATTTTTCTTATCTACATTACTGAGTGATCTTTCACATCGGAGCAACCAAATTTAAATTAAACCGAAGTAACGTAAAATTTACTCCCACTGAATAATTTCGAGTTTGCTGTTAGTGTTAATTTAGTAGGGAATAAGCTTTTTTTTTGTACAGTAATGCAAATATATATTGCTTCAGTTTTTCATAAAGCTTGACTTGGGTTTGCGTTCGTGCAATTCATCAACGGAAAACTCATGAAAGCGACAGAGTCACAATGAATTATCGAAATTATTTCAAATCACGGCGTACTCAAACTCTAAACCTCAACTCGTACCTTGATTTCCAATTCATTATCGTTAAACCATTCTTCGTCGGAGAATTTCCATTTATGATAATTACGAAAATGGATTTTTCTCCGCATTAATTTCAGTTTTCGGTAATATTTGGGACTTCAAACCGTGCTAGTTTGAGGAACTTTTCCCATGATTCCCGTTAAAAAAACAAAGTTACGCGATTCTGAGGGTAAAAAGAGGGTCTCGCTCTGAGAGCTGCGCGGTCATGTGACGACCCAGCCAGCCATTAATCAGGCCTTATTGCTGACACAGCAACTGCCCAAGTTTTTAAGGACATTCTCGTATAATACAAAGTTAAACTGAATTTTTTTGTGGCTTGATCATTTTTGAGTGAAAAACCGACGATTTTTACGATGAGAGAAAATTTTTATTTTCTGAACCCTCTGAGCACCGGGCAAACCTAAATAAAATTCTAAATGTTATCCAATTTATAAGGAATTTACCATGGAGATCGGTAGAGAAAACTTTAAATAACTGTTTTAATGACGAGTTCGTATATTCTGCGTTAGTCACCTGGAGATGCCGAATATTGACAAGTCTTTTAAAGAAACTCACATCATTGTGAAAGGGTTCAAAGCATTTTCAGGTGAAATAATTTCAGAGTAAAGATATAATTTACATGGTGCATCAGGGTAAAAAATCCCAGTTTAACCGTTTTGATCGTTTGTTTTTGGTGAGTATTACTAAAAATATATTGACAAAATCCTTCGCTCCGCTTAAGACTATAAAATGCTTCACTGAATCAATATTATCTGCCCTAGAAAGTACCAAAAAATACGTTCAAGTAACGTGGGGTAACTTTAAATTGAAAACCAAAAAGACAACCTCGCAAACAAAACTCAATTTTTTCCTTCGATTTTCTGGACGCTAAAAGCGTTTCCCTTCGACTGTCTTCCGACACCAGCGATCCCATGGCAGCGAGATTGCGCTCTCTCGCGGCGAGATTTTCTGTGAGGGCAGGCGATCTCCCGGGAGTCCTGAACAAGCCGCCTCATTTTTTCCTCGAAGGAATCTAGGCAAATCAAACTTCCTGAGACCGCGAGTCTGCGCCAATATCGCCTTCCTGTTGCCTTTTTGGCAGCCCTAAAACCGGCGCAAGTCCGGGCAAGATTTGCTCGTATTGAGGCGGTGACATGAGACCAGGAGTTCATGACACGCTTTGTTACGCGCGAGATCGGAAATTTGTCTGGTTGTTCACACCTACGGAAGCCTTTTATGATCGCATTCTGATTCATTTCATGTTGGTAGCAAGGATACAGTGTATCTTATATTTTTGGGGAAATTGCCTTTTGAGTGCGGTGTCCATGATTGGAGTTGTTTTTGGGTTATCGATTTTTTTAAAATGGCTCTTGGAGGCAGACGAAAAATGATCAGAACCCCTTATCAGTATTTGATCCTCCTAATTTATTTTATGACAGTTAACCGGTTCGTAGAATGCTGAAAAATACACTGATTTTTGAACGAATTAATTTCCCTGTAATTTTGTTGCAAAATGTTTACTGAAAAACATTTTGGAATGTTAACTAAACTTAAATATTTATTCAACAGTTTTAGACGAAAGTTTGTCCTTATTTATAGTATATAGAGATGACTTATTATATAGGTTGAAAAAGTTTTTAATTTTAAAAACGAAATTTTCAAAGCTTGTGTGAAACTCATGTCTTTCACCAACAATTCTATGACTGCCATGCACGGAAAAAATTTGTTATTTTACAGCCAAATGTGAACCTATCTAATTTGAATATACTCTGAAGCCAACATAGGGCTGTTGAGCTGGGTCTTCAGTCCCTAAATCGGTGATAACCATAAGAAGCAAAATTTGAATGTAATCATTCAGCAAAACAATGTAATCATTATTTTGCAAATGAAGCTTTTGAATAGGTTTTTATTATATTTTACCACTCCAAGACGCGCTGCTTGACAGTTGAGAAGTATATGCAGTAGAGAACAGAACGGCTTAACAACAATTTCTTATTAGATTTTCATTCTACCACTTACGAAAAACATTTTTTTTAAGGTTACCATACAGTTGAGTTTCCTGCACAAAATTCACCAGTTTGTCTCATTTTTAAAATGATTTTGCGAAATTTTGCTAAAAAAAGCCACCACAACAACCGACTCCTGAGTAGCTGGACGTCCCAGTCTAACTTTTTCGTCGGAGCATGCATGTTTTTCGCCGCCTAAGTGATTTGATTACTCGGGCGGCGAAAAACATGCATGGAGGCGGCGAAAAAGTTAGACTGGGGTGTTTGGACCCACGACTGCCTTCCTTTATGTAACCCAATTCTTTATGAAGAAAACCATCCTTTGTATCACAGGGGACGAAAAAAACTTAATAATGCCACGATGACTGGACTCAACCAGTAAATAAATTCAACGGGACTATCACTTAAGGTGAAAACACGGCCGCATGCAGGAGAGCATTTTGAAAATAAACTATTTTCCAGGTGTAAAAACGATTTGTATCATTCCGGAATCAAAACGGGAGTTTATTTTTACACATTTAATATTAAATTAAATGCAACTTAAACTGTAAAATGTTCATTTCTTTCCACATGATTTTTTTGCTGAATCTCAAATCATTTTTTGCAAAAAAAAGTTGGCTCAGGCTGAGTTCCATTGGCTCGTGAGTCAATGCGCTTGAGTCTTGTTATGAGTCATTGAGTAATTGAGTCTTGTTACTACTGTACTCATGCTGGTTACTATTGTACTCATGCCTGGTTACTACTGTACTCATGCCTGGTTACTACTGTACTCATGCCTGGTTACTACTGTTCTCATGCCTGGTTACTACTGTACTCATGCCTGGTTACTACTGTACTCATGCCTGGTTACTACTGTACTCATGCCTTGTTACCATTGAACTCATTTCTTGTTGCAATTGAATTCATGTCTTGTTACTACCGAATGCAAGCCAAGCCTTGCTTTTTTGACTGGAGCGTTGTTGCAACAATTGTGTTGAGTTTTACGGTTTTCCACATATGAATAAATTAAAAATATACTATATTTTACCTTTCAACCCTTGCTTGTGTCAAATTACGGCGTTGTTGCAGTTAAACTCAAGTTTTGTTGCAGTTAAACTCAAGTTTTGTCGCAGTTAAACTCAAGTTTTGTTGCAGTTAAACTCAAGTTTTGTTGCAGTTAAACTCAAGTTTTGTTGCAGTTAAAGTCAAGTTTTGTTGCAGTTAAACTCAAGTTTTGTTGCAGTTAAACTCAAATTTTGTTGCAGTTAAACTCAAGTTTTGTTGCAGTTAAACTCAAGTTTTACTACTGCTGCACTGTTTCAACAATTCCACCGAGATCGACTTCTCGCTGAGAAAGCATTCATAGTGAGAAACGATACAAATAACTACAATTAACTGGAGATATTTCGAAGGGTGATTAACTTACTGCAATGTGTAACTTTGCGCTGAGCCTCAGGCTAATTCCATGACCAAACGCGCGTTTAGAAGAGCTCGGCAGTTAAGAGATACACCTGACCGATGGAGCACAGAGACGAATAAGGGATACTATCTGCAGGTGAGATTGTAGAACAGAGGGCGAGGGAGCACGAACAATGAAAAGGAGCAAAATTGAGTGCGATCCTCGGCCTCTGTTCCTCCAAATTGAAAGGCGGTCTCGAGTCGGAGAGCCGATAAGCTCTAAGGGCTGTCGAAGACTTCTTTGAACTGTTGAGGCCTACCTGGAGTGCTCGAGCTAAATGAGGAGTGGGGCTAAAACGCAGACTTCCCTATCCCTGAACTCGTTATCTCTTGAGTCCTGAAACAAGCTAAGACAAAGGATATTTGTGAAGTCCCGCCGCAACTTTGCAGATAAGATGCTGACAGCAAAGGAAACGTAACACTGATGATGCTGGCACCCAGGTGCTGACCTGTAGACTCTTCTCGTATTATGACCCCTACTCTCACTGAAGACTCTTCTCGTATTATGAACCCTACTCTCACTGTAGACTCTTCTTACATTTTAAACCTTTCTCATATTTTAGGCTCTCTCATATTATGAACCATACTCACTCTACGAACTCTTTTCGCACTATGAACTCTGCATATATTCCAAGTTCTTCTCATACTATGAACCCTACACTATGGAACCTTATCAAATATTAAACTCTTCACACGTTTTAGGGTTTTTTCAAGTTGTGGATATTTCTCATATTATAAACTCTTCTCGTTTTAAGATAATGGACTCTTCCCACATTATAAACTCTTCTCACACTACAGACTCTCCAATTTTGGACTTTTTCACATTATGAACTTTTCTTACATTTTAGACTCTTCTCATTATGGACACTTTTCACATTACGAAGGAACTTCACTGATCTGCTCTCTTTAGCATGGTTCACATAAGGTCTGTTTGATGGACATTGTAGCAGTTGGAGCAAGATAAGAATAACGAAAATAAAATTAGAATTAATATTTTAGAAGTATTCCTCAGCAGTACAGCGCTTCGCAGTTCTCCAAGAAAATAGGAAACGAGAACAAACAAACAAACATACAAACAAACAAACAAACAAACATACAAACAAACAACTTACGAGTGCGAATGCACCAGCACAAATGTGGGAAAAAAATACCGCTAAATTGACGATCTTCTAATTTACCTTTTTTTTGGCACTGAATGTGTAACTTCAATATGACATTTAAGAAAAGCCAGTAAGATAGACAGTTATTGCAGCTGGGTTAATATCTGCAGATTGATTCTTCTAAAGGAAGAGTAAGCCGTTTAAGTACATACAAGGAAACCAGCGAGTAGGTCACACTTCATTAATTTCATTTATGGTGCAAATTTAACGTTGCTCGTCACGTGCTCACTTTATTTTAAGCCTCAGAAGAGCCATACGGTTTTAGAGCTTAGGTCACCGTGGCCGAGTGGTTAAGAACGCGCCCTTCACGGGAATGTGTCGGCAGTTTGAATGCGGTGTCTTAAATTTTCTTACGTAGCATGCGCTTTGCTAGAAATTCTATGGTAATCATTTTCTGCCAAAAAAAACTTACAGACTTCGCTGACGAAATATTTCATCGAAGTTCCTAGCGTTATCCTAGCGTTACCCTAGCATCATCCTAGCGTCGTCCTAGCATCATCCTAGCGTCACCCTAGCATCATCCTAGCGTCATCCTAGCATCATCCTAGCGTCATCCTAGCGTCATCCTAGCGTCATCCTAGCGTCATCCTAGCATCATCCTAGCATCATCCTAGCGTCATCCTAGCATCATCCCAGCATCATTCTAGCGTCATCCTAGCATCATCCTAGCGTCATCCTAGCATCATCCTTGCGTCATCTTAGCATCATCCTAGCATCATTCTAGCATCATCCTAGCATCATCCTAGCATCATCCTAGCATCATCCTAGCATCATCCTAGCATCATCGCACAGGAGTTCAGCAGATCTGGGTTACTTGAGCTTGAGGTTCACGCAAGTCTGAGCATTACGACAAGTTCAGGTAACTTATGTCGGCGTGATATATTGATTAATTTATAGTTCTATAATCCTCGCCTGGAAAGCAGAGCAGCGCACTTCAGCTCTAAACCAACATCGGTTACGCTCTGTGGAGACTACCGTGCTGCTATTAACTTTATTACTAAAAATTTAAGGGCAAAAACCAAACAAATCTACATTGTTAAAATTGTATGCGGTCAATACTATAAAGAACGTTTCGGGGTTTGACTTATCATCAGCTAAAAATCTGCGTATACAAACAAAGAATTTAATATTCTTACTAGGTAATTGCACACATAGTGCATAATTCGAGATCTTCAGACACCGGTTATTACTTATTACTTATAAGATCTTCGTCGATGTGTTAAACGAGTACTTCAGCCTTATTATTTGCGACCTGGAGATTTGTTCCCACTGAAGTTTTCCAGTGTTGCTTCTGAATATTAGCCTAATTACTATTGCTACTATTATTATTACTGAGCTTGAGCTTACCTCCATTGAACTCAAAGCCTTGATAGTAATCAAGTCAAACCTCGTTGCTTATCAACTCAGTATAGTATTTACTATTCAGTTGAAGTCTTTGAACTATTTTGTTCAAGCCCTGTTAGTATTCTAGTCAAACCCTGTTGCTAATCAACTCAGTAGTAGTAACTCTACAATTGAAGTCTCTGAACTATTCAGCTCAAGCTCCGCTACTATCGAAGTGAAGTCTTGTTATCATCCAACTCGAGCCTTGCCGCCATTGTACTCAACAACTTGCGGCTCTAAGACAAGACGCAGAAATTCCAGTTCGAGAGCAACTGTCGAATTGAGTTTGGCAACAAGAAAATCGAGCTTCCCCTAGATAGAGTGTCCTCGCCGATACCAGGTCAGCTTCCGTTCCAATACTCAGGCTTGTTTGATTGCCAATACACAGGTTCGCTTCCGTTCCAATACTCTGGTTCGTTGGGTTGCCAATACACAGGTTCGCTTCCGTTCCAATGCTCAGGTTCGTTGGATTGCCAATACACAGGTTCGCTTCCGTTCCAATACTCTGGTTCGTTTGATTGCCAATACTCAGGTTCGCTTCCGTTCCAATACTCAGGTTCGTTGGATTGCCAATACAGGTTCGCTTCCGTTTCAATACTCAGGTTCGTTGGATTGCCAATACACAGGTCAGCTTCCGTTCCAATACTGAGGTTCGTTGGATTGCCAATACTTAAGTTTGTTTCCGTTCCAATACTCAGGTTCGTTGAATTGCCAACACTCAGGTTAGCTTCCGTTCCAATACTCAGGTTCGTCAATTTCGTGAATACTCAAAGAGCTTGTCAATAAACTGGTCAGCTGTTTTCCCACTACTGGTTCTGACTTGAGTGTTTTCGGATATTATTTTATACTGGAGTAGTGTATCTACATACACAGAACCTATACGTATTTATTTTCATGTTGTATGGTTTTACAATGTTCTTCAGAACAAGACTACGAAATTAACTGCGATACTACTATAATGGACGTGTTCTATAGCGTCTGCATTACACTGTTCGAGCCTGAGTATTTTGTTTCTGTCATGCCACATGCGTCGTGAGTTCTAGACTCATATCTCACGAATATAACTCATTTAATTCACCTTAACCCGCTGTACCCAGCTGCGCTTATAGTTGAGTGTTTAAAACACAAGCTTGCCTCATTTTATCTGCATTTTGCCCCCACTGTTGGTCAGCGCATTGATCGGCGCGGTATCTTCAATCAACGCTGCTCGCTCCCACCTCAATTTTGTACTGATTTTTTAGGAAGAGCTTGGCGATACACCTGCGCTTCTCGCACGCTAAAACTTAAATCAGTTCCGACGCATTCTAGACATCAACACTGAACTAACACTGCATGCTAGCCAGTATAGCTGCCGCAGTGCGTAGCTTGACGATGTTTACCTCGGGTATCCAGACCAATGAACTTTGGACGATAACTCCTCAGCATCAAAGTTGAAATTTGATTACCCTCTCTAACTCTGCGAGCTTTTGAATTCTGCAAGCGCAGCAGTCGGCTTAAAAAATGATAAAATTCGATTAAATTTGCTGTACTTTAATACGTCATACAAAAGCAGGAGCACACAAAGAATAGGAGAACAGCGACAAGAAATAAAAATCGCTTCATATCTTTTGCCTACAGGAAATCCTCGAACGAAGATCAAATGAACAGATCAACACAGAGTCTGGGTCGCTTTTGTCGCCAGCAGGAATTTTCTCTTAGAAAATTTTCGGCTAATGCAAATAATGACTGTCGTTTCAGGAATTGTTCTTTCTCCAGAGGTCAAATTTTTTCCCGGCTGGACATCCCGCTACATTTGTTCTCTTGCAACTGAGCGATGCGGAAGGAACTTTTGTGTATGCCCACCGGGTCCCCATCTTCAGGCAGCAGATATTATTCTTGGTGATTATGATTGTTTTTGTATTAGCGTTCTAGATATTTATTCATGAGAGTTGAAGATTCAACAGCTATGAAATAATTTAAGAACTTTATATGCCTGCTTGTTCTTAATCGGGGCTTATTTTATGTTAATGATAAGATTTAAATCACACGAATAGGTATTAAAGATTCCATTTTTTCGTGATAACAGCCAAACCACAAGAATTGGTATTACGACCTTCATTTTTATATGCAATAACTCAACCACAGATATGGGTATCACTTCGTTCATTTCATTTACGTGACAACAAATAAATACCTGCTACTGCGAATAAGATTTGCTAGTGCTAATCCCTTAACGTGATTAACAAATCCCAATTCCTACAGTGATAAATATTCACGCATCAAAATTTTATGGAGCTTCGCTTTTTTTAAAATTCTGATCAACAGATTTTTAACTTAAACGAGACAGGTATTTTGAACTTCGTATTCATTGCTGACGGTTGCTGACAAACACCCACGATGGTAGAGGCAAATATGCGCGCTACTCGCTTACAAAAACCGAGCTTCGGATTAACAGTTTTTTATTCTCCTTCATGTAACTAATTCTCTTAATCTTTTCAGGGGTTTAAGGAGTACAAAATTTTACTCCGGAACGCATGACCTCAAAGGAACGACGTAGGCTTACAACGCATTGAAAGTTTACGATTTTCTGACGGAAACGTCTACGTTAGTCTGTCGGAAAATTTACGATGATTTGTCGGTAAAGTTTATGTTTATGTGGCGGTAATATTTACGATAATCTGACGGTGAAGTTCACGATAATCTGACGATAAAGTTGAGGCTAATCTGATGGAAAACGCACCATGGTAGGTTGAATAGATTTGATGAAGTTTTTTTTCATTTTTTGCTTCATTTATAAAATTACCCGTGAAGCTTGGAAAAATTTGCCCTGATTGAATTTTAAAAATTCAACTTTTCGCCTTTTTATTTCGTACCTCGTTGTACAAGCCGGCGTTGGATGTTTGATTCTGCGCGCCCTCTACGTACTCCATCAGAGTTAAAGGCTTAAAAAGCTTTTCAGTCTCTTTTTCTACCGAAGCCTTATTTACGTATAAACTTCACTGAAATTATGATAATGATAAATGTCCCAAAGGAACTTGAGTAATTCAATTTCCAAGGCACCTGCCAGAACGTTTTACATGATAATAACCAAGGGTAAACTTGGAAAATATTGCACAGGGCATCATTAAACTGTACCAGCGCGCCAAAAGTGCCCTGTACAAATACGGGTTTGGTGCCCTTGAAATTTTAGGCTTCCATCAATCAGGAACTTTTGCTGCTGAAGCCTCAAGTGATGACCTTAGTAATCCCGTAGTCCTAGAGTGGACTCTCATTTTGTTTAAGTCATCGGAGCAAAATTGGTGGCAGCGTAAGTTTCATATCGTGACTTGGGGTTGGATTTTCAACTGATTTAAGTCATCGTATCAGTGCAGGAGACAACGTAAGTTGTTTGTTTATTTTAAATGATGGATTATTTAAAAATCATGAACTGAAATTACATTATCATTACACCAATAAAATTATTAGCAAGACATTTATCAGACTCCTCCTGCACGTCTTCAAAAGATTTCGTTGTTATTTGGATCGTTATATTATCCAGATTTTGCAGTTAAGGTTATTACCGTTAATTATTAAGCCCCGATTAATACCCTCACTAGCTCCATTTACTTCAATAAATTTCATATACATCATTAGCATATTTTTTACCACTTTTCCAGGGTAATTTTGATATTATGTGTATTTTACCTCTTGCATCTAGTGCTCTAGTGTGTTTTTGGGACAAAGTTTAGGAAATAATGCACAGTCGAGCTCACACAGTTGAAATTCATTAACTTATTTAAAATCATTGCCTAGTGTTAGGCCCACCGCCAGTATGCCAGACGAAATTCTAGCCTTACGCTCCCGGCTCTGGAAATAATGTTCGCCGAAAATTAATACGAGTATCCTAGATACTCGCCAAACCCCTTTAAATCCGGCTGATCTGAAATTTGGAGAGCGACGAAATCATCTGTCTGCTCCCCGATAATTGAGAGCGACGAAATCATCTGTCTGCTCCCCGAGAATTCGAAAACGACGCAGCGAACTGGCCGCTCTCTGAAAATTTGGAACTTTATTATTTGGTCTTAAACGATCTGCAGCAACCTGTTCTATTAATAAAAATTGAAAAATAATCAAATCGTATCAACCTCTGAAATCAAGAAAAAACAAAACGACTAAAATAACCAACGTTTGACTTCCCAACGAGGATAAGTCCAAAATATAAAAGAATCTGACAAGTATTTCCCGAACAAGGGACTACAATCTATAACATATTATCTAACAAGTGGCGTTTTCCCCATGGTGTGAACAATAGAAAGTTCGTTGTGGGCCAGTTGAATTGGTGCGGTCATGGTTAGCTCTTTGAAAAGGTGCCGCAACGCGAGCTGGTTCGTTACGTGCGGTTGCCGGAGCTGCGTTGAGGTGCGTACGGTTAGGGCGGCCAAAGGTTCGCGTGGTTCGACTTGTTGCGATAGATTTGTTCATAGGTAGCTCGTTATCCCTTGTCCGGCCATTGTTGGTACGGTTGCTGCATAGCTGTTGCAGTGAGGTGTGTGGTGGAGCTTGTAAGAAGTTATCCCTCTGTTCGCTCAGTGTTGCCAGAGTACTACTGCCGCGGTCTTTAAGCTGGGTTGCCACGAAGGGTGGTAGGTCGGAAAATATTCGGTCTACAAGGACAAAATCTCTTAGTTTTTCGTAACCTGGCTCGACTTGGCTTCCCGTAATCCAGGTATCAAAGGCTTGTTCGACCCTGCGGACATAACGACTCATATTATCGCCTTCCTCTGGTTTTACTTTCAAGTAATTATCGCGCAAGGTAGCCGTAGTGACCTTATGCGATTCTAATAGTAGGGTTCGGATTTCATTAAAGCGGTATCGATCGACGGCGGGTATCGTTTGTATGAGCCTTCGTTCTTTGGCCGTTACTAAGGTTTCGAGGGCAATGACAATCTCGTATTCGGTGAGTTCTTGGGCTGTACAGTGGTTCCCAAATCGTTGTAGAAATTCCTGCATACCTTCTTTCTCTGGTTCGAATGGTGTGATTTCAGGAATCTTAATTCTTCTCGCCTCTGGGGCTCTGAGCTGGTTGAGCTGTTGAATGCGAATCTCATGCTCGCGCTCGCGTTCTCGTGCTTGTTTTCTTGCTCGTTCTCGTTCTCGTTCTCGTTCTCGTTCTCGTTCCCGTTCCTCTCGTTCTCGTTCTCGTTCCTCTCGTTCTCGTTCTCGTTCTCGTTCTCGTTCCTCTCGTTCTCGTTCTCGTTCTCGTTCCTCTCGTTCTCGTTCTCGTTCTCGTTCCCGTTCCTCTCGTTCTCGTTCTCGTTCCTCTCGTTCTCGTTCTCGTGCTTGTTCTCGTTCCCGTTCCTCTCGTTCTCTTTCCTCCTGCTCCAGCCTTTCCAATCGACCGAGGAAAATCTCTCGGTATTCCGGCTGTTCTGGTGTTATTCCCAGCGCTTCAGCATATTGTTGCGCTTTTTGTACGCAATTCATCTTAGCGAGTTATTTAATGTTGATTATTAGGCGTAGTTCCTTCAGCACTGCTCCAACAGCGAATTTCTGTTGAGGCAGGAGATGCGTTCGATTTTTGAGTATAAGGCGTAGTTCCTTTAGCACTGCTCCAACAGCGAATTTCTGAGGAGGCAGGAGATGCGTTCGATTTTGAGTATAAGGCGTAGTTCCTTTAGCACTGCTCCAACAGCGAATTTCTGAGGAGGCAGGAGATGCGTTCGATTTTGAGTATAAGGCGTAGTTCCTTTAGCACTGCTCCAACAGCGAATTTCTGAGGAGGCAGGAGATGCGTTCGATTTTGAGTATAAGGCGTAGTTCCTTTAGCACTGCTCCAACAGCGAATTTCTGAGGAGGCAGGAGATGCGTTCGATTTTGAGTATAAGGCGTAGTTCCTTTAGCACTGCTCCAACAGCGAATTTCTGAGGAGGCAGGAGATGCGTTTGATTTTTGAGTATAAAGCGTAGTTCCTTTAGCACTGCTCCAACAGTGAATTTCTGAGGAGGCAGGAGATGCGTTCGATTTTTGAGTATAAGGCGTAGTTCCTTTAGCACTGCTCCAACAGCGAATTTCTGTGGAGGCAGGAGATGCGTTCGATTTTTGAGTATAAGGCGTAGTTTCTTTAGCACTGCTCCAACAGCGAATTTCTGTGGAGGCAGGAGATGCGTTCGATTTTGAGTATAAGGCGTAGTTCCTTTAGCACTGCTCCAACAGCGAATTTCTGAGGAGGCAGGAGATGCGTTTGATTTTTGAGTATAAAGCGTAGTTCCTTTAGCACTGCTCCAACAGTGAATTTCTGAGGAGGCAGGAGATGCGTTCGATTTTTGAGTATAAGGCGTAGTTCCTTTAGCACTGCTCCAACAGCGAATTTCTGTGGAGGCAGGAGATGCGTTCGATTTTTGAGTATAAGGCGTAGTTTCTTTAGCACTGCTCCAACAGCGAATTTCTGTGGAGGCAGGAGATGCGGGTTTTATTTTACCGGCTTGAAGATTAGTTGCAGTTTCCCCGAGTTTGGGTCGCTGAGTAGAGATGCACCTTTTTCCAGGGATCTGGTCGCTTAGTTCGGGCGCCACTTGTTAGATATGTTTATTATTATTATATTATATTCTTGGCAGTCCCTTGTTCGGGAGCCACTTGTTAGATAATATGTTATAGATTGTAGTTCCTTGTTCGGGAACTACTTGTCAGATTCTTTTTTTATTTCAGACTTATCCTCGTTGGGAAGTCAAACGTTGGTTATTTTAGTCGTTTTGTTTTTTCTTGATTTCGGAGGTTGATACGATTTGATTATTTTTCAATTTTTATTAATAGAACAGGTTGCTGCAGATCGTTTTAAACCAAATAATAAAGTTCCAAATATTCAGAGAGCGGCCAATTCGCGGCGTCGTTTTCGAATTCTCGGGGAGCAGACAGTTGATTTCGTCGCTCTCAATTATCGGGGAGCAGACAGATGATTTCGTCGCTCTCCAAATTTCAGATCCGCCGGATTTAAGGGGGTTTGGCGAGTATCTAGGATACTTGGATTAAATTTCGGCGAACATTATTTCCAGAGCCGGTAGCGTAAGGCTAGAATTGCGTCTGGCATACTGGCGGTGGGCTTAACACCTAGCAAGGTTGATGCCAAGTATCAAAATGTAGGCCACGTCTAGGATAAGATCGTCTGGATACGCGATAAAGGTTGATGCCAAGTATTAAAATCGAAGCGATGTGAAGGTCGAAGTAATTTAGGGATGCCATAAAGTTGATGTCAAGTATCGCAATCAACGTGACGTCGAAGTCAAGGTATTCTAGATACACAATAGAGGTTGATGCCAAGTATCGAAATTAACGTGACGTCGAGGTCAAGGCATTCTAGATACACAATAGAGGTTGATGCCAAGTATCGAAATTAACGTGACTTTGAGGTCAAGGCATTCTAGATACACAATAGAGGTTGATGCCAAGTATCGAAATTAACGTGACGTCGAGGTCAGGGTATTCTAGATACACAATAGAGGTTGATGCCAAGTATCGAAATTAACGTGACGTCGAGTCAGGGTATTCTAGATACACAATAAAGGTTGATGCCAAGTATCAAATTGAAAGCGATGTCAAGATCAAGGTGGTCTGGATACGCATTGATTGTGTTTGTTAAGCGCCAAAAATCGGAAGTGTGAATTTCAGAGGAATCGTAGATTTCAAAACCGTAGCGATTGACCTAGTTTGTTTTTTACAATTGATCCAAATGCTTGTCTAATTTTCCCAGCAGTTGAGCTTGCTAAAGATTGTGTAAGTTTTGAGTCGGAGTAAGCTTAAGTGAATACAATCAGCACGATTAACATCGTAATTTCTAATTGGCAGCGCGCTTAGGGCGAGGCTAATGAAAGTTAATAGAAATGCGAGCAGTGAAAAAATCGCGTCCACGGGACCGCCTGGCGTTGAGGGCGGTTCCAGCCTCGCCCAATTCCGCCATCAGAGGTGAGCAGATGAACGCTCTGATTACTTCGGTCCAATAGATCGCTAATGATAGAAAAACTGCAACCTCCGAAGGTTTCGTCCACAAAATCGGTGGTGAGCAGACGTTCTGGAGAATTTCGATAAATTTGTTCCAAAATTGAGGACGAAAGACTCTTGCAGAACATCCAAATAACCCGGGAATGTATCTTCTAAATGATAAAAGAGGAAAAGAAGTTTCAGGTATCGCATGTTTTACGCAATAATAGAAAGCAATGTGGACCAAAGTTTGGTGGTGCAAGAATAAATACTTCGAACACTCGTTCGGCTAGAAAACTGTGCGTTGTGTTATGCTCAAATGCTTATTGTAAATTCAAATGCTTATTGTGTTATTTTCATATCTATTACCACTTCTTCTCTCCCCCTTACGTTTTCCGACTGCACTTGTCTCGCAGGGTATAAAATATTTCTGGATTTTTTACTTCACTCGTCTTTGTAAAATAATTATTTATTGTTCACGAAAGTACTGTAAAAGAAATTTTTCATCATTTAGCTGTACTGATATTTTTTTCAAGCGCAAATCACCTCCGAAAACGAACCACTCAATAAAAAATTGCAAGTTTATCCACCTAATTCGCGGGGAAGAAACATGGGAAATAACCTCGTAAGTTTCATGAGGCACGAAATTGAAAACTTCCGATGTAAATGATTTTAGGCTTCTGAGTCTTGAAAATTTCTGAGAAACGAATTACGTGAATGTCATTCCTATTGTTGTGTTGTATGACAAGATATACGATGCTCCAGACATGGCAGTGAAGCCCAACGCTAACAACGCTAACAATGTCTTCTGCCGGACTCGTTAGGCTCGCCCGCCAGCGTTTGCCCACAAGGCTAACATTGTTCAATATTTGGAATAAAGTTAATTCATGAGCGACTTGTTATGACTTACATGCTTGTAGAGAATAAATCTTTCAAATCTTTCAAGATAGGAAGGACCAAAAGCTGGATAAGAGAAGTCAGCTGCACACAACAACTCCGTAGTCTTAAGGGATTTTCTTTGTTTTAAACCTCTCTTTCAGTGTGAAAATGTTTCCCTGTTGTCCTTCTCGCATTCATTTCATAATTTCTATCCTACTGGCCTTAATAAAAAGTGTCAATATCATACTCCATGTTTGTGATAGTTCAACAAAATTACAAAACGTTTTGGAATCAACTTTACAAAATGGGATTGAGCTGAAGTGATAGAGCAAAACAAATTTATATTGTCTCTGTTTAACTCTCCAAAATTAACCAAATAATTGCAACCATGATCTAAAAACTCTCTTGCAATCTCTACAATTATATCATTTAACGCGATATGAAGTTAAGGAAGCACAAGTCGGTACGTGTGTTTCAGGGGATAGGACGGAAAAATTAACATCCAACACCGAGCATTCAGAGAAAGCCAGCCCTCGTGTGGCGCTCGCCTTAGTTCAAAGTTTCTTTCTGTCCTTTCAGTGGAAGTTTTTGTTTCTAGATTTGAAGGCATATCTCTTCACATCTCATTAAACAAATTGTCGTCTTTCAATCGCCTGATTTCACTCGCCGTTCATCAAAAATTTCGCGAGCGAAACAGGACGTATCAGCGTCGCTACAAAATGCAATAATTTTTCTCTTTCTAATGAATTTAAAAAAAGGCTGTACGAGCACACAATGTGACTCGTTTCGTGACTCGGAGGATGTTTTGTCCACCGCAATATTGTTCTCCAACAAATTTATGGTACATGGACTGTGAGAATTAATGCACCCAAGCACTGAACTCAGCACTCAAACGTGGAAATCTAAGAACTTCGTGAAATTAATCCACGAGTCAAGACATTCTTATGCACAAACGCCAGCTATATCATCCCAGATCGTCAAGAGCAAATACCGAGAAGAGCGAGATTCCTTCTATTGCATTTTGAGTTTAGACGTCAAATCTTTTTCCCTCTAACATTCCCAACCAATATCTCTAATTCGTTGCCGGTAAAAACTTAATCAAAACCTTGGTATAGATTTCTCAATAGAAGCAACTAGTATTTCATTTTCCCTTCTCTTGATCAGTGACGTCGACGGAAAATGCGTAGTACTAACTTATATTAAACGAAAATGCGCTTTAAAAATTGAATACTACGTTGCAAGCATTAATTGAAATAAAAACTCTAAATATGGAAAAAATATTTATTGACAAGCATCTACTTGAAGTCCAACACAAGCAAAAAGTCACTGTCTATAAAACACTAGACTCGAAAGTGCGCAATTAGGGAAGTGCTCTAGTGATGTTCAGGTATTGATCATTTCAGAGAGGAGAGTCGTCTGTTAGAGAATAACAATGACTATTTAGCCTATCGCTAGAGATTCTTAATAAACCTATACTCACTTTCCAGTTAAAAACCTGCTCTGGCATACATATATATACAGTTTTCTAATGTTGTCATTCACTTAACAAGAAGAAAAAGAAGATGGAGCTCGCATGGAAGTATCAATTAAGGGTGCCATATTTATAGCACTGTAGCAGCGAAAGTGTTAAAAAGTGCCCACTGTTGATCTCAGACTACCAGTGAAACCCATACGATTATAGATGGACTTCACGTTCACCCTTGCACAAGATTTGGTACTTTCAATCAATTTACATCACCAATTTATGTTCTTGGTACTTCTTATCTATTTTGAGTTCTTTTAATCTGAAAGTGCGGCATTGCGTCCTGACGTTTCCAAGGAGCGCACAAAGTTTTTTGATTAATGCTCATTTCAAATTGGAATGCCGCTCTTTTCTCTTGATAAACCTGTTTAAAGTGTGTAAATGTTGAGTGAAGACTAACTTTTTATATTCTTTTAGGTTAACTATCATTGAATTGAATACTTAGCAAGTAAGTGTTCACTGTGTGTTCATTAGCAAGCCTAATCGAACGTATATAATAAATGAGATATTCAGTTGCCAAAGGGTACACAATCTGCCATCGAAATCTATAAAATCAAAATGAGTTCGACAAACATGCAACTACCGAAGATTGTTCTCGAACTTTTTGCTTCCCTACTAACAGCCCGGCTACCGAAGCAACGATCGCTCCAAGCCCAATGAAGCAGCGATCGCTCCAAGCCCAATGAAGCAGCGATCGCTCCAAGCCCAATGAAGCAGCGATCGCTCCAAGCCCAATGAGGTCAAAGTGTAAATGAAATGAAGACATAACTGTGAGCGAATGTCCACAGAAGAACGTATTCGAAAAATACTTGAACTTTCCATTCAACTGCTAAAGCGTCATAATACATTGCCCTCCGAAAAAAATGCAAGTGGCTTAAGTGAAGATTCTTGTAAAAATTTTACGGGGAGCAAGCTGTCAGATGATCATGTGTTGCCATGCTGATAAGCGATTTTTCACTGGTGAGGCGCAGTTAAGCTGCCAGAAAAGCAGTCCAGGGAAATCCCTTACGAACATCTCAAAATTCCCATAGATAGTTTTGACGTCAAAAACTCACTTCGGCCGTGGTGTGAGCAGGAACTTTTGAAGCAAAAAATGTTCATTCTATTACGTTCAACAACGCACGAAAGTGATTACAAATTCTTTGGGTAGTTCTGATACGAGGACTCGTGAAAGAATTCCAGAAGCAGGTCGTTCACTTTTCATCAATGCACCAAACCCACCTATCAAAACGAATACTATTGCTTGCCAGGTTTATGAAAGCATGGAATGCTGCCCCCAATATCGCCTGATCTCAATTCAATGTTGAGACCCATTCTGTAGCCTGACGTTTATGTTTTTCCACACACAACAACGAGGCTTTAAAGCGCTCTTTAAAAGACACTGGAGAAAATTCTTCAATAAGGGCCGCGCAGTTGTTTTCTAAGTGCAGTGGACAAAAGCCTCTCTGAAGAAATGTTTACGGTATTCATAAACTTAAAATCCTTAGGCTTAAAGCTGTTCCAACTGAAGGCTTAAAATATACATCGTTTAAAAAAATAAAAATTAAATTGATTGGAGGTCCTCATCAAAATGATACTTTTCCTACTTTTTTACACGTAAAAAAGGTTGATTGACTTCAAGCTTTTCAGAGTCGGCGAGCATAATAGAACTAAAGACAGTTTTGTTTCAATGAAAGGGAATTTTTCTTCCGGTTAGTCTTAAAAAAACGGCTGGTCCCTCCGGTTAATTGACAGTGCAGAAGCTGAGCTCAACGGCCCTTCTGGAATATTTTCTCCCCCATATACAACGTCATCAACTCTTGAACGAGATCAAAGAGCTACCCATACGCTTCCAAAATATTCCTTTCTGAAAAGACATCGGGCATGAAACAGTAAATGCTATCTGAGCCAATCAACGACGGGTGGACTATCTTCAGATCTATTCGTTTTTCACATCAACGGCACTGAAAGAAATTTTCTTCAAATCTGCTGAATCTTGCGTCCCCCTTTTGGTAGGTGCTGCATCAGAACGTACGAAAAGCTATCAATTTGATGGTCTGCAGCGCCAGAGCTGTTCAGTGGAATTCTTGGTCTTTGTGAACACGAAAACCCGATCAAGGAATCCATCCCAAGCAGGTCTCTAATTTCCGCTAAATGAACCAGAAGCCAGAAGGTTTCCTTTCTGATAGCTTCTTCCTTCAATTTTCAGGGCACTCAACGTAATTGTAGCTTTTATAACCAACTGTGATTGCTTTTAGACTCGGGAGCTACCTCCAGGCCATGAGAAGACTAATTTTCGATGAAAATGTAGAATGGAGGAATAAGAAAGCCATTGCAATCTGATGATGAGCTGATGATAACCCTGAAATGATACAATGATTGACTAGTATATGGGTGAGCATGACAGCTGGTGATAACCCTGGAATGATGCAATGATTGGCTAGTATATGGGTGAGCATGACAGCTGATGATTACCCTGGAATGATGCAATGATTGGACACTATATGGGCGAGCATGACAGCTTGAGGGTGGCATGGAGAAGCTAGAGATGAGAACGGATTGCGTTAGCCCTCATTATAGGCAACAGAGGCCGGCATGATTGAGCGAGCGCTGCTGCGAGAAGTGAGATGAATGTCCCTTCTGAATGGACCGGCCCATGATTGTTGCATGTCGGCTGAGGATGATTGCTCTCCTCATCCAACAAAGGATGGCGGGATTATCCAACGCATCACTCAAAGATTTTTTGACGCTGGCGGCAGGGGTTGAGTGTTGCAATGATTAATGATTTGATTAAAGGTCTCGGGAACTTGGTGTCACCGCTTGCTTGCGAATGTAAAATACGGAAAGGCAATAAATTAACCCCATATTAGGTCGTGTTAGGCACAGGAATAAATTGCGCAGAATCTATCTGATACAGTATTGAGGCTTAAATTTTGAAAGAGGGAATTTATGCTAGAGTTGATGGGCATGGCGAAATTCAGAAAATGAGCGTTTCCTATAAAATGAGATAATAGAAGTGGATTTGTTTCTAGTTAAGATGAGAATTTATGTTCGATTTTAGACAACTGCAACGTTAATATTCTCTATTTATTCTTTAATATATTTGAAAGGAATTAATCCAGTTCTTAGCTGCTCTGAACCACTAAAAAAGCTCAAAATAACAGAGTTACATGCTCTCACGTGACGTCAGAGAGGTCAGGTTCATAAGCAATTAACTTGCCTGCCCTAGTATTGCACATAGCCACGATGAAGTACTGTATGTTTACGAGTTCTTGAACTCAGTAAGAATATCGTATAACCTATGTACAATGTTCAGTTTATATGAGCTATTAAAGATACTCCGGATAGGTCAGATTCTCTTTACACGAAACTTCAGAGTTGAATCAACACCGTCTATAGGAGAGGAAGAAAATTGAGATTCTGAACTACTGCTTTGTTCGAAACATTCTTGTAAAATTCCATGTCATTAAAGTATTTGCTGTGCAGGAAGGAAATTCCGTTTCGCCAAAATTTTTCCGATCGATGTGTGTTATCATTGCCACACAGCCTAATTAATTTCTACGCGTGTTTGAGCTAAAACTTTCTTCATCCACTCTGGCTTTTCAGTTTTCATCCACACTGGCGCGCCACTCCAAAGCCAATTACTGATAGCGAAATCTGCAAAAATAATTACCAAACATCACACTAGGTTCTCAATTCTAGCTCGTTAAACAATTGATGGACTTGTGAACAGACTGTGAGAACAGCCGTTCACAGAAAGTTCTAAAAAAGTTTCTGCGGATGACATACATTAATGACATTTAGGATTTCGGATTTCGATGGATGACTAGTAGGAACTCAATTTCAAGTATATTGTTATTAATGAAATAAGTAGCGAGAAAATGCAGGGTGTTTTCTTGGTTTTCTTCTTATTTTGACTACAATTTGTAAAAAAATGGGCCCCACTGCCCAAACTGCAACAACTAAAATAACAAAGCGACCTCATACACCTCATCTTCATATCGCTAGGATAGCACAAAATTTCCTCTTTATAATGGTCCTAAAAATGAAAGTTAACAGAAGACTGATCTCAAAAATAATTTTGAAAGACTGTAAATTTCATTGCTACAATGATTCTAAAAAATAAGCATGAACACAAGACTAAACGTGAAAATATTTTTGGAAAGACTATAAATTTCACTGCTACAGCGGTTCCAGTAAATGATACTGAACGCATGACTGAACTTAACAATTTTTTCAAAAGGCTCTAAAAATCACGGCAGCAATGTTCTAAAAAAAATGAAATAAGACTGAGCTTGGAAATACTTTCGAAGACAATAAATTCCATTGCTACTATGGTTTCAAAATAATATTCATGAAAATAATTTTGTCCGATAGAAAATTTTCAAAAGACAGCAGTGTGAATCCTCACTATAGCTAGATATTGCTTTCTTTGAAGTGTTTTATGTGTTCCTATAGATTATCTCCTCCGTGTTGTTTGCCTGGTAGGCTGAGCTCTCTCTAAGCAATTTTCCTCCTTGTTTATTTCAAAGGTTTAGTACGCGTGCCGGAATGCAGCTCTGTGTTCCTATTTCCGACTCACTTTTGAAATGCTGCAAAAAACATAACAGTACTGCAAAAAATTTTTGACACGTTAAAAATTATTTCACCGGACTATATTCACAACCAAATTGGGTTGAGCCAGTATTGGAATAAATGAAGTTCGTACCCGTACACAAAAATCACTTTATGTATTCATGTGGCTTGAGTACTTTAAATAACAAAAAATAACAAATAAAAGCTCGAAAATAACAGATTTCGCTCATCACTCAACTGTTGCGATCTCTTCTCATCTACTTCGTTGAAGACTCATTTTAAATTGCTAAGTCCTAATATTTTCTAGAGTTTTCTAAGTTTACTGACACAAAACTAAACTGGTTGCACGGTGATTTAAATTATTTTTGAAATCACCTTTCTGATACTTTCCTGCATGACCTTGGATATTCATTCAGTTACCGTTGATACAACGACATTCCTGACTCCGTGAGTTCTTCTAAGTAAACTAAGACATGCTGCGTCTGTCGCATGCAGCGTAGATACGTCGACTTAGAGGAATTCTGCTATCTGTACCACTACGACGTCGTTAATTACCAATATTAAACAACAGAATAAATTTCATGTCCTCTCGGTAAATAACCATTGGTTCTTTCCTCAACTGTAATGACTAGCTGACATTTCTTGGTGAGGCATCTCTTGTGCTTGTAGCGCATCGGGGTGTGTCGGGATGGCCCATCTTGCTCTCCAGACTAAAGCGACAGAGTGCAGAAGAGACACAGCTCTAACAAAGGCCCAATTAACTTGCCAAGCCCATTTAGCAGCCCGGAATCCCATAATATATATTTTATTATTCGCTGCATAGTTTTATTCAATTTATAATTCTTTCGTATGTTTTAAAATTCTTAGGTTTAAATTTTTGTATTATTTTTTAGCAGCAATTTCAAATCGTGACTCGAGAGCCGTTTTAGCTCTTCGTCTCAAATGGTGGATTTGTCTTCTTATTCGTCTTAATGGTGTATTCGTCTTAAGTGGATTTGTTTCGTTCTTATTCTTGTAATCTTTAACATTTTCCATTCAAATTCTGTTGTTAATCTGAAAATTAAAATTAAAAAATTATTTTAAACCTTTAGCTTGATTGCAGATGGGTAGAAATTAAAAACTTTCCGTTCAATTTCAATGACATTTTTCTTCTTTTTTCATTCAAAGCGATACTTACCTCATTTCTCTAATCATTCTTTAAAATTCACGTCTCTTTTTCTTTCACTGTGATGTTCCTCAATTAATTACTGACTTATTGGATAATATTTTTAGTTTTTCTTCTTAAACTTTCCTAAGCTCATGTATATATGACTATCTGTTACTATTTTATTTTTCCAACTCATAGGGCAATACTTTGTAATGCTTTAAAGTTATTGCTTGATATATTTTCTTTAAGTTATAACACTCGTAATCGCTAACTTCTAGGCCACAATGAAGTCACACTTCAAGAGAACCTTCGCAGCTGCAGATAGAAGGAGCAGCATCATCTCCCACCAATCCCTCGCACAAAATTACAAAAATTTCTAGAGTACATTTTAACGCAAATCGGTGAGGCCGGCTTGAAATAACAAGAGGCGTGTCGAACATTTCTTTCAATAACCAATCCCATAAATAAAATTGAAACTCTAACGAGGAAGCTTATCTCAATTTCTTCACCAAGTTTTGACAGACGGTTCAAATTTTCCAGCCTCCGACTTTGCTGCCATCATCATCTCAATGCCTCGTCCACTCTCATCTACCGTCACAAACAAGCTTCTTTATTTTGAATCATCTCAGCGAATGGACCAAATTGCGTCTAATTTTAGAAAATGATCAATAATTTTCCGTCCAATTTAGCCGAGGGGAGAGGAAAAGCTGCTTCTTCATGTAGGCAATGCAACGAGAGAGGCCACTTTCCTCGCAGGCCCCGGAGACTGCGGCGCAGGCACGTTTTGTTGTGATAGATTGAGCGGCGCCCGTCTCGGGGCTGCAGGCCAGTGTGTACAGCCACACAACGACGGCGCTGCGCGGTGTGGACGCGGTTTTGTGTCGCGGACAAATAGGGAAGTCTTAACGCGTTGACTACGTTTGTTTGTTACGTTTTTGTGCCGGGGAGTTTTAACGCGTTGACTACGTTTGTTTGCTACGTTTTTGTGCCGGGGATAAATTGGGAAGGCAAAGACTGCGTTTGTTTGCTACGTTTTTCTGCCGGGGACAAATTGGGAAGTCTTAACGCGTTGACTATGTTTGTGAGTTTGCTACGGTTGACTAAGTTAGGTCGTAAGTAACTGAGTTTAAAAACCGAACTTACTGTGCGAATACATTTCCATCTTTTCTACGAAGACGAAAAAATTTAATGGCAATCTTTTCAAAGAAGAGTGAAAAATGTAATAGCTGGATGCGACTTTTCCTTTCAGGCTTAGATCTATTTTAATACATGATAGCGGAATAATTGAAAAGCTGTTCATCTGTACTGGTAACCGATATGCAAATGAGATATTTATCTAGTGGTACACATTTTTCGTATTAATTAGTCAACGTATCAAGTCCGCTTGACACGTAGGTGGGAAACGCACTCAACATTGTGGCTGGTATCATGTGTCTCAGAGCGTGGGCTGTGTTTCGTTTGGTGGAGCGTCAAAGGTTAGATCTATTTGCACTCAGCAGCTTACCATATTTTTCAAGTTGCTGCTCGTTCCAACCATACTCATCACGTTCTTTGCGTATCGGGCCATATTTATGTCAATAGGTAAATTGCTCATTTACGTACCGGTATGAATGAATAATATTTCTGTTTCGCGACCTCTTTAAGAAATAACTGTTATCGTATGGGGTGAAATGTTATCGTGCAATTATACTTCCATGTTCCTTTGAAGAATAAAAATGTATTCGAACATTAAAGTCTATTTCTCAATTTTGCTACTTACACCGTAACCAAAACAGCCGTTATCAACCGCGGAAACGCGGTGAACGTGTGAAGGAACAGAGATGGCTGACCAGTGTATCTTAGATTGTCACTGCGGTTGTTGAAAGAGCCAATGTTGTATTTACCAAGAGGTCGTGAAATTTAATCGGCTGCTAAAGATTCATAAGTAAGGTCGTCGTGGTACGTCTTTCTACTTGGAAAATTACAGCAAAGAATTTGAAGCGTTTGTGAAGCAAGACAATTCATTAAAGATCTGAAATTTCGCTGTTATTTTCTGATGCGCAAAATGAGATGGGGGAGACTGATCACTTCTTTCAGAGATTTCTGAAGATTTTCCGCCACCGAATAGAAGGAAAAAAACTCGCATCGTAATAGGTAATTTAAATGGAAATAAGATCAAGAAAGTTTTTTGAGGCATGGTCTACGCATGATGTCCATTCAGATATACCGGAAGAAATTTTTCCCCTCCTAGTTTGGTAAGAATTAAATTTTTGTTACATTTTTCAAACCTGAAGCTTAAGTGTGATCTTGATTTCTGAACATAATAAATTCGAATGAAAAATCCTCACGAGAATTAAATGGTACACCTACTTAGGTGCTTCAAAATAGACGTTTGAGTGAGTTGATCTGCCTTTGTAGAATGCAAATAACGGAAAACTATGCATAATATATTTTTGTCATTGATTTTCTTAAAATACATTTTACCCATAACCCTTACCATTCCCCGTATCCGTTTTTAGGACTAACCTAGCAGCCATTGTCTCTGAAGACCGTGCAGAGTTTAAATTTCGTAGCTTTCTCCAATTCTTCCAGCGAAACTTCGCGTAATTTTGACCATTCATTATTCTAAATAAGATAGGGGTAACAATTACAAACTTTCTCTTTCTGTCACTTGGTATCGGATGAGCATTGGTCTTAACACTTCGACTGCGATGTGAGCCACCGGTGTAAATGGCGGGGATTTTCACTGTGTTGCAGAGCAACCAGTAGTCACAAACTCAATTTTCATAAATACTTAATTAAAACTAAATGAAGACACGGTCCTATTAATATTAGCTATTTTTAAAATTGCTCATCAAATCGAGTTTCAATTTGAGTGAAATATTCAACTTCAGTTTAACCCACGGCGGCCAGCGTGTCAATTTAGCTATAGCATAACTTTGCTGCACCATCAACCGTATTCTTCAAGCATTCAGAGAGTGTCCTCGTGCGTTCAGGAATTCTAATTTGGCTCCAGGAATCTCGCTGTATTCATTGCCGTAAAACCATGCATTTAATTGACCTTCCTGAAAACCCGTCAACTTTCTTCTGATGTCCGTTTGACCTGGGGAATCTCGGGTATTTTTGCGTATCACAGACGATGTTTCTCGTCAACTGAGCTTTTTATCAGTACAGTATCCTGAGAACAAAATAACGAGCAATGATCTTAAATAATTTGAGTCGAACAATTAATTCGGAAGGGGAACAATTGTATATGTATAAATGATTTTTTTGTGTCTGAAGGGGAACAATTGTAGGTGTACAAATGATTTATTGTGTCTGAAGGGGAACAATTGTATATGTACAAATGATTTATTGTGTCTGAAGGGGAACAATTTTAGGTGTACAAATGATTTAAGTGAAGTGACTTAAAAATCGTTCGATTGCAAACGTTTTTAGGTGGAACGATATTTGATGGACCTTGAGAAGGTGAGACATTTTGGTTAATTAAAAGTCTCATTATTTTGGAAATATTTCAAGTTCTTAACTAGGTCAAAAGTGAGGCTCACCTAAGATGAGTGAAGCATGTTTTACGTTAGACTTAATTGATTTTAAGCTTGAGAACGTTATTTATATTTATATTTTTCCTGTTTTGCAGATGCGCCTATACTGACAAACTTGCCGCTACTTTTTCTATAAAATAAAAAAATTGCTCTGCTAATGATTCTCAAGTGGAATGCTGCATGCACAATCTTGTGAGCTTTCTTGTGTTCTTAAAGTGATTTTACTTCAAATGAAGAGTAACAAAGGATAACTTAAGTTCAATAACAACAGTTTAATGCAAAACTCATCAGATATCAACAGTTACTGGTTTATTCGCTCGATCAAAAGATACCTGGTACAGTATTTGTACACAGGTCTGTAGAATTTGTAATTCGAATAGTTTCTAATCACTTTTTTTTCAAATTGTGTCTAAAACTGGGTTAACTTCATATATATAACAATTTAAATAAATTCATTTTCTTAACTTTGTCTGTTTGGTAAAATCTAATGTATTTAATTTCAGAAGGGAAGTCCCTATAAACGAATATGAGCAAATTTACTAACTTTCACGGGAAAGACGTACTACAAATCACCGAGAATATGATGCTTATGAAAAAGCACTCAGTGCAATAAAAATTTTAAGTTAAATTTTCAACATTGAGAATTTCATGACCTATCATTTTTTAGAAAGTAAAATTTCATCATCTATCATTGCTGTGAAACTGTATTTCATCAGTTATCGTAGTGCATGAAAAATTTTCTGCAACAAATATATTTTCGATCAAATTGATGCACGCATACTGATTCATGCAATTTAAAACTAAATGAACTTATATTCCCCGTGAAGTTGTTATACACAACAATTCCAACTTGTTTTGGTGCGGTAGCGCGAGTGTACACAGCTTCAGCTACTCTGCGTGCCGAAGATCCCAGGGTTTGTGAAGGTCGAAAATAAGAGCTGCTGGAGTGCAGGGATTTACCAGCCCACTCTTCTTCCTCAGCGTGAACAATGCCACCAAGAATCTTCTGTCTACCCGCAAATTTTCCTCGTCTTGCGCTCAAGAATTTTCATTTATCATCAGAAATATTCGGACTAACCATTAGTCGGACAGCAACGCGTTTAATTAATCGTAATTCTTTATAAGTTGCGGCCCTTGTTGCGTTACTTAGAATCCCGTGAAAGAGTTTGTATTCTAGATACCAACATTCCCTCACACTTTAGAGCATCCCCAAAACTCTGACGTTTGCAGGACTCTCTCTCTGGCTACAATATTACCGCCGGAGCGTCTCTATTTCCTACTCTCGTTTTTGGTAGAAGAACTTCTCCAGAATTTATGAACTCTTTATTGGTGTACTTTGCAAATAGATTTCATATTATCGCAGCTTTTTCAGCTCAAGGAAAAAGGCCTGAAAATCCGCCTCGCACATTTGGATTTAAAATCCCCGGCACTGTTGAAATTTCTGACCGGCCTGCGTTCGTGTGACGGCGTCTGAGACGTGCATGAAATACTGAGTTTTTTACGTAGCTGAGGAAATATCAGCGCTCCTGTTTTCTACTAAAACTCACGCATTGAATTTTTCTCGCCTAAAGACGGGAATGGAATTCATTTAACAGCGAAGCCGAAAACGTATTTGACGTGTCTTGTTTATTAAAAATATTTCAGAAACGCAGCACTAGCGACCGAGTACAATATTTTAAGAATTGGTCCACAAATATAGATCGAAAAATAAGATTTCCAAGTCATGTGTAGTTGCCCGTTTTATCTCCACTATAAATACCAGAGTACAATGCTCTTACATTCGAGTTTAGTCAGCCAGCGTTGCTGCTCTAGAGGTGTTGCACACAAAATTTTTCAGTCGAGTGAGTTGCTGCAATGGCGATGAAGAAATGCACAATATTGACATGAACTGATCATTGAGTGTCCTCAACCATATTTTGCTTCTGGTTGTTCATGAAAGAGCCTTAAACCATAACTACTTTGATTTAATTTATAAAAATTCTAAATATATGTGAGAGGCTCTGCTTTCTTTCTACATCGCATGGAAGTCCATGCAGTGAAAACAAAGTTTGCCTGCATGCAGCAAAGTCCGTGCAGAAAAAAAAGATCGTCTGCACGCAGCAACCACAATCCAAAACATGCTCCCCGCTCGACAGCGTACGCCATTTCAAAATAAAAAAACTAAAAGTCATACTTGAGCAATGGTAACAGTAGAATTTTCTTTTGCCCTTCCTTAAATTCCTCTCAAAAAGACACAATATTCTTGATGAAAACGTTTGTCCTTGTATTTCAAGTGTTCGTCTACTGATTTCCTATGGGTCTTTACCAAATTAGCTCTAAACAGACACAAAGTTCTTAACTTAAACCTACATCCCAGTATTTCAAGAGATCCATCTGCTAATTTCCAAACAGCCTTTGTTAAATTATTTCTAAGCAATCACAAAATATATACCATGCCCTATATATTTTGACGGGCCGTGTTCACGTGGCCTCATCAACTCTCGACAGATTGATTTTTTATACTTTTTACGGACTTTCTTACATTTCACCTTCATTCTTATTTCAAATAAAGGGGGGTGGACTAGTTCCCAATAAAACCTACATCACAGTTTGTCAAGAGATCCGTCTGATAATTCCCAAACGGCCTTCTCTCAATTATTTTTGAACAGACCCAAAGTTTTTCTTCAAACCAACGTCCCAGAACTTGAAGTATTTCTAGCGAAGTGACCCCTCGCTGGTCACTTAGGTGATTTTCACAGCCCTGCTGACCCACCTGCAGTCACTAACTCATTTTTTATAAATACTTAATGAAAGCTAAATAAAAGCCTGATCCATTAACGTTAGCTATTTTCAAAGTTGATTACCGCAATTGACTTTAAACTTGAATTGAGAAATTGCACTTCAGTTCAACCCATCGTAGTTAATGTGGTAAAGAGTCCAGTGACCGTTGCTGCTTTCCAGTGCTCCACTTTCAGGGAGCTGGCGTGTGTTGGTGCAGGTGTTGACCGGGCAAACTTGGCTATGGTTCGAAGCTCACGGCCAGCCTGTTGTTAATCATAGGAGCTAATTATCACCTTGGCAGTGGAGCTGAGGTGTTGAGTCTGCGTCGACGTGATTAGAATGAAGCTGGTGCAGAGCATTTAACGCGTTCACACGTTGACTATGCATTGGGACTAATGTGTATCACTAGGTATATTGCTCATTTACGCATCAGTGTAAATGACTTACATTTCAACCGGTTTGCAATTTATCTTAAATGAATTTTATCGTACGAGGTAAATGAGAAGTCAACCTAGTTTTCAGGAAATAAATCAATTCATGAGTAGTACAACTAGAAGAATAGGTATTCTCAGGGGTTTTATACCAACCTTAGAAACCTGAATCGGAAAAATAAATCTCTGGAAATCTTTATTGCAAATGAAAAAAATAGGATCATAATTTTTAAAAGTAAGTACTTAATAAAAGTATTTGATATTTGTCATTGAAATGAAATGCAGCATGAAAAGGATATGGGAGCATTAGTTCAACATAAATACCTAATCATAAGTAACCTAATATTACAAGACACATAGGATAATTTTAGTTATCTCTCTAGAAGAGTTATTGTCTCATACAAGCCAATCTATTCTCATATTTGATTAATGAAAAAGATGCACGCATTTCATATCAACAAAGAAAAACTTCCCAGTATCCTTCGCAGTGCTAACCCTCCAAGTAATGCAGTGCTAACCCTCCTGACAATTGAAGTGCTTCTGACTTTGATTCGAAGTCAATAGCGACTGAAAATACCTCATGTCGTCTAGCAGAGAATGTTTGAAGCTTCCGTGATGGGAAATTTTGAAGTCAGATGTAGCATGTAACCCAAACCAATTTCTTAGGACCAGTCTTTTTTCGTAAGACCAGTTTATTTGTCTTCCAGTCGATTGTTTTTTAAGTTTCACTTACCGGGAGAGAAACCGTGAGAGTATCTTCATTAACTGAAATAGAGGGTCATTAATTTCAGCAGGACGATCCAATGAGGGAATAAATTATGCCGTCGTGACTCGATAAGTCCTCACGCTCGTCGACCTGCGAGCAATACAAACTCCCCTCTATTTCAAAGTCCAATCTTGCGTAAAAAACAGCGTTCGCTTGCATATTCTGTCTCTAAATTACAGATCTCTGTGAGGGGTGTGTCGGTGGACAATGTAGCTCCGAGCTCGCGTTTTGCTTGCAAAAATCATTTGATTGTTGCGATGCGAGCTGCGTGTGAACTGGAGCCTCTAAACGCATCTGTCTGCGCAAATATTTGGCTCATGTTTTTGACGCTGTTCAGCGTCACCATTGTTGGCACGGCTCGGATGATGACAAGGGCAGCGAGCTTCGTTGTTAGTTTCGGTTCATTTTGTAATGTAAATTGTCACTTGATGAGGTATCAAATGTACGAGTGGCTGCTGCTGAAAAGTTTTTGTGAGCGTTCACGACAGCTTAGAAATGGTTGTAATTACAAATGGTTGTAATAATAGCGTCGCGATTTAATTTTTATTTCATCAATGACACACTTGACGCCGAATAAACTATGTCAGTTTCATTTATAGCTCCAATCAAGTCGCAGTTTTACTCTCAGGAAACTTCGAACTATGAAACATAATTTGTGAGTTACTAATTTAAACGTTTGTTCTTAAACGATCCTTCCAACACTTGAGTTAGAGAAGGTGAAGTGCGTCAGCAGAGACCTATTTAAGATGGGTCTGATTTACTTCGCTTTATGAACGATTTGTCTGACTGTCAGATTGTAAATTATTTCATATCCTTCCAACTATTTCAAATTTTTCTCTTGCTCTTTCCATGATTAACATTTTTAAAATCAATTTCTTTTAAATTTTGGTTAACAAACAACCCGGGTTTTAAGTAGAATTTCAAAATATTTTCAATGCAAATATTAATATAACGGTCATTCAAGATGACAAAGTTATTCCTTGAGAAATGATGACTCTAATTTGCCCATTATGTCCCACCACGCGAACCTGCACCGTAGACTTTACGCTCTTATTGTTGCAAGCCACCGGTAAGTCCGGCTAAATCTTCATTGTCTTTGTAGAACATTATTACATGGGTATTCTTCTCATTCTGTACCATAATTGCGGTCAGTTTCTTCTCACCATATTTGCGGTCAGTTTCTTCTCACACTGTACCATAATTGCAGTCAGTTTCTTCTCCCACTGTACCATAATTGCGGTAAGTTTCTTCTCACACTGTACCATAATTGCGGTAAGTTTCTTCTCACGCTGTACCATAATTGCGGTAAGTCGCCTGCTAGAGAAGCACGCCTCTCATAACACCACGAATATCATAGCCTCATTGGAATAGAATTCTAGCGAGAATTTCTCGGTTTTCAAGCGGCCATTCCGGCGCAGGACATCACCTCTGTTGGGATAACTACTGCGGCTCAGCCTTCAGACGCTGTAATATCGTTGGCAGCTCTGTGCTATAACTGCCTCGTCAGCGTGGGCCTTAAAAAAGCCCTTTTTTGGGTGGTCTGACCTTCCCGAGAAACGTAAAGGCTACCGACGTGGACGTCGAGAATGGACAGAGAAATGAAAAGACTGTAACGGGCTTTGCGTTGACAAGGATGTTGGATTCACTATTCCTAAGACGGATTGTAAAGAGTGTCACATTTTTCGTGTTAGAAGATGTGACGAATAGTTTATAAAGAGATCCAAGAATTTTATTTTTTATTGAGGAAGTCGAACCAATAGAGAAACATCCTATAGCTCTATATGCCAACTGCTGGATCAAGTGCCTCATGATCTTAAAACTACGAATCTTTCGTTGGGGGCACTTATCGTCTGCACTGCAAGCCTCGCGTATCATTCTGGAGTGAAAGCACATGTTCCAGGTTAAGTGTGATTCCTAAATTTTTTACCTTGTACTGTGCAAAAAAGTGTACCGTAGAGTATCTTCTAACATTGCAAGGTATGAGTACGTTTATTGGACACAATTGAACACAAGGTTTTCAGGCATGATACTGGCATGTCACGCTACAATAAAACAGTCACGTATAATTTTCTCCTATAAAAATTATTTATTACTTTTTTCTACGAAAATGATCATTTATTAAATTATTCAAACAAACCATTTCACAATCGTGAATCTAAACTCGATTTTTCTGGAATTAGCTGACATGGGCAATTATTTGGAACCCACAGATGAAATTTTGAAAATTTTACTCCTGTTTGCTGAAAGTAGTTCTATAAAACTCGAATAGAGTGGCTATTGACTGTTATTTGAGCTAGAGGATCAATGTTCCATCAACGTTCTCAATTTGACGAGGTAGAGAGGCTGACTGAATTATCCGTCAATGGTAATGTTTTCATGGTGAAAATTAATAGCGAATGCTCGATCGCAGGAGTCATGAAGGAAAATTACGAACATACGAGTACTTAGTTTGAAAAACGTAATTGGTATTCAGTTTTCACGTGCAAAAACCAAATGTATGTTCCTCCAGCTTTTACACGCACAAAAAAGTTCTTCCTGAATATTTGCGATAGTTATAAAAAATAAACTCAGTTTCTCGTAACATGTCCTATCATTTAGGGCCGGGAGTACCATCAACATATGAAGATAGGACAACAAAAATGGCTTGGAATGTGAATTTGAAACTCAAATTAGAATTTGCGAATTTAGATCTCACGCGACACTGATCAGGCTGACAATTTCCATTCTTAATTTAAACGCAAGTTTGAAGTTTCATGTAAACCATGAAATGAGTAAATTTAAACGCCAAATTATAAGAAGATGGTTCTCAAAATAACTAGGAAGAAAATTGGCATTGATTTAGGTATATAAGAATCATTAAAATGAGCTCAGAAAAACTCAACTCGAAGTTAGCTAAAATCAAGTAATAAGATTTTACGGTGTAAGCTTGAGTTTTAGGAACATATGTACGTTTACCGATAAATGCCATCAACATTATCGATATGCGAGAAAATTTTCACATCTTTGAACCAAATTGAAAACCATAAATAACTCTGTGCTACATATAAAGCTTGTGGCAACAATAATATGTCAGTAAGAATAACCTCAATAGCATTCTAGAGTTGAAACACACAACACATCTCCATAGGTAGACGTGAAATATTGGGGAGCGCGGCATTTTCTGCCCAGAACAAAGCAGACAAATATCAACTTTGTGGCAATAACTTGCGATGCTAACACAATTTACAGAACTGAGCCCTGGGTGGTGTCGTACCTCAGGAGCGGGAATGAACCTTTTTACTTTTTGGTCGCTTTAATTGGGAGTTTCAGTGAGAGACGTGCTTTAACTTCCAAATTTTTGAAAGTCATCTTCGTGAGTGAAGCCGCGCTCTGGACGCGTGCTGGTGGCGGTGATACCGAGGTGATGGCAGGGTTGATTTTTGTCTCCTCTGAGTACGGTTAATGTTGTTCTTTGTCGGCAGCTGCACGTGCGGTTATTGTTTGTTTTTGGCAGCTGCACGTACGGTTATTGTTTGTTTTTGGCAGCTGCACGTGCGGTTATTGTTTGTTTTTTGGCAGCTGCACGTGCGGTTATTGTTTGTTTTTTGGCAGCTGCACGTACGGTTATTGTTTGTTTTTGGCAGCTGCACGTGCTTTTAATGTTTGTTTTTGGCAGCTGCACGTGCGGTTATTGTTTGTTTTTTGGCAGCTGCACGTGCGGTTATTGTTTGTTTTTTGGCAGCTGCACGTGCTGTTAATGTTTGTTTTTGGCAGCTACACGTGCGGTTATTGTTTGTTTTTTGGCAGCGCATGCACGGTCAATGTAAAATTTTTCAAACCGGTACATGCCGTCTATCTTGCTTTGCTTGGCTGCTGCAGATACGGCCAAAGTTGAATTTTCGGCAGCTGTATGTACCGTCAATGCTGCAATTCCGGTAACTGCACACGATCTTGGTATTCAGTGCTCTGAATAATAGATTGTTCTGCAGCAACAACGAACAGCAACCGCCGGATATTGCAGGACACGAGTGTGCAGATTATGGTCGTGAGTTTGAAGTAGAGAGTATAAGCCAGCAGTTCTTAACCTGTAGGGTGCGCCGCCCTCGGAGGGCGTGGGAGGATTCCAAGGGGGGTCGCGAGCATCCGGAGTAAAGCCTGATTTCCCCAGTAATACTTTCGCCAAAAGAGATTCTTGTGACTCTCTAGACAACAGCGAAGGAAGACTTCGATGATTCAGACTTGGAGTTATTCTGGGTCAAGAAACATTCAGTTTACCCTTTGATCGCGCATAAGGCTCATCAGGCTCTTGTGATGTTTGGATTCACATATTTACGTGAAACTGCATTTTTTGCGCTCGTACCCATCAAAATTAATTAAAAAATCATATGAGCGTCGAAAGAGATTTACGTTGGGCACTTCATAGCATTCTGCTTTACGTTCAAAATCTAGTGTCAAAGAAACAGTGTCGAAAGGCACTCTAATAATTTTTTGACATCAAATTTCCTCCTCAGGGGGATACAACTATTGTATCTATGGGAATGACCACTTCCAGCGGGAAAATGTGAGGGCCCGAGCTGTGAATTAGGTATGCCTTTTTTTTGTTGATATGGAATGTTTTTGTTATGGCAAGGACTACCTTTTTTTGGAATCACTGCTGTCCTATTTTTCAGCACCGACTACTTTATTCTTTAACTTTGAGCTTGTTTCATAATCTTCTTTCTCAACTTACTGTTTCTATGCCCTTTCTGCTTAGATTCCGCAATCCTTTATCTCTGTACTAAATGGTGCCTTCCTCCTTCCTCTCTTTGGATCGTCTTTGATGCGGATAGGGAGGCTTAAACTAACTAATGATCTATTTATGTTTTGACATTCAATATCAATGAAGCAGTATCACATATTTCAAGGATGTAAAAGGTTCATATTAAACGAAATAGAATCAATAGATTCATTAGAAAATAAAAATTTTTGGTTTCTGCTTCAAGAGCCACATTTATTTAAAAACACTAAGTGGGGCTCGAAAAAAATATCCTTCAGGGGACATGGGAGTAAAAAGGTTAAGAACCACTGGCATAAACCATTGTTGATTAATAAGCCGTCAGCTTCTAATGACGCTGACTAGTATCAAGAGTTCAAGACGTCATCATTTACATTATATTGTGACAGGAATTTAACGGTGATAATCTTATAATTATTGATGGTTTTCTGAAGCTAAAATGGGAGGAAATTCGTGGTGAACAAGTATCTAAATGAAAGGGGCTGGACTCAAAAAGTCTGAGGGTAAAGGTTGAGGAGATATTTCCGACAGTACTTTGAATGAAGGGTTTTGTGTGAGAGGGATTTTTTATGAGGTGTTTGTGCATGTTCGTATGGAGCCTGTGCTTCTTCACTGCAAGGAAATGGGAACAAACCATAGGAAATAAATTATTCTCAACATTCGCCTCCATATTTAACTCAAAAGTAAAAAATTCAATTTCACCTTTATTTTCTCATACCTTAACGATGAAGAGCAGTAACTACAAAGTAGACGAAGGAAATAGTTGTTTCTACGAAGTTTTCACATTATTTTCTATCATGAATTTAAGGTTAGCTTTTCACTGAGCGCGACACCGAAGTTCCTACAAACAGGGCTACCAAATTAGGAATTTTATGTGTAACACATTCAAATTTTGCCCTGCATTAGGTAAAATTCAACCAAGAGTTATAAGAGTTTAGGTTTGTGATTTTGTTTGAGTTGAGTTTGAGTTTATAAGTTATTAAGGGTTATAGTAAGGCGACATCGCAGTTCTTACAAACAGGGTCGCCAAATTAGTTATTCTGTGGGCAAAGCAAGCAAATTTTGCATTATATTAGGCAAAATTCCACCGATTTTGCATTATATTAGGTAAAATTCTACCGATTTTGCATTATATTAGGTAAAATTCCACCGATTTTGCATTATATTAGGTAAAATTCCACCGATTTTGAGAGTTTTCGCCAGCGGGCAGCTAGTCTGCCGGCATGCAGGCAAACAAGAGAACAAGGCAACAAGGCAAACAAGAGAACAAGGCAACAAGGCAAACAAGAGAACAAGGCAACAAGGCAAACAAGAGAACAAGGCAACAAGGCAAACAAGAGAACAAGGCAACAAGGCAAACAAGAGAACAAGGCAACAAGGCAAACAAGAGAACAAGGCAACAAGGCAAACAAGAGAACAAGGCAACAAGGCAAACAAGAGAACAAGGCAACAAGGCAAACAAGAGAACAAGGCAACAAGGCAAACAAGAGAACAAGGCAACAAGGCAAACAAGAGAACAAGGCAACAAGGCAAACAAGAGAACAAGGCAACAAGGCTCCCACGTCGCCCTGGTCACAATAGCGACTCCAAATACGAGATTGATGATCATTGAAAGACTGACGACCTGCCCTTGGAAGCCTGGCTGCCTTATTCAGCTTACTTTTTAACTATGAAAGCAAAATAAAGTTGGATAATGGTGCTGCAACTTGCCTTACTTCGTTAAGTTTAAAAAACAAAATAATATATTCAGTTTGATTGGAATTTTTTACAGCATCATAGGTTGTTGATTCTATCCTTTCACGAGTCATTTGCGTTAGCAAATATTTTGCAATTATATATTATTATTATTATTATTATTATTATTGTTATTATTATAATTATTATTATTATTATTAAAAAATTTACTAATGCTGACATTACTATTATAAAAATCGATTATCTGAATTACTTTTACCAAAATTACAATCATAAAATTGCTATTTGCAAAATTATTGTTGCTAAAATTATTTGTCGGGTGAGACATCAACCTTTGCTACACATAAGCCGGTCAGATATCACGAGGATGACTAAATACCTTTTTATCAGCGCGTAATAATTGCCTCATGAGACACTTTTTGAGCAGAGTAGGCCAGAAACGCAGTCTTCCAAACTTTTTTTAAGAATAAAGGGCTCACACAAAACATGCAAAGTAATTTTCATGGAATGAGTTACAATTACGAATGGGGAATGTAGATTCCTCTACGTCAATGTGAAGTTTGTTACTTCCCATTCAATCGTTGATGCATTCTTCGCATATTACTGCACTTATTAGGTTGTACATACTTATCACACCTGACACATCGTCGGAACACACTGGCGTGCAATTTTAGACTCAACAACACATCACAGCACACCGTTATGCATCAGCACACACACTGCAGTTGTGGCCCCCGGGTGTGATGATGGTGAGAGTGGCTTCCAGTGCCTCTCTAATGGTGAGGGTGGCATTCCAGTGCCTCTCTAATGGTGAGAGTGGCATTCCGGCGCCTCTCTAATGATGAGGGTGGCATTCCAGTGCCTCTCTAATGGTGAGAGTGGCCTTCTAGAGCCTCTCTAATGGTGAGAGTGGCATTCCAACGCTTCTCTAATGGTGAGGGTGGCATTCCAGCGCCTCTCTAATGGTGAGAGTGGCATTCCAGCGCCTCTCTAATGGTGAGAGTGGCATTGCAGCGCCTCTCTAATGGTGAGAGTGGCATTCCAGTGCCAGTGAAACAGTTTAATTTTGAGAGAGAAGAATGATGAAACCTTTTTCTTCAAATTTTTGCGATCCCATCGAAGGTATTGGCCGCGATTTTTTTTAAAAGCGTAATCTGACTTCCTTTTATCCCTTCTGAGATATTTCCGTTAGCTTTTATGTTCTGACACAGAGTAAAGAATGTCCCGTAGTAAATTACGGCTTTGAAAGTTCGGTGATTGAGTGCGATATTCAGATGATCCGACACTAAAGAGTTTGCATGGGAAAGCTCTCGTGAATCTCCATAGCGTCTTCTGAAGCAGTGGACCAGAATCTCCGATGATGGCCAAAGTTCGGGGTTATGCCCGAAATTTGAAAATTGGGTGTCGCCTAATTCAGAAGAGTCTCTTAACTCGAATCTTCGTGGTAAATCAACGCATGATTTTGCAAGCGCCATTTTATCACCGGCTTGCGTCGCAAAATGGTGGAGTTGAGTTGCGCCATGAACAAATTTCTCGTAAAGAAGGTGGCGGGTGTCCAAATGGCTCAGTATGGCTCAGTATGGTCTCAAGAGATGGCAAGATTGTTGATGGTAATTCAGGTTTCTGTGTGCTAATATTATGCGTTGAAGCTCCTTGCGTGGAATAACTGGATGCTAAATGTTTTCATTAAAACTTGATACGATTTCAAATTGCATTAGATATACTTCGTGGATGATGTGAATTAATCTTTCTTGCGCCGTAAATAGAGTAACTTTAGGCAAAATTATGGCTTCAGAAAACCACGGTTTGGCTTCGCTGTTGGAACGAAACAAATTGCTGCTCTGGATTGCCGCGCAAATTTTACAGTGTGGAGGCCATCAGCAAGAGTGATGGAACTCGCCGTATGATAGGTGAAATTAGAGAAACTTGAAACTGAGTGCATGGAACCATAGTGTCTCATTTTTTATTGTGATGTTACCAGCTGAGATGCAGTCTTCAAGATTTTGTTTCATATTTTGCTCGCATAATGCAGTTTGTCTGTAACTTGAATCCGAAATATTGAATACTGGTATGAAGAAAAGTTAAGAGCAATAAGCATCAGGGAAACAACATTCCATTTCACGAGAAACTATCCCAGAAAATTGGATTTATGCAATAATACGGAAATATGAGCACGGTTTCATATTTTAATGGGATTTTAAAAATTTTTGTATATGCAACCAGTGTTAACTGAGTTCATGTTTAAATCCATCATTAGAATGAATCTTTCTCTCAAACAGTTGAATCATCTTACTCTTAAAAAAATTAAATGAACAATACTCGTCCAAATTGAAATAAATTTTTCTTTACGACCTTCATTTAAAGCGGCAGCTACCAGAAACACGATTTATTTACGACCAAAAATACTCCATTTATTTTAGCAGAGATGATATGGTTAACAAACACTAATTAATTATTTGAATTTTTAGGAAGTAAACACGAGCGTCCGTAACGAGACGAGGGCTAAAGTCCAGTGCAGTGAATCACTTACATTTATGTGCTCTAAATTACGTGGAGCACAACTGAATGCGAAATAGCGACTCTGCACTGGCTCTCAGTCACACTCATGAAAGCCTTTACACTGTAATAGATTAGGACTGAATACATTATAATAGAGTAATCTCTGAACCATTCGGTGTTTCCAATGAGAATAAAGAAAAATCGGGCACAAAAAATAATTAATTCCTTAGGGAAAAGATAGAAAAGAGCTGAAATGAAAGATAGCGAAGAAGGAAGTTATAAGACACATTCTTAAATTTTATTAGCTCTTGACCAAAACTGGAAGTAACAAGTACTTTGCAAATCATGGAAGTGTGTATTCTAAGCAAAGAACGTCAAAATATTTTTCGAGCAAAGAAATGAAATAACTTCTTTTGCTACTGCAGTTATTAGAGCGATCATCTATTTGAATAGAGTAAATGTTAGAACATATAACGTTGAAAATATTCTTGTCAGAGGCCACAAAAACTGAGATGCTGAGCTACGCGCCGAACATTTGAAATTTCAATACTTTCTGACGCGTCGCAGCGATGCTGTTCAATCAGACCAACTCGACTTCATGACTATCTTGCTTACAGAAAGATATATTATGCATAGTGAATTCCTTGACATCAAGAGTACGCTATACAGGTGTCTTCAGTGTGAGCCCATTTTCTTATACATTATAAATTCTGGAGTTTCAGAATATTCATCGTGGTTTTTCAGGACTTTCAACTTTCGTACTCCACTGACTTCAGTTCTTAGCTCTCTCAGCCTTGCGCTCAAATAATGCACGCGCGTCAGAGTTAAATTGAAAAAGTCTCATGATTAATGCCATCGATTTTCCCTCAAGCGCCTGTACATTGTTTTAACACCTAAAATAAATCGTTCTACATATTTTTGGTACTTAATTTGAAATTATTTTTCTGACTAATCAAGACCAAATCGAAAACTTTCCTTCTGACATAATGGAGCATGGGTGTGGTTTTCATGCGCTACCAACGGAGGAAATTTGGACTCCGAACACTACATGGCGCTTTCATTTCACAGTCTGGAATTCGAGACTCAGAGAATCGGAATTGTTCACCCGGCGAGCTGATGCGAAACTTGAAAGAGAACCATCAGCTATCTGAAAACCTGCAATGTTATTCAAGCAAATCGTAAGCACGCGCGTATCGACATACAAGATATTGGAGCCAATAACGGAGACAGAAACAGGGCTTGGAGATAAAGCCTCCTGTCCTCATAAATTACGGCTTGTAAATTTTTGGCTCCTTTAAACCGAACGATTTGCCTCTCAAGGCAATAGTCTCGGAATTATGTAGTGAATTGTTACTTGGAATAACGTAAGCGTCTGAAAGAACATGCTGTACTCGTATTCAAACGTAGGGTTTACAAAAAACATATGAACAAACCACTCAAACTAATAAACTTTGTAGTACACACGTTTCACTACTTTACTATTTGGTCTAAGCAGCGTTTTTGAAAAGATGAAGGGATTGGAAATTATGCACCTATCCAGTTGTATGAGTTTGGTTTGTACTGAAGATTACGAATTTCAGTTTATATTGACCAGTCTATCGGGTGCAATTTTAACAACAATGACGTGGATCTCCAATGCTAAATTTACAGAAATGTTACATGGTTACGGTGCGGCGAATGGTAAATTTAGACAGGCGTTGAGAATGTACGCAGCGAGATGCCCCCACCTGCATGTTCCAGCTCACTGAATATTTGCATCCTTGCATCGGAGATTGCGTGAAAACGCATCATTTCGCAAAGAGAGGTCTGAAGCACGCCGCTCTAGAAGAATAAAATACAGTAGGATAAAATTGCATTAGGCCATTTTAAAAATAATGTACCTGAACTACTAGGGAGAAGTGTGAAAAATTCATCCAGAAATGAAGAAGTATAAAAACATTTTCAGAATTACTCAGGTAGAGTACTCGTTAGACACGTAAAATACATCAGGACGAAGAATATGTTAGGTATTGGGAAAATTTTAGTTATTAAAACATTTAAGTACAACAACTTTATTATTTGGTACTGGAACAAGGTTTCACAGCATTTGCAGAAAAATCTAGGAAATCTACTAATTTGAAAAGCAATAAGTCCCGAGAAAAAAGAGCATTAAAACATTTTCAGAATAACTCACCAGAAGAACTCGGTAGAAGATTAAGGAATTCAGAGATGGAGGAGAAGAACACGATCACATTGAGGATAACAAGCGCTCCTTTAGTTGTTCTTGCTTGACATGTCAATCAGAGCACACGACAGTATGGGCGGAGAGTACATGTTAAAGATCACCATAAAATGGTCAATTGGTGGTCAATTTTACGTTGAAAATCCTTTCAAGTTCAGTGAATGCACTGTTGTAAGTTTGAAAACTATCTATGTCGTGTTGAATTCGGGTGGTAGCTCAAACAAAATGAAGCTGAAAGAATGTTTTTGATTTTAAGATTTATTTCATGCATCCTACTACTCGATAATAGAATGTGTATTTGTTTGACCATCGTACGGAGATTCCAAAGCTAATGTAGACGCATGAAAGTTCTAGGAACCAACGAAGAAAATTTAAGACGAAAAGCTGTTGTTTTTCAGTACTTTCAGTTCAGATCATCGGATATTAAGTTCATTTTTTCACTGTTTAAATCTGTTTCATGATCAGTTCCAACGGGCTAAATATGCTGCATGTTAATGCTATCATTAATTCGAAGTTTTACTTACAACAAAAATAACAATTGTACTCTTTGATTTTGGTTAACCTCATTACACTTCGCAGCAACGGTGCTTGATGAGCGAAAACTTTCCAATGTGATCTCAAAAATATCTTCAATTTTTGAGGCAAATCGACTTGCTGCAGACTCTTTGAATCCTCTAAATTTAGATGACCAAATAACAGCGGGGACATCGGCTCATCTCGATTTCGTAAACCATCGAAGTCAGTTATCGTAGCTCATCGAAACTAAAAAGCCCATCGAGACCACGCGTTCAGTGCGGTTTATCTGCTGATCCTTGGAACGGCCTCAAATGTACGGGACCTCAAGAAGGTATAAAGCGCAACTTTATAATTGGAATGCAAAACTAGAGGAAGCAGCTTCAAGAAGTTCTGGCAGGGACCGCTTCCATGACCGCTAATTTTGCAGGGAAGTAGCGCCGTTCAAGGGCCCTGGCGCCCATAAGGAAGATAAGGAGTCTTTCTTCCTCGTTTCTCGTTTTATTCTCATTTTATTCGTTCTTTTGAGGCATTTTCATGGAAATTTTCAGATGTTCTGCACCAATTATCTGATGGCGTAATCTTGTTCAGGTCGAGCGTCGTGCCTAATATGTATCAACAGTTATCACATACTCTATTAATTTGAAATGAAAATGGTTTTAATTACCAACAGCGATAATGATTATGCTGATATAAGAAAAAATTAAGTTTATATGGGATATATTTGAGATATGAAGTACTCAGTAAGCTTGGTTTACAGCATCTGTCGTTCAGTCCCTGGGACTGAATGCAATTGCCTGAATGAATTACTCCTAGCTTTAGATATTTTCTATACTATTTTTAAGACAAATTAAAATGCTGTTACCTTATGGGCTTGGTGCTCAAATAATTCTGGAGGTAAAATGAAAGCAAAATTTTGTAAGGTCCAGAGCTTTCCCCCTCGATTTCCATTGCTAATTATGAAGAATTGTTGAAAAAATTGAGAACAACGCTTGACTGTTGGCGTAGATGAAGATTGTCTTCAGCCCCGAAATGCCAATCTTACAGCACCGTCTCATAGTCATGTACAGTATATTGTTGTGCAGTATATTGCTGTACAGTATATTGATGTGCAGTATATTGCTGTACAGTATATTGCTGTACAGTATATTGCTGTACAGTATATTACTGGGCAGTATATTTCTGTACAGTATATTGTTGTGCAGTATATTGCTGTACAGTATATTGATGTGCAGTATATTGCTGTACAGTATATTGATGTGCAGTATATTGCTGGGCAGTATATTGCTGTACATTATATTGCTGTACAGCATATTGCTGTACAGTATATTGCTGTACAGCATATTGCTGTGCAGTATAATGCTGTAAAGTATATTACTGTACAGTATATTGCTGTACAGTATATGACTGTTCAGTATATTGCTGTACAGTATATTGCTGTACAGTATATTGCTGTACAGTATATTGCTGTACAGTATATGACTGTTCAGTATATTGCTGTACAGTATGTTGCTGTACAGTATATTGTAGTACAGTATATTGCTGTACAGTATATTACTGTATAGTATATGGCTGTACAGTATATTGCTGCACATTATATTACTGTGCAGTGTTTTACTGCACAGTATATTGCTGTACAGTATATTGCTGCACAGCATATTGCTGTACAGTAGATTGCTGTACAGTACATTGCTATAACAGAGCTTAGAGAAAGCGTCTCTTTCCCTCAGCTCCCACGGTCTGAAAGCTGGGCCTATTTTTGAGCTATAGGCTGAGCGAAAAAATCATTTCAGTTCGGCGAAAAAGACAGAAATGTTTGTAAAAGCCATGAGTGAAGAATACTTTACGCAGCTTTACCCAACTGAGAAAATTTTTACGGACTCGAAGTTACATTTTAATCAAGATCAGCATTTGAATTTAACTCCATAGTGAATCTGAGAAAGTATGTCTGCTTGGTGAGTGTGTGTGGTTAACATTGTTGTTTTGTTGCGATAATAGTTGAAAAGTTTATGATGCTCAAAATTAGGCTTCAGGATGGAAATATAAATGAAGTTGAGTTCCAAGATTAATTGAGATTAAGGTGAGTGACACTTTTCATACTTTTCAGAGTCATGTACAATTACAATTGTATCAGGTAATCATTCTTGAACCATTAACTACACATTTCTAACGCATTCTTAAGTTTTCTCCACATTTGGAAATGTAATTGTATTCTCAAATCGATTAGAAAACATTCAGAGAGATCAGTTGCATACAAACCGAGGGTAGGCGTCTGGGCTCGCTCCAGTACTTTTTATTAAATTCTAATTCTATAAATATTTCCGTTTAATGTCATACCGAAACATCATCCTCGAGTATACCTTCACAGGCTGTCCAGCTTGCCTTTGAGCTACATATTCTTTTCTCTTCAGCTTTGGCAGCTTGACACTCGCCTTCGCCGGTGTCCGTTAGAAGTGTCCGTTAGAAGTGTCCGTCAGAAGTGTTCGTTAGAAGTGTCTGTTAGAAGTGTCCGTTAGAAGTGTCCGTTAGAAGTTTCCGTTAGAAGTGTCCGTCAGAAGTGTTCGTTAGAAGTGTCTGTTAGAAGTGTCCGTTAGAAGTGTCCGTTAGAAGTGTCCGTTAGAAGTGTCCGTTAGAAGTGTCCATTCGAAGTGTCCGTTAGAATCGCCCGTTAGAATTGTCCGTTCGAAGTGTCCGTTAGAATTGTCCGTTAGGATTATCCGTTAGAAGTGTCCGTTGTGAATTTCCGTTAGAAGTGTCCGTTAGAAGTGTCTGCTCATTCATTAAGCGTCCATTGCAAGCAGTCAATGGTGTGTAAAATTGGTCCGTAACGTCGTAATGTTAGTCAATTGAAGCTAATTTCATTGCCTGTCGTAAAATTCGACGTTTGAGGGCTTGTGATTGGTAAGTGGCCTTACACAAACTCAGCCAATCACGAGTTCCGATGAACCTGATGGAAACGAGCCAAGTCCAAAACTCAAGTGTTTTGAATGGTGACAAATTAAAAGGTTCCATTGTATTTTTCGATCTCTGTTCATTACGATGAAATGAACGATGTCTCACTCTATGATCGCACTAATTAAGCAATAGGATCCTGTCAAGTAATTATAGAGATTGAACTCCAGGTTTTAATTAATGGAATGGAATGTTTTGTTCAATGTATAGCGCGAGGATGACGGCGTTCAATGCTTTAGTGTGTTTGTGAATAGCAAAGCTTAAGATGATTCGCCTACTCGTGATTTGTTTTACGGTCTTTGATGGAGCGATCAGTGGGGGGGTTGAAAATAGCTCTAAAGAACGATGCATCTATCGGCTAGCGACCGTGCTCATCTCTGCACGGTACCGTCATTGGATATCAATTGAAGTCTACGGACGATCTGTAGCTAAACCTACTTGTTTTGCTGAATAGGGTGACCTTACATTCACTTTAATAAAATTATCTTGCTACAACTTCAATTAAATGTACGTCGAAAAAAATCATCATAAAAAGTCCGTGATACTAGAGCCAGTGTTCGAAGCTTTCAAAATTTGTTCATATGATGAAACAGAGCGCGTCGGGACAAAGAGATCAACCAAGTTGAAGACTATCAAATTTTGTCCATGTGTTCGGATTTGTCAATTTCAAAGCAAAACTTGTCTATAAAGACCACTCGTATTGTAGTGACCCTGCAGAGTTGATGCTTGCAATGCGGTCATTATATTCCAATTTTATAACAAAAGTTTAATTAGATGAAAATTTTTGCTAGAAAATTGCCCACTATGGCAACTCTGGTCTGAGCGAATCGCGGCTTTCACCCATCGGGATGCCGGAAGCTTTGTAATGCTGCGCTGCCTCGGGCTTATCCTGAACGTTTTCATTCGGGAGAAAAAATCGGGCATGCCAGAATATGCCCTGGCGCTTTATTCAGTCGCTAACTCATGATACCTTCAATTAAGAGAAGAGAACTAAATCCCTAGCTGGAAGAATAGCTCTCATATTTCTCGCTCTTGAGATTTATCAAATGATGTTTTGTGATAGACGAGGGTATACCAATAATTTGAGCGCTGTATCTAAGATACTGCAGTACCTCACACGAGGGTCGCCGTTGCAGCACACGCACTTTCATCAAAAATTTTACCTCAAAAAATTGACAGATTGGATTTTGAGAATCATTATCCCGTTGACTCATAAGCGCGTTGACTGCAGTTTGGTCAACTTAAGTTTATTTTTTAACTCATATTAAAGGAAATTTTACTGTTCAATATGATGAATGTTCAATGAATCGTTTTTCATGTTTTATGTTAATATTAATGAAAATGTAATCTTCGACCTGATAATCTGCTCAGTGACTACTGGTGGGTTACGCGATCGCTGAGGGTAAATTATTTTGAAGCATTTTAGGCAGTTCGATGAACGTTCTTTTTGTCAACCATTTTAACTTTCGAGGACAAAATCGACAAACTGAAGAGTTCATAGAAGTGTAATCAGTTTTATCGAAGAGACTGACTCAGTCTAAATTTTTCGCCGGAACATGCATATTTTTCGTTGCATAAGCGATTTAATCACTTGGGTGGCGAAAAACATGCATGCAGGCGGCGAAAAAGTTAGATTGGGTGAGTGTTCCTTCTGAGTGCTTTACGCTGTTAATGGGAAATGTGGTCGTGAGAGTCACTGAGTATGCATACCTGTAATAATAATCAATGTCATGTAATTATTGATATTCATGACACTAAGGAAATCTTTTTTATTCTATCTAAAACCATTTGTACTAAAATATCATTGACAGTCGAGAGAAGTCGTGTGGGTGCTCCAATATTTACAGCTATACACCATCTTCTCATTGAATATCGTTACGCGTGTGAAGAAGCGTATTTCGTGCTTGGTTTTGAGCTGAAAATTGTATATACTCTGATGAAAAGGCAGGTTTTCGTGGCTAATGAGTTATGCTGTGCGTGCTGTGTTCAGTTGCCTATGTAAGTCATCTAATTACTGCAGCGTCATCTAAGCTGGAATATTTATTGCTGCTACGCTTCCTAGAATTGCTCATAAACACACTCTGGAATAAGCCCACTCGCTGATAGGCAATCATGGCAACTTCAGAAGGGAATATATCAGTGAAATGTGAACGAAAATACGGAAATTTCGGTGGTTCTAATTTTGGTGAATGGAATACTGTTTTTTTTTGTACTCCGGGACTTGGTGTGCGCACATCAAACATTTATCTTCTTCAAGGTTCATTTGAAATTATTTGAGGCCTGAAATTTTTTTTACCTCATGTTCACCCTTGTCAGGGAAGTTAATGAAAGAAACGTTGCAGTTGAATAAAACACATAATTCTGGATGATTTTCATGAATTTATACCTTATTGATCCATGTTATCAAACTTCCTGTACTTATTTAGCTTAGCAGAGTCATATAATAGCACTTGATGTAGAGAAATTGGTTGCAGTGAAAAGAAGGGGAAATTCGTTGAAACAGAGCTGTTGGGTGCAGGTATTACTATGTTCATTTGATTGTTCTTTTATACTTCCAGTATAAAAAATGGAGAGTTTTCACTTTCAGCTTGAGCAGATGAATTGAGCTTTCATGCTGCAAGAATTGCCTTTGAAATAACTCGTTGAATTGAATAACTGCAGGGCTGTTGAAATATGGTGAAGAATATCAAGTGGTTTTTGATCGAGCCCTTCTATCAATTTCCGGAAAAAACTGTGCAGGGACGAGGAAAATTTTTCAAAATGATTTCAAACGGCAAAGTTAGTATTTGAATACATGAATAGAAATTTGCCGGTAGCGAAAAATAAGTTAGAGTCGAAAAATATTCAACGACTCTTTAATCGCCACAAACACTTTTAATTTAAAAAAATGTCATATTTACTTATTTAATTTTGTTTTTCTGATAACGAATATTAATGAAATTTTATATCTATAACTCTAAGGATGAAACAAAACGTAATTCACAAAATTTAACCAAATTTAAGATTTATTTCGGCACGCAAGGGCCAGAATAAAGAGCCAGTCGCAGACAAATAAGCATCTATCGAGAACTGGACAACTTGGACTAACTATGTAGAACAATGCGATTCATACAAATAAATAAATATGTATTACAATCATGCGTGTCTCATTTTGGCTCTGGATACGAATTCAACTCTTTCTCCAGGAGTATAAATGAGAAATCATTTTTTGTATTTTAATACGTTAGAAGTAAACGTATCTCTACGTATCTCAAAGCTAGTTTCCTCTCTAACTCATAAAACGTCAAATTTTGTAATTTTCGATCAATAAAGTAGACGCTGCACAGTTCTACATTTGAAGATTTCTGCTGCAGCTCACATGCAAGTGTTTCCAAAATTCAAATCCTCATTTACTAATAGACCACTCCCGGCCACAAAGAAAATGAAATAAAAGAAAAACTGTTTATTTTCTACAGAGTTGAAACATGAAATGTTCAACATTGGTTTTTAAAACATCTTAACATTACCATCCTTAGTTGATAATTACACATTGACATCGTATCGATGAAAAATGTAGATACTAAAAACTTATTGACAGAAAAGCACATCAAAAAATGTTGCTGCTGTTATTTAGAGGTCAAATGCGGTAGAACTATGACAAACAACGGAAGACCTGACATAAGCTGTTGCAGAGGTAACAGAATTAGGCATCGGAGGAATCTCAGCATAAGTTGCCAGAAATGGGAACATAATATCACCATTAGATATAGGTGGCCAGTAAGCAAAATTTGGCGCACTTTGCTCGGCTGCCAAACACTACCCAATCTATCTTTGTCGCCACCTGCTTACATGTTTTTCGCCGCCTGAACATGCATGCAGGTGGCGAAAAAGTTAGACTGAGTGTTACACACACAGGAGCGAATTAAAGCACTTCTTGAAGAGCTGCCAATGGTCATTTGAGCACCAAAATAGATTTTAGAGCTCGATGTATGCAATCAGACACCGCGAAACATCAATTCAGTGTTCAAACGACCGAATGGAAGTCAGGAGAAATGCTCCTTCAGATCCATTGATGACAGACATTAATCCTGACGTATCGACTTGTAATCCGTTCCGTTCTAAGTTGTCTGAGGTGCGTTAAGTGAGGTAAGTATGTTGATATTTCCAAGCAGGACGCTTGGTGTAGCATGTTGTCAAAAGTTGCACTATATATTCAAAAGTTGCACTATACCCCATGAATAAGCATCGTATTAAGTATATTTTAGCATTAAAAATTGTGCTATATCCCGTCGTATTAGGTATAATTTAGTATCAAAAATTGTATTATGTCTCGTCGTTAAGTATTGTATCAATTATTATGTGGTATTAAAAATTGTACTATATCACGTTATTAAGTATTGAGCTTTGTCCTGAGGAGAATTAGTCGTTTATGTTACGGTTCGTTGAGACCGTTCCATGAGTCGCTCGCATTAAACGGCCTGGTCACCGTTGCGCCTGAGTGTCGCTTTACGAACGTTCCCGCAGTTATTGAGCTTATTATGGTCGATAATTCTCAGAGAGTCGCGGCTGCTGGCACCTATCAATTAAATTGAAAAAACTTCAGAATTTTCGGTGGCCCCTCAAAATCTCTTGAGCGTTTTTGCTCAAAACTCAAATTGCTCATCTGAAGAACACTTGACAAGTTTTGCCCGACGCAAAGGAGGGGTCTTTCTCAGCTCGGTTTTTCATCGCAAGTTTCTCCTGTGAGATCTTTTTCTATCGACGTTTATCTTCGATAAATGGCAATTGTTTCGCTCATTGAAACAACGAGGTCGGATCAGGATGTAGTTAACTCGAGTTAAAAAAGGCTCATATAATGATCAGTTCTCAAGATGGTCATAAACTCCGCTATTTCTCAGGCTTTTGTGTTGTGAGGGCGGCCAGGATTTGATATCGAATGTTCCTTTCTTGCAAGAATTTTATTTCGAAAAATTTATCTAAAATTTATTTGATATCGAAAGGTCATCATTTGTCCTGGTTTTTAACCTTTTTAACCAACCATGACAGTAAAAATAATAACTATGACCAAATTTTAGTGGTAAAAACATCAAACCCTACTCTCTATTATTCAAAGATTTATTCATATAACAGTATCAGACATAAACTGAGATTTCAGTGCTAATTTCTGAAAATATTTTTTACTGAGATTTCATTTCCTAATCTGGACGAAAAAGGTCGTGGGTGTTTTTTTAGAGATTGTCAGACCCTTTATTATTTACTTTGGTTAATACTTGGACCTCTAAAAACAGCAATAACACCTTAGAGTTACTTCACCAAAAACTGACGGTGTAGTGTGAAAAAAAGAAAAAGTGTAAAAAAGTATAAAAAGACTGTAGGAGTTTTACACACTTTTTGCTCTACTTCCACTATGGTGCCTGAGCGAGATTGGTGTCTGATCGCGCTGTTGAGAGTTGGGTTGTCACCCAAGAATTATAACGTCGGTTTATTTCCGAAGCTATTTTTATTTTATTCTGCTTTGCGTACCTACTTCATGTACAATAATTCGGTTCTACTCTAATTGCGATAGAATGCTGAAGATATTTTTTCCTGAAACACGGTATTCTTCGTGAAACCCTACGGCATTTTCAAAAGCACCACAAGTGGCATGTTCCTCTTTCTTGTGGGATGAGAATAATCGTAAGTCAAAACGTTTGCGCCCATGGATTGCTGGAGAAACCAAATTATTGGACGGGTCGTTCCGCAGGGAAATCTAGGTTATATCCTCCTGGGAAAATACTAAAAACACAAAAAAGGTTCCTTGAAAGAATTGGTTTTCCATTACTTTCAAGAGAGCAAGACAACGGCATGGGCTTAACACGTTCGCTCCGTTTCCGCGGTTGTTAACGGTTGGTTTCGTTGGATTTTAAGTATACTTCGTCTCTGGAATAAAAGCAATAACAGTACTTTCTGTATTTTTAATTTTCATACACGGATAAAAACTACGCAATCTGGATTCCAATAAATGCGTCTAATAGATATTTTTACGGAGCGTTTCTTTCGAAATGTGATCAGGATAGCCTGAGATTGCCTCTCAGCAGCACCGCTCCATGTGCCCCGAAGAAATAAATTGAAGATCTAAAGTTATTTCAAAGCCATGCTATGAACTCGATGAATTCGGAGCGCGGAGAGTGAATTTATGATTTCCCGGACTCGAAGGAATCTCAATTAAAGTTTCGCGGAGTCAAAATCGAGTTGGAATTAAGTTCTCGCTCTGGTAAGTTGAACCCGTCCTCTACTTCATTCCAGACCGCGCTATGGGACCTCATCCTCGAAATTTGTATAGAGCTGTAGGACCTAATCCTCGAACTTGGGATATCAGATGCAGTACCTCATTCTCGAAACTAGGATATCAGATGTAGTACCTCCTCCTTGAAATTCGAATATCAGTTGTTTGGATCTAATTTTCCCTAGCATCTGTCAAACATGGTAATCAGCTTAACGACGTATGGATCTCTCATGACTATTGACCAGTAAATCGATCGTAACCGTGGTTTTCAATCCAAAAATGTGGTTATGGATTGATCTTTTTGAACTATTGGCCTGTAAAATAGGCTCCACACAAGATGCTTATGTATGGAAAGATGGACACAGAATACTGATTTTGCTGTTTTGTCGAGTGAAATTCATTTTTCAAGTTAAGAGCACCAGGGCTCTGGAATTTCGAAACTTAAGATGCAAAAATTGAGGTAAGTGTTGAGTAAGCGTTCCTTCAGTAGTAGCAATAAAATGTTGCTGGTGCAGTCATGATGAGATGCACCAGCACCATCAGCAATGCCAGCAGCACCACCACTGCTACCAGAGCACCATCTGCAGCATTATCAGCAGCACCAATATATCCAGCTATCATCAACACCCTAGCAGCAGCATTAGCAGCAGCAACAGCATCTCCAGCTATCATCAACACCCTAGGAGCAGCATTATCAGCAGCACCAGCATCTCCAGCTATCATCAACAGCAGCATCATTATTAGCAGCAGTAGCATCTCCAAGTAATCATCAACAGCCCTTGCAGCAGCATTATCAGCAGCACCAGCATCTCCAGCTATCATCAACAGCCCTAGCAGCAGCATTAGCAGCAGCACCAGCATCTCCAGCTATCATCAACAGCCCTAGCAGCAGCATTAGCAGCAGCAGCAGCAGCTCTAGCATCATTGCAGGCATCAGCACCAGCGCAAAAATTAGAGTTTACGGGGTCCTCGTTTGACTTAATCACCTGAACATACAAAGCGGGCTACAACATCCTGGGCTCTGACATCAACTGCAAATTTCAGCGAGAACATTTGCAGGTAATCATATTTTGCGGCCCAGCTGTGGTATCACACGGCGTGCTGATCACGAGTCACGTGCTACGTTAATGAGGTTTTCCTTCTTTATGTGGTGTGTCATATCTCAAAAAAAAGTCATTGACTTTCACATTCCGCTGATTTTCAAAGCTGTTGTCATTAATCAGAACTGGCGTCATCGGGAAAACGTTGGCATGACTTACTGCTAAAAAAATAGGAAGATGAAACGGAATTGAGTTCGAAAATAAAAAGTCGTTAGTTCATGCATATATACGAAATTTGGATTACGAGTCAAAATTACTGGCTTCACAATTGTGAACCATTTTTTGTACGTATACTTCAATAAAAACTAGCATAAACTAGCGTACACAAAATCACGTCCTGTACGGATCACGTCATGTGCGTGGAAGACTGCTGTGCTCCAGTTTGTTTATATAGAAAGACATGTTTCTTTTTAAAGAGCAGTCTAGTAGTCGGACTGAAAAATATACTTTATTAATTGCAAGTCATCACAATACAGTAGACAAAGAGCACTTTCTCAACGAAACCGAAAGTGACAGAATTCGGATTACGAGGCCATACCTTGAGAACAACACGACTATCAGAATTGCCAAATCATCAAAAGAATTTTTTCCCGGAGGCTCGGGGAAGCTGGGATGGCAATCGGGCAAATTGGGAGAGAAAGCCTTACTTCATCTCTTATTGAGGCGCCTAACGTAATTTCTGGTGACGTCCGTCAGGGTCCAACAGAGGAGAAGTCCTGGGGGGCCCTTCTGCAGACGGAAGGGAGGGACCTCCTTGAGACAGAAGGGCGCATCATCGCACCACGGCAGTGTGAGTTACTGCATCAGTTCAGGTTTGCAACTCCACTGATCCGCAACGTATGGCAGTGCGCGGTTAGGTTACAAAAGTTACCACAATTGACCGGCTCAGGCAGTATGTGTGTTCTGCTGTAGCATGTTTTTTTTTGTCATGAATATCTAACGGCTGCAATCGACGTTCATCGCAACCTGAATTATTATTCCAATATACTGCATTAAATCAACCTGAAGTACACACCTGCTCTAAATTGTAGGAAACTATTGGGTATTGCTTTATATTTTATATGGGAGGCAAACAGCTTGAACGCTTTGCATGAAGATAAATCTCAAGTCTAAAGCATCTACTGTCTTTTGCGATCGTATGCTGCAAAGCGATCAGGGATGCTAAGCTGTTCCTCAAAAAGCGGACCAGTCAAGTTTCTCGTGACCCATGAATGGCTCTGACTGTTTTGAGACTTGGTCATGTTTTCACTTTGGCTTCTGAAGAAAAATTAGGCCCGGCTGATGTTGGTGGCTGTTATTGAAGGCTTATCACGAAAAATGAAGATTTGGGGAACACCGTGTAAAAAGCGAGTGTTTTGCAGCCCGTCCTTCTTTCATGGCTCGAAAATGGAGGAAGGTAAAGGATGTATTCGTAAGACAGAGACTTCCATTTATTTCTCTGTAAAAGAATAAAAATTAGGCTTTTGCGGACGATTCCTTTTGGGGTTATTTCGAGAGAAAATGTATTTCAATTGAGATGGAAATACTTCGCAGCTTCTAGCAATGCTCGTTTCAACAGTCATGTTTTTTTACCATTTTAATAAAGATTTGTCATCTGACTAACTTGTAGAACAAATTTGAACGCTCAGGGTTCTGCAAATGACGTTAAGATTCAGTGGACATCCGAGATGAGAAGCAGTTACAAAGAACAGCTTGAGTACCGCGGCCATGTCATTGGTAGGTTACATTCAGCTGGTAAAGTACTGAACTAAATAATTATAACTCCCATAGCTTTTCTATTCTATTTTCGCCCTACTGTAATTCCCTTTATTTATTTCGTTGAATTATATTCCGTCCAGTGACAGTAAAGCCGCATAAAAAAAGCTGTGGTGCTGATTGCACAGGTTTATGATATCTGATATGACAGTACGCTTGCTAGTATTTAGAAATGAATATTTTTTCACAAATGTACTCGTACCTGGATAAACATAATTTATTAAGCTGTCAAAATGAATAAGACACATTTGAAGACTTAGGGTTTTTATTTCCAACAAAACACCTCGCGTATATAAGCTGAATTGCTCTAGCATTGATTTTTTAGGTTTTCTCATCGAGGTGAAAATTCTACAGCTCTACTACAAACGCTGTCGTGCTAGGATAAAAACTCTTTTAAGGTCCAGTGTTTCACAACTCGTGCAAGCAAATAAAACTTTAATATTCTGTTTTAAAATAATCACTGCTATTTCATTGTTTTTTGCTGATGTAGAAAATGTTTTTGGTAAAATTCACCTTGAATAGGCAATCTGTCGACTGTTTCGTGCCGATGAGAATTTCGCCTTTTCCAAACTGGCAATCTCCATTTGCCTTAAAATAGTGAAATTTTCGAAGTATCTGAGCTAATTCAAATGAAATACTTTACTTTCCGTGATACCTAACATATTGACAACCACAACAGTTCTTGTTGCAGTGAATTTCGATCGATGTCGACAAGCTTACCCTGGCGGCTGTAGGACAAATTCAACAAATCGAAAAATTCAACAAATCGACAAATTCAACAAATCGACCAATTTAACAAATGGACAAATTCAACAAATCGACAAATTCAACAAATCGACCAATTTAACAAATCGACAAATTCAACAAATCGACAAATTCAACAAATCTACAAATTCAACAAATCGACCAATTTAACAAATCGACAAATTCAACAAATCGACAAATTCAACAAATCGACCAATTTACCAAATCGACAAATTCAACAAATCGACAAATTCAACAAATCGACAAATTCAACAAATCGACAAATTCAACAAATCGACAAATTCAACACGTCGACAAATTCAACAAATCGACATATTCAACAAATCGACAAATTCAACAAATCGACCAATTCAAAAAATCGACAAATTTAACAAATCGACCAATTTAACAAATCGACAAATTCAACAAATCGACAAATTCAACAAATCGACAAATTCAACACGTCGACAAATTCAACAAATCAACATATTCAACAAATCGACAAATTCAACAAATCGACAAATTCAACACGTCGACAAATTCAACAAATCGACATATTCAACAAATCGACAAATTCAACAAATCGACCAATTCAAAAAATCGACAAATTTAACAAATCGACCAATTTAACAAATCGACAAATTCAACAAATCGACAAATTCAACAAATCGACAAATTCAACACGTCGACAAATTCAACAAATCAACATATTCAACAAATCGACAAATTTAACCAATCGACAAATTTAACAAATCGACAAATTCAACAAATCGAAAAATTCAACAAATCGACAAATTCAACACGTCGACAAATTCAACAAATCGACATATTCAACAAATCGACAAATTCAACAAATCGACAAATTCAACAAATCGACAAATTCAACAAATCGACATATGCAACAAATCGACAAATTCAACAAATCGACAAATTCAACAAATCGACAAGTTCAACATATCGACAAATTCAACAAATCGATAAATTCAACAAATCGACAGATTCAACAAATCAACAAGTTCAACAAATCGACAAGTTCAACAGATCGACAAATTCAACAAATCGACCTATTCAACATATCGACAAATTCAACAAATCGACCTATTCAACATATCGACAAATTCAACAAAGCGACAAATTCAGCAAATCGACAAATTCAACAAATCGACAAGTTCAACATATCGACAAATTCAACAAATCGATAAATTCAACAAATCGACAGATTCAACAAATCGACAAGTTCAACAAATCGACAAGTTCAACAAATCGACAGATTCAACAAATCGACAAGTTCAACAAATCGACAAGTTCAACAGATCGAAAAATTCAACAAATCGACCTATTCAACATATCGACAAATTCAACAAAGCGACAAATTCAGCAAATCGACAAATTCAAATCAACTATTTTTTTTCATAACATCATTGGCAACAAAAACTGGTTTGATCAGTGAATTTCGATCCTTGTTGCTAAAGCTTCCCTGGCGGCTGTAAAACCCAACGTAGGGCCAATAATTCTAGGCTATTCTGGCCCATGCAGAACTGAGCGGCGGCTGATTATTGTGACAAATATTGTGGCAAACATTCAGCCCTCGCAATGGACGGTGACGTATAACCGAGGCAGAGTACGTATTTTTCTGTTTTTCATGAAATCCAGATATTAGAAAAAAATGCTCAGAGATATTTGTATGAAAATACAATGCGAGGATGCCAAAAAGGTGAATACAATTACCATTACAGTGCAGACAAATGACATCAAAAGTAACTTGCTTGGTTCTCCCTAAGGTCACGCGGGTTACATTGTTGTATTGGTCCCAATCTCGGCAGCTCGACATCACACCAAAGTGCACACGTCAGAGCGTCACCAACACACGGTACTTGTGATGTGTACAATCCAGCATTTGTTCAGCTGATCTTACTCGTTTTCGTTCTGCCATTGTAAACTGTTCTTGTTCTACAAATCTGGACTCTTCCTGTTTTACCAATCTGAATTTTTCTGCTATGTCAATCAGCTCTTTTCCTGTTTTGTCAATCTCTTCTCTTCCTGTTCGGTCGGTCTGAACTCTTACTGTCCTTTAAATCTGAATTTCTTCTGTTATTTGAATCTGTTCTTCTCTCGTTTTGTCAATCTCTTTTCTTCCTGTTGTGTCAATCTGAACTCTCACTGTCCTACGAATCTGAGCTCTCTCTTCAGAAGTGACCAGGGCGCACTTGGCTGCAGCCAGCGCGACATGGGCGAGGGTAGCTCTCCTATCCCCTCATGTCTGCTTTGGATGCTCGAGAAGCGCAAGGGAGAGAGAATCTGAGCAATGACCGAGGTCGAAATAGATTTACTAGTTCTGTCGGGTGTGGCAATTTCCACTGTAGTTAAGATGCTTTTATTCATAGTTTGTAAAAAATGAGAGTTAGCACATGAGGAAGCACTTGGTAATTGTCATATGAAACATTATAACATTCTATAACATTCACACGACCCTGCGACTGCACAAATACACGAGGGATGTGATTTAGTAGGTTAGCTGCCTAAACACGCGTGGACATTTTGGGCTTGAAATAAGAAGGGCGAGGGAGTTGTGGGATTGGGGAGTTCGGAAATTGGGGAGCTAGGTAATGGAGGAGTCAGGGTGTTGGGGGATAGAATAGTTTGGCGAGTGGGAGTTGTACGTTGGGAAGCAGAAGTATTAGGGAGCTGAGTGGTTTGGAAGTTTGAGAGCTCGGGACTCGAGGGTTGGGGAGCTTAAGAGCTTGTTACGTTGACAGCTGAGAGGAAAGACCGCTCCTGTATAGCCCTCATTAAAATAGCACACAGCTGATCAAAAGCTACAGCAGAGCACAGTAAAAATTTCCAATAATCATTAGTAAACAAAATACAAGAACTAATAAATTTTATAAGATTTTTGGTAAAGCTCTTGTTTCATCAAAAAAAATGCACGAATACGGATATTTATTTCCGTAGTAAACCAGAACATTAAGCTGTTTTTTAATTTTTTCAATGAAATATGCGGTATTGAGTAATTTTTTAGACTTGGTGACGTTTTCTGAAATGAATTGTGAATTGTTTGCGCTCAGTGTTGCCAAACACTGTGTTTCCTAATGATAATTAATGAATCGTTTTCTTGTGTAGTTCGATTCGACGATCGAAACTTGAACGTGTAGCACGAAAAATATCTTTCAAATGAGTATTTCAACTAACCTCAAGGGATAATTATATTTAGTTATGTGTTTGTGACAGATATTCTGATAGTATGGGATATTAAAACCACAGCCATTAATGCTAGAGTTCATTTGATAAATAAAGAATACGATCTCGAGACTCCCGTCCCACAGTCTTCATTAAAGTTTAAAATATGAATTTTAATGACCCGTGGAAACGATACCAAATTCTACACGAAAGTGTAGGGTTCAAACTTTAAAGTCCCGTGTGAAGGATCCCGTAATCTCCATCAAAAAATGATAAGAATCTCAAAATCCTGTTAAGCGCATCCGGTATTTTCATTATAGAGGCTCTTGTTAGGGAGACGCTGTTGTAGGGCTGGGATGACCACAGCCACCGTAATTTGGATTCCAATTTTGAGCTCGCGATCTTAAAGAAAAATGGAAGATAATTAAAAAAAAGGAACCTGTGATCGGGGAACAAATGCTTCGAAATCGGATAACCTAATTTTTATTTTATGAGAATTACGATAACTGCTGAAGGGGATGCCTTTACGACGGAAAACTAAAAAACACGGGTTTTAAAGTGTTCTTATTTTCATGAAGACAATTTATTTCTAAGTTTCGTTTCACATCATCTCGGCCATCAGATATTAACATACAAAATTAACATTAACATACAATCAGACATGAACATACAGACATTAGTTTAAAGAGTCATTTTACATCAGAGGCCCTATCGCAGGTATGAACATTTTTACTCATTACCGTCTGAAAATAGCGAATAATTTCACCCATGTGCCGGCATGAACTCGAAAGGCAGCTCACCGGAATTGTATTACTTAGATATCTTCATGAAGCAACTCGCGTGATCTGAATCTCATACCTGACACTAATCACACTTAATTGCTGTGTTTCTTTGATGGTGATTTATGTTCGAAATCAAAGTTCTGCGTTTTAATATATTCCGCTGAGCTAAATTAGAGGCATGACTGCTGTATTAGTTGAGGAGCGTGTTGAATTTTGCTTACTTCTTCCCTCATTGTACAGGGATGGCTCAACATAATATCCGGCGCTGTTGGTTAGGCCTACCCATGTTGTATCAAAATTTGAGTGAAAAGAAAACGTGCGGGTAAATTCAACGTACGCTAGAAAACCAATCAACTGAGCAGTTATAATAGTTTTGGGGAGTCCATAGCGATTGCCATTAACAATTTAACAAAACAGCTAAATATCTCGAAATACACGAATTGGAATTTGAAGCCAATCTCGGCCAGCTTAATTTTGTACATTGACGTAGTGCTCATTAGTGCCTCAAAGCAGCCTTGAGAGCGGGGGGCTTTCAAGAACCTTAATTTTGTCAACGTCATCAGTGAAATGGCATGCAAATCGTGATTGTTCCCTTATCAGTTTATGAAAAAACACAGCGTTTTTAATTACTGTAAAAATGACAAAAAGGTAGGTTTTAAATTTTCTTCCAAGTCCAACTAGATATAATTGTTACTGAAAATACCGTGCAAATTTTACTGATGTCATTAAAAAACTTACTTTGAACCTGCCGCATCAATCAAGATTAGAAAATTTTCATGTTCATCTCAAAGAGACCCGAATGGAGCAAAGATATCACGTTTCAATTATTGTAAATTTAATATGAAAGTGCGAAAGATACATGTGTATCTATCGACTATTGTAATGAGTATTTTTCGATGGGCACAGAGATCATAGTTAAAGATAATGGTTCGAAATGGTCTACTTGACGATAGTCAGAAGAACAACAGCGTCAGTGTCTTGTGTCAGCATAAAATAATTACTGTCAGCGTTGATTTGCGTCATTACTGATGCATGACTATAATGGGGAATAATCTTGCATTCACGCGAAACCACAAAGAATATCTACAGTATTCTCTTCACGGGAATTAAAAACAAGGAAGAACGCGACGTTCGTAATGGGGAACGCGAACCAACGCAATCCAAATACAGACGACGGCGGATACCAAGGAACTTTTCACCAAAATGTTCATTTGAATGTTGTGCAATTTCTCGGTCGTTGCGAGGACGATTTCAATGCTTGAAAATCACAGATGGAGGGATTACAAAGTGATCAGCACACATCAATGGATAAATGACCAATTTTCGAGCCAATGGTTTTTAAACGAACGCGTTAATGCGCATGCCTGTGACTCTTGTCAGGAAGGTAGCTGGTGCGCAATAATTGAGATTTCACAGGTCCTGATTGGCCGGACCTCAACTGAACGACGAACAGTGATTGGTTGAGATGAGGTGCAATGAGTGGTGATTGGACAACAGCTTTCCTTGAAAGTATTACCCGCGTGCTGCTGCTGCCGCTGGACAGATGGATCCAGCGGCAAAACCCGAGAGAAAGTTTATGGATGCAATGAACTGGAACGCGAGATTCCCACTCTAAGCTGCACTTATTTTTCTATTTCTATTTGATCTCATTCAGCTTGTTGTTCTATTTCTCAATGAACTCATTCAGCTTCTTCAATTTTTCATTTAACTCATTCATACTGTCTCAAAAATTGAAAATTGCTTCATTCAACTCAATGGAAGTATTCGTTCCAACTGAGCTTTTTCCCTTGAAAAGTACGAACCAGATTGCACTGGAAATAGAAATTTGAAAATCTTCTCGAATTTTTCCTTTTGCTTCTCGTTGGGCATTTGTGTGAAAGATTTTATGTAAAACTCCCCCCAAAAAAATATAACCGAACGAAAGCTTCTCAACAATTGTGTGTTTTCTGTTTATTTGTTCCCTCGAATTTTCTCTAATTAAATACTGTGATGTTTTTCGTCCGGTTGATGTACTTGATATTGCCACTCCGTCGTCCCCGGCTTGGGCTGAGCTCACGCTGCAGCTCGGGTTAAGATGGGGCTAAATATCCTTATTTAAATTCCTATTTTGTCAGCTCACTCGTTGATCAAACCATGTTTCGTTGCTTCCCTTAATGCAATTTAAAAACTTCTTGTCACAGCTTATAAAAGACAGACGTGAATATAATGCGCAAGCGTATGGGGTTTTAAATGATAGATATTTATTTTAAAATTAAAAACCGGTAATATTCATATCTATATTTATTTGAAAATTAAAAGTTTTCGGTTTATAAATAAATTACTGCAGTTCCCAAAGAAATTCCGAAGATATTTTTTGAGAAACCATGCACTACCGCCATAAAGAAATAATAGAGAGATAGAAAGAAAGGGAGAGACAAATTTTGCAGGCATAGAACTTCTACAAAAAATATTGAAAAAGATAAAAAGAGATTACTTCCGCAGTACAGAACTAATTCGTTCTCGTTAAGGCAACCCACGAGACATGTTGCAGAGAAGGGCAACTCACTAAGTCGATGTTGGAGGCCACAAAGTCTTTCCTGAAATTTCCAGTACAATTTTGGGTGCTGCTGTCGTTTTTATGTTTTGCTTTTGAAGGGTCGGTGATGCGTAAAAAATACAACTATCTCAGCAAGTGACTTCACTGCTTCGTGTTTAGCTAATGACTCTAAATTACTGTAAAAATTGATTGAAACTTGCCGTTTCATGGCTTCTAAATATCATCGAGAAGATTTTCTGACTGCTTCCATTGTGGAATTATATTTTCTTTCAAACTTTACTGATTTGATCGAGTAGTTCGCGGCACTTACTACACAGCCAGAAACAAACATGAATAAAAAATATTCTGGAAATTCCGCATTAAAATTTGCAAGGACTTGAAAGTTTGAGAAATCTTCTCACGTGTTTACGTTTTTTCTACACTGTATTCTTACTTTTAGTCATTTGAAAGGAGCAAATTCAAGGAAAATGGTCTTAAGTTTTAAACACAACAGCATTGAACGATAAAAGAAATACAACATAAGTTCGTAGTAAAACAATGAAAAGTGGTCATCTCACGCGACATGAGAACGTATCACGGCTGCTCTAGTTATTTTCAGTCAAAGAAGCTTGGTATCTGCTGATCAGTTGATTTATTTATAAAAGACAAGTACAGATTTACTGCCTCAGCTCAGAAAATCTCTCACAGCAAACGAGTTCCCACTGAGGGAATATCCGGCCTGACAAAAATGCGGCAATTCTCATCCAGCTACTATGAAAGACGCTCTATGAACGATAATTTCTCCTCACTTGCTCTGAAAACTTCACCAGAGGACATTGCACAATTCTACACAATGTCAGCACGTAATGGACGGCAACAACGTTTTTGGATTGGGAGATCTTAGACGAAATAAGATCTTGATTCCCCACCGGAGTTCCAATAATGGGACAGATTTGTCCGGAAGGTTTCGGATGAAGTGCCAGAGAAGAGCACATCTCACTAGACTTGGTTCCGATTTAACTTTCCGTGCGAGTTTCTGGGATCAAGATTTGCGAGTTCTGACTTTGAGTGACGTCGTTTTAAGTGGGGATTGTGAAATGAAGCTCAGGCGTTATCGCTTGGCGTCAGGATTTAAATCATTTCATTTCATTTCCGATTTGAGCTGGAGTAATGACACTGCACGGGATGTAAAATGTCAAAGTGGACTGCTCAAAAATTCGTGACGCTGATGCTTCTAATTTCATTTTCAAAACTTATTTGAAGGAGTTACCAACGCAACTTCGTAATCCTCAGCTTCTGTTCTTATTTATCCCGTTTATAAAGTAAAAAAATGAAATGAAATTATGTGCTAGGGCAAACTTCAATTCCGGCCAACATTTTGCCATCATTGTATAATTAACTCGATGACTACGTAGCGGGGCGAATGTGTATCACTCGGTAAATTGATCATATACGCACAGATGTAAATGAATAACATTCCAAACCATTTCGCAACCTCTTTTTGAAGGAAGGAATTTTACCGTAGGAAGATAATATTCTTGAGAACTTTTATTTTGTACATTTCTTACGAAGGAAGGAACTTATTTGAGCAGGTGTGTCAATTTTCCCGTTCTGCTCTTCAAAACCTTACCGAATTAACTTTAATCTTAGCCAACCTGTTAACTCCTCTTGTGCACCGGATCTGGTGTCGGAATATTTGTTAAAGCTCGTCCACAAAGGCATAGTTCACATTTTGAACTTGTATTCCAATTCCAAAGATTTATTCTCTAAATGTTTTTCTACAGAAAATGGCTTGCAGCAATCCATCGTACGAAGAAAACTATTTTCTGCTGTTCAAAATGCTTCAGTGGAAGAGCGGCGGCAACGGCGTGAGCACGCTTAAATCATATATGAAAGTTATATATCTTGGGAGTAATTAGATTGATTCACGAGCATCGAAATTACCAGTAAAAGCTCGGAAACGAAAATACTGCAGCCATGCAAAGCTGAAAGATAATTTGTGCAGTTTGTAGGAGAGAAAACTAGAAAAAAGGAAAAATAGAAAACCTTCACCTAGCCCACAACGTAATGCACATAAGACCAAAATACGCGCTCAGAAGACTCGAGGGCGAGCAAATCTCCGAGGTTTGCCCACTGGAATACGAAACGTCTTCACCAACAGCCTTCCTTCCGAGCGGCTGATGGACAAAATTACTGCTCAGTTTCCCACCGGCCTACTCAGTCTAGTCTCTCGACGTTGTCATTCCCGTCAGAAATCGAATCAATTTGGACTAAACTAAAGATTACCTATTTAATAAAAATCAAGCAAAATCATCACAGTTTACATTCCCGTCAGAGTTCGAATAAATTTGAAGTACACTAAATCTTACCTCTTTAATAAAAATCAAACAAATTCACCATCAAATTCCAATCAGTTTGCATGTAATGCACTACCGAGCAGACCATGATTTGCGCGACACCGTCAAGTGGAAATGAGCTCATAGTTGTATCAACGTAAAATTATCACCTGATTGTAGCTAAGATTTAACGAATTTTATGAATCGGCAGAGGCAATGTTTCCTCTACCGTGTTGTGGGCTATGTGAACGCATCGGCTCTCAAATGCTAACAGTACATCATGGAATTACTTTTGAGGGTCATAATGCTTGATGAGGGTCACCTTCATCATGCTCATGAAGGTCGTAATGCGCATGAATGTCATAAAGCTCATGAAGGTCGTAATGCTCATGAAGGTCATAATGCTCATGAAGGTCATAATGCTCATGAAGGTCATAATGCTCATGAAGGTCATAATGCTCATGAAGGTCATAGTGCTCATGGAGGTCATAATGCTCATGAAGGTCATAGTGCTCATGAAGGTCATAATGCTCTTGAAGGTCATAGTGCTCATGGAGGTCATAAGGCTCATGAAGGTCATAATGCTCATGAAGGTCATAATACTCATGAAGGTCATAATGCTCATGAAGGTCATAGTGCTCATGAAGGTCATAATGCTCATGAAGGTCATAATACTCATGAAGGTCATAATGCTCATGAAGGTCATAATACTCATGAAGGTCATAATGCTCATGAAGGTCATAATACTCATGAAGGTCATAATACTCATGAAGGTCATAATACTCATGAAGGTAATAAAGCTCATGAAGGTCGTAATGCTCATGAAGGTCATAATGCTCATGAAGGTCATAATGCTCATGAAGGTCATAGTGCTCATGAAGGTCATAATGCTCATGAAAATCATAATGCTCATGAAGGTCATAGTGCTCATAAAGGTCATAATGCTCATGAAGGTCATAATACTCATGAAGGTCATAATGCTCATGAAGGTCATAATACTCATGAAGGTCATAATACTCATGAAGGTCATAATACTCATGAAGGTCATAAAGCTCATGAAGGTCATACTGCTCATGAAGGTCATAATGCTCATGAAGGTCATAATGCTCATGAAGGTCATAGTGCTCATGAAGGTCATAATGCTCATGAAGGTCATAATACTCATGAAGTTCATAAAGCTCATGAAGGTCGTAATGCTCATGAAGGTCATAATGCTCATGAAGGTCATAATGCTCATGAAGGCCATAATGCTCAAGAAGGTCATAATGCTGTCTAGGGTGATGGCAGAGGCCCTAACCCAGCCTTGACAAGACGTCTGCTCGTATTGGAGCTAGTCTCCAGCTTGTTCCGACCACCAAGCCCCGGGTGCTAGATTAATTAGATCACGCACGGCTGAACGCGCGTTGGCTCTACAATAAATAGAGCACTCGAAGTTTAAATGGATTCCATTACGCAAATGCAGGCAGTCGACACAACCTCTGTTTGACTAACGAGTTTGCAGGGACAAGTTCTATGGGGGGATAACGAGAGAAGCATTAGCGAGGTCGCCAAGCTCAGAATTAATGTTGAAATGAAAGCAAATTCGACGAGTAATTCGAAAATGATGGCAAAATTGGATATTTTTCCGAAACGCTTCGGGTCTCGCCGTGCAGTGGTCCTTGGCCCACGCTGGGCCCAAATGATTGATGGAGGCCTTCGGGGGTTCTGGAAAAAGATCGAAATTCTCTCTTGTGATGGATAATGCCCCAAATAAAAGCCGGCGGTGAAGTTTCTGGCGAAACGAGGGTTCATTGTTGCAACTACAGCCACTGCTTCTGCTCCACTGATGCTGGATTATATCTTATTTTGCGGCCGTGTTCTTGGAGTGTGCCATCGCTTGAAATAATTTTTTTTCGAAAAAATTAAGCAAAATCAACTAAATGTTTTAAAAATGAAACAAAACAACTTTTCCTTCCTTTACGGAGGAATTTACGTCTTTTAGTCCCTACGTCTAGCATTATAGAGGGTGTAAAAGTGTACTAATTTTTTGATTGATGGTGAAATGAAAGCAAAAATTTTCTGAAAGATGGTGAAATGAAACCCGTGCATGTTTGTGTTTGTTTCAGGTGCAACTACGTTTTTTTCTGACGTTGAATTTTCACGAATTTATTGTGATTTTACTTGATTTAACTCATTTAACTTGTGTCTAGGGAAGTGAACAAACTCCTACATCAAACCAAGATATTTGAGTACGTACAATACTAGGCTACCAAAGAGGCAAAATACCAGTGTGAGGTCAACCGCCATGTATCGCCTACCCAGGTGCAGCTTGAGATGTACAAATTAAGTGTTTATCGCTAAATTAAATGTAGGGAAATAAATAATATCCATTAGTAACCCAACCTAACCTCACGCTATAGTACTAGCTAGAGGTAGATCTCATGGTGTAGTGTGGTTGACATCACTATAGTACTAGCGAGAGGTATATCTCATGCTATAGTGTGGTTGACCTTACAAGCTAGAGGTAGATCTCATGCTATAGTGCGGTAGACCTCACGCTATAGCAGCACCAAATACATTTATTAAGACGCCTCTAGCATGCGGCAAAACTCCGGGCGCGTGAGCATGAGAGGACGTACGAAGTTGTCACATCAAGCCTGCCGGAGAAATCGAGCTTAGCTGCTTCTCGCACAGAGGTGGTGTTAGTGGGAAATATATTCTTGCTTTTCCCTTAAAACTTTGCTCAACTGTTGTCTTAACTGTTGACTTCGTTGATGCTGTAATATCGTGACGTGTTCCCTACGCGCCGCACGAAGTCAGGATTCTCACAACTAATATCAACGCAAAGTCCTGCAGGTACTTCGGATTGTTTCTATACCCTAATTGAATGGAAATTTATTGATTAAGATTAGCTTACTTTTTTCGTTCTTCTCAAGTGAGAAACAGTTTGGGGGTACAACAACTTATTTTTGCCTGACCCACACAGCAATAAAAATTCGAGAATGGGGACACTGAGACCTTTGCGTGCAATAATAAGTTCGTTAAATGATGAAAGGCCAGCGACCGTGTACAAAATAATTCAGACGTTGCTGAACCTAGGCTGAATTTACCATGAAAATTACGGTGATAAATGGCACCAATAATTATATAATCAAACAATATTTTGGGAACAATAATCGATAATTATTTGAATTCACTATATTCTAACTCATAACAGGAGTGAGAATACAATTATTTTTTGATGGCAAAACATGATAAAAGCAACAGCCCCCTAGATTTTGGATCGCTTAGAACCGTTAGTCGGATTTAACGGCTTTAAGAACGTAAAAAGTTTTAAATGGACTTTGAAAGAATAGCAGTAGAATATGCAGATAGGAACTTAGAAACAAAGATTTGCTCGTTACCTAAACACGCTCCTAACAGTTCCGGTTAGCTTTAAGTAACGGCAACAAAAATGACAATAGCTATATTTTCCTAGCTCAAGATACAAATGAAATTAGACGTAAAATCTTTGCTTGCTCATGGTTAACATACAGCATAATTTTGGCCACATAGTTAATATATAAATATATATATTAATATATATATATTTATAAATATAAATAATATATAAATATATATATTTATATATTATTATAAATAATAATAAATATATATATATATAAATAATATATAAATATATATATTAATATATATATATTTATATATATATAATGATAACTTATGTTAACATTAATGAAGAATTACTTAGTTGACATTTAATGACTAAAATTAACTCCAAACATTAACATTACAAAAATCACTTGCTTAACATTCGACTAACAACAACTCTCAATATTACCATTCTTATTAACACCTACAGTAATATTGTTGCAGGCCTTGAACAAAAGCAACGTTAACTCAAAGTTTCGATGCCGGAGCTAAGTTTTATCAGCCCCAACAGTACACACAACTAATGAAGACACATCGACGCTGGCTGTCGTGTCTGGCGCACGGCTTCATCAAGAAATATAGCTGCTAGAAGCAGGGCAGCGAAAATTCTATCACTCCAGCTTGTATTTTTTTGAGTCCTCGAAAACAAGAAAATTAGTATTTGTTCTTCTTTTTATTTGTTCAGATTCGATAAAATTGCTTTCGATAGGAAATTGCGGACAAGGGAACGATGATGTTTCTGTTGCTTAAAGGAATAAAGTTAAACGAAGCTATTTAGGAATTATTGTTAGGAGCGTATAGGTATGAATTATATGCAAGTACTGATCCCTTCAACTGAATAGAAGTGTAAAATTTTTCTTTTATGTTTATCTGAATCACTTTAATTCGCAGTTGGAATTATAATTTTTCATACGCATATAAATATTTTTGTCCATTACTGATTATCAATAATAAAAGGGCACAAACAGAAATTACTTACATTTTTCACTCTGAAATTTTGTAAATAGAAAGTTAAAAGTTACTAACCTTTTCCCACTACAACTTCACTAAAAGAAGTTACACTTACAATAAAGACTTTATTGTTGTCCCATCCTTTCTTTCAACAGCACATTTCGTACAACGAACCTCCAGCGTCCGTGTTTAAAAAGTTTTAATTAACTTTGAGTAAAATCGTAGGTTATATAAAATTTTGGAACATTTTTGAGGAGTGTGAATTTGGAAGAAGGCACTATTATTGTAGCCACACAAGACTTCCACGAAGTTGAAAGTTTATCCGAAATGAAATTTGATCATTTAAGTATCAGCTTTGTTTGAACTAAAAGTTGCGTTGTGTTATCTAACTTAGAGAATAAAATATTAGCATCGCTTACTTCTGTGCAGAACCGAAGTATAAACCACGTGGCCTCCCCTCTCAATTTGAAATTTGAAACAAATGTTTGGCCTACTATAGTTTTTACAGAAAGGTTTGTCGTTATCATTGGGCTTCTTTTGTATGGTGTAGTTTTTTACTTATTCATTCTTGTTTTGTTTGGCTGCAAAATTATTTTGCCGAAGATATGCTGTTGAGTTCGAAGCGTTCAGTTTCATTAATTCAGACTTCACTATTTGTATTCATGAAATGACCACACGTACAGCGATTCTCGCCTTACTTTTCGTAAGTAACTCAACTTGAAATTAAACAAAATTCCTTTTACCCCTTTAAATTGGGCAGGTCTGATAAAAAACACAATCAATTCAAATCATCGTCGCAAGCCGAAGATCGTCCTTCAATGCCTGCAGATCCTGATCAGAACTTTGGCGCTCATATGGCGGCAGCGAATACGATCCCTTCGTCTCACTTCTAGATATAGTTCAGATGGGAGTCAATTAGATGAGCTAGTTTAAGTCTCCCTAAGCGGAACTAAGGCGTGCGAACAGAGTAATGATGAACTAACACTTTAGCATAGATTCTAGAAGCAGTCTCGTATTCGTACATCGTTTTATGGATTTGTGTCGTGTGGAATATTATGACCTGTTTATATTCATTCACTTCCCCAGAATTTTAACAAAAACTGAAGCTAAAAAATCGAGTGAAAGCCGCAAGGAAAGTTTTGACAACTCCGTAATCTGCTAAATGGAACATCACGGAAATTTTTTTTAAAATTCTTGTCATGCAAATAATAGAACAGTGCTTTTTATCTCTGCTGAGTTCTAGACATGATAACCGGTAACGAAAGGAAACGCAGCGAATCCGCGGTAGTTGATGGAACAAATGCTCCCGAAGTATGCTGCCGACATCGGAGCCGCTTGTTGCTTCATCTTGAGAGCGTCTTGTTTTTCCGACCTGCTGCCGCCTCCTCACCGCACTGTGCCGCAATTTTCGAAAGTAGAGACTGTGATTAAAGCTTTTCTTGAGTAGGCCGGAGTTCAACAAAGAAGAAGTTTTGAAGAGCCTGTTTATTTAGGCATGCCGTGAGGGCATGAGAGCGCCTCTTTATTGAGAGGGCAGAGAGTGCGTGAGAAAAGCACTGGCTTTGTGGCATTGACCAAAAACTCTACAAGAACCTACTATTAATAACCCTAGTGTAGCGTATTTTTTCCTGCTTAAACAAGGAACTTTTCAACAAATTTTAGAGCTGCATGCAATATTATTTAATGCGATTAAAAAGTTGACTAAGTTTTTTCCAATTTTATTACTTTTAAAATTGGGACATATTTGCTCCCTTTGTAATCAAGGACCATATTTAGCCCATTCGTAAACTAATGTTGTCAATTAATGTTATCTAATTAATTGCGATTGGGTCCCAATCGCTACGATATGGTAAACGGATGACATCGACTTTCACGATTTGTTGTTTTGGAAACTTTTGATCATTCTTAATTTATTCAAAGCCAAATTTCAGTAATAACGTCCGACGCAAGTGAGGCCACGGAGTAACTGTGCTGTGCTTTCGTACAATGAAGGCAGGAGAGTGACTAGCTAATCAAATAAGCTCTAGTCACTTCGTTATCAGTGTATTCTAGGTTATTTTAGGTTATTTGCACCTAAAATTTTTGTGAACAGTATTGTACTTTGCTCATATTCAAAATTTTGATTCTTTTGTTAGCGTAAATTCATGTTTGCATGTTTTGTACTATTTCCAATAGATCATTTCTATGTTAACATTCTTATAGAAATTATTCTTTATTTCTGGGTTTTCATCGGATTCGATATTTCAGAGCAAATTCTTGCTAACTCATTAGCTCGTTTTATTTGTGTTTTCCTACACTTGAAAATATCATTCATTTTTCCATTCAATGATGTTTAATTTTTTTATCCTTGACTGATGTCTGAAAAGTTGATGAGAAATCTTTCTGTTTATTTTCACAGATTTCATGTAGTTTATTATCTAAACTTGTTACTTGTGAAATGCAAGCCAATTGTTACTAGGGATACACGTACCCATCGGTGCTTGTAACGCACGTGTCTATTGTCACTAGTGACATCCCAGTCGAACTTTTTCACCACCTGCATGCTTCGTTTACGCCGCCAAAGCAATTTCTTCGCTTAAATCGCTAATGCAGCGAAAAATATTCATGCAGGCGGCGTAAAATTAAGACTGGGATGCGGTCGTTGAAGTACGAGTACTACAGATATACAGCCATACCAATACTAGCTATTCACCGGCATATCAGTACCACTGATATACGGGCATACCAGAACCAGCTATACACAAGCATACCAGTGCTACACACAGACACATCAGCACTAGCGACGTATAGGCGTACCAACAACACACTTAATGCATCAAGTACACTTATGTAAATAGACAGTATTCCATAAGCCTCAATTGAAATCACAGACACGCTGGACAGCTGAGTGGAGAGACGGAGAGATGCACGCATCCAACAATGATAAGCTGCACAGAATCCGTAACAAAGAAACTCAGCGCAAAAACAACTCGATGCCGTAAAATTGGTGCGGCAGAGTACACAAACGGCTCGTAGTACTCACGGCAGCCGTGAATCTCAAATTTTACAGCCATTCAGGGATTGCTGGCTGGCTTGAAATAGCGGATTGTAAGGGAGAGGCGAAGTGTGGTAGCATTCTCCTGACTGGCGGGTCTGTCTTCTACGCTGTCCATTTGGATTCCAAAATCTTGTTTAAATTTATTATATTTTTTATAGGTAAATTTATTTTTCTTATATTCTTTGGCGTTAAAAAATAAATATATATGTATACCTATATGTGCGCATATATGTATTTGTATATTAATTTATATTAATTTATTTAGTTATCTTATTACCTAATAATTCCCTTGGTATGTTTATTCATTTATGTATATGTTAAGCGTAGTTTTCTTAAGGAACAGCTTCTTTGATTTGGTGGACGCTCAATGACCTTATCTGTGATACGAGCTTCACCAGTGCACAAGCACAAGAATATTTTAATGGCGGGTACTGTTGGGATGGATATATTTGTTGGGCATCCACATCTGGAAGGTTTATGTAAGGAAAATATCGGATCACATTATTTTTGACGGCTTGTGTACGCTAGTGCTCATATATTTCCCAAATACATTTCAGCTGAAATTCCTGGACGGGTTATGCTGATAATGGACAAACCGAACCCCAGAGAAACTTATTTTTATTCAACGGAATTTTTCAATATGCCTTGCTTTAGGTTGAACTTCATCCAAGGATATTTAGCCCCGCTGATTTATACCCTTTTCGTTGTAATTTTCTCCCTCAACCCGAAAGTTCATCAAGTTCTGGAGTGTCGTTACTGCCCTCATCTGTATGTACGGACCTCATACACACACACACAGCTAAGGCCCTCATACGTACACATGCCAAGTTGTTCCTGAACATGAGTGTGTTGTGTGGAAACAGCCTCGTGGGCTCATTCCTTCCCATCCCAGTCGAACTTTTTCGCCGCCTGCATGCATGTTTTAGCAGCCCAAGTAATTAAATCGCTTAGGCAGCGAAAAACATACATGCTCCGGCGAAAAAGTTTGACTGGGATCTTACTGTACATCCATGGATGTTTTTTGCCCGAATTTTACATACAACTCTCCGCCTCTAATCTTCTCCATCAAAATTAAGTCTTCGAAAGCAGTTCAACTCAACACAATTCCTTAACATAGTTTTGTTATTAATTAACTAGCGTACACTGCCCGTCAAAAGTGACGGAATTCAATATTTTTCTTGAATGAATTTCCCAGCTGTGGATGCCGAACCAATATATCCATGCCAACAGTACCCGCCATTAAAATATTCTCGTACTCGTGCACTGGTGAAACTCGTATCACAGATACGGTCATTTAGCGTCTTTGTGAGCGTCACAGAGAGGCGGAAGAAGCAGACACCAAACAAAACATAAATAAATAAACTCACCAAAGGTATTATTTGGCAAGATATTTGTGAGCATTATCAAATATTTTAAAATCACTCGTCATGCGTTTTCAGGGGTTCAAGTAATCGAAGAGTATCAAAAGTTTTATAGTTTTTCAACATTTGATCTACACCTCACACGAATAAATGAGACTCGATGATCTGCAGTAGACATTTTTCGCGGCACAAGTTTACTTATGTTTAAGAAACTAAAATTAAAGTAAGTATACAACATTAGTTTTGTAGGTGGATTATTACTGTTGGCTGTCGAAAATTGAAAAAAATCTTTTCGCATTCAATTGCGCTAAATGTGCTTACATTTCTTATTAAACACCACACCTTTACTTTCAAGTGAAGACAGTAATTCCTGTGAGTGAAAAAAAGAAGAAAACCTTGAATTTCCCCTTGCGATAATGGACATCACGATCTGAAAGCCTCTTAAATTTTTTCTTCCAGAACCTATTGAATATGGGCCTGTCATATGACGTACAGTATATATTAATCATTTCACGTACGAAATGTTTTGGTGAAACACATTCAACTAGTGCATAGATTTAAATAGGGTATTCATCAGACCCACGCCATAACACTGCATCTAAGAATAGCATGTGAGAGGCAGCGTGTGAGCCTAGCATTCTTGAGATTAATCCCGCAACTCGCTGCCTTAAATCTCCTCCATTAGACTAAGTCACCGAAAGCGGCTCAGCAAGGCTCAATTCCTTAACCCAGTGTTGTTACGAGTATTAATTAAAAGCTTCAAATATTATCAAATAGTATTAAATCATTATTTTTATACGATTATTGTTAAAATTATTGTCATATTAAAATATTATTAATAAATGTTTATTATAGTTATCAGTAGACATTAATGCTACATAGGGTAGTTATTAACTGCGCTAATGAAAACTGACATGGGCCATTACCTGAACTGCTGGCGCAATCTGAGCAGATTTCATGCTTGCACAGCCACACACCGCTGCTTAAATGCTCCTCGGTGCGCTGCTAAACAGGCTTTCTCGAGAACGCAGTTATACTACATAGTGACGTCCTTCGAACAGAGACAGAGAATTTGAAAAATAGAAAGGAATGAGGGATTTTTAGAAAATGGATTTGCAACAGTTCTTTTATATTGAAACATCTGATTCGTAGTCATTTATCCTCAGCATTTTTTGTTTACGTTTGTTTGTTATATATATATGTTACGATATACAAACTGCATATGTGTTACACATATACTCAACATATGTCTTCATAGTTCTGTATGCCGAATACACAATATATATCACAATTAGCCAGGATGGATAATTAGCGTTAGTGAAAGATTACCCAAAAATATTTAGAAAATTATTATACATAACGGAATGAAAAGTAAAGACTGGACCGCTGCAAAATTGTTTATTTTACCTAAACGATGCTAGCTACACGTAGTGTTATTAAGCAATCGATAATTCTGGTTTAATGGGAATAACAGTTCCGTCAGGCATTTATATATAAGTAAAAGAGCCGTCGAATGAAATTAATGGTCAATGTGAACGACAATAAGTTTAGTGAAGGAACTAGTTCCGAGCAAACCAATAATTTGAAAAATCGTTGATTTAAACGAAATGTTTGTTAGAAAATCAAATAAAATCATTTAATCTAATAATGTTGGGCTTCATTGACATGCTTTTAATTAGGCAGGCAAGCCTGCTTAGCGGCGCACAACCTGACTGAAATTCCTACTAAATATTGGCCTACGGACTCCATGTACTTGGGTAGAGAAAGGCCTTTAGGTAGAGAAAGACCTGATGCTACTCCGATCATGTGGGGTCGGTATAAGACGAGTTTTGTTTGATGTTTTTAGCTTGTGTATTGAACCAGAACACGCAGGGTTTTTACAGAGCTCGGGAGCTTTTTGATTATTTCACTGAATAAAAAACTGGTTATTCGACACTTCAGTTGGAACTTATTTACTTCTGAACGCAAACGCAGAGTGCCTGTTTTTTTCTTAGCTAGTGTCCAATGTGTCGAGGTTTTGCGCTGTTCAGTGGAAAAGCAGGTCACGTCTGCAATAGTGTTTTGGAAATTATTTTCAACCGTAGGCAGGTAACGCATTACGTCATCAGGACGTTGCACGAGTTATGTAATGTCACTGAATTTGCTCAGCGTAAAACGTGCAAACACATCCAAATTAAACAAGCACCCAATCATTATTTCTACGAAATTTGAATTGTTTTCTGGTGGTTTCATTTCAACAAACAAATCCGGATCAGATCGGTCGCTCAAAAATTCAGCAACTCTCAAAAGTTCTAATTGGGGCTGAAAATTTTTGCTGCATTACCAACACGGAGCGGAAATAAGCGCACGGATGCGATTTTCACGACGAGATCCACAAAAATTTTAGCCACTCCAGCCACATCGCCTCTGCGTAAATTGGATTTTTATGAATAAAGTCGGCCCGACCTGACATTCATTTGATTTTGGGGTATTTTCATTGCCCTAATGATTGAATTAGAAAATATCAGAGAGAAAATCTCGTTTATTTTTCCGTAAATGGCATTAGCGATTAGAGAACAGGCTTTGAGTTTGTCAGCTCAAATTTGGGAGTTGAGGCCCCGAGTTATGAGAGCTCTATGTTTTTATTAGGGGTAATTATTTTTAATGAAAGGGGGCGTACGATCCCCACATTTTTGCCGTGCTGTCACCCACGTTAGGGAACAACTTTCATACTCTTCATTAACTTTAATTTGGTTCTAATGTTCAAGTTAATAAAAGCTTGCCTTTAATACATTAACATGAATTTTGACTTCATATTAATTAAATAGAAACGTAGAACCCAAGTAAAACTTTGAAGTAGAACTTAATCACCAGTTTTGTAAACATCATTTCATAATATGCTTTTCGTCAAAGAAAAAAAAATTTAATTTGTCTTCTTGCGTGTTCTTTACCCACATTCAATTCTCAAGAGATCCTGACGAAACTCATTTCAAAATGCTAGTTATAACAGCCCTCACGTTTCTATTATTCGTACCTACTTGTTGCTAGCATCGCGGGGCCCATTGCTGCTTGCATCGCGATCTCCAGACATCAACGCTAGGGAGGCAATGCCGCCAGTGCCCGAGCTATTCAAACTTGACTTAAGAGAACTAAAACGATCAGAAACTGTCGAAGTTATTCGTAGTTATCCTCAACTTTAATGAAGCTTTAGTTGAATAACTGGAACTGATTTTTCTTTTCAGATGTTGGGGTGCGCTTAAGGTGACGTCATATAACTCGAAGATCGAATGCATAATTTGGTGACTGAATGCATTTTTTGCCTAGAAATCGAGCTCAGATCATCTAGTGAACGGGTAACTTGAAATAATTCTTTCCCAAAACTCAAAATTGAAAGACAGAAAATATGTTCAAGCACAGACTTTGAAAAATCAATATTGCTGATAAGTACAAAAGCAATGGATCACACGCTGATCACCAATACGCAGAGGGAATGTTTTACGCTTTGAAACAAAGAAAACGTTCATGAAAGAAACTTTATCCCCAGAAATCTAGCTATTTCATACTGACTTATTGCTGTGAGCTGACAACAAGGATGCTGACAGCTGTCCCGCTGCTGACAGTTGTCCCATTGCTGACAGCTGTCCTGCTACTGACAACTGTTCTGCTGCTGTCAGTTGTCCGACTGCTGACAGCTGTCCTGCTGGAGACGGTCCCAACAACAGTTGTCCACTCGACAACGGAGATATTTTACCTTTTCAAATTTTTGGGAGATTTCAGGAAAAATTTGCGGTGGATCAATGAAGAATAGAATGATCATTTCTACAGAGCTTACAGGGCTAAAGGTCGGATCAAATTCTACAATTTGTGCACATGAGGTCAATTTACACTGGTTCTAGAAATGAGTTTGATGACGTCATAATCTCCCGAATGATGCCTGCGCTGGTAATTTGCGTGTTATTTTGTATCTGTTGCCTCACTCATTCTTACAACCGTGATTGTGTTATTAAAATGAGATGTAGCTAATAACTTATTTCACCTAACTATACTAACTTATTTTACCTTGACGGCGCTGTGCTCATAGCAAAACGAAATTTAGCAGCTCGTTACAATTATCATGTCAGCGATGATCGGCATCTTTTTTATCGTATTCGAGTGACGGAATTATTTATTTATTTGATTTGGTTTTTCTCTGCTCGGTTTCAGGTTGATAACTACCCAGGAGGTCGAAACATTCACATATTTTTATTCATTGACTTTATTCAACTAGATAATGATATAATTAAAGATGTGTTTCTTTGTCTGTTTATTTATAATTTGAATAACAGAAATTTTATTTTACCTGTTTCCTGAAATTTCATTTTTTAATATGAAAATAATCTCATCAAATACGTGTTTCTTTGCACTTTTATTTATAATTTTAATGTCAAAATTTTATTTTACCTGTTACCTGAAACTTCATTTCTCAATAAGATAATGACCTCATTAAAGACGTGTTTTTCTGCAGTCTTATGGATAATTTTAACACCAGAAGTTTCATTTTACCAGTTACCTGAAGTTCCATTTTTTAATAAGATAATGATCTTATTATAGACGTATTTTCTGCACTCTCATATGTAATTTTAGTTCTAGAAGTTTCATTTTACCGCACCTGCATTAGAAGGGTGCTCGAACTTTTCCTACGCGCATGAGGTGCGAGTGTCAGCCAGTATTGCCTCAGAGACCAGCACAGGCCGGCCATTTTCTGCATTCGCTTGCACGAAACTACGGGCCCCAACTGAGTCGAGGCAGGCCTTCCCACAGGAGTATTCTTCAAGAGATTCATGCGTCTCATCGGTTGTTAACAATTGTTCAAGGTTCGTTTAGTTAGGTTGTAAGTAGCTGAATTGGAAAATCGACTTTACTGCTCGAATGCATTTAAGCCCTTCCTAAGAAAAGTGAAAAATAGAATTGTAAGATAGCATTTCACTTCGTGTGTTATGAGTTATTTTTTAAAAAGTTGCGAAACAGAGATAAAATGTCATTCATTTATACCGGTACGTGAATGAGCAATTTACCTACATAGGGGGACACAATGGCCCAATACGCGGTAAACAAGTTGAAAAGCTCAAGTGCGCAATTGTGATGAGGTACTGTCCTGTTGGAAAGTACACGGCATCTCTAGATAGGATTTTAGATATTTTGTAACCCCACCATTGGAAATTTTCTAAATGAACAAATTTTTGTTCGCGTTCGTGCCTTGAACTTTGAAATTTAAAGATTTTCATGTTTTTCTAACAGCATTCTATCCCATGACCAAACCCATGTTGATGTCTAAAAACTTTTTTTTGGGGGTTGGGGAGGACGGAAAATTGTTATCAATGTACATCCCAGCTTATGCGAGGAAAAGTTTCTCATTTGAAAAATTCTTCGTTAGAGCGTATCTTCCTCGAACATGCTAGAGCGAAACTTTACTTCTCTTGGACTTTATCATTTATGGAGGTTTTTGAGTCTTTAACGTTTTTTGTGTTTCAATGGTAACGAGCTGATATTTTTGCCACTGATAGTTATGGATTTCCCAGTAATTTTTTTTCAGCTTACTTTCGCTTAGACTCCTTCGAGTTTCATTTGAGCCGTGCGACAGCAGCTGTGATGGTCTCCAAGGTGCAGAAAGTGCGATGACAGAACTTTGGTAACACACGTACTATCCTCTGTAACTCGCCTACGTCTCCCAGACCAACTTTGTCCCTTTCGCGTTGCAGAGCCAAAGATTCGCTGCAGGTTCATCACTATTTTTATGTCTCATAGTTAACTATAAATTAGCTAAAGCATGCAAGAGATGAAACTTTTTTCAATATTATGAACCGTTGCATGAATGATAAGGTGATAATATGGTGACAGGTCGGTTGAGAAACGTTCTTCATGACTTTCTCATTAGCAAGATGGTAATTAACTTCTAAAATAAGGTACGTGCATGATGAATAGATAGTCTAACTATACAAAACACCACTCGCATTTTAAATTCGATTAATAATAATAGAGCAACTAGTTTCCCCAAAATTCGAGATTTCCCTTTACTATAACATGAGGAGCAAGGACAATTTCAGTTTTTTTGTATTAAGTGAAAACAACTTACACAGTTTTTCATCGTGGAAATGATATTTAAGATTAAAGTAGTTATGACTATTACACGAGGGAAAACAAACGCCAGCTTAATGTTTTTGTATTTAAGTTGAGACAATGAGCATTATTTTCGACTTATGACTTTTGACGGTTAAGATTAAAGCACTTTATGAGAGGGTCGCTAGCCCCGCCCTGACGGACACTGAGAGGCAGTTAAGTTCCAACTTTGTCGAACTTCTTGACAACGATTGTGAACTTTGGCTTTTCCAGCAAGTTTCTTAATTAAGAAAGAAGGAAGAGAATAAAGCTTGTCACTCACAGAGGCTCTCTTTGTGTAATAGAGCGCAAAGAAAATTAAATTTAGAGTGAAGAGAGGTAAAAAGTTTGGGAGATTACTGTGAGAAGTTGAGTGAGACACTCATGAATATCAAGAGCAGGAAGTACCGGGGAATGTATTTGTGCGAGGGGAAGCCCAGAAAGTTGAGTGAGACACTCATGAATATCAAGAGCAGGAAGTACCGGGGAATGTATTTGTGCGAGGGGAAGCCCAGAAAGTTGAGTGAGACACTCATGAATATCAAGAGCAGGAAGTACCGGGGAATGTATTTGTGCGAGGGGAAGCCCAGAAAGTTGAGTGAGACACTCATGAATATCAAGAGCAGGAAGTACCTGGGAATGTATTTGTGCGAGGGGAAGCCCAGAAATCATGAACGCTAGGCTCAAAGGCCAACTTTTGTAACATAATGACTGTCTACATCATTTTGTTTCATCTTTTATTACAGACTTGTATATATGCGTATATATGAACTGATGATGGAGCAGGATTCCGAAACGTTTTCCAATTAAGTATGATTAAATTCCTTAGAATTTTCCTTCTAATCTTTTGCAAGGCTTAATGAAAGAAATATACACGGGAAGACATCTTTGTATGCGAACGAATCAGAAGTCATTTTTATTAACAAGGACAACTTATAGAAGATTTTTTTATAAATCCACTGTTTAGTAAAACAACTGCTCGTTGCTTGATTATTTGTTATATTTCTTTCTAATTTCTTTGTTAGTTTGTCCGTCGCTACTCCGTCCCTTGAAATTAAATGTTTGAAGAATGCATAACAACTACGCTATTTTTTTCCCCTATTGTTTACTTAAATTGATCTGTGAAGTGTACCTCCATTTTAAAATTAACCGTTCTTGAAGACGGACGTAAAATATGGCAAAAATATTGCAAGCATAACATTAAAGCAGAATATGTAACACTGAAACAGAATATGTAACACTGAAACAGAATATGTAACACTGAAACAGAATATGTTACACTGAAACAGAATATGTAACACTGAAACAGAATATGTAACACTGAAACAGAATATGTAACAATGAAAGAGAATATGCAACACTGAAACAGCATATGTAATACTGAAACAGAATATGCAACACTGAAACAGAATATGTAACAATGAAAGAGAATATGTAACACTAAAACAGAATATGTAACACTAAAACAGAATATGTAACACTGAAACAGAATATGTTACACTGAAACAGAATATGTAACACTGAAACAGAATATGTAAGACTGAAACAGAATATGTAACAATGAAAGAGAATATGCAACCCTGAAACAGAATATGTAACACTGAAACAGAATATGTAACACTGAAACAGAATATGTAACAATGAAAGAGAATATGTAACACTAAAACAGAATATGTAACACTAAAACAGAATATGTAACACTGAAACAGAATATGTTACACTGAAACAGAATATGTAACACTGAAACAGAATATGTAAGACTGAAACAGAATATGTAACAATGAAAGAGAATATGCAACACTGAAACAGAATATGTAACACTGAAACAGAATATGTAACACTGAAACAGAATATGTAATAATGAAAGAGAATATGTAACACTAAAACAGAATATGTAACACTGAAACAGAATATGTAACACTGAAACAGAATATGTAACACTGAAACAGAATATGTAACACTGAAACAGAATATGTAACTCTAAAACAAAATACCTACTAGTAAAACAGAATATGTATCACAAAAATATAATATGTAACACCAGAACAATATATGTAATATTGAAAAAGAAATTTTCGTGCTCGCAGCGGCGGGTCTAACTGCCAGTGTCCGATGATGGATGTGCAGTGATGAGTGATGAGAGAAGCGACGAACTATTCGGCTCGCTGAAATTTGTGGAAGCCGCCATTAATACAAATTGTTGGTGCGATGCAACGTAGCAGACCAAGGGTCGTTAGTGCCAACTTTCATTTTAACTGAAAGTATTTAGTCGTTTGTCACACACATCTAGAATTTACTTCCATATTATCGGTGCATTGCACTAGAGAAAACCAAGGGCCATTAGTGCCAACTTTTATCTTAAATGGAAGAATTTGATCATGTGTCACACACGAGTTGAATATTTTCATAAGCTTGTATCTAAGGCTTGTATCTAAGGCTTGTATCTAAGGCTTGTATCTAAGGCTTGTATCTAAGGCTTGTATCTAAGGCTTGTATCTAAGGCTTGTATCTAAGGCTTGTATCTAAGGCTTATTCGAGAGTACCGGGCAATAGTAAATGGTGGCTGAGTTTGCAAGCGCAAAATATCTGCTGAATCGCATATTTGAATGTGATTGCAGTTCTGATTTTCATATACTTTCGATAAACAAAGAACTATATTTCAAAAATGAAATAGTTGGAATTTTCTCGTGACAAATGTACACGCTGTATGTAAAATAAATCTAACACTCCTAATTCAGAGCGAATGGGTCTACCAGTGTCATGTATTTGTTGAACATAGGGAGCCCGTGGCCTAGTGGTTAGGAGCGCTACTCCTGCGAGTGGAAAAAAGGGCGGGGGTTCGAAACCCTGCATATCCCGATGTTTCTTTCGGGTTTGAAAAAGAAGATGACAATAATTTCCTTCCCTAGACCCAGTTATTTAGAACAGGCGCTGACACGAGAGGGAGAGGAGGTAACTGTCATTGCCACCTGGCTTTAGTTAAAAGCGGTTTAAAAACCGAGACAACTAATGACTAGGTAGAAAGGTAACATCCTCTCAGTAATGAAAGAAACACTTCGACGTTGCCTTTGGTTTATGCGTTTGGTGAAATGGAGTATGTAGACGGCTGATGCATAGACTCAAATGAAATTCAAATACAAATTGGCCAAAGTTTACTATTTCATCTTTAGGGAATGTGGATTTCATCTTATTATAATTTCGTATTAGAGAGACACAGCGAATTCTTGATGCTTTTATTTTTTAGGTAGATCAAGCACATGCACGTACATCACATTTTGAATTCCCGCGAAGTTCACGCGAACAGTTTTTGATTCAAAGTAATAAGTATTTCATAAAGCGTTTTGATGAAATGATGGTTCACACGTAGATGTAAATCAAAATCTTGTTTTAAACATAATAAAAGTCACATAAGTCAAAACTGCCACCAGAAGTGGTGGTCTTAAGAATCGCCAAAAGTGGTGGCATTCGTCTAAACCGCTAACTATGGCAGTCTTTCGACGTGCCACCAGTTGTGGCAGTGTTCTAAAGTGTCACCAGTTATTGCAGTCTTCTAAAGTGTCACCAGTTGTGGCAGTCTTCTTAAGTGCCTCCAGTTGTGGCAGTCTTCTAAAGTGCCACAAGTTGTGGCAGTCGTCTAAAGTGCGACCAGTTGTGGCAGTCTTCTAAAGTGCCATAAGTTGTGGCAGTCTTCTTAAGTGCCACAGTTGTGGCAGCCTTTCAAAGTATCACCAATTGTGGTAGTCTTCGAAAGTATTACCAGTTGTGGCAGTCTCACCAAGTGGTGGCAACAGCGGTGGCAGTCTCCCTAAATAAACTGCCACGACTATTGCAGCTGGTGACCGCTGCAAGATTTAAACGAAAGCTCCCTTGAAGCGACGTTATTACCCTCTGAAAAGTCCCCACACGACCGTCGGGCCCAGTTAATTTTACGCTTGAGACGCCCCTGTTTGCTCCTCTTTATGTTATACTTACCAGGAAGGGCAAGTCTCGGACAAATCTCTTACATAACTCGTCTAGCATTGCCAAGCTCTGTGCATAGTCGTCGTTGTTGAATATAATGAGACAAACAGGCCCTAAACTGATACAGCGATACTCTGACACGTTGGTACTCAGGAGGAGACCACACTATGGTAAAAGCTCCACCTATGAACGCATCGCCGTGCACGGAGGCACAAACACATGCACGCAATCACTACACACCCGAACACGTTACAGTGTACGTCACAAACGCACAAACGTATGAATACAACCACTACACACACAAGCATGTTACAGTGCAGGACAGCACAGACACTCGCATGCATGCACAACACACCTAAACATGCTACAATGCGATAGGTGCACACACATACACACACACACACACACACACACACACGCAGCCACAGGCAGTAATAACTACTCAACAAAACATGTTAAAACACAAGTCGTAGGTAAGTACCCACTACGAAGGAGCTCCCATACATGTTGCAATGGTGCAGCCGCACACACACACACGCAGCTATAATTCTCACAAAAATCCACCAGAACGCAGAAGAGCACAGATACGTGCGCAATAAAGGCGCTCCGAACAGATTACAGCACAAGATGGCGTATAATTTACAACGGCAGGCCCACAGCCCTGGAGACTAGAGCAGGAGCAAGTCGTACAGAAATGAGCGGAAGCAGAAGACAGCGTCCGCATTTTCGGGCAGAACCTGGACAGGCAACAAACTCAGCCACGGCTGCAATACTCCTGGGTCGTGCTGCGAGTTATTGTATGGTTGAGGCGCAACATATATTTCGAGGACAATAAGCCAATGTTAAATTGGTATGGTTGAACCACAGCACACATTTCAAAGGCAATAAGCCAAGGTTGAACCTAACCGAGAAAAAAAGCAGAACCGGGTTCTAAAAGAAAATTTTTAAAATTTTTTTTCACATATTTTGTCAACTGTTGCAGTAGCTTCTCGTTCATGCTGCATTTTATAAAGTCACTGAAGGTCAGAGTCAGTCTTTTAATTTTACAAATACATATGTCGATATTCTCAAATTGAGTTTTGAAATTATTTCAACAGAAGGAAGAATATTGACAACAGCTTCGAATTCGCTTAATTTCTTAGTGCTCCAGCACTTTTTACTGACAGGTTAATTGTAGTTAAGAAACTATTGAAACTTTTACTTCAGATATCGAATAATTACCTGCCTCGTTGCTTTGCAAGAAACATTTAAGAAAACTATTTTAGAATTTCAGCAACTTCTTTGCGATACCTTAACCAGAAAAGGCTTCTATATTGTTCAGCTTCCAGATAATTTAATGCTTAGCTGATTGCCAATGGCTCTGAGAGAGACAATTTTAGGCAGACAGTGATTTTTGGAATGACTTGAGGACAAACTGTGTCGTCGTAATTCAGATTCCTTTGATTTACGAGTGAACGGAACCACCATTAAGTTTTCTTGAGACTAGTCGTCTATCATTAAGCTTAGCCCACGAGAGCTAAGCAAGCTTTCCTGAGATTAGTCGTCCATCACGCAGGTTTTTGTAACCTGTCAACCCCCATGTAGGCAAAAGTGCTTGAAAAATTCGGTCGGAATCCCATTTATAAAATTAAATGCCTTTTATAAGTAAAGTTTAATGTTTGTATAGTTAATGATTATAAATTAAGCTGAAACGGTTGAGTGTTGATCATTTTAGGTTAAGTGTTAAAATTTAATAAAAGCTCTCCGTCTTTCCAGGGATATTTCAGACTTTCAATTTCTCCAAATGCTGCGCATATCAATGGACTGTATACTGCGCCCGCTCGTGTTGATGCCAGCGGTGAACAGCATTCTTGACAGTTGCAAAACCTTTCACTTTGCAGGATTTGCATTTTGTGATGAACTCTGTGAATTTAACATCAAAAGAAAATTCGAGTCGGCATTGAACGTTAAAGTGAATTAATTTTAACGAGTTTCAAAGCCTAAAGTGTTCAAAAATTGGAAAAGTGATATTAGTTTGTAAGCCCTTAGTGTTCGTCGCACAAAGTTGCCGTCATGATTGGCTTGTTGAAGATTCTGCTTGCTTGTTCGATAGTAATTGAAATTTCAGGCCGTGCTTCGGCGGAGAAAGTCTGGCAAGAGGAGAATAACTCAGGCAAAAATTTGAACCAAGAACGTGAAGTCAATTTTGGAAATGCGTCTAGGAACGTGTTGGTCCCCAGTGGGCACATGAAACGCAGCACGGCAAACTACGCTAAAATCATCGCTGTAAGTTCCATCAAGCATGATAAAAACGGTGTCAGTGGCGTCAGTTCTTCTTCGAATGGTGTAAGAACTGATCGTGAGGCTTTTGAGGAAGGGAAGGACACCGAGAAAAAGAATAATCCTGTCGCTTCTCCGGAAAAAAATTGGGAAGGAAAATCCGAGACACACGCAGAACTTGATTTGTTGCCGAAAAATGGGGTGATATCCAAAGGAAATGATGCAGCTGAATTTCGGAAGGAAAATGAGATACGTACTGTGACGTTAGATAGTTCCCACGAACTTGAGAATGAACTCAAAATAATTTCAGTGTCTGGAACTAACGTACTAAAAGAAAACATTTCCTTATCTGCAAAACCAATAAAAAATCTTGAAGTAGCTTCAAGTGTTGCAGACAATCCTGAAAATGTTCTAATAGCTGAAATACTTCCAACAAAAAGAACAGAAGCTGCTTTGAACCGAAGTCAACCTCAATTCTCATCAAAACACAAATCTTCGGACGACCACGTAAAGAAATTCCCTTCCGTTAATCATTCCACACAAAATAACACCATCTCAACAAAAGTGCGGGTTGAGAGAGAAAACTCGCCTGATTTTGCCTATTACGAAGATTACGCAGAAAATCCAACAGATCTTTATGCCGAGCACAGCGCCGCCACTCAAAATTCAGTGAAAGGCTCTACAGCCCTAAACACAGACCTGTTTATCGAAAATAAAAGACACCGGAAGAAAGAGAAAATTTCGCCTGAAGCCGACGGAAAACTTCCCAGCAAACAAACACTTGTATTTCCGCTCTCTGAGGAAATGCTTGAAAAAGTTAAGAAGCGACGAGACAAAAAATTGAAGAAAATTCAGAGTCAGTTATCGCCCAATCGAATGAGGCACAGACAGTGCCTCTCCGGAGAAGGTGACAGCACAGTTTGTTCAGACAAACAGATCGCAATCGTTACAAATTCAAAGGAAAGCCACGAAATTCCAAGATATTCAGGTGACGCAAAGAAGTTGTATATAAAGGAAGCTTTGGACTATTCTACGACGGCATTCCCATATTTTGGGCCACCAGTAACAAAGGGAGTCCATGTTCCTGAAAGTATTCCTATAACTTCCGGGCAATATGCTAACATTGAGAGCACTTCCGAACACGAGAAGAGTCCCAGCCCTGCACATGACGACACTCCAGAGCACCAGGTACAACAGAGTGAAGCAGATCAAAAGAAATCCCATAGCTCGAGATCGTCAAATGATGTCAAATCAACTCGTGGTCCAATTACACTGACACTTCATCGGGCGAAGAGTCACAGCGGTGGGAGCGGCATCTCGTCTTCTTTAAATACGACCTCAAAATTTCCCAGCAACTTTGAACGACCGGACGCGCGTCAATCCACCGACGGTTTAGAACAGACGAACAACTTTCGTTCTCCAAGCGATCGAAACATTTTACATCGCGGAAGCACAACTTCTCTAAATCGCCGATCTAAAGAAGATGGTACGGGCACCGATAGAGACGGGTGGTCTTACAAGACTTGCATCGTCGAAGGCAACATCACCCTCGGGGCCCTCATGATGGTGCATGAGAGGGATGAGGACATCATCTGCGGCAAGATCATGCCTCAAGGTGAGCAGGTTCTTTTTCAAAATAACAGTGTACTCTTTTTTGTTGCAGGAAAATCCCAAGTTCTGCTTCTAAATAACGGTGTACTCTTTTTTTGTTGCAGGAAAATCCCAAGTTCTGTTTCAAAATAACGGTGTATTCTTTTCGTTGCAGTAAAATTCAAAATTCTTTTTCAAAATAACAATGTATTCTTTTTTTATGGGAAAATTCAAAATTCTTTTTCAAAATAACAGTGTATTCTTATCGTTGCACGAAAATTCAAAATTCATTTCCAAAATAACGCTCTTCTCTTTTCGTTGAAGGCTGTTTGATCGCTTAGCCAACACTAGTAAAATAAGCCCATATGCAATATGAATTATTAAATAGAATATGAATTATTTGATTGTCGAAATCTTTCAATGAAATTTTTTGAGCTTTGAGGCAAAAATGTTTCAGGATTTTCTGGGCTATAGAACGAATAGAGCATAAATTTTGTTTTCAGAAACTGATTATGTATTGTTTCAGTGCTTCATAAAATCACAGAGAAAATTTCTTTCAAAGTATTCATGAATGCCACACCAAATTTGTGAAAGCATTATTTTTGGGAGAAATAGGCTTAAAATTTTCTGTCCCGCAAACTTTTTCTATTTTAACAGTGGCAGCCTTTTCGCTCAAAAGGATTACGGTATAAAATATTAAAAAAATAGATGGAAAGTTACTACATTTTTCGGTTGGTTCTGGGATCACTAATTTGTAGGAAAATTCATGCCTTATGAATCGGACAGAACAATGTAAAATAAAAATTTATAAACGTGTAAGAAAAATTCAGATTTTATAAAGGTCTGTACTTTGAGGTTTCATACTAGACTGGTAATGCTTCATTGAGCTGATAAAGTTACACTTCAAGCATTGTACAACTGAACAAGACTTTGAATATTTATATTGCTGCCCAACAAAAACATACGAGTGGCAGGCTCAGAAAGTGTTGCAAAACTCTACGGACTTTGATGCCCATATTTAAGTTACTTCTTCTTATAGCCGCTCTGCGATAAGGCTCGAAAAAGTTATACGAAAGTCTACGGACTTTGGTCTCTATGTTTAAGTTACTTTTAGGTATAGCTTCTCTTTTTGCAAGTACGTAACACGAACAGATGATAATAATTTGACAATATAGCACACAAAAAACTTCTTATGTTATCAATATTTACCGTCTTCTATGTAAAGGTTTAGACTCTAAGATTTGGTAACCATGTAAGCTCTATAAATTTCAAATAATATAATTTTTTTTTAAAAACTGAATATCAAAAATAAGCATAAATAAAGCGTTTGCGGTATAAACCCCATTCAAATAATTAGTCTATACAAAACTACTGTTCGAATCCTTTCAATAATACAACATCTTGATGCCAAATTTTCTATATTATTCTCAATTCTATAATAAGAAATCTTAAAGATTTATCGTCAGATATAATGTTCATACGGCAAATTTGGATTTTGATATTTTCCTCTTAACAAAAATTAATGGTTAATTTACTGCATATATTTTTACACATAAATGTTGGAATGACCATCATCAATCGGAGATGCTCATTTTTCAAGGATATGAAATAATTTTCAAACTTAGGTGCATGAATGTTTTAAATCATTCGAAGTTCACGGAACACTACATATCAAGATATAGACTATATAAGATCAGTAAAAATTAATAAATAATAGTTTTATTAAACACAAAAGACTCACGATCTTTATTGATAGAAATTTTCATTGGTCATTAATAGTTAATGACTACAATTGGTTCAGTTACATAAAAAAATCAGGAAAATTGTTGAAAAGAACCGATCGTGTATGAATGAGTAGTTGTCTTCAGTATCAAGGAAACTGTATTAAAATCTGTTTCATTTACTTGGATCTCTTAACGCTTTTGGTAGAGTTATTAACTTTTGTTTATAATTAGATCATTAACCAAAGTTAACAACCACGTACCAGTCTTAGCAAACTCTGTGGACAAAGTAGGCGAAGAGGCAGTAGCAGTAGTACAGAAGTTCCCCGATGACACGTCTTTACCGGAGGTTTGTTTCGCTCTGCGCAGTTGGCCACCAGATGTCGGGTTATCCATTTTTGCCGAGACTTTTTTGAAGAATATCAATCTATCATCATAATTTCAGTAATATTTTTCTCAACTCGATTTTGAACAATATCAATTTATGATCACAATTTGAGTAGGAGCTATTCCGAAGTACTTGTTATAGTTGTACAGATAGCGCAATATAAACTGGTTTAAACAATTAAAAAGCCTTAGTATTATTTAAGTGGTTAATCAAAAGATTAAAACCTGACGACCAATGTATAAACGTAGCAAAAGTATGCATAATAAAAAAACATACATCAACTCTCGTAAATAAATCATTTAACAAGTAGCTGAGTAAATGATTACGAATACGGAGTAAAAACCGTGTAAGATCGTACGCAAAACAAATGATTGAGTAACCTAAATATTGGAAAGTCCTGAAATGGACAAAGGAGCGAGTTGAAGGGGGCTTGAAAAAATCAGATACATAAATGATTCAATTGTAATGAGTCATTTCTTGAGCCCACAGAGCCGATTACTAAGTTAGTTGTTCGATAATTCGTTTTTACCGGCGCAGGTCATCTAGTGGGGATAGAGCTTCTTAAGCTTTTTTGGATCGACTTGAGCGAGAAAGAGCGAGAAAAATTCTTGGTCGCGTTGCTAGGGAGGCATGAAGGAAGGCGGTCTCATGTTTATGCATGGGACCTTGTATCCTCATAAAGTCTGAGCTCATCATGTGGTTTGACTTTCTCATTTCCTTTGCATAAATACGGCCCCGTTAATGCTAACTCGTGGGAGCCGGCAACGCTTGCTATCTCTGCCTCGCTCGCCATGTGTCATTTCTCAGTTTCTTTCCATAATGTATGTAGTTCACGGCAGAACGCTGTAAGCTCAAGCTTGGGACATATTCGTGCATCTTGCGTAATGTGATGAAGCTTCCTTTGAATAGGGCCATCAATATAAATCGGGGACATTTTTTACATAAAGTTACGCCTTGAATGGTGCATAACGTATTTTTTTTGCCACAGAAAGCTCGTAAGGTCCAAACTATCAGCATAAACTGCTCTCTATTATCTCAGCAGCAACTAACGTGATGGATTTACTTCTAAACACGCATAATATTCGAGCGAAATGTATTTCTACTAAATGATTCGCAACGAAACCCGGATAGCTGAAATTCGTCCTCTTTGTACGATGTTACATTTAGAGATCAAGTTTCATCCTATTCTAGGTTTTGGTCAATCTAATTTCTATGTTTCCTCATCTACTCATTTCCGCATTCGATTTCATTTTAAAAGGGTCTAATATTGCATTAGCTCTTTAGATTCACATGCTAGTCGAAAATACGCCGGCTGGTGTAAACAAACCACAATGCCTCGAATGAGGAGCATTTTTTCAACCTCCAAAGTGAAAATGGGAAATTTTACGCCTCTAAGTAACGATACCCTTATGAAAAACTCTCAATGTGAATAAAATTAGTCCAGATTTTAAACCATTTATCTACCACAAGTGTTACATCAATATATTGTTTCTTAAGTATAATTCAATGGACACATTTGAGTATAGCTACTTGTGGAATCGAATAAGTTCAGCGACTTCTAAGGCAGTCTACTCGTATTACTAAAGCTATTTTGAAGTGTACAGTTATATTTAACCTTATTAAGTTAACCAAGGGGCATACAAGACTAATCATGATTCGATGCTTAATTTTTTACAAAAAATAGTTAACATGGGTAGATGGGTACAGTACATTCAAGAAAACGATTAGGAGCAGACTCAAGATCTATATTATTAATCAACGCAGATTCCCTTATCAAGGTAAGTCGTATAACACAAGAAAAAAATTGACTTGATTACCTAATGTGATTAATATTTCGATACGAAGAGGGATTCAAGGTTTATTTTGAAAGCTTTGTAGGAACTTTTTCCTCGGATCTCAGCTGGGTTTGTATTTCAATTTTTCGTTTCATTGAAGAGTATACTGTATTGTGACCGAGATTTGGAGCAATAAGTAAGCATGAAGTTACTTCAGTTTCGTGTAAAAAGATCATGATAGCCAGTTTGAGCAGTTAATAATTGTTTGAGTTCTCTGTCGCTCTTAGCATTCAGTGTTTCATACATGAAATTACATATGGTGAGCTTGTAGAGATCAGTGAGTTTAAATATTTTTAAACATTCGACTGAATCATTTGTGTGAGCATTGAATTCTTATTTCGTTGCTGTACGATTGTTTTTGTACAGCTAAAAGAGCAAATTGATTTTATTTTTATCAGTTCTTTGCCAGGCTTCTATTCTGTATTGTACATACATACATAAATATACCGGGCTTATCCTCCCTATGGGAGGGTAGCCGACAGCAGGCCACAATCACCACACTTAGTCACTAGGAGGCGAGAGAGGCAGCACTGGCCGCACCTGAACTGCCAGGATCAGCAGCAGCCCAGCACAACCACCTTCCACAGTCAGGCCCGACAGCCACAGCTGGTTTACCCCGACCGCTTCATTGAGTGCAGCCCCTCCCCCCGCACATGACAGGTCAACCCCATCACACGCGGGCAGCTTCCAGTAACGCGTCAAAAATAAAATTACCTCCTTATACACTGCCCCCACTCACTTCTGTCCGCAGCCATCCCTCTCGCCACGTCCACAGTCAGACCCCTCTCATACAAAGCACGTCGCACCCCATCCATCCAACTCATCCGTGGTCTACCTCGCGCTCGAAGACCACTCACTTCCGACATATATATCTTTTTCACCAGCCGCTCAACATTCATTCTTTCAACATGCCCAAACCATCCAAGCACTCTTTCATCCACTCGCCTGCTCAACTTTTTGATAACACCCGTCTGCCCCTAACCAACTCATTCCTGATCAAATCTCTTCTAGTTACTCCATACATGCTCCTCAAACACTTCTCTCAAACACATCCAACTTCTGTATTGTAGATACGGTAAAATGATCGTTCGATAAAGTATTTATAAGGCTTCTCCAGGCAGGTCCAGGTATCTAAGGAGAGAAGACTTTGATATTGCCATTCAGACTTTTTGCGAGTCCTTTTTGTTTAGGAAATTTTTATACGGCCAATCTTAGCGTGTACATGATGTTAGCTCATGAAGGTATGAGATATTCATTTACTTAGAATTTCGGTTTAGACTCAAGGCAAGCTGTCAAAACTTCTTGCTTCTTTTCGTATTGTCGTAGTTCAAAAGTAATGTTTCTCCTATCGACGTTTCCATGTGCAGGATTTTTCCCCAACCTATTCGCTGTAGTGATGTCAGAGTTATTTAGGTTGGTGTTGATTTGGTCCTTCAGGAGCTTGCACACAGTTTCTTTACAGTCTTCTCCCAAACGTGATTGCGGTGGTTCTCCTGCGATAACCAAAGTGCGTTTTTTGTGTCTAACTCATCAGGTTCTTCTTTTCTTTCTAATCGGTCCAGACGAGAGACAAGGCTATCTATCTTCTTATGTTGCTCTTCTATCATTGCCTTTTAATTAGATTCTTTCTTCGTTAGTGTTTCAATCATCGTTTTCAAGTCAATAATTTCACATTGAAATTTTTTAATTACTGAGTAGAAATGATCAGTAAGGATGACACTACTTGCTTACTCTGTTTTTACAGCTTTTGTACGTCAGGATAGCCAAGCACCAGCGTACCCTCACCGTTGTTCTTGTTTGGACTTCTAGCCGCCATCTTGTGATAAGGGAAACATTCGCTGAGATCTTGAACAAGGGTTGAGTGTTATTTTTAAGGGAATATTACATTTTTTCTTCTATGTTTTTTTATTGTGGGCAAATTAAATTCATTTTTGGATACTCATTGTTTCAGTAGGCACTTTTTTGGGTTAGAAATGCATGCTTATAAACCAATTCAGGCACTTTGTTTTGGAGCAAAACAAGGAGCGTCCTCACTACACGAGACACGAGACACAATACACTCTCAGATTCTAAACTGTTAGGCCTACTTATTTGCATTCGCACAGAAATGTCAATAACTTTCGTGGAAACGCACAACGCTCAAAATATACATGGGCTGGAATAGCAGCGCGATATGTAATGGTTCAAAATAAACTCCCTTGAACCCAACGTACGCTTGCACTTCAGCTATAGAAAATAAAGCTAACTGAGCTGCAAGAGTGCTTGTACTGCAGCTGTTCAACACAAATCCTCACACCAGAACCACGGCTAAATGAAGCGTTCCATGTTCGACTTGAAGGGTCACACTTCGCAGCCAAGCATAAACTATTCCGAGTTTAAATGGCCAATTTTGAAGCCATTTCGGAAAGTTACGTTCTCTTATCCACTGCTGCGAATGACCTAACACCTACACTAGGCTCAGCAACGCATCGCTTTAATTATTTACATCCTCTCTGTTTCCTAAAGCTGGCTCAGATAGTTAAAATCCATTGAATTTTGCCTAAGGGACTTCCTGAGAAATTTATTTCGCCGGTTTATTTCGGGACGGTCGCTGAAATGTTTGGAAAAACTGTTACTTACACCAGAGCTGATTAGTTTTTTTGTACCGGAGACACGGCTCATTTGAATATGTCTAAATAAATTACCACCTACTAAAATAACGCTTACAACACTGCAATGTAGTGAGGAACCGAGCAAAACACTTCAATTGAATTTTTACAGGAAAAATTCACCTGATTTTTCGAACAGTGGATAAGTTTTGGAGTTTCAGGGAAATTGGAAATGGAAAAAATATACAATTAAATATTACGACTCGTTATTGCAAGTCGGATTATAAGCGATGCTCGAAAATGGCTTTACACGCTTAGAAGTTGTTCACAATCTTCTATTTTATAACTGAGCTTGTGTGTGGTTATTTTATTCTGTGAAGCTTCATTACACTTATATTTGATGTAAAAATGTCTGCATTTCCCCAATACATTAAATTTCCCGAAAAGTTGTAAGTCTAGTTTGGAGCATTGAATTCCGTTATTCAAATTTGTTTTCTGCCTCCAAAATTTTAATTTGTTTAACCTTCCCGAGCTTTGTGAGATGAATTTACTCAAAATGGGTCATAACCATTAACTGAAATTATTACTTCATTCACACAAATGCAAGGCCTGATATGTAAGCCGATAACAATTCACTCATAAATTAAATTAATATTTATGCATGTAGGAGTTGTCCTTTAAAGATACTCTCATTATATCCATGATCAGGACAGAAAATTGATAGTTAATAACACCAAAAATAAAAATTTCAAGTTCGTACGGAGGTGTAACAGGAATGCAAAAATGCCTCATTGGAGACGGAAGCGTCTGATGCCGTGTGTAATCCTCTCGTCAGGTCAACTCAACTCTTTATCGGCCAACGTCGATTTTGAGGGACTGTAAGAAATCACGTACGTTATCCTTACATGTATTCTAAAGGCTTCGATGGAAAGTTCACACTGGGTTTCACGAATGATAATTTCAGAGAAATTGCTGTACTTACGTTCCTAAAGCAAAACATTTGTCCCCCTTACATGGTTGAATAAAAAACATTGTCGAGCCTCTGATCGTGTCGTATTTTGCAAGAGGTTTATGGAAACCTTGTTTGCGCCCTAGTGCTGCCTTCTCAGTCATCGCCTGCTATAAGTTTTATGGCCATAAAATTATTGCAAGACAGCAACGAGAGATCTGTGATGTAATTGGCGTCTCTGTGTGGCAGTAAACTGTTTTTTAACGAAGCAATTATTAAGAGCCAATTTGAAGGGTCTATAAGCGTTTCAAGCAGAAAATAAGACTAACTTGAAATATTCTAAATGAATGCTGAATACGGGTATAATTCTTTTCATTAAGTATTAGGCTAGAATAGAAACGCTTCATTTACATTTTTCCATTCTAGAATGATTATTTTCGGTACACTAACTATAAAAAATTTTAGCATTTTGAGTAAATTAACTAGCCAGCAGAAAAAAAGATAGACGAAAAATCACCGTCATTCTTGTGTTTCTTCTCTCAGAAGCGATTAAAATTTTCTCATTTTCCCCTGTGAGTTTTTTTAGTTCGCTCGTTGATGGGGTCACTACTCAGTTAAATTCCCTCAGCTGTAAACTGAAAGTCTACGGGAGGGATGGTCTAGAAGCGACCGTTGACAGCTCGTATAGCGAATGTTCTGTCGTGTCTGCGGCTGGAAGAGCTTGTCCTCGGGAAATGACCCACACGCTGTCAGAATTAGCAGAGATAGGCTACGTCAGGGGCCAGAATTTATGATTAGGAAATGAGGCTCTGCGGCTGGGATCCTTCAGTGTCGTAAATCGAGAGGGCATCTACCGAGCGCCGTTTGTCGGAGCTTAGGAAGCAGTTCGGTCTCATCTCTAGCCGCAAGCTCGGGCTACCACAATGGGGGCAACCACGCGAACGAATCCGAACGCCATCGTCAGCAAGGTTTGGGCGCACGCGAATGACTATGAGCCAGTCATTCTCAAGCTATGGGTTGTCATCTACATTCAGGTATCACCTCTACGTTGGGGAAACTCTACCTGATTCTGGACTATTTAATTAATTTGTCGTACGAGTTTTTTGATTCAGCTGTGATTTTTTTGAATACCGCTGTGGTAATTGGTAGCTCAGCATGAACCCACGGACTCTCGCTTCAGAATTCCTCATGAATGTAAAATGAGGAGCTAAATTCTTGAGATAAACAATTGCATTCTGTTTGGCATGGGGCAGCCCCTCCATACAAAAATTCCCCCATTGGATGTGCTTTTTGAGAAAACTACCCACCGAAATGCAATAAGTCTTCCAGAATTCCCACCTCTAAACGAACAGCAGGAGAGTTCAGCCGAGGTTAACATCATGGATGAATTTTATGAAGCCGGTCAAAGAGACATAGGGGACTAGTATACGAGCTTCGCACAAAAAGCCCATCACAAATTCGGAGTCCATCTGAACTGAGGTCGGTGGAGAGCGCGCATATTTGGCTGCATGAGGAACCTTCTATGGCGGAGGAAATTTTTACTATCTTTAGTAGCATTGCTTTTGCGATTTGCAAACGTGCGCTTCCAAGGCTGGCGTGTTTTTTTTGTACTAGATTTAGGATAAACTCTATTGCTGTATCACTGGGGGTAAATAAATTGTTAAAATTTGTTTAAATTGCTTGGTTCACAATAAAAAAGCTTGGTTGTTCAGGCTTTCTGAATGGTATCGTCACCCTGATTTAAGCATCTGTGCCACAAATGTCAAGACTAAGATGGAGTGCTCAGATTGAATAGCATTTTTTTCAAATGGGTGGTTCTAAAGCTGGCGTTGTTCACTATGAAAAATTTAGTTATAATGGCTCTCTGAATGCTACTTTCTTCTTGGCTGGAGCAGTTATGCAACATATATCAAATCCAAAAGAGAGTTTACAAATTCAGGAGCTGTTTGCGTTGGCTACTTGCACGCGTTCGAGGCATGAGGCTACTGGAAACGAAGAATGCAGATGTTAAAGCCGTCTCTGCAAGGTCAAACTGTACAAGGAACTATCCTTAGAGTACTGTTGAAGTTGTGCCATTTTCGTTCGACGCTTCTCACAGTAATGTGCTCAATGGCATTCTGCGTTATTGAACATGATCTCATAATCTCAGCAAAAGTCAACATGCGTCCTAGTTTCTGCTTGAGTATGCATGGTTCATAGTCTCAGAACGAGTGAATATGCGTCATAGTCGCAGCACCAAAGAATATGTATCATAGTCTCAGTACCAGAGAATATGCGTCATAGCCTCAGCACCAAAGAATATGCGCCATAGTCTCAGCACCAAAGAATATGCGTCATAGCCTCAGCACAGAAGAATATGCGCCATAGTCTCAACCCCAAAGAATATGCGTCATGGTCTCTATTCGAGTGAACAAGATATGTGGCAGTTGCTGCACAAAGGGCAAAGTACCGTCACTGCGATGCGATGTTTCTTTGAACTCAAGAAAGATGGTCAAATGAATTCATGAGAAGCGCATTTCAGAGAGCTTCAAGAAATTTAAGTTTAAGTTCTGAAGCTAAATATTTAATATCCGAGATATTGAGAATTTTTTTTGCGGTTCAACCCCTTAGAATACAGTTAGTCTATCAATGAGAATAACAATTGTGTTACGATTGTAAAGAGATCTCTCTCTCTCTCTCTCTCTCAGTTCTTGGGAAAATTCAAGCCATTACGCGGAAAACAAAACTTTTGAATGTTTACTATTACTGATATACTTGCAACAAACCTTAATTTATTGAACGATTGACAAAAAATTGGAGCAAGAGAAAGACTTTGTAACATCCCCCCATTCAAAAAAATTGCAAGAAAATATCAAACTTATATATATTTCCAAAATAAAATTGTACCATCACGGCGTCCATTTCAACAATTCAATACCTAAAACTTTAGGAACACCTGAACTTTGAGAGTATTCGTCTATATGCAAATGTTAACAAAATTTTGCTTTAGCTCATGTAGCTTCGAGCGCTTAACAGAATTATACGCTTTTATTAAACAATCCAATGAAAATTTACTCTTTTCTAATTTATTACCAATTGTGGGAGTCTTTGCATAGTTGAACCTATGCTCAATAGAGTCAAACAATTAATAGATTCATTTTTTGAATAAATTTGTGATCCTCTGGAAATATTTGTTTAATTTCGGTCGTGTGAAAATAATTCAAGATAAATTTTTTATATTTTTTGCATATTGAATTGCATTTCGCATAAGACTTGAGTTGAAGTCCAGTCGTTCTAGGTTTGATCGTTTCTTGATCAATTTAGATAACCCTTTGATGCATGATTTAAATTTTTGCGAAACTGTTTTAGAACTATTTGAAGATTTCAAAAAGAGTTTTTGAACAGCATCGGCGCACATATATCAGCCAATGTATTTTGTTTCATGATGACAGTACACATGCTTGAGTTAGGAGCTTGTTAAAATTATCATTTTATTGCCTCAGTTACAGTTGAGCCCGAAAACCAATAATATGAAAAATTTTCACAAAATTTGACGACGAACGATATGGCAGAATGCTTATACTTGTCTCGAGATGCTAATTTACGTGTTTGGCGAAAACTTTCATCAATTAAAAAAGCTACCGAGTTTACATTCTTTATTTCGTTCGGATTAATTTAGAGTACTCTTTAGTATCGTTGCTCTTCCATTAAATGTTAATTTTTGTCCTCAGTCAAATTATATGAGCGGTGGGCATTGAAAACTTTCAGGGCCAGCAGCATTTTTTTTTAAATCTAGAGCACTCGTGAAATGAAGGTCTGCGTAAATCAAATCAGTGCTACTGACATTACAGAGCAGTTGTTGTGGCAGCATTTTGCATCACGCAATTTACTCGAACAACATATTTTGTCAAAATAAATTAGTCTTCCTCACGTAAACGTCTCATGAAATAACGAGATCTGAATTCGAAAAACATAGCATGAACACAAAACTGCAGACAGCTTGTGCGTTAGTCAGTTGAACACATAACTGCAGACAACTTGTGCGTTAGTCTGCTGACCACAAAATTGCAGAGAGCTTGTGTGTTAGTTTGTTGAACACAAACTGCAGACAGCTAGCGTACCGGTCTGTATAACTTGGATATTTAGTGGCAACTTTAATAGCGAGGCTTAATGAGGTGCAAACTTCCATGTTTGCCTAAACTCTTCCAGTTGAGGTCCCTTGTGTTTTATTTTGTTAACTGATTGAACAGATTTTTTTAAATCTAAAAATTCACGATAAACAAGAATTGCACTTATTTTGTGTGTCCGATTAATTTGTGTGTTCTAATGTGTGGCTGAACTCTCAGTAATGAACGGTGTAGAAATTTCAGCTCACATTATCAGGAAGTTTTTACAGACTTAAAAGTGTTCTCCATGTGATCATCAACTATATTTTTTGAGACTTAGCTGCCCATTTCCAAGTTGCTAGCCATAATTATTTATTAGCATTCTTTTATCGGCCAAATAACTATTCCATTTATTTATATTTATTTATATCTAAAATAATACTTTTCCATTTTTAATTGTTTTTTAATCGGTAGAATACTTTAATTTTGACGTTTTATTTAGAGCAGAAGTCATAAACTTGAATAAATGTTACATAAGAACTTGACTATATAGGATATGAGTTAACACGAAATATAGGTTCATTTCTGTTTTATCAAAAAGAGCTCTGATTCAACACACTGAAAAAAAGGTATTCTTTGGGAAGAAGTTAACTTTTCTAGAAAACATTCTAACTTTGAAAAATGTTGTTCCTTACATGTGGTGTGTGTAATTTAAGATTACGATAATGATCTTTTAATGCCATTTTTATCAAGACAAGAGCGGATTTTTGTTAATTGAATTTTGGCTGGTGGGAGTGACTCCTTCCATTGAAAAGTTATGTTTCTCATTGGTTGATATATAAATCTAAAACTGATCAAGAATTGTTTAAGTTTTCTCTTCGAGCAGCGGAATTTATACTACCTTCTTCAAAATTTTCAGTTTTATTCACATTGAAAATTTATTTTATGGCACATTATACCGCAATTTTATATCTTGCTTACGAGTATCGCCGTAATTGCACGCTGTTTAGAGGTTAAGTTTCGAAAGTAATAACTGTGGTAATTTTGTTAGCCATCCCACCATAGTTCCTCGACTTTTAATTCGGTGCTAATATTAGTCACAAATTACTTGCGTAAAAATATATACTTTCAAAGTGCGAAAGCAATTTAGGTGAAACCTGGATGAGTTGTATGCAATTCGTGACTGTTGCAGGAACAGGGCTAGAAATGTGCGTTTTGAATACTCTAAAAGATTTTCTAATTTCAACTGGGTGAAGGCTCGCCTCATATCTCCTTAACAATTATTCTGTGCATTATTTCACTATCAGTGAAATTAATGATCAAAAAATTGTCCAATGCGAAATATGTTTGCGTGGCACAAATGCTCAAAGCTCTGGCAGGTCGTTACGCTCGCATCGGCCTGAACAAAGTCTTAAGACAACGAGCACCTCCATTCCAGGTGTTCGCTGAAAATATCCAAATATTTCAGAGCAATGAGCCTTTTAGCGTATACTTCGAAAAGATTTTACAGCCGTCGAGGGAACTATAAACTCAAGCAAACCCGGTGAGAATCGTTTTTCTTAACAGTTCTCGAGACTCGCAGAGAGCGTTGGGTCGCTACAACGAAGGAACGTATGTTATTGGCCGCTTCCCGAGGGTAATCCGGGGCGCCCTTGACTTTCAGGATCGTGGCACCCAGGAGTGAAATGAGAACCGCAAATTTCCGTGGCAAATGTAGTGTACGCAATAAAGACGTACAGTTCACCCTCTCCATGAAGCTTGCCGACTCATTTCTTGGAATTTACTGAGTGCGATCTGGCCGTTAGTTTGACAACGCATCGTTCCGGTGATGACCCGACACATCGAGGCGCGCTGCAGCGTCGCCATGAGCGACAAATAATCAAGTCGTTTCATCGGCTCCATAACACGGAATGTTTCCAGCCTCACTGGTCGCAGGCACCTGAGGAACCGAATACTGACGTTCTGGTCGTGGAGGTTTTCTAATAAACACTTGTCAATAATGCAGGCTGCCACGTCACGTTTGTCGCATATTTTATGGACTGAAACACGAGCGTAGCTTACGTTTGAAGTGACAGGAAATCCAATGTCTAATGAGCTCTTCTTCGTAAAAGGACCGAGGAAAAGTGGTAGATGTTTGACGTAAGTTTTGTTTGAAAGTGTGATGGATGTCCCCAGGAGCCTGTGCATTCCAAGCAGAAATGAACATTCCGATAACTTCAATATTTGTTGGCACTACCCACGCTAACTTTTTCATCGCCTGCATGCATGTTTTTCGATGCCCAAGTTCTATAACTGCTTGGGCGGCAAAAAATATGCATGCTCCGGCGAAAAAGTTAGAATGTGTAGGATCCTATATTTTCAGTAATGTGCAATGATATGATAACTTGTACATGAATAACTTAGATGAGGCTCAACGGGATTAAAAAATGTTCACGTTTCCTCTATTTAGCCGCAAACTATAGAACAATTAGAAAGTTGTGAAATTTTTGACGGATTCATTCATTTCGAGCTACCGAAACTCTCTGCATTTTGTAACAATAGACGCGCTCAATACTTATGGAAGTATAATGAGTTACAGGTCAATACTGTATGTCACAGGTCAAAAATCTCAAACGTGTTTGTGTGGTGCAGTTTCTGTTCAACTGTAGATCTACAACCAAACTCACTCCTTCAGATCGCACAGTTCCGACGAGTGAAGTGGAGGAGGATGTATTTTTTGTTTAGAATTCAAGCGGTTGGCAGAGACAAAAAATTCTCTTCTGATTCGATTGAAATTGAGTTTTTGCAGAAGTTTTGATTGGTGAAGCCTGCAGTGCAATCAGAGAGGACAGACAAATTCAGGTGATGCAAAAAACTCAATGATCAAAAGATAGCTTTCCTGTCCAAATTTAACCGGAAATTTTACATTGGCAGTACAATGTTTTTGTGCCTCACGTTCACTGTTTAAAGTTTTCACACTCATGGACATTTGGTGCATAATCTGAACTCTATGCATGGGTCTCCCTATAAAACCCAAGGGGCAGCTTCTATTTTAGAAATGTGAAGAAGAATGAAGGCAGTCGTTGACGATTACCGTTCTCTCATCTGTCCGGAGATCTTACTGAACTTTTTCAAGCCTTCTATAGAACATCGGGATAGAAAGCAACGTTATCAGCTGATTTGGCAGTCGTAAAATAGGGCTCCTGAGTGATACACTACTAGAGAGCAAACACTACAATAGTTATCTCCACAATCAATATCTTTAGATCCCAAAACGTCAACTGTGTAGCCAACCACTGCAATTTGATGCCGCTCAGCGGAGTGAATTGGCGAAATTGCTGCAGTAGCAGGTGCAAGACAACTACGGAAAGAGCGAATTTAACATCAGTATCGCTGCAATTTTTTACACATTTTATTGGCATAACATTGTTTAAAATCAATTTGCCAGCGAAGATGCTCACTCAAATGGATATTCATATTAAAAACCGAGCTAAAACAACTCGATGACGCAGAAAATTCCACACCCAAACGAGCATTTACCCAATTAAACATATAGTCTATTCGAAAAATCAATGATTAGAATATTTGAAACATTACTCCAAAGTGATATTTAATAATTTTCCCACATAAGAAGCAAAATTAACGCAGAATAGGCGTCAAATTATAGCCGTGTATCTGCTTCATCATTCTCCGACGGTCGCGTGAGAGACCGAGTGAGGGCGAGACAGCGCGAGAGGGCAGCTTTCTGAGGGCAGTTCAGACGTATAATTAGCCCCACGCACGCGAGGTCTGTGACACACGCACCATCCAGAATGTTTTACAGCCTTTCATTTGTGATTTTTGTGGTAAAATCTTATTGTGAAATCCCGACCCCCATTAAAATTATCATTTTGATTGTGTGATTTCTTCATTATAATTTACAACCGTTCTATTGTATGTTTTTTATTTAGATATATACATATATATGTATGTATGTGGTCTTCAATTTCGATACATATACATACATGGTTTTTATTTCAATTTTTCTTTCGGCAAATCCCTCCAAGTTTGTAATTCCCGGGCACTGGTCTTTAACTTCGTTCATGATGAGAAACAATTCACAAATGTACCAATATTTATAAAAACTCTTGAATAATTTGTCAGTAAAAATTATAGTAGCTGGCTTTATATTTTAAACAATGGTTATCAATCTTAACTGTTTCAAGTAGTCGACGAGACTGTACTGTACATCGCTCAGCCGACAATAAAGCTTTTTGCCTGGTCACGCCAGTGTCAGCGACGCTCCAATTTCGTTTTGGGAAAAACAAACACAAAAATTAATTGCAGACAGCCCCATTCTTCGTTCAGCCAATTGTGGAAGACAGATGAACGCTGCAAAAACTGGACGCTTGAAAAAACGGGCATTACGGCAACTAAGAGAGTCAGAATGATTCTTCGGCCACCGTAGCCGAGTGGTTACGAGCGCGCATTTTCACGGGAAGGTTCACAGGTTCGAGTCTCGGTCATGGTGGAAGACATTCCAACGTAATCTCGACATTGCCAGTCCAGTGATTCTCCCAGTTGGAAATGGGGAGAACACAGTCATAATTTCCAACTCTCATTAAGAATTTAAGGACGAAGAATTCTTTAATTCTTTAATTCTTAATAATAGTCCGACTAGGAAGTGTTAATTTTACGGAATTTCCAACTCCACACGGGTGTGGGAAATGGGTACCGGCTCAACAGGGGGTAACCGTCATTGTGTTCTAGCGTAAGTTATGAGGCCTTTTAAAAAACAATGAATAACATCATGATAAGTACTAGGTCTAATTGGAACGCAGCGGCCGTTAGAACAGCGAATTTACAGGTTGTGGGGGCCTTTAAGGGTTTACTCTTCTAAAAGTGACTAATTGCCAATGACGAAGCATCATATTTGATCGATGCTTTATTACAGTAATGTTAAACAAATGGTTTATCAGTCTTTATTTGTTATTTTTTGAGCAGATTGATGAACGCTCAATTAACATTCACTGTTATGTTTTCAAAATAAATTTTTGATCAGACGTGAGCAAAATCTATCGTATTTTAAGTCAGTAATGGACTGGCATTGTGTTCTTATTAGGCTAATTCTTTTCTGTTCTTTTGAGGACTTTCGAGTGACATTGAGTTATGAACACTGAAAAGTTAATGGGGAAGAAATACAAAAACTTTCAAAAGTAAAATTTATGTGCTAAATGAAATTAATATCGCACTGCATGAGCTGTTCAGTCGGAATACTTCCTAGAAATTCCGAGCACACATTCAAAATTTGCATTTTTATAATTTCTACTGAATGATTTGGCCTGAGTTTGTAATTAAGTAAATACTGGCGAGAGAAGTGCATTAAATAGCAACTCGGCCAAGATATAAATGAAACGCCAGACCCAGTCCCCCGTGATATTTAACCAATTGATTATGCAGTTGACAATGAAGGTTGAAATCTGCATAACACCAAAATTCCATTCCTCCCAATATTTTCCCCGATGTGAACTCACTTTGCATATTTATAATATTAATTTCGCAGTGTGTTGTGCGGGCTGCACTCGCTTGCGGCGTTAGTTTATTGTTTAATTTGGTTTTGTAGCAAGGCACTCCCACGTCGCCGCGAATATTAAAGGTGGCTCTTAATTGCTAAGCCTATTGCGTAAATATTGCGCTGTGTCCTCACTCCATAGCGGTGTTGGCGTCATCTCAAGACGGCCACTTTACCGCCAACACAGAAGGGAAGACGGGAAATGGGCGAAGGAGAAATTCAAGCAAGCGCAGTATGTGCAAAGCGTCTCACGATAGGGAAAGTGGTCAATGAGTGGAAAATAGTCTTGAAATTATTTAAAATAAAATAAGTAGCTAAAGCGCTTCTGAATTAGCGTTCGAACATCTCTTTTTTGAAGCAGAGGAAAAATGAACGTCTCAATTTGTTAATTTTACCACCAGTAATATCTAATGTAGGCAGAAGTGTAGACCTATTTCGGTTGATATGAATTTACGTTTCTGACATTCACCTCAAGGACTCATGCCTGTTTTTGACTTTACCTTCATTCAGTTATCAGAAAATATATTTTTGATATGCAACAACATTTTATGAAAATCTGCTGTTTTCTTACTGATGAAAATAAAAATTTTAAACTCACATCTGTTTAGCTTGAGGCTTATCGGCATCACGATCTCAACTTAGTTCCACGGACCTATTTCATTCAGTGATTTTTTCTTAAAAAAGCTTAAATTGGAACATTTATTTGGAAGTAATTTTTCAATTTGCTGCATCTAGTGCGACTCACAAACAACATTCCCTCTAAAGAGCTCGCTGGGTCCCCTCCGCACCAGATGCTGGCTGATGAGCTTTGCTATGAGCAACGGTATGTTCACAATCAGCTTCAAATATCAGCTCTGTACATCCATGAATTCCATTATTTGGGGGTTATTGTTGGCCGAGCATGGAACAACGTATAATTTTATTTCCACAGATAATATTCCAGGCTACCCAGCAGCTTATTGAGTTTATTAATGGAGTTTTAGTCATCGTCTGGAACCTCAATTGAAGTTCATTAGTGCACAGCCGTAGGCATACGGGCTTAGGGAAGAGGCCTTTACGTTGGAGCTCTCCCTGTTCTCGCTAGATTACCATGTCCCGGCTTTTCTGAAGGCGCTTAGCTTCTCAATTTATTTAAGGCTTTACTGCTAAAATATTTTGCTTATTTTACTCTCGTGCAATATTGAGTTGTTAGTAAGAAGATTAGTTCTAATGCCACGTAAATTTTACTTCATTTGAATACACACATTTTTGGAATTCTTTCAACTCTGACAAGAAATAACAGGAGAAATAACTCTTTAACTTGTGAAAGGGAAGAAGCTTGATTGGTATCAAGAGTCTGACTTTTCGATTACTGGATTAAATACAACCTGTCCGGCAAAACGTTATAATTCAAAACCTTATTTATCTTGCGAATTTTTCAGAAGGTTGATTCGATATCAGTATGTTTTCGCTAAGTTTTATGATGTTGATACATGCAGGCTAGGTAACGCACTCCTTTATAACTTTTAAAAATAATTTATGTGGGCTGCAAAATTCGATTTTGGATTTTGAGCTTGAATTAAAATTTGATCTTCCAAGACCGGCTGTGAAGTAGGAGTTTCTAGCTGCTTGAACTTCATTATAAAAGAGACAACCCAGCCTGCTTGTCCCATGGATTTTGGTGCACTAATATTTACTTTACTTGTAAGTATGCTTTTAAATAATCGTAGTTTAAAAGTTTTTTCGTACTAAAAACCTACCAGTTTCACCAAACCTGCTATTATTTCTTTTGTGCTCCGTTAGTAAAAGCAGAGATTGAAACATGATGGGGGAAGAAATTGCATATGTGAAAAGATAATTAGTTACCTATCGGCTCCTCAAAACGGTAAATAAAATTACTTAACATGCGGTTAAACTCATAATTTACTGATTCTGAAGGTAATGTTGAAAACATTCATACTAATCTCACAGCGGGCGAGTGAGCAAAAAGCTTTCTGTGCTGATTATTCAAACCTCACTCTCAGTGAAACAATTTTTAAAGTATGTCAAGTGAGTCTACTGAGTTAGTAACATTAAAACATTCCTACCTCCTGCAGTGCCAGAGATGTTACATTTATGGCTATAATCTCATTTCGTTTTAGATAAAACTTTAGTTTCACATCCTTTGCTCAACCTCCCTCAACGATTTTCTAAGCCATATCTGCGGGGAATCGTATACGAGACATTTACACAAGTAATCATGTGGACGATTCAGCACGCATTGTTTTTGACATTGCAGGCGGCATCCAGGCGCTGGAAGCAATGCTCTTCACGCTGGACCACATCAACGAACACCTGCGACTGCTGCCCGGTATCAAGATCGGCGCCTTCATTCACGACGACTGCGATCAAGACGCTTATGGTCTGGAGAAGGCGGTGGACTTCATCAAAGGTGAGACGAGGGTTCCAGTATCGTGATATGTTCATCATAGGCGACAATAGACGGTCTTATTAAATGATCCCACACCTCATACAGCGCGTATGGGGTTTAAATTGCAGGACATGAATAACAACAGGGTTCTTTGAACTGTGGCTTGACCGTGGCTTGATAGCTTGGAAATTGGTTCTTGCCAACGGAAACAAAATTGCTTCAACATTGCAGTATTCCTGCGATCTGTAATCGATCACACGATTTAAAAATCAACTCTACGGGTGTAGAAATGTCTCTAATCATAAGTAAAAAATAGTCACCTTGACCTCATTATGTTTAAAAATAGGCGAATATATTGCAAAATTTCATGAACTTTTACCTGTGAGAAATGTTCCTTACCTTTCTTCATTTCCACTAAACTAGTGGTTTATATGAAATTGTTAAAAAGCGAAAACAGTTTTCTGCAGAACTTGTAGTTACTCCTGAAACAACGCACAGCTGCAACACCGCCGTCAATTTTGAGAAGGGTAAGTTTTTCTCCTCCTTATTTTAAAAGTGCACCTTGGAGTTTTAAACTCTGTTAAGAACCTTGAAGGAAATTGGGAAGCCGTCTTGCTAAAATGCTCGAATGTTTTGCCCGCGAGCGTCACTGAGAGCTCAACGCAACGGTTTAGTGTCCTCACAATGGGCGAAAAATTGTCTCAAGATTATGGACCAGAGCTTGGCTAAAATTATTCAGCGCTTTTTGTCTCTAAGGGGAGACTTATTTTCATGGGAATAAATTTTATACCGCGAGTACGTATTGTTTGCAGGAGCTTGGAAGTTTTATTTTGGCCTCAAAAAAGTAATCTATTTTCATGAAAGTAAATTTCAAGTTACGTGCATTCATTTGTTTTGCAATAGCTAAAAAAACAAGTTCGTAATATCGCAGTGGTTGGCAATTTTTTTTCAGAAAATGCAATAGTGAACGTGTGAGTTCTATTTTATAATTTGAAGCTTCAAAATTATTCAAATTAGTTCAATTTATCGAAGGCAAGAATTCTAGAATACATTACGCATTCGTGAATGTAATAACAGCAACGCATGTCGAGAAATGGTTGCGTATACATTCAGTCAAGCCTAAGACACCTGATTGCGCGCACCAAGTTCACTGCGTCGAGTCTCTGAACATTTGTTGCGGTTCAATGCAATAAACTGCAGCTCATACTGTACCAAAGGTCTATTTATCTCTGTACCTGAGCTCCTTTAGCCGTGAATGGCTGTCTGCTTCTAAATTACGGCGCTAGAATTTCTTTTTAATCATTACACTTTAGAATACATTCCGCGAGAGTTCAAAGGCTTTGAAATTCATTAACCAATAACTTTAAATGCTTTCCATGGCTGCATTGACGATTTTGTTTTTCATTTTGGCTTAAAATACAAAGGTAATGAAATATTGGCATGAGAACAGAAACGTTTCATTATTTTCTTCCCTCAGCGTTCTGTGAGCTTGTGCCACGAGGGAAATTTACAGCTTGCTGACATTGTACAGAAATGTTGATTTACAGCAGGTGCACCCAAGGGCGATGTTCTAAGCAAGGCGCCCCTCCGTCAAATTGTCAACACACCGAAAACAAAACTACACCTGCCTCGAGCTCTCCATGAAACTTGTATCGGAAAATTCTCTAAGAACACAGTAAACGCTATGAAGCCCACAAGTTTTATTCTAGATTTGTGTTTGTTTAGCTTTGAAGAGGAAGATTCGTTTTCTTTTTCAAAATTTTTTGAAACTTTGCTGTCGTACGAACAAGTTTTGTTGTCAGGTGAAAAATCCGGGAGGATCAATTAAATTATGACATTTTTTATGCTTCACTAGCAACTCACTTGCGACAGGCCTCACAAACAGCTAATTTTGATATGATAACTTTACCTGCAGAAAACACTGTGGACTACAAACAATGCACTGAAACAATTATTTGATTAAGTGTATTTTTCTTTTGAATAATCATATATATATATATAATGCATGAGTGTTCAGGTCAACAAACTGAGATGCGCGTAATAGTCGAGGGCATTTTTCTGCTGTTGTATTTAAATATAAAAGAAACTTTCTTTTCTAAATTTCTACATGTTCCAAATTCCATTAGCCTTTTTTTGTTCCTTCATAATATCACACGTGGATTTTTTCATATCGTCAAAGCTACAAGCAAAGGGAAAATAAAAGGTTTGGTTTTCTAAAATTCGATTGAATTTCGACTCCGGCTGAGCACAAGTGACAAGACAACACATGTAGAGAATAATTTAATGTAAAACGTCGTGTTGTATAGTTTTTGTCATTGGGAACACGGTCATTTCTTATATGAGTTTGTGACTTAATTACCAAAATTTGAGAGAATGAGAAAAATTCTACCATAATTTACACCTGCTTAACATTGCAAATGGTGACTAGTAGCCATTGCCGACATTGACTAGGCATTGTCTTCATCGATGTGTCTTCAATCCCTTTCATTTTTATTATTTCCTCATCTCATGGTTATTAAGGTTAGCCATCAATTTGTTTGACTACATTTAAAGCCCACGAGGAAGATAAAAAACGTCTCATTTATCCGTTCAGAGAAAGTGAAAACCTGTAACATCGACCGGGACCGGGATCTGACCCGCCTGCGCGGCACGAAAGTTAGCGAAGGCATCAGGGTTCGGATTACAGGTTGTGATCCAATTAGGAGGTCCTGGATAGAGCAGTAATGTCTCCGTAGACCGAGCGACGTTCACAATATCAGGAAAATTTTGGCGTCTAATGAAGTAGGCTTCGCACAACCTGGGGAGGTATGATTGGTGCGCCTACCACTTGGTATGTTTTCAAGACAAAGAATGAAATACGCGAAATTATGTATTGTCCATCATGTACTGTAAAATTATGCAGTGTAATGGTAAAAAGATCATGTTTTCTCCATAAACTAAGCGGCGTTCACAATATCAGAAAACTTTGACGTCTAATGGAGTAGGCTTCACACGGCCTGCAGGGAGCGCTAATGTTGTCTCTGGAGACAAGTCAGAGATGTTCACGATGTCGTGGCGACTTAGACATCATATAGAGAAGTCTTCGCGCAAAATAATTCTTTAATGCACTGAATTAATTTCAATTTTAGGTTTTATTTATTGACTCTGTCAATTGATTTGAGTTTTGTGGATGCAGATATCATATGACAATGTAAGGGTTTTGCTTAGTTCTGTAACAACTCGTTTCGCAGTCCTGGTATAGAAAATGTGGCTGTCTCCTTTTATGGGAAATATCGCTATTCTTTTATGGGAAATATTGCTGTCTTCTTCTATAGGAAATATTAATATTTTTATGGGGAATATTGCTATTTTCTTATATAGGAAATATTGCTATCTTCTTTTATAGGAAATATCGCTATTTTTCATAGGAAATATTGCTGTCTTTTTCCATAGGAAATATTAATATTTTTCATGGAAAAATTTCTATTTTCTTATTTAGGAAATATTGCTGTCTTCTTTTATAGGAAATCATCACAAAGATCTCATTTTGAAACTCAAACCTATTACATACTAAAAGGATTTTTTTCAAAATTAGTGAATGTAAGAACGGAAGAAATTTTCGCTATTTGAAAGTGTTTTAGAGACTGAGCGGTTATGGCTGCAGCTTGCTGTTAAATGTCATTATGGTGATTCACGTTTGAACACAATTGTAGGTCATAATATGAGTCATAAATGTAGGTCATTCAGGCTCGAACAAAATTGTAGGTCATAATATGAGTCATTAATGTAGGTCATTTAGGCTCGAACAAAATTGTAGGTCATAATGTGAGTCATAAATGAAGGTCATTCAGGCTTGAACATAATTGTATGCCATAACGATCATTCATTGTACTTTGGGTAATTCGACTAATAACATTACAAGTTTTGCATCTAAAGTTTCTTTTCTTAACGTGGAAGTTTTGCTCACAATTTCCATTCAGTCTAAAAGTCGTGAAAACATTTTCGCGCCTGAATATATATTTTTGGAAAGTGTCGTTTTTCACTGAATTTTAATGGAATAGAAATCCACTTCGCGTTCTTCTAAGCACTTGTAAAAGTTTCGTCTTTCTTGTTCTGTGTAAATCTTAAATTAATGTCATCTGTAGAACAAGTTCTGAATTTTTACCGCTACATTACGTGAATTTACACTACATGATGAACATTACGTAATTTGACGTATCTAATTATTTGGCATAAAAAATACGAGGTGGTAGTTGCATTTATCTCGTTATCAGTTTCCTTCGATAGTTCAGCAATCACAGCACCTAGGAGTGTGCTAGCTCAATTGGCTCACATCATAACCTGGTCTTTGTACGTACTAGTCAAAAGAGTCACACATCATTATCTTTATATCACCGGCAGATCTTCAGAAATTTGACTAAGCCAATCAAACGCTCGCAGCTTACGCTTTTTTTCGTGGACTCTGTTTTGTAGCTCAAAGCTTAGCCAAACCGTTGGTAGAACTGTTTATATGTAGCAGCGTTTGCTGTAAAAATGTATACATATTCTTATTGTACCTTCATATTTAATTTTTTATGTTTCCAGTTATTTTTTCCTATTTATGAAGCACTTATCAAAGCTGTTAATTAATTTGTTGAATGGATATATGAAGACCATTGCTTCTGACTCCAAGATTTGAAAAATAAAGCACCCTATTGTTCGGTGTACATGCGTTAAGCGTGTCTAACGATACGTTCCCAGCGATACTTCAGCTCGCAATTTGTGCTCAGGAAGTTCCATTGAATGCGTTTAATTGTCAAGAATGCGCAACTATGAATCTTCTCGTGCTCCTGATAGAATAAAGTTGTCTGATAATTCCACTTTCAGGGATATTGTTGGACTTTTATAGAGAAGATTCTCTTAAGAAGATCTAACGACAAAAGTAGCGAGCATTTCCTGAACGCTTGGTTCCATTTGAACAACTTCTAAAGGCGAGACATTAGTGAGAGTTTCCATTCCTCGAGTGCTCTTAAATAGCAAGAAAATCCTCGTTTGGATACGTTCGTCGAATGCCTTCATCTCGAAGAACTTGAGCTATTCTAGAGATTCCGGTCGTCTAAATGCCGATCCTAATGCCGTTAACGCATTGTGACTTCCGTTCTTGATATGGAACGTTATTTAATGCATACAGAGGTATTTTAAACTGTACAAAATGTGGATGCATAACTGTGATCAAAGCAGACATTCATAGTCTCATGAAAATATCGTTCAGGGGAAATCCAGGAAGTGCATGTGATTATTGTGAGAGTTCTTACCCCTTGATTTTGCTGCACTGACGCGCATCGTTCAGGCGAATAGTTCTGTACGGAGACGGAAATGACAAAACGAAATAAATTATCGAGTGTGCGGCATCAGATTTTGTGTGAAAGTTTAATCTGCGTAATTGAAGTGAAATTGTAAGTCAACGACACAAATAAATAGGAGTAAAAAAACAGATAAATGAAAGTCAATAAGAAGAAGACTACGTTATCCCACAGCGTTTAAGTGAGTGTTTGTGACGACAGTAATGACAACATAATATTTAGAAAACACACATTTCGAATGAGTAATGTTGGACATATTGAGTTAGTTGTACTGGGTTAGTACTTAGTGGCAGGTTGCCGATGCCAAAAATATAATTAAGATGTCTAGAAATCATGTTCCATTCGGATATTATATATTTCGGATAATAATGACAAATGAAGCAAATGATTGATTTCTGGTGAAAATAAGGTTCAAATACAGCAGTTCAGTTAGTTCTATCAGCATTTTGCTGGATACAACATTCAATTCTTTTATTTTATTTTGGTTTGCCTCAAAGGCTGGCCCGCAGTTTTCGGCTGGCTAAGCCTCAACGGTCTTAACGGTCAACGGTCTTTTTTTACAAAAATAAGGTGTGATTTATGTGTTTATCAATTGAAAATTCATACAAACAAGTGCATACAGTTATTCTTCTAAGATAGAGTGAATTCTGCCAAAAGCTGTGGCTGAAATGAAATTTCAATGCTTCTTCAGCCATGCAAAATATGAAATCGATTTTAACAATTTCGTATAGACATAACTTGTACTCTTTATGTTCGTTGAGTTAAATGATGCTGAAATTTATATTTTTCTAGCCTTCTTTTCAAATGACAATGATGGTTATATCTGTTGGAAATTCACTGGATTGGCCCATAAGACGGAGGAACAGAATTAGAATCTTTTCCTAACACCAAACCTGGTCCAAGGTAGCAAAAAGACCTAAGCTTTTTACGGGATTCAAAATAAGGTAATAAATACGAGAGAGCCTAAAATGAAGGTAAGGGGTATGATGAAATATTTTTAATTATTAAATATGACATGGTTTGGTGGTGACCGAAAAATGAAATGTTTTGATATTCAAGGTATCAAAAGGATTCCGCAGTAAGCGTGAGAGGTCAGTGACCTTATGAAAGCATTGTTGGTCTGATTGTTGGTCTGTGTCCAATTAATGCTGAAACTATTCTTATAATCAGTATTTTTTAGTTTTTACATTACGGGGATACTTTCACCTAAAATTTTGGGTCTAAATTTGAAAAGCTGGATTTCAAGAAAATACCAAATTTTGCAAACTTTATCTTAAGAAAATAATAAATATAGAATACTTGATTTCAAAGAAATGCTAAACAATGCGAATTTGACTTCAAGAAAATGCTACGCTTAGCATTCTTGATTCTAAGAAAATGTTGCGTTTTGTGAAGTGTTTTAAGAAATGCTTTATTTCGCGAACTTCATTTCAAGAGAACGCTATGTTTTGTGAACATTATTTCACAGAAATTACTTCGTTTAGCGAACTTGGTTTCAAGAAAATGCTTCATTTATTGCACTTAATTTAAAAAACATGCAACATTTAGCGAACTGGATTTCAAGAGAATGTTACGTCTTGTGAACCTGGTTTTCAAAAGTTGTCAAATTTAGAGATTTTGACTTCAAGAAAACCCCACAGGACGGCGTCGAGGTGCCGCCCTCGTTTTTCATTCAAATCTCGTTGTATTTGAGCGGATCTGCTCTGCTGCTCGAAGTTTTGAGTTATTTGGAACAAATATTTTCTAACGCACATCTGTGACTGCATAATAAGTAGGTCTCGAAAACAAATAGCGTATTTTCTCACTTAGAGTTGCTGAGTACTAGCGGGACTTGAGAATTAGATTGAGAATTATGTAGAATTTGCAAAAGTGGGAATAATTATTTTTGCGCCCGATAACAACCAATGCACGTTGGTTTTTCAGTCGCTCATTATTTCTACCAAAAAATTTAGCTCAGTTTTCCTCCACAACTGACATCGAAGGTACAAAGGTACAAATAAGAATCTTTTAAGCTGGCGTTCAGTTGTTATCTTGTCCACGCAGACATAATATTCCTAGTGCTTTACCTCTATGAATTAGAATCTTTTTCTACATGCCATGGACTTAAAGTTTTCCTAGCCTAATTTTTTTCCCAAGTTGTTCAAGTATGTTAGAGATAGAACTTTTTCACTATACTTGTTCAATATATATATATAAATGTATATAGCATGATGTATATACGAGTATGTTGTACGATATATACACATTGTACATGTTTTACATACATTATACAACTACGCTATAGTATGTTGGTTTTCAATCATGCAAACGACATAATAACTCCATCAATGCTAAAAAAACCCACGAACCCAAATCTGTAACGCACCTTGTTTTTGGCAGAGGCAGCCAGAGAATTTAAGCGTGACAAAAATCTGTGCTGAATACAATCTGGCAGTAAAATACATCATCCGTTCACCTTCGTTACACTTTTTTCTACATTTAATGCGAGGGTTATACTATCCTTTTTTATCAATGATGTATTTCTATGATATCGAACTGAATTTCTTGGACTTTCGTTAAGGTGATATTCATCCCGCATTCTGTATTTGTTGTTTGTTGCTGTGCTGTTCTGATGATAAATCTCAAGATGTGATGATACGAATCTTGTATCAATATCAGTTGATCATTTTGAATTATCTTTCTTGTGAATAGAGTTAGTCTGAAAGGTGAAAGTCAGAAGAAAAATTTGAAAAATGCGGGTTTATAATTAGTAAACATGAGTTAACGGTAAGTATCGTTATGATATAAATTCAAATCTAGGTTAGACAGTCTGGCTGACTCCTACCAGATTTGGATAAACTCAAAGTTACCGTACATTGCTAAGGCCCTTTCTCTCACTCTAAAGCCTCAATGAATTTTGTAGTTTGTTAAGACCGGCTAATTTTCGATGGTGGTTTGATAAAATTCGGAAGGGACGTGATGAAGGAACCTGTCCAATTAAATTACTCACTGACAGGAAATAAGAGTTTAAATTTGGTCTCATTTTTTGTCTGTACGCTGGAAAGCCGCTGCGTTTTGGAAGTCAAGGCTACCGAGAAAAGATTATTCTAGGATGTAGAAGTAGAATTTTTTACATTCAGTTGTCATTGTTCTGACGTTGAGGGAATGATATCTTAAACTCTTCACTTTTGTACAAATAAATCACTAAATGCATTAACTTGTGAGAGGATATTTGAATATTTGTGTTAATGAATAACGCTGTACATGCGTTTGCGGTACGTTCACTGTACAGTTTGTACAATTTGTACAATGTACGTGATGTAAATTTGTACAATGTACGTAATGTAAATTTGTGCAATGTACATAAAATTTGTACAATGTACGTGATGTAAATTTGTACAATTACGTAATGTAAATTTGTGCAATGTACATACAATTTGTACAATGTACGTGATGTAAATTTGTACAATGTACGTACAATTTGTACAATACATTTGCTGTAATTTTCTGAACGTAGCCTTCCCGCAATAATACGCTACAACAATTCACTGCTCACGAACTCTGAAGGCAAACATGATGTGCTCCGTGTGAAACCTTTTTATTCGCCATGCGTAGGAATGCTTAACAATATCGATTTAAACTAGAGCAATTGTAAGATGATATTATTTAGAATCAGAACAGAATTGCAGACATTAGTTCTCGATAGTTCAGCTCGTAATCCGAGGTTGAGGAGACCGTACTTTCGAACAGAAGGGTTCACTTATTATTTGATTGATGGAGAGGAGGAAGGTTAATGAAAGTGACGTTGATGAAAGGGAAATATGAATGAAGGGCTAACTCTGCCTTCCAATTACCTTCATGTGCCATGTATTCCAAGGTTAATAATTAAAGGGAAATAAGATGCACTGTAAACAAATGAAATAAAGTGCCTGCTCCCCTTTACCTGGAAGCCCCTTGAGTTTGAACTTGATTATTGAGTCAATCTCCTAGGAGAATAAGTTAGAGGTACCTCTCATATTCAGTGCGCCACGATCTCAAACATCTTAAAAGGCGGAGAAGCCAACGTACTTAATTCAAACTGCAGTTCAAAGTTAATACACTCTTTGTTATCAGAGGAGTAAATTAGGGGTTTTGGTTGGTGGTTTACATGAGAAAACCACCTTAAAATGTGTCCTAATATCACGTATGAAAATCGTTTCCAGGAAGCGCTGATCAAGCTATTGCATCCACGAAAAGCAGCTGATGTTTTCGAAGAAAAATCCCCTCCTCATTCCACGAACAACTCTTTCAGAGAAGAATCCACCCTTAAAGTATTTTGGAATTTACTGGAGTTTCTTGAGGTCAGGCCTCTGTTGTATCACGCACCAATATTTTCTGCAAGGGTTCATGCATTAATTGTTGAGATGACTAATCCTAACTGAAGCAAGGAAATTTCTCCTTTAGTTCGTCAGGGTGATGGTTTTAGTCGAATTGTAGAGTAAAAATTCAGCGATATTTTCGCTTTGCCATAAATTCATTGGATAAAAAAGGGGAACTTAAACGTGAATATCAGTGCAATTTTGGTAGGTGGAATAAACGGCAGGGTAATTTTAACTTTGCGTTAAACTGAATTTTGAATGCAAAATTCCAGGGGAATACATTTGGCTCGCTTCAAGCTTTGCGAACTCGCTTTGGGATCGAAATTCTCAGCTCACAGTTAGGCTTATTCTGATTCCTTTGACTAAACTTTCTCTTGAGAAATGTTTTAAGTGCAAATATAATACAACACAGAGGTACAAAGTTCAAGTTCTGAATGCTATGCGACAGCTGCGTCTACTGCCTCCTTTATTTAGCTGATGCTGGGATTCACAAGCGGAAGTTAAAGTACTTCTTGGGTACCCGGCATTTATTTCCATTTGAAAGCGAGCAGCCGAGTTTGTGCGTCTGGAAGGTCTTGTGCATGGAAAAAAATGTATGGAAGTGGTGCTCTAAAATGAGTCTACTCTTTAGGAGAACATGGAGCACTGGAGGCAGCTGTAAACACTTTTATCTTTTTGGGAGCGCGAGGTGAGAAAACATACGTGCGTCAATTCATGGTTTCCTAATAAATGATATGATTTAGAATAAGTAACGCTTAGTTTATGTTGCGTAGCATTCATTACGGCATCGAACCGGCGTAAAACATTCTTCAAAAACACTAAGAAAGCAAACTAGAGGCTTGATATAATTGTACTGCGAGATAAGTCAAAAATTAATTTTACCTAATTTTAATTTTAATGAAGTCAAAATGCATATATTGATTAATAATTCGAAGAAAATACAAAGTAATAAATTTTATACGCAATCATGAAAAGTCTTCTGAGATAAAACATGATGTACTGCATAATAAAAACAACAGCAATGCAGCGCTTTTGTAAGTAACTTTACAAGAAGATATTTTTTTTAAGTATTTACTGAAGGACCATAGTTAGTGTAGTCAACAATTCACAAGCGTGCGAAGACATGGTTATAGTAATTGACACAGTTAAGAGACCAAATCAGAGCTTGAGAGCTGGAGCTAAGGTGCAGGAATAAACTTCTGCCCACGGGTCACAGCGAACACAACAAACACAGCACATTCTGCAAGACGGAGCAACGCTTCACACGCTTTATCTTAGCTGCACGTCTGAAAAAGAATTCGGAATGAAAACAGTTTGGCTGTGTTGAAAATTTAAGGGATTAATTTGATTAGTTGCCGAATAATTCTCAAGAAAAAGGTTGCAAGTTTTCACTCGCATGAAATATTTATGGTCAAATGAATAGTTAAAAGGTGCATCACAGCTAAAGATGTTTGTTAGCCGCTGGGAAGGCTTGAAAATTTTTCAATGATTTCCCGTTCAACTGGTATAGTTAGAGCAAAAGAATTGAATTTCTGCTGCAACTAGTCGTATTAGCACTTTGGTCAAACGCTGTATATACTAAGCAAATGTGATACGATGTCTAGGAAGCTGGAAAACAAGTAAGCGTGACGTTCCATACGCCTTTTCGAAGCAAGATTGGTTTAGTAAGTTATGTAGGAGCGAGATGCAGAGCGTTTGCGCTGCGCTCGTTCCAATAGTACTCTCTGCTCTCGACTAAGGTGCTTCACCTCCACTGGGAATAAACCACTAGGAAGTTCGCTATGTCCGAGCCAGTCCCTAGCAACTTCAGAGTTGCTGGAATTTCCAATTAAGTCGGCGACAAAGACCTACTCACTCCGTGCTCAGCCCATTGAGTTTGGCGAACGATATCTTGCTTTTTAAGTTCCAAGACTCCGAGAACAGCACTCGGAACTACTCTCCAGAAATTGGGAGCAACTGCTGTCAAACTTCTTCGCAGAAAATTTCTTGAAGCCTTATGGCTTCTTTGGGATGAGTTAAAGAAAACTGGAAATTGAAGAAAATTTTACTAGGTATTCAAATTTCCTCAAAAATTTGACGTTCATTTTCATTTTATTTACATTGACCTGAAATTGTGTAACTTTTGGATCCAATATAAGAGTAGTTATATTTTTCTTAAGATACCTGACGATGCAAAACAGGGCGCATAATTCGACCTCGCTGTTTGGCTAGCGTTCATCATTTTATTGTTAGTCTTTGCCTCATTATCTCAACGCGAATGGAACTTGTAAAGTCACTACTTAACACTATGGCATTTAAATTAGTGTGCAATACTTCTAATTTCTTTAAACGTAAGAATGACATTAGGTGATATGCCTATCGAAATGTCCGGAAATTTTCGAAATTGATTTTTAATGCTATTATATTATTAGTACTGATACACATGAATATTTTACACCTTGTAAATCCTGCTAATATATAAAAAGTGGTATAAAAAAAAGCTCATAAAGTGATCGCATAATCGTATCATGGTTACCAATGAGTGAGAACGGACTTGAAACGTGTATTTCTAGGTATTTTTATTTATTATTCATCTTAATAAAGAAAATCAAAGACTGGAAAAGGACTCAAAATTTGTATTTTTCATTACGACTAAAAAGCCTACGCACACTCCGCTCAGGAATCTCAAAGCTTTGTGAATTGAAATGAGGTTCTAGCTGATTCTTCCGTTTGAAGCCATAATATTCCCACTCGTTCATGAACCATTGTGAAAATAAATACAAACATTAGCTAAAAAACCTCAATTAGAAATTACTGACAGCAACGACGCTGAACACTGACGAACTATGCAGTTCGTCAGTGTTCGTCAGTGCCTACTGCCTTTGTCGTCCATTATTTCTACTTAAGAAATGCATTTTATAATAAGTAAGGCTAATATGAATTTCAGGCGAGTTCTTATAACCCCGGAAGTCGCTATTCTGGGGGCGTAAAATTATTCATCCGTGAACACTGAATTAATTTAGTCCACAGAAACTCGTTTATAAAGTTATGAAAACTGGCTTGGAAGATACTGATCGCAATAACTGGAAATTTCTCTATGAATTTGGGCCTTACGCACACCTAATATTTTTTATTGAAATTGTGACTTATTTATAATTGAAAAGTGAGCACAAAAGTATAAGATGCAGCGAGCTAAGTCGCAAGTATATCAATCTTAGCTCTTTATTGTATTTTAATATATTGCTAATATATACACGGTCGTAACAGTAGAACAATCAAACATTTAAGTGATACAATACTAGAACAAAATCCAATAATCGAGACCAAACTAACTTAAATGATATGTGGAGTTCTTTTTGTTTGTTTCAACACTGATCAATGTTTTCATGAAAAAGCCCTCGAGGTTGAACACGTTGACGCATTCAGAACGAGAACCTCAAGTTAAAAATTCGTACAGAATTTGTTCCCTGAAAAAATCACATCGATTTTTTGGCGAGAACAATACGCCTGAACACAATTAGAAAAAAATTGTATTCATTCTAACATAAAAGGCAAGTAAAATACTATCCCCTTAACATGATAATGATGAAAGTGCTAGATTTCCTTCGCTGATCACCTTAGCTAATGGGGATTTAAACGTAGAGTAATTTTTTAAAGATGCGCCATGAAAGAATTTCTAATGACTCCCAAAATACCAGATAAATTTTAAAAATTAAGCAGTTATACAATTCAGAAAAATAATGGTTTCATTGTGATAACTTTTGGAGTGCAACATTCTTCATATACTGCCCCTGAGTGCAAACAAAAACCAGCGCGATCCCGCAAGCTGTTCATTGCGGCGCTGGCGAGATCTGGTCCAATTCGTTGGATTCCTACCACGATGGATGCCTTGAGCTGGTGCAGAGTTGTAGACTTTTCACAGTAAACTCTTCCTTTTGAGTATCTCCAAAAGAAAACATCAATAAATCCAAGGAACTGGACCAGATCTTGGATTTAACTCTGATAAATCCACGCCAGACAAACGAATCCTGTACCGTAATGAACTTGCGCTGATTCTCGCCTGCACTCAGGCGGGCGGCAGGTGTATAATATTGTGTTTAAAACGTAATAAAAATAAAAACAGTTCTCAGGATTTTGAAATTATTAAATATTTTAAAATATATCCGAAATCGTGGATGTTTTTAAAGGTTCTTTCAGGATTCAAATTTGAAATCACCTGTACATTAAACGTTGATGATATAGAAAGTGCATTTGTTGACTCCTTTCCAGTAATAAAGAACTATTGAGTATTTTCAATGACTTATGAACAATTTTTAGCGTGCGCCAGAAGTTAACTTTGATTTTCGTTATAGCTTCTCGAATATGTACACACAAACATTCCGTCATGGCATAATTATCTGACAGAACACGAACAAACTCTAGCTCTTGCAAGGCACAAACAGAAGGAAACGACCGTGAAAAAAAGTGTCAGCCATGCTCCAATCATACCAAAGATAATGAAATAAAATGATCCTTCAATGTTGTAGTTCAAGTCTGAAGTGTTGAAGCCGTTCTGGCAGTTGGTCGGTCTGTAGTCAATGTCAGATATGAACTGAAAAGAAAGGCATGACTGGCGTAGGCCATCTGTAAGCATGCAGGCTACCACAAGGGCGACAAAAAATGAGACAAAGTTAAAGAACAACAGAGTGAGATCAAATGAATGTTTCATGTAGAAACTGGAACTTTTTCGTTCAGATCGCCAGAAGAAGAGAAGACCGCCGTGTATGAAGAGCAGAGTGAGGGAGATGGCCATGATAACCACTGGCAGGTATGCCGATAAGTAGCATGGAATCATGCTCGGATTTCCCCAAAGTCTGTCGTGCTGCAGATTTGACTCGACGTACAGAGGACACATGTCAGCATACCAATCCCAATTCTTGCTGAGGATTGCCATGGGCACCGTGATCAGAAGACATGAGCAAATAGTGGCCAGTTGCAGTAGGCCACTCCACATCTCGATTCGGCCTCTTCTCCTGTAATCCGAGAGCATGGGTGTGGTCGTCGAAAGTTGGACCGGTGTTGGTTCACTAGACAGTGAAAGATCGTCAAGAACGATGGTCGATTTTGCTTTCTTCATTTTTTTGGTAGTATCAAGATTTTCTACTTCAGGATCTTCCTTGATTGTTCCTTCAAAGGTAAGTACATCCGTTGATTTGGCTTTGTGCATTCTGGGGGCTTTAGCAAAGCTCAAATTTTCTTTTTCCTGCGCGAATCCTTCGCTTCTAAGGTTTACAGTAGATTTGAATTGTCTATGAGAACCCAAAATCGCAGCGCTATGCGCGTTAGCGTGACGATCTAACAAAGGTGACGCAAAGTTATGCATCTGATGACTTTCCCCTCCTGCATTTCGATTTGCATCCTCCATCTGCTGGGCATTCCAATGGAGTGGGGGCACGCCGTGAGCATTAAACTCATTTCCATTAAATGTATTTTGGGCATTCCAGTGAGGGCATTGCTGGGTCTGACCTACAGAACAAACACACTGAGTACCAACACAAGCCTGATTTTGGAATCCCTGTTGATGAAAATGTGGCATTTGAGTCTGAGACAAACAGAAATTTTGTCCACACGTATGCCCATTTTGTAAGTGACATGAATTCAACGGTGGTTGATGGTGCTCACAGAACTGAGCATTCCCATGGTGCAAATTATTTGAAGGAATGGCGGCATTAGGAGAAAACCATGAATTATTTCTCGGTCCTGCAAGAGAAGGTCCTGCAAATGCAGGAGACGTAACTTTTTTTGGAGGCAATGGTGGTGGTGACGTTTGTTGAAGGGCTTTACTTTTTGGGGGCAGTGAAGGGTTGGTAAAATTTTTAGGAGGAAGTCCAGGCGGGTCTGTGGATGAGAGCATCGGTTGACTTTCATCAGCATTCATATAAGTACCTGACTCGCTCTTCGATGCATGATTGCGGGTGTGCATGCGATTCGGTGGGAAATGGTTACTCGGGGCTGGTTGTGATGCAGATGCAAGTCTTGTCTCATTGAGAAGAGCATCAGTGGGTCTTGTCCAGGGCTGGTCATCCAAATCAGTTCCTTCATCAGATGAATCCCAAAATTGTGCTCCTTGCTCCTCATTCCTCATTCTTTGTTGTTGGTGAGGAACGCTAATAAATTTTGGAGGCTTTTTATTATCATGACGTCCTTTTGGATGATGGCTTTTCTGAAACTGATTTTCCTCGTGTTGAGCCTGATATCTTCTGTGAGCTTCTTCATTGTTCTGGATCTTTATTCTCTCATGTTGGCCAGCACGGCTCCGGGCTTCGATGTTAGATGTGTTGAAATTATCATTAGCTATCTTAATATTTTTCTTCTGATCAAGTTTAAACGACGCTTCAGCAGTGCTTTCACTCGCACTTCTATTGCGACTGTTGAGGGATTGATTTTGGTAGCCAGGGGCTTCTGAAACAGAAAACTCAATGGACCTCTGACGATGAATAGGCATGGGTTTTCTTTCATCAAAAAAGTCTATTTCATTCGAACTTGAAGAGCTAACTAAGGCTTCCTTTGACTTAGCCCTTCCAGGGCTTCTGCTAAGCTTCCTCATCAAACTTGCATGATCATTTTTCTTCCTTTTTTCTTCATGGTATATCTCATTGTCCAGTGCGACGAATTCATCTTCGAAATCCAGGTCTCCCAGACTCATACTTTTTCTCTTATCGATTTTGCCTTTCGAAGTTGTAGAACCTAGACTTGATCGACTGCCATTCCGCGAAGAAAAGTCAAGTCTTTCTCTCGACTGAGATCGAGATCTTGACTGTGACCTGGACCGAGCTCTCCTGGCTCGAGAGGGACTTCTGGTCGGATCAAAGGGCTTGATGACGATGCCAAAACTGTTGCGTTTGGGGATGAAGATATTTTCCCGGCTCCCTCTGGAGGAACTCGAGGCTGCTTGAGATGGCGTGACCTGGGTCGGGATCAGGACTCGGTTGCTTCGTCTTATTTCGGGCGTGCCCAGTGGGGACCCTTTCTTGGCACCCGGCATCTTCCCCAAGTTGATCTGCACAGCGAAAAAGTAATTAGCATGAAGAGATTTGCAAGCTACACTCTTATTAGAACATCACGGTATATGTGTGTACATTTTATAATCAGTGCAAAAAGCTAAACATGAAATTCCTCAGACAATGTGCGCTGTGAAGAAGCAGTAATCTGAATATAAAATACATTGTCGGGAAACATCGAGATGTGATATGAAGTCCGTGACACAGGCGTCCAGATTTGTTAACAACTATCCCAGCAATAACAGCTCTGCAAGAAAATAGATGCGAGAAAAAGATCATTTGTTCCCTTAATAATATATAACTGAGCGAGATAATCTCCAAACAAGGCAAATTTGCGAAGATATGTTGAACCATTCTTTCAGTCATGAAATCTGCATTTCACCTAATTATTTGCTTCAGGTTGTTCATACTTCGAAAATTCAATTATTCGATTTTCTTTCATTCTTCTTGACTGATATGTTGTTTCAGGTTCTCGGGCGCAATTATATGAATCCTGCTTGGTGATTTAAGTCAAAGAAATTAAGAGACTCGCTTAGAATTTATCGGTAGTTTGTGGCTAACGTTCTCGTTTTACCAGGTTCTCTGTATGGTTATTTTAGATCACGAGCAAATTACAACTGCAATCTTTATGGTTTTTCTCTTACATCTCTGTGCCTTCTTTATCCCCGACTGATAAAAACGAAATCGTGCTAAGATACCTCTGAAATTGGGAACTCTTCAGTTTTAAAGTTCAAAACAGTGCGCCTGGAATATTTTTTATTGTACAGTGCGACTATAATGTACCAAGTTCCTGAGATACACCTTGAAGTGATTGGTTCAAATCATACCTAACAAATCGGAAACAATACGTTGTCATTGACAATGCAAAATCAGACCCACAGACAATTAGCCATGGAGTTCCACAAGGATCTGTCCTTGGGCCTCTCCTATTTCTGATATTTATAAATGATATTATCAAATCTACATCATTTTTCAATTTCATACTTTTTGTAGATGACAGCACGCTTTCTGCGGTCCTTCCGAACCAAAATCCCGCTATGATTGCGGAGAGTATAAATAATGAACTCCATAAGGTTTCATTATGGCTTAAAGCTAATAAAATAAGCCTCAACATCGATAAAACAAAATATATTACATTCTCATACAAGAAAAATATATCTCTCCCACGCACAAAAATTGGCGAAGGTGAAATCGAAGAAACCAACTCATGCAAGTTTCTGGGCATCATAATAGATAAACATCTGACCTTTAACGAGCATATCGCCCATATTAGTTCTAAATTATCACAATCCATCGGAATCCTGAATAAAGTTAAAAATTACCTGCCTGAAACGGCTTTACAAATGCTCTACAGCACGCTAATATCACCATACTTGCAATACGGAATAGAATCATGGCACGGAACTGATAAAAATAAAACCAATAAAATTTTTACTCTGCAAAAAAAAACCATCAGAGCGGTAAAGAATCTAGAATATAATGCTCACACAAATGATTCATTCAAAAATTTACAAATACTTAAACTTTCGGATCTCTACAAAATCTCCATTTGCAATTTCATTTACAAAACATTATCAATTGATGGCGACAATAGCCTAAAACAATTATTAACTGCGAAAACTGGTCATCACGATCATTTAACCCGAAATAGAAGTAAATTCATGCTTCCTTATTATTCAAAGGCCCGGTCGCAACACAGTATCCTCTTCGCTTAACTAAAACTTGGAACTCAATACCTGCGGAGATCCGTGATAGTAATTCTTACAAAGTATTCAAAAGAAATCTTCAGTCTCACTTCTTATCGAAATATTAGTCGTGTAAGATCACAAGTCAAATCTTGTCTCCTACATGACTGTTTCCAATAGTGTAATATGCCATGGGTAATATCGCCGATATTCAGTCTACTGTTAAATCGTTTATCGAATGTACTGTTAATATACTCCATATGACCTTTATTGCAAAATGAAATATCTGATGTCTAGTAAATTATCTCACTGATCAGTCTAATGCGAAACTAGGTTAAATGATTTAGGTTAAACAGTATTGTAAACCTTAGAATAACGTGATGGTAGGATGCCCCAGAAGTCGCTGAACTTATTCGGGCCCACAGGTAGCTATATTCAAACTTGTCCATTGTACTAGACTTGAGAAATATTCTACCTCTGTATCTCATGTGGTAAATAAATTGTTTAAATTGTTTAAATTGTTTAAAATTGAAGTAGTTACGAGTTACAAAATCTACTTGAGTAAAATTATTATAAGAAAAATGTTGTCAAAAAGTGTTTCCATTGAAAGTGATGACAAAAATACCCGAGTTGCTTCCACGTACATTGAAACTGAACTATAGCAGTAAAATACAGTGAGTCTAATCACATATTTCCATACCTAAGGTGTCAAGTCTTCGTCATCAATAAAACGAAGGGCGTCCAGCCAAGTTGCACTTTACGCAAGATACCCAGTGAAAACTGTCGGCCTCCAAGCTTTACAGCCACTTTCCCAAAATTAGAAAACTACGAAGCGTAGGCAGGACTAAAGTTTTGTAGCAGAGAAGCATTGTGGGATGAATTCTTTAAGGTCAAGTTTCAGTTGTTGCTCAATTATAGCAGGTTGTAGCAGCTGCTTGAGATTAAGCTGAAAATATTAAGAATAAGAGAATACTATATGTTTAAAAAATTGGTCGCGTACATGGTTATTCGTCTTATAGATATCCGCAATATCTTTGAAAATCAGTGGTATTTTTTTTGTATCATCCTTATTGAAAATACACTGTTTTCCTTTATTTTTTCTTATTCTTTCTTTCTTGATATGTATTGAAAGCGCTTTTGCGTTATGCATGCAAAGAAATACGCTGTAGCTGCTCTGGACATTTTCTAGATATAGAAATTAAGTAGGAATGCGTTCAGAATTAGCAAGACTTAGAAAAAAGATTAGTCATAAGCTTACGATCTTAGTTTTCACAGCTTGATTGGAATCTCTTAAGATTTGATATTCATTTTTTACATTAAGTTTTTTATATATTTCTGGTTCGATGGTTAACCTGAAAATTGTCTTAAAAATTTTCCTAATTTGTTTTACGTTGCTGTTCTTACTGTATTTGTTTTGTTCATTTTAATATCGTCGAGCTAAAATCCTTCTCTAAATCTCAATCATCGGTTCTCGAGTCCCAATACTCCAGCTAGGGTAATTCATCAAATATCGAACTGAACTGATTATCGAACAACTTTGGAAATATGCGCGTAATAAATTTAGTAAGCATCCAAACTTGCTCAGTGCCAGTGATCTTACATCTAAAACTCCTATTTTAGTGATAAAAACTCATTTCTGAGAGCTGCAAACTGCTACCAGCGGTTGCGAACGCATTTTCTGTACGACCCTTACAAATTGGTCGAATTTTTTCACTCGAAAAATCTTACGCACCTCGGGAAAATTGCGACGGTTTAATTGTTGTTGGGTCACCGTCAACCTCCCGTCATAACTACACCTTTTTAGCTTCAAATTAAAATATGTGAAGTTCAATTTAAAATTTGTAAAGTTCAATTTAAAATATGTAAAATTCAATTTAAAATTTCTACAGTTCAATTTAAAATATGTAAAGTTCCAATTAAAATAAGTAAAGTTCAAATTAAAATTTGTGAAGTTCAATTTAAAAATTATAAAATTCCAAATTAAAATAGATAAATTTCAAATTAAAATTTTTAAATTTTTTTAAAAATCACTAAAAGGAAGAAATATGTCAAATGGATTTCTAACGAAAAAGACAGAGTAATTAAAGCAGCACAGAACTTGGACGACTGGAGATCAGTAGCAGTTGCAAATGAAGTGCCTATCGCTACAGCGTACGGGTGGATTAAAAGATCGGAGATAAATATTTTGCCCAAAAAGAGGGGTGGTGCCAGATATTCAAAATTAAATCAAAATTTAAGAGAAAAAATGATTCTTTATGTTGAAAATGATCCACTCATATCTTTGAAGGAAATACAGCAGAAGATACAAGTAAATGAAGGAACTACTTTATCCATACCAACGATCCACAAGTGTTTAGATTGCCAAATGTATACTATCAAGAAAGTTCTCCCTCAACCAGTTGCGATGAATTCTGATGAGAATAAACGGAAGCGTGCGGCTTATGTATCTTCGATAATGACAAAAATCGGCATGGGCAAAACTGTTGTCTATCTCGATGAAACTAATTGCAATTTATTTTTGCGTAGAAACTTTGGAAGGTCCAAAAAAGGCGTACGCTGCTCAGTCAAGTTGCCCACGTCCAAAGGAAAAAACATCCACGTAATTGGTGGCATCACACAAACAGGACTACAATACTGGGAGAGGAAGAGAGGGTCTTTTCGAAAAGAAGACTGCTGTGATTTTCTAAGACGCTTACTTCGTAGTGTACAGGAGCCAATGACGGAGGTAGTGGTAGTTATTGATAATGCTCCGGTGCATGTTAGCCTTGAAACCGTAACACAGGAGGAAGAGTTTGAAGGCGTTGAGATATTACGATTGGCTCCATATAGCGCGCCGTTGAATCCTATAGAAGAGTGTTGGAGCGCATTCAAGTCCCAAGCTAAGATGCTTCACAAAAATGGCCTGCAAGCTCTGTTAAGAGATCCTGTACCAGAAGGGACTTCCCAAACTGAGCATCGGTTACAATATTTGGAAAGAATAATTGATGCTTCCATGGTTAAGATAACACCTGTCTTGTGTTTAAAGGTGTGCAACCATGTTCAAAAACATTTTAATAACTGCATAGCTTTGAAAGATCTCAAAATGGGAGATCAAGTTAGCCAATAAAAGATAGGAATCAAACTCTCCTTTTTTATTTATTTTCTGGTGAATATTTTCCGCATTGCCATATGTACCTATGTATTGTTTTTTTTTATTGTTAATTTTTCATTATGCTCTGTTTAATATTAATTTTTAGCTTAAGAAGTTAAACATGTGTATTGTTTTGTACATAAAAAAAACAGACTATTTCATGTTTAATGCGGTTTATTTTTATTAAAGAAGAATTTATTTTACAGGTAGCCCAACACTCTTATTCAATAAATATTTCATTGCCAGTGTTTGTATATTTTCGCCTAAAAATGCACACAGATGCATAGTTCACTTAGGAATTAAATATTATGAAGTCAACCCAAGTTTAGAGCTCGCTTAGGTGCGGGGTTTGAGCGTAATTCACGTTGCCGGATAAGAATTTGAACAAATTTTGCTTTAATGTTATGATAAAATAACTTCAATTGGCACTTAATAATATTAGTAACAAATGTTTTTCTTATTTGGCAGCGTGAATGACACTTCATGTCTCATCACTAAATTGACCCAAAGTTTGGCCATACTATGTATAAAATGAATAAAAATTTTACAGCGTATAATCAGGCCAAATTTTCGTAGAATATATTTTATGTATATATCAAATACTAACTCTAAAATTCTGGGCAGCAATAACAAAGCCATTGCCTATAATATTTTGCATATTTTAAATATAATTTAGTAATTTTAATCATTTGCTGCATACCTATGTAGTGTGCAGAATATGGCACACACCGGTGAAATTTGAAATTTTTTCTAAATAAGGTATCATAGAAAAAAATTCCTATCGGCGTCGAGACTATGAGTCGGTTGACGGAGCGAGCTATGTATATATCTTCCATAAACCAAGAAGAATCCCAATTCATGAGGAAGTGGGTTAAATTGCAATTTACAAATTTCAATTGGAAGCTAAGTTAAAAGGTGTAGTTAAAAAATGTAAATTTTAGAAATTTTTGAAGTATTTTTATTCGAATTTTAAAAATTTTAATTTGAAATTTATCTATTTTAATTTTGAATTTTATAATTTTTAAATTGAACTTCACAAATTTTAATTTGAACTTTACATATTTTAATTGGAACTTTACATATTTTAAATTGAACTGTAGAAATTTTAAATTGAATTTTACATATTTTAAATTGAACTTTACAAATTTTAAATTGAACTTCACATATTTTAATTTGAAGCTAAAAAGGTGTAGAGAGTAGTGTTGTCATATGATGTTCTGCTGCTGTATTTTTTTCTTTTCCGCCAAAAACTTGATAATTATTCCATGTTCGACATTCAGTTCCTTTTTCATGTCAGTATTAAATACTGAACAAAGGTGTTCGAATAAAAATTCCTTAAAAATCATGAATTTATGCCTCGAACAAGGCTTTTCGATTCTTAATTCTTTTAAATAACTGAATCGATCTATTGAACGCCTGTTTTATTTCATTAAAATATTGTATTAACGCTTGATAATAACATTGAATAGTTGAAGATGGGAATTCTGGTGAGGGGCTACCAATTAGCTGCTGGTGTTCCAAGGCCCGCAAGATCATCAATGATTCGTCTGGCTACATTTACTGATGATCAATCCCTTGCCAAGAAAATTGATGCAAGCATCAATAATAATTCATTGACGAGTGCTTTACACTCTACTCCAAAAAAGGTCACACAGGTTGATGATCACAATGATGGTTCAACAAACACTGCAAATGAAACATCGACATCATATTCAAATTTTGATAACTCTCCATTCAAATGCATCTTGAAAATAAGTAATGAGACAGTTATTTCAAACAAACAAACAAAACAAACATCGGCATCTTTGGGATGCTTTATTTCCAATCAAGCCTGATACAAATGATCTTAAGCATTGGTTTTTCAAATGTCTTATAACTAACACTATATATAGGACACCATGACGGTTCCTCCGTAAAGCCGGTACCCATTTCCGACACCTGGGTCGAGTGGGGTATTGTGCTTGTGGGGTATTGTGGGTACCTTATACCCAACGGGGAAAATCGCAGCGCCAGCGCCGGGATACGAACCCGCGACTCCAACATACAAGTCCGATCCCTTAACCACTGTGCCACCGCGAGCATTTCCAAGAAAATCCAGTGCACCAAAGAAAAAAAAATGAAAGAAAAACGTTTATTTTCCAAGTGGCCACATGAGATACATGTCAACATATTGGGTTTTAAAAAGTTTCTTAATATAGGACATCCTAAAACAAAAGTTCCATGCGAAGAGTACTAATTGACAAACCATCAGAGGTGTACAAATAGAAAAGCCGTATGAGGCATAATAATTGACAAACTATACGAGGTGTACTAATAGAAAAACTATCAGAGGTGTACAAATAGATAGACCATACGAGGCATATTAATGGACAAAATATACGAGGCGTACAAATAGACAAACTATACGTGGCGTGCTAATAGCTATTAGCACGCCACGTATAGTTTGTCTATTAGTACGCCTCGTCTAACAAATGTTCCATACGAGGAGAACTAATTGACAAACCATCCTGTTCGAATCAAAATTCTTGTTCGATTCATGTTCGATATTGATGAAATTATGTTATTAAAGAATTCGATTTTTAGAACAATAAATCAATTCCAACAATCTACGTTGTCTTTAAAGCGACATCACAGAACAAGAAAGCAACTGTTCAAGAATAATCTTGAGGCCCGCAACAGTTATTCAGAGCAAAAGTTACCGATTTATGAAGGTTGTTTCTAGACACACGAGGTTTCTGTTCGATATTTGATGAATTACCCTATCAACGCGTGAGTCAACCCTTTACGCCCGAGTAGGACGAATTCTTCTAAAAAAACTAAAAGCTTCTCACGTACTAAATTACATGCAGAGCTTCTTGTAAATGAATGTGAACACTTGGGCTCATGTTATCTTCTAGCAGAGTTCTTCGTGGTGTCAGCTTTGCTTGCGATACTTAAGTTATTGAACAAATTTCGTGTGTGGGCGATGTATAGTTCATAGCATTTCGACTGGTGGTGCAAAGAATTTCAGAATCTCCTATTAGTTGTACAAAGAATTTAAGAATCTCCTACTGGTTGTGCAAGGTGTTGAAGAACCAGCAGAAACTAGCAAACCGTTGCAGCGTACGCTCTGGCCGAGTTAAGACCGTTACAGATATGTTCAGTTGACATGTAGACTGCGCAGGTGCGGTAGATGCCGTCTTTTATCTTTCACGTAGGTTTTCGTTGACGACAAAGATTTTTAGAAAAATTAATATTTTCGTTGGGCTTCTACTTCTCCTGAATTGGTTCGTGTTTATAATTTTTCGTTCAATTTACAAGGCAAAACACTATCTTCGTTGCTGAAGACTCCAAAAAAAGTTGTGTAGAAAATGCCATTTTCGTTTTCATTTCAATACAATAAACTGTATATTTGTCTAATGTGTAATATTAATACCTGTTTTGTTTCTGAATTCGCTCAATTTTGAACTTTTTTATTTCTTTCGAAAATCGCACGCTTGTTGAATAGTTTACGAAATGGCGGTGTGATTGTGATATTTTTTTTCATTTCTTAAAAAAAAACCTTTGAATTTAAGTTAAGAATAGTGTTAGAGTGATTCAAGCAGTGATAGTATATTATAAAGTCATCAATTAATATTTTCATCTTAGTGATAAAAGGATTAGGTAGTTTAAAAAGAATTTCAGATAGGTGACTGTGCTATTATTTGAAACCATTTCCCTACGTTTTAGTTGATTTGATCTGAGTAAAAAGTTTGAATTCTGTTTTACCTTTTATCATATGAATTGAATTTTTAAGATTTATACTAAAAGTAAAATTTATAAAATTCTGCAGGCGATAGATTTCGCATCGCAAACATCGTAAATGCAGCAAGGTAAATTCAGCATTTAGATAAATTAGGCCTAAAGATAAATTCAGTTTATAGATAAATTCAGTCTGAAGATGAATTCAACCTAAAGATAAATTAGGCCTAAAGATGAATTCAACCTGAAGATAAATTCATCCTGAAGATAAATTCTGTATTAATATAAATTCAGAATTAATATAAATTCAGCAGTGAGACTCACAGCGGCTTGTTCTCAGATATTTGATAAAGCATCGATCCTGCGTCTTCTTATTCTAATCACCGCAGCTCGAAGCCATGTTTGCGTAGTCAGGCTGGTACATCTAAATAACTTGACCAGGTTCTTCCTATTACTTAGAACGCAATTATTCCTCGTTTGTTAATATCTTCGCGCCTGAGTGCCGTCAAAATAAATTTTATACTCTTTTTTGTCTGTGAAATTTTATGATAGTAATGAATACTTTTTTATATGCACAATGCATGCGAGAAACATCAAGCTTCCATTGAAGAAATATAATTTAGAAAGCACGAATCAGATCCTATGGCAGTTTTTGAGTGAAAATAATACAGCTCGTACACATTCTGCATGTAGAGAAATAGTGAAGATAAGGCAACGGTCATGTCCGTTATCGCGCAGTGCAGACTGCACATGCAGACTGCACATGCAGATAGATGTACGGCACAAAATTATGCAGAAAACGTCCACTCTAAACGAGAGTAGATCTCCATTTATTTGAAAGTTACCATAACTCCGCAATAATATTACTGCGCGCTCCACTTATTTCCAAATTATTTTTTGTACAAACGTTAGTCTAAATGCGCAGCTTGTCACCAAATTACAATCGACGAAGTTCGATTTACCTTGTGTAAATATCAATCCTCTATACATAATTTTTCACTACATTTAAGATGGCATATTTTAATTTGTACGCAGTAATTCCCATGAACTACTTTCTTCGCTCTAATGTGGGCTGTGAAACTTATCACCACTTCACTCAGAAACTCGATAACCGAAGGAAGCTAATTTTTTAATCGTCCTAATACAGTTTTCAGACACCATTCGTTACGGAGAACATTTCTGAAGACCAACAAAGTCGTGTAGGATTAGCCTAACAGAAATAAACACACCTTTAGACGCTTGAAGCTTTGAGTTTGTAGGTGTTTCTACACGCATATAACACTTTGCTCTTTGAAACAATGCTCACGCGCGACTGAAGTGACATCCGCGTTAGTTTGTGCTCCGAACCGTCACCCAGCAGCTTTATCGCGCCTTATCGCTGCCTTATCGCACCAGGGTGCTCATGTCTTGCGATAAGCGCAACGGTATGACTGTTCCTAAAGTCCGGCTCTAGGAATATACGTTGCGTCTTGTATTTATTTACGAGCGTACTGAACTGAGTATGAATCATCTAGTCATTTCCTATAAGGAAGTAGCTGTTCCGGGCTGGAGGGGATTTTTTTCCGAGAAGAGCTTTTCTAAGCCGCAATCGCTACTTTTATGGAGGATATGTTTGAGTTTGGACTATCTTAAGGGATGACCTGATGTAGAGAGGAAACCAAGACTGTATTATTAACACTGTTTTCCAACAATATTCCACCGTTATCAATTAATATCAACACTGTTCCCAAGCAATATTAAAACAGTTATCAATCAATATCATCACTTTTTCAAACAACATCAACACACTCACCAAACAACATCAACACACTCACCAAACAACATCAACACACTCACCAAACAACATCAACACACTCACCAAACAACATCAACACACTCACCAAACAACATCACCACACTTACCAAACAACATCAACACGCTCACCAAACAACATCAACACACTCACCAAATAACATCAACACACTCACCAAACAACATCAACACGCTCATCAAACAACATTAACACACTCACCAAACAACATCAACACGCTCACCAAACAACATCAACACGCTCACCAAACAACATCAACACACTCACCAAACATCATCAACACGCTCACCAAACAACATCAACACACTCACCAAACAACATCAACACACTCACCAAACAACATCAACACACTCACCAAACAACATCAACACACTCACCAAACAACATCAACACGCTCATCAAACAACATTAACACACTCACCAAACAACAACAACACGCTCACCAAACAACATCAACACGCTCACCAAACAACGTCAACACACTCACCAAACAACATTAACACACTCACCAAACAACATCAACACACTCACCAAACAACATCAATACGCTCACCAAACAACATCAACACGCTCACCAAACAACATCAACACACTCACCAAACAACATCAACACACTCACCAAACAACATCAACACACTCACCAAACAACATCAACACGCTCACCAAACAACATCAACACACTCACCAAACAACATCAACACACTCACCAAACAACATCAACACACTCACCAAACAACATCAACACACTCACCAAACAACATCAACACACTCACCAAACAACATCAACACACTCAACAAACAACACCAACACACTCACCAAACAACATCAACACGCTCACCAAACAACATCAACACACTCACCAAACAACATCAACACACTCACCAAACAACATCAACACACTCACCAAACAACATCAACACACTCACCAAACAACATCAACACACTCACCAAACAACATCAACACACTCACCAAACAACATCAACACGCTCATCAAACAACATTAACAGACTCACCAAACAATATTAAGGTCACCAAGAGATATTTACATTGCCATCAAACAACTACAACCGTAATCGCTCTCCAGTACCGTCAGACACTTTATAAGTCCTTGCTCTTCAGGAGCGATCCCTGCATATGCGTGCTCGGGCGTACAATGTTGACTATGTGCTCATTGGCGACAAATTTTAATTTAACTGTTGAAGTACGATAGTTTCAAAAAAGATCAAGATGCACGTATCACAAATGTAATTGACTGATATCTAGGAAATCTCACTTTTGGGATTAAAAGGAAAACCAACGTGGTTAAGAATATCGTTTATGTATCTCATTACGTGAAAACAAACAAATCCATGTGCGCCACGTCTAGTGTCCTTAATTACAATTTGAATGCAATTCTAGCATCAAAAACCTTAATTTCACATTTGCTCATCACAAGCAGAGTCCAGTTGCTATGCTGCTGTGGCCGGCCCAGTTTCCGGGGCATTTGCGACATTGGCGCAACTGCATTAGGTGTGCTACAGATTTCCCTTAGGGAGGTCGCTTTCATCCATCAATTTCCCTCGACGACTTCAATGAAGCGGAAGTGAGTCTTTCTGAGCCGTAGGACAATAATGAGCGCATTTGAGATGTGTTCAAGCTTCGCGAGGGTTGTATCGTACAGCCCTAGCTTTGGTTCATATGTCAGGCCGAACTGTCAGACTGCTTTTGTTTCGGCTGCATCGATGCCATGAACATGAATGAGCTGCGGCAGCCGTGAACATGAACGAGCTGATTATACGGTAGTTAGATTAGTTGAATCTCATGCGTTTGGAAACGATCCCCTGACGAGTCTCGACAAAAAGGAGCATCACGGCAACGGAATCGCATCAGGGAGCTAAGCTCCCGCTTGCCTCTGTGCTGAGATTGAGATGATGCTCTGTATTCAGGCCCACGGATGGCCACTTGGAAAGGGACGACCTCCGAAATCGGCTTTTTCTGATCGCAAGAAGATGTGCGGGCGGGTAACATGGACTTCTGCTGCTCAGGAATTGGATTCAGCTCTCAGGACTGACCATGCGGCAGCTCTCAATGGGAAATTTATTTCTTGTATCCCACTGTATTGCAGGGAATTTATATGTTTGCGTAGCTGTTAGTGACAATCTAACCAATCGATTGGAGGATCGACAACATTGGTAAAACTGACACTCTTCAGCGTGTAGCTGTTGATCAGGCCGTTCTTGTTGAGGTACGTTCTTTGTTTATGATGATTCGTTTTTCTATCCAAAAATAAAATCCGCTGAATTAGGTTAGTCGTATTCATACTACATATCTTCTGTCACTCAACATCAGGCCTATGATACCTACCTGACATATCTACCCTCACCCTACAGCAGACCTATAACACCTACCTGATATATCTACACTCACCCTAGAGTAGGCCTATAATGCCTACCTGACATATCTACCCCCCTGCAGTAGGTCTATAATACCTACCTGACATATCTACCCTCACACTACAGTAGGCCTATAATACCTACCTGACATATCTACCCTCACTCCATTTCAGGCTTTTCATATCCCCGTAATTCCACTCGTCTGTAACTTTATCACATGAGGAATAGAACCTCGATTGTCAAACAGTTTCAAATTTAGTACCAAATGACGATCGATGTCTAGTTCATATAAATGTCGGATTATTACTTAGTGCAAGATCGAGCAATCATTTCGGAAGAAAATATCAACAAACAAGGTGATTCCAATGTCCATATAAGACGATTTATGTCTACATATCCTCTTTGATTCTTTCGGTATGAAAACTGAACCAAATCCAAATGAAAGCGAATTCTGGATATCCTGTTAATGAATAGATATGTATAGATGGAATAATATATTGAATGTCAATACTTCATTTCGTCAGCGTTTTGGCTGCTGGAATGGGTAAAGTACGAAGATCCCATCAGGTAGAAATGTCCAATGGTCATTGCAGGCACACTTCATTTCACATGTCCAAGGGCTTCCACTCCCACAAAGTTCACAAGCCCGTTGTAATTTCGCACGAGAAAAAGTACCGCCAACCGGCAACGCGGACATGGAAAGCTTCTGCTGGAAATTTTCATTTGCAATATATCTGCTGCATCCCCCACAGAACAACAACTTCACCCCATTCATGAAATTCGATGCAAGCCAAACCTTTCAAATGTGAGGTCGAACTAAACTTTCTCGCACAAGAGCATACAAAATATTCTTTCGAGAGATTTGCTTCATCTTGGTTGTATGACGAGAAACGTTTGAATTCCATTCCAAAGTGCGTAGTTGGTTATTGCGAATAGTTATTTGTATTTTGTGATCTTTTTTACTTATAAGGATGTGTATTTTTCCTATTTTAGTATTCTATGATTTTTTACACTCTCGTTCTAATGTTTCGTGTGTTTCTTGGCTGTCAATGTCAGTGTAATCTATCAATGGCCGCTGTTGGAATGATCAAAAAGAGTAAAAATGAGCTCATTTTGCTCGGATGTGATCGTGAAAAATAATTTTCGAAGAGTAAGCTTTCTTCGCCCATTCATGCTGTGAGTAAGACAGTCATCGAAATAGTTTCCTCGTTAAAAGCAGTGGAAGAGCTTTTCGAAATACATTTACTATTGAAAGTTCGTTAAATATTCCTGAAGGATAATCTAAAGTAAGAATTCACGAGTTTTGAGCAAATTCTTTGAAGCATCTTCAGAAATTTGAAGAAATTTTTCCTTATATGCAAAGACACCAAAAAATTTTCATGCTTCCTAGGCATTGCACCGAATATATTTTCAGCGTCCATGGAGTGAGCTGGAAGATGCAAAATTAGCTCAGAATTAACAAGCCAGCTCATTGGTCCGAGTATTTCGACGAACGCAACAAGAAGACCCCATCTCATTTATTACCACGTTGAACACGACTTGTTAAACTGAAGTTCAATGTTCAACCCAAATTTGAAGTCCATTCTAGTAAGCTATTTGTTAAAAATAGCAAACACTAACTTGATCGTGAATTAATTTAGCTTTGAATAAGTATTTATAAAAGTTGAGTTTGTGACTGCTGGTCAGTCAGCAGCACTATGAAAATTCCCTCCGTGTACCACCGGCAGCTCACATCGCGACCAGCACGTAGAGAGAGGGACAGCGCGACGACAGCGTATGATCTACACAACATAGTCGTCAGTAAGCTCTTTAATTTGTGGTCACTGAGCTAGCACAGAAGGATTCCAGCTATGAAATTTGCTATTCACTTGACCCTTCTAATTGAGGGCAACGTGACACAGCAGCGAAAGTTTAGAGACACAAACTGAGGCGCAGGTGAGGGATGAGCACCTCTCGCAATGCTTGTTCTCAGGTACAATTAAAGGTACAATTTGCGAAATGAAAATAGCTTCGTTAGTTCTAAACCATCACAAATAGAGATTTAGCGCAGCATAAGCTGCTTCCGCCACTGGATAAAAGTGTTCTCTGTGAATATAGTAGCTCATGGAACAGTGGTATGAAGTTGAAGATCCTTGCGAAGATTAATTACTTGAGGGAACACGCAGGGTTATTTTTTCAAGTGCCACATGAAGAGTGGACTTCTTTTGATCTATTCACTTCCGACAAGGTATACTAGCGAGCTGGTTCCAAAGGACTATTGTGAGCGTGTCAAGTAAACAAATTGCACTGTTCATAAAACAACATCTTGTTAAGAGACGGAATTAATTATCAAGGATGAAATAATACCTTATGATGAACATTTGACATACGGCAACCTATGTTCTTGAGCACGCTTCGGTAAGTAAGCGAATGAATACAAAACTGAGTACGAACTCGTAATTCCATCATAAGTGAGAAAAAATCTTCTTTGCTTAGTGAAAAATTGTCATCTGGACTCTTTTGCACTTGGAAATACATGCGAGCTGATTTTCGCTGGCAGAAAAATAAAAGCAGTATCTTTCATTCGTCTAATTGAAGATGATTTCTTTTTAGGATTCGTGGTCGTTAATTAAAGTGCGTCATGCTCGCTTGTGAACTATTTTTCTATATGAATTGATTACATGGTATTTCTATGACAGTATTCAGGATAGAGCAGAAAGGAAAACGAGGTGTGAAATGCTGTGGAAATTTGTAATAGTGGTAATGTAGTTTTCAGAATGATATTTTAAGGATGCGATGTTATTTCATTGAATTTTCACATTTGATATTTGAGTTACATAAGCTACTGAAAGTATAATGAAAACTATTCAGTTTACGGCTCATTGGAAACATTCTTCAGAGATTCAGATGCAAAAATATTATTTCACGGAGCATTGTCAACGTGGTTGAACTCCGTTAGCTGTTTAAGCGTACGGACAAGAAGAAAACAAGCCTCATTTGTACAAAAAAAAAACGGATTCTAATTGATCAAAATTGAAGGAATTGTTCAAGATGCACTTATCACGTCTGCAGTCACAGTTTTTGGACACGGCCTTAGATGTTCAGCAAAGTTTTATACTAAATCAGCCTACCGTGACTATGTTACTGAATAAGTATCTGCTCCTTCAATCCTTCTGTTCCGCTTTGTGGATTTTCTTACAGTGCAACCCTGCATCGTCTCAGCCAACCTGCCTCTTATCCTACAACGTGCAGTTTTGTGTGTATACTGCTAGCTTCAGTTTTGTGTGTATACTGCTAGCTTCAGTTTTGTGTGTATACTGCTAGCTTCAGTTTTGTGTGTATACTGCTAGCTTCAGTTTTGTGTGTATACTGCTAGCTTCAGTTTTGGGTGTATACTGCTAGCTTCAGTTTTGTGTGTATACTGCTAGCTTCAGTTTTGTGTGTATACTGCTAGCTTCAGTTTTGGGTGTATACTGCTAGCTTCAGTTTTGTGTGTATACTGCTAGCTTCAGTTTTGTGTGTATACTGCTAGCTTCAGTTTTGTGTGTATACTGCTAGCTTCAGTTTTGTGTGTATACTGCTAGCTTCAGTTTTGTGTGTATACTGCTAGCTTCAGTTTTGTGTGTATACTGCTAGCTTCAGTTTTGGGTGTATACTGCTAGCTTCAGTTTTGTGTGTATACTGCTAGCTTCAGTTTTGTGTGTATACTGCTAGCTTCAGTTTTGGGTGTATACTGCTAGCTTCAGTTTTGTGTGTATACTGCTAGCTTCAGTTTTGTGTGTATACTGCTAGCTTCAGTTTTGGGTGTATACTGCTAGCTTCAGTTTTGTGTGTATACTGCTAGCTTCAGTTTTGTGTGTATACTGCTAGCTTCAGTTTTGTGTGTATACTGCTAGCTTCAGTTTTGGGTGTATACTGCTAGCTTCAGTTTTGTGTGTATACTGCTAGCTTCAGTTTTGTGTGTATACTGCTAGCTTCAGTTTTGGGTGTATACTGCTAGCTTCAGTTTTGGGTGTATACTGCTAGCTTCAGTTTTGGGTGTATACTGCTAGCTTCAGTTTTGTGTGTATACTGCAAGCTTCAGTTTTGTGTGTATACTGCTAGCTTCAGTTTTTGTGTGTATACTGCTAGCTTCAGTTTTGGGTGTATACTGCTAGCTTCAGTTTTGGGTGTATATTGCTAGCTTCAGTTTTGTGTGTATACTGCTAGCTTCAGTTTTGGGTGTATACTGCTAGCTTCAGTTTTGTGTGTATACTGCTAGCTTCAGTTTTGGGTGTATACTGCTAGCTTCAGTTTTGGGTGTATACTGCTAGCTTCAGTTTTGTGTGTATACTGCTAGCTTCAGTTTTGTGTGTATGCTGCTAGCTTCAGTTTTGGGTGTATACTGCTAGCTTCAGTTTTGTGTGTATACTGCTAGCTTCAGTTTTGTGTGTATACTGCTAGCTTCAGTTTTGTGTGTATACTGCTAGCTTCAGTTTTGTGTGTATACTGCTAGCTTCAGTTTTGGGTGTATACTGCCAGCTTCAGTTTTGTGTGTATACTGCTAGCTTCAGTTGTGTGTGTATACTGCCAGCTTCAGTTTTGTGTGTATATTGCTAGCTTCAGTTTTGGGTGTATACTGCTAGCTTCAGTTTTGTGTGTATACTGCTAGCTTCAGTTTTGTGTGTATACTGCAAGCTTCAGTTTTGTGTGTATACTGCTAGCTTCAGTTTTGTGTGTATACTGCTAGCTTCAGTTTTGTGTGTATACTGCTAGCTTCAGTTTTGTGTGTATACTGCTAGCTTCAGTTTTGTGTGTATACTGCTAGCTTCAGTTTTGTGTGTATACTGCTAGCTTCAGTTTTGTGTGTATACTGCTAGCTTCAGTTTTGTGTGTATACTGCTAGCTTCAGTTTTGTGTGTATACTGCTAGCTTGAGTTTTGTGTGTATACTGCTAGCTTCAGTTTTGTGTGTATACTGCAAGCTTCAGTTTTGTGTGTATACTGCTAGCTTCAGTTTTGTGTGTATACTGCTAGCTTCAGTTTTGTGTGTATACTGCAAGCTTCAGTTTTGTGTGTATACTGCTAGCTTCAGTTTTGTGTGTATACTGCTAGCTTCAGTTTTGTGTGTATACTGCTAGCTTCAGTTTTGTGTGTATACTGCTAGCTTCAGTTTTGTGTGTATACTGCTAGCTTCAGTTTTGTGTGTATGCTGCTAGCTTCAGTTTTGTGTGTATACTGCTAGCTTCAGTTTTGTGTGTATACTGCTAGCTTCAGTTTTGTGTGTATACTGCTAGCTTCAGTTTTGTGTGTATACTGCTAGCTTCAGTTTTGTGTGTATACTGCTAGCTTCAGTTTTGTGTGTATACTGCTAGCTTCAGTTTTGTGTGTATACTGCTAGCTTCAGTTTTGTGTGTATACTGCTAGCTTCAGTTTTGTGTGTATACTGCTAGCTTCAGTTTTGTGTGTATACTGCTAGCTTCAGTTTTGTGTGTATACTGCTAGCTTCAGTTTTGTGTGTATACTGCTAGCTTCAGTTTTGTGTGTATACTGCAAGCTTCAACTCGTAAAAATTTGTTTTGAGCGTTTCATAAAATCGAAGGTTTGGTAGGGCAATATTGACGGCCCAACCTTCCAGTCTCCTGCTTCCAATAATGAAATAAAGAGGCAGAGCTGCCTCAGCCAGACACTATTTGGCAGCTTTTGCTTCACCATTTTTGAAGCCGTTCTTGATTTCTTGAGTCCTGAGCTGTGTGCACATTCAGCTGAATTTTATGAGCGATGATCCAAGAGAAGCTCTGCCAAATTTTCCATAATGAGATAATGCAAAGTAACATTCGGAGTTATTTTTGGAGTGGCAAGCTGAGTGATGTACGAACTATTGAATTAACTTTTTTATGGCATCAGGAATCCCAGGGAATGCTTTTGAATGTTCTGGGGGACATCAGGACTATAATTCGATGTGAGATCAAGATTCCTTTGCGGCTGATGTTTCGTAAATGAAATTAAGGCCGAAAAAAGCTGCGAAAAAAACTTGTTTTAAGTTGTCTCGTAATAGTTTAACCTATTTAACGCCCATTCTTTGTCTCCAAATTCGGGATATTTTTAAAGTTACTAGCAAAGAATATAGGAATTTACGTAAGAAAATTATTAACTCCGTTAACAATTATTACGAGTAATAATTATGTAATAGTAGTAGTAATAGTAACGGCAATAGAAATTTTAATAGTAGTTACTGAGGGCCTTTAGAGTTAGTCACATTCTTCTTCATTTTGACGAACTTGGAACGAAGGAAGATCATCGTCCTCGAAGAGATCGCCCTCGAACTTCTCTCCCCTCGAACTACCAAAGCCATCACTGCCAGAGACAACGGAACCCTCGGATAACGACGAAGAAGCTGACGAAAGACATGAAAGTCAGTAAAAAAAGGATGAAATATTTTCAGAGCTGTCAAAGTTTTGCATTCCTGCACGTAAAAGAGATGGAAATTCAAAAACTTCTGAAAGAAGGAAGAATTGCCAGGACTGAGGTTGTTCTGCAAAAGTTCTAGAAAGACACGTTCACAGATGACAACTCTTCTACTATTGGGAAATTTTTAATTTTCGGGGTAAAATTCAACTGAAAATGGGAGAATGCTGGGCCAGTCTTTTGCATCCATTTCTGTTTCTCAAATAATTTTTTTCATGAGTGAAAAACTCATTTTTGTAACGCTTTGAGCTTCTGCATGTACAATATAAAAATCTACGTCATATTTGGATCTAAGTAATGCGAAAACAAACACAAATCAAACTAATTTGATCATTAAATGCTTCCAACATTAAATAGTTTCATCATTAAATGGTTCCATCATTAAATGGTTTCATCGTTCTATAGGGTTTTATCATTTGGACACGAATCGAACAAAGTGCGCCAAAACAACCAATTACCATCTAACAGCATAAGGCTTCACCTGCTACAAGCTTCTCCCTTTATGCAGGCCAGCAAAGGAGAAAAAAATAATTTTCAAAAAATGAGAACTCTAGCAACTTTTTCGATATTATACATGGCAGTTTTTCCGAGGGATTTCATCATTAAATGGTTTCATCATTAAATGGCTTCATCATTAAATGGTTTCATCATTAAATGGTTTCATCATTAAATGGTTTCATCATTAAATGGTTTCATCATTAAAAGGTTTCATCATTAAATAGTTTCATCAGTGAATGGTTTCATCATTAAATGGTACATTTGCTTATTTTCTGCTTGCTTCATTAATGTTCTGAAGAGTTCAGCAGGTAAAAAAAAGAGTCAACATCTTCCTTCACACCACAACCAGAAAGAGGATTTTCAAATTAAGTTATCGCACCTGCACGCCTGGCCACATAAGTTCTTTTAAGTCGACTTAGCAAAACTTTCGATGTCAGTTGTACCGCTTTAACTACGTAAATCATTATTTGCCCACTAGTCACAGTGGTAGACAACAACTTAATGCCAGTTTTCTGCTTATTGGGAGACCTTGTCGGAACAATTTCTTTAGGAAATACAGAATTATAATTTGTTTCATTGGGACTTTTTAACGCAGTGCATTGCCAACAAATCGCCGACAAATATCGAGCCTGATGGTATTTTCTTGGCTAACGAGCTGGAGCAAAAATGTTCACTTGCCCTTAGGAATACCCTTTAGGCGTCTCTGATCATTAACCAATGAAGACAGCGTCCTAGGCGTTGCAGAAGATGCTCGCATCCAATAAGGAGCCTCGTTTCTCCGTAAAGCCCTCAGTTGACCGTGGGAGAGAGCAGAGGGAGGGTGTCGAAGTTGCGGCGCCCAGTCACCAGATCGGTCGCGCCGAGGGCAGACGTGCTCTCGAGGATCAGTGCTTCTATCTTCAGGCTTTCCATTCCAATGAATCGCCATAATTATGAAAAGAAAACCATATTTGGTTTGCTGACTATAGTCAATGGATGTTTGGGACATGATGATTAATTTTAAATTAATCGTTAGATAAATTCTTGTTATATGTGAGTTGAAAATCTTGGAAACATGATTGGTTATTCCATTTTAAAATCCTGAATTCTATGTAGGAAAAGATGACTGTTGTGGATTTTTTCTGCAAAAGAACAGTGCCTATGACAGTGTAGACCGACTTTTATAAACTGCTTCAAAGTGAATAAATAATGAGTTCAGTGCTATTTAACATTCACGCGAAACATATTGTAATTTACTCGCTCTCATTGAATATTTTGGCAATAAGTTTTTCAAATTTACCAGAAGGAATAAAACTGACTTCAACATGTGCACGCAGCGTGAGAAGAATGCTGGTGTTCGCAAGAAAACCGAGTTCTTCTTTTATTTAGAAACATTGATACTCATTGTCTCAATTTTACAATGTACGTCTTATAATTTATCATTTACAACATTCAAATTTATTGTTTTTTGATAGCTTAAGCTGGAAGGGAATCATTATATATATCGCGTTCTTTGGAGCGGATTTTGAAGTTATTTGCCGTAGAGACACAGCCATCAGCATAAGTTCTTCAACGTCGACTTATCTACTCTACACGCTACGGAAAATGGGACAACCAAATAAACTTCGGAGAACTTACGCTGCTTGCTGCACCGCTGCGATCACGTTAATTAGTTGAAAATCTTGTGGCTTCAATATCATCACCGACGTTGTGTGTGTATACAAAGCGAAATTTCCGAAAACTGCAGCACAAAATTTCTCCAAACAAACAAAGCAAAGTTTTTCCAAATCTACAGAGCAAAATTTTCCCAATTTTGAGTTTAGTTTCATATTGAATTACATCCCAAAATTTCACAAGCGCCAATACACATGCAGATATATATGTTGTTTCGTGAGCATCGAAATTCTGAACTTGTCTTCGGATATTTCATGCTTTCACAACGAACGCATTCTTTGTTCTCGAAGTCAAAGATTCGTTCGCCCGCTTATTCATCTATGTATATGACAGATTTTAACGAGAAATTATTTTCTGACGGGTATTGATAGCACTATTCTGTCTATGTCTTTCTTTTGTCGCCCGTTTCTGTGATGAAGAAAGTGATAGCACAAGTTGGCTCCTAACGACCGAGCAATTTTCACCATTTGTAGGCACTGACGTTCTCTTCTCTCACTTTTTGCCTGGCGCTCTTCACGTCAAACTTTCAGTTTATCGAGTCTAGGGAAAAAGTTAAAACAGCGCGCCGTTCGAAGTCTTAGCCTTAAAAAATATACTTAAATGCAATAACAGCTCCCATAGAGCACGCTTAGTTCATAGAACGCTTCTGTTCACATGAAAGAAAGGCCAATATTAACATGCTTTTCTAGACGACCAAGAATCTAGTGATTGTCCGCTATAAAACACTGACTCTAAAAAAATAAACCTAAAATAGCCAGACTTGCAAAGTACAAAAATGACGTGTGAAGCATCTAACAAGGTTTGAGCTCTAAAAAGTGGTTATTTAGCGACCAGACCACAGAAATAATTTTCACTCAATTTTAAGGACTAACACGTTAGCGCAGAGAAAATGAAGCTTATTTTTTTGCGCTAACGTGTTAGTCCTCACAATAATTGGAACTATAATGTAACTCTTGAAGACTTGGATAAAATTGTGCCTGAGCTGTTGTGGAGTATTGCCTACGTCGTTGTAGGTTTCTTTTGTTGTAAACATGGAGGATGGATCGATTGTTCCCTAGCGTTGATTGTAAATTCGTCTTGTTGTCTTTTAATTTCAAAGTCCAGTCACTAAACTGCATCAATCAACAATTACTCAAAACTGATGACATTTTTTGAACCTGTGCAAAGTTTTTTGATTGTTTTTTTGGACAGCTGGAACTGACTACAATAAATACAATATAATCCTCTGTAACTGAAGAACATTAGCTAGAGTTTGAACTAACACAATTCTTCACGTTTCAAACAGCTAATAGCATCGGTTTCAATACCGGAGATCTTGGGAATAAAGACTACGTATTTAGTTTTTTGTATTTATGGACGATATACTGTATGTACGGAGCGCACCATTAACTCTATTTCTTCAGACCTCAATAGTATTGATTTCTGTCGATCATTCTTTCACATGACGGAACCTTTTATGAGACTGTTTAGCAATTTTTTTGTTCGTGGTTGCCCAAGTTTCACAGAGAAAAATCCTGGAAATGTGTTCTGAGAACTTAAACATGGATGTCAGTGTTCTAGTACTCATATTACCGTTATCACACCGTCACAGTATTATTTTCATTATTAATGTTAGCAATATTATTATCATTATTATCACACGGTGGTTATTATCATAACCACCGTCATTCGACCAGTCTGTCACCCATACCAAAATAAGGAAGGGACTGGCTCTAGCTCCGCTGTGAAATTCAAAGAACACGTTAAGGAACGAATTAAGAACAAATAGGAATAAGGAACAAACTCGTAAAGGAACAAAGGAACAAATACAATCCATGAAGGCTACCTTCGAAAGAGGTCTGGTATAATCCTCTGAGGCGTTAAAGGGTTAATTTCACGATAATGCAAAAAATTTAGTCTTTAATAAATTTTGCTGCGATATAATTGTTAAAAAATCTTGCTGTAAGAATCTGACCTGTCCAGTAATATTTCCAAAGTCTGTGGCAGTCAATGAACGGAGTTCCTCAGCAGAGTTGTAAAACTTTAAAACGAAAGAGTTCTGAAGCAAGACTAGGAAAAACGGGGGTCGGGAGGGCTTTTATAAGTACAATTTTAGCTTGGTGATATTGTGCATGGCTGATTCCAGAGAACCAAGCCACTTTTAAGTGCAGTTATTTTCTTCCGATGCAAAAGACAGGAAAAATAATTGCTATTGAGAACATAAAGTGAGAGTTTCAGCAGCCGTGAATCCCATTTAATCTGCTTCATTGAATACGATTGAAATTGAGAATTGGCGCAAGAATTAGAAGCCTTGAATAAAGTTTTAAATTTTGTGACCTGATGTCTCATTTAATCTCCTTCTTGAATCCGATTGAAATTATAGGCCGATATAAGAATTCAATTTTTGAACAGATCTGCACATTTCGAACCGGATATCAAAGGGAAATTAAAGATCTCCAAGGGAATTTCAATTCTCCCTCAATTTTCTCAAATGGATCCAGCGGCCTTTATTTGCATTTTTCGTCGTACAAGAAATGCAAAATCAGTTTGCTTTTCGAGGTCGCCTCATCCTGTCGCTAAATTGAAGGTCACAGCTCATATTTGTCCTGAATGTGTTCAGTCGAGTTGAAATTACGGCCTGTCGCGTCAGCTGCCGACTCAACTTTCAGTTACGCATTTTTCAAATGTTCAATGATCGCGTGCCTGCATTTGCTTAAATCAATTAGGTGAGCTCGTATCATCTCGCTGCGGGGAAAACGAGCGTCCTTTGCTATTAAAAATGCTTCCGCGTCATCAGAAATTCTTCACTAGCCAAGGTCTTCATTAGTGATGTCATCGCTCAGCCATGCTCTAAGAACACGATAAAAATAACAAGAAACTTCGCTTAATATTTATAAGCTGCTTTTCAAGACCTGGGATTGGCCTAGCCTGCGAGAAGGAAGCTCTTGAAATAGTTTTCACTCCACCACTAAATTGCTTAAATCTGAATATGTTTTTAAATTAGATAAAAAACTGCAATTTACAGGTGGTGGATGATATCCATATGAATATATTTGATCTTCAGTGTATATCGGTTGTTTGTCATAATTAGAGTCTAGTGAATAACTTTCAGGTTCTATGAAAAATTAGTGTGGAAAATACATATTGTTTCCATTTATTTTATACTCTGATATTGAGGCATTTTTCATAGAATTAAAATGGAGTATACGAAATATATATATACAAGCCATTTATTTAAGATTTCTTGGTAACGCATAGAACTCTCATTTATTGTTCTTCTTAAGTAATTTTTTCACATTTCTTTTGATGCGGGAGTTTTACAGTATCATTGAATATGTGTATCAGTGTGTATCTTTTTACCTGTGATACACACATAATGTGTGTATCTTTTTTACCTCATGCAAATGTTAATTCATTTGTGGTTTGATTCGCCTAAACGAATATACTTTACACTTAAAATTCCTAGACCGCAACAGTTTCTAATGATAAGCTCTATCCATTCAAAGTCTTTGGTGCAGTGTCTTGTTGGAAGTTCCCTGTTTACCTCGGGCAGACTTTGGTGTTCGTGAGTTCGATCCCGCCTCTGGAGAGCTTCATTTTAGTTTACGCAGCCTAAATTACGTTTGATTTATAGATCTGCGTCTGTATGACTATTATGTTTGATATGCCAGCATGCATGAACTATCAAATGACTGAGTGAAATATAAAAAATAAACAGAGCAAACAACTTATTTGAATGATTCTATGTTCCATAATGTTAGTTTTTCACCACTGCGAGTTAAAAACATGAAAAAGATCAGCACTTCGCTAACTCCTGCATTCGAATACATAACTAAGTTAAAATTTTAAGAACGTTCGATGCTGAGAAATATATTTCAATAAACTTTATTCGTTCATCACTACAAGTGCGCAAGAGAGGTTTTTATTTCCGTGTTAAAAACCATATTTACCACAATTTCTTTTCCGCTTACATGTCAACTCCAGTATTATCCTGTCAGTAATCCGTGTCAAATCGCACAAAATACACTGTGATCGATGATAAGGCATAAATATACAACGTGATCGATGATAAGGCATAAATATACAACATGGTCGATGATAAGGCGTAAATATACAACGTGATCGATGATAAGGCATAAATATACAACGTGATCGATGATAAGGCGTAAATATACAACGTGGTCGATGATAAGGCGTGTGCACGCTTGGTGTTAAGTTGTAATTTGATCGAGTATTTGTGTTTGCGAAGCCATCATGTGTGTGTGCTGAACTTTTAAAAACCTTTCTATTTCTCGCAATTACTCACCAGGACTCGTGCTTTTTCATAAGTCTAAAAAAGTTTCTGTCATCGCTAGAGATATTCTGGCATTTAGACAGTTATTGAAACCATTAGACGGTTCCAATGAGTTATCGATAATACTCGTATGTAAGGGTACCAAATAATTAAATTCAAGAAATATTCGCAAAATTATTCTAATACACTTGAGGAATTTTATGAGTGCTTTTGTAGCATTACTCCTATTCATCGTACTGATAAAACGTCGGCTCTTCGATACCAAAGTGCATTTATGTTTTTTTCTCGTTATAGAGCCAAAAGAAACTGACGATCTTGAAAACTATAATTTCATCAATGGCCGGCCACTTCTTACTCGAAAATAAACTGTACCCGTGATTGAAAGGGGCCTTTGACTTGCACAGGTCGTACATCATGTTTGGAAGGACAAAAAGTTCATTTGTTTTTGTGCATCCACCGACTTCTGTTAGCGGCAAGTTTATAGAGTGAACTATGCCTTACCGTTGTCAAAAATACGACGAAGGAAAGCACCGCTAAAATGGCGAGCTTAAAAAGGATCAAAATCCTCGTATGATATTAATTTCTGAAAAGCTGCCTCATGCGATTGAAGCTGGCATGTCATTTTATTTCAATTTTAGGCAATTCCGTTACAATAAAAAGTCCAATGTGCTCGAAATTTAGAAATTCGATGCTCATCGCCGGACCATATTCCACCTTATCACTGAATTCGATGCTCATCGCCGGACCAAATTCCACCTCATCACTAAATTCGATGCTCATCACCGGACCAAATTCCACCTCATCACTGAATTTGATGCTCATCGCCGGACCAAATTCCACCTTATCACTGAATTCGATGCTCATCGCCGGACCAAATTCCACCTCATCACTAAATTTGATGCTCATCGCCGGACCAAATTCCACCTTATCACTGAATTCGATGCTCATCGCCGGACCAAATTCCACCTCATCACTAAATTCGATGCTCATCACCGGACCAAATTCCACCTCATCACTAAATTCGATGCTCATCACCGGACCAAATTCCACCCCATCACTAAATTCGATGCTCATCGCCGGACCAAATTCCACCTTATCACTGAATTCGATGCTCATCACCGGACCAAATTCCACCTCATCACTAAATTCGATGCTCATCGCCGGACCATATTCCACCTCATCACTAAATTCGATGCTCATCACCGGACCAAATTCCACCTCATCACTAAATTCGACGCTCATCGCCGGACCATATTCCACCTTATCACTGAATTCGATGCTCATCGCCGGACCATATTCCACCTTATCACTGAATTCGATGCTCATCGCCGGACCAAATTCCACCTCATCACTAAATTCGACGCTCATCGCCGGACCAAATTCCACCTCATCACTAATGTGATGCTTGAACATCGCGGTGTGGTTCAACTGGAATGTGGCAGAAAGAATGTGATATTAACTTTAAATTTAATTGATTAATATCTTCAGGTCCGCACCTGAAGTTCATATAATGAGGCAAAATTAGACAAATCATGGTGAAGTTTAGTGCTTCGATCATGTTGTCCCGTATCGCTCTGACATCGCTAAGTATTTCAGTAGAATTTTGAGGTTATGATTTATTTCACAAGGTGAACAAATAGTGACGGTTATTGTGTAAAAATTTCCGCATTGTCGTTATTCAAATTTAACGGAAATGTGCCTTGTATTCATGTTACGATCAAAATTTACGTAAATTACCTTGTCATTATCTTACGATCAAAATTTACTTGAATTTCCTTATAATTATGTTACGAAAGTTTATGTTCTTAGAACATCAATTCACAACACCATATAACCGATAAGAGCATTCGATACGCTCTAGTGATGAATATATTCACCTGACTCAGTTGTTAATAAGAGAAAATAACTTGGCAATTCTCGTTTTTGATGTATTTATTCTAGGTCTTAGGAACATTATGAGATTTAAACTGTACCTTTTAATTGACACGGTGCCTCACAAAACTGCTTCGACCTTCGAGAAAAGCAATTTTTATTTCTAAGAGTTCAATTTAAACTTCAGGGCTTCCGGTGGATTCTCTTTTTATTTTTTTATTTTTCTCCCTGAATAATTTAACTCTAGATCAAATCTTTCACGAAACAAAGGCAAACATCTGTTTAATACCGAATTCAAAATGGAATTTGCAGTAAAAGCTGTAACTTCTAGCAAGTCGCAGTGCGAGTGAGATAGGAGTCTTGTTCCGCAATAACGAATTTCTTCGTAAAATGTAAAGTCTCATACACAAAATGACATTACGAGCCCGTGTGATCTTGTCTCCGACGAATTTACTAATTTAACAGCTCATTACAAGGATCAATGCCGAGGATGTTTGACGCGAAATTTTAATTATTAAGGCCGTTGCTACGAAACCCTCCTTGTTGCATGTATTAGGCCTATTTTACCGCCGAAATAAATCGGATGAAGAATGACTTAATGAGTATTCTTCAAAGAGTCGCGATTTTTGCAGTGACGGCTACACTCGTTCGGAGAAGAGTTAATCTTAACGAAGCGCGAAGGGGAAAACTAATTTAGAAAAGGAACTTTCTGTTGAAGGTAATATAGGTGTTCACTATTTTGGTAAAAGTTCACGCAAGAAAGTAAACTTGAGCGATATATAAACTACATTCAGAGTGGCCGTCGTAAAATTTTCATTCGATCCTGATAATTCCTCAACTTTTTTTAATAATTCCGGCCATTAAACACTAACACACGTGGAAGCACGCTTACTCTTTTGAGCAAGTAATAAGTCCCATCGGTTGATTGTTAACGTATGTTTTTATATAACGTTAAAGTAATTCAATCATTGGGTGAATTTATATATGAAATATGGAATTTTTTCGTGCTCTTCTTAAAATTTAATTTCTTATACGCTACTAAAGCGTTGTATACGAGTGTTAGAATATCGTTTTGGGCTTTGTGTCAAACATTTGTCAGACGAGCATTTTCCAAACTATTCTCTCCATCATTTATTCATTGACATGGGTATTACGATACCCATGTGTGTATATCAACATTGGATTTTTTCGTTAGGATATTTTATAAACCAACGATGTTTTTCTGTCATCTTTGATAGAATTCAACAGTTTTTCTTTATTTCTTTTCATCTTTCTCTTTGTGGATTCCCTGACCTGTTCCATACCTACCACACCAAGCGCTCGGTGGGTCGAACTAACGTATCAGGGCGTAGAAGTTAACCTGTTAATCCCCAATTTATCCCGCACCAATATTATTAAATGAAACCTGGTCAGCTACATGCTGCGCACATTATCTGCGAAAAATTCACTCCCACCGAGTTTTTCTTTCGTTCAAATCTCTTTTTGCATAAATGTCTTCACTGAATATCATCATTGCTTTATCCAGAGCCATTGATTTGATTACACTGAGCTGTGCCTTGACGCATTCTTGTCACTAGTATTTACGGACGCTTTTTCCATTCTTCATTATTTCTTGCTCCCGATATAAGAGAGTTGTTCTTCACATCAATTGTTTCTCTCATCCCGTTAAAAAAATGTGGAAATAAAGAAGAATCATATTTTGAAAGGGTTACCCAATGGCTGCATAAATCGTCTGAAATTTTTTTACCTGCTGAGTTTGTAACAGTTTGATGCAAAGTGTACGCTACCGTCAGACGAGGGTGTTCATTTAGTATTCCACATGCCTGATTATTTTTTGCCTCTGAGAATTAACATGCATGTGATTCGAAGGATTTAATTGAATTGAATACCTCCAGTAGTCATGTCAGCACAATGCGATGCGAGCTTTTAAGATAAAATAGAGCACTACTATTATAAAGTTAGCAAGAAAAAATAAAATTATTTTTTTCTATGCTGTGTTATTTTTTCCGAGTGTTATTACACTGAAATTAAGCATTGTAATGCATGTTTAGAAATTCTTGACTTGACGCAGTTCTTGATGAAGCCAAATGATTAGCGTGGCCAAGTACCGTCGCGGCGTGACCTAGAAAATTGAAAAAAGTTAGACTCCAAATGAAGAGTTGTACACTATTTCAACCAAAAAGCAACAGGAGATATTTTTCCTTTATTAGTCTTGGTTCCTTTTCACTTTCGTATTTCATGTTTAAGAGTGTGAAATTGAACCTCGATGGAGGTCAAGTTTTTAGAATAATTATTTCCCGTCTAGTGTACATTTTTGTTCTAAAACACTACGATAATAATATATGAAAAAATAGATTGTGTATCTGTTGATGCGCATAAACGCAATTGATTTGAACAACGAACTAGTTTGTTGTTCAGACTTTATTTGAAGTGCGTGGGAGGTACAAAATAGTCTGGTTAACTCTATAGAAAACATGAGGACGGCCAAAGTAGCGAGCAAACTATCCATAACAGTTGTTAACTATCCATGACACAAACTATCTATTACACAAACTATCTATAACACAAACTATCCAAAACAGTCATTAACTATCTAAAACAAAAACTATCCATAAGAGTTAGCAGCAGCATCACTACACAAAGAATAGCTTGTCTCGTGGCCAAGGCCTGTTCCTTAGATACACACAGATACCCTCTGCAGCCCTCCTGGTGTCGTCCCGCGGCCACGCGGTCGACTTTTTACGAACGGGTCGCTGTCATTGTGTTGGTGTGCGGTGTGAAGCATTGTGTCCTGTGTTCTTGTTTGTTGTGGGAGGTAGAACGGTTTGTTGTTCCTCATACGCACCCTCGACAGTCTTGAGCGTTCATTGGATGCTGCTTGAGTATGCGTACACTCCACAGTATTCACCGTGCTTTAACTGCTAAAGAAGATCACGCTTAGCTTGTTATTATTCAACGAGTTTAAATATTTTTTGATTATTTTCAGGACACGTATAGACGAGAGCCCTCAATATTCATACTGTAATTTTTGATGATGGAAAAAGCTTTATTTTCTAGTGGTGTGAGGAGCAGAAAGCCGTTAGAGATGGGAGCCGTGATACCTGCTACCTTCTATCATTATGGGTAATGTAGTGTCGATGACCCGCAAATTTCACCATGAAAGTAAAAATTTTATTATTTTTCGAGTTTCTCACGCTTCGAGATCGTAACGGGTACAATGACGATACAAATCAAACTTTCTTATTCATTTTTGCGTTCAGAAGCCCTTTGTTTCAAACTTAATTCGTTTTGCAATTTCAAACTGAGAAAGAAAGCCGCGTGATTGATCGAATAGACTTTGTGAATAAAAACTTTGTGAGCAGAGTCGGGCTTTCATCAGGTCGAGTTCAACGGATTATTTCAAGTTAAGTTCAGTGGCTCAGTGAACTGTCGAATCCTTTTTAATGACTTTCCTGTTTTTAAAAACTTAGGAAAAACACGGAAACTTTCAACTAAGTCCAGTTATTGCCATTCATAAGTTCTCAAGAGCTATCTATGAAACATTCCTAACACTAGTAATGATGAGGAAGGTAATTGAATGTTCGTTGTGAAATCCGTAGACTTAATAAATTCGCAAATCAATCAATTTAAACAATTTAAACAATTTAAACAATTTAAACAATTTATTTACCACAGGAGATACAGAGGTAGAATGTTTCTTAAGTCTAGTACAATGGACAAGTTTGAATATAGCTACCTGTGGGCCCGAATAAGTTCAGCGACTTCTAGGGCATCCTACCATCACGCTATTCTAGGGTGTACAAAAGTTTAACCTAGTTCACTTAACCTAGTTTCGCATTAGACTGATCATTGAGATAATTAACTCGATATTTTACAAGTCGGCTATATTTAACAGTATGTTCGATAAAACGATTCAAGAGCAGAGAGAAGATTGGTTTTGGTACACAAGGCAAGTTACATTATGACATTATCATTAGTTACATGTAGGAGGCAAGATTTCGACACGGTGATCTTACACTACTAGTATTCTGATAGGAAGTGAGACTCAAGATGTCTTTTGAATACTTTGTACGAATTACATTCACGGATCTCTGCAGGTATAGAGTTCCAAGTTTTGGTTCCAACGAAGAGAATACTGTGTTGCGACCTGGCCTTTGAATAATAAGGAAGCATGAATTTACTTCTATTTCGGGTTAAATGGTCGTGATGACCAGTTTGCGCAGTCAATAATTGTCTTAGGCTATTGTCGCCATCATTTCTTAATGTTTTGTAAATGAAATTACAGATGGAGATTTTGTAGAGATCCGAAAGTTTAAGTATTTGTAAATTTTTGAAAGAATCATTTGTGTGAGCATTATATTCTAGGTTCTTTACCGCTCTGACAGCCCTTTTCTGCAGAGTAAAAATTTTGTTGGTTTTATTTTTATCAGTTCCGTGCCATGCTTCTATTCCGTATTGCAAGTATGGGGAAATGAGCGTACGGTAGAGCATTTGTACAGCTGTTTCAGGCAGAAAATTTTTAACTTTATTTAGGATTCCGATGGATTTTGATAATTTAGAACTAATATGAGTGATGTGCTCTTTGAAGGTCAGATGTTTATCTATTATGATGCCCAGAAACTTACATGAGTTGGTTTCTTCGATTTCACCTTCGCCAATTTTAATGCATGGGAGAGATACATCTTTCTTGTATCAGAAAGTAATATAATTTGTTTTATCGATATTTAGGCTTATTTTATTAGCTTTGAGCCACGATGAAACCTTGTGAAGTTCAGTATTTATACTCTCCACAATCATAGCAGGATTTTGGTTCGGAAGGACCGCAGAAAGCGTACTGTCATCGGCAAAAAGTATGAATTTGAAGAATGATGTAGATTTTACAATATCATTGATAAAAATCAGAAACAAGAGAGGCCCGAGAACAGATCCTTGTGGAACTCCATGGCTAATTGTCTGTGGGTCTGATTTTGCGTCGTCAATGACAACGTATTGCTTCCGATTTGTTAGGTATGATCTGAACCAATCATGGGCAATCCCTCGAATGCCATAACAGTGTAGTTTCGATAATAGTATTTTATGGTCCACACAATCAAATGCTTTTCGGAAGTCAAGAAATACACAGAAGACAGGCTTTCCTTCATCTATATTAGAATAGAGGAATTGTAAATGATTTAATATAGCCTGTGTTGTTGATTTTTTAGAGCGAAAACCGTATTGTTTATCGTAAAGAAATGATTTTTGTTCAAAATAAGAGTACACTTTTTTATACGCAATCTTTTCGAATACTTTGCTAATAATTGGTAGAATGGAGATAGGTCGATAATTGTTTACACAGGTTTTTTCACCACTTTTAAAGATAGGGGTTACTCTAGCAACTTTGAGGGAGTTCGGGAAAGTGCCTAGTAAGAGAGACTGGTTAATAATATTTGATATCAGTGGGGCTACAATGTCAGCAATAACTTTAAGTACTTTAGTCGGAAACGTTTGTAACCCACTCGATTTATTTTTCATGTTGTTTATGCACGTAATTACATCGGAGGAGTTTGTAGGCGTAAAGAAAAAGGAGTCGGGTTCTCGAATATGATCCATAAATTCCAGGTGATCAGTAGGTTCACTTGGAATACCATCAGCTATTGTTTTCCCTACGTTTACGAAGAAGTTGTTAAAGAGATTAGCAATTTCTTTCTTCTCATGATATTTTACATTATCTTGAACAACATATTCAATTTTCTTTTTATCGGCATTATTCGGTTTACAGCAGGAGTTAAGGAGATGCCAAATCTTTTTAACGTCAGTTTTGAATTGAGTAAACTTGAGCGTAAAGTAGTTCTTTTTTGATGTTCTTATCTGGTTTGTTACATAGTTTCTAAATCGGTTATATGTTTCTCTAGATATTCGTCCTTCGCAAAGGAGGGCTAGGTACGCTTGACGTTTCTTTATATTTATCACGATGTCTCTGGTAATCCAGGGCTTATGTTTATTTTTCGGGGTAACTGTACGAGTTACAATTGGGCAACACTGATTGTATGCGGTCATTATAGTTTCAGTCAACTTTACTACTGCTTCATCAATGCTCGTAGTATTATTGTTTTGTTGAGAGATGTGCAATGTAGGCATTGATTCTTCTAGAACGGTGCGCATTTCTTCAAGATTTGATTCGTTTATTTTACGATATGAGTAAGTTTCAGCCCGTGCCTTGGTGCAAGCAATATAGACATTTTTCTTAATAAGAAAAACTGGGAAGTGATCTGATAAGTCAGAAGTAATTATTCCAGCAAGAAAATCACTAGGGTCTGTCATAAAGATATTGTCAAGCAGCGTAGCACACTCTGAGGTTATTCGTGTAGGCTTTGTAATGATCGGAAGGAAGGATTGAGACTGAAAGGTAGTTAGGAAATTAGAGATTGGTTCATGGCTTTCATGTTTCAGTAGATCATATTTGAAGTCACCGCATATTATTATGTCATTGTATAAGGGCCTGTTGAACTGAGAAATAATACGATTCAATTCATTCAGGAAGGATATAGGACAGGCTGTAGGAGGCCTATACACCGTTCCAAGCACAATGCGTTTACCATCTCTAAAAAGTTCTACGAAGAGTGATTCTATATGATCCTGATTCATGGTTGCACTTGCTATGGTTCTCGAGTCTATGTGGTTAGATATATATGTGCTGATGCCTCCGCCCCGCTGGTTTTTTCTTAGCGAATGGTAACTATGATAATTTTCAAATCGAATCATGTCTTTAGTCGAGTCATCTAGCCAGCTTTCGGTGAAGCTAATCACGTCTAGGTTATATTTAAGTTCAGTAATAGTACATTGTATCTCTTCCAATTTTGGATAGAGTGACCTACAGTTCCAACACAGGAGTGAGAAATCTCGGTCAGTTATTCGTATAGTTTCGTTGAATTCTGATATAATAGTATACCTACACTCTTGAGAGTCGTTTAGGTTTGGATATATTCTGTTCAAATGATTGAAATCTGGATCGATTTCCTCAAATATTACAGGGTGATCAGTCATTTAAAATAAGTAAAAGTAAGAATTAGGTACTATAGAGCTTAAGACGAAATACAGAGTCAAGCTTAAAGGGATATTTCAGTCTAGAAAGTAGCTTATTAAGTAAGAGAGAATAGAGTAAAAAAGAAAAATCTAGCGCGATTTCGTGAGTACACACAAACTCAGTCCATGAGCGAGTGATAATGGAGTTCAATATCACAACATTGGTGCAAACAGATTGCTAAGGGCGTTTTCGCAAGTTCACATACAACAGGTAATAAATTTCTAAAGATTATGACGACAATGATACAATCAGCTAATATGGTTTACGCGTAATAATAACTGTGGTGGTAAATAGAGAAGAATTCACAGTAACATTGGTTGGTGAAAAATTACTAATTGCGATGTTACAAAATGTGACACACAGTTGTCATAGATGTTTACACACACATCTATTATTTATTTGTTATAATATTGGAGTTCGATATCACTACATTGGTGCAAACAGATTGCTGAGGGCGTTTTCATAAGTTCACATACAAGAGGGAATAAGTTTTAAAGATTATGATGACAATGATACAATCAGCTAATATGGTTTACGCGTAATAATAACTGTAGTGGTAAATAAGGAAGAATTCACAGTAGTATTGGTAAGTGAAAAATTGCTGATAGATTATAATGACAATGATATAATCAGATTATAAGAAGATTACAACGACAATGATATAATCAGCTAATATGGTTGTACGATGGCAGTGGAGGGCAGAAGCAATTATCAGATTATAAGAAGATTACAACGACAATGATATAATCAGCTAATATGGTTTACGCGTAATAATACTTAAGTAGTTAAGAAGAGAAAAAATTCACAGTAACATTGGGAGGTAAAAAATTGCTGATTGCGTTGTTTCAAAAGTTCACACACAGCTGTCATAAATGTTTACAAGCACATCTGTTATACACTTGTATAGATTCAGGTTGAACGAGCATCAAGTTGAGGTTTACTGACATGATACCTAATTGAGGTTAAATTAATACGAAATTGACATATTTAGGGGATGAAAATGAAATTGACTAATTTAGGGGATCACCTAGTCTAGGGAATTTAGGGGATCACCTAATGACAATGATATAATCAGCTAATATGGTTTACGCGTAACAAAAAAACTTTAGTGGTAAAAAATGAAAAAAAAATCACAGTAATATTGGGAGGTAAAAATTGCTGATTGCGTTGTTGCAAAAGTTCACATACACCTATCATAAATGTTTACAAACACATCTGTTAAACATTTGTATAGATTCAGGTTAAGCTAACATCAAGTTGAGGATAAGCTGATATGATATCTAATTGAGGTTAAACTAGCACGAAAACTGACAATCAAATTGAGGAGATCACCTAGTCTAGTCACCCATGACTTGTTTTGATGTCATATTGAGTTGTTGCATCAGGTATTGCTCGAGGTCATCTGGCGTGTTGATCTCGCGGCGTCTTGAATCTTGGTTTCCGGGGTTAAATATGAAAATGTTTCCATCCTGTGTTTTTGGGGTTCCAACTTTATCCGGGAATTTTCTTTTGGCCATCCTCAGAATGTACATGGCGTTAGCTCGTGAAGGTATGAGGTATTCATTTATGAAGAAGAACTTTGGTTTCTTTTCTCGGCAGGCGTTGAGAATTTCACGTTTTTTGTTGTAATCTTTTAGTTCAAATGCAATGTTTCTTTGATCTACGTTCCCAGTTACTGGTTTTTTCCCCATTCTTGTAGCTGACGTCATATCAGTGTCGGAGAGGTCAATGTTGATCTTGTCCTTCAGGAGTTTGCAGACTGTATCCTTACAGATTTCGTTTGCGTGAGATTGCGGTATTTCCCTTCCAGAAATGACGAGAGTACATTTTTTGTCTTCAATGTCTCGGCGTTGATTATTTTTTTCCAACTGGTCGAGGCGGGAGGTTAAGCTATCCATTTTCTTGTTCTGTTCATCGAGAATTTTTTTGTGTTCCGCTTCTTTTGTTCCAAATAGCGTTTTAAGGTGGCTTATTTCATTTTGCATTTTTTCAATATCGCTATTAAATTTTGTCATCACTGAATCGAAGTATTTTATTAAGACAGAGACCACTTCTTTACCGCCTTTCGTTAGGCTAGACACATCAGGGTATTGACCAAACTTCGGTTGAAATTCGGTGCTGTTGTTGCTGCTGTTGTTGGTGCTGTTGTTGGTGCTGTTGCTGGTACTGCGTCGTTTGTTAGCCATCTTGAAGATTGAGGGAGTGCGGTCGTTGTGTAAACGAGGGTTGAATACTCTCACGCTTTTGAGGGAATATTATGCTTTTAGTTTGATTATTTTTATATATGGGGTATTTAAATCACATTTGAATACTCAGGACGAGAGTGGGTACCCATTTAGGTTAGAGGTACATTCTATCTAACAATAGGCACTTTGTTTCGGAGCGAGCGCCACACCCGTCCTCACACCACGGAGTCACTGAAGACACTGAATAATTGAAACTTCGAAATAATGCATTTTAGGCCGATGGTCTTACCTAAGGAGTGAAAACGTCCGAACTGAATCTCAATGACTAAAGGATAAAAAACCTCACATTGAAGTTTATTGCTAAGTTGCCATTAGCAGCTAAGATAACCGCGCTACAACATTCGTGTGTCTAGGCTTAGTTGCCTGTAAATCATTCCACGAAGTTCATAGCCGAGAGACAAGACGAAACGAGACGGCCTGTTTCTAGCCCGTAGAGACTGGTGAAAAGAAATTTTCTCAGTAAATACCAGTTTAATGTCAATGTAAGTTGCAATCCCAACTTTACCAAAGGCCCAGAAGTCTATTCAAATAAATCAATTGAAACGTTAAACATGTTGACATCACTTTGAGACACCTGGAGACTTGAAAAAACAGTATGATGATAGAGGCACTTGTATTATATATTGTAGCACTTCAAAACTTTGCAAGAAAATTACTAAACAAGATCACGAACACGTACAACTATGTCATCTATAGCCAGCAAGCAAGGAACATCCAATTCATCGGTTTTATTATAACTAAATCGATCCTCTTCGATCGAATGATTGGCAAAACAAATTAGTAATTGACGGCATGAAAACCTTTACAACATACCAGGAATATATGTACCCCGAGAGAATTAGGAATCACTACACATGCTCTATTTTTCGGTAAGGGATAATCGCCATGAAAAATTGCTTCAGCTATTTGAAATGTTTGCTAACAGCATATTGATCGAACGCCCTTTCCGTGGACAAAGTGCGCTCTCTGGTCAAATGCGACGGTGCTGTTGCTTCTCAACTCGTTTTAGTTAAGCTACCTGGCAGAGTATACCGCAGTTTTTAGTGAATTTAAAAATAAACTTGTGAAAACCAAGAGTTTTTAGTGATTTAAAACTTTACAGGGAAAAATTAAGAGGTTTGAGTGACCTAAAAATACGCGAGAGAAAATAAAAACTTAGGGACGTGGAAATATACAAGGGAACATCTGGAGGTTTTATTGACTCAAAAATACACGAGCAAAAATCGAGTTTTTAGCGACTTAACTGAGCACTGGATAAGAAAAGTTTTTAATAACTTGCAAACAACACTGGTAAATTCGAGATTTTTAGTTACCTTGAGACAACAAGTGAAAATTAAAAAAATATCAATAAAACTACATACCAGCTTATTTAGAGACTCTTTTCTTATAGCTTTGTCTCTAAGAGCCATTACTTCCGTGTGCCAATTAATTCAAAGTCAGAAGTAAGTGCCTCTTTTATTTTTTATACATTAATGAGTCTTTGGAACTAACGTAAATGGAACTTTGGAACTTTTTATTTAAAAAACTCCAGTTATTTCCATTTAAATTTTCAGTTGCTTAAAAAAGTTTTTGTTTTTTTCAAGTAAGACTAGCGAAGTGCTAGTAATTAGAAAATTAACGTGCGTTTTCAGGCAAGTTAACAAAATCCCTTCAAGCATAAAAAATTTAGAGGGGGAATTAAAAGTAGGAGCGCACTTTAATGGACGCAAAATAACCACGTGTACTAAAACTGTACGTATTTTTAAGTGTGTTAAATTGTAATTTACTTGAAGCAAAAGCTTTCTCAAACCTAAAATGTGGTTCTGAAATAGACAGCGTCGTCACACCTAACACGCAACACCACAGCAGGTGAGCTTTGTGTCTGAAGTCACGCCGTAAAATTTTAAGAAAACGCGAAGAAAGTGGTTAAAGAAATTATATCAGTGATGACTTACGGCCACAACCTTTTTGTGAGTGTACTTGTGTTTGATGGAAACTTCTTTCGAGCGCACACAACTTTTTTTAACGTGAAGTCATTCTTCATAAATATTATGAAGAGTAGCAGCATCTAGAACAGCATTATATTTAAGCTCGAAGGAGTTGCAAAGAATACTTGTTCAAAGATTTAATATACCATTAAAATATGGTCACAGCTCATAGCGAAAGATTCTCTTGATGAGTAGTAATAACGGTTCGTGATAGACTAAAAAATTATCCAGCTTCATAAATTCTTCACTTTTTTGAGCTGAGTTAACATGAGTTATGGTTGCACTCAAATACATATGGAGCAATCGAATCAAAGAAAATACAAAATTATTCAAATAGAGAATAATTTTAGCTACAAGCGCGGCACCCGGAGCCCCCCCAGCTTCATGAAATCGGTTTCACTGTCTCGATCCCAAGCTTACGTGTGTGAAAATTTCACTTTCTGCTAGAAAACACCTTTCACACCTGCTCGCTGATCGCAATTTGCTTACTTTCATTGAAGTTTAACGTTATGTTTTCCTCGTAGAAAATTTTGCAGCGTTTAATTTTACACAACAAATAGCTCAATCGGCTGTCAAAAAACATGAAATCAAACCAGCTTGGGAAAAAATGCGAGTTTCGGATGAGTATAAAAAAATAAGTTGGAATTCCGTCCAATAGTAGGATTGGTGGCCGGATGTTTAGAAAGAGATAAACACTGTAAGCTATAAATATTTGTTTCATTCAGATTTCCGAAGAAATTTTAGAATGTTTTAAATGAATGCAATGCATCATTGGAAGTGCAACACCGCTACTCTAATGAATAAAGCTTTTAAATAGCAGTAAGCTTTGAATACCGTCATGAGCATTGAAAATTGACTTTATAATCACCACTCTCGTAATAAACTGTGAACACACAAACACGCTGTAATTTCCCAGAAGTGAATTATTATTAATAACTACATCCCTCTCAACATCAGCGCTCATCGCAGAAATGAACAGTAAAAATTTTGCGCCTGAAATCATGCGTTTTAGAAATGGTGCCTTGAAATAAAAATATCGCCATCTGCTTCGCAGAACATTTCTTCATTTTCTATCAGTGGGGGCACTTGATTTCTTTATCTCTGTCACAAAGCAGGCTTAAATCTGAAGAGCATTGCAATCTTTTGGAAGAATGTTTTTCTCGTCGAGCAATAATTACAACGAAAAATGAAGGAAATTTAATTCACGTGGAGAAATTCAGCAGAAAGGCAAACAGATATTTTTTAACTGAATCCAATTGGTGGCTAAAATGAAAACAGTATCAAAAATTATTTTTCCCCAGTGGATACAGAAGGGGACTGGTAAAATTTTCAATGTACAAAGTTTGTCAAAGCTTTTCTAAATCTATAACCCACTGAAGCAGTAAACAATTTTCAGAAATGATAATTCTAAATCATTCAATGTCATTATTCTTCACTGAGAGTCGTAAGTCATAAGCATAATTCTCAGTCTTTCTGCGTCTAAGTCATTATTTTTGACAGAGATTCATAAGACATGGCCAATGTCTCTCGCTAAATCATAGGAGCCTGCTGAAGCTAGTTGTGCTTTTAAGAAGTTGTGTAGTTTAGTATACCATCGTAAATTAAAATTTTTATTTGATCTGAGTTACGAAATATGTTTCAAAAATTGCTTCAAGTTATAAAACCAGGAAGCAGACAAGCAAGACATCATAAACGTCATTCTCTCACAGGTAGATGTTTGTTATAACGATAGATATTTTTTAAATAATTCCTCCCGTGATAGATTTAAGTCACCTGAGAGTGAAAAAGGAAATATTTTCTCTTTCATTGATACCTTTCACCTCTGCGATGAAAACTAGTTTTGAATTTCTTCACAGAATAATGCAAATTTTCTTTATAACCTCGAATTCCATTTGAATTTTTACGAACCAGCAATCGCCGGGCAACGCAACTCAACAAACAAAACTCTGCTCATGACGCAACAAAAGATCATTCATGTAAGGGGTGACTCCCAAGTAGTCTGCTCTAATTGCAATACTAACTTTTGAAAGAATATAAGTTGAGGGAAACATTTTGTCTTCACAAGTTGCTCTCATTGCGGCATCAAATTAACAGTTAATGTTAATTAAGAATTATATTAGAGTGCAGTAGAATATTTGAACCTCAGCTCCCGAACTGCAAACAAACTTGAACAATCATTTTGTTGACGCTGACACAAAACGTTTTATAAAGCCGTATTTCATCTTTATGAACTGTACTCCTTAATGGAATTTGAAGAATTTATTGAGTCCCAAATGTCGTGAATTTCAGGTACAGTTCATATGAGACATATTAGAAACACGAAAAAGATGAGTTCTTGCAAAGAATAGTCAAAATTATCTCCGCTGTACAACATGTAACCTAATTTACGATCACATGGTCGTGTTCCTGTACTGTAAATATCAAACTCAAGTTTAAAGATTTTTTTGTTTTCATAATTCAGCATGAACAGCAAAATGTTGTGGAGTCTCGTTATCGTAGAAAAGGCCGTTGATTTGTAATTATGTTCATCGATGAACGTAATAGCAAGATGATCGTGTCCTGGAAGACTTTATATTTTCATAGTTTATTTTGAATATTCTTTACTTTAAATGCACCTTGCTTCATCTTACATATTGCCACACTTGAAACTCGTTCTGCAAGGTACATGCTTTTGCCCAAACATTTAGGAGAAATTAAAGCTGGACGTGTTGGTGGACACAATGTCTGAACTTCTAGTCCCGCAAACGTCGTAGCGGAAGTACCCTGGGCTCTTCAATTAAACTTTTCTCTGAGGCATCAAATAGAGAAATCATTTTTAATGCCTTCCGTGTTAATTCATTTTTAATTTCAAATCTCACCACAGATTTCTATGATGCGGTCAAAACATAATCACAAACAATTAAAATTGTAATTCGTGTGTAGAGCATTTTCCTCAAACTCACAGAGGCAAAAAAGCTCGGTTATTAAAAACGTCAGAGATAAATTGAAAGTGCTCATAACGCGCTTTGGTATCTCATTAGTATGACTCGATTGTCATCCCCAATTCCTACGCACTGGAGCACGATATCAAACTGATTTTATTTCATTTTCTTCCCGGAAATTAACCAGCTCCGCATGCCGGGATGTTAATCAACTTGTTTGTACTCTCCTCGCGCACAAAACAACGGAAAAAGCAGCAAATCATCAACAAAACTTGCCTGGTGGATGAACACATTTCATAATGCCATAACAATGCGATTTTACAATTAAAAATTCCTTGTTCAAAAATTATTAAATAAGCACTTTGTGTGTAATCATTTCTATACTTCAAAAAGATTTTGAATAAGTTTGTTCCAAAATTCAGTCAGAGTACTCACATAAGATGCAGGATTTGCATGAGTCAATTCAAGTATTCACAAATGATTTAGTAATTCAATGAACCACAAATACTTGCGACGATTCCAAAATTAATTTTTAAAATTTTGGCGTCGTAGAATAAAATCTTCAAATAGCTGCATAAAAACTCAGAGCCATTAACTTGGTCATGAAATATTAATTTCAGACAACGTTTCTGCAGCAATTCTGTAGGAATTTGGACTGCGCTTAGGAAGCATCCGGTTCATGAAAAAGTGAGGCTCTGCGACGGCCGCATCGATTCGGTGTTGCCTCAGCATCGACGTGGCGGAGGTTAGCTGCGTCACTTGCATCGCGATCTTTCCTCGAGACACACCAAATGTTTTCATCTTTCAACCAACAATTAATTTACTTAATTGTTTGATGTTTCTGTTCCAGGTGAAATCAAGATTTATGATACTTCATGACATTTGTAATTTATTTAAATTGAATGATCGGTTCTTGCCATGGCCTTTCTTGGAGATTCCCAAAATGAATTTACCTTTTGACCGATAATTACTTTACTCAATTGTTTGCTGCTTTGTCTCCACGTACAATCAAGATTTCTATCATAAAATTTGTTATTTTTCTCTCCCTCATGCGCGTTTTCATAATTAGTAAAAAAAGGTTTGAATAAAAGCTATCAAAACTCTACACGCACGAAAATAGAAGCAGGCGCTTCGGCTCTTGTTTTATCGTACGCTTCGCGCAAATTTGGATGGCCATCAGAAACAGACGTGGTTGTAAATTTGTCAATAAGTGAAAGAATTGTAAAATAGTAACAATGGAATGCTGCAGTTTAAATCCGTGAAAAATAATAATTATCGACGAAGCTTGTCCCAATGTCACTTGGAAGTCCAGACTCAGTAATCGATGGTAATAAGGCGAACTTGCGGACATTGATCTAAGTGGTAATTACACTACTGGTATGCATGTGGCTTAGAATATGGCTCGTTGAATAAAGTTTGAGCGAAAAATTCTTTGAACAGCACTCGAATGATGTTCATTAATTCAATAATATAACCATTTGCAAACAACAAAATAATTAAAAAATATTTTGATATTGTTTTCAAGGTCGTATTGAACGCTAATAAATATTTTCTAAAGGAATTTAAAAACGAAGAATGCACTACATATTGAAATCATTTTTATATTTAATTAGGATTCTACACTAACTATATATTCAAAACTAAGTCAATTCTATAAAACGTTTCGGAGACCAGCTCCATCTTCAGTTAACCGTCTGCAAGTAAAAAGTAAAGAAAATCAGTCTTCTATACATAATACAAGGGTACAATAAAATCTACAAGTGAATTTGCAATGGGTATGAACTATTAGTGCTATTAAGATTCGGTTTTTCCTTTGAAATAAAAAGAGATTCTAAAATACGTAGATCTAAGTCATTTGGGAGTCAAATTTGGGTCATTGGATGCTGTGCGTAAGATTGGAAAATTTTCCTCTGCCATTCGGTCACAACACTGCTCGCTGTGAAGGCGGATAGATGAATGAGGCGGTTGGGTCAGAGGTCTTCCGCTCCGGTAGCTGACTCCACGGTGTTGGGCAATCCTAATATAGAATGGCTAAGTCGTCATGCCGACATAGCCAGATGTACACTGTACACAACTAAACTTATACACAATGGATGCCCGCATCCGTTTAGGAATCACGTCCTTGTAGCGAAAGAACGGCCCAACTTTAAGTGAATTAACCGACGCAATACACAGTTTTACAGCAGGAAAATGACGTTTAAAAAGAATTTCCAAATCTCGCGACATTTTATCAGTATAGTCTCCAAATCAGTATAGTGACGGAGTATTTTTTAGCCAAAAATTTTTTAATATGAACATTGACAATAGACGTAGGGTACCCATTTTTTTGTAAAAATTTTTGTAAAAAAATGCTGATCTAAAATGCTGATCATTTTCGATAATTTCATTGTATTTCTATGTAATTTGCTGGCAAAATGTTTCAGTTTGTTTTTTAACGATACCATGTCTAAAAAATGCAGATGTTGTGATGGAATAATGTTGAAATTATTGACGGAAAGAAGTGATTTAAATTTACCCAGAAATTTACCAGGATGCACTGCCAAGATTTGTACACTTCCAGACACGTCTAATCGATTGTATTTTTTTCTAACGATTAACTCTAGAAAGTTTTTAACGTCTTTTGCTTGATGTACGCAGGTGGGAAAAGTTCCTCGGATTGAATTCTATCTGAAGATTTAATCATCAAAATCCATTCGAGAACAAAACTGAATCTCGAACTAACTTCAAAAACTCATTCCAAAAGTTGGTACGAATTCCATTCGAATTTTATATAAACTCTACAATTGTGACAACTTTCAGCTAATTATTTTGAGCTTTATGTACCTTGGTTTTTCGCATTAGCTTCGTAAAAAAATAACGCGTTTATGGAAAGTTTTTAACATGCATCAGATAGACGACAAACTGTAATCTAAAGTCTTCGCGCTGTAAATATTACAGGCATTTTTTTTGGTTATATATGCTGTTCTGAAACGTAACGTTCCGAAGTCACCTGTGCATTTCCTGTTGACACGTATTCTGCTGTTGATACGCTTTATACTGTTGATACGCATTCTGCTGTTGACACACATTCTGCTGTTGACACGTATCTACAGTTGAAAAGCGTTCTACTGGGACGCATTCTACTGTTGACACGGCTTCTGTTGGGACACATTCTTCTGTTGACACAAATTTTAAAGCTCTAAAATAATCAGATACTCCAGAGTGAAGAAACTCAGGAGGCAAAGAAAAACTTCGTGCGAAGTTCAGTAAGCGCAGCAGAAGACACTCTTCGACATGGTCCTCAGCCAAGCCTTGGCAATATAACTTTCACAGGAAAGTATTTTCACAAGACTTGGTCAAAGTTTTGCTTCAGGTTTTTTTTAAGCAAAATTACTGCTATTTGACTTTCATGGTAAAATTACTACCATTTGGCTGTCACGTTAAAATTATTACTATTTGATCGGCACAATGAAATCACTACTATTTGACTGGAAAGGTGAAATTAGTACTATTTGACTGTAACGGCAGCAAATTACTACTATTTGACTGGAAAGGTGAAATTAGTACTATTTGACTGTAACGGCAGCAAATTACTACTATTTGACTGTAACGGCAGCAAATTACTACTATTTGACAGGCACGGTGAAATTACTACTATTTGACTGTAACGGCAGCAAATTACTACTATTTGACAGGCACGGTGAAATTACTACTATTTGACTGTAACGGCAGCAAATTACTACTATTTGACTGTAACGGCAGCAAATTACTACTATTTGACAGGCACGGTGAAATTACTACTATTTGACTGTAACGGCAGCAAATTACTACTATTTGACAGGCACGGTGAAATTACTACTATTTGACTGTAACGGCAGCAAATTACTACTATTTGACAGGCACGGTGAAATTACTACTATTTGACTGTAACGGCAGCAAATTACTACTATTTGACTGTAACGGCAGCAAATTACTACTATTTGACAGGCACGGTGAAATTACTACTATTTGACTGTAACGGCAGCAAATTACTACTATTTGACAGGCACGGTGAAATTACTACTATTTGACAGGCACGGTGAAATTACTGCTATTTGACTGTAACGGCAGCAAATTACTACTATTTGACAGGCACGGTGAAATTACTACTATTTGACTGTAACGGCAGCAAATTACTACTATTTGACAGGCACGGTGAAATTACTACTATTTGACTGTAACGGCAGCAAATTACTACTATTTGACAGGCACGGTGAAATTACTACTATTTGACTGTAACGGCAGCAAATTACTACTATTTGACTGTAACGGCAGCAAATTACTACTATTTGACAGGCACGGTGAAATTACTACTATTTGACAGGCACGGTGAAATTACTACTATTTGACTGTAACGGCAGCAAATTACTACTATTTGACAGGCACGGTGAAATTACTACTATTTGACTGTAACGGCAGCAAATTACTACTATTTTACAGGCACGGTGAAATTACTACTATTTGACAGGCACGGTGAAATTACTACTATTTGACTGTAACGGCAGCAAATTACTACTATTTTACAGGCACGGTGAAATTACTACTATTTGACAGGCACGGTGAAATTACTACTATTTGACTGTAACGGCAGCAAATTACTACTATTTGACAGGCACGGTGAAATTACTACTATTTGACTGTAACGGCAGCAAATTACTACTATTTTACAGGCACGGTGAAATTACTACTATTTGACTGGAAAGGTGAAATTAGTACTATTTGACTGTAACGGCAGCAAATTACTACTATTTGACAGGCACGGTGAAATTACTACTATTTGACTGTAACGGCAGCAAATTACTACTATTTGACTGGTACAGTGGAATTCCTACTATTTGACTGTCACGTTGATATCACTACTATCTTACTTTCATGGACGGTGAAATTTCGAATACTCAAGTCTCATGGTAAAATTTCAGCTTCATCACTCTCCGAGTTATCTTCAACCAGTAGGCTCACATGGGGAAATTTATCGATTACATGATTCACATTGTATCTCTGATATAAAAATTTTTCCTAAACAACTTGGTGAATTTTTTCCACATGATTCATCAAGAAATATCTCTATATTAGAACTCTAATGGGGAAATCTCTATTATTTGATTCAAATACTGAAACACATTTGTTTAATGAATATTTCTGAACTTTTCTAATATAAATATGATGGTTAAATCATTCAGCCCCGATATCAGGTGTTGAATAGGTTTTAAGATTAAAATAATCATGTTAATAGGAAATCATTTCAACATGAAAACTATTAGTTCTCAGAAAACAAAATAATCCTTGATGTGAAGTTTACTTCTAAAAAACATTGAATAAGTTTGGTGACAAGAATTTTCTAGTCCACATACTTTCCATAAATTCATGTATTTCCCATGCTAGCAGCCTATGTATAAATTCAGAGTATTCATTAATTCACACAATTCTTATAAATTCATCAAGTACCCTAGCTCACAGTCTTTGCATAAGTTCAGATTATTTATGAATTCACAGCCTTCTTATTAATTTATCTACTTCCCCAGCTCACAGTCTTTGCATTAATTCAGATAATTCATTAATTCTACCTCTTTGTAGAATATAGTATCCTCTTCGTTGGAACTAAAACTTGGAACTCAATACCTGCGGAAATCCGTGAAAGTAATTCTTACAAAGTATTCAAAGGAAATCTTGAGTCTCACTTCCTATCTGAATACTAGTCGAGTAAGATCACCAAATCACATCTTGCCCCCTACATGTCTGGTCCTAATAATGTAACTTACCATGGGTAACATAACCGATCTTCAGTCTGCTCTTAAATCGTTTTATCGAATATATTGTTAAATATAGCCGATTTGACCTATATTGTAAAATACAGCATCAAATATCGAGGTAATTATCTCATTGATCAGTCAAATGCAAAACCAGGCTAAGTGAATTAGGTTAAACATTATTGTACACCTTAGAATAACGCGATGGTAGGATGCCCTAGAAGTCGCTGAACTTATTCGGGCCCACAGGTAGCTATACTCAAATTTGACCGTTGTATTAGACTTAAGAAACATTCTACCTCTGTATCACCTGTGGTAAATAAATTGTTTAAATTGTTTAAATTGTTTAGATTCACAGCCTGAATTCATAAATTAGGTTGCTTGCAGCCTTCACATAGATACAAAGTATTCCCCACTCCACAGTTCACCCACTTTATCTCCATCTCACACACACACACGCCACACTTAGCAAGAGAGCACGGAGTCAGACCCTGTAAGGTATCTCGCTGAGGACAGCGCGAGGAACGCTCCTGGATTTTAGGTCCCTAATGGAATTTTTCCTGTAGACGTAATATGGGCCGAATTTCTGCGCGTATTTGCCAATATAATGAGCTATTTATTCGCTTGCTTGCTTAACGCCGCGGTCGCTGCTATTGATTTCTTCTCAGCTTCGGCGGGATTGAAATACCAAATTCGGAGGCTCTGTTAAATATTGTTCTGGCAGGATATCGCGTAATCTGGAGTACGATGTGATGCGTGAAGGTTAAATATTCTAACCAGATTGTGCGGGAATTTGTGAAAATTCCCAGGTTTCTTAACCTTGCCGAAATGAAACGCAATGTGCATGCTGGCGGTCTACATCATGCTTCATCTTAAGTGACTACCAATTTACTTGAAAATGCTCTCTTGATTGGAAAGGTGTAAATTTTTCACATATCGAGAGTTATTTGTTCAAATGTTCCTTTAGAAAGTTGATTAAATTTATTTCATAAGAGCAAGTCAAAATAAGCCAATACAAACGACGATGTTATTGCGTTCTAGCTCTACAAAAATTATGTATCAACATGATATTTGAAATTGTAATGTCATAAATATCAACGAACTCTTCAACGTGCAGTCAGGAGGTTGGGTACAATAAAGGCTAAATTAGCCTATATTAGCCTATAGGTGGTACAATTAACCTATTTAAGCCTATAGTAGGCACTGGCTGGTGTAAATCACCGAAGAACTCTGGCTGAAGTGATGGATTGCTCTCATCCATCAGAGGTGCGGGCTACGGCACCACAGATGCAGCCCCTGATCGCTTGTTAATGCGCTCGCCTCACAAAATTACGCTCGAAGTTCATTTATGGGGCCGTATATCCTGCTTGATACGACGGCTAATGCAAGGTCTACCTGCCGCAAATTAAAGAACAGGCCTACAGATTGTAGGCTCGTGAGCGTGAATTGAGCAGTTGAGAGTGTCTGCGTGTGTTCGTCATACTTATACTACTTCTTTTGGTTAACTATAGACTTTAGACTTTAAACGGTTCGAAGTATTAAATATTTCTGTCAATTACCCTATGTTGTGGGGGTATTTACGGGAGTCTTTGGGAATTTATTGAGGGTTAATCCGATTCCCGAGTATGGATACGCACAAGTTATGGCTCTCAGAACATGAGGTTTACAGCACTGATGCCTCGCAGTTGCTTTATTCATCATTTCTACGCTAGCGTTATGAAATGAATTTAATTTAGCGAAATAGTGACTTACATACTGGGTGTTCGATACACTTATTTTAAATATTTCTAAAATTGTGCATCTGTATCGTTAAACAGTTTAATGCCCGCGGGTTTCGCTTTAAAACGTAGTTCAATATGCATGACGGAATGATAATGTAACATAGCAACTAAAAATGAACGGATAAAATATCATACTTTGAATTTTTCATCCCAGCGAATTAAAAGGTGCAATTAAATTTGAGATAACAGTTTATTGAAGCTGATTGCTTCCATCAGTAGCAAAACTTGGTGAAGGGAGCTGTGAAAATTTCCATTGCTCTAAACACCAAGGATTGCTGATGATGATGGGATTTAGCCCAAAATGTTCCTGTGAATGTTTGATATTTTACGATCACTTAAGCTTCGTAATACATGTGCGGTGCCTCAAAAAAAAGGCTGCTTTAATATCTGAGGCTATGAGGGTTGCTTAACTGGGAGTTGGGTCGCTTTAATCCTATTGAAAGTCACGTAAACGCTCGTCAATAACTTTTCATTTACATAAAACAAATCAACTGGTTATCTAGAGAGTGAAAATAGGAGTTTAGCAGCAGACGAAGTGCCGCAGAAGCCCATAGGGACATCTAAGGATGATTTCATTGTATGAATAATTATTAATTCGATGTTTCTTTTCCAATTTCTCGATCTTATTCTGTATTTTCCAGCCTGATGATGTTCGTACATTGAAACGTTGCTTTTTATAAATAGACAGTGAAATCAAATTTTGTAGTGAGTGTTTTAGTTTAGATGATAAGTTTTTTCTTCGTCTTTTAACGCGTGATAAACTGTAAAAAAATATTAGTTCGATGATTAATTCGATGATTAATTCGATAGTCGACGGCGTGTGTTTCGCACTAGGGCTGACCCTTGACAGCAAAGACTTAGATTTGTTCGCACCGTTTTGAGGTACAGGCAAACAAAATGTTTTTAGTTTTCACTTAGTTTCATTTAATTTGAATGGCATTCAATTCGTGCCACGAATTAAATCAAGATCTGAAGTACTGTATAGTGTAAATGCACGTAGAGCTTTGGGCTTCATTCGAGCAGTAAATAATAATAAGTAGTGTAGTATAGTGTGTATATTACAGGCAATTAAATGTTAAATATATTACTTTTTCAATATCATTAAATTCTAAATATTATAGGTATATATGTATTTTTGCTGCATTTGTGAAAAAACGAGAGTAAGAACTGCTGCTTGGAACTTGCGATATCTTGGCTAAAATTGTGGAATATTTAATGTTTCCCATCATTGGGACTTGAAATTTGTTATCCGAGTTTTGTTTTGCCGAAGATAATTTGTTATTGCAAAGTCATCAGTTAATATAACAACTGCAGGATAACAAACAAAGGAAGAAAAGATTGAGACATGAAATGTTGAAAATGTTGGATTAATGAAAGAAGGGCCTCAAGAAAAACTGTTTTCGGACTTAACGAAATCTTTAAGGACTTAAATAATAACATTCGCACCAGAAAGTTTTTCGGGGGATTTTTTTATCCAGAAAAGGGACTTGAGGAGCAATGCTGCAGAGAGTAGAACTTCTGAAAGATTGCCTTAATTACATGAACTCCAGAGAGCAGAACTTTAGGAAGAATTCCCTGAATAGCAAGAGCTTCAGAGAGAAAGGATTCTGCTCTGAAAGGTCCTGAATAGCTAAAACTACAGAGAGCAGAACTTCAGAAAGAACACCCTAAATAGAAAGATTTTCAGAGAGTAGAACTTCAGGAAGAATGCTCATATTAGCCAGAGCTTCTGGAAGAAGAATTCCAGGAAGAATGTTCAAAATAGCGCGACCTTCAGAGAGTCGAGAGGTCGCATAATCCTTATAAGCCTTATGTTTTCAATATAGGTGATATTGGTAACTTAGCATCTTATTTGAAAATTAATTTTTTGCTGTTCACAAAAGTCTTCACACCAGCCCGTCGGACCTTTGGGGAGGATTTATCGAGGCCTATTCTCAACAACTTTATTTCTTGCAGACAACTGCTGACTCCTGCTCTTTCCCTGAACTCTCGAAGGCTTTTGAACTCTTGAACCTTTGAGAACGCTTTAAACATCGCAAGTATTTGTTCTGGTAAAAATCTTGAAATCTCGGGATATCTTCGAGCTCTGTCATAGCCCGTAGGGATTTGTGAAGCTATGGGATAGCTTTAGAACCTTTTTGGACCTTTAGTGCGGCTGAAGATTTTTCGCTTGATTTTCGTTGGTTTCAATAATTCGACGTCTCTTTTATGCTCATCCATCGCTAATCTACGAGTTTCGCAGAGCTGCAACTACATAGCAGAAATGATTGCCACCGATGACTATGTGAACTTTTCCGGCTCTCTAACCTTGCTCTTCTTTACCCATGTAGCCTTGCCGCCTTGTAGCCTTGTAGCCATGCTCTTAAGTAGCCTTGTTCCTCTTTAGCCCTGTAGCCTTGCTCCTTTGCAGCCTTGAAGCCTTGCACTTTGTAGCCTTGGAATCCTATAGCCTTGCTCCGTTTATGTCGTGGTGTCTTGCTCCTCTGTAGCCTTGTAGCCGCATTCCTCTGTGGCCTTTAGCCTTGCTTCCCCGTAGCCACCTTCGGTGCGATATAGTTTAAAAAACTGAAGCGCTAGCAAACCTATGTTACTACTACTACTACTTCCCCGTAGCCTTGAGCCTTGCCCTTTGTAGCCTTGAGCCTTGCCCTTTGTAGCCTTTAGCCTTGCCCTTTGCAGCCTGTAGCCTAGCTCTATTCAAGAGTCTCAGCGTACGCAGAGCTCCGGTTGTGATCAAAGCTTGCCCCGGTGTTTTGGTGCATGTTTAAGAGTCCATCGTCTCCAAGTTGAGCAACGCTTCGCCAGCTGCTGATTTATGCAAGCCACAAAGCAGCAGAGGAAATCTCGTATGATGTTCACGGGAATTTTTCTGCACGTCGAAAGACAAAGGAAAATTTTTTTCGCTTGTCTTCTGGCTTATTTCTTCGGCGACTGCGTGAAATTTAAAGTGCTGACAACGTTGCAGTTTTCATAAATTTATAGCTTTATGATGAGCTAGCTGTGCACCTTTTCAAATACTTATATTGTGACTGGACTCTTTTCTCGTCGGCTTCCATTTTTATACTTTTACGTGCATGTTTAAGCAGTCAGGCTCAACGAATTCAATTTTAGCAGATGTGTCTTTTTTTGTTTTTCGTAACTTTTGCTGACAATGACTGAAACTTGCACTTAAAAGTTTTATCTTTACTAGGATTAGCGTTGAGCCAAATGTTTTTGCCAGCATTCTTTCTGTGTTTCATCATAAGATTGCGCAGTGCCTGAATGAAGTCGGTTTCTTAAATTATTCTCCACAGATGTGAGAATGAAGGCGTAAATTCATTGCGAAAACGTGAATGAACTAACTAATGTTTCTTAGAGATTGATTATTGACTATAGGTGCGAAGGTTACACGGGTAAAAAATTAATTCTTTTCGGTGACGTGGAACTGTTTACGTTGGCGTTCTGTAAGATCCTTACGCTCAAAATGATTATATGGTAGATCGAGCTGGTCAGTTTCATCAATTCGAATACACCAAAACAGTCCTTATTTAGGTATTAAAACTGATGCCTAGGAGCTATCAGTATACCTGAACTCAAGAGTTACAGTCATTGACTGCTTTTACACGGCGCACCGCCATACCTCATTTCAATTTTCATACCAGTGCTCCTAGAACTCATATTGCCACTAGAATATAAGCACGCGTATTTCCAGCCCATTCTCCGTCACGCAAAAAGCGTCCCTGGAGTCTTGAGTTCCCACTCGGCCCAACAAACGTCTCGAAGCTCGAGGAAAATGTGTCTCCGAGAATAGTTTCTATGATTCGTGATAAAACTGAACGCCAAGTTTGACTTTTGTTTGTTGAGCTCGAACCAAACTTTATCGTCTTTACCTCGCAGTGAAAGGTAATAAATTTCTCCAACAGCCTCATTGAAGGAAACTTCGCCAGGAACATAAGGGCGCGATTTCCGGAATTTGGTCGCTCAAAGATCTTTTAAAAGTTTCTACAGGCGAGGAATGGCAGGACACCGACGGGAATAATTTAAAAATAAATAGTCTCAATTTTATCGGAACGAGACAAATTTAGAGAAGAGAACAACAACAAAATATGCCATTGAACAGCTCTCAGCAATGGCAGGTTGGAACAGAATAGAGTTAGTCCTAAAGCGTTGGTTGACTCGTATTTAACGAATTCAAAATCGATGACTATCTGCTTTCGGTACGCTAATTAGGATGATTATATTAGGTCATCTAGAAAAGTGGCTGAAAGTATTTTCATGGCTTAGTGTTTTTTACACCTGCAGTAAATCTTTAATTCATTAATTCAAAGCATATTTTCAGCGATAATCTAGAAGCAAGTTATGTTTCTTATAAGAGTGCGTCCAAAATATATCTCGGCAACTCGTATTCTACGCACCAAACTTTTTCGCGTTGTCACCGTAAGTGATTGTCAGTCCCCGTCCAGAAAGGTTGCTCTTCAGTGATAGTAATTAATTCTACGCAGTCTAACTTGGTTATCGCAGCCTGCGCACCCGAGTTACATCCTTTGTCTCTCACTCATGGTGTATCCTTCATAGTATCCTTCAGAGCATCCTCCAGAACTTCCTTCGAAGTATCTTCCGGAGTATCCTTCAAAGCATCCTTCAGAATATCCTTCATAGTATCCTCCAAAGTACCCTTCAGAATATCCTTCATAGTATCCTCCAGAGTACCCTTCAGAGCATCCTCCAGAGTATCCTTCAGAGCATCCTTCAGAGCATCCTCCGGGTATCTTTCAGAGTATCCTTCAAAGCATCCTTCAGAATATTCTTCATGGTATCCTCCAGAGTATCCTTCAAAGTATCCTTTAGAGTATCCTTCAGAGCATCCTTCAGAGCATCCTCCGGTTATCTTTCAAAGTATACTTCAAAGAATCCTTCAAAGTATCCTTCAGAGAGTCGAAATGTTGATCACATGACATGAATAACAATTCATTTGTAAAAAAATGCAGGACGACGCTTTCAATACCACTTATAAAGTTGCTTAAAGCCTTGTAAAGTCTAACATGTTTTTTTCAAAGTCTATACTATTTTATAAAAATCCATGTTGATGTAAAATAATTGTTGCGGAGAGACTTTTTGAATGTTGCACATAATAATTTCTTTTCGTTTTTAAACGTTTCATAATAATTCTCTCTTTTGGCACAAGCAAAAAACCTTACGTATCTATAAGGACTAAAATGGAAATTTTGAAAATAAAAATTTTATATCAGCCCAGTCTAACTTTTTCGCCGTAGTATGCAAGTTTTTAGTCACCTAAGCGATTTAATTACTTGGGCTTTGAAGAACTTGCATGCAAGCAGCGAAAATGTTAGACTGGGAATAAGTATATGTAAATAAGTAAACATACGTCGTAAAGAGAAGAGCGGTCATTATAGCTAGATTTCATGAACCTAATGACTCGGAAGAAGCTCTATGGACTTATAGGAATAGCTCAGAGGTCGTAGGAATTCAGGATTCATTCAGAAGGGTTCAGGGTGATTCAATGACAAATTTCACATTCACGAGTTGTGGTCTTTGAAGCAAGTTGTATTGATGGAAGATTTCGAAATTCAAGAAGCGTCTTCAGAATGTCCCTGGAATAGAATTGCGTCATGCTGAATGTGAACTCCTACATAATACTCCCAATAAGCCTTTAATAGTAATGGCAACCAAGACACCATGCCTGAAGCCACGACTCCCAAAGATTCATGCAGTCCGATGAGGTAATTTCCCTAGGATATTGGGCTTCTAAAAAGTCTCGTGCGAAAGCTCTACAGAATAAAATGGGGAAAGTAACGCATGGTAATGTAAACAACTTGAGTGACCCTTGCTCAGATAGCTTCTCAAGCCCCGCGTGTCAGACGCCAGTCAGGCACGGGCATCAGAGTGCGAATAATAGCAGTCAGAACGACAGTCTACAACTGCTACGAGGGCAGTGTTAATTTAAACAGTGAGGCTCAGCTCAAAAATATTGAGGATCCGTAATGTGCCTTTCTTCAAACTATGACCATCATTTATATGAAAACCGTAACATTTTCTTTCTTAATGCTGAGCGAAAACTTTTTATGAAGTACTATGAAGACGCTCATCAAAGAAGTTACTTGAGAAAGTCTCTTGAGGAAGTCCGCTTTGAAATTCCGTTCAGAAAGTTTCTTGAAGAATTCCATTTAGAATGTTCTATAAGAAAGTCTTCAATAAATTTCGTTGAAAAAATCTAAAGAGGAAATATATTCAAAATAAATAAAAAAATCTTGAATGAAAATGAACGCCTCCAAAAAAAATTCTTGAGGAAGTCAATTTGAAAGGCCTACAAGAAAGTTTTTAAAAAAGTTTATGTAAAAAGTCTCCAAAGAAAATTTTTTGAGGAAATCTATTTGAACAATCCCTAGCGAAAATCATTTCAAGAAGTCCCCATAAGAATTCCCTCGAGGACGAATTGGAAAGTAAGCAACCGCAAGTTCTGTGGTTGTCGCGGTGACGAGAGCAGTACTGGCCATAACTGGGGATTGTATTGGCCGAGTTACGATTATTGATTATTTATTAGTGCTCTTAAAATCCGCAAATCACGATTATGAAATGATTGGTTCAACCTCTGAAGTTGTGGCTGTTTGCTCGCTGTGCCTTTACGACTGATCTTTCGAGCGGCCATTTCTGCGTTTGATTGACAGTAAAGCGAAGCTGGCAGACAGAATATGTTTCGTCTTCTCTTCTTACTGAGAACCGATGAGCATGAACCTCCTTTGTAAACTCGACCGAAGGTGAACGATTGTTTTGTTCAGTTGGTGTTTGGAATTAAAGGTTTAAGACGTACCAATAAAGCGTTTCCGATGTTCCAATAACGCTTTCCTAATGTTCCAAAAAGGCGTTCACGACGTTCCAGTAAGATATTCCCGACGTTACCGACATTTTTATAGGACATTCCCGAAGTTATAGACATTCTTATAAGACTTTTTAATTATAGATTCAGCAAAAAGTAAAGTATAGGAATTCAGCTAAAGTTTAGATGTAATTCAAAGTTGTAGGGTGAAACTTTGGTCCTTTGAGTCAAGCAAGTTTCATTTATAAGCAAGATTCAATTATTTATTAGCGTGGGTTTGCAAGGGTCAGGTATTTATATTTTGATTGTATTAGCGTAGATTACTTGGCGAGCTCTTAATCATCACTTTGAGGTTTTCATACTAAAAGAAATAGCTAAGAGTACTAAATTAATAGCTCTTGTAAAGCAAGTTTGAAAGAGTGATTGCATGCATTGGCGAACTAATATTTTAATAATGATTGGTATTTACTGCTATTTAACACAGATCAGCTTTCATTGCTATTTAATACTTATTAGTATTTTCCTACTATTCATTACTGACCAGTATTTTACTGCTATTTAATACTGACAAGGATTTAGTGATTGCTGTAAAATATTGTAGCTCTTGTAGTTAGGATGAATGTGGAAACTTTCCCTACCATCTTTAACCATTGTTACTTACGGCAAAAACTTTTAATTAAAAAATTGAACGAAAGTCGCTTAACCCTTTAAGCAACAATATTCGTTTTGGTATTATTTTGAACTTCTACGAGATATGTAATGCCAGCTGGAGAGTTGGACCTCTGCTGTCAAAAAAGCGTGAAGAATATTTTGAACATCAATTTGCTAAATTATCGAGTGAAATTGATGGCTATCATTATTTGTAAGCTGCATACATACATACATACACCTGGCTTTTCCCTCCTATGGGAGGGTAGCCGACAGCAAGCCAAAGGGAAGAGGTAAACAGTAAACAAACATTTTAGTCACTAGGAGGCGAGAGAAGCAGCACAGGACGCATTAGAACTGCCCGGATCAATTTGCGAGCTGAAAGGTCAATAACTTTGAGCACGATCATCTATTATGGCTTTTTATTTGATGCGCTGGTGTATTTAGTGACGTGGTTATTTCATCAGTCTTGAAACTGCATTCACCCTCACCGTTTTGATTTAAATTTTTGTTATGAAAATTATTTAACGGCAAATATAGAATAAAATTAACAAGCTTTAGTTTTCATTCATAAGCGTGATTGCTTCGTTCACATTGAAACTGCATTACAACGCATCGCTTTAAACTACAAGTGTAATTTAAGGAAATTAATCAACCACAAATATCAGTTCAATTGAAAAACTTCATTTTTCTTTTGATTACCCCTGCAATAACACGGCGCAGGTGCTCACACGCTCATTAAGACACTCATTTAAAATAATTTAAAAATACATTTTGAAAGCAAAAACCATTATCCTGCAGCTCTATAAATGCCTAGCCGAACTAATTCACGTTTTCCCAGTTTTCTCTACTTGAGCCCGTCAGCACCTTGACGAGCCAGGAGCAATTCAGGAAATGATGACTCAATGGAAAATATGAATTCGAAATCAAAAGTGAAATTTTTAGGCTGTTATGTATTTTAGTAAGGTATGTAAAGCTGGAATGAACAATTAGTAATGTTCGTAATGGTGGAATGAATGTTAGTAAGGTTCGTAATGCTGGGATGAATTTTAGCAAGGCTCGTAGTGCGGGAATGACTATTAGTAAGGCTCCTGATACTAGAATAAAGGCTAATAAGGTTCGCAATTCTGGATTTAAAATCAGTAAAACTATTGGTGCTTGAACTACAGCCGCCTCGCTGAAAATTTGTTGTTGTTCATTCGACGACATCGAAACAAAAAACGTTATTAGGGCCGCCGTGTAGTACAAATAAATTTAATTCGAGAATGCTCTTCAAAGGCCGTGTCCGTCGAATTTATTTTAGAGTCGTCCGAATAGCCTGGCTCCTGCTCGATGTGATAACTTTTCTTTATGGTGAGGAGCATTGGGAATTATTTGTCAGGTCCCGACACAAGCGGCAGTTCATGAGCAGATCACGTCACCGTCTTTGCGTCACAGCTGCTAGTGAATACTCGCAGTTGTCCTGAAAGTTTCAGTAATTGTTTTCCAGTGAAACTGCCAGTGCTTTCCTCATGTTCGATTTAGTCCTTTAACTTCAGCATTTTTGCCCTCATATTGCCGTTATTACTACCCCCATTACTGAACTGGTACTGGCTGGTACTTATCATTATTGCTACCACCATCATTGAACTGGCACTGGCTGGTACTTATTATTGCTACCACCATCATTGAACTGGCACTGGCTGGTACTTATCATTATTGCTACCACCATCATTAAATAGTCACTGGCATCAGGTTGTCACCAATATCAGGATGAGGAAGGAACTTCTACTCGGAAAAGAACTGCGGAAAATTTGTTATACAGAAACTTAACAAGATCTATTTTTTGAAAAAGGACCTAGTAGTTCAGTACGGCGTTGAAGATTACAAAAAAAGTAATTAAAAATATTTAACGAAAATATTCACTGTATCAAAATATATGTATTTCCCGACTTTCTTCCAAGCGGGATGATTTACTTCAACAATTGAGCCTTCGTGGCAATTATGAAAACTCCATAATAAAATTTTGGGTTTTCTTTATGGGTAATTAATGAATTGTCAGTTTGATGCACTGTCGGTACTCGGCCTGTTCAAGAACTCGATTTCATATCGTTGTCCTTGCACAGCTTGCAGTGAAAGTTCTGCGTTCGACTTGGCCAGAGATTTCATCCGTGCATTTGTAAATCCTGTAGATTGCATAGAGCTAGTACTCAAATATCATATGAAACTGCTCAAACTTGAGGATATTATATAGAAAAACCCAGCAGTGTAGCCAAGTTCGTAGCAAACCTTGTGCTGACAACTGCACCAGTACCACGGCGCAAATTATCTGGAATTTCGGCCCGTGAGCGAAGGGCCTGCGGGCTGTGTATTGCGCCTCTGAATGTCAGCCAATTTTGTGCTCGAGAACATTTCAGTTATGGAAGCTGCCTGCTCGATGTGCAGTAGGGCTCGTGCTGGCCCTTTTTTTTTGTCAAATTATCAGTTTCTATTATTATATATGACTTGTATTGGCTATCTGCCCTCACTTCTTTATCAAATTATGAGCTTCTACTTGTATTATGGGGAAATATACACTTCAAATACGTATTTGTTAAAATATAGGTCATATTGGGTTGTTGTTTGAGTTTAAATTGTTGAATTCCTCCAAGGGTGGACAAGCTTAAAAAACGTGTGAGATTCCATGAAATCATTTGCGTTCGTGAAAGAACCAATTTTACTCCGACAGTTTTTCCTATAACATTTCGTCTTTGTAGTTTTACAACAAAGTAATCAAAGTCAGAAACAAAACAGGTAAGACTTTAAAATTTTTGTCCTCTCTCCTACGATTTAAAGTGCTACGACTGCTACGACTGAACTTAAAGTGTTGGAAGAATTTATGAGAAGCATAATTCTTGTAAACTCATTGTGTAAGTAAATCTTTCTGTTACCTTTTTGTACGTTTAGAAATATTCATTTAGTAACATCAAACATTCCGTTCTCCAAATTATGAAGTCCTCAATCTTAAAAATAGAATTTCGAAATTCGGCTAATTTAAAGTCTTTCTTCGTATTTCATTGACGCAAAACAAAAAATTGAATTCCCTAACAGAATGCAGGCGATGCACAAAGACGCATACCAAACAACTAAATGGACGAGACTTTCATCTTAAGCTCAAAAGGAAGTTGGTTTTCAAGCTGGTTTTAGAAATACAAGCTGGTTTCTGAATTCCACAGTACCTTTAAAAGCTGAAATGTTCAAGACTCCAACGTAACTGTCTAGCGGAAAGTTATAGACCTTTAAAAAAAAAATATTTTTCTGTCATAATCAACGGATGACCGAAAACCAACGCACTCACTCAATAGTATATGTGTGGTGAAATGCCACGTCTCTCTTACTTTGTTCACAAAATTTGTTACATACGATCACATCCTTTGAACTGTGTTGGTGTGCAGCTTATATTTAATCGTTAATTCTTAGCTTCAAAGCGCATTAAAAAATTATACTGGAACACACGATTTTCAAAACCGCTTGGTCGAAAACTCAAAAACACTAAAAACGATTCTTAATGCTTCGATTGCGACGTGAGTCACCGGTGGTACACATAGGCAATTTCCCTCATGCTGTTCGAAAATTTGAAAATTTAGTTTAGTTTGTTTGCTTAGTTTGTTGGAAAATTTTCATAAATCCTCGATCAAAAGGAAATAAAGGCACGATACAGTTCATGTCTGCTATTTTCAAAATAGCTCACTAAAATTGACTTTAAATTTAAATTGAATGTTAAACTTCAGTTTTACCTGCCGCAGTCCAAGTGTCAACTCTTCCACTGTACTCGTTCTCTCCAAATAAACTCCAGCTAACGTGCAGAATGTGATCGCGAAACAACATTGAAGGATATGAATGCAAGCACTGCAAAACTCAGATAGCTTCATCCTCATGTCTGTATTTTATGAAGCTCTATTCTTTTTAATTCCTCTCTAGCTTTTGATTGTCCTAAAGTTTGGAATAAAGCTCGTCCGTAAAATTACGAGGTCTAGATTTGTTTCATCAACTTGTGGGTTCCGAAACGCTTGCATGTTTTCCATCGTCGAGGCCTGGTGATAATGCGGCGCACATTGCATCTTCCCGATCAATTGGTGCACTGAAACTGTCATGCATATGCTGGAGCTGCAGAGTCAAATTTAGACCGTGTACTTCACGAGGCGATCTTCTGGTCAAGTCTATCTGAGCAACGAATATTGAGGTGTAAATATTGCTTACACGGGAACACTTCAAACCGTTTCAGCGAGTTGTATTTTCAGATGAATATGTGGTAAAAAATTTTGCTGCTCAATTCGACGTCGGTGCTGGATGGACTGTATTTTACCCTGAGCTTTAGCTCAAATATCTTCAATGTTTTCACGCTAGGAATTCGGTGCCCTTGGAGTGCGAAAATATCAGAACCGAATGCAAACACTTGTTTTCCTGAAACAAATTCAAGAAAGTTATAGTCTTAAAAACAAATAAGAAGCAAGTTAAAAGAACTGGAAGGCGCTTTTTCAAGCTAGAAGAATTCCAATATTTCTCGTAAGACGCACGTGGAATAAACTTGAGGACATTATAGCAAGAAACTGCACACATTTTGGGGGTGGAATGAAGGATGTGGCCCCGACCTGTTCGGGTATTGCAGTAAGACAGCGACCGGCGCGCGTCTCCATGAAGTTGCCTGCAAAACAGACGAGTTGTGCTCAGCTCCAGTGACGCATGTCTGCATTTTGTACAAATTCTTTCTCGAAGAAACAGATTTCTGCGTCACGAAATGTTATTCCTGAAATAGCAAGGGAAATTGTCGAACAATTTGAGTTTTCTTATTTTCAAGAGAATTCTGATTGAGGACAACACTTATCTTAATATAGTTATCTTGGTATTTCTTTTCTTCTGTCATTTCGGATTTCCATTTGGTCTTGAGCTTTTTAAAATATTTTAAATGATAACAGAAGGTTTCTAAAACTCAAAAAGAAATAGAGTTGAGTTACAAACTAAACATTAAGTTGTCGGTAGCTTCCTTATGTACGAAAATACGGATAATTTATGGTTGACGAGACGTATATTCCTCTCATTCCTTTTATCTTCATGTCATCAACTCAAAATTTGTATCACCCTGAGTTTGATTCTGATGCAGTTTTCCCTTATTGACATGCATGCGTCATCACATAACTTGTACCAAAATATTATCAAAGTAGAGTGACTCGCAAATTTCTAAAGACGTCAACAGCATATTTTTATGAATTACTTTATAATATGAAACAGTATTACAAGACCGTAGTTGATGGCATGAAATATAAATTGTAACTCAAAAGGATTTTATGATTGTGTGTGAAATGAAAGAACTGTGACCCTAAATTTCTTTACTAATATGTTTTTATTATAAATCACTTTCCAGTAAAGAACAATCATATTATAGTAAGTTTATTCTAGTAAAGAGTAAACCATAATCACGAGAATATATTGGTATTCTTCCTTAAGCCCTAGATTGACTGTTTCCTTTGTTATATACCGGAAAATATGACACAAATTATTCCTAAGTATGTGCAGGCCAATTTAAAACAAATTATTTCTACTTTTAATAAGTAATTGAAATGGTTTCATTTCATTTGGTTCGCTTCACTTATATTGCGTACAAAATGAATGATTCAGACGAACGTAAAGCTTTTGATCAAGTTGTTGATGTTATATATTATTAAGTAAAGGGATCTAAGCATTTTAATTTAAGTTCAACATTGATCAGTGAAATTTATACCTAAGAGATATATCCAGCGCCTTGTCCTAAATCTAAGTGAAGGAGTGTCATCATTCACTCGTTTTTTTAGAAGATCATGTATAATTACCGTGAACAATTCCCCATGACTGCCCATGATGATAGATAATGATTTCCATGCCTAATATTCACTAATTCGCATTCTTTCTGTCCCATTCGAAAAGCCAACCAACGGTTTACTTGTTTCAGTTCATTTCTGAGCTCTGTCACTATGGCACGCAGTGTAAATCCATGACCGTGATGCTTTTTTATTTTGGGAGCACAATGTTAAATGGAAAAATGGTTTGAATGCGTGCAATGTCAGCTTTGGTCCGCCCTAAATCTTTTCAACTTGCACCAGTTGTACAAAGAGGACCATCAGCAGCAGTCAATTAACTGGTCTTTTCACGGGCAAATTAAACCCATTGACTCCGATGTGACCCACCGGTGGGCCGTGCTTTAATTTTTCCTGCTGCTAAATGACCCATTGATGGGTCGTTTGAAAAAGTTTCAACAATCTGTTAAAATTAGTGGTATTTAATGTACCCAGGAAATGTTTGGTATATATAAGATTTCTAACAATAATTTGTGAATTTGAATTTGAGTTGAATACTGAACTTCAGTCTAGCCCATCGCAGTCAACGTCTTAAGATCTGCGCAGAACATCACCGGCGTCGCCGTGGCGGGGGCACATGAGTGCTTTTGGTTGTCCCCAAACAATCGAAATCCCATCATCGATTAGCGAACCACAACAACCCTCAGCAGCCCTCCTGGACCGGGGCGTGAGCGTCGAAGCTGTTGTTGTGATACGCTGGCTGAGTAATTTCTGATGGTAATGAATGGAATGGCTTCAAATATTTGCTTATAAATTCGCATGTATGGCGTTCATGTAAAAATAGAGTTGAATTAGATGACTATAGTGGTAAAAGAGGGTATAATATACTCGTGTACAAATTGAGTGTTTAACGCATTATGAAACACATTGGTCCACAGCATTATGAAAATTCCCTCCGCGTGCACCGACGGCTTACATCGAGACCAACGTGCAAAGTAAAGTTAAAACGCCGAACTGCACGACTCTTTAGTTATGCATGTACGTCATTCCGTTCATGGGTAGAAAATTTATATGAACAGTTCGGCAAATGCCTCCGAAAAAAAAGAGCTATGCCGAGGCAAATTTAAACGCAAAAGTCTTAATAAAACGGTGCAGAAAGGCAAAGAAGAACTTCAGAAATGCCATACTTATAACAACGAGTGATCATGCAAAGAGAGATTCTGACTCTGGAAGTCTGGCTGTGCAGTTGTTTCTAGAAGCATGGATAATACATACATTTAATCTGTAGTCTGAATTAAACGTAACCGTGCAGTTTTGATTACTGAAAGCAAGAACCAAGAGTCGGAAATGATGATTTCCCTACACCAGGAGAATGTCTATTATGACTTTTATTATCTCGTTCTTGGCGAATGGCATTCGAGAGATAGCCCTGTTTTTAAAATTACTTAGTTTATAAAAATCAAAGAAATAAAGTTTATTCCGTGTTTATCAAAGTGAAGTTTATTTTTAGTTTATCAAAATCAAAGTTTATTAAACGAAAGTTTAGTTAGCGTTTATCAAAATCAATATTTATCAGAATCAAAAGAAGACTAATATCATAGTCATAGTGTAAGACTTTTTACTGTAATTCAGAGTACGTAGCATCCGTGATTCTAAATATTGTGCAGATTTGTGCTGGATGGACACAACATTTGAGCATCGAGTCATAATATTCAAACCAGGAAAATATTCAGGAATAAGAGTTATGATACTTTGAACTGCCAGCCGGAAGTGAATAGAATAAATTCTGCTCGTGAGTACAATCATCAGGATGATAAATACATTTTACAATGGTTTTCTAAATTACTTCCCGAGACTATTATGTCGCGCTAAAACGCAGAAACGAGGCTTTTATTTAAGCCGTAAAGCTGCGGACTGCAACACGCTCGGATTTATGGCACCTAAATCTCGGCTTAAAGCACTCTGCATATTTGAAGCGCCCGGAGTATTTTATTTAGACACAAGTTACTCCCTCGCTGGTCGGTTGTTTCGGTTCTTTTCCGAGTAGCTTCATCTCCAGAGATACGCAGCTCGAGCCTAGGTGAGGCCTAACGCTTTGTATGATCTTCAAGACCCACTTTGTTCACTCCTTTTCAAGTACGGAACATTTGAAATGCGGCTTCGCGATACCAGTATTGGATGCGATTCTACGAACGGAGTCATGTTCATCTGCATTAATGCATGGGTCACAATGGGCGAGGGCTTATCGTGCTTGCTGTACAATTGAGTGATTGGGAGTTCGAGTCCCCCATGCGACCCTTCTGTTTCATGCAAAAAATAATAGCAAGAATTAATTGGGGCGTAAATTGTAGGTGAACAGTTCTGTAAATCTATGTGATGTAGATGATGCCTGCCTGACTGAAAGAACCGTCTTTACATCAGGATGTTAGATAGCAGTCAAATAACGAACCAGTTTAGCATAGGTTATGGAATTGATGCTAAACATGGAATATAATGGATTTGGTGAATGGAATTGACCAGAAAAACATCTATCCAAACATTTATCTTCAGAAAACAATGCTTATTTGCAGAAGAACAATTGCAAGTTTAGAGCAACAAACTTTATGGTAATAGCGATACAAGTATTTTAAGAAGTTGACCTCGATAGAACTACAGCATGTGTTGAGAATTCAGTTAACACCAGCGCATCATGCTAGAGAATTTATTGGTGCATCGAAGTTCGTTTTTAAGCATAAAATACTAACACAGCTGCTGGCCTTGGAAGGCTTGGTTCATTTATTTACCATTAGCCTCTCGCTCAACGCTGCCGACCTCGCCAGCTTTTGCATTTTTCTCTCTGCGCATTCTTTTGTACCGACCACACCCACCTTACTCACGGTTTGACATCGTGTTACACAACGTAACTCAGGTCTGTCACCCCCGGTGCTCAAGTCTGTCACTCCCATTACTCAGGTCTTTGTAAAGTGCGTACAAGTCTTTTGTAAAGTGCATACAAGTCTTTTGTAAAGTGCATACAAGTCTTTGATAAAGTGGACAGACAAAATGACTGTAGTCGGGAGTCAGAATGGCGTGGTTGCGATAAAGGTTTGAACTGACACAGCTGTAGGTGTCTTCATATTATGAAAATAACAGTAATTGGTTGAGTGTCAAATTTTAGGGTACAAACTTTTCAGTGATAACAATTCAATGGAATTAGAGTACATTACGTTTTCTTCTTATATTTAGAGCGTGAATTCGACGATATGAAACTGTGTCGAAAGTTTGATTTATTATTTCACTAATAAAAGAATGGCTTCTTTGCCTGGAAATTCTTATTTAGAACTTGAATTTTCACACTTGTTAGTTAACTGATAATTGTGTTAGGAGAAATCTTTTGGGGCTAATATTTGAGTTCACGAAATTTTTTTTACGTTCAAGGATGTTGAAACTTGCAAATGTTACCAACGACAGAAGGAAAAGTTAAAATAGTCCAGTGAATAACAAAGTTTCTGGATAATAGCATCTTGTTGAGTCACTATTGAATTCTATTAGAAGATGCAGTTATAATAACAGTTCCTCAGAAAGTACGCTCCAAAAAAATTTCAGATGTTAGCAAAAATTTCGAGTCCAATAAAGAAATAAAAAATTCTGCTCTTCTGACCATCTTTGCTTTGCCTCATTTTTCTACGATTAAGTGGAGTCAATCGAGGCTATTAGGGATCGAAATAAGTTAAACCTCTTTTGACCGCTATCAAAATCGCCTTATTTTGTGGGATATTGGCGAATCCATGAGCAGGTTTTAGAATATTTGGGCCACTGGCGGAGGCGGCCTGAAGTCCAACACGAAGGCCTTGTTATTTCCCTTAGATCTGGCGCCGGCCTTTTCCCGTTCTTGTGAACCCAAGCCAAAAGAAGGGCTAACTTTGCCCTAAAACTTTATGCTCGAAAGCTAAAACTTATTGAGATGCCCTCTGAAATATTGATGAATATAGCAATATGGGATGTTGGAGCCTCATTGATCATTCCAGAATGGTGAATAAAGTTGTTAATGAGATCTTTGAGTCTCGTTCATCGTACCAGAATATCAACTGATGAAAATGGAGTGCTATAATTGGGATGTTTGAGCCTCATTGATCACTCTGGGATGACAAATGAAGGGCATTAATAGGGATGTTTGAGCTTTATTGATCGCACCATAACGTGAAGTCATTAAACTGAAGAACATTAATTTTGTGACCTTAAGTTCAGGATGACAGTTTTAAGACTTAAAGTTGCGGTATAATTCTCACTGAACATAGCGATTTTTCATTATTATTCATGTTGTTTCATAAATGTTTTGAAAACAAAAAAAAATTCTTTCATTTAGTTGGTTGTTCTAAATAATACAATGGGCAAAAGGAGTACAAAGTTTAAATATGCGAGTGTTGTACATGGCTATTTTGAATACTAACGTACGTTGTAACGTTGATGTTAATTTGTTCTTTGAAGATCTAAAAATCATTTTATGATTAAATCAAAAACTAAATTATTAATCACTTTTCGATAGCGATTGTTAAAATTGAACGTCATTTTTTCACGGGTTGAATGATCCTTATTTCTTTCGTTTCCGAACAAACCCCCGAGAAAAAAGTTTCGTTTTCCATCTATACTATAATGAGAGCCGCGTCCGTCCGTCTGTCCGAAGCCAGCCTGCAGTGAGGGGTGATGAGCGTATCTGTGATACGAGCTTCATCAACTCCACAATTTCCAGTGCATTAATCCATCAGATTCGAGTAGGAATGAATATCCCGTGAATTCTTAGGAAATAGGAACGTGTGTCATGTGATTTGTCGAACATTATTATACATTTTTGACGGGCCGTGTGCACTCGGCCTCATCAACTCTAAAGAGATTGAATTGTTTTATTTCTTCCATTCGTTCTTTCATTTCGTCTTCTTTCTTATTTTAAATAAAGGGGTGGACTAGTTTTATCATGGAAACTTCTCTTGATTCTTTGTATCTCACGATCGAAGATCAACAAAAATAGCTTGAAGCGCGCAAAGGAAATTCCCAATATGCTTCAAAAAGTCGTTGCCATTCAAAATCAGACTTAGATGAATAAAAGTCGTTTAAGCCGGAGGAAAATAAATTAGAACGCAACAAAAAAATTACACGACAAGGATAAAACAAAGTGAAAAATGACATAACTTCAAAACAGAACATTTTCTTTTGCATTTCAAACGCCTTGTTGAAAATTTCGGTGGGAGATTTTCGACTTCTAGAATGTTATCTCAGGATATTATCTATCAGAAGCCCAGATATTTCCAAGATTGCAAAACGATAACTTCAGAAATGTCACGTGGAATTCTTCTGTAATTTTATCATCTTCTTTTCTTGAAAATCTATTGAACCAAAGCTTGAGTAAATTTTTCACGTGGATGACTTCAGTCAGTACGAAACTCCATACTCTATGAAAATAGAGTACGTTGAAAATACAGCTGCACAAACGCACGAATATTTAATTAGAGTACGTGGAAAATTTCATTGCAGGAACTCATTAATATTAAGATATATTCTGTAAAAAAGGAACACACCAATATTAAAATAGATCTCGTAGAAAATACAATTAAGCTTGGATGCTAAATTTTTTTTCACAAATTTCAACTGCAAAAAAAGTAAACTTTGAATCCCGTTTCTGTTAATTTATCATAGGTTTATCGGTTCAAAATTAGTAAAGTCAAGCTTAGGATGTTCAAATTATATGCCCACGAATCTCAGGTATAAAAAAGTCAACGTTTTGTTATTTTCCTGCGAATTAATTGAACTATCTATGGATTAGACTTTGTAGAGCCAAGGGTGGGATGTTCGAATCCTTCACATGCAATAATTGGATCCCACAAACTTATCAACAAGTTGATGAAATTAGCAATCAATAAAGCTAATTAATTAAGTAGGAGCAGCCCCAGTAGTTGAGGCTTCCACCTGTTTTATGTATTTAGATAGGGATTTTTTCAACAGTGCACCCAGTCTCCTGGAAAAAAGAAGTAACATTTTTGATCATGGAAACAGAAGTAATATTTTTGTTGACGGAAATAGAAGTAACATTTTACCAACGAAAACAGAAGGAACATTTTTGATAACGGAAACAGAAGTAGTACTTGTACAAACGGCTACAGAAATAACATTCTTGCCAACCGAGGTCGCCTGTCGCCGCCAGTGAATGCAAGTGCAACAGGAGGTCGAGGGCCACCGTTAGGCCAACCGCTTCACATTAATGCTGTAATTTTCATGTACTTAAATTCAGCTTTGATGTACAAAGTCAAATTTGCACAGCGTGGAACTCGTCTTATAAAGTTCGATGCCCGAGTTGTCTTCCCAAGTGGTCACCGTGGCCGAGTGGTTAAGAAAGCTTCCTTCACGGGAAGGTGTCGGCAGTTCGAATCCCGGCAGTGCCACCCGGTAATTCTCCCCGTTGGGAAAAGGGAGAACTCAGCCAAAATACCCCACTCTACAAAGGTGTCGGAAATGGGTACCGGCTTGACCGGGAGTAACCGTCATTGCGTCCTGGTGTTTGTTATTAGGCATTTGAAAAACCAATGTAAAAAGGGCGGGGCATAAAAACCTATCCGATTTCAAAACGTTATAAAATGAAAACCACTCAACTTGTCAAAAAATTTTTTTTATTAGCATATCGCAAATTTTGTGCCATTTTTAAATTTAAGTTTTGAAAAGCACATCACTCAAATGTCGTCCTTGGGAGCGGATACACTGATTTAGGCGCTCGCGGTAGCTTTCCATGACTTTCACCGTCATATCCACAGGAATTTCTTCAATTGCCCGAGCAATTTCCCTTCGTAAAGCAAGAAGGGTCCTTGGTCGATGCTGGTAAACCTTCGATTTGAGGTAACCCCAAAGGAAGAAGTCACATGGAGTGAGATCCGGTGAGCGCGGCGGCCAGCCAAGATCACCTCTCAGGGAAATGAGGCGACCGGGAAACAGTTCCCTGAGAATGTCCATTGATCGTCGCGATGTGTGGGCGGTTGCACCATCCTGTTGAAACCACACATTTTCCACGCCATTTTCTTCCATTTTGGGTCTAAGAAAATTTTCCAGCATGAAACAATAGCGCTCGCTGCTGACCGTTACGGTTTGCCCATTTTCTTCAAAAAAGTAAGGCTCCCAGACGCCTAGGCGGGAAAGAGCACACCACACAGTCACTTTTGGGCTATGGAGGGGTTCCTGATGGATTTCTCGAGGATTTTCGTCACTCCAATATCGAAAATTCTACCTGTTAACGGCACCACAAAGGTGAAAATGGGCTTCGTCCGTGAAGAGCACAACATCGTCGTTTGGGAGTTCTCGGAGATCGCGACACAGGTTCGTACGGGTTTCAAAATCCCTTTCACTTAATTCCTGTGCAACAACCATTTTGTAGGGATGCATTTTGAGGTCCCGGTGCAAAATGCGCCGAATACTGCGGTTGGAAATCGCCAAAGCGAACCAATGTTTTCGCGCCGAACGACGCGGGGAACGTTCAATCGCGGCTCTCACATTGGCCACGTTTTCAGGTCCTGTTGCTGTCCTGGGACGTCCAGGCGACTTCTTTTTCAATGCTGAACTCGTCTGTCTAAAATTTGACACCCACACTTTAATCGTAGCGTGATGTGGAACAGGATCATGACGCCCGAGTCCGAAATGAATTCGAAAAGCACGTTGTGTAGCAATTATCGAACCGCCGCATTCGATAAACCGCTCAATAACAAAAGCACGATGTTCACCAGACCAAGGCATGTTGACTACTGACAAATGGCATAAAACCGGCTTTCTAACGGTTTTTACCCCACTACTCTACCTGCTCCCTCTTCTGAGAAAAAGGGATTTGAAATCGGATAGGTTTTTCTGCCCCACCCTTTACAAGATGACGTGTATCAGGTTTGATTTGAATCAAAAACATCGTTTAAAAATGGTCGTGAATATTTATTTTATTTTTCAATTCTCAATCTGCATGCACTTGAATCAAGCTTTGGTATACCTGATTGAATGGATTACTTCCTTCATTATTAGTGTTCGCATTTATGTTCTCGTCTTCTACTTTTATTTAATCTTTATTGAAAATGGAATTCTATTTCCTAGCTCAGTTTATGCTCATGTGTGAAAATGTGAATGCGACTGTATTAGAAGATATCAATTTTATGGTTCCTTGTTTGGGTTTCTTTCATACTCATCATCGAATGTATTTATTTTCCTGAAAGTTGAATTCAGCTCCGATACATGATTGAACTTTTTTACCACGGTATAAAAATGATTTTAAATGGATATTGGATAGATTTTGAATAAGAAAGTATTTATAAAATCCTGAAGAATACTAGTTTCATTAGATGCGATTGTAATTGTAGGCGCCGAAGCGTCTCGGCCGCCTACTGGGCCCCGAACATAAACTGCCACCCTGGGCAGGGCTCAAGGGGCGACGTTTTTCGTTTACCGCACGTTACACATGTCTTAATTTGCTACCATGGATCTCAAAAAACTCCATTTGAGAGTATAAGCAAGTGGTTGCAAATTTTATTGGCATGTCTGAAAGAAAAAATACACAAATCATTTAATTACAAAAATGAATAAATATACGAATAGTCTGAGAAGGAACTACACAATTACACCCGTCATTTGATAAGGAACAATTCCACATGCACAAAATTTTAACATTATCGATTGCACAAAGCATTATCTACTTCATTTCAGGATCATCCGAATTATTGACTCAAGATACAAAAATCACATATGAACAGCAACTGTTTTTTCAGTAGATAATTTATCGACTGAACAATCGAGAAATGTGCCACGCAGCCGTATAACTCAGCAACGCAACAGGAGACTGATAGGAGACTAGTCAGTAACGCTCGGGATGCTAATCACCACTCATAACGATAACTACACCAATTCAGATACAATCAGCTTGTAATATTTCACCACTATCTCACGAATAAAGTTTCTTCTACCTAGATACATATCAATGCTCTTGCTAAATACGAACAAATGGGAAGAAGGAAAATACTTTTCAGATACTCATAACCTATCGGTAACGATTACAACGAAGGTAACAAACAGAAGAGGGAGCAGCGGGGCACACCGACTACAGCCAGCTTAGACCGCGCTATAGCTCGCGCTGCGATGTACATGGCATGGCGCCCGGAGCGGCCAATCGGCGGTTACAGTAATCAAGAGACACAGTCTGACATAAAAGCAACATTCAAATGAAAATCGCATGCGATTTTAGCGTTACTTCAAATATGACAAGCTGGACAAGAGAGCAACCCACAGCCTACATAATCGTTCCGTTGTTTATCAGCACTCAGCAGGTCAGCACATGGAGAATATTATATTAAAAAAGTAATCAGAATAAAACTAGGATTTTCCAGGATTTCATGAATAATTTATTTTTCAAATTCAACTATTAATATGAGTGTTATTACGTTTTCGTTTAGATCCTATTTTGAAAAATTAGTTTGTACGATTGAAACATGCAATTTAAAGCGCAAGATGTTTTACTAAGTTGTGTGTCTGAATCATTATCTTATCAAGATGCTGAAAAATTGACCGTTTTTTGCAGAAAGGCTTGTCAATATATATTTGTGTTGCTAAATGCTCATCTTTAAAATGACTTCAGTCTTTATTTCTGGTGTAACGTGACTAGTTTTGTGATGATGCATAGGATCGAGTTGGTTACATTTTGTTTATCGTATCTCCTTCATAAACATCCTGGCGACATAAGTGGAGGCTTTATAGCATGACCAAGACTTCCAAAATGATAAATTGAGTTCAAAATGAGTCGTAAATCAGCAGCAAGTTGATGCCCTAAGTTTTTTTTATTATTTGACTGAGCTTTTCATCCAGAAATATCCCTTCTGGAAAAAATCGACCGGTAATTGGAAAAGTTTGTCATGTTTTTAGGATTCGGATGCGGAAACGGAGATTAATGGAACATAAACACAAATCTTGTAACGAAAATGTGAAAATCCAATTACATTAATTGCGACGTCGAGTAAATCTTCTCACGTTCTGACAAGATTCTAAGGCGATTCCAAGGTGATTCCACCTTGATAGGTGATCACAAGTCCTAAAATGAGGTGAAATGATATGAGCGATTAAGTTCTGCACCATCTCCCTCATGCTGTTAATATGTGAAACTGCAAATAAATTCCCCGAAAATTTCTGACGATGATCGTGCAGTACACCGTGTTTCTATTTTCATGCGTTGTGCTCAATATTGCTACCATTTTATCATCCAACATTGCAAGTAGTGAATCGCAAGGCCACAAAGTTAACTCCACCAGTCATCTGGAGGGTTGGAATCCCTCAAACAGAAGTCTGATGGGGGACACTGGCCAGAATTTTTGGATGCAGAGAACCGAAAATCCCGAGAATGAATTACAGAGCTCTACGATCAGCGCACGGTCGTCCGAAGAAGAGAGCATTGCGAGCCAACTGAAGATTTCAGAAATACATGCCAAGGCGCGACATTCACTTCGCCATTCCAGCCATAAACATTCGCAGAAAATTACCGAAAGCAACACAAGAAAAAACTTCAGTGAAAGTAGGCAATTAGGGGAACGTTTTCCTGACGGATATCTTATCGTGAAAAATAATGAAGTTGATAGAATTGAGGACAATTTGGAAAAGTCGTCTGCTGAGAGACCAAATGTGAACCACAAGAAGAGAAGGAAAGCAGTCCTGCTGAAGCCGGCTGGGGGCAAAGCAAAATTCAAAAAAGTAAGTATCGTTGCAAGCGGAGACGATAATGAAGCATTCGCACGCAAAATTCAGGGCGAAATTCGCCTTGATGACGCAGAACAAAGAGCGCCTCTGAAGCTTAACGGAAGGCACCTCGCAAGAACACGTCACGGAAATAAAACTGTATCGAAGAGGAAGTTCATCCAACGAAAACGAAAAAAGCGACCTCCATTTCTGCACAATAAAGAACCTGACGCAACACAGAACTTGAGGACCAGTGCCGACGCACACCTTAATGTCGAAGAGAATTTGCTTGATCGAAGCAGAAGAAAAAATCCCCCACGTAGAAAATTGAAAAATGGAGCCTGGGTCAAGAATATCAACGCGTCATACGAAAGACGAACGAAATCAGTGAACGATAAGTTACCGTCAGCATTGTACAGCACTGTTTTGTCGCCATTCGGAAAAGCAACAGATGAATATGGGAGTTTGTTTCCTGTGGAAAATGAATTCACGGAAAATAAGCATCGAGAGCTCCGTCGTAATGAGAAAATAATAAAGGAAAAGAAACTCGCTTCGGCTCAGAATTATTCAAACTCTGAAAAGTTTTCTGCTTTGCTTCCAGGCATCGATAAGATCCGCCACGCCAAGCATAAAGAGTCTAATTTCAATTCAATTGGTGCGAAAGAGAAGAGCCATTTTCGAGCTCATGATGCCAAGCAAAATCCAATTAATTCACAGATGTGGAGCTCAATTCTAGGAAATGATAGTTGGAGAAACCATTCCCGAAATTCGGCCCGAGATCAAGGTCCCGTGTACGATGACCCTAACCCAAATTTGTTGAAATCTTCGGGGAACTCTTCCGAGATCACATCAGGTGAAGACTTGAGTTACATTTCGACCAGAGAAGGTCACTTGGAAGATGTTCAGAGAGAATTTCCATCGTCCAAAACAAGCCGGAGATACACGAATGCCGTCACAAGTGATCATCAAAGTACCGAAAATAATGAACGAGTAATGTCTATGGTTGGAACATCTTTTCTGAGCCCCTTGGATAATCTTGACGCCCAGAAACTCCATTTAGTTCAGCCTACTTCGGACCTGATTTACAACTCATACGCCTCCAAAACCGAGCATATCGCAGACTTGGCAGAGATGGCCCAGCATTCCAATGTTGAAGACGACGACAGAACTCCTGCTCTATTGAGGGAGACCAAGCTACACACGTCCGTCGACGGGAACTGGCCTCAAAATTACTTCGTAGAGTTGGACGGCAACACGATGTTGGGAGGTCTTATGATGGTGCACGAGCGTGAGGAGGACATGATCTGCGGTCCAGTCATGCCTCAGGGAGGCATCCAGGCGCTGGAAGCGATGCTCTTCACCCTGGATTACATCAACGACCCTCGTAATGGAATCATCGCCAGAGGCAACAAAGTGGGTGCCCTCATCCTCGACGATTGTGATAAGGACACCTATGGTCTCGAACAGGCCGTCGATTTCATTAAAGGTTGGTGCAGGGAATTTTTTCTCCATTTTTGAGGTATTTAAGCAGTTGTACATGGGTCAAAACCTTGTTTTTTTAGAGCATTCTAGCAGTAATAGATGGGTTGAAATTCATTTTTTAGACCACTTTAGCAGTTGAAGATGGGTCGAAAGCTTCTTTTTAGAGCCCTTTGACAGTTATAGATGGATCTGAATCTTATTATTAGAACATTCATGCAGTTATAGATTGAATCGAAATCTTTTGTTTATAATACTTGAACAGTTATATAGTAGATTAAGTCAAACTTCGTTTTGCTCAACAGGAGGAAAATTTTCTCATAACCTACAATATGTTCGAATACTAATGATTTTAACGCACGAGAAAGGTCTTGATGGCTTTTCTTGCAGGTCAAGGGCTACGCATTAATGCACGGAAAAAACACTTTAACATAACGTAAGATTTTTTGAACTAGCACACGTAGCAGGTAAGACTTTGTTCAACGAAAGTCTATTGCATTACAACGTCATTTAACGGAAGGCTATTGTGTTGTAAAGTCATTCAACGGAAGTCCGTTGCATTGTAATGCCTGCCAATGGATGTCCATTGTATTACAACGTCCCTCTTAATCCTGTTATCTATTTAATGTTATCTTTATCGCGGAACGATCGTTTTACATCATCGCAAATACTTCATTTCCGAATGAATTATGCTCGCTCGAGCACTTCGTCCTCGGTCGAGCACTCGTCCTCGGTCGAGCACTTCGTCCTCGGTCGAGCACAGAGACAACCTGCAGCTCTGGATGCAGAGCCTTCATTTGAGTCTCGTGTGCGTCGCTCCAGTAAACTCTTTGAGACAAAAATATCCCATGAACTCCTTTTTTGATGTGCCAAAAATATTTTGAATGTGTTTGGCATTGAATAGAAGCTACCAAACGTGATATACTTAAATAGCTCGTGTTGTTTACAACATCAGTTAACATTGGAGGTTTTTTAAACAAGAACTAACTAGCAATGTTCTAGAAAATGGTGTTTAGTCCAGCAAAAATGCTTTCTGTTTTCAAATGCTTCAAATTTTCTTTTTCTGCAATGATCTATAAAATGGTGCTCAGTGCAGCGATAATGCTTTCTGTTTTCAAATGCTTTTTTTTGTTTTTCATCAGTGGCTGAACTCGCTGTCAAAATCTGAATTCTTGCTAACAAATCTAAAGCAAATAATTAACAGTTATGCAGTATCCTAGCTACACAAAGGGACTCTCGCCCTCTTTAAATTATTTAAATTTAAACGCCAAATTTAAGATTTTATAATTTTATACTCCTTAGCTCTCACCCCCTTCAAATTATTTAAATTTAAACGCCAAACCTATCAATTTATTATTTTATGCGCCTTAGCTCTCACCCTATTTAAATGGTTTAAATTTATACGCAAAACCAAAAACTTTATTTTACAAGGCATAGAGTTAGAACAAGTTTACAGCAGGTCAGTTGCGTTGTGCAGGCACTGAGAGGAGAGCCAGCACAACAGCTCACGCAGCGTGCAGTGCGTAATGTTGGAGCCGTGTCGGATGATTCATTCTTGCTCGAGGCCGGACCAAGTGCGGTAACAAATCCAGACGAGATGCCGAGCTGGGTTTTTTGGGGTTTTCTGGATCCCGAGACTAATGGCAGCTCCAAAGATATGCTCCATCACGTCCAAGCTCAAGAACTGCATTTGTGGCTCTGAATAATTCCAATAAAAAAGTTTCCCCTCACAAATTGGGAAGAATTGCAGATAATTTCATAAATTGGCGACACTTTTAACTCAAAAATTGGTGTGAATATTTCAAAAGGAACTTCTTTAGCTTTATCTTAAAGTAAGGAGAAGGCGCAGATCTCATTTGATATTTTTACAAGTGATATAGAAACGCTTTCTAAATGATGTGTAGTCGGTGCGGGAAAATTCCATTCTTGCAATCAAATCTTTCAATTTTTGCGAAGTAATATTTTATAGTCCATGATATACTCTCAGAAAGTATAAGATTCATTTCATGATGAAGGCTAACCAAAACTACTTGCGCAACTCGCTAAAATTTCATAAAGTTCCTAATTTCTTCAAAATTTCGACTGATTTGTTCCTCAATATCATACAACACCGTATCAGTAAAATCGTAAATGATACACAATGATTTTATGCACTACAGTATTATACAAAAATAATTCATTATTTTCACTTCTGAAAGTTTTTTTCGTGTAAAATTGTGTAAGTTATTCTTTTAACATGCAAATGAGAGACTCATCCCCGTTTAGTAAGTGTATAGTGCAAAAAACATATTTGATGGCGTTTTGTGATGCTTCTTCTATGAAATATTACTCGTTGCTGACTTTTCTCTTTACATGCCAATGAAAATCTAACAGCAGAGTCCTTACTTAGGTGGACTTAGAGTGTAGGTGGAGTCTTTGAAGAATTAAGTATGTGTTTAAAATTTAAATTTCCTCATGTGAATGATAGTCTTTTACTTAGGATTCATTTATCCATCAGAAAATTAGTGGCATTTGGGTCTTCAAGATGGAGTGATACAGTCAGTTAGGACCCAAAATGTTATTATTGGGATTTATTTCGCTAAGTGAATAGTTGTGATCGTGAATTTTGTCGAAAAAATATGTCCTTTGCCCATTAAACGAAACTATTCATTTTTTTCTGTTGTAACTACCTCCATTTATTAAATAAAAGGAAGTTTTCTCCAAACTGCGACCTAATGATGAAGGAGCTATTTCCTATTTCAGGTTTGAAAGGAAGTTTTCACCCTCCTCAAAACGTTTTACAAGATTTAGCAATTGTTTTTTCAGAGGAATACCATAGTTTCCGACGAGTAAATGCAGTGAACACGAAGATCGAAAAGTCATAATTAAGACAAGTGTTCGACGACATCACTCACCGCAAAAGTTCTCCCTTGTCCCAAGCTTTCAGAAATATCCATTTCTGTGAAATTTTCTTAGACATACGTGATCAAAACTTCTTTTGAGGCACAAACCTTTCAACAATAACCTTCCTCATGAAATATTCTGAAACATACGTGATCAAAACTGCTTTTAGGCACACGAACATCAATTTTCCCAATGACATATTCATAGGTGCCCTCGACAGATTTAAGAAAAATTGAACATATTTATCCACAACGAAATAGTAATATCAGAAAGTAAATATCAGCTACGTCGGACCCATGCACCAGAGTCTAGGTAGCCACAGCCAGCGTTTGCTTGTGCCGAGTCTATCCCTAAATTTCCATATCTGAATTTCAGAAATTCAGCCCCAACGTCCCCCAACTACCCACACTCCCCCTAGGGAATGCTCTTCCTCCCGAGATAAGATTATTGGGTTTGCGGGGCTCGAACGGATCTCGTGACCCCTTTTGACCTCAGATGGAATGCACTGAAATAACTGAGGGCGTTTCGGGACTGTCCTTTTTGATTGCGGGGGAACTGTGCTCGTAAGTTTTAGCGCAAATTCAATCTTTTGTTAACTGAGAGGACGCAACGTTTATACAAGAATTGATGAATTTACCAACTGAATAATTTGATAAAACATACCGTAGTGTGTACAGTGCAAAAATTGTTTACAGTACAGTTAATTCGGTGGAAGAATTTAGAAATAGGATAGATAGTATTTAAAACAGTTCAAGAACTTATAAATAGGGCACACGCGTTAGTCAATTAAAAGAGAAAATACAAAAAATATACTGTAGTTAATACAGTGCAAGAATTTATAAATAGGATAGAGAGTATTTGAACACAGTACAAGAACTGTGAAATAAAATAGACAGTAGTTAAGGCAGTGAGAAAAAACAAAAAATAAAGAGTAGTTAATATACTGCAAGAATATTGAAATGAAATAGACAGTAGTTGAAACAGTGGAAAAATATTTTTGACCACGTAGCAGCCCGTAGCTGCTTGACCACGAACCAAGTGTGGGGTAGGTGGAGCGTGGAGAGGGTGAAGTTTGGAGCAAATGTGTAGTGGGTGGAGGATGGAGCAATGATGCTCCAGAACGTGGAGTGGGTGGAGTGTGCCGTACGTTTTTCCAAGTGCGTTGTGGGAGGAAAATGGAGTGCGATACTTCAATAATTGAGTGGAGCGGGTGGAGCATAGAGTACGTTTCTCCAAATGTGGAGTGGGTGGAGTATGGAGCACGCTTCTTGAGTGGCACAATGCTTAATCCAGATTTTCAAGAGGAAAATAACAGAGATGCTTCATCTCCTGCACCGAACTACCTTTTTCATTTGAAGCCAAACTACCGATTTTTTTCCGTACAGGGTCTTGAAAAAGCATCAAATTCTTGGATGACTATTTAGCCTGATTATAAACTCTGAATTTCAGTTGGTAAATTTGGTACATCTGTTTACGAAAACCAACATGTTTTGCAACTATTTTTCACAAATGCCGAGTACTTAAGTCTGGCATTTAGTCGTCTGGGTAGACTCAGTGACGTGAGATGTTGAGCATCAAGCAGTTGACGTACAAGACCCAGGTTCGATTCCATTTCAACCCTCGCAGTATTTTCACCAGAGGAGGGACAGCTCCTCGGGTGACTGCAGAAAAAAAAGACACGTAAAGAAGATTAGATGGAGTAATCTTCCACCAATTGAGTGTATACTACAGTCACTCCCTCTAACTGAATTAAGAACCAGGGAAAACGATTTCTGCGTCATAATAAAAAATAATAAATAGAACAATAAAGAAGTTTTTTGACCATTGATATTTGTCGCAAAAATGTTTGCGTAGTGGTCGTGAAAGCTGAGCGATGACGTACAGTAAGAGCTATTCACACCTACTTGTTGAGGCTCGTAATGCGTTTCTCCTACCTCATGTTATACGACGCACAAAAAACAGCTTCTCAGTTTTTAATTTTAAGCTGATCAATAACAAAAAAACTAAGTAGACGACCATTGGGGGACTATGTTGTGGGATGTGAGAGGAGCAACCATTGAGTCATGCAGCTTGCTGTTCACATTCATAGAATTTCACAGAACTCGCAGAACTTTCTGATATTGTTCATGCATTGAAGAGCACGTCCGGCGAACGAGTTCTGCTTGAAGTCTGTTTTCCACAGAGAAACACTCTTTGAAGTTATTCTCCTATGGTGGATAATAATCTTCATCGTCGACAGCATTCGCATTTTTTGAGCAGACGTTCGAAGTTTAGATTTCGAAGCGATCAGCCGACATCAAACCGACAACTCAATCTCATTCTTGAAATTTGTTGTGTTTGCATGGATGTTGGACAGCACTTGATGGGGAGGACTGGAACCGCAAGTGCTGGAAAATACGAGAGGCAGTTGATCAGCTGAAGCTCCAGGGACTGATTTTTGAGCAGTTGACGTCATCGGGTGCTGCAGGTAGCGACAATAGTCCTTTCAGCTGATCACGGCTAGTTTCAGGCATGAAAGTATTGAGAGGCATCAAAGAGCACTCAGCATGTGGCAATCGTACATAAAGAGCACTAATGAGTATTACAGAACATTTAGTACACAGCAATCCCGTAAAGTGGTCCCATTTGAACGTTCTTTTGCACTTAGCCTTGCCAAGTCGATTCAATGACATTAATGCAGACTGCTGAGCTCTTACAACGGCTTACTTTCTTACTCTTTCTGGCCTGAGGTTTTATCCTGCAATAGTTGCAGACTCGCTAGATAATTTCCTCCAGCTATCATCGCAGACTCGCTAGATAAATATCTCCTGCTATCATTGCAGACTCGCTAGATAATTTTCCCCTGCTATCATTGCAGACTCGCTAGAAAATTTCCTCCTGCTATCATTGCAGACTCGCTAGATAATTTCCTCCTGCTATCATTGCAGACTCGCTAGATAATTTCCTCCAGCTATCATTGCAGACTCGCTAGATAATTTTCTCCTGCTATCATTGCAGACTCGCTAGATAATTTCCTCCTGCTATCATTGCAGACTCGCTAGATAATTTCCTCCAGCTATCATTGCAGACTCGCTAGATAATTTCCTCCTGCTATCATTGCAGACTCGCTAGATAATTTCCTCCTGCTATCATTGCAGACTCGCTAGATAATTTCCTCCTGCTATCATTGCAGACTTGCTAGATAATTTTCTCCTGCTATCATTACAGACTCGCTAGATAATTTTCTCCTGCTATTATTGCAGACTCGCTAGATAATTTCCTCCTGCTATCATTGCAGACTCGCTAGATAATTTTTTCCTGCTATCATTGCAGACTCGCTAGATAATTTCCTCCTGCTATCATTGCAGACTCGCGAGATAATTTCCTCCTGCTATCATTGCAGACTCGCTAGATAATTTTTTCCTGCTATCATTGCAGACTCGCTAGATAATTTCCTCCTGCTATCATTGCAGACTCGCGAGATAATTTCCTCCTGCTATCATTGCAGACTCGCTAGATAATTTCCTCCTGCTATCATTGCAGACTCGCTAGATAATTTTTTCCTGCTATCATTGCAGACTCGCTAGATAATTTCCTCCTGCTATCATTGCAGACTCGCGAGATAATTTCCTCCTGCTATCATTGCAGACTCGCGAGATAATTTCCTCCTGCTATCATTGCAGACTCGCTAGATAATTTTTTCCTGCTATCATTGCAGACTCGCTAGATAATTTCCTCCTGCTATCATTGCAGACTCGCGAGATAATTTCCTCCTGCTATCATTGCAGACTCGCTAGATAATTTCCTCCTGCTATCATTGCACACTCGCTAGATAATTTTTTCCTGCTATCATTGCAGACTCGCGAGATAATTTCCTCCTGCTATCATTGCAGACTCGCGAGATAATTTCCTCCTGCTATCATTGCAGACTCGCTAGATAATTTCCTCCTGCTATCATTGCACACTCGCTAGATAATTTCCTCCTGCTATCATTGCAGACTCGCGAGATAATTTCCTCCTGCTATCATTGCAGACTCGCGAGATAATTTCCTCCTGCTATCATTGCACACTCGCTAGATAATTTTTTCCTGCTATCATTGCAGACTCGCAAGATAAAATAAAATAAAAAGAAGTTATGACGTGATGTATGTGTTATGACGGGATGTATAAGTTATGACGGGATGTATAAGTTATGACGTGATGTACACGTTATGACGGGATGTATAAGTTATGACGTGATTTATAAGTTATGACGTGATGTATACGTTATGACGGGATGTATAAGTTATGACGTGATGTATACGTTATGACGGGATGTATAAGTTATGACGGGATGTATAAGTTATGACGTGATGTATAAGTTATGACGTGATGTATGAGTTATGACGTGATGTATAAGTTATGACGTGATTTATACGTTATGACGGGATGTATAAGTTATGACGTGATGTATAAGTTATGACGTGATGTATGTGTTATGACGGGATGTATAAGTTATGACGTGTTGTATAAGTTATGACGTGATGTATAAGTTATGACGTGATGTCTAAGTTATGACGTGATGTATACGTTATGAAGTGATGTATAAGTTATGACGTGATGTATAAGTTATGACGTGATGTATAAGTTATGACGTGATGTATAAGTTATGACGTGATGTATAAGTTATGACGTGATGTATAAGTTATGACGTGATGTATAAGTTATGACGTGATGTATAAGTTATGACGTGATGTATACGTTATGACGGGATGTATAAGTTATGACGGGATGTATAAGTTATGACGTGATTTATAAGTTATGACGTGATGTATGAGTTATGACGTGATGTATAAGTTATGACGTGATGTATACGCCATGACGGGATGTATAAGTTATGACGTGATGTATAAGTTATGACGTGATTTATACGTTATGACGGGATGTATAAGTTATGACGTGATGTATAAGTTATGACGTGATGTATAAGTTATGACGCGATGTATAAGTTATGACGTGATGTATAAGTTATGACGGGATGTATAAGTTATGACGTGATGTATACGTTATGACGGGATGTATAAGTTATGACGTGATGTATAAGTTATGACGTGATGTATAAGTTATGACGTGATGTATACGCTATGACGGGATGAATAAGTTATGACGTGATGTATAAGTTATGACGTGATGTATACGTTATGACGGGATGTATAAGTTATGACGTGATGTATAAGTTATGACGGGATGTATAAGTTATGACGTGATGTATACGTTATGACGTGATGTATAAGTTATGACGTGATGTATAAGTTATGACGTGATGTATAAGTTATGACGTGATGTATAAGTTATGACGTGATGTATAAGTTATGACGTGATGTATACGTTATGACGGGATGTATAAGTTATGACGGGATGTATAAGTTATGACGTGATGTATAAGTTATGACGTGATGTATGAGTTATGACGTGATGTATAAGTTATGACGTGATGTATACGCTATGACGGGATGTATAAGTTATGACGGGATGTATAAGTTATGACGGGATGTATAAGTTATGACGTGATGTATAAGTTATGACGTGATGTATACGTTATGACGGGATGTATAAGTTATGACGTGATGTATAAGTTATGACGTGATGTATAAGTTATGACGTGATGTATAAGTTATGACGTGATGTATAAGTTATGACGTGATGTATAAGTTATGACGTGATGTATAAGTTATGACGTGATGTATAAGTTATGACGTGATGTATGAGCTATGACGTGATGTATAAGTTATGACGTGATGTATAAGTTATGACGGGATGTATAAGTTATGACGTGATGTATAAGTTATGACGTGATGTATAAGTTATGACGGGATGTATAAGTTATGACGTGATGTATACGTTATGACGTGATGTATAAGTTATGACGTGATGTATACGTTATGACGTGATGTATGAGCTATGACGTGATGTATACGTTATGACGTGATGTATACGTTATGACGTGATGTATACGTTATGACGTGATGTATAAGTTATGACGTGATGTATGAGCTATGACGTGATGTATAAGTTATGACGTGATGTATAAGTTATGACGGGATGTATAAGTTATGACGTGATGTATAAGTTATGACGTGATGTATGAGTTATGACGTGATGTATAAGTTATGACGTGATGTATACGCTATGACGGGATGTATAAGTTATGACGTGATGTATAAGTTATGACGTGATGTATAAGTTATGACGTGATGTATACGTTATGACGTGATGTATAAGTTATGACGTGATGTATACGCTATGACGGGATGTATAAGTTATGACGGGATGTATAAGTTATGACGTGATGTATACGTTATGACGTGATGTATAAGTTATGACGTGATGTATACGTTATGACGTGATGTATAAGTTATGACGTGATGTATAAGTTATGACGGGATGTATAAGTTATGACGTGATGTATAAGTTATGACGTGATGTATAAGTTATGACGTGATGTATAAGTTATGACGGGATGTATAAGTTATGACGGGATGTATAAGTTATGACGGGATGTATAAGTTATGACGTGATGTATAAGTTATGACGTGATGTATACGCTATGACGGGATGTATAAGTTATGACGTGATGTATAAGTTATGACGGGATGTATAAGTTATGACGTGATGTATAAGTTATGACGTGATGTATAAGTTATGACGTGATGTATAAGTTATGACGGGATGTATAAGTTATGACGGGATGTATAAGTTATGACGGGATGTATAAGTTATGACGTGATGTATAAGTTATGACGTGATGTATACGCTATGACGGGATGTATAAGTTATGACGGGATGTATAAGTTATGACGGGATGTATAAGTTATGACGTGATGTATAAGTTATGACGTGATGTATACGTTATGACGGGATGTATAAGTTATGACGTGATGTATAAGTTATGACGTGATGTATAAGTTATGACGTGATGTATAAGTTATGACGTGATGTATAAGTTATGACGGGATGTATAAGTTATGACGTGATGTATAAGTTATGACGTGATGTATACGTTATGACGGGATGTATGAGTTATGACGTGATGTATAAGTTATGACGTGATGTATAAGTTATGACGTGATGTATACGCTATGACGGGATGTATAAGTTATGACGTGATGATAAGTTATGACGTGATGTATACGTTATGACGGGATGTATAAGTTATGACGTGATGTATAAGTTATGACGGGATGTATAAGTTATGACGTGATGTATACGTTATGACGTGATGTATAAGTTATGACGTGATGTATAAGTTATGACGTGATGTATAAGTTATGACGTGATGTATAAGTTATGACGTGATGTATAAGTTATGACGTGATGTATACGTTATGACGGGATGTATAAGTTATGACGTGATGTATAAGTTATGACGTGATGTATAAGTTATGACGTGATGTATAAGTTATGACGTGATGTATAAGTTATGACGTGATGTATAAGTTATGACGTGATGTATAAGTTATGACGTGATGTATAAGTTATGACGTGATGTATAAGTTATGACGTGATGTATAAGTTATGACGTGATGTATAAGTTATGACGTGATGTATAAGTTATGACGTGATGTATAAGTTATGACGTGATGTATAAGTTATGACGTGATGTATAAGTTATGACGTGATGTATAAGTTATGACGTGATGTATACGTTATGACGGGATGTATAAGTTATGACGTGATGTATAAGTTATGACGTGATGTATAAGTTATGACGTGATGTATAAGTTATGACGTGATGTATAAGTTATGACGTGATGTATAAGTTATGACGGGATGTATAAGTTATGACGTGATGTATACGTTATGACGTGATGTATAAGTTATGACGTGATGTATAAGTTATGACGTGATGTATACGCTATGACGGGATGTATAAGTTATGACGGGATGTATAAGTTATGACGTGATGTATAAGTTATGACGTGATGTATACGTTATGACGTGATGTATAAGTTATGACGTGATGTATAAGTTATGACGTGATGTATAAGTTATGACGTGATGTATAAGTTATGACGTGATGTATACGTTATGACGTGATGTATAAGTTATGACATGATGTATAAGTTATGACGTGATGTATAAGTTATGACGTGATGTATAAGTTATGACGTGATGTATAAGTTATGACGTGATGTATAAGTTATGACGTGATGTATAAGTTATGACGTGATGTATAAGTTATGACGTGATGTATAAGTTATGACGTGATGTATAAGTTATGACGGGATGTATAAGTTATGACGGGATGTATAAGTTATGACGTGATGTATAAGTTATGACGTGATGTATAATTTATGACGTGATGTATACGTTATGACGGGATGTATAAGTTATGACGTGATGTATAAGTTATGACGGGATGTATAAGTTATGACGTGATGTATAAGTTATGACGTGATGTATACGTTATGACGGGATGTATAAGTTATTACGTGATGTATAAGTTATGACGTGATGTATGAGTTATGACGTGATGTATAAGTTATGACGTGATATATACGTTATAACGGGATGCATAAGTTATGACGTGATGTATGAGCTATGACGTGATGTATAAGTTATGACGTGATGTATACGTTATGACGGGTTGTATAAGTTATGACGTGATGTGTGAGTTATGACGTGATATATACGTTATAACGGGATGCATAAGTTATGACGTGATGTATGAGCTATGACGTGATGTATAAGTTATGACGTGATGTATACGTTATGACGGGATGTATAAGTTATGACGTGATGTGTGAGTTATGACGTGATATATACGTTATAACGGGATGTATAAATAATGACTTGATGTATAAGTTATGACGTGTTGTATAAGTTATGACGTGATGTATAAGTAATGACTTGATGTATAAGCAACCATCAGCATATTTCTCCCAGGCCTGAGTAAGAAGATCCACAAAAACAGCCACGCTTCGTAGTGAATCTGCTCTCCAAATTTAAAACAAGAGAGCTAAAAATCAACTGCGGGCAGTTATAAGTCTGAAATCAATAAAGGAAGTTTTATTCATAGTTCGTTACAAAGTCCATCTTAGTTCAAGATTCCTACAGGTGAATTTCACAAGCAAGCAGAACTGGTGAGCTGAAACTTGCACACTGTGGCTCTTGGTAACTCCGCGCTAACTTGCTGATCAAAACCACCTGGCCCGACTGCCTACAAACTGCACACAAGTCTACGGAGAGAGCACACACTAGATTTCGTTTAACTTTATAACCTCGTCATTTCGACTTGGTCGAATCTGAGTAACGTTCCTGACTTTCGCTTAGAGAAATAGTTATAACAGAGTAGATTTGTTATGTGAATTTGCTAGTAGACTTAGGGTAGAATATTGCAGAGTGTGTACATTTTTATGGAAAATAGAGGACGCATGAAATTAAAGCTTGTCTGTCCTGCTTGCTCTTCGTAAATATAAATTTTCTATGAGGCTTGGCTAAATGTAAATGACAATATCGGCTAAATTTAAGTGATAAACTTTGAATAATAATAATAATAAAAAGAGCGAAAGAGAACAAGAGTTGTCGTGAACTGCCCATTTTGAAGAAGCTATCACTGAATCCTAGCTGCTGAAAGAAGTACCGGACTAAAACAACATCGTCGCTACTTACAGGGAAAATTAAACTGAGGGTTTTTAATTGCGTATTCAAAATATATTTCTCTATGTTGTGCATTCACAGTTGTGCTGAAAAGTATTACTTCCATGTTCTCAAATTAAATTTTAGTTCTTTTCCTGCCATAAATATTGTCATAAGTAATTATATCATTCATTGTATCCCAAAAATACTTCTTTTTAAACCATTTTTACAATAATTTACACGAAGACATGCCACGAAAAGTTCAAGCAATATTGAATGTTTTGTCGAATTTTCAGCCAAAATATTACCGAGCATCGCGCCAAAACTATCACCGTAGTAGCGGTCATGAAGCGTACAGCATTTCTGGCGACGCTTGAAAAACTGAAACGGGAGCGCTTCTCAATATAAAAATAAAACTGAAACGGGAGCGCTTCTCAATATAAAAATAAAACTGAAACAGGAGCGCTTCTCAATATGAAAATAAAACTGAAACGGGAGCGCTTCTCAATATAAAAATAAAACTGAAACGGGAGCGCTTCTCAATATAAAAATAAAACTGAAACAGGAGCGCTTCTCAATATGAAAATAAAACTGAAACGGGAACGCTTCTCAATATAAAAATAAAACTGAAACGGGAGCGCTTCACAATATAAAAATAAAACTGAAACGGGAGCGCTTCTCAATATAAAAATAAAACTGAAACGGGAGCACTTCTCAATATAAAAATAAAACTGAAACATGAGCGCTTCTCAATATAAAAATAAAACTGAAACGGGAGCGCTTCTCAATATAAAAATAAAACTGAAACGGGAGCGCTTCTCGATATAAAAATAAAACTGAAACGGGAGCGCTTCTCAATATAAAAATAAAACTGAAACGGGAGCGCTTCTAAATATAAAAATAAAACTGAAACGGGAGCGCTTCTCAATATAAAAATAAAACTGAAACGGGAGCGCTTCTCAATATAAAAATAAAACTGAAACGGGAGCACTTCTCAATATAAAAATAAAACTGAAACGGGAGCGCTTCTCAATATAAAAATAAAACTGAAACGGGAGCGCTTCTCAATATAAAAATAAAACTGAAACGGGAGCGCTTCTCAATATAAAAATAAATCTAAAACGGGAGCGCTTCTCAATATAAAAATAAAACTGAAACGGGAGCGCTTCTCAATATAAAAATAAAACTGAAACGGGAGCGCTCCTCAATATAAAAATAAAACTGAAACGGGAGCGCTTCTCAATATAAAAATAAAACTGAAACGGGAGCGCTTCTCAATATAAAAATAAAACTGAAACGGGAGCGCTTCTCAATATAAAAATAAAACTGAAACGGGAGCACTTCTCAATATAAAAATAAAACTGAAACGGGAGCGCTTCTCAATATAAAAATAAAACTGAAACGGGAGCGCTTCTCAATATAAAAAGAAAACTGAAACGGGAGCGCTTCTCAATATAAAAATAAAACTGAAACGGGAGCGCTTCTCAATATAAAAATAAAACTGAAACGGGAGCGCTTCTCAATATAAAAATAAAACTGAAACGGGAGCGCTTCTCAATATAAAAATAAAACTGAAACAGGAGCGCTTCTCAAAATAAAAATAAAACTGAAACGGGAGCGCTTCTCAATATAAAAATAAAACTGAAACAGGAGCGCTTCTCAATATAAAAATAAAACTGAAACGGGAGCGCTTCTCAATATAAAAATAAATTTGAAACGGGAGCGCTTCTCAATATAAAAATAAATTTGAAACAGGAGCGCTTCTCAATATAAAAATAATACTGAAACGGGAGCGCTTCTCAATATAAAAATATATTTGAAACGGGAGCGCTTCTCAATATAAAAATAAATTTGAAACGGGAGCGCTTCTCAATATAAAAATAAATTTGAAACGGGAGCGCTTCTCAATATAAAAATAAAACTGAAACGGGAGCGCTTCTCAATATAAAAATAAAACTGAAACGGGAGCGCTTCTCAATATAAAAATAAAACTGAAACGGGAGCGCTTCTCAATATAAAAATAAAACTGAAACGGGAGCGCTTCTCAATATAAAAATAAAACTGAAACGGGAGCGCTTCTCAATATAAAAATAAAACTGAAACGGGAGCACTTCTCAATATAAAAATAAAACTGAAACGGGAGCGCTTCTCAATATAAAAATAAAACTGAAACGGGAGCGCTTCTCAATATAAAAATAAAACTGAAACGGGAGCGCTTCTCAATATAAAAATAAATCTAAAACGGGAGCGCTTCTCAATATAAAAATAAAACTGAAACGGGAGCGCTTCTCAATATAAAAATAAAACTGAAACGGGAGCGCTCCTCAATATAAAAATAAAACTGAAACGGGAGCGCTTCTCAATATAAAAATAAAACTGAAACGGGAGCGCTTCTCAATATAAAAATAAAACTGAAACGGGAGCGCTTCTCAATATAAAAATAAAACTGAAACGGGAGCGCTTCTCAATATAAAAATAAAACTGAAACGGGAGCGCTTCTCAATATAAAAATAAAACTGAAACGGGAGCACTTCTCAATATAAAAATAAAACTGAAACGGGAGCGCTTCTCAATATAAAAATAAAACTGAAACGGGATCGCTTCTCAATATAAAAATAAAACTGAAACGGGTGCGCTTCTCAATATAAAAATAAAACTGAAACGGGAGCGCTTCTTAATATAAAAATAAAACTGAAACGGGAGCGCTTCTCAATATAAAAATAAAACTGAAACGGGAGCGCTTCTCAATATAAAAATAAAACTGAAACAGGAGCGCTTCTCAATATAAAAATAAAACTGAAACGGGAGCGCTTCTCAATATAAAAATAAAACTGAAACGGGAGCACTTCTCAATATAAAAATAAAACTGAAACGGGAGCGCTTCTCAATATAAAAATAAAACTGAAACGGGAGCGCTTCTCAATATAAAAATAAAACTGAAACGGGAGCGCTTCTCAATATAAAAATAAAACTGAAACGGGAGCGCTTCTCAATATAAAAATAAAACTGAAACGGGAGCGCTTCTCAATATAAAAATAAAACTGAAACGGGAGCGCTTCTCAATATAAAAATAAAACTGAAACAGGAGCGCTTCTCAAAATAAAAATAAAACTGAAACGGGAGCGCTTCTCAATATAAAAATAAAACTGAAACAGGAGCGCTTCTCAATATAAAAATAAAACTGAAACGGGAGCGCTTCTCAATATAAAAATAAATTTGAAACGGGAGCGCTTCTCAATATAAAAATAAATTTGAAACAGGAGCGCTTCTCAATATAAAAATAATACTGAAACGGGAGCGCTTCTCAATATAAAAATATATTTGAAACGGGAGCGCTTCTCAATATAAAAATAAATTTGAAACGGGAGCGCTTCTCAATATAAAAATAAATTTGAAACGGGAGCGCTTCTCAATATAAAAATAAAACTGAAACAGGAGCGCTTCTCAATATGAAAATAAAACTGAAACGGGAGCGCTTTTCAATATAAAAATAAAACTGAAACAGGAGCGCTTCTCAATATTAAAAGAAAACTGAAACAGGAGCACTTCTCAATAAAACATCTCACAGCTCACGCACTAACATCCCTGACTCATGTGAAGGAATGACGGCCATGTACGGTGTCGAGGCATGTGCACGAGGAACAAGAGATACACCCGTCGTAAAATGGAGAGAAAACTACAGAATAACTTAGAGGGGACGACTTGAGCGGACAACGCTCGCCTATAGGCAGTGTTGGAAGGAGAGTCTTCTTTCCTGATTTTTCATTTATTCCTTATTACTTTATTATGTAATTTTATTCCTCACTTTGGTTACGAAATCAGAGTCAAACAACTTGTAGAGGCAGTTGTATGAGGAAGCTATAGTCTCAGAAGTGAGAGGCAACAGAAGAATAAGTTAGAGAAGAAGACCAGAGCAAATACCCAGTCTAAATTTTTTGCCGCCTGTACGCATGTTGTTTGCTTCCTCAGTGGTTCAAGCGATTAAATCTGTTAGGCAGCGAAAAACATGCATGCAGGCGGCGAAAAAGTTAGACTGGGCAGCGCTCACCGATGCAGAAGCATGCGGTCTTGTCTCGTCAGCTCGGCGTGTATTTTCTTCCGACACAAATGTTTTGTTTAATTAAGATGTTATTTTTGAGAGGTGGATACAAGACGCGAATGTTGGTATATATTTCTTCCTTTTGTGGGGGAAAAATCTAAACGACTTTCCCATTGCATGATATTGAACTGCTGTAGTAAATATTGGGTGGCCTTTTTTGGGGGTCATAATGTATCTTTGGACTTTGTAGAGAGGAAATAGTGACCGAGCGCAAGAGTTTAACACGGCCACTTAGTTGAGTCTCTCAAAAACCGGTAGATAAAATCGACGAGGAAGATGTGGGGAAATTTCAATCGAGAAATTTAACGATCGTCCTACTGAATCTCCTGTTTAAAGTCTCAATCTTAAAACTAAGCTGATTTATTCGGTTGGTCTACAAGACCTATTGGAAAATTTTTTCACGCATTAACTTTTCTGACAAATTTGAATGCAAGTAGGATAGTAACAGAGGCAGTCAACCAGATAAGTATGTTCTTTTTATTTTGATTGTTTCTACGTTTATTGTTCTTAACCATGAATGATATCTGAATATCCGTGTCAGTTGTATTACATTTACCTATTCAATATTTTGAAAATTTCCCCGTCAAATTTCTTCATTGGAACCAAATTCCACTGGGCATTGCTAATCGTATCATTCAACCATCGTTCCGTGATTACATATGAGCGTTTCTTTGGCCGTAGCTGCATCCAAGAGCCATAATTATCATTTTTAACAGTAAGCAAAATGTTACGTTCAGGAGCTATAATTAAAATATTTTAGAGTCAGCATAGTGTAGCGTTCAAGTTTTAGAATTATCACATTCAAGAGCCAACATAGTGCAACATTCCACAACTATAATTGGAGGGCAAATATGCACTGTGTCCTAACCCACAAAAGACAGAATTTTAGGACACTCAAGTTAGAGGCGTGGTGTTCATCGCAGTGTTGCCAAACTGGCATTTCCTAGCCAAGTTACTAACTAGGAACTGGACTAGGAACTTTGCCACTCTGCCTGAAAGACATCTACGCTGCTATGAGGTGAAATTATCACTCATTCCACTCTGCCGGTTTTTTCCTCTGATTTATGCGTTAGGACACTCTGCATATTTGCACTCCAATTGCAATATTCAAGAGCCAACGCAGACCGACGTTCAATGGCAATAATTACCATATTCAAGAACCAACACATAACGGCGTTCAAGTTCAATAATTGCATTATTCAGGAGTCAGCACAGGGGTTAAGTTTCCGATGCATTAATACAAACAGTCCACGCCGAAGTTCTCGCGCATTGGAAAATAGTTAGCGCATTAGGCGGGCCAATAAAGGAAGGAGGCTTGTCGCCGCCGCCTCATAGTCAGAAGAGCGCAAAAGAGACCACTATCGGCCTGTGGGAACACTTCTGGGAAAAATCTCGAGCTTAAGAGCACTCGGGGGAATAATCTGGTTCACTTCTCCGAAGTTTACTAGATTTTGGGTTGGAAATAGGAAGGCGTCTGTAGTTTGGCCATTATGGAGAGCGATGTAGAAATAGGGTTCAAAGAGTGGAAGTGAAGCATGTTTTGCGCTAGAGACTTGGAGATAGAAACAAAGAGAAAGAAACTGCAAGGAATCAAAAATGTGGGGAGAAAAAGTGTCAACGAGAAGAACAAATTCCATTAAGCATAACTAAAAGAAGTTAGTTGAATTATGAAGCACATTCATAAATGACGAGCGATTATATATTCTCTCAATTGAGCTTCCAAAATGTTTGCTCACCTGAGAAAAATATTACAAAATAAAATTAGAACCAATTCATTGCATCTTAATTGTAGCTATTTCTCACAACAATGAATTAATTTAGGTGACTGTACATACCATAATTAAGTATCACTTGCTTAATAATAAGTTATTGATTTAGGAGTTGTAGTTATTCCGCTTCAGAAGAATAAGAGCTAAAATTATAGATAGCACTTGCAATCTTTGATGCTTCTGTGAGCATGAGAGATGAGCTTAAAAACTTACGTTCTACAATATAATTCTGCGTTGGATATATGAAATGGGAAAAATAGTAATCAAGGCCTTTGAAAATGTAAATGTTATCTTAATAATTTACTTAAAAGTGTATACCAACACAGCGAGCTCATAGGGATAGCAAATGCCAGGACGGTGGCTATAATTAGAACGAAATGCCATCGTGAGTCTCATAATGAATGCGGAAAGAATTCATGGGAAGTGCTGGGAGTAATTCATGATAAAGTTTATAGGCGATACTGAGAGTAATTAATGAAAAAAATTCATGGGGAGATGTTGGGAGTAATTGATAACAAAAATCGAGGATGAAATTGATGAGAGCAATTCATAAAAAATTCATTGGAGGTGCTTGGGGTAATGCCTGAAAAACTTCGTGGCAAGTGCTGAGAGTAATTCATGACCAAAAAATTAATGGGCGTAATTGATGGATTCAATTGATAATTGACTCAATGAACGTATTCTCCACAATGCTATTTTCACTTGACGATTGAATGTGACCTTGTACATTCTCTGAATGAAGGCGCCGCACATTTGGAAACATGAACGCTTTGATAATCTCAAATAATTAGAGGGCAAATTTACAGAGTGTCATAACCCACAAAACACAGAGTTTTAGGACACTCAAGTTAGAGGCGTGGTGTTCATCGCAGGGCTGCGAAACTGGTTTTTTCTAGCCAAGTTACTAACTAGGAACTGAACTAGGAACTAGGCCACTCTGCCTGAAAGACATCTACGCCGCTGTGAGGCGAAATTATCACTTAATCCACTCTCCAGTTTTGACCTCTGATTTGTGGGTTAGAACTCTGCATATTTGCCCTCCAATTATCAGAGTGCTTCAAGTTCTAATGACACTCTTATTATCCTACTTGATTGCCAACTCTGTTGTCGCTTTTCACTCTTTGCTTTCATTAATAACATACGGCAAAGTTCATAACTCTGCTTTTGGTAACAACTTTGGAAAAAAAATGATTAGCCTGCTATTAGTAATAGCCTAGGGTGAAATGTAAAATTCTCGCACGATGTGTAGTGGATACGATTTTGCACAAATATTTGTTATTTATTAGTAATAATATTCTGCAATTAGATTAAACAGGTCATGAATATCATCAGAAAGTTTCTAAAAAATAATCATGGAAATGCATTTTCAGATTGTGCCTTGGCCGTAGTGCACAAATTTGCACGAATTTCAACTGAGCAAGCGCCGGAGCGTAGTTTTATAAATTTAATGATGAAACCACACCTTCGTCACTTGTATCCTCAGTCACCTATCGTGCCACATGATTCAGAACTTCGTCTTCTCGTCTCCACGTCGTCTACTTGACAACTGTCACTGCGCCTTCCTCGGTAACCGGCATTGGCGCCTGAGATCTAAGGGGCACATCTCGGTCACTGCGCCTTCCCAGGCAACCTTCAGAGATATAGCAGGTGCCTTTAGAGATAGAGGCAGCATTGCCTCCAGAGTTCTAGAAGCACATCTCTGTCACTTCGCTTTCCTGCTAAACCTCCAGAGATTTAGCAGGTGCCTCCAGAGATATACAGTAGACAGAAATACCTCCTGATATATTGGCGATGCCTCCAAAGATACAGTATAGGAGGTGTTTTCAGAGGTATAGGAGGTGCCTGCAGAGATATAGAAGGTGCCTGCAGATATACAGGAGGTGCCTCCAGAGATATAGGAGATGCGTCCACAGATATCGGCACAGATATAGTCTTAAGAGTCACAGATATAGGAGTCACAGATATAGGAGTCACAGATATAGGAATCACAGATATATAGTCACAGATATAGGAAGTGCCAATATATCAGGAGGTATATCTTCCTGATATATTGACACAGCACCCGTGCAGCAGCCTTGCGTTTGCGGCTTCCCCGTAGAGTTCCGTCAACTCGAGGAGCACTTCAGAAGTTAGCAATTAGCCGCTGGCGCTCGCTTGTTTAGCTCCTAATCCAAGTTCGTAGTTCGCTGCAGTCTCAGGAATAGAAATAGTAATTAATGTTCGTGCAATTCTAGCTTAAGGCAAAGTGGTAAATGCATTTCGTGCGGATTAGAAGGGGTCTGTAGTAGAATACGTGAGTTAACAATCTTTGTAGTTGTGTCAGTAGTAGTAGTGTCAAGGCTTTGTAGCAGTGTCAATAGAAGTAGTGTCAAGGTTTTGTAGTAGTGTCAAGAAAAATAAATATAGCCTGTATCCCAATAAACCATTCGGTTACAAATCGGTTCTTTGCAGGTACCCCCGAATGAATATTATCTTAAATTATCAGGCATAACCTTACGGAAGCAGGTATCCATTCAATCACGCTCTCATTTCTAACGTGCACGAGAGCTGTTCTGGCCTACGTGTCTCATTCCATCGTTTTGGCACACCCATTATTTCCAAACCCCACCGCGGTGTGGAGTTGAAGTGTCCGAGACAACTCAAGGCGCAAAATAAACTCTGCACTGAAGTCTCTCTTCGAGCTTTTGAAAAGACTTCGTGTCTCTCAGTGGATGTTCTTTGTCTTCTTAAGACTTCACTCGACACCTCGACGCGGAATGTCAACGTGGCTAAGAGCTCGGGTGTTACCGGGAGGCATGAAAGCATCTTCTGCTCGAAAAATTTTGCTGACTATTTTTTTTGAAGTGTTACTGAGTGAGAAAGAGCTTAAGAGAATGAAAGAGTAAGATCACTCAAGGGCTGGAGTTTCGAGTTCGTGCCTTACCCGAGTAACTCGAGAGATCGTTTTGTCAAGGATCATTCATACTGCAAGCAACACTTATGTGGACTCTATAATATTCGGAGACGATGTATATTTTCCTCATTCCTAGTTAAGAAGGATTACAGTCACTTTACAGCTTGGGAAATAAAATGATAATCGAAGTTGCACAAGCATAAATTCAGTCTTAACCAAACTTAAAATGTGTTCATCAGTCAGTAGCACCATCCTAGTCACAGTGAAGACAACCTGCATAAACTTGGGATTCTACAACGAGTTTATTTACAATGATGACCGATTAATGGCCCCATAAATATTCGTTAAGCGACTTTCAAACTAAAATGTATTCAAATTCAAATACTGTCAAATTCAAAACCGATTATTATCAAATTTATATTCAAATACTGTCAAATTCTGATTCAAATATTTTATCAAATTAAAATTGAAAGTCAAATATTCATTGAGCTGCCACATGAAGTCGTGTAGTCGAAAACCCAGTCGACGTTTACTCGGTCCTGGTTCCTTGAATGAAGTTCACCGTGTGTAATGATTTTTATGTACGATGATTCGTTCTGAAGGCAAAGATTGAGAAACTTTGATACATTTTGCACACCTTGTGCACTGGTGCTCAAATAGCAAGTTGGGCACTGAGCTCAAAAAAATTAATGAGCATGTTACTATTTTCTTTTGTGTAGTTGCAATAAATGAATTGCACGATCGTTATATCGGCCTAAACAACATATTGTGAGGCTGCCTTTTACTTTACACGGAATACATGAAAAGATTCTGCACCTTTTCTGCAAGTTTTTAATTAAAATCGATAATTGATGAAACTGAACATACGGGAAGGTAGATACTTTTGTTAATATTTGCCGCTTAATGCTGTCAAGAAAACATTAAATTATACCATTTCTCCATGGAACTTTTATAGGCGTTACAGAGGATGTTCGATATAGTAATAACAATATGCATTGAATATATACCTATACAGGAGTGTATATGTATATGTATATATATATATTTATATATACATACATTTGTCTTCCAATATATACATGTACACTCGTACCCAAAAAAGTATTGACTTTTAAGGCAGGCGAATGCGTACGGGAGACATTACTAAATTTCACATTGAATCTTATTCATGCCCTTATATTTTCACTCTGGGTTTATCTCCTCGTATTTCTGGTTAAATATATTACTTTTTGTTCCTTTAAATATAATATTTCGTTCTTAAAACGTGTGAAAATTTTAGACTATTATTTGCTCATATTAGTTTTAAATAATTTTAGTATAAAGCACCAAAATTAAATGTCCAAAACAAAATAGTTTCGTCTATCGCGTTTACTTCGATACATTTAATTTGGGCAAAAATGTTGGGTGTTCAATTGCTCTATTCATCTCTACTCTTTTACTCTTTTATTTTTCACATGTCTTTCAATTTATTTACCTATTCACCTCTTTAGAATGTACCGTTGGAGTCCACAGTAACTCCATTACTGCGGTTTACAGCTGCTGATATGGCCTTTCAATTTCATTAACAGATGATGTTCTCGGCTGAGCATTTACAAATTTCACCTTCGTCAAAATCCCAAGAAAGTTTTAGTAAAAACTGGAATAATATTGTGATTAAATTTCACGATAGGAATATTGTATTCAGATAAAATAAAATCCCAAGAAAGTTTCAGTAAAAACTGGAATAATATTGTGATTAAATTTCACGATAGGAATATTGTATTCAGATAAAATCTGTTCATAGATCGGCAGTGATGCACAGATGTGATTGATCGAATCACACAAAAGATCTTGCGCTGCTGATCTTAACCCAACTTTTTTCATGACAGAATCGATCAGATCGTGGAATTTCAAAGCGCATAATTAAAAAAAATCAGCGACATTCATTCTTATTCATGCGTGATATTGGAAATTTCTTCCAAAATTCAGATCGCTAATGCGATTTGCTCCTCAATGACGTAGGCTAGAACGCCAGCTCGTACGGAATGCCTCCCTATATTTTGTAGCTGCATGATCCAGAATTTCTGCACGGATGATGACGGTGTCGTAATACGCATGCGAGATCAAAGACTGGGTTAAGAGCGCCGGATAAATCGGATTCGCATCAACCGGATCGCGTGTTTGCTCAGGCATCGAGAGCTTGTTGCAGAGGAGCTCCATCTCATTGGAATGCAAATCTAAACTTCGGAATCGTCCGAACATGGGGGTGATTATTAGTGATGATTCGGTTCTAATTAGAGATAGATGATGATTAGCTTTGGCTTTTCGGTGACTAATGGAGGCTCGTATATACTTAATGATTGCTGATGATGGCTAGTTGAGGTTTAGGAGGCCCCTGCATTTCTCTGGCAAATTTTGTCTTCATTTGTTACCTTAAAAAATGAGACCAGTCGAAATATCATTAAAGTTTGGTGAGCATAATGGGCGATGTCTGCGAAAACACCTGGCTCAAATTAATGCTGTATTTATGAGACCTATGAATTTTTATCACTTGAATACAATGTTCTTGCAATTTTCTTCTCACAATTGTTTAATTTTTCAACGAAGTACTGTAAGTTTTATTCCCGTAGCTGAGTTTTGCCTCTGTATTTGAAGTATTAATGATTGCGTGAACGAAAGATTTAACGCATTATTTTCTACGTCAAAGGATTTCACTTCAAAGAGTACTTTATATTTTCAGCTCGAGCTCAGTGACAACGCTGGCAGAGTTAGAAAAAACAACCGTTCTATGTTTGAAATATTTTTTGAGTCACTGAGATGTTTGCGTGCAATAGTATGATAGTACAAAAAATTTAAACCTTCGAATGCTGTTTGTTAACCGTTTGGTGCTGTGTTTATTTCAAATTTGGTGAACTGAATAGTGATAACCGCAGCGGCATTCATTGGAGATGAAGGAATTTTCCTTAGAAATGAAGAAAAAAGACTAAGGATGGAAAATGAACAATAAAATAAGAAATAAAATAAAAAACATACATGTAAGAAAATAAAAAATCAAAAGAGACAGGCTCCCCTTCATTAATAAATTCCCTGTTTATACCATAATTATGACAGAAATATCATAGGCATTTAATGAACTTACGGTTGTTGTTTCTGTGAATCCTCTGGCACAGTATTTATTTTAACAACTCAAACATTTCATTTCTAATTCATTGCATGGATGTAATTCGTTTAACAAAATGGTACAGTTTTCCACTAATTGTTATCAGAATTTTGACCCGTGACTGCCATGCTTCTACATTCCAATCTTTTACAGTTCAGAGCAGGTTATTTGATCGTATAATCGTATGAAAGTAGTTTTTAATGACAACACTCCAGCTTGTTTATCTTCAAGAACATTAATCTTGAAACATATTATGTGACACCCAGTCCAACTTTTTCGCCGCCTGCATGCAAGTTCTTTGCCGGCTCAGCTATTTAATCGCCCAAACCGCTAAGGCGGCAAAAACATGAATGCAGGCGGTGAAAATGTTAGACTGGGCAGTTGTGTAACTTGCACGTAGCTTCCAACCCTCTGGATCGCGTGCGCCGTGAGTGAAGTGTGTGACAGCGGAGCGGCGCGTGTGTTGGGAAGGCGACAGTTCATCAATAGCTGATCGTAGCGAACTAATAATTAATATATGGAACTAAGCAGTCCGCGCCGTGGAGCTCAAATGAATAATGTGAACCAACCTCCGTGTTTTATTGATTGGTTAACATTAATTTCATGGCATTCAGTAATTCTAGCAGTGGGGACTGCTTGAAGTTTTTTCTTTAGTTATATCTGGATGGGGTGTGCCTGTTCGTTGTGCTGGTCGATTTCCTCCTTTTAGTCTACGACACATCCTTTTTTTTTTAAATCCAATACTTTGTAATACATCTCACGTGTCAACTTTTTTAAAAATAAACGGGATCCTTTGTTGCGTTTGAAAAAAATTCAATGTGTTGTAATAGATCTCATGCATCAACCTTTTTGGAAATAAATGTTTCTCTGTTTCTATCTTTCTTGAGTGTACTGCTTCCGGGCCCGGGGAGTCGGAGCCGTTTTATTAGAATAATTCGGTGGGCAGCTCCCCTATTGTCCTCGGACAAAAGCCCAATCCAAGCAAGCCTGGTTGTGTGTGTGCGGGGCAGTCCAAAAAAAAATCAAAAAAACACTTTGTCGTGTGCCTTTGATGAATTTCTGCCAGTCTATGAGAGATTCTCACAAAGCAATGAATTGAGGCGGAGTTTACCGCAACAATTTGCTGTGGTTTTACTAACAGTAACACTTTATTGTACTCTACGTAGGATGCTTTTTCAAGATGGAAAGCATAGGAGAACTCAAGGCAGCGTAAACAGGAGCGATACAAACAAACGGGATACAAAAACGCAGTCGAAGTTGTAGTATTTCCCTCAATATAAGCGAGAGGAGGAAAATATAAGGGGTTATGGTTCAGTTAGTTACTTGTTGGCGAATGGAAGCTGTAAAAAACAAGATGACTTTGTTATCTAGCAAACCCAGTTTATGAAAGATATCGTCGGTTGATGCTGGTTGGACTGGATCAAAGGGAACACAGGACTGTAAGAATACTGATTTCGCATATTTTTGGATTGTTTTTTCGAAGTTTGATGAACATTGGTTGGTCTTGGGAAGTGAACAGGGGTTCGCGAAAGCAAGAAAACATCAGTGTGGATGGAGATGATAATTTGCTTGATTTCATATTCGTTTGTTCTAGAATAACGCTGAAACGACGCGTTTTTATTACCCTCTCATTTGAAGTTAATTTTTCCTTATAGCTTCACCTGCAGCTTTTTTTCAGTTATCAATTTATTCATTGATCTGTGGCATGAATAAATTAAACCTAAAACATATCTTGTGGAATTTCAAGTCCTGTCGTCGGTATAAAGTCTGCCATATTTCATAGGTGTTCGTCCGTTTGCGTTTCCTGGCACACGTTTCGATTGTTTTACCTCATATGCCCGAAGCAAAGTACAATGTGCTCATCGTCTTCAAGGTAAGGTTCTGTCACGTTTTATTTAACGTCTCTCGTGCGCTCTCAAACCTGCCCTGAGAAACCAGACTTTTAAATACGAATGCTAAGACGTAAAATGAAAATAAGAACCAATATGAAAGGGAACATTCTTTTCATTGCAAACGTTTCGGAATCTATGATTCCATCATCTGTGCTGTAAAACAAAGGATAGAAAACTATAATGAATAAATTGCGAAAAAGCTATAAGAAACTATCACTATACCTACATCGAAAAACAGCTATGCCTAACCATTAAAAAATAAAAATAAAATTTCTCTTAAACATTCGAAGCCATACGTACACATGCACCTAAATTCTAGCAATCAAACCAACACACAATAACATCTACACAAAGCAACAGAATTACACACACACACACGCACAAATACATTCAAACACACTCCTATTTACACAGTTGGGGCAATATTTAATTTCATTGCACTTTGATCATTTGGCTTATTATCATTTGTCTGTTAATTTAACAGAGCGTAATTATTTAAGGTAGCATAACTATAAAATTCTGTTCATTAACATTGTACTGTTAAATAACATTAAACAGATGAGTACAGATTTTTAATTACATCGCCATAATATCGTGACGTTGAAACTATTAGTGTAATTTATGCCTATAATCTGCAACATTCACAAAAATAGACTATATTGTAATCGACCATAAATAACTAGATAATTCTAACGGACGAGGATTTAAAAAAATAATTTTTTACCCATAATTAACGCAATTATGTAATTTAATAATTTTAATTAATTTAAACAAGAGAAATCCTACCGATCATTATCAACAGAACAATTTCAACGGATAATAATTAACACAAGGAAATCTTACCGATCGTGATTAACAGAAGCATGCGATAATTTACTAATAAATATTACCGATCATAATTAACAGAACAATTCAAACAGATAATGAAAATTTACATAGAAATCTTACCGATTGTAATTAACAGAACAATTCAATGGATTTATAATTATAAAGAATTTGTAATGATCGTAATTGAGAAAACAATTCAAATAATTGATAATTTACAAATAATTTTTACCGATCGTAATTAACATAACAATTCCAATGGTAGATAATTTACAAAGAAGTTTTACAGAGGCCTGTCAATAAAACAGCTAGACCTACAGATCATTTTTCACTAGTAACAAGCCGTCAGTCCTTAGAACGACCAATCAATATGAATCCTTCCTTTATATGCATTCACCTTGAAATACATACATATCTCATCAGTGATGTTAGAGCTTAACTACTGTATTGCATATCAGTCAGATCAAGAAACCTCGTTTAGTCATTTTACTTTTTACGACTGAGCTTTGCGACAGAGCTTTGCGAGAGAGCTTTGCGACAGAGCTTTGCGACAGAGCTTTGCGACAGAGCTTTGCGACAGAGCTTTGCGACAGAGCTTTGCAACAGAGCTTTGCGACAGAACTTTGCGACAGAGCTTTGCGACAGAACTTTGCGACAGAGCTTTGCGACAGAACTTTGCGACAGAGCTTTGCGACAGAGCTTTGCGACAGACCTTTGCGACAGAGCTTTGCGACAGAGCTTTGCGACAGAGCTTTGCGACAGAGCTTTGCGACAGAGCTTTGCGACAGAACTTTGCGACAGAGCTTTGCGACAGAGCTTTGCGACAGAGCTTTGCGACAGAGCTTTGCGACAGAGCTTTGCGACAGAGCTTTGCGACAGAGCTTTGCGAGAGAGCTTTGCGACAGAGCTTTGCGACAGAGCTTTGCGACAGAGCTTTGCGACAGAGCTTTGCGACAGAGCTTTGCAACAGAGCTTTGCGACAGAACTTTGCGACAGAGCTTTGCGACAGAACTTTGCGACAGAGCTTTGCGACAGAACTTTGCGACAGAGCTTTGCGACAGAGCTTTGCGACAGAGCTTTGCGACAGAGCTTTGCGACAGAGCTTTGCGACAGAACTTTGCGACAGAGCTTTGCGACAGAACTTTGCGACAGAACTTTGCGACAGAGCTTTGCGACAGAACTTTGCGACAGAGCTTTGCGACAGAGCTTTGCGACAGAGCTTTGCGACAGAACTTTGCGACAGAGCTTTGCAACAGAGCTTTGCGACAGAACTTTGCGACAGAGCTGTGCGACAGAACTTTGCGACAGAACTTTGCGACAGAGCTTTGCGACAGAGCTTTGCAACAGAGCTTTGCGACAGAGCTTTGCGACAGAGCTTTGCGACAGAGCTTTGCGACAGAGCTTTGCAACAGAGCTTTGCGACAGAGCTTTGCGACAGAGCTTTGCGACAGAACTTTGCGACAGAGCTTTGCGACAGAGCTTTGCAACAGAGCTTTGCGACAGAGCTTTGCAACAGAGCTTTGCGACAGAGCTTTGCGACAGAACTTTGCGACAGAACTTTGCGACAGAGCTTTGCGACAGAGCTTTGCAACAGAGCTTTGCGACAGAGCTTTGCGACAGAGCTTTGCGACAGAGCTTTGCGACAGAGCTTTGCAACAGAGCTTTGCGACAGAGCTTTGCGACAGAGCTTTGCAACAGAGCTTTGCGACAGAACTTTGCGACAGAGCTTTGCGACAGAGCTTTGCGACAGAGCTTTGCGACAGAGCTTTGCAACAGAGCTTTGCGACAGAACTTTGCGACAGAGCTTTGCGACAGAACTTTGCGACAGACCTTTGCAACAGAGCTTTGCGACAGAGCTTTGCGACAGAGCTTTGCGACAGAACTTTGCGACAGAGCTTTGCAACAGAGCTTTGCGACAGAACTTTGCGACAGAGCTTTGCAACAGAGCTTTGCGACAGAGCTTTGCGACACAACTTTGCGACAGAACTTTGCGACAGAGCTTTGCGACAGAACTTTGCGACAGAGCTTTGCGACAGAACTTTGCGACAGAGCTTTGCGACAGAGCTTTGCAACAGAGCTTTGCGACAGAACTTTGCGACAGAGCTTTGCAACAGAGCTTTGCGACAGAACTTTGCGACAGAGCTTTGCAACAGAACTTTGCGACAGAACTTTGCGACAGAGCTTTGCAACAGAGCTTTGCAACAGAACTTTGCGACAGAGCTTTGCGACAGAGCTTTGCGACAGAGCTTTGCAACAGAGCTTTGCAACAGAACTTTGCGACAGAGCTTTGCGACAGAGCTTTGCGACAGAACTTTGCGACAGAGCTTTGCGACAGAGCTTTGCGACAGAGCTTTGCAACAGAGCTTTGCGACAGAACTTTGCGACAGAGCTTTGCGACAGAGCTTTGCGACAGAACTTTGCGACAGAGCTTTGCGACAGAACTTTGCGACAGAGCTTTGCGACAGAACTTTGCGACAGAACTTTGCGACAGAGCTTTGCGACAGAGCTTTGCAACAGAGCTTTGCGACAGAACTTTGCGACAGAGCTTTGCAACAGAGCTTTGCGACAGAACTTTGCGACAGAGCTTTGCGACAGAACTTTGCGACAGAGCTTTGCAACAGAGCTTTGCGACAGAGCTTTGCAACAGAGCTTTGCGACAGAGCTTTGCGACAGAGCTTTGCGACAGAACTTTGCGACAGAGCTTTGCAACAGAGCTTTGCGACAGAACTTTGCGACAGAACTTTGCGACAGAACTTTGCGACAGAGCTTTGCAACAGAGCTTTGCGACAGAACTTTGCGACAGAGCTTTGCAACAGAGCTTTGCGACAGAGCTTTGCGACAGAGCTTTGCAACAGAACTTTGCGACAGAGCTTTGCAACAGAGCTTTGCGACAGAACTTTGCGACAGAGCTTTGCAACAGAGCTTTGCGACAGAGCTTTGCGACAGAACTTTGCAACAGAACTTTGCGACAGAGCTTTGCAACAGAGCTTTGCGACAGAACTTTGCGACAGAGCTTTGCAACAGAGCTTTGCGACAGAGCTTTGCGACAGAGCTTTGCGACAGAACTTTGCGACAGAGCTTTGCAACAGAGCTTTGCGACAGAACTTTGCGACAGAGCTTTGCGACAGAACTTTGCGACAGAGCTTTGCGACAGAACTTTGCGACAGAACTTTGCGACAGAACTTTGCGACAGAGCTTTGCGACAGAACTTTGCGACAGAGCTTTGCGACAGAACTTTGCGACAGAACTTTGCAACAGAGCTTTGCGACAGAACTTTGCGACAGAGCTTTGCGACAGAACTTTGCGACAGAACTTTGCAACAGAGCTTTGCGACAGAACTTTGCGACAGAGCTTTGCGACAGAGCTTTGCGACAGAACTTTGCGACAGAACTTTGCGACAGAACTTTGCGACAGAGCTTTGCGACAGAACTTTGCGACAGAACTTTGCGACAGAGCTTTGCGACAGAACTTTGCGACAGAGCTTTGCGACAGAACTTTGCGACAGAACTTTGCGACAGAGCTTTGCGACAGAACTTTGCGACAGAGCTTTGCGACAGAACTTTGCGACAGAACTTTGCGACAGAGCTTTGCGACAGAGCTTTGCGACAGAACTTTGCGACAGAGCTTTGCGACAGAACTTTGCGACAGAACTTTGCAACAGAGCTTTGCGACAGAACTTTGCGACAGAGCTTTGCGACAGAGCTTTGCGACAGAACTTTGCGACAGAACTTTGCGACAGAACTTTGCGACAGAGCTTTGCGACAGAACTTTGCGACAGAACTTTGCGACAGAGCTTTGCGACAGAGCTTTGCAACAGAGCTTTGCGACAGAACTTTGCGACAGAACTTTGCGACAGAGCTTTGCGACAGAACTTTGCGACAGAGCTTTGCGACAGAACTTTGCGACAGAGCTTTGCGACAGAGCTTTGCGACAGAACTTTGCGACAGAGCTTTGCGACAGAACTTTGCGACAGAACTTTGCGACAGAGCTTTGCGACAGAACTTTGCGACAGAGCTTTGCGACAGAACTTTGCGACAGAGCTTTGCGACAGAGCTTTGCGACAGAACTTTGCAACAGAGCTTTGCGACAGAACTTTGCGACAGAGCTTTGCGACAGAACTTTGCGACAGAGCTTTGCGACAGAGCTTTGCGACAGAACTTTGCGACAGAGCTTTGCGACAGAACTTTGCGACAGAGCTTTGCGACAGAGCTTTGCAACAGAGCTTTGCGACAGAACTTTGCGACAGAGCTTTGCAACAGAGCTTTGCGACAGAGCTTTGCGACAGAGCTTTGCAACAGAGCTTTGCGACAGAGCTTTGCGACAGAGCTTTACGACAGAGCTTTGCAACAGAGCTTTGCGACAGAACTTTGCGACAGAGCTTTGCGACAGAACTTTGCGACAGAGCTTTGCAACAGAGCTTTGCGACAGAGCTTTGCAACAGAGCTTTGCGACAGAACTTTGCGACAGAGCTTTGCGACAGAACTTTGCGACAGAGCTTTGCAACAGAGCTTTGCGACAGAACTTTGCGACAGAGCTTTGCAACAGAGCTTTGCGACAGAGCTTTGCAACAGAGCTTTGCGACAGAACTTTGCGACAGAGCTTTGCGACAGAACTTTGCGACAGAGCTTTGCAACAGAGCTTTGCGACAGAGCTTTGCAACAGAGCTTTGCGACAGAACTTTGCGACAGAGCTTTGCGACAGAACTTTGCGACAGAGCTTTGCAACAGAGCTTTGCGACAGAGCTTTGCGACAGAGCTTTGCGACAGAACTTTGCGACAGAGCTTTGCGACAGAGCTTTGCGACAGAGCTTTGCAACAGAGCTTTGCGACAGAACTTTGCGACAGAGCTTTGCGACAGAGCTTTGCGACAGAACTTTGCGACAGAGCTTTGCGACAGAACTTTGCGACAGAGCTTTGCGACAGAACTTTGCGACAGAACTTTGCGACAGAGCTTTGCGACAGAGCTTTGCAACAGAGCTTTGCGACAGAACTTTGCGACAGAGCTTTGCAACAGAGCTTTGCGACAGAACTTTGCGACAGAGCTTTGCGACAGAACTTTGCGACAGAGCTTTGCAACAGAGCTTTGCGACAGAGCTTTGCAACAGAGCTTTGCGACAGAGCTTTGCGACAGAGCTTTGCGACAGAACTTTGCGACAGAGCTTTGCAACAGAGCTTTGCGACAGAACTTTGCGACAGAACTTTGCGACAGAACTTTGCGACAGAGCTTTGCAACAGAGCTTTGCGACAGAACTTTGCGACAGAGCTTTGCAACAGAGCTTTGCGACAGAGCTTTGCGACAGAGCTTTGCAACAGAACTTTGCGACAGAGCTTTGCAACAGAGCTTTGCGACAGAACTTTGCGACAGAGCTTTGCAACAGAGCTTTGCGACAGAGCTTTGCGACAGAACTTTGCAACAGAACTTTGCGACAGAGCTTTGCAACAGAGCTTTGCGACAGAACTTTGCGACAGAGCTTTGCAACAGAGCTTTGCGACAGAGCTTTGCGACAGAGCTTTGCGACAGAACTTTGCGACAGAGCTTTGCAACAGAGCTTTGCGACAGAACTTTGCGACAGAGCTTTGCGACAGAACTTTGCGACAGAGCTTTGCGACAGAACTTTGCGACAGAACTTTGCGACAGAACTTTGCGACAGAGCTTTGCGACAGAACTTTGCGACAGAGCTTTGCGACAGAACTTTGCGACAGAACTTTGCAACAGAGCTTTGCGACAGAACTTTGCGACAGAGCTTTGCGACAGAACTTTGCGACAGAACTTTGCAACAGAGCTTTGCGACAGAACTTTGCGACAGAGCTTTGCGACAGAGCTTTGCGACAGAACTTTGCGACAGAACTTTGCGACAGAACTTTGCGACAGAGCTTTGCGACAGAACTTTGCGACAGAACTTTGCGACAGAGCTTTGCGACAGAACTTTGCGACAGAGCTTTGCGACAGAACTTTGCGACAGAACTTTGCGACAGAGCTTTGCGACAGAACTTTGCGACAGAGCTTTGCGACAGAACTTTGCGACAGAACTTTGCGACAGAGCTTTGCGACAGAGCTTTGCGACAGAACTTTGCGACAGAGCTTTGCGACAGAACTTTGCGACAGAACTTTGCAACAGAGCTTTGCGACAGAACTTTGCGACAGAGCTTTGCGACAGAGCTTTGCGACAGAACTTTGCGACAGAACTTTGCGACAGAACTTTGCGACAGAGCTTTGCGACAGAACTTTGCGACAGAACTTTGCGACAGAGCTTTGCGACAGAGCTTTGCAACAGAGCTTTGCGACAGAACTTTGCGACAGAACTTTGCGACAGAGCTTTGCGACAGAACTTTGCGACAGAGCTTTGCGACAGAACTTTGCGACAGAGCTTTGCGACAGAGCTTTGCGACAGAACTTTGCGACAGAGCTTTGCGACAGAACTTTGCGACAGAACTTTGCGACAGAGCTTTGCGACAGAACTTTGCGACAGAGCTTTGCGACAGAACTTTGCGACAGAGCTTTGCGACAGAGCTTTGCGACAGAACTTTGCAACAGAGCTTTGCGACAGAACTTTGCGACAGAGCTTTGCGACAGAACTTTGCGACAGAGCTTTCCGACAGAGCTTTGCGACAGAACTTTGCGACAGAGCTTTGCGACAGAACTTTGCGACAGAGCTTTGCGACAGAGCTTTGCAACAGAGCTTTGCGACAGAACTTTGCGACAGAGCTTTGCAACAGAGCTTTGCGACAGAGCTTTGCGACAGAGCTTTGCAACAGAGCTTTGCGACAGAGCTTTGCGACAGAGCTTTGCGACAGAGCTTTGCGACAGAGCTTTGCAACAGAGCTTTGCGACAGAACTTTGCGACAGAGCTTTGCGACAGAGCATTGCGACAGAGCTTTGCGACAGAGCTTTGCGACAGAGCTTTGCAACAGAGCTTTGCGACAGAGCTTTGCGACAGAGCTTTGCGACAGAACTTTGCGACAGAGCTTTGCAACAGAGCTTTGCAACAGAGCTTTGCGACAGAGCTTTGCGACAGAGCTTTGCGACAGAACTTTGCGACAGAGCTTTGCAACAGAGCTTTGCAACAGAGCTTTGCGACAGAGCTTTGCGACAGAACTTTGCGACAGAACTTTGCGACAGAGCTTTGCGACAGAGCTTTGCGACAGAGCTTTGCGACAGAGCTTTGCGACAGAGCTTTGCGACAGAGCTTTGCGACAGAGCTTTGCGAGAGAGCTTTGCGACAGAGCTTTGCGAGAGAGCTTTGCGACAGAGCTTTGCGACAGAGCTTTGCGAGAGAGCTTTGCGACAGAGCTTTGCGACAGAGCTTTGCGACAGAGCTTTGCGACAGAACTTTGCGACAGAGCTTTGCGACAGAGCTTTGCGACAGAGCTTTGCGACAGAGCTTTGCGACAGAGCTTTGCGACAGAGCTTTGCGACAGAGCTTTGCAACAGAGCTTTGCGACAGAGCTTTGCGACAGAGCTTTGCGACAGAGCTTTGCGACAGAACTTTGCGACAGAGCTTTGCAACAGAGCTTTGCAACAGAGCTTTGCGACAGAGCTTTGCGACAGAGCTTTGCGACAGAACTTTGCGACAGAGCTTTGCAACAGAGCTTTGCAACAGAGCTTTGCGACAGAGCTTTGCGACAGAACTTTGCGACAGAACTTTGCGACAGAGCTTTGCGACAGAGCTTTGCGACAGAGCTTTGCGACAGAGCTTTGCGACAGAGCTTTGCGACAGAGCTTTGCGACAGAGCTTTGCGAGAGAGCTTTGCGACAGAGCTTTGCGAGAGAGCTTTGCGACAGAGCTTTGCGACAGAGCTTTGCGAGAGAGCTTTGCGACAGAGCTTTGCGACAGAGCTTTGCGACAGAGCTTTGCGACAGAACTTTGCGACAGAGCTTTGCGACAGAGCTTTGCGACAGAGCTTTGCGACAGAGCTTTGCGACAGAGCTTTGCGACAGAGCTTTGCGACAGAGCTTTGAGACAAAGCTTTGCGACAGAGCTTTGCGACAGAGCTTTGCGACAGAGCTTTGAGACAAAGCTTTGCGACAGAGCTTTGCAACAGAGCTTTGCGACAGAGCTTTGCGACAGAGCTTTGCAACAGAGCTTTGCGACAGAGCTTTGCGACAGAGCTTTGCGACAGAGCTTTGCGACAGAGCTTTGCGACAGAGCTTTGCGACAGAGCTTTGAGACAAAGCTTTGCGACAGAGCTTTGCAACAGAGCTTTGCGACAGAGCTTTGCGACAGAGCTTTGCGACAAAGCTTTTACTTCATTTGGAATCTCGATTACGAAACTGCTATCTTCATCTCGTCTCATCACAAATGATAAATTCAAACATTTTCTAATGTATTTATCTGGTATATATCCAGATAACCTCCAGCCTAATGACGTTCTCTCGCCAATGTGGATGAAACCTGAACATTATCAAGTATTTATCCAAAAATCCACCATCCCCATAACGTCTTCACGTCAATGATGATAAAAGTCAAACTTTATTTGGTGTTCAGCCTAATTCTTTCACTAAATATGATGAATCTAAAACACCAAGTATTCTACAGGGATAAAGTTTGAGGTGTCGAGTGTCGAGTACAGGGTTACAGGGAGTCGAGTACAGGGGTTACAGGGTGTCGAGTACAGGGGTTACAGGGTGTCGAGTACAGGGGTTACAGGGTGTGGAGTACAGGGGTTACAGGGTGTCGAGTACAGGGTTACAGGGTGTCGAGTACAGGGGTTACAGGGTGTCGAGTACAGGGGTTACAGGGTGTCGAGTACAGGGGTTACAGGGTGTCGAGTACAGGGGTTACAGGGTGTCGAGTACAGGGTTACAGGGTGTCGAGTACAGGGGTTACAGGGTGTCGAGTACAGGGTTACAGGGTGTCGAGTACAGGGGTTACAGGGTGTCGAGTACAGCTAGGGGTTACAGGATGTCGAGTACAGGGGTTACAGGGTGTCGAGTACAGGGTTACAGGGTGTCGAGTACAGGGGTTACAGGGTGTCGAGTACAGGGGTTACAGGGTGTTGAGTACAGGGTTACAGGGTGTCGAGTACAGGGGTTACAGGGTGTCGAGTACAGGGGTTACAGGGTGTTGAGTACAGGGTTACAGGGTGTCGAGTACAGGGGTTACAGGGTGTCGAGTACAGGGTTACAGGGTGTCGAGTACAGGGGTTACAGGGTGTCGAGTACAGGGGTTACAGGGTGTCGAGTACAGGGGTTACAGGGTGTCAAGTACAGGGGTTAATGATAGACGTCATAAACTAACGAACCTGTTGAACAAGCATCATTAAGCTAATTCTTTGAATGACATCAAAAGAACATCATCATTGCCGTTTTTTTAAGTGAAAAATGCATCTTTTACTATGTCATTTTCATTTAGCTCATTTCAATTTATTGGATATCTTATTGTATATTACATTGAAATTCCGAGCACCTTGAAAAAGGTTGCGTACACTAAAACGTGCAGGGTTTTTATACAAGCAATTGCTCCACTAAAGGTGGAGCAATTCAATTTTAAACTGTCATGTATTCGATGCATTTTACTAAGGTTTCTAAACTACAGTGCTCTCTCAGATCTGCAAGGGGACGGGCTGCCCTGCTCTTAAAGTATCCTGAAGTTGACATTAATTTTTTCCATTCATCAGAGAAACACCTCAAGATGTCGGAGTAGGGCCTAATTGTTCAAAAACACTTTGCTTATTTTGCGTACACCCACTGTCAGAGACAGATAAGGTGAAATTGAAACCGCTACCGAAACAGCACATCGTATCGAGTTGCTGGAGGTTCAATTCTCCAAAGTGCATGCCCTGAAATTTAAATGAAGACCATACACTTTAAATTCAAACGTGTCCATAGAAAAAAGTTAGCAATTTCCAAACTTACACTGTCAAAATCCGAGCAAATGCGATGTACGCATTTTTTATAAATCACAAAAGATAAAGGTATTTCCTAAAGCTTATACTCGGCCCACTTGTTAGCCTGCATCGCAGAATACAATTTCTCTTGACAGCTGCCAAGCCTCCTCACACTAACTGATCCACTCCCACCATTATCTCATACAATCCAAACTCCCAACGCAGCAACGACTATTATTGTCAGAGCATTCACTTGTGAGTTACACTTACCTAAATCTCTCTAGAATGTCCAAATTCGAACGTGTGAAATGTGGCGCTGCCATGCCCTGGAGTTTCAGTAGCCGTGAGAATGGGGGGCAACCATTCATCAAGGCAAAGGAGCGCTATAACTGTCACAGGCAGCAGCGGAGCTCTGCGATGCGTTCGTTGCCCCTCCGCAATCCCTCGCAATGGATGACCAGATTGCGCAAGAAATTCGGATGATAGGGAAGCTAAGGATGGATGTGGGGGACAAACAACGATCAATCTCATTGTCCTTTACGACTGATAGATTCCAAAATGGAAGAGGGTGTCGTGCTTGATAACGATAAAATGATACAAAGATACATCACTGAAACGATAGCCAGATGTACTGTTTTGTCTTTTTTTTGTAGGTTACTTCAGGATTCGAAACTGGTGGAGCTGAGTTGTTCAATTTTGGGAAAAATTGTACCTGATTGAACATAGGATTAAGTTTAATAAGACCGTGCATCGCCGATACACGGTCTCGAGAATTCATTACTGTGTTAAATATTAATAAAATGATCATCGAGCCGTGAACATTATTTCAAGGCAATCATGCTTTTTTCTTTCATTCCAAACACGATTCCAGGCTCCATTTAGCAGTTGTACAATGAAATTACTGAGCAGGTCTTCCTCCTACTCACAAACCATTCCACCCTCATACAACTGGTGTGACAGAAATTGGCTGTCAGGCAGAACAAGCAAGTATCTACGTAATTATTTGTCGTTAGACTCTGTGTCGGTTTCTGCAACGAAATTCATTGCATGCAGTCCAATTTCAAAACTACGTTCGAGTTACCATTATGGGTTGACCCGACGCAAAGTCCGGCAAGAATTCATTCGAAGGCAACGTCGAACTTAAATTGCTGCTGCTGCTATCTCCGGAGGTCAGCCTGCCACCGTGGCGACCTGGTCGGCTTTCGCTCCTCGTTTTGCTGACCGACTTTCGCACTTGTTCTTAAAGCGTAACTCTGTGTGAACAAACAAAAATTTTAGTTTCGAGGTTCAGTCGATTGGGACGCTAGAGGCAGAACCTAAGCTTTCAAAGTTTATAGGGAGCTACAAATGTAGAGTTTAGTCGAATTTGGGTCTTCTTTATGACTCTTAGAGTTCCAATAAATACAGTTGAAAGATGATGTGTGAGTGGCGGGGTGGTCGGCTTTCGCTCCCTGATTTGCAGACCGACTTTTGATCGGTCATCATTTCTTATTATTTGTACAGCTCATTCATATATGTACTATATTGTTGCTATAAATTATCTACAAATTAATTTTTTATCATTCGAAAACGAGCGTAAACTATCGCACAAGCAAGGCAAGGTTCTGACTATCACTAAAGTATTGACCTAATTAGATATACTGTACATGCAAAGCTTGTTACGGATTAGGAATGAACAATGAGATTGTGAATTAGACGAGAATGGGAGTTGCATTCAAATTCATTTTTCATGAACAAATAGAAGTTACATAGTTAAAAAGCTGTATCCTTGAATGGTTCATGTTCTAATAATAATCAATCTAGAGGTGTGTAGTTTTTTCCCATTGGGGGAAATTTTCTTACGTATAATTACGTAAGAAAATGAGAATATTGTACATACCATATGAGAGAGGAGAATATTTTATTCAAACATGAAAATTGAGAAGTGGGCTAAAATAAATCTGATTACCACACCTGATGGATAAATACTACGGCTGTCATCGCGGAAAAATTGTGTTGATGAAATTTCCAAACAATTAAGTTGTTACACTTAAAATCTTCACGTAATAATGAAGGCTATTATTATTTTTATTGTACAAATGCGAATTTTACCCTGAATTACACACACCCTCTCGGAACACAATGTCAACGCGCTGCTATGCTGTGGTATCTAGGTATGTATATGCGATAAATCTGTTTCAGTGAAGTATCTATAAGATAAATCTCTTTTAGTGTAGTATTTATGAAATGGATTTGCTCTCGTGAGGTATTTGTGAGAAAAATCAGCTTTAGTGAGGTGTATTCGTGAGGTATCTATGAGATAAGTCTGCTCCAGTGTGGTATCAACATGCTCTAAATCTATTTGTTGATTATTTATATCTGCATTATAAGAAACGCATTCGGTGCATCATCCATGCGATGGAAATCCCCTTTGGTGTGGTATCTATGTATACAAGGTGCCCACCAAAAATGTGTCTACTGACCGATGTACGTATGTGTGATCCGGGAACCTTAAACAGTTTAATTTTGACGCTTGGTTCCGGTTTCATACAAACATCGGTCAGTAGATACATTCTTTGTGGACACCCTATATTAGATTAGATTATTAGTTAGTTTAAGCCTCCCTATCCGCAACAAAGGCGATCCAAAGAGAGGAAAGAAGAAGGCACCATTTAGTATGGAGTTAAGGGAACGTGGAATCTATGCAGAAAGGGCACAGAAACAGTAAGATGAGAAAGAAGTTCATAAAACAAGATCAAAGTTGAAGAAGAAAGTAGGAGGCGCTGAAAAACAGGACAGCAGTGAACCGAAAAAAGATGGTCCGTAACAAAATAAAAACCTATTCTATTTCAACAAAAAGGAAGCCTACCTAACCTTTAGCTCAGGCCCTTACATAGTCCCCCTGGGAGCGCTAAGGACACCCTATATTTTGTTTCGGAATCTGCAATGTATTTTGTTTTGTGTGTTATCCACGATTTTTTGTGGACACCCAGTATTTTGTTTCGGTATCCACGATACTCGAGTACTCCTTAAAACCCCTGTTCCTCTCCTGGTCTCATCCTTCACCGGAATGAGCTATTGTGGGTCCCTCCTGACGGCTGTCGTGTCCATTTCCAGGCTCCATCAGCAACATCCACGACCAGGAATATAAATGCAGCGACGGCTCCTCCAGCAAAGTAAAGGTGATCGACGGTGTGGTCGGGGCAGCCTCTTCCGTCACCTCCATCCAGGTTGCCAACCTTCTGCGGCTCTTCAAGATCCCGCAAGTGAGATTCATTATAATGTGGGGCGGTCCTATAAATAAAGATATGTTAAAAGTAAAGGAGCTTTGAGGACCGGCAGTTGAGAGCTGGCAGAGATCTTAGAGTGAGGAGTGCGTTGAGAAAGTACAGTAGTGATGCATGGAAATAGCATGACAAAGGGAGTGATGGTTGTTTGACAACGGAATGCGATGTACAAAAAAATTTAGATGCATGAAATTCTAGAAAGGAATTCTCCGTCATTGCTCAGGGCCAGATTCTGACACATTTTAGGATTTTAGCAAATGAATAGATTTTAGGTTATATTGAGAAAAAATTTTCCGTGACGAAATTAAAAATAAAACTCTCACTGCCAAGCCTCCTGAATAGAATGGGAAACTCCTGGGGCACTATACTCATGGGGCACCAGGAGTATGGTGATAGAATGGGAAAATTCTAAAACCAAAATTCAGAATGTTAGTTTAATGAATGTGATTAAACAAAAACATATATTTTTGCTGCATACGATTACGAATGAAGAAAGTCGGTAGATTTTCTTCATGTAGGGAATTTAGTTCCACCTATTGTGAGGGGGAGTATTCAACGAATGTTTTCGGAACGCCTTTATAGGTTCCATGAACCGTACAAGTAAGCAATGTCTGCCATAAATTATGAAAATCATACAGAACGTATCTCTTCAAAAGGTAGAAAATCGTCATCGCGTCATTTTCAGATTGTCTCATACCTGCGCTACCCATTCCAACTTTTTCGCTGCGTGCATGTATGTTTTTCGCCGCCCAAGTAATTAAATCGCTCAGGTGGCCAAAAATATATGCTCCGGCGAAAAAGTTTGACTGGGCTTCAACTAATACCTCCATAGCATACTACTTCACACAATCTTTCTGCCACTGTCTCTTCATTGGAAAAACACATCGTAAAATTTTGCTACAGATGTCTTTTCACTTAAATCCTGCCTTGACACTTTTATCTTTCAAATCGCGAATGACAGATCACGGTTTTTTCAGATAAATTATTTAAATTTCTAGGGCCCGCAGTTAGAAACCAAGCGAGTCTGATGATAGTTTCGTTAAAAATATCGTGTTGCAGTAGGAAGTGTGAGAGATGCCTTCAGAGGCGCTCAATCTACTGGTCTTGCATCTACTGGTCTGCGACGGACTGAAGTTCAATTTTCAACTCAAATTCAAATTCAAAAGTTATTAGCAAATTTAAGTATTAGTTGGCCCCATTGAATACCACTAATTCAAAACCCCTGACCGAAGTTGTCGTTAACTGAGTTTATTACTATAAGTATTATTACTATTTATTAAAAAAAAGGTTGTTATAATTTTTAAAACGACCCACCGGTGAGTCGTCTCTCATGCAACATGTTGAATCCTTCACGTATCGTTTTGGGGGCTTGTATACTGTCAAGTTTTTATTTCATTTTCCATAGAGCCGAACTAATTAATTTAATTCTATTTTCTGGTCGGTAAAATTCAGTCGCCTTCACATCAGCTCTAAGAGGAGAAGTGGGGCGTAAAAATCAATTCACTTGCCAATTTACACAGAATATTTTAGCCGTAATGACTGGGCGATCGCTGGGAACGTGAGCCCTGAGTGCTTCCTGGGGCACCAGGAGTATCAGGTTGGTCAGGGATTAATGGTAGTTTACGGATCCACAAGGGGGCGGTAACCCCGGGTGCATTTTTCAAATTTGTTCATGCAATATACAGTACATAAATGTCTACGCAAAATGTGATGAAAAGTCTACACAAAAAGTGAAATTTTATGCTAAGATAGGGCAAGTACAGACGCATTTCTGCATGAATACTTGCAATTCTTAACAAATTACTTTTCCGTGGATGTTAAACGATGAGTCAGTTTTTCATCTCAGCGCTGAATTTTTAGGTTTAAAAGTATAGAAAATGTCAATTCATGTGCAAAGAACGTATTATTCTTAAAGAAGTGATTTTAAAATCCGGAAATGTGTGATGTCAGTACGGCATTTGGCAATTTTAAGTTTTTTCAACATACTTACATGTGAATATCCTCTTATTTTGATCTTTTCGAATTATCTTGAAGTAATCATGATTTTTCTACCTCATTTTAACATCCCTTTTTTTGCGATTCTTCTTTAATGTCCATCTGGACGAGTTGTATTTATTAGAAGAGAAATAATGCTCAAGTTCATCCTCCAATTAATTACGTTTGACCTTTTTTTTGCGTTGAGTTGAACGCTCCCCTCGCGCTAGGACCGAACAACAACATAGAATATGAAGCACGCAGATGATGACCTGGAGCTTGTGAGACGCAGGGTGCTGCAGTCTGGAAACCTGGAGTCCCTCCAGGAGTTCGGCGAAAAGAGGAATATGAATTGGAAAATTGGTGGCGCTGTCATTCCGTAATTCCTTCTTCATAATCAACTTGGGATGAACCATAGTGAGCAATTATGGATTAGAGGCCCTTCTTAATGGACATTGGGTATTTGAAAATAGAGGGTTAATTCATTCTTTTACAGTTGATTTAAAAATTATAAAATAAAAGTAATTATAAAATAATAAAATTCATTGCAGTTTAACTCCATTGAACTTCATAATGAACAAGAATTATGTATTCAGGAGAAATTGAAAACAAAGTTAGCCAATTAAAAGTAAAATTAATATCCCAACATGTCAGTTAAATTCCTCAACTCAATTTTTAAAAATGAGCTGCGTACGATCTGCTTGAGTAAATCTTTTTGCTGTCTTTTATAAGTCCGACATCAACAGGGTCTGTTACATCCAGCACGGGTGTGGTTGCTCAAGGAAGTAAGGATCTGACGCCTATCTTGCAGCTGTTTAGAGGCTTCAAAGGCTGGTGAGGATCTTCTTAGCCCGTTGATACGAACAGTTTTTTTCAGCGCAGGCCACGTGCACAAAAAAAAACGGAATTCGATGGTAAAACCTTTCAAATTTAGATGGGTACTTTTTACCTCGTCGTGAATTTCATATTTCCGTATTTATATCACTAGAATCGACTATATGTAGAGGTATTTCTTATGGAATAGTTGAAATAGTTTATAGTTTCATTGTTGAAAATGTCTGTCATGACATGCAGTACGAATTTTGACTTACGCTCAACATGAGGGACAAAAGAAGATATGAGCACTCGTAAGGCAACTGCTGAGTGAATTAAAATAGCTTTATGAAAGGCCCTTTAGTTTTACGTCTTACTAAGGACGGTCGTTCATTTTCCTACGGCTTCAAAATTAAGTTTCAAATTTACGTAAGACATCTTTCAGCAACAATTCTAACATCGCTCAGTAGAAACCGCGCAAAGAATTAGTATGAATAAATATTTGAGTCCAACATTACGTTTGTGAAAGAAAGAAAGCTTAAAAAAATCAAATAATTTTCCTATGGTAGAGCGAGGAATGTTTGAAGAGTTACCATGATTTTTTGTTGCCCGTCATGTAGATTCATAGTCAATCTCGTGCATAGATGTAGCCACTGAATTAAATTTAAACATAGCTCGTTTACTCATACAATTACACGTCGTGTTAAACGTACATCATTGAAGTATGGGAGGTACTCAGCGTGATTGCTGATGAGGGGATTGTTACGGGACTATGAGGCTGATAAAAACAGGACCTCGCTTCGATACTATTAATTGCGGGGCTACGATGCTGATAATTACGGTATTACGATGCTGATAATAACGGAATTACGGTACTGATAATTACGGAATTATGATACTTAAAATTACGAAACTACGATGTTGATAATTACAGCATTACGATTACGATGATTAAGGAATAACTATGTTGATAATAACTGAATTACGGTGCTTGAAATTACGGAATTACGATGTTGATAATTACGGAACTAAGGTGCTGATAATTACGGAATTACGATGCTTATAATTAAAAAACTACGATGCGGATAATTAGAGCGTTACAATGCCGATAATTAAGGAATAACTATGCTAATAGTTACGGAATTACAATGCTGATATATACGGAACTACTCTACTGATTGATATTATTTGCTGTTTATCAGGAACTACGAATTTAATATTTGGAAGTAGGGTACTGATTACTAGGATCTGCTATAATGGTTATCAGGATCTACTATACTGATTTTTAGAATCTACGATGGTATTATTTGGTAGAAGGATACTGATTTCAAGGATCTACTATGCTGATTGTCAGGAAAAAGAATACTGATCATTAAGCACTAAAACATTGGTTTATTGGGAACTGCATTACTGTTACTAGGTACTCCGACTCTGATTTGTAGTACCTGCTATACCCAAAATGAAAAAATGAATGGCTGATATTAAGAAATAGTTCTTCTCGCAACGACCGAGATTAAGTAGCGACACAACATGACAGCATTTAATGGATGGTATTCGATGCAACATGAGCGTAGCAAATGGTGCGTTGTGTTCCTGATATCGTGTTTTACTTGTTTTAAAAATATCAAAATTAGGAGGAAGCTGGAAAAACGAAGGAAATTACTAGAATTAACTTTTGACTGGAAGTCATATGCACTTACGAGTGAGAAACTTTTCAGATCAGAAAGTTTCAAGAATTTTAATCTTCAGAAATATTATTCCGTCGGTTGAAACCAGCATGTTCGGCGAAGAACATTAACCTTCTTTTAACACATTAACCGATGGCTCGCTCGCCCAAAATTGTTTCGTGAACTAACAATACTGCAAAATTTATGTTAAAAACCAAATGTATTTTCGTTTTTTAACTAACGTCAAAAACTTCCGCAAAACTTTTGATATGTCCTCAACACAAGCAAAAACGACCAGCTGCTGAAGCGGAAAATGATTTTCTTGAAATTGGATGAGAAAACAGAGGTATTTTTGTGTCGTTAACCTGAAGTTTGAGTGATGGTTTACCTGAATTGGTTTACCTGATGGTTTGCCTGATGGTGTGCCTGATGGTTTGCCTGATGGTTTGCCTGATGGTTTGCCTGATGGTTTGGCAGATGGTTTGCCTGAATTGGTTTACCTGATGGTTTGCCTGATGGTGTGCCTGATGGTTTGGCAGATGGTTTGCCTGATGGTTTACTTGATGGTTTGGCTCAAATAGTTTGCTAAATGGTTTGCCAGATGGTTTGCCAGATGGTTTACTAAATGGTTTACCTTGAATGATTTGCCAGAGGGTTTGCCTGAAGTTCGCCTGAGGTTTGCCTAATGGCTTACTCGAATTAATTTACGTGAAAGTTTGCCTGTTGGTTTGCCGGAAGTTTACCTGAAGCTTAGCTTGAAGATGATGTTCTCTCTGGAAAATCGTTTGGCTATAATTCGTTGATAAAAAGCCACCATATTGATAAAAGATAAAGCAGACGTTTTCTTTAGAGTTTTCCTGAAAATATTTTGCCTGGAATTGACGGAAAAGACTACATTTTATTTATATGCACGGTCTAACAAAGGTCGCCGGTAAAAACACCGTACAAGATAAAATGTTGATCACCCCCACCGCGCTGCTTGGGACTGCAGTTAAATCCTTGTTGCGTAACTCATTCTGTCCCTGGCAGGACTCTGAAGTGGCTCGTTTATCCGGCCCTCATCTTCCTGTATCTCCTTGACTCTCTTCCAACTTCTCGTATAAAATAGTGGGTAGATTTTCTCGGTGAAGGATTTTCTCAACCGCGCAATTGATCGCCTTGCTGAAGTTGTGCGCAAAAATGAAAAGCGTTGGCGCGGCCCTGGGCAGGATATGCTTTATTTAAAGCGAAAACGCGTTTAGAGATATTTTTTTCTATTGCCGACTTAAAGCCAAGACCATCAACTTTTATTTTCGGAGACAGAGGCATAAAAACGTTTTTTTAACAATGGGCTAGAGCTACATTTCATTAGAACTTTATTTTATTGTTTAGTTGGTGTTTATTTTTGACCGACAATGAGGAACGCGTAAATACATATTTATATTGGTAGCGCATTTTGGCTTAAATATCTACTTGCTTCAACAGGATAAATGTGGACATCCAAGCAGACTCGACATATTCAGCACACTTTATTCGGTAGCTAGGCAATGTAATATTGTGTTGCAGTAGTTTGGTGCGGTACTGAAAGTTCAGATCAAATTTAACATAGCCATTAGGCGATGGTAAATTGTTCCTAAAAATGTGCAGGTTTTTATCGGTATTTGATAGAGACCCAAGAAACGCTGCCAACTTCTAATTTCTTTATGGAAATTATATTTGACATTTATGAAATTAATGGAAGGTACTCAGGAACATTTCTGTCTACAGAAACTTTTCTCAAAATTAAATTACAATGATGTGAAGATAATTTGCAAGTCAAGAGTGGGCAATTCGAGCGAAAATTTTCAGTTCACATGGTGGTCTTCAAGCTGAACATTCTTCAGGACATGGACATCAAGCTGAAAATCAAGCTGGACATCTTTCTGGACATCAAGCTGGGTTTCTTTCTGAACATCAAGCTGGACATCAAGCTAAATATCAAGCTGGAAATCCTTCTCGAGATGCTCCGTCTCAAGACTTCATAACTCGTTAAGTCATCAAGGGCCAGATTGCCCCACTGCGCAGCCAAGAGAACTCCGGCGAATGTAATGGAAGGTTCACCTTTCCCTGTCTTAAAAACTCATAACTCAGAGATTATCAGGAGCCAAATTTCCCCCACTGCTCAGCCAAATGAATCTCGGTAAATTCAATTGTTTGCCTTCCAAATTGGCTCCTCTTTAACTTTCGCGCTTCAGTATCTCAGGACATTGGACCCTCGGTGCCGTTCCCAATTCCAATACGCTGATAAGATTTCCTCTAATAGTGTGACTAGACACAGCTAAAGTTCATCGAGAAATTTAGTTTTCATTAATATTAGTACTCTTTATGGATCAATTTCGTTTCAGAACATCATGATTCTGATTTTAGTTTCGGAAGATAGATCATCAGTTTAGCATCAGACCTCTTAAATCAAACTTGAGACAATGATGGAAGTGTTGGCGACCCAAAAAAAAAAAAAAAAATTTGTTGATCAAGTTCTGACTAAATTTTTCTTAGTTATGAGTGACAATAACTGTCTTTGTTTGAGTACTCACCATTTCCCCAATTGGTTGATGATTATCTTGAATATTACAACGAAAGCAAACTGGGATGCCGTTTCCAAGTATCATAGTTACAATCACTCGTGCGTTTTTCATCACCCATTGCATAAATGCGCGTAAAGCCCATGCGCTGCGCACAGTGTGTGACGCATCAAACATAAACTTTGCCCCTCATCGTCGTGTTACCGTGAACATTTTATCTTCGTGCAATTCAACGTGACAAACAGGACACCTGGCAGTTGGCAGTTAGAACAGCGGCAAATAAAGTCCGCATGGGACTGCTAAAGGTTCCGGGGAACTGGGCGCAGGTTCCAGGACAGGATCCACAAGCAGTGATCTCTGTTCCATTAAGGGCTGTTGTACAGAACGCAGGTTCCAGGACAGGAAACACAAGCAATGATCTCTGTTCCTAGAGGGGCCGTTGTTACCGACGCTTACGTGAATGTTTCTTATTACTGCAATTAGACCATGATCGTAAGGTTCTCGATTAAAAGTTCTTCATAAAAACTTGGTCTCGTGTACGACCCTAAAATTTGCACATACAAAGAATAGTCGAGTAGTTCCAGAGTCACTTGTCCCAATTTCATTTAAATTGGAGAGATATGAAAATAAAAGGCACTGAAATATCATATTATGCCTTATGAACCCCATTTAAGAGAGAACAATTTCATCATACACGAAGTACTCCATTGCATTTTTCTACATGCAAGTGCAACTAAAAAATATCCCGTGCCTGATCACGTGGAATTTATCAAACAAATATTGATTTAAAGGAACTCCTTGATGAACATTAGATATTTGAGAAGAGATGATCAATTCAATCTTTTAAAATTGATTTAAAATAACTAACCATTGCAGTTAAATAAGATTAGTTTATTCTGTAATTATGTAGTTGGAGTGAAAGATGCATTAGGGCACGTGTTTCAATTCATGTCTAGTACCTTAATTGTAAAGGATACTTTTAAATTAGTTAATGGTAAGGATGTCATTTAAATGAATTACGAAATGTCATGGACGTATGAACGTCCGTGACATTCAGTAAATTGATTAAGAAATTTGCATTTATCCACTTTTAATTTCCTAAGAATTGATGCGAGTGTATTTTGAATGATCAAAATACACTCGCATCAATTCTCGACTTAAAAAATAAAACTCGACCTAACTCGATAACTTCATTCCGACACAAATTCTAACTTAGGAAATTAAAAGTGGATAAATGCAAATTTCTTAAATGCGTTATCGACAAGTTAAAAACTTCTATTTTAAATTACTATTTTACAACGAGTCCGTGCGCGTGAGACGTAACAATGAAGCTACGCGACGTTTTTGAAGCGTTCATTTAATTTCAGATGCTGTCCAGAACTGAATTTAGTACGAGTCTCATATGACGCTTGGGGGTTCTTTTCGGGAAAGTTTAATGATGACATTAGCACAAATTATTTAACAGTCAGTAAACTTGTTTACTCAGCTAATTACCTTCGTCAGGAATTAAACAATGAATTATGCAAAATTTGTTCACTTTAAATGAAAACTCCCGTCTTGAATTTTACGTACTTCAACATGGAAGCTTCAACGGAACAGCAAAAAAATTTTTACGCCGGAAATATTTTTCCGATTAGCGTATCAACTAGAACTAAAGACGGTTAAATCAACCACGTAAAATTCATAATGAACAATTTATATGCTAACGTCTAATTGTATGCATCAGCTGCTACCTTATAGAGGGTAAGAAATGTATAGGCTTGAAATTATTTATACTTCTTTTTGTTGGATGTGCTGTTGTAAGTTTACGAGACTGGCTTGTAGCGAGGGCTCTTATTAAGTGATGACTGGCTTATATACATAATACAAGAATTTTAAAAGTGGGTGCAGACAAAAATTAACAGTTCCAAATGTTAATGATGTTTTTGCTCGAGAAGCAGCCAAACAATAATTATTCATTCATGAGCTGTTTGTCACAGCCTGAGGCAGCTATCGAGTTGTGGTGCGGGTAGATCTTCCTAAAATAGTCAAAGGTAGACCGCAGATCGCAACAAAATAATCTTTTCTCAGCCAAGCTAGCAGTGCCTTTGATTTTGACAACCATTCATGAAATTTAGAAAAAAACAACCAAATCTCAATACAAAAGTTGTCTGCAACGCCTCCAAATATGGTAATTATGAGTAGACTGCAACTTTCCAAATATGTCCATTATGAGTAGACTGCAACGCTCCAAATATGTTCATTATGAGTGGACTGCAACGCTCCAAATATGGTCATTACGAGTAGACTGCAACGCTCCAACTATGTTCATCATGAGTAGACTGCAGCGCTCCAACTATGGTCATTACGAGTAGACTGCAACGCTCCAAATATGGTCATTACGAGTAGACTGCAACGCTCCAAATATGTTCATTATGAGTAGACTGCAACGCTCCAACTATGTTCATTATGAGTAGACTGCAACGCTCCAAATATGTTCATTATGAGTAGACTGCAGCGCTCCAACTATGGTCATTACGAGTAGACTGCAACGCTCCAAATATGGTCATTACGAGTAGACTGCAACGCTCCAAATATGTTCATTATGAGTAGACTGCAACGCTCCAACTATGTTCATTATGAGTAGACTGCAACGCTCCAAATATGTTCATTATGAGTAGACTGCAACGCTCCAAATATGGTCATTACGAGTAGACTGCAACGCTCCAAATATGGTCATTACGAGTAGACTGCAACGCTCCAAATATGTTCATTATGAGTAGACTGCAACGCTCCAAATATGGTCATTACGAGTAGACTACAACGCTCCAAATATGGTCATTACGAGTAGACTGCAACGCTCCAAATATGGTCATTACGAGTAGACTGCAACGCTCCAAATATGGTCATTACGAGTAGACTGCAACGCTCCAAATATGGTCATTACGAGTAGACTGCAACGCTCCAAATATGTTCATTATGAGTAGACTGCAACGCTCCAAATATGGTCATTACGAGTAGACTACAACGCTCCAAATATGTTCATTATGAGTAGACTGCAACGCTCCAAATATGGTCATTACGAGTAGACTGCAACGCTCCAAATATGGTCATTACGAGTAGACTGCAACGCTCCAAATATGTTCATTACGAGTAGACTGCAACGCTCCAAATATGTTCATTATGAGTAGACTGCAACGCTCCAAATATGGTCATTACGAGTAGACTGCAACGCTCCAAATATGTTTATTACGAGTAGACTGCAACGCTCCAAATATGTTCATTATGAGTAGACTGCAACGCTCCAAATATGGTCATTACGAGTAGACTACAACGCTCCAAATATGTTTATTACGAGTAGACTGCAACGCTCCAAATATGGTCATTACGAGTAGACTGCAACGCTCCAAATATGGTCATTACGAGTAGACTGCAACGCTCCAAATATGGTCATTACGAGTAGACTGCAACGCTCCAAATATGGTCATTACGAGTAGACTGCAACGCTCCAAATATGTTCATTACGAGTAGACTGCAACGCTCCAAATATGTTCATTATGAGTAGACTGCAACGCTCCAAATATGGTCATTACGAGTAGACTACAACGCTCCAAATATGTTTATTACGAGTAGACTGCAACGCTCCAAATATGGTCATTACGAGTAGACTGCAACGCTCCAAATATGGTCATTACGAGTAGACTGCAACGCTCCAAATATGGTCATTACGAGTAGACTGCAACGCTCCAAATATGGTCATTACGAGTAGACTGCAACGCTCCAAATATGTTCATTACGAGTAGACTGCAACGCTCCAAATATGGTCATTACGAGTAGACTGCAACGCTCCAAATATGGTCATTACGAGTAGACTGCAACGCTCCAAATATGGTCATTACGAGTAGACTGCAACGCTCCAAATATGTCCATTACGAGTAGACTGCAACGCTCCAAATATGGTCATTACGAGTAGACTGCAACGCTCCAACTATGTTCATTACGAGTAGACTGCAACGCTCCAAATATGGTCATTACGAGTAGACTGCAACGCTCCAAATATGGTCATTACGAGTAGACTGCAACGCTCCAAATATGTTCATTACGAGTAGACTGCAACGCTCCAAATATGGTCATTACGAGTAGACTGCAACGCTCCAAATATGGTCATTACGAGTAGACTGCAACGCTCCAACTATGTTCATTACGAGTAGACTGCAACGCTCCAAATATGTTCATTATGAGTAGACTGCAACGCTCCAAATATGGTCATTACGAGTAGACTGCAACGCTCCAAATATGTTTATTACGAGTAGACTGCAACGCTCCAAATATGGTCATTACGAGTAGACTGCAACGCTCCAAATATGGTCATTACGAGTAGACTGCAACGCTCCAAGTATGGTCATTACGAGTAGACTGCAACGCTCCAAATATGGTCATTACGGGTAGACTGCAACGCTCCAAATATGGTCATTACGAGTAGACTGCAACGCTCCAAATATGGTCATTACGAGTAGACTGCAACGCTCCAAATATGGTCATTACGAGTAGACTGCAACGCTCCAAATATGGTCATTACGAGTAGACTGCAACGCTCCAAATATGGTCATTACGAGTAGACTGCAACGCTCCAAATATGTTCATTACGAGTAGACTGCAACGCTCCAAATATGTTCATTACGAGTAGACTGCAACGCTCCAAATATGTTCATTACGAGTAGACTGCAACGCTCCAAATATGGTCATTACGAGTAGACTGCAACGCTCCAAATATGTTCATTACGAGTAGACTGCAACGCTCCAAATATGGTCATTACGAGTAGACTGCAACGCTCCAAATATGGTCATTACGAGTAGACTGCAACGCTCCAACTATGGTCATTACGAGTAGACTGCGACGCTTCAAATATGGTCATTACGAGTAGACTGCAACGCTCCAACTATGGTCATTACGAGTAGACTGCAACGCTCCAAATATGGTCATAAGGAGTAGTCTGCGACAGTCCGAGTGGGCTCACAGTAAATCCCAGTAATTACTCGCCAGAGGATGACTCACAACAAACCTAATTACTTCGTGACCCGACCACCCCACCCAGCGTAGGCCAGCGGAGCCCGTAGGCCTAATTAGGATGTGGTGAGTCCTACACGAATCCATTCCCAGAAAAGCGTCGCCTGCTACAAAACCAATTACGCCACGCTGAGCCTCGCCCAAACTCCACGCAAGTCTCGAGACAAAACTAATTTTGCCAAGATGAAGGATTACGAAGCCCGATCTGATGTATTAATTCAAGAAAGAATGGATTTACCGCGGTGCTCTTCGATTTTTGCCTGTGAGTTGATGGCTCTGCTGCAGTCATTCAAGAAAGAGTGGATTTACGGCTGTGCTTTTCTGTTTTTGTATTTGTGTCCCTCGAACCCTGATGATTTTAGCCTTTATGATCAGAAATAGACTTTTTGCCCGGGTTCCATTTATTCAATATCATAATTTCAATTTTCTTGGTGTGCACATATTCGAGTAGAATATTTATCACAGGTGACCTCTTGGAAAGCATTTAGAGGAAATGAAAGTTCATGATAATTTTTTTTTATTTTCTCCATTGCTAGAAAATTTTTGAAAACACGAAGGCAGTGAATCACTTCTGTTGCGCGGTCATCCAGACGCGTCTCGTAAGAATATAAGATACAAGGGGGGCTGATATTTGCAGCCGCGCCTCAGGGGTCTAGGCAGATTTGACCGGTCTGACGAGGTTGACCTGAGACAATATCGCGCGGCGCAAATCGTAAACTCTTCTTCAGAAAAGAAAATTAACCCAAAAGGGTGAAACAGAATGTACACCACATGGGTGAATCACAACGTGTACGCATAACTTCGCAATATAAACAACCTATTGTGCATGAAGAGATACAAACAAAGCCGCACGCGCTATCAACACATGTGCAGTAAAAGCTTATAACAGCGGGCGTAGAGAATCTTATTACTGAATGAATCAAAGTGAACTATTATTATTACTATTATTATTGAGTGAATGATTAGTTATTGGGTGTAAGTTATTAGGTACTTAGATTGAATATTCAACTTTTTGAAGTGAATTATCAAATATTTAGGGATATTTAGAGCACTAGTCATTATTGAGTGAATGAGAGTGGATCTTATTATTTTGTCCTGTTCATACCAGATGGAAGCTTTCCACTTGAAAATGACGCGGAGTCCGCTCTATCTTGTTGCCTTTATTTCCTCGAGTCCTGGACCAGCGTTATTGAGAGCAGCTGCGCAAGAAATACAAACTAATATCAGCAAAGCCTTTGGGAGCATTCCGAAGGACTCTCTGCGGAAGATTTTTCAGTAATTTACGATTTCTAAGCAATAAAATTCGTCGTTTTTGTTGTTATAATGAAAATAATGTAGAACTGCATGTTTGGAGTGAAGAAAGATAACCACTTTATTTGTTCTCATGTTTTCTGAAGTGTCATGTAAGTTCAAATTTCGCCTGCTGATATTCTTGTAATTAGTTCTAAAAATGGATGCATCGAGCCTCAGAGCAAACCTTTCGAAACATAGAATTCCTCCCCACTTCGACTTTCTCCCAAACCCACTACTTCCCTACCGCGCTCCCTCTTAAAACCCCTTTTGCACAACACGCAACACTTCCAAAACGCACTCTTTGCACAACACGCAACACTTCCAAAACGCACTTTTGCACAACACGCAATACTTGAGCGAAACGCACAGCATCAACGCCGCCCGATTTCACAAAGCAGCTTTCAACGCTGCCCGACTTTGGAGCGGACGTTCTGAGGATAAAATACGAAGTCATGTAAAGCACGCCAATCTCCGTAAAGTTGCCAGGTCAATATTGAACTAGTCAGGGCGCTTCTAAGCCTTGTTTACAGCCTAGTGTAATTTAGTGTTGCTCGTAATTCGAAGGTGCTGAGCTGCCTTTAAAAGTGAGCGGAAGGTCATAAAGTGAGAGGGCGACCCTTAAATGAGGCGCCGGCAGTCAGGGCCCGCCGCTTGCTAACGTCGTCACCTGACAAAAAAGAAAAAAATTAAATTGAAGTTGCATCCCATTTATGCATTTTGTATCTCATTAACTCATGTTGTATCTCATCAACTCAAGTTGCATCCCATCAACTCAAGCTGCATCACTTCTGCTGAAGTTGCACCCATTAACTCAAGTTGTATCCAATCAACTCAAGTTGCATCCTTTAAAATAAAGTTGTATCCCATCTACTGAAGTTGTATTCATCGACGCAAGTTCATACCATCAGCCCGACATGCATATTGATGTCCTCGTAAGGAAACCATCGCTTGTTCGAATGCGTTTGTGTAGACTTGATGTAAAATTGTGTTCAGTTTCACTAATTTAACGCCAGTGATGACACTCGGTCTTATGTGGTTGAAGTTACGCCGAAGTTCATATACATCATTTTTTACATCATAGACCTATTTATCATTTTTGCATCATTAGCCTATACATAATTTTTTTGCATCATGAACTGATGCTCCTTGATTTCTCATTAAATTTTGTTTAGACAGCTGTGGCACAGCACTGCGCCGTGATACAGCACTGCGCCGTGATACAGCACCGTGCCGTGATACAGCACCGTGCCGTGATACAGCACTGCGCCGTGCTACAGCACTGCGCCGTGATACAGCACCGTGCCGTGATACAGCACGGTGCCGTGCTACAGCACTGTGCCGTGATACAGCACTGCGCCGTGCTACAGCACTGCGCCGTGATACAGCACCGTGCGGTGATACAGCACCGTGCCGTGATACAGCACGATGCCGTGCTACAGCACTGTGCCGTGCTACAGCACTGTGCCGTGATACAGCGCTGCGCCGTGCTACAGCACTGTGCCGTGATATAGCACTGCGCCGTGCTACAGCACTGTGCCGTGATACAGCACTGTGCCGTGATACAGCACTGTGCCGTGATACAGCACCGTGCCGTGATACAGCACGGTGCCGTGATACAGCACTGCGCCGTGAAACAGCACCGTGCCGTGATACAGCACGGTGCCGCGATACAGCCCTGCGCCGTGATACAGCACGGTGCCCTGATACAGCACTGCGCCGTGATACAGCACTGTGCCGTGATACGGGACACAGCACCATGCCGGAGTCCAGTAGAGAGCTTCGATTAGCATTCAATTACTAATACTAGATTCGTTGGTCGTCTCTCTCGTTTCATAGCATTGGATAAAATTTCAAAATAATATGAGTGGTTGACGTGCATGAGTGAGATCAGCTGATTTGCATGAACTAATAAACTTTCGAAAAAAGAAAATTATTATACATGTCTAAGTTATTAGGCATGAGACAGGGCAGAAGCATGCAGTCCCTGATAGTTTGAAACAGTGCAATGTATTGCCTTGTAAGTATTGTTGAGTATTTGAGACAATATCTAGTATTCTCAGTATTCCTGCATGCTAATCGTAAAAAATGCTGAAAAGCATGTGGAATATTCGTATGAATTTATTGCAATAAATTAACTTGAAATATCCGAGCATGTTCGCGTGCAATTCTTATATTTTCTGAATCTGAAATAATTCGTACAAAGTTGACATTCTTCTCCTGCAGCTTAAACTGATCACAACTGTCCTAATTAGTAAAATTTTTAAATTGGTGGACAAAGTATCGTTCAAACGAGACTTTTTAGTCCTTCATTTTACCCTTTGTATTCCAGCCCTTTTCATTTTCCGAAAAAGAATTTTTGGCTATTTAAAAAAGCCTCTTTCACTTTACCGAAAAACTTTTCACTATCACAAAGAGCCGCTTTCACTGTCTCAAAAAACCCTTATCACTTTGCTTAAAAACATTTTTCTTTTTCTCAAAAATTCCTTTCAATTTCCGATAAAAAGGTATTGCCCGCTTTGTCTGTCGTTTTTTCATTTTTGTGTCCTTATCAATTGCCAGGAGGCCGATATCCACAGACCCAAATCGATATCCACCACAGGCCGGCGCCGGGCCATTATTGAAACTCCTCTCTCGGCAGCTCGGTGTTACGCCACCCAAACTTGGGAGCTCGAGTGGAGTGGTAGCTTGAGTCCTGAGCACTGCGGGTATATGTGGTATAGTAAACTTGTTCAGGGTATAGCATCTCGCTGAACATACAAGTAGCCCGCTCTCTATGCATTATAAATCATTAAACTGGAGCAAGGTTTAATTTCCAACTGTTTGAGTTCGATTTCGAATGCTCACAAATATTTGCAATGTTCTTAAAATCAGGAACATATGAAAATAATGATGGATTGAATAAATAAAGAGAGCCGAATTTTCAGTTTCCCTCTCGAAGTGAATTGATGGGAAAAGGATATTTTCAATTAATTTTCTATTATTGATCTTCAGTTCTGAAGATGGGTTTCAAATTTTGCTTTTTATTTATTTACTGATGAAAAAAAACTTTTGAATGAAGCGTTTTACTTTTGAATGAAGCGTCTCGCTCGTACAAGATTCTTCGTTAAGCCTCAAAAAAGCACAATTGTTTCTTCAATTCTGAAACAATTCAGATAACGTGGCAGCCGCTGTGGCTTTAAGGTCAATTGTGGGAAATATTTTTCCTCCAAAGCTTTTCGACTACAATTTTTCAGCCACTAAGCTGTTCCGCATATTTGTTTACTGAGCCCACCCCTCCTAACTCCTTTCCCCTCCCCTAAAGTTACACACACACAAACACACACACACACACACCCCTGCTCCACAGGCGGCAGCCAATTCATTGCATACTGGATCGTGCCCGACCGAGTCAATCTAGATCACATCAAGCTAGAATAAATCAAAATATGTACACTAGATCATCCAATTCAGTTGGTTCAATAGACATCGTGAGACATCGTCTACCCAAATTGAATCAAACTAGATTATTTTCCTGATGGGTCGTGTCCAGTTTTTATGCCAAGCTCGATCATAGCTTGTTTGTGCCAAGCTAGATCGTGTCCAGCTTGTTTGTGCCGAGCTAGATCGTGACCAGCTTGTTTGTGCCAAGCTAGATCGTGTCCAGCTTACTTGTGCCGAGCAAGATCATTGTATTCAAGATCGTGCCCATATTTAGCTTTACAAGACCCAACCCCGCCAGATTACATCGACCAAGGCATTCCCATGCTGGCTCCCGCCCACCAGGTTGGACCTCCCTGGAAAGCAGCTCACGGACTTTATCAGGCTAGATTGTGATACTGAGGTCGTGTCTGTTCGATTTTAGTAGAAGATCCAAATTACAATAGCTCTTTGATCGGCTTCCCAAGCCAGGTTCTGCTCCAACGGTCATCGCTGGTCATTGTCCAATGTGTTTTTCACTGCGACCTAACGCATGAAAATTGAAGCTGTTGTGAGATTGCTGTTGGAACTGAATATTTAATTGGAATCTTGCATTTCGACTGGTCTTTTTTTTATCACTCTTGTTCACTGTCGCTCAAGTGTTGGAGAGAAGCAGCATCAGACTTTGGAAAGTTTGAGGACGCTCCTACGTTAATATATTTTGCGTCAGGCAAATATCCAAAAGTTTGTTTGGCAGGACAAATGGGTCGGACGTAACAGCACCATTTTGGAACGGAAACATTTCTCAGCTCCAAATGTGAACTAAGTATTCGTCTGAAGTGTTGCCTAACGGGCCTTTGCAGTAAAATATGACTGACTTTCTACAACTGAGTACAAAATTCTTACGTCATTACTTTGCCTTCCTTACTTTATTGGTAAGGTTAGTATTTTTTACATTAGGTGTATTATATGATTTCCTTTAAAATCCATGGGCTGCGAAACAATGAAGTAAGTTTAGCATTAGTAGTGGGAAACTGGTCGATTTGTGAGCAGGGTACCCCTCTCGGTAGAGGAAACAAGGTAGGCTGATACCAGTCTTTGTTTCGTCGACTGTGTGGCTTTGTTGACGTCACGGCAACGAACCAATAGCAGCGCTCATATTGTTTCTGGTAGCACTGCTATCCTCAAATCTGGCTCTACTATTGGCCTTACGCCACGGCGTTTTGGTGACGTCATAAGATTTGTTTGAAATAAAGCATTTATATTGGCTAGCCGAACAAGAAGTGCATTTTCCCCATAAAAATGACCCTATAATGTTTCCTCTACCGTGGTACCCCTCAGGAGCTTTCAACAGTTAAATTGGTTGTCCCCATGCGATTTTATGCTCAGGTGGAAAATATGAGGTCCTGAGCTGAGAACACTGCAGTGAGTTGGAACTCGTTACCACTTTTGTGGGAAATTAGGTTGTAGACCTGGTTCAATTCAAGTACAAGATTTATTTCAAATTTTAAACTTAGGAGAAAAATTAATTTTCTACCAGGAATGTTGCTAAAGCTAGAATATTTCCCTAAGGAGTTCTGAAATATCTCATGGATGCAGCTCGGTAATATATTTTTGTTGTTTTCAAATCTTTTCTTTCATTAATGTCGTTCCCAAAGAAAACGCTTCCGCTGTTTTATATATATATATATATATATATATATATGTATACATACAAAGTGAAAATTTTTCAGCTTCTTTTTTTAAAGCTCCTGTAAATATTCCATTCAGGTACCTCGGAATGTGTTTCCCTTCTATATCGGAAGCAGATTACCATCCTCCAGCAACAGTTTATGATTCGGGAAGAGTTCCAAAGTCAGAAATTGACTACAAATGCTGACAAATAGTTCCAAGATCGGCCAGTTTCGTTTCAAAAAAGGTAAAATATTTTCAGGCTCTCAGAAATTTTGACCCTTCATCGTAATATCGAGGAGCTTTTGGAAAGAAAGTCGTAGATTTGCATGGTCTTTTATTATGATGATATAAGCCCTCGCCGGTGGCGGCAGGCTCGAGCTACAAACCGACCATAAAAAACGCTTTATCTGTCGATGATATTCCTAGCCGAGACGGCCGATGCGCCCCCGAAACTGTGCGGTTGTGCCGCGATGCGGAGTGGTTGTGCCGCCAATTTTGAGCGGTTGTGGTACCGATGCGGAGCGGTTGTGCCGCCGATACGGTGCGGTTGTGCCGCCAATGCTGGGCGGTTGTGTCGCCGATGCCGAACGGTTGTGCTACAATGCGGAGCGGTTGTGTCGCCAATGTTGAGCGGTTGTGCCGCCAATGTTAAGCGGTTGTGCCACCGATGCCGAGCGGTTGTGCCACAATGCGGAGCGGTTGCGCCGCCGATACGGTGTGGTTGTGCCGCGATGTGGAACGGTTGTGCCACCGATACAGAGCGGTTGTGCCGCCGATACAGAGCGGTTGTGCCGCCGAGGCCGAGCGGTTGTGCTGCCGATGCAGAGCGGCTGTGGTGTCATCGACGTGAGACAAACAGGCGAAGGCACGATGTCTGCGTGCATTCACGGCTCTGAGATATGGAATCTGAGGATTTTTACTCCCTAATGAAGGACACCAGGACGCCGTAGGTATCAAGGAAAGCGACGTTACCTTCTTCCGATACGAAGCTGAGCTCGTAGTGGGTTCTGTAAAGTTGTTTTCCATCGTGGGTCTCCGTCAAATTAAGTTTTTCAACGGGATTCTTGTATTTAGAATGTATGAAGCAATATCTGTCGAACAGATAGTTTGACTTGGCAGGTGTCAGTGCGGTGCCTTTACAGTCCCTTCATAAAACTTGTAAGGAAACACGCTGTACGTGATTTGCTAAATTCAGAAGTTGTTTGAATGCCATCGACATTTTGGTTGTTACTCAAATGTTTTGAACGTGGAAAAATTAATGCAACTTAGTAAACTCTAGTTTGATTTGCAGGGCACTTAAACATGTCTATCTGTGCAAAAAAAAACACTTTTTTTGTGGGAGGATTAAACGCAATTGAGTGAAATTTTTGTGTCGACTTTTTTTGTGAGACACAAAATAAAAGTGATCAGTTTCTTGTGACGGACTCTGTTCAATTCTTCTCATATTGACATGTAGACCCTCAAGGAGAACTGGAGAGGTAGCCTCGAAAAATACAAAAGGCAACTCATGACTAAAGAAGAAATTCTATCATTTACATCAATCTATTTACCTGAGTGACTAAACATACCTTTAAATAACTTTGAGTGTTCTTGAACAAAACTAAAATAGATATACAAAGTTACATCTGTTTGATCGTTTCAATGTGTATTGATGGGTAAAAAAAATCAGATGCAGGTTAATCAGTGTCTTAAAAAAGAGTTTTAGAAACGTTTATTATTGTTTTTAAAATGAACACTTCGTGTCGTCAACGATGCCATAAATACTATAATAATATGAGGAAAAATTTTTGATTTAATTTGAATAGAAAACATGAGAGAGGATATAAAGGATGCTGCATTACTTAAGAACCAATGTTTGGACATTGAAACTCATTGTCAATTCTCAAAGTGTTGTTTTGGCTTGTTGTTGGTTGTTGAATAAAGTCTCCCGATGGGAAAAGATCAAAGCAGCGCGTTGCGGTCGAATACTTCCCTCTCAGCGCATCCATGTCTCTGAAAGGAGGAACAACTTTGAATCGTAATTCTCACATCGCTGCTCAAATAAGCATCAAGAATTTGCGCCTATTCGAAGACCATCTAGAAGGAATGCCGGTTTGCTTTTCTTCATGACATCAACAACAACCCAGGGATCAGGATTTCCTTCATGAATATTTTCCTGGAGTTCAGATACCAATAGTATTGGGCGAGCTCCTTTGATGGATCTGTGGCATCGCTGATTGTCGCTCTGCATTTTCTTCGGGTGGCGAAACTCGCTCGGATTTGCATGGAGTCCCACAAATGATATTTCGGCGTAATGCCATTCTCAGCGGTACACCAAATACTTTGAAACCAAGGTTTTCTTATTTCAAAACGAATGTAAATTTCGTGCTTTCATTGAAAGCGGCAAATATTTTGTAGAACGAAGGTTTTTCATCATCAGAATGAAATTTCATTTCAAGCGCCCATCAAAAAATGTTATCGAGTTCAGTGTCTTTAAATGAGCGAGCTGAGACTGCAAATATAGACGATATAGCACGTGTTGATTGATGGATATAAAAATGGAGAGATATTGGCGTTAAAATGTTCTAAGCAATTTTAATATAAATCAATTGGGGATATTTTTAAAGCTTCCAATTAATAAGTTAATGTGATGAAATTCTTTGAAATGATCGAAGTACAACACTAAATAAAACGAATCAAGAAGATAAGCGCAATTATGAAGGAAACCCCATAACTGAAATAACAATAAATGTGTGTTTACAATAGTGATTGACGTGAGTGCACGTAATTGAGCATGAGTTCAGTGTAGTAATAACTTGTTAATAATTTACGTTTGGACATTCAATGTTGCAGTCTCTCTAGAGAAAATTATTCTCAGGCAATAATTGATAATAAAATAATCATAATTCTTTAGCTGTCTCTAGGTGACATTACCTCCATTTTATATTTCATTTTGTAATTTTATCATGTCTTTTGTACATACCTCCAGCCCTCTTCATTCCACAGCGACTTCTTCATTAAGAGGCTGCATACCAAACAGAAAAACACTGAACCGTGAATTAAAAAAGAAATTCATGAGTATCATACGAATTCCAAGACAAAAATATATTAGATCTGGTTTTCATTTTACGTATTAGATATCCAAAAAATCGCCCTTTTAATTCTAAATTCCGGGAAAATAATGCATGATTGTATTCCGATATTTATCCTCAGATTCAGAATTGTGGTCCTCAAGTTCAAAAATTATTTGTCTCGAGCAGGTGAGCTTCTTCTCAACTTCACCCGAGCTGAGCAACAAGCAGCGCTTCGAGTACTTCACGCGCACGATACCCTCCGACCAGCACCAGGTAATGCTATACAATGTCTTGAGCTACATATTAATGTATCATGCGCATCCACCACTAGTTGTAGTAATCTATCGTGTGCACATCCACCACAAAATGTAATAAATAGCTAGCGGTGTGCGTGTGTGAGTTCTGCAACGATCACTGGGTGACCAATAACTTTTTTCCCCAACTTAATGTTACGTTTTATGTAATTTTATGTGTTTAAGGCATGTGAATCGTGCATTTTGGTGACCAAAAAATCACTCGCTTTTGTTCGACATTTCGTGACATCAGCCGCGTCAATAGTGACCGCCAAAAGACTGCCTGCCCACTCTGGCCGATGTTTTTGTAACGGCGGAGGTAGCATATTTCCTGCAACTTACAGCTCCTCTGGTGAATACAAAAAACGGAGAAGAAGAGTATGAGCGGTTCTAGGAGACACCCTACTTCTCATTACTTGTATGATACTTCACACCCTCTCTTGGTCAATAGTGCTGAAGAATCGTTTTTATTTTGGGAACGGTTGTGAGATAGAGCGATCAATGGAGATCAATGAAGAAAAAAGGCGTTGATTAACTTTGACTATATAGTGCTACCAAAATGGGGTCTACTATTCAGGAAAATACAACTTGAGATCCAAGCAATTTTTGAATTTTTTCGGAGACAAGCCAGGATTCATTATCTATTATTGATTCTTCTTTGGTGTCAATTAATTTCTCCAATATTTCTTGAAGTCCTCGGGGTTCACCAGGGAAAAATCATGCCTTACTAATCATAAATAAATTCTGGAATGGTTGAATTAAGTTCTGAAATAATTTGTTACAAGTCTTTTTCTTTTTTAGCAGTTTAGTTCTACTTCAACTGACGAAATATGAGAAAAAAATTAATAAGCTTGATTGAGGTGAAATTACATCTTCAACCACTTAAGTAGGGGATTTTATTGATAGGTCAATTTGAAACGCGGTAAAATGCTCAAAAAAACATAATTTCGAGTGTTCAGTGCTAAACCGAAGATGTTCTCTGAAGTTTGATGCTTAAAAGTCATATTTTCTTAAGTTCAATGCTTAACGAATCACGTTTTCTAAAGCTCGATGCATAACGACGCATATATTCTAGAGTAAGATGCCTAACGATTCGTATATTCTAAAATTAAATACTTAGTGAAGTTGGTGAAGTTTTAGCATAAAAATGCTTATTTTCAGTAGTTCGACGCTGAACATTGCATGCTTTCTTGATTTCGATGCTTAACCCCCACTTATTTCATAAAGTTGAATTGAAAAAGCATATTTTCTAGAGTTGGATGCTTAATCAAGCATATTTTCTACAGTTGGATGCTTAACTAAGCATATTATCTAGAGTTGGATGCTTAACTAAGCATGTTTTCAAGAGTTGGATGCTTAACTAAGCATATTTTCTACAGTTGGATGCTTAACTAAGCATATTATCTAGAGTTGGATGCTTAACTAAGCATATTTTCTATAGTTGGATGCTTACCTAAGCATATTATCTAGAGTTGGATGCTTAACTAAGCATATTTCCTAAAGTTCGACGCTTGACGTGACATATTTTGTGGCTGCAGGTGGATGCGATGATCGAGATCGTGCGGATGCTCAACTGGACGTACATCTCCATCATCTACGAAGAGTCCAACTACGGCATCAAGGTATGCAATTTCTCGCTTGTAAGCTATCCTGTAATTTAACATCACGCTTCCGATACGCCTGGTTTTATCCTGTCAAGCTGCATAACGCACAGAAACGTGACTTTAAAGAAGGCTAACGAGTCACAAGGAGTAGAAAGCTTGACTCCTCATTGTTTGACAGGGCATTTTACTCAGAGGTTTCGTTTTGCACTACTTAACAACAGCGCGAGTACACATGAGTGAAGTTGATACTCTCCACCGAAAAACTTGAACATTTTTGAAAGCAATCGATGATAACGAGTTAGAAAATTGACCGAAATTTCAGAATGCGCTAGCTCAAAACAAGGCGTTATGAATAAATATATTTGATTACAATATGTCTCTGGATGTAAAGTGAAATATGAGTATGCATATATATGTCTGAGTATACAATCATAATCTGAGTATATATAGATATATATATATACACATATATATATATATAAATTATTTAATATATATATTTATAAGTGTGCTAGTCCAGCAAAGAAAACTTAGCTCTGTTGAATTGATTAACTAACTTTGCTAGCACTGCGCGGAGGCTGTAGTTACTGTAGCAACATACACTTAGGCTGCAAAAAACAAGCAATGACTGTCTCATACACACACGCACGTTCTATGTCTGAACATAAATTTCGCTTAATACGTGTAATAAGTTTTCTTAATTTGCCCCTTAATTTAAAATAGTGAATCTAAATCAATAAACCTCTTCCCCTGAAAAGAGATGCAAAAATTTTCTTGAAAATGATTTTGTAGGGAAATTCTACGACTCAAAATGGCAGCTGTTGTGAGCAATGCTGCTCTCGCCTGGGGAATGTATTCTTCCACTTCATCAAAAAATCTCTAATTAACACTTTAAGGGCGGCGTCACTCACCGGTGGTCACTGGGGGGATTTTCCCAATGCTGATCACCGACCAGCAGCCACTAACTCAATTTCAATAAATGTTTAATGAAAACTAAATGAAGGTGCGATCAATTTAAGGCTCGCGATTTCCAAAATTGATCTATAAACTTAGCTCTAATTTTTGTTGAATATTGAACTTCAGCTTCCGCCGGCAGCACTTATTGTGTTAGTTCCAGGGAAAAAGTTAAAGACAAATTCAAGGGAAAGATTCTGAGAGAAAACGAGCGTGTTGAGGCAAATACGTCGCTTCCTGACGTCATGCGTAGTGAATTTCGCATAAGCTTAGTAAAGAGTACTAAAGATGTTCATGAGGAGAACCGCTGACAGTAAGCTGGTGTGGAGGCTGTATAAGTGAACATGAAGGTTGTATTAGGTGTATGTGCTGGTGGGAACTGTGAGAACTGTGTGGTGGGAACTGTGTTCAGTGTAATAAGAACTATGTTCTTATTACACTGAAGCAGCAGGCTGTTCTACTACTCAAATCTTATATTCATAATAATAATACAGAGCTGAATTATACTACTGGTGTATTGAGGCTGACTCCTGACTTGTATAATCATACTTCTGAGTTAGCACTGAGTACTCATACTTCATTTTACTACCTAGCGTTTATTGATTCTGCTTATGGATGGAATAATTTATTAGTGTGAAATGCAGTGCATTGACATGCTTTATTAGCCTTCCTTCAGAGGTACGTCGTGTGATGTTCCTACACCTGAAGACGGAAAGTTTCAATTAAATTTGGTACAGCGCGCACTTCAGCTCTCAGTTGCAGGCTATCGCTGAACATTGTAAGCTCAATAATGAGCTCACGTGAACCGAGTGTCCTAGAACTGATGTTTGTGGGTGACGTTCTCTCTATATTACCTGTCCAAAATTTCTAGCCTGGTGATCTGTATAACTTTGAAAGCTGTCCTGGACTTTTATAAAACTTTTTCCGCCAAAAGTGTGCTCAAAACTTGTCCAATACTGTCCAGATTTTTTCCAAGAAACTCATTCGAATTCTTCATATCTGCTGCAAGATACCTTTGGGGCTTCTCAAACTTGTGTCAATAAATTCATTGGTTCATGAACTAATTGTCGACAGATGTTCGTTTTTGTAAGTTGATAAAATAAGAATTTCGAAATTGACCTTAATGTTTTGTTGACGAAGCTACTGAAGAAAAATCTGGAGTTACCGTCGTTACCATGAGCTGCTTTACAGCCCCTTAAATTTTTATGTCCACCATTAATTGATGCTCTAAAATGTTATGGGCGAGACCAGTTAGGTCCGGTGTTGTGGGCTGGGTGTCTTTCCCTAAATTTTGAATTACATTAAAATCTGCGTCTGAGTGGCTGGGTACTCTCACTAAATGGAAATTACGTTGCGCAAGTCCGGCCTGCTAAACTTCCGAGCTTTTTTATGGGTAGTCACGAACGAAGTGTTCTCTCTAAACTCGTTCTCGGTAGAAGTACGCTATTTCTGTGGATGAATTCTTCTACTGTTGAGAAAAAATGCCTCACCTGCCAATTGCTGTAGGTCATGAGCACGTTGAACCCAATTTTTACTAAAAACTTTGAAATATTTCCCACAAGTGAGTTTTAATTATTGATAACGTGCTAGATTCAACTCGGTTTACCCTAATGCAATTTACGTCTAAGAGCACTCTGAATATTACGAACACAACACATGACGCTGCTACGAGTATTAGACGATCGTGTTCATATATCTGGGCTGATGACAGAAATACCTTGTACAGAGTTTATAAATTGAAATAAAAACCACCAGCTTAGTGGTTATGTTGCTGTTGCTGTTTTAATTGAAAGCTCAAGGGATTCTCAAACCGCAAGAAAAATTTCTTAGTAAATGTGCGTTAAAAATAGATCCAAACATGGAGGGTCAAACGCTGAGATTATTTCAATCGATTTTGAGGCTGTCAGACCATCTCCAGCCGCCATTGGAGCGTTCTTATGCAGGGTCGAGTGAGAGAAAGAGTTTTAGGAAAGAATCGAAACGAGCTTAGTGCACGAAGCTTGTATCAACGAAATATTTTCAGATCGTACAATACTCCAGCGTTATATGAACCCATGCTGCAAACAGAAATCAAAATCGATATAGACGTACGCCTATTTTTTTATTATTGCCTTACATATGTATTGGCCCTTGTTACCTACCTTCCAATCTAATCTGCCTACCCGCCTAACCTACTTGTGTGACCTACCTCGCTCAAATCATCGGTCACAGTTTCAACACAGTCTGCATACCTCTGATCCCTCTGAGCTGTGGTGCAACACGACTCGCTACTCAAAAAGAATAATTTTTTTGTTTCTGTATCTTCATTTCGCAAAGTCAATAACGACGCCCATGTTTGGCACGTCAAATATTTAAGAGTGACAGTAAGAAATAGAGAGCCATCAGTCGCACAAATTTTCAAGGTTTCTTCACTTCTTGCGACGCGAGGTGAATAATAAATTGTGACCAGAAGCACCCGAGGACGCATGAATAAAGGAGGACGTCAGCTCGCTAGCTTTAGATCTATTCCGTCGTATCGACTTAGCGATTCATAAGGCAAATTAAAGATGTAGAATTTTGTTGATTTTCCAGTTTCGTCAAATTTTCGTGACTGAGGGGAAGGAGAAGCCTCTTTCATCAGAAATGAACCTCTAAGTAGTCTTTTGGCTATTCACTTCATTTTACGATTGTCCATTTCATTTTAAGGTTGTCTATTTAATTTTAAGGTTGTCAATTTCATTTTAAGGTTGTCCTCTTCTTTCTGAGGGAATAGTGAAAACGCCTTATTTTTATACATCAATAAAACGTTTTACTTTGCAAATCCTTTTCCCATTTTATTTGACCATTTGCATGTTAAAATTGACCTAAAATTTTATTTTACGTTTCACTATCTTCTTTTCAAATTTCATTTTGTTCACTCTGTTTTAGAGCAATTGAGTTTTATGAAATGTTGTAAATATCAATACGATCTCTGAGCTTGGCTTTCACCCAGAATAAAATTACCCTTTCGATTGAGGAGCTGCGCAGATGTCAAAACTCGATAAATGCTTGCAGTCTCGAAGTGAACGGAACACAGCAGCAGCGGACGTCTCAAACAAGCCAGTCTGACGACCTTCGTTCTTTTAACCCAATAAAAGTGACCTCAAAGCCGCCTCAACCCGACGTTATGGCCTGATATGAGTTCATCTCCGCATCAAATGAGAAAATCATGACCATATGAAAGAGCTCGCTCCGTTCCAGAACTGAAATAAACGATGGCACGAAGAAGAACAGGGAGCGAGTCGGGCCCGATAGAAATTTTTCTACCATGACCTGGAAGGAGGATCTTTCTTAAGTACTTGAGCTTCTTCTAGAGCTTCCCAAATGCCTTTTTCTTCAGCAAGAAATGCGTTCAGGTTACATGGGTTGTTTGTATTCTTCTTGAAAGTTCAGGAATCTGGTCATCGCTGAAGAGTTAAGAAAGTTTTAAGTAAACTTGCTCTTCATTGCGTAAGTTCAACAAAATTATCGTGGCAGTCAGAAATCATAAATTGTTCAACGGTTTGCGTAATGGCACTTGCGTTCACGTCGGCATGGAAATTACCATCTTCATGGAATATAAGCTTTCACATTATCTTTTTGTTTTACAGAAACGATACTTGCGTTCACGTCGTTGGCTTGAAAAATCCACTCCTAGAAGTATTTATACATAAGCATCAATTTGAATTTTAATGCGTTGGTACTCGGCATATAAATTTTTTATTATTTCATATTGTGCAACAATAGTACTTACGTCCTCGAAGTATGTGAGCACTATGAGTACACATATGCATTAACACCTTGTGTCATTTCAATTGAGACGGAGAAAAAAGTCGCGTTCTAGCTTTTCCCCCACGTGTCACATTGTCAGAACAAGAGTGTCTTGAATGTCTTTTCTCACATGGAAGAATACATTGAATTGTGACCGAGAGGCTTCCTCTCTATTCAGGACGAATGAACAATGCCAAGCAATGGAGACAGAGAAGTAAAAATAATGAATAAGAAGTACAAAGAGCGTCACAGAACTGCAGGCGGGTTATAATTAAGTCACAGCGTCTCATAGCTCCTCGTTAGCGCCGAGCCTCGGGATGCTGGCGAAATGTAACAGCCTTCTTTGCAGTCGCAGCTTATTAACTGGCAGCCTATTTATCTGCAGCTTATTTACCTGCAACTTATTAACAGGCAGCTTATTTACAGACAGCTTATTTACAGACAGCTTATTTACAGGCAGCTTATTTACGGGCAGCTTATTTACAGGCACTTATTTACAGGCAGCTTATTTACAGGCAGCTTATTTAAAGGCAGCTTATTTACAGGCAGCTTATTTACAGGCAGCTTATTTACAGGCAGCTTATTTACCTGCAGCTTATTTACCTGCAACATATTTACAGGCAGTTTATTGACAAGCAGCTTATTTACCTGCAACTTATTTACAGGTAGCTTATTCACAGGCAGCTTATTAACCGGCGGCTTATTAACCGGCAACTTATTTACCTGCAACTTATTTACAGGCAGTTTATTGACAAGCAGCTTATTTACCTGCAACTTATTTACCTGCAACTTATTTACAGGTAGCTTATTCACAGGCAGCTTATTAACCGGCGGCTTATTAACCGGCAACTTATTTACCTGCAACTTATTTACAGGCAGCTTATTGACAGGCAGCTTATTTACAGGCAGCTAATTTACCTGCAACTTATTTACAGGTTGCTTATTTACAGGCAGCTTATTCACAGGCAGCTTATTAACCGGCGGCTTATTAACCGGCAACTTATTTACCTGCAACTTATTTACAGGCAGCTTATTGACAGGCAGCTTATTTACAGGCAGCTAATTTACCTGCAACTTATTTACAGGTTGCTTATTTACAGGCAGCTTATTAACCGGCAGCTTATTAACCGGCAGCTTATTAACCGGCAGCTTATTAACCGGCAACTTATTTACCTGCAACTTATTTACAGGCAGCTTATTTATGGGCAGCTCATTTGCCTGCAGCTTATTAACAGCTATCTTAACATTTCTTGCACTGCAGATTAGGATGCCAGTTGGATAACAAGCCATCTGTTGCTGTTACCATGACATACCTTCTCTAACTTCTGCCACACGTTCTCACATATCACGTCAAGACTAGTAGTGAAATTCAAGGTGCGTTAAAGGTACAAGGAAATTGGCGACGAATGCGACTGTTCGATGACGTTACAGTGTCGCGTCTTACTGTTTCATGCTCTTTTTAATGCCAAATTAACATGCTATATTTTCTCTCGTAGGCGGTGAATTACCTCCCGGATAACGCTAGGCTTTTAATTTCACTTCCATCAAATAAATCTAACTTTTTGATGACGTTGGTCTGCGAATTGATTTAGAAAAATAACAATAGTGTTGGGCTTCAAAAGAACCAGAGATTCGTTTGTACTGGCAAAATGAATAAAAAAAACTGTAACGAGTAGCAGAATCACAAACACTGATCAGAAGCCCGTTTGACATAGATCAAAGCACGAAGTTTGTTCCTCCCTCGCAGGTTTCAACCGATGACTCTGAATTAAAAGAACGCCTTTGTCATCAGGAGTGAAAATTAGGTCCCGCAGCACTACCACCTCGAATTCATACACGATGAAAAGGACATCTGGGCAGCACATTGCACACGGCTCTTTGTCAACGCGCCGCAATAATCAAAATCGATTAAGAGATTGCAGACATTTACTCGCTTATTCCCGCATTCAATTCCCGAGGTACGTTCAATAACTGAAGTGTTTCACTGACTTACGGGAACATGAAAACTCTCTCATTTACGACTGGAAATGCTGGTCCACATGGCCCTCTAGTTGCTTCCCTGAATCGGTTGTGTTGAAACTGAATCATGTTTTACCAAAACCTAAAGCATCGCACCAGGATATTCAGATCCTCAGACTGATAGTCCCGGTTCATCATTTGCCAAAAGGTATCCAAAACGTTTTAAGTCAAGTCGATGTATGATAATATTGAGAATTTTTAGCCATAAATTAACAATAAATAAGATATATTTTTTAATTAATTATGTGTTTTGCTCAATTTTTGTATATTTGTTAAAACTTGAAGTTGAGTGAAGTCATCAGAACTTGAGCAACAAACAACGACAGCTCAATCTGCTGCTAGATCAAACATACGACATATCGTATTAAACCTTATCTATCGCCTCTGATATTTGTGTATATTAGACTTTTAAATAAACAGCTTCTGTTACTTTATAAATAAAAATTCTTGCGTTTCGCATAGTTTGAAATGTTTTTGTCGATAATTACTCGTAGAGACTGTTAATTATTCGAAGGGGATAATCTAGGGAACTGGTTCAGGCCATCGGTGCATTTTTTTTGCAAATTGCGCCCTGGTTTTCTTACATTTCATATCAGGCCACGTCGCCTACACTAACTCTTCCCAAGCGTTGACGTTGATTTTGACTGAGTGCTGCAATGATTCTAAAATTTCACCTCAACTTGGCATCAATGCAGGTTATTTTCAAGGCTAAAACTGCACATCAATTTGAATCAGCGAAGTGCATATAGTTAAACGCATGGTTTGTAGGCACAGATACTAGTAGCATGACTTACAATTGTATTTTACATTCAAATAGAGTACTATGTTGTACTCGAATAGACAAGCCTAATATCATTTTATCATTTAATTTTTCATTAGAAATTATGCATCTATCATTCACATCGCCATTTCATAAGTCACGCGCCATATAGCACTTGAAGAGACCACCTAAACCACAAGTAATTTTTCCGTTTTTTTATTTGTTCTGCATAGCATTCAGTGAAATTAAAGTTCATCTATCATTCACTTCGCAGTTCAAAACATCAACTTTGAATGAACCCACCAACTTTGAAAAACATCAACTTAAATCTTGCGAAACAATTCGACCTTTGTCACCTTCAACTTTGAAGTCCGCAATTTTCGACAGAGTTGCCCTCTCGCCGAGCTCTGCCACGAGAGAGATATCGATGCTCAGAATTCAAAAGAGGCCTCCAAAATTCTCCTTGATTGGCGAGCCTCTGATTTTTGCGCCGAGATCATTTTTCACCAAACAGCCTCATCACTGCCGAGAAATTTAAATTGAGAATGAGCTCGAGAATGATTTTGCTCGCATGTTTCATGCAGATGAATAATGCTCTTTTTTATTTCAATGCGAGAGCGAATTGTTTCTTGTTCACTTCAGAAAGTTGTTCCCGAGATGCATTTTGAAGCACAAGGTAAATGGCGAGATAGGTGAACAGCCACTGAATATTTATGTCACCTTATTGTTCTAAAAAGAACGAATTTTTTCTCGAATTTTGTTCTATGAAGAGATGTTTAAATTTGCCAAGAGGTTTAGTCTAATTTTTCATATAATTTACTTCACCAAATAGTAATTGCTTAATAAAATGGAAAGTAAAATTAATATTTTTGCAGCTACTTCATAATTTCGATAGTGAAAGAAAACTTTGATTAATATCGAACGGTAACATTGAACTATTTTCTTACTGCAAAAATATTTTTCACCCTCTCTCTTTCTGTTTTCTCAAATTTTCTCAATACATAAAAACACCAGCGATGTTTTCCTGTCCCGTTTGTCAGATAGTGAAGTTGAAAAATGCACGCAGAAATGCCCTTACAACAGTCTACTTGTGAGAGAAGTTGCAACGCAAAATGAAACAAAATGAATATATGGTTTTCAAATAATTCTCTGAGTAAATTTTTTTCTGTTACAGGCTTTCGAGCAGCTACAGGACAAGTTAGGCCACTACAACATCTGCATCGCAGTGAAGCAGAAACTTACCAAGGATTCTGGAGTGGGCAACGTCACGACGTACGACAACATCGTCCTCAACCTGCTCACCAAGTCACGGGCCAGAGGTGAGCGCTAAACGTACGACTCTCTCGACGTCTTAGCATATTTATGTTCTTACGTCGGTTCATATTTCAATGCACACTGACTGTGAGCAGCGTTCCAAAAATATCTCGCTGAATTTTATTAATTGTTAAAATTAAACTTTTGTCATCATTATTATACAAATGATGGATGAGCAACTGTTACTATCTGCCCAAATACCATCCTCTGATTATTATTAATTATAGCTAATAAATTTTCATTATTACAATTATCATCATCATAGTAATTATGGGTGAGTGAAACAAGTATTTCTTTTCACCTTAGTGTTTCGGAAGACGGTTGTGCTTTAAAGCATTCGTGTATCCTTAGGTGATGAACGAAGGCATGAGAATTGCGTTAAAAATTCATTACTCAGCATCTTTTACCTGTTCTTTATAAATATTCTATTACATTCCATTTTGCCGTCTTGTCTGTATATCGCTTTCAGCTATGCCATCGGCTCAGGCATCCACACCGGTTTTATTTTTATTTTCCGGTGCTTCATGCAATATTATGTTTTATATTTCGACAGCAAGGACTCTGCGCTGATAAAGATAATGATTAGATGACTATTTAATCCGTCAATCGTAAACGAAATCGTTGTTCCGTAAAATGGATATTGTGGCTGTGACCGTTCTGGAGCTCTCGCAGTTCCAAAATATAGCTCCGAAGTATACATGTGGTGAAAATTTTTTCTTCGATTTTCTCTTATTATGGAATTTTGTTCTCAACGTTTTTAAAAGTTAAAGTCTTCTTATTATGCATAAAAACACGATAAACGTTATATTAATATTGATTTGAAAAACTTACTTCCAGTTTGATCGTCAATTTTCCTCATTCAAAGCTGTAGGATAAGTTACATGCTACGTTTAAATTTTCAAATTCCTAAGTGGATGATACTGTTTCTTTCAAAAGTCTACGGATTTTCAGCCTAATGTTTAAATATACATCTCATCAGAGGAAGTCTTCGGATTTTTAGCCTCATGTTTAAATATATATCCCACCATAAAAAGTCTACGGATTTTCAACCTCACGTTTAAATATACATTGCATCGAAGTAAGTCTACGGATTTTCAACCTCATGTTTGAATACAAATTTCATATGTGTGGTGGATTAAATGTCATCACCATAAATTTGAAATCGCAGGCTGTTCAGATTGTTAAGCAGTCGATATAAAATTGTTGTTTAGGAATTGAGGAAGCAATTTGAAATTATTTATTAACATGTTAATTCTACTGAAATATTATTATTATAATGAAAATCATTAACAGCTGATATAAAATATCAAAATTGAAACTACTGTCATTGATGCTATTTATATTATCCTCTCCATTGATATATTCTTTTTCTTTGGTTCTTAGTCAGCTTTAATTTCTCTTATACTGTATTTTAACTCTGTGATAGAATTTAACGGGTAGTTTTTTTAATTTTTTCATTGTGAAGCAGAGGGAGGCGAGGGCCTGGGAAACAGTGTTGAAAACAAAATAAATTGCACAATTTTCTTCAAAAATAAAGCATTCATGCTTCTCTGCAACGGAAATTCGATTAATTAATTTAGAGCCGTATTTTACATATCAGTGTACAGTATTTTTCTGCGATTAAAGTTATTTAAATTTCAGAAGATCATCATGAAAGGTGCGTTTCATTCCTAAGTTGATATATGAAAACTTCATTATCGTACGTTAACTTTTCTCGGTATGCGTGCAAATTTCTGGTTTTACTATCATAACTATCGCCATATTTACTCAAGAATTTTATGTCTTTTTGAAAACAGTCCCATGTCTCAGACTTTCTTCATTTTTTATATATGTCGCTACCGAATGTTCTTTAACAACGGGGAAACCGATCGGTGAAAATAACATAACTGGACACGCATTTGTGTGTTTGGTATTGGTTGGGGTGCCAACATAACCCTGCTACACACACAGCAGCCTCACCCATGATTTTCAATACTTGCTAACTCTGCCCCTAAACTTCAATACTTGCTAATTCTGCCCCTAAACTTCAATACTTGCTAACTCTGCCCCTAAACTTCAATATTGGCTAACTCTGCCCCTAAACTTCAATACTTGCTAACTCTGTCCCTAAACTTCAATACTTGCTAACTCTGCCCCTAAACTTCAATACTTGCTAACTCTGCCCCTAAACTTCAATACTGGCTAACTCTGCCCCTAAACTTCAATACTTGCTAACTCTGCCCCTAAACTTCAATACTGGCTAACTCTGCCCCTAAACTTCAATACTTGCTAGTTCTGCCCCTAAACTTCAATACTTGCTAACTCTGCCCCTAAACTTCAATACTTGCTAACTCTGCCCCTAAACTTCAATACTTGCGAACTCTGCCCCTAAACTTCAATACTGGCTAACTCTGCCCCTAAACTTCAATACTTGCTAACTCTGCCCCTAAACTTCAATACTTGCTAACTCTGCCCCTAAACTTCAATACTTGCTAACTCTGCCCCTAAACTTCAATACTTGCTAACTCTGCCCCTAAACTTCAATACTGGCTAACTCTGCCCCTAAACTTCAATACTTGCCAACTCTGCCCCTAAACTTCAATACTTGCTAACTCTGCCCCAAAACTTCGATACTTGCTAACTCTGCCCCTAAACTTCAATACTTGCTAACTCTGCCCCTAAACTTCAATACTTGCTAACTCTGCCCCTAAGCTTCAATACTTGCTAACTCTGCCCCTAAACTTCAATACTGGCTAACTCTGCCCCTAAACTTCAATACTTGCCAACTCTGCCCCTAAACTTCAATACTTGCTAACTCTGCCCCTAAACTTCAATATTTGCTAACTCTGCCCCTAAACTTCAATACTTGGTAACTCTGCCCCTAAACTTCAATACTTGCTACTTTGCCCCTAAACTTCAATACTTGCTACTCTGCCCCTAAACTTCAATACTTGCTACTCTGCCCCTAAACTTCAATACTTGCTAACTCTGCCCCTAAACTTCAATACCTGCTAGTTCTGCCCCTAAACTTCAATACTTGCTAACTCTGCCCCTAAACTTCAATACTTGCTAACTCTGCCCTAAACTTCAATACTTGCTAACTCTGCCCCTAAACTTCAATACTGGCTAACTCTGCCCCTAAACTTCAATACTTGCTAACTCTGCCCCTAAACTTCAATACTTGCTAACTCTGCCCCTAAACTTCAATACTTGCTAACTCTGCCCCTAAACTTCAATACTTGCTAACTCTGCCCCTAAACTTCAATACTGGCTAACTCTGCCCCTAAACTTCAATACTTGCCAACTCTGCCCCTAAACTTCAATACTTGCTAACTCTGCCCCTAAACTTCAATACTTGCTAACTCTGCCCCTAAACTTCAATACTTGCTAACTCTGCCCCTAAACTTCAATACTTGCTAACTTTGCCCCTAAACTTCAAAACTTGCTACTTTGCCCCTAAACTTCAATACTTGCTACTCTGCCCCTAAACTTCAATACTTGCCAACTCTGCCCCTAAACTTCAATACTTGCTCGTTCTGCCCCTAAACTTCAATACTTGCTAACTCTGCCCCTGAACTTCAATACTTGCTAACTCTGCCCTAAACTTCAATACTTGCTAACTCTGCCCCTAAACTTCAATACTGGCTAACTCTGCCCCTAAACTTCAATACTTGCTAACTCTGCCCCTAAACTTCAATACTTGCTAACTCTGCCCCTAAACTTCAATATTTGCTAACTCTGCCCCTAAACTTCAATACCTGCTAACTCTGCCCCTAAACTTCAATACTGGCTAACTCTGCCCCTAAACTTCAATACTTACCAACTCTGCCCATAAACTTCAATACTTGCTAACTCTGCCCCAAAACTTCAATACTTGCTAACTCTGCCCCTAAACTTCAATACTTGCTAACTCTGCCCCTAAACTTCAATACTTGCTAACTCTGCCCCTAAACTTCAATACTTGCTAACTCTGCCCCTAAACTTCAATACTGGCTAACTCTGCCCCTAAACTTCAATACTTGCCAACTCTGCCCCTAAACTTCAATACTTGCTAACTCTGCCCCAAAACTTCAATACTTGCTAACTCTGCCCCTAAACTTCAATACTTGCTAACTCTGCCCCTAAACTTCAATACTTGCTAACTCTGCCCCTAAACTTCAATACTTGCTACTTTGCCCCTAAACTTCAATACTTGCTACTCTGCCCCTAAACTTCAATACTTGCTACTCTGCCCCTAAACTTCAATACTTGCTAACTCTGCCCCTAAACTTCAATACTTGCTAACTCTGCCCCTAAACTTCAATACTTGCTAACTCTGCCCCTAAACTTCAATACTTGCTACTCTGCCCCTAAACTTCACATACATACACACATATACCGGGCTTATCCTCCCTATGGGAGGGTAACCGACAGCAGACCACAATCACCACACTTAGTCACTAGGAGGCGAGAGAGGCAGCACTGGCCGCCTCTGAACTGCCAGGATCAGCAGCAGCCCAGCACAACCACCTTCCACAGTCAGGCCCGACAGCCATAGCTGGTTCACCCCGACCGCTTCATTGAGTGCAGCCCCTCCCCTCGCACAGGACAGGTCAACCCCATCACACGCGGGCAGCTTCCAGTAACGCATCAAAAATAAAATTACCTTCTTATGCACTGCCCCCACTCACTTCTGTCCGCAGCCATCCCTCTCGCCACGTTCACAGTCAGACCCCTCTCATACAAAGCACGTCTCACCCCATCCATCCAACTCATCAGTGGTCTACCTCGCGCTCGAAGACCACTCACTTCCGACATATATATCTTTTTCACCAGCTGCTCAACATTCATTCTTTCAACATGCCCAAACCATCCAAGCACTCTTTCATTCACTCGCCTGCTCAACTTTTTGATAACACCCGTCTGCCCCTAACCAACTCATTCCTGATCCTCTCTCTTCTAGTTACTCCATACATGCTCCTCAAACACTTCATCTCAAACACATCCAACTTTCTCCTCTCAGCTGCTCTCAACCCCCAGGACTCTATTCCATACAACAAAACTGGCACAATCAAACTTTCACACAGTCCCCTCTTCGCATTCATACTCAAACTCCTGCATTTAAAAATTTTCCTCATTGCACCCAATGTCTTACAGCCTTCACTCACTCGATGCCTCACTTCTACTTCCATACTATCCTTACCAGTCACATCCGACCCGAGGTACCTAAAATGCTCTACCTCCTCTAAAACTTCACCATTCAACCTCACATCCAAAGTTCCAAACACTCCACCTCATGAACATCTCATCACTTTACATTTATTCCCATTTACCCTCAATTTCCGCCTTTCGCACACTCTACCAAACTCTGCGACCAGTCTCCGCAGTTTTTCCTCTGAATCAGCCACAAGCGCTGTGTCATCTGTAAACAACAGCTGACACACTTCCCAATACATACCATTTCGTCCCACCAACTGCGCACCTTTTCCCAACACACTGGCATTCACTTCTCTCACCACACCATCCATAAACAAATTAAACAACCACGGCGACATCACACATCCCTGTCTCACACTTGTCACAACTGGGAACCATTCACTCACCTCATTCCCTACTCTCAAAAATGCTCTGCTATCAATCTAGAAACTCTTGATTGCATTCAACAGTCTTCCACCCACTCCATACAAGCTCACCACTTGCCCTAGAGCCTCACGATCCACTCTGTCATACTTTTGCTCTGTCTGTAGCAAAAGTTATCATCACGTGGTATAAATGATCTTCATTTGTGCAGCAAAAGTTATCATCCCGTGGTGCAAATGATCTTCATTTGTGGAGCAAAAGTTATCATCACGTGGTGCAAATGATCTTCATTTTTGGAGCAAAAGTTATCATAACGTGGTGCAAATGATCTTCATTTGTGCAGCAAAAGTTATCTTCCCGTGGTGCAAATGATCTTCATTTGTGGAGCAAAAGTTATCATTACGTGGTGCAAATGATCTTCATTCGTACAGCACACGTTATCACGTGCAGCTTTGTTTCTCTATCTTCAAGCAAGTGCCATTCTCACAGGCATCAAGTATTATCCTAGTGAAGATGACTATAGTACCAAGCAAACATAGCCCTCACGTGGAGCGCACATCACCCCTTTACGCAGTTATCCTTGCCTTCACGACCAGCAAATATTTCATGCACGCTCCTCTGTCACGCGAGGCTCCATGCACTGACGAGATCGATTTCTTCGATCAGGACCGCCCGTCCTTGCTCTCATTTGCTGATGCTAGGCCGGACGACTGTACGTTGTGGGCTTTGTCACTGATGGATTAATACGCCCCCAACGCCTTCAATGTCTACCCTGTTATTTTACGCTCGAAGGGTATTGCATTGCGATAATTTGTGAATTAAAATGTGTCGCTTTGATCCATGCATGAATGTATAGAATTTCACGCAAAAGTTGGTTTACACGATTAGAATTATATTTGATCGGTAATCTGCTTGCTTTAGGATTAATATTTCAGACACGATATGCTTAGGAATATTTCAAGCAAATGTTCTAGCAAATAAAGAATTCGGGGTAGTGAGGAAAGCAATTTGTGCTCGAAATAACTAGGGTTATTTCTTAATTTGATTGTTGGTTCTTTATGAAATAAAAGAACGAAAACTGAGGAGTTTGTTCTGATAAAACTGTGGGAGTACGTCTCTGCTCTAAATATTCGGTAGTGAATTCTGATCGGATCACAATTCCTGATGTGGCCCGGTACTTTTCCCTGAGTTCACACATAGGAGTGCTACCTTTGCAAATTAACATAGGTAGGTTGTACCACAATTATCCAGAACAACGGGTATTTGAAGACCGTATAGTTTATGTGATTTTCTCACTCATTTCCTTCTTTAGTTGTTTAGATTAAAGTAATTAAGTGGTCAAATGACAGCTAAGATATTAAAGTATTTAGATGCAAACGTGCTAAAGGTATTTGTTATCCAAATTGGATAGTATAAGATTTATATGAGGGCAAAGACGTCGTATGATTTTCGACAGTACGAGAAAAATTTCTCTCCAGAAAGCAAGCGTGTCATTCGTTCGAGATTATTCCTAAACTTCAAGAGAAAAATTTAAATTTCTTTTATTCCAAGTAATTATAAAATTTTATAAGTTTTTTTTAAGGATTAACCCGAACGCCAAAATGACGGGATTCATTCGTAAGAACTGAAGTGTTCAATAGAAGTAGGCAATAGCAAACTGATATTTAAAGAATAATAAGTCGAATGATTTTCATATTGGATTGTGCGCCATTGAGTCTATGCTGATATGAACTACGATCACAGTTACATGCGAAGTGAAATTAAGAACAAATGTTGGAATTTGACATTTTATCGCTAAACAAAAGCAACCAATACCCAACCACTGTATTTTACATCCCTTCTTTTGCTAGTGTGCAGTTTTAGATATAAAAAACAAAATGCAAAGAACGATCGGCAGGAACTGCCTGAAGCGAAGCTCGAGAGCGGAGAAGCTCTCCTGATATCGCAAATGTTGGCTGGTGTTAATTTTGAGGGGGCAAAGAAGGCGAACCTCCGAATAATTTAGGAGCTGCTCTATTGAAGGTGCGGAGGAAGATCGCTATTCAATTTGGCTTCAATAGGCGCAGATCTCGCGTCAGGGCCCCGTGTATTTTAATGGACTTTCATTTCAAATTTAACTCAATGGAGCCTCCCCGTGACAGATGTGGAGGGCTTCTGAGAAAAATGCTCGAGTTTGATATTAACTTTACTCTCACTTCGGAGTGCGCTGAAGAAGACCTGAGTTGCGGTCACGTGAGTGGGTTATCGCAACGTTATAAGGTAGCGAACAGCAAGGAAAGTGGAGAATGTTGTATCATTTTTTGGTTTTAAAACTCGAAGAATAATTTTCTCTCAGATTGCCGTTATTAAATATTGTCGAAGAAAATTATCGTTGCTTTGCAAAAATCTAATACTTCAAGCAATAGGGCTGTCGTTACCAAATATTACCTAAGAAGTTTTAATCGTTTCTCAAAAATCTATTAGTTCAAGCATCCAGAAGGGTAATGGGATTCTAGATTAAATTAAAATGAACTGCTGAAAATGGAAATTTTCCTGCGTTTAAGCGCGTTAAACGTTTATTAGACATTCATCGGTGAGTTGGGAGAAATTATCGAATTCAGGTTTCATTACTTTAAAGCTATAAGTTTTCTGTGAGACTTACCGGTGAATAAATAGCTTTCAAAAAATATTACTGTACAAAACTGGCGCATGATTCTTACCCATAATTTAATTTCATGCGCTGTTACACCAGCATACGTGCAACCAAAATAGTGTAAACTATCACTTCTAATTTCAGCGTCAAAAATAAATTTATGTGATAAGTTGAAATGTTTCAGTGAATTTGACGGCTGTTTGTACGCCACGCCAAAAATATGGGCGTAGATAGCGGCGGAGCGCCAGAAGTTTGACGGCCTCTGAGATTGATGATCCTCATTAGCTGATGTGTGAGTCGCACACCAAATTTCGGAAGTGAGCTAACTGGGTTCGACTTAAGTGCTGGGACACGGGAGCATTTAATTGAGCTTGGGACCCGTTTTCAGTGTTCGACATTATAAGAGGTATTCAAGGGCTCAAGCTCCGTGACCAACGTTGACTGGATCTACGAATACAGCGATCTAATTGGATGAGAAAAATATCGTTTCTAAGTTTCCCATTGTTGATAATTCAAAATTGATTGAACCTGTATTGCTCCAAGGTTCGAGCTCAGGTGCTACCATTGACAGAATCTATGGATACGATGGGCTTATTTGGAAAAGAAGAAATCAAATCTGAATTTCCGATTGTGGATAATTCAAACTTGATTGAACCGAAAATTGAAGGTTTCAGCTTTATTGAAGAGCCTGCCGCGATACTCACCCTGCTGTGGACGTACGAACATTTCTTTATTGGCTACTCTAACGCCGTCCTCACATGCCCACGTCAATAAATGACAGTCTATTGGCAGATTACGGGAATTTCAAGCTGAAGCAGGCGCTTCTATGCGTCTCGGCTCGAGCTGATAACAGTGATAACTTCAGCGCTCCAAGGCAGCAGCGACATTACGGAGACCGTCAAGCGTCACCGAAGTGCAGGCTTCTCCAATGAATTTTCGGTCTGACATCAGTCAATTACAAAAGCTTGGGCCTGGTGGCCTTGGTATTAGAATTACTTATTCTCATGAGCTCATCCCTCATGAGCAGTGCCCCGTGTTGGCTGTTTTTAAGGGAATTGACGTGGATTCAAGATTGTTTAAAACTTGAATAGACTTTCATTGATTTTGAAAATGTGATTATGTGTTACTCGATTTCACGCTGCTTGGTTGTGTAGTATTACGCGCAATGTGGTACTTGATCTGACTCCACTTCATTGTGCCTCGCTATAATTCTTTTAGTGTAAATCTATCAAACTCCACTTCATTCTGTAACGTTCCAATCTATACTGCATGCCCATTTCCAATTAATGGCAAGGTGTCTTTTAGTCATTCATTCAAAGTTCGTTTTGTTTATTAGACGTTACTCTTGAGTGAATTTATACCTTAGGTTTTATTTCTTTAATAACAAATTTATTGACCGAGTTGAGAGAACAATCCATGTTTGCAGTAACTACACAATCATGCGTAAATATTGAAAAAGTTTCATAAGGAATAATAATAAACCATGTGAAAGTTGAGCTTTCTGTAATTCAGTTAAAGTGGTTCAGCGATAGCTTAAATATAATTGTGGGAGGGATTGATAAAAATAATACTTTCATATTTAATTGTCTATAAAAGTTGGGTGCGTTTTATGTTTTGATTTGACCAATAGTGTTTTCGAATGTAACCTCATGAATTTGGTTTCTCTGCGTTGAGATCGGAATTATGCACCGTGAACGTGAAGACTATACTTTACAATTCCCATTTTCATGAAATTAAAGCTAAAAATTTATAAAACTCTTTCGTTAAAAGTTTGGTCATTTGTTTACAAGTGAACTCGAAAAGTAAAAGATATAAATATAGTTGAATACAAGACGTGAACTGCAAGTGGTAGTGTTCAAGATGTGAAGAGCGAGAAGTGAAGTGAAACAAAAGGAGTGCAAGTGGTAAAGTGCAAGATGTGAAGAGCGAGAAGTGAAGTGAAACAAAAGGAGTGCAAGTGGTAAAGTGCAAGATGTGAAGAGCGAGAAGTGAAGTGAAACAAAAGGAGTGCAAGTGGTAAAGTGCAAGATGTGAAGAGCGAGAAGTGAAGTGAAACAAAAGGAGTGCAAGTGGTAAAGTGCAAGATGTGAAGAGCGAGAAGTGAAGTGAAACAAAAGGAGTGCAAGTGGTAAAGTGCAAGATGTGAAGAGCGAGAAGTGAAGTGAAACAAAAGGAGTGCAAGTGGTAAAGTGCAAGATGTGAAGAGCGAGAAGTGAAGTGAAACAAAAGGAGTGCAAGTGGTAAAGTGCAAGATGTGAAGAGCGAGAAGTGAAGTGAAACAAAAGGAGTGCAAGTGGTAAAGTGCAAGATGTGAAGAGCGAGAAGTGAAGTGAAACAAAAGGAGTGCAAGTGGTAAAGCGCAAGATGTGAAGAGCGAGAAGTGAAGTGAAACAAAAGGAGTGCTGCAAGTAGTAAAGTGCAATATGTGAAGAGCAAGAAGTGGAGGGCATGATGCTGATTATTAGAAGTGGAGTGCAAGATGTTGAGGATTAGGAGATGAGCACAAGAAGTCAAGGGCAATAAGTAGAGTGTAAGTAAAGGAAATCAAGGAATAAAGTGCAGGAAAAACACTAAAAAATGTGCAAAGCCGGCAGCGAAGAATCCGAAGAGGTGGCTGAAGTCATGGCCGTAGGTTACAACACAACTCCACCCCGTGTCACGCCGGAAATATTTGATAAAGATTTGGAATTATGCGAGTGTGGAGTTTGAGTTCGAGGCAAAGTTGCTTCAGGAGCTGGAATTGAGTCATTAGACTGAGTAGGGATCAAGTTCGAAGCTGAATAACGATCAGAAGTTAGGGCACTAACGAAAATTGGCGTGTACTAAAATATGGACCATAAGTCAGGTTTAAGACCCTCACTTTGACAGCTCAGTTATTGACACTAAAACTTTTAGGAGGAAAACATAACTCTAAAGGTGGTTCGATGAGTTAAAGAGGTTTGTCAGATCTCGGTGTACGAGCTACACGATTACCCGATGATGTACTAGCTCAACACAAGTACTTAGCTTTATCTTTGTTCAGACTAGAGCAACAGAATGCTATTCACCTTTTTCTCGTAAGTTAATTTTGCTGAATTTGAGAAAGTTTTTTAAAGAAGTCATCAATCATGAGGGATGATATGCCACACATATGGTGCTTGTGAGAAATTCATTACAAAATACAGCAAGTCGAAAAACTTTACGATCGATGCTCTAAAATCGACTTGTAAAATTTAATTTGTAAAATTCATTGTTAAATTTGAAGTATCTCGCCTATTTTGCGTTAAAGGGAGCAAGTGCTGCTCCAAGTGCCCTGGTAGCATTTCAATGCTAGTTCGCACGAGAAACACAAGCCTGGCAGCTACGTTCCGACTCTGATGATCATCAGCAAGGAGCCGAGACCTGGTTCCTCTTGCGTTCAAACTGCGGACGCGACTTGAAAAATAGAGGCTGCCACCGTCGGCGGCTCGTAACTCATACTCAGCTGGAGGTCATCTTCGCATCAAGTCGCAGCGCCGGCAATTTCTCATGCTTAGGACGCCAAATTCACGGTCGTGGCGCTGTTCTGTGGCGCTCAGAGCGCGGTGAAATCTTGCATCATGTCTTTATTGAGTCCTTCGGCGGTAAGCGGTCATTACACGAAATTGCGAAGCCTGTAATCTTGTCAAGCCAGCGATCCCCATAGATATGTGAGTATGGTAGATTATTGCACTGTATGTGCAGTGTTGCACGTTTAAATAAACATTAAAGATCGATGGCTCCGTCAAAACAACGTCGGATGTCAATGACTTGAAAAGCAAATAGCCCAAAGTCCACACTGCAATTAGCAATTTGAAACAGTTCGTCATCGCTTAAGAATTTTTTTCATTAATTACCAAGACTTAATGACTAATGTTTATAAAAAAACAATCAGGACAAACTAGAACCTATGACGTGCAAGAAAATATAAAAAAAAACAGAAAACATGGATTTCGGCTGTAACAACAAAGAACGCATTGAGATGTTAAGAAGATACATACTGACGCAGAGGTTGCCTGAAACCGCAAATTATTGTCTCTCTTTCGAACTTCCAGTTTAAAATAGGGTTTTAGTTTTAGTTACTAGCAATCACATTTGTATCCCGTTTGCATCACTTGAAGTTCCAAAGGTAGGGCTATCTTCATTTTATGAGTGTATCTTTAGCGACACTGGACGGTATAGCGTCAGCCTCATCGGACGCTATATCGTTACGTTACCAACAATTTTAGCGTTAGTGTTACACGATGATGGATCATCAACGGAAAAGTGACAGAGTGTGTCCCCTCAGAAATACATAAACATATATTGGTAAGCAACACAGCGCGCAACATCGTTAGAATTACGTGAGGTCCAGTCATTAGCGTTACAACGGGTGCAGACAAATGAGTGACATGACGTTACAGGGTCATTGAAACATCAATAGAAGCGTTCCACGCTACCATGTAAAGGGCTATATTCTTAAAGTTAAATTGTTAAAGTTACTAAAGAGCCTGTAGACTCATTTCTGCATAGCAGTTCTTACCGGATTTTCGAGGCGGATTTTTTTTACTGAATTTTGAGTTATTGTAGAATGTGTGCAGTAATTGTTGAAGTCAAATAAATTGATTTTTGATTTGCCGTGTATAAAAATTACTTAGAAACTGTTGTGACTTTCCAAATATTCTGATACTGTGTCTTAGCACCCGGCTCATCATTAACTGTGAAATTATTTTAACACTTATTCCCTATTTTATCGAGAGTTCACAGTCTAGTAACCCCCAGAAACAGATAATGAATCTGGTACGGGAAGATGCTGCTTCCACAAGTTGAAATGAAATAAATATACACAAGGAGCTCGCGAGGAGCTGCACTGGGCCAAGCATTGCTGTCGTTGGGCTTCGATCATCTTTTGGGTGATCGATAGCGCAGTCGATAGCGTGCCGGCGCGGTAATTTATAGTCCTGAGTTCGAGTCTCGCGAGCTCCTTGTGTATATTTTACACTTAAGATGAATTAAAAACTTCAAAAAACTTTAAGCGCAAACACTTTCTTCTGAGTTACGAGTGCCGAAAAACTACGTCATAAAACAGTCATCGTTCATTTCACGTCATAGAATGTTGAACAGTTTCACTTTGAATTTCAACAAGGAACGAAGCAGACACACTCAAAATACAAGACATTATAAAGATGCTAGTTACAACATAACCAAATCAAAACAAGCGCTGAAATGTGAAAGACCGCTCGTCCAAAGTGGAAACACAAATTTCTTCTCCTTCTTATTTGAGATATAACGAGTTCTCAAGTCCTGAAAACAACTTCGATATCATTCGCAAGATAATACGGAGTATAGTTTTCCATATACTCAGTTGTTAATACACTACAGTATATTAAACGAAAACTTTGATTTCCCCCAAGAAAACGTAGCCTCCTGGTGGTTTCTTCTACTGGAAAAATCCCGAAACAGGGTCATGTGTTGCGAGCTGAGGGCCCAAAATAAACTGACTTTCATCATAAGCAATCTACCAGCCTGACGCCATCACGACAGCTAAGTACACTTCCTGAGGCAGGCATCAGGTCGTAATTTGCGAACGTAAAACTTCCGTAAAATATTCGACAGCGCCAGGGGACCTACGTCTGGGCGCCAAAAATTAAGTCTCGCCAAAATTGGATTCTTGTAAAGATCGGCTCCACAACAGCCCATACCTTCGCTTCACAGCCTCGATCTCTGAATGGAGAGTCAATAGCAGCTTCTTCGAACTAATTCCAGCCGAGATGCGCTCATGAATGGCTGTTTGCAGTCTCCTTCTCTGGCTGTTTTGTAAAATCTCAAATTCCTTGCTGCCGAGCTTCGTTCAGCGAAAATGCACATCGTGTGATACTTGTGCCTTTGGAGTAGATCTTAAAATGTATGCCGTGTCAGAGTATCGAGAATTGCATTATTATGTGATACTCAAAATGCGTATGGAAGGGTTTCGTCTAATTACTATAATAATTTTTGCTGCACTATCTCTAGTTTACACCTTATAATTTGATAATACGCAAAATTACATGGTATGTGATGTACAAAAAACGTATGAAATGACTTGGTCTCATGATTTTTTTATCTGCATCATCATAACTTTTTGAAAAGTTACCCCGCAGCGCAGCTTCAAAATATTTCCACGCGCTTTCACAAAATAAGAGCTGTCTTTATCTTGTTGCGGGCTTTGTGAAAAAATATACGTGAATCGCTGAAAGTTTTCAAGGCAAATTGAAATTAATGGTCAACGTAAATAAATAATTTGAAGTTTATAATATGAAAGACGAGGTTGACAATGAATTTAATTTTACTCTAAACTTCAATTCAGTGCCTTACTCGAAGCCATACTTCGTAAATGGAGCATGAATCATAAATGCATCGCATCGTAAGTAGACGTTTGCCAAAAAAATCAAAAATGTATCGTGTTGTATGCAAACAATTGTCCAAAAATTACGTCACAAATGCATTGCATGAAGAGTTTTGCAGACAATGTGTCATTTACTTTTACCAAGTTGACTTTTTGCGACCGTGACGTTGCGGAGCACCTAAGTAGTGAAGCGTTGCTGTCCTGTCACGAAAAGGGTCTAGAAATTTCAGGACAAGAACAGCGGAGGCTTTTTAGAATTCAGGAACGCCGCCGCCAGGGAAACTGAGTCAGTCGAGAAATTGTGTACTGAATTTGGGGGCAGCAAAATGGGCAGCCGAAACTGAAGGCAGGAGCCCGGCAAAAAGTTGTTGGTTAAATTAAAGCATGCGCAGTTCCTGATACACAGGTAGGTGGAATAAGAGGAGATATGAACGCTTTAATAATGTTACACGCTCTTTGCAGTTATTCATGAATTATTTACAAAAACGCTGCTGAAATGGAAGAGTGTCAAATGAAAGAGAAGCAACATGCGGAATAGAAGAGGAGCGCCGAATGGGAAAATGAAGCACGTTATTACTGTCGAATTAGAAGAGGAGTGTCGAATGAGAAACTGAAGCTTTTTATTCTTGCCGAAATGGAAGATCAATGTTTAATAGAAAACTGAAGCATGATATTCATGCCAAAATGGAAGAGGAGTGTTTCATGGAAAACTGCAGCATGTTATTCTTGGGCAAACGTGTGGAAGATATAATAGGAAAAGCATTCTATGGTCGTAACAATTTTCCAGGAACGCAGGAAATGTCGTCGTCGAAGTGCACCGAAAGAAGGCCGTTGAGCACAAAATTGCTGCGACGCCCAAACGTTTCCCTGCTGTTGCTCATCACTATGCAGCAGACGACCTCGGGAGACTCAGTTAAAATAGCGAAACAGTTTAAGCAAATTAATCATTGATCAAAAAAGTGTAAAATGAAATTACGTTGGGTTACTGGAGAACACTTTAGTAGGACTCGTGAGCGTCGTATGCAAGCAAACCATCGCGATAAACAAATCTTGGAGGTAATGGAAGGAATGTAGAGTCTATAACTAACTATAATAATATTGTAATATTCCTAAGCAATAATATTACAAAATGATATCGATATAGTCTTTGGTTCCTCCAATAATAATTATTTTCAAAAGGGCTTCACTCAATGTAAAATATTTCTTAAAAGTTACTTGATCCATGAAATCGAATACGAATATTATATTCCTAGAATGTTTAGATATTTTGTAAGGTTGACGCCCCAATTTAATCGTTTTCAGGATTTTAGAGTAGTTTGCAGCAGCGAAACTTTCGCAGAGCCGGTACTCATTTTTTGAAGCTTGGAATTTTAGCGGCCAGAATTTCAAAGGAATTGTGTTGGAATGTAGTCTGGAAATTCTCAGCCAGTTTGCCTGATTTAACCAAACCAATTTAGAGGCAATAAGTAGGTGTTGTTGTTCATGCCTTCAAAAGAAAATGAAAATCATTTCCGAATGAATATCGAATGTATGATAGAGTACCCATTCAAACTTTTTGCCTGGATCATGCATATTTTTAGCCGCCTAAGCGATTTAATAACTGGGGTGGCGAAAAACATGCATGCAGGTGGCGAAAAAATTAGACTGGGTTTTATTGTACATAACAGTGTATCACTCATGGGAACACTTCTGAAGAACGCAAGCACTTCTTTGTCAATAGTTCAGGTATGTGGCTTGAAAATGTGTCCGTCCTCCTAGAACTGTTACGTAATAGAAGTAAATATTTATGTACATAAATTTTGTGGCTGGGAATATATTAGGTGAGTGCATAGGTAGTTATAAAATGAAGGCATTACTGCAACAATTTTATGTTTTTAGAAGGTAGTACTCCTGCTTCAATTACGTGACAGGAACAATATTAAGTGAATAATATTGGATTATTTAATAACCTAAATCCTTAATTACTATACCTACATGTATTCCTGACATTCATTGTTGTAATATAAAGTAACTAGATGTTTACTTACATTGAAAGTTTGATGCAACCCTTTCTGATCTTAGAAAGCTCGCATACGGCGTCAGAGTTGACGGGAAAGGGGAACTTGAAGTTTTGTTGGGAAGTTTGCAAGAAGTGCTTCTTTCACCGCTGACGCAGCTCACTAAAGGCATGGATGTTGGAGAACAGTGAAGCCTCCTGAATTTTTCTGCGGCTTTAATGCGCGTAAAATCGATAAGCAAAGATGAACCTATGTTTGTTTGGTTGCAAGAATGTTTTGGTTTTCCACCAGGTAGTGTAATTAAATGAAATTTTTTGTGACCGAAGTTATTTTGGGTGTCATCATTTATTAGCTCAAGTGAGTCCAATTCACTAATGCACTATTGCAGCTCTTTTTCTGCCACAAAGATAAGTGTCAGTTTTCCTATTTGAAAGTGCTCTTGCTCCTGGGTGCTTCATAAAAACTAATTCTTTATGGGGAGCGGCACTGAGGACAAAGCCACTCTAAATCAAACGAACAGATGGTGTGCATACACGTTCTTTGATGTTGCTTAAAGTATATATTCATAATTACCTAATTTAAAAGTTCAACGATCACCTCAAGTACTGCAATTGAAAGCTCATAATAGCTCGTAAACGTTTACGGTTATAACCCCTAATTAGTGAGTCTTTCTCTGTTGGTATCAACCCTCACTGTCACCCCCTCCCCCTTTCCGTCACCTGAGAGCCAGTATTCCGGAAGATATGGGGAAGCAATCGGCTTAGACAGCTCGATTCATCACCAAGATGGCAGGCGAGGAGTTATTTTAGCTAGATTAATCAAGTTGGTGATATGTTTGATGATGATGGTGGTGGATTTAGGGGAGTTATGGCTACAGGATTAATCAAATTGATGATATTTTGGACGATAATGGTTGATTTTAAGAGGTTATGGTTGTAGGATTAACCAAACTGGTGTCATCTTTGATTATGATGGTAGATTCTTCACTTTACTATTACCCCAACCGATTTTCTCCCCGTCCATTGAAGCTTTCAAAGACTTTACAGGTGAATCTACATCCTCAATAATCAACTGCAAATTGATGACTTCATCCGGCGAAATCCTCAATGCAAAAAGTCGATAAGACAGCACAGATTCATGATCCAAGAAACACGCATGCATTTTTCTCCAGTGATATCAAATGCATGCAAAATACTTTAATTTAAGGCTAAATATATAGCTTAAGGAAGTCTCCGGATATTCTCTTTGAAAATATGAATACTTGATATAGTCTCACTCGCCGGTGATGACCTGCAAAACACTGACTTCGTCTAAACTTTCAAGGAAGAATGATTACAAAACGAAATAGCGCCCCGTTGTGGTAAGCCTTAAGTTCACACTAAATGCACAGCATTTCGCTGAGTTAATTTTTTTCCGACACGAGCAATTTTTCACTGGCATCGCAAAAAAGTTTGTTCGTGCGTTGTTGTCGTTTGACCGCGCATTGTGTGCCGTGCTGGGATTGACTAACTGGAACTATCATTCATACGAGTGATCACAGCCTTCATTTGAAACACAATCGATGTAGAGCCACGACGAGTTTAGTATTTACATAGAAGTGTAGAGACATTTTGTGTATGAAAACTCGTATAGCCGAGCATTTACTATGACGCATATAACAGAGTTAAACTCTACGGAGTAGTTAATCCATTTTTGAATTCCTTTTCTGCGAATGTGAAGTACATCACATAGGACTTTATTAATTTTTTTCATGAGCGCAAACTTATCATTCGACTCTGCTCTTTGCTTCTGGCAATAGTGCATATTTCCCCTCCTTTCCCTCTCATTCTCTCTCTATCTCCCTCTCACTCACTCTCCGTGTGCTGATGTTTGAGGGAGAGAAATCATCTCATTCGCATATAAATTACAATTTTGTTCGTAGCACATACAATACGCGCGTGTGTACCTATCCTCCTAGGGAATCAACCAAAAAAGAGATGCTTTGTTAGCGCACCGTTTCAAAAGAAATGAAGAAGAGATGCCATCTACTCAGGCCGGAATCGAAGTTTGACCTCTCAAATGACAGCAGCGAGTGCCATTAGTGTGGTATTCATGCCAAGGATTAATACGGTAGTAGATCATCGTGCTCGCCATTTCTCTTACACACGCATACACACGCACAACACCCACACACGCACACTACACACGCACACACACATGTGCACATACACACAACACACACACACACGAGCAGCAGGTCCAGGTACCCAAGCCGAGCTCTCACAACGCCCGACCTGAGGGATCGTGCTCGTCATTTGTCAGGCGTGCCTTAGGTGGGGTCTGAGGGCTATTATGGTGAGCTGTGCTCTTGCTTTGGTGTGAGTCACGGGTCTTACTTATTGTGAGTCCTGGGTCTCTCTTATGTGGTGAGTCACTGGCTTGCTTATGGTGAATCCTGTGTCTCTCTTATGTGGTGAGTCACTGGCTTGCTTATGGTGAATCCTGTGTCTCTCTTATGTGGTGAGTCACTGGCTTGCTTATGGTGAATCCTGTGTCTCTCTTATGTGGTGAGTCACTGGCTTACTCATTGTGAATCCTGTGTCTCTCTTATGTGGTGAGTCACTGGCTTGCTTATGGTGAATCCTGTGTCTCTCTTATGTGGTGAGTCACTGGCTTACTCATTGTGAATCCTGTGTCTCTCTTATGTGGTGAGTCACTGGCTTGCTTATGGTGAATCCTGTGTCTCTCTTATGTGGTGAGTCACTGGCTTGCTTATGGTGAATCCTGTGTCTCTCTTATGTGGTGAGTCACTGGCTTACTCATTGTGAATCCTGTGTCTCTCTTATGTGGTGAGTCACTGGCTTGCTTATGGTGAATCCTGTGTCTCTCTTATGTGGTGAGTCACTGGCTCACTCATTGTGAATCCTGTGTCTCTCTTATGTGGTGAGTCACTGGCTCACTCATTGTGAATCCTGTGTCTCTCTTATGTGGTGAGTCACTGGCTTGCTTATGGTGAATCCTGTGTCTCTCTTATGTGGTGAGTCACTGGCTTACTCATTGTAAATCCTGGGTCTCTCTTATGTGGTGAGTCACTGGCTTGCTTATGGTGAATCCTGTGTCTCTCTTATGTGGTGAGTCACTGGCTTGCTTATGGTGAATCCTGTGTCTCTCTTATGTGGTGAGTCACTGGCTTGCTTATGGTGAATCCTGTGTCTCTCTTATGTGGTGAGTCACTGGCTAACTCATTGTGAATCCTGTGTCTCTCTTATGTGGTGAGTCACTGGCTTACTCATTGTGAATCCTGTGTCTCTCTTATGTGGTGAGTCACTGGCTTACTCATTGTGAATCCTGTGTCTCTCTTATGTGGTGAGTCACTGGCTTACTCATTGTGAATCCTGTGTCTCTCTTATGTGGTGAGTCACTGGCTTGCTCATTGTGAATCCTGTGTCTCTCTTATGTGGTGAGTCACTGGCTCACTCATTGTGAATCCTGTGTCTCTCTTATGTGGTGAGTCACTGGCTCACTCATTGTGAATCCTGTGTCTCTCTTATGTGGTGAGTCACTGGCTTACTCATTGTGAATCCTGTGTCTCTCTTATGTGGTGAGTCACTGGCTCACTCATTGTGAATCCTGTGTCTCTCTTATGTGGTGAGTCACTGGCTTACTCATTGTGAATCCTGTGTCTCTCTTATGTGGTGAGTCACTGGCTCACTCATTGTGAATCCTGTGTCTCTCTTATGTGGTGAGTCACTGGCTCACTTATTGTGAATCCTGTGTCTCTCTTATGTGGTGAGTCACTGGCTCACTCATTGTGAATCCTGTGTCTCTCTTATGTGGTGAGTCACTGGCTCACTCATTGTGAATCCTGTGTCTCTCTTATGTGGTGAGTCACTGGCTTACTCATTGTGAATCCTGTGTCTCTCTTATGTGGTGAGTCACTGGCTCACTCATTGTGAATCCTGTGTCTCTCTTATGTTGTGAGTCACTGGCTCACTCATTGTGAATCCTGTGTCTCTCTTATGTGGTGAGTCACTGGCTTACTCATTGTGAATCCTGTGTCTCTCTTATGTGGTGAGTCACTGGCTCACTCATTGTGAATCCTGTGTCTCTCTTATGTGCTGAGTCACTGGCTTACTCATTGTGAATCCTGTGTCTCTCTTATGTGGTGAGTCACTGGCTTGCTCATTGTGAATCCTGTGTCTCTCTTATGTGGTGAGTAACTGGCTTGCTTATGATGAATCCTGTGTCTCTCTTATGTGGTGAGTCACTGGCTTGCTTATGGTGAATCCTGTGTCTCTCTTATGTGGTGAGTCACTGGCTTACTCATTGTGAATCCTGTGTCTCTCTTATGTGGTGAGTCACTGGCTTGCTTATGGTGAATCCTGTGTCTCTCTTATGTGGTGAGTCACTGTCTTGCTTATGGTGAATCCTGTGTCTCTCTTATGTGGTGAGTCACTGGCTTATTCATTGTGAATCCTGGGTCTCTCTTATGTGGTGAGTCACTGGCTCACTCATTGTGAATCCTGTGTCTCTCTTATGTGGTGAGTCACTGGCTTACTCATTGTGAATCCTGTGTCTCTCTTATGTGGTGAGTCACTGGCTTGCTCATTGTGAATCCTGTGTCTCTCTTATGTGGTGAGTCACTGGCTTACTCATTGTGAATCCTGGGTCTCTCTTATGTGGTGAGTCACTGGCTTGCTTATGGTGAATCCTGTGTCTCTCTTATGTGGTGTGTAACTGGCTCACTCATTGTGAATCCTGTGTCTCTCTTATGTGGTGAGTCACTGGCTCACTCATTGTGAATCCTGTGTCTCTCTTATGTGGTGAGTCACTGGCTTACTCATTGTGAATCCTGTGTCTCTCTTATGTGGTGAGTCACTGGCTTACTCATTGTGAATCCTGGGTCTCTCTTATGTGGTGAGTCACTGGCTCACTCATTGTGAATCCTGTGTCTCTCTTATGTGGTGAGTCACTGGCTTACTCATTGTGAATCCTGTGTCTCTCTTATGTGGTGAGTCACTGGCTTGCTCATTGTGAATCCTGTGTCTCTCTTATGTGGTGAGTCACTGGCTTACTCATTGTGAATCCTGTGTCTCTCTTATGTGGTGAGTCACTGGCTCACTCATTGTGAATCCTGTGTCTCTCTTATGTGGTGAGTCACTGGCTTGCTCATTGTGAATCCTGTGTCTCTTTTATGTGGTGAGTCACTGGCTCACTCATTGTGAATCCTGTGTCTCTCTTATGTGGTGAGTCACTGGCTTGCTTATGGTGAATCCTGTGTCTCTCTTATGTGGTGAGTCACTGGCTCACTCATTGTGAATCCTGTGTCTCTCTTATGTGGTGAGTCACTCGCTTACTCATTGTGAATCCTGTGTCTCTCTTATGTGGTGAGTCACTGGCTTGCTCATTGTGAATCCTGTGTCTCTCTTATGTGGTGAGTCACTGGCTTACTCATTGTGAATCCTGGGTCTCTCTTATGTGGTGAGTCACTGGCTTGCTTATGGTGAATCCTGTGTCTCTCTTATGTGGTGAGTCACTGGCTCACTCATTGTGAATCCTGTGTCTCTCTTATGTGGTGAGTCACTGGCTTGCTCATTGTGAATCCTGTGTCTCTCTTATGTGGTGAGTCACTGGCTTACTCATTGTGAATCCTGTGTCTCTCTTATGTGGTGAGTCACTGGCTTGCTTATGGTGAATCCTGTGTCTCTCTTATGTGGTGAGTCACTGGCTCACTCATTGTGAATCCTGTGTCTCTCTTATGTGGTGAGTCACTGGCTTGCTTATGGTGAATCCTGTGTCTCTCTTATGTGGTGAGTCACTGGCTCACTCATTGTGAATCCTGTGTCTCTCTTATGTGGTGAGTCACTGGCTTACTCATTGTGAATCCTGTGTCTCTCTTATGTGGTGAGGCACTGGCTTGCTCATTGTGAATCCTGTGTCTCTCTTATGTGGTGAGTCACTGGCTTACTCATTGTGAATCCTGGGTCTCTCTTATGTGGTGAGTCACTGGCTTACTCATTGTGAATCCTGTGTCTCTCTTATGTGGTGAGTCACTGGCTTGCTCATTGTGAATCCTGTGTCTCTCTTATGTGGTGAGTCACTGGCTTACTCATTGTGAATCCTGTGTCTCTCTTATGTGGTGAGTCACTGGCTTGCTCATTGTGAATCCTGTGTCTCTCTTATGTGGTGAGTCACTGGCTTACTCATTGTGAATCCTGTGTCTCTCTTATGTGGTGAGTCACTGGCTTACTTATTGTGAATCCTGTGTCTCTCTTATGTGGTGAGTCACTGGCTTACTCATTGTGAATCCTGTGTCTCTCTTATGTGGTGAGTCACTGGCTCACTCATTGTGAATCCTGTGTCTCTCTTATGTGGTGAGTCACTGGCTCACTCATTGTGAATCCTTTGTCTCTCTTATGTGGTGAGTCACTGGCTTACTCATTGTGAATCCTGTGTCTCTCTTATGTGGTGAGTCACTGGCTTACTCATTGTGAATCCTGTGTCTCTCTTATGTGGTGAGTCACTGGCTCGCTCATTGTGAATCCTGTGTCTCTCTTATGTGGTGAGTCACTGGCTCACTCATTGTGAATCCTGTGTCTCTCTTATGTGGTGAGTCACTGGCTTACTCATTGTGAATCCTGTGTCTCTCTTATGTGGTGAGTCACTGGCTTACTCATTGTGAATCCTGTGTCTCTCTTATGTGGTGAGTCACTGGCTTACTCATTGTGAATCCTGTGTCTCTCTTATGTGGTGAGTCACTGGCTTACTCATTGTGAATCCTGTGTCTCTCTTATATGGTGAGTCACTGGCTCACTCATTGTGAATCCTGTGTCTCTCTTATGTGGTGAGTCACTGGCTCACTCATTGTGAATCCTGTGTCTCTCTTATGTGGTGAGTCACTGGCTTACTCATTGTGAATCCTGTGTCTCTCTTATGTGGTGAGTCACTGGCTTGCTCATTGTGAATCCTGTGTCTCTCTTATGTAGTGAGTCACTGGCTTGCTTATGGTGAATCCTGTGTCTCTCTTATGTGGTGAGTCACTGGCTCACTCATTGTGAATCCTGTGTCTCTCTTATGTGGTGAGTCACTGGCTTGCTTATGGTGAATCCTGTGTCTCTCTTATGTGGTGAGTCACTGGCTTGCACATTGTGAATCCTGTGTCTCTCTTATGTGGTGAGTCAATGGCTTGCTCATTGTGAATCCTGTGTCTCTCTTATGTGGTGAGTCACTGGCTTACTCATTGTGAATCCTGTGTCTCTCTTATGTGGTGAGTCACTGGCTTACTCATTGTGAATCCTGTGTCTCTCTTATGTGGTGAGTCACTGGCTTACTAATTGTGAATCCTGTGTCTCTCTTATGTGGTGAGTCACTGGCTTGCTTATGGTGAATCCGGTGTCTCTCTTATGTGGTGAGTCACTGGCTCACTCATTGTGAATCCTGTGTCTCTCTTATGTGGTGAGTCACTGGCTTGCTTATGGTGAATCCTGGGTCTCTCTTATGTGGTGAGTCACTGGCTTACTCATTGTGAATCCTGTGTCTCTCTTATGTGGTGAGTCACTGGCTTGCTCATGGTGAATCCTGTGTCTCTCTTATGTGGTGAGTCACTGGCTTGCTTATGGTGAATCCTGTGTCTCTCTTATGTGGTGAGTCACTGGCTCACTCATTGTGAATCCTGTGTCTCTCTTATGTGGTGAGTCACTGGCTTGCTCATTGTGAATCCTGTGTCTCTCAAATGTGGTGAGTTACTGGCTTACTCATTGTGAATCCTGGGTCTCTCTTATGTGGTGAGTCACTGGCTTGCTTATGGTGAATCCTGTGTCTCTCTTATGTGGTGAGTCACTGGCTCACTCATTGTGAATCCTGTGTCTCTCTTATGTGGTGAGTCACTGGCTTGCTCATTGTGAATCCTGTGTCTCTCTTATGTGGTGAGTCACTGGCTTACTCATTGTGAATCCTGTGTCTCTCTTATGTGGTGAGTCACTGGCTTGCTTATGGTGAATCCTGTGTCTCTCTTATGTGGTGAGTCACTGGCTCACTCATTGTGAATCCTGTGTCTCTCTTATGTGGTGAGTCACTGGCTTGCTTATGGTGAATCCTGTGTCTCTCTTATGTGGTGAGTCACTGGCTCACTCATTGTGAATCCTGTGTCTCTCTTATGTGGTGAGTCACTGGCTTACTCATTGTGAATCCTGTGTCTCTCTTATGTGGTGAGTCACTGGCTTGCTTATGGTGAATCCTGTGTCTCTCTTATGTGGTGAGTCACTGGCTTGCTTATGGTGAATCCTGTGTCTCTCTTATGTGGTGAGTCACTGGCTTGCTCATTGTGAATCCTGTGTCTCTCTTATGTGGTGAGTCACTGGCTCACTCATTGTGAATCCTGTGTCTCTCTTATGTGGTGAGTCACTGGCTTGCTCATTGTGAATCCTGTGTCTCTCTTATGTGGTGAGTCACTGGCTCACTCATTGTGAATCCTGTGTCCCTCTTATGTGGTGAGTCACTGGCTTGCTCATTGTGAATCCTGTGTCTCTCTTATGTGGTGAGTCACTGGCTTAATCATTTTGAGTCCTGGGTCTCTCTTATGTGGTGAGTCACTGGCTTGCTTATGGTGAATCCTGTGTCTCTCTTATGTGTTGAGTCACTGGCTCACTCATTGTGAATCCTGTGTCTCTCTTATGTGGTGAGTCACTGGCTTACTCATTGTGAATCCTGTGTCTCTCTTATGTGGTGAGTCACTGGCTTGCTTATGGTGAATCCTGTGTCTCTCTTATGTGGTGAGTCACTCGCTTGCTTATGGTGAATCCTGTGTCTCTCTTATGTGGTGAGTCACTGGCTTGCTCATTGTGAATCCTGTGTCTCTCTTATGTGGTGAGTCACTGGCTCACTCATTGTGAATCCTGTGTCTCTCTTATGTGGTGAGTCACTGGCTTGCTCATTGTGAATCCTGTGTCTCTCTTATGTGGTGAGTCACTGGCTCACTCATTGTGAATCCTGTGTCTCTCTTATGTGGTGAGTCACTGGCTTGCTCATTGTGAATCCTGTGTCTCTCTTATGTGGTGAGTCACTGGCTTACTCATTGTGAATCCTGTGTCTCTCTTATGTGGTGAGTCACTGGCTTGCTTATGGTGAATCCTGTGTCTCTCTTATGTGGTGAGTCACTGGCTTGCTCATTGTGAATCCTGTGTCTCTCTTATGTGGTGAGTCACTGGCTCACTTATTGTGAATCCTGTGTCTCTCTTATGTGGTGAGTCACTGGCTCACTCATTGTGAATCCTGTGTCTCTCTTATGTGGTGAGTCACTGGCTTGCTTATGGTGAATCCTGTGTCTCTCTTATGTGGTGAGTCACTGGCTTGCTCATTGTGAATCCTGTGTCTCTCTTATGTGGTGAGTCACTGGCTTGCTCATTGTGAATCCTGTGTCTCTCTTATGTGGTGAGTCACTGGCTTGCTTATGGTGAATCCTGTGTCTCTCTTATGTGGTGAGTCACTGGCTTGCTCATTGTGAATCCTGTGTCTCTCTTATGTGGTGAGTCACTGGCTTACTCATTGTGAATCCTGTGTCTCTCTTATGTGGTGAGTCACTGGCTTGCTTATGGTGAATCCTGTGTCTCTCTTATGTGGTGAGTCACTGGCTTGCTCATTGTGAATCCTGTGTCTCTCTTATGTGGTGAGTCACTGGCTTGCTCATTGTGAATCCTGTGTCTCTCTTATGTGGTGAGTCACGGGCTTGCTTATGGTGAATCCTGTGTCTCTCTTATGTGGTGAGTCACTGGCTTACTCATTGTGAATCCTGTGTCTCTCTTATGTGGTGAGTCACTGGCTTGCTCATTGTGAATCCTGTGTCTCTCTTATGTGGTGAGTCACTGGCTCACTCATTGTGAATCCTGTGTCTCTCTTATGTGGTGAGTCACTGGCTTGCTTATGGTGAATCCTGTGTCTCTCTTATGTGGTGAGTCACTGGCTTGCTTATGGTGAATCCTGTGTCTCTCTTATGTGGTGAGTCACTGGCTTACTCATTGTGAATCCTGTGTCTCTCTTATGTGGTGAGTCACTGGCTTAATCATTTTGAGTCCTGGGTCTCTCTTATGTGGTGAATCACTGGCTTACTCATTGTGAATCCTGTGTCTCTCTTATGTGGTGAGTCACTGGCTTGCTTATGGTGAATCCTGTGTCTCTCTTATGTGGTGAGTCACTGGCTTGCTCATTGTGAATCCTGTGTCTCTCTTATGTGGTGAGTCACTGGCTTGCTTATGGTGAATCCTGTGTCTCTCTAATGTGGTGAGTCACTGGCTTGCTCATTGTGAATCCTGTGTCTCTCTTATGTGGTGAGTCACTGGCTTGCTTATGGTGAATCCTGTGTCTCTCTTATGTGGTGAGTCACTGGCTTACTCATTGTGAATCCTGGGTCTCTCTTATGTGGTGAGTCACTGGCTTACTCATTGTGAATCCTGTGTCTCTCTTATGTGGTGAGTCACTGGCTTGCTCATTGTGAATCCTGTGTCTCTCTTATGTGGTGAGTCACTGGCTTGCTCATTGTGAATCCTGTGTCTCTCTTATGTGGTGAGTCACTGGCTTGCTTATGGTGAATCCTGTGTCTCTCTTATGTGGTGAGTCACTGGCTCACTCATTGTGAATCCTGTGTCTCTCTTATGTGGTGAGTCACTGGCTTACTCATTGTGAATCCTGTGTCTCTCTTTTGTGGTGACTCACTGGCTTACTCATTGTGAATCCTGTGTCTCCCTTATGTGGTGAGTCACTGGCTCACTCATTGTGAATCCTGGGTCTCTCTTATGTGGTGAGTCACTGGCTTACTCATTGTGAATCCTGTGTCTCTCTTATGTGGTGAGTCACTGGCTCACTCATTGTGAATCCTGTGTCTCTCTTATGTGGTGAGTCACTGGCTTGCTTATGGTGAATCCTGTGTCTCTCTTATGTGGTGAGTCACTGGCTTGCTTATGGTGAATCCTGTGTCTCTCTTATGTGGTGAATCACTGGCTTGCTTATGGTGAATCCTGTGTCTCTCTTATGTGGTGAGTCACTGGCTTGCTTATGGTGAATCCTGTGTCTCTCTTATGTGGTGAGTCACTGGCTTGCTCATTGTGAATCCTGTGTCTCTCTTATGTGGTGAGTCACTGGCTTGCTCATTGTGAATCCTGTGTCTCTCTTATGTGGTGAGTCACTGGCTTGCTTATGGTGAATCCTGTGTCTCTCTTATGTGGTGAGTCACTGGCTTGCTCATTGTGAATCCTGTGTCTCTCTTATGTGGTGAGTCACTGGCTCACTCATTGTGAATCCTGTGTCTCTCTTATGTGGTGAGTCACTGGCTCACTCATTGTGAATCCTGTGTCTCTCTTATGTGGTGAGTCACTGGCTTGCTTATGGTGAATCCTGTGTCTCTCTTATGTGGTGAGTCACTGGCTTACTCATTGTGAATCCTGGGTCTCTCTTATGTGGTGAGTCACTGGCTTACTCATTGTGAATCCTGTGTCTCTCTTATGTGTTGAGTCACTGGCTTGCTCATTGTGAATCCTGTGTCTCTCTTATGTGGTGAGTCACTGGCTTACTCATTGTGAATCCTGGTTCTCTCTTATGTGGTGAGTCACTGGCTTGCTTATGGTGAATCATGTGTCTCTCTTATGTGGTGAGTCACTGGCTTGCTCATTGTGAATCCTGTGTCTCTCTTATGTGGTGAGTCACTGGCTTACTCATTGTGAATCCTGTGTCTCTCTTATGTGGTGAGTCACTGGCTTACTCATTGTGAATCCTGTGTCTCTCTTATGTGGTGAGTCACTGGTTTACTCATTGTGAATCCTGTGTCTCTCTTATGTGGTGAGTCACTGGCTTGCTTATGGTGAATCCTGTGTCTCTCTTATGTGGTGAGTCACTGGCTTGCTCATTGTGAATCCTGTGTCTCTCTTATGTGGTGAGTCACTGGCTCACTCATTGTGAATCCTGTGTCTCTCTTATGTGGTGAGTCACTGGCTTGCTTATGGTGAATCCTGTGTCTCTCTTATGTGGTGAGTCACTGGCTTGCTTATGGTGAATCCTGTGTCTCTCTTATGTGGTGAGTCACTGGCTTGCTTATGGTGAATCCTGTGTCTCTCTTATGTGGTGAGTCACTGGCTTACTCATTGTGAATCCTGTGTCTCTCTTATGTGGTGAGTCACTGGCTTGCTTATGGTGAATCCTGTGTCTCTCTTATGTGGTGAGTCACTGGCTTACTCATTGTGAATCCTGTGTCTCTCTTATGTGGTGAGTCACTGGCTTGCTCATTGTGAATCCTGTGTCTCTCTTATGTGGTGAGTCACTGGCTTGCTTATGGTGAATCCTGTATCTCTCTTATGTGGTGAGTCACTGGCTTACTCATTGTGAATCCTGTGTCTCTCTTATGTGGTGAGTCACTGGCTTGCTTATGGTGAATCCTGTGTCTCTCTTATGTGGTGAGTCACTGGCTTGCTCATTGTGAATCCTGTGTCTCTCTTATGTGGTGAGTCACTGGCTTGCTTATGGTGAATCCTGTGTCTCTCTTATGTGGTGAGTCACTGGCTTACTCATTGTGAATCCTGTGTCTCTCTTATGTGGTGAGTCACTGGCTTGCTTATGGTGAATCCTGTGTCTCTCTTATGTGGTGAGTCACTGGCTTACTCATTGTGAATCCTGTGTCTCTCTTATGTGGTGAGTCACTGGCTCACTCATTGTGAATCCTGTGTCTCTCTTATGTGGTGAGTCACTGGCTTACTCATTGTGAATCCTGGGTCTCTCTTATGTGGTGAGTCACTGGCTTGCTTATGGTGAATCCTGTGTCTCTCTTATGTGGTGAGTCACTGGCTTACTCATTGTGAATCCTGTGTCTCTCTTATGTGGTGAGTCACTGGCTTGCTTATGGTGAATCCTGTGTCTCTCTTATGTGGTGAGTCACTGGCTTACTCATTGTGAATCCTGTGTCTCTCTTATGTGGTGAGTCACTGGCTTGCTTATGGTGAATCCTGTGTCTCTCTTATGTGGTGAGTCACTGGCTTACTCATTGTGAATCCTGTGTCTCTCTTATGTGGTGAGTCACTGGCTTGCTTATGGTGAATCCTGTGTCTCTCTTATGTGGTGAGTCACTGGCTTGCTTATGGTGAATCCTGTGTCTCTCTTATGTGGTGAGTCACTGGCTTGCTTATGGTGAATCCTGTGTCTCTCTTATGTGGTGAGTTACTGGCTTGCTTATGGTGAATCCTGTGTCTCTCTTATGTGGTGAGTCACTGGCTTGCTTATGGTGAATCCTGTGTCTCTCTTATGTGGTGAGTCACTGGCTCACTCATTGTGAATCCTGTGTCTCTCTTATGTGGTGAGTCACTGGCTTGCTTATGGTGAATCCTGTGTCTCTCTTATGTGGTGAGTCACTGGCTTGCTTATGGTGAATCCTGTGTCTCTCTTATGTGGTGAGTCACTGGCTTGCTTATGGTGAATCCTGTGTCTCTCTTATGTGGTGAGTCACTGGCTCACTCATTGTGAATCCTGTGTCTCTCTTATGTGGTGAGTCACTGGCTCACTCATTGTGAATCCTGTGTCTCTCTTATGTGGTGAGTCACTGGCTCACTCATTGTGAATCCTGTGTCTCTCTTATGTGGTGAGTCACTGGCTCACTCATTGTGAATCCTGTTTCTCTCTTATGTGGTGAGTCACTGGCTCACTCATTGTGAATCCTGTGTCTCTCTTATGTGGTGAGTCACTGGCTTGCTTATGGTGAATCCTGTGTCTCTCTTATGTGGTGAGTCACTGGCTTGCTCATGGTGAATCCTGTGTCTCTCGTATGTGGTGAGTCACTGGCTCACTCATTGTGAATCCTGTGTCTCTCTTATGTGGTGAGTCACTGGCTTGCTTATGGTGAATCCTGTGTCTCTCTTATGTGGTGAGTCACTGGCTTGCTTATGGTGAATCCTGTGTCTCTCTTATGTGGTGAGTCACTGGCTTGCTTATGGTGAATCCTGTGTCTCTCTTATGTGGTAAGTCACTGGCTCACTCATTGTGAATCCTGTGTCTCTCTTATGTGGTGAGTCACTGGCTCACTCATTGTGAATCCTGTGTCTCTCTTATGTGGTGAGTCACTGGCTCACTCATTGTGAATCCTGTGTCTCTCTTATGTGGTGAGTCACTGGCTCACTCATTGTGAATCCTGTGTCTCTCTTATGTGGTGAGTCACTGGCTCACTCATTGTGAATCCTGTGTCTCTCTTATGTGGTGAGTCACTGGCTTGCTTATGGTGAATCCTGTGTCTCTCTTATGTGGTGAGTCACTGGCTTGCTTATGGTGAATCCTGTGTCTCTCTTATGTGGTGAGTCACTGGCTCACTCATTGTGAATCCTGTGTCTCTCTTATGTGGTGAGTCACTGGCTTGCTTATGGTGAATCCTGTGTCTCTCTTATGTGGTGAGTCACTGGCTTGCTTATGGTGAATCCTGTGTCTCTCTTATGTGGTGAGTCACTGGCTTACTCGTTGTGAATCCTGTGTCTCTCTTATGTGGTGAGTCACTGGCTTGCTTATGGTGAATCCTGTGTCTCTCTTATGTGGTGAGTCACTGGCTTGCTTATGGTGAATCCTGTGTCTCTCTTATGTGGTGAGTCACTGGCTTGCTTATGGTGAATCCTGTGTCTCTCTTATGTGGTGAGTCACTGGCTCACTCATTGTGAATCCTGTGTCTCTCTTATGTGGTGAGTCACTGGCTTGCTTATGGTGAATCCTGTGTCTCTCTTATGTGGTGAGTCACTGGCTTGCTTATGGTGAATCCTGTGTCTCTCTTATGTGGTGAGTCACTGGCTCACTCATTGTGAATCCTGTGTCTCTCTTATGTGGTGAGTCACTGGCTCACTCATTGTGAATCCTGTGTCTCTCTTATGTGGTGAGTCACTGGCTTGCTTATGGTGAATCCTGTGTCTCTCTTATGTGGTGAGTCACTGGCTTGCTTATGGTGAATCCTGTGTCTCTCTTATGTGGTGAGTCACTGGCTCACTCATTGTGAATCCTGTGTCTCTCTTATGTGGTGAGTCACTGGCTTGCTTATGGTGAATCCTGTGTCTCTCTTATGTGGTGAGTCACTGGCTTGCTTATGGTGAATCCTGTGTCTCTCTTATGTGGTGAGTCACTGGCTTACTCATTGTGAATCCTGTGTCTCTCTTATGTGGTGAGTCACTGGCTTGCTTATGGTGAATCCTGTGTCTCTCTTATGTGGTGAGTCACTGGCTTGCTTATGGTGAATCCTGTGTCTCTCTTATGTGGTGAGTCACTGGCTTGCTTATGGTGAATCCTGTGTCTCTCTTATGTGGTGAGTCACTGGCTCACTCATTGTGAATCCTGTGTCTCTCTTATGTGGTGAGTCACTGGCTCACTCATTGTGAATCCTCTGTCTCTCTTATGTGGTGAGTCACTGGCTCACTCATTGTGAATCCTGTGTCTCTCTTATGTGGTGAGTCACTGGCTCACTCATTGTGAATCCTGTGTCTCTCTTATGTGGTGAGTCACTGGCTTGCTTATGGTGAATCCTGTGTCTCTCTTATGTGGTGAGTCACTGGCTTACTCATTGTGAATCCTGTGTCTCTCTTATGTGGTGAGTCACTGGCTTGCTCATTGTGAATCCTGTGTCTCTCTTATGTGGTGAGTCACTGGCTCACTCATTGTGAATCCTGTGTCTCTCTTATGTGTTGAGTCACTGGCTTGCTTATGGTGAATCCTGTGTCTCTCTTATGTGGTGAGTCACTGGCTCACTCATTGTGAATCCTGTGTCTCTCTTATGTGGTGAGTCACTTTCTCACTCATTGTGAATCCTGTGTCTCTCTTATGTGGTGAGTCACTGGCTTGCTCATTGTGAATCCTGTGTCTCTCTTATGTGGTGAGTCACTGGCTTCCTCATTGTGAATCCTGTGTCTCTCTTATGTGGTGAGTCACTGGCTTACTCATTGTGAATCCTGTGTCTCTCTTATGTGGTGAGTCACTGGCTTGCTCATTGTGAATCCTGTGTCTCTCTTATGTGGTGAGTCACTGGCTTGCTCATTGTGAATCCTGTGCCTCTCTTATGTGGTGAGTCACTGGCTCACTCATTGTGAATCCTGTGTCTCTCTTATGTGGTGAGTCACTGGCTTGCTCATTGTGAATCCTGTGTCTCTCTTATGTGGTGAGTCACTGGCTTGCTCATTGTGAATCCTGTGTCTCTCTTATGTGGTGAGTCACTTGGTTGCTTATGGTGAATCCTGTGTCTCTCTTATGTGGTGAGTCACTGGCTCACTCATTGTGAATCCTGGGTCTCTCTTATGTGGTGAGTCACTGGCTTACTCATTGTGAATCCTGTGTCTCTCTTATGTGGTGAGTCACTGGCTCACTCATTGTGAATCCTGTGTCTCTCTTATGTGGTGAGTCACTGGCTCACTCATTGTGAATCCTGTGTCTCTCTTATGTGGTGAGTCACTGGCTCACTCATTGTGAATCCTGGCTCTCTCTTATGTGGTGAGTCACTGGCTCACTCATTGTGAATCCTGTGTCTCTCTTATGTGGTGAGTCACTGGCTCACTCATTGTGAATCCTGTGTCTCTCTTATGTGGTGAGTCACTGGCTCACTCATTGTGAATCCTGTGTCTCTCTTATGTGGTGAGTCACTGGCTCACTCATTGTGAATCCTGTGTCTCTCTTATGTGGTGAGTCACTGGCTCACTCATTGTGAGTCCTGTGTCTCTCTCATGTGGTGAGTCACTGGCTCACTCATTGTGAGTCCTGTGTCTCTCTTATGTGGTGAGTCACTGGCTCACTCATTGTGAATCCTGTGTCTCTTTTATGTGGTGAGTCACTGGCTCACTCATTGTGAATCCTGTGTCTCTCTTATGTGGTGAGTCACTGGCTTGCTCATTGTGAATCCTGTGTCTCTCTTATGTGGTGAGTCACTGGCTCACTCATTGTGAATCCTGTGTCTCTCTTATGTGGTGAGTCACTGGCTCACTCATTGTGAATCCTGTGTCTCTCTTATGTGGTGAGTCACTGGCTCACTCATTGTGAATCCTGTGTCTCTCTTATGTGGTGAGTCACTGGCTTACTCATTGTGAATCCTGTGTCTCTCTTATGTGGTGAGTCACTGGCTCACTCATTGTGAATCCTGTGTCTCTCTTATGTGGTGAGTCACTGGCTCACTCATTGTGAATCCTGTGTCTCTCTTATGTGGTGAGTCACTGGCTTGCTCATTGTGAATCCTGTGTCTCTCTTATGTGGTGAGTCACTGGCTCACTCATTGTGAATCCTGTGTCTCTCTTATGTGGTGAGTCACTGGCTCACTCATTGTGAATCCTGTGTCTCTCTTATGTGGTGAGTCACTGGCTTGCTCATTGTGAATCCTGTGTCTCTCTTATGTGGTGAGTCACTGGCTTGCTCATTGTGAATCCTGTGTCTCTCTTATGTGGTGAGTCACTGGCTCACTCATTGTGAATCCTGTGTCTCTCTTATGTGGTGAGTCACTGGCTCACTCATTGTGAATCCTGTGTCTCTCTTATGTGGTGAGTCACTGGCTTGCTCATTGTGAATCCTGTGTCTCTCTTATGTGGTGAGTCACTGGCTCACTCATTGTGAATCCTGTGTCTCTCTTATGTGGTGAGTCACTGGCTTACTCATTGTGAATCCTGTGTCTCTCTTATGTGGTGAGTCACTGGCTTGCTCATTGTGAATCCTGTGTCTTTCTTATGTGGTGAGTCACTGGCTCACTCATTGTGAATCCTGTGTCTCTCTTATGTGGTGAGTCACTGGCTCACTCATTGTGAATCCTGTGTCTCTCTTATGTGGTGAGTCACTGGCTCACTCATTGTGAATCCTGTGTCTCTCTTATGTGGTGAGTCACTGGCTTGCTTATGGTGAATCCTGTGTCTCTCTTATGTGGTGAGTCACTGGCTTGCTTATGGTGAATCCTGTGTCTCTCTTATGTGGTGAGTCACTGGCTCACTCATTGTGAATCCTGTGTCTCTCTTATGTGGTGAGTCACTGGCTTGCTTATGGTGAATCCTGTGTCTCTCTTATGTGGTGAGTCACTGGCTTGCTTATGGTGAATCCTGTGTCTCTCTTATGTGGTGAGTCACTGGCTTACTCATTGTGAATCCTGTGTCTCTCTTATGTGGTGAGTCACTGGCTCACTCATTGTGAATCCTGTGTCTCTCTTATGTGGTGAGTCACTGGCTCACTCATTGTGAATCCTGTGTCTCTCTTATGTGGTGAGTCACTGGCTTTCTCATTGTGAATCCTGTGTCTCTCTTATGTGGTGAGTCACTGGCTTGCTTATGGTGAATCCTGTGTCTCTCTTATGTGGTGAGTCACTGGCTTGCTTATGGTGAATCCTGGGTCTCTCTTATGTGGTGAGTCACTGGCTTGCTTATGGTGAATCCTGTGTCTCTCTAATGTGGTGAGTCACTGGCTCACTCATTGTGAATCCTGTGTCTCTCTTATGTGGTGAGTCACTGGCTCACTCATTGTGAATCCTGTGTCTCTCTTATGTGGTGAGTCATTGGCTCACTCATTGTGAATCCTGTGTCTCTCTTATGTGGTGAGTCACTGGCTCACTCATTGTGAATCCTGTGTCTCTCTTATGTGGTGAGTCACTGGCTCACTCATTGTGAATCCTGTGTCTCTCTTATGTGGTGAGTCACTGGCTCACTCATTGTGAATCCTGTGTCTCTCTTATGTGGTGAGTCACTAGCTCACTCATTGTGAATCCTGTGTCTCTCTTATGTGGTGAGTCACTGGCTTGCTTATGGTGAATCCTGTGTCTCTCTTATGTGGTGAGTCACTGGCTTACTCATTGTGAATCCTGTGTCTCTCTTATGTGGTGAGTCACTGGCTCACTCATTGTGAATCCTGTGTCTCTCTTATGTGGTGAGTCACTGGCTCACTCATTGTGAATCCTGTGTCTCTCTTATGTGGTGAGTCACTGGCTTGCTCATTGTGAATCCTGTGTCTCTCTTATGTGGTGAGTCACTGGCTTGCTCATTGAGAATCCTGTGTCTCTCTTATGTGGTGAGTCACTGGCTTGCTTATGGTGAATCCTGTGTCTCTCTTATGTGGTGAGTCACTGGCTCACTCATTGTGAATCCTGGGTCTCTCTTATGTGGTGAGTCACTGGCTTACTCATTGTGAATCCTGTGTCTCTCTTATGTGGTGAGTCACTGACTCACTCATTGTGAATCCTGTGTCTCTCTTATGTGGAGAGTCACTGGCTCACTCATTGTGAATCCTGTGTCTCTCTTATGTGGTGAGTCACTGGCTCACTCATTGTGAATCCTGTGTCTCTCTTATGTGGTGAGTCACTGGCTCACTCATTGTGAATCCTGTGTCTCTCTTATGTGGTGAGTCACTGGCTCACTCATTGTGAATCCTGTGTCTCTCTTATGTGGTGAGTCACTGGCTCACTCATTGTGAATCCTGTGTCTCTCTTATGTGGTGAGTCACTGGCTCACTCATTGTGAATCCTGTGTCTCTCTTATGTGGTGAGTCACTGGCTTGCTTATGGTGAATCCTGTGTCTCTCTTATGTGGTGAGTCACTGGCTCACTCATTGTGAATCCTGTGTCTCTCTTATGTGGTGAGTCACTGGCTCACTCATTGTGAATCCTGTGTCTCTCTTATGTGGTGAGTGACTGGCTTGCTTATGGTGAATCCTGTGTCTCTCTTATGTGGTGAGTCACTGGCTCACTCATTGTGAATCCTGTGTCTCTCTTATGTGGTGAGTCACTGGCTCACTCATTGTGAATCCTGTGTCTCTCTTATGTGGTGAGTCACTGGCTCACTCATTGTGAATCCTGTGTCTCTCTTATGTGGTGAGTCACTGGCTTGCTTATGGTGAATCCTGTGTCTCTCTTATGTGGTGAGTCACTGGCTTGCTCATTGTGAATCCTGGCTCTCTCTTATGTGGTGAGTCACTGGCTCACTCATTGTGAATCCTGTGTCTCTCTTATGTGGTGAGTCACTGGCTTGCTTATGGTGAATCCTGTGTCTCTCTTATGTGGTGAGTCACTGGCTCACTCATTGTGAATCCTGTGTCTCTCTTATGTGGTGAGTCACTGGCTTGCTTATGGTGAATCCTGTGTCTCTCTTATGTGGTGAGTCACTGGCTCACTCATTGTGAATCCTGTGTCTCTCTTATGTGGTGAGTCACTGGCTCACTCATTGTGAATCCTGTGTCGCTCTTATGTGGTGAGTCACTGGCTCACTCATTGTGAATCCTGTGTCTCTCTTATGTGGTGAGTCACTGGCTTGCTTATGGTGAATCCTGTGTCTCTCTTATGTGGTGAGTCAATGGCTTGCTTATGGTGAATCCTGTGTCTCTCTTATGTGGTGAGTCACTGGCTTGCTTATGGTGAATCCTGTGTCTCTCTTATGTGGTGAGTCACTGGCTTACTCATTGTGAATCCTGTGTCTCTCTTATGTGGTGAGTCACTGGCTCACTCATTGTGAATCCTGTGTCTCTCTTATGTGGTGAGTCACTGGCTTACTCATTGTGAATCCTGTGTCTCTCTTATGTGGTGAGTCATTGGCTTGCTCAGTGTGAATCCTGTGTCTCTCTTATGTGGTGAGTCACTGGCTCACTCATTGTGAATCCTGTGTCTCTCTTATGTGGTGAGTCACTGGCTCACTCATTGTGAATCCTGTGTCTCTCTTATGTGGTGAGTCACTGGCTCACTCATTGTGAATCCTGTGTCTCTCTTATGTGGTGAGTCACTGGCTTGCTTATGGTGAATCCTGTGTCTCTCTTATGTGGTGAGTCACTGGCTTGCTTATGGTGAATCCTGTGTCTCTCTTATGTGGTGAGTCACTGGCTCACTCATTGTGAATCCTGTGTCTCTCTTATGTGGTGAGTCACTGGCTTACTTATGGTGAATCCTGTGTCTCTCTTATGTGGTGAGTCACTGGCTTGCTTATGGTGAATCCTGTGTCTCTCTTATGTGGTGAGTCACTGGCTTACTCATTGTGAATCCTGTGTCTCTCTTATCTGGTGAGTCACTGGCTTGCTCATTGTGAATCCTGTGTCTCTCTTATGTGGTGAGTCACTGGCTTACTCATTGTGAATCCTGTGTCTCTCTTATGTGGTGAGTCACTGGCTCACTCATTGTGAATCCTGTGTCTCTCTTATGTGGTGAGTCACTGGCTTGCTTATGGTGAATCCTGTGTCTCTCTTATGTGGTGAGTCACTGGCTTGCTTATGGTGAATCCTGTGTCTCTCTTATGGGGTGAGTCACTGGCTCACTCATTGTGAATCCTGTGTCTCTCTTATGTGGTGAGTCACTGGCTTGCTTATGGTGAATCCTGTGTCTCTCTTATGTGGTGAGTCACTGGCTTGCTTATGGTGAATCCTGTGTCTCTCTTATGTGGTGAGTCACTGGCTTACTCGTTGTGAATCCTGTGTCTCTCTTATGTGGTGAGTCACTGGCTTGCTTATGGTGAATCCTGTGTCTCTCTTATGTGGTGAGTCACTGGCTTGCTTATGGTGAATCCTGTGTCTCTCTTATGTGGTGAGTCACTGGCTTGCTTATGGTGAATCCTGTGTCTCTCTTATGTGGTGAGTCACTGGCTTGCTTATGGTGAATCCTGTGTCTCTCTTATGTGGTGAGTCACTGGCTCACTCATTGTGAATCCTGTGTCTCTCTTATGTGGTGAGTCACTGGCTCACTCATTGTGAATCCTCTGTCTCTCTTATGTGGTGAGTCACTGGCTCACTCATTGTGAATCCTGTGTCTCTCTTATGTGGTGAGTCACTGGCTCACTCATTGTGAATCCTGTGTCTCTCTTATGTGGTGAGTCACTGGCTTGCTTATGGTGAATCCTGTGTCTCTCTTATGTGGTGAGTCACTGGCTTACTCATTGTGAATCCTGTGTCTCTCTTATGTGGTGAGTCACTGGCTTGCTCATTGTGAATCCTGTGTCTCTCTTATGTGGTGAGTCACTGGCTCACTCATTGTGAATCCTGTGTCTCTCTTATGTGGTGAGTCACTGGCTTGCTTATGGTGAATCCTGTGTCTCTCTTATGTGGTGAGTCACTGGCTCACTCATTGTGAATCCTGTGTCTCTCTTATGTGGTGAGTCACTTTCTCACTCATTGTGAATCCTGTGTCTCTCTTATGTGGTGAGTCACTGGCTTGCTCATTGTGAATCCTGTGTCTCTCTTATGTGGTGAGTCACTGGCTTCCTCATTGTGAATCCTGTGTCTCTCTTATGTGGTGAGTCACTGGCTTACTCATTGTGAATCCTGTGTCTCTCTTATGTGGTGAGTCACTGGCTTGCTCATTGTGAATCCTGTGTCTCTCTTATGTGGTGAGTCACTGGCTTGCTCATTGTGAATCCTGTGCCTCTCTTATGTGGTGAGTCACTGGCTCACTCATTGTGAATCCTGTGTCTCTCTTATGTGGTGAGTCACTGGCTTGCTCATTGTGAATCCTGTGTCTCTCTTATGTGGTGAGTCACTGGCTTGCTCATTGTGAATCCTGTGTCTCTCTTATGTGGTGAGTCACTTGGTTGCTTATGGTGAATCCTGTGTCTCTCTCATGTGGTGAGTCACTGGCTCACTCATTGTGAATCCTGGGTCTCTCTTATGTGGTGAGTCACTGGCTTACTCATTGTGAATCCTGTGTCTCTCTTATGTGGTGAGTCACTGGCTCACTCATTGTGAATCCTGTGTCTCTCTTATGTGGTGAGTCACTGGCTCACTCATTGTGAATCCTGTGTCTCTCTTATGTGGTGAGTCACTGGCTCACTCATTGTGAATCCTGGCTCTCTCTTATGTGGTGAGTCACTGGCTCACTCATTGTGAATCCTGTGTCTCTCTTATGTGGTGAGTCACTGGCTCACTCATTGTGAATCCTGTGTCTCTCTTATGTGGTGAGTCACTGGCTCACTCATTGTGAATCCTGTGTCTCTCTTATGTGGTGAGTCACTGGCTCACTCGTTGTGAATCCTGTGTCTCTCTTATGTGGTGAGTCACTGGCTCACTCATTGTGAGTCCTGTGTCTCTCTCATGTGGTGAGTCACTGGCTCACTCATTGTGAGTCCTGTGTCTCTCTTATGTGGTGAGTCACTGGCTCACTCATTGTGAATCCTGTGTCTCTCTTATGTGGTGAGTCACTGGCTCACTCATTGTGAATCCTGTGTCTCTCTTATGTGGTGAGTCACTGGCTTGCTCATTGTGAATCCTGTGTCTCTCTTATGTGGTGAGTCACTGGCTCACTCATTGTGAATCCTGTGTCTCTCTTATGTGGTGAGTCACTGGCTCACTCATTGTGAATCCTGTGTCTCTCTTATGTGGTGAGTCACTGGCTCACTCATTGTGAATCCTGTGTCTCTCTTATGTGGTGAGTCACTGGCTTACTCATTGTGAATCCTGTGTCTCTCTTATGTGGTGAGTCACTGGCTCACTCATTGTGAATCCTGTGTCTCTCTTATGTGGTGAGTCACTGGCTCACTCATTGTGAATCCTGTGTCTCTCTTATGTGGTGAGTCACTGGCTTGCTCATTGTGAATCCTGTGTCTCTCTTATGTGGTGAGTCACTGGCTCACTCATTGTGAATCCTGTGTCTCTCTTATGTGGTGAGTCACTGGCTCACTCATTGTGAATCCTGTGTCTCTCTTATGTGGTGAGTCACTGGCTTGCTCATTGTGAATCCTGTGTCTCTCTTATGTGGTGAGTCACTGGCTTGCTCATTGTGAATCCTGTGTCTCTCTTATGTGGTGAGTCACTGGCTCACTCATTGTGAATCCTGTGTCTCTCTTATGTGGTGAGTCACTGGCTCACTCATTGTGAATCCTGTTTCTCTCTTATGTGGTGAGTCACTGGCTTGCTCATTGTGAATCCTGTGTCTCTCTTATGTGGTGAGTCACTGGCTCACTCATTGTGAATCCTGTGTCTCTCTTATGTGGTGAGTCACTGGCTTACTCATTGTGAATCCTGTGTCTCTCTTATGTGGTGAGTCACTGGCTTGCTCATTGTGAATCCTGTGTCTCTCTTATGTGGTGAGTCACTGGCTCACTCATTGTGAATCCTGTGTCTCTCTTATGTGGTGAGTCACTGGCTCACTCATTGTGAATCCTGTGTCTCTCTTATGTGGTGAGTCACTGGCTCACTCATTGTGAATCCTGTGTCTCTCTTATGTGGTGAGTCACTGGCTTGCTTATGGTGAATCCTGTGTCTCTCTTATGTGGTGAGTCACTGGCTTGCTTATGGTGAATCCTGTGTCTCTCTTATGTGGTGAGTCACTGGCTCACTCATTGTGAATCCTGTGTCTCTCTTATGTGGTGAGTCACTGGCTTGCTTATGGTGAATCCTGTGTCTCTCTTATGTGGTGAGTCACTGGCTTGCTTATGGTGAATCCTGTGTCTCTCTTATGTGGTGAGTCACTGGCTTACTCATTGTGAATCCTGTGTCTCTCTTATGTGGTGAGTCACTGGCTCACTCATTGTGAATCCTGTGTCTCTCTTATGTGGTGAGTGACTGGCTCACTCATTGTGAATCCTGTGTCTCTCTTATGTGGTGAGTCACTGGCTTTCTCATTGTGAATCCTGTGTCTCTCTTATGTGGTGAGTCACTGGCTTGCTTATGGTGAATCCTGTGTCTCTCTTATGTGGTGAGTCACTGGCTTGCTTATGGTGAATCCTGGGTCTCTCTTAAGTGGTGAGTCACTGGCTTGCTTATGGTGAATCCTGTGTCTCTCTAATGTGGTGAGTCACTGGCTCACTCATTGTGAATCCTGTGTCTCTCTTATGTGGTGAGTCACTGGCTCACTCATTGTGAATCCTGTGTCTCTCTTATGTGGTGAGTCACTGGCTCACTCATTGTGAATCCTGTGTCTCTCTTATGTGGTGAGTCACTGGCTCACTCATTGTGAATCCTGTGTCTCTCTTATGTGGTGAGTCACTGGCTCACTCATTGTGAATCCTGTGTCTCTCTTATGTGGTGAGTCACTGGCTCACTCATTGTGAATCCTGTGTCTCTCTTATGTGGTGAGTCACTGGCTCACTCATTGTGAATCCTGTGTCTCTCTTATGTGGTGAGTCACTGGCTTGCTTATGGTGAATCCTGTGTCTCTCTTATGTGGTGAGTCACTGGCTTACTCATTGTGAATCCTGTGTCTCTCTTATGTGGTGAGTCACTGGCTCACTCATTGTGAATCCTGTGTCTCTCTTATGTGGTGAGTCACTGGCTCACTCATTGTGAATCCTGTGTCTCTCTAATGTGGTGAGTCACTGGCTTGCTTATGGTGAATCCTGTGTCTCTCTTATGTGGTGAGTCACTGGCTCACTCATTGTGAATCCTGTGTCTCTCTTATGTGGTGAGTCACTGGCTTGCTTATGGTGAATCCTGTGTCTCTCTTATGTGGTGAGTCACTGGCTTACTCATTGTGAATCCTGTGTCTCTCTTATGTGGTGAGTCACTGGCTCACTCATTGTGAATCCTGTGTCTCTCTTATGTGGTGAGTCACTGGCTCACTCATTGTGAATCCTGTGTCTCTCTTATGTGGTGAGTCACTGGCTTGCTTATGGTGAATCCTGTGTCTCTCTTATGTGGTGAGTCACTGGCTCACTCATTGTGAATCCTGTGTCTCTCTTATGTGGTGAGTCACTGGCTCACTCATTGTGAATCCTGTGTCTCTCTTATGTGGTGAGTCACTGGCTTGCTCATTGTGAATCCTGTGTCTCTCTTATGTGGTGAGTCACTGGCTTGCTCATTGTGAATCCTGTGTCTCTCTTATGTGGTTAGTCACTGGCTTACTCATTGTGAATCCTGTGTCTCTCTTATGTGGTGAGTCACTGGCTTGCTCATTGTGAATCCTGTGTCTCTCTTATGTGGTGAGTCAATGGCTCACTCATTGTGAATCCTGTGTCTCTCTTATGTGGTGAGTCACTGGCTTGCTCATTGTGAATCCTGTGTCTCTCTTATGTGGTGAGTCACTGGCTTGCTCATTGAGAATCCTGTGTCTCTCTTATGTGGTGAGTCACTGGCTTGCTTATGGTGAATCCTGTGTCTCTCTTATGTGGTGAGTCACTGGCTCACTCATTGTGAATCCTGGGTCTCTCTTATGTGGTGAGTCACTGGCTTACTCATTGTGAATCCTGTGTCTCTCTTATGTGGTGAGTCACTGGCTCACTCATTGTGAATCCTGTGTCTCTCTTATGTGGTGAGTCACTGGCTCACTCATTGTGAATCCTGTGTCTCTCTTATGTGGTGAGTCACTGGCTCACTCATTGTGAATCCTGTGTCTCTCTTATGTGGTGAGTCACTGGCTTGCTTATGGTGAATCCTGTGTCTCTCTTATGTGGTGAGTCACTGGCTCACTCATTGTGAATCCTGTGTCTCTCTTATGTGGTGAGTCACTGGCTTACTCATTGTGAATCCTGTGTCTCTCTTATGTGGTGAGTCACTGGCTTGCTTATGGGGAATCCTGTGTCTCTCTTATGTGGTGAGTCACTGGCTCACTCATTGTGAATCCTGTGTCTCTCTTATGTGGTGAGTCACTGGCTCACTCATTGTGAATCCTGTGTCTCTCTTATGTGGTGAGTCACTGGCTTGCTTATGGTGAATCCTGTGTCTCTCTTATGTGGTGAGTCACTGGCTCACTCATTGTGAATCCTGTGTCTCTCTTATGTGGTGAGTCACTGGCTTGCTTATGGTGAATCCTGTGTCTCTCTTATGTGGTGAGTCACTGGCTCACTCATTGTGAATCCTGTGTCTCTCTTATGTGGTGAGTCACTGGCTTGCTTATGGTGAATCCTGTGTCTCTCTTATGTGGTGAGTCACTGGCTCACTCATTGTGAATCCTGTGTCTCTCTTATGTGGTGAGTCACTGGCTCACTCATTGTGAATCCTGTGTCTCTCTTATGTGGTGAGTCACTGGCTCACTCATTGTGAATCCTGTGTCTCTCTTATGTGGTGAGTCACTGGCTTGCTTATGGTGAATCCTGTGTCTCTCTTATGTGGTGAGTCACTGGCTCACTCATTGTGAATCCTGTGTCTCTCTTATGTGGTGAGCCACTGGCTTGCCTATGGTGAATCCTGTGTCTCTCTTATGTGGTGAGTCACTGGCTCACTCATTGTGAATCCTGTGTCTCTCTTATGTGGTGAGTCACTGGCTCACTCATTGTGAATCCTGTGTCTCTCTTATGTGGTGAGTCACTGGCTTGCTTATGGTGAATCCTGGGTCTCTCTTATGTGGTGAGTCACTGGCTCACTCATTGTGAATCCTGTGTCTCTCTTATGTGGTGAGTCACTGGCTTGCTTATGGTGAATCCTGGGTCTCTCTTATGTGGTGAGTCACTGGCTCACTCATTGTGAATCCTGTGTCTCTCTTATGTGGTGAGTCACTGGCTTGCTTATGGTGAATCCTGGGTCTCTCTTATGTGGTGAGTCACTGGCTCACTCATTGTGAATCCTGTGTCTCTCTTATGTGGTGAGTCACTTGCTTGCTCATTGTGAATCCTGTGTCTCTCTTATGTGGTGAGTCACTGGCTCACTCATTGTGAATCCTGGGTCTCTCTTATGTGGTGAGTCACTGGCTCACTCATTGTGAATCCTGTGTCTCTCTTATGTGGTGAGTCACTGGCTCACTCATTGTGAATCCTGTGTCTCTCTTATGTGGTGAGTCACTGGCTCACTCATTGTGAATCCTGTGTCTCTCTTATGTGGTGAGTCACTGGCTCACTCATTGGGAATCCTGTGTCTCTCTTATGTGGTGAGTCACTGGCTTACTCATTGTGAATCCTGTGTCTCTCTTATGTGGTGAGTCATTGGCTCACTCATTGTGAATCCTGTGTCTCTCTTATGTGGTGAGTCACTGGCTTACTCATTGTGAATCCTGTGTCTCTCTTATGTGGTGAGTCACTGGCTCACTCATTGTGAATCCTGGGTCTCTCTTATGTGGTGAGTCACTGGCTTACTCATTGTGAATCCTGTGTCTCTCTTATGTGGTGAGTCACTGGCTCACTCATTGTGAATCCTGTGTCTCTCTTATGTGGTGAGTCACTGGCTCACTCATTGTGAATCCTGTGTCTCTCTTATGTGGTGAGTCACTGGCTCACTCATTGTGAATCCTGTGTCTCTCTTATGTGGTGAGTCACTGGCTCACTCATTGTGAATCCTGTGTCTCTCTTATGTGGTGAGTCACTGGCTTACTCATTGTGAATCCTGTGTCTCTCTTATGTGGTGAGTCACTGGCTTAATCATTTTCAGTCCTGTGTCTCTCTTATGTGGTGAGTCACTGGCTTACTCATTGTGAATCCTGGGTCTCTCTTATGTGGTGAGTCACTGGCTTAATCATTTTGAGTCCTGTGTCTCTCTTATGTGGTGAGTCACTGGCTGACTCATTGTGAATCCTGTGTCTCTCTTATGTGGTGAGTCACTGGCTCACTCATTGTGAATCCTGTGTCTCTCTTATGTGGTGAGTCACTGGCTCACTCATTGTGAATCCTGTGTCTCTCTTATGTGGTGAGTCACTGGCTCACTCATTGTGAATCCTGTGTCTCTCTTATGTGGTGAGTCACTGGCTTAATCATTTTGAGTCCTGTGTCTCTCTTATGTGGTGAGTCACTGGCTCACTCATTGTGAATCCTGTGTCTCTCTTATGTGGTGAGTCACTGGCTCACTCATTGTGAATCCTGTGTCTCTCTTATGTGGTGAGTCACTGGCTTGCTCATTGTGAATCCTGTGTCTCTCTTATGTGGTGAGTCACTGGCTTGCTTATGGTGAATCCTGTGTCTCTCTTATGTGGTGAGTCACTGGCTCACTCATTGTGAATCCTGGGTCTCTCTTATGTGGTGAGTCACTGGCTCACTCATTGTGAATCCTGTGTCTCTCTTATGTGGTGAGTCACTGGCTCACTCATTGTGAATCCTGTGTCTCTCTTATGTGGTGAGTCACTGGCTTGCTCATTGTGAATCCTGTGTCTCTCTTATGTGGTGAGTCACTGGCTCACTCATTGTGAATCCTGTGTCTCTCTTATGTGGTGAGTCACTGGCTTAATCATTTTGAGTCCTGGGTCTCTCTTATGTGGTGAGTCACTGGCTTACTTATGGTGAATCCTGTGTCTCTCTTATGTGGTGAGTCACTGGCTTGCTCATTGTGAATCCTGTGTCTCTCTTATGTGGTGAGTCACTGGCTCACTCATTGTGAATCCTGGGTCTCTCTTATGTGGTGAGTCACTGGCTTGCTTATGGTGAATCCTGTGTCTCTCTTATGTGGTGAGTCACTGGCTTGCTCATTGTGAATCCTGTGTCTCTCTTATGTGGTGAGTCACTGGCTCACTCATTGTGAATCCTGTGTCTCTCTTATGTGGTGAGTCACTGGCTCACTCATTGTGAATCCTGTGTCTCTCTTATGTGGTGAGTCACTGGCTTGCTCATTGTGAATCCTGTGTCTCTCTTATGTGGTGAGTCACTGGCTCACTCATTGTGAATCCTGTGTCTCTCTTATGTGGTGAGTCACTGGCTTGCTTATGGTGAATCCTGTGTCTCTCTTATGTGGTGAGTCACTGGCTCACTCATTGTGAATCCTGTGTCTCTCTTATGTGGTGAGTCACTGGCTCACTCATTGTGAATCCTGTGTCTCTCTTATGTGGTGAGTCACTGGCTCACTCATTGTGAATCCTGTGTCTCTCTTATGTGGTGAGTCACTGGCTTAATCATTTTGAGTCCTGTGTCTCTCTTATGTGGTGAGTCACTGGCTCACTCATTGTGAATCCTGTGTCTCTCTTATGTGGTGAGTCACTGGCTCACTCATTGTGAATCCTGTGTCTCTCTTATGTGGTGAGTCACTGGCTTAATCATTTTGAGTCCTGTGTCTCTCTTATGTGGTGAGTCAGTGGCTTAATCATTTTGAGTCCTGGGTCCTTCTTTGAAAGAGTCCTAGGTCTTCCTCATAGTGAGCAATGGTTTTTTTATAGCGAGTACTGGGCTTTTTATGTCAAGTCCTGGGCTTTTTATGCCAAGCCCTGGGCTTTTTATGCCAAGTCCTGGGCTTTTTATGCCAAGTCCTGGACCTTCCATTACTTGCGTCGCGGTCCCTTCTTTCGACCGCACAGAGCCTGTCTAACGAGCCACGGCGCCGCCGTCAATAAATTCCTAAAAACAAATAGTCTCGCTGAGCATCTCAACTTGAGATCGATGCTGCATGAAGTAAGCTCTGCTTAAAAAAATCAAAAGTACTCTTTCAGAGATGCTGCTCCTAGATTTTTTCACGTATCGGTAAAACGAGAATTAAAAATTCTTCTAAAAAAGAAAATTGAAACCAAATTTTCCACCTTATTTCCTCTCAAGCTCTTTTGGAATAACTCAATTATTGATGCATTTGTATTTGTCTTGATAGTTTATTTGTAGTAAGCCAAACTTTTTCGCAGACACCATCTCTACATTGCATCTGGAAAAATGGAGCCATGGATTATAAACAACATTTTTCTCTCAAAGCTATTCAGGATGTTTATCATGTCCTTAATTAATTATACACCTCAGAGATTTCCAAATTTTTTCAGCGAAAATTTAATTTCTTGCATCTACACTGTCTCTCTAGAAAATCTTTATTCGTATAAAATCTAACCTCGAACAGAGCTTCGAAAATAGTTCCAGCGCCTGCTAGAGGCATGCTAGAGGCACGCTAGAGGCATGCTTGCTTTGATCGTGAACAGTAGAGAGGTTTCTCAAAGCTTTCAAAATAATTAAGTTCGACCTCAAGTTACTTTTACCAATTTTTTGCCGTCCAGAGCGTGAGCTGAAGGTTCATTGTTTGACCATCAGGGAGCAAAGCCTCTCGGTGTTTTTGTTTGCTCACCTTTCATAATCAAGCGCAAGTTCTTTGCCGCATGTTTTGCAGAAGAACTTCTGCGTCTATCCTCTTAGGTTTTGCAGGGCGTCTTAACTCCGGTGTTTTTGCAACTGCAAGAGAAAGAAGTCATATAAGGCAAGTTATAAAGCCAAACAGTTAATAGGTCCGATTTTGAACTATGTATTGGTGATGTCGTTTTAGCAGTGAAGCGATGAGTAGCTTCGACAGAACTCATTGACTCCTAAATTATTTTTAAAGCGGCAATTCAAATTCTAGGCATTAACCGTCATTCGTCAAGTGTCGAAGCTCGAGTTCTTTTCGACTCGCAGAATCCTCTGCAGACTTCTGAGAGCGAAAATTAAACAAATTAAGTATTTACGCTTCAGGTGCAAATTTCTGGGACATATTGGAGCTCAATGATACGAGTGATGGATTTAGAATAAACTTAGTGTTGATTGTGATCTGTGGTAGCTTAGGCACCAACGGAGTCACGATAAAGCGGAAATTTTATGACATTATGAGGTAGTAACGTCGATCTTACGGTTATATTAATGATTATTCATTAATTGAGTAAATAATTCGACAGTTTTTATCTAGAATATTTGACTGTGCTTAAGCATAAGTTTATTTTATAATAAAAAGATCAGGTTAATAAGGAGGTTTTTTGCTTGGTACTAAACTATTTTTAAAATTCGTGAGATTTTACTATGTATTATAGTTTTCAATAAGTTTTTATACAGACCACTCGCGAAGACTATACCATTCATATATACCTTTCATATATATTGAATATTACCATTCAAGTTTGGCTATCAATTTTTTGCTTCACCAAACGTAAGCGATATCAAGAAATACGCAAAATTTCGTACGGTGGAGCTGACCTTGAACTGCGCTTAGACTCACAGGTTTTTAAAACATGATTTATTTAATATTTTCTTGAGGTACGAGCTTTTGAAATCGAAAAAGGTATTGTTGATTTATTCCGAAAGCCCCAAATTTTTATATCACATTTTGTATTTTTTTAAAGAAATCACGAAACATGCTTAAATTTTGTTACATTTTGTTACAACGTCATATTTTTACCCTTAGTAAGTTCTCCCCTTCCACGAAGCACCTTGAAACTCAGGATGCTTTTTACGTTTACTTCACATGAATAATACTGGGACCCACACCTTTACCTTCACACCTCCACGCCTTTACGTCTCACACCTTCACACTTTCAAACCTTCACCTTCACACCTTCATGTCTCACACCTTCACGCTTTCACACTTTCACCTTCACACCTTCACGTCTCACAGCTTCACACCTTCACTTCACCTTGAAACCCAGGTGCTTTTTACTTTCACTTCTTTATTTTCACTTGGCACGAACAAGACGCGTACCCCCACTACCACCTGCAAAAAAACACACGGAGGAGGCGCAGCACCGCTCGCACGAGCTCGGCCCTCATTTGGTGCGGTCGATGAGCGCAGCGAGCGTTGGGGCGATCCGCTGCGCTCTTAATCTTTGTTCTGTGACCTGCGCCTCGGCAGGAGGCTCTGCTTCTCCTCAGCTTACGGTCGATGGCGGATATTTGCGAGAATATTTCCTGAAGATATTTGCCAGAATGTTTAAGTGAGAATACTTATATGAGAATATTCAAGTGATGCTTGAGTTAGGATATTTGTGAGAATATTTACGTAAGGGTATTTGTGAGAATATTTCCTTTAGGATATTTACGTGAGATTACATTCGAGAATATTTACGTGAATATTTACGTTAGGATATTTGCGAGAATGTTTACGTGAGAATATTTTCGAGAATATTTAGCAAGAATTTTGGCGGGAATTTTTACTTGCGACTATTTACGAGAATATTAATGTAAGCCATCAGCTTGATTTTAGAGAGCAAAGAAGCAAGCAAGCACCCAAGCAGCAAGACTCTTCCATGAATAAAGATTGAAACTTCAGTTAACTTCACTATTTTTGTCTATTTGTCTGAGAATAAGACCATGAAAACGAAGAAATTTGCTCCCACAGGATTTCTATAACTTGGTTTTGATCTGAGATTTGCTGCTGTAGCTTTTCTGCTGGATGTTTTCCCTGTCGTTTTAGAGTTTGCTCATTTTACGCCTTAGGAGCTATTTTGAAACAAAAATTTTGATGAGCAAAAGAAAAATTCGAGAGCCAATATTATGTGGAATATAACGCAGTTACTCAACTCTGAATGGTGAACTGATTCACAGCTGTGCTTTAATGTAGGCTCAGTTTTGCTTTAATTTAGCCTTGATTTTGCCTTGATTTAGCCTTAGTTTTGCCTTGATTTTCGCCTTATTTTTTGCCTTGATTCAGCCAGCGTTTCACAAAAGCTACTCTGGCAGCTGCGACTCACTAACCCCAAAAAGCCACACAAACTCCGTCTCGACGTGCGGCGATACTCTGTTTAACACTTTGGCTGCGGCAGGGGAAACTAAAGTATGGCAACTAAATTGACTGCAAATTGTTGTAAACAATGTTGAAAATAGCTAACATTAACTGGATTGTGTTTTCGTTTAGTTTTGATTAATTATTTATGGAAATTGAGTCTGTGACTGCTGATCGGTCAGCAGCATTATGATAATTCACTTCGTGTACCACCGGTGGCACACGTCGCAATTAAAGTGTTAAAGAAGCTAACACCTAATCAAGCGAATGTTGTATGGTCTATGTAAATAACTGAAACGAAGCCAAGGAATTTTGTAAAAATTTATGTTGCTGTTTAATAATCATTAAACAGCAGCAGCAATTATTATAAATGCAATTATTATAATAGAATTATAATTCTGTTAAATACAACCAACGTAAAATATCCGTAAAATATATTCGGTGTTAGTATACCTGAAATGTAAACAAGTGAAGCACGAGTTGCAATTGGGCCATTGACTGAGATTACAGAATCCCTTCGCAAAAGCGTATAACGTATATTAGATATTATATTAAGTAAAGCAATGTGCCTCTTACTTCCCTGCAAACTGATATGGTTTCGTTATCAATAGCGAAGAGAGCTATATGAGCTCATGTCGCGTACTTCTTTGAAAATAATACCATCTCATAGCGAATTATGTTCTGAAATCGATGTGCTTTATGATGAAAATGTTTTATGTTACCTAGATTTTCTTATTGTTAAGACCAGTTGTGTGCCGTACACAAATGTGTTTTGTTGCTGCTTTCTGTCTTTGTGACAAGATTGCGTTTCACACATGCGTTAGAGTTCTGTTTTATAAAACGATAAATTCATTTTTAAATCTTAAATGATAAATTTTGTGCTTCTTAAGTTTTTGTTTGCTTGTTCCAACTTGGTTTTTCAGATGTTCATTTAATGAGATTAAATTTAATTTTCGGTTTCTTTCTAACTTTTTTCACACACGGTTTATTCTTCGTACTGGGCAATCTACTTTATACTTTTCATGATCGATTTCGATTGACTTTTCAGGTTCAATTCAACTGAAATACTCTATGATTTAACGAGCTCATTTTACGCAAAAAAGCTGCCATCAGAAGTGATTCTTCATGAAATATTATTCTTTTTCGTAATGTTGACTGTGTTATAATTAGGTTTTTTATATTCAATTCATTTTTGAACAATATTTCCTACGCGTTAAAATCGCATTGAACCTTCAATCCATTTTTAACTCAGCACTTTTTTGGGATTTCATTACACGTTTAAATTAAACTAAAAGTTCACCAATACTACACTTTGCGAAGTGGCTTTTAGTAGGCTATCCATCCTCTAAATCAGGGTCTCAAATCCTGATCTCGCGAGCATTCATGCTCCAGGCCACCCGTTCTCTCTCGAAGAAAATACAACAATCAGGTCGACTCACAAGCCCCAAAGATCCCGCGGCTTTCAACTGCCATATTAATTTTCCACGGCAGCGCAGCCAAGCTTATCTGGGACCTCGCAGTGTGCATGGAGGCGCTCAGATCAGCAAGAAATGATGTCCAATCTCGAAAAGAACTTCGGGTCGAGGTGTTCATGTGTAAGCCTTGGTCGTGTCATCTTTCACTTTGGTGCTCCTGGATACATTGATATAAGTAAAATGAATTTTCCTGCTATTTAGGTGGACGAATTTTGAAATCCGACTACGTAAGCTTGAAAGGGTGCATTCAGAGTGCATCTTTTGCTTTGGTACTAACGGACATGTTGGTGGGAGTAAAATGAGTTTTCCTCCTATTTTCATGAAAGAGCTTTGCAATCACTCAATGTAAGCTTGAAACAGTGGGTCTAACACACCCTCAAATTACTCGAAGTATAATAAAGACGTACCCAGCACAGATATAGGGAGCTATTAGGTCACGAAATATTCGAATGAATAAATTTGAACTAAAATTCTCCACTTTTAGCTGGCAGCAAAAGTTCCTGACATTCGCACCTGCAGTGTAACGCACCATTCTAACGTCGTGTTCTGAGTGTCGTGGTGTAATCGCTCGAATAAAACGAGTTCGGAGCTTTCAATTCGTGAATAAAAACTAAAACGAAAAAACAATCTATCACAACTGGAGTGATGATTAATTTCCGAATTGTATAGAGGCTGCAAGGGATTATATTCGATGTTTTAAAAGGGTTAAACGATGGGTTCAACTGAAGTAAAATGTTAATCTCAAACTTTGAATCAATTGTTGTGAGTAATTTCGAAAATAGCAAACATTAACTTGACAGTGCCTTCATTTAGCTTTGATTAAGTATTTATGAAAATTGAGTTTGTTTCCCTCCTTGTACACCGGCTACCCACATCGCGACCAACGTGTTGAATGAATAAATGCTCGCATATTATTGCTCTATAATAACACTGAAAAGCCAGTATATTTGTGGGCGGAAGCAGTCGCTCGTAATGGACTGAATTCTAAAATGAAAATTTTTTCTCCTTATTGTCAGAAGAAAGGTAGTTGCATCCGCAAGTCTGGAATAGTTATGAGTTCATAAAATAGAAGACACCCAATTCGCGTTCAAAGATACTTTCAAGTTAACTCAACGACATCTTATTAAAATTCAGGAGTGATCGTTTGGCCACGGGACTCATTCCTTTAAAACCATTCTGCTGAGGTCACCCACAGTCGTTTCGAAGAAAACATCAACAAAAAATTTTAAAAACAAAATGTTTTCTTCGAAATTTTGCCTAAAAATAAGCTCATATTATGTAGCTAAAATCATCACGTGCAACTCGGACACCCGCGCATATTTTCACATTTGGTGAAGTTTTTTTTTGATTTTGCGAACGAAAATTGGTGCAGTTTGCGAAGGAGAGACATTAGGTTAGCTTCGCGCAGGAAATTAATAATTACTTCCGTCTTTTGAAGCTCTAGCTCTTTCAAGGAAATCGTTTGCCGCTGTGCACCAAAGAGCCGCAGCGAAATTCTTTGAACAAACGAAGACACTCAACTTCTGCACGCTGGCTAAAAGTAGAGTCCTGAAACTGACGTTTGTGCTGTGCTCCACAAACTTCCGCCAAATATTAGTGACTTCTGCAGCTGCTCATTTCTAGAGTAAGTCTAAAGTCCGTACAGCGTTGCTGCTATCCGCGCTCTCTGAAGCTGGGCTTCTGTCTGAGGCGCCCTCGTTCCCGAGGCGTAGAGTAGAATTTACTTTCTTGCATCTTCGGGTAAAAGCTTGCCTAAATTTGGACGTACGAGCTGTGAGACCAAGTTTATTCACCAAGAACTCAGGAACAACTGCGCATTGATAGTAGGTACAATTATAACTACTGTAACATAGATTGATATAGCTATAAAAGCTTCCAATGAAAATTTTACTTATAATTAATAGTCTGTGGTATCTTAGTATTTATAATCAAACGAAGTGTCACTGTTGTGCAACGGTTGTTCACGCTTGCATCTTCGCAAGAGACTCGTGGCTTACGCTTCCGAAGCTCGGTTGAGAAGTTCTCCTTGGCTTGCATCTTTTTCCAATTTGAGCCGACACAACTGACACAATATCCCACAATCCAACTCCTGATAAATGAAAGGGCCCGACTTGCACCGCGCGCCATGTATCATATGATGTTGCGAATAAGCTCTCTTTCCTTCTGGTTCTGTTTGATCCCTGTCTTAAGCGCTCAGCTTGGTTATCTCACGAGCAATCCCGACCAAGCTCTATCTTTCTCTGCCTCTCGTGCATGATTCATTCGTTGCGGCCGCGGTCAACTTTTGATGTCGTCTCGCAAGGCCTGATTTCATCACCGGAATAATCTCGCACCACTAAGGGAGGTTCAACCCTATTCACGCAATTACTGATAACTAAAGCCGGTGGGGGGCTAAAGTCTGGGAATTAAAGCAGATTACCACTGTGAAAGTTCTAGTTTGATTATTCGCACGAGGCATTCTTTGAAAGATTTTCGCAAAACTTTAGGTTTATTTATCGAGAAATGTAGTATTGGAATACGGCATACCCGCTGTACCTAATATGTTGAATGTGTTTTATTCTCAATTTTGAGTAAATTCAGGATTCCCATATTAAATAATTTGTTTTTAGTTCATAATGAAAATATTCATCTTCATTTTTCCTGCAAAACACAAGTTCATAAGCGTTCGCTGTCATTCTACAACTGTTTTCGTTTTTTTTGTGCTTTAAAATTTGCTGTAAGAAACTTCCCACAGAGCGGGCACTGCCTACAGACACTCAAGCCTTGTAACTCGATAGCGAGGCTTAATTTAGAGTACGTTAACGTATGGACTTTATTTAACAAAATTAGGGATGGATCTAGTACGATCACATGCTTGTCGCCCATTGTTACTGATGAATATGAATTAGCTATGGAATTGCACTATTTTAAACAGCTTTATTTTTGAGTGTATTTGCTGCTGTCTTTTTGGCCGATTTATGCTTAAAATATTTCATTCGTACTATTTTGTCCTTAGAAAATTTTCTGTTCTGCTAAAAATTTATGTATGACTTCCCTGGTAAGTGAGCGATGGCTCTTCTGAGTGTTATAGAGTGCTATAGACAAGGAACGTTGATTAATATTGAAGGGAGCTCCACTTTATAACAGAAATGGCGTTTCTTTGGCCTGAGTGAGAAGATTTTTTAATTCTTAGGAAGACACGTAAGATGAAGAACGAAGTATTAAGACTATCCGATACGAATCATAACTATTCATAAAGAAGTGGTAATTTATCCAAAATGTTCCTAATATTTCTAGGAAAAAAACCGGCTTCGACTGACTTGTACTGCTTACGAAAAGAAGCTGCGACTTTTTACTCATGAATGATGTTATGTCAACGTTATTTTGTTATTTAAGCGATACTGCATGGATATAAAAGCGCTGATGCTTTGATGACGAGTCAAAAAATATCATACATCCTATAAGCGGATTTATAACCATACAGATTTACGCCACAACGAATTACCTATCTCTGCTGGATAACTCTGCGTATGCTGCAATTTGAAAAAATTGTAAAAGAACGTTAATTTAATGTACGTGTAATCCAAACGATTTTTTTGGGGGCAATATGGAGTTAGACAAAACTCAGGCTCCACTGTAGAATGTGAGCGGTAGGGAATGATCAGGGAAGGTCAGGGTAGAGCAGGACAGGGACGAGCAAGGTACTGTAGAATAGGTCAGAGCAGTGTAGGGCATGGTAGAACAGGGCAGAGTAGGGCATGGTAGAACATGGTGAGGCAGGGTAGGGCAGAGCAGGGCAGGGCAGAGCAGTGCAGGTCAGGTCAGGGCAGGGCAGAGCAGGACATGCCACGATAGGCCCGCAGCTAATTGCCGGCAGGTCTTCAGATCTTTGATAATTTAGAGCTTGAAAGCCTTCCTTTTTGCAGCGCGCCCCAACTCCACGCAAAGTAATTAGCCACTGAAGTACATGCAAAAGTTCAATACTTGTCGCATGGACGATGTACAAAGCAAGAGAGAAGTTGAGATTTACTGCGCTGTTGTAAATGCATTTCTTTGACGCATTATTTCAGCTTTGTCTAACAGAATTTTCTTTTCTTAAAATTCCACTGTTTTTGCAAGGACGATGTTGAATGTAACACTGACAACAAAATCAAAGACGCATTTTTTGTGCGCGAAGTTAAGCCCAATGGACGACCTTGTTCTAAATATACTTTCATTTTTCCAGCTCTGCGATGCTCTTGCGGCGGAATAACTTGTTTTGACTAAAAGTTTAATCGGTTCTGCAGAATAAATTTACGTATATCAAGTTTATTCAGGTTCAAATCACATTTGTAAAACTCCTGAACACGAGGTTTATAGTTAGGGTAATAATTCAGTTACAGGCATATTAAAATAATGAAACGCGTCACCCTGGTTGCCTGTTTTCGATAAACTCACTCCACTACCCTAAGGGTGGTGAGGTACATTACTTTATGAGTCCCATATCGCTCATAGACTTCATTTGCAGGAGGGAGAAGTTGCCTTTATGTCCGAAGGAACTGCAGATGTAAAAGAAATAAAATACGTACAAAGAAGAGAGATAGTTAATTTTAATTAGCAACTAATCTCTGTATTTTTGTTCCCGTTCAAGGAGTAGCTCATGACTTGAGAATGTGTAGTAAAACCATATTTTCAGTTTCAGCATATTTTCTGTGATATGTTTCTGAGTAGAAACATGTTTTCAGCTAGTTGTTCAGCTCTTCCTAGCGCATTGCTCAGAACGAATGAAAATGTCACTGAATTGAAATGTCTTCTAATTTTAATAAGGGATACAAGAACTGCTCATTAAAACATGTTGTAAGGTTACTGAGATAATTTTATTTGCAGGCTTACGGTCTCGTTCAGAAGTGTAATCGTCTGAGCTAGAGTGTGTTTTTCTACTTGATGCTGATTTGGAAAAGGAGCACATTACTCATGGCAAAATCGACTTGGCAATGAAAGACAGTGAGGAAAGTTTTTTGTTGGGGTAAAGATTATTATTTTTTTTGTAATTCCCCTTTGCGCTAGATACCCGCATTCAAATTTTGTATGGTTGACAAATGTCATCAGATTTAGGTCTGCGTAACTTGATCATTTTATGGGGGCTAGCTTCCTCAGCAACCAAATAATTTTATTGGTGAATATTAACTCTGTCCAAGGAATTTCCCAGAAAGAACAATTCGCTACGTGGAAAATATTGTACACGACAGACCTCTTCCTCCAAAAGTGCAATGGCTTCAAAGCCCTGTGCGGTAAGTGTGGTAAAACTGCTGAGTCTTGTATTGAGCGAAAATACAGTAGTGAAAATTAAATGCAAATGAATTAGTGGAAAAAATTGATGGGTATCCATCATGAATAAACAGTAAAATGGGAGAGCTGTGTGAATCTGGATTAACTACTTGATATTGAGGGATAGGCACTAAATATATTTTGTTGAATAAAGTTATATCCTGCTAATCAGTTGAAAAAATCATTGTGAATCAAATTGGTATCAGCTAAGCTTACGTTCGCCAAATTATTGATGACTGATTTCGTATTAACTAAATTCGCTTTGACTAAAAAGAAATTAAGTTAAAGGCGTTACCTAATGTGTTACTGACAAACTTCATGTCAGCGCACATGGTCCCAGCCAAATTGGTGTACGCCAAATGTAGAATGTCCCCTAAATTGGCGAGCAGCAAATTAGCGCAAATTAAAATTAGCGTAGTACGCCCAGCGCACAAATGAGCTGCGCTCCATGGATCATGTCCTAATGGGTAGCAGAGGCGGCAAATGTTCGGTAATGGTGCAAAACTGCAAAGCTCGCTTCGTTACGAGCACTTTTTGCGCTCAAAATGAGAGGCCGCAGCTAACTTGTTCAAATAAACACTGCATAATGTCGGCTAATGAAACGCAACTCTCTGTCTCTTATTCAGAGATGGACAATTTTTGTGACATTCTGTGTTTTTGATAAAGCCTCTGCATTTGAATTTGGAATTGTCTGCAACTGTTCCATTTTGTTTGATGAGCTACCGTCTCTTCATCTGTAACATGTGTTTTTTTCTGCTTTTATTGAAAGGTCGTAAAATTATCTTTCGTGAACGAGCGAAATATTTAATGTCCTCTGCTGTCATATATTGAAAGCGTATTATTTATTACGACACATCGATAAATATAAAATATAAAAAATATCGATATATATAAAATAAAAAGAGAAAAAGGTTTGGTAAATACAATAAATACCACTTCGATACTTTGAACAGTTTGCTGTTGATTAACACAAGCAACTCATTCATTTTCCTAGTTGTATTCCTACAGCAACGGAGCAAACAATATGTTGTGCTCCCCCGTATAGGCGAACACCGCCTCGGTTTGATTGATCCGATTTTATAGTCTGTCGTTGTCTGTCTTAGTCCGCCAGACGCGCTTAGCGATCCAAGAAATTCGGTGGTTAGTCTTCATTGCACTGTTGCTATGGTCCATGCTTTCTCCAATACATCTTTTGAAAAACATCCATCCAGCAAAAATCTTCTACGCAACACCCTTTTGGAAAACCTCCATATGGAACTATATTTTTCTTGGAAATATCCATTTGGATAACAGCTTTCTAAAAACATTCATTCCACTCACTGGAATAAATTTACTGGCGTAGGTGGACAATCTCATCTGAATTGTTTAGCCTAATAATTCTTTCATGCAATTTGGAAGTACCTCACTAAATGTTGACGAGAAAATCCTAATTTTATTTACTGAAGAATCTATATATATATCGTATTCTCTTGACGTATTTTTATTGCTGTGATCTTTTTACACAATTTTTTGAGAAGTCAACGTCCACTTTCTTATAGGATATTTAATTCATTGAAATAGACAGTTTTTTACCGTGCTGTAATTTTTCATATGATATGAACGATAAAATCTTCTCTTGAATTTCGTTCAAAAATAATAAAGGAAAGTATTGAAGTGACCTTTTAATATCACCTATGGATATTTTAGTTTTAGCGACACTTCTCGCATTTTCTTCATCCAACCTAATGGAAAAATGAAGGAAACTAGAAGTCATTTCCATTCACTTAGGACAGTATGTGTTTCGTGCAAAAAATATCATGGTGTTTCTATATTTTAACTTTATTTAAGAAATAAAACGTTTACTCCCATTAGTGAATATCCTCAAGGATGTGTAGAGTCAAATCACATTTCTTTATCCATCTGGGCAGCCAAAGTTCGTACTCCTGATATCAGACCGTATTTGAAGTAAGGGGAATGAATACGTACAGGGGAGTACAGGTGAGTGTTATTAAATAACATGCGGGCAGGTGAATTGCATTTTTAAAACAATAATCCTATTCATTCTCATTGAACTTAACGCGATCCCTTCACCGATGACTGACTGGATAAACACTGCTCAAATCCACGCGTTCGCAGAGATAGGCTTCACAAATTTTATCTAAGGTTCAGTAGCGTAGTATTTCGGCTGGACATTTGTGAGGGGTGATGAAAGGAGAATTGACTGGCCCTCGACATCGGTGTTCTAATCAGAGGTGAATGAATGTCGCATGATAGGAATTAAATTCTGCGGTGACGGAAGAGCCCTCGAGAGCTTCATGTCTGGACCTCCTGCAAAGGATGCGCAGCCAATTGAACATCGTGAAGCATTGTGCGTTTTAATTACTTCTGGCAGGCTTCTTGCACCGCTAGTGGTGAAATTCATTATAATTGTAGGATTTTTTGCCAGCGTACAGAGTGCTTTGACAAATATACGACAGCGCATCGCCAGAAATACGGCAACCAACTATAAAATGAAACCGAAGCAACCAGCCAAGTTTGCACGCTTCGTTTCTTGCATTTGAACTTTCATCCACAACATTGAGGGCAACTATGAAAACGTTCTCAGCATCTTCTCGAAAAAAACTATCACTTCAAACGCAAAATTAGAGCTTTTTGGGGAAGTTTTGCCGTTATTTGTACTTCTGAGGACACTAATGGGACTGAAGTTCTGAGATGTTAATCATGAGTGACACCGAGATGAGGCCGCAACTGGCAAGTATTGCAGTAAAACTTATTAATGGGGCCGTGGGTTGTAGAAATTTACGCACTCATAAACCAAAAATATTTTTTCCTCTGCTGCAGAACATTCACTTAGGTTTATCTAAAGGGATTTAGCGGCGGTTGATAAATGTATGATACGTTCATTTTAATATTGAACTTCAACGTGGGAGACATTTCGTTCCGTCCAGGGGCCAGCCTCAACTCTCCTGTGCAATTCTGTTCGCCTTAGTGTGCCCATACATTTAGTGTGCATACATTTAGTGTGCCCATACATTTAGTGTGCATACATTTAGTGTGCATACATTTAGTGTGCCCATACATTTTGTGTGCTACGTAGTTTTTCTGAGTTCCTAACCTGAAAGATTTTTCCAGTTCATCACGCGTTGAAAGACGAAGAAAATTGCTTATCCTATTCACTAAACCACTCATTTTGTAAATTCTATATCACTGTCTAATGTCTATTTCTAGGTCTGGATATCTATTAAACATCTTTTCATAAATAGGCATTAGACAGTGATATAGAATTTTATAAATTGAGTGGTTTAGTGAACGCGATTAGAAATTCTTGTCGTCTGCAAACGCGTGATGAACTGTGGTACATATTACAGTGCTCTAATGCCTTCCCTTCGTGTGCAGGAAAAATTTCTAGAACAGAAATATTATCATAGAAATTTCTAGATTTACCCAACTAATTAAATGTTCATCTCCCAGGTTAGATTTGTTTTTTGCAGTTGTGGCGAATTTTCCTCTCGTTTTAGCGTAATTTGTTCAGACCGGGGCGAGTTGACCCTTTTTACCGAGTGCCAAATTCAAATGATACATTTATGCACTGAATAATTATCATTTTGTCAATATTAGCCCATGTAATCCTATGTAAATGTTTGCTACTCTTGTTGTTTGTGTAGGGTGGAATGGAACTTGACACTGCAAAGGATAAATGGCTCATCTGTCTACTCTGCTGCCAAACTGATAACTCATCCTAGACTTAAATGATCCAGCTATTTTTTTTCAGTCCGAAAATTTTGGTAGTTTTGCATGCAATTTCTACGCAGATGAAATATTTCACTCTCGCAATGAAATGTTTGTACAGGATGCTCGAGAATAGTTTTTTGGTGTCTAGGTGTAGTTCCCTTTTTATCCTTAACTTGTTTTTAGTAGGAGTAGGTCGATAAAAAGGAGAACCAATGCAATAATGAATGTTCCAATTGCTAACATTTTAAAATAAATTTTTTTAGATTCAATGCAGTGAAACGTGATGGAGGAAAAAATAAAAAACTTTCATTTCCTCACCAAAATTTTGAAGCTCTGAGGAGAGTTTTTAGATCCCGAAACGTTTCCATTGAAAATTATATCATACTTTGGAGCTTATTTTCATCATACGGATATAATATCCTATGAACCAATCAACTAGTAAAACGACCATGGTTAGTTGAAAGCCGAAACGTGCATGTACTAAATGTGAGGAAATCGCTATTTTTCATGAAGGATTTACCTCATCTGCTCTCTGAACTCACACTCAAACTCAATGAAGAATTCGAGCCGCTGAATCCCAGAATGGAATATGAGACAATAAAACTCTACTGAATAACATGAGACAATTTCTGTGCATAAGAGGCTGAAGCTCTGTAGGCAATATGAGACAATGAATCTCTGCAACACGAGACAATGACTAAGTACGAGACAATGACTGAGTAGGCAATACGAAACAATGAGTTAGTATGAGTCCATGAAGCTCAGTAGGCAATACGAGACAAGGAGTAAGTATGATTCAGTGACAATCAGTAGGCAATACGAGACAATGAAACTCAACAGGATATCAGACAACAAAACTCAGCGGGGAATATGATACATTGAAACTCAAAACATGAGACAATGAGTAAATATGAGGAATGTAGCTCAGTATGGATTAGCAGATTAGCAAGACAACGAAACTCAGTGGGACTTTAAGACAATGAGTAAATACGAGACAATAACGCTCAGTATGGATAATGAGACGATGAAGCTCAACAGGGAATATGAGACACCGAAACTCAACAAATGCGGCATTGAGCAAATTCGGATGAATGTGTAGGCGACACAATGTGTAGGCGACACAATGTGTAGGCGACACAATGTGTAGGCGACACAATGTGCAGGCGACACAATGTGCAGATGACACAATGTGCAGGCAACACAATGTGTAGGCAACACAATGTGCTGACGATACAATGTGTAGGCAACACAATGTGCAGAAAAGAGCTACGTTTGCCTGCAGGCGTGATCGTGTTCGCGTCGGACCAGGAGGTGGCGCAGGTCATGAAGGCAGTCAAGCGGAGAAAAGAAACCAACACCTTCTCATGGATCGGCTCCGATGGCTGGTCGGCCAGAGCTCTGGTCTTCAAAGGTAATTTGGACTTTAAAAACGCTTCTTTTGTGCCTGTGATGTGGTTTTGTGCTTTGAACTTCTCCTGAGTTGGTAAAGTTTATTCTTTTGTGTGACCGTCTTCTGTTCAGCGAGGTGCCCTCACATTCGATGAAGGTGAATTTTTTTTTCGTGCGTTTTCTTTTTTTTCGTTTTTGGAATGGAGTGCGTTGATGCAATTTGGCAGTCTTGAGTATATTTACTCTGTTTGTTACATGTTTTGTGGATTTTAGGATTCGAGTTGTAAATGAAATGTAACAAATCAGTTAGTAGAAGCTGAATAATGAGGTGTGTTTCGATATAAAGTTAATAGGCTAAAACTTTTGTTTAGTCCCAGAAGAAAAGTTTATCAATCGACCCTTTCCTATTTTAGGTTTGTACTCACATGACCATGGTTGTGATCACCATATACGTTCGACTGGCACTGAGATCAGGTCGTCACCGACGTTAAAGTAGGAAAGGAACTGCCACTAATGAACACTTTTTGATTCTGGGCTTATTTTAACGAGTAATTCGGGCTCGAACCCAGTTCTTGTCATGTAAATTCCAGCTTTTTTACGTCGATGGCCTTCATGAAGCTGCTTAAAAAAACAGTTCATAATGCATATTTCTGCCTATCAATCCTTCATATATAGTAAGAACTGAGAGACTTATATTGCGGACCACTTGTATAAATGTTTCTAACATACAGACACTAATTGTCTTTATGCATGTTAGTTACGATGGAGAATAACTCTTTGGGCTTTGTGATGATTAAGGACGACAACGCTGAGTGTGATTTGGAAAATATTTTGTTCTTTTAACTGGCTCGAATCCTGTCTTTAATTTTTCAAGAAAATCAGGAGACCTTTTTTCCACATCACTTCCATGCTATGTTCATTTTCGTGGCTGAAGGTGAAGTAGGAGACTTTGGACATGCAACACGTGGGTTTGATCTCTGTCATTACCAGTGGTATTTCTACCAGAGTTTGAGTAGCCCCTTAAGTTGTGATAAAAAACGGGTAACTAATGCTAGAAAATTAAAGTCCTCTGCTCAATGCGCTCGAACGTCGCTCATTCATTTCCTCTTCTTAGACATGAGAACCTGAAAAATATCTTTTCCTATGTACGATTGCCAAAACAAAGCAATCAATATAGATATCTCGGCAATAAGTTAAGGAGCTTCCCATTCCTGTTATTTATCATCACATGAGAGAATCTCAATACCCTTTCTTGGAAACTATTATATATCAATTTTTTCGTCGCAATAGGGCTTATCACATAGCTGTAGGGGATATTCATACAGAAAATATTTTATACAGAGATCCCCTTAATAGTCTTAGTTAGCTAAAAAAACTGATATTGTATTATCACTTTCTCACAAAAATCGCTAGTTCCCCTTCCAAATAATTTGAATAATTATTTTGTATATTTCTAATCGCTTTTCATTCATACTGCAATTTGTCGGGGTTTTTGCTTACTTTATTCCCAAATATTGAACGTGGTTAGATTCCAGCTCGAAATGTTATATGGGGCCTCAAAAAATATAATCAAGCTGACTTGCTGCAGGCGTTAATTATTTGTTTCGCTTCTTCATTTTTTTGCCGCTTGTGCGGCGGTTCATGAATTCCACTCTCATTTTCCTGTTACCCTCAATACATATTTAGTTTTAATCAGGCACATTTTCTGGAATTTTCTTCAATTTCAATAAAAATAGGAGAGCAAAAATCACTGATAGAAATTTAGTTTTACTGAGAACGTTTCGGGCAAATACCCATCATCAGCTCATTAAAAGAATCTGACATATATCACTGAAATAAAAAATGAACGAAAGTGTACAAACAGACATGAACACGTATTTAAATGTACAAAAAAAAATAAAAAAGTAAAAATGCAGTAAATAACACGAAACAACTAAGAACCTATGATGCTAAGAGGGTATGAACTCAATTGGTTGTTAAGAGAAGGCTTACATCTAAAAATGAAAAGCGATTCTAAAATTCTAAGATCTAAAACACTTGAAGCCACACGTACTACTTTAAGATGACTAGAGTGGGGAGTTATATTGCACGTTTCCGCTTCGCGATCATGCTGAAACGTGCAATATAACTCCTCACTCTAGTCATTTTAAAGTAGTACGTGTGGCTTCAAGTGTTTTAGATCTTAGAATTTTAGAATCGCTTTTCATTTTTAAATGTACGCCTTCTCTTAACAACCAATTGAGTTCATATCCTCTTAGCATCATAGGTTCTTAGTTGTTTCGTGTTATTTACTGCATTTTTACTTTTTTACTTTTTTTTGACTTTTAAATCCATGTTCATGTCTGTTTGTACGTTTACGTTCACTTTCTATTTCAGTGATATATGTTACATTCTTTTAATGAGCTGATGATGGGTATTTGCCCGAAACGTTCTCAGCATAATGAAATTTTTATCAGGGATTTTTGCTCTCCTATTTTTATTGAAATATTTAGATTTTGTGTATTAGAGCCTCCTTTCCTTTCATTCTGCTGACGTTCTCTACATCCCCACCGTAGGTGTAACATGCGATTCGTTTCTTCTCGCCAATCAGAGTTGCTATAGAATTTTTTCTCACCAGAATTTGTAAAGCTTGACATTTCAAATGAAATTTGACCCAAACTAACGCTGTCATCCGGAAACCCTGCATACGAGGAAGCCTGCACGGTCACCTAGTACCGAGTACTCTACGTACAGTCAAGTCCAATTTCCAAAAGCTTAAACTTGAAAATTTTAGCCACAAAATACCACTCTGGCAACACTTGTGCCAATTTCACCACACTCAAAATTGAGAATTTTTGCCAGAAAATGCCAATCCGGCAACACTGGTGCCAATTTCCCCACGCTCAAACTTGAGGATTTTTGCCAGAAAATGCCAATCTGGCAACACTGGTGCAAATTTCACCACGCTCAAAATTGAGAATTTTTGCCAGAAAATGCCAATCTGGCAATATTGGGGCCAATTTCTCCACGCTCAGACTTGAGGGTTTTGCCAAAAAATGCCAATCTGCGAACGCTGGAAACAATTGCCCCAAGCTCAAACTTGAGGATTTTTGCCAGAAAATGCCAATCCGGCAACACTGGTGCCAATTTCCCCACGCTCAAACTTGAGGATTTTTGCCAGAAAATGCCAATCTGGCAACACTGGTGCCAATTTCACCACGCTCAAAATTGAGAATTTTTGCCAGAAAATGCCAATCCGGCGACACTGGTGCTAATTTCCCCACGCTCAAACTTGAGGATTTTTGCCAGAAAATGCCAATCTGGCAACACTGGTGCCAATTTCACCACGCTCAAAATTGAGAATTTTTGCCAGAAAATGCCAATCCGGCAACACTGGTGCCAATTTCACCACGCTCAAAATTGAGAATTTTTGCCAGAAAATGCCAATCCGGCAACACTGGTGCCAATTTCACCACGCTCAAAATTGAGAATTTTTGCCAGAAAATGCCAATCTGGCAACACTGGTGCCAATTTCCCCACGCTCAAACTTGAGGATTTTTGCCAGAAAATGCCAATCTGGCAACACTGGTGCCAATTTCACCACGCTCAAAATTAGAGAATTTTTGCCAGAAAATGCCAATCCGGCAACACTGGTGCCAATTTCACCACGCTCAAAATTGAGAATTTTTGCCAGAAAAGGCCAATCCGGCAACACTGGTGCCAATTTCCCCACGCTCAAACTTGAGGATTTTTGCCAGAAAATGCCAATCTGGCAACACGGGGGTCAATTTCCCGAGCGCCCGCACCTCCGCGTCCACTTTGGGATCATTTTTCAGCGGCGGCGAGTTGCGTTGAGCTCGCAGTGTTGCCCACAGGTAACGAGGCGGTCGTCGAGGGCACGCTATCAGTCCAGCCACAGGCCAACACTGTCAAGAATTTTAAAGAATACTTCACGAGCCTCACCGTTGAGACCAACGCCAGGAACCCCTGGTTTTACGGTGAGGGCCATTTATCATTCTTTGGACCAGTTGTTCATTTTATTTATGAATTATTCTGATTCCAACGTAGTTTATTTTGTTTTTTTTTAAATATTGATTCTACCATGGTTTGTTTTTTGAAAGATTTTGATTCTACCGTATTTTATTTTTTGATAGATTTTGATTCTACAGTAGTTTATTTTTTGGTAGATTTTGATTCTACCGTAGTTTATTTTTTGATAGATTTTGATTCTACAGTAGTTTATTTTTTGATAGATTTTGATTCTACCGTAGTTTATTTTTTGATAGATTTTGATTCTACCGTAGTTTATTTTTTGAAAGATTTTGATTCTACCGTAGTCTATTTTTTGAAATATTTTGATTCTACCGTAGTCTATTTTTTGAAATATTTTGATTCTACCGTAGTTTATTTTTTGAAAGATTTTGATTCTACCGTAGTTTATTTTTTGAAAGATTTTGATTCTACCGTAGTTTATTTTTTAAAAGATTTTGATTCTACCGTAGTTTATTTTTTGAAAGATTTTGATTCTACCGTAGTCTATTTTTTGAAAGATTTTGATTCTACCGTAGTCTATTTTTTGAAATATTTTGATTCTACCGTAGTTTATTTTTTGAAAGATTTTGATTCTACTGTAGTCTATTTTTTGAAATATTTTGATTCTACCGTAGTTTATTTTTTGGAAGATTTTGATTCTACCGTAGTTTATTTTCTGAAAGATTTTGATTCTACCGTAGTTTATTTTATGAAAGATTTTGATTCTACCGTAGTTTATTTTTTGAAAGATTTTGATTCTACCGTAGTCTATTTTTTGAAAGATTTTGATTCTACCGTAGTCTATTTTTTGAAAGATTCTGATTCTACCGTAGTTTATTTTTTGAAATATTTTGATTCTACCGTAGTTTATTTTTTGAAAGATTCTGATTCTACCGTAGTCTATTTTTTGAAAGATTTTGATTCTACCGTAGTCTATTTTTTGAAAGATTCTGATTCTACCGTAGTTTATTCTTTGAAAGATTTTGATTCTACCGTAGTCTATTTTTTGAAATATTTTGATTCTACCGTAGTTTATTTTTTGAAAGATTTTGATTCTACCGTAGTTTATTTTATGAAAGATTTTGATTCCACCGTAGTTTTTTTTTGAAAGATTTTGATTCTACCGTAGTCTATTTTTTGAAATATTTTGATTCTACCGTAGTTTATTTTTTGAAAGATTTTGATTCTACCGTAGTTTATTTTTTGAAAGATTTTGATTCTACCGTAGTCTATTTTTTGAAAGATTTTGATTCTACCGTAGTTTATTTTTTGAAATATTTTGATTCTACCGTAGTCTATTTTTTGAAAGATTTTGATTCTACCGTAGTCTATTTTTTGAAATATTTTGATTCTACCGTAGTTTATTTTTTGGAAGATTTTGATTCTACCGTAGTTTATTTTTCGAAAGATTTTGATTCTACCGTAGTTTATTGTTGGAAAGATTTTGATTCTACCGTAGTTTATTTGCTTTTTGAGCGACTTTTATTCTACTCGTGGATCTCATTTCAGGTTTACCTTGTCTGAATGGGTTTTATTTCTCTGCCAGTGTAGTTAGTTCAGTCTATTTGTTTTGGTTTTAATGAGAGACATTTCTTATGACGATTTTTGTATTCGATCTTGTTCAAAATATCTGCAGTGTAAATGGAGCGAATTCTTAGGGGAAACGGCTCATTCGTTGCCAACTGAGTCCATAAAAACTTTGACACAATCAATGCGCTTCTTAAAAATTAAAAGTCTAATGTCCTGAAATTAGTGGAGTTTTATTAAAAAATTTTCAGAAGAAATATTTTACTGAAATTCAACAAATTAAGAAATTTCTTTAGCAATTTTTCTCAAGAAAAAAGCCTCTTCTCAGAGTTAATTGCTTGCAAATTTAGACATTGAATATCTCGGTTTCAGTCCATGAAAAACGAATGTAATTTCAATATCCGGTGAAGTTATAAGACTCTCACGAGGCAAACTTAATAATAACGTGAATTTATTTTTTACACTTGAGGCAGAATAATTTCGTATTCATCAGAAAATCTGCTTGAAGAAATTTTCGCCAAAAGTTATTCTTTCACATTTTAATGAAATCAATTATGTACATCTAAGTCATACAACATGACTAAATTTCTGAGCTTGACTCTTTGCAAACGTACAACGCCACCGATGTGAGATTCTAGGCATCTGGACTCTGTAATTTTCGTGAAAAAATGCAAAGGACGGGATGATTGTTTATTTTCCATAATTTAGAGATCATTGGGATCACTTAAAAAAATACCTTTTCTTCAGTCGCTCACCAACGAAGATATGACTAATGTTCCGTTTTCATTTAACAACTGTAAATGCAAATGCATCAAAGGTTTTATATATTATCAGTCCCCCGTTAGCGTAAATGTAACTAAGAATTTGTTTAACTCCAGTGTAAACGCAAATGGGTCCTAGTTTTGATTATTATCCGTTCCCCGTAAAAGTAAAAATAACTAGGGATTTGTTTTATTCCAGTTTCCGTGGACATAGATGTGACTAATGTTTTGTTTTATTTCATGAACCGTAAACGAAAATATAACTAAGGTTTCGTCTAGCTTCAGTAACCGTAAACGAACACGAGACAAATTTTAATCAAGATCTTCCCTTGCCTGTTTTTTCCAAGGTATTTGATTCCCCTACACCAAAACTTCCTCTGAAGACCCGGGTCATCTACTGACGCTATTTCTGTGCCTGTTCCTCTGATTTTCTTTCAAGATCCTCAGTGGTGTCAAATCGCAGCTCTCTATCTTCATTTTAGTTAGGAAAACAAGAAGGATCACCGGCTGCTATATCTGGAGCCAGCGAGGGTTAGCGTGTGAGGCAGACAATGCTCATTTCTGTGTTTTGTCAAAACGTCAGATGTGTTAACTAATCATTCACACGTTGGAATTAATTCTTCATCCATTCAATTATTCCATTAACAATGTAAATTAATAAGTTTGGGCTAAGGGTTAAACCCAGTGAAATTTCAGGAGTGATTTTTTCTCCCCAGCACTCACATATCAAAACTGCTGCTCTAACTTTTTACTTCGAATACCTCAACAAATTGCTCGTTGAAATTTTGGGTTAGCGGATTATCTGTGCCTGCATTCCACGTCTTCTTTGGACGGAAAAAACCCTTGCCGTTAAAAACTCGCCCCTCAAAGTCACTGCGACGCGGTGACTTTGGACAGAGTCACTGGTGGTGCACTTCTTCGACATAACGTTGCTGGCTGCAACGCGTGAACTTCTGACCAGCTCCTCGTATATCCGGACAATTGCTCTAGTATTTCACTTGTTTAGGTTTAGGCCTGCAGCGCTCAGAATAGCCAGCTCAGAACTGCTCTCCAGGGTAGTGCTTGGATCTGGGAAGTTGCAGAATATTCCTTGTTCCTGAAGATGTTTGGAATGCAGTGAATACTCGAGTTAAACGACGTCATCTCAAGGGAACTTCAACTTAAACGGATGAATATCAGTACGATGGTGGATGCTAGTTATGAATAACTTTAATTAACTGGAATTAATTTTCATGCTTTCAGGTATAATTTAGTTCTAAAAGATGCCATATAACTCGGAAATAGGCGCCACATTATTTATTCACGTAAAATTTTACCCTAAATGGAACTGAATTTTTTTTTCATAAAATTAATTCCCGGTTCTCCTCGTTCATTTTCAGAATACTGGGAGGATCACTTCAAGTGCAAGTACCCCGGCAAGCCCTACACGCCGTACAACAGGAACCACACCCGCAACTGCACGCGTCACGAGCGTCTCTCACCCACCGACACACCCATTGAGGCTCAGCTGCAGTTTGTCAGCGACGCCGTCATGGCTTTCGCCTACGCTTTCAAGTGAGTTCTCACTTCGTGATAATGGGGGCAGGCTTAAGGATTTCAGTCTTCAGTGACGTCATTTTCGAAATCAGGATTTTTTTTGTGGGCAGGTTAAGGGATTTCATTGTTTCGTGACGTCATTTTCGAAGTCAAGATTTTTTGTGCCGGTTAAGGGATTTCATTCGTTCTTGAAATTGTTTTCTAATGATTTTTTTGGTAGTTATTCACAATATTTCAACGTCGAGTAATTCACGTGAGTTCTGACTCAGCGATAATGGGTGCAGGTTTAGAAATTATATTTTTTCGTGACGTCATTTTCTAATGAACTTTTGTTGTGGTTATTAACAAGATTTCAACGTCGAGTAATTCAAGTGAGTCTCGATTTTGTGAAACTGGGTGTAGGTTTTAAGTGATTTTATTCTTTCGCGAAGTCATTTTCGAAATCACGATTTGTTTGAGGTAATTCCGGGTATTTCATCAACGAGTGTAACTGGTGATAGACGGCAAGAATAGATGCCGTTCTTTCTAAATCCATGTTGTGACGTTTGTGGGGTGTTAACTCAAGGGCTACTCGAATGATTTACTACTTTTCATTATTGGCCGTTTCTATCGCGAATAAATATATTAAGAAACGTAATAATTTAACTGCCCCGAAAATGTTCACTTACCAGCCATGTAGAGCAATTTAGAAAGCAGCCATGATTTAAATTTACATTCCCGAGATTTTGATTATCAAATGTTCGTGAAAGTTTTCACGGTTAAAAATGTACCGTTAATCAATCATGCGTTTTCATGTCTTATAAACTTCGCTTTATACCTTTGTGTTGTATGCACATTACGGATATTATATTATACAAGTATAATACGCTTCCAATCTGTTCATTTTTGGGAAATATCAATTTCATGATACGATCAAGAATCTGTCTAAATGTCTAGAAATATCTAAAAAAATGTGGTTTAAATATTCAGTTATTCATCGATTCTCATTCGTATCGTACGAGTAGATTATGACTCGTCTAGCTCGTCACTCACATTAGAATTGACGTCGGTCACTAATCTACTTATGAAATTTTCACCTCGTGCCACTGTTCTCATATCGGCAGGAATGATGTTTAGCAAGCCCTCGTAGAAAATTACAAAGGACACACAATACGAACAAAAAAGCAATACAAATAAAAATCCTCCACCGTTGAATGCAGCACGATAAGAGTGTAGATGTAACACAGTCTGTTCCAACAGCAGTGGGGTCGTATAATAATAATATTGGTGTAGCAACAGCATATGCACTCACAGGGTAGCACTCACAGCATACGTAGTCTTCGCGTTCAGCACCAGCCGACTCGTTCCATCGCTCAACTGCTGTAATTACCCCTCGTTTCGCTACACAAGCGTCTTAGAGCAGCATAAATAGCTACAATTTTCCCCGATTCGTTTCGAAAAATGACCGCTTTTGTCTCTCAACTTCAGTGGCGAAAGTTTTGGCGCCATTATTTAAAAGCCTTCAGTCACCTTTCCATTTTTTCCGATGTGCTGTAAAAAGCGTCTCGCAAACTTTCCTGCCAGGGAACAGATCTCTTTTCTTTCAGTGAAATTGGGTGGGTGTCTGTGGAAATAGAGCGTGCATTTTGCGAAGCGCGAGAAGAAAGCTTCTCAGCAAAGGTGATGGACGTTATCAGTTGAGTGGTTCGAAGGTCTACTGCTAGGATAAATAATAAGGTTCAGTGAGCACGACGAATAGCGCTGAGGAAAAGAGTGAGAGGTAATATACAGTATGAACGTGATTAATCGGTACCAATTGGTCTGAAGAAATTCGTAATGCGATGTTTGAAATTGTTCATACGGATGAGGACACCCCGCTAAACAAAAAGCGTGATATAGCACTCCAATTTTTTCACAAGTGGTTATATTGAAGTTGTTAGAAAGATTCTTCTTTCATCGCTTCCGCTTATACTAAGTTTTTCATGAAAAGAAGAGGTGATGCTCAAAGAGAAGATAGGTTTTTCCTGCAACTTTTTTAACTAATCTTTTCCGTTTTTTATAATTACCAAAGAAGCTGCGTTTATATGTTGCAAACACTGCCCTTACGGGACCAGACTTATCACTCTACATCAGTTTTAAGTGATCACATTTTTCCGTTGTTTTCACATAATTTGCAAACAAATTTGACTGCAGAAATGAAGTACATTGGTCGCTGATAGAAGCAGTTTGTTTTTCATACCGCGTAGCTCGCGGCAGTAAGGAACCTGCAGATCTTTTCGCTGCAGTCTAGAATTTTTCAAGGCCTTTTGTTTTACGGATCTTATTCCCAAAGCTGCTCTAGCTAAGCTTACTTTCAATATCTGGCCGCTCAGCTCGCAAGGCGTTCAATCTCGTTTTACGAAATCAATTCAATATCGGCTGCCGTTGAATTGTATGGGCTTCTTCAAACTTTATTTCTTAACTTCGTTATGCAGCTCGTCGATAAAATATTCTTGCTATTAGTACCGGTGGCCGTGCTTTCATCTTCTTAGTGTGTGTTGCTGGCCTCACAAGAAAAAAATCTGAAAGTCTCTGACCAGTATCTCTGCATTTTCCTGGATAATATTCAAGTTGGATAAATTTCATGTTACGCCACATTTTCTAAGCTCTGTGGATGTCGCATGGAAGGTCTGTTCCTTAAAAAAATTCTACATGAATAATTTCAATATCATCAACTTCACTGTCAAGTAGTCCTACAATAGTTAGAACATGAAGGCTATTTATGCGAACAGTAATTTTTCCAAGCATTACTGTGCTCTCGCTCTACATTGACGACTGAAATGGTGTCACTGTCTCAGACCCACTGACTCCAAACGCAATGACAGCTACTCCTTCCCGTTGGATGTGCTCGTATAAAGAAGGGACATGGCGTAGACACACCTCATTATCCGGTAGCTGGAACAAGTTTTACGTCTATCACATTGAAAGTTTCAACCCCAATGGCCCTCAGGCGAATTTGTGTGATAGAATTTTTTCATTCTTTGTTTAGCACAAATTTCAGTTGAGGCCCTTACTGATCTCACGCTCGACGCTCCGCCCCTGCCGTGTACGCGTTACTACCAGCGTCTCCAAGCCCTGAATTACTTTTGTTTCCTATTCTTCAAAACCTCACACGTGCCTATGTTTCTATTTTCACCCTTGTCATTCTGTTCTTTAGTCGTCTGCATTTTTCTGAGGGTAATCTCACTTGGGGAAAATGGAAAAAAATATCGGTAAGATTAATTTTCTTTTCAGCATTAAACTTCGCTACATAACAGCAATGAAAATGATACAAATCTCGATTTGTAACAAGCATTTTTTTCGATTTTTTCATTCGGTCGTTCACTTCACCTGCAATCCAGCAGACTTTTTGCCAACAGAACTGTATGTCTCATGCGATCTTGTGACACTTGCTCAATTGATCCACTTTAAAATTGACCGGACTGATTCGAGTTTGTTCGAAATTGGGCCATTACGGAATAAATTGGACGGTCCCAGTTGGCTTGAGAAGAGAGGGAGGTCTCCTTGCTGCCGCTGGGGAGACACCAGGGCTTGGTGCGGGGCCTCTGAGTTGGGGCTGCTGAGTTGCGGCTACTGAGTTGGGGCCACTGAGTTGGGGCCACTGAGTTGGGGCCACTGAGTTTGGGCCACTGAGTTGGGGTCACTGAGTTGGGGCAACTGAGTTGGGGCCAGTGAGTTGGGGCCACTGAGTTTGGGCCACTGAGTTGGGGCCACTGAGTTGGGGCTACTGAGTTTGGGCCACTGAGTTGGGGCCACTGAGTTGGGGCCACTGAGTTGGGGCCACTGAGTTGGGGCCACTGAGTTGGGGCCACTGAGTTGGGGCCATTGAGTTGGGGCCACTGAGTGGGAGCCTTGTTGTGGGGCCTCTGAAATTAGTTTGCAAACAATGAATATAAGCTGAAAACAAAATTGCAGACATCAATAACAATTGCAGACATCTTCAAATTATACAAATAATAATTACATGTAATTGAGCCATGACACTGAACTTGTTCCTCATATCATGCTACCGTTGTAGCCTCGACGATATGACATTCCAACTGATGTTCCAGTTTACGAAAGTGAACCAAAACCAATCGAATCTGACTCAACCCATCCTGCACTATGGTCATTCATTCAAATTCGTTTTCTCTTTTATGGTCTGACTTTGAAAAACACAAAATAAGTTATGTCAGTAGTCCCAGTAATCATGAACGTATAAAGACATTCACGATGTAAATACTGTCATTGCATTCCAGTTCGCTCTCTGCCGAGCGCAACTAACGCAAAGCGATTTTTTTAGCAAGAAAATTTGCGAGGAGATATAGTATAGATGCGAAGAAAGAGCCTAATGAGACGGTAAAATACGGTATACGTCTAAATAATACTGTAAAATTCGTCTTAGGGATTTCTAACACGGGTGAAGGAATACTTTTTCTTTGGAGTAAGGATCGCCTCAGCGAGCAAGAAAGGAATCTAACAATATAGTTATATTTGTTTCCCTACGAATGCGAAGGAGGAATTTAACAATACCGTAGAATTCCCGGCAGTTGGGCTCTTCTTGGTGTAGCTGTTAGAATCTTCATGTTGTGAAGTGTTTCTCTTATGAAGCTGGGATGTACAGTAGAGACACAGCAGGCTCCAGTTATTTTGTTAAGTTCATTAGTTGTGAGAATTCTGTTAGTAATCCGCTCAACGACAACATATGTGACACATAACCTATTTATCACAATCAAAATGTATATGATGTAATACGACCTGAAAAAAAGCATTGTCACTCGGGAGTGCGTTTCAGAAACTGTTGAGATTTAAGTCATCAAGTAGGTAGGTAAGCTCATTACACTTATTTCAAATAGCTCTCACAAATTATGGATGCCCTCCCGGATATACTTTTTAGCTATATGTTTTAGTTCTGAACTTGTTTCTCTCTCATTCTTACGCACAGAAACTTTGGGAAACGAAGACGTCTCTATGCGATTTTTATCGGGCTGGGGCCACTTTTATCTTTTACAAATGCTGTCAATTCTAATCAAAAACATTTTTATTCGAAGCAAAGTTACGGTGATATCTTCAACAAATATTAGTCACAGAAAGTTGAAGGAAAGTTTCATGTAGTTAGAATATTGTTGGCCAAAGCTGTTCATTTGTTTAAAGTAATTAATGGAGCGTAGTAATTGGAGATAAGTTCTTAATGTAAGCCTGTCCAGTGCCTGTGTTACTTATCGGCTAATAAAAAAAAAAACAGGAAAAGTTTGTAATTATATAGTGTATGCTGTTGAAAATTCTGCAAGTATTTTAACCAGAAAAAATTAAATGTTGCTACCTAATATTTCAGTGAAGAATTCAATGAATATCTGTATGCATCCTGGGAGAACTCTCAAGAATACTTTTTCGAAGCAATAACGAAATTGTTTGATTTCTTGAATAACATACAATAGAAATGAGCTCTACTTTTCAATCTCATCGACATAATTTTGAAATTTGTTCATTTTTATTTAATTGGAATAGATAAAGTAAAGAACAAGCGATCATTCTTATCAAGGTGTAATGTAAAACATTTTCGAATGGACGTCTATTTATTGTACTGCCTTCCATGTGCAGGGAGTACTACCAGACGTACTGCAACACGACGCATTACAACTACAAGCCGGCCACTCCTCTCACCAAGTGCAAGATTGACGGCGAAAAACTGCTCGTGATTCTCAGGAATGTGAGCTTCACTGGTGAGTCTTAAATGTTTCATCACAAAATTTTAATAAAGAAATTTAGGGCAAATTCCCTCAAGAAAACCCTGAGAAAGTTTCGGGGCGATTTTGTGGGACGAAGTTTGAAGAAGAATGTTCGTGTAGCGATAGAAAAAATATTCAAAAGATTGTTGAAGAAACTCTGACCTAAGTTTGAGGGGTTGTTTTGAAAAGATGTCACCCGCTCCGGCGAAGGTGAAAATTTGTGATGTTTTCTCAGCGTTCTTTTAACGACCATGTTCACAATGACTATAAAAATTTACAAACAAATTTATCGAGTTATTTAATGTACGCCCCTGGATCTTGAAATAGCAAATGTATCGTTATGATTCAAGTTGTTGAATTTATTTCATTCAAAAGCCACTTATCGAACTGAATTATTAACTAGATTTCAAAAAGTTTAAAGTTGGAAAGAGTAAATGTGCAAGTATCGTATCTTTGACGACTCGTTGTTTGTATCCATTAATGGATACTCCCTTTGCATAGTTCTCGTAATATAATCAAGTTTTGAGTGTTTCACTACTTTTTGAATATATTGGTTGAATTTAATTAGTGAATAATATCATGTAATATTTTTTAGGAGACAGATTTTATTCAATAAAATTGAATTTTTTCTATTACCTCATTAATGCAATGAATACTGTACTTCAGCAATAAAATACTTGTTAGAGAAAATTCAACCTAAGAATTAATCACAAGGTCAATTTAATGAGCAGAGTGCCTTCAGTTTTAAAATGTACATCTTGGGAAATGACTCAGCAATTTTTAATTTAACATTCAAGTATACAAACTTTCAGTTTGCAACGGCGATGTCCTTCCAGTTCCAGCTTTTGATGGTTCAATATTACAATTTTTATTACGCTGTAGGCCTTTCTTGGGATGAGAGACAAATACTTCTGAGAAATCTCTGGCTTTAAGCCTTCTGTGTTGACCCATAACCTCACGCTTGCTATGAGCGAAATAATGCAACTCGCGGTACATGGTTCGTCAACCCTCCTAACTACAATGAAAGCCTCCGTGTTTACAGGATAATTAAGACGAGAGAATTAATCATGTCTTAAGACAGACTTGAGTCTTAGTCGTGCTGTTTTTCGTCGCAGGCCGGCAATTATACGAAAGATTTAAATAATTGCTTCGCTTCAGAAAAGTGTGAGGGGACTGGCATTCTATCCTGGGATTGTAGTTAGGCATGGACGTTCAAATTAATTTTTACAGTAATTATGTCATTGACCTTTGTTTTTTTGCAGTAAGCAGTTGGAACAGGGTAAGGGGTCACTCTATAACTGTTTAAAATGATCAAGTTGGAGTTTTATTCTGATTAGAACTGCAATTCCCAATTTTCTGATAAGTTATTTGGAGAAGCGAGTGAATGATTGTGGGATATATGAGTAGACTATCAAAAGTGTTTTACACCAATGTATCCCCATCTATGTATTTTTATTATTACATTTATTTTTCATCATTATCAAACTTAAAATGACACTTACATGGGGATACATTTTTATGTTTTTCTCTCAATCTTTTGTATAGACTCTGATGCGGGCTGTTATGACACCCATGTAAGTTTACCAACCTTGGACAATTATGTTGATATATTTTAAAACCCACAGGTAAATTTTGTTTTAGCTTTAATAGAAATAAACTATTTTTCCTTTCTTCTCCGTTGATAGATATATCATATAGGCGTTCGGAAATAATTCTGTACCAATAATGAATCTGATTTCACATATTATCGAGAGAGAGAGAGTTGGATTCATGTATCATTGATGCCGTCAGGCATGCTGAGAAAGTTAACCCTATTTGGAATTCAATTTAAGGGCAACCTTAACGCAAATAGTACGTATAGTGGCTATACGATGTCCTCAAGAGGATGCCTCTCAGTAGCCTAATTTAGGCTCTAGTAATGATGGGTTTTGTTATTACTTTATATAATAGGTATTAGATGAGCAGAGTTATCTGTGCTGGGTAGCATTGCAGGCTTTTCTCAAACACCTGGAGAAATGAGTTGGGTAAAAATAATCATGCGATGTATGCCAGGATAATGTTATGTCAAAAATATTTTTAACGGCAGAATGCTCTAAATGCTGATTCTGACTTCAGTGCAGCTTTAGATCGTTTTATAAAGCTGCAACCTAGATCAAGAATACATGCAGAAGTATACCTATGCAGAGAATACCCTTAAGTGAAATTTATACGAATTTTATCCATAAACAACTTGCCGTTGAAGTTGTCTAGTAACCGAACAGGGTTACTGGGGTGTCTTGGGGAGAACAAAAGAGAATTACAATAAAACATTTCAGTACATAGTACAAAGAATCCATAATCGAACTCGCAAATGAAATCGTCCTTTGTACGCGCATGTTATAGCTGTTTTGTGTGTGCTTGTTATGAGTACTGGGTTTTGATGAGCATTTTCTCAAAATTCCTTCAATACACAGACAGGCCTGACCGGCAATCAATTTTAGTTCGACAAAAATAACGAACAAATAACTGTAACCTTTCTTCATGAACACCGTCAATACATAACTCTGTAACTCTCCGAATCCCCGCCATGCACAGGTCTGAGCGGCGATCAGTTAAGACAAAAAAGTAAATTAATAACCGTGAACTTTTTTTATGAACATCGTCATTGCATAACATTACAACGTTCTAAATTTCCTCAACGCTCAGGTCTGAGCGGAGATCAATTTCAATTCGAAAAAACAGCAAACTAATGATGTAAACTTTCTTCATGAAGATCATCAATATGCAACACTATAATCTCCAAATTCCCGCCATGCAAAGGCCTGAGCGGCGACCAGTTCCAATTTGACGAGAACGGCGACGGTCCCGCGCGCTACAGAGTGATACATTTCAAGAGGGTGGGCCGGGAGAGGTACGAGTGGGTCGAGGTGGGGTCCTACTCCGCCGGCAAACTCAAGCTCGACATGAACGGTGAGTAGTTGTGAGCCTGCACTGCATTTCAATGCTCCTAACTATTGTACTTATGGCTCAATGGACGTGTCAAGCGACAGCTCCTCAGACTAATCCACGAGAAATTAAGCTTTGCAAAATCACTTAGAAGTTCCGTGTGATGCTGGATGTGACGTGAATTGCGCTCAAGTTCGAGAGAATGGTGACTCAATTTGCATGTACTGCGATTTTGGATATTCACAACATGATGACTGCTAAAGTAAAGGCCAAAATGTCCCTAATTGTGCTCTAGCGTGTGTACTACTTTTTTGGTTTGTCGCCGAATGAAAAACTTAGATAGTATTTTCGAAGTTAATTTGGTTTAAAGTTAGAAGTTAGAAGTAACCAATAGTTTTCTGCATTCAGTGCTGTTGAGGGCGGTTTTGAAGGAATACATTGCATCAATTGTGTTGACTAGAGAGGATCGATCATGGCCACTAACAGTTTAGTGGAATAAAAGCGACTCAAGCACTCACCCTTCACACTGCATGAAACAATTTTGTATAAATGGTTGACAGTACTATTAGCCCACTGTAGTATGTTGACACCCAGTGGAGTTCAGCGACGAAATTGCTACAGCCTTGTTAGAAAGCTGAGGCAGAAGTGAACATTCTAAATAGATCTGCGTCGCTGTAGAGCCACTATCCCGTAACGCTATTGAGACTCTGCCAAAACTGCTGCGCTTATTTTTAATTAGCAGTGAGGTTGTTTCTGGACGGTATTTTATGGCACGATGGTGGTAGCTTTCCATTTCAGAGAAACTGCAACAGAGGTGGTGCGGCAGAATATATGGTCGAAATTTCGTGAGTTAATGAGGTAGAGGTAGAAGTCCAGTTTATGAAGGCTTATGGAACATTTCAGTGACAACGCTCTGCATGCAATTTTTGCCGCCACATATATATGTGGGTGGAGAAAAAAGGCTGAAAACTATCTGAATTGCAAGGGAATGAACCTCTTCATTTACAGGAAATTTCTTATATTCTGAAGTCTCTTGACGATAACTCCTAAAACTTCTGTAAATGCATGGCTTTTTCCAGGAATCATGTAGTAGTCTTTCAAGATCTTTAATTTAAAATAGTTAACATTTATTGGTAAAATATCATCCACGAAGTTCATTTGAATCCACTCAACTAGGAGTTGATTTGTTCGTATGAAACTTACAAAGATAATTTTGAGTTATTGGTAAATGGAAACTTAGTTTATTTGGGAGCCTATTTAAGTTTTTAATACCCAAAAAGCGTGAATCGACAACCACAGAAGCAACAACCTTTAACACCAATACGTGAAACCTTCGTTCAAACAGCTACCGCTCTAAAAAAAAACCCTACGCTTCGAAATACGTCAAACAACCACGAAAAATTCTCGTTTTGTTGATTTTAACTTGGATCATGCGAATGTTCCCCGCTATAAAAATGACGGTGTCTGTCTCGTGTCTCGCAGAGATTCGCTTTCGGACTGACGAGCCGATGCCGACGAGCGTGTGTTCTGACGAGTGCGCCCAGGGCATGGCCAAGAAGGAGGTGGAGGGCGAGAGTTGCTGCTGGCATTGCCTCAAGTGCACCGACTACCAGGTACTGGGCCACGTCACGAAGGCTTACGTCGTTTTTATAACTTACTATCAGGTTCTAGACTACTTCACACAAAGGGTAACGTCTTTTTTTATTACTTACTGTCAGGTACTGGACTATATCACAAAGGCTCACTTCTTTTTTTATTACTTACTATCAGGTACAGGACTATATCACAAAGGCTCACTTCTTTTTTTATTACTTACTATCAGGTACTGGACTATATCACAAAGGCTCACTTCTTTTTTTATTACTTACTATCAGGTACTGGACCGCGTCACACAAAGGGTCACGGCTTTTTTATAACTTACCATCAGGTTCTAGACTACTTTACAAAGGGTCACGTCTTTATCATTACTAAATGTTTACGTGATTTACGTATTGCTTGCTGTAGAGACAAGGGTAGAAGGCCTACTGCCATAAGTGTACCGACTATCAGGTGCTAAACTACTTGTCACACGAAGGGTGACGTCATTTTTATAACTAAATTTTTACGTGAGTTACATAATGCTGACTGAAAATAAAAGGGAAATGTTAGAGGTCATTTTAGTCAGGTCATTTAAAAAAGTTATTTTTCTCCCGAATTATGTAATTCTTGCTGAAAACAGCGAGGTTGTAGTTGATATAATAAGAATATGCGTGGCAGATTGTAGCTACAGTATAGATTTTATTTAAAAAAATTAAACGTTGGAAAGAATTTTCTTCAATTATGACTGGATTTCTCAGGGAAATAGTTTGACCAGCGTTTTTACCGAGAGCACGGTATTGAATTTTAATCTATGTTATCACTGAACTCAGTATTTGGACGGGGACTAGTGACGAAGCCAACGAGATTGTTAGAGATTTATCAGTGTATATGAATTAACGTATCGTATTATAAATCGTTGCTCAAGCCATTAAGATAAGAGAGATTTGCTATGTTGGAGTTCTTGCAGCTCTACAGATTATAATCTGGCTGTCTCTAAGAATCAGTTGCGAATAGAATAAATAAGACAAACAATTCCATATTTATCATGTTCATGCTCATAGAATTTCGTTTTCAAATTTTATTAAATACCTGTTCAACTGCCGTTCCATAGTAATAGCCATGTTCAAGTACTGGTTACATCTCTGCATGATAATTTAATTTCATCAGTCCAAAGGGCAAGCGCAAACGAATTTTTATGAGGGTTTAGTGACAACTAACCTGTTCGTTTTGCTTCGAATCTTCTTTCCGTTGAACAGGCGCACTAGCCGTCCTAATAGGAGTACAGCCCTCACTAGCCATGGCTGATATAAGCGAACCATGAAAGGTTGTTGGTCAATCTACCGATTCGGACGAGCCGAGAGTCAGTCCCAACGTGCGGCAGAGTCCGATCTTTGAGTGAAGTCCTTCCTTGAATCTTTCAGCTGTACTTTTTCTCTACTCAAACTTTGTATTTCGTTGTTAAAGTCTGGAAATGAGAAGCACTGCGATCATGAGGGCAATGTTTAAAGATCATTGCTTAAGCTGAACGAGGTTTAAATGTAAAACGACTAGTCATTCACAAGGATGTGAAAAGAAACTCTGGCTGCTCAACATTAACAATTGTCGTCAAAAAACCGAATCGAGAAAATCACATAAAAATATAAGCCTTTTCGACAATAGAAACTGTGTCTCAAACTAGTATTATTCTAGAATAGTAATATTAATTGTTATTCATGGTGTAAAATGATCTGAATGCATTACCCTTTGCAACTCTATAGGATCAAAATTATTTTCTACGGGCTCTGACTGATGTCTAGTGACTGAAAAAAATACACTGATATTTTAACTGCAAAATATTTAAGCGAATTTCAAAAATTATTTAATGTGTCAACTAAAATAAGTTGTAAGCTACGACTTTGTCTCTTATCAGGTCTTTCAAAGAGTTTTATGAAATGAATTTCTTATCTGATAAAGAAGCAGCACAATAAGAAAATGTTCACACTCAATATTGTCATTCTCAACATGCCCTCGATGTAACAACAAGTTCTATTCCCCCTGAAAACATCAGCTCTCGGTTGAACGAAACCAAAAATGCGGACGCTTTCTTCGTCACCGACGTTTACTCGAACACTATATTCTTACTGAGACCATTTTATGGTGTCTTTTGAAGAAAATTTTTGTTCCTAATGTTTACGCAAATTCCTTTCGTCCAGCATTCATGATAAATTAGGTGTGCCGGAATAATCACTTCAGCAAAGACTCGCTCTATGCCGTCGCTGATCCTGGACAAGAGGATCAGAGACCATTTAAGCGGATCGCTTTTGGCCTGATAGTCTGAGCTGTCGCCAGATGCGATGTTCCTGTTCTACACACATACCCGCCACGTGACCTTAATTTGGAAGGTATCACGGCGTAATTAACGCGTGTAATACTGTTCATGTTGGTTATTTGTTTAATTAAAATATGGCAGTTTCATCTTAAATGCATAATCAACCGCTCAAAACTAGTACTCAGTCCAGTACAATCGCGACAATTTCCAGCGAGGGATGAAATATTGACTTAAATATGGTGTTCTTTATCGTGTATTTGATCTTAGATCTAATTTTGTCTTTACTAAATAATTACTATAATAATAATTTTGTCTAAATAATTGTCCCCCTCAATATAATCCGAAAATCGATGTGATCCATGATATTCATAGCCTGTATTAAATTATGCCTAAAAAAACCTGAAAGGTTCAAGGTGTTCTTATTTTCTTCCAGTTTTTATGGTAGTCAAATGGTTTGGTCGGTCTGAAAGTCTCTTAAATTTTCCAGCCTAAAGAACCGGAAAATTACAACTTCATTCGTGTTGCGGAACGGCTAAGCTTTTTTGCTTGTTTTTTTCTGCAGTGCTGCAGAAATCGTCGAAAACGATAAGATTTGTGTTCTTGGGTCGAAAGACGTCACCAGAGCTAATGTATTCTAGCTTGTCGTCTTTGCTAACGCCTTAACCTGCTTCCCTTCTAACCCCAATATTCTAATGAAATAACAATAATGGCACAGCATTTTCATGAGAAGAAACCTTTGTCTCATTCATCCATATTTTTTCTAGATGTTCACCGATTTTTTAACGTATTCATGTAGTACTACTCAGAATTGGTTCATTTATCATCCGAGGATGGAGCGGAAAAGTTTCTGACTATCATTTTCAAGAAACTTTTTTCATGACTTCTATTTTCATTTCTACTACTTTTCATGACCACCAATTTCATTACTACTATTTTCAAGGCGATCATTTTCTTGGTTACCGTTTTCTTGAATACTAGTTAATCAAACTCAAAAATATGGTATAAATTTTTGGTTAATTGGAATGGAATGGGCTCAAACTTTATCGAAGAAACCTTGCTAAGGGTTTTCAATTTTGGAGACGAAGTACGTTAGTTAGACTTTTCATACGCTCAAATAAATAGATTATCATCATAGATCAACAAACAAAATAAAAGTTTTGCGAAGAGCAGCCATGCGTGAAATGTAGCAAAAGTTGACGAAACAACTCCAAAGCTTCAAAGTTTTCATTTTTTGCAGCAGTCAAACAATAACTTCGATATAGCGGCGTAGAAATTACCCTGGAAGTAATGTTCTCGACACTAAGCCAAAAACACGAATCCCTTATTTTGAAAAAAATTAATTTCGTAATAATCACACACTGAGATACCAGAACTCTGTCAGCTGAGACACAATTCATCCAGCACCGTCCGGCCACAATTGCACCCAGAAGCACCGAGGCAAGAATCCTTCGCAATATTTTTTACGACACTTCACCTTTTTGATGGGACCTCAGAAAGCCGTCGGGAAGTTAGGCGCTCGTAACAACAATGGGCACCACCCTTACTTCTGCGCAACTTTTCCTTTGAGAAATTTTCCTGTGAGACGAGCACTAAATGGTGAGTTCCACGGGCCGAGGAGCTATTTCTTTGCAGCTTGTTTCTCGTGTCACTGAGAGCGCTGTAACTGCAAGCTCTCTTGAGTGTGAAGATTAATATTTCGGGCCAGCCAAACATTGTACAAAGGGGATGCGAACTGTATAATTTATCACCTCTTGCAGTTCTGTGCAATGACGTTAAAGCTTTTGGAGCAAACCAATCGAGATATTCATTTCTCGATGATGCACTCACCCGTAAAATGAGTATGTCTCGGGTGTAGTGGAAAAAATATTTCTTAGGTTTTTTGGGAATGAATTAGAAGACGTAAACTTAAATGAAAATAAGACGGTAATGCCACAAAATCTGACAAACTTACTCTTAGTCCGCAAAATATGGATTACCTGTGTTGTACAGAGCGTTAAACTGAGTTTCGATTTACAACAATTATTTTGCGTCAGTGCAGAAAACGTTGAAATTTATTGAATGACTATGAAAATATATAACAGATTCTCGAAATGGGACAATTGAACACACACCACGCCACCATGGGAGTCTTTTAAATCCTTTTCAATTCTCATTTTACTAGTATTTATAAAGTTGAAGTTATTCATAAAAACTTTCAAATTAGTAGATTATAAAGAGTCGTCAAAAATGTTTCCATTCTTGTACATATAAATGTTTCCACTTTCTGAACTGTTCATGCATTTCAAAAACGGAGTCTCAATGATTGAAAAGTTTTCAAATACTAAAATACTACTTAGAGAAAAATGAATAAATATTCAAGTGCTCTGACTTAACATAATGTATGAATTTCATCGGCAACTCATTGTCCCGTATCTTTTGATACTTCATGCAATAAAACTCAAATGAGTGATGTTCCACTACTTCAATCCTTTTTTTCGTAATTTCAGTACTCCGCTTGGGAAAGCCCCTGGCCCTCGTTATTGATGTGTCAGGAAGCTGAAAAATTATTTGCTGGAATGATTACGTCACAATTTTATCTCGAGTCCTCAGGGTCCGCCCAAATATATTGCCCAGCCAACAAATTCGAGAAGTCCAACATCGCTGGTTTCTGGAAAACTCATTAAAAGGAATCTTAGAGTTCATTAGTCATCAGTCATTTTAAATCAGAAAAACTAATTGTACGCTTGCCGGGTGCAAATAAAACTGAGAACGGGTCGCCAGATATTTTGGCCTATAAACAGGTCGTCGATATTTCGTTCCACAAACTGGTCCCCGATATTTTGCTTCATTAACTGATCGCCTAATATTTTGCTCTATATACTGGTTGCTCGATATTTCGCTCAACTATGTTTCTGCCCTCATCCTGCTTGGCCCTGCACAAGCTTTGGAACTAGGTGAGGACAAAATTCTGTCATTCCATGAAATTATCACATTTTTTTTAATGGAATAGGGTGAAAATTACCTCACAGAGATCGATCAAATGCGCTGCAAAATTATAGTTCTGTATTGGTTTTCTTGCTATGTGTACTTCTCATTATTTTCGCCGGGGATTCGTTATCACTAAACAAACACGATTAGAAGCAGGTGTCAATTACTTGCAAGTCATCAGAAAAATGTTTCTCTTTGATCAAATTTCTAAGCCTACTGTAAATATGCATCCTTCAAATTCGTTATCATGGATCGTGATGCCCAATATTCCAAAGCCCATGAATATTAAATTTAGTGAAGTCTACGTTCGGTTGTGTTTTGCGGGCAACTCGTAGACTCGTTATTGCAAACGTAGCAATACGTCGGGCTCTGGTGCGTAGATATTGAGGTTTGACTGAAGTTTGCACTTCCTGTCTTCAATTCTTTTGAAGTCTTTTTTCGTTTCTGAAAAAGGTCTTCCTTGCGGAGTGCGCTATCGTTATCAATATCAGTGGTTCTTTACACTGATGCAGTATTGGAATTATTAGATGGCTGTTGAGTGATATGGAAATCATTTGCGAGTTTTATAACGGACAAAAACTTAAAGATAGAAGATTTGCTCCTTTCTGAAGAAATAACACGCTGATTGAGGGACTCACCTTAACTTTCTATTACCAAAGGTACAGAGGATGGACTCGATCGTCATCGATATCTATGACCCTCAACATAGACTGTTGTTATGCATTCTAATTACGAACTTACACAAAATCCTTGAAAAAATGCTCCCCTAACAGATTCATGCGTTAATCCACTTTTTTTCCTTCTAGATCGTTGTGGACGACCGCTGCGACACCTGCCCTCAGTTTCAACTCCCCTCACCCGACCAAACGAGATGTGTGGACATCCCTGAAGTATGTCGAACTTTAATTCTCTGCCCAGTCACGACTTACGTAAACGTATTGTGAACATATTTGACTGAATTACTTTTTAACCATTTTTTTCTGAAAGCAATGCATAAACACTTCAGAAGTAATTTCAACATCCATTTGGCAGCCGCATGTTTTGGAGTTAGTTCAATATTTCCGGTAGATAAGTGAACTTGGTCATATTCACCTTGAAGCCACACAGCATTTTTCCTGCAATTACCTGCTCTAAGATTCTGGACACATCATGGAGTCATACGGTAAATTGGAACCAAAGTTAGAGGTTGTATTCATGTTGCGGGACGAGACTTGTTCTTTTTATAATAAGGCAATAGGAGATAAAAGACATCAGGTACGAAAATTATAAGTGAAAGATGTTATTCGACTTCATAACACTTATTAATTTCATTATTTTACTGAGAAGTGCTCGTGGTATTTGTGCATGTAATGAAACAGCGGTATAACGCGTAGCATTTTTCAACTTGTGAAGTTCTTATTCACCATTTGGTACTCAGGAATAAAAATTACCACTCATCTCTTCGTGTACATACCTAATATTTTCGTGGAAAATTTCTCTTCAAAATTGTTATGGTGACTCAAAATTATCGCGATTGTTCATGGAGCTTAAATGAATCCATAAAATTCTGAAATTCTCCTAAAATATTTCCCTATTACTTCACTATAATTACAGTCACATGAAAATAAGAACCAATGTGACGCATGTTTATTACCATACATTTCAGGCCTATGCTGAAGCTATACAATTGTCAAACGCTATCATTAGATGCAAATTACAAATAAAATTCAGAACATCCGTTGTAAACCTCGCCAAGTTTTAAAAAAGCTCACCTCGCAATGTTGCCCCTGGATAATTGCATGATTACTCACTTTAAATATATTTTCAAATTTACAAAAAATGCAAGTGTTGATTGAGAATTTGAAAGAGAAATGAGGTGAAATTAAATTGAAGGTATGTTCATTCGGGGCTTTGATGTTTTTTGAGCAGAAATTGTCGAATTTCTGTTTGAAAAATTCTAAATACGTAATTTCTTAATTGGTTTTTAGAATGCCCTATCATTTTGCACAATATGCGTAATTTTTCAACTTGATTTACAAGTCCTTCATGCTTATTTTGCACAAAATAGTCTAAAACTGTGGCTTTTCCCAAAAATTAGACACTTCTGTCTGAAAACTAGCCTAAGTGACGTCATGATTAGAAAAATTTTTATCTTTTCGTGTAATTCAGTGGGCTGGAAATTTATTATCTCTGAAGGATGATGATTTAAATCGATGTGGTACTCTTAAAGAATTCTATAAAACTCAATACCTGTAGAATATTTTTCTGCTAGCTCGGGACATTGGCCATTCTACCTACTGATGAATGAATTTTTATTTCACATGTTTGATAACTTTGGTTTGCAGCTGAGGTATATAAATTTTCGAAACATTCCATATATATATATGTCTGATCGCATTCATTTATTATTTCTGTTGGCTTGTTTAATCGAAGTAGAAGCTTGGCCTGCTCCGCATGCTCGACATAGCTCTGTGTGCGACAGCCTTCGATAACAATTGGGTGATTTATTTCGCTCATCAGCGACCTGCGCAGTGAATGAATAGACTAACTCAAAAGAATAAGGTTAATTGATTGATTTTCTGAGCGCGGTCATTCCAGAACACGAATGTGCTCAATAATGCTACTAGTACTGCACAGAAAGCATAAATCGGAGAACTTTGTGTCATCCTCGCTTTTGTATTGATTTCCTCGTAGTGGTTGGATCATTAGTCGTCGGCAACTCAAAAGAATGATAGTTATCCTCCTCTGTTTTCCTGCCCGCGTAGTCGTTGGATCACTGGTAGTCGTCGGCCACTCAAAAATGATAGTTATCCACACCTTCACTGTTCTCCGAGTAGTCGGATCACTGGTAGTCGTCGGCGCCCCAAAAAGATGACAGTTATCCACCTCTTCATTGCTCTCCACGTAGTCGTCAGATCACTACCTGTAATTTATTAGGAATAATCATTCATTGAGCAGCACGTCTGCTTCGCAGCTCCTGACGCAGCGGTTGACAGACACCAAATCAGATTCTGTTGTGCAGATTAATTTGAGAGGCGGTGCTAGCCGCACCGCAATTAATATCCCGGTATTGGTTCTTCTGTTCAAACGTCACCGGCAGTCAATGTCGCGCACACTGGGAGTGGGTTAAGCAAAGCAAAATAAGACTCGGTAAATTAATTAATTGTTTTGCTTCGCGTGTCGTGTTTCCGAGAGGTTTTCTGAAGCAGCCTCGAGAATTCTTTCTAGATTACCCAACATATGAACCTGTGCCTTTAGATGACAATGTAATCTCTTTCGCTTGTAGCTCAATATTTTCAAAATTGGAATTGTCTTGGATTTAAAACAGAACATGAATTTCATTTTTTTTTTGCGTCGAGTTCCATGGCTTCTTTTTCCGCTTACTTTTCTGCTCACGAAGAAGCCGCTCTTTGAATAATGTCTTTCTATTAAGTAGTAACTGTAGTGAACGTGTAGGTCTCTGTAGCTTAATGGATAATAAGAGTCGCTCGGTGAAACCCCGCAATGTCTCGTGTTTATTCTGTAAGGAAAAAAATTCGTCACAATTCCTGTCACTGCATAAATGCTTGTAATACGTTTCGATTTGACTGGGGATGCCCGTTACTTCGTCCTGGCGCTAGTTACCCGGCATCAGACAGCAATGCACTCGATGATTAGATCAATATTATTAGAATAAAATATTATTCTCCTCAAGAGCACAGTGGTTTATACTCTTACAAGAGGTCCAGCGTCGGAGAAAGTAACAGCTGTAGTTTTAATTAAGCTAAAAGCGTAATTCATTTGTGAAGTATTTTCCAAGGGAAATTTTTATGTGCATTACCGTTTTTTTTAAATCCCTAGTTATTGTTTTAGGATCATTTTGAAGTAAATTTCAACCGATCTCAAAGCAATGAGATTCTTATAGGGAAATAAGGCATGTTTAGGCATCCAATTCCCAGTCATACTTTTTCGCCGCTGCATGCATGTTTTTCGCCGCCCAAGTAATTAAATCGCTTAGGCGGCGAAAACCCCCATGCTCCGGCAGAACGTTAAACTGAGTTTACTGAGTGTGATTGAGACCGAGCCACTTGCCGAACAAGCACGCAATTAACGGAGTAAAATGATGATTATCATCGTCATTATAGAGGGTGACCAGAAAAAAGCATCCAATGATATTAAGTATATTGAATACAATATTATTCCAATGTTTATTGAGCTGCATTTTGCAAAAAAAATCTAGAGAAATGCATCGCAATAAAACTCGTTCGGTGTGAAAGATATATCACGTCATTATTTTTAGAAACCCATGAATTTGTTTTTTCGTGGACACCCTCTATAGGAAATTGGTTTTACACTCCGCCCTCGCAGAGCAACTACCACGTCACAGAGGAAAAACAACACGCAACACTTACATGAGAAATTTGAACCGTTGGAAACAACACGCAACACTTACCTGAGAAATTTGAACCGTTGGAAACGAGACGCAACACTTACCTGAGAAATTTGAACCGTTGGAAACAAGACGCAACACTTACCTGAGAAATTTGAACAGTTGGAAACAACACGCAACACTTACCTGAGAAATTTGAACCGGCGGAAACAAGACGCAACACTTACCTGAGAAATTTGAACCGTTGGAAACAAGACGCAACACTTACCTGAGAAATTTGAACAGTTGGAAACAAGACGCAACACTTACCTGAGAAATTTGAACAGTTTTAAACAAGACGCAACACTTACCTGAGAAATTTGAACCGTTGGAAACAACACGCAACACTTACCTGAGAAATTTGAACCGTTGGAAACAAGACGCAACACTTACCTGAGAAATTTGAACCGTTGGAAACAAGACGCAACACTTACCTGAGAAATTTGAACCGTTGGAAACAAGACGCAACACTTACCTGAGAAATTTGAACAGTTGGAAACAACACGCAACACTTACCTGAGAAATTTGAACCGTTGGAAACAAGACGCAACACTTACCTGAGAAATTTGAACAGTTGGAAACAACACGCAACACTTACCTGAGAAATTTGAACTGTTGGCCTATGATAAAGATGCATTTTTGACTGCACCACCAGGTCTACATCACCCTGAGGTCGTGGAATGCCATCCTGCCGATGTTCTTCGCCTCAGCCGGCCTGGTGGCGACGTCCCTGATCGTGTGGGTGTTTGTGAGCCACAACGACACTCCTGTGGTGAAGGCGAGCGGCAGGGAGCTGTCCTACGTCCTCCTCTCCGGTGTCTTCCTGGCCTACTGCCTCACCTTCGTCTTCGTCCTCAAGGTGCGCTGTGCGCCACCAAGCTTTGGTCGGTGCGGATTTTGCCGTTTCTTTTTTAAGATTTTACGTTGTTTTTTTTTCTGCATAGGCTTGCATTGTTTTTTTTTCTTCTTTATAGTTTTACGTTTTATTTGTATATTTTTAATGTTTTTTTCTACATAGTTTGAAGTTGTTTTTCTTTTATGTTATTTTACTTGTATTTTCTATTTAGTTTAACAATATCGAGCTCTAATTATTGTGGTTTTTGACTGCGTTCTTTCTACACAGTTTTTCAACATAAAGGTTTGATTAGTGTGCTGCCGCTGTTGTTTTTTATGGTTGAAGAGTTCATTCCTGGCAGCTGTTGGAATGAACTGTTCAGATCCACTCGCTGCTTTTATTACTATGTTAGTTGATCTTTAGCGTGCACTTCAATATTTATAATTCATTAAGATTCTGGCATTGAATGTTTGGTCATAAGTAATGCTCATATGTCCTATTCACAAGAATGGAGTAGTAGGAGAACAGACCAGCAAAGCAAGCAAGCAAACAAGCGCTAAACTTATCTTTATTATATAGAAGTATATACCGTTTAAGTGGCCAGCGCTTCAAAAAAGGATCTGGGCATACATTTCTGGTCTGTTTTGTCATGAAAACCTTTGGAATCACGAAAAAATTTGAAACCTTTCATTCGTCTAAAGAATTTCTGAGCAAAATGCTGGCGGGCATTTATTTCCACATGACTTTGAATATTTTAAACAATTTTTAAACAATTTATTTACCACAGGTGATACAGAGATAAAATGTTTCTTAAGTCTAGTACAATGGTCAAATTTGAGTATAGCTACCTGTGGGCCCGAATAAGTTCAGTGACTTCTAGGGCATCCTACCATCAAGGTTAGTCTTAGGAGTACAATAATGTTTAACCTAATTCACTTAAACTAGAGACGCAATAGACTGATCAATGAGATACTTCATTTCACAATATAGTTCATATGGACTAGATTTAACAGTATATTCGACGAACGATTCAAGAACAGACTGAAGATCGGCGGAATTAACCAAGGCAAATTACATTATTAGGACCAGTTATGTAGGGGACAAGGTTTGACTCTGTGATCTTACACGACTAGTAATCTGATAGAAAGTGAGACTCAAGATTTTTTTGAATACCTTATAAGAATTACTTTCACGGATCTCCGCAGGTATTGAGTTCCAAGTTTTAGTTCCAACGAAGAGGATACTGTGTTGTGACCGAGCCTTTGAGTAATAAGGAAGCATGAATTTACTTCTATTTCGGGTTAAATGGTCGTGATGACCAGTTTGCGCAGTTAATAGTTGTTTTAGGCTATTGTCGCCATCATTTGTTAATGTTTTGTAAATGAAATTGCAAATGGAGATTTTGTAGAGATCCGAGAGCTTAAGTATTCGTAAATTTTTGAATGAGTCATTTGTGTGAGCATTATATTCTAGATTCTTTACCGCTCTTATGGCTCTTTTTTGCAGGGTAAAAATTTTGTTGGTTTTATTTTTATCAGTTCCGTGCCATGCTTCTATTCCGTATTGCAAGTATGGTGAAATGAGCGTTCGGTAGAGCATTTGTAAGGCTGTTTCAGGCAGGAAATTTTTAACTTTATTTAGGATTCCGATAGATTTTGATAATTTAGAACTAATATGAGCGATGTGCTCTTCAAAGGTTAGATGTTTGTCTATTATGATGCCCAGGAATTTACTTGAGTTGGTTTCTTTGATTTCACCTTTGCCAATTTGAATGCGTGGGAGAGATATATTTTTCTTGTATGAGAATGTAATATATTTTGTTTTATCGATATTAAGGCTTATTTTATTAGCTTTAAGCCACAATGAAACCTTATGAAGTTCATTATTTATACGCTTCGCCATCCTAGCGGGATTTTGGTCTGGAAGGACCGCAGAAAGGGTACTGTCATCGGCAAAAAGTATGAATTTGAAGAATGATGTAGATTTAATGATATCATTGATAAAAATTAGAAATAGGAGAGGCCCAAGGACAGATCCTTGTGGAACTCCATGGCTAATTGTCTGTGGGTCTGATTTTGCGTCGTCAATGACAACGTATTGTTTCCGATTTGCTAAGTATGATCTGGACCAATCATGGGCAGCCCCTCGAATGCCATAACAATGTAGTTTCGAGAGTAATACGTTATGGTCCACACAATCGAATGCTTTTCGAAAGTCAAGAAATACGGAGAAAACAAGCTTTCCTTCATCTATATTAGAATAAAGGTATTGCAAATGCGAGCTTGTGCGGTAATACAGCTTGTGTCGTAGATTTCTTAGAACGAAAACCGTATTCTTTGTCGTAGAGGAAAGATTTTTGTTCAAAATACGAATACACTTTTTTATACACAATTTTCTCGAATGTTTTGCTAATAATTGGTAGTACAGAGATAGGTCTATAATTTTTTATGCAGTTTTTATCACCATTTTTAAAAATAGGGGTGACTCTCGCAATTTTGAAAGAGTTGGGGAAGATACCTTGAGAAAGGGATTGGTTGATAATATAAGATATGCACGGTGCTATTATATTATATCAGCTATAGCCTTAAGAACTTTAGCCGAAAAATTTTTCAATCCACTTGATTTATTTTTCAAGTTGTTTATGCACGTAATTATATCGGAGGTATCAGTTGGCGTGAAAAAGAAAGAGTTAGGTTCACGGACATGGTTCATGTATTGCAAGTGGTCTCTGGGTTCACTGAAGACACTATCGGCTATATTTTTTCCTATGTTTACAAAAAAGTTGTTAAACACAGTTGCAATATCTTTTTTCTCGTGGTATTTTACGTTTTCGTGAACGACGGACTCAATTGTTTTCGTAGTATTATTATTCGGTTTATAGCATGAATTAAGCAGGCGCCAAGTTTTTTTAATATCAGTTTTGTATTCAGTAAATTTGCGCGTGAAGTAGTCTCGTTTTGAGGTTCGTATTTGATTTGTCACATGATTCCTGAATCTGTTATACGTTACTTTAGATATTCGCCCTTCGTATTGTAAGGCTAGGTACGCTTGACGTTTCTTTATATTGATCACGATATCTTCAGTAATCCAGGGCTTTTGTCTATTTTTCGGCGTAATTGTGCGGGTGATTATTGGACAACACTGGTTATATGCGGTCGTTATAATTTCAGTTAAATTTAGTATTGCTTCATCAATGTTAATCGCCTTATTGTCCCGTTAATAGATGTCTAATGATGGCATTAATTCTTCTAGAACAGTTCGCATTGTTCCCAAGTTGTATTCGTTTACACAACGAAATGAATAAGTATCAGCCTGTGGGCTGGTACAAGGATTATAGACATTTTTCTTGATGAGAAACACCGGAAAATGGTCAGATAAGTCAGAAATTATTATTCCGGTAAGAAAATCAGTCGGATCTAACATAAAAATATTATCGAGTAACGTAGCCGATTCAGAAGCAACACGTGTAGGTTTCGTGATGATTGGAAGGAAGGAGCTAGACTGAAAAACATTTATGAAGTTAGAGATTTGCTCACAGCCATCATATTGTAGAAGATCGTAGTTGAAATCCCCGCAGATTATTATGTCATTATATAGAGACTTGTTGAACTGAGATATTATGCTTTGAAGCTCGTTCAGGAAAGAGACGTTACAAGCTGTTGGGGGCCTATATACTGTCCCAAGCACAATCCGTTTATCATTTTTCGTTAGTTCTATAAATAAAGTCTCAATATGTTCACGATTCATAGTTGCACTTAAAATGGCTTTCGAAGATATATGTTTAGATATGTACGTACTGAAGCCACCACCCCGTTTGTTACTGCGGAGTGAATGATGGCTATAATAGTTTTGAATTTGAATACGTCTTTAGATGAGTCGTCTAGCCAACTTTCGGTGAAACTGAGAACATCAAAATTGCTGTTCAGCTCAGTGATAGTACAAGATATTTCATCTATTTTCGGATAAATTGATCTACAGTTCCAACATAATAGAGAAAAATCGTTACAGGTCTTCCTCATCGATTCATTGAATTTTTTAATATTTAGGTATTTACAGTTTCCAGTTTCATTTAGGTTTGGGCGCAGTCTATTCAAATGATTGAGATCTGGATCAATATTGTCGAATATGTCAACATGGTCAGTCATAAGAATTAAGAGACAGTAAGTAAAATGTAACGTAAAAAATGAAAATGATAAAAACTACAGGATCAAGGTAAAAATAAGGACATTCCTACTTATAATTAAATTAAAAAAAGAGAAACTAAAAACACACAGAGGTTATTAGTCTAAATTGTCTGAAACCTAGTATGATTTCATAAGGAGAGTGCAAATTCAGTCCATGAGCAGGAACATTAGGGATCATAAATGGCAAATAATGTAGTTACAAGGCTGTCGTACCAGTGGTTTCCGCATATAACACTTATAAGATGTAGCAAGGACGAAATAGATTTAAAAAACGAAGTGACAGTGAAGTTATTTATGGAATTTAAAAATCTTGACTATCTAAATTGTTTCCAGATTTAGAAACATATACGCGAGTTAAGTCTGAGCAGCAAGTTCGGTATGAGCATTCGATAAAAAGGAGAAAAGAAAGAAATTGAAAAACAATTTAGTAAGCAACAAAACAAGGCTGCAAGGTCGACGTGGATGCCTTGAAGAGGTAAAGGTAATTCAATCAAAAATCAAGAAGAAAACATGTGGACAGGTATCAAAATAATATTAAACTCAATACGTCAGTCCAAAAATTACTAATCACGAATAATTTCCTCTGAGGACTTGCCGACATGTTGCAACAAGTACTGGTCTAGTTCTTCAGGTGTATTGATGGGTAGAGGTCTCTGAGCTACTTGGCCAGGTATCTTTGGAGAGAAGACGTTGATATTGCCATCCAAACTTCTTGCGAGTCCTATTTGTTCCGGAAATTTTCGTTTGGCCAATCTCAGAGTGTACATTATACTTGCTCGCGAAGGTACTAAGTATTCATTCACGTAGAGTTGTTCCGGTTTAATCACACGGCAGGCTGCCAGAACTTCTTGCTTCTTTTCGTATTTTCGGAGCTCAAAAGAAATGTTTCTTCTATCGACGTTTCCGGGTGGAGGTTTTTTCCCAATCTACTCGCTGTGGTAGTGTCAGAGTTACTCAGGTTGATTTTGAGTTGGTCCTTCAGGAGCTGGCACACCGCTTCTATGCAATTTTCTTCAGGACGTGATTGCGGCAGTTCCCCTGATATAACCAAAGTGCGGTTTTTGTTCTCCAATTCTTCACGTTCTTTTTTCCGTTCGAGTCGCTCAAGACGAGAGACTATGTTATTTAACTTCTTATCTTGTTCTTCAATCCTTGCATTTTGATTTGATTCTTTCTTCGTTAGTGTTTCAATCATCGTTTTCAAGTCACTAGTTTCGCTTTGAAATTTCTTCATTACTGATTTTAAGAGATCAATTAGGATGGAAACTACTCGCTTACTCTGTTTTGGCAGGCCTCGTACGTCTGGATAGTCAAGCTCCAGCATACCCTCGCTGTTGTTGTCCTTGGTTGGGCTTGTCGCCATCTTGTGAGAAGGGAGACACTCTCAAAAAGAAGCAAGGGTTGAGTGCTTGTTCTGATGGAATATCACACTTTTTGTTCGATATTTTGAATTTGGTTAGATAAAATTTATTCTTGGATCCTCATGGTCTGAGTGGGCACTCTTTTTTGGTTAGAAATGCATGATCATTAACCAGTTGGGCACTTTGTTTCGGAGCAAAGACACAGACGTCCTCACTGCCTCACTGCACTCACTGCACTGCAATATCATCGAACATCAATAAAAACGGTGAAAATGCATGTTAAAGTCAGTAATTTCCCAGAAAACATAATTTGAGCGAATACAAGTTTAGGGACCCATCAAAGAAATTTTGATTTGCTTCTACACACTTCACCCCACCAGCAGGGGAAATCTACACCCTTCACCCCACCAGCAGGGGAAATCTACACCCTTCACCCTACCAGCAGGGGAAATCTACACACTTCACCCCACCAGCAGGGGAAATCTACACGCTTCACCCCACCAGCAGGGGAAATCTACACACTTCACCCCACCAGTAGGGGAAATCTACACACTTCACCCTACCAGCAGGGGAAATCTACACACTTCACCCCACCAGCAGGGGAAATCTACACACTTCACCCCACCAGCAGGGGAAATCTACACACTTCACCCCACCAGCAGGGGAAATCTACACGCTTCACCCCACCAGCAGGGGAAATCTACACACTTCACCCCACCAGCAGGGGAAATCTACACCCTTCACCCTACCAGCAGGGGAAATCTACACACTTCACCCCACCAGCAGGGGAAATCTACACGCTTCACCACACCAGCAGGGGAAATCTACACACTTCACCCCACCAGCAGGGGAAATCTACACACTTCACCCCACCAGTAGGGGAAATCTACACACTTCACCCCACCAGCAGGGTAAATCTACACACTTCACCCCACCAGCAGGGGAAATCTACACACTTCACCCCACCAGCAGGGGAAATCTATACACTTCACCCCACCAGCAGGGGAAAACCAACGTCCAAAACAGGAAAATCCAGTCTCTACCTCGGTAGCCCCGCCAGCTCCTGTATTCCTGCATCATTCACGAGCTAAGCTGTCTCGCTGCAGAATTCGGTCTTGCGAGCGAATTTTCCTCAAGATTTCAGGTTCAATTCGCGATCAATTTAACATGGGCGAGGTCTCGTAGAGGCGGCCGGCACGAAGTCAAACTGGGTTTCCTGCTCTCGCAAAACGCGCCTGTACGCTGCTCTCTAGTGGAAGCCACTATTTGAAATGGAATTTCTTGTTGCCGCGCTTTGGAGCAGGATCGTGAAAATTTTTTCAACTACTAAATTGCAATTTTTTTCTGTTAATTTACATTGATTTCTGCTCTGGACCAGGTCGCTGCCGGTAGCTTGAAGGGTTTTCAGATGATATAAGTTGCATAATAATAAAGTCAACAGGCCTATGAAATTAGTTCAATTGATATTCGAAAATTTTTATTAAAAAAGAAAATGAGAACGAGAAACTACGTTAATTAACTTCACTAATTAACGTGGTTCATAGTGCTGGATGTTTTCAGTTTGATAATTTGATTTAGCTTCACAATGAACTGAAGTTAGTTATTCATGAGAGCGTGGGAGCAAATGTTTCAGATGTCGAGGCTGGCGTTTGAATTTCATTAACCGGAATTATGAGCTCGGTCGAAACTTAGGGCTTGGAAACATTTATTCAGACACGCAAATCTTGTGCGGGGAGCAACTGTTAAAATTCAATTTCACGTGATCGACCGTAAAATTTAACTCTGAGTTGCGATAAACTGAAGTTCTTCGGCGCGTCTGTGAAATATAGCACAAATGTTAACTTCTAACTGAAGTGTAGGAAAAAAACAATTTTATGAGACTAAAAAGATGGCAGATATCATTCCATTTCGCCTGATGACTTCGAAGGCACTGTCGAACTGGCGAGACGTTGCCTTTAGAATTCCGAGCGATATAATAATTCAATCATAGTTCCTGTGTTGTCTAGCTTGCACTTTCATCGATTTCAACAAATTTGGTTTTCAATCTCCGATTAATGGTTTCACCAAGCACTAGTATCCAAAATTTGCTGAAACTTGCTTAAATCGAGCACTTAACTCCCGTTTTACCATAACAAAGACAGTCAGCCACAGCTTAACCCTTTCGGTCCTGACGGCTACTCCAGTGCCAAGTTGGCTAGTGCTTCCAGTTTAGGGCATCTAACCTAGTTTTAAACTAATTTAACTAGTGAGGGAATATTTTGGAGTAATAACAAAATTAGGGAAATTACAAACATTCATTAAACTAGTTTTTAAACAATTCCAGAAATCTGCACGCGTAAATTACCATAGGTTACCATAGGCCCCTGTAATTACCATAGGACCCTGTAGCACGCGTAAGTTCATGCTACAGGACCCGAGCAACATATTCAATACCCTTTCCATTTAACTTGAGCAAGTTTTTTCTGAACTTTGTTGATTTTTGGTAAATTCGGGCAAAAACGTATGAATAATTTCTTCGTAAATACGAAAACTTTATTATCAACATCAAAAATTTCCGTCGCCAAGCATCGAGCTTCAAAGATTCAAAAAATTTTAAAATTAAAATAATGAAGAAGGCACTTACTTAAGCTAAAAGCACCACACTAGGACAATTTCACTGACAATTCAGGGTAATGACAACTTTTTCCCCAGGAAGTTTTTACCCAAACAATTTGAATTATCGTACCGAAAGGGTTAAGCGGGAGTGTTACCTATTTTGACAAAGACGGGAATATTATTCATTTTGACCAGTGAGGACAATCAACTATTCTAAATGGCCTCCGTACATCCCAATTCTGATGACAGTTCGATTACCTCAGCCGACAGGTGTCGTGTGTGGGGCGCAGAGGCTGGGCCTCGGGCTCTGCTTCACCATGATTTATTCCGCGATCCTCACGAAGACAAACAGAATTGCCAGAATATTTAACAGCTGCAAGAAAACCACCAAGCGACCCTCCTTCATCTCGCCTACATCTCAGATCTGCATCTGCGCCGCCATGGTCATCTGCCAGGTCAGGCGTCGTGATGGTTTTTGTGGCCATGTTCGTGTTGTGGGAGATGCGACGGTGGTGGACGAGTTTTGATTTAAACTAAGTCCAATTATCCTTTTTTTTTGCTCTCAAATGAAAAAAAATAAGCGTTCGTTGAAGTGAGGCATCGTTACTTTAGGAGTTCGTGCTCTTGGAAATGCGACGGTGGTGGACGAGCTTTGATTACACAAAGTTCATCAATCTCTTAAAACAATTTTTCTGTAGCTCATCATGGAAAAAAGTGTTTGTTAATGCTCGTTCGAAAGAAAATGCTACTGAGGTTTCTCTTCTCATAGTGCTATTCATCTTATAAACCAAAACCTACTGCTCCAGGATCTCACAATATAAGACTGTTATGAGGCTGTTCACGGGTTAACGATAGTGAAGGTTCTTTTAAAATTTTTATGGCAGTGTTAATGGAAGTGTATGTCGATAGAAAGACATGAAATTGTGGTGTATTCTTCAACCTGCCCAATCAGGCAAATCAGAACAGAAGGGTCTGACATACATTACTATTGGAGGTAGAAGAGCAAATTAACTCTACTGTTTCGAAGTTGCTTAGTTGCAGAATAACTACGTTTGCTTAAATTTTATAAATGCTTAACATTAACTGGGTTCATTAAATGCCATTAAATTTAAACGGTTGATTATTTTTTTCATTCAATTAATAACTTTCTCATTCCATGGCAGAGAGTAGCACTGACTTCGAGGTTAGACTATCTTCAAGGTGCATTTCATCCAAAATACTAGACAATCCCAAACCTGGCATAAGAATAAGGAATCAAATCGTAAATTCTGTTGAATCTTTCACCCTTAACGCACCAAATTTTATATTTTCTAAGTAAATGTTCGATCTAAGTCTCATCATTAAACCTATCGAATGAAGTAGACTCACTACATTCACTGAATGACCTTGCCACCACTTTGGCCTCTAAGTTCATAGCCTTTATCACAAATGTTGAGGTTCAACTATTTTCAGTCGGTATAAAAGGTGTAACTGTCACTTCTCCTAAATAAGCAAATCAACGTTTTTCAACAAGTATAGATTTTCATTATTCCGATTTTCAAAATTTTTCCACTTGTCTCTGTTTTCATCAACACGTTCTTCAACGTTTGTTGACTTCTCTCTAGATTTTTAGGATCACAATCTTCAACGTTTTCTAATCTCTCTATATTTTTATCATCACAATCTTCAACGTTTTCTAATCTCTCTATATTTTTATCATCACAATCTTCAACGTTTTCTAATCTCTCTATATTTTTACCATCATGATCTTCAACGTTTTTCTCGTCTCTGATGATTTTCTCCATATCGATCTTAAACATTTTTCCACGCTTTTCCTAGTTTTAAGTTTGTTTACGTGTCTTTAGGTTTCCATCATCACGATCGTCGGATTTTTTTTATGATTACGATATTTAACGTTTTTCGTCTTACTAGATTTTCATCACCACGAACTTCAACGTTTCGCTCGTCCCTAGATTCTCATCACGACGATCTTCAACGTTTCTTTTATTTCACTAGATTTTCATCATCACGATCTGGAGCCTGCTGAACTACCCCGAGGCGATCCACTTCGCCATCAGCCGCAAAGACAACTTCCTGGTGTGCAGCGGCAGCATCAACGTCTCCTACCTCATCGCCTTCGCCTTCCCCATGTGTGAGTTCCTTTTATACTCCCTGCCCAAATTTTTAACAAGTTAACAGAGATAAGTTAAGCTAAAGTTTAATATTCAACTCGAATATAAAGCGAAAATTTGTTGGTTATTTTATGAAAAACAATCATTAACTGGGTCCATTAAATGACATTAATTTCAAAAGATTGTTAAAATATTTCAAACGACCCATCGATGGGTCGTTTCGCAGCCTGAAAAACTTAAGCACGACCCACCGATATCGAAAGCAACTTGTTAAAACAATGTGTCTTCGCAGAGATACAGGGACAAGTTTCAAGTTTACTTGGTTACGTCACTTGCTACAGAAAGTGGCGTAGTCAAATCTACTTTGGATTAAGATAACCCATCAACTTCAAAGCCACAACGATGTAACTTGTTTGAAATTAGGGTTCCGTGAAGGAGCTCTACCATCAGCGACGTTATGCCAGGGGCGACGGACGAGTTGTGTGTTGAGCGAAATTCACTAGACATCCACGTTCAACTGTAAACTGATTATTAACCGCGCCAGTAACAAACAATGAGGTTAGATTTTGCCGTCGTAGTATATATGTTCCCCTTTTATAAATATTTATGGACGCTCTGTAGTTACTGTACTCCGAATGTCTTTGTCACTTGACAACGCGCCATCTGGTGCCAAAGAAGGTATCAAACCTCCTCGGAAGTTATAAAAAAATTACGAATGTGGCGTGAAAAGGTGAGTGAAATTTGAAAATACACTTATTGGTACATTTACTGTGTACTAACTGATTGTTATGCGTATTTGAGAAAAAAATAGCAGTCGGTGCTAGACAGCATTGGAGGAAAAAAGGGCTGTTGCCAGGGTAGATTTTTGTTACAGTGTCCAATCACAAGCGTGTCTCCCTCGGTTTGATGAACTGTGTTAAACTTTTGTTATACTTGACGAATTTTGAAAACCTCGTGATCAATGAGATCAACAATAAATTGAAAATTGTAAGAAGCGGTTTAATTTTGAATAAGTCTCATGCTTCAATGAAAACATTTCGTCTCTTCGATTAATCACACAAGGTGCCAAATTGCGGACCACTAGAGTGACGTCACGAGTGCCGTGAGCAGGCCCGGAGGTGAAGGAGGCTTTGCTTCTGCCCACGACGAAACAGTTTGACAATGTTCAATAAATCGTTTCATTTAATTTCATTTCAATCGTCATTGGAATGTTTCATCACGGCTACTGAGCAAAGAATGAATTCGTATTTCAGCTTAAACACAACCTGCTTCAATTCATAGTTTAAAAAATCATCCCGTACCTATGTTTTACTATTTCACTATCTATGAGTAACAAACAGTCATTGATAGGCAAAAAAATAGACGCTTTCAAGCAATTTTAATAATAAATAATGAAGTTTAATAAATTCATTCTTCTTTGTAGCAGTGGGGTTGGGAACTGGCTTCGGAATAAATAATTTTTCTATTCAGTTCAGATGGACTTACAGCTGACGCAATCATATTGTTCCAATAAAGAGTTCGTCATTTTTTAACTCGCAGTGTAAGCGATAGTGATAAAACCCAAGAGCATCACAGGAAAGTGCGATGAAAATTCCTGTATTTGTTTCATGCTGAAGACGCTTGTGCCAATATTTAGGAGCCGCTTCATGGCGGCGAAAATCCGATACATGAACACTCGGGAAAATTTGCCAACACTCGAGCGGCAACGAGAACAAGTCGACGTAGTGGTGGTGTGATGACGGAACGTGGCAAGTGAAACAGATCTGAAGAGGGCTCAACTTACTTACGTAGGCGTTGCATAGTAATGATTATTGTACGAAAACAAACATTCTTGGGAAATGAAGAGATCCGCTGAACTGCGCGCAGCGTTCCTACGAAGCCGTGAAGAGTGAAAATTGTCGTAGCGTCGAGAAAATTGCTCTGCTGACATTGATCGATACTAGGTAACTCCTGTGGAACTTCTTCTTCTTTTTGCTCCACGCACAAGCCAAGCATGAATTGACTCGTTGAGTTATGTTTCCGAGCAGAACTTCGGCCGACAGCTGAGTGGATGTGGACTGTCAGCTAAAGTTATTCTTCGTTCATAAATTGGTAAATAATCTTTGTTCCATGGCCTTTGATGAATGAAGAAAAACTAGTATTAATGGAAGAAAATTATGCCGATTAGGCCTGCTGTAGCTCGAGGATGAGCAGCAGGCAGAATTATCGCTTCGCATTCCTATGCAATTTTCTGATGTGACAAAATTGGGGAATCATGCCATGCAAAGCTCACGACGATGACCAGCACGCTACCCTGTCTCATGCAACGAAGCTGTGACTCTATAATTACTCTATTCGCCGCCCTCATCTTCAGTTACTGCCTGCAGAAATTAAAAGTTAAATTTTGATGTTCTTGAATGCACTTTTTTAGAATACCATGATACTTTTTTGCCCGAGATACATTTTCGATATCTTCACAAGAATTCTAAAGTTTTACTCCGATCTTTTTTCAAATTTCAGCCTGAGTTCAAACTTTTTTCAACATGAGTATGAGTTACTTTCGTTCATAAATCTCTTATGTTAAAACAACAAAGGAAATGAAAAGTTGATTACTCTTACCCAAAGATAAGAAAACAGCATGGAGTTGAATAGGCGGTTTTTACTGGAATAAGAGAATGACATTTTCTATCTTATATAAGTGATGACTTAGGGATCATACACCGAAGATTATATTGAATAATTTGAAGTAAAGTTACGAGAACTGGTTTATTTCCTTTATCAACGGTAATTACATTCGTAATTACACCTGATGAATTTTGAACGGTGTAAATTTTTTTGAACGATAATTACATTCGTAATTACCGTAACTTCTTCAATTCATTCCCTTAATGCAAATCTCCGTTCATAAGCATTTGATTCTACATTTAACTGCAAAAAATTCTCATTAATATACGTTTTACGGAGAAGCTATATGCTCTCTATTCTTCCGTCTTGCTCGAAGTTTTTGGCTACTTCATAGAGCATTCTTATTTTTTTGTGAGCGCGGTCATTCCAGACCCCGAATGTGTTCAGCAATGCTACGAGTACTGTGAAGAAGATATAAAGTTAAACAACTTAAACAATATAAACCGTTATCGTAGAACTTTTCTGTCATCCCTGCTAATGTAGGAGTCACTAATTTGAGGTAGATTCTTTCCTCCACAGGCATCATCCTCGTGTGTTTTGTCAACGTTTTGCCAATTTGTAAACAATATATAGAAGTCTTTCCTCCACAGGCATCATCCTCGTGTGTTTTGTCAACGTTTTGCCAATTTGTAGACAATATATAGAAGTATTTCCTCCACAGGCATCATCCTCGTGTGCACCGTCTACGCATGGAAGACGCGTAAAATCCCGGAGTCATTTAACGAGAGCAAGTACATCGGCTTCACGATGTACACGACATGCGTCCTATGGATCGCTTTCTTACCTATTTATTATTCCACCAGCAACGACAACCTTGTGAGTATCCTGCAATCACATTTGGCATTCATTCTTTTTTGTACTGACTGATGAAAGATGATGTTTCTCTGTCTGTTGTCGTTTGATAACTATAGAAGTTATCGTTTTATAACAATAAAAGAATTCTTCAATAAATGTTTCTCGTTATATAAGCGATGGGAAATTTATAGTCCGAATATTTTTAATGCATGCAAAGCTTCTCCTGAATTCATTTCCATTTAGTGACTCTGTCATCCGTGTCCAAATTTCTACAGTAGAATCATTCATTACTTCACAGTTCTTTCACAACCCTCAATTATGCAAATGAAATGGTTTTACTTTTCGAAATTAGGTTGTGGAAGTTCCCAGGAACGATAAAAGGTGAGATTTGTGGACATTCTCGTCGGTTCAAAAGAATGTCATTAAAAGCCTCAATATGCGCCGACGGTTCATATTCTTGTCAGGCCTCTCAAAAGACCGACCGTTCTCGCTCTTCCAGTGCGTAGAAAGCACAAATTTTAAAAATTGGACTACGGCAAGATGTGTTCCAGATGCTCTTTATAACGAATACATAGTTTATACCCAGTCCTATGAAACTTTTACCTCTTATGGAAGAATTTCCAATAACTAATCATAAGCTTGTGTATTCTTTTATTTGTAAAAGTTCAACAAAGTTTGATTCTTCTGGTAAATAAATAAATAAAGATTACAGAAAATTTTATCTTATATTTGAAATATGATTCTATGAAGATTTTCATGATCAGCGTTCACAAAGTACAAAACGGTATTTTTTTTTAATTTTTTCATTAACTAAAATCGGTATTTTTTTGAGCTAGAATTTCCGAGACAATCAATTGGTTGAAATACAGCAACATTATTTGTGCATGTAAATCTTCGATTTCAGTGTCACAGTGCGTTCCCTCGCTTTCTTTTATTAACTGTCTAGATTGGAGCTAAAAGGTAAAATTTCGGTCCAATAATTGAGTTCAGTTCAAAATTTGTCGTCCTCTCATAAATTATGGTAAATACATTCTGGCTGGAAAGCCTCTGAAGACTTTCGTCCCTTCACTAAAAAGGAATAGCCAAAGGGCCCTGCCGAAAATATTTTGTCTCGACACAAAAAACACTTGGGTTAAAATTTTCAATTAATAATTCTAGCAGCCCTAGAGAGTACAACTGGAAGTGGATGTAATTTAAAGTTGCCTTGGCTGTGCTACGAGCTATTGTATCTCGTATAGCCATATCGACTTAACACTTTGACTACAGCTGCTAAATATTGTGTTCAACACCAAACTCAAACTTAAAGTCATTTTAGTTAGCGATTTGGAAAATACCAAACATGAACTGGATCGTGCCTTCATCTAGCTTTGATTATATATTTATGAAAATTGAGTTTCCGACTACTGGTCGGTCAGTAGCATTATGAAAATTATCTCCGTGTGCCATCGGTGGCGTACGTCGCAGTCAAAGACTTGAAAGAACACACGCTTCAAGTTGTACTCTCTACTTGAGTAACTTGCGAACCCCTTTTCAAGAAAATAAGAAAATGCACTACGAGGGCCTAAATTGTCCAGAAATTCGGCCATCGCTCTGGAATAGAAAAAAACATAAAATTACTAAAAGTAAGACAATAATGTTAAAGATTAACACGGGTTTCAAATAATATATACACGCTTTTCACAAATAACTGTTCTACCATAACTGGGACTTTGAATGTCAGCATAAAACATCAATTTTATAGAGAAACGTTTTGAAAACATGTTTCTTTTAAATATGCGGTTATTCATTTTCCTCAGGGGAGTTTGATCTTGGAAGTCAACGTATTTGACCTTCGTCTTTCCACGAAGCTTCAATAATGTCCGCATCAATATCTTCACTCAAGTATAATCTGTTCGCTTTCCTAGTATTCGCTTTCGCTTTTCCCCTCTTTGGTCTTGGAATCCAGAATATTTTTATATTCGTCTTTCCACGAGACTTCAATAATGCCCGCATCAACATTTGTTCTCAAGTGTAGTCTGTTCCCTTTCCCCGTATTTCATATACGCAGGCCAGCTCCCCAATGATGAAGAGAAATGTGGATCTCTAATTCTGCAACTAACTCGATGATCAAAATAAGAGGTACTCGGATTTAGAGACCAATTCGATAATCAAGAGAAATGAGGTACACTGATTTAGTGACCGACTCGTTGATCAAGAGAAATCAGATTTGAGTATAATCTAGTTCACTGACTCAAGTTTTCAACACGAAAAGTTTAACGAGTCAGCAGCATGATGCACTAATTTCTCATCAATAGCTGAATAAAATAAGAAGTCACTTCAATATTCCAACTTCTAATCGTCCAACATGCTGTATGTTTTTACCCGCTCGCTCCAAGCAAAAATTCCTCATCAATAGCTCCGCGCTGAATAAAATAAGAAATTACTTTAATGTTCACATGCTTAATAAAATAAGGAATCACTTCAAGGGCCAAACTATCAGTTGTCCACCAGACTTGCCTTGACGCATCACCTTCCGTGTGTAACACAACAGATGCGGACCACAACCATCGCTGTGACGACAAGCATGTCGGCCACAGTAGCGCTGGTGTTCCTCTTCCTTCCCAAGTGCCACATCATCCTGCTCCACCCTGAGAGGAACCAGCGCGCCTCCAGCTTCGGGGCCCAGAGGCTGCACTCCATGAAGAACCAACACCACACCACCATCCTGGCGCACTCCACGGTCCAGCGGGTCGACATGTCCACCCAGAGTGACAGTAGGTGTCTCTCAGTTACTGTCATTTGGTGTCCTAATCTCAATTAATATCGTAGTTCTTAATGTCATTTGGATATGTGCACATGTCCACCCAGAGAGACAGTAACTGTCTTAGTTCTGAATATCGTTTGGATATGCAAACGTAATGGCTTGCGTTTTGCCTAATCCCTCCCAAAAAATCGTGATGATAAATGAAAGTTCGAAGAAATTTTCTTTTAAAATGATTATATTTTCGTATCTGAGAAATTAAGGGATTATAAAAATTCAAAACGTGCTTTTTTAGGCTGAAACGTACTTTTTTAGGTCGAAACAAAGTATTTCACGTCCTTTTAAGACTTTGACCGCAACGTGCGCCACCGGTGGCCGCGGAGGGGGTTTTCATAATGCTGCTGACCGACCAGTAGACACGAACACAATTTTCATTAATACTGAATTAAAGCTAAATGAAGGCAGGATCCAGTCAATGTTTGCTATTTCCATAATTGCTTACAAAAATTTTGAATTCGAGTTGAATATTAAACTTCAGTTTAACCAGTTGCAGTCAAAGTGTTAAGCGAGTATATTATCTCGTTTAAAAAAATTAACGAGGAGAAAATGTTGACACGTTTTTTTCCTCATGGGCTTCCTTTAATGAGACAATACAATCATTTTGCTCAAGAGTTTCTTTGTAATTTTATTTCACCACCATCATTTATTTCAGCGCATATTCTTAAAATAAGTAGACAGTAATTAAAGAGTACCGTATTTACTTATTGAGAAAACAAGTATGTAAGCGACATAGCAACTCAACTCAGATGTTGCTTGTTTCTGAGTTGAGTTGCTTGAGTTTCATTGTTGCTTGTTTCAGCAGATGTGTGAAGGATAGAAATAGTCGTCACTGATTGGAAAAATTACATTCAAATAAAAAAGTAATGCATTTCAATGTACTGGCTTGACTTACAACCAAAACATTCTAATAGCGTCGGCCTTTAAGGGTGTTTAATCATTTTATTCAAAATACTCGAAGGAGTTCAACGGTGATCTTATGACAGGGGTTCTCTCGGATGCTAAACAAATAGGATGCGTTTCATTACGACTCAAGATTGGATTCAAACCTAAGAAATTTCAATGGCACCTTTACTCACAAAAAGTACAAATAAAATCGATGAGCTCATTCAGGTTCAACAATCATGTGAACAACAAAGTCAAGTTCAACGATCATACCACCCGAACTGTGGACCAAAAATGTGAAAAAACCTGTTTTCGCGCGTCATATACATAGCTCTTGCATAACTTTCATTAGTCGTCTGAGAGGAAAATGCTCATATAACTTTTTTTAACCGTATTAGTTTTTCAGCAAATTTTACTCGGTACGAATTGCGCATAAACTGTTTTTCCAAGGTAGTTAATTCTGCAGGTGCGCCTGCTGTGTAAAAAGCATTCACGAGAGTTAATCCGATTTATGGGGTAAAAAGATGAGAATCCTTTGGTTTCATTTCTCAATTTGTAAGAGTCTGCTTTTAGTGGAGCTCGCATCAGCAATATTCTGAAATATGCGCACATTTTCTCAAGCATTTGAAAATTGCAGGAGGGAGTTCCTCTCAGGTGATGTGGAGAAACCAGCTGGAGTTTTTAACTGGAATTTATTCCCGCTATTTGGTGTCTTAGCTCTGAGAATAACATCAAATAGCACGTGCAAATAATGGCCAATACACTCACGGCAAAATTGGCATCACATTTTACGCGGTGTTCCTGCTATGAAATGGCGAAGGATAAACCGCAACTACGTACTATTGAAAAAGATTTTATATCAGACATCAAAGCGGGAAAATTATTCAGGGAAGTCTTTTTTGTGGATAGTATTCCGATTCATTATTTATTGTTATTTTTAATGAAAGAATTATTTAATTATAGCCGAAATAACCTATTAGGATAGAGTCAGTATAACACATGAGTTAGCAGAATTAATTCCAGATTCGTAACTGTAATTTATTATACGTTTCGGAACTCTTTTCTTCCGTTACAGTAGCATACTTGATGGAGCAACATGCAAGTTAGCTGTTAACTTTGCAGTCTTACACTTGGGAAAATATAATGCATAAATCATTAGTTTGCATTCTTGCTTGACGTAAAGAAGTAATTTTCCATCTACTTAACAATTTTTTTTTTTACGATGTGAGGTCTGAGTAATTTCAACAAACCTAAGTTTACGTATTTTACAAAAATTACCGCTGCCTTTCAAGTTTCAAAAAAGAATGCTCAATTATGTTAAAGTTACTACGAGTTTTGCAGTTAAGCTGCCAGAAGCAGTAATGGTCATGTAACTAAACAATTTTAAAACTCCTTTTGAAGTTACGAGCGGCCTTAGTAAGGCCCTCTATTTTCTGTTCAATGAACGCATTCATTTGCTGTTCAACGAACGCATCATAATTGATTTCCTATCACGCCTCATTTCAGACATTTACTGCGCCACCTTCGAGATGAAAGAGAGGACAGACCTCGAGCCGCACGGAGGTGTGTACGTCGGAGGCGAAGACGCCACAACGCAGTGTGCCGCCGCCACCCAAACTTGTTCCTTGTGTCGAACGGAGGACCATTTGTGCACTCACTCCCATGTCCTCCCAGCCGAAGGTCTGACCACCTCGGTCCGGCGCAGGATATTAGACCGCACGCTGACCCTCGAAAGAGACGACAAGCTGAGCGAAGAGAAGTTGGTTATTGAAGGCCGTAATGTGGTTCCTCACGTGAGCGACGTGACCGAGCGTTCTTCAGAACACGAGCGGAGTGCCGGAGGGGTGCAGGAGCGATATCCGTTCTCGCTCGAGGTCAGGGAGGGAAGTTTTGCAAGTACTGTTGTTGATAGCAGCACAAACGCTCCCGTTAGTTATAGCACTGTATTTAGTAACCCTGCAAGAAGTGTAAATAGTCATAGCGTAAACGGAGCAAACGGTGGCAGCGTCGCCGTCTTGAACAATAACAGTTTTAGCAGCAGCACAGTGGACAGCAACAGCAGCAGCCAACATATCAGTTGCAACGGGCCTCTGCAGGATGTACCTGACGTTATGTTGTAGTGGTTAGATGATGCACCAGGTGTTCTGGTGTAGTGTTAGTGTATGTACATGAAGAGCCGTTTGACAGCCGCTATGGTACTTATACATCCATACATTTGTGTGATCCCTCGTGCTGGTGTTAGTGATGTTCAAATGACCCTTTCTGAGCCCCTGCCTCCAAAAGTTGATTGAGTAATGCGTGACTCTCGTACCTCCGGTTCGTGTAAAGTTCCTTGAACTTAGCAATTTTTAAGAAACAATTTTAAATGAAACTAAAAGAAGAACACAATTTCAACCATCTGGAGGTAACCTATTTCAGTTCCATGCGTTGAAAAAGTGCCCCAGTTGCCTACTTACGAAAAAAACATTTCACCTACCGCGTGTATTTTTAGAATTATAGTGAACCTCGATGCGAAAATGATATTTTTGTTGTACTCATTCAATTTTAACGCGTCATTATGTGCACTTGAGATGTTCAAACTTTGAAATATCATCGATGACTGTCGTTAGAAAGTTAGTAGAAAACCTGACAATATTGCCTCTCTTTCTCGTTGCCCTCGGAGAATGTGGAACACCGTGATGAGAACATCATTATCAGTATATTCATTTGTTCATTTTTCACTTCTACAGAACACCTAAAATTGAGTCCTGAATAGATTGAAGAATTTGATAGATCCTCTCGCCGCATCCAGCCTTATACGTTAAAACCAATGCCTATGCATTACTGCTGTTCAAACTTATTCAAGACTTGAGATTTTGCGCAGTTTCCGGGTAGTTGCATTAATACTTAGTTTTGTATGAACATCCTTCCCTTCATATATCTCCCTTACTATAAAAACTCGTATTTTTTCACTCTGAATGAAATGAATTTAAAACAGCAGACGTCGATTCTGCAATAAATCTCTTTCCTCTCGATTCGAAAACACAATCATTTGCATTCAATGCATTTTAGAAGTTCATATATGATCAAAGAAATTTTGTAAATGAACCATTCGATACTGTAGATAAATTCAAAATGCTGGCAGCCCCTCATTTTATCTTAAGGAGAAGCATCTTACTTTATTTTACTGATGTAGGAGCACAAAGCAAATGCTGAAGCAAATTCAAATTTTAGAGCACTACTGAAAAGGCAACGAATTTACATCATCCATCACTAAATGTCAGAGTCACAGGCACTTAAGGGATACAGTCTAAAGAGTATTTCGTTTACGGGTCGAAAATCTGGATGAGTCAGTTTAGCTATCATATTTCTAATGTGTACTGCATTCGAATGCTATTGTTCCATTGCCAATAACCTTAACCTATTGAGGGTATATCTTGAGAACCCTTTTCTCCCTGCAAGTGCATTTTTCACACGAACAAATGGCTGATGATTGTCTAAACTTTATTTTATGAGAAAAAACGTGTGAATTGTCTCCAGGAGGAAAAGAACAATGTCTAGACAGCCAGGAAAGCACAGCCCGCAATATGTAACGTCGTAGCCAAAGGACATTAAACTCGAAGACGAGCACAACCTTGTTTTAGCTACAGAAAAAGGGAATCACTGCACATCTCATCAAGAGAGCAAACTTCTCAACCGCCTGCTAGCGCGGCCTGAGAGGACTAGTCGCATGTCGCTGTGAGAGGCAACGTAATGCCACGGCGCTACCAGTTGTACAACGACAGAAATAAATCTTTACAATTCAAAATGAAATTGTAACAATGGGACACTTAAATGCGGTCAAGGTTGGGTAGACTGCAGGCACACTTTATCCAAGGACTATGAATATGTTTGGTTTCTGGCAATTTGAATAATCGCGATTGTAGTATTTGAATTTATTAGTAAAAACTTTAAAAAACAATCTATGCAAGCTCCCCACTGGAACGTTTCCTTTTGACTGTTTAACAAACGTTCATTTATATGGAGTCGCATTGTTGAAATTTGCTTTGACGTGCTACAAATGAACCAGGAAAGTTTAAATGATGAGATCAATTTCGGTTTGACTTCAGCTATATAGTTAGTATTCAGCTTCATTATAGAAGAATCGGAACATACGCGAAAATTGCACATAAGTTGTTAATACGAATAACTTTAAAATAAATGGGAATTTTGTCACTGCAAAATATAGCGTTGTTTTAGTCGGAGCACAAACATCTTTGAGCGCACAAATGTGTATTATAGTTTTGTTTCAAACTCATCCACGAGAGTTTCCATGACACTAGTCAATGCGAGTCAGTGACCCAATTGTTTTTTGCAATAAAAAATTTTTTAGTGTTCTTATCATCTCGTGAGGAAAAATGTCTCTCTTATTACGCTTGTCTGCTAGACAAGTCTCCCCTCAGGCCGCCGAAGTTTCGCTCTACCTACAAATTCATTTCCGTTGAAAATTTGTTAAGGTGTTTTCTCAATAACAAGCGAGAGTTTTAATATTAGTTTTAAGTTTTAGTCACTCATTTGCAACAGCGAGACTGCATGAGGTTAGCTCACCCATTGTTTGGTGTCGTACGATTTTCTTGAACGTTAGAGTAGTTTCCCGTCGTCTTGCTGAGTTTTAAGTCCCACTCGAGTTAAAGCTATCCAAGCATTTTGACTCGAACACAGCGCGGCACCTTCGCAGTTCGATGCGACAGTAAGTACAATCTTTTGATGGTGAAAACAGAAGATCTGTATGCTACCAGTTTGACAGACACACTTCCCTTTATGTTGGAAGGTGTTATGATACTTAGACATGGAACTAAAAACCTCATAATTTTTGGTTTTGGGTTTGAATGAAACGAACATGTTTTCATAACACAGCACGAAAGCTATAAATTAAATTCAATAAGAGTTACTGCAATGACTCGGAAAGAGAATCCTATCAAATCGAATACATCGCTTGCACCAACCGGCTTGGCATTCTTCATCTTCAGTTTTTGAACACTCATTTAGGAATGAGAAAGGTATATTCAACATGGCGTTTTCAACTCAAATTGTTTTTTTAAATTAATGCAATCGACAGCGAATATATGAATGGAAAATTATAATACTTCTTGCAGTTTCGCGAGTTTCACGAATTTTGAGAATAGTTTTTCTAGAATATGCTACGGGCAAGTTTAGTCTAAGGCTAAGTGATTGTAATATAGTAATAATTTTCATACTATTTCAAAATTCAGAAGTCCATTTATAACATTTAACACCGGTAATGAATGTATAGGAAGCCATTGATACTTTTTGGAAATAAAAAATTCCACTTTAATTTTAAAACCAGGTGTTCACAATAAAATTTTGCCTGCAGATCATTTGGTGTCTTCCTTACTTGGAACTTATTACGCTCGAGACTAGAAACCAATCCACTGGGTTTTGCACTCTTGTGTTTAGTGAAAACGTTTTAAAGATAAATTTTAGAAAAATTTACTGGGGATCAGAATGAATAAGTATTAATAATCGTTGTAAGTTGCGTATAATTAGAAGGTAATATATTGTAATACTCGAGTGCTCTTGAAACTGTAAGTTGTACGAAAATTTGCGCTGTGCGTAACGTGAGTAACGTTTCCGTTTAGGCTAAGTTAGTCTTACGTGTAGAAATAATTTTAAAAGTTTCCTAAATATCTTAAGCGTTATAGCAGAAGGAAAATGCGTCTTCTGTTGTCAAGCATAGTCGACTGCTAAACAAATGATGATGAATAATTCCTATGAGACTTCAATGAGTGGGTTCGCTGGAATTCTTTTGGCGATAACCGAGAGTGGTCAAGTATTGTATTGACTGAATGTCGTTGAGAATTCTTCTGTCTTTGGGAACAATTAGTTCTCAGTTTATTTATATATATTCTACTCGCACGTTTCAATTTAACGTTAAGCATTCATCTGGTTCCTCGACAATTTTTTTTGTGATTAGGAAATAAAATTCTTCGGTATCGTAAAACTTATTCAAACTTACATCAAAATTACTCACGCAGGTTCCAATTATCTTAACATAAATTATACAACGTACCAAGTAGAGTGCATGTTTTGACCAACCAGGCAGTTGTGTTGATCTTCCATAAGTATATCTCAATTGTTAAAAGAAAGGACGTCTTGGTAGTGAAGTTTCCATTTTTCAAAATTTTGGGATCAGCAAAGACAAATTTAATTTTTTGACCCAAGCTTTCGGCTAGATTAGCTCTAGCCGTCATCAGAGGAACGATGTATTTTTAAACAAAACCTCTTATGGTATCCGCGGGTATCTAGTATACAAAACATTTTATTGAATTTTTACATGCAAGCCGAAAATCATTGATCAAGGGCGACTGATCAATGACTGATCAACCAAAAGGGCGACTGATCAATCAGTCGCTCTTGATCAATGATTTTCGGCTTGCATGTAAAAATTCAATAAAATGTTTTGTATACTAGATACCCGCGGATACCATAAGAGGTTTTGTCTAAAAATACATCGTTCCCCTGATGACGGCTAGAGCTAATCTAGCCGAAAGCTTGGGTCAAAAAATTGAATTTGTCTTTGCTGATCCCAAAATTTTGAAAAATGGAATAAGTATATCTATATATTTTTCATTGGTTTTGTTCAAAATGTTCCAGTTTTCCGACAGAAAATCGAGCAAGCAGTCACGAAGGACAATCGCTCATGCAAAATGTAAAATATTAGCTCATGCACCAACTTATTTGAAATTTTTGTCTCTTTTGAGATGCCTCAGAAGCTGAGATTTGGATTACACATAAAGGACACACCGACCTGCGCTCCACGCTGGTCGGTACCCTTCACCGTTGAGGGAGTGAGCTGATTATTCATAAATACGAAGTGCGTGTTTTAAGAGAAGTTCACACTCAGAGTACAACGACCAAAAATGGTTGCTATGAATTTACCTTAAATATTATTTTTCTAGCGAATCCGGTTTGTAAACTTCAATTGAGTTGGCTGAGAATGCGCCTCGATTGATTAGGTCGCATGAAAACAATGACGAGCACGCATGGAAAAATCGATTAGGGCGTACGCAATACAGATTAGCCCTTACTTAATAGATCGTTAATGAACGTTCCCAGTCTTTCGTTGGCAGCTTCTCTGAATGTACCCTAAACGTAACGTAGGAGTTGTAGTGAGCTCGTCTAGTTCTTACATTTAGCTGTAGAGTGTAGGATCCCGAGACTAGAGTTCTTTGTGTAAATAAAATTTCCGTCTAATCTTTAAAGTAGTCGTGCGGTGAATTTTGTACATAAGATTTTACTTTTTGAAGTGATGTGTCGTATTATGTGGAGGACCATTAGTGATGTTTGTTGCTGGTTGTTTGCAAGACATGGAGATTGTCATTCTGCATTGGTTGATTTTAGTGTAATGATTCCGCATTCTGTGGTCATAAGTTGGTTTCTTTCGATACTGGAATATTTATTCAAAAATTTCAAAGTTTTACTTCTAGGAACATGTTAATAATCTTCACTGTATTATAGTATCATCACCTAGCAGATGTCTGGAAATTACGTTTATCAATTCTGTCATTTTAAGAAGCTGACTTTAATTGAGACACGTAACATCTGACCTGAAAATCAGGTGCCAAATTCGACCTTCACCTCAAAAAGACTAAATATTTACACCCAAAATGAAGGCGTTGCTTCGTAAATATTTTCGCCTCATCAATTGGATGGACTAACACTCATATGTAGCCATTTTACAAACTGGGTCAAATTCATAGCCCAAATGCTTAAATTGACGCTTTTTATCATACTCATGAGTCTGTCAGAGAAAGATAAGTATGAGGGGTTTTGTTTGTTTGTCTTTAGGAGTCTGTATTTGTTATTTACTAGGATCGTTCCACCTACATTTAGTTTAACATTTAGGAAAGGGCTTCATTCTTTCAGCCCTGAGCCCGGAGACTGACAGTATCAAGCCCTTAAATTAAATATATTTTAATAACCAGTTTTTAAAATGAAACAACTTTGAATTTTTCAAAGAAAACGCAAGTATTCGCCGAGTGGTTACGAGCCTGCATTACTCATGGCGAAGTTTAATTGCATGCAGTAAAATAAGGTACGAATAAGGCATGCGATCTTACTCTATTAGAGTTCTAAGCAATGTGTGATCCTTCCTTTGTTAGTGAAACGTATGTAAGCTACTTGTAGGCGCCGCGTGGAGAGTACCTTGTTGAATGAAATGCTGTTTGTAATCATAAGTAAAGTTTTTGGTTTTTACCGAAGTTTTCATTATCCCAAACTCAGTAAATGAGAAAATTTGAACAAATGAGAGACGGTTAAAACCTCCCCATAGCAAGGTTTTGCTGCAGAATATGTGTACAAGAACTGCGGTGATAGTGTTTACGAAGAGCTACTCAGGTAAATGAGAAGCTTGAGCTAAGTATTTTCCTCACAGTGACGTGAAGAGTTTTCACACGTGTGAGAAATAATCGCGTTGAAGTCATAAGATTTAAAAGCTTTGGGTGAAAAATCAATGATTGTAAAATAGTTCAAATTCTTCAAGATATAAATCAGCCATGAATCCATCTCACGTTTTAAAAACTTATTGGGTGGTAAAAACTACAAATGGATTAAATTGGGACGTAAAAATGACACAAAATTTCGATGGAATCCAAAATAAAGAAATGCCTTGATTCTCAAGATGTTTACTTGAGATTTCATTTCTTTCATTTTGAGAAAAGCTTCAGCGCTGCCTACGCAGACCGATTATTTCTCAGGGCGTGAAGGCATTCTCGTGCAAGTTATGATAAGAAGGCTTAGACTTCCAGAGAGTTCTCTGAACAATAAGAAATATCAGACACATTCTGTTGTTGACGCTGTGCACGTCTTTATTTGATGACAGCACGGTAATGCAAAAATCAATAGCAAATGAAAAATGATCACTGCTTCATTATTCATTTATAATGAAAAAAAGTATTTTTTAGAAAGAAAAATTATCACAGTTATTTCAGAAAAGCAAATATGATTTGAATTTTTGCAAGAATTTACTGCAGCGGAATGGTGGAAACGGCAGTAAATGGATGATTATCGTTGCCTCAGAATGAATTTCGTTTGTTTTACTAACACAACAGCGTACAAAAATTGAATGGTGGTTTTTAATTAACTTGGAGTGCGTTACTGTGAAGGAAATGAAGGGGCTTTAAAATATTGCATGTGTCAATGAGTGTTTAAACCAACACAATCAACAGATAAATTAAAACAAGCTCGGACGTAATACAAACAGCAAACCACTTTTCCACAAAGTCCGTCACTTTACATGCTGCAACTTTGCAATCCTTACTCCCGTTTTTTTAACTTTTAGTTTTGATTAGAAAAAGGGGGCCTGATATGGATGCTCATCTGGAGAACAAATAAAGTTTTATACAGTAATGCATGTATTTATTCGCACAAAAATCCTTAAAAAAAAGAAACTGTTTACTATACAAGCTCTGTATATGTGTTGTAGGTTTAAAAATGTTCCATAACTTAGATAATTTTTTGCGGGAAACGTTTCCCCTACAAAACAGTTTAACGTATGCACTTAGTTGAAAATCAACGTCGGCATTTTTTCAGATTAGCACAAAAAAGGACCACGCAGCGCATTAAGGTTTGCGTGAAGGCTAGTAGAGACATCATCTCTGATGGCGGTTAGGCTTCATTATATATAGCGTGGCAGCGCAAAACTGCTCCGATTCCCGCTGGATATTTGCGTCAAAGGTATGTAGTTACCAGAGCTGGGGAGTGGAGGCTCTAAAATTCCGACTCCGTTCCGACTCTTGAATGTATGGAAATTTGCCGATTCCGACTCCTGGATATTTGGAAATTTTCCGACTCCGACTCTGACTCGTGGATAGTTGGAAATTTGGCGACTCCGACTCATCAGGCCCCTAAATCGAACTAACTTCGGCTCTGACTCCCCAGCCCTGGTAGTTCCTGCAGTCAAGAAGACAGTTTAGCGCAGAAGACATACTGCCAGCAGTACCAATGTTGCGCTCATAAAAAATAGCCTGCCCTTCAGCGGCGACATTGATATAAAGGAAAAAAATTGAACAAGAATGTTGAAATGGAAAAATCGCGCCACCCTGAGGGCTAGGTGCTATGATCAGAACAAAACCCTCCACAAATCTCAGTTCGATGTGTTATCATTTTCGTTCTCATTTTTATAGGCAGTGAAGAGCTAACGGAGAGCAGCTGTGCGCTCAGCACCGGCTTATAATCAAGACTTAATATTCACGCTTTAATAGCTGCTGTGAGGCTCAGAGCACTGCAATATTCCAGCACACACACAAAGTCAAATATTAACAGCGCATGCAACAGATGCAGCATTTAATTGATCACGTCAGCGCAGTACCTGTCTGCAGCGCTCGGGCTGATGGTTCAGCTCACTGGAAATGGGAAACCTGACAAACCAAAGCCATGATCGGAAAAATTTTCCCTCGCCATTATTAGTTTTGAAAACCCGCAACGTATTGGTCTCGAATTGTGGAATTGAATATTTTTAGGTATATCGCATTTTTTGATTGGCAATTTATATTCAAAGAAAACTAGAAACGGTCCATTGAAATCATATTACTCCTCGTACATGTTATTTTAGAGCTTTCTATCATCACTGCTGCTTTCATATTGAAATCATAAATGATTAGTTTTTACCTGGTTATGGAATATCGAGGTTCAATTTGCTCAAGGTTAAATTTAGGTATGATTTTCTTATTTAAATCATTGTTTTTTCACTCGCTTTTATGATCGTTACGCATTTGAAATTTTGGTTTATATTTTCTCAGAAATTTTGAGAAAATTAAAGTAGATCAAACGGCGCTCGCGACTTAAACTGACAAATTCCTGAAAATCACAAATCTCACAAAGCTAAAACTTCACCTTCAAGAAAAGAGCATTTATATTATAAGTGAGTTGTTGGAGCGCAAAAAAGTAAGCGAAGCCCAGATTTATGGAGATTGGCCCTCATGTACTCCTCCCCAGGGCTTGTGTTTAGTGTGTTCACAGAGATCTAGACCAAGACGCTCGAGTTGCAGTCCTCATAGTTACGTATATTATTTCGCATTTCTGATACGTTTGTCTACTTGCCAGCGCTCGTTGCACCCTAGCGCAGGGTTTCCCAGCCCGGGGTGTTGGGTTCCCAACCCTGGGTGTTGGGTTCCCAGCCCGGGATGTTGGGTTCCCAGCCCGGGGTGTTGGGTTCCCAGCCCGAGGTGTTGGGTTCCCAACCAGGGGTGTTGGGCTCCCAGCCCGGGGTGTTGGGTTCCCAACCCTGGGTGTTGGGTTCCCAGCCCGGGGTGTTGGGTTCCCAACCCTGGGTGTTGGGTTCCCAGCCCGGGATGTTGGGTTCCCAGCCCGAGGTGTTGGGTTCCCAGCCCGGGGTGTTGGGTTCCCAGCCCGGGGTGTTGGGTTCCCAGCCCGGGATGTTGGGTTCCCAGCCCGGGGTGTTGGGTTCCCAACCCTGGGTGTTGGGTTCCCAGCCCGGGATGTTGGGTTCCCAGCCCGAGGTGTTGGGTTCCCAGCCCGGGGTGTTGGGTTCCCAGCCCGGGGTGTTGGGTTCCCAGCCCGGGGTGTTGGGTTCCCAGTCCGGGATGTTGGGTTCCCAACCCGGGGTGTTGGGTTCCCAGCCCGGGGTGTTGGGTTCCCAGCCCGGGATGTTGGGTTCCCAGCCCGGGGTGTTGGGTTCCCAGCCCGGGGTGTTGGGTTCCCAACCCGGGCTGTTCGCACCCGGGGAAAAATTTATTCCTCTAAAAAGTTACGAACAGACGTCTCTCAGGAACTTGTAAATGTTACTTTCGCTTGAAAACGAAAAATTTGAGCTGCTTTGCAGCTTCAAGCGACACTGGAACTGAATAGATTGAGCTACCGAAGCAAAGCTGAATGCTCCAATTACACGACGTGATAAAAACTTTAATATTTGCTTTAGTAGTGTCTTAATTTTATTCGCAAGTTATTTACAGACACTTTGAGTTTTTTAGATCATGATCCAGGACACACAACCGCTGTATTTAGGGCATTGATTTCTAAATCACATGTCTGCCCTCTGTGATTGCTCCTTTACATTGATATTTTTTTCAAGCCTTGAACCTTTAATTTTCGCAAGGGAGTGCTGAATATTTGATTACTGGGGCCCAGCCCCAAGTGACTAGTGCAACACAAATATACTGTATTTTATGTAACTGCTGCTCAATCAATACTTGAGGCAATTGACGACCATTGAATGTACGTGTGGGGCGAGAGAGGCTCAACTCACTTGACCATAAGATGTTCAAGAACTGTTCAATCGAGTCAAAAGCGAATGCAGGACTAGAATTGAAGGGCGAATGTGCAGAGTGGTCTAACCCACGAAACATAGAATTTTAGGACACTCAAGTTAGAGTTCATCGCAGGGTTGCCAAACTGGCTTTTCCTAGCCAAGTTACTAACTAGGAACTGAACTAGGAACTAGGCAACTCTGCCTGAGAGACATCCACGTCGCTATGAATTGAACATATCACTTAATCCACTCTCCAGTTTTGACCTCTGATTTGTGGGTTAGGACACTCTGCATATTTGGCCTCCAAGTATTTTTACTCAACGCCAGACAATTTGGAAGCAACGAGTAACACGAGTCTAATGTTACATGCTGCCAATGCTGAGTAAAATAACAATGAGTAAAACTTATCAAAGAAATTTGAGCTTAGAGAAAACGTCCGAGTCAACCTTTAAGTGAGAAATTTTTATTGTTTAATATAGGTTGAGATACATTACAATACTCCTATTCAAACTTTAAAATTGTCACCCGTAACATTTCGAAAAAACATTTTCTTTCACATATGCAGGGAAGTAAAAACATTTCAGAATGTCGTGGAGGTCGGAGAAATAGGATTACCTTAATAATCGTTAAAATTTACAGAGGCACGAGAAAATAGCAAATACCACAGAAGAATTCGGCGACTCAGTACAAGACGACTCGTAACAGTGCGCAAGGACGGGATGCATCACCGAATATTAAAGCAAAACTCTAATTGAAAATTTGATCGAATTTTCGTTTGAAGCGCCGAATTTAAAATTATATCTTTTTAATCCAACCCCGAGCATCTTCGATGGTAGCAAGAACCATCTCAAACTACACGAACCCTGTCACAAAAACATATAATCTTTTTGAGAAAGCACATGATATTGCACTCTTTCGCAAGTTGTTAAAGCAAATTTATACACAAAACCAGAAAACAGCGATTGAAGCGATATGATCGTCCGAGAATTTTTCAGATTACCCGGACAATTTTACGACGTCTTAGAGTATCGTCCGATAATGTTTTACATCGCAGCGAAATTCTACGGGTGGCTCACCGCCATCGAAGACATTAAAAAGCGCGTGCTGTGAACATCGCATAGCAAATAATTTCATCATCGGTGATGCATTGTGAGAACATTTCATTTCCTCCGAGGCGTCTCGAGTAAAAACTTAGAAGTTGTGTAGTATTACTTAGATAGACTCGAGTGAAAAATGAATGAAAGTAAAGAACGACTACTAACTCGATAGCAATAATAATGTCAAAAGAATGACCGACTCCATTGCACAAACATAAAAAAATAAGTGACTCATAAACAGGAAAAACTAATAAATTTCAATATAATAGATTAATACATCTCAATCAATAATATGCTCAATGATTACTGATGTGAGAAACAGAGCTTGGTTGTCTTAGTCTCTCCATGGCTGCCATCGAAACATGGACTCGTTAGATCTACTAGCGCAGATGAAAGTTTATGTTCATGATAGTTCATTTTAGAACCCAGCTTAGGTAACTCTTAAAAAACTTTCAATTTTATCAATGTGTACCCGAAACAATTTCGGCACAAAATTTTTCAATAACTTCAAGAAACCACATCAGGTATACACACTGTATATGAAAAATTGGCTTAAAAACCATGATTTCTTTTCCAACTTTGAACAAATACATCGAATCAGCAGGGAATTTTCTCGTCAGTATTAGGAATAGCAACGAAATTGTGAGCAATGCTGAACTTTGTCAGTAATGAAATGCAACCAGACAAGTTTGCGAATTCATTCCCTCGTGTAGCATGTCAAAGCGAAGAGTTTTTTTGACGCGCAGGCGATGCTGTATTCAATAGCATCGAAGGTCGCCTAAAAATTTAATCAGCACTTTATATTTCGGCCCAACAGCGCGACGGCTTCTTCACTGAATAGAATCTGGAGGCTCAACTGAATGAGAGAAGCACGTGATATTGAAAGTCTAGATAACATCATAACATTTATAGAGAATCCCCAGATGTAAAATAAATTTCATTATGTGATATAAAGGATTTTTACAGCTGTTGCTCATTTATTCGATTAAATTTCATTGTAGTATTGAGTACTATTACGAAGTATTGTATACGATACTTTACTCAATATTTTTTCTGAATAAAAAATTTATCATTTGACTTTTCAGACTGAGGAGTTAAAACCGTAATTTTTTTACAGCGGCCTAATTTCATTGGAGCTCTCATTCCTTTTCATGTTATAACCACTTACGTTAAATAAAAACATCATATTAGAAAGTTGCTGCATTCAAATTATTCAAGGTTGTTAATTCCAGAATATTTGATTTGACATACACATTTACTTACATATCCCCGGTACATACATTTACATACATATCTCCGGTGCACACATTTACGTACATATCCCCGGTGCACACATTTACGTACATATCTCCGGTGCACACATTTACGTATATATCCCCGGTGAACACATTTACGTACATATCTCCAGTGCACACATTTACGTATATATCCCCGGTGCACACATTTACGTACATACCTCCTGTGCACACATTTACTTACATATCCCGGTGCACACATTTACGTACACATCTCCGGTGCACACATGCAAATCTGCGAATGACCTTCCGCCGTTACTGTCGTATCAGTGACTAAACTTTGTAAAAAATGATAGCAGTAACGATGTTGATTACTATTTGAAATCCACATTGTTGCATGATGTAATGTATCAGGTTGGTGCAAAAGTAGTGTCGGATTTTCGAAAAATTTTCAGTTTTTTACATTCTGCTAAGAATGAAACATATTTCTTTGGCCAAATAAAACGATTTTCATTCAGGCTATCTCTGTTGCGTTCAGAGTTTTCATAATTATCACCACCTTTGTTTTCCCATCAATTTTTAAGATTACATGAGAAATGTTTTACTGCATGAGTTCCTTAACGGGGTTAATGCGAGTGTGGCTGCTAAATCTATTCGTAGCACTCATGGGGATGATACAATAAATGAAAGAAGTTACAGAAGATAGTTTTCTCGTTTTTGAAGAAGTCGATTTCACTGTAAAAGATGACCCAAATAAAGATCATCCATGAACACTTGAATCTGATCAGGTGAATGTTCTTGTGTCCTAGAACCGTACTGTTACCTCAAGGGAAACTGCAAAACAGACGTAGCTCATACAACCTGCTTCTGATTTCCATTCGTTCCGAGGACTACAGAACTACTTTAGTGGACTTAGGGTAACAACAAGAGAAGAGATTGAAGACGAGTTGAATTTGCATTTTGATTTTAAGCCTACAGAATTTTACAAGAGAAGTATTTATAAGCTTTTTGAGAGGCAGAATGAGGTCATTGAAAGCAATGGAGAGTATGGCAATTGGTAAATGCTACCATAGTCTTTGCCTTGTTCATTTTTAGCCAAGATTTTTAACGGGCACTACTTTTGAAACAACTTGAAATATATTTATTAATTGCAATAATGACATTCGTTCTCGCTGTTATCAATTTTCGCACACAAGCACTAGTGCACTCAATAAAACACTGTATCTCAAGATGCGTGAGTTTCACGCCAATGTATAGTTAAATTATTGGAGAGTTTTTCGAGCAATCATTAATATTAGCGCCACCACAAGATCTGTTTTTCATTTTATTTAGTAACTACTAACGAACGAGGCCTTTCCAATTTCATTCCCTAATGCTGAGAGCGTGAATAGACAGATACGAACACGTTAACATAAATCAACACACAAGTGCCATTGTTGTACGGGAAAAATGCTAAAAAAATATCATCATTGGAAATATGGGCACGGATGTCAGTTAATCTCAAATATACTAAGATACTGATGGCTACAGGTCAGTGACCGAATAAAATGCGATGACACGCAATAAAGAGCAACATAAACATTAGTTTCCCAGCTGGGAATTACAGCTTCCTTTTTTGTCGTCGATATCCGGCCTCTTTTGTAGGCAGGCAGAAAAATTGATGGCTGTTCACGATGATGCACGACGTTCGTGTCGGTCCAAGTCCTGAAAAAAATAATAGATCAGCCGCGGCGAGAAAAAGATGAGGCAATAATCAATAGCAGGAGGAAACGATCAGGAAGTTGGGGCTGCCAGGCACGCAATGCTGCAGAGACACGCAAGCAGATTTTCATCCCCGATAAGAGCCGGAGGAGCGGCGTCGGAGTCTGGGTGCCCATGTCAAGGTGTAGGTCTTGAGAAGTCAAATCCGTGTAGCTGAAATTCTAGGAAAAAATGTGTACGTTTCGAGACTGTTAGTTTTTTGTCATTATTGAGAGTGTGAGTTTTTTGTGGATGTTGAGACTGTGAGTTTTTGTAGATGTTGAGAGTGTGAGTTTTTGTAGATGTTGAGACTGTGAGTTTTTGTAGATGTCGAGACTGTGAGTTTTTGTAGATGTTGAGACTGTGAGTTTTTGTAGATGTTGAGACTGTGAGTTTTTGTAGATGTTGAGATTGTGATTTTTTATAGATGTTGAGACTGTGAGTTTTTGTAGATGTTGAGACTGTGAGTTTTTGTGGATGTTGAGACTGTGAGTTTTTGTAGATGTTGAGACTGTGAGTTTTTGTAGATGTTGAGACTGTAAGTTTTTGTAGATGTCGAGACTGTGAGTTTTTGTAGATGTTGAGATTGTGATTTTTTATAGATGTTGAGACTGTGAGTTTTTGTAGATGTTGAGACTGTGAGTTTTTGTGGATGTTGAGACTGTGAGTTTTTGTAGATGTTGAGACTGTGAGTTTTTGTAGATGTTGAGATTGTGATTTTTTATAGATGTTGAGACTGTGAGTTTTTGTAGATGTTGAGACTGTGAGTTTTTGAAGATGTTGAGATTGTGATTTTTTATAGATGTTGAGACTGTGAGTTTTTGTAGATGTTGAGACTGTGAGTTTTTGTAGATGTCGAGACTGTGAGTTTTTGTAGATGTTGAGACTGTGAGTTTTTGTAGATGTTGAGATTGTGATTTTTTATAGATGTTGAGACTGTGAGTTTTTGTAGATGTTGAGACTGTGAGTTTTTGTAGATGTCGAGACTGTGAGTTTTTGTAGATGTTGAGACTGTGAGTTTTTGTAGATGTTGAGATTGTGATTTTTTATAGATGTTGAGACTGTGAGTTTTTGTAGATGTTGAGACTGTGAGTTTTTGTAGATGTTGAGACTGTGAGTTTTTGTAGATGTTGAGACTGAGTTTTTGTAGATGTTGGGACTGTGACTGTAGTTGTTGAGACTGTGAGTTTCTTGTAGTTGTTTAGGCTGAGCTTTTGTAGATGTCAAGACGCTGCAACGTTATCGGAAACACTGGAAACATAGTTTTGATTTTTTGAAATAAATCAACGCTCTCAGTTGAAAAACTCAGTTAGGCTGAGCTTTTGTAGATGTCAAGACGCTGCAACGTTATCGGAAACACTGGAAACATGGTTTTGATTTTTTGAAATAAGTCAACGCTCTCAGTTGAAAAACTTAGTCAAGCTGAAGCTCCTGTACGAGCGTCTGTCCCTATTACATTATTGTAGTAGAGCGTTTGATACGTTATGAGGGTCGAAAATCGTATTAAGATACTACTTGCAGTTTGCTGTCTCGACTGGAGAGTGGTTTTTTACTGCCAGATTTTCGACGATTCTTGCTAGCAAGAAGCGAGTTTATTGAGTCCAGTAGCCTTTCAGGCTTCGCGGATTGGCGTCCTCCAAGTAACCGTAGATTTGTGATACGTTGAACAGACGTAATCGTATTTTATGGAAGGCCAAAACTTTAATGCAGCAGGCGTACACACGATGAATTTCAGAAAATACGTTCTTGTTATCCCACACGCAGGTTTCTCTCAAAATAGTAATAAAAAATTCGGTAGATTTGCTGCTGTAAATGTTAAAGTCAATTACTGTTTGACTGGTTTCATTTGGTGTCGTAAAAATTAAAGATACCAATGAATACAGCGGGTATGAATAAGACCAGTATTTACAATACTGGCGATCAATAGAGGTGTGATCAAATAAAATACCATTCCTTAATTAAAAAATAGTAGTGAAACACGATCTAGTCTTGTTTAAATCCACCTTTACCGATCATTCCTCAAGCTCTGACGAAATTTAGATGAAGAACTAGTTTATTAAACACTACATTAGTTTATGACTATGGGCGAGGCAGTGGCACAGAGCGTATTTTTATTCGTCTGATAACATTGCTAGAGAGACGAAAAGAGAACGTTGGCAACAGTCCCTTCACGTAACCTACGAAGAAACAGAGAGAACATAAGTAATACTGGACCAATTCAAACAAGAATTTACGAATCCTAAGGACATGACACTTTACATAAGTGCAACATACACGCTCTCGAGTTCATAAAGGATGAACTTCATGAAATACAACATACACGCCTCGGAAGGTCGTTCCGACGCAGCGTGGAAGGATGAAGCAACAAAGATACGCCGACTAAGGGATTGAGCTTAGATTCGATGGTTTATTCTACACTGTCTAGGGCTCTAGTATTTTCGCCTTAAATATAAAGCTTTATTTCCTGTGAACGTCCATCCCATAAAAGGTACTAGTTGGTAACAAAAGGCGCGTCGACAATGACTTTTGCCCTCAAAACTACATTTTTAAAAACTACTTGCCAGATTCCTCGTCCACTGTTTCCAAACAGCTTCTGAACCATGCAAAGGATGGGAAAGTTGCTGATGTTGAAAAGCTCTGAGCATATTCACAGAAAAATTCTTCAATGTTAGAACTTCCCTTCCCCATATTTTGCTTTCCCCTCTCAATAAAATTTTCCTATATTTCAGAGCCCTCTCTCTCGAGAACTCTTTCTTCCTCTCCCCTCGAGTGCCCACAGACGCGCAAACTTGGTGGGGGAAGAAAGAAATTCTGCAACAAAAGCGAACCATGCGAGAAGAATGGCGCCCTGTCTCTTATGTTTCACTCTTTTGAGTCCTCCAAAAATATTTGATATCACCTGCATCTTTCAACGGTCCACAGACAGCAAGGATCAATTGCACAGAGTGCATGAGGGCGCGTGCGGGGTCACTCTTTTCTAGTATTGCGCAGACACACGTACAGGGCCCTTGAATTGATTTCTGTTTTGTAAATTTACGCACTTAAGCTTAAATTTTTCCACTGGTGCGTTGGGAACGATGTGGGGTGAGAGTTTGGAGTTTATAGCTCGAGGGCTTACGCTGTTTTGAATGTTGCTCGTCAGCGTCTTGTCAATACTGTAGGTACAATAGTAAAAGATTAGCAGAGTAGATGTTGATGTCATAAAGGTATACTGTGCATATACAGTGAGTAACGATTTGCACAACATTCTTAATGTTTAGAGTACGAGCGTTCTTAACGTTTACGTTATAAATATCATAATATAATTATCTTAATATTTTTAATATTATAGGAAATTATTTAATATAATATATTACAATATAATTCTTAATGTTTATAATAACCTTCGTGTTTATAATGTTTACAAATACGACCACGCTCGTCATTGCGGAAAATGTTTTCAGTGTACGAGCAATTCTTGAATGATAAGCCATACAGCTCAGGAATATTTATGAACCTTGGAGGTCATTGAATAATTAGATTGTCATTTTATGTTTATTGTAGAGTAAATAAATTAGACTGAAGACTCTGTGCTGGAAACTAAACCAAATTGGCTAATAATCGGGCGAATGGACTCAGTTAAAAAAGGATAATTTGTGAATGCAACGCTCTCAGTGCATGCGTCGAATTATACAACTTCTATAGCACTTCTCGAGTGTACAACGAATCTTGTTGCAGTTAGTGGAAACTTAGAGCCATTGAATTAACAGCAGTGCAATAGAAAACAGATCATTTCTTTAGAAAAAGGTTTACTCTGAACTTTGGTTAGCAGTCGCTCTGGAAGTAAATAAAATATTGACTAGTCAAAACTAGGTACAAACTAGTCAAAACTTGTACTCAAGACTCGTTCAGTGCTGTTATTCAGAAAATACAAGCATATGAGGCCGACCTTTAGCGTCATGGTTACAAGGGAGTAGTAGACACTAATTCAGCTTCGTAAATGCACGCGTGATTCCCAACAAAATTTTGTATTATTCTAAATTCTGCTCAATTGATGTCATTGGTGACAAAATGATGCCAGTAAAGCAAATAAGAATGATTGGGAAGCCAAATTTTTGGCGTGCTTATACCTAGTAAGTCAAAAAAACTGACAAAAGGGCTAGCTTACAAAGATAATACTAAAAAAGGATAACTGTTCACTTTTGTGCAACTATGGAAATTTCTTCCACACAATCGTTCGATAAGGAAACAAGTCAACTGTAAGCTTATTATTTAATCGAAGGGAACTTTTCAACAAGATGGTTGTCAGCACAACTGAGCTTCCAACCAACCAAACAACTCGTTCAAACTTTTAATATTTTAAGGCATTTAATTTATTAAGCTTTCATTAAACTTCCGTAGGTGTGAATTAAAAACGTTAAAATGGGAAACACGGGCGTACGGCTCGACAAGGTCCGAAAGACCCGGACAGAACAGCGAGCGGGCTCCGCTGATATAGCAGTGCCTCCAGTCCCCCAGAGTCGCAAGACGCCCGAAAGTAAGTCTCAGTTGGAGAACAGGCAAGGCTGCATAAACAGGCCCGCCCCAAGGTGGACCGAGCTTGCCCCGGACTCCGGCGGGCGCTGGCCAACACCACTTCTCGAGCTGTGGCCAGAGCGGCGTTAATCGAGGTGGCAAGGCAACAAGACCGACGAGGAAACCCAAAGTAATCAAACTTGACGGTTAATTTAGGAAAAACTCAATATAATCATAACAGCCGCCAATGGCGCTATCGTCACTAAAATTACTAATTTTGGATTCGAGTCGTATTACATGAAGGAGCAGCAACAAGCATTGCAATCAATGCGGCTAACCTGGCTTTCCAGACCAAATTGAAAACATTAACCGCAGCAGGCTGCGTACCTAACTGTTCGGAGCTAATTTTCACGCTAGAGTTGATCGTAGAAGACGAGACAGGAGACAAGAAGGCCGGCTCGTGACCTCAGCCGCGGCTCCACGATACTAATAGACAAAAAAAAATGTACAACCATTAGACCGAATCAAAATTCAAGCACTTACTAACAACCAATGGAACATCATCAATATGAATCATTTACCAGTTATCCCACCTTACCCTAAAAATTTACAAACCTGAGTTTACAGTGCACCCAGTGTGAAACACGTTTAGGCAGAAGGAAATAATTTAAGAAATCAAGCGGAAATCAGGAACAGGCAAATACTCCACGCGGAAAGACAGGAAGGAAAGTCAAAGGTTCAAATGCTCAGAAATGCAAGGAAAAGTAATCGGGAGCAGCCCTCATCCAGGTCAAGTGAAACCCGTCAATAAGTGAGCCACACCCTATCAACAACATCAATTTTGCTTCATAACCAAAGCAGGTAATGTAATTCAATTTGCATGGAGTATTTAGAGGTTAATCGTAAGCTCCCTAGTAGAGCCAACTAAACACGCAAGGAAAAAAAGAACCACATTCACTCAAACGTAACGATAGGAGAAAAAGCAGTTAAGGAAGAAATTAGAAAAACTTTGCCACGTCACTGATGCACCGCCGGCCCGATAGCTCGCTCGAACAGCAGCACAACCCTCCTCGTCCAGAGTCACCATTCAGCCCGCGGGACCGACGCCACGTTTCCCAGCATGTTCAAGAACCGGTAAGCCCAAGTAACATGTTCATCACTCGGATAACCAGAGTAATGTTTTAATGGTATAAGCTCAAAATTAATTCTAATTCAACGGAAACAGCCCCCACCCACTTCACTTACAATCTCCAACGAAACAACAGAAGGTCTTCAAGCGACATTCAAACTGACAGGTCGACAGAAAAATGTTACCACAGAAATACTTTTGGGGGATTTTTCCCACACAACATGAAACATCTTATGGGAGAAAAGAGTTGAATGCAAAATTTCAACGAAAAACTGCGCTGTAGAATAAAATTCTCCAACAGATTCGTCTGAGTTCATCGCTGCATTTTCTACCCAAAACACGTATTACAAGAAACAAATATAAAAAACCTCACTCGAAATATAATCCCATTATTTTACACGCAACATCTCACTGACCCAAAAATGTCGGCGCCGGACACAACACTCGCGATCAGTGACGCACGTTAAGCAATCTGGCTAACGTGAACCTAGGAAAATCCTTTGCCGCATTTTGCAAAAAACACTCACAAGCGACAGGGAGCGAGCCTAACTACTTTGCTTTATTTGATGCCTCGAAACTAAGCTATTTGTTGGCAAGAATTTTTTGCTCCATAGCTGACTGAGTCGGAGCATATCAAGTTAGATTACGAACCAGTAGAAGCTGGATTTTCTTTTTCTATTCGCCGCTTCATTTTTTGTGACTGGCATGATGCATTCCAGCCGGGTATGTATTTATAGAGGGACGTTAATACCGAGATTTGCTGCGTGAGTGACGTTCACGAATGGTATCATGGTATGATTAAAGGCAATAGCTCGCGGTTTAATTAAATTTATACGTAATATTGAAATCCAACAAAAGAAGTTCAGAAGTTTTTATGAGAGATTAGTCGTGTTCACTGCGCAGTCGTGTTTTTTCTCCTGAACATTTTAAAAAATTCTGAAATTGTTTATTAAAACCAATCAAACTACTGGGTACTTGTGGACCATTGACAGAAATACATGTCACACATAGGTAAATATTATGCCCTGGATCTCTTGATAGCGAGTAGCTTGGAGTAATCAAAGTAACTTTCGGGAATATTGATGAATCAGCCATCGGAATAGGTAACGTGCTATCTATATGTACATATATTTTAAAATTGTATACAATTCATTTGACTAGAAGGATTCGGTTTGAAAAGTTTACTTAATTTAAATGAAAATATAAAAAAACGAAAATCTAAAGTTAACATGTATTTTTTTAAGTTAGACCTTACTTAAGGACATGATTGGCGATTGATTTCGATCGAATATTTTGAATTTTGTACTTAAAAATGAATTTATAGGCTTAGAGATTTAGTTCAAATTTATTTCTTATGCTTGACGTATTTCTTTATGGAGAAAATAATCTAAAACTAATTTGATAGAAGTGTGTTGCAATATGCTAGGTTGCAATACGTTATGTTGCAATATGCTATGTTGCGATACGCTATGTTGTAGTACGCTATGATGCAATACGCTATGTTGTATCGACTGGTTAATGCGCTATGTTGAGTTTTACTGTTGATTTATGTGACCCATTGTACGATGAAATTACCGCTCCTATCAATATTTTTTTCTGTGCAGCAGGCAGAGAACGCGGTGCTGGTAGAAGAAAGAATTATGCGGTGAATGGGCAAGCTGATCGAAGAAGTCACCAAATAATAGTTATTTTTTTAACTCAAAAATTTGTTCACAAGAACGGCAAACTTGCCTTATAATTATCGCAAAAATTTTCCATTGCTATACAGCTCTATGGGAAAAATAAAAATTCTAACCTCTTAAACATCAACTCAAATTGATTTTGGTTCATGAAGTGTTGCTATTAAAGCAAAAAAAACAGTTCCGGAGCGTAGAATAAAACATAGAATTGAAAATACTTGACAGTTCACGAGTAGAAGATGGTAAGGACACTTTTTAACACTGCTCAGAAATGCCTTCCATGTAGGCGCTACGACCTGAGGCTTAAACTTGCGAACTGCAGGAGACTTTCTGATAGACTGGAGTCCAACAGCAGCCGGCTTTTGCATCTTATCTGCTATACTTCGAACGTCCTTCGGGATTCTGCTAGATTCCAGACATGCAGGGTGTACTTTGATACCGGGGCTTAAACTTTACTTTAATTTCATCTAGTTGGTTCTTGATATTAGCTGACGATGACTTAAAATAACATTGAATTATCTTAACCTTGCATCTGATGATTTTACCCCCTTCCTCATCCCAAGTACAACCAGGATCTGGCTTTTATAAAACGTTTTGAAGAGTTATGGCAGTTCAATATTATTTTTAAATTCAGCCTTCAAATATAACTTCTACTCATTTTATACCATGGTTTCTTCATTAATAAAGCAGATAATATTTGTTTGGACATGCTAATAATACTTTGTCTGTAATTTTTCAAATCATGACCATGCTTTTGAACTACTGTTCTTTTATGAGTTATAAACTGTGCTCCCATCTAACGAATCATCTTTTTCATGTGACGAAAGGCACATGTGAAGGCAGTAAATACCTTTATCTCTTCTAGATAAATGACGACGTCATCGCAATGGAGGAATCGATTTTAAAAACGGCTCAAGTTATGTTGCACTCGATCGTGTCACAACGATGTCTTGCATGAGAAGGCAGTTTCTAACAATGTTCATGCATTTCGGTGGCCTCATTCCCGATGTGTGCACGAGCGTTTGGTTGTGGAGAATGACTGCTCAGCTTGAGCCCATTTTTCGTTTCTTCTGTTCAGTTTTCGAATGAAATTAAAATGACACAACTCTGCTACACTTCTTATTGATGGGTGATGATTCTGATGATCGTTAGTAGATAATCAGCATCTGTTCGCTTTTAGATTGAGCTCATTGAACGTTTTGGCATAGGTGGAAAATATTGAACTCTGATCTTGTTTCCAGTGTAATTCCAAACGAAGGTCAAAGTCTGTAACTAACCTTTCATCAACAGCAATGATTCGATGCAGGAAAGCTTGGTTTCAAAAGCTAAATTTTTATAAAGCGAAGCCGCAAAGCACAGGCCTATCAGAGAGACGTGTAGGTTCCATTACCGTAAGCTCGAAGCAAAACATGAATATATAGTAAGTCACTAAAGGAGAGCGACACGTTCGACATCTCGCGGTAATTTCGTTATCGCCTAGTTCTTTAGTGGGCTGCGTTGCCGTCGCAGCCGGAGCATAATTTGTCTAATGACCAATTATTTAACGAATCACATAGAAACATCTTAAAAAAGTCATGGTTCAAAGTTACATGCAAATTTAACTAATTCTTATCAGAAGCGATGGTAATAAAGCATAGAAGAATAACTGGGCAGCTAAAGTTTCGGCTAAAACGATACCAAGAGGTTGGAAAAAACAAAATAGCTAGCCTGGAGCAGGAAATTCAATTGAAATCAAGAAATTAAGCGACGTTTATCAATTGACGCTTCGCTCATCGTTCAGTATTTCACAGAGAAAAGCAGAAAAATTTGATGCATCATGACATATAATAAATTTAGGAGTAACATAGTTGTGTATTCATAAGCACCTACATGTGATTATGGCGATAGTTTCTTACTATCAATCAATGGCGCCAATTTCCTGTACAAATGAAGCTCATGATTTCTTAAATCCCATCATTTATTACATAATTTTTTTTAAAAGTAGTCACAACCAACAAGTCAGGAACAGCAGCCATTCGACGCAACACATTATCTGGCTATGCTTTAATTTTGAACAATATTACAGGCTTATTAATTTTTTACCTATACCACGTAGTTATTTCCTACGTATTTCAAATAAGATAACTTTCATTAGTTTCTTTATAAAGGGTGTGTAGAACTATGTACACCTTACTTTTCACCTCAATAAAATTAAAAATAATGACCCGATTTTAACATGCGTCATGTCATTGGATGCATAAATCAATTCTCTATCACATTCTTACAAACCTTTTACAAAAAAAGATGAAATGTTGTATCTAAATATTAATACTCAAAATAGTTTTGTTTAGTTAATTCTTGAAATTGGACTTTGTATGAATTTCTGTTCAAATTTCTTCGAATGATTTGACTGAACAGGATGTGTTTCTTTGAATTTCTTGAATCATTCAGGAAATCGAATTAATATTGCCCTGAATTCTTTTTGTTCACTTTCTTACACTTTTAACCTTGTTCAAATTGAGCACAGTTCCTTCATTATCAAATTTACGCATATTGCGACGTAGAGCTAGTTAGTTAGTTACAATAGTTAGCTAATTAGTTAGTATGGTTAGTTCAGTTGGAGATGATCTGCCAGGAAGTTCTTGGGAAAATAAATGGAACACCAGAATGTATCTTCTTTTTTTTTAATACAGCTATTCACGATAAAAATTCGCTGCTCCTTCGACATTCGCAACTCATGGGATCGGATTGATTTTCCTAAAAAATACTGGGCAGATTACGATGTATTTCAAATCAAGATAAATGTATCATGGTCACAGCTAAAAATGTGATGAGGATTAATTTCTGCATCCAATAAAACGAAGTATGTTAAAACATGTACACCATTTCTGATTTTATTAGCATTCGAAGTAACGTATAAATTTTTTTAAATACATATGCGCTAACGATATAAAATTTTTGAAAATTCAGGGTAATCAGGCGGAAAGTTTTAAATAAAATCTTTTCTAGTTTGTGTGCACGAACTCGTTCCTTTTACAGCGGAAATCCTGGCTGTTGAATGCGAGATGAGTGCCGGAAGTGAACGCATTAAGCAAAGTGGACACAATTTCCGTGCATTAGCTTGGGCCAAACATTAAAACGAGATAATTGTTTTAAGTGCATATGTATTTGATAGGAAAATTGCTCATGTAAATATGTTTGGTCAAATCTACGTAGTAAAGATCACGGTAGAGGAAACAAGGTAGGTTCGAACTAGTCTTTTTTCGTTGACGGCTTTGTTTTGCTGACGTCATGGCAACGGACCAATAGCAGCGCTCATATTGCATCTGGTAGCACTGCTACCCACATATCTGGCTCCACTATTGGCTTATAGACATGGCGTTTTGTTGACGTCATAACGTTTGTTTGAAATAAAGCCTTTCGATTGGCTGGCCGAATAAGATGAGGTGTATTTTCTCCCATAGAAGTGACCCTACTTTGTTTCCTCTACCGTGGTAAAGATTTTGAACGCGAGTAGAGGTGACAATATCAACATTCCTTCGTCGTTGAAAGTATTTATTCATGGCCAATCACGTTAGAATAAAATCGAGGCACACCACTTTTTGTTAACAGCAGGGCAAACAAAAAAATAATGGGCTTCAAAAAGCGTGACCGTAACAATAAATGAGCATTCAAGACCGGCACAACAAGGACCCCCATTAACTTTATGAGGAAGTAAGGTACGTTGTTAGGTTCAAACTTTAAAATCTTCAGGCCCTGTTGATCGCAATGAGAAAAAAATTCCCCTTGCCGCAATTCCAAGCCTCGAATACTCAACAAAAATAAATTCATGGGATGTCAGCCGTTGATGTTGTACAAAATAAGTTTCTCAGTTTTATTGCATCTTTTTTATGACTTTATGCAACCTTTTTCATGCTCATATTAACATTTTGAGAAACGCGGAAGCTACCGAGATAGAAAAGTGCTCCAAAACATGCAAAACTGCGCAGGCAGAGGACGAAAGGCTGGGAGAAGGAGAGGCCTATCGTGCCGACAGGATTTTGATGCCCCAGACCCATCGGTCACGGAGCCTCGGCTCTACATGAATCCTAATTTTAGGGGGGCTGAGTTCGATATTTTAGGAACCAACACCTTAATATCAAATCTTTGCATTTTGGAATCTGACGTTTTTAATACACCGTCGATGAGTGAAAGCAGCTTAGGGATGATTCTGAAGATTGTTCGAAGAGTGATTCACTTGCGCGGTTTTGCATCAAGTTTTTATGGATGCAGACTTAGACACAAAATGAGGCATTCATGCTGTGGCTTTCAAATTTTCACTTTGACCTTTGGAGTTTGGATTCCCTTACGCTCTGAAAAGCTTTTGTTGTATAGAATGAACTCTTTATTCCCAATTTCTTTAGTCGAGCGCCAGACAAGCATACATCGCTGCAGAACTATCGCACAGTAGCATTTTATTCTTGTTTTGCAATTTCATTAATATTCATCGTAGCGTCTCACACTATACATTCCAGCGTCATCGAGCTCTACGTCAAAATAAATCAATGCTTTGTTTACCTTCGGCTGTAATGCAATTTTCAATGCATATTATTCATGTCAGTGTTAATTTCGGTAGCAAAGTTCATAAGTACAGAACAAGAAGGCAACTACCGCAAAAGCCGTTCATTCCTCGATATTAGTACCCCCATCCGACGGCCAAAATCAATAGCTAATTTCGGCCAGCTCGGGAAGAATTTACTGCTCGACAGCCCAGCCTAATTAGCTGCCACGAGTGTTGCAAATTTAAATGTCTCTCTTTTTCTCGTTCATTGGTTCCCGCAAAATGTAACTGCGACTTGAAGCCTCGCGTAACTGTGGGAGCCCCGCCACGAGGCGTTGAAAAAGAGAATGTTAGGCAATAAATGCGTTTCAATTCTTAGGGAAGCGCATTCTAAAAAATATTAGCTGACGACGGTAATGTCAGATCACGCATTTCTTAATGCCATTCTACTAAGGCCGAACACGCAAATATGCATTGGACTGTTCATGAAAAATACATACATGCGAAAAATGTGCAGGCAAAATTTTGCATAATAGAGTTTGTTCATATGTATCCTGGCATACGTATGAATGAATAGGCATAAGGTAGTTGTGGCTCACTGAATTATAAAAAAAACATCACTTCAATGAACAGCAGCTTCTATTGAAACATCATCGTCATGAAAACGTCCTCAGGTATTGAGCGAGCTCTTGCTCACAGGGGCCTTTCCTGGCGCAGGCAAGCATATAGATATAAGTGGGCTGCTATATAATGAGGTCTACCACACTATAGCATGATATCTACCTTCAGCTAGTGGGGTCTATCTATATCTAGCTCTAGCGTGAGGTCTACCACACCACACTATAGCATGAGATCTACCTCCAGCTAGTGGGGTCTATCTATATCTATCTCTAGCGTGGGGTCTACCACACTATAGCATGAGATCTACCTCTAACTAGTGCTGTAGTGTGAGGTCTACCACACTATAGCATGAGATCTACCTCCAGCTAGTGGGGTCTATCTATATCTATCTCTAGCGTGAGGTCTACCACACTATAGCATGAGATCTACCTCTAACTAGTGCTGTAGTGTGAGGTCTACCACACTATAGCATGATATCTACCTGCAGCTAGTGAGGTCTATCTATATCTATCTCTACGTGGGGTCTACCACATGAGATCTACCTCTAGCTAGTGCTATAGTGTGAAGTCTACCACACTTTAGCATGAGATCTACCTCTAGCTGGAGCGATAGCGTGAGGTCAGGTTAGGTTACTAATGGATATTACTTATTTCCATACATTTAATTTAGCGATAAACACTTAATTTGTACATCTCAAAGTGCAGCTGGGTAGACGATACATGACAGTAGGCCTTACGGTATAGGAGCGCCGAAGTGAGTGTCTAGAAGAACGAAACTTTCTTGACATCTCGATCAAAGCCTGAGGTGACCATTCCATTTAAGTTTTGGACGTGAGAATGTGTGACCAACATAAAACTGACTGAAAGAACCGTACCTCACCTCAAGGCTACAACGCAAAATTGGCTATCGCAATTTTAAAAGTCTAATTAAAAGGCGTCATTACGGGGCTGATTTCTTGCTGGAGAGTTGACTGTAGGAGTGACTCGCCCATGTATCTTGAAATTTTAATAAAGTTCAACGTATATATTTACCCATTATGGTCGACGACAATCTCCTCTCTAGCCCTGACCACTTTGTGAACTTGCAAACGTACTATGAAGTAACTTCTGATTGTTGGTTACATTTTAGAGCTGCAAAGAATTCATTCAAAACTTATAATAGCCCATCAAATTTCCTTTAAGCTTGAACACAACGTGTATTTTTATTGTAAATAATGAAGCTATCTATAATGTGAAGCATAACGCTTTGGATTAATGAATGTGACTTTCGGGTCATAGTTCAGAGCAAAAACTCTGATGACTTCTGATGCAAACTGATGACATTTGATGCAAACTGATGACATCTGATGCAAACTGATGGCATCTGATGCAAACTGATGACTTATGATGCAATCTGATTATATCTGATGCAATCTGATGGCATCTGGTGCAAACTGATGACATCTGGTGCAATCTGATGGCATCTGATGCAAACTGATGGCATCTGATGCAAACTGATGACTTATGATGCAATCTGATTATATCTGATGCAAACTGATGACATCTGATGCAAACTGATGGCATCTGATGCAAACTGATGACTTATGATGCAATCTGATTATATCTGATGCAAACTGATGACATCTGGTGCAAACTGATGACATCTGGTGCAATCTGATGGCATCTGATGCAAACTGATGGCATCTGATGCAAACTGATGACTTATGATGCAATCTGATTATATCTGATGCAATCTGATGGCATCTGATGCAATCTGATGGCATCTGATGCAAACTGATGACTTATGATGCAATCTGATTATATCTGATGCAATCTGATGGCATCTGATGCAATCTGATGGCATCTGATGCAATCTGATTATATCTGATGCAATCTGATGGCATCTGATGCAATCTGATGGCATCTGATGCAAACTGATGACTTATGATGCAATCTGATTATATCTGATGCAATCTGATGGCATCTGATGCAATCTGATGGCATCTGATGCAATCTGATTATATCTGATGCAATCTGATGGCATCTGATGCAATCTGATGGCATCTGATGCAATCTGATTATATCTGATGCAATCTGATGGCATCTGATGCAAACTGATGGCATCTGATGCAAACTGATGGCATCTGATGCAATCTGATGGCATCTGATGCAAACTGATGACATCTGATGCAAACTGATGACTTATGATGCAAACTGATGACATTTGATGCAATCTGATGGCATCTGATGCAAACTGATGACTTATGATGCAAACTGATGACATCTGGTGCAATCTGATGGCATCTGATGCAAACTGATGGCATCTGATGCAAACTGATGGCATCTGATGCAAACTGATGACATTTGATGCAAACTGATGGCATCTGATGCAAACTGATGACTTATGATGCAAACTGATGACATCTGGTGCAATCTGATGGCATCTGATGCAATCTGATTATATCTGATGCAATCTGATGGCATCTGATGCAATCTGATGGCATCTGATGCAAACTGATGGCATCTGATGCAATCTGATGGCATCTGATGCAAACTGATGACATCTGATGCAAACTGATGACTTATGATGCAAACTGATGACATTTGATGCAATCTGATGGCATCTGATGCAAACTGATGACTTATGATGCAAACTGATGACATCTGGTGCAATCTGATGGCATCTGATGCAAACTGATGGCATCTGATGCAAACTGATGGCATCTGATGCAAACTGATGACTTCTGATGCAAACTGATGGCATCTGATGCAAACTGATGACATTTGATGCAATCTGATGGCATCTGATGCAAACTGATGACTTATGATGCAAACTGATGACATCTGGTGCAATCTGATGGCATCTGATGCAAACTGATGGCATCTGATGCAAACTGATGGCATCTGATGCAAACTGATGACTTCTGATGCAAACTGATGGCATCTGATGCAAACTGATGACTTATGATGCAAACTGATGACATTTGATGCAAACTGATGGCATCTGATGCAAACTGATGACTTATGATGCAAACTGATGACATTTGATGCAAACTGATGGCATCTGATGCAAACTGATGACTTCTGATGCAAACTGATGGCATCTGATGCAAACTGATGACTTATGATGCAAACTGATGACATTTGATGCAAACTGATGGCATCTGATGCAAACTGATGACTTATGATGCAAACTGATGACATCTGGTGCAATCTGATGGCATCTGATGCAATCTGATGGCATCTGATGCAATCTGATGGCATCTGATGCAAACTGATGGCATCTGATGCAAACTGATGGCATCTGATGCAAACTGATGACATATGATGCAAACTGATGACATATGATGCAAACTGATGGCATCTGAAGCAAACTGATGGCATCTGATGCAAACTGATGACTTATGATGCAAACTGATGGCATCTGATGCAAACTGATGGCATCTGATGCAATCTGATGGCATCTGATGCAAACTGATGACTTATGATGCAAACTGATGACATCTGGTGCAATCTGATGGCATCTGATGCAATCTGATTATATCTGATGCAATCTGATGGCATCTGATGCAATCTGATGGCATCTGATGCAAACTGATGGCATCTGATGCAATCTGATGGCATCTGATGCAAACTGATGACATCTGATGCAAACTGATGACATCTGGTGCAATCTGATGGCATCTGATGCAATCTGATTATATCTGATGCAATCTGATGGCATCTGATGCAATCTGATGGCATCTGATGCAAACTGATGGCATCTGATGCAATCTAATGGCATCTGATGCGAACTGATGACATTTGATGCAATCTGATGACATCTGATGCAATCTGATTATATCTGGTGCAAACTGATGACATCTGATGCAAACTGATGACATTTGATGCAATCTGATGACATCTGATGCAATCTGATTATATCTGGTGCAAACTGATGACATTTGATGCAATCTGATGACATCTGATGCATACTGATTATATCTGGTGCAAACTGATGACATTTGATGCAATCTGATGACATATGATGCAAACTGATGACATTTGATGCATACTGATGGCATCTGGTGCAATCTGATGGCATCTGATGCAATCTGATGGCATCTGATGCGAACTGATGACATTTGATGCAATCTGATGACATCTGATGCAATCTGATTATATCTGGTGCAAACTGATGACATCTGATGCAAACTGATGACATTTGATGCAATCTGATGACATCTGATGCAATCTGATTATATCTGGTGCAAACTGATGACATTTGATGCAATCTGATGACATCTGATGCAAACTGATGACATCTGATGCAAACTGATGACATCTGATGCAATCTGATGACATCTGATGCAATCTGATGACATCTGGTGCAATCTGATGACATCTGATGCAAACTGATGACATCTGGTGCAATCTGATGGCATCTGATGCAAACTGATGACATCTGATGCAATCTGATTATATCTGATGCAAACTGATGACATCTGGTGCAATCTGATGGCATCTGATGCAATCTGATTATATCTGATGCAAACTGATGACATCTGGTGCAATCTGATGACATCTGATGCAAACTGATGACATCTGATGCAAACTGATGACATCTGATGCAATCTGATGACTTATGATGCAAACTGATGACATTTGGTGCAATCTGATGACATCTGATGCAAACTGATGACATCTGGTGCAATCTGATGGCATCTGATGCAAACTGATGACATCTGATGCAATCTGATTATATCTGATGCAAACTGATGACATCTGGTGCAATCTGATGGCATCTGATGCAAACTGATGACATATGATGCAATCTGATGGCATCTGATGCAAACTGATGGCATCTGATGCAATCTGATTATATCTGATGCAAACTGATGACATCTGATGCAATCTGATGGCGTCTGATGCAATCTGATGGCATCTGATGCAAACTGATGACATCTGGTGCAAAAAACTCTGATGACATCTGATGCAAACTGATGACATCTTATGCAATCTGATGGCATCTGATGCAAACTGATGACATCTGGTGCAAAAAACTTTGATGACATCTGATGCAAACTGATGACATCTTATGCAATCTGATGGCATCTGATGCAAACTGATGACATCTGATGCAAAAAACTCTGATGACATCTGATGCAAACTGATGACATCTTATGCAATCTGATGGCATCTGATGCAAACTGATGACATCTGGTGCAATCTGATGGCATCTGATGCAAACTGATGACATCTGATGCAAAAAACTTTGATGACATCTGATGCAAACTGATGACATCTTATACAATCTGATGGCATCTGATGCAAACTGATGACATCTGATGCAAAAAACTTTGATGACATCTGATACAAACTGATGACATCTGGTGCAATCTGATGGCATCTGATGCAAACTGATGACATCTGATGCAAAAAACTTTGATGACATCTGATGCAAACTGATGACATCTTATACAATCTGATGGCATCTGATGCAAACTGATGACATCTGATGCAAAAAACTCTGATGACATCTGATGCAAACTGATGACATCTTATGCAATCTGATGGCATCTGATGCAAACTGATGACATCTGATGCAAAAAAACTCTGATGACTTCTGATGCAAACTGATGACATCTGATGCAATCTGATGGCATCTGATGCAATCTGATGATATCTGATGCAAACTGATGACATCTGGTGCAATCTGATGGCATCTGATGCAAACTGATGACATCTGATGCAAACTGATGACATCTGGTGCAATCTGATGGCATCTGATGCAAACTGATGACATCTGATGCAAAAAACTCTGATGACATCTGATGCAAACTGATGACATCTGGTGCAATCTGATGGCATCTGATGCAAACTGATGACATCTGATGCAAAAAACTCTGATGACATCTGATGCAAACTGATGACATCTGGTGCAATCTGATGGCATCTGATGCAAACTGATGACATCTGATGCAAAAAAACTCTGATGGCATCTGATGCAAACTGATGACATCTGATGCAAACTGATGACATCTGATGCAAAGCAATGTCTGATACAATTCTCAGATGGGAACTGGATCAGCGAGTAGCGTCTGCAGCTTGTCTAGCAGGCTCAGTGCAGGCATCTTGAAAGTAGTTTGTTGTTACAAGATGAATTTTAATCAACATGATTACGTTCAAATGCACATACGTATTTTCTTAAATTTCAACATTGTATTGTTCAGGTGCAGAAAAAGTTTACTGAGCTGCAAATGGAAGCGTCGGATCAAATTACAAAAAAAACAGAGAATGAGTCATCGTCGATATAACTTTGAATGAGTATCTGAATTTTATAAAATAATTATTTTTTATTTTATTTCACCTGAATAACCACGTGAAACTATATTCAAATGCTTAGCTCAAACATATATAAGTTGAATTTCCCTTTTTATTCCTTGGTCAAATTGTATGAGGTCGGATTTACGTTTCAGTCAATAATCATTTTTAGTGTAATTTTTGAACTAATTTTCCTCTTCAAATTTGGCGGAGATAAATTGAGAACGCTAAAAGTTTACTTGAGATTTATTCATTACTCGCAAAAACTGTCAATGAGGCAAACTTAAATTTTTAAATAATCATTAAAACCGTTCGTCACATAAAACGAACGCCAAGACCAGCTTGTCTTCTCTCGAGTAAGCATAATTTAGTTCGTCCGAATTTAGAACAAAATTCATCGATAATTTTTTAGAAGACGATGGAGTTTAATATCAATACGCACGTACCGAGTAGCTGACAGTCTAGGTCAATATTAAAGGAACAAAATATAATCTTGTTGAGTGTTGAATTTGCACCGGCAAGAATCAGAAGTGTTGACTACCTGGTCATGTAATCGAAACCAACGAGGTTTTGTGAAGTAAAATTCGATTCTAAATCCAGCCATTGCACTCATAAATCGATGGTTTGTCAGGTACAAAAAGATGACACACTGTAAAAGTTGACTGAAGATAATAAAGTCGTCGGCTTACTTGCATTTGCAACGTTCTTGTTGTGCAGAGCAGACATTTGCTTATTTATCATCAGGGCAGAGATTCAACTACACCTTTATCATTTCCCCTGACTGATTTGATCATCATAATTTCTCAAGAATAATTCCATCTTCATCATTTCTCACTACTGATTTCACCTTTATCACCTCCCATGACTGATGTATCTTCATCATTTCCCATGACTGACATTATTTTCAACATATCCCATGCTGCAGCACATGAGACTGACACCCTCTTAACACACCGTGGCTTACACTCCAGTTACTATTCATTCAGCCTACATGCGAATGACACAACAATCCGTCCTAGCCGCTCTGCTGCCATTATTTTCCATCGTATCCTCAAATGCCGCTCACGACGATCTGAATTCTTACGTTCGTTCTCAAACTAGGTGAATGGTTGGTGATAGCAACGTTTGTGCTCTACAAATAAGTGGAGTAATGTTTTTATTTGTGAAGCTGACCTATAGGTTTTCCATCAGAGTATAATTAGCTAAAAGAACCGTCTTTTGCGAGCATTTGCGCATTTCAACACAAAATTTTGGGTACGGAGATGATGTAGATTCCATCTAAAGGTGCCTCGAGTACATATTTGTTGCTGGTACCACCCAAAGCTGAAATTAAATTTACATTATATAAAGTAGTTATTTCACTATTCGCTGGACACCTTAAAAATTAATGGTTGAAGGAATTTAAACATCAGACTATGTTTATCCTCACCAATCCTAACCTTGTCCATCCTATCTTGCCTCAGGCATTTTAACCTAATCCATTTCAAGATCTTACTATAACTTGTTGTAATATTTCCTAACCTAGTCAATAACTTCCAACTTAACTAACGCTGTTTGACTAAGTACCGTAGCGACACTTCTCAAACAATAGTCAACTGTAACTATGGAACTGGTTTGAGGTCAAAATGTCGTCTGTTTTTAACCTATATAATTAGAACCGGTGTAAAACATCAGCTACCACCGCTATCGATAACACAAATATTATTAAAATACTCTGAATGATGCCCAATTCCTACATTATTTTTCCTTTTTCCCATTCTGAGATGCCCTCATGTTATCCACTCTATTTTGAACAAACTCAGGGGCTAGGCCTTGATATTTTCAGCCTTAACTATACGTTAAAAAACCCGACTTAAACAGCCCGCTGACGAATAGGAAGCGGGGAATTTGTCTTAACTTTCTATGGGACACTCTGTAGCGCTCACTCAGCAAAAATCAACGCTTTAAATGCAGTTGAATGTCACACAAATGTGGACGAGTTTCTTGCACTCAATTCTGGCAAGAAGAGATTTTGCTTTAGATCCAGTTTTAATCATGGTAGGGTGGCTGCCAACCGAGGTCGAGTGATAAACTTGAATACTTAAGCACAAGCTTCTATCAAATATATAATCCGACCCTTAGGATCTTCTTTGACAACTCCTGCATCCCCAGAAATGCCTGCAATATTTCAGCGTCGGCGCCTGAGTGCCCGCAGCCAATTCCCTCGTAAGGTTGCGCTACGTAGAGACGACAAATTTCTGAACGACGACTACTTTTTCCAGCAGCCAGAACGGATTTCCAGCCATCAGGAACGTTTCCAGCAGCCAGAGAGGATTTCCAGCCATCAGGAACGTTTCCAGCAGCCAGAAAGGATTTCTAGCCATCAGGAACGTTTCAAGCAGCCAGAAAGGATTTCCAGCCATCAGGAACGTTTCCAGCAGCCAGAAAGGATTTCCAGCCATCAGGAACGTTTCCAGCAGCCAGAAAGGATTTCCAGCCATCAGGAACGTTTCCAGCAGCCAGAAAGGATTTCCAGCCATCAGGAACGTTTCCAGCAGCCAGAAAGGATTTCCAGCCATCAGGAACGTTTCCAGCAGCCAGAGAGGATTTCCAGCCATCAGGAACGTTTTAGTTCATTTGCTCTTTCGCTGGGAAAGCTTGGTTCTTTCTCCTTAGAAGTTGTCGGAGAACATATATGAAAGAAGTAATTTGCGGGATAAGAATTTTATCCATAATACTGGGGATGTAGATGACATTGAAGCATATAAGCTTTAAATACTAAGTGTTGTGATTCAATGCCTAGCGTTTATTCTGGCAATAGCGTTTATTGATAAACAGTGAATATTTTCTCTCTGATTTGGCAGTTTTGGACTTAGTATGGGTTACAGTAATATGGTTATGGTATAAGCTGCGACACTTATCTTCGCTCCTATTCATATTCTTGGTAGAATGATGACATCCCAGGGCATTTTTTCTAAGCAGTTCTCAGAGAGAATTTCTCGGAAGAAAATCTGCTCAGTTTTCCGATCGTGACCCCACTTTATTTTGCAGAACTGACAACAGAGCAGCCATGCCACTAATGCCGGGGCCACACTAACCCTACATTCGTTCGTCTAATGAACTCAGTTCGTCAGATGAACTCTGTTCGTCAAATGAACTATGTTCGTCAAATGAACTCTGTTCGTCAAATGAACTTTGTTCGTCAAATGAACTCTGTTCGTCAAATGAACTCTGTTCGTCAAATGAACTCTGTTCGTCAAATGAACTATGTTCGTCAAATGAACTCTGTTCGTCAAATGAACTCTGTTCGTCAGATGAACTCTGTTCGTCAGATGAACTCTGTTCGTCAGATGAACTCTGTTCGTCAAATGAACTCTGTTCGTCAAATGAACTCTGTTCGTCAAATGAACTATGTTCGTCAAATGAACTCTGTTCGTCAAATGAACTCTGTTCGTCAAATGAACTCTGTTCGTCAAATGAACTCTGTTCGTCAGATGATCTCTGTTCGTCAGATGAACTCTGTTCGTCAAATGAACTCTGTTCGTCAAATAAACTCTGTTCGTCAAATGAACTCTGTTCGTCAAATAAACTCTGTTCGTCAAATGAACTCTGTTCGTCAGATGATCTCTGTTCGTCAAATGAACTCTGTTCGTCAAATAAACTCTGTTCGTCAGATGATCTCTGTTCGTCAAATGAACTCTGTTCGTCAAATAAACTCTGTTCGTCAAATAAACTCTGTTCGTCAAATAAACTCTGTTCGTCAGATGATCTCTGTTCGTCAAATAAACTCTGTTCGTCAAATAAACTCTGTTCGTCAAATAAACTCTGTTCGTCAAATGAACTCTGTTCGTCAAATAAACTCTGTTCGTCAAATAAACTCTGTTCGTCAGATGATCTCTGTTCGTCAAATGAACTCTGTTCGTCAAATAAACTCTGTTCGTCAGATGATCTCTGTTCGTCAAATAAACTCTGTTCGTCAAATAAACTCTGTTCGTCAAATGAACTCTGTTCGTCAAATAAACTCTGTTCGTCAGATGATCTCTGTTCGTCAAATAAACTCTGTTCGTCAAATGAACTCTGTTCGTCAAATAAACTCTGTTCGTCAGATGATCTCTGTTCGTCAAATGAACTCTGTTCGTCAAATAAACTCTGTTCGTCAAATAAACTCTGTTCGTCAGATGATCTCTGTTCGTCAAATGAACTCTGTTCGTCAAATAAACTCTGTTCGTCAGATGATCTCTGTTCGTCAAATAAACTCTGTTCGTCAAATAAACTCTGTTCGTCAAATGAACTCTGTTCGTTAAATAAACTCTGTTCGTCAAATGAACTCTGTTCGTCAAATAAACTCTGTTCGTCAGATGATCTCTGTTCGTCAAATGAACTCTGTTCGTCAAATAAACTCTGTTCGTCAGATGATCTCTGTTCGTCAAATGAACTCTGTTCGTCAAATAAACTCTGTTCGTCAAATAAACTCTGTTCGTCAAATAAACTCTGTTCGTCAGATGATCTCTGTTCGTCAAATAAACTCTGTTCGTCAGATGATCTCTGTTCGTCAAATGAACTCTGTTCGTCAAATAAACTCTGTTCGTCAGATGATCTCTGTTCGTCAAATGAACTCTGTTCGTCAGATGATCTCTGTTCGTCAAATAAACTCTGTTCGTCAGATGATCTCTGTTCGTCAAATAAACTCTGTTCGTCAGATGATCTCTGTTCGTCAAATGAACTCTGTTCGTCAAATAAACTCTGTTCGTCAGATGATCTCTGTTCGTCAAATGAACTCTGTTCGTCAAATAAACTCTGTTCGTCAGATGATCTCTGTTCGTCAAATGAACTCTGTTCGTCAAATAAACTCTGTTCGTCAGATGATCTCTGTTCGTCAAATGAACTCTGTTCGTCAGATGATCTCTGTTCGTCAAATAAACTCTGTTCGTCAAATAAACTCTGTTCGTCAGATGATCTCTGTTCGTCAAATGAACTCTGTTCGTCAAATAAACTCTGTTCGTCAAATAAACTCTGTTCGTCAGATGATCTCTGTTCGTCAAATGAACTCTGTTCGTCAGATGATCTCTGTTCGTCAAATGAACTCTGTTCGTCAAATAAACTCTGTTCGTCAAATAAACTCTGTTCGTCAGATGATCTCTGTTCGTCAAATGAACTCTGTTCGTCAGATGATCTCTGTTCGTCAAATGAACTCTGTTCGTCAGATGATCTCTGTTCGTCAGATGATCTCTGTTCGTCAAATGAACTCTGTTCGTCAAATGAACTCTGTTCGTCAAATAAACTCTGTTCGTCAAATAAACTCTGTTCGTCAGATGATCTCTGTTCGTCAAATGAACTCTGTTCGTCAAATGAACTCTGTTCGTCAAATAAACTCTGTTCGTCAGATGATCTCTGTTCGTCAAATGAACTCTGTTCGTCAAATAAACTCTGTTCGTCAAATAAACTCTGTTCGTCAGATGATCTCTGTTCGTCAGATGAACTCTGTTCGTCAGATGATCTCTGTTCGTCAAATGATCTCTGTTCGTCAAATGATCTCTGTTCGTCAAATAAACTCTGTTCGTCAAATAAACTCTGTTCGTCAAATGAACTCTGTTCGTCAAATAAACTCTGTTCGTCAGATGATCTCTGTTCGTCAAATGAACTCTGTTCGTCAAATAAACTCTGTTCGTCAAATAAACTCTGTTCGTCAGATGATCTCTGTTCGTCAGATGAACTCTGTTCGTCAAATGAACTCTGTTCGTCAAATGAACTCTGTTCGTCAGATGATCTCTGTTCGTCAGATGAACTCTGTTCGTCAAATGAACTCTGTTCGTCAAATAAACTCTGTTCGTCAAATGAACTCTGTTCGTCAAATAAACTCTGTTCGTCAAATGAACTCTGTTCGTCAGATGATCTCTGTTCGTCAAATGAACTCTGTTCGTCAAATAAACTCTGTTCGTCAGATGATCTCTGTTCGTCAAATGAACTCTGTTCGTCAAATGAACTCTGTTCGTCAAATGAACTCTGTTCGTCAAATGAACTCTGTTCGTCAAATAAACTCTGTTCGTCAGATGATCTCTGTTCGTCAAATGAACTCTGTTCGTCAAATAAACTCTGTTCGTCAGATGATCTCTGTTCGTCAAATGAACTCTGTTCGTCAAATAAACTCTGTTCGTCAGATGATCTCTGTTCGTCAAATGAACTCTGTTCGTCAAATAAACTCTGTTCGTCAAATAAACTCTGTTCGTCAGATGAACTCTGTTCGTCAAATAAACTCTGTTCGTCAGATGAACTCTGTTCGTCAAATGAACTCTGTTCGTCAGATGAACTCTGTTCGTCAAATAAACTCTGTTCGTCAGATGATCTCTGTTCGTCAGATGAACTCTGTTCGTCAGATGAACTCTGTTCGTCAAATAAACTCTGTTCGTCAGATGAACTCTGTTCGTCAGATGAACTCTGTTCGTCAGATGAACTCTGTTCGTCAAATAAACTCTGTTCGTCAGATGAACTCTGTTCGTCAGATGAACTCTGTTCGTCAGATGATCTCTGTTCGTCAGATGAACTCTGTTCATCAGATGAACTCTGAAAGGCACGTTTGCTCAACATTTGATGAACGGATGCTCGTCGTCTCGTGAAGGTCACCGGAGGTTTTCAGTCACCCAATGAGTTACGAAGAACAAAGATGGCGGACACTGTTGACAAGTTTCACAGCTGTCATGGTGACTTTATCGGATGATTGTGGCCATATTTGCCTTGAGATATATTTATGCTATGGCTGTGAGCTGTTTTCATTGGGGCATCCTAATGTAAAGCCATGAAATTTAGCACTAGGTCCTGCAGTTCAGTGAAGAAACAAGTAGCCTGTCATCAAAAAAACAAGCAAAACATTGGTTTCCAACGATGTTGATACATTTCACCTCAATGAGTACGTATTAAATGGAAAAACTGCTTTTTTTTAATTTCTTAGTATAGCTCATGCATATTAACTTCACACGTTCGATGAATCTCGGACGCTTACCACAGAGCTGAGTGAGAGCCACACAGCCACAGAGCTGAGTGAGAGCCACACAGTCACAGAGCTGAGCGAGAGCGCCACACAGTCACAGAGCTGAGTGAGAGCCACACAGTCACAGAGCTGAGTGAGAGCCACACAGTCACAGAGCTGAGCGAGAGCCACACAGTCACAGAGCTGAGTGAGAGCCACACAGTCACAGAGCTGAGCGAGAGCCACACAGCCACAGAGCTGAGCGAGAGCCACACAGTCACAGAGCTGAGTGAGAGCCACACAGTCACAGAGCTGAGTGAGAGCCACACAGTCACAGAGCTGAGCGAGAGACACACAGTCACAGAGCTGATTGAGAGCCACACAGTCACAGAGCTGAGTGAGAGCCACACAGTCACAGAGCTGAGCGAGAGACACACAGTCACAGAGCTGATTGAGAGCCACACAGTCACAGAGCTGAGTGAGAGCCACACAGTCACAGAGCTGAGCGAGAGACACACAGTCACAGAGCTGATTGAGAGCCACACAGTCACAGAGCTGAGTGAGAGCCACACAGTCACAGAGCTGAGCGAGAGCCACACAGTCACAGAGCTGAGTGAGAACCACACAGTCACAGAGCTGAGCGAGAGCCACACAGCAACAGAGCTGAGTGAGAGCCACACCGTCACAGAGCTGAGCGAGAGCCACACAGTCACAGAGCTGAGCGAGAGCCACACAGCCACAGAGCTGAGTGAGAGCCACCCAGTCACAGAGCTGAGTGAGAGCCACACAGTCACAGAGCTAGTGAGAGCCACACAGTCACAGAGCTGAGCGAGAGCCACACAGCCACAGAGCTAGTGAGAGCCACACAGTCACAGAGCTGAGCGAGAGCCACACAGCCACAGAGCTGAGTGAGAGCCACACAGCCACAGAGCTAGTGAGAGCCACACAGTCACAGAGCTGAGCGAGAGCCACACAGCCACAGAGCTGAGTGAGAGCCACCCAGTCACAGAGCTGAGTGAGAGCCACACAGTCACCATGCGGCCTGACTCCCGCTTGGCGCGACGAGCGGCTGCGGTTCGTTTTGACGACCGGAAAACATAGTGCGGCCCCGGCTTATTAGGGAGCATCTGTGAAGCAGAAAAATGTGTGTCTTTAAGTACAATTTGGCAACTTACTTTTTCTTTCTAGCGGCATTATCATTGGCTGCCGTGCGAACGCATTTTCTACTATATAATCAAAATAAACCTGCTGTCAATGGGAAATTAAAATCCAAATTTAATTACCTATAAATCTAAATAAAACGAAAATGGAAAAAGGGATTTATTGCCTCCGACGTATGTCATATAAACGATCTGTTTATTCAGCACATGAATAACTTATTTTTTCTTTGATTTCCTGAAATCTTACCAATGTACAGAAGTAAAATGTTACTGATCTTTAGTTTCCAATAATACTGACTGATATTGAGTGATATATCATGAGAAATCTCTTCTAACCACTGAAATGGAAACTAATGAAGTGTTGAGGTTTTTTAATGCTGGCAACGGAAGTTTACTCTCCACTCTCCCGGTGACCACTCTCTGTAATTTTTAATCCTGTTCATGTTTTTTTTGTTAATATATGTGGAATCACCGTATGATATATTTTCCAGTTAACTCAATATCGGCACTTGAAAAAAGAAAAAGTATTAAAACGAATAGACCCAGTTCCACTTACAAATCCCTTATACGATCATCTCCTAGTTTAAAAAGCACACATGAAAATTTGTGTACAAACTTTCTCTAACTGATTGCAGTTGCATGGGGGAGTACTCAGGGTGTTGGAATTTGTGTTAAATTCTGCCTTTAAAACATCTAGACGAACTCAGTGCCCTCGCTCTAGTGTTTACGTTCAAGATCCTCAAGTGGATGCAAACTATGCAAATTCTGCCGGCCTTTGAATGAACGCTCGACTTCAACACTTCCAGATCTGCCCCGTCATTGAGGCGAATTCACTTGCACCGATTTAAGGGTAGGGGCCTGGCCAGTTAATTAACATTCCAGGGCTGCCCAAGGAAAACCGTACCGAAAACTCGAGCAAGCGGAATTCTTCTGTACAGCATGGTAATCTATGCTAAAGTATTGTGTGTCTGTCTGTCTGTCTGTCTGTCTGTCTGTCTGTCTGTCTGGAGCCAGCCTGCAGTGTGAGATGAGCGTATCTGGGATACCAGCTTCATCATCTCCGTAATTTCCAGTGCATTAATCCATCACATTCGAGTAGAAATGAATATCCCGTGAATTCTTAGGAAATAAGAACGTGTGTCATGTGATTATTCGAGCATTATTATACACATATGACGGACCGTGTGCACCCAGCCTCATAAACTCTCGAAATATTGAATTGTTTTTTATTGCGGCATTTCTTTGATTTAGCCTTCCTTCTTATATCAAATGAAGGAGGGTGGATAGTGATGATATTAACACTGTAAGAACGCTACATCCCAAGGGAAGAAACTGAATACATAAATCAATGGTCCTCTCTTGTCTGAGATATGGATAGTTAATCTGAATCACGGAAGAATTTTTTCAACACCTCAAATTTTTCGAACGCGAGGGAACTTCAGGGGCGATGGGAATAATTTGCATAAGAATCCAACTGATCGTTCGAAGTAAGTCATGCCACTAATGTCATTTCTACCCTATGAAATGATTTGAAAAATCATTTGAAAAATATGAAAAATCATATTTAGGAAGAAAATTGTTCATTTGATGGCTCCCCAAAGTTTAAGATCTCATTCTTAGTGGTGTTATTAACCATAAAATTAATTAAGAGACTGCATCAGTTTAGCATTCGTTTTCTCGCTACTGTCTCTTGCAAAACTAAAACAGTACGTTGTAAGAACCAATAATTACAGTGAGCGAGAAACTTTACGTTCCTATAACTTGATATAACTTCACGTGAAAATAAATACTCATGAGTTCGGATGTTTCATAGATACTATTTTTTCAACAGGTTTTTTATTATACAGTATTATTTGAAGATATCTGTTTCTTCACTCACATATCTGCGGTGCTAAGTCAGTGAGAGGGCTGCAAGTTTCAAGATATGAATTTAATTAACAATCTATACAATAATAAGAACCGCGTCCGTCTGTCCGCAGCCAGCCGCAAGTGTGTGATGAGCGTATCTGTGATCCGGGCCGTGTGCACTAGGCCTCATCAACTCTTGATCGATTTAATTTTTATTTACGGTCTTTCTTGCATTTCGCATTCTTTCTCATATCAAATAATGGGGTCGGACTAGTGGCTTTAATTACTGTACCACAGCAGTGAGTGAGACAGGTGAAGTCCCCTGGACCAGAGTCGCTCATCCAAGTAAGTGCCACAACTAGAGAGGAGTTTGCCAGGGCTATAAGTAAGCGGAAACGTACTTGCAGAGACTGTCTAGATTCCAAAATAGAATCTGCATAGCTCACAAAATGAATAAGCGAACGTGGTTTTGTTATGCTCGAAGAAATGATGACGAACTCATAGACAATTTGAAGCAGTTTGGTGCGTCTTAGTTACAGGATCTTTGAAGTAAGGGTGAAAAAAAAACTCTGTCCAGAAACCTGTCAAAACTTTTCTGTTTACATGGTTTTTGCAAAAATGTTTTCAATTACGAATCAAAATTATTTTTGTTTCATGAAAATGTTATTAGTTAGTTTTTTTTGGTACTTTTGTTACGTTAGATTGTAATGTACCAGGATTGAGAGTACTAGGCAGTTCAGTGCAGCATTTTTTCATGATAGAGCTGCTCCCAATATCTCAATTTGATTCGTCATCAGATTTTTCACTATGAATGGGGATCGTGAAAATATATTACATTGAGGCATCGTTTTTATGCGAAACTGAATAATTTTTTTTTATTTTAGTAAATCAGAGCGAGCAAAAACTTTTATGCGTTCTCGTGCACTCTTAATTCCTTGATTTAAATAAATATAAATAAATTTAAATATATAAACAACATGAAAAATAAATCGAGTGGGTTACAAACGTTTCCGACTAAAGTACTTAAAGTTATTGCTGACATTGTAGCCCCGCTGATATCAAATATTATTAACCAGTCTCTCTTACTAGGCACTTTCCCGAACTCCCTCAAAGTTGCTAGAGTAACCCCTATTTTTAAAAGTGGTGAAAAAAAACTGTGTAAACAATTATCGACCTATCTCCGTACTACCAATTATTAGCAAAGTATTCAAAAAGATTGTGTATAAAAAAGTGTACTCTTATTTTGAAAAAAATCATTTCTTTACGATAAAAAATACGGCTTTCGCTCTAAAAAATCAAAAACACAGGCTATATTAAATCATTTACAATTCCTCTATTCTAATATAGATGAAGGAAAGACTGTCTTCTCTGTATTTCTTGACTTTCGAAAAGCATTTGATTGTGTGGACCATAAAATACTATTATCGAAACTACACTGTTATGGCATTCGAGGGATTGGCCATGATTTGTTCAGATCATACCTAACAAATCGGAAGCAATACGTTGTCATTGACGACGCAAAATCAGACCCACAGACAATTAGCCATGGAGTTCCACAAGGATCTGTTCTTGGGCCTCTCATGTTTCTGATTTTTATCAATGATATTGTAAAATCTACATCATTCTTCAAATTCATACTTTTTGCCGATGACAGTACGCTTTCTGTGGTCCTTCCGAACCAAAATCCTGCTATGATTGTGGAGAGTATAAATACTGAACTTCACAAGGTTTCATCGTGGCTCAAAGCTAATAAAATAACCCTAAATATCGATAAAACAAATTATATTACATTCTCATACAAGAAAGATGTATCTCTCCCATGCATTAAAATTGGCGAAGGTGAAATCGAAGAAACCAACTCATGTAAGTTTCTGGGCATCATAATAGATAAACATCTGACCTTCAAAGAGCACATCACTCATATTAGTTCTAAATTATCAAAATCCATCGGAATCCTAAATAAAGTTAAAAATTTTCTGCCTGAAACAGCTTTACAAATGCTCTACCGAACGCTCATTTCTCCATACTTGCAATACGGAATAGAAGCATGGCACGGAACTGATAAAAATAAAACCAACAAAATTTTTACTCTGCAGAAAAGGGCTGTCAGAGCGGTAAAGAACCTAGAATATAATGCTCACACAAATGATTCTTTCAAAAATTTACAAATACTTAAACTTTCGGATCTCTACAAAATCTCCATCTGTAATTTCATTTACAAAACATTAAGAAATGATGGCGACAATAGCCTAAGACAATTATTGACTGCGCAAACTGGTCATCACGACCATTTAACCCGAAATAGAAGCAAATTCATGCTTCCTTATTATTCAAAGGCCAGGTCGCAACACAGTATTCTCTTCGTTGGAACCAAAACTTGGAACTCTATACCTGCAGAGATCCGTGAATGTAATTCGTACAAAGTATTCAAAAGACATCTTGAGTCTCACTTCCTATCAGAATACTAGTCGTGTAAGATCACCGTGTCGAAATCTTGCCTCCTACATGTAACTAATGATAATGTCATAATGTAACTTGCCTTGTGTACCATAACCAATCTTCTCTCTGCTCTTGAATCGTTTTATCGAACATACTGTTAAATATAGCCGACTTGACCTATATTGTAAAATACAGCATAAAATATCGAGTTAATTATCTCAACGATCAGTCTAATGCGAAACTAGGTTAAGTGAACTAGGTTAAACATTTTTGTACACCCTAGAATAACGTGATGGTAGGATGCCCTAGAAGTCGCTGAACTTATTCGGGCCCACAGGTAGCTATGCTCAAATTTGTCCATTGTACTAGACTTAAGAAAAATTCTACCTCTGTATCACCTGTGGTAAATAAATTGTTTAAATTGTTTAAATTGTTGAAATTTCGTCCGCGCACATAGTTTATCTTTGCCTTGTTCATTCAGGAAAAACCGTTAATCCCAAGTATGAATTACGAGTGAGATACTACAGACTCGCAGCGATACTACTACAATGGGAATCACTAGTATTGAACAGCTAAATGTTTCTGTATTTAATCTATAAAAATGCGTCTTGAATCAACATGATTATTGCACAAAATACGGAAGTAGCACTCGGCAGTCGATTGTTTTCTGATCCTTGCAACAACCTAGAGCTACGTTTCTGGGGCGTTTGCAGTCTAAAAAACATCTCTGATGTCCGTCCCGATTTAAATAGAGAACACACCGATGAACGTCGGAATGACACGGTGTAACATCGACATAAGAGTGCTGGAGCCCCGCAAAGGCAGCATAGCCCATCCTCTTGCTTCAGCTATACGCTTGCTGGAAAGTACACTGTTCTTGTTTCCATCACGGCTATCAACAGCTGATTTTAAACAAGGATGTTGAATTTTAGAATTGCTACTTGCTACTTACTTCTGAGGAACGAAAATTTGAAATTAAACAGTTATTGAAAAGCTTTTCCATGTTGTAAATCCATGACATTTTTTCTGTCTTGTACTGTTAGGTACATAGACAAATTTTTAATTTGATTCCAATAATTGGAGTTAGCTTTTTCAGCATTCACCATGGTCTCCATTTAACGGAATTTATGACAGATTCACCCTAAACATTTTTGTTTGAAAGACTAAATGTTTTGACATCTTTTAGCCTCCAGCTTTAAGCGAATGAATAATTTTAATAAATTAATTTAAATTTAAAATCATTTTGAGTATTCATTCAAGCTTCAAGTGACAACTTGTTTGAATGCTTCAAACAAAAATACGGAGGATGTGGAATTCATTTGCTCGGAAAAAAACAATTATCAATTTTAATCGATTACAGAAGAGAAAGCAGAGAACGTTTAATGCAATTCGATTATCATTCCGGAACAGAGTACAATTTCTGCATCTTGTATCCCAATAAAAACATTCAGTAGAGTTCCTGACGACCGACTCCTACATGTCCGGTTGTCAAGTTATTCCGGTTGTCAAGTCATCCGCATGAAGTGAGGAAAATTAAAAATTTATTGAAACGTGAATTGCTTTATTGGAGGTAAAGCTTGTAGGAACATTATAGACATTGGAACATTTGCAAGAATTGTATGTTTACAATCAAAAACGAAACATCATGATTGTTGTTAGACTAAACCAAGGAAAAACAAATGTTAAATTAATGTTTTCACGATTGAAATAAACATGAGCTTCAGTTTACTGTGAGTAATTTAACGCTGATTGTTATCATTCATCTCCATTGTCGTTCGTTGCCTATCTAAAAACAGGGTACTAATGTTCATTGCATGTCTGATTGTCATGTGAGTCCGGTTATCAGGAGCTCTACTGTACTAAATTCCATAGAAAATGATAAATCACAGTAGCGGGACAGTCCTGTTGAGTGAAATGCTGGCCTTAGTGCGTGATGTCAAAGCTCAGTCAAACTTTTGTATGTTTTTCGCCGCCTAAGCGATTTAATAACAGGGGCGCCGAAAAACATGCATGGAGTCGGCGAAAAAGTTAGACTGGGAAAGACGGTGGATCATCTGCCTTTATGCGAACATTATGCGTGCTCTGCGCTAGAGACCAAAGTCAAACCATGATTGTCCAATACCTTTTGAATCATTAAGTATTGGTGTAGTAAAGTCACAAGCGCTTGACTGGCTCTCGAATCCGCTCCCGTCTAAAACTCCAAAGTTGAGCGAAGTTTCAACACAAAATTCGTGCTTGTGTTCCAAACGGAATATCGACTGAGTTGTGGTAGCTGATCAAGGAATCAAGTCTGCATAAACCAGCAGTCCCGCTGCTAGTGGTCGCACAGCAGCACAACAGACCTGCGTCGACCTCAACGGTATATTTTAAATGCCATGAAAGGGCAGTGTCATTTGGCTTTGCAAAGGTAAGAAGGTACACCGTGTTTCATTTATGAAGTGCGTTTAGATTAAAGTTCATGGCATTTTAGTGAAAATATACTGCGTGGAACCCGTTAAATTTAAATATATTCATGTAAATGGGAGCAATTTGCTTCCTATAAAAGCCGAATCCCATCAATAATTTATGAAATATTTACCGTTTTCTGCATCCACTCATAATCACTTATATTGTATTAAATTTCAACTGACATGTATGCATGAAAATTGCGTATGAGACTACTGGTCGGTCTACAGCTTTATTAATATCAACGTCGTGACCACCGGCCGCTCACGTCGAAGTCAAACTGTTTAACAGAGAAGGCAGACGTGCGCGATCAAAGTATCTGGAAAAGAGCGACGTTTTAAGCGATGCAGAGGCGAGCGATGCCATCTATAAGCACGATGAAAGCATTCCATCACCTCGTTGCAGGTTCATGATTTTTTTTTGCCCGAGAAGTTTTCTCGCCATCCGAGCAGAAATTTTTGTGTTTTTTTAACTTCTAGTCACCTAAGTTTAACAAACTCTTTGCGAGCATTAAAAGGGTAGACAATTCTGCCCACTGAGTTTGGATTCCTGTTTGCTGTAGACTTAAATTTTCATAGCACTTCTGTCTCATTTAGTGGTATTCATCCATACAAGCAATGACGTTCAAATTGAAGTTAAAAATTGAAGGATCTCCATTCAATAACCTATTACGCTTTTGAGCTGAATGCGTAAATGTATTTGTTTTACACGCGTAGAAACTTTTACTGAGCAAGCGTCCAGTAAATTCCACACATTTTTTGCAATTAGTTCGGTTCATTTAGTGACTGTTTAGACTTGTATGTATTTCACAATTCTTTCACACTAAGCAAATCCCATAATTTATGAGTTTAATTCCTAATATTTGAAATTTAAAAACGAGGAAAATTCCAAAGGGAAATAAAATCTTGTCGGTTTTATTTTGTGATATGTTTTTATTATGTTTTCGTGATCTGTTTTAATGATTGTCTAAAACATTTTGTTTTCTCTTTTATTGTAGACGTAATGATTTGTATTATTGAACTGATGATGGAGTGATGATGGAGCTGGACTCCGAAACGTTTTCCAATTAAATAAGATTAAGTTCTTTGGAATTTTCCTCGATTTTAAATTTCTTATAAAGTTGCGATTAAAGCAATCAACTGACCCGTTCAGATAATTCGCAATATTTATTTGACCACCACATATATTTAGTTATGCCGAAATTAAAACTTTCAGGCTTACAAAGAATTTTCGTCGAAGGAGTGAATCTTGAAATCTACCTTCAAATTTTAAATAAAACAGGTATGATGAAAAAACGGAACCAGACGTGAGAGTAAAAACGTTTTTTCTGCACAACCAAACTAAAAGCCGCGGCATCAAAATTGCACAAATTGAATTTTGTTGCATGAAAAGATATTTTTTGCGATTATCTTCCCGAAAGAAATGTAAGAATATTACTAGGAGCGTCATGTCTTTACAGACTTTACATGCTACGCAAAAAAGCGTTTCAAAAATAATTCTGTTTCAATCACACTGCTACGCTTTGAAATTCACTTGCATTGATTCTCGTGGACGTGTCTATGCTTGTGCAGTTCGTCCGTGACTATTCGACCTAAAAACACACGTGCATCTCTCCAGCTCTGAGCGAAGTATGGAGCGATGAATTCCAAGATTCAAAGTCTCAACGCCATCTAACTTCTTAGCTAGAAACTATGGCGAGAATGTTGACGCCTACAATTCTATCAGCATTTATTCAGCATTTCTATGGAATGATGGCTCCCGTGCTTGCAAATGCCCCTCGCTCTCTGCTTAGAAACAGAGATATCTTCTGCAGCGCTGAACTCCTGCTGCCATTTGTACGGTATCGTTCAGGATTCATTTTCTCACGGAAACGATTCGACGTTGCGTATCCGCTCCAGTAGTTTGAAATATTGAGAAGATTGCAGATCTGACCTATTCTATTTTGCCGGCCGAGCACCGCCTTTAAAAAATGAAAAGAATTTTAAAAATCGTGAAAGTATTAGTGGACCTACTAGAACAGTGGTCTGGTCTTGATATTTTATTTCTTCTAGTGAATTGTTTCATTCTTTCATTATTTCGAAAATTTGGATTTGGATGCGAATTCTTTCATTGAGAACAAAATGACTTATAATTACGATCAAGCACAATGAATGATACGTCAGATCTAAGATTAGGAAAGTAGGACGCTCAAGGTGATGAATGATGTATGCACTTTCTTTCCACGTTCCCAACGAGAACAGAATTTTATCGTAAGTTAAAATTTTCAATAAACCTCCATCTTACAAGAACGGTGTTTCGGATCCGCATCAACGTTATCGAATAACTGTCTTTATTTTTTTGTTGAGGCATCAGCGGCCGTGGCTTCCTCTTTTTACACATCCTTGCGATGCAGGAGGCCGCGAATACTGAGCAGCTGTGGCTGGTGCGGGCCTCCGCAGCAACTTCACTGGTGAGAGGGGACATGTATTGTGGGGACATGTATTGTACACTATAGGGCAAAAGGTACTTTTAGGACACGCGATCAAGCAATCCAAGTTGAATCTAAGTTTTGTGTTTTTGCACTGGTGAGAGGGGACCTGTATTGTACATTAGGACACAAGGTAGTTTCAGGATACGCGGCAAAACAACGAAATTAACTCGTTTGAGAGTTTAGAACCACAAACCGAGCTTCTCTGACATTCAGGTCACCTGAAAGGTTAAATGATTCAACCGCTTCTCCGGTCAATCAGATACTGAAGCTAAATTCTGGAAGAGGACGCGTTGAAATTTACTTGAATTGCAAACATGAAATCCACGCCCCGCATTGTTAAGAAGAACTGTCATCATTAGGATATTTTGAGCATGTCGTACGCGCATGCTAACTTCGTATTCGTATGCAGTTTACTCTAATTATCACAATAAATTACAATATTACAGTGCAATTTACTGTAGTATCGCTTGTGCTAAATAAATTGTTAAAATCGTGTAAAAATTGTTTCAATCAAGTTTAACTTTTAATGATGGAAAGTGAACTTATGATATAGTTCTTGATAATAGCTGCTGACGAGAACGAATAAGCGGTCAAATTACTAAAGTAATTTAGATTCGTAGAAAAAGAGTTTACAAGGAACTCAAAAACCTGATGATGGAATATAGTTGTCGAAATGCATTTAGGTTTTCTGCTTATTGAATGATGATTGCATACAGAGTACAGACTTATTACATTTCATTTTTCTTCCTAAATGAAACCCAATAAGTCGATGTGCAATCATCATTTAACAATAAAAAAACTCCGATGCATTTTGATGACTACAGTAGTAGAACTTGCTAGCCCAGTTTTTACAAAAAACTTTTTAGTTTGCTCATGAACGAAGGAAGAGCCATAACCATCGCGCAGAGACTCTATCAGCGCCCAAGTGAGATTCCTTCGTCAGATCAGTGAGACCGTCTCCTGACGGATGTGTCCAGATACGGGCAGTAAAACGGAGTGCGATCTTATCAAATGATAAGCTACCTGTTCCGCGCGCTGCAGGGTCTAAAGACCGGGAGAGTGGAAAAGTCATGTTCTTCATACTCGGAATAGTGAATAGTACAATCGAAGTGTTTAGGTACTAGAACGAACAAAAGTATTGGGGTAAAATTTCATAATTGAATGGTGTAAAAGGGATGAGGAAGTGCTTCATCAAGAACTAAGTGATGAAAGAATACGACGGCAATTTGTACAGGCTAATTGTTTTCGTTTCTTAATAGCCAATAAAAGCAATATGAAAATTTGTTGGAAAGAAAAAAAAAGGTTCTGATATTTTTCATTTTATTTATCATTGTACCGCATATCCTTTCAGATCGTGTATTTGAGATAATTTTTTCTAATCAGGGCACTTTGTGACACCAGCGAGGAACCAAGGATTTAAAGTATTTAAAACCAAGAATATAAATAGAACTACATATCTAGCACGCTTTCCGGACATCTAGCTAGACCTTGCAAAAGATTACCAACATTCCTTTACTCGGTTGAAGTGAAGTTGAATCCAGCTATTATGTTTCTGATAAACTGTTTTTAATGCCAGCATCTTGTTAAAGAAACAGTCTTCGGGGGATGAAGAAGAGTTTCATTTTAGAGTTATTTTTGCGTGAGCCACAAACACAGCAATAATAACTCATTGTAGGGTCAAGCGAAGGCCGGTTTGTGCGTAGTGCGAGGAGTCAAACTTCACTCTTAAACAAAAAAAAAGACTTGGTTCGATTTTTATCCTGAGTTAAATGGGAACATTGACGCGTTGACCGCGATGGGTCAAATTGAAGTTCAATATTCAGCTCAAATTTGGAGTCAGTTGCAGTGAGCAATTTTGAAAATACCAAACATTAACTGCATCGCGTCTTTATTCAAATTTCATCAAGTAATTATGAAAATTGAGCTTTAGACTACTGGCCGGTCAGCATCGTTATGAAGGATGCTTCCGTGTACACCGGCGGCTCTCGTTGCGACCAACTCGTTGAGCTTCAGGTTAATGCGCTCGCACGTTACTTCTCAACATTCCCCTGTTAGGTTGAGAAGATGAAAGCTATCTGTTTCTATTACCCAATTGTAATGATGAAGCGATCAATGAAGGCCTTTTTTTTAACTGGGAACGGCATCAAGAAATGATGCCCCCACCTGGCACTAAACAGCGAGGCGAAAGTCATTTCTTTGATTGTTTGATTGCTCAAATTCAAGTCATTACCATATGGCACGGTCACACCCAACATTCATTTAATAAGCCACCGTGCTACCATTTCTAGTTGCTAGCAGTCCCACATTTAAAAAGGTATTCATAACGCCAAATTTTCCGCATTATGATTTTTAACCTCCCGTTTCGCTCCACATTTGTCACACATCGTAAGAGAGAGACACTAACGAAAATAATTACTAGTATACTTTTGAATTTTCGGTCTGAGTTTTTTATTGTGGCTTCGATATAATTTTAGATTGCCTGTAGATCGGTTAGTTTATCTAATTTTAGTTAGATGAAATTGGGTTTATCGACACATAAAATGATAAATTGATGGTGAAAATTAAGGTTGGAATTATTTTCAACGGCAGGGTTGTGCCAGAGTCTTGGCTGGCTTAGGTTGGGTTGAGGTATGGCCAGATTTTGTAGATTAGATACTAATTGAAATAATTACTTATTTTTCTTAAAAATAAGTACTTATTTTTACTTATTTTTTTTATTATAAATATAATAATGATACACGTTTCATTAAAAAACATACATGATGATTTAGCCACTGTGTCAAACGTACGAGGTGAATATCGTTGTAACCATGAATGTTGCCATTGCATGCAATAATGTGAATGATAAGAAAATATTGCAAGCTACGATGGGATATGGAAATTTGTCTGCACTTATGTGATTAGCCAAGACTATGTGACCGTAGCTGTCACCACTTACAACTTCCTGCTAAGTTGGCTCGGGAGCTGCATAAAAATAATGAGGCTGGAAACTTTGCTTATTGAGTGCACAATTCCCCTGACGAACAGTTAGCAAGACTTCACTTGCTCTGCAGTGCGAGCTGATGTTTTATATTCTAAGAAGGCTATTTTGATGTTCTTCAGAAATTATTACACCCAGCCTCACTCCATCTCTCTTGTTCACAGCTACTCTTCACACCTATTACACACGGTCTTACTACATCGTCAAATCAAGAGCGACTTATGTTCGTCTGAAGTGTTCTGCACAAAAATACAGTGAATGTTCGAATGCACTAACAATAATTGATGCATGAAAGTTCACGGAACTTACGACCATTCTCGGAACATCACAATCATATTTGATTTGGCGGAAAACAAACCTCGTCTTGCTTGCCGCGATCCGGCAGTGGCAGATGGGGGCCCCAAATGGCCCCATTTGGCTGGGGAGGTCCATGAGGTTCTGGCGAATTGTTGAATTGCTTCCAGATGTGAGCTCATTTTCGACCGCAGGAATTGAGGAGACTCGTCTGCAGGTCTTCACATCTGGAAACTAGGGCGCGTCAAGGATGTTTTCGTCACGTTGGAGCTGGGAAAAGAGTTCTCGCAAAAAGGAAAAATTCAAAACCAAGCTGAGTTATTTTTATTCCATATATGCTATGAACTAAGTACAGAACGATTTCCTGTCGAAATTCCCTCACATCGTAAGTAATCCGAACAGATTTTGACACTTTAGTAGTGAAATTGATGGTAACTAGTTGAAAATTATTTTGCAGATTTCTTGTTACTCAAATGAAGCCAATTTAGCATCTTCGTCCAAAGGATTAGCAAGTTTACAGCACTTAATTCCGCTTGTGATTTTTTTGGCTAGGGTGTACACATTGTATACATACCTTTATGGACAGCGTGTATTATACCTGAACTGAACATAAATGGACGTCACGTGCAGGTATCCGAGTTATCAAGTGAACGCTGGCCTCAAGAGAATTTTTTGCAGGACTACTTACGACAACGAACAGATAATCAAAGTGTGGTATTTTTATGATTTGCTTTAGTTTTAAGCAAATTTCACTATCAAAATATATTACTATTGAATACCAATTTTATTTAGTTTTATTTTTTTTAATCCGACGTTTATAAAGATAACGGTTTTTATACAAACAATTTCACGGTAGCGTCAAGTGGTCTTCTTTCTTTAAAATTTAATTATCAGTTCATTATTCATTCACATTAGTTAAAAAAATGAGACAAATCCCTCGACCACTTTTTGTACACCGGTAAAAAAGGAGGCTTGAAACATAGCTTCTCATTTTGAGTGGTCCCAAATATAGTCATACACAGTGTGTACCGTAATGCGTGCGAGGGTTGATGGTCAACAAATAAAATTATGTGTACAATTCAGTTCACATACAAGTACATATATACATATTTAATCGGTACATGTAACACATGAATACATATTTTATGTTTGTTGCACAAACGTGTTTGAAGACATTTTGGCCCGTACATACACATTATAGCATTAGAACGCCGTTCGAAAAAATGAGGATTTCTTCTATGCTTTCATTTACTTTGAGTTATTATTGTTCAAAAAATCGAGAAGTATCCTTCAATTTTTGGTACGATGAAAAACAAGGAAGTTCAAATCCCTACGTCGTTTTAATCATTTTTAATAAAGAATAATTCCTTCGACACTCCTCACACACGCTCTGTTTCGTAACTCAGCACGAAACGCTCCTCTCTTATTCATTAAATAACGGTTTAGTAAATAAAAGTCTTTCTCTAAACAGTTTCCAGCGCTTAGCGCGTGAAAGCAAACAGCTGTTGTTCGTCAAAGCTGCTTTCCGTCACATGTGCGAAACAAAGGCGCCGTCCCTCGCCTCTCGCTCTCACAGCACATCATTTCTGTGAGCTGCCATAATGTGTTCTTCGAAAGCTCCAAGTGCGGCAATTGCCGTCATTTACCTCGATTTACTCACGCCAAGTTGACTTGGCACTCCCTCGGCAGGCGAGCTGGCAATTTCGTTAGGCCTCGACATACATCCCTGGCTAACTCTTCCGTCAGTAGCTCCTCGTTCTTTGGATACGCCACACTTGGGTTGGAACTTGCGCTGCCTGGGTTACTCTTCCGTCTGCAGCTCCTCGTTCTTTGGATACGCCACACTTGGGTTGGTACTTGCGCTGCCTGGGTAACTCTTCCGTCAGTAGCTCCTCGTTCTTTGGATACGCCACACTTGGGTTGGTACTTGCGCTGCCTGGGTAACTCTTCTGTCTGCAGCTCCTCGTTCTTTGGATACGCCACACTTGGGTTGGTACTTCCGCTGCCTGGGTAACTCTTCCGTCAGTAGCTCCTCGTTCCTTGGATACGCCACACTTGGGTTGGTACGTGCGCTGCCTGTGTAACTCTTCCGTCAGTAGCTCCTCGTTCTTTGGATACGCCACACTTGGGTTGGTATTTGCCGTCCGCTCTGATGATTCACCCGTCACGCGCTAGCTCATAGATGACCTATAAAGTTCAGAGTCGAACCTCACTCGTTGTATAGAAGATGAGGGCAAGCTGGCGGCATCACAAAGCTCGGCCATAGAAGTGACGGAAGGCTGCGATATTACGCATCCCGTACCTGGCGATCCGTCCGGATTTTCAGTGTTGGATAACGATCGACAGGCTCATTAACGAAAATGAAAGAACGAATATAGTTTCGACCCAATAATCTTCGTGATTTAAGCTAATGAGAACTTTTTCAAAATTTGCAGGGCAAAATCCAGAAGATTTTTCCTTTATTTAATGCGAGTTTCAAAGCGAACTTTCCATTCATTGCGTAGCATTAATGATTCTATTCAATATTTTGTCGGGTTTTAGGTCCCCTGAGAGTAACAATAGTAATCATTGCCTGCAAATCATGTAGGTTGCATGTATTTACGCTCGATTTCTTCTTTCGTACTTGAATTTGATATTAAAAATTTCACCTAGAACTATGAAATTATTTCATACTTGACTAAGAATATCACGTGCGCTAAGTACCTCACTAACTTTTTAATGGTTTAAACTATAAGCAAAATTTTTCTAAAAATTAAAACAATGGTTAAATAATTTAACCATTTTAATTTTGAATTTTTGGCTAAAGATTAAGTTCGAAACACTTCCTTGCACTCTACCCCCAATGACAGGAATTAAATTGTGGCCCAATAAATACGCAATAATTCCTAAATTAAAGTAAACCAAGATAGAGGCAATTCATGGTCATATATTGTTAGACTAAAATGCCGTATTTTTAAAGGAATTTTACACACAATTGTGAATTTTCACAAATTTGATATTCACAAAGTCATCAATTTGAAAACTTAATTTTAAAAGTCTTCAACTCCTGAGAAAGTTTCAGTGTACCAACTTTGCCTGGGCCCGATGAGCGAAGACAGGCATCCATTTACAAGCCTAATTCTTTTAACTATTGAATGTAGGTACCCAATGCTCCCAATATCATTACTTTAATTGAATGTCTACCCTCTGACTTCGCAAATAACTCGGAATCATCTTCAGAGAAATTATCTTTTCTTCGTAAACAGTCAATTTAAACAAACAATTTATTTACCACAGGAGATACAGAGGTAGAATGTTTCTTAAGTCTAGTACAATGGACAAGTTTGAATATAGCTACCTGTGGGCCCGAATAAGTTCAGCGACTTCTGGGGCATCCTACCATCAACATTATTAAAAGGTGTACAATAATGTTTAACCTAAATCACTTAACCTAGTTTCGCATTAGACTGATCAGTGAGATAATTTACTCGATATCAGGTATTTCATTTTACAATATAGGTTATATGAACTACATTTAACAGTATATTCGATAAAAGGTTTAACAGCAGACTGAAGGCAAATTATTTATTACATATTACCCATGGCAAATTTCATTATTGGAAACAGTCATGTAGGAGACAAGATTTGACTTGGTGATCTTACATGACTAATATTCCGATAGGAAGTGAGTCTCGAGATTTCTTTTGAATACCTTGTAAGAATTACTGTCACGGATCTCCGCAGGTACTGAGTTCCAAGTTTTAGTTCCAACGAAGAGGATACTGTGTTGCGACCTGGCCTTTGAATAATAAGGAAGCATGAATTTACTTCTATTTCGGGTTAAATGGTCGTGATGACCAGTTTGCGCACTTAATAATAGTTTCAGGCTATTGTCGCCATCATTTCTTAATGTTTTGTAAATGAAATTACAAATGGAGATTTCGTAGAGATCTGAAAGTTTAAGTATTTGTAAATTTTTGAATGAATCATTTGTGTGAGCATTATATTCTAGGTTCTTTACCGCTCTGATTGCTCTTTTTTGCAGAGTAAAAATTATATTGGTTTTATTTTTATCAGTTCCGTGCCATGCTTATATTCCGTACTGCAAGTATGGTGAAATGAGCGTTCGGTAGAGCATTCGTAAAGCTGTTTCAGGCAGGTAATTTTTAACTTTATTCAGGATTTCGATGGATTTCAATGTAACTTGTATTTCTTAAAAAACTCTATTCTATGTATTTTTCACTAACAGACAAGTATCCCATTCCTTAGAATTATTCGAAACTTATTTAACTGATTAATTCCGTCATCACAGTCGACCCAAACGACGTGTAGAATTGCATTACTTAGACGGCGTCTTTCCAGAGTGCGTCGTCTTTTACTACCCGTTTAATCAACCATTGAGTGGAAGTGTCGCTTCAAAACTAAGCTTCAAAACGGACACAAATCCATGCAAACACATGCAGATAAATATCACTGAGGGATGGCACGAGAGATGCCGCCAGTTCTACAGGAGTTGAGTGTGTTCGTTCTGTTTGTCATACATAATTTTACTGGAGTTTTCTCGAAGGCAGCCCTTTTACCCGAGTCGAGAGGACTCCAATGTAGAGAGACCAAAGAGTTTACAGTAACTCTGACGCTACTAATAGCTTGAGCGTCAGCAATACTGCGTTTTGTTACATCAACGCCTATCAGATCTCGTATTTAAAAGCAATCCATTTGTTATGAACATACTGGAAACAGGAATGTTGTCGGTGGACGAAATAATCTTGATAATCTTAGAACTTTTTCCATCCTAAAGAATGACTTTTTATCACGTGATTCATAAAAAATGATCTCGTAATTTGACAGGGTGATGTTGGTTTGGAAGGTGCTAATCAAAAATGTAAATTTTATCTTTCAAGCCTTGAACACAAATAATATTGAACATATTTTGGTAAAAATGAATTATCAAATTTTTCAGTCCGTGTAGAATTTAATAAAATTTCGCTTGGCCAAATGCTTCATCGCGAGCAGGAAGGGAGTAAAATGAAAATATTTATACAGTTTTAAAGCGATCATTTCTTACGAAACCACCGAGGACTATTAACTTGCCTACAAATTCAAAGTTACAAGGTCTAGGAAATAAATGCTGGAAGAAAGCGAATTCTTATCTGGTAGAGAAAGAAACATTATTCAGAAAAGGTCTTTTGTCGTAGCTGCCGATCGGCGCTTTCGGAAAGCTGATATTCAGACGCTTTTAATCTGGGAAGCTCGAGCTCAGGACGGACAGTTTGCTCAGAGTTTGCCCGGGATAAATCAGCGCCAGGATTCTGGGGACAGCGCAAAATAGACGCTTTAATGAGCTCGTGAGAAAATTTGCGAATAGAAACGCTTGAGGAAAAGAACAAATTTGCCTAGTGATTCATGCGAGATTAGGACGGTAGATTTGCATACAATTTACGGTATGTTAGTACGGTATATTTAGTACATTCACGGTATATTGGAACGGTATATTTAGTATATTTACGGTATACTGGAACTGTATATTTAGTATGTCTGCGGTACATTAGTACTGCATTTTTACGTAGTGATTTAAACGTGATAATTATGCTATAAGACATTTGAAGCGTTATACTAACTTGCGCGAAAAGAAAGTGCCTCAAAGTAACTGTAATTTTTCACAAAAATGTTGAACAGAATTTCAAAGTAGGCCTATAAAAATATACTCGTGCGAAAACTTCACGAAATTTACAAGCGTGCAGATATTTTTGATCTTCGATATTTTTCAGTACGTCAAAATTCAATTTTTTTGCCCTAGAACACGCTCAGTGCAAAAAAAGAGACTGACTTTAATGATAAAAATTTACCCGTGCCTCAAGTTATAAAAGAAGGTTATACAAAACAGATTCAAAAAATAACTTTTTTTCGAGTAGCAGCTGTCAATTTGTAACGCAAATATTCATATTACAGAAAGCAAATGAAGTAAAAAAATACTGGAGCTTCGAAAATATATTCGTAGGTCGGTGTATCATCACAATCAAGACGTAGAATTTAGTATCACGGGAGGGCGAAAACATCTTTTGAATACGCGCTGCATCAAACTCTTCTTTAATGACATTCATAACACATCCAGTCAAACTTTTTCATCGGAGCATCTATCATTTCAGTTACGCAACGGGGAGACTACTTAAGCGGCTAAAATCATAGATCCTCCGGCGAAAAGTTGGACTGAGTATCACGGCTGTCAGATCAAGACTGTACTCACACCGCTTCAGCAATAGCACCAGCACATCATTTGGCGCTCGTGAGTCCCTTTTTATTGATCAATCGCAAAAAAGGATTTTTTATACATATCACACGATCACGTACGTGCAATGTTTTGTGAAATTTTTTCGTTCGCGTGTGTTATTTTGGCAATTATATCGCGTGCATCTTTCATGCTGAGTAGAGACTCGCGTTGCTTCAGCGAGGAGGAGGAAGGATGATCGACCACAATGAAAATGAAAAATTAGTTACGAATATGTCTATTACGAGAGAATCTAAGTACGTTGATACCCGGATCATTTAATTGAATAATTTAAAATATTTTTCATTACTATTTTCGTTCAACTATCAATAATAGCTATTATTAGCGCTACCATAAGTAATTTGTCCTAAGGACAGGCAGATTTTAGTCGTAGTAAGTTCTTTTTGAAGCTGTTTAATACGAACGTATGTTAGAGAAGTGCAAGGGAACTTTGATTATTTAAATATGCTAAGATTTTTAGTAATTTTTTTAACTTAATCCTAATACCATGGGTCACCAGGGCAGACTACGGTAGTGAGAGAATGTGCCGTTGAATATATCAGGAGATTCATCAAACTCAGAGTGAAATATATTGCTTTCACAAAGAACACACTTCTGGTTTTTGTAGTAATAGAGAGCAGATACTGAGATTAATGGTCTATTCCTACTGACTGAAGCATTTCATCAGTTCAACCCATGCAATATATTTTACGTTGACCAATTTGCTCGCATTTTCAAAGCGAGCTATGCACATTTCATATGCATATCATTTTGCCTTTTCTCAATTATTTTGCAGATAGACGCTCACACGCGCACCAAGAGACACAGCATCTGTTCATTCTCCCCCCAGCCAGCGGGACTTCCATAAATTACGCAGGATTCTGCGCTCTCCAGGCATTCTTCAGTGCGTTCAAAAGTCCAGTTTATGCATTGCCCTCACTGGAGTGGGATAGCAGGGAGCAATAAATGTCTCTCCTGTTTGGACGGATCAGGTCTCCCTCTACGCAATATATCACGGCGGTATTCGGAGGTACTATGGATCGCTGCAAAATACGATGGACTCAAACCCAATTCGCATATGAAAGCCAGCCTGTGATATACGGTACAATTTCGTTCACTTTATATGATACGCTGACTCATGTTTCAGTTTGACATCGACAGCAGCGCACAGCAGTCTGGGTGAACTCATTTTATCAATGAAATGAAATCATCCAAAAGGAAATTATTCAACTGTGCACAAAAAGTAAAGTTGTTTTAAAAATGAAATATTGTAATACTGAAGAAAACATATCTACTACTAATCAAAACCGCAATCACCAACGGACCACCGGGCTGGACCTACTCGCAATGCGTGAGCCATAATTTGAACAGGTGCATTGCATCCATGTGGCAGTAATTCATGTTGAAATGAATAACTTTTGGTTAGTGTCTGCTTCTATAAGAGGTATTCGGAGGAGAGGGTGCCGCAAATATTTTTGGCGCATCTGACACTTCCCAAAAATGGTTGGCAACTTTTGATCCATAGAATTACTGCAGCAGCGCTTACATCCTGCCTTGCTTTAGATGCTCCGTAGGCGTCATGGCCTCGTAGCGACGGAGTCTTAAATGTTAATTGTTACATCGTAAAAATTTGTGAAAAAACTAAAATTCCATTCGCTTCTCCACTCAGCTCACATGGAAATGCGGAGTGTGCGCTCTGTGAAGTATCTGCACTCCCTTGCGCCGGTTGTGTGTACCGGTTTGTCCCTGATCTTACTTGTACGCCCCTTGTGCTCGTGCCTGTCGTCGCTCTCATATCCTAATACTGATATTTTTTTTCGATACCAAGCAAAGTGACTCTGGTTGATCGAATCACGGGGTGTGTGTGACCGGAAAGTTACTTACAGGCGACGACATGATGATAAATATCATTAATTATTTGACGTACGAGCTCGGGCGACCGGGCAAACCATCTTTTTATTTTCAAGCGCGTTTTTTTGAAACTTGAGACAATTCATCAGCACAATGCTAAATTGCAGTCTTTTCCAGTTTTACTGCAGCAGAACTAAAGTGTAATATTAAACTCAAATTTGATGCTAATTGTAGTAAGCATTGTTGAGAATACAGTACATTAACTGGATCGTGCCATCATTTAGTTTTCATTAACAATTTATGAGAATTGAGATTTTGACAATCAGTCGGTCAGCAGCATTATGAAAATTTCCTGAATGATCGCCAGCAACTCATAATAAATAAATGATTTATGGATTAAGTATGAAAACTCATTGAAAACACTTTATTTTTTCCGAGTTAATCACTTAGAAGAAAATTGCTCATGGTCGGAATGATTAATTCCGAGTAGACTTCTATTAAGAGCAGCACTTGCTCATCAATTAAATCATTAGAGACGAGTGAGAATAAATGATACACTGACTCGAAAATTTCAATAATTCCATCATTGAAAAAGCACGGATGCCCACGCTTAAATGAGGCTTATCCCAGATTCCTCGTTTACTGTAGCAATTAGCGAGCCATTATGACGATCAAAGCATCTGTTCGCTAATGAATCTCGAGGAGTTTCTTTCCGAGCTCTAATTAAGCAAAACGAGTGAGTGGTCATTGCTTGCATGACAGTGACAAGAGAACGTGACGTCTATGCAAAGACTCTGCCAGAAAAATCAACATGAACAATTTTGATTTTCAGAGAATAGGCTACGGCTATTAAGCTGGCTTTCTTTGATATGCAAAGATGATTGCCGCGGCGAATCGAAGTCTTCAGACTACATGAGTTCTCCAAGCATTCCCTCGCCATGGATTTGACTGCGGGAGATCGGAGCTATTGTGCGACGAGTAATTAAAGTGTTGCTATGCGTCGTACCTTAAAGAGCTCAAGCAACCACATGAATGGTTTTATTCTTATGGATATCAACAAAATATAGAAGACTTGACGACTACATAAACCTAAGTAGAAGAGTGATAAATGAAAGCATTTAATTTCAAAAGACATTCCTATGACACTGAGACTAATGATAGAAGATTATACGAGACTTCAAACATCATCAAAGGAATTACGAAAGGGAACGATTTTGTTATTCCTTATACTCTAGTTTTGTGTGTAATGTTCATCAAGACTCGCCTGCGAGTGAAATACTGTTCTTGTTTCTTTTAATTTTAATCAAGCCTGTAAAGAAGATTGACATTTATAACGTATTTAAGGTATCTTACCTTTTGCTTGTTTGTGTTGCTGACCTAAATTCTGAATTTGAACCCATGAGAAGAATTCGATACAATTTATTTCAATTATCATTTCAAATGTGTAGAACGTATAATCTAAAAGTAAATCATAGAAATTATTGAAAGCGAGAACAATTTTGAGCCGAAAACAATTTAAATGTTCATTTCTCTACTCTCTCGCATAATGTAAATAAAAAGTTTTTATAAACTAGAGCTGCAGACCTAGCCCACATTTCGTTGAACAAAGTCAGCAGTAAAAAATCTTCGAGGTCTAAAACAGCTATTTTTCGTCTCGTTCACATTAGGAAAATGAATTGCGTCGTTTTAGAACAGGAAAACGCCGTCATAAAAGTAGAAATATCGCCATTCCGCACAGGAGAGCTTCTCACTACCTCTCCTTCGAAACACATCACGTTGCGGAAACCATTTGAGCTCTTCGTAATCCTCTAATACAACAATTCGCCTTGAACGATAGCCTTTTATTATTGTCGTGCACGAGAATGAATTGTGACGCGTTCCTTCTGTTCCGAAGTAGTCGCACGGAAACGATTTTCAGGTTGATATGAAATACTTTCAACTTTCAATTTGTTTTACGTTTGTCTTCATGAAAATTTACCAAAATTGCTCATTTACTTCAGGGAATGTGAATATGTTGAATTCTCTTCTCATTTTTGTCAATTTGAAGAATTATTGTGAACAAAAAAAGAATTGCTAGAGTAGATCTGTTAGAGAAGAGAGGGAGCATTATCTTTCAAGGAAATTTCCAGTCCGACAAAAGAGTACCTACCGCTCAACACTTTGCAAACTCATCAACGGATTTAGTTCCAGTTTATCTTGAAAGCGGATCTATCGATACCCGATGATTCAAAGATGCAAAACACCAAAAAAAGGACGAATAATCACCCGACCCCGACAAAGTTTTGATTCTGTGAACGCAGAGAAATGTGATCTTAAAGGAAAGGCAAGTCTGCTGGAGACGCTGGAGATAACCCACGTGTTATCTGCAGGCATTTCTCCCTTCTATCTTTTGTTAAAGCACGGACCAATTCCATGATGGAACTTCATTTTCATATTCAAGGTTTAAGGGATATTTGTATTCAGATACGGATATTTTCAGAGAAGATAAAGAAGCCTTGAAAAATTATAAGTTGGCTTCATATTTTCTTAACTCATATACGATGTCAAGATTGCTTTTAAAAACTCCTCTAACGTAATCTATTCCTCGTGACAGTTTTTATTGATGAGGAAAAACTCACACGCATGAAACAATGCAAAAAGTGAAACTTTTTTCAGTCTGCAAATGTGAAGCCTGAATAAAGAACAGCACCTGAAATAGAAATGAGGCTTCTTCCATCCAATATGCACGAGATCTCCGAGTTAGAACAGAGAGTTATGATTTGCAAGCTCGAAACTTAGACTTCAGTATTTAGTATTTTGGAGTGGAGTCAAACTTCTAGGATCTAAGTATACGGTAGGGAGTCACAAGCTATTTGAAGTGAAAAGTTCATACAGTGAGTTTCGATAATTTTTTCTTTGCTTCAAAACGTATTATCCACCAAATTGATGAAGGCAACAACTTCCGTGTTCGTTCTCTTCAATTACGCTCCATTTCTTTTGCGTGTCTGAATTCATTCATTCGTGATATCTTCTGTAATTTAAATACCAGCCACGAAAATTAGTGCCCTGAGAGCATGTGTTTATCTTGTTAATGATTTTTTCAACGTTTTAGAAAAATGATGCCGTAGTGTGCGGACCTCAATTCCATTTGTGTGACGTTAGCGTTCACTTGGCAATCGGGGACATTCAATGGCGACCTTAACAAACAAATTTTTGGGTTCATCAGCTGAAGAATAAATATCAAGATAGCTTTTAAAAACACAAACGTAATCTATCCCTCGTGCTAGTTTCTACAGATAAAGAAAAACTCACGCGCATAAAACGATGCAAAGAGCGAAACTTTTTTCAGTTAGTCTACCAAAAAGTATAAACATTTTTTCGGTTCATCATCTGAAGAAAATTATCAGCGTCCCGTCTACCAGAGAGCATAAACATTCTTGAGAGTCTTCGCCGCGAAATTGAATCAGAGAAGCGTGCCAACATTCCCGAGCAAATGGCCAGCGCTGCGTGTGTGAGAACCATGCTCTGGAGAGCGCCGCTCTCATTACAGCTCGATGCCTGCAGGGACTTTCAAGCCTGTTGCCGCATTAAAGAAGGACTGAGTAAGAAGCTTGGCAGACTAGAAATGACAGTTTCTGCACAGGGCCAACATAAAATGATGTAATGAGCACTTTACCCTGTTTACCTCGTCGTTTACCTCGCCCTTTACGCGTACCTTAAGGTTTGCAGGCAGCAAACATGGGCTGTGGAACGGGCATCTTTACAAGCCGCCAACAATGTGTTCCTCCTCTAAAAATTTGTCAATGGGTGTTGGGAGCTCGCACAAATAACATCGAGTTTCTGGAGACACAAGCGCGAGGCGGGAAGCACGCGACCGAATTCATGAGGCGCCATGCTTGGAAAACGGAAGCCATAATTACCACGTAACAAAGCAGCTCTTTTGTGCCGGTAGCGTGTGCTAAACGTATTATAAAGTTAGTGGAGCGTACAAGTTTGGTTAAAGCATAGCTCAGATAATGAAGAAATACCAAACTACATCGTTCCCACGCGACACTGTTCCCACACTGTCCATACTTGAATGTTTACTTCCGCCCTCAACACGTTGCTTGCAATACGACCCATCGGTGGGTCGCGCTCAAGCTCATCCTGGTGCAAAACGACACATCGATGGGTTATCTAAAAATGTTTATTATTCTTTGAAAATTAATGGTACTTAATAAACTCATTTAATGTTTGGTATTTTTAGAATTGCTAACAACTTTTGACTTTAAATTTAAGTTGAATATTGAATTTCAGTTTATCCCATCGCAGTGAACGAGTTAAGTTCTACTACAAGCCATCCGGACCTCGCAGGTGCTTCGGGTCGTGTTGAACAGAGGGCGAATGAAAAACGACTCCTCACTGTGTGGGCTCGGAGATATCCGTGATGCACTCCATATTTTGTTCCAGACGATGGTTCTTCAAAGCGATGCAAGTCTGTAGGACTGTTGTAGGGCATCTCAACCCCCGGGGCAGACGCTGCATTGTTCTAGTGCTTGCAGGGGGAAGCGACTTCCAATAAATGGATACGCAAAAGGAGTTTCTGAGAAGACCTTGGTTTTGCTCGGTGTTCTTCAAATTTAATTATCGATAAAAATACGACGGAGACAAGAGAGGATGCCCTCGAATTGATTAAGGAATTATGATTCGCCTTCACTTTCCTTCCAAATGTAATTTCCCGTAGATTTAATAGGGTTTTGTTTCCGAGTGTGATGTCAATATTCAGGAGGGAAAACTTGTTTTGGGCTTTTTCATGGTCTCTATGTGAAGATCTTATTACGGCATTAAAACTCATGAGAAATAATTAGGCACGAACAGAACTACAAGAATTAAAATTGAAACCTTTTAATCCAATTGCGCGAAGTATTAAAAAACTGCATCAAGCTCTGTCTCTGATGATAGTGCAGTGTAGGATGCAGTGAAACTAGCTATTCATCTTTCTGTGTAATTTAGAGTGACTTTTGAGTAATTGCTTATTGACTCAACTGCTGAACTCAGGCGTTGTTTCCCACGTATAAATTCCAGAAAGTACGAGAGTTCAGCAACGTTACGAAGTCAATGGAGTTTACCGCGTATCATTGAACTTGAACAATGCAACGTACGTATTTCTGACGGACACTAGGTAATTAAAAGCATTCTTAATAATCTTAGACAAACTTTCACTTTCAAATTAATTTTAAAAAATCCTTTGTAGGCCGAATATTGGGGTTTAAATGATTTAAGATTGAACAATAGTATAGCCCTTGGAGAGACTGCACCTCAGTGCACGGCTAAGTCAATGAAGCAAAAGTTCCATCAGCCTCTATTTTCTGGCTTATCGCAACAGACTCAAATCGCTGGCTTATCGCAACAGACTCAAATTGCTGGTTTATTGCATCAGACTCAGATCGCTGGCTTATTCGAATTCCGCGTGCCAGAAGTCATCTGACATTTTCGAAGCCACAAACTTGAGCTGACAAATGGAAAGTCGGCAAGAAACCAATAACCAGCGCGTTTCGAATCGGAGAAATCGGGTGGTAGACAAATGAGAGATATCACTTCCTCAATAGGAAGGAGAGTATGGATATCTCTGACTTCCATGATGAAAGTTTCTTTCAAGATGAAAATTTGTTTTCCTTCATTCGAGTATGTGAGGTTGCAACATGAAATAACGGAGTATTTAATACCTCATTTTTGGGGTTCATTTGCATTAAAAATTGCCTTTTTGAAACAATTGAAGTCCATTTTCAAAATAAATCGCGATAAGATATTTTCAAAGAATTTGGGATATTAATTCTTTACTTTTCAGAGTTAAAATTCAGTCAAATTTCAGCAGGACACAGGATGAAGTGAAATGCACTTCATACTCATCAGGTGCTGTGACGTCCAAAAATGTTAATTTAAAAGTGTTCATGCTGTTTGCTTACAACATTGTCATCAAATCACATTGTATTGAACGACATTTGTTTAATGTTAAATACTACCACCTATTCTCACATAAATCCCACGTTTAGATACCGAACAGAATTTTGCAGACCTACTGTGTATGCTCACACCACACACTTTTACCTGCTCCCTTGCTTGAGTTGCTTCCTGCAGACTTCCAAAGTGTCCTTGGAAGTGCTTGAGTTGCTTCCTGCAGACTTACAAAGTGTCCTAGGAAGTGCTTGAGTTGCTTCCTGCAGACTTACAAAGTGTTCTTGGAAGTGCTTGAGTTGCTTCCTGCAGACTTCCAAAGTGTCCTTGGAAGTGCTTGAGTTGCTTCCTGCAGACTTCCAAAGTGTCCTAGGAAGTGCTTGAGTTGCTTCCTGCAGACTTCCAAAGTGTTCTTGGAAGTGCTTGAGTTGCTTCCTGCAGACTTCCAAAGTGTTCTTGGGAGTGCTTGAGTTGCTTCCTGCAGACTTCCAAAGGGTTCTTGGAAGTGCTTGGGTTGCTTCCTGCAGACTTCCAAAGTGTTCTTGGAAGTGCTTGAGTTGCTTCCTGCAGACTTCCAAAGTGTTCTTGGAAGTGCTTGGATTACTTCCTGCAAACTTCCAAAGTGTTCTTGGGAGTGCTTGAGTTGCTTCCTGCAGACTTCCAAAGTGTTCTTGGAAGTGCTTGAGTTGCTTCCTGCAGACTTCCAAAGTGTTCTTGGAAGTTCTTGAGTTGCTTCCTTCAGACTTCCAAAGGGTTCTTGGAAGTGCTTGAGTTGCTTCCTGCAGACTTCCAAAGTGTTCTTGGAAGTGCTTGAGTTGCTTCCTGCAGACTTCCAAAGTGTTCTTGGAAGTGCTTGAGTTGCTTCCTGCAGACTTCCAAAATGTTCTTGGAAGTACTTGAGTTACTTCCTGCAGACTTCCAAAGTGTTCTTGGAAGTTCTTGAGTTGCTTCCTTCAGACTTACAAAGTGTTCTTGGAAGTACTTGAGTTACTTCCTGCAGACTTCCAAAGTGTTCTTGGAAGTTCTTGAGTTGCTTCCTTCAGCTTCCAAAGTGTTCTTTGAAGTTCTTGAGTTGCTTCCTTCAGACTTCCAAAGGGTTCTTGGAAGTGCTTGAGTTGCTTCCTGCAGACTTCCAAAGTGTTCTTGGAAGTGCTTGAGTTGCTTCCTGCAGACTTCCAAAGTGTTCTTGGAAGTACTTGAGTTACTTCCTGCAGACTTCCAAAGGGTTCTTGGAAGTGCTTGAGTTGCTTCCTTCAGACTTCCAAAGGGTTCTTGGAAGTGCTTGAATTGCTTCTTGCAGTCTCCCAAGGTGTTCTTTGTGAAAGCAGCCCCGAAATCCGGGGCTGACTGCAACGTTATGGAAGCTGTCACCCTCGATAGCAGACCAATCTGTCGGCGGCCGTATCGGAGCTCCTCAGAAATCGATCTTAATTGGGCTTCGTGATTGGTCAAAGACGACACTTCCATTTGCTGCATGAATAACTAATCAGATCTCGTTAATAGTCTCCGATCTAATTGCCATTCAGCTTTCCTTTTAATCGGGATGTGCGCACACAAAAATGTGAGCTATGTGGGTCATGCTTAACGGAAACGGATTTGTAATGAAGATTAGCATTATCATCGTACCTCAGGTCGAGTTTACAGTAGCAGAATTTCGTCTTTTCACCAATTCCATAACATGAGCGTCGACGGTCGGTGTTCTCCATGTTATATTGTGTAGACTAAGCACTTTATGAGGCAGTGTTATCCTCATTTCTACGTCATTACGAGATTTATAGTTTAGCTGCAAAAAAGATGCTGGAGATCCCTATTTCTAATGACGGACAACCAGCTCTGCGATTTTGATCCTAATATGCTTTTGATAAACCTTAAAGGGAATTCTACTAATTTTCTTGTTTCAAGAGAATCTCATGCTTGTGATAAACGAAGACCCCTCGTTTAAAGATATCATTTGTAGCAAATGATTCAAAATCGAAAACTCCATCTTGGGCCGAATTACCCATTCGAATTTGCCACAACCGAACGGACCCCTTCGTGATGATGTAAAAAAAAAATCAAGTAAAACCAACGATTCATTTAATTCAAGAGCATAATTTTTGCATAAACTTATTCTATTATACTTTTAGTATTCTATTATACAAAGAAATCAAGAAACCACCTACGGGATGTACTCTAAGTTCTGCGCTTTGTAGAAGGAAAGCCTCAGTTTTTTCTCCATTCCATTTTTTAATTTTGAATAATTTTTAAAAACTAACTAACAGTTAGTTTTTGTTCTATCACTCTTCAGTATTTATTTAAAAGTATTTTCTACCCAAAAAAATTCTATCTTCATTACGACATAAATTTTTTTGTTTTATCACTGCTCAGTAATTACTCAATAGCATTTTCTGTCCAACATGCTTTTTGTGTTTTCATCGCTCCACGGTACTGATTGAAAAGCATTTTTGGTCCAACAAAGTCTTGGCAATAGTTAATTATAGGGACAGCAACACAACAAGGCTATTGAAGAAGCGTAAGTCGCTGCTGCTTCTCACATTCTCCAACCATGCCTACAACGTCGTAGTTCACGAGTTCTTCAGTACATCACACATCTAAGTTTTTGGCGATGTCATTCAGCCAAACTTTTAGAGTCACGTTTATTTTGTGGCACAATTTTCCGATTGTTCAATTGTGATTATAATTTCGGCTTCTTAGATTCTCTTACAAACGTTCATCTTCTTGTTTGCCTCAAAACTGATTGTTCAGTAAATCTTGGAAAAGGTTGGGATTTTTTAACAATGCCACACCTACGATACTACCTCAACCAAGAAAACCAATAATTCTTTGCCTCAAGTTGAAAAATTACCGTTAATAATTGTATTTTATATATATATATCCTTGCCATCATAAAAAGAACAAAAAGTAATTTTCGAAATATTTAATTCACCTTTATGTAGATAAATGAGCAAGTTTTTGTGCCCTCCCTTGCTATCATTGGAGTCCACGAATGACCCTTACAACATCTCGACAAGCTCGAACGTATCACCTCTGGAGTCCAGCGGCCAAGGTTAGCCACTCCATCTCCCTCACGCAGCCAAACCTGGGCAAGAAAAAGCGCAACCAAAAAGCACAGAGCAGTCCCGAGTGTATGACTGCCAATCAAGCAGAACTTTCTTTGAGTCGCAATTGACCGCGCCTCTGTGATTGATGGACGTTCTTTTCTCTCGCTCTTGATGGGACGGGCAGCTGGACAACGCCAGCTTTTTGCAAGACCTCAACTGCGCAAGTACGAGAAGATCCAAGAGATGGCCGCTATTTCTACTGTTGCTGTTTCTGCTGCTGCTGTGCGGCGTGGTGCTTCTCTTGTACTACAGATGATTTCATACGATAATTTTTGATGGTTTTGGAATCAGTGTCGCTAGCCTGAGATTTTGTTTATTTCATTGCAACATTAAACAAATTTTCAATATATTTGAAGTTAGGGACAAAAAATTAATGTGAATGGCTCAAGTTTTCTGCGCTTGAAGCTAAGCCTTATTTGCTGAATACGCGACGAAAGGAACACTCGAACTTTATGAAAGCATCAAAGTTCGAAGAATTTCTTCAGCAAAAACAGATAAATATAAGACTAGATATATATTCCATTGAGTTCATAAGTTTTTGAAGTAAAATGAGATAAATGTATGAATCGACGTACAATTCATCCAGCTCATTGGTTCCGGAGAAATCATCTCATATATGTACTGCTGTTATGCTGATAATTATACATATAAATTTGAAATTGAAATTGAACCATTTTGGAATTACCTTTGGCGTAACACGAAACAAGACACGATTATTTTTTCTTAAGCTTCTAAACAGATTACTTGGGAGCCTGTGTCCATGGGGTGTGGTTTTCAAAGAAAAGTGAAATCAACAAATTTTCACTGGCCATTGATCATCAAAAGCTAGGTGCTCTATTTCAATAATATTATCAATTACCTCACACGACCTTATCATTCATAAGTACGTGCAGTTATGGTCATGAGCATAAATTTATACAATAAATTACTATCCTACGCAGGCCAAAATATTCTAAATATCATTCTCATTTCTCCCGATATGTCAATTATATCACTACTGGCTGCTATGAAAATTTCAATTTCGTTATTCAGAAAGCTTTATAAAAATTTCTCGTTCTATTCAGCCTATAAAAAGTTTCGTGAAAATGTTGAGGGTTTTTAAAAGCTAATTGACATAAACTCGAAACAAATTTTGCTTTCTAGAGGCTGTCGTCAGCACCATTCAGAGAGCGCGTAGCTCTGTGATGTTTTCACTGGCGTCTTCGTGATCAATTTTGGCCGAAAGGGCAATTTACTGGTGAAGGAATCCATTATTTAATTACGAACTTTCCAAAGAAGGCTCGGACTCGAGAAAATTCTTCTCTGGCAGAAGACCAAGGTGTGCAGAATGCGGAATTTTCGTGCCTGCAGCTACCGACAAGATAGAAATATCAGCGGCACGTCCGTGGCTTCCGTGCTCTTGCCAATATGTTACCTAAAACGTGAGATACGTGGAAGCCTTCTGCAGGATTTCAAAACGTCAGGAAAAAGAAGCCAATCGCTTGAAGATTCACGAAGACAACAACTTCAAAATTTCAAAGCTTTTTTGGACAGCCAAAGCAGACACAAAGGGCAAAACTTGCTCAAGTTTAAGGTACTTTTCACATACAGCGTTATTTCACCACAAAATTCTTGGTAGAAGACGTCGTTAGTATTCCAACAAATAAAATGATGCCATGCTGATTTTTTTTCTTCACTTCAGAGGAAAGACTCAATTAATTACATTTAATGGAAATCAAACATTAAAACTTTTGACGCCACAAAAATTTCGCCCACAAAATTTCCCCCAAGTTAAAGCTAAAAGTCACTGTCATTACTTTCTTCTAGTGTGACAACAAGACCTTGATTAGCTATTTTTCATTCAGTATCTCTTGCTGTGTAAATAAAGGAGGCGCATTGTATTGATGCACAGGAACTGAGCTGTTTTATAAGCCAATGATTTATTTTTTACGTCAATTCTTTGAAAAATAATGTTTTTCTTGGATGAAGTTTGAAAGGCGTTCTCATAAACCGAGAAATGAATGCTGTAAGTTTGATAGGAGGATGTATTTCATCGCAGTACTTCTCACTTGATTTAACTTCAGGTATGTGCAATGCAAACATCATTCAGCAACTAATAATTCGGCACTAAGAGGCTTACAGAACCTATTCACAATTTTCCACCAAGGATTCACTAGTGAACCGAACGATTATTTACCTGAAAACACAAAATATTTTTTTAATCAAAATAATTTTCCATTTTATTTAACCAACTTCAACATGAAGTTGGCACCGTTGAAATATGCCCTTTTCATTCAATAACCGCAAGGTCGGAAAGACTTCGTTAAAGAGTATCAAAGTCATGAAATTTGAAACGTATTGAAGAAAAATTCGCACTTTGAGAGAATCAGGGATGTCAAATGCAAAAGTTAGGGAATATTTTTTATTGAAAACTTAAAAAACAGACATAAAAGTATATAATAAAAGGCTTAATTATTATGACTATAGAAAAAACAATTTTTAAATTAGGTGAGGTATTTACAAACGATGTTCAACATCATGACCATCTGTTGCAGTGCAGGCGTTTAAACGTCGGTGCAATGATTGCGGGACGCGATCGAAGACACCGGGAGTTTCACGAATCCTGGCGGTGGCTAATCCGTTGTTCTTCTGGTTATTCTCTTTCTTGCGACACTAATGAAAAAGTTTTATTAGGTTTTACATTTTGTTTCTCAACCACTCTCGAAGCACGAACTTTCCTTCAAAACGTTTCAAATTTCAAGTCCTTGTAACTTGTAACGAAGCATGTCCGACCTAATGATTATTGAGTATAAAGTGTATATATCACTGGTAACTTTATGTTCATGTTGATTAAACAAAGTGTCGGTCACCCTGCATATTAAATTGGCTGCAATTTGGCTGAACGTTGACGAATATAGACAACAAATTTGTGAAAAAGAATTTTCAAGGTCCAATTGCGGTAAGAGAGCAAAAATATCTTCTGAAACAGGGTTAGAATTAGGCGTTTGGAGTTTCTTGCTGGAATTTATTGTGTTCCAAAATTGCTCAGGGTGACCGACGGATGAGGTTATCAATTATTGTATAACATACATAGTTATTAGATAATATAATTCCTAGCCGAGTTTCATTTTGAATTAAATGCTCAAAAAAATTTAATTAAAATATTTGTAGTAAATGAGGATCGTATCAACGTTCACGGTACCTCCCTGATAACACTGATAAAAAATTGATGATGTTATCTGAGCGCTTGAAAGAGTAAGCTAAAATTTTTGAAAGACTAAATAGTTTTTGAGGTTATTTACTCTATCCTGGCGCAAAATTAAGCAGAGTAGGTGAAGCTGAAGCTGACCCTTAGTAATCATAGGCCTAACTCGCATTCGGACGCTCAAATCGGCCTTTAAATTTGGATTTACACTCAAGACCCGCTCTGTTCTCTGCGTGGGAAAATTTGAGGGTGATCTCAAAGTTGAAAGTTTCGACTTGAGGGCTAACCGCGAAAGCATCAGAATCTTTAAGAATTAAAATAAATGCTGTCTCAATTATATTTTTTTCGAAGATTCTCCCTTAAAAAACAGTGGCTCTCTTCGTTTCCCAACTGTAAGTTTTATCAGTAAAATGAAGATAAATGAGTAAGAAATAACAATATTTATAACCGAAGATTATTGCTTTCTTCTCGGAAGAACTGGATCGACAAAAATGAATAACTGTAATCTTTTACGCCTTGCGGTGCAAACACCTAGAAAGCTATCTCCCACCTTGGAATATCCCCACGAGAACTTGCACGAAAAAACTCCTGAAAAATCGCCTTGAAAAGTTACAAAGACTCAGCAGTCTCCTCCTCACACGCCGCAGACTCTAAGATATTCCGTCAATTTTTCGTAAAAACCAATCGAGCACTCTAGCGAAATTTAAATCCCTGCACACGATGGTGTCGCTTAAAAGTTCGGAGTTTTGATCAAAAGCTCTGAAAAGAAAGACACTCTTAACTGCAACGAGAGAGCAAACAAGCTCTTGATGACGTGGCGGGGAAGAATGCCACCACAGTGCCAACAAACCCGCTGAGCTGACGAGTGCAACACATCAGCGGCACGGAGGGGCTGACGACACCTGTTAGAAGGTGCTTTGCACACTTAGTCTGTCTAAAAATGAGGCACGAAGTTATGGAAATTGTTTTAAATTTCTTACATTTCTCCCGCTGTTCTTGCAAGCGCAACGCATCAGCGGATCACTTCACCTGTTGGAAGGTGCATTGGCGCACTTAATATACCTAGACATGAGGCACGAAGTTATCAAGATTGTCTTAAAGTAACATTTCTCCCGCTCAACATATGCTTGTATACTCGAGAGAGGCTCGCTCTAGGGGCTCAAAATAGTCGCGCATTGCTCTTTTGCCTCTTCCCTCGTGCCTGCAATTTTAATTTGAGTATATTGGACGAGAATTTAGAGCCGCTGTTGTACTACTCTTTTTAGTTCTATCGAGTCATAACGTATGTTTACCATTTCGTTCAAAGGTAACTTCTACCATCCGACTTAATTACACATTTTTTACATAATATTGTGCATCGGAAAGAGATTTTTTCAGGAGGAAATCACTGCCACCAAAATGATTTATAACCGCGCATTTATCAAATTGAGAGGAACTGTGAATAATTTCACTATGCGATTGGGTCACGATTGGAAAATCGATAACGCTAACCGAGGTAAACTGCAAAAATTTCCCAACAATTCTATTGGCAAACTTATTTACGACAAGATAAAGCAGCGAGAGAGACGTCTCGATTGAAAGCCCAAAAACTGTGAGCTCAAGATACTGAGTTGAAAAATATCACAGCTACAAACTGCCATCTAATTTTCGAGCTCCGTTATAAAGGATTGCTACGAAATAATGTGCCTAGAATTGCGGGAGAGATAGTGCGGCGCTTATCATTCCGCCAAACAACAGGCGACGGCAGAGCTGGGATAAAACAACCCAAGTCATTCTCAGGAGACGCGCAAAAATAGCTGCAAAGGAACTTCTAAAAGAGAGGTGGGACTGCAGTCTGCAACCGTTCTCCGAAGCAGCGGAGGCAATTTTCGAAAACATGAACTAGTCAAATGAACTGTTTAGAACTCATTGGGTTTCTAAATAAAAATATATTTGAATTTTTATATTCCAGACTAAGAGATTCGATGCTGTTTACAGATTGGAAGCGCCTCTGCTGACGGGAAGATCTCATTTCCATCAGCATAATTCTTTTATGCCAATAAAGAGCAAATCTTCCACTTGCTACATGTGACTTCAAATGAAATGAACAGTCCAATTGACTCTCATCCTCGGGCATTTTGTTTACCAAAACCTGATATTCTGGCACAAATACTCACGTCTCACGCATAGTTTGGTGGCGTCGTCGAATCATATAACCAGGGGCTGGTGTCCTGTGATCATAACTCAGCATAGAAATTACTTATTTAACTCTCAGTTTATGTACAATAGAGCTCAACAAAAGTTACTCATTTAACTTTATCAGTCTATGATCGATATCCAGGTTCTCCATAGAAATTACTTATTTAACTTTTCAGTGCACGATCGATCTCTGGGTTCCGCAAAAAAGTTTTCATTGAGATTTATGTAGCCTCAACAGTCTTGTCGTAGAGCTTCAAAAATTATCTACAGCCCGCTAACAAACCTGATTTATAATTTAATGATCGTCTTTCCGCACTGGAGAAAGCAGCGAAATGAGGCTCACTTTGCGTGTGTGCTGCTATAAATGGCTAACATACCGTACAAATTGTTATCTCAAATGATCGAACGGACCGATATTAATGTCTGTTTGATTTTTCATGCCCTGGAAAACCATTGACTTTTATCTGAGTCACCTTTTAGACGACATCTGATTACTTGAGCGGGTCTTACTTCAAGAGTAACAAGGGCTGAGTGTGCTTCCCATCGTCATTGAAGTTTTACGAAAATGAAGTTACGGATCATTGACTGTACTGTGTGTTATTTTTATGAGGATAAAAGAGAACTGCATAGGAATAAATTTGTACAGCCGATTTTTCGCAATAGATGAGAATTTAAAGATAATGTATGCGAACGATCATTTTGATGTAATTTTCTCCCGGACAACGGATGCACAAAATTTCCTCTGTGATTGTATAATTCGTAAAAAAATATCTGTCAAAATGCAGATTTGAATCCTTACAGAATTGATTTCTTAGCTCCTTTAGCATTTGAACTTTGAGATCCGTGAGCGTAGGGAGAAGCCTTCTTCTTCATATGGGTGAATGTGATATAACTTCACAGAGGCAAATGTGAGCGTGGATTTTGTTTGCTAGGAGTTACTTTTTGAACAATGAAATAAGAACTTTCAAGATTCTGGTCGTCTGAGTAAGAATCCTATAAATGATAAATAAACCGGTGCTGGCTTTTTGAAGTTAACGCCGTATTGATGCTGTTTTGTGTTTAATACAGATTTCTAACGTATTCTAAAGTATAAACAATTCCCTGAACGACCAAATATTAACCAACATTAACTAACTTCTTGGTCGAATTGTTTCTCGTTGACCCACATTTTTTCTGGCGCCGAAGTGTCTACTGGATAGAGAATGCCTGGAGGCAAGGGTCAAAAAAGAGCCTTTAATGTTTACTAAAATCCGTTGGAGCACAGGGACTTCCCACATAACGTCATTGCTTAGCGCAAATAATAGAAAGAAAACCCTACGCTTCAAACCTAGAAGAGACTTTAGTGTTTAATTTAAGGCATGCGTCTCAATAAAATCTAAAGCAGGAACTCGAAAGTATAGTTCGTAACGAACAAGCCTCTGATCTCTGTTTATCTTAGCATGTTCATTATTTCAACACAGCATGCATGTGGCACTGAGCGGTCTTTTACAGCTCTGTCATTCATTTTTTTTTTGCAGGATATAATTTAGAACTTTTCCAACTGGGATGAGAGCTGGGGCAGATTTTCAGCCGTGATAAAATAAAATAAAATTGCAGGATAAAATTTAGATAAAATAAATAAAATAAAATTGCAGGATAAAAATTAGAACTTTTCCAACTGGGATGAGAGCTGGGGCAGATTTTCAGCCGTGATAAAATAAAATAAAATTGCAGGATAAAATTTAGATAAAATAAATAAAATAAAATTGCAGGATAAAATTTAGAACTTTTCCAACTGGGATGAGAGCTGGGGCAGATTTTCAGCCGTGCAGTAGAGGGAGGAACACTGAAGTTCTTGTAAATTCATTAGGTAAAAATTTTCGAACTTCTGTATTTAGAACAAACTTTCACCCAAGAAATAATAAAACGTTCAACTCATGTTCATTTTACCGATATTATAAGCTTCTCTAGCCATTTTCTCTCTAACTGAAACTTTGCATTTTACTCTTATTTCAATGATCACATCCGTTTTATCTTCAATGTCTGAAAGCATTTTAATTTCACTGTATCTTGAAAATTGCAGATGCATTTAACAATGACAGGAGGTACACGTTGTGCAGCACCCTGCCCTCACAGGTTTTGATGCCGCCTCCACGCCCGATTTCCGACCGGATGTTTTATTAATGCACTCATTTGTAAACGTTAAATCGCGTAAAAATATTCTTATTTAGTTTCTTACTCAAATGCGCAGTTCCTTTTCGTTATTATACTCGCGCGGAAGTCGTGGGGGTGAGTTCATTATAAATAGGATTGTATCGCAATGCTTAGACAGACGACGGAACAAAGCCCTTCATCAGCCTGATTAAATTTAGGGACTTTACTAGAACTATGACTTTCTTCAAATCTACTGAATTCAGAAAATCTACGAACTTCATTAAATCTCCTGACTTCGCTAAATTTACGAACGTCTTTTTTTAGTGTTTACTTTTAAGCCGTGCATTCCTATATAATCTACAGCTTGAACCCGCAGCTCCGATGTGGCTGCGGACGAGGAGATTTGCCAGCTGCTCGACACTTTCTCCCTTGAACTTCAGACTCTTGATGAGAAAATGGCATAGAACTAAGTCCATAGAAATATTATGAGACTCTTGATGAGGAAATGACTTAAAACTGCTGACTCGGGCCCTAAATTTTTCCTTCCCAATCAGAAAATGTTCTGACCATATCTTTTGTCGTAAGTTATTGTAACTTGTATGCCACTCACATTACAATATATATTCTGTTATACGCTTACAGATAGTCAGTTGTGCTTTGAAAATGTATGCCTTTGTTCCTACATAGTGAAGGGAATTATTAATTTTGAGGGTAATTTTCGTGTTCAATTGAAAGAATTTGAGATTTTTGAAATGCAGGTAATCGTTACTGCCAAGAATATCTGTGAAGTGACAGATCTGTAAAAACAATAGGAATCAGAAGATAAAAAATTGTGTACTCCAGAATCCTTGCATCAAAAAAGTTAAATGATGCAGAATAGAATATTTTGAGCTATTTTTCCCATGTTCTACTCTTCACATTAGAAAGTTTCCTGCCCCACAACGGTTATTGACCGATTTCACTGAACAAATAAATGCTCTGATATTTCCATGATCTTTCCTCAATTCTGCGTTACCTCGACAGCCGCAGGTCTTCACACACCCTCACACACACTCACACACACGCACAATGGTCGCAGTTACTGAAAATACATAAGCCGTCCTTTGTTTTCACGCATCGAAGGTAAACCCGCGCAGAGTTCCAGATCAAAGGAAAATAACCGATTGCAAAGTAAAGGACCTCACCGTGTACCTGCCACAACGGCGGAGATCTCACAAGACGCTGCGCGAACTCAAACACGGCATTTCCAGAAGAGCAGGACGCTTCATACAGAACACGAATAATAGTTCAAACTAGAATAACTTATTGAATCTATTGTCTATTGAAACAAGAATAATTGTCAGTTAAATAGTTATCGTCAGGGTCAAAAGTTTTGATATTCACTATATTAACCAAACACCATAAAATCGTATGAAGCCTCGAGAAAAAGATTTTTTAAATGGCTATAACGTCGTAAAAAATCACAGGTGCTACCAAACTCAAGTAAACGATTGCAAAGGGAATATGCTTGTTTTCTCTCATAGACTTGGCAAACACAACAGACAGAAACCGAATAAAAGAAACATAAACTCTGTGCTCTATGGTACAAAACAACTTATATACCATTTTATTTCATTGCCAGGCTATGTTGAATAAAATTCACAGTTGCAGAATCGGTTTGGTCGGTAGTTGGGGATTGTGTTTACTGTAAGATATGATTGCCAGAAGTTCTCGGTGACAGACATGCGCGCGTTGAGGACTTTCTTGACAATCGGGAGCAGTTGAATTTGCTGAATTTTTTCATGCAGAGTTTAATCTACATCATACCATCTCACCAGAGCTGCTCAGAGTTAAGCAATGCGCGTTTTTTTTTCTGAATTCTTCCGTCTAGTATACTGCCAGCATGCGAACTTCAAAAGCATGCTTTTGAATTCAGTCTTCAGGCAAGCTTCGATAATAATACCCTGACTAGCAAATGTGAACGTTCCCAGTCAAATCTATGCCGCAATTTGACACCGGTTTGTAAATTCTAAACTGACGTGAGAGCGCAATTTAAAGCGCGCATTGTCTTTGTTTTGGACGTAATGGGCAGCCTTGGTTCTCTCGGTCGGCCTGCTACATCAAATGGCTCAGGGTATTGTGGTGTCCAGTAATATACAGGGTCGCGCACCGTACAATAATTTGTATTTATTCATGTTTCAGATTTGGATATGGGTGGAGAACTAACCGTGCAAGAAAGAGTTTAATTGGTCAATGATCATTAATCAATAGTAGAAGAGTTAAATGATCGATATAATTGATGTACATGTGCATTTAAAAAAAAAGATGAGCGACTTTTGGGCATGCTGTTTATTTCTGTATCACTGGAATATATGCGAAAAGGAAGGAATACAACATTTTTGGAGAACTTAATATGTCAGCTTGGAAAGAAATTGGGCGAAACATTATTTTTTGAAATGATGTACATGTCCTTGGATTTTTCCATCATTCTTGAATTTAGAATTACCCTAATCAAATAATTTAGCAAACGATCGAGAAGGAAACCACAGCAGTTTTGCTCAATCCCCAGCCAAGCGCAATGAAGCCCCGGGGTTATGAACCCGAATTTTGGTCACCTTGATGTAACAGCAGTAGTCGTCCATCAATTCATATATAACATAACTTCATTCAAGATACCAAAGTTGGCGCTTACAAACTATCCTTCACCTTCACGGAGGCCAGGAGCCTGAAATTAAGCTTTAGGGGACGTAAGAACGCTTTTTTGGCAGGGACTAGGGTTTTATATGACAAGAAAACAGCTTATCCGTCAACACAGTGTTTTGTTTACCGATGCAAATACACAGAGGCATTTTTTAACTATCTTAATACATCATAGCTGAGAAACAGGGGCTCAATCTTCCCTACTATGCTCCGATTACCCGTCAAATAAGTTTTCCGTCATCTAAGGATCAGGACGCTAAATATTGCATGCATTAATTAATTACTGAAATTTATGGGACACTTGCAATGTTCAGGACAGCAAGGCTTTGACGATGAACTTTGACCGTTGAGGGTCGCAGCGACGCTCTGAAGTGGCATGTGATGTAAGTGCGTACAGCGGGCTGCTGCAGCGTGACGTCTGCCGCCATGTATCGCCGGCTCAGGTGCAGTTTGAGATGTACAAATTAAGTGTTTATCGCTAAATTAAGTATATACAAATGAATAATATATGTTAGTAATCTAACCTGGTGCTGCTGTAGCGTTAGGTCTACCGCCGCATGCCGCCTACCCGTATATCGGTCACATATCAAACTACGTGTCCGAGGTACTGGGAGGTGGAGGTCACATATTAAACTGCGAGTACGAGGCTCTGGGATGTGGAGGTCACATATTAAACTGCGAGTGCGAGGCACTGGGATGTGGAGGTCACATACTAAACTGCGAGTACGAGGCTCTGGGAGGTGGAGGTCACATATTAAACTGCGAGTACGAGGCACTGGGATGTGGAGGTCACATACCAAACTGCGAGTACGAGGCTCTGGGAGGTGGAGGTCACATATTAAACTGCGAGTACGAGGCACTGGGATGTGGAGGTCACATACCAAACTGCGAGTACGAGGCTCTGGGAGGTGGAGGTCACATATTAAACTGCGAGTACGAGGCACTGGGATGTGGAGGTCACATATTAAACTGCGAGTACGAGGCACTGGGATGTGGAGGTCACATCCCAAACTGCGAGTACGAGGCACTGGGATTTGGAGGTCAGATAATTAATGTCACTCTAGAATCATAAGGACGTCCAGGTGTTGATTATCCTCGTAGGGAAGACAATATATCAGGAGCTAGAAAATTGGAATATCCTTCTTCTGTAAGCAGAGTTCTTCTTTCTTTCAGCGGCTATTCTTCTGTGCGGAGGAAATGAGGTTTGTTACATTATTTCGCGACAATGCACTGTGAAGCCTGTGAGCACAATGCCGTGTGGTGAAGTTAACTGCGTGATGCTGTGTGATGATATCGTCCAGCAGTTTAGAAATTTACGTGCGTTTTATTCGATGAATTCGTTTAGTAAATTCAATGAATAAAATATTAGTAGTTAATGAAATCTATGGGCTTGTTGAAAATAATTATCCAAATGAACTTATTCAAATTATAAAATTATTGAAACAAACATAAATAGACTTGTCCAATTAAATTTAAAATCTTTACAAAAAATATAATTTAACCTTATTCTTCAAATAAGTTTAAATTTATTCAATAAAATATACATGCATTTCATTAGGTGAATGATTTTCCGTTCGACTAGTTTGCTGAGGTCAGGTTTGATTGCGGTCTTATCAAGTTGGTAATTTCTAGAAGGAAACTGAATTTTTTCTAACTGGATAAAACCATGGACGGCTATTATTATAAGTGCAAGTAGAAGAAATTAAAATTTTTATTCATTTTGATGTATGAATGAAGCCATGTGCGTAGTTGCAAGTAGTTGTCTACATGTCTCAAGCGATGGCTTCCTTCAGAGAGTGAAGGTCACTTTTGGTATCACAAATTCAAAGTTTTAGGATCACACCAAAATAACAAAGAAAGCTCGACAAAACATTAGTCAGCATGAAGCTCGCATGTTAGAATGCTTCAGAGGAGGCATAGCATTTTTGCGGTCAAATTTTACGGTCGAAGGAAACCCGTTAACACTTCAGAGCATTCAAAGCGACATGAATGGCCAAGCTCAGCTCGTTCGTTTTGTGGTGACATGAGTGCAGGAAATATTGTCTATGGTGCTCCGAATGTTGTTGATGGTGGCGTATTTTCAGTGTCTGGTGCAGGCTTTGTATCGTAGTCGTGCTGCACATAAGTCTTCCTCCAGCAGACTGGCAACAGCTCAGCCTCTTCAATGTTCTTGTCCCGTCCCTATTTCATGGTACGACGTAGCTGCCGTCGCGCCAAAAAAAAATGTTTATTTATGGGTGCGGACGTGCCAAGAGCGGTGGCCGATCTAAAATGGTTGCGGAGAAATTCTCAAATCGGATTGCGAAGTTTGAATCACGTTTGAATTTTCATGATTGGAACATGGCATATTCACGAGCACTGATTCGTTCCATTAATTTGTATTTCTAATGAGTGGTACGTAAATTTATGCAAAAATTGGATTCGAGTTTTGGTAAAGTTTTTATCGTTAAACTCATAAGCTACTTGAAGTGATGGAGACAGGTTCAGTGAGAGACATTATTTTTTAAGGCGCCAACATTGTCAGCTTCATTTCCGCCAGCGTAAATGTCGTCGGTGCATCAAGTCTTGGCAGTGACACATTTTGTTGGACAAGACACAGTTTTGAGCAGAGCACTGCATTCCGCTTCAGGCCGTTGCATATGTTCATGATGAAGAAATCAGAATGTTTTGAATATTCTGTAGAGTTTTACGGTAATTTCTCAGAGCGCGTCGAATTATGGCTTGAACTTCGAGAAAGAGTTTGATGCATTTCCTCTTTTGTTCCTCGGAAATACGTTCCGGTTACTGCGACACACTTTTCAACGCGAATTTTACTTCAGTATGTTTGAACTCGGCGCTAAATGTTAGCACCAAACACAAATCTTGCGCAGTTTCTAATTCTATATTTGCGTCAAGCAAAGGGAGCAAAACATTTTGAAATAAAGACGTCTTTGAAGGTACCTATCTTACGGCTTATGTTGAGTAATAATATTCCAAACATTTGGTACAAAATGGCGTTCCACATATTAACATGAAATATCATTCTAGGCAATCATAATGAATTTTTTGCACCTTAAGTGTGCGTGGAAAATATAACTACTCTCCTTTCCAACAGTAGCGAGTATTTTTTTAAGCGTTGTTATTGAAGTGCAAGAAAACGACCAGTCTATAGCAGGATAGTTCTTGATTACAGCAAATAATAAAATTCCAGGAGATCATGTGCAAGTCGTTCAAATTATCGTCTTTGGTTTTGAATGTGCTAGATTTTTCTGCACTGACAGTATACTGATTTCAAGCCGTGTGAATAAACAACCAGCTCGAATTTATCTTCCTCGCTTTTTTTATAGCCTTTTTTCACCGAAAATTGGTTTACTTTGCACCAGGAAAAGATTTGCATTACAATTTTCATTCATCGTACGTTTCATGAGAGACTAATTTGCCAGCGCAGCTCTCTCTCTACAGCTCCCCATGATTCCCAGCCAATTAACTTTCAGTAAATATATAATTTAGCATGAAAAACAAAGGACTTTGAATTTTGGCTGTACGGAACTAGTTGTACGCTCGCTGTCGCATGAATAAGCTGATCATTTCTCTATTGTGTTCGTTTTTCAATATGTGTGCGTAATTGTACGCAGAATGCGTGTGGCACACGATTCGGTTAGCCAAACTTGAAAATTTTCCAGTATTGTTATTTCTGATGACTTTTATTTACACTGATTCTTAAGCTGTTTAGTGGTTTGTACGCAAGCTTTAAGCTGTTTAGTGGTTTGTACGCAAGTTTTAAGCTCTTTAGTGGTTTGTACGCAAGCTTTAAGCTGTTTAGTGGTTTGTACGGAAGTTTTAGGCTGTGTAGTCGTTGGTACGCTAGCTCAGAGTGCTCGTATACTTACTCGTAGCTCGAGACAACTATCTGAAATGTACCGAAGTACACACAAATTTTAGTGCGTATCAATGTACGAATAATTGCACACATTTTTGAGGTAACTATGAATTTACGCTGTATCGATGGACGTATAAAAATGCACAGTATCGAAGTGCGCCAAAATTTGCACTGTATCGATGGACGCATAATTTGTTCTATATTAGTGGACGTATCAATTTGAATTGTACCGATGAAGGTGAATATTAATAGTGTATAAATGGTCGTATAAATTTTCATTGTGCCTAGCTCTAAGTTTCTTCAGTTCAGCAAGTCCATTCCCGTAATATTTTCTCTCGAGATCGGCACGGATCTATTCATGGATTACACCACGTGTTCGTGGACTCAGAGTTCTGACGCTCGAAAAATAATTGATGTTTGTGACCTCCTGAAGCCACTCAACTAACTCAGTCAGCAACGGAGTAAGAGAGTTCAGCTTGCGTCACTCAAGCTTCCGTGAATACAGGTATAAAATTCCGTTTTTCATCCACGCTCCAAGCTATCTCCTAAACATGAAATTTTCCATCCATGAGGATGAAATTATCACATTCTACATTATTTGCCACCCACATACAAGTGTGGGTGGCATGTGTGTGGGCTCGCTAAATTCGTATATGCGTGCTCCTGTAGCTTGTGCTTCAAATGTAAACAAGTGCCGAAGAAAGGCACAATGCAATCGATGTGTGGAAATGCGGCCTCATCGGAAATGCAATATTAAGTGCAGGATTGGGGAAATTCTCCATTATTAACTATATTCGGCGAAGGATTTTGGGGGTTCACCAGAATTGGCAATATTAAGTGCAAGATTTTAAAAAATTCCCCAGAATTGTCATTATCAAGTGCCCGATTGTGGGATTTCTCCGGAATTGGCAATATTACGGGCAAGAATAGGGAAATTCTCCATAATTTATTATATTAGGCGAAGGATGTTGGGGATTCTCCCAATTAGGCAATATTAAGTACAGGATTATGGGCACAGGCCTGCAGCGAAATTAGAGCAGAGGTCTTGTCATGCTTTCATCAGCGCGCGTCAATGCAGATGATTAATTACAGAGCGAGAGACCATAACGGAGGCTGACGTTTCTGCGCTGGAGGACGCTTTAATTAGTTTTGCTACCGAGTTCATATTCCCTTTGATTATAATTTACGAACTTCATTTCACGATGCCCGGACTTTCATGATTTTGATATCGGGCTTCTGAATTTTTACAATCGACATTTTAGACGATTTTGAGCTGCGATTTTTTCAACAAGACGAGCTGCGGGATTAGAAAAGTTACTTCTCAGCTTCTACTGACGAAAATATAATTAATTAATCAATTTTTTGAGCGATAAATTGAAAGGACAATTTACTTCTAAACAAGGAAGGAATTCATGTGCATGAATCATGAACTGGTTGAGGAGTAGAACATCATAATTTCGGAGCTGCTATAGCGTGAGGTCTACCCCACTACTGGATGAGATCTATATTTCTAACTAGTACTATAGCGTGAGGTGAGGTTAGGTTATAAATGGATATTACTTATTCCCATGCATTCAATTTAGCGGTAAACAATTTGTACTTCTCAAACTGCACCTGGGTAGGCGATAAATGGCGGTAGACCTCACGCTATGGAAGCATCATAATTTCTATCCCTGGATGTCGAGCCACAACTCCTGCAGAACACAACCGCTGTGTGCGCGTCCCTCGAACGCTTCTAACGCGATCGACAGTTTCCCTCTGAGAAGTATTCACTCATTGAATTTCACCTCGTAAAAATGAATAAAATTTGATGCAACTCACAAAGCACCTGAAGCCAGGTCGCCCACATCCATCCTCGTTTAGAACCATTTTTTTCAATATGCCTATAAAACTCGAGCTAAAGTTTTGAATGAACGAGCACAATAGTTTATGTCGACTTTGAAGGTTAAAGGTAATGTTGACAATCAAATCACAGCATGATTTACGTGAAGGCTTTCACTCTGGGATGCAGATTAAACAAAAAAAAAATAAAAAAATAAATTCAAACTAAAAAAATTAAGAATTAAATTATATAAAGATTCAATTAAACTAGAATAATTGTATTAAACTAAAAGGTTAAATGAGGAGTTGATTTACATCTTTTTTCTCAGAAAAAAATGCAGTGTTTTTTTCGTCATCGCGAAAGTTGCGTGCTGCTGCATTTCACACGACGAGTTACCCGGGCTTTCGAGCAGGTCAAATTTAGACGCGTTTTGAGAAGTTTCATCAGTTGCCATTTTCTCCTCGTGACCCGTAGATCAATAACAATAACTCCTGGCCAAAGCCTGGAGCTTGAGCAGAACAAATGATCGCTCAACTCTGCACTTGGGGACTGCAAAACTGCGTCCAGGCGAGCATTTCAGGGGAATATTTGTTTGTGTTTCAAAATCACTTACTTTCTTATACAAACTTCTAGAAACTTTCGAGGCCTTTGTTCTGTTACCGAAGGGTGGTGGTAAGAAGTTTCTTTGGATCATGAGTTTGGCAGGAATGAAATTTACGAGGGTAAAACTTACGAGGGTAAAACTTACGAGGGATCTGCACATACCAATAACGGTTTCTGTATTGCTGGGGATAGAAAATTGAGAAAGCCAAGAGAAAAATGAGCTAAAATGCTTGATTTTAAACGACATAATATACAAAAACAACACAAAGTTTATCGCATCTGACATTTATTTTTTAGTTCTGAGATACGCTAAGATGCCAAGTTTTTCCGCAGAGCTGCATCGTCTGGTGATTTTGTGGAATTTTGTTCAATTTTCTTCTAACTATTTCTGACACTGCAAAAAGTTGACACTGCAAAAATTTGGCACTGCAAATAAGTTACAAACGTTACCCACCAAAGAAGTGTTACACCGACCACATTGTACTTGTACACTTCCTTGAAATATAAGCAGGGGTTGGACCCTCGCTTCTTCACGGGGGCTCAAGAGCTACACTAAATATTCTCATCTAATTTAATTTTTTACGATATGAATAGTAAATTACAACAATAGTCTCGTACAAACAAACAGAGAAATACTCTAATACTAGACTCTAAATACTCCGAACTGGAGTTAATGATTTAAGAACCTGCATGAGGGATAATTGTGTTTAGGCGCTGTACAGCACTACAACACGGCTCCAATTCCCTCATTAAATATGAATAAATACAAATGCAAAAACTATAAAACCACAACTAGTATACATACTAGAAAATGAGATGTCTCCGCATTTATTTGAAGCAATTTTCATACCATTTCCACATATATTTGAAGTAAGCAGTATCCCGCAAGTTCTGATTTATAAGATGCCACGCGTTCCCCTTCACTGTACTCGTACAAACTTGACGAAGCGCCATCTGCTGACCACTAAGAAGACGTCATTGCTATGTTGCCTTGTCTAGGAGCAGATGTGCTGATTTAGAAAGCATTACTTTCTTGAAGACAGAAAGCGAGTTTTGCAGCTTTTGTTCATTGGTCTCACACTTGTGTCGAGACGTCGCACAAAAATTGAACGTTACTAAACATATCTTCTATACCTTTTTTTATTGCTCTAATAAACAATCAAACTTTGTTCTTGACTCTTAAAAATGTGAGCACTAATAACTTTGATCACAAGAGAATGAATTGGCTAGCTTGACCTCATTCTTAGCATGAGAGCAAGCAACTAATAATTTTTACATTTCTGAAGCCGAGTTCATAGAGTTCATTCTGAGCTTCAGAGCTTAGGCCTTCTTCTTCTTAGGCCTTCTTCAATTCCCTAAACATGCAATTTCTCTCAGCCAAGTCAAGCCGTTTCCAACTATAAAGTTTCCATTCAACATGAAAAAAGAACAATTTACGATAGTTTTAAATTCCTCACTGCAATGCAACTTCTCACAGCCATGTCACGCCGTTTTCTACATTAAGCCTCCATTGCATAGCCTGAACAAACAGAAAAACAGTTTATTTCCAATAAAAATGGTACATAAGAGATGGTACATCCTTGGTATTTAAAAACAGCAAATTATGATAGTTTCAGGTCCTTCAGTTCCGGCGTAGTGAACTACCGCTTATAGCTTCGCCCGAGCTGCGGTAAACGCTCAGTTTGTACAATATTCTCGTCCTGTTCTCGAGGCTTGGGCTTCATGGACGTCAGATCGCCGTCGCGAGCTGATGTCAGAAGCTCCGAGAGCGACCATTAACTTCCTCCGATGTCTTCGTAGCCACACCATCACTCTCACATCGCCCTGGACACCAAAAAATCTTGCTCATCCATACTGCTGCTAGAATTATATCGATGTTGCTATAGAGTGAGGTCTACCACACTGTAAGAGCGTGAGATCTACCTCTAACTACTGCGATAGCGTGAGGTTAGATTAGGTTGCTAATGGATATTACTTATTCTCACACATTTAATTTAGCGTTAAACACTTAATTTGTACGTCTCACTCAATTTGTACGTCTCAAACCGTGCCTAGGTAGGCGATACATGGCGGAGACCTCACGCTATGGTAGAACCATTAAAAGTTTGAGCGCGATGTGAGCCGCCGGTGGTCACGGTGGGGGTTATCATTGTGCTGCTCACCGACCAATAGCCACAAACTTTATTTTCATAAATACTTCATCAAAACTAAATGAAGGCGCGATACAATTCATGTTCACTATTTTCAAATTTGCTTACTACAATTGACTTTAAATTGGAGTTGAATATTGAACTTCACTTCAACCCATGCTGACCCATATCAACGCTTTGAGACAATGAATACACGACTGGTTCCATGAACCTTCTTCATATTTTTGGTTACTGCAGAAAACCACAAAACTATTTTTTAAAGTGCGATAAATGCAGAGGTTGGATTGGGGTCTATTGTAAATTAAGGTAAATGAATGGTTTCAATTCGAATAGACTTGCAGGTGGAACCATTCACTTGCCTGCAATTCGATGTTCACACAACTGTTATATCATCTCTTGCTCTAATACCTCCTCACAGCAGAGCTGAAAGGTTTGGAGTTTACTTCGGCACTATCCCTAATTTGGAGTACAATCAGGGAGATTTTTTAAAGGGAGGAAAACCCAGAAGGCAGAACATAGAACTGTTAATAATGTTGTTCCAAAGAAAATTCCTCCCCCATGAGGTAAATATTAAATGATATGCACAACCTGCGAGGAAATTCTAGTTATTTTCCACCGCAAATGTAGGTACAAATGTTTTTTTTATACGTTGATGCTTCAGACATTGCATATAATCATTTAGCTTTAGTCCAGCAGTCTGAGGGATGAAAATGAATTTTCATTCGACCCAAAGACAGGCTTTTTATCACTCTCAAGAAACATTTTGTTCTTCAAGTATTTTGATATGTAGCCATCTCTATCCGTCATGAGTTGAGATGTCTCAACTATTTCTTTAATTCGCGATTAACCATGGCCTTGTTTATTCTTTGTTAATAATTTCCTGCCATTTAAAATTTGCTTTAATAATGTAACGACTCTCAGTGTTTGATAAAGAGAAGAAATAAGCCCTCAGTCAATCAGTTCTGTGTTTCAATCTGACATCCCGGCCTCAGCTACACATTGAAATATAGAAAATAACGCGACAGCAACGCGTGACGAGGGCACAGCGAGGGCAATCTAGGGAACTGTTGCCAAGCACTGAGAATAATATCACTGGAAATAAATATAATTAGTCCCAAATCTGAAGCTTGATGCAAAATACATTTAGATTATAAAAGGGATATCACAAAATGAATCCTGAACCAGGATTACCTGAGGATATTCGTATATACTTGACGTTCATCGTTTCTTTTCACATCTGTTTTTTTTTTAATAGTTAAGCTTTTCAAATGAACACACGCGCAACTTGAGTTTGCTCACAGGTCAGGAAGCACAACACTTGTGCCTGGTAGCCATCACTTAGCTAAGTGTTGCTTAACTTCTGATGTTTAAATTGTACCTGGAAATCGAAATGTTGAAACTGACACACTGAGATTTGCTGCAGTATGTGTGTTTGTGGACCTTCTCACTTTTTTGTCCAACGTTCCTAATTTGTAGGTTGATTTTGCTTCGAGGGTTCGAATATACTATTAACGTCATTTTAATCATCATTGTAGTAATTGTGCAATTGATTCATTTCACGCTCGTTATTCGTTGTTCTCCTAATCGCATTGAATATCACTCTAATGATTACCATAATTTAAGTTTCACAACTTTGATTTCAACGGCACTCAAACTGTTTTTTTATTAGTAACAAAATCTACAGAACACCGTTCTTTCCATGATGTACGACCGTAGCAATTACTCTTGACTTTTTGTAGTCTCATTTTAATAAAGTAAACATTTTATTGCTACTACGAACAATTAAGCTCTCACCTTAAATCTAATTCCGTATCTCGCATATCACGTCTAAGTTTTCATTTCAACTGACTTGTCAAAGGAAAATTTTACTTTCTTGAAAATCCAACTCGGTTTAATTGCATTCCGAGTTATTCCTATTCCCTCAACCCTTCATTTTAGCTTGTCCAGTCCAGGAACTTCTTTTACTCGCACCAGCTATCATAGCATCGCAGCAAATTTCAAGGTTCGGAAGGCGTGTTGCCAATATGTGAGCGTCTATTGGATTTACAGCGTGACGCGCTGGCTGCCATCCCACGCAAATCGCCTCAACAGGACTCGGTTTAAAGGCGAGTGCTGGAAGAAAAAAGTAATCTCTCTCATGTGCAAAAGTTCATGACTTACAATTGAAAAAAATTACCATGTTTGCTAAAATTTAGTGATTGTTTCATTTGGCTTAACTTAACAAAATAAAGAGCATTAGAATTAAATGAACTTGACATCACACTAAATTGAATGAATTATGCGTCACCTTAAATCATGTCATGTGTAGAGTGTCGCTGACTAAGCATGCTAACTATGCAGGACAATACCTCAACGATAAAGTAATAGAAGGACCAGAATCGGTCAATCACTCCTAATTGAGAATTCATTGCGATATTACTTTAATAACTCTCACTTCTCCCATGATCTTCAACAAAGTTTCTAGTTCATGAGAGTAATTTGAAAATTTTCAAGTTCGAAGTTGAGATCCAAAACAAGTCTTTGTTCGTGTAGTGGCTAAGTCATCTAGGTAAGTTGTGTTGTGTTAGATTCTATGCTGATGTAAACATGTCAGTCAAGGTTAGATTTTTGAAAGAATAATGCTAAATTGGTCGGTATATCTGAATGAAAGAGACGACTATTATTATTTTTATTGTATATGTTAGGTGTAAGTTGTGTTGTGTTAGATTATATGCTGATGTAAACATGTCAGTCAAGGTTAGATTTTTGAAAGAATAATGCTAAATTGGTCGGTATATCTGAATGAAAGAGACGACTATTATTATTTTTATTGTATATGTTAGGTGTAAGTTGTGTTGTGTTAGATTATATGCTGATGTAAACATGTCAGTCAAGGTTAGATTTTTGAAAGAATAATGCTAAATTGGTCGGTATATCTGAATGAAAGAGACGACTATTATTATTTTTATTGTATATGTTAGGTGTAAGTTGTGTTGTGTTAGATTATATGCTGATGTAAACATGTCAGTCAAGGTTAGATTTTTGAAAGAATAATGCTAAATTGGTCGGTATATCTGAATGAAAGAGACGACTATTATTATTTTTATTGTATATGTTAGGTGTAAGTTGTGTTGTGTTAGATTCTATGCTGATGTAAACATGTCAGTCAAGGTTAGATCTTTGAAAGAATAATGCTAAATTGGTCGGTATATCTGAATGAAAGAGACGACTATTATTATTTTTATTGTATATGTTAGGTGTAAGTTGTGTTGTGTTAGATTCTATGCTGATGTAAACATGTCAGTCAAGGTTAGATCTTTGAAAGAATAATGCTAAATTGGTCGGTATATCTGAATGAAAGAGACGACTATTATTATTTTTATTGTATATGTTAGGTGTAAGTTGTGTTGTGTTAGATTATATGCTGATGTAAGCATGTCAGTCAAGGTTAGATTTTTGAAAGAATAATGCTAAATTGGTCGGTATATCTGAATGAAAGAGACGACTATTATTATTTTTATTGTATATGTTAGGTGTAAGTTGTGTTGTGTTAGATTATATGCTGATGTAAACATGTCAGTCAAGGTTAGATTTTTGAAAGAATAATGCTAAATTGGTCGGTATATCTGAATGAAAGAGACGACTATTATTATTTTTATTGTATATGTTAGGTGTAAGTTGTGTTGTGTTAGATTCTATGCTGATGTAAACATGTCAGTCAAGGTTAGATCTTTGAAAGAATAATGCTAAATTGGTCGGTATATCTGAATGAAAGAGACGACTATTATTATTTTTATTGTATATGTTAGGTGTAAGTTGTGTTGTGTTAGATTATATGCTGATGTAAACATGTCAGTCAAGGTTAGATTTTTGAAAGAATAATGCTAAATTGGTCGGTATATCTGAATGAAAGAGACGACTATTATTATTTTTATTGTATATGTTAGGTGTAAGTTGTGTTGTGTTAGATTATATGCTGATGTGAACATGTCAGTCAAGGTTAGATTTTTGAAAGAATAATGCTAAATTGGTCGGTATATCTGAATGAAAGAGACGACTATTATTATTTTTATTGTATATGTTAGGTGTAAGTTGTGTTGTGTTAGATTATATGCTGATGTAAACATGTCAGTCAAGGTTAGATTTTTGAAAGAATAATGCTAAATTGGTCGGTATATCTGAATGAAAGAGACGACTATTATTATTTTTATTGTATATGTTAGGTGTAAGTTGTGTTGTGTTAGATTATATGCTGATGTAAACATGTCAGTCAAGGTTAGATTTTTGAAAGAATAATGCTAAATTAGTCGGTATATCTGAATGAAAGAGACGACTATTATTATTTTTATTGTATATGTTAGGTGTAAGTTGTGTTGTGTTAGATTATATGCTGATGTAAACATGTCAGTCAAGGTTAGATTTTTGAAAGAATAATGCTAAATTGGTCGGTATATCTGAATGAAAGAGACGACTATTATTATTTTTATTGTATATGTTAGGTGTAATTTGTGTTGTGTTAGATTATATGCTGATGTAAACATGTCAGTCAAGGTTAGATTTTTGAAAGAATAATGCTAAATTGGTCGGTATATCTGAATGAAAGAGACGACTATTATTATTTTTATTGTATATGTTAGGTGTAAGTTGTGTTGTGTTAGATTATATGCTGATGTAAACATGTCAGTCAAGGTTAGATTTTTGAAAGAATAATGCTAAATTGGTCGGTATATCTGAATGAAAGAGACGACTATTATTATTTTTATTGTATATGTTAGGTGTAAGTTGTGTTGTGTTAGATTATATGCTGATGTAAACATGTCAGTCAAGGTTAGATCTTTGAAAGAATAATGCTAAATTGGTCGGTATATCTGAATGAAAGAGACGACTATTATTATTTTTATTGTATATGTTAGGTGTAAGTTGTGTTGTGTTAGATTATATGCTGATGTAAACATGTCAGTCAAGGTTAGATTTTTGAAAGAATAATGCTAAATTGGTCGGTATATCTGAATGAAAGAGACGACTATTATCATTTTTATTGTATATGTTAGGTGTAAGTTGTGTTGTGTTAGATTATATGCTGATGTAAACATGTCAGTCAAGGTTAGATCTTTGAAAGAATAATGCTAAATTGGTCGGTATATCTGAATGAAAGAGACGACTATTATTATTTTTATTGTATATGTTAGGTGTAAGTTGTGTTGTGTTAGATTATGTGCTGATGTAAACATGTCAGTCAAGGTTAGATTTTTGAAAGAATAATGCTAAATTGGTCGGTATATCTGAATGAAAGAGACGACTATTATTATTTTTATTGTATATGTTAGGTGTAAGTTTTGTTGTGTTAGATTATATGCTGATGTGAACATGTCAGTCAAGGTTAGATTTTTGAAAGAATAATGCTAAATTGGTCGGTATATCTGAATGAAAGAGACGACTATTATTATTTTTATTGTATATGTTAGGTGTAAGTTGTGTTGTGTTAGATTATATGCTGATGTAAACATGTCAGTCAAGGTTAGATCTTTGAAAGAATAATGCTAAATTGGTCGGTATATCTGAATGAAAGAGACGACTATTATTATTTTTATTGTATATGTTAGGTGTAAGTTGTGTTGTGTTAGATTATATGCTGATGTAAACATGTCAGTCAAGGTTAGATTTTTGAAAGAATAATGCTAAATTGGTCGGTATATCTGAATGAAAGAGACGACTATTATTATTTTTATTGTATATGTTAGGTGTAAGTTGTGTTGTGTTAGATTCTATGCTGATGTAAACATGTCAGTCAAGGTTAGATTTTTGAAAGAATAATGCTAAATTGGTCGGTATATCTGAATGAAAGAGACGACTATTATTATTTTTATTGTATATGTTAGGTGTAAGTTGTGTTGTGTTAGATTATATGCTGATGTAAACATGTCAGTCAAGGTTAGATTTTTGAAAGAATAATGCTAAATTGTTCGGTATTTCTGAATGGAAGTTACGAGTATTATCATTTTTATCGGATATGTTTATTTTGGTGTTATGATGGACAATTTTAATCTTGATGTTGGTGCTGCCTAATTATTCATGTCATTTAAGGAAACATGAAATGAGTAAAAATAGTAACGTTTCAGGTGAAATTTTTTATGTGTAGTGACATAGTGGATCGAGGAGATGTCTCATTTCACGAGTAATGAGTAGAATGTTCAGTAAAGAAACAAAAGTATTTGAAAATGAAATGAAAAAATGAAAATAGTTCATTGAGGGAACGATGAGGAGGAAGTGTTCACTAGAAGTAAAAGAAAAAAGTTTTCATTAGTGGAAGGGGGAAAGAGGAAATTTGAACAAAAAATGAACCAATTTATTCAATAAACAAAAACATGTTATTCAAAAAATGAATTCCGTCGGCTGTTCACTAAATCAAATGAAGGCAACTGTTCATAAAACAGAGCGGTGTCACTTTTTCAATAAATTGAATCGTAAAGTTTTTGAAAAAAATCCATTTTTCACCACAAGTGCCGTCAACAAGCTTGACCAGATCTAATGCTTGCGATACTCACCGAATTTATTACTCATGTTTCATACGTTTAATACTTTTAACTTCTAACTCTCAAATGAAAATTTCGTGATTACGTTAAGTTGAAGTTCAATGAGCAACAAATTTGATTAGTTGCCTTTTTAGTGAGGCTGCCTGACTATACACCAACAGATATGCTGAAGACAATGTGTGTTATATTCTTTTGAATTATTTTCTGAAGCAGTGCATGAAATATATGTAGACGTGCTATCACAAATGTCAATTCTAGCCAATTGAACATTTCAATGTTTCAAATAAATTTATAAAAATCTATTCGAGTCAATCAAACATTTCAATGAAAGGAACAGTTTTTGTAAATGTTTATTCGAGCGCATGAAATATTTTATTGTTTCAAATAAAATTCATGAAGTCAGTTCGAGCGAATTACACATTTTAATATTTAAAATAGAGCTTCTAAAAAGTTAATTCGAGCCTATTAAAAAAAATTACAATATCTCGAATAAAATTCACAGAGTCAGTTCAAGCCAGTTACACATTTTAATACCTAAAATAAAGTTTATATAAAGTTAATTTGAACCGATTAAACATTGCAATATTTCGAATAAGGTTCATGAAGTCAGTCCGAGCGAAAGAAACATTTCAAAGTTTCATAAGCCTCGCTCAGCTTCATGCCTCTGCACCAGCCTCAAATGACGGGCGAGACGAACGCGCGATATATTTTCAAAGTAATCACGTTGGATTAATTAACTTAATTTCGTTAGGAGGACACGTAACGATGGACGTCAGCCAGTGGAATATTTTAGTTAGAAGACATAATTAAATTTTAAAATTATTTTCGAATAATGAACAAATAAATCAAATTGCTGCATCGCCTCTCAGTATTTCAAAGCACGTGAAAATATTCAAGCAGCAGCGTCGAAAATTGTTGTTTTTTGATGTTCACTCACGACGCTGGTAAAACTGGATTAACTGCGTCTGAGCTATTTTCCTAGCTCTGGACAGGTTAGTAATGACTCTAATGTAACATATATCAAAGATATTTGCAAAATTTTATTCATAAAGCGCTTGATAAATTACGTAGTTCGGGGAAATTACTTAAAAGAAGATCCATGATCGCATGTTTTATCAATAACAGTTAAAATAATATGTTTAGCGTTATAGGAATAGTCATAACTCTGACAATAAATCATCTACAATATTTTATTTTTTTCTTCGTTACCTTTTGGAGAAAAGGACAATGGAGATCGGATTCAGATTCGATCAGTTAACTTACGGACCGCATTTGGAACATATGTGCACTGCTAAGTAAGTTTCCCATTTACCATTCGATGTAAAATAAAGAGCATTCCAGTAATTCTAATCCTTTTTAGAAAAAATTTACGAGAACAAATATCATCGGTCTACTGCATATTTACATAGCTGAGGAAAGAGGCAAGTTTTTTTCGAGCAGTAAAGTCGTTTCTTAAACCCATCTACTTACAACATAATTTAACCAACTACAGCAGTTGCTCAACCGCAGTCAATGCGCTTACACAGGGAATGTTCTTACAAAACTTGTTTCTCGATGAACACATGTTAGTTAGTCACCCAGTCAGGACCCATTATAGTATGAACAACATTATCTCAAGGCTAAAATTTGGCACACCATTACGGTATAACACATTATAGCCCATGCTTCTTGTATAAAATTCCATCCACTCTCAGTAAAGAAATCAAATCCAAATCGAAGAAGTGATGGATTAGAAAACTACGTTTAATCTGATGTTTGGGCAGAGAAATTCGTCAATATCAGGGGTCTCACTGTGAAACAAACTTCTACAAAATATAAAAATTTTCGGACATTGGAAAAGCTCAAGATTGAATAGCACGTGATCTGGTGTCTGGACAATAACTGTTTGCTTCAGCGCACTCTGAATCAGTATTATAATTACGATATACTTATTATCATTACACGACAGAACTAAATTTTTTATCCAAAGTTTTTCTAGTATGCGCACATTATGTAATTTTTTGGGTGGCAGGTCGCACCATGCGCATGCGCAGAGCGGTTTGGGTGGCAGGTCGCACCATGCGCATGCGCAGAGCGGTTTGGGTTGCAGGTCGCACCATGCGCATGCGCAGAGCGGTTTGGGTGGCAGGTCGCACCATGCGCATGCGCAGAGCGGTTTGGGTTGCAGGTCGCACCATGCGCATGCGCAGAGCGGTTTGGGTGGCAGGTCGCACCATGCGCATGCGCAGAGCGGTTTGGGTTGCAGGTCGCACCATGCGCATGCGCAGAGCGGTTTGGGTTGCAGGTCGCACCATGCGCATGCGCAGAGCGGTTTGGGTGGCAGGTCGCACCATGCGCATGCGCAGAGCGGTTTGGGTTGCAGGTCGCACCATGCGCATGCGCAGAGCGGTTTGGGTGGCAGGTCGCACCATGCGCATGCGCAGAGCGGTTTGGGTGGCAGGTCGCACCATGCGCATGCGCAGAGCGGTTTGGGTGGCAGGTCGCACCATGCGCATGCGCAGAGCGGTTTAGGTGGCAGGTCGCACCATGCGCATGCGCAGAGCGGTTAGAGCAAAATTTCTAAGCCTGTGACTTTCATTTTCTCCAAATGTCATAAATTTACTGCTAACTCTGCACTTGTTGCGTTACTTAAGAAATCACTTCCACATACTTGGGTTTGGCTATGACAAGCCAAGCCCATGTGCCAATGTCTGCAAATATTTCATAAATAAAAAATAGTTAGGAGCTTCCCGTGAAACACTGAATGAGACTTCGATTTGATGAATAGTTTTCATGAGCTTAGATTTTTTCGAAACACACTCAACTTTAAGTTTCCTCGATCCCTCTCACGGCCTCTCGTCTTCTATAGCGATCATAGATTTATAAAGTTAAACTAAATGTTTATTTAATTGCAGAATACTTTCGCACATTTTGACTCCTTTATTCTCTAACAGCACACAATTCTTCAGCGTTATTTTGTAAATCCGTCTCGTGAGTTCATAAAAATTAGCATTCACGTGTTGACTCGGGAACGTAGTTGTACAAATTTCTCTACATGAACTAAAAAGCCAATATGCCTCTCCGTTGCATTGTGCTCATATATTTCGAAGTTATCGCGTGGTTATATGATTTACTGAACATTCAATTTTACGGGTGAAAGTTGTTCTTATTGAGCAGTTATTGATTTTTACGAAAGTTTTGTTTCGTAAAATTTAAAAAATTTTCAAGGGAACTGTTTCACTGTCAGAGATGGATGTTCAAATCTTTTAATTTCTGTGACTGAAAATTTTACTATCAATAGCAGAAATCTAAGCTGCCTGCCTGACTCATTGTGAAGTATAAACTGTCAGAAACTCAAAATTTATCGTAAAATTTGGAAGAAGAAAATGGCCAACTGTTCAGAAAGGCGATGCCCTTCCTAGTTGCAGTAGGTTTCTATAAGCACTTATGCATTCATAATCCAATTAAATTGAGTAGAGTACGTTCAATTACATTATTGGCATCTAGAAACACTCAAGCATTCAAATCCCATTGAACTGAGTACGGTACGTTAAATTACCTTGTGGCCAAGCCCATCTCGGTCTCACTGCACTGACCTCCTTGCATAATACCATTATTTATGCTCCTACACCAGGGACTCAAATCTCTCTAATGGAATAAATTTGGGGTCAGAACTGGAGGTATTGACTGCGAGATGCGTCGCAGCTCACGCTCGCCTCCCAAAGCTCGTGTCTGTTCACATCCTTGTCTTGATTAAAGCAAGTTTTTTATTCTGAGCTCTTTCTTACGTGAGAATATTCCGCAGACTGCGTCATTCGTGTCTGAGCGTAGGTTCTACGCATCGCGCGACACAGGGAGAGACTCGGAGCATGCGAGTGAAGTTTTCAGCATAAGACACTTGCATTCACATGAAATGCTCTCACTTAATTCAGTCTTCGACTTCAATCATGATTCGTATCTTATGATTTTCAATCCAGAAAATTCGTTTTTAATTAACAAGTGATATCTGTCGAATGACTATCTTAACACGTTAATAGCGGCGGGTTAAACTGAGTTCCAACGTCCAACTCAAATTGGAGTTATTTTTAGAGATCAATTTCTAAAATGACGATCATTCATTAGATCATGCATTTATTTAGTTTTCATTAAGTGTTTATGAAAATTGAGTCAGTGACTGCAGGTCGGTTAGGACTATTATGAAAATCCCTTCAATGACCATCGGTGGGTCACATCGTTCCAAAGGTTTTATATGCTGAATTTAATATCTATTTGATTATTACTGATACATGTGCGAAAAGAATGAAATCTCTAAGCTTAAGACGCTTCGCATCGATAGAGTATGGTCGCTTCTATCCCCACATTCCGCACGTTGTTCTCAGAATTGTACTCCTTCAAAATCTTTCTTGCTTTAATTATGATTTTAGCAAATCATATTTTTACCATGGACGTTGAAATTTCTAGTCTATACAGAAACAAAGATGTGAAAACTGTAGTCAACAACTGCACAGTGTGTGTGGTAACGAAGATTTTTGAATAAATATTTTGCTGTAGTAATGTTAAGCATAATTTGTAACCAGTAGCTAATAGCTTCTATAATGTCTTATATGTTAATTTTTTGCATGAAAACAAACAAATAAACTTTGGAACCCACCCATTTGTGTAATTGGAATTGAACAAGTAAATAAAACTCTATATTGATTTTCGTTCACTCTGAAAAAAATTCACTAAGCTGTGCAATGTTTCTAGAGAATTCAAATGAATATTTGGAGAGAGAGTTGACTAAAGTGGTAAGCTCATGAGGCTCGCTTCCAAGAGACTCAACATCGCTGTGGTTCAAGCGAGCGCCAGCTAATAGTGCAGCAAAAATGCGCACGTTCTGCGATGCTAAGACTTTTGTGAGCCATTAGTCTGAATTTTGTCGAAAGACCCCAAAATATATTGTTCGGAAGCCTTCTGAAGACATTTTTCTAAATGGCCTGAGCCAGCGCGTTGAGTTTTTTCCTATACTAGATTGAATTGGCCTACATCCCGGGGGAAATTTGCTTTGAAACGTTCAGCTTCGCTACGCAACGCAGCAGCATGCGTGCAGGTGACTGGAGCCATGTGCTAGCGTCACTGAATTGTGTCCGGTTTGTCTGGAACAACCGTGAAAAGCGAGCTCAGTATTGCAAATAATTCATTTGGGGCTTGAAAAACGGGTTTGAGAGCCAAAAAATATCGTGCGTTCACTTTGAAATAAAATAGAATACGGGAACAGCAACGAGTCGAACAGTCCTTTCTTCTCCCCAAGTCCCATGCAGTGAGACATCAGTCACGCTCAGGGACTGGGGCATCGCATCACAACCACAATATCACAATCGGCAGCGGTAGATCACAGGCGCCAGTTCACTCAACAAACACAATACGTGCCCTCAAAATGCACAATGACGACGAATGGATGGGAGAAAATAAAGATTTCAGGACATGCAAATTTCATAAATGTATTTTTTTTTTGTTCTCACGAATGAAATAAAGTTGGTCAGCTGAACGTTACTGATAAAGTATCATTTTTTTGCTTCTGACTACTAGTTTCAGATTTTTGCCCATTTTGGGATTTAATAAGAACAGCATTGTAGAAAGTGCCTCCTCGGCGAACACTTTCTTCTTTGGACGCAATAAATTCCAAACTAATTACCAGCCTTTAACCTGATAATTCAGACCATGCGTAAGCGAATTTAGCATTGTTTGAATGTATAGTATATTGATTAATTATCGACAGTCAGGGAACTTCGTTCTAGTTTGAGCTAGCTCTATTTTTTTAAATGTGGTGTGAGGTAAAATAAAAATAGAGCAATGTTCACTCGCCGGATCCCAAAAGTAATCAATGCGAGTTCATAGAAATGTTGCAATGCCTCAAATATTCTATTTCAACCGCAGACAAATTGAAAAAGTTATCTAGACTTCTACTAGTTTAATTCTGTAGGAAAAATTTGTTTGAATTCGTATAAATTATACAGACCAGGCTGCCCCAGCAGGATCAAACCAACCCTCGCCACAGCGCTCAAATAACTCGTGTTGTTCACAGTGTGCCGAGTACACCATTGGCTTAATAGTTTAAGGTGCTCTTATTTTGTAGCTTTGAGCCAAACCTATTTTTTATTCCGTTAACTTGTGGGCGAAAATTGATTAGAAGCATCCGTTCAACTATTTGAAATATCAGAGAAAGAGGTAATACTTCCCGCAGCTTCGTTTCTCGATTGACTCTTGCATCATCAAAAATGAATTTTTATCGCTGTTCAATTGGTCATCCCTTAGGGGAGACCCGACCTGAAGCTGAGCATACAGCAAAGCCGGCAATTTTTCCCCTTTATCGCTAATTATCGCCGCCCTCTGTCAATTACTGACGCTCACGAGACGAAAACACGTCGGTGGGGATGTAGCTCTGCTCCGTCTCTGTAGGGCCCTAATTAAATAACTGTGCTTCTAAAACTGCTATAATTCATTCCGACTTGCAAAATGAATCAGATGTCAAATGAATTTGATTTTGGGTTTTGTTTAAAAAAATTTCAGATGGATCCAATTTTTTGTCTTGTTTCAAAATCTTTCAAAATGGGTTTTATTTTTCGTCCATTTTGGATCCTTATTCCTCCGTTTAAGTTTGCTGTCAAGCAACAGTTTTTAATCTATGTGACATGGGTGATGGCCTGATGCCAGTTAGAATGTAAATATGGTGGTTGTATAATCGCTGTAATGTGAGGAAAAAAAATTAAAGTTGAAGGGCTAAGCTGCATTTAATTTGTGAGACGCGAGTAATCGCTAATTTTGAAACCAAAACTAGCTGTACGATAAATTTTAATTCCTTTTCGATTAATTTTTTCTTCAAATTTATTTTAATGTGTAACAATTTTCAGAGACACCTGAAGCGTAAGGTAGTGGGCTCATTTTTTATCGAAATATAACTTGAAAAACCTTGTCGCGCCTCATGGCGTGATTTAACATCAACTTTAACACTAGCACGTTCCTAGCTACAGACTATTCCTTTAAACGCTCCTTTAACACTTCAGACAACCCGAGAATATTCCCCTGCAAATAAACACATTCGCACAACGAATATCAAACATGCCTTAGTAAATGTCTTCACTATCGTAAAATTAAAAGATTTGGACTGGCAAGTCTAATATTGCTCTATTCCAGATATTACTAGGCGAGCTTCCTTCAAGACATTGCGCTCTCCGACAACCATCTCCTGAAGAAATTCGCCTTCGTCTCCGATTTGAATCGTGTAGGCGACTTTGCTCAAACCCACTCGAAATTTTAAGCCCTCCGCTGAAAGGTCCGCTGGAGGCACCAATGGTTCTGTGATGTAAAAACGCCTAGGTTGTCTTTTCATGGACTTTAAAGATTTCATTGCATTAAAAGGAAAACGCAGTTTAATCAAAAATATATTGATCTTTGCGTCGAAGTTGGAATTTGGTTTCCTCTTGTGCAGTAACTCAGGATTCTTGATTAAAAATTCGGTCTTAATTTAAACGGAAGACCAGATTCAAATTTAACGTCAAGGGAACATAAGATTTGCTAAATTTTTCATTGTTATAAAACATGCTGACTTTTATTTGAAAACTTACAAAATAATAAACTTTCTTTCAACATGCACTGCATCTTGAATGCATCCTGCAGTAATAAAAGGATAAATAAATGAATTTAATTTATGCGAAATGAAATTTACCTTCGCAAAAGTCTGAAAAAAGGACATGAGGAACTAAAAAACATAAAAATATTCAAATGAGAAAGTAAAGGCTGAATTGGCTCTTTTTTAAATTAAGACGAGCAGTGAAATGCAACAAAGAAAACGTTCTATTTCAGTGTGAGTTTGATTGAAGTACATTATCAGAATAGCTCATTACAATAACTTTTACATCAGCAATTGAACGTTTTAACGAGAGAATATTTTCTGACAGACCTTGGCTGCTCTTAAGTTATGGGAAGTTCAGTCCGTAAAACCTTATAGCAATTACAAAATTTGCTTTTACAAATTAAAGCTTCTACAGCTATTGTACAAAATCTCAAAGATTTTGTACAATAGCGTAAAAAAATTTTAAAATCATGTAGACAAATGTAAGACTTCAAATGAATAAATCTCAAATATTGTTTACTCAGCAAATCACCAAATTTTGAAAATTAAGTGTGCATTAGGGATCATTTTTTGGCCAGCTTCGCTTCGTGAACTCAGTTGTGCGCGCACAAAACTTCCGTATGAGAATTGCTAGGGAAAGTTGAACATCTGAAATCTTACTCGAGACACCGGCAGGAAAGTCAGTTCATGGGAGGTTAACGTTAAACGCTTAGCTAACTATACATGTACCGGGAGATATTTTATGCTCACTCAATGGTTATTGGAACAAATTTTTGGACGAGCTCCTGAATGAGGTTGTCACCGAGATCAAATGAGAGAGGAACTGCCCCTCGATAGTGAACTTGAAAAACAGCAACCGACTGCATATTCGAGCGGAAGTATGTTTTACTAAAAGGCATATACTTTCAAAGGCTTGGAACAATTATTGGTACAAATTTACTTTGGATTTAAAGAATAGTAGATAAATGCATAATTCACTCCGTCACAAATCCATCACTGTTACAAAATGAATAAAAGACTACTCGAAAAAATGTTAATTTAAGTTCAGAACCATTCGATAATCAGTTAAATTCTCTTGTTTTGGGAGAGGGAAAAAAAGGCTTTATCCCTACGCTGAATTGTTCACCATGAGTATTCGCTCTTTCGTAAAATTCCTCCCTAAATTTGAAAACCATAGAGCAATATCAGTAGAGGGGAAAGAATGTTGCTAGTGATCAGATTGTGTCCCAAAAATAACGGTAATTTATTCGGCAGAAGAATGATCCTCAAAAAGCGTTTCATCTTCATTCCAAGTTCTTTTGAACACAGCCAATAACGCAGCGGTCCCAGCTTTTGTTAGGGCAATCGCCGATCAAAACGCAATGCCAAGCGCTGTGAATCTAATCGACGTCCAGCAGCGCTCCAGGCTCATTAGCTAAACCCAAAAATACGGGAAATTGAAGCTAGCAATGCGCCGTTCGTACAAGAATGAGCTGCTATCGGACGTAGCGGTCGAAAGTTAGCATTTGCAGAGTTCAGTACTCCTGTTGAATTAGGAATTTCGCACTGCATTTAGAAGCTAATTATAAATGTACTGGTTTATACGATGAAAACAGACCCATAGTTCAAATAATTAATCAGAGTTTGTGTCTATATTCTGCTCGTGCTGAATGAAAATGCTGACACCCGTTTACGTATTCAGCAGCTATTCAAACGCTGTGAACCATTGAAACCAAGTTGATCGATAAGGGAATCTAATTATAGCATGCGCAAACAAGTCAATAATTATTTGACTGATACTTTGACATGTGATATAATATCTGAATACACCACTTCATTAATGATTGCAGTAAAATTATGCTACGTCTTTGTAGAAATAACTTTGCACACCTCAATAGTCTTCTATTTTTGTGCCGTTGAAAACGCCGTCCAGCTTATGCATGACAGTAGCACATTTTTAAAAGTACTATTCCGATTAGCAATCGTGAGAACCTTTTGCTCTGATGTATTTGATTTCCTTTCGCGTTTCTGCACTTCAAATAATTTTGTGCATGCAGTTTGATGTCGTACAAACTTTATTACAAACTCAATAAACACACAAAAATGCAGAGTGATAAAAAAGACAGGTTTCAAAAAAGTCAATTCAGAGTGAGCTTGAAAATACATGCTTGCTCGCGTAGTGAGGAGAAAGCTTTTAAGCCTTCAGCATATTAAATAAATTATATGATAAATAGAGACGGCGTTGAATTCCTAATAGAAAATATGCACAGGCTCTGACACGAGAGAACACTCGAGCTCGGCCGGAGGAGATGACAGGTCGTTCACTGCTCTCAATTACAGCTTATTTCCATACTAATTTTATAGGCAACTTTAAAAAGGGACAACGTCGGCGCCACATTTTTTCAAGAGAGAGTTAAAGCGTACAGAAACCACGAGGTTCCTGAGGAGGTTCCTGAGGATGAGTTCGGGTCGTCCGCCCGGGCCACGCGTTGCAGCCAACACACGAGCAACATAAAATAATCACAATCTAGCGTAGAATCATAGCTAAGGCATGAGAAGAGGTACGCTTATTTCTTCACCCCACTGCTATACGACAGCAGTTAGACTTCGCTCTGAAAACGAACGACGGAAAAAATCAACAAACCTAAAAATTAGAAGCAATTCCTCTCAGTAGAAACAAGTCAGGTCTCCAAGCTGGGCATTGCTCACGCATACAATGAATCATTCCAATTGTAGAGCGCTTGTTCCATGCAAATTTGGAGTGTGTAGGGCATACAGGACTTGAAGTATGAGACTGCTCGGAGTGCGCGCTGCCTAATGCTACCCTCTACACTCGGGGTGGAGTGGATGCTCTGCTTGCGACCCTCATGCAAATGTTTCTCAAATGTGAGCCAAAGCTCACCCCTCACCGCAAGTGGCTGCCTGCACCCTCACCGTGTACCGTCTCGAAGTGAAGGTTAGCGGAGAATGTTGGAGGGGAATGTTGGAGGGGAATGTTGGAGGGGAATGTTGGAGGGGAATTTTGGAGGGGAATGTTGGAGGGGAATGTTGACGGGGAATGTTGGAGGGGAATGTTGACGGGGAATGTTGGAGGGGAATGTTGGCGGAGAATGTTGGAGGGGAACGTTGGCGGGGAATGTTGGATGGGAATGTTGGAGGGGAATGTTGGAGGTGAATGTTGGCGGGGAATGTTGGCGGGGAATGTTGGAGGGGAATGTTGGCTGGGAATGTTGGAAGGGAATGTTGGATGGGAATGTTGGAGGGGAATGTTGGCGGGGAATGTTGGCGGGGAATGTTGGAGGGGAATGTTGGCTGGGAATGTTGGATGGGAATGTTGGAGGGGAATGTTGGCGGGGAATGTTGGCGGGGAATGTTGGAGGGGAATGTTGGCTGGGAATGTTGGATGGGAATGTTGGAGGGGAATGTTGGAGGGGAATGTTGGATGGGAATGTTGGATGGGAATGTTGGAGGGGAATGTTGGCGGGGAATGTTGGCGGGGAATGTTGGAGGGGAATGTTGGCTGGGAATATTGGATGGGAATGTTGGAGGGGAATGTTGGCTGGGAATGTTGGATGGGAATGTTGGAGGGGAATGTTGGCTGGGAATGTTGGATGGGAATGTTGGAGGGGAATGTTGGAGGGGAATGTTGGCGGGGAATGTTGGAGGGGAATGTTGGCTGGGAATTTTGGATGGGAATGTTGGAGGGGAGTGTTGGCTGGGAATGTTGGATGGGAATGTTGGAGGGGAATGTTGGCTGGGAATGTTGGCTGGGAATGTTGGATGGGAATGTTGGAGGGGAATGTTGGAGGGGAATGTTGGATGGGAATGTTGGATGGGAATGTTGGATGGGAATGTTGGAGGGGAATGTTGGCGGGGAATGTTGGCGGGGAATGTTGGAGGGGAATGTTGGCTGGGAATGTTGGATGGGAATGTTGGAGGGGAATGTTGGCTGGGAATGTTGGATGGGAATGTTGGAGGGGAATGTTGGCGGGGAATGTTGGCGGGGAATGTTGGAGGGGAATGTTGGCGGGGAATGTTGGCGGGGAATGTTAGAGGGGAATGTTGGCTGGGAATGTTGGATGGGAATGTTGGAGGGGAATGTTGGCGGGGAATGTTGGAGGGGAATGTTGGCTGGGAATGTTGGATGGGAATGTTGGAGGGGAATGTTGGAGGGGAATGCAGGCGGGGAATGTTGGTGGAGGCGACTTGTTTCAGGGGAAAATCGGAGGTAAGTATTGTAAAACAATGCGTAAGAAAATATGGGGGAATATTGAAGCCGAATTTTGGACTTGAATGTTCCGAAAAGCTCAGTGAATGACTGAACGGAACAGCCTACACCCTAATTTACTGTGATCATCTGTACTTAATAAAAATACAAGTATTTTAGATTGAAAGAAACGGTAAATATTAAAAGTCTATAAGGAATAAAGTTCAATCGCTATCTAAATAGTTTGGAGTATGGGAAGAACGTATATATGTACTCCAGATACTGCGTTTAAGAACAAATATTTCCCAGAGTCCCATCATGCTCCGCCGTACAACCGGTTCCCTTCGCTTCTTAAAACACGATTTCACGAAAATCCTGTCAAGTTTTATGGTACGAATTTTTAATATAGAATTTTAATCTCTTTATATTCAACTTTCCAAGCACTTTCCAAGTCCTGTTAAGCATGTAACTCCCATTGAAGATTACTTGGGCAAGGGCTTCGAACCCAATTGCACTCACTAGTCCTTATTTAAATGCGTCCCGGCTTTTGGACTTAGCATGAAGCCTGCGACAGGGAGAAGCAGCGGCGTCGACACGACCAGCTGTGCTATGCAGACTACGGACTAAACAAGTGACGGAATAGTCAGTTCTGCATCCGAATGAGAAACGTGCAAGGTTCCATGCTGAATGGTACAAATTTATGCTTCAACTTCAGCTTGTCTCGTTCTAGTACAGAATTTCAATTCAACGGAAGGCTTGTAACGAGCATTACACAGGTTTAACATGGTTGAAGGACTGATGAATTCAGGAAAGTTTGGTGCAAATCCCACTATAGTTAAAATTTTCTACTGTTCTGCGTTGCGTTAAAAATTGATGCTAAATTGCTTCTCTATACGTAAATGAACATAGGAAAAGGGAGCAAAGATCGCATCTATCTGAGTCAAATGTATGGTTTGGTTTTCAAAATTTATTTGTAAAAATAGGTGTTACAAGTACTTATTTCAGTGAGTTATATAACCGGAAAATGTAAAGCCTGCGAATTTCAATGGTTGTAGAGTATTCCTCTTGAAACATAGCTCCAAAATGCTGTCCCTTTCTAAATTTTTCACTAAAATACAATGAAACATATTGAAATAAAACCAAACAACTTTTGACAGGCCATCATGCGATTGGGAGACACGTCAAAATATCAAGGCCTCTGGTATACATTCATAGAACACCTTCTCTCGAGCAAATAGTTTTCACTTAAATTAAAACTTATATCCTCACTTGAGACGATGTAAAGCTACAGATTTTGGCAATTTAGCCTCATCATTCAGTTAAATTCATCCACGCTACCGATAGACGTTTAAATTTAATGACCACATGCAGTGTTTGCGTCTCACCACCACTTGCCAGCCTCCCTTGTACTTGTTGTATAAATGACATTTTACTCAAGTATGTACGTATGTCAGCACACGAGTAGAGATGTTGGGGCCAGCTTTCATGGAAGTGGAAAAAATTGATTCCCAGAGCTAAGAAAAACTTAAAGTGCATTGGTACATTTGCAAGTCTATATTCATTTTCAAAAAACATATGGCTGGATGTTACCAGAACGTATTGTGTGTGTAAGGTAGGAGTACGAGCACCGCTTACAGTACACACGAAGTAACCATAAATTCATATAAAAATTACTGGACGAGATTTCGACTGCAATGAACTCATGTATTGAATTAATCACTATCTGAATCACCAAAAAGTAATCTGAATTCTCCTGGTCAGGTCACTCACAGCTGACTTTACAATACGATTGCCTTACAATTGACTTGATGGTGAATTAGAATAGTTAATTAACAGTAACTCAGAACTGATCATATTTAATAGCATTAGTAGCTAACGGCAAGACGAAAACTAACTAATGTTTAGTTCAGCCGATTAAAAGGTAATACACGCTACAAAGCTGAACTCCATTCTCATTCGTATAACATCCCCGACGGGTTAGCACCAACTAGCGTAAGAAACCCCAAATTTCAAACCAACTCTTTACTGGAGATAAAAGAAATTAAGTTCGTTTGGTATTCTGGCGATAAACAAATGAAATAAACCTTGCTTTGGCCAGCATTCAATCAAACCATCTGATTTGAATTTTGATATTTATTTGAATTTGATATCTCACAAGATGAGGCCTTAGAACGTTCGTTCAACTGATGAAATAATGATGCAATGAGCCCAGCGTGATGCATTCACCTGAAGAATTTCATCAGCTTTGATGGCATAAATTCCGGAGTTCTGCCAGATAGTGGAGCCTCAAAGAGCTGCCAGCGGCATAATGCTGAGCTGAGCGCTGGCTTCTGGCTCACCATTGCTTACTGAACATACAGCTTATGACCCCATGTCAGGATAGTGTAGCAACAGGGTGGAATGAAAAAGACTAGATTGAAATGGAATTGAGCATGGCAAAAGGAACAGAACAGAAGAGAATATTATGAAATGAAACGGAATTTAGTTGAACAGAGTAGAGCAGAATGGCATAAACTGAAAATGAACTGAGTTTTGCGACACGGACATACCACGGCGCCCCTTCTTTGATTGCATCACGTCTTATGCTGTAAAACATCGAACACGCTCAGGTAAAAGGAATCAGTAGACAGAAAAGAGCTTCAGTCGCACTTACAATCACCATTCATCACCCACAGGTGAACGAACTTTCAGTTCAACTCTAGGAAGTGGATTTTTATTGCATTCTCTGTAGCATTATTACTTTCTAATGTTTTCTTATTTTGTTCTTTGTGGACGCTATTTTCGAATGGAGCTATGGTAAAGGTATCGTATTCATCCGCACGAAAAATCTTGATACGGTTAAACGAACTAGACTTGCACACATTTTTCTTTTGATGTCGACCATCTGAACATGATGTGTTAATGTAGAAATATTGAACGATTTCAAGCGCATGCGATTTCAGCATCTACATAGTTTGAACCAATTAATAAATTGTTTCTCAATTTGATATGCCATTCTCAGCCGTGCACGACAAAATTAGGAGACCATCTAAAATCGTGGGCCATTTTACTGGTCTGAATGTACTGTGACCGATAATTGTGCAATAATTATTTTCCAAATTGGCCTTAATTCCGATTTCGAAATTGAACAGAAATTGAAATTTCCTTTATAATTTGTACATAGGAACGGTTCGAATAGCTCACATCATATTCAGAAAAAACTGAAAAGAAAATGGCATAAAATGAAAAACCTTGTATAGCACACAGCCCCTTGGCGGAACTTGGAGGAATCTTACATTCCGGAGGCAAGTCTGTGCAAAATTATCATGGTAGTTCTCAGAAATGAAATAGCTTCAGATATTACAAAATACATACACTACAAATAGAACCCTTTAGTATATGAACATAAATTAATCAATACAAATAGAACTATTTTCTTTATGGTACATTTTAGACCTTCTGATGGACGGAACGATGCAAAACCACTAAATTCTATCATGTTTGATGATTGATGCGATTCGCATTTTCGTGTCCGCCAAGCATTTCCTGCGATTTAATTTATACACTTCGCGCAACACTTTTGTACGTAAAATTGATAACCTCTTATTTGCACTCCAGTGATACTTCGTTCATTTATTTAATTTTTCCAAGAAATGAATGTCCAATTCATGAACTAGTCATATTGAGCCTTCCCCGGTGTCTTAAGATTGTCAGCTTAATGAAAGAAAAATCTGACTTCATAGGAGCTTGAAAGCCTTTAACAGCCGATACGTACAAGTATGTTATAGTTTCTCGTATAGAACGCGATATTTATTCCGAATATTCAGTTTTAAACTTTTCCACACCCGCATGGATTTTCCTGTAATTAACTTGTATTTTACGTGACAGCTTCCAAATCTGCGATATGAGCGCGGGAACGAGGCTGTGAGGTGCGGTGCGCGTTTCCTAAGAAGCGCTCAATTCATGACCAAATTATCAGTAATGTTCGCGTAACTTTACTCTTATGCTCGATATTACCATAATCGTAAGGAATAGCAGTTTATGACACGAAAAGTTCGCAGTGGGATTACGTTCCCACACACGTTGGGATACAGGCTCTCATGCTGCACGCTGCTCGTATTCCGACCAGCTCGAAATTACATGAAGTTCACGAATTTCAACAGCGTTTTCCAATTCTCTGAACATTTCTAGTGAGAAATCAGAGTTTTTCTGATATATTTATTTTGTGAAATTTTTCGTAAGAATCGTAAGGGCATCCGAATGAGATACCGTTACGATATCTTTTGACTTTGTCATTTGATACTTCAAGAATCATTGAAACTTTTGGCAAATTCAACACTGGGTTGTACCTCATGAAAACTACTTATTTGGCCAGAAATTCTCATAAAAATCTCATAAACATTTGAGAAAAATTTCTGTTGGGAAAAGGCAAGTTGAATTTCGGGTTTTCCCGTGGCGAATCATACAGATTATAGTTTAACCGCATAGCTACAACTTATATTAGACCTGACACTATTAATGATGAACGATAGTCGATTTATAGTTAGATACTAAAGCTATATGTATTTAAAAGGCAACTTTGTACAAATAAAGAGAAATAAACTGACTCGGAACGAGTCTTCAAAGCACTGGCTTTGGAATTGCTGGAATGACCAGCCACCTATTCCTTTGGAGCGACCGCAGGAAATTAAGCGAGGATTCTGCAAACGAAACTCTCTCACTCTCACCCGTTCTCCTCTCTCCCCCTCATATCCTATCACCCTCCCTTTTTTTCTCCAAGCTTCGCCTGCGTTCCCGTCTCTATTCTTTTAGCATCTTCCTCTCTCCCTCTCATTTCCTTTCTCCCTTCCTTTTTTTCTCCAAGCTTCGGCTGCGTTCTCGCCTCTATGCTTTCAGCACCATGAGCTCTTGTAGCAAAATCAGCGCATTTCCTCATTCCCCTCCAGGTTATCAGCTAGGCGTCCAACAGAGGCGCACGAAGTTAACTTCCTAACTCCCCTTACTACGTATTGTAGAACTTCACTCGCTACTGAAGAGATATTAATTTCTGTATAAGGCATTTGAACATTTCTCAATAGTAGGATCGCGGGATTGAACCCAGGATCAGATATCTGCGCTTCTCGAGCCCCACTCAATCGTCAGAACAAACAAGCATGTAGATTTTGGGGAAATGCCAAGTACAGTAAAATCAAACCGGGATAATTTCACTGGAAGCTCCGCTTTTGAAGAGGAATTCTACTACAGCTATACTTAGTGAGGGAGGGTTTGTGTTCAGTAATAATAATTATTTTCTACTAAAAAAGTTGTTTCAGAGACAAAATTTTCAAAGGTTGATTCAGTGGCAAAATAATGAGCAACGTTCAGCAAAACGAATACTTTCATTTTCATATCATCAGAAGATGTGAATGCACTCTCGTTGAATCGTATCGAATGGACTGAGTCTAAAACTTCTAATTACTTCAAACATTTCGTTGAGCAAAGTTCACGGTACTCCGCGTTTTGCAAATGAGTGAGATACATCAGCTTCTTTTGACATGGTAATTTCCCGCAATGGTATTTCGCATAGAAACGCACGTCTACTCTCAGATTGGACGATGCGTTACTGCACATTGCCGCGCCAGCGCACGTGTTTGCGCGCGGTCTCAAACGGTTCGGTAATTAGCAGCGAAATGGATTTCAGTAGAAAAATGAACCGCTAAACGGATCTGGAAAATGAGCCTCCACAGATTTTAGCAATGGAAAAATGGAAATAGAAATTGCCACTCGGACACTCGGAAGTAGGGCAGGAAATTGCCACTCGGACACTCGGAAGTAGGGCAGGAAATTGCCACTCGGACACTCGGAAGTAGGGCAGGAAATTCGCCTCTAAATACTTTTCGTAACAAGTCTTCCACAAGGAAATTTCATAACGATGCTGTCTGGTTTAACCATCAATGAAAATAGGAGTGTTACTCAAATTATTTAATTATGGAAACCCACTTTAACTTTATTAAAGACTTAAAATCGATTAAAGAAAATAAAGAAAAGAAAAATCTGTATTAAATTTTGAATTGAAGATCAAATTCTTAGGGCAACAGTCCAATATTTTAATGATGATCTGGAAGACAAGTGAGGGGAAATTCCAAGCTATCTAAGAAAGAAACGAATTAACACTTTGACTGCCTGGGAGATTTCCAAGTTACGAGAACCCACCAGTGCTTACAAACTGCATTTCTATTTATGCTCAACCAAAGCTTGACTATTTCTGATGTATTTCAAGTCCGTTTGGAAGTTGAATGGAAAAACTGAGCTCAGTTAGAGCTGAATCTGAAACTTCACTTTAAGTTGGCGCAGTTTACGTGTGAGAAGGGCTCAGTTCAAGTCATTGCTGTAGGGTGTTTGAGTGAGAGTTTATATGGCTTCAGTCTCTCAAAGCAAGTCTGCATTGACTCACTCTGCAAGTCAGTGACACTTGATCAGTATTGCCATGATCGTCTCGTTATTAATATTGAAGAATATTGGCATCGAGTATTTCTCTGTTGTGTGCACAAGCACTCGCATAATGGCCCATTTACACCACAAAAAAATTAAAGCATTCTCTAAATTAAATTAAATTGCGCAGTCACGGAACACCACCAATAAACAAACCCAAGCTGCGTCTTCAGGCTATTATTGCCTGATGGTTTGTTTTTGCCAAACTACTCTTGGGAAGACTGGTTGTACAAAATGTTTTAACATGGAGCCACCCATTGTCTAGCCTCAGGTATGAATTTGTATTTTTAACGCTTTGACCGTGACGTGAGCCACCGGTGGTCACGGAGGGGATTTTCTAATGGCTGCTGACTGAGTATTAATGCCAAATTTGTTCTCTATAAGTACTAAATCAAACCTAAATGAAGGTTCGATCCAATTAATCTTAGTGATTTTCAATACTGCTCCCCACAATTCACTTTAAGTTTTAAGTGAGTAATGAAATTCTGTTTAGTCCATCACGCTGAACGCATCACGAAACCCAAACTTGAAGATTTCAGCAAGAAAATATTCCCATCCGGCAACCCTAGCCCACGTCCACACGGCCTCAAAACTTCAAAGCCGACGATCGGTTAATGGATTTCAGTTAGCGGGCGCGCCGTCAGAATTCAGTGCACAACACGAACAGCCCAACGAGCTTCTTGGCTTAGAAGCACTGACTCAAATTACGAAAAAAAATTATCAGGAGTTAAGTTTATTTGCGCGCAGCGAAAGCGCAATAAAAGAAAATTGCGCTGAACTTGAACTTTATTCAATGAAATGAAATCTTGAATTTACCATGATGGCATCTATTTCTCTCAAGGGCAATTTGATGCCTGATGATTATTAATTAAGTGAAATACAATGAAAGTGATCGCCTTCAGAAAGTTTAAGAGGTTTTCTAACTAACCGGCTGACAGCTCCGCGACCAACCGGTAGGCCCTGAGGAAGTTTTATATTTCGGCTCACAACTGTTTTCCTCCCAAACTCAATTTCCTTCAACGCTTGATCAGAACCAAATGAAGACATGAATCCTGTTATAAACGTCATTTTCAGTATTAGTAATAGTTGAATTTAAATAATTTACGTTAAATACTTACCTTCAGTTTAAAACCCTGCAGTCGAGATAAAGTTGTCGTAAATATTCTTACAAGTGATATATATATATATATATATATATATACATAAAAATCTTATACAAATATTTGTAAGGTACTGTAGCTCACGCTGTACATTTTCCCGAGTGCACAGCAAACTAATGGTTCAATTGAAAATTCTTTTTCATGAATGATCAAAGGGAATGAACAATCAACTCGAACGGGTTTTCGAGTGTAGCTCTTTGTCGGACATAGCAAAACATTCCCGAATTTGCCGTATTTTTACAGCACTGAATTCTGTAGAGTTAACATGGTATTCTACGCACACCCCAGGTATAGTATAGCATGAGCATGTTTTTCTTAATTACATCAGATAAGATAATTAATCTGTGACATTTGAGGATGGTTATCGTTTTTTCACAATACGAACAGTATATACTCATAGCTGTAACCTTACACGGATTCTCCACTCGCATTAAGTTGACTGCCTTCGGACAACCTTGCTTCGTTATATGGCCTGTTCTCCCTCGGTAACCTGAATACAAAAGTAAGCTTGGGAATGACAGCAGCGCACCCAAGGGATTTCTTCGGAGACAAAATATCCCAGTTTCCGTCTCATAAAAAATATGTTGGACAAAAGACAAGGGCACACGTGAATTTAGTTTTGAAAAGTTGTGATGCGTGTAAGTGGCTTCTTGTCCGGCAACTGATGCTCTTTTATTTTTTTGCTGGAGCTGAGGATGCGGAGACTTTACGGGTCGGTGGCACGACATCACAGGCGCAGTACTTCGCTTTTGTTTGAATCACTGAAGCGAAATTTGGGCGTAGGAAGCTAAAGCAGAAGATTCTTCTTCATAGGAGATGAGAGGGTGGTGAATATTCATTGAACCTGAAAAACATGGAAATGCGTTTTAATTATTCATGGATGTCAATAATTAAAATGTGATATTTTCAGAAATTCCGTTACTTTGCCATACAAGGAACTTTGAGCCGCTTACAATTCTCTAACTAATCATTTAATTTTGAAAAGTTCCCACGAATTTTTTTTCTCCTGTATGATAAAACACCGCACATGTACACTGACCTTCTGCATGCACGGACCAGACTTTGAAGCTCTTCGAATTCATAGTTCGAAGCACATCGAACATACTTGATACTTTAAGCCCGTTATATGCTTTTGTATTTCTGCTCAAATAGAGTCGAAGAAAATAAGTTTAAGCTGCTGCGTCGAGGGCCCAATAAGTGAGCCCCTTGAGGCTGTCGTAGCTCATTAGAGTTCCGAGAGCAGCTTGTGAATCAGGTGAAAGGTTTCAACACGTTCATCACGATAGGTCAAACTGAAGTCCTACATTCAACTCTGATCTAAATTCAATTGTAGTAAGCATTTTTGAAACGACTAACATTACCAGGATCGTACCATCATTTAACTTTGACTAAGTAGTTGTAAAAAGTGAATTTGTGACTATTGGTCGGTCAGCAGCATTATGAAAATTCCCTCCTTGTACACCGGCGGCTCACACCGCGACCAACCTGTAAACTCAGATTTCCTTCTAGCGTTGTACGTTTGTTTCGAAATATTGTTCAGTAACAGTCCCTGGATAGCACTCGATCCAATTATGTCAGGAATTGAAATTCAGTACTCTCCTGACATCACCGGCTGCCCCGAGCTCAAGGGTCTCAACAACATATGTTCATAGTCCACAGGGATCACACAAGCGTCCTGGCTCGTGTATTTGTGAGCTTATGATCCCAATTAATTTATCCCTTGTATTACTATGCTCTCAACATATTTAAAAGTGGCTACATTAAACTATTTTTGTTCTACAAAAATGTTTTTCTTTGGTTTCTTAACATAAAAATAGGGAGAGAAGTGCAAGCCCTATGAGTAGAAGTGTTCCGATCTCTTCTACCGGACTTCTGTCTTTCTTTAACCACTAGAACAGGGGTTCCTAGCCTGGTGTGCGAGACGATGTTTCAGGAGGTGCAAGAAAGTCCAGGCGAATAATAGGATATTGGCTATATGTTGGTACTTTTATTTCACTTGTGAGAGGTTCGAATGAAATTTCTTAAGTGGAGCGGGGCGAAAAAAGGTTGGGAACTCCTTGTCTAGAAGATATGCGTTCCTCTGACGAAAATACCTGGATTGATGGACTAACCTTTTTCCAGGGCTTCCTCCTGAGAAGGATACGATACGCTTGAGCCACAGAGAAGCAAATGCATCAAGAAATCCATTAGCCATCGCAACGATGCAAAAGTAATTAAAATGATCGAAGAAAAATAGTCAATCACAATTCCTCGAGTTCACTGTAGAGCCTACTCAAGTAAAGAAAAACAGAATGGATAAGGCTTAAAATCGTTGATTTTATTTAAGTGGTAGCCGCAAAATTCCACGTACAGTAATGTATGTGCAGCTTTCTTTCATTTGAACACGTATCAATTTGAACCAAGAATAGATGCATGTTGAATGAAAGTTTTGTATGGAGCGAATGAATATCCAATTCAGCAATTTGAATTCATGTCCCGCATAAAGATGCTTTGAAAATTCTTCAGCTATAAAATTCGGTGAAATTCATGATGAATGAGATAAAGGAAAGAAAAGTTTTTCAAGAAACAGTTTTCTCATTCATGCTTGATGAATGCATTTTGGGTGAATGAATTTTGTTCCATAACAAAGTTGAAGATCGCAGGAAGGAATTTTGACGTTGAAATGTACCAGTCCTTGAGAAAAGAGAAGACTACGGAAAACCATCCTTCAAATTTGCAGAAGAAATAACTTAGAAAGGCAGGAGGTGGTGTCCTGTCTTAGGCGTTTGTGTACATGCGGGGGTTCAAACTTACTAGTTTTTAAATACCCCGAATGATTTCTGAGATACAAGGTTCTCTAATTAATAATTAGTTTAATGTGTTCCAGATACATGCTCAGCTAGCTTGTGTATTTCAAATAAATTTCCATTTCAGATACAAATTTCCTTCCATGTATTTCATATACAAGTTTTGTGTATTTCAGGTATAGGCTTGGCCACTTTCTCGATACCGCCAATGAATTTATGCCATCTTTTTAGCGCCTTTACTTATTATATTGAGATGAGGTATGTTCTTAGAATACCTATGTTACTGAATTCAATGAACTGAAATGAAGATGTAATTAACTCTTTAAAAATAACAACTGATGTTCCAGGCAAATTCTTTCCTACTCCTAAATTACCTATTTTTGAAGATAGCGTGTTAGTAACAACTGAGACCGTCTCGGCGATTTTGAAGTTTATTCCACCATTCAAGTAGACGTTGAGATTTATATTACCTATGACTTTTTAGTTGTATCTTTTTCAGCCTACCTTACTATATATCCTATGAATGAGAAGATTGTACCATGCTGCAACACAATCAGGAAAGCAGGCAGTATACAAAGCCTCACATATTAGTACAACAGCTACGTAATAACATGCGGCCAGTAAGCTATTATTGCATGGAATCATTTTACAAAATTCCGACCAAGTGGGCCGGGTCTGTTGCTCGCGGCATCAAAGTCCCACCGCCAGTTTATGCGTGTAATCTGCTTGCCTCACCACAACTATTTCCCCGGAATCAACTTGAAGTAAGTTAAGACGATACGATCAGCAGTAACAGTAAAGCAACCATCTACGAAAATCGCCGTCCATTTATATTATTTCTATTTTAACAATATGAAAATGTAAAAAAATTGAGGAAATTAATCACCTTTACTAAGAGAACGTTTCGGAGTTCCGACATTCATCCGTTCAAAAAACAAGTCGTAATGTCTGAAATAAAAGATCAAAGTGCATAAATCGAGTGTATTAAAATATATCATGAGAATAACAACACAAAGTATTTCACAGCAGATGAATAAAAACAAAACAAAAATTTATTATTTACTCTCATAATATATTTTAATGCCAGCATTGTACTTTGATCCTTTCTTTCGGAAATAATCATTTTTTTCATTAGTCACCGAAATTTGTGAGAAGAAAGAAAACGAATAACAAAATACAGTGAAGCCTTTAAAGACTCGCTACAAGACAATGGAATGAACTCAAAAACACGACTTTTAGCCAAAGAAAATTAAACTTGGAGCTCCAACTTGCGTCATCTGCTGAATTTTAGTACAGACCGTCACCAGACATGACGGGTGACTTGCTAATTTGAAGAAAATGAACACGTGAATTTGTCCGAAAATAAATCAAGATAATCGACGGGTATAAAATTAAACGAAAAGCACACTATTGCAAAAATCCTCCTCTGTTAGAGACTCTCTGTTATTCTTAAAACTCCAACCGTTGCACCGACATATGTGGTCCTTGTGTAAGTTGAGTGTATTTTTATTAATTGTTTCATGGGGTAAACGTGACTTAATTAAAATTTGAGGTAATTAATGAACAGTTAGTAATGACAAGAGAAATAGAATACTTTGTGAATGAATACAACTTCTATACAGGGCGCGCAAAGTAGGCTTCATGAAGCAAGTAAACTTCTGCGAGAAATAGAGCCGATCGTATTTATGCAGTTCAATTTTGCCATTTAATTAAGTTTACACCCCTTTTTACAGGCCCATTCGCTATTAAAGAGGATAATCTAGATTGTCAATAAGAGCAATAGTCAAAATATATGTAGTGTTACTCCACTCAATAAAAAAGCCGCAAGAAACTGGCATAAAACCATTCTACTGTAGCGTTCTGAAATTCTAGTAGCGCAGAACACTAGAGAGCATAACGATCGTTACTTGAAACTTGAGCGGCAATGCTCGGTTTTCTGCCTATCGGATAAAAATTTCAGCAAGTAGCTTCACAAATTCGTTTTAGGAGAGTTCAAGCTGGCAATAATCGTTGTTGAAGAAGAAATTTGCATTCTAAGTCGTTCATGAGGTATTTAATGACGTGGTGATCGCTATACAATGGAAGCCTTGTTTTTTCTAGTAAAACCTTCAAGTTGTCAAGCAAGTTTATGAAATGACTTTGGCATTCTGAATGCAGTCCTCGGTTTTCTTGCCTTGAAATATTTAAATGAGATATATACCGCTTATTTCGTAGTTACACGAGGTTAGTGTGAATCGCTCATGTTCGTTACCACTGCGATGTTTGATTAGCACTTACTTTTAACGTTACGTGTTAAATTCTCAACATGTTCAAAGACTTTTCTTAAAATGAATCTAAATCAAGTTACTCAACTGCGTCAGAATACTGTGGAAACTCAATAGACGTAGCAAAAAGTGTCAAACGGATAATTCACTTTAAATTCATAAGTTTTACCGGAATATAATGTGCTCGAGTTATGTTCTATGGTTAGTATGCCACATAACATTGAACCTCAATGCTTTTAAAGCAATTTATGGAATTTTGTCTACAGTACAGTAAATAGAAACAAAATTAATTTACCTTTAGGAAATATTTGCGCTGATATCACTACTGAACGCTCTCTGTGCCTCTGGCTGTCTCATTCTTTATAAAATCTTTAGTTGACCTAAATGTTAAATTAAGCTAACTTTCTAAATCTGTATTTTTTTTCTGCCTGAATACATAATTGCTGACTCAGTAACTTCCCATTAATGTGTTTCAAAACAATATGTAATTTACGTTCCCATGAGGCTTTTCTTCATTTGCGCCACCTATGCGTGATCTCACAGTAAAATGTTTAAGAATTTCTATCTAAAAATGAGCTCCATTCCTAGAACACAATTGTATTTCAGAGAGAAATTAAATAATGAATTTCATTTCAACTAATATGAGGGATCTAATCCATTACAACGAGCCAAAACTTTCCTATCAGGTGATTACGCTCGAGTGTCTCTTAACGAAAAATCTTCCAGGAATTACCTAGAAATAAACGGGCTTGGAATGAAACCAAGTAAGGTTGGTTGCATTTGCACCAAATGCAATCTTAATGACCATAAGCACCAACAAAAGTTATTCAAAGACTGTAGGTCCGAACTGGTGGTAGCGGGACAGATGACAAGGCCGTCTGTCCGCGCTCGCAAGACGGACTGCGGATCCACTGGGGTCCGAGAGTCGTGCCGTCCTCGAGCTTCCCGTCTTTTTCGTTAAGGGAAAACAGCTGTGAAAGAATAGTTAGTTATTAATTAGAGGCCAAAACCGAGGAATGTGAATGAAGGTCTCATTGAAGTATACCACTTCCGTGGCGAGTAGTAAATAACTAAGCAATGGAAGATTTGATCAATTGGAAGAAATTTAATGGTCTATCGCTTACAGAGATTTAAGGGTCTATCAATTACAGAGATTTAAGGGTCTATCAATTACAGAGATTTAAGGGTCTATCACTTACAGAGATTTAAGGGTCTATCACTTACCGAGATTTAAGGGTCTATCACTTACAGAGATTTAAGGGTCTATCAATTACAGAGATTTAAGGGTCTATCACTTACAGAGATTTAAGGGTCTATCACTTACCGAGATTTAAGGGTCTATCACTTACAGAGATTTAAGGGTCTATCACTTACAGAGATTTAAGGGTCTATCACTTACAGAGATTTAAGGGTCTATCACTTACAGAGATTTAAGGGTCTATCACTTACAGAGATTTAAGGGTCTATCACTTACAGAGATTTAAGGGTCTATCACTTACAGAGATTTAAGGGTCTATCACTTACAGAGATTTAAGGGTCTATCACTTACAGATATTTAAGGGTCTATCAATTACAGAGATTTAAGGGTCTATCAATTACAGAGATTTAAGGGTCTATCAATTACAGAGATTTAAGGGTCTATCAATTACAGAGATTTAAGGGTCTATCAATTACAGAGATTTAAGGGTCTATCACTTACAGAGATTTAAGGGTCTATCAATTACAGAGATTTAAGGGTCTATCAATTACAGAGATTTAAGGGTCTATCAATTACAGAAATTTAAGGGTCTATCAATTACAGAGATTAAATGTTTGATGAATTACGAAAAATAATAGATTCAAAAAATTATCGTAAGCTGCCGTCTTCCCTTTTAGATTACAGGCCGTGTTGCAATGACCACAGGCTACCTTAAGCAATCACTGGCATTCAGCACGACTTCATTCCAAACACCTCTGACTTACTGCTTTAGTGGTGAAGCCGGTCCTGGCTGCCGACGGCGGCCGTCGTAGTGCTGCAGATCGGTGGATCCCCGGGAGGAGGAGGCTCGGGAGGGCTTAGTCCCTCATGACGATATGCGGGTGTCTCGTAGAAGTCTGCTATAAGCAGCCAGTTTACGCGGTTGCATCGAAGCGTAGACAAATAGAGCCAGTAACGAGCCCTGTCTCCCCGCGCTGGAGTCTGGAGAGCGACCTCGTTCGAGTTCGCAGCGTTACCCATTTCAGCTTCTCATTTGTGGTCTGATGTGAAGAAGGCTGGAAGAAGCTTCATAAACTTTTAATGCAAGCCAGGGCAATGAAATGAAGGTGAAGCCAAATGCCAGTGATTGTTCCTATTGAATTTAGATGACATTAGCTTCCTAATTCACCTACGGTTGAGGATTTTCCTAACATCTCTGTTCACATAAAATAATTAACATACATCAGAACACATTCTAGAGAAGGTTCCGATTGTCAGAAATCTATCATTGCAGGAATTTTTTGCCTAATATTTACCGACGATGATATCAACAAAACATTAATTTACCTGCTGAACCTTTTGCGTAACTTTCCTTCGGCCCCGATCCTAATTTGCTATTTCATCTGCCTCAGCCTCTGAAAAACAGTTATCAAGACTCTCGTTGTACGATGAACTGCGAATTTCTGGTAAATTTTGTTTGAAAACCACTATATGCAAGTAGTTTGAAATTCTGGGGATAATTGTGAATTTGATGTTAGCAAAAGTTACCTCAATAAATTTAGGTGAATTACTGTAATTTATTGTTGTTATCATAAGTTACTTCGAGAAATTACAGTGAATTACTGTAATTTCTTTATGTAAGCATAAGTCACCTCAGGAAATTACAGTGAATTACTGTAATTTCTTAATATTAGCACAAGTTTTCTCAAGAAATTACAGTGAATTATTGTAATTTAACAAATACTCAAGAACTACAAAGCCAAAAGAATGCTGAGTCCTATCACAGTGACTGCCTCTCATTTGCTGGTGCTAAATTTTTAGAAAAATTTATTTAGTAAGAACCACCGATTAAATGAAAAATAGTACGGCATGACTGCTTAAATTTAATAATTATTTTTCCCGTCATATCCTTCATCCAATAAGGAAGCTTCAGCCTGAGTTGATAATGAAGATAGCTAACACAGAGCGTAACATTTCATCCTATGTCACGGAGAAAATCTTGTGCTTCCTATGTCTTCTTCTTGCTTTCAATTAAAAAATATAAAGCCATATGATTTTATATTTGTTGCAGACTCTCTTTCCGTAAATTTTGATGACGATGTATTTCCCAGCAAATTTTAACACACTGAACACATTTCTCCCAGATCTGCAGTAGCAAAAGGCGTTCAAGTTGGAAGAAATCAACATCATTTCCTGCTCATAATAAATGAAATAGATTGATTTCTGGGAAATCTCACTTATAGGATGAAAAGGACAACCAACGGGAGAAGCATTTCGTGCTCATATGTTTCTGAACGTAAGACCAAATATATTTTAGCGAGAACGAGGCTGTCGCAGCTCACCACACGCCCGCAGGATGGATATTAGAACTGTCATAAGAGATGAACGCTGCGACCCAGATTGGCTACTGGAGGATCAAAATTTGCTTCTGCAAATAATATTTCCTTTTTCCACTAGGATGTCGTCTGGAGGTCTGCTGCAGTGATCGGCGTGGCTGTAGTCAGCTTATGGTTCTTGCTTACGTCGAATTGTCTTAATTTACACTATAAATCTGTAAATAAATGGGTAAGAGTTATTCTAATTATCTCTCCCTCAACAAAAAAAAAAGATTAGGATCCAATAAATAGGATCAGAAATTTTTTATCATATATTCTCTAAGGTGGCATAACAGCATTGCTGACCTTGTGACGGCAGCAAAAAAAAAATGACGTAATCACGTGTAGATTATATCACAGTTGTCTAACATACGAATCGCTCGTAGATTATATAACTTTTTTCCCACTATCGAGTCGCTCGTAGATTATATTACCTTTGTCCCACTCACGAGACGCTTGTAGAGTACATCGTATTTTCCCACTTACCAGTATGTATAAGAAATAAAGAAGCAACATACCTAAAAAAAATATCATAGAAGAGCTCATCAGCATTGAGCAGCCATTGAGTAGTACAATTTTTTAATTGTTCTCTCCAAATTGCAGCAGAATTGTAATTAGAACTCTATACATCTTAGTCCAATATTAACCTTTTTTGATCGAAACTCTACGGATATTGGTGCAAATATTTAACTATCTTTTTGCTCACAATCAAGATTGAGACCTAAAATTATTCGTACAAGCATAAATATTCAATATTCCCGCCCATTTCTGAAAATTTAGTGATTGTATTATAACAAGATTTCATAAGTTATCTACCCCATGAAAAACTTCAATTTTATAAGAAAAATTTAAATTTAGCAGGCAAAAAATCATGTGTTAAAAAGTAAAACGACCAACTTATCCGTTGTTTTCACTCAGATAATTCATTTTTTTCATCATTATTTCAACGGCAAAAGTTTGAATGTGACTAGCATCATTCCAACTCAAACGGCATGGCGGAAAAACGGAGAAGCTGAGCGTTGACGTGAGACAAAAGATGTCTAAATCTTGCCACAAGTCAGGGACTATCAAGGTTACGCTAGTGCTTCCCATCTTTACCGTCATCTACGAAAGGAAAACCTATTCTCGTACATCAGTTGGCTTAATCACTATTATAAAAGGAGCCGCGTCCGTCCGTCCGTCCGTGTGTCACACCCACCAGCCTGCAGTGTGAGATGAGCGTATCTGTGATACAAGCTTCATCAACTCCACAATTTGTGTGCCTTAACCCAGCAGATTGGGAGTCGGAATGTATATCACGTGTATTGGTAGGTTAGATTAGGTTGAATAGAATATCAGCGGTTGAGACTTTGCAAAGTAGTGGAAAGTCATAGAATAGCATAGGAAATCATGGGCAAGCGATTTTGAAGCTCAGTTGATCCTACAGTATATCTAATCCTGTCATTTTTTGACGAGTCGTGTGCCCTCGTGATTATAACTAGAAGCGTAGCATATCTGGCTAAAGTAACATTGGTTATAAAATATTCCACCGTCATCTACAGAAAGAGAACCTATTCCCGTAAATCAGTTGGTTTAATGATTTTAACTAGAAGCGTGGCACTTCTGGTTGAAGTAACGTCGTGAATGAAATATTTTGCGTTAAGGAAAATTTTTAATTTTGTGTTAAATTGGTAACATTGTCCCGTGACTTCATTGAGCGTTCGTACTTCAGGTTTAGTCAATAATTGAGCAAAAGCTGCTATTAGATTCCTTCTCGTCAACTACCATTTTTTCAGTCTTAGTCCTCGTTTCCGGTTACAGGAACTGCCTCGCAGTTAAAGGTACTTAATTTTAACTGAAATTTGTTCACAAAAAAATACGGTTGCAAGAAATATAACGCATTAAAATTCTGGAATTTAACATTCGCTTTCCTAATATAACCATTCAAACATGTCCAAGCTTTATGCTAAAATCAGGAGTCAGTTGAATTAGGCTATGAAATAAAGTGTCAATCAATTTTATAAATGTGGAAAATGTTTTTCTGCGATGATTGATTACAACTTACTCTAGTCAAGGAAATTTCCAGACAACTGAAAATAATTATGTCAGTCTCACATCAGCAGAATTCGTTTATGCTGGACGAAATAAGCATTTTTTCCTGCTTTCATTTTTCTGCCGCAGGTGTGGGTAGTGATGGGTCATTAAAACGGCCATCGCTGTCTCTTTCAAACGCATAATTAGCGGCATTGATAACTCAAATTCTGCCATGCTATGATCTTTGACTCGCGTTATGGCTTCAGGGCAATTGCACTAGTGTTTACTCTACATCTACTGGTTGTTTACTGTACTACTGTTTACTGTACTACTGTTGACTGTACTACAGTTACTGTGCTACAGCTTACTGTACTACATTTTACTGTACTACATTTTACTGTACTACTGTTTGTTGTACTACTGTTTACTGTACTACTGTTGACTGTACTACTGTTCACTGTACTACTGTTGACTGTACTACTGTTGACTGTACTACTGTTTACTGTACTACTGTTGACTGTACTACTGTTGACTGTACTACTGTTGACTGTACTACTGTTAACTGTAATACTGTTTACTTTACTACTGTTGACTGTACTTCTGTTTACTGTACTACTGTTGACTGTACTACTGTTGACTGTACTGCTGTTGACTGCACTACTGTTGACTGTACTACTGTTGACTGTACTACTGTTGGCTGTACTACTGTTGACTGTACTACTGTTGACTGTACTACTGTTGACTGTACTACTGTTGACTGTACTACTGTTGACTGTACTACTGTTGACTGTACTACTGTTGACTGTACTACTGTTGACTGTACTACTGTTTACTGAAATAGTGTTTACTGTACTAGTGTGCACTGTATGGCTCCTAAGTGAACATCACGTCCACGAACCTCCCTCACGAAGGTGGACAGAACGTCTGCTACAGACTGCAGACAACACCACGCGACGGCTCCGCTTGGTGACACAATCCCACCAGCGCGGCGCCTGAGACTTCATTGCAAAGTTTGGAGAGAACACTAATTTGCGTCTATATTTTCACGTTCTGTAAGTCCTCAATGAGGTTTTGCGCCATAGTGGAAATATTATTGACACATCCTTTCTTCTGTGATTAGAGCACTTATTATCTCTGTGCTATTTTTTGTGCAGCATTTACGAGATTTGAGTAGTTTTTATTATGTTTTATTGCAAAATATTCATAATTGTTAGTATTATCAGAACTAAGTTGTCCGAAATAAACTATTTACGCAACTATTTACACAAAATATCATTTTCTCTACTACCTCATTTAAAATCTAATAAGATAAACTTGATTCATTATTCCTTAGAATTCAGATGCTACGCATATAATGTTTCCAGAGATAAGGATGATCCTGCAGGGCATTCGCTTGTGAATATTGCCGCGTATTAACGCATTTGTTACGCACCTTCTCAGGCCAGCTCTGAATTTGCCTCGTGCCAGTCGTCGCGTCTGTGATGTGAGAGCGAAGAGGCGACGTTTAAGCAGGCCATTACTGTAGAGTTATATGTAGCTGTGCAAGCTCTTCTTAGCAATAACACCGACTTAAAACCTGGAATTTAAGGCACAAACGTCCCGGCACAAACAGTATCTCTTATATGAGGTAAATTAGCTTGATTGAAATTATTTCTTCGACGGAGGTCTTAGCCGTTGAGAATTATTTCTCAGAGGTTCATGAATCATTTTTTACATCGTGTTATACAGCATAGAATAGATTAATGAGCAATGATTGTGCATGTAACTTCATCTGTGTGTTTGTTTATGAGAGGGTTCTAGTACTTGGTTTGGCAGAAATCGACAACGCAGGACATTTGCTTCAAGATTATGATAATTCATCGCAAAAAACTCTCAAAATTTAAGACTTCAGAATATTTATGCAAGAATAGCGCATAAGAATACAACAAAGCATGAAGTAACATAAGCTAATACATTTAAACTAGTTCATAAACTAATACATTTAACGCCGTTGGCGAGACTTTGCAGCTCTTTCAATAATCTTATTGACTCTGACGCTGGAACAGACATCTACCGTGGCCAAATAACCCAGAGGCTGAACTGTACCTCCATTGCTGTTGTAGTGCGTTATGTGCGAAAATACAAAGTATTCACGCAATGGAAATATTGACAACTTCAGTGACACAACACACGTGAAACAACATTTTTTGGAATCCACAGTGAAAGAGATCCATGTTAGCCAGAGTGAAATAGATAAATATTAGCCTGATTGAAAGGGATCCATATTAGCAAAGGTGAGGTAAATCCTACCGCTTAGGAAGCTTAGATTATTTTCCAATACTTCCGAAGGAAGGTGACAGGACTTTGAAGGTATTGGGGGTGAAGTTCTATAGGGGATATTTACAAGAAGAGGAAGCCTAAGGGTTCTTTCTATCTGAGTTCGTGAGAATAAATAGGAAAATCAAGAAATTCTAAAATTTAATAAAAGTTTTTTTGCACAGCTAAGTGATTGAGCGTTGTTGGCAATAGGTAGTTGACGTTATTCGATCGAGCAAGCAAAACAGGCTTAGCAGTTATTTTATCAATTTTAACTGTCTAATAAGTTTGTTTCGAAGGCTGAGAATCTTGTTTTCATTTATTTTTGCGTACCATGCTGCTCTAAACTTCATAATTTACCATTTACTCACGTCCTAAAAATTTAATGTATGAAATGAATTCCCATTACACGAATTGAATAATATATTTCACTGCATTCTATTCCATTAAAAAGTCGGTACGTACAGACAAACAGCGTGCATCGTTAGGTCTATCCCGGTCCTGTCTACCTGTAATAGTGAGGCGTTGCGGACTGAGTCTTGGGATCAGACTTACTCAAAATGCGGCCGGGATTTCCAACAAGTCACTGAATGACGTGTGCAAATAAACCAAAATGGGCGACTCTAACCCACACACAACCAAGCTCATCGATTTTGTACAGTGAAGCAGTAAATGGTGCGAACAGCTTTGCAGCAAATTATTACGTGCAAAAAAATGAAAATACCTATGCCCGTGTTACATTTTGTTCGTATCAGTCTTCAATGTACGCGATCTGTTTTGTGTTGATATTTATCATTCAGCCACGCACGAGAAAATTGCAGTAGAACAACATTCCCCCATGTAATTTTATAAATATTCCTCCATGAATTTTCAATCCCTAATAAGAGACTTTTCAGTTCTGTTTCGATTAAAAAATTCATTCAAAAATTCATAAGTTGACATAATTATTTTTTTTAGTACTGTGCAACGGGAACTCAACCTCAAAAAATAGTCGTCATACAAGAAAAACCCTATCGATCTTAGAAAATTTAAGCCTTTTACAGTTCATAATTTCCTCATCTCCCTCAATCCACTTTTTTATCATTCTCTCACGAGTTCCTTTACCCCGGAAATTATTCAAGCTACCAGGACACCAGTCGAGTTCGTTGGTCTAACGAGGTAAAGACAAAGAACATTGGAGGTCAGTGGCGCTCCATCGTTTCCAGGAACGCTATCCAGAGAGGAATTTGGCTGGAATCGATTCATCGACGCCGCCTGAGGGAACGATTTAGAGGATACATCCTCCCCTGGAGAGGGAGGATCAGGGAAAAAGAGAAGCCGAGGGGAGGTAGTGTCTGTGTGAAAAGATTTGTGTTCTGTGCATGTGGGCAAAGTTACGATATCACTTGATGGGCAAGGAGACTTGGCACAGTCTTCCAATTTAAAATGCAGTGTGCCGTCTAAATTGCAGACAAATTTTTCATAACAATTAGCGCTTTGTTACAGAGTTTTTCAGTAGGTCTCTAATAGTTCTCTGACATGTTAAAGTGGGAAAATAAAACACGTTTTTTTCAAAAATTTTGTTTTATGCTTCATTTTTCACTAGGTATCTGATCGTGCTCCGACATATTACACTGGAAAAATAAAGCACATTTCATCAAAAATTTTGCAAACCGTTGTAAAAATATTCGTACAGTTAATGCTCCAGTACGTTGTCATTAAACGCACTCATCATTAATGTTTCTTATTTTAATCTTTCATATATTTTCTGTGGGTATTGATTCTGCCACCATCGAAGAAAAACTCGGAAGGATGTTTCGTTTTCGTTGAACGCTTTTTTAAAAACTAAGGATTTTCATTTGTGAATTGCTATGCGCAAACTTGAAATAACTTTACCCAGCGAAACAACCAGCATTTGAGATTTGAAACTCAACAAGTACATGGGATACTTTTAATTATGAAATGACCCTGACTTCGTGAATCCAATTTTCAAATAAATTGTTTTCACAAGTGACTAACTTTCCATCTAACAGAAGACCGACAGTCGCGCAATTCTCAAACAAAGAAATGTCATAAATATTAGCATCTTGTTCCTTTGCATTATGACATTTGTTGACCTAGTCGTGAAATACCTCATATTTTGAACGTCTTTTTTATGACGTTACTATGAACGGAGACATCGGTTGATTGATTTCAAGTTAGTTTCAGCCTCCATTACCGCGACAAAATGTTCAAAGAGAGGAAGGCTGAAGGGATCATTTAGTAAAGAGTTATGGGAACGTAGAATCTATGCACACTACATGTTCCCGTACAGGATCGCCAGCGCATGGAAAAAATAAGTTTATAAGGAAGGTTTTAACACAATATGGAGGGTACAGACAGCGATCATCCGTCAGTAAGCAACGACCATCAACATCAGCCACGGCAGTGAGTGTTTGGGAAATTCTCTGAAGAAAGCCATATTTCAAACTGGCTCACTCGGGCAAACTATTTGTTTATCAATCAATACATTAATATTTCAAAATTTTTGCGCTAAAACGTAAAAATGTTTCTACGCTTAGCGACAATTATTCTAGTACATTTCTTGTGACAGAACTTTGTTTGGATATCATCAGTACGTAAACATTGTCGCAGGCTGTAAATTTAGTCTATTGATGGGGTGTCATCATGAATGCGTGGAGCAAATCCAATGACGTCACCTGCGCCGCGTGCCTCTTCTCAGTCTAACTTTTTCGCCGCCTTCGTGCATGTTTTTCCCTGCCTTGGCGATTAAATTGCTTAGGTGGCGAAAAACATGCATGCAGGCGGCGAAAAAGTTAGACTGACTAATGATGTCTCGCTGGAGACAGAACCAGGGTGGTCAGAAGTGAGATCACAATTCAATTTCTAATGTGCTTTCTTTGGAAAAAGTTGAAACGAATTCGATGCCGAAGTTTTCTAAGCCCCCAACATCTGCGATCATTATGGTGGTCTTTGAAATTTCGTTAAACTTTCCTGATTACCGGCGGGAAAAACTCATTTTGCGGCTTTTTGAGGCAATGAAATTTGTCATTTGAGCTCGTTCACCCGTGCATTGAAAATGATGAGGCCACAGAAATTGCTCCTGTCCACAACTAATCCTAATTAGCCAAAGTTTAGCCCCGCACCAACCACACACCAAATCAGAAGTGAAGGTTTGCAAATGAAAACCTTAGCTAGTAGCTTTAACACTGACGGTATGAATGCCGTCTGAGCGACACAACGTTCGATCTTGTGATCTGGTGTTCGATCCCAAGTGCGGCCAGAATGATTCATTCGTGAGAATTTAGTAGCATTAGATGATCAAAATTTACACGGTTCTCTCAAAAAATTTTAACTTCATTTTTTTTAACTTAAAATTGGTTGGTATGAGTTCTAAGCAACTTAGAAAGGGGTTGAAATAATTTTTTTAAATCCTTATATGCTAAGACACTGACCACTTTCTTTCATACTATGCGTTCAGCTACAAGTTTCAAAAATTTGTAATTCATGCCATTTTAACTGATAAGTTATAAGATACTGAAAGGAGATCGTACGAATGCATGAGAAACCTCTGCTCAAAACTTCGATCAATATAACAAATAAGCACCTCTGAAGAAATTGCAGTTGCTAAATAAAATTAGTGTATTTTTCTAAAATTATGCAGACCTTCCTAAAGAGCAACGGGAAATGATAAAAAATCCCTTTATCAGCTTGACAAAAATTCAAATGTTACATTTCAGTTGCCAGAGGGAATAATTTTCTGGCTACCCAGTTACCGAGAACATTTTAAAGAGATTCAGAGGCCACAATTACGCTCACTTCTTCAGTTTTAAAAGGCTTCAGAGCGGCATTCCGCAGAGACAAGTCTTAGTTTTGGCGTCACGTAAGCCCCTAGCGAAAGCCTCTCAAGTCTTCCCTCCGCTCGTGAGTGTCTGACTCAAAAACGTTTCCCCTGAGTCCCAAATTCGAATCTGGACACTTCGTGTCGTTGCTGCATCAGGAATTCTCTCTGTAGTTCGCTCTGGGCAATTAAATAATTCTATAGCTGCCGCCTTTGTCGCGTGTTGGCCGCAACAGCGTCAAAAAACTGATCATAAAAAGCGCCTTCCAATTCTCTAGGCAGATCGGAATATTTCTTGTCGTTTGGTTAAACATTTTCCGGACCGTTCAGAACTAGCCGTTGGGTTGAAAAAAAGTTTCGCGGTGAAACATTTATTTTATGAATTATATAGCATCTCTGGGTGTGAAATCAGCCTTAGTATAAAAAATTTCCCTAGTCGCTGGGTGTCCTATGCAGTCTGCCGCCGGTGGCACCGCGGATTTTACTTTAATATTGACCTGGGAAAACTGAGACTCTCTAAAAAGAGAGTCGATGTTAATATAAACTGAAAATGTTGCGTCTTATTTTCTACTGGCAGTCCATTTAATTTTCACGAATGGATCTAGAAGTAGGAGAGGAAGAAATGCTGTGTTTTTCACAAGAACAGCAGATTTGAAGCATTCTCTCCTACATAATTTCACAAGGACAGCACGTTTGAAGCATTCTATTCTACATAATTTCTCCACAGAAAATGCCCTTCGCGAGAAGCAAGCTGAGTTGAAGCAAAGATTGAAGCTCACAACGAGTCAATCATAAACACTCGATCAGAGTTTGAAGAAAACATCATGAAGAGACTCTGCATGATGAGAGGATGGACGTGGTTGCGTCGTTATCAAATTAAATTTAATTAAATCCTATCGCCGAGTTTGCTTCTGGAACTGTGCGCGTGCGAGTATTTTTTGCACGCTTTTAAAAATGGGAACTTCCTGTTTGGGCACGTGTTTTGTCACATTTGAAGAAATGTATGAAATCGAATACCATTTCAATCAAACGCTTGACCATATTAATGGAACTTTTTTGGTTTTAATTCAATCTGGCTTTTTCCCCAAAGTTTTGGTCTGCAGATAACTTCACACTCAGTTTATAACAGAAGTAACTAATATAGCACAAGACCCACAAATTAAGTTGATGCGCATCACCAGAGCAATATTGGGATGTAAGATTTAACCTTTTTATCAAAAATTGAATGTCAATGATACCTAGTTGCAGGAGAAACATCTTTAGTGACATTCTAGCTTTTTTTCACAAATATTGCCGTACTCCACTTTTATTATTTTTGTTTTCCATTAGTATCTCCATCTCATGTCTGTCGATATTAGACCATTACATCAACAGCTTAAACAAATGATTCTTCGTCAAATAGTCGTCAATCTTAAACATTTTTACTCCGTGACGCAGACTTCTTAACCCAAATACGTACAGGGCTTCCTTGTGCGATCAAGCAAATATCTCTATAAGTACCGAGTTATTTTTCCATGTAGCCGAGTAACTTTCTGGAAAGGGTCAGGCAATCTTCTGAATAAGGCAAGATGGCTTTTAAGATAAAACCTTATAGCTTTCTGAACATGGCCGGGAAACTTTTTGTATAAGGCCAAGCCCTTTCTGGATACAGACGGTAACTTTTTGGACATGTCCAACTTTCTGAATACGGCAGGTCAACTTTCTGAATACGGCAGGTCAACTTTCTGAATACGGCAGGTCAACTTTCTTAATACGGCAGGTCAACTTTCTGAATGCGGCAGGTCAACTTTCTGAATACAGCCCGTCAACTTTTCGAGCATTGGCGAGCAACTTCCTAGGTATTGGCAGGTAACTTTCTGGATAAAGCAAGCCAACTTTCTGGAAATGGGCGGGCTAATTCCTGCGCGTAGCTTGGTAACATCTTGAATAAGATCCCGCGGCGATCTGCAACAAGCAGGGCAAACCGACGTCAGAGTCAGCCCGCTCTAACGCATGACCACTGGAGCAAGAAGAAGCTTTTCCTCACACAGAACTCCTTTGTACAGCAGCCAAACGTCCCTCCAGGGAGCGATCCTTGCGTCTTTAAGCACTCGCACCGCTGCATTAACTTCTGAAGTAAAGTTACAAGCCAACACGAGCACATCTCGACGGACGTTCGTAGATCGCAACTCGAGTCCAACTTACGAGCAAGTCGTCGGCATTCTTTGGAAGAGTTAAGCAGTATATCTACGCAACTTCATGCCGTACTGTGTGCGGTGCAATAGACCTTCGTGAGTCCCGAAGTGTGCCTTCATTTAATATTCAAATATGCTTTAAATTAGCACACATTTCGCGACACACGAAATGTGTGTCCCGAAATGTGTGTGGATTTTGTGTTCATACAAACATTTTATTTCTTGTTGTCGTTATCAAGCTGTGCAGCATGAAACAGCGCGTTTAAGTATACAGAGTTGCGTAAATTTACGCACAACGATGCTTATCGTTTTTAATTCATTGGTGAAAGTGCAGAAGCACGACCGTTTATCGTAAGATCGTATCAGATGTCTGGGAATTTCATGATGCTGCAGAAATTAAAAACATAAAACAATTCCTAAACCAACTTGATTTTGAAAATTCACTACTAGCGTTGCATGGCTTGAAGGGGTGATACGTTATATATAGAACACAATTAAGCCAATATTCCAACACGCACATATCGATTACACGTGCCTCTTCGCAGAACTTTTATTAACAAAATGCTACGCAAAATGAGACAGCTAACCGTAAAGTAAACCTTCAACATGAGTGCTCACACTCGTACATCGTTATTCCCTTACATGAAAGTAAAGCAAATTTCGACACTTCAGGTTCTCGCCCCAAGCTTTATGACTTCCAGTTTCTTCTTTGAGTATTTGCGAAGATTTCTTGACGTCTTGGCTTTATGATGCGAGCTTGTTTTCAATAAATGAGCCTCCTGAGCTCGCAAATGCTGCGGAGCACTTTATGAACTTCGGAATCCAGCCTTGCAATTTCGACGAGCAACTAAGCTTTTAGAATTTTACGGCATCGACTATATTTTATTTTCGGCACCGTGAAACTGCTAAATGACTGGTGGGAAGCCTTGGAGCATTTTCCCTCCAATGGCAGCAGAACTTATGTTCCTGTCAGAAGCATTTATTTTGAGGAACGTTGAAAATTCGAAAGAGTCAAGAAAGCCCTTGCGTAAAGTGCGCTGTGGTCAAAGGACGTCTCTCTTCCGTAAACTTCTAGTCGAGGAGCGCAAAATTGAGCTAGCTGAGCAGCGAGAGTATTCAATGTTTGATGAACCCAGCCTAAATACATGGTCGGACGCGCTCGATCAATTTTTCAACTTTTACAACATTTTTCAAAGAAAGATACTTCGAACGCGTCTCATTTATACGATTGGCCGTTTTTACGAGCGAGATGATATACATATCTTAGAAATCAAATTTCATTATACCATAAAATGTTTTATCTGATAATATTAACTCAGTGAAACTTTTAATGAAGGACTAAAGTTCAGAGGTTAAACTTTTCTAGCACAAATTAAACTTTGCTGATCAACAGATAAGTTCTCTTACATTCCTACATTTAATACAAGAAAGGAGAATACTGTCGGGAAAGCTGGATTAGCTGAATAATACACTCAGTGACCTATTCTTGCACCCTGAAGGAAACGAGCTAGCAGCGATGGCCAGCGCGCAAGCAACACTAATACAACTGGAGGGTCTGATGAAGCCAGCAAATTGGAAACAGAACACTGCAGTAATGAAAATATCCTAATGCAACTCGCAATTGAATTCAAGGAAAGGAAATGAGAAGCAAAAATCAAGGAAATAAATTTCCCGGTGTTGATCTTTTTTTGCTCATAGCACGCGTTATCTCGCAGTGAATGGGAGGCGGAAATGAAGGAGAAATCATCTATGACAGTCATTGACTGTTTACTCATTATTGTTAGGTATTCGATAGAAGGGGCCACGAAGCTAGAGCTTAAACTGAACACTGATTGAAACCGTTTATGAAAAGAGTCAAAAAATTAGTTCTGAGTTGAAGATATATTTCCAGAATGCAAACCATCTTTGAATTGAAGCTTGAATCGGCACAAGCCTACCCAGTCTAACTTTTTCGCCAGAGCATGCATGTTTTTCGCCGCCTAAGTGACTTAATTACTTGGGCGGCGAAAAACATGCATGCATGCGGTGAAAAAGTTAGACTGGATGGTATATGATAAAGAGGTTAAAATGCCCAGGCAAAGGCATCTGCCTGGTATACTTGACTAAATAAATCTATTGCAGAGAGTCGAAAAAAATAAATTTACACTGTAATTTTCAAGGAATTGAAAAATCAAACGATGTACAGAAAGTGGTTTTGAGAGTAAACCAAGCTAGCGGTAGCCATGTCTTCGTGAAGTAGAATGGAAAGGAAACAAATTAATGAGCTACTGTCCTGTATCTTGATACACAGAACTAATTCAATAAGTTGGTTTTATTTAACGATACAAATTATGTTACATAGTTCAATACAATCATTTTTTTAGAAGTATAACAGTAATAATGGTATAGTTAGGAATTTCTGGTTGCAGAAAATGGTATGACGGTATTATTACAAATCTCTGGGTGCAAGGCAGGGTATAACGATCGAGTACGATCAAGTAACAAAAATTTTATTTTCCTGATGCCAATAATATTAAATCAATTAAAAAAGTAATACTTGAAATAGAGTGAAGAAAATTCTCACGCCGTTACTTTCTCTCGAACAGTTTACTTTCTCAACATCAAGACTGAACGCACACTGATGAAGCTCTCTGAAATTACGAAAAAATTCTGTCCCTAAAGCTAGGCAGAATATTTAACGCTGAAATTTACTACTAAAACTATTTTATTTTCAAAAGTATTTTCTTTCGCAGGCCTATATGTGGGCGGCATGAGAATACTCTCATAAATGCAGGCCGTGTCCTGGGACGCTGGGAGTAAAAATACTGCCAAGATCAGGACAAATAAAAATACAAATTATTCTCTGACCAAACACGCCAAGAATTATTATCTCCAGGACTCAGGAAGGAAAACCTTCGACGTGTTAGTGTGGTAGGAACCATCAATATTCTATTGGATCTTATGTTTATTGTGTCTGGGAAAGTTTGTTTCAGTAAATCAAAGGAAAAATCTTCCAGGTTTTGAACGATCTTTGTTCACTTGAGGTCTTATCAACTTCTAAATAGCTTCGGTTGATTTACTTTCATATTTTTCATTCGAGAAAATAAAGTTGCGGAAAAATATGCGGTTGATTGATTTTAAATTCCGTGAAGTGCATTTAACAGTCAAGAATGACCTGAAAAATTATTCTCAAAATCTCATAAAATTTTTATAAAGCTCTTCAGATTGCTTTCCATGAATTTTCAGAAATCATTTTCCTTTGATAGAAAAAACGATGAAAATATGAACGCAAAAGCAATAACGTAGCTCTAAACCATTCTTAGCTGACATCGTTTTGCTGTCCAGGTCCAATTTCAATAAATATTTAAAACATCTCCTGAGAAGAGAAAGAGCACAGCCATTTTAAATAAGTTACACATATCCTTATCACGTCAAAAAAAAAGTAGAACTTTATTTTCTATGTAAAATTTTAAAATAGTATGAGATTTACCACATTTTTTAGCGCTATACACTAAAGGTAGCACACATTTAGAATTAGAAAATAGGAACTCTAGTTCATGAGGCACGATTTGTACGTTTAGACTATGCCTAGTATTGGCATTTTAAGAAACTTTTGTTTGGTAACAAACAAACATAGCATGGGAAGAATGATGCACAACGCGCATAACAAAATTAGATCTCAGAGAAAATAGTAAAGAGTAGCTGAACAAAGCTAAGAATAAGCAGCTCTACTGTTCGTTCTAACTGTTTTGAACCCTATGCGTGTGTTTATGGCATATTTTTGTAATGTATAAGCTGGCGTGGGGGTGTGCGTGCATTTGTGTGCCAACTTTAATTTTGGTTATGAATTAAAATATCCTTGGAGTCATAAATGAACTTTGCAGGAGTTTTGGAGGCTTGCAAGTTCATGAATATGAGATGATGCAAATAAACCTCTCACCTAAAAATGTGTGGATGTCCTATAAAACATGTTACGAGTAATTCACTCGGTAACATCTGTAAATTAAAACCGTTTCTCATGTCAGCTACACTGTCGAGCAGACGCTCGGAAACAACTATAAAAAGACGCTGGTGTAGTTAGCTACTCTCGAGCAGCGTTGTGTGTTTAAAGAAAACGTTGTAGAAGCATTTTAAACCAACCTTTATACAAGCTAAAATTTCCTTAGCTTAAAATTAAAAAGAGGTGGCCTGCAAAAGTTTGAGTTTGTGTGTTCCTACATTCACAGCTCAAATTTTCTTCCTAACCTTGGAAGCTCAATGCAGGAGCAAAACATCTAAGTTACTGAGGTTGAGTTCACTGCAATGTTCGATGACGAAGCAGGGAGCTAACTTACATGTTAGCGAGTGAATGACATGGCGGCATAGCAATTATTTGGCAGTGATCTTTTTGGGCAATTGTTGTGTTCTATCATAGTAATTATTATGAAGTTATCTAGTTAAGAAATTACTGTGATCTATTATGGCAATTATTTAAAATTCCAGAGGTGCACTCGTCATTGTAGGAGTAATGTAAGTCACTGTCAGGTTAGTGACACCCTACACAATGCCAATATTTATGCCCACGCCTTCGGCAACCCAGACTCCATGGTGTGATTTATTCATAAGAGCCTGACTAAATACTTTAGGCTGCACATTCAACTTTTGTACGATTACTGAACACCCAGGACTGGGCTTATCGTATTCTGGAGAGTTAGCTAACCCTAAGTGGTTCAGCTTGAGAAGAAGAATACAGTGAAGTGAAGTTCTGTACAGTAAAGCAATCCAAATTCTAGTGCAGAGTATAATATAAATTTTGTTCAATGGGATAACATGAAATATATGTTTGTACATAGCTTTTTGATAGAAATATCTTGCTAAACGCCCAAATTCAAGAATGGTACACGCAAGAAATTTTACGTCGCACCTCACGAGCGATTTTGGCCCAGGAAGACCAAGCCCAAATTCAGTTTTTCACGCCCGCCGCTGCGAAGCGCTGGCGGCAATCGCAAGATTCCTTAGGAAAGCTCGGCAAACTTAATCAAGTTTGCCCTCTAAATTAGAAAACTTTATCGACTGCTCAGATTCTCCCGACCGCAAAGTCAATGTGTACCCCGAACCGATTGCTTTCCTAAGAATTTACGCCTTGGACTCTAACCCTCCCCTCCCCAACTGCCCTCTCATTTCCGGAATTTAACATTTTACGATTTTCTTTCCTTCCCTCTTATTTCTCCCTCTGTAGGACATAAACATCGTTTCCAATTCCTATTCTAACGTGTGCCCGACACCTTCGCTCCACATTTGTCTTTTAATTTTAAGCACCAGTTTCTTTCCTTCCTTCCCCTATAAGATTTTCCATAGCACTGTTGACCTATCAGTTCAAGGCAGAGCTAAAATTATGAACAAGTATTTCGAGAACATAGTTCACTCAAAGCAACAATAAGGATTTATAATGGAACACCATTGCAGAGAGGAATGTAACATTCAAATAAAACAGGCCTGTGAGTTCTCTCGTAATCGATGCCTCACTCAAGAATACATCGGAGTGTCAGACTTGAACGCTAAACCTAGCCTAGATATCCAATTCAATGCTAAAGTGCTGGCATTATTTTTAAGAAACACAACAACTAAGTTATCATTTGAATGAAACGTGAAATCTTGGGCTAAATTTTCTATTCGTTAAGTTTTGAGCGATAATTCAATCTGATGCCCCTTCGAGTGACTCATTTTAAACTATTCGCTAGCATATCATGAATGTACAAAAGAAGCATAATTAACATCGTATTTTTACATTAGGGTGCGGCTTTTTTACGTATCGGCGCAACATCATTTAAAACATCAAGTACCCACACATTCCAGGTGAGCTCAAGATAACAAAACCCATGCAAAACTTCCGAGACACGTGATCAGAGCTCTGCGCTCAGCCAGCTACTTTGTCACGATGTAGGAGTAAAATATCACGAATTGAAGATCAAGAACGATACCAAATTCAAAGTACTGCACACGGAACATTTTTCAGCGCCATCCATTGATCCCAAAACAGAAAGCGGTGAGCTCTGCTCTGCATGTTTGTCTGCGATGGGCTTAAACTGATCATCACAGCATCTTTCTTTTTTGAAATCAGGGCCGTTGCGCTACTAAAAAGGGGTCGTTTTTCTCTGACGATGCGAGAGTTTTTTATGTAGCCTGTAAATATCGACGGAACTAACTTCCATGGTAGCTTGACGAGATTATTTTCGGATGTACGCAGCTTGTTCGGGCAGACGAAGCGGAAGTCTTTCCACGAGGACGATTTGTGGTGGGCATCAATTCTGTAACTCGTCGCCAGAATTGGGGAGTAAAACGATTCGACAGAAAACTAATAACCTCTTCTGTAATTTATTAAGGCTCGGTGGAAGTTGTAAGGGCTGTTATTTCATTGTTCCGTAAAATCTGTAGGAGTATACTAATTAATTTCCTTTCGAGTGGCAACACATTTTTCTCGTAATAACTTCGAGAGGGATTTTATTTCAAAGAAATCAATTCATTTCAAAGAAATCAAGAAATAATATCATCTACGCCTCCGTTCTTGTCTGAGACTGAGTTTTTTAACTGATGTTGTTTAAGACGCAGAAGGTTCACATCGTCACTAAGTCACGAGCGGAAGAAACCTGCTATTTCTTTAAGGTCGAGGTCCACCTTGAAGCATTTTCCCTTTTAATGACGATTTCCTTCTCGTTCGCTCCAAAAAGCTCACTGGGACCAGAACCGGCTAAAGTGGTACGAATTTTCAGTCAATTTTGTTTCTTTGACCAGCAGTGACGTGTAACTCTGGCCTGCCCGCGCCGACAGTCACCACTTTAGTTTAGAGAAAACTCAACTCGCGTAAAATTAGACGGCCGGTCGCGATGTGCGCTCTAAAGGCGGATAAAAATGGAGCTTCCACGAGCAATCCGCATCAAAGCGTTCAGTTAAGTTGCTGGCTGTTACACTAGTAACTTTATATCGCAGTCGCAATGCAAGTAGAAATTGCTTCTTAAAATAAATACAAGATGAAAATTACGAGTCAGGTAAATATAAAATAAGCCAAGACAAATAGCAAGACCATCAGTTTTTCAGTGGATAATTAAACATCTTGAAAGAAAAAATTTGGACAAATACGTGAACTTCGCAGCCAAGTTTGCGTGAGAGACAAACTCAAGAGAAACAATAACGTATCCACTCTATAAACACCTGAGCTAGGCCCATGTACTGTATGTGCTAGAAAGACTATTTATTCACACAACAGACCAGATTTCTCATCGTCATATCTCCCTCATTGAAAAGCCGGTGATTTTTAAATCATCTCCCGCCCAATTTCGCTAACCAAAAACCGAATCGAATAAATGATGCCTTAATTAGCTACCGTTCATCTGACAAAATGCTTCCAATTTCATGCTGTGATCACCACCCAGGGAATTCTTGTCTTGATCACTATCACCACATAGATCTATTGTTCACATTGGGTTCGAAACTTCAGCAGCGACTCGTTAGGGGATCTCAAAGCCGCAATAACGGGGTTGGATCGCCTAGCTCGACCGCCGAAAAAAATTAATGCACTTTCAGGTTTCTCATAACTATGTGCTGTGTAAGATACCCTTCTGTATTCTTGCATCACGTATGACCTACTCATATATTATTCTGTAATATGACATTACCTATTTTGAACTTGCTTTGAAGTAACGGAATTATCCTGTAATATGACATTCCCTATTTCGGACCAGTTTTGAAGTAACTTAATTATTCTGTAATATGACATTAACTATTCCGGACTAGTTTTAAAGTTACGTAATTATCCTGTAATATGGCATTACCAATTTCGGACCAGTTTTGAAGTAACGTATCAACAGTCTGCCCTCAGCGTGTCCCCAGAGCTCTACACCACATCCGACGTGTTTGCTGCAGCGCAACAAGCCAGCAATTAACATGTTCAACACGGTGGGTTGAACTGAAGTTAAATATCCAACTCAAATTTAAAGTTAATTGTAGTTAGCGATTTTTAAAATAGCAAACATTAAGCGGATTGCGCCTTCATTTAGCGTTGATGTTGATGAAAATTTAGTTTTTTAACTGGCCGGTCTATGGCATAATGAAAACCCCATCCGTGGCCATCGGTGATGCACGTAGCGATCAAAGTGTGAAAGCCAATTGTATTGAGCGATTTTGAACATAGCAAGCATTAACTGGATAATGTCTTCAATTAGCTTTGATTAGGTATTCATTAAAATTGAGTTTATGACTACTGGTCGGTGAGCAGCATTATGAAAATCCCCTTTCAGTGCACTGGTGGCTCAAGTCGAGGTCAAAGTATTGCTAAGAGTTCAGACAAGTTTTTGATCTATGGAGAGGAATTTTTTTATATTTAATGAATAAGCTTTTAAATAAATCACATGATCACCAGTCATTTTAAATAAATCACTCTGTTAAATGGACCCTGTGATCACTAATGAATCACCAGTCTTTTTAATCATTAATTCATCTACGGTTTGCCAATGAAGTATTTGCTAACTCTGCTCCTGAAAAATAGCTTCATCAAATAAAAGACCTAAATACATATTCAATATATGATCGCATGGAAAAAATCATGGTCGCTGATCGCTTTTATAAACTACTAATGAAAATATCAACATTATTCTGAGGGAACTCTGATGTTTATGCCACAAAAATATTGCATCACTTCTCTGATTCATGTTATCACTGCCCACGTTTTTAATTTTTGCTAAAATTTCTCCCTCAGTCACTTACAACCTTCAAAATACGTTGCCGTTCAATTCGTCTCTGTGATAATGAGATTCATAATCCAGTTGGGCCTAAGGAGATTGCTAATGCGTGCAACAACAGTTAGGAGAGCGGAAGACCCAAATTTTTAGTCCGTAAGTGGGATGAGGGCAACAGCTTAGGCGAGCGCCTTGCTGTGACTCGAAGTGTCCTCAACGGCCTCGTTAGCCCTTAAATGCGCCGCAAGACTGTTTGGTCCTCTTACGAAAATCGCCTCAATACATTGTATTTCGCTTTAAGTTTAGTCCCTGATGTTCTTGGCCGATCATTATATTGTATTTCGTGTTGAATTTGTTCCCTGATGTTCTTGGCCGATCAATACATTGTATTCCGTGTTGAATTTGTTCCCTGATGTTCTTGGCCGATCAATACATTGTATTCCGTGTTAAATTTGTTCCCTGATGTTCTTGGCCGATCATTATATTGTATTTCGTGTTGAATTTGTTCCCTGTTGTTCTTGGCCGATCAATACATTGTATTCCGTGTTGAATTTGTTCCCTGATGTTCTTGGCCGATCAATACATTGTATTCCGTGTTAAATTTGTTCCCTGATGTTCTTGGCCGATCATTATATTGTATTTCGCGTTGAATTTGTTCCCTGTTGTTCTTGGCCGATCAATATATTGTATTCCGTGTTGAATTTGTTCCCTGATGTTCTTGGTCGATCAATACATTGTATTCCGTGTTAAATTTGTTCCCTGATGTTCTTGGCCGATCATTATATTGTATTCCGTGTTAAATTTGTTCCCTGTTGTTCTTGGCCGATCAATATATTTTATTCCGTGTTGAATTTGTTCCCTGATGTTCTTGGCCGATCAATACATTGTATTCTGTGTTGAATTTGTTCCCTGATGTTCTTGACTGATCATTATATTGTATTCCGTGTTGAATTTGTTCCCTGTTGTTCTTGGCCGATCAATATATTGTATTTCATATTGAATTTGTTCCATGATGTTCTTGGCCGATCAATACATTTGTATTCCGTGTTGAATTTGTTCCCTGTTGTTCTTGGTCGATCAATATATTGTATTCCGTGTTGAATTTGTTCCCTGGTGTTCTTGGCCGATCAATACATTGTATTCCGTGTTGAATTTGTTCCCTGATGTTCTTGGCCGATCAATACATTGTATTCCGTGTTGAATTTGTTCCCTGGTGTTCTTGGCCGTTCAATACATTGTATTTCGTGTTGAATTTCTTCCCTGGTGTTCTTGGCCGATCAATACATTGTATTCCGTGTTGAATTTGTTCCCTGGTGTTCTTGGCCGATCAATACATTGTATTCCGTGTTGAATTTGTTCCCTGGTGTTCTTGGCCGATCAATACATTGTATTTCGTGTTGAATTTGTTCCCTGATGTTCTTGGCCGATCAATACATTGTATTCCGGGTTGAATTTGTTCCCTGGTGTTCTTGGCCGATCAATACATTGTATTCCGTGTTGAATTTGTTCCCTGGTGTTCTTGGCCGATCAATACATTGTATTTCGTGTTGAATTTGTTCCCTGGTGTTCTTGGCCGATCAATACATTGTTTTCCGTGTTGAATTTGTTCCCTGGTGTTCTTGGCCGATCAATACATTGTATTTCGTGTTGAATTTGTTCCCTGATGTTCTTGGCCGATCAATACATTTGTATTCCGTGTTGAATTTGTTCCCTGGTGTTCTTGGCCGATCAATACATTGTATTCCGTGTTGAATTTGTTCCCTGGTGTTCTTGGCCGATCAATACATTGTATTTCGTGTTGAATTTGTTCCCTGATGTTCTTGGCCGATCAATACATTGTATTCCGTGTTGAATTTGTTCCCTGGTGTTCTTGGCCGATCAATACATTGTATTTCGTGATGAATTTGTTCCCTGGTGTTCTTGGCCGATCAATACATTGTATTTCGTGTTGAATTTGTTCCCTGGTGTTCTTGGCCGATCAATACATTGTATTCCGTGTTGAATTTGTTCCCTGTTGTTCTTGGCCGATCAATACATTGTATTTCGTGTTGAATTTGTTCCCTGATGTTCTTGGCCGATCAATACATTTGTATTCCGTGTTGAATTTGTTCCCTGTTGTTCTTGGCCGATCAACACATTTGTATTCCGTGTTAAATTTGTTCCCTGTTGTTTTTGGCCGATCAATACATTTGTATTCCGTGTTGAATTTGTTCCCTGATGTTCTTGGCCGAGTGGCAGTTCCTACCTCATTTTGATACCGGTGACTACCTGATGCCAGTGCCAGTTTAATGATGGTGGTTGTAATAACAGTACTATGAACACAAAAATATTATAAAAGGTAGAATGAGTAGAAAATGCTGACGGTAAAGTGTTGAGGCAAACTTAGATCCATGTCTGACCTCACTGCTCGCCTGGTCTTCGACTATAGCGACTCCCTACAACGACTCCGTACCCAAAGGAGACCCTCTCACCTACATCAAGAAGAACCCATAGGCCAGTTGGTTTTGTGCTTTATAGTCTTAACCCCACTGAAGATAAAATGCGAATCGCATGACTGCTGAAAAAATAATTTAGTGAATGGAAAAGTTCCGTTAGGAAAAGCTGAGACAAATTGACAAAAAACACCGGAAATGAAGCGATGTTCGTTGACGTAAACGAATTGTTAGTTTTTGCCCCAACTATCGGTAGCAAAATTCGCTAAAAAAAATATAAGACGATTTTCTCACGTGAATTTTTCACAGTTAATTATCTCGCAGTCAATTTAGAATATTCTTATTCTGGCAAGCGCAAAAAAAAAATTCGTTTCATCGAACCACAACAATGCCAAAAATCATCCCGCAGAATGCCCACAGTTGGCACGCAATTCAATGTAGCTGGCATGGTAGAGGCGGTTGATGACAGCAAATCTGCCAAATCCCACCCAAAATATTGGCGATGAAACACGGCGCCTCCAAATCAGAGGTCGAATAATTGTCAAACAATGCAAGTTGTCAAAGTGATAAAGCGGGCATCATAAGTTCACCTATCAACTTGGCTATGCTTATGTATTTGAGATATTTAAAAATGCAAAATGCTCAAGACCAGTCGCTTTCAAATAAAACAGAAGTCAATTTAAAAACGTTTATTACTTTATTCGATAAAGTCCAACGCCCCTGTTACCGATTCAAATTTATCTGTGTAATTTTGTCATGTCTTCCAAACTGAATTTTTCCTCAAACATACTTCGGCTGGAATTTCAGGACCTCACTCGCAGGGTTAGTCTACACACTCCTTTGGGTTTTCCCAGGGCTTTTGTGGAAGAATTAGTGAAGTTGTGAGGTTGTGCGTGCTGCCAATTACTGCACGGAAGCCGAACTGGACTGCAGCCGAGGGAAGGCAGAGGGAAGGCCAGAGATGGGATCTTGAAGAGAAAAAGTTAGGCCTTGTACAGCGGGCCGTGAAGAGCTGAGTGAACGAAATAATAACAGGGATTGTAATCAGGGAAAGCAGAGCGAGCGAAAAGACAGATTCTTACGGAAAAATTAGTAGCTAGAAAATGAAGGCTCAGGATCTTAACAGAGGAAGTCTAAGTGAGAAAATTGAGAACAAAGATTTTAATCAGAAATGTGAAGGAAGATTGATGGAGCAAAAATAGGACCAAGATATTAATCAGAAAGTTTGGAGTGAACAGACGGAAGACCATGATTCTAGTCAGAAAGGATGGAGGACCTAAATTAACAAAATTTTAATTGAGGAAGGTAGAGCAGGAAAGAGAAGGACCGAGATTTTAATCAGGGAGGGTGGAGTGAGCATGAGAAGGACCGGAATTTAAATCGAGGGAAGCTAGAACGAACGAAGGTAAAATCGGAATTCATATCGAGATGGAGTGAGCAAAAGGCAGGCTGCGAATTACAAGAGTTATTTTGAAAGAGGGAATGGAAGATTTGGATGGTAATCGGGTAGGACAAGGAAAGCGAATGGAAACTGTATCGAAGAAAACCCTGAGAAAATATGTTCACACTACGCTGACCATCGTCCTTCCTGGTGCAGAAAAATAAAAGCATGGGATAATATTATACATTCTAAATATTTCATTAAGAAATTTATGTTGTATCGCATTTAATGAGCGATGATTTACACAACTTATGCGTGGTATTTCAATATCAAGAAAATAACTCGATTCTCACGAGGTTCATTTAAATCAAGAAAAAGAGTAAGCGACAAGAAGAATGGTGAATAAGAATGTCAGCAAGATGACAGACTATAGACGAACTGCGTGGCTTGACGGTGTGCAGCCGCTCAACTAAGAAAGCGTACGAACAATAAAATACGAAGAGGAAACTCGTACTGAAAAGAATGAAATGACGGGATAGAAGGAGAAGATTATAGTCAGTGGAAGCGTCGAGGAAATAATAACTTCACAATACCAATATCCACATTTTTCGCTACGGCTAACTCAAAGATGGATAGATGAATGAGGACAGTTATAAACATCAGATGAAATGCACAGAGAAAAAGGTCAGGTTTTCGCGCCGGCTATGATGCATGCTGACTACTGGAAGAAAAATATGAGATCAACCTACAAAAACTGTGCAAAATGAGACACTGAAGCAATCTGGCTGTCGGAGTACAGACATGAGGTCCCGAAAGCAGAAATGGCTGTAGAATTGACTTGACGAAGAAGCGTGTGTAAAAAGAGCCAAAATGAAACCACTAGAGCAAGTACTTGTATATTCTGCCATCATAAATGACGAGACAAGTATACCAGCATTTCAAAAAAAAAATAAATAAATAACGCACGTGAGCCTGTACAAAGAAAAGTTTATCTGATAAAAGAGGAAAAAACTCTGAAAAGTTCATAGCTATTTCATTTCGTTTCAAAGTTTATGTTATACCTCGACATCCAGAGAAAGATACGGATTTTAAAAAGTTAAAAAATTTCTTAAGAATCATGGAAATTCAATGAAAGCAGCGAAACTTGGTCAGGGAGCGAAGAAAATGAGTGTTGAACATACGATTCAAACATGCAAAGAAATAATGGGAGAGATGGCAAGGCAATAAAGTTGGGAACTGAGGAAAAATCGAAAGGAAGAGGGAGGGAAGCACCACGTCGTTAGAATTGAAAACCGATGAAGCGATGAAAACTTAGGCATAAAGCGGAGTTTTCCAATGAGAATTATTTATTTAAGAGGGCATGAGACATCTGCGAGGTGGAATCGGTGACGAAATCGAATATAATAGAAAATAGTAACATAAACGAGCCGAGTGACATATTGTGGGGTTGTCACCCTAATGCTATCAGACAACAACAGGCTCAGGCACAGGTGCAGGTGAAGAAGAAGAGTAATAACACTCACATTTAGACATCAATTTTCACGCACCAGCACCAACATATTTGCGTTGAGCCGCACGTGGTGCCGTGAAAAAAAGTAAAATTCGTAAACAATGAAAAACCAAGCACACACTTAAAACATATGAGAATGTAGTGAATACAATTGCACATGTTTTACATGGTAATTGTTGCCATATTGAAAATAACGTGTGTGTCAGAAATCAAACTGAGAAAGATAGAGAAAAATTTAATGTTTTTTTCTGAAATCTTAGGGGAAAAAACATAATGCAGAGAAGCGAAGAATTTGTCGAATATTTTCCGTGACCAAAACCTGAGATATGCAAGTGATGAAGCTAACGCAATAAGCGCAGCCTTGCTCAACGCCTGCCTATTGAGAGTAGAGTGAAAAGACTGGATTGTTTTTGACTAAAGTTCTCACATTTGTAGTTCTTTCGCATGAAATTTGGCACAAATGAGCACTGAAAATCCAGCAACGTGCAAGATGCCTAGATGCTGAGTGCTTTTCGTGGCTTTATTTTATTTGAGAAAATGTTGAAGATCTGAATTATGAGAGAAATTGAATAATAGAAGCTACACAGATTAAAAATCGCTTAGGTTATCACCAATAGTCTCAGACCGCAACTAAAGACGAGCAGGCCAGAGCTGAGTTGTGATGTACGAATTTGAGAGCCTGCGATTTGTTGTTCCTGAAACTGAGATCAAAGTCAGACACAATGTACGAGTTTCTGAATTTTGAATATCCCATATTTGTCTCACAAAAATTGACAAGTGTAGCCAAATGGCAGAGGCATTGGGCTCTTAATTTCTTCAGAACTCAAATTGAGATCCTAGAGACGCGGCGGTCCAATTCAAGAGCTTGATTTGCGCACTTCGTGAGGGTTAAGTTAAAAACTCTAAACAACATCCATAGTGCGTGTGCCAGGGTAGAAGTAACCCACATTGGCAACCAAAGTAAACACTATGATAAATACCGTTTTCATAACGCATTGAGCAACTAAAACATTCATATACATTGTACCTAAATTTTGGCGAAAGAAAAACATTCAAAATTCATATCTGAACCAAACACCGCACACACCTTACGAACGTTGCGCATGACTGGGGGGAGAATAAACGAATTAACAGAAAACTCCAGGCTCGGCAGCAGTGACACAAGCATAAAGAGATATTCATGGCAAAATAACAAAAAACACTATAGAAATTGAACTGACAGACGGAGATGTACGACTACATAGTCCAGTAACATTTCGACGTTAAGGGCAAAGCCGTGGCCATGAAGACGCCAAGTCTATTGAGGTGGAACTTTACGTTCCTTAGGGACGGACACCTTTGGAGCTGTCTTTACGAGGCTCGTGGGACCGCAAGGAGGACAAGTCAGGAGATACTGAAGGCAACAGCCCCCCAGAGGAGCAAGAAAAAAGAAAAAAGAAGAGATACTGAAGACAACAGCACCCTAGAAGAGCAGGAAAAAAGAAGAGTTACTGACGACAACAGCGCCCCAGAAGAACAAGAAAAAAGAAGAGATACTGAAGACAACAGCGCCCCAGAGGAGCAAGAAAAAAGAAAAAAGAAGAGATACTGAAGACAACAGCACCCCAGAGGAGCAAGAAAAAAGAAAAAAGAAGAGATACTGAAGACAACAGCACCCTAGAAGAGCAGGAAAAAAGAAGAGTTACTGACGACAACAGCGCCCCAGAAGAACAAGAAAAAAGAAAAAAGAAGAGATACTGAAGACAACAGCGCCCCAGAAGAGCAAGACAAAAGAAAAAAAGAAGACATACCGAAGACAACAGCACCCCAGAAGAGCAAGACAAAAGAAAAAAAGAAGACATACCGAAGACAACAGCACCCCAGAAGAGCAAGACAAAAGAAAAAAAGAAGACATACCGAAGACAACAGCACCACAGAAGAGCAAGACAAATGAAAAAAAGAAGACATACCGAAGACAACAGCACCCCAGAAGAGCAAGACAAAAGAAAAAAAGAAGACATACCGAAGACAACAGCACCACAGAAGAGCAAGACAAAAGAAAAAAAGAAGACATACCGAAGACAACAGCACCACAGAAGAGCAAGACAAAAGAAAAAAAGAAGACATACCGAAGACAACAGCACCCCAGAAGAGCAAGACAAAAGAAAAAAAGAAGACATACCGAAGACAACAGCACCACAGAAGAGCAAGACAAAAGAAAAAAAGAAGACATACCGAAGACAACAGCACCCCAGAAGAGCAAGACAAAAGAAAAAAAGAAGACATACCGAAGACAACAGCACCACAGAAGAGCAAGACAAAAGAAAAAAAGAAGACATACCGAAGACAACAGCACCACAGAAGAGCAAGACAAAAGAAAAAAAGAAGACATACCGAAGACAACAGCACCACAGAAGAGCAAGACAAAAGAAAAAAAGAAGACATACCGAAGACAACAGCACCCCAGAAGAGCAAGACAAAAGAAAAAAAGAAGACATACCGAAGACAACAGCACCACAGAAGAGCAAGACAAAAGAAAAAAAGAAGACATACCGAAGACAACAGCACCACAGAAGAGCAAGACAAAAGAAAAAAAGAAGACATACCGAAGACAACAGCACCCCAGAAGAGCAAGACAAAAGAAAAAAAGAAGACATACCGAAGACAACAGCACCCCAGAAGAGCAAGACAAAAGAAAAAAAGAAGACATACCGAAGACAACAGCACCCCAGAAGAGCAAGACAAAAGAAAAAAAGAAGACATACCGAAGACAACAGCACCACAGAAGAGCAAGAAAAAGGAAAAAAAGAAGACATACCGAAGACAACAGCACCCCAGAAGAGCAAGAAAAAAGAAAAAAAGAAGACATACCGAAGACAACAGCACCACAGAAGAGCAAGAAAAAAGAAAAAAGAAGAGATACTGAAGACAACAGCACCCCAGAAGAACAAGAAAAAGAAAAAGAAGACGAACAGTTTATTTCCAATAAAGATGACACGAAAACCATCAATGGTTTTAAAATGTCTCAACGTAAAGTTCTTAAGCTGATATACACACATGGATGTCGTACTGGAGGAAGCCTCGTGGTCACCAGAGGCTAGCCGGCAATGCAGACGGAGGCCCTGGAACAAACAAGCTGCTCGGCCAAAACATCCTGTTGCCACAGCCCTTGATCTCACTTTTCTAGCATCGCATAAAATGTATATAGGATTATGATGACATCAAACGATGTTTTCATGGCATCAAACGATTAGAAATTTAACAGCGAAGAATAAAATTGTAAACATTTTTGTACATTTCGGGATAAGTCAAATCCTCAGCTGAAAAACACACGATATGAAAATAAATTAGATTAGTTATAGAAACGAAAGGTTCACGAGATATAATGAATTAGATTGAAATGCACAGCGGGAAGGAACTAGACATATCATTCAGTGCTGGTCTACCCTTTAAAATATGCAGTGATTCTAGAACACGAACATCAGTGAATTTTGACCCCTGCTCTATGGTTGAATGTTGATCAAACGATGTTAGGATAACGTAAAATGATGTTATCGTAGCATCAAACGATGCTATGATAACGTAAAATGATGTTATCGTAGCATCAAACGATGTTAGGATAACGTAAAATGATGTTATCGTAGCATCAAACGATGTTATGATAACGTAAAATGATGTTATCGTAGCATCAAACGATGTTAGGATAACGTAAAATGATGTTATCGTAGCATCAATCGATGTTAGGATAACGTAAAATGATGTTATCGTAGCATCAAACGATGTTAGGATAACGTAAAATGATGTTATCGTAGCATCAAACGATGTTAGGATAACGTAAAATGATGTTATCGTAGCATCAAACGATGTTAGGATAACGTAAAATGATGTTATCGTAGCATCAAACGATGTTATGATAACCTCAAACGGTGCTATAACAATTATATCAACGCGATAACATCAAACCTACCCGCCCTCGTTTATAGCTGTGCATAACCGAATGTGGAACATCAATATGTATGCCTTTGTATACTTTTCAAACATCGGACAGAATGTTCATTGGCATAATAATATCGGACGGTTTGGATGAATTCTGTTTGCGAGAATTGAGTGGCTGACTTATGCAAATCAGAAACCTCCAGACGTGATCTCTCAGTTTTGGTGCGTAGTTCAACGCACCGAAACATATTTTAGACTACCCAAATAATTGCTCCATTTAATATAAATGCTATTGTAATTATTCAATTTTGTTACTTGTTATGCAATTATCTTGTTATAAATGATTTGATTTTTTTTAAGCTCATGATACGAATTAATTTTGGCTCTTGATATGATTGTTTTTTTCTCACGATGCTCTGATATTCCTGTTCATAAAACGATTATATTTTAGCTAATGAGACGTTTCTGTTGTACCCTGCTCGTGACACGAATCAATTTTGGCTTATAATACGATTTTATTTCTGCTCATGACACGTTTATTTTTTCTCATGATGTGACTGTATTCCTGTTCATAATACTATTCTAGTTTTGTTCATTATATGATTTTACATTTTGCTCATGGCACGATTCGACTTTCCGCATTGTACAATAATTTTTCTGCGCATGATGTGATTTTATTCGTGTTCCTCGAAGAATCTAGTTCTTCGGATATAATTATTCTATTTATACTCGTGATACGATTTTATTAGGCTAGACTAGATAGGATAGTTAAGGCCACCCAAACTGCGACAATAATGTTACAAAGAAAGTATGGATGAAGACTTCAATTACTTTCACACATGCTTGGTTGAGACGTTGCCTCAAAACACGCCCCACACACCCGCAGCTCTGGCGCAGAGCAGCTGGGCGATCAAACTTGCGGTGTAGAATTTCTAGCAGAAACCCATTTGTAGACGAGAATTCAAGTTATAAAAGCAAGACAAAATTGACTTGCATTTCACGTCATTACCCTCAAGCGTAGTGCTCCTGTGATTTTATTAAAAAAAGATTCATTGGCAAGTATTACTTCAACTTTTACTTTCAATGGTTTACGCTAAATACTGGATCCAAAACTTCAAATTTTGGGTAAATTCCAGAAGTATTTGCGAATATTTTATACACTCTATTTTCTTTTTTATTTTCATAGTTGTTTTCGAATGAAAGGAAGTGTGAGCAGAGCTGCATGTTCTCATTCCTAGCCTACCTAACTCAGCTCACGTGCTCAAATTCAACACCGATGCGCGCCAAAAGTAAGTGTTAAGAAACAAATTTTTCACCGAGTAAACTTAAAATTCTGGTTTTCAGTTCTAGCACTAAAATGAAACTCGTCTAACTTCAACCAAATAAGGAAAAGAAATTTTCAGGCTACCCGCGTGTAAAAAAGATAAAAATTTCTATTTTTCAAATTTAGGAAAACATGCGTTCAGTTCCCGGCTTACACGACAAACGCCATCGAAGTTTGAGGATTAAAGATATAAAATGCGGGTCTCTCTCGCGTGTAAAATTCGTGAGGAAACGAGCTGAAAAATTTCCCGCCCGATACAAGGACCCTAAAACTGGTTGCCATTTTCTGAATGCGAGATGAGTTTCCAGAGCAGCTTCAGGTGCTTAGGCGGCTTATCATATAATTTTCCTCACAGTGAAAGTACACAAAATAAAACCTTTGTAAAAATACTCGCGAAAACTGAAGTTGAGCCAACAAACATTCTGTCACGCAATGCACTTTATTTTTTCGGCAAAAATTTAACACGATGAACAATACGAGACAAATTTTCCCTCTAAAAATAAATGCAATCGCTGGGTAGGAAATTGAATTTTCCCTGAGGGTATCATGTTTGGCGCCGAGTTAATTAGTGACAGCCTTCTTATAAACTTGGTGTGATACAAACATAGCACTTTAAAAAATGCACACCCACTCTGAACTACCATGGAAGTTTGGTTTTTCAGCTAAAGATTAGGTTTTTGGGCAGCGCTAAGCTAAAGTTCAAATTGACAAATAAGTTGACTTGTTGGTCAAACTATATTTGGCAAAGTTTCGACTGAATGCCTAAGTTAGAGACCTTCAGCATCGGTCCGTTTCTGGATACGAATTCAGATAACTTCGGTTGTGTTCATCGTACCAAGAAGTCAAACTTGATTTCCGAGCGCTTAAAAAAATGCTAACGCAAAAATACGTTCTCATCTACACAGTTGATATTCAGGACAAATTTTATGTTATGTTTTCTCAACTGGGAATATAATTGTAAATGGAGTAAAACAAAAAAAAGGACGCACGTTGGAGCCTTGAAGAGAGTTAACAAGTTATTTACTTGTGTTTGAGAATGTTGCTATAGTGTTGAGATAAAGAGACGTGAGTATGAATCACGTTATGTTAGCGGAAACCTCGGTGCGAAGAACTAAACTGTTGTGACTCGGTATCTAGCAATGTACTGATCGTAAAGACCAAAGTTTGAAACTACAAAAATTCAACATTCATTATAACATTAACAGAATGTATTTTGTAAACTAAACTCTAAAACTATAAACTCGCTTCAAAACATTTCCATTACTTTTGTCGTGCTGATGCATGACATGTCGGCCTTCAAAAGCATAACTCGAGTGTACATCACCGCAAGTCGAGCGACAGACGACTCTGCCATCTGGGAGCATCGGCGGTGAAGGCAATGAATTAATCCCGGAAGCGATGATTTAATCCCCTCTCGCAAATCCCAAGCTTTGCAATCCTCTTCAAAATTGCGGCTGGTGACTGAAGGCAGAAAAATATCATCCAGAGAGAAAATTTTAGACTGCAAGCTCGGTAAAGCGTGAGATTGGTGGTGAGTTTTGGTCATGCAAAGCAGTGATCTGCCACCCACCAGAAAATATAGTGCCAAACTTTTGCAACATAAACGAAATCTCGTTGCGGTCAATCGTATGCTTCATCATACTTTGTTCCGTGACGCGCTCGACGAAAGATAAATTCTTTCACCAGAATTTTACAATGATTAAAAAAAATTCCTTTTGCTGCATCGCGGTCCAGGGAAGCAAGCTGAAGCGAATTGATATTACTTGAAGCGTTGGAAAGAATAAAAGATCAACCTGGAAAATGTTTTGGGTGTTTTCAAATTTTTGAGTGCCGCTGAGTGCATTTCAATTTTGAAGTCAGTTAAATGGAATATTTGAGGCCTCAGACAAATATCGCTATACTGAGCGTTGGATAGCTCTAAACACAATTTCACAGAGGAAACTAAAGCTGTGACTTGAGCAGAATGATTCTAAATTAATTAAAGCGGTCGGTGTATGCTAACAGAGACATTACAATGGATAATACCGAAATACCATGCACTGTACTTCGCAATATATATATATAGTTTTATAACTATTGATCTGCTTTTACCACTAAGTTTTTCAAACAACAATTGTAAGTGAGAAAATTGTCATCGACTCTTCAAAATTTGAAGAAACATGCAACCTTGAGAATGTTATCAGGGTTCAATAATTCTTACCTTTCCAATGTACTTGAAGATTATTTTCTTAAATTTTTCAAAAGCTCTGATTTTTTTACGCGGTATTTTTAAAGCATTAAGCTCATGCCAACCAAATTCAGGCTCTTTATTCCTCGCGCTGGACAAAAAGGCTGAGAGCAGAGACTCCTTAACGTACGTCAAAGAAGTATCAAATTCAGAGTCGGAACTTCCTTACATTCGACTCGACCAAGTTTCAAATCAAGGGAACATATAACATTTTCGACATATTCTCAAACTTTAATGAAATTTTAAAATCCCGGATAAAAAGTTTGAGCCCAGCCATGTTGTTTTGTGTGACTTAGTATAGCAGCGTCGACTTCACAGCTTCTGCTTTTCCGATATCCACATCAAACAGCCCGAGACGTGGGAGCTTTTGAGGCGACTCTGGCTCCAAGAAAGAAAGGTTCAATACAATACTGCAGTTATTAACTAAAAATCCACGGTATGCATCGCTGGGTGTCAGCCGTTGACGTACATTGTCATCATTTTCCGGTAGTTCTTTAGAAAATATCTCTTCCAGACTTCGTCTTCCTAGAATTCTAACAGGGAAATGCGTGGCATGCTTATCAAGCTCGAGCAGGGCAGAAACTTATTCCTTTGGCGTGGAGTTTCTTGGTTTATCTTGATGTCGCTTTGAGGACAAGATTCTTTTCTAATAACACGCTGTATTACTGTTACCATTATCATTATTATTATTTATATTATTAACTGCGAGATCGTCTCTTCTCTACACCAGGGAGCATAATTCTTCCACGCTACTATTAAGTATCAAGGTGATTATATTTAAATTGGATTATATTCAACTGACGGTGATATGTGCAAAGAGCAAGCTGACGTGATTATCACAGGTTATAGGAACACTGCGATTAACCTTCAGTTTAGGTGAAGGGGAAACTAGATGTAGAGACGCGCATGGATCAACTGATGAAAAGAATTAAATTTTTCACAATGGGATTACCAATTGATGAGAGCAATGAGATCTTTGACCGGGGTGACTGCGAACAGATAACAACAATGAAATCTTTGACCGGGGTGACTGCGAACTGATAACAACAGTGAGATCTTTGACCGGGGTGACTGCGAACTAATAACAACAATGAGATCTTTGACCGGGGTGACTGCGAACTGATAACAACAATGAGATCTTTGTTTGGGGTAACTACGAACTGATAACAACAATGAGATCTTTGACCGGGGTGACTGCGAACTGATAACAACAATGAGATCTTTGTTCGGGGTAACTACGAACTGATAACAACAATGATATCTTTCACAAGAGGGATTAAGGACTGATAACAACAATGAGATCTTTGACAGGGGTGACTACGAACTGATAACAACAATGATATCTTTCACAAGGGGGATTAAGGACTGATAACAACAATGATATCTTTCACAAGGGTGATTTAGAACAGATAAAAACAATGATATCTTTCACAAGGGTGATTAAGAACAGATAACAACAATGAGATCTTTGACAGGGGTGACTAGGAACTGATAACAACAATGATATCTTTCACAAGGGTGACTGAGAGCATTTCAAAGTTTCGTGATTGAGCATTCCATCATCCTCCAGACGTGCCCCCAACAAATAATAAATAATTCCTAATAATTTCTGTCGAATTTCATGATCAAATCACTAAATTCGCTTGTGAAAATTTGTACTCTGAGCCCTCAATGGAGCACTAAATCATAGCGAAGGCATTTTCTTTTTGACGTTTTGTAGCAGCTAAAAAATTAAACTGGAAATGAAGTCCTGAGGTTCCCTTAGTAGGCTCTGCGTGCCTACGTGTTTAAAGTTGAACCTTTATCACGAAAAAATGGCTTGTTTTTCTTTTTATAAGCAATGATTTCCTCTAGAAAGTATTAGGTCCTGATGCAAATGGAAAGGATATTAAATTTTCATGGGTGTCCTGCGTAAACGAATCCCATGAAGTTCTTGAAATTTCAGTACAGATGATGCTATTAACGATTACCATATTTTGACATAAATATAACTAATTTGATATGAAAGAAAACTGTTATAGAAGATAGAGAGTTTCTCCGTCTACAGAGGGAAAAGTGACAGGGAAAAATAACGCGGGTAAATGAGGCAAAATGCAAAGCTTCAAGAAGAAGCTGTAAAGGAGCAACAAGTATTCGAAAATGTTTAAATTGGTCAATCAATTTTATTTGAAGAAACGGTAGTTATAGCAAGCAGCAGCAGCCGTATAAGTTCACCGAGTAATGCTGCAGCTGATATGGAAGAGGCACACCTGGCACAGCCCTCAACACCAACACAAGGGCTGCCAGGAGAGAAGAAGAAAGTTCTGAATGACAATCTAGTCTCTTCGTCAGATGGGGCGAAAATTAGCGATCGATTGGCGGCTCTAATTCTTATACCTGCGATAGCAAACGTAGAAAAAGATCTCGAGGATTACATCATGCACTACTCAGCGATTTGAAAAGCATGACATAAATAAGGGAAAATAGTAGTGAAAATCTCTTTAATAATTTTGAAACATGATAAGCCCTTGGCCGTTCACTGGGATGGCAAACTTGCGGAAGACATTACTGGTTACGATCTGAGAATTGGGAAAACCAACTGCTTGAAGTGATCAAATTAGATCATGGAACAAGCAATGATACTGCAGTGTCAAATTAATTGAAGATTACGACAAAATAATTACTAATGAAGATCAGCAGAATCGTTATTTGTTGATGATCGTATCAAATTATAAGAAACTACAAGACGAAACAATGAAAAACCTCAAATCTCTGCCTAAACGGTAACAATTTCATCTCCCAATGGGTCACATCTAGTCCATATTATGAGTAATTTCCAAAAACATTGCAATGATAGGCTTAATGAAAAACATCCACGTGAAAAAGTTACGAGGAAGTTGCTGTACCTCCTGGGTGTCTTGGAAATCAGCAAGTTTTCACATGGCGGACGCGATCTCTAAAAGTTAAAAATTCGAACTTAAAATTTTTCTAGGATCGTTTTACAACAAAAAGATTGACTTCACATGATATCTCAGCATTTTCATGGAAATATATTTTACCCCAATTTTGCACCACTTTACCTAACAATCACACTATGTACTCGTATAAACCTATGTTTTTGAGCTATGGCGTTCAGATGCCTCTCAGCTCTAAGCTTCCAATTCCGTTTCGTCAATGTTGAGCTCTTCCCTCGTACACAAGTAAACTGGCCTCTCTCATTATTTCGACGGCAATGAACGAGACCAAAAATTGAGCTTATCAAAAGTTTTTCACAGTGCTTCGAAGCTACCAGCGTGGTGCCTCAATCTTCGAATTTTACGGGAGAGCCCGAGCAAATTGTGGCAGCAGGTACAGGGTTTGTAGCGGTGCTGAAGTTGTGTGCAGGTAGCCTGGCGTTGAAAGAAGAAAAGAGAAATTAAAACAGTTTATTTCCAACATAAGTTTATTGGAAAAGAAAAACAGTTTATTTCCATGAGATGAATGACATTGGTTTTTAAAACCTCTTAACCTTAAGGTCCTTAGCCGATATTCGCACATGTGGATCGTATTACCCATGACAGTTGTTAAAACATTTGATTGAGAGAAAAGAGCGAAAAAATTCATTCCCCTCGTTACGTTAATCTGATTTCGATACTGCATGTAAATACAAGTAACAAACAAAAAAATTGACAAGATGGGCGGGAGCATCTCTGGCTGGCAGGTCCTGAAATGTGACAAAACTGTCACAACTTAACTGTTCTTCGTACAGCCGCAAAGGAGAAAAGTCATATTAACAAACAATAATCTTGTTAGGAGGTACTTTATCAACCGGAATAAAATCCAAGAAGCCTGGTGCATTACTGGCCAAAAATTTCTGGGAATTTTCGTCTTTATCGTCTGATTTGTACATAACTGACACCGATTGCTGAAGGTTGAAATCTCTCGAAAGCCTGAAGCGTGGACACGTCTATGGATTGAAATATGATTGAAATATTAAACTGACGTTCCCACACACAGCTTACTGAGCAACAAAGAATGAATGGCAGGATAATTATGTAGAAGCCTTCGAAGAAGGAACATCTTCAACAATTTGTGACCATAACATTACCACAAAACTCCGTACAGCACAAAAATGGGATCTTGGAGATTTTGGAGTCGCGTGAAGAGAAACATTTCTTTTCATGAGCTTTTCAAGATTGATTGCATCTAACGTGAGAAGCGAGGCTCTACATGCGGCTCACGATGCAACAAACGAAGGAGCGATAACTCTGTGACTGTTGAAGTTAGGGCGCGTCAAGCAATGCATTCATCGCGTTAAAAGCTAGAAGACAAACATCGCTGAGAAGTGTGAAGCTGTTGACTGTAAACCATTTACGAGCAAAGTAGCACTAAGATTTATCGGCCTCTTTGAGTTCTTATGAGTTTTCTTGCACCATAAAAGTGAAGCTCGAAACAAACTTACGCCATCGTCTCCTCATATTCTTTGCTCCGTAACAAATCCCTGCCCATAATCCGCCATTAGGGGAAGTAAATGGTTCGTTAAAGCCCTGCTTCGCGGCGTTTGCTGCCGAACTTCAGAGCTGGGATTTTTCCAGCATAAACTTCCGAAGAATTTTTTACGATCCAAATAGCGGGCTCATATTCTCAGGGTGCAAATAAAAATTGAAGGAATGAAGTATCACCGCTCTTATCGAGAATATAATTGCAACAGAGGTCCATGAATTTTAGTGTACGCTTTAGCTAATATTCTTTGGTTGATTGACCAGTTACAAAATTATACTAGCAATTCATATTATATCATATTCAAATCATATCCAAATCATGAGATTAGTGCACAACTTGAGTCAGGCTCAACGGATTAACAGATGTTCGCTTCAACGCTACAGAATTTACAATTTTCGAGTTCAGCCATTTTGTATGCATGGTTTTGATTCTAATAATTTGTGAATGCTGGAGCGTGACTCGTCTGATTTGTAAACAACAGACACAGATTGCTGAAGGTTAAAGTCTTTCAAAAACCTGAAGCGGGGAATGCGTGTTTCAGGACATACTTATCTCTATAATGAGATTTAATGTAAAAACCTACGAAAGCTAAATTTGAACAGGCGATCAAGAACCAAAATAGACAGAAATCATTATTTACAGAAAGTTAGAAACCGGAGGAAATTCTAAAATTCATTCGATAAAAATGGTGAGGCCAATAGAATTTAACTCATCAAAATGCAAAGTACTTTTATTGCGCTCGTCATCCCAGCTTAAGGTTTTTAAACTAAAACTTTACACACCCAACCTATCAAAGCAACAACAGTATGAAAAGGACTGTTGGCAATTTAAAATGAATCATATAGCATTGTCTCATGTATCAAGCAAGGAAAGTAAATAATTAGTTAACAAAAATCAACTATTTCTCGAATTTAAATAATTTTACGCAGAAACAATTCCTCCCATCCAACGCTAAAGGTTAGGAAAAAATAAATTTAAGAATCTATATGAAACTCATATAAATTCAAGCTGCAGCTTTGGCAAATTCGAACTATGGAGTGATAGAGTTTTCTTGCTGGTAAAGGCTGATGGTTTAACTTGTCAATTAGTTGTACTAATCCACTGACAGGAAAATCCTGTACTTGAATGAAGCAGTACACACCAAACTCCTTGTTGTCGAGTTTTATTTGCATTTTTTTGAGACGGAAAAATGTAGTTCATGAGCATTTGATTTGCACGTTAGACTTAAGACGCTTTTGCTCATCTTAAAGCTCGGGAAAGTAGGGTGCCACAATGATGGAACAAGGGAAACCTAACTCTGGAGGCGAGTGCTGGATTCACATGTGGAATGCACTGAAAATTGCACGCATCAAATGTAAAAATACTGATGTTATATTTTTTCAGCGTCAGTATATAATGATAAGTTTCATTTTCAATATTCCAGAGAATCTAGTAATCTAAATGATTGAAAATCATTTCATTCATAGAAATTCAAAATAGTTCCCTGATATAGATGTATCATGGTCGAACATTTGCGGGAATGTATTTTGAAAATATCACGTATTAAATTAAAACACAAATACTTTATTATGAATGGTGGAAATTAGCGTGTTCGCAGCTACTGACATTCTAATGAACAACTATGCCAGAACATTCATCACACATCAAACTAACAAATAGCTTTCATGACACAAATATTAACTATTCAGCAGCGAAATTAAAGCCAAAATTGAACAACTTTCGCTTCAAGAGTTATTTCAAATACAATCACTATTCCAAGAATGAGAGGAGAAAGTTGTACATCATTCACAATAAATACTAATATTCTGCACTATCATTCTCCACATTTACTGCAACCCAGGCTTTGTGTCTACGTAAAAATCCTTTTTCCAGCTCCCTGCACCCGCGGCTACGCAGTACGCGGCTCAAGCTTGACGCAGTACGCAGTACACAAACGCGGCTCAAGCTTGACTTCAGGAAAAAATCCCGCGTATTCAATTTAATCCCACTTTATTCTGCGACTGAGTATACTTGTGACCAGCCCCGATTTAAAAAGAATACCAACTTAGACACGATTTAAAATAGAACCGTAAAATACTGAGATTATATTTTTACAGTATCAGGATATAATGGTCGACATTTTTTGTTCTTTTGGATTTTGAAGAGAGTTCGATGAAACTAAAATGCTCTCTGCTCATATACTTTCCAAAAAATGCTGTAAAAACTTTCACTCATACTTCTGTTAGCTTATTCAGAGCTTTCTCTTTTGCTCTTGATGAAAAGTTTAACGACCAACCGATACAGGATATTGACAAACATTGTGTGCCATTTAAATTAGTCACCAGCGAGTATTGTATTTTTTCAGATGAATGGCTCGATTTATTCGTCCGCATAATTCTGTCATTCTGTGTGCGCTATTATTTCATCAATCAGTTAAAATCTCCATCGATGAGATTTTGTGACAAATAACTTTTTGTGAAGCTTCTTGAAGAAACAACGCTGATTTCTTTGAGAAATATATTTTACCGAAATCAATGTCACACAATTAAAAAAGAACAAAATATATCGTTAAAAAAACAAAATGGTTGTAAATGTTTCGATGAGCATTGTTTAGAATACGTACTTCGGAGAGGCTGGTAATAATTTATTTATTATTAAATAATTTAATTAAATTATTAAATAATTGTTTTAATTAAATTATTAAATAATTTAATTAAATCAGTAAATAATTTAATTGAAATAATAAATAATATAATTAAATTATTAAATATTTTAAATAAATTATTAAATAATTTAAATAAATTAGTAAATAATTTAATTAAATTATCAAATAATTTAACTATTTCCAGCCCTAAGCTCCGTATTGCCATGAAAAACACAGAAATCGGAGAAAAATCAGCTATGGCAACTCCGGATACGTTACCTCAATGAATGTAGCTTTACGCTCTCAGCCAATCTATAAGTGTATCATGAAGACACACCTCGGTGTGTCAAGATTTATCTGCATGTACGATTCGTTTTGAAAGATTTCATCCGAGATATTACGAACGGATGTCTAAAGGCATCAAAGTTCAAGCTTTAGCTTAAATGAAGTGGAAACGGGTGCACTAGAAGCACAAACTTAGATATACCATCGGCAAAATCATTGACTCCACCTACAGCAATTGAAAGATTTAAATCAGCACTGACGACACGAAATCAAATTTCAATGTAGGGAAACAATCTATATTTTAAGGGCAAATTTTTCATGAATACGCGAGGATGTAATTTGAGAACGATTTTAAAAAGTTCGGTCACAATGGAAAGGTTCGGCGCAACACTATAAGCATTATTAACGGTTGAGTAGCGCTGTTGCACACGCAACTAGTGATGTGTTATAGTTAATTCTATTGCTACATCATACTTGTTTTGATTCAAGCAATGCAAGTATGAGAGCGTCATGCTCTGCTCCGTTGAAATTAGGATTATTTATAAATTCTAAAACCTAAGTTAACGTTGCTCAGCGGTAGGTGCGCCCCTGAGGAATTCATCTGAAGACAGCTCACAATCTCCAATTATTCATAACTCAAGTGTACCAGCCACCGAACTTTGTGTGAAGCAAGTGCTAATAAAACACAATGACTCCAACTTTGTAAGGAGAGGTTCGAAGTAGCCAGTGAAGTTAGAATGGAACACCTGTCCTGAAGGGCCAGCAATAAAACTCATGGAAGATTTCAAGCCACGCATGACTCACGACCGAACTTGAGGCAACTCATGACCCCAGGGGCCTACACCAGTTACTTTAGACCCCTGCTCATGAATGGTAAGTCAGTCAGGGGAGCAGTGGCAGCAGAGCATGAAACTGTCTTGTTATGAACTGAACTTCCGTTGTTGACGCCACGCGTGTTGTTTGAGCCCTCACTTGCTTGTGGTTTCTTTACGTGTTGCATGAATTGTTTCCTTGCGTGTTGCATGAATTATTTCCTTCCGTGTTACATGCATGATTTCCTTGCGTGTTGCATGAATTATTTTCTTGAGTGTTGCATGAATTATTCGCAGATCCCTTAAATTTTTTTATGTTTTTCATATAAGCTATAGTAAAAATCTGGAAACAGAAATATATCGTTTTCTAATATGACTGGATTTTCAAGATACGTTAGAGCTAATTGACTAAGAACTAAGAAGAAAATATTCAGACTCTCCTGCTCATGCAAGGCCCTTGCCTGTCTCCGGAGCTGATGTTTTCCTCGACGTCCAATTTTCTTCAAAATCCTTTCGAAATTTTCTTAGATGATTGTCAGTATTTTGGAAATTCCCGAATGTAAACTATGTTGTGCATGACAAAACTAATTACGCGGGCTTAAGTTTTCGAGTTACGGTGCCCATGGTGGCTTAGTGATCAAGAGCGCTTACCATTCATATGAAATGATCGACACTTCAAAAATGCCCAATACATTCCATCAATTTTATCCCGTTGGGAAGAAGATGAACTTGCTTATTCTGCACTCCCACTAGCAGTATGAAATAGAGGCTGGCTAAACCTTCTGTAACCGTCACTGTATTTTGTCATTAATTATAGCCCATTTGAAAATTCTTTCTGAGACATAACACGCATCAAATTTTGTTTCGTTTGCCTCCATTGGATAAATAACTAGGTTACTCTTCAACATACTCATCAGAGGCCAATTCCATGAAAAGTTTTCATTGTTCCCTGCCCACTCGAGAACGTCCCACTCAAGTTATGGACACTAGTTCTATTCTAAATTGTGCAGATTATCACTTCAATCATTGTGATGCACATTTTAAGGGAGGATAGTTGATGCGCCTCGCACGGATAAATGTACAGGAATTTTCATTATTATTCTTCAAACGCAGTTACATATAGTTAATAAAATACCGAAAAGCACTTTAAAATTTTGTTCACACGATGTGAATACAAACAAGTAGCAGATATTCACGTCATAGAGCCTATACTTGAAAAATATTTGGACGATTCGAACTGAACATCAAATAAAGAATTTTTTGTTGATCTTCGTCATAAGATGAACAGCGTTGAATTTTCATCAAAGTGCAATCCAACCAAATCATATTGCAGGACGTTTTTCTCAAAAGTTTTAACCAGCAATGTTAAGTGGGCCTAAGAATAGCATCCTAGGGCAGGCAGACGCTGCAGTAACGCTGCGACCACAACGAATGCAACCTTCGAGATCGATTGGCCGTCTGAATATTTTATTATGACTTGATAAATTTTATCAACAGATAAAGAATGTTTTTTCTAAAGAAGGAAAGCTAGGTGGCAGAGAAAGAGACTACGTGTTAGGGAGGTGAGTTTGAAGAGAAGGAACTTAGACTGGTGCAAGGGGGACACTCTAAATTAGGCCACTCCATTCGGACTCTAAATTAGGAGGACACCGCAAAAGTCCGAATGATCATTTTTGTTTTTCTTTTGTGCCAGCATTATTATTAGCGTGGTAAATATCATAGTCATATTGCTGGCCCGACATTGGTCATATCGCGCCCCTTTATCTATGAGTCTATATCTTTAGGGTTGCGACTTCGGAGGGTAGAGTGAATACGCAGGTTACTGTGCGAGTTTAATCGTAGAGAACTTAGTACAGGGTAGAACTCGGTCCAAGTGCGCAGAGGGGGCTCCGCACAAGCCTTATATAGTCCTAACATTGCTGACACAGCAAAGCGCATTGGGGTTAGCCCGCTCTAGGGCGTAGTCTTGAACACGTATGAACATACGCACAGGGAGGATGCGTACTTATGACGGCATACACCTCCCCCCCATGCCATAACAAGTTACTATTTCCAAAAATCATCAATCTCAGTTAAGAATCGTAATTTATAATTTAATAAAAGAGACTAAAACATCATAGTATAATTATCCCGAAATGAAATTCGCTCTGTGGTCGTAAAACAATTTTCATTTATCAGTGTCAGCGATGCATCGAATTAAATTGGGTTAGTTATCGCGTGAATGAAATCATCAACTATACCCCCTACCACAAAAGTTGAAATCAGTCTTCGCAGTACAACAGCACGATTATAAACTCATGAAAATTTTCTTTTAGCAACAAAGTCTCGCACAGAAAATTTCAATATTAGAACAACAATTAATATATCTTATGAAACGACAAAAGAAAATCCGTAAGTATAAAAACGCGTCGAAATTCGAAGTTTACAATACGCAACATTGAAATACCCGTTTACCTTTAAAGGCAGCAACAACATGTAGCAATAGGAAACGAAAAAAAATCCACGGATAAAGGAACAAACATTTAACTATCTTTTCAATCGATATTACGTAAAGAACAATTCGCAAATAAAACGCAAGCATGAAAGAAAAAGAAATACATTATTAATACTCGCAGTTATCTTATGTAACACTAAATGAACAAGGAAATACATGAAATAAATTTTAATTACTCTTGAAAAAAGTTGAAAAGAAGTATTTATTTATTGCGCAAGATACAAAATTTGAAACAACGCATCAATGTACCTCGTATAGGTACGATAACATATGCCCTGAATACACAAGTATCGCAAATATATTATAGGATTTTTGATAATCATTTCAATTGCTAACTTGGGAAAATGAAAATAGAAAGAAACAACGTAAGACATGAAAACATGAACCAGAAAAATTTTATTCAAACATAATTAAGAATAGAATATTTATACCTCCCGTGAAAATTGATTAAACAATACATTCGTCAACAATAAAACTAAACTATCACGAAAGTTTTAACGCATTGTTATTGAAATGTAATGATAACCCATTCGTATCGGACCATTTAATGAAATCGGAGATGCATTAATACATACTGTTATACTTTAAAATGTTATTCTTCGTGAACATCATCGCCAATACGGTAAAGTGTATAATACGCATACAAATAGAGAAGTAGAAAAACAACGCAAAATCTAAAAGTTAATTCCTGAGTATATATTGAAGTTAAACACTAAACATTCCGATTACAAGAAAAGAAACATCGTTGTCGCTAAACGATATTCGAGTGTAACAACATCACCGTCTCACAAGCATTCTACGCGACGCCTACATCTCGCTCGTCGCCTGTGGATGACGTAACGGTGGATCGGCAGTGCTCGACCTGAGCATCTGACGACGGAGCAACGCGTCTTCAGACCGGAACCTTTCTCCAAGCATATTTAGCTCACGACGGAAATAGAATAGACAGACTCCTATCGCTATTGTCGCTGGGAAAAGAAGGAGAAGTCCTAAATCAGTAACGCGGTCAGGCAGGATGTCTACCAACGCGTTCGCAGCGATCCAATCCTTGGAAACACGTCCTTGGTGGTTCTCTAACGCATTGGTGAGCGCTTCCACCGAGATGTGAGTTAATCTGTTCCCCATCGTGAAGGTCAGGAAACGATGCGTGCGCAATCTGAAATTGGAAACAAATACAGATCAAATTAGCATGGCCATTTAATTTAAACAAAGTAAATAAATCATCGTAAAAAAAAAACAAGGAAATGAAAGAATAGTGAACATGAAAAGAAACCAACAGATGTCTGCACGTTACAGACCCTAAACATGTCTACACTCTGCGAGGCTCTCACGGCTCCTCTGCTGCCGGGCGAAGTTCCAAAACAAATCGGAGCTGCCTTCCCAAAACAACTTGGGGTGCCAGAACACGGTCCCGCAACATTGAGCTCCCGTGTTTCTAAACATACGGAGTGTAATGACCCGTGTAATGCCCTCGAGCAGGTGCAAACCTTAGCTGTAAAATCAAATGCGATACAGTTGAATGTGATACTACTTTTAATTCGATACATTTTCAATGTGAAAGAACTTTTAATGTCATAAAACATTTTAATTCGAAATATTTTGAACGTGAAAGAGCTTTTAAGGCGATAGAAAATTGAATGTGATAGAAAAGTGTTCGACATCAATAACCTGAACTTAAACAAATACATATGATTATATAAAGAAACTTCCAAATTAATTGCGACTTAAAATTAACATTGAAACAAAAATCACACAATACTAAAATGTGAACATAGTAAAATCGTCGGTCGTAAATCGTACAGTTTGGTATTCATTGCTTTTTGCGTAAAAGTAAGACATGATTCTTATTAGACTTAAACGTTTTATTTCCTATTTTCAACTCTACATAATTTCGATTAATTTTAGTGATAATTCCAGGCCCCCTCCAGGCAAGGTCAAGTTTGTTTTTTCGGATATGGTTGCGTAACAAAACTCTATCATTCAACTCGAAATGTTTATCTTTACGACGTACGTTATGATACATGGTACGGTCGCTCGTATTGTTAATTATTAATGCTCTAACGTTTGCCACAATACGCGCAGCTTCTTGAGCTCGAGATTTGATTAAATCGACGTCGGTGTCCGGACTGTAACTAGTTTCGAAAGAGAGAGAACTGAAATGGGCACATGTATCTCTATTAAATACGATGTAAGAAGGTGTTTCACCCAATGTAGTATTTAAACTATTGTTAATGGCATTTTCCGTTACGCTAAGACAGTCGTCCCATTCGGTATGGACGAGGGAATTGATGTATAGTTTCAAAAGGTTCGTAATTTTGCGATTATTGCGTTCGACGATTGCATTACTATGCGGACTCCAAGGAAGAACTTCCTTTTTTGCAATGCAGTGAATCTGACTAAATTTTTTAACTGCCGCAGATTTGAATTCAAGGGCTTGATCGCTAAGAAGTGTCTTAGGATATCCGAAAGTCGAGAAACAGTTGTCTAGACAAGAGACAACTGTATCTGCTAATCTGTCTGAAGTTGCATAGAGTTTGCAGTAACGCGAAAATAGATCAATAATAATTAGTATATATTCATTTTGCTGACTCGTTACAGGTAAGGGACCTAGGAAATCCATCGACACTACTTCGAAAGGTTCTTTAGCTATAGGTGCATCCAAAATCTTAATAGGAACAGTACTGTTAGCCTTGAGAATCTTACAGACCTCACACATTTGAACAAATTTACGTATAATACTTTTTTCGAGCAAATGGAAAAATCGCAACTTAAATTTAAATAGGGTGTGCGTAGCGTCAGTATGATAAAGTGAATGTATACTCAGTATAGCCTTGTGCATCAACGAAGTCGGCGACACAGAAGTCAATATGGTGCTTTCTCTAGAGTCGATTTGTCTGCGTCGATAAAGAATGTCATTTATAATTAAATATTTCTGTAAGTCAGGGATCGTAGAGCTACTACTATTAAGTAATGCGTCTTTAACCTCGGAACAGAATGGGTCCTGTTGTTGTTCAGTGCGAAATTCGTCTAGAGTCCAAGTCACGTCTCTTGGTTGAGGTACGTAATTAATTAGTCGGGGGGCCCCAGCTGTCGCTGGCGCCACTGCGTCAAGGTTCACGTCGTTTGTTTGGTCGGCGTTTGCTCTCAGAGCTCTACTGCGTGTAGTCACTGAGAGTGCGTCGACCTCTTTGAACTCGGTACACTTTTCAAGATCAGATACAGTTAATTTTTCGGTTAATCTGCTTAGACAATCTGCGATGATATTTTGCTTTCCAGGGAAACACTTGACGAGGGGATCAAAATTCTGAACGGTGAGACACCAGCGTGCCATTGCGGAATCCTCAGGGAGCTTCTTAAAAAATAAAGGTTGTAAGGGACGATGATCGGTATACAGGAAAATAGGATAGCCAAGAATAAGATATTTAAATGCTTTTAATGCGCTCACAATGGCTAGGAACTCTTTTTTCGTAGTTGAGTACCTTTTTTGGGTGGAGTTTAAGCTTTTACTATAGTATGCAATAGCCTTCATAGATTTATTAGAATCATTGTCGTGCTGTAAGAGCACCGCTCCAATTCCATAGTTTGAAGCATCTGTAAAGACATGAAAAGGCTTAGAAAAATCAGGATGTCTCAGAACGGTATCTGACGTTAATACAGACTTTATTTTGTCGAAAGCTTTCTGACATTCCGGATTCCAAATAAATTCCACGTTTTTGCGTAGTAGCTGGTACAGAGGATAGGAAATAGAGCCAAACATTGGTATGTGCGTGCGGAAATAATTAGCCACACCCAGAAAACTCTGTAGTTCTTTCACGTTTTGCGGGACAGGAAATTTTTGTAGCTTTTCTGATTCCTTACAGCGAATTCCTTCCGCCGACACAATGTGTCCCAGGTATTCTATTGAATTTTTGAGAAAATGACATTTTTCTAGTTTTAGGGAAAGGTTACCGCTACGTAATTTCTCTAGTACATTATTTAAATCTTTCAGGTGTTGGTTCATGGTTTTTGAAAAAACTAAAATATCATCGAGAAAAACAAAGCAAAGTTTACCGATGATATTAGTCAGAACTGATGAAATAATTCTTTGAAATACTGAGGGACTCGAGGTCAACCCGAATGGTAGCCTCGTGAAATGAAATTTTTCGTAGCCGACGCTGAATGCTGTGTATTTACGGCTATTTTCTTCCAACTCAACCTGATGGAAGGCTGAGCGGAGGTCAAGACTTGAAAATATGCTATTCCCTCCAAGCGTAAAAAGGATTTCGTCCACTCTGGGAATCGGATAAGATTCCTTGATAATTATTTTGTTTAATTCACGAAAATCTATGACGGGCCGAATCTCGCCCGACTTCTTTTTCACACATATCAATGGGAAATTGTATTCGGAGCTCGAGGCTTCAATAATACCATGATCCAACATCTGTTTATTAGCTACCACTAATTCATTTTTGTATTTATGCGGAATTCGATAGGGTGGGATATTCAATACTGGAGCATTAGGTTTTAATTCGATCTTATGTTTCATAACATTTGTTACTCCAATGTTTTCGCCCTCGAGCGTAATCACATCTCTAAAATCGTTTAATATATTTAACAATAACGGTTTTCCTTCATCATTGTCACAATTGATATCGTCATCGGTCAAGGGACGTCTTTCGTTACTACTCCCTTCTGGTACATCTTCTTTTTGTGCATTAATTCCTAGTTCGTCAACTTGAATATCACTACAATCATGCCCCGTGTTTACAGATAGCAACCCAACGTTTTTATCAGAGATGGCATTGAAACTTTCACCACAAACACTGTCAACCCTGGGTAGATCCGTATTCACGAGCATGTCGCACCCATTAGCTTCTTGTACAGCCTCGTGTACCGTAGACATGTAAATTTCTTGCGCTATGTTGTCTACTTCCTCAATATTGCTAATCATAGTATTTTCACTTACGTATACCACGTCTTCTGAAACGTTTAACAGCATAATAGGGACGAACCCATTCGACCCGACATTTACTACTGACTCGGCCACAAATATCCTATTGGCCAGAATTCTTTTATTCATAATATACTTCCCGGGCTTAGCCTTCTTTACAAACCCATTAACAACACGTAAAGAATTACTCGGCATTTCCACTGCCCCACAATGAACAATTATCCCTCGTTGCTTAATATTTCTCACTTTTTTCGCCTTACTCGCTGGCTGTTTACTTTCTCTTACTTTTATCGCTTGATTAGTTTCTCTCTTATTTCGCTTTTTATGCGCTGGGAGTTTAGTTTCCCTTCCATTTTTCCCTGGGGTACCCCACTCTACTGCAGTATTTATCTCTAGGCTATTTCCTTGCCTACCGCCATTTTCTTGGCCTGTAATTCTTGATTCCCTCTGCTTCAGCAGATACTTCTTAATACGCCTCCTACCGGCAAGCACGTCAGACATTAGACATTCTGGATTACTAATAGTGTTATAAAATATCTCCTTTTTACTTTCCCCGTGCACTTCATGCACATCATGAAACGGCACTTTAACTCCGTCAAGGATTATGAATCCTTCTTTAAAATTAATCATGGCATCTTGCAGAACATCCCTGCCAAGGATTACATCATATCGAAATTCGGCGTCCTTTAACATCAAAGCGCTAGTATTAATTTCCTTATTATTTGGCAGAGTAATACAAAGATCAACTTCACCTGTTACATGGCTTTTCGCATTAATTCCCTTTACACTCAATGCGCTAGGCTTAATTTTCTCGTTTAGTCCTTTTAAATTACGATAACTGACTAAACACCTGTCACTTCCGCTATCAATCAGCGCGCTCATCAACTTTTTATCATTTTTCAGTATTATAGTAGGCTTTTTTGATCGCCTCAACGAAAAAATACCCTCGCTTTCCTTTCGCAAACGACCCTCTTTCATAATCGTTGCTGACAAACAAACTTCAATCGGTAATACGGAATTACTTCCTTCATCTAATTCTTTTTCACCTAATAATTCAAATTTGTTGGTACACGTAAATAATGGATCCACCACCTCGGTCGACTTCGTTTCGGTATCTGGTTTCAATGCTACATCATTGATAACGGGGACTGTAGCTATATCCTCGGGCACTTGTGATTCCTGCTCTACCACAACACTCTTTAATTCTTCTACTTTTACTCTAAAAAATCATTACCCTCGGCAAATGCCGCGTAGTGCGCTTCACTTCTCCCTCTACCTCGTCCACGCGAACGGCATTCACGTGCGAAGTGACCGACCTTGCCACATAGGTAGCAGGCATGGCCACGGAAATTGGTTTTACCATTACCTCTTATTTTCGTACATGAAATTTGATTATGCCCTGTGGCATTGCACAATGAACAGAAAGATTTAGACCTCTCTACACTAGGATCTTTTTGGTTTTCTACACGCGCTTCGTTGCATTCCATGCTACCTAGCGGCCGATCTCCAAAGTAAGCGTTCTGTCTTCCCCTTGGGAATCTATGCGGTCGCCATCCCTGTCGGAAAAATGGACGCCGTCCCTGAAATCGTCGAGGGTTGTGCTGTGAACTGTAGTATACGTCAGAACACGATTCCGTCTCGTCACAACAAGTCTCTTCAGGTATGGATGCCAAATAAATTTCTCTTTGCGGATACGAATATTGGGAACTCTGTTTGCGTGCAAGCATTTCTTTGCTTTCGGGATTATTTCGGACAGCAGAAACGAGACGAGCGAGCAGCTCTTCAGATGTTGTAAAAGGACGTGAAAAAATCTTTTTGCAAAAATTCTCCTCAAGTAAAGGAATCAATATGGCTGTAGCCAGACTAAAGACTACTAAGTCACCCGCGAATTTTTTCAGTGCGTTCGCGTCCGCGCTCGCGACCACAAACGGATGCCTTTGCAGCGCTACCTCTGCACTGTTAATTATATGGTCACTTAGATTTCTTATTTTTGACAGAGCCGTGACCAATTGTGCAGCCAAACCTTCGTTTCGTAACAATCGTAGTTGACTTAAATCAGAAGCTAATGCGTGGACAGACTTTTCGCCCTTAGCCACGTATATATCATCCAATATTTCTATAACTTGAGCAAATGAATAATTGACAGTGGGATTAACTAATTTCGTAACAATACCGTTAAAGTCGCCTACGCTCTTATGAGCACTTCGCACCAGTAATTCTTTTTTCGCGTCATCGGAACTGACGTCTGGCAATAAGCAAATATAGGATTTTAGGTTGGCCACATGGGTCCGGAAACTTTTTGTTTCGGAAAAGATCGGGTCGTTCACTCTCTGCCTACCTTTAAAAAGAGGAAGCTCAGCACTACTTAAAATTGTACTACCCCTCTGTAAATTCGAGGTCACAGAACCACTTGACATTTGCCCACTAGTGGATGTCATGGTAGTTACGGGAGGAGCACTAGGTGTACTGAAGGTCACCGTCTGAGTAGTTCTCACTGTCGACACAACTGTCGTTATCACAGGTCTAGACGTACTAGGCGTTTGAAAATGGCCTGGCGTAAATAATGTACCTGGTACCGTACCACTTAAAGGAGGAGCAGAGACCCTGCCACTCCGAGTGATTGTTTCGTGCAAGCGAATAGTTTCAGGTTCGGAATCCGAATCTCCCATGGTAACTTACACTTCCAAAATAATCTTAAAAGAATCCTAAAATTCTAACACATCTACAATACTAATTTCACCGCAAATCACTAAAATTATACCACGAAATTTCCACGAAATTAAAAAAAAATTTCTATAGCACGAAATTAAAGAAATGCACGTCAGTAATGAACACTAAAAAATTATTAAAAACCCGAGCTCTTCGCAGCTTTCCACATTTTCAGCTAAACAATTTACTAAAAAAGAAATTCCACACTCAATGTAAATGAGAGTCTCCACAGCTCAATCGAAATTTGACAAAATAACAATACTGAAAATATACCGAAGTACCTAATTACACTAAAGAAACCAAAAAAAATTTACAATTACTGGTTACTTAACTCCAAGATTCTGCCACGCCGTAACAGCGGCCAAGCGAAGAAGTAGGTCAGCGCTCGTACCAGCTGAACTCAGGGTCGTGCGCAAGGCAGTCTGCTCATGCACAGCCAGACGATGTAGCAGATCGTCAAGGTCGCTCTCGGTTCCGTGCTCAGATGCAGGTGCGAAACGACGGTCAGCAAGCAAGCACACTCTCTATACTCAGCGAGCCAACACTAACACAGTTCCGTAACCATCAGTTATTCTCACAGTTATACACCTTGCGCGTAGCAGGATAGTACTTAGATACTCTATTTAATTGATAGCACTGTTCGGTACCTTAAATAATTACCACTTTTACTAACACAACAGTTCTTGTAGAATCAGAAAATACAACTATAGTTCGTAGAGATCTTAGCGAACACAATCACTGATGAATTGAAGATGCAGACGTTCTCGAAGATGTAGACGCTCCCGTTACTTCTTACGATGAAAACTGACGCAGCTCCTTATTACACAATCGTCGCCGTCTTGTTCTAGGTCAATACGCGCTGAGTAAGGCACACCCAGAGGAATGTCCAAGAGTAACCCGCAGGTCTTCTTCATAATTTCTTCCGAAACGCGTTTCGTCGTGAAACGGAAAATATTTTTGTAATCTTCCGGTGCCTCTTCAACCTCTCGGCCTGTTGGTGAAGTCTTTTCCATAATAAATTCGACTAAAAATCCAGCAGAATCTCTTCTTACGATGCGAAGCGTAGACACCAACACGTTGCAAAACTCGAAGTCCGTAGAAACAATATCGATGCAAAATCACCGTCAAATCCTCAGAGTTTTTCTCCTGCCTCAAAAATCACAGAGGTCACTCAAGTTATCTCACTTCACCAATACAAGTATAACACGTCGTGGTTCCTTTAAATACTGGGCCACCAATATCGCGCCCCTTTATCTATGAGTCTATATCTTTAGGGTTGCGACTTCGGAGGGTAGAGTGAATACGCAGGTTACTGTGCGAGTTTAATCGTAGAGAACTTAGTACAGGGTAGAACTCGGTCCAAGTGCGCAGAGGGGGCTCCGCACAAGCCTTATATAGTCCTAACATTGCTGACACAGCAAAAAAGCGCATTGGGGTTAGCCCGCTCTAGGGCGTAGTCTTGAACACGTATGAACATACGCACAGGGAGGATGCGTACTTATGACGGCATAGTCATAGGGAAAAAGGCTGAATGTTCATGATTTGCAGTCGCTTCAGGTCCAGCAGGATGATTGGATATAAGTAGTGATCATTGAATCGTTAGAGCCGTATAGTTCCTTGTGGTTTGGTGCTCGACTCTAAAATGGAGTTTGCAATCCTTACTCAGGCCCCCTTTGAAATTTCTAGACTTTTTGAAGCTGTGTTCATTTGTACAATTAAATCGTTTCTCATCAAAAAACTCATCACTGTAAATATCTTTGAGTCCTGGCAGGTTTAGGTGTATGAAGTTTCATTACAAGTTTTTGAAGTTTCATTTCATGATTTTTATTCAAATTTCATAGTTTTTATTCATATTTCATGGTTTCGGTGGAACTTAAATTTCACAAATTAGTTTGAGACTTTAAACTTTCGCTGAACCTTGAAGCCCAAAAAAATCCATTCAATAACAACGGTTTTTTTTATTTTTTTCTCACTATTCTATTTGCAATAAGACCGCAAAAAGTTCCTTTCAGCATCTCACGTGATAAATGAAGACAAGAATAATAAACCCTGCAAGAATAAAGGGCCACTACAGAGACGGGACAATACGCCTCCACAAATTACCTGGGCTCCTTTAATGCGCTCCTCCCGCCAGAGCTGGGGTCGGTGGCGCAAGTTAGAGCAAGTTCGTGCAACTTTGTCCGGCCTCAGCCGAGTTACGAGGTGGTAAACTGGCAAATTCTCCAGGCTGCGAGAAAGAGCCGTCGAGGCTGTAACGTGGAAGTCGACGTCTGGAATAGCTGCAGAATGACAGGAGCGAGCGGCCCGCAGCTCAAGTGTGCGATAAGTCAAGGCACCCTAGAAGACTGCTGGAAAACACTTGCTGCTGCTAAGAAACATACCTGACCGGAAGCCAATAAGGCAGAGCTGATTGGGCAGACTCGTGGTAGAGGCGCGTTCGCGTGGGTGAGTGAGGTGCCAGGTATGAAGGATGTCGAAAATACAGCTTCTGCGCTTACAACTTACTTGAGTAAACCGTTATCCAAATGCAACAAGACGTGGATTTTTTTCCCGAGACGGCAGGTACGTCGCTAATTTTCTAACCCGTGACGCAAGCGATGATTTGATTTTGACAAGCCTATGGAGGTGCTTAGAAATTAAGAGATTTCTCACCTTAAACTACTGGCATTTAACATTAATAATGATGATGGGTGTTGACTGGCATTTAAAGGAATGTGGCGGAGAGAATTTCTACCAGGTGCACGTCAGGTACATTCAATTGTGAGCATCGAATTCACTCGTGTTTGTATGAACTTTTTATGACAACATGACCTCTCCATTACTACTACTTCAATTAGTCGAATTTATGTACCAATCGTAGCACAAAGCTCAAAATTAGATTTACCAGATCTTTATAAGAACTCATCAGTTTCACATACCACACTGACACAAGGGTTTTAAATAGCAATTAAATTGAAATGAATCATCAAATGTTCTTCCAGCTTTCAAAAGTTGAGATTAGTCTTTTTTGTGAGGGAGCTATTGATTCTAGAAAACCCTATCCTGTTCTTGCGTCCATAAGTTACATAATTATTTAGTATAATATCATTATCATTCTCGGGTCGGAGGTGACTGTTAAGGATAGTATGGAAGTAGAAGTGAAGCATCGAGTGAGTGAAGGTTGTAAGACATTGGGTGCAATGAGGAAAGTTTTTGAATGCAGGAGTTTGAGTATGAATGCTAAGAGGGGACTGTATGAAAGTTTGATTGTGCCAGTTTTGTTGTATGGAGCAGAGTCCTGGGGGTTGAGAGCAGCTGAGAGGAGGAAGTTGGATGTGTTTGAGATGAAGTGTTTGAGGAGCATGTATGGAGTAACTAGAAGAGATAGGATCAGGAATGAGTTGGTTAGGGGGCAGACGGGTGTTATCAAAAAGTTGAGTAGGCGAGTGGATGAAAGAGAGCTTGGATGGTTTGGGCATGTTGAAAGAATGAATGTTGAGCGGCTGGTGAAATAGATATATATGTCGGAAGTGAGTGGTCTTCGAGCGCGAGGTAGACCACGGATGAGTTGGATGGATGGGGTGCGACGTGCTTTGTATGAGAGGGGTCTGACTGTGGTGGCGAGAGGGATGGCTGCGGACAGAAGTGAGTGGGGGCAGTGTATAAGGAGGTAATTTTATTTTTTGACGCGTTACTGGAAGCTGCCCGCGTGTGATGGGGTTGACCTGTCATGTGCGGGGGGAGGGGCTGCACTCAATGAAGCGGTCGGGGTAAGCCAGCTGTGGCTGTCGGGCCTGACTGTGGAAGGTGGTTGTGCTGGGCTGCTGCTGATCCTGGCAGTTCAGGTGCGGCCAGTGCTGCCTCTCTCGCCTCCTAGTGACTAAGTGTGGTGATTGTGGCCTGCTGTCGGCTACCCTCCCATAGGGAGGATAAGCCCGGTATATGTATGTATGTATGCATGTATGTATAATATCATTACAAGCATTTCTGTTTTTACGACAGATTTTTAAGGATGAATTGTTCAGTTGGAGCCTAAAAATGAAGCCACATGAGCCTAACATTGAGAATGCATCCAAGCCTCTATTCACAGACCGACAAAACAAGAAGAATAATAAGAACGCTACACACATAAGCGCTAATTATATCACTGCGCAATGCTCCGCCTGTCTGCAGGCGTACAGCAAAAGGGTTGCCATGCCCGGAAGAACACATTTCCGCGCATCCTTTTATAGCTGACTTACGATGTTTCTAATTATGCTTTTCGATATCTAGCGAGGCAGGTACTAATGGTCCGTCACGTGGGGGAAAACGCGGTCCCCTCAGGGGAGCTTGCTAATGAGCAATGATCCCTGTGTAGTTTTGCATCATTAACATTGTGACTGCTATGGGTTAAACTGAACTTCAATGTTCAATTCAAGTTTAAAGTCAAAAGTTCTAAGAGGTTTTAAAATACCAAACATTAACTGGATCCCCTAAATACCTTTTTAAAGGATCAGATTTTTCAAACGACCCATCGTGCGCAACATGAAGAACTTAGAGCACGACCCATCGATGGGTCGCGCCGCAACCAACTTGTTGACACTTTGACTGCGGCAGGTGAAATTGAAGTTTGATATTGAACTCGAATTTAAACTCAATACAAGTAATGAATACTGAAAGTATCATACATTAACTGGATCGTGCCTCAATTTAGTTTCGTTTAAGTATTCAAGAAAATAGAACTTGTAGCTACTGGTCGGTCAGCAGCATTATGAAAACTCTCCCAGTGACCACCGGTGGCTCACGCCGCAGTCAAAGTGTTAAGATGTGAGTGGCCTTATTTACAGTCTCCCTCGCTGTCGACCCCACGGCCTCCGCGTTGCAGAGGGAAACAAAACAATAAGCGTTCATTAGCTGGTCTCATAACATGCAAGCGTTTTTAATTTTATGCCACATTATCCATTTAATTTGTATTTAATTTAATTTGACACATTTAATTTGTATCACACTGTCAATCCTCGAGTGATGCGACATCGACCTTTGAGTTCCAGCATGACTTGAACCTTTGAGTTCCAGCATGACTCAAGCCTTTGAGTTCCAGCATGACTCAAGCCTTTGAGTTCCAGTACGACTCAAACCTTTGAGTTCCAGCATGACTCAAACTTTTGAGTTCCAGCATGACTCAAACTTTTGAGTTGCAGCATGACTCAAACCTTTGAGTTCGAGTACGACTCAAACCATTGAGTTCCAGCATGACTCAAACCTTTGAGTTCCAGCATGACTTAAACCTTTGAGTTCCAGCATGACTCAAACTTTTGAGTTCCAGCATGACTCAAACCTTTGAGTTCCAGCATGACTCAAACTTTTGAGTTCCAGCATGACTCAAACCTTTGAGTTCCAGCAAGACTCAAACCTTTGAGTTCCAGCATGACTCGAACCTTTGAGTTCCAGCATGACTCAAACTTTTGAGTTCCAGCATGACTCAAACCTTTGAGTTCCAGCATGACTCAAGCCTTTGAGTTCCAGCATGACTCAAACTTTTGAGTTCCAGCATGACTCGAACCTTTGAGTTCCAGCATGACTCAAACCTTTGAGTTCCAGCATGACTCAAACCTTTGAGTTCCAGCATGACTCAAACCTTTGAGTTCCAGCATGACTCGAACCTTTGAGTTCCAGCATGACTCAAACTTTTGAGTTCCAGCATGACTTAAACTTGTGAGTTCCAGCATGACTCGAACCTTTGAGTTCCAGTATGACTCGAACCTTTGAGTTCCAGCATGACTCAAACTTTTGAGTTCAAGCATGACTCGAACCTTTGAGTTCCAGCATGACTCAAAGCTTTGAGTTCCAGCATGACTCAAACTTTTGAGTTCCAGCATGACTTAAACTTGTGAGTTTCAGCATGACTCAAACCTTTGAGTTCCAGCATGACTCAAACTTTTGAGTTCCAGCATGACTTAAACTTGTGAGTTCCAGCATGACTCAAACTTTTGAGTTCCAGCATGACTCAAACTTTTGAGTTCCAGCATGACTCAAACCTTTGAGTTCCAGCATGACTCAAACTTTTGAGTTCCAGCATGACTTAAACTTTTGAGTTCCAGCATGACTCAAACTTTTGAGTTCCAGCATGACTTAAACTTTTGAGTTCCAGCACGACTCCGTGTGAAAATATGAGTTTCAGTAAAATCGCCACTTCCCGGCGATTTTAAAAAGCCACGTTCCATCCTTCAGATCAGTTATTCCATTATTTTTGTATCGTCATTATTTCATATTTATGTTTTTATTTTATTTTATAATTTTGATTTATTTTTTTAGCTGTATATATATTGGAAATCATTTTGAATTTTATCTTCTTTTATTTTATTTGAAATTTAAACGAGTTTCCTCGCCGTTCTCTGAAAAAGTCATATTGGGCGAAGAAAATTAAATCGTTCAAGGGAAAAGAGTTAAAACCGTGAATCAAGCGTCGCATTAGTTGAACATCGGTAACTAATTTTTACCCGGACATGCTGAAGCTTGCAATATAAGTCATAAAACTCGAGCATTGAGTATGGTTTAAGAAATAGAAAACTGTCTGCTGTGAACATCGCGTGTCATTAAAATCCTTTATGTCAGTAGCCAAGTTTTAGACCAGCAGACCAACACAACGAGACCTCACAACCGCCAGGCGGGATGCCGGTACACTACCAAAATTACACCATAAATATTTCGGCCAGTTTAATGCTTCGATATCAGCCAACACCGAGGCTGTGGCAGCCCTTTTGCTGACGTCTTCCTGCGAGTAGCAATAATCTGAGAGAGGAGGAGCTGAAAAGGAACAAAACGGAGAGAAGGAACGGGGAGAACTGAACAGAGAGAAGAAACTGGGGTAAGGAACAAGGAAAAAGAAACAGGGAGAAGGATCAAAGAGAAGGAAACAGAGAGAAAAAACGGAGAAGAAAGAAAGAGAAGGAAACAGAGAGAAATAAGAAGGAAACATCAACAAAGAGAAAGAAACAGGAACAAGAAAAAAGGAAAAGGAACAAAGAGAAGGAAACAGAGAGAAATAACAAGGAAACGTTAACAAAGAGAAAGAAACAGGAACAAGAAACAAGGAAAAGGAACAAAGAGAAGAAAACAGAGAGAAATCCCGGCATTACCGCCCGGTGTTTCTTCCCGTTGGGAAAAGGGAGAACTCGGCCACAATTTCCCACTCTCTACCCAGGTGTCGGAAACGGTGTGCGCCCTCAGAATGTATAAATAGCATCAGCAAGAGACAGCGTCGTTCATTGTCGGTGCGCTGTCGTGGTGATCACATTAGACAGAGCCATCACTGTCCAGAAGTATAAGCGTTACCATCACGGAGCACCTGTAGAGAGAGCAGATGCGTTGTAGAAGACTTGTACTCGCACATATCGACTGAATCTCTCTGATTCTTGAAAACTAACATGCCTGTATCTACTCTGAAGTACCAATAAATTATAAACCACGTTGCGGCTCGTCACTCTCGAACCCCATTCGCGTTTGTTTGCGGCCTGTTAGAGAAAAGGGCCGGAACATTTTGGTGGCCAGTATGGGGATACCACATCAAGAAGCCACATTAAAGATTGCCACATTGCTCCATTGAAGAAGAAGACATCAAGAATTGATCTTCAGTTCTGCTGATCCGTGATTTTAAGTGGTGTGAAGAGTGTCAGCCAGTGGAGTAACGTCGCGCAGTTATCACATTACTTCAGAGCATCGAGAAAAGGAAGAAAGACGTCAGCGCAGAAAATCGAAGTTCTTCAAGAAACACTTCGAGAAAGAAAGGAGAGAAAAATAATCGAAAATTTGCACGCTACGCAGTTTTCACCAGTCTACCAGTCTACTCATCGCTACTCAAAGAAGAAGAAGTGAGGGCCCACATCTACGATCTACCCATCTACCCATTGTCACCTACAACGAGAAGAGCTACGGGATCTACACATCGCCAAATATTAAGTTAAGTGTGCGCCGATAATGTTTGCTTGCAATTAAATAAGCATGAGCTCAAATTAATGTTCATTAAAAAATTAATGAGTAAGCAGTAAGCAGTAAGTAGTAAGCAGTAGCACTAGGCAGCAAGCAATAGGCATTGCAGCACGCTGTTCCCTGGGAGTGCGGAGGCAAGTTGATTCCCGGAAGGAGCGCAGAGCGAGCGGTGTAAGCAGACATTGCGAAAGCGCAGTAAGCGTGCACGCGGAAACATTGTGTGGAGAGGTAGTCCATTGTGCTCCAGAACAATTAAAGGAAGTTGTTGCTATTGTGATCGACCCATTGTGCTCTAGCGTATAAGAGAAGGCTGGAGCGGCTTGATCTGTTCAGTTGCTGCCGACATTCACGAGTTTGCTTTTGACTTGTGTGCCGTAATAGCCTGATTTAAGTCCACTTAAATTGTGAGTATCATTTTATTGTATGTAGGGTATTTTCTTTAAATGTGTGTAGAATATTATCAATTGCATGTAGAAAATTTACTGTGTGGAAAACATATTTTTCTTAAAAAGTAATCGAAGGTCTAAGAATATTGTGATTATTTATGTCGGATAGTGATTCTGACGAATACGAGTACATAAGAACTTTCCCGTGTGTGACTAGATTTGGTAGGATATCCGTACCCATTTTTCAAGCGAAGTTGAATTCCGTACCAGTCACGATGACGACCACTACCCCTGTCACCCCTGTTACCAGTACGGTTACAACCACAGTTGTCCCAGTCACTAGCTCAGTAACAAGTGTAACGACTTCTGTTGTCGGTCCGATACCCAGTGTAGTAATTGCCGGACAGGATCTTCCCCAATACCGTGGTAGAAGGCGTCGTTTTGACCCTGACTTCATAGAAAACAAGTCGCTAGAAACGCACATAAAGAATGTGCGGGCCTATTTCCACATGTTAGCTGACAATTCCGAGGAAAGTAAACTCAATCTATTGTTGCGAACCGCAGACAAGCGGGTCGGCGACTTCAACGCCGTAGTAGCCTCCATAATTAGTGAAGGGTACGAACTAACTTTCGAAGAAGTAGTACACCTGTTGGAAAATATATATGTAACCAAAGGAGAAAGATCTTTGCACGCAGTTGCGTGTGATCTGAATAACGTACGCCTAAAACGTAATGATGCTTTAGCGAGTCAATTCGTAGAAATACTATCCAAAATACGTAAGCTAACCCACAGAATAATGACCAGCCCGGAGTGTTCGAACAGAGCCCATCCTTACGTAGTAAATTGTCCCGATCCAGTTGCCCTCGACAAATATGTCGAGAATACTTTAATTGTTGCATTGGCTATGGCCATCATCAACCCCCTAGTAACTGAAGAGTTTTCCAAAAAGTTGTTTCATAAACCGTTTAATTCGTCGGAAGAGCTCCTTCAGAGAATAGTAGGTATAATCCGCAATTTTCCCGAACATAAGCAGATCTTAGCGCCGCGAACTGAGAGGTCTATGGAAACCTATTGTGCAGAGGGTGATGACATTTCATCCGAATCAAATTTTGATGCTGCCTATGATGAGGCCGAAGTGCATGCCGTGACAAGAGGCAGATTCCAAAGTAGAAGTAGGACGCGCAGATCCTTTTGGAGACCCAATTTTCCAAGACCGACTTACCGTGCTAGACCTCATGTAAAATCTTTTGTTGATCGTGAATTAGGAACTCTAGAAGTTCAAGCATTGGAAACAGCCACCGAAGCTAGGCGTTGCTCGTATTGCAACAGGAATGTGTGCGTGTGCCAACGACAAGGTGCGTCGGTAGAGAAACCGACTGATTGGTACAAACCAAGTTTAGGGCATACGGCCACCGAGCAGTCGCGGAGTAGCGGGGCTTGTTTCCGTTGTAATAAGTTAGGACACTACGCAAGAGATTGTCGGTTCGGAAGAGAGTATTTCACCAGACCAGGAAGGCCTGATCGTGTCCGTGCGCGAGGACAGTATAAAACTCGAGTACCAGAAAAAAGCCAGGTAGAAACTTACCAAACCAACAGTAGCGATAATTTTTTAACGTAAGCAGTGGAGAAGATTTCATTGCCGATAGAGGTAACGTCGATGGTAAAACGGAAACTAAAATAACTATAACTAATTGTGACTCTACGACAGTGATGCCCGATGAACCCGAGGAGAATGCTGGCGTTGAAGGTTCCCTCGTTAAAAATGTTGAGAGAGTTGACCCAATGATCAAATGTAAAAATCGATATGAATTGCTGGGAGAAGTAGATTTAAGCGATGACTTAAAAGCTCATAGCACTGATAGTGTTGAAAGCCACATTACGGCGAACGTTTGTAAATACGAAGAAGATGAAGAGGTAGAAATAACAGGCCAGAATGAATTATTTGTAATACGAAAAAGTCAAAAACCAATGATTGTACTGAGAAAAGATGCAGACCTGTGGAATGCATTGATTGATTCAGGTTCAGAGAAGTGCCTAATAAGCTACCACAGAATTAATGAAATAAGTAATGAAGTGAAGCCAAGTTCTCTGACTATAAAAGGCGTTAACGCTAAAAGTAATGTCGAAGGAGAGGTAGAGCTTGTCCTAAAGTTAAAAAACGGAGTAAGTTTAAAGACAAATGCTCTAATAATTAAGGACGGTATTTACAATTATGACGTCATTATTGGACGTGATTTATTAGACAAGAATGCCGTTGTAGACTTAAAACAGAGATGTTTAATTATCAAAGAAGAGAGAATTCCATTTGCAGAGGTAAAAAGACGAAAAAAGAGAAAGACAGAATGTCTGAAGTATTTAATAGAGAATAATGAGTGTCTGATGGCAGACACGATTACGTCCAGAGCTAAGAAAAAAGTCCTAAATAAGCTAAGAGAGAAGAGAACGTGCATTGCTGAGAAAGCAAGTGAGGAAGTAAAAAGGGATGGTAAGAGAGAAAACCAGCCTGTTCGAGGCGTAGTTGCAGTTACCAGTTCCCACAAGCCGTTAAGAGTTCATACTCGACACGTAGAAATCGCTCCCAATGTAATTTTGAAACATGTTGGACATGTTGGAAAGTGTAAAAATGGAGAATATATAATAAAGAAGGCAACTTTAAAAGAAGGCGTTTGTGTCGCCGAAGCAATTGTGAGAATTAACAATAGGAGAAAGATTCCGTTGTTATTAATTAATAGCTCCGACAGAGCGATTGTCTTACCGGAGAACGCAATTATAAGTACTTTAGAAAAAGTAGAAAGGGATCAAGTTGAGTCCGAAGTTCACTTGTCAGATATACAAGGAGAACTAAAAAAGGGAATGAGTACCTTTGTGCAGGCAGCTGGTGTTGTTCAGGACAGTCATTTAGATGTCGAGAAGAAAGACACTAATAGTAATTCTGTCGGGACCTCAGGAGTTGTTGACAAAGTGTACGTTTCTGATTCCAAAGAAAACGCCCGTGGTCGGCGGAATTTAAATAATGATGATATCAAGTGTAACGATGATGAAATGAAGCCTAAATTGTTGAGTCTATTAAACGAATTCAGAGATGTTATCACTATAGACAATGAATCGATCTCCGCTGCTGAAATTAAACCATACAAAATACGTTTAAAACCTAACGTGGATGTTGTAAATGTCCCTCCCTATCGTATTGCCCACCGTTACATGGAAGACTTGAAAGTCGTGAACGAAAAAATGTTAGAAGATGGAATAATTAGACCATCGATTTCAGCTTATAATTCACCTATAATTGTAGTTCATAAAAAAGATGGAACTATACGTCCGGTAGTTGACTTTCGCAAAGTCAATGAGATAATTCATGAAGAATCATTCCCGTTGCCAAGAGTGGACGAGCTTCTCTATAGTTTAAATGGTCAAAAATATTTCTCAAAACTAGATCTTAGGTCAGGATATCATAATATTACACTGACCGAAGAGAGTAAGGAGTTAACAGCGTTTACTGTTGGTAGTCGAAAATTCGAATTCCAACGTTTACCATTCGGATTAAAAACTTCACCTGCATATTTCCAGTCAGTAATGACGCAAACGTTATCTCCTGTTCTAGGAAAACTATCTTTCGTTTTTATGGACGACGTGCTAATATACTCGAAAGAAAAGGCTCAGCATCTTGCCGATATAAAAGTTGTACTTGAACTGTTAAGAAACGCTAGATTGTCAATCAAAACTGAAAAATGTGTTTTTTTTGAAACCGAAATTGAATATTTAGGACATTCCATTAGTGGGATGGGAACAAGAAGCACTGGTACTGACAAAGTAAAGAACTTAGAGATTCCTAAAAATGTTAAACAATTACAGTCCTTCCTAGGACTGGTAAATTTCTTTCGTAGGTACATAAAAAATTTTGCAAGTATCGCAAGCCCGCTCTATAACCTTTTGAAGAAAAATGTCGAATTCATTTGGTCAAAGGACTGTGAAAACGCCTTTGAAAAATTAAAGGATGAACTATGTAACAATACAACCTTAAGTCATCCAAATTTCGATCAAAAATTTCATCTATTTTGTGATGCATCAAATGTTGGCATAGGAGCTGTTTTACTCCAGTCGTCTACTGGTAAAGTTCGAAACATGAGGCCTGTCGGTTTTTTTTCTAAAACATTGAATTCCACACAACGAAGGTACTCAACTACTAAAAAAGAGATGTTTGCTATAGTTGAAGCCCTGAAACATTTTAAATATCTTGTTTTAGGCTATGATTTGGTCATATATACCGATCACAAGCCGTTAGTCCCTTTATTCTCAAAGAAATTGCCCGAAGATAACACGCTCGCTAGATGGAGCATTTACGTGAACGCTTTTGATGCTAAATTAAAGTATTTTGCAGGAAAAGCAAATAGTGCCGCCGATGCATTAAGTAGATTAAATCATGACGAACATCCTTTAACAGAAAAAGAACTGTCAGCATGTCCTGATTTAACCCCAGATGTAGAGACTTTTCCCGTTGTAACAAGGCTGCAAGCCGCTGCCGCAAGTGACAATTGCAACAAGCCTGAGACTGAGGGAGTGTTTGAGAAAACAATGCCGGGAAGTGAGGATGGACGAAACAACAACAGTACTACTGAGCTGCAGACATTTCCCAGACAGACAACGAGCTTATGCAGACTGAATAAAGTGAACACGACTACAGACCATTCAAGTGTTAATGACAACTGGTCGTTAGATAAATTTAAACGTGAACAAGATCAAGATCCCTTTTGTTCTGAAATCAAGAATGCCCTAGAGAATGCAACTAAAGTTTCTAATACCGACATAAATGAATTTCTGATTATAAATGAGATTTTGTATAAAAGACGAAGAATTGACAACAGACCCAGTACTATTCTGACTAGTGTAGTGCCGTATACTTTGCTGCACCAGACAATTCTTTTCATCCATAATTTATCCCACACTGATTTAAATCATACCTTGTTTAAGTTTAAATTAAAATATTTTCATCCGTACGAAAGGACAGTTACACGCAAAATTGTTGAATCATGTGACATCTGTAAAATTCTAAAATCACGCATATCGACGCCGATTAAAATTCTAAATGCTCCAATTGGAACGCGATGTTTTCAAACTGTCAGCATGGACTTTTACGGTCCACTGCCAATGACGGACAATGGTAACAAGTATATTCTTGTTATCATTGACCTTTTTTCCAGGTTTGTCAAATTATATTCGACTAGTGACCGATGTACAGAGACTGTCACAGATTGTCTATGGAATTTTTGCTGTCTGTTCGGTACCCCGGACGTGCTACTGTCCGACAATGCCCTAGAATTTAAATCAAATAATGTAAAAAATTTCACAAAAGGACTTTCTATCTTAAAAAGGGAAGTTCTGGCTTACTCACCTTTTTCTAACGGTATCGTCGAACGATGTAATGGTAAAATTCGACATCTGCTCAAGTTATATCTAAATTTTCTTACTCATAATGAGTGGGATAGATTGCTAGATATTGTAGAGAATTCAATTAATAATAGCTATAATGAAACATTAGGAGATACGCCCGCATATACAGTTTTCGGTAGAGATACTTGTGTATACATCAGTTCTTCTAATTTAGAAGAATTAAATGTTGCGACTTCATATGAAGATGTTCAAAAACAAAAATTTAAAGAATCATCTATTGTAGTGAACAATATTCGAAATGCAATTATCAACGCCACAATTGAAAGAACTGCCTATAGAAATATGAAACGTCGTGATAAAAACTTAAAAGTGATGGACCGTGTACTAGTAAAAAATCATGCCAAAAAACATAAGTTACAGCTGAATTTTTTGGGTCCTGCTATTATTGAACGACTAGGTAAAAATTATGCAGATATTAGAATTGGTAACAAAATTATCCGATCGAATCTAAACCATGTACTGCCTTTAGACGGATTAAAAAGGTAACATTGTCAAACCTGTTTGTAACTGTTCATTTTCATATATTCCGAGATTGCCATTCAATATATGTATTTCAATGGTATTTAGTTTGTAAGTTCGTTCTATGCGATCTATGAGTTCTTAACCTGTAAGTAAGTTCTGTGAGTTCTTAGCTTGTAAGTGTGTTCTTTGAGTTCTTAAGACTTTCTGTATGTCTTGCTCCAGGAAATATTTCTGTTGCGCAAACACCTTCAGCCGAGATGAGGAGCTGAGGATGTTGTCATACTATTGTTACGACATCAGAGTGTGCTCATCAGGTCGTGAGTTTGAATTGATAAACTTAGGTGCAATCGTGAGATGTCGACAGGAGAGCGCGAGTGCGAAGCCTGCGAGACCTGTGTCGCACCTGCCGCATATTGTTTAAAAACAGTGCCTGGCAGTGTAGTGGAAATGTATGCGTCTTGTTGAGAGGGAAGGAAGCGTGCCTTAGTGTGAAATCTTAGTATGAAACGTAAATTGTTTACTTTAAAGACTTGGGGCCATGCTAATGTCATGTATCGTTTCTTTTCAGATTCCTGGAGCGAACTACTCCTGAACATCTCCGGAACATTACACATTACCTACGCATTCACTACTTAAATTGTATTGATGTGTACCGGGGCTAACAAACAACTCTGGCAACCACAGGAATCGACGATCACGTTCACAATTAGGGTATCTAAAGAATTGTTACAGGAAGCCTATTGCAAATTAAACATATTCCTGAACCTCGATTCCCCTTTACGCACACGTGTTTTAGTATATGAAGCCGGAAACGACATAGAACTAGTAATTCAAATAAGAATCGCGGCATTTCCAGCAACCATCCAGTGATAAACTAAATCTGTAATTGCTCAAACAATTTGTTCATTATTAATCAATTGATTCTTAGAATTCTTGGCTACTCCAGATATTTCGGATACAAAAATACATCGAACAAAATCTTTATTAAAATAAATCACAATTCTAATTCCCGCATTGATAGCTGCGTTCTGGCCCGCTAAGATGGGAAATAAGGTGTCCAATATTAATGTAGATGCCATATTAACGGCGATAAAGGCAAATAATGGTCAAATCTCGGATGAACTTATCCGACATACTGAGGAAACAAGAGTTGATCTCATTCCTGACCAGTTAAGCGACATAATGTTGCTTCTATATACAGTAATTACCATCATCCTTGCTGTGATGATTATTTATATAAAACGGGATCTAAACAAGGTTATTAGCCGAATTAGTGGCGAGGACGTCGCGTTGCGTCGAACCGCCTTAAAAGAAATCTGTAGTCCTAAACCAGTAATTGCAGTTTCACCCTAAGCTCTGATTAAGATGGATTTTTTTTAAGCAAAAAAAATATACAGAAAATGTTTTTAGTCTCATTTATAAAGAATATATATTCAAAAATCCTACCTGCACCATACTTAATAAAAATATAGGAATCACAGTGCAAGTTGACTATAAAGAAAAACTTTTCGCAGATCAGGAAAATGAAAAATTCCGAAGAGTAGATATCCTCTTAGCGTACTTTTATTTCTACAGTATCCTAGGTCTTAGTCTACTACTATTTGATACGATTTGTTGTTATTATTCTGATGCCGTTTAATATAATCCTTGTTGTGTTTTACTCGCCTATGAAAATGTTTTGTTCGTCAGGAGTTCGCTATGGATGAGAGTTTTGATATTTCGAAGAACCATTTTAATTGTAATGATTGAAAAGCAGAAAGGCAGAATAACTACTTATATACTCATCATGTAACGTTCACTTGCGAAATTAATTTTATTAAGGCATTTATCGGAGAGTTCATCTTCAAAGCATTTTTAGCGGCGTGCCACGATGCTAATGTAACGCGAGAAAAATGTGACACGAGATAGTTAAATTCTGGTATTGAAATCCGTAGATTTTTCTCTATCATAAAATTTTTATTAAACCTCTAGATATACGGATTATGTATTCTATCCTATAGTAATGCTTTGTTCATGTTCCGCTAGAATTAAGGAGGCTAATTATTTAATTATTTCGATTGCGACTACAACCAAATTGTACGATTGTTGATTGATTAGATTAACTTGAATTAGTTATTGATTATTTTACTTACTATGTTTAAATTACGTGATCTGAAATAAGCTAATTTAAATCGTAGGACGATGAGTACTTGCCATTCTAGTATTGTATTTTTTGCGTATATAAACTTATATTCTATAACTTCAGTTGATCTATTTAGTACGCGTTTTGATGTTTGATTTTGATATTTTGATATGTTAAATTGTGCGATGTATCTTTTGTTTGTTTGAGCTAAGTGCGTAGAGATCAAGGGAAAAATCAAAGTTAATTAAATGACGTTTAAAATTTTTATTGTCATAAAGAATTTTAAATTTTGGGGGGAGCATTATGTGCGCCCTCAGAATGTATAAATAGCATCAGCAAGAGACAGCGTCGTTCATTGTCGGTGCGCTGTCGTGGTGATCACATTAGACAGAGCCATCACTGTCCAGAAGTATAAGCGTTACCATCACGGAGCACCTGTAGAGAGAGCAGATGCGTTGTAGAAGACTTGTACTCGCACATATCGACTGAATCTCTCTGATTCTTGAAAACTAACATGCCTGTATCTACTCTGAAGTACCAATAAATTATAAACCACGTTGCGGCTCGTCACTCTCGAACCCCATTCGCGTTTGTTTGCGGCCTGTTAGAGAAAAGGGCCGGAACAACGGGTATCGGCTTAACCGGAAGTAAGCTGGTGTTAGTTATGAGGCATTTGAAAAACCAATGTACACGATGGTGTGTATCAGGCTTGATTGGAATAAAACATCCTTACTTCGCACCTCACTTCTACTTCTACAACATGAGTTTTGGTGGGGACATAATTTAGCGCCGCTGTGAAACTCAGCACTTAGACCTGAAATAATATGTACGCACGTCACTGTTCAATACTTATTAGCTCTTAATAAAATTTCGTGTGGAAGTTATTTTGAATATTTTTTTTCTGAATTATTAAATGCGCAAGCAAAAAAATTAAAATTCAGGTTCTAATTCGACGTATTTGATACATCAGGTTTCAGAAAATAATCATTTTGAAACTGAATCGATAAAAAAATATATATATAGCTCAAAAGTTTTCTCGATGTTACAATTTATAAGCATGACCTTTCACCTTGACCACATTCACCAATAACGTCTTGTTTTTTTCAATCATATTCGAGCTTGTTTGTGCTAAAATTGTGTTTCAGTCTTCGTTGTCATAGTAAATATTTAATAAAGAAGCATTTTGCATAGCCTTTTTTCGTCCCTTCAACTTTCTAGAATCTTTTGGTGAATAAATATTCTTAAAATCCTTTCACCCCGAATAATAATCTAATTGCTATTTTATTGCGCGGAAAGATGCTCTCAAAACGAGACTATTTAATTGTTTGCGTAATTTTGTCATTTTACGTCGCGTAGAATGTATTTTATTAAAAGAGGATGTCCTAGAAGTCGCTGAACTTATTCGGGCCCACAAGTAGCTATACTCAAATATGTCCATTGTACTAGACTTAAGAAACAATCTATTGCTGTATTACTTGTGGTAAATAAATTGTTTAAATTGTTTAAACTGTTTAAATTATTAACTTTTTTTTATTGTAAAACTAAAGCTATACGTTATTTTCCACGGCGGTAAACCACTCAATAAAATTAGAATCATCCTCAAAGATGAAATACGAGGCCTGTCTAAAAAGTATCCGACCTTTGGCCAGAAAAAATATTTCGAATACCTGTCGGAGTTGGGACCCTAATCCCCTTCAAAGTATGCCCCTTGTGCTTGCACACACTTAGCCCACCGATCCTTCCACTGCTGGAAACACCTCTGGTAGTTTTTTTTTAGAATGGTGTTCAGCTCCATCGTCGCATTGCCTGTTTGACTCCTTCGATGCTGACTGTTTTCTTTGATGTCCGTGGAATTGTGCATCACGAATACGCACCGGAAGGACAAACAGTGACAAAGGAGTACTATCAGGATGTTCTCCGGCGACTTCGTGATGCAGTTCGGCGCAAAAGACCAGACATGTGGACTGCGAACAACTGGCACTTGCATCACGACAACGCGCCCGCACATTCATCCCATTTGATCCGCAATTTCTTGGCCAAACATGGAATTACGACCGTTCGCCAACCTCCCTACTCTCCAGACCTGGCTCCTTGCGACTTCTGGTTGTTTCCAAAATTGAAGACACCACTGAAAGGATCCCGTTTTGAGAGTAGAGAAGAGATAATGCGGAACGCGACGACAGAGCTGAACACCATTCCAAAAGAAGACTTCCAGAGGTGTTTCCGGCAGTGGAAGGATCGGTGGGCTAAGTGTGTGGAAGCACAAGGAGCCTACTTTGAAGGGGATTAGGGTCCCAACCCCGTCAGGTTGTTGAAGTATTTTTTCTGGCCAAAGGTCGGATACTTTTTCGACAGGCCTCGTAGAAGAAGCAATTGGAAGTATTGGATATTGAGGTCGGTCAACGAACCATTTTAGCATTAAATGCACGTCACCAAAATTCAGCGTAAAATTGATAGACAAACCTGATTACATTACTGATCATGCTAACACGGCGCTATTCAGACAACACTTTCAAAATGTTTTTGTTTGTTTAAATTTTCAATTTTGACGCGTTTATTTATTTCAGTAGATAATTTTAAGTTCAACTGCTGCCGGAATTCTATCGGAGCTTCAGTAAATGAGTGACACAACTTACCCTATTGACACTTATTGTTTGAGTGCAAGTGCAGATTAACTACGAGTAAATATTTTTTCAGTGTGTGGTTCTATTATTATTAATATTATCAGTAAATACTATTTTTAGTTCGATAAAACTTCTTCAAGAAATTACACATTTTTTAAGCATCACATCAAGTAGAAGTGAAAGTATTGTGGGAAGATTAGAAGACTATCGGTGAATTATTCCTAATAACATTTCATCACGAGTAAATTCTACACGCTATTTTATTTACGCTATGTCACGCAGATTTACGCTATGCACCAAACGAATCTATCTTTTTTGCAGAAATTGAGTTATCTTTCTTCCCTCCATTTCGAACCGGCACGAAGATGCTCAGAATACATTCAGTGTGCGCTGTTTAGCAGCGGCGGAAATGCTGGCAGCTATCAACATTACTTAACAATGGATCTCCCAAGAAACACAAAGAAGATATCGCCCCTCTCTCAAGATAAAAAGGATCAAAGTGAAAATGATCATTGTTTTATGTATTTTTTAAGCAAACGTTTCGGAATGTTATAATTCCATCGTCAGTGCTGAATCATACTAAATGGTCAAACTCAGAAAGTTCAGAGAAACTCAATAAATATCAGTCCATTCAATTTCTTGCAAGCCTCGCTCGCTTTCGTGATCGCGGTTTTCTTTACTGCGACTCCACTCAAACGAAATTCGTCTTGCGATCATGACTACGTGCCTGAGTTGTGGAGTAGAAAGTGTGTTGAGATTCAGAGAACGACTAACCTAGTACACGTTCCGTGTTACATTTTCAGCAATGTAAGTACTCTACTCTAAGTACTCTAAGAAATTACGTTTGTTTTTGATCAATTTTTTGTAATGTCAAACCTCTCAGTTAAGTTTTTGTTCACTTCCTACGTGGCCGAGACGGCAAATGTGCACGAAAGAATTATTGTGTTTCGTACCTCCGTTTCACTACTGACACCGAATAGTTTGAATACACAGAAAGTTTGAAGTGAGCTACCAGTAAGAACAACGGGTGAACGAGAAGTTGAAAACATTTACAATCACCAGGGAAAATACTATAAAAAGTGCACCTAACCTTGAATTTGTAATTCAAATATGTTCTCACTAAAAGCGTTAGTCATCCTACTGACGATGTGTTTCTTGATCCTGCAAAATTTCCTGCAAAATTACCGCAGCGAAAGGAAGCCCATCCGAACGAAGGAAAAGACTGAAGATGAGGCTGAATACTAAGATACGCTTTCTTTATAATCAATGAAACTAAAATTTAAAAATTGTGCTGTCCCTCAATATCATCATATCACATTTTGTACCAGATCTCATTCTGTTGAATAATTAAAACGTCCCTCAAATAGGAAGAAACTCTCGGCCAAAAAAAGAAAAAAAATCACGACTCGTGTCAGAGACTGTGACCTAGTCGTACAAAATGCAAAATGCAAAATTGCATGTCATTGTTCGCGGCCAACCCCAAGCCTCCCAGTTCCTCGCCTCTGTCCTCCAGCATTAAAGGGCAACCCCTCTTCTCTCAGCTGTGAGCTTCAATACCTCGATGAACGGCTTGGATTTACCTCACTTTTCATAAAATACTTGCTGAGCGAGGTAAAATTTAGCAAATCAGTATCAGCGATACATATACAAAAACTACATCGTTCTCATAATTCAGTCATAGCTATGCAAATATAACGCACAATGCATCACTACGAGACTCGCTACGCAGGCCGGAAAGTGCCGTTCTCTGCACAGATGTTGCTCTACACAACATCCCGGAAAAATGGTTCTTTCAGGGGCAAAAATACGACCTTACCAAGCAAAGTGCCTGCAAGTAGGAAACCTACATCCTCTCGCTCACAAGATTCTAATGCTCAAAACGCAGGAGACTTGCTAACCGCTGCCAGTAACTCCGTCAGAGAATGTGTGGCACCTTCCGAAGCAACGTCAGTGAAGACTATGCAACCAATATCGCAGGACGAGGGAAAACATATCTGCCTAACCTCCAGCAATCATTTGAAGGTTCGAAGCAGTGAAGTCTCAGCCGTAGCACCACAACCAACTGCTGCTCCTCATCTGAACAAGCATAACAGCGTGCCAGCTCCCCAGCTCTGCGTCAACAACAACGCTCCAAACTGTCCGCCAGCGACGGGGACACAAACGCCATCCTCATCAGTGGTACAAGACAAAATAGTTGTTATTAATAAGGACATTTCAAGCGTGGTAGACTCTCCTCATTCTCCAGATTATATGTTCGATAATATTCGCGCACAAACCGATACTGGCAGTAAATTACCCCAGAGCGCAAGCTGTGAGAACAAAATGAAATTTCCAGTACAGAGCAATAGAAAAAACACTGTTACTTCTTTAAATGGCTACTTGCACCCGCTTCAAATCACAAGCTCTCAAAAAATTCATGAAATTATTCACAATTTGTCTCTAACAGCAGCGTTTTTCAATAAATCCCTAAGACAACGTGAGCCTCCTAGCCCGTCGTCGATTTTCTCTACAGTATCAAACATTCAGAACTTAACCGAGCAACTTTTTGCTTTAAATTCACATATAAGTTCTCATGACCTTGCAACTGCGGTACCTGCTAGTATCTCTTGTGAAGTCGACTCCAATTGTCGAGAACCTTACGATACTCTGCTGCTAGGTGACAATATCCTAAGCACGATCAGAAGGAAGGACATCGATCGCTCTTGCTGGATCAAAACTGTTCCATCTGGGCGCTTCGACGACCTTCTCCATGCTATAAATTGCATGCCTAGATTTAAAAATTATATACTAAGTTTTGATGGTCTCTGCCACTCTCCCTCAGACCTTGCTCGAATCAAACAACAAATTGTAAGGAAGTACGCACTTTCTACTATTTATATCGCCAATGCCAGCAGTGCGAAAGAATTCAACAAAGCGATGAATTTCTGCAAAAACCTGGGTTTAAACTTGATTCAATTTCAAACTTACCCAGATAATGAAAACGGTGACGCACTCAATAACATTCAACGGCCTCGCACCCAGGCAGAAAACTTCTGTTTTCTTGGACAACTTGCAATGAAATCAACATTGCGAATCACCTTGCCATATTGTCCTCATTTTAACAAATGTCAAGCAATAATTGGAATTGTAGGTCATTCCAATGAATCGAAAACTTCACGGAAAGAGACAAATAGTCTCACTTTAAACTTTGGAAAAGAATATAAGCCTATGCACATCGCTGCACATGGTACACCAAATCCTTCAAAATTGATTGCGTCATCAAGCAGAGGTCTGAGTAACTCACCCACCCACAACATGAGGAACATGAATAAGCCTGAGCCTTTCCCTGACTCGATCTCAGACAAATATAATGTCAGTACGAAAAATAAATTTGCGTTACTTGCAACAGACACAAATAGTGATTGCGACATGCCCTTCTTTTCAACCAATTCTCAACTTTCCAGTGAGTACGCAGGAACCGAGGAAAGTCAAGCTAATAACGATATTCAAAACTATTCAAAAAAAATCAAATCATTCAAAAAAAATCTGTTGCCTCTGCCAGGCCTCCGTTGAACGATCAAACCGATACTGCTACCGCAAAACCAACAGTGAATCAAATTTGCACACGCGTTGCAAACACACTGGACGACTTGAAACGATCGCTCAAAATGGAGCCTGCTTACACTGTAGGTGACGGACACTGTCTCCTCCACGCCGTAACGACGCAGCTTGCTTCACAACAAAGATCGAAATGGGATTATACATCTCTGAAAATACCCATCAAAACTGAGAGCTCCAGAAACAAGGACCAGTATGCAAAATTCGTTGACAAGAACAGTGGCAGTTTCGAACAACTCATCGATAAATACATCAATAGAAAAGTCTTCGATCACGCAGTTGGAGACCTCATACCCCAAATACTTTCTAATGTGACGAGAACACCAATTCACGTATTTGATGAAAGAGAAAATGGGATTTGGAAGACGACAATCTCCCCTACATCAAATGCTCTGATAAACTGTCCTCCGGTAAACATACACCGGAAACAGGACCACTATAGCGCCCTCTTGAAAATGCGTGACGAAAATCGTGTTGCTCCCTCCCCCATCTTGTGACTAAATAACAGTGATCAAATTGAATTTGAAGCTGAAATCACAAACAATGAACGCGGCAATAAAGACCTAGAAACGAATACCAAATGCCCTGCTAGACCTAAAAAATGCAATAACTCCACTAAAGATCTGCCTATTGAGATAAATAACATCAAAATATTACACATAAATGCTCGCAGTCTCAATGGTAAAATGGATGACGTACGAGTAATGTTGATCACTAACGATATCGATATTTTATGCGTATCTGAAACATGGTTCGATTCACGAGTCGAAAGCTCATATCTCAGCATTGCCGGGTACACATTGTACCGTTATGACGGAGTCAAGAGTAATAGAGGTAGCGGTTCATGCATTTTCATCAAAGATGTCTACTCTACATCCTTATTTCCGATAAAAGAAAAATGCGAAGACATAGAAATGGTTTGGCTCAATGTTCAGGTAAACAAACACAAGTCTTTCATTATCGGCAGTCTTTACAGACATCCGTCAGCATCTCTACGTCCAACATTAGATTTCATTGAAAATACGTTTAAATTAATCTCTGCAGCCAAAAAATCTTTCTATGTTTTCGGAGATTTTAACGTAGATCTGACAAATAAAAACAATAAGCTAAGCAAGATGCTGCACAGACTTAATCTTTCTCAAATGGTCCAAGAACCAACGCGAATTACCAACGCTTCCAAAACTCTTCTTGACCTAGCATTTACAAACAATCCCCAAGCAGTACTCAGCACAGAAATCTTACCGTCCTTTTCTGATCACCATTCGGTAGAATGCCAAATAAATATTGCAAAAGAGAAACAGAAATCTAGTTACATTACATATCGCATGAAAAACCACTACTCCCCTGAAATATTTCAAGAAAAGCTATTAGACAGATGGAGTGAATTTCAAGGCATGGAAAACACCGATGATGTCAATTTACAAGTTTCGCTTTTTAACGAAAATTTCGTATCGGCTCTTAACGAATGCGCACCTTTCACTACGAAGAAAGTTAAGCCAAGAATTTCTAAATGGATAACAGATGAGATAAAACAGTTGAGCAGAGCTAAAAAAAATTTGCAGCGTGAGTACAAACTGAATAAATCAGACAGTTCGCGTCGAAAATTATATAAAGATCATGAGAAGATCATACGAAGAAAAGTTAAGGAAGCAAAACGGGACTACTTCCACAAAGAACTCTTGGCGGCAAAACAAAACCCAAAAAGAACTTGGGAAATCATTAGAGAAGTTGCTCAGTATAAAAACTCGGAGTGCAAAAGCACTTTCGACAACCCCTCAAAAATGGCTAATGACTTTAATACTTTCTTCTCAAAAGTTGGCGAAGATGTTTTCAATGAAGTATCCAGGACAGTTTCAGACACATCTACAGGAGCAAATCCGAGCGATGTATCATCCCCAAATAGTAGAAACAAATGGAGACCAAAGCCGGTTAGCGTCATAGAGTTACGAAAAATCTTATACTCACTAAAGAATACCAAAGCGACTGGACATGATGGCATAAGCCTCCAACATATAAAAGACAGCTTCCCTGTCACAGCACCCCTCATTCGTTTGATAATAAATACATCTACAGCCACAAACAAGTTTCCCGACCAATGGAAATTATCCATTATTAAGCCATTAAATAAATCTGGTGATATCGACATAGCGTCAAACTACAGACCAATCAGCCTCCTGCCTGTTATGTCCAAAATATTAGAAAAAGTAATAACAAACCAGCTCTCGTCTTACATAGACGAGTCACATCTACTGCATCGCAATCAATATGCTTACAGAAGGAATACCAGTACTCAGGACGCCCTGTTAAACATAACAGAAAAAATTTACAATGATATTGACCAAAAAAAATTAACTCTCTTACTATTGCTTGATCTCTCCAAAGCTTTCGACAGTGTTGAGCATAAGAAACTTCTACAAAAAATTTCAAACCTCAGAATTGACACTCAATGGTTTGAAAGCTACCTACTAAACCGCTCTCATGCAGTGTGCTTGAATAACAAAATGTCATCATTCATACCAAACAATTTTGGCGTTCCTCAAGGTTCAATCATCGGCCCGCTCTTATTTTCAATCTTCATCAATGATTTCCCCACCATGCCGGCAAACACAAAAATCTCAATGTATGCTGACGACGTACAAATTGCCATGACAAGCTCAACAGCAGATTTAAAAGAAACACAAGCCAACGCTGAAAACCTTCTGAGAAACCTTAAATTGTGGTATGACCATAATGGCCTCAAACTTAACGCAAGTAAAACGCAATGCATTATTTTTGGATCACAGAATGCGACTAAAAATTTACCGCCATTCAAGCTAACATTTGGAGACGATACAATTGAACCAGTAGAGACTTGAACTTGAACTTGAACTTGAAATTGAGGGCCGACAGCATCGGGGCCTTTGTAACGGCCTACAATTCCCTCCACAGCTATCACACAAAGAGTTCAGCGTCTGGTACCAGACTTGTCCACTAAACTACCCAGGATCTACCAATCCTTGTCACAAGCTGCCATTGGATAGCGTCACTGGGATAGCCAGTGTGTCAAAACACCATCCCCAGGCATATTGGGTCATTACAGCCCATTCTACCAGACTGGCTCATTCCAGTCACTGTCTCTTACTCCAGGCACGCACAAGAAACACTTTCATAGCCTCAGTGATACTCGCATTACACTCCTGATCCAATCCAGCAAGACAGCTCATACCGCAATCATCTTCAGCACATCTGGCATTCCACTCATTCTCTCCATACTGCTCAGACACCACATTCATAAAACTCTCTCTCTCTTGCTCATACTTACTACATTCCAGCACAAAATGCTCAATTGTTTCCTCTACTCCACTATTACACTGCTGACATAATCTGTTATTATTCTCATTCCATCTCCATGTACGTCTGTTCACACTCAATGACTTACATCTCACAGCAAACAAGAGTTGACTTCCAAAACTACCATCATAGAACATCTCAAACTTAGGTGCTTTCTTTTTCATATACCAGTTAAGTGTAGGCTTCCGCATCATGCTAAGCTTCCACTTATTCAATCCATACTCTTTTGTTCGTCTCTCAATCTCTTTCTTCCACCTCTTGCAGTCCCACTCAGGCCCTACACCTCCTACATTTATTAAACTCCAGTCATCCACAGGTCTCCCAATTCTAACATGAATAATCTTTTGCATACTGAGTTTCCTTGCATGCCCCCAACATACTTTCTCCCAATAGCTTACACTCAGATTCCATTCAAAGATTCGCCTTACCCACCTGCTATTCTGCATTCTTTCAATTCTCACCTTATAATTCAGCACAGCTTTCATCATTCTTTCTGAAAATAGGCTCCACCCTAGGTCACCTCTAATGGCCTCTATAGCTGTCCATTTCGGAGCACCCAATGCTACACGTCCTACCTTATTTTGTATCACATCCAGCTTTTCAAGATCACTTCCATTCCAAGCAAGAGCACTCATACCATACATGACACTAGGTACAGCAACATACTTCCACATTCCTCTCACACATTCGTACTTGTTTGCTCTGTATCTGGCCACACTACCTAACCGTCCACTCCACTGCATTGCTTTAGCCACTTTCTCACCTTTAGTTCTAGTACATCCATCTTCACTCATCATACAACCTAGATATTTGTATTCTTTTGTTCTACCTATTCTGATTTCTCCAATATTCCACAGTCTGTCTCTATCAGTCTCATCACTATTTATAACCATGACCTTACTTTTATCGGCACCAAAGTTCATCTTGAAATCTGTACTATATCCATTCACAATGTCAAGCATCCTTTGTAGTTCATGACCACATTCACTAACCACAACCACATCATCAGCATACAACAAACAGCTCAGTCTCTCATTACCAACTTTCAGTCCTAAACCACTCCCTCTCAGTCGAACTGCTAATTCTTCTGTGTACAATCCAAACAACAGGGGGGACAGAGTACAGCCCTGTCTCACTCCTCTAACACTCCTCACTTGCCCCGTTTCCAAATTTCCTAACCTGTAGATAGCACTTGTGTTCTCATACAGACTCTGTACAATGTTCACTATTTTTCTGCTAAAACCAACTTTTCTCAAAATTTCAAACAGCCTAACCCGATCCACTCTGTCATACGCCTTTTCAATATCCAGGAATGCTAAATATACCTTCTTGTTATCCTTCTTCATTCGCTCAATTATTTCACTCACTACAAACAGATTATCCTCCCCCCGTCTATCTTGCCTAAAACCATTCTGTTCTTCTCCCAGGACTCCTAATTCCTCAACTAAATTTTTCATTCTCTCATTCAAAATACCACAAAAGATCTTACATACGGTGTCACCCAGTGCAATTGGTCTGTAATTTTTAAGTTCTTTCATACTCTTATGTCCACCCTTATGCAACAGAACTACATTACACTTGTTCCAGTCATCCGGTACTCTTTCACTCTTCCATATCTCATCAAATAAACATTTCAACATACTGACTACACTCTCTCCTCCACATTTATAGAACTCATATGGTATCTTATCAGGGCCACATGCCTTTCCATTTTTCACTTTCTTCAAAAAACTTACAATCTCTTCACAAGTGATTTCGTCTTCCATTTGCAGTTCATGTTCATCTATCAGAAAATTTATTGGTTCATCATCTGTAACCTGCTCATTCATTCCACCAATGTCCTCCCAGTATTCTTCAACTGCTTTCACCATTTGCATCCTATCTTGCACACTGCAACCATTGACTACTAATTCATCAACTTGAACTTCAGTACCTCTATTATTACCTTGTATAAACCTATACCAATCTTTTATTCCATCTGGACCGTTCTTTCTTAGATTTTCAACTTGGTGTCTCTCTTCTTTAACCCTAGCCTCATTGATCATTCTCTTTACTTTCTTCTGCTGGTCCTTGTACTCATTCCATACACTCTGCCATTCATCCTCAGTAATTCTGCGTCTTTCATACATTTTCCTCATACTGCGTTGTTTTTTATTTAAAGTCTTCCTTCTCGTTCGTTCTTCCTTTATCTCACTCGTAAACCACCTAGCATTCCCTTTACTTTTCCTGCATTTCATTCTACCGATCTTTTGCTCTGCCACATCATACAAGGTTCTTGCAATCTCCTTATTTAGGTCATTTACATTTCCACACCTGTTCCAGTTACATCTACTCAATTCATTTCGAAATTCTTCCCAGTTTGCCATTTTAATACGCCAATTTTCTCTTACTCTGCTGGCCTTCTGCATCGGCTCCTTTCCACCCCAATTATATTCTAGTACAAGCATTTTATGGTCACTATCAATATCAAAATCATCTTCATCTACAAACATTTCTTTGACACACTCTCTTGCTCTACTATTCACTATCATATAGTCAATTGCAGTTTTACATTCCCTGCTTTGCCATGTATGCAAGCCATTTCCTATTGTTACATTTAGGTTCTCAAGTTCATTCTCATCACAGAAATCAATCAATTTTTGTCCATTTGCATTCACAGGCTCACCAAGTATACCAACATGGCCATTCATATCACCCATCAAAATCAGAGGGCATCTGCAATGCTCTTGCACAATTCTTGTTAATATTTCATACTTTTTTACATTCTCTTGATGAGCTAAAATACCATCAGTTGTCATATAGCATACAACCACAATAACACATTCTCTGGCATGCATTCTTTCACACTTTATTACTAACAGATCTTCACTCTCAGGTTCATTTCCAACAGGAATTTCTTCTAATTTCCAATTTAGAGCATTTTTTACAATGAGACCAACTCCACCACCTCTTTTTTGCCAACTTACACGCCCTTTTCCAATCATGTAGTACTTACTCTCCTTACATTTTAAACTGACTCTATCACGCATTTGGGTCTCTACTACACCAACACAATCCAAATCTCCATTCTCAAATTCTGCTACAAGGTCATTTAACTTTCCTGCATTCCATCCACGCACATTTATACATCCAAACCTTACAACACTATTGGACAATTCACAACATTTTTCATTTTTGCTCTGACAGCTTTCCATTCATCCAGTTCCACCTTCCATTACAATATGAGTACACCCAATCCACTGGATGTATCTCCTGGAGAGTTTCATCTCACCTTCTTGAGTAAGATGGACTCCATCTCCACGAAAACACCCACTCTGGATCAGGTTATCCATATCAAGGAAGCTGGAACCCATTTCACGCTTTCTCATACTCTCAGCTTTCATACTCATAATCCTTTTATGCACTTCCCTATTCACCTCCTTTCGCACCCTTTCATACTCCTCGCCACATGCAGGCCTTCTCAGCAGACTGGTCACAGCCACTCTTACATTCTACTTTTGCGCCCTTTCAACAACATTCATAATTGCATTCACCGTACGCTCTCTCCCACATTCAAGCAATCCATTGCCACCTCCTTGCAGTACAACCATCCCTTCATCCATTCCATCTATCACTTCCTCAGCATGCCTACAAATCTCATTCACTCCCTTTCCTCTCATGCTCGTACATCCACTACGGTCAGTCATACTCACAAACCTATCCACATTCTTCACCATGCTGTCACCACATATTCTAATCGTAGGTCTCACTCTCCCTTTCATACTACTCTTTCGTTCAACTCTTCCACTCACGTCACTCTTTCCATCCATCTTCCTTTCATTCACTTCCACTACAGGCGCCTGCACCTCATGTGGCATATCAACAGGTTGCTCCTTCACTCTCTTCCCATTCGTACTTCTTTCATCATGCTCATTCATCCTTCTACTCTCATCTGGCACATTTGCACCACCATTCACTTCATTTATTGCATTCACACTCCTTGCACCATCATCCACTTCATTTGCACTCCTTGCACCATCATCCACTTCATTTGCACTCCTTGCACCACCACCATTTACCTCTTCATTCACTGCATTTGCACCATTCTCATTCTTTCCTTCATTCAACTTCCTTTCATCCTTCAAATCAGCCTCTAAAGCAACCATCAGAATTGTCAATCTTTCAACCTCCTCTTCCAACTTCTTTCTCTCGTCATTCAAACATTTCCAGCACGTAAACACAAGATCATTCAACTTCCTCCGACTCATCTCTCTCAAACCTTTGCATGCATCTATATCTACCCACTCTTTACAAGTCATGCACTCAATCTCCTCATCCATTCCACTTGCACCTCCCTTCCTACGACCAGTCCTATTTCTTGCCATCCTCAAACACAGACTTCTATCTCAGTACAAATTTCACAGGCAGAAGAAGTCTTCACTCACCAAATCTACTGAAAATCAAGTTATCAAAAAAAGAAACAAAAACGTTTCCTACTACTCACAGTCACTCTCTACAATGTCACACACTATACTCTTCATATGCAAAGAAAGCTTAACTACCAGTCAAAACACCTCAGTCAAAAATTGCAAGTCACCACACCAGAGTCCAATGCTCAGTCTCAACTCTCACGCAACAAAAAAACTACTCTCACAAGCACTCCATACAAAGTCACACACTGTACTCACGTGAATATACAAACTATACCATTTTTTAGCAACTTCACTTCAATTCACCACAATATTCGTCGGAGGACCAGAAACACGTGCACACCGCTCGGAACCGCTTCAGGAAGACGGTAAAAAATCTGGGTGTTTGGTTTGACAAAAATATGACTTTCAATTCACACGTCGAAACAATGTGCAACAAAATAAACGGAACCTTAATGTTCTTTCATCGCATTAAGAACACACTTGACGAAAAATCTAGATTGTTAGTGATTCAGTCTTTAGTTTTATCGCGCCTGGACTACTGCAGTCTTGTATGGGGAAATTTACCTCAATATCGTCAGGAAGAGTTGCAAAAATGTCTAAACTTCGCCGCCAAAGTGGTGTGCAAAGGAAATTTCAATAAATACGATCATGTCACCCCTCTTTTAAGAAAACTCGACTGGATCCCAATACCGAACAGATTCATGATCCAAAAAGCTCGACGAGTGTTCTCCTCTCTGTACCTCCCCCAAAGTAATGCAGAGGTGGTAAAATTTTTTCCATCTAATATCCCAAACAAAAAACCAAATCGGAGGAATGATGTTTCAGTCAGTTACCGTTCATCTAACGTGGGACAAAAAGCTCTCTCAGTTTCTGGAGCTTTTTTGTGGAACAAGCTTCCCCAGCATATCAAAAACTCTAAAACTGTTAAAGAATTTAGAGTAAATGTGTCACGTCATTTTGCATCTCTATAGACCTGCAGCATTTCGGTGTGAATTTCCCATTTACCAGAAATTTTAATTCTTCTGAAATTTCTGTTAGAAAATTAGAAACTATTTCATTTTACGTTTGCTAAGCCATTCGTGCATTCATCTTAACTATTTCTGTCGACAATAATGAGCACCCCAGCCGTGAGTTCAATACAGCAGAATGAACGTTTTTTCCATAATTAGGAGTATTTCCTCATCTTTATTTTGTCATTTTTTCTTCTCTGGGTTAATATTTAACATCCGTATGGAAAACATACTCTGAAATACATTTTGTGTGTACACCAATATACAGGTTGATAAATGTGAGGATTGTGCAAAGTTTATAATGAATTAAATTTTGGCTAACGTTGTCTCGTTATTTCAAAATCATTCTCGAAGATGTTTTCAATCGATTTCGGCTGAGCTGGGGGGAGGGGTTAATTTAAGCATTTTCATTCAGTCTTTTAATATTTTTCCTTGCGTTCAGTGCACACCAGCACTAAACTTTAAAATCGAAAAAAACTGTTAATTTCTGTTATCAAAATTATCACTTTGGACCATTGCTTAATCTACCTATATGTGCCAAATTTTGTAAATATTCTCCACTCAGATGTGATATCCGGCCACAATGTTACTCCATTTTATCCCATGTACACATGTCTGTATAATGCTGAAGAGTTGTGTTGTTTCTTGACTGTAACCTGAGTTTTCTTAAAAATTTCTATGAAGTAACTAAAAACCAGTTCATTTTACGTTTTCCGAAGTCTTCTTTTCCTTTTAGTTATTTTTTTTCGAATAATTTCTTATGATTACAATGAGCTCAACTGTCATTATCGGTGTAATAGATGGTAGGTTGTTTCTATCCTCTTATTTTATATTTGTATTTTTTTCTTATATTTCATTCTCAATAAGTACATATATTAATATGTGTTTGTGTGTGTACGTATATAGGTATATATATATCTACATAAATGGATATACATGTTTCTAATTCATTTCTTTACACAAAAACCATCCGGTTATTAAATTTTATTGCACTAGCGAAATGATTCAAAAATAGATCTCCCACTTACACCAGAGGACGTCTCTGTGAATCGGATTCATGACAAATACAATTAATGAAATTAATCGTAATTTGAGCGTATGAATCGTGGTAAAATTATCTTTCTGTCCGTATGTTGTACAAGCAAATTTTGATGTTGAGTATATGTTTGTTTGCGCATTTCTGCCAAAATTTTGTAGATATTTGTCAATCATGAGTGGTAACTGGCCTACACTGTATCTCCATTTTATCCCATGTACCCATGTCCGCATGATGTTGCAGAGAATATCGAGAATATATGATATATGATATGATATATTGAAGATATATGTTTTTTTTTTGTTGTTTTTCCTCAGCGGTAACTTGAGTTTTCTTAAAATTTCCTTTAGGAAATTAAAAAACCATTCCATTTATACGTTTTTCGAAGTCCTTTTCTATTCCTTATCTTTCCTCAGGTTATTTCTTACGATTCATCCGAGCTTGGGCTGTCATTTTAAATATTGAAAGAGTAAGATTATTTTTCATGTCTATTAGCATTTTTCTTATATTCGTTTTCAATACGTATATATATATGAATATGTGTGTTGGTGTGTGCGTGAGTATGTACGTGTGCGCACGCAAACATAAATGTCTATGTATCAGTGTAAACATGCACACGTTTCGCACACATATTTGCGCACATGTACATATATCGGTTTCTATTTCTACTTTTTGCATAAAAAGCAAAACCTCAAGACACATTACATTTTACCTAAAGCTCTGCGATCAGTTAACACTGCACCAAATTTCAGAAATAAACAAATTGATTGCGCTTGCTTTATGATTTATAAATCGATCTATCACGACCCCGAAGGGCATTTCTGTGAACAGAAGAAATTAAAAAGTATAAACAGACAAAGGAAATAAAGCACTCGTGCAAAAATTATCTCTATATTTGTATGCCGAACAAGCCATGCATTTCAATTTTGAGTGTAAGTTTGTTTACGCATTCCTAGATGTGCGTGCTGTGTTGCGCGATGTTCTTTACAAATTATTTCGAGACTATCTTTTTCTCAATACTTGATTGTCATTTACGGTGTTGTTTCAATCTAGTACGGTGTAGCGTTTTTTTGTATTTTCCCTACTTCGATGATCTTATAAATAATTCGAAAAATACTAAAGAATTCTTCGAAACTGCCAAGTTCTTAGTTGAAATTATCGAAGTAGGAAAAAGGCAAGAAGCGCTGTACCGGAATCTCTTGGAATATAAAATATCCAAGAGATAATATTTCTCATTTCTCATTCAACTACCCTTGACAGAGTTAAACTATTAGCACGACCCGTATGGTTTGTCTATTAGTACGCCTCGTATATTTTTTCTATTAATATGCCTCGTATGGTCTATCTATCTGTACACCTATGCATAGTATTGTCTAATATTACATCTCGTATAGTTTGTCTATTATTATGCCTCGTACGGCTTATCTATTTGTACACCTCGTATGGTTTGTCAATTAGTATTCCTCGTATGGAACTTTGTTAGACTATTAGCACACCACGTGTGGTTTGTCTATTATAGTACGCCTCGTATATTATGTCTATTAATATGCCTCGTATGGTCTATCTATTTGTACACCTCTGATAGTTTATCTATTAGCACACCTCATATAGTTCGTCGATTATTATGCCTCGTATGGCTTATCTATTTTTACACCTCGGATGGTTTGTCAATTAATACTCCTCGTATGGATCTTTTGTTTTAGGACGTCTTATATTAAGGAACTTTTAAAAGCCAATATGTTGGCATATGTATCTCATGTGACAACTTGGAAATAAACGTTTTTTTTTTTTTTTTTTTTTTTTACATGTTGTTCTGACCAGCTAGGGAAGGATTTTGAAACGGCCTTTAAAATGACGACATGCGACAGGAGCCCCAAGCCTGAAAATGTCTCTGCAATAAGTTCCGATAGATCTGTTGGCATGTTCTTGGTTCACAGCTCGTAATTTTTGCTGACAGTTTCTCAATTTTGACGGTAAGATGAAATAATTTATTGCTCTTTTTTGCGTACGGTACCCTAGATAACCGCTCTTCTATCTATTCTCTGCTGCGAGCTACGGTTTTGTGATGTGAACACTAGACTGGCCCGCTTATTTTCTGAAGTCTCTGTACTCTTTTATCAGCTGCAAATACATCATATGAGATAAAAGGATAGCTTAAAAACTCATTCGAAGTTTCATTTTCTTCGGATAAATTTCAAATCAGATGGGATTTTCTAAGATCCTTTGATAAATTGGCGAGCTGAAAGAACTAGCTCTGGCTTATTCTATAAAATTGCTTACTTATATTATAATTTTTTTTGAGTGGAGCTGTTACTTCTGAAATTTAAAGAACTATCTCCTGGAGGAAGTCGTTTCTCCATAAATGAATTACCGGAAAACTAACGACTCATCTGTTTATTGTACAGCATTAAAGCTACAATTCCCTGAAAGAGCTGTCTCTGAAATATAAAATTTTCTCTCTAAGTGATTGCAATCAACCAAGAGCTGCCTCGTCCATCAGGATTGTGGTCGGGTCTGCCGGTCCCTCAGCAGAGCGCTGCTGAGGGATGCACCATAGGGAGAGGCTATGGAATGCACCATAGGGAGAGGCTGTGGAAAGCACCATAGGGAGAGGCTATGGAAAGCGCCATAGGGAGAGGCTATGGAATGCACCATAGGGAGAGGCTATAGGAAAGCACCATAGGGAGAGGCTATGGAAAGCACCATAGGGAGAGGCTATGGAAAGCGCCATAGGGAGAGGCTATGGAATGCACCACAGGGAGAGGCTGTGGAATGCAAATACCAACAAAACACATTAGTCACCTCAGACAAATGGATGCACACGTCTGTGTTCAGGCAGATAACAGTTGTTGGATCGTTCCCAGACCGAGATGTTCTCAGAAATTCTTTCACACACGATGTACTGAACGTCATGACTTCTTATTTCTCAAACAAATTTCTTTCACAGCGATGTTTTTTATTATACACCAGAGAAAACTATCTAAACGGTGCATGTAGAATAAGATCATGGTTTTTAGTACGACATCATTTACAGAACTAACGGTTACACAATGGAATATAGGGTGGGACTCTCCCCACACGTTTGAGAATTATCTGAACTGGTGCAAAATTATTAACACGTCTGTGTTTGTTGCAGAGACACACGTATTACTGTACTGCCCGGACTTTTTCTACCGGCGACTCGATAAGAAACAGAAGGATGAAATTATTATTTATGTGCTTAATAGCACTTTCTGTGACCTGATGTCATTTGTTGTGAAGGCTAGGTGATAGTTTTTTCCATTCCTGTGTTATTTGTTACGTTTATGCCGCGGCTTTGGCTCGTGAACAATAAAACGAAAAAAGATTACAAATAACATTTCGAATAGTTTTACGAGATACCAGTTAGACGCACGAATTTCTTCATGTATTTGGGCGAGCCTAACGAGGATAGAATGGTTGTCAAGCAAATAAGTGCAGCTGAAAAGAAGAGGCTGAATTGTGATATTTTTGCAAGATTAGGCTTTACGATCCCGTAATGATATTCGCGATAAAGTTTCAAGCGAAGTGGCGTTTGAAACGTGCGCCCGATTCGTGGGTTGGTTTCATGCAAGGGAACTGTGCCAAAAAAATACACAAACTAACAAAATGACGGCTTTACCTCATGAGAAATACTTCCAATGGTAGACAAGTTCGACGCATGGTGGCGTCGGACGTTTATGGTGAAAATGTTTACATGTAGACTGAATTAATGTGTTTCATGAATGTTGAATGAGAGTAACTAATTTCACTTTAGTCTGTTTAATACATAAGTTCCACGTCAACGTGTACTATTACTTTATTCATCGTGATGAATATTTTAAAGAGACAGGTTTCTTACGTGTTTTATGAACCCATGTATTGGAACTTACATTCTTATTCTTCAGACTCGGTTAGCTAAGTGAATTAAAATACCGCCACTTGTTAGTATTCACATCACTGTGGACTGAAATTTTAAGCTTTATTTACTTTCCCGCGTGCATCCTTGGACGCAGCTCCTTAACCTGCCCGAATAATGCAAATCATCATCGGAAAAAAGGGAACGTTTCATGAACTTCCGCTTACAAAACCACATGATGAACATAACCAATGAACATAATAAAAACCAATGACATGCTAAACATATGCTCCGGGCCCACGGTTTGCTGAATTCGAGGAAATTTATAACATTTCTGAGAAAAGAGAGGACATCGCTTTGGAGGGAAGTCTATGGACAAGAACGGGAGAGGAGAGCAAACTGGGATTCATGGACCTAGAATTTGGTTGCTGCAATGTGATGAGGGATCACATGGACGAGGTCGCTCTGTAGCCATGAACTCTACGAGCCGGGCGGGATTTTCAAAAAATTTACATCGTTTATCGAAGCGGTGCAACCGGAAGTGTGAGTTTTTCTTGGTCGACTTGACGACGGCGTGTGTTTTGTATTTTTTCTGATAGATGTGGAAAGGAAAAAAATTACTTGATGTTATGAGTCACCTCATAACGCTCTACATGTGCGATACAAGTGATCGATCGTGGATCGTAGAGCACATTATTGACTGAGATCCAAATATTTCAGAAATGGCAAAATTTTCTGATGATATAATTATTTGCCCAGCCATTTTTTGTAGTCGTCAACAGCTTTTGCAGCCGCTGATTCGATGTGACATGAATAGAAAAAACTTGGTTCGCCTGCGAAATATGCTGTCAAATATCATACATCAACTGGAAAACTTTATACTTTACGAGAGTCATTCGAATAAGGTCATTTAACTTTGCCGTCACTTGTTCTTATTATTTCAGTGGCGTGATCTTTTTTCTATGGATATAACAATTGAAGCAAGTGTTTTTTAACGAGTAGAACATCAGTAAAATCACTCCCCTGGACTATTAAGATACGGATAAATTAGTGTAGAACTATTTTCGCCTTTTCATTTTCATTTCTTGTTGAGAAACGCCCTAGTATTTCCTTATAAGGAGTGAGAAATTACTCAACTCAACGTTGTTTGACTCTCATCCTTAAAGATACAGCAATTTTTTTCCCATCAATTTTTGAAAAAGCGATCTACAAAAAATACAATCAACAAATAAAATAAGGAATTTTTACCGTATTTTAACCTTCTCAGCATTCATGCTAAGCCGCAAAAATTATTCTTGTGCATAAACAGCAGCTAAAATGTCACGCACAAAACCCTGTCGCAACTTGCCCAAAAAAAACTCTAAATCAGCGTCATATCAAATAGACGCAAACACTGGGAACATTACCAGTAATAGCTAAGTAAAAGATGAACATTTCGAGTTCAACAAGACGTGGTGACTAACGTTTGTGCTTCATCAAAAAGACTGATATGTTCATAAAGTTTAAGAATCATAGTAAGATCTTCAAATATTCAGTTTTCAGAGAACTTCCCGGTGCCATATAAAAACGATTACTAAACATTCTTGGCTTAATATTTACGACAAAATGAACAAATTTTCAGGTTTGAGCATCCTATTTTGATCTCAAGATGCCATGAGGGAGTGATTTCAGAAGTAGAAATCAGCTCCGTAGTTGATGCCGCTAAATGTACGAACTGAACAGAATTTGACTAAAGGCAACTGACCTCATGTTCAGAAATTCAAAGCTTTGTGTCATGTACATGTAAACTGTCAAAAGTGTTTTCACCCCACAAAGAAAAGGCATCGTCAATGAAATTGCGTCGTCTCTTATAGTTGCAGTTACATATATCATCAAATCTAGATTAAGCAACACTAGGAATACATTTTCCTCAATCATTGGCTTTCGACTACTGACATGGGTATTACAACTCTCATGTGTGCGTCTCGAATAAGTGTATTTACTTGGAGATATTTTATAAACCAAGGATGTACCATCTTTTTTATACCATCTTTATTGGGAATAAACTGTTTTTCTTTCTTTTTCTTTCCTTCTTTACTCGTAATAGTTAGTGGCACGTGCATTCAATGCACATGAATTCTACGAACCTCAGAAATAGAGCTAATAACGCGCTTTATATATTTATATCTGAAGCAATTGCTATTCGAGATATCGCGTGTCCCCGCCTGCTGATTGATATCAATCACTGGAATATTTCTTATCTGACATTTTATTCTTCCTCGATGCTTGCTAACTCACAACTACCATTACATCTTGGGAAAGGATGCCAAACACCAACGAAATGACCCGAATTACTTAATCGAAGTGAAGCCTGACGCCTTCACCATTCATCACAATTTAATGACCTTGACTGTGTGCCAGCGTGCTTGCTTGTCACTGTCCACGCTCTGCTTCAAAAAATGTCTAAAGTAAAATTCCTTATTCGGCTTTTTGTAATAAGACAACGATTTATACAAAATTCTTTCAGAGCACATTACGAATACGATCCTCCGTAAATTTCCGTTTCATAATGATAATTCATGAAGAATTAGGTTTATAAGACATTAGATCTACAAGTTCAAGGGGCGTCTAGTTACATTCTTCAAGGATTCGTTTCTTAATCACCTCATCTAGGGGAAAAAGAAGCTAGTATAAGAGAAAGACGAAAATATTTCCTGGTCATAATGCCGTCCTGAATTTTGATTGCAGTCGTTCAAGAGGACCGTTTACATTCCTCGCGTTCCCTGGCATTTTCTCGTCGTCTCGGCAGAAAATCAATGAAAACTCTTCGCACGCTGGGGCGGAGGCGACGCGTACTAAATCAACGCTGCAAAATACATAGGGAGAGACCGGGAAATATATGGTTCAAGGGAGCGGTAAATCTCAGCGCTGATCATTCGATTAGTGAGGGGCAATTAATCACGTCGGACAAGGCCTTTGTGGTCAGCCCCTAGCAAAAATCATAGCGGGTCTCGGCTGACAGCAGTCAAACTCTCAAATTTTACGCCAGAGAGCAGGGAAGATTTTGTTCGTGCTGTGATTTGATTTACACGGGGGGGAAATGGTGTTGAATTGTAGGCTTTAAATTTTGTGAAAAGACATTTCTAACTCAAATCGCATCATGGGATTCTGTTTATGGAGGCGATAAACATCACAGAGTGAAACAATTTCAACCGGTTTCACAGAGGGAAATCAAATCTGTTTTAAATAAATAAAATCCTCGATAAGTGACATGCTTCTCTGGTTATACCACTAGGAGTGTTCTGATTCTTTGAGTTTCATAAAAAACTGACTTCAGTGCACTTGTCCTGAAACTGAAAACACCAAATACAGTGTGAATACATATGTGCACCTAATTTCAATCACTTATTCCTAAATTTTAGGTAAGACCATAAAACGATACATTTATAGAGATCATTCCAAGGAGCGGGATTAGGGAGTGGACATAACTCAACTTGGCTGGAGGAGCGGTCATTCTGTTACGAAATATTTTAATATTGTGAATTTTATGAATTAATCACTAGATTGTGTTTTTTCATGACTAAATTGTATGTTGCTTCATGTTTTGCGTCGTGTTATAATTACAAGTTGCAATGGTGTTTGTAGCACTTTATGAAGATTCGTTTGTGTTTTTTTAATCAATTATAACTACTTTTGTGCATGGATTTCCCTATGTCTTTTGCATTTCATGGAGTTATGCCAATTCCTCAATTCCGAGAATCCGGGCTACTTGTTAATGTAAATTAATGAGGGGCATCCGGACCTTGTCTCGTGACAATTCATTAAATTTAGTAGTCACTTGAGATCAATATGAATCGATCACCGCAACCTGTTCCAACATTAACACTATACTTAAAGTATCGTCCACGGAACGCGCGTGCTGGGAACGCACCAGAACACAGCGATGGAAATATCATACTGTACAGCGCTAGTGTCCACCCCTTATGGTTTGTCTGCTACGCTATATTAAGCGTCTGCCATATTAAGAAATCTTTTAACACGCTCACCACATTTCCGCGGCTGTTAACTGTTGGTTTGGTTACGTTGTAAGTAGCAGAATAGGGAAATAAAATTTACTGCTTAAATAAACTTTTATTCTTCCGAATAAATATGAAAAATAGAATTGCACGATAACATTTTACCTACTATGGGGAAAGTTTTTTTTAAATGGTCGCGAAACACACAAAAATTGCATTTATTTATTCCAGTATGTAAATGGGCTTTTTACGTGTTGGTACACATGTGTCGCAATACGCGGAGAACGTGTTAATACAATTTGTTGCTATATTTGCTGTATCAAATAAAAAGAAAAGTGTTTCTTTTTTCTTTCTTATTCACGAATCCTTCCGACTCAGACAACACAAAACGATGACCCAAATTTGACAGGTGGATGGAGCCTCCGATGTTATGTTGAGAAAAAAGAAAAGTAAATCAGTGTATTTTCAATGAAGAAAAATGTCATAATATAAAGATATTCAAAAATATATCCGCAGTTAATGCGTCCCATTCTAAAAATGATAATCTGGGCGAAAATTGCTGAACTTATAGTCTATACGTACGTGAATTATTTTCGCCAAACTTTTCATAATAAAGATATTTAAATTGGTTAATAAACATGCATTGGTATCATTATACCCAAGTAGGTTGTCGAACAAGTGATTGAGATGAAATTATATTCCCTTTTTTAAGTTATTTCAAATTTAATAATGCATTTAAATACCATGAAAAAAACATGTACACAGAATGCTCAGCCCATCTGGTCACGAGGGAAATAAAACTGAAGAAGGGAAGCTCATTTGTTCGCAGAGTTTGTTTAGTTCCCTCGCGTACTATAGCCCTCTTCTCTTAGTTACGGATGTGACAGTCGCATTTGTAAAAGCATTGTAATCATACAGCAGTTAATAAGGATGTTTTTAAAAAAAAGATCCTGTGGCGATGGTAGGGCATAAAATATTAGACAAGAAAGACCCTGATTCAAATTTTGTTCCTCAACATTGGTGTTTTCACCCGAGAAAAGCTACTTCTACGGTAGTTATGAAAAACGAAGAAAACCGGTAAAAGAAGTAATAATTGACACTCATATACTGATTAAGTTTGCACCTCTCCCTCCCTCATACACCTCGTATGGTTTGTTTATCAATTAAGGATCTTCATATTAGGAATTTTTCAAATCTAGTGTGTGGTAATACATTTCATGCATCAACTTTATTTAAATGAATTCCTTTCATTTTTGCTTTCTTTTTTCTTTCTTTTTTTCTTTCTTTATTCCTTTCTTCCTTTTTCCCTTTCGTTCTTTCTTTCTTTCATGACATGATTGTACGCATGGAATGATCAACGAAGATGTGTTTTCCTCTACTCGCCAGCATGAGCGTAGCTCTAAGAGAGCCATCCGAGAGTTTACTCAAACATCGTTCAGAAGCCGAGCCCCTTTGTTTTTTCTTATCTTAGGAATGAGGTTTAATTAAGAGAACGTTGAAATGTAATGTCACGTCTATAGGCTTCACATTTTACTTAAGAATTGGTCAGGGAAACATAAGGAAGCAACAAGTTTAAAGTGTCGTGATGCTATTAGCACTTTTGAAGACAAATAGAATTTTCAGTAGGATATTGTACTAAAGATAAATCTGACGTCATTCAGACAGAGAACATGAGAACACTGTTCAGTAATCTTTAGTATATCAGCTGTAAGAGATCCTAATTAAAAGAACTTCAAAAATTGTGATTTTACTGTATCAATTGGTGATGAATTAAATACTTCAGCGTATTGAGATGATAACGGATCCAATCATTGATTTTATAAAAATTCGTCCAAGCCATGCTTAGTCTCATATCATTGGTTTTATTTAGCCATCTTGATGAGAGCAAAATTTAGCTCGAATGACATTGGAGAAAATGCCGCTGGCTAAATAATTAGACGCGCTGGGCAGAGTTCGCCCAGAGAAGTTTCGTCTATTCTGTAACTCTAATTAGCAGCAATCGCGAGCGAATATGTTTGGTTTTAGTGAAAGAGTAATTTTACCATTTAAAATTCCGTCCATTTGAACCAGTCAAGATAACCAACTTTTTATTTTGTGAAAAACTCGGCGATTATCGTAAAATAAATTAAAATCTCTGATATTTCCCCCATAAAACACGCGATGGTCCTATGGGCCCCACATTACCAATTACGATCTCATGAGCGGAACGAGAAGTTATGGATTACTTCTACTGAGAGTTTGGGGGTGGGAAGAACAAGGCGTATGGCTCTCTACGGTCATTCCTCTTCCCAGAACACTCCCCAGCAGCAGAGCTGTGTCACCTGCGTTATCGTCTTCTTTGCCGTGGCCCTAGATCGATCCGAGCGGTCGATGGAGCAATTCACGGAGGCTCAAAATAGAAGTTGCTTTTCCTTGAAATTAAATTCTTGGGCGCATGAATTATCAACATGCTCTAGCCCTTATGGCTAAGATGTCAAGAAACATCATTAGCTGTGAAGGTGATTTGCGTTTACATAAAAAATTGAATCTGCATTCATTAGGATTTTTGTACAATCGTTTCCTGACTATTGCTTGACATTGAAAATCATATATTTACACACCACGCAGGCATGCATACACACACGTACAAACATACATCGGCTGCTGTAGGGTGTAAAAATGGTAGCTCCATGTGCTGGTAAGAAGCCTTGCTTTTCTTAGCCACTTGGAGGAAAAGGCTTGATTTCTGCTGAACCGAAATAAATTAGACATTATAGAAGGAGAATGACGTTAAAAGGAGGATTTTTTTAATCCAAGTAACCCTGATACATATCATTTCGTACAATGGTTTTTCAAATGCCTTATTACCAACACTAGAACTCAATGACGGTTACCACCGGTCCAGCCGGTACCAATTTCCGACACCTGGGTAGAGTGAGGAATTGTGGCCGAGTTCTCCCTTTTCCCAACGGGGAGAAACACCATGGGGCACTGCTGGGATTCAAACTGTCGACAACTTCCCGTGGAGGAAGTGCGCCCTTTGACCACTCGGCCACGTTGACCACGTGATGAAAACACGTTTAAACTAATCAAAGTTGTCTCCAAATTGTATATCACCTGAGTGAAGTGTCGAGATTCGATAAATAAGTTTAAACCTCACCAACCGAAACGAAAGTATTCTTAAGAGAGGATAGAGGAAAGCGCCATTTAGGACAGAGATACAGGAACGCGAGGTCCTTTATTACGCGTTGAAACAATAAGTTAAGGTGGAAGATTGTAAAACAAAATAAAATTCAAGAAGAATGGACTATGTGCTGAAAAGCAGGACAGCAGTGAACCGAACAAATGGTCCGTTACAGAACAAAAAACTATTCTGTTTCAACAAAAAAAGCCAACCAAATCTCCAGCTCAGCACCTCACATTCTTTCCTTGGGAGCTCTAATTCCAGTGATGTATCGAGACACATCTCGCGATGCGTGGTTAAAGCAGTGGAACACTGACATAGTGATGACGCACAGGGTGCAATTAGTGTATACCAAGTCACGGGTGCATGTGCTCTATGACATGTTTTGAAAAAATCAACTGCCGGGTTACGGTAAACTGTATTTCAGTTTTATTGAACAATAATCTTCAGTGCATGTTTTTTATTAACTATGTTATGTTGTGAAACACTAAGATCGTGGTTAACGGGTTTTGGAAATAAAACTAGGTGCACTACATGTTAATACTCCAAAGTAATTGGTTATATATAACAAGGTTATTTAGCTAATTCTTCGTTGGGAACTTATAAAAAATTGAGTCGAACAGCATATATTAAAAGGATATCATCAATTGTACTGAGAAAATATAAATTGGGATGCAATTCAGAAAAAAATTGAGAGAATATGACCGGCAAGCCATTTTTGGGCACCTAACTGGGAACCTTGGAAGGAACCTTTGAATTACCAGGACAAATATGGTAATTTCTAAGCTATTATACGTACAATCTTGAAATTAGTACCAAATTAATGCTCGCCACGAGTACGAAATTTCTCAGGACGTTAAAAATTTCTTCCGTCCCGTAGGGGCAGAGAGCGAGGTTCCCGTGGCCTCTCAATAGCCGGCCAATTTTATCGCTAAGGCTCATTTTGGGCTGATATTAATTTCTGAGCTATTGCACCTACAAGTTTCAAATTGTTTCAGTTCAAACAACGATTTTCTTTTCAGACTGAAATGCATAGTAAAACTCTCAAATGCTTCTTGAGGGGGGAGGGAGCGAATTTCTCCTACCCCCATAGGCTGCGCTGGCGAATGCCACGGAGTCCACAATTATGAAGCGCTGTCCTAAACTGAAGAGGAACTAACCCGTGCAGCCGTCATTTTGTGACTCACTCATCTTCGAGTAACCGAAGCTTGAACTTGAACTTGAACTTGAACTTGAGGGCTGACAGCGTCGGGGTCTTTGTAACGACCTACAATTCCCTCCGCAATACTCACAATATTCACACAAAAGAGTTCAGTACCTGTGTACCAGACTTGTCCAATAAACTACTCAGGATCCACCAATCCACAGAAGAATTAGCAGTTCGACTGAGAGGGAGTGGTTTAGGACTGAAAGTTGGTAATGAGAGACTGAGCTGTTTGTTGTATGCTGATGATGTGGTTGTGGTTAGTGAATGTGGTCATGAACTACAAAGGATGCTTGACATTGTGAATGGATATAGTACAGATTTCAAGATGAACTTTGGTGCAGATAAAAGTAAGGTCATGGTTATAAATAGTGATGAGACTGATAGAGACAGACTGTGGAATATTGGAGAAATCAGAATAGGTAGAACAAAAGAATACAAATATCTAGGTTGTATGATAAGTGAAGATGGATGTACTAGAACTAAAGGTGAGAAAGTGGCTAAAGCAATGCAGTGGAGTGGACGGTTAGGTAGTGTGGCCAGATACAGAGCAAACAAGTACGAATGTGTGAGAAGAATGTGGAAGTATGTTGCTGTACCTAGTGTCATGTATGGTATGAGTGCTCTTGCTTGGAATGGAAGTGATCTTGAAAAGCTGGATGTGATACAAAATAAGGTAGGACGTGTAGCATTGGGTGCTCCAAAATGGACAGCTATAGAAGCCATTAGAGGTGACCTAGGGTGGAGCCTATTTTCAGAAAGAATGATGAAAGCTGTGCTGAATTATAAGGTGAGAATTGAAAGAATGCAGAATAGCAGGTGGGTAAGGCGAATCTTTGAATGGAATCTGAGTGTAAGCTATTGGGAGAAAGTATGTTGGGAGCATGCAAGGAAACTCAGTATGCAAAAGATTATTCATGTTAGAATTGGGAGACCTGTGGATGACTGGAGTTTAATAAATATTGGAGGTGTAGGGCCTGAGTGGGACTGCAAGAGGTGGAAGAAAGAGATTGAGAGGCAAACAAAAGAGTATGGATTGAATAAGTGGAAGCTTAGCATGATGCGGACGCCTACACTTAACTGGTATATGAAAAAGAAAGCACCAAAGTTTGAGCTGTTCTATGATGGTAGTTTTGGAAGTCAACTCTTGTTTGCTGTGAGATGTAAGTCATTGAGTGTGAACAGACGTACATGGAGGTGGAATGAGAATAATAACAGATTATGTCGGCAGTGTATTAGTGGAGTGGAGGAAACAATTGAGCATTTTGTGCTGGAATGTAGTAAGTATGAGCAAGAGAGAGAAAGTTTTATGAATGTGGTGCTTGAGCAGTATGGAGAGAATGAGTGGTATGCCAGATGTGCTGAAGATGATTGCGGTATGAGCTGTCTTGCTGGATTGGATCAGGAGTGTAATTTGAGTATCATTGAAGCTATGAAAATGTTTCTTGTGCATGCCTGGAGTAAGAGACAGTGACTGGAATGAGCCAGTCAGGTAGAATGGTCAGTAATGACTCAATATGCCTGGGGATGGTGTTTTGACACACTGGCTATCCCAGTGATGCCATCCAATGGCAGCTTGTGACAAGGATTGGTAGATCCTGAGTAGTTTAGTGGACAAGTCTGGTACCGGGCGCTGAAATCTTGGTGTGAAAATTGTGGAGGGAATTGTAGGCCGTTACAAAGGCCCCGACGCTGTCGGCCCTCAAGTTCAAGTTCAAGTTCACAAGCTACCATTGGACACCATCACTGGGATAACCAGTACGTCAAAACACCATCCCCAGGAGTGGTGGGTCATTACAGCCCACTCTACATGACTGACTCATTCCAGTCACTGTCTCATACTCCAGGCACGTAAGAGAAAGTTTTCATCGCTTCAATGATACTCAAATTACACTCCTGATCTAATCCAACAATACAGCGCATACCACAATCATCTTCAGCACATCTGACATACCACTCATTCTCTCCATACTGCTCAAACACCTCGTTCATGAAACTTTCTCTCTTGCTCACACATATACATACCAGCACAAAATGTTTAATTGTTTCTTCCACTCTCTTATCACACTGTCGACATAATCTATTATTATTCTCATTCCACTTCCATGTACGTCTTTTCACGCTCAATGCTTTACACCTCACTGCAAACAAGAGTTGGTTCCATGACTACCATCATAGAACATATAGGCACCAGCGAACCCAAAAATGGATACATTAATTTGCATAAAAACGGGCTATAAGTTATAAACACTGGACATAAATTCTAATCATTCTTCACTTATTTGAGAGAATGAACAAAAAATAGAGAGCGTCAATATTATCGGTAAAATTGTAGACAACTAAAAATATACATGAATTAGCGAATAATGATGGCGATTGGGTTAGAATCAGAACAAAACACATACCTAGAATATATTTATGAGATTTAAAATTTCATATATAAAGTTTCAAATAGTTTTATTAGGTTTTCGTAAAGCGTTCATGCAGAAATAGAAACTTGGTATCAAGCTTTTAGTTGGAAAAGATCCCTCCTAGAGAGGGGAGGGGTCTCTCCCACTCCTCTCAGGGAGGAAGGAAAACTGTAAGTGCTTTAAAAGGCTAGAGGTAAGCGCTGAATTTAATTTGAAACTAAATTAATTTTTTTTTTAATTTAGATGAGGTTTATCGAGAAAACCTTCCGGCCATTAAGAGGGTACGGGAACCTCGTTCCCTTCCCCTCCAGGAAACGTATGAGAGTGATTCGACATTTAAAGCTGAAACTAATTTGAAGTTTTCTATTGCTGAAAACGAAGTGAACAGAGCATAGAGTTAGTCAAAGCAAAGTATTAATTTTTATCATCAAAGTATTGCATCACACATTACCCACAACTTAAAACGTTCCACATCTAATCAAACCATTTACCTCAACCATTCTCAAACACTACATTATGAGCAAGCATGAGTATTTTTTCAGAATATATGTTGATTTATTTATCTTAGATGAGTGCCATAGGCATATGATTAATTCGGTGTAAATTTTGATTCAAAACTGAGGCTTGAGCCATGACCACGCAGACAGAATGTCAGGTAGCAGTCAGGAGAGCATTGATAACACCGTTTATAGTGAAACTGATCATTCACTAATTTTCTAAGGCTTTTCCTAAATTCTCAAGTCCTCATTTTTACCCCCCACGCGCACCCTAAACGTCACCGCAAAAAAGTTATAAGGATGAGAAGAGAAGGGCAGAGCTGGCAGACGCTTATGTCACCATGCACAGATCTCAAGAAAAATCGAAGGGAAGATTTCTTGTGAAGGGAACTGATTGCAAAGTGGTTTCGCAAGTGGTTCTAGGAAGTATATCTTACTAAGCACTCCCTATTTGTAACAATACTATCTGAATTCTAAGATAGCGTAAAAAGATAAAATAGGAAGAACGAGTAGGTTGAAATGTTACGAGGCTGGAAGCCTATTCCTCGAATGAAGAGTTCCAGTATACACTAGGGAATGGACAGTAAGAGACTGGGTAATATAGAAACCTAATTCCTTAACAGTAGAAATTAAATAAGAAACCATTCTTCAATCTTAATGTGTGCCGTAACAAGACTTTTTGTATATTATGTTTTCCCCCTTTTTTCGTGGCCTGAATCAAAATATTTTAATTTTTATTGGTTATTAGCATGTTTCAGATCATTTTTTTCAATATATAACAAACCCTAGAGTAAATATATACTATTTTGCGCTGCGTTGATTAAACCACTGTCCTAAGTACCAAAATACCTCGGGTAATATATCAATAAATTAAATCGAGAAAGATTAATTTTAGGAAATTTGGAAAAAGCGTTCACTGGCATACGAACATTTTGTAAATATACTGTTTATTCATAAAATAAGGCAATGTGAGTGTAGGCCTTTTGACGCCCACTAGAAAAAAGAAAAAAGAAAGAAAAAATGTTTATTTCCAAATTGTCACATGAGATACATGCCAACATTTTGGCTTTTAAAAGTTTCTTAAATATAGGGCATCCTAAAACAAATTTTCCATACGAGGAGTACTAAATGACAAACCATCCGAGGTGTACAAGTAGATGAGCCATACGAGGCATAATAATAGACAAACTTTACGAGGCGTACTAATAGACAAACTGTCAGAGGTGTACAAGTAGATAGACCATACGAGGCATATTAATTGACAAAATATACGAGGCGTACTAATAGACAAACCATTCGTGGTGTGCTAGTAGTCTAACAAAAGTTCTATACTAGGAGTACTAATTGACAAACCATCCGAGGTGTACAAATAGATAAGCCATACGAGGCATAATAATAATAGGCAAACTATACGAGGTGTACTAATAGACAAGCTATCAGAGGTGTACAAAATAGATAGACCATCCGAGGCATATTAATAGACAAAATGCACGAGGCGTACTAATAGACAAACCACACGTGGCTTGCCAATAGTCTATCTCTGTCAAGGGTAGTTGAATGAGAAATGAAAAATATGCCCTAAAAATATGCAAAGCCCTATCACCACCAAAAACATATTTCGTATCTTCTCGACATTCACCACATCATGCGGACATGGGTACATGGGATAAAATAGAGATACAGTGTAAGCCGGTTACCCCTCATGATTGACAAATATCTACAAAATATTGGTAGAAATGGGTAAACAAACATATATTCAATATCAAAATTCATAGCTTGTACAACATACAGACAGAAAGATAATTTTACTACGATTCATATGCTCAAATTGCACTTTGTTTCATTAAATATATATGACATTAATCCGATTCACAGAAACGCCCTCTTGGGAAGTGCTAGATCTATTTTTGAATCATTTCGCTATTGCAATAAAATTTATTACCCGAATGGTTTTTGCGTAAAGAAATGAAATTGTTATATAGCGAGTAGTGTAAGTTCTAGTTAGAGAGACCATAAGTTGGCAACGCTCGAGAGAGCAACACTCGCAAGTCAGTCTGCTATTGGCCTCGGGTTCAACAACAAGTACATGTTGACCGAGGGTGTATATAATTACCTACTGTGGTTGGTATCTAACTTCTTAAGTTCTAAACTAATGTACTAATTCTATTCTACTCTATTCTATACATTTCCCGTCTATCTCCGCTCTAATCTCACTAGCCACAGTACCGCCAATTGAGTATAAACCTAAGATACCCACGAGGTGAGTGAACTATTTACCTAACTTGCTGTGTCATAGCATTGTCTATTTTGTTCAGTACTATAACTATGTTGTGTCTATGTGGAACCTATGCTGTGCTCTAGTGTAGGGCTATCCACTCCATAATACTGGCGACGAGGATTTTTTTTTTGTAGAACTATTGGGAGAGGCTAGACTAATGAAGGAACTCAGAATTTATATTATTATTCAGTGACTAGAGTATTGATGCTGTAAATTTCTGATTTTTTTTTAACAAGGTGTATTATTACAGTCTCTTGAATTGGCTACTCTTGCAACTGATATTGTTGCTACTACTATTTCAGGTAGATATCTGACAATTAGCTGTAAAGCTGGTTAAAAATGCCAATGCTAGGCTCAGTGGGAGAATTCAATCCTTTAGAGGAAGAATTCCCAGAATATGAAGTCAGGCTAAACTGCTTCCTGAGTATTAATAAAGTGGAAGATTCAAATAAAGCTAAAACATTTATTGCTCTGGTGGGTCCTAAAATTGTTAGGTTAGCTAAGGACCTACTCTCACCTAAAAGACTTTTAGATGCTACCTATGAGGAGATCATGGAAGCGTTAAGACGGCATTTTAAGCCGACATGCAACCAGATCTTTGAAAGGTTTAGGTTCCATAAGCGGAACCAGAAACAAGGGGAGAGTATTGCTGATTTTGTGGCTAGCTCAAAGGCCCTTTCAGACACCTGTAATTTCAAACAGGAAGTTCTGGAAGAAACGTTGCTAGATAGGTTTATACTGGGTGTGGCCAGTAATGATGTTCAAAATTGTTTGCTTAATGAAGCAGACCTCACATGGAAAAAAGCCGTGGATCTGGCAACTGCCAAAGAAACTCAACTGAGGGAGACGGTTGTGTTAAGGCAACCTAATTCCATACTAAATGTGGGCCAGCATAGAGTAAAGCAAACTGCTATTAAGCCTCAGGGCAAAACTCAGGCTCAAGCTAGCCCCAAATCAGCATGCAGCGGCTGTGGTAATCTGCACTGGCGTAGAGATTGCCCCTATAAAGACAGTGTTTGTCATGGTTGTGGCCAAAAAGGCCATCTTAAAAATGTTGCTTTAAAGTGAAAAATCAAAATTCTGCTAAAGGCAACAAAAATAATTTTGTCCATGCTATGCATGAGAAAAGGGGGAGGGAACACCACCCTAACCCTAATAGAACTAACAATGCAACCTGTGCAGACTATCCAGTTGCTAATCTAGGCTGTTATGGGGAGATTTTCTCAATAGCCGAGGAAATGAAACCCCCAATCAAAATAAAATTGTTACTAAATGGTGTGCCATTAGAGATGGAGGTAGATAAAGGTGCTGCCAGGTCTATCCTTTCAATGGCCACCTACTCTAAAATACCAGCTAAGTCAAGACCCGAGCTGAGACCTTCTGATGTTAAGCTTAGGACTTATGGGGGAACCCCCCTAGTGATTTGTGGGGAGATTAGGGCTAACATCCAGCGTGAACCTGGTAATATGGTTCCTCAACTAGCAACTATTGTGATTGTAGACAGGGAGGGGCCAGCTTTGCTGGGTAGGGACCTGATTGATTCCCTCGGGCTAACTATAGTATCAAATAATGTCAACAAATTGACTACCTGCCCTGAAGAGTTAGCAAATAAATTCCCCGACCTTTTTCAACCAGGTCTAGGTTGCTTTAAGGGAAGGAATTTCAAAATAGAAGTGTATCCAGCCGTACCACCAAAGTTTTGTAAGGCCAGGAACGTGCCTTACACACTGAGACCAAAGGACTGGTACAGGAAGGTATCCTCACCCCTGTACAATACTCGAGATGGGCAGCGGCGATCGTCCCTGTGCTCAAGGCTGATCAAAGCATCCGCATCTGTGGGGACTACAAATTAACAGTCAACAGAGCCACTAGGCTTGATACCTACCCTATACCCAGAGTGGAAGATCTATTTAGCGGGTTAGCAGGAGGAGTTATATACTCCAAGCTAGATATGTCTCAGGCATACGCTCAACTACCCTTGTATGAAGACTCCAAGGAACTCACGGTAATAAACACCCACAGAGGTTTATTTGCCTACAACCGTCTCAGTTTTGGAATTGCGTCCGCACCTGGAATCTTTCAGCGTGCCATGGAAGGACTATTTCAGGGCCTCCCAGGAGTGTTCTGCTACCTGGATGACGTCCTGGTGAGTGCCACTAATGAGCAAGAGCACAACAAGCGTCTCTATCAAGTCTTATCTAAACTACAGGAGGCAGGACTAAAACTGAAAATGGATAAATGCCAAATTGGAGTGCCACAGGTATCCTACCTTGGATACCAAATTGACCAGGATGGATTGCACCCCACTGCAGAGAAGGTAGCAGCAATCCAGAATGCACCAGCTCCTACTAATGTAACTCAACTGAGAGCCTACCTTGGGCTGCTAAATTTCTATAGGAAATTTCTAAAATCATCTGCAACTATGCTGGAGCCCCTAAATACCTTACTGAGAGACAAAACCCCTTGGAAATGGGATGCAAGTCAGGAGAGAGCCTTCCAGAAATCTAAACAAGCCCTTCTGGACTCATAGACTCTAGTCCATTTTGACCCTCAGAAACCCATAGTGGTAGTGGCGGACAGTAGTGCGTATGGTGTGGGAGCGGTGCTGTGTCACCTAATTGATGGGATTGAACGCCCCGCCTATTTTGCCTCCCGAACTCTAACAGCAACAGAACGCAACTACTCTCAAACTGAGAAAGAAGCCCTAGCTATGGTGTTCGCACTTCGAAAATTTCATTGCTACCTGTGGGGACAGGATTTCACTGTGGTTACGGACCACAAACCTTTGTTAGGACTATTTGATCCGGGTAGAAGCATTCCTCCCATGGCATCCGGGCGCATTCAAAGGTGGGCTTTACTACTGCAGTCCTACAAGTTCACCTTGCGTCACCGGTCCGGCGTGCTGTTGGGCACAGCTGATGCTCTCAGTAGTCTACCTTTGACAACTCCCGAGGAAGCCACACCTATTCCTGCGGAATGGACGTCCTTAGTTAATTTCCTTGAGTCAGCTCCAGTCACCAGCACCCACATCCGCGACGGCACCCTTAGGGACCCAGTACTTTCAAAGGTATACAAATACTGCCAAGTAGGCTGGCCTTCGACGGTAATTGGTGACCCTGATCTCGCTCCGTATACTAGGAGGCGAGACGAATTGTCCACACAAAATGGCTGTGTGCTCTGGGGAGCAAGAATTATTGTACCCCAAGCTCTCAGACAAGCCATTATGGACGAACTGCACTCTGGCCATGCTGGATCATCCAGGATGAAGGAGTTAGCTCGCAGCTATGTATGGTGGCCGCTGCTGGACAAAGATCTAGAAGAAACGACTAAGTCATGCAGCGAGTGCCTGAGCACTCGAGCTGCACCAACGAAAGCTGAACTCCATCCGTGGGAATGGCCTGCGAAGCCTTGGCATCGCATACACATTGACTACGCGGGCCCAATGGATGGAAAATACTATCTAGTGATCGTGGATGCACACTCTAAGTGGGTTGAAATTTTTCCCACATCTACTACAATCTCTAGCGAAACGATCTCGGGCCTGAAACACACTTTTGCGACATTTGGATTTCCAGTAACAATTGTTTCTGACAATGCAACGTGTTTCACATCGGCTGAATTCCAAGAATTTGTGAAGGCATGTGGTATGCGACATATTACGAGCGCACCATACCACCCTTCAACTAATGGACTGGCAGAGCGCATGGTACAAACTTTCAAGAAGAATATACGAAAGTCAACGGAACCCCTACGCCTAGCACTAGACAGGTTTCTGTTCAACTATCGGCTGACACCCCACACGACAACAGGTGTTACGCCCGCCGAACTGATGTTAGGCAGAAAAGTTCGCTCTCGTCTTGATCTGCTTTGGCCGTCAGAAGCAATCGCGTCCAAAGTTGCTCAACGCCAGGACGCTCAGAAAAGATACCACCCAGGGTCTCGCGCGGTTGATATTCCGCCGGAGTCTCCTGTGATGGTCCGTCAATACACGCCGGGTTCCCCAAAATGGACCCCTGCTACCACCATTGAGAAAACAGGCCCGGTATCCTACAAGTGCCAACTGAAGGGGGGAGAGGTCGTTCGTCGACACCAGGACCAAGTTATTACCTGCTCGAACACCATCCCTGAACCCTTGGAACAACCTACGGAGGAAACCGTCGTGTTTCCACAACCTGCTCAAAATTCATACCCACCACCTCCGACCAATGAACCTGACACCGGAACACCCGATTACCCGACTCCCACCCAGGAGGCTAGGATGCACGAGCCTCCAAGTGCTAACATCTCACGCAGGTCTACCCGGGCTCGGAAGCCTGTGGTGAGAATGGACCTTTAGGATTGACTATATTGAATAAGGGGACTGGGGATACAGGGGGAGGGTTTCTAATTAAGGAGGGAGGGGTGTAATATAGCGAGTAGTGTAAGTTCTAGTTAGAGAGACCATAAGTTGGCAACGCTCGAGAGAGCAACACAATCGCAAGTCAGTCTGCTATTGGCCTCGGGTTCAACAACAAGTACATGTTGACCGAGGGTGTATATAATTACATACTGTGGTTGGTATCTAACTTCTTAAGTTCTAAACTAATATACTAATTCTATTCTACTCTATTCTATACATTTCCCGTCTATCTCCGCTCTAATCACACTAGCCACAGTACCGCCAATTGAGTATAAAGCTAAGATACCCACGAGGTGAGTGAACTATTTACCTAACTTGCTGTGTCATAGCATTGTCTATTTTGTTCAGTACTATAACTATGTTGTGTCTATGTGGAACCTATGCTGTGCTCTAGTGTAGGGCTATCCACTCCATAATAGAAATAGAAACATGTATATCTATTTATGTAGATACATATATATACCTACACACGTACACACACATATTAATTTATATACTTATTGAAAATAAAATATTTGAAAAAAAAAATACATATATAAGATAAAAGATAGAAGCAACCTACCATCTACTACACAGAAAATGACAGCTGAGCTCACTGTAATCCTAAGGAATTTTTCGCAAAAAAATAACTAAAAGGAAGAGAAGACTTCGAAAAACATAAAAATGAGCTGTTTTTAAATTTCTTCGCAGAAATTTTTAAGAAAAATCAGGTTATAGTCAAGAAGCAACACAACTCTTCAGCATCATACGGACATGTGTACGTGGGATAAAATGGAGTAACATTGTGGCCGGATATCACATCTGAGTGGAGAATATTCACAAAATTGGCACATATAGGAAGATTAGGCCTTGATCCAAAATGATAATTTTGATTACAGAAATTTAGAGTTTTTTCCGATTTGAAAGTTCAGTGCTAGTGTGCGCTGAACGCACGAAAAAAAAGACTAAATGCAATGCTTAAATTACCCCTTTCCCTCCAGCTCAGCCGAAAATCGATTGAAAACATCTTCGAGAATGATTTTGAAATAGCGAGACAACGTTAGCCAAAAATTTAATTCATTATAAACTTTGCACAACCCTCACATCTATGAACCTGTTTATTGGTGTACACACAAAATGTATTTCATGGTATATTTGTCATACGGACGTTAAATATTAATACAGAAAAGAGAAAGAAAAAACAAAATAAAGATGAGGAAATACTCCTAATTATGGAAAGAACGTTCGTTCTGCTGCACTGAACTGACGGCTGTGGTGCTCATTGTTGTCGACAGAAATAAGTAAGATTTTAAACAATTTTAAACAATTTATTTACCACAGGAGATACAGAGGTAGGTGATACAGAGGTAGAGTTTTACTTAAGTCTAGTACAATGGTCAAATTTGAGTATAGCTACCTGTGGGCCCGAATAAGTTCAGCGACTTCTAGGGCATCCTACCATCACGCTATTCTAGGGTGTACAAAAGTTTAACCTAGTTCACTTAACCTAGTTTCGCATTAGACTGATCATTGAGATGATTAACTCGATATTTTACAAGTCGGCTATATTTAAAATATATAGTCGGCTATAGATGAATATACGAATCGCTTAGCAAACGTAAAATGAAATAGTTTCTAAATTTCTAACAGAAATTTCAGAAAAAATTAAAATTTTTGATAGATGGGAAGTTCACACCGAGATGCTGCAGGCCCTATGACAGAGATGCAAAATGACGTAACACATTTACTCTAAATTCTTTTCCAGTTTTAGAGTTTTTGATATGTTGGGGAAGCTTGTTCCACAAAAAAGCTCCAGAAACTGAGAGAGCTTTTTGTCCCACGTTAGATGAACGGTAACTGACTAAAACATCGTTCCTCCGGTTTGGTCTTTCGTTTGGGATATTAGATGGAAAAAATTTTACCACCTCTGCATTACTTTGGGGGTGGTAAAATTGCATTACACCACAGAAGATCAAAGAGGCCTCAACAAGGCCTCACCCCGATCAAGAAGTAGACACCCACTACATTATTTTCAGTAACAATGTAAACTGTTTACATGTGTTATTTTTTCCAATAAAGTTTTTTTTTGAATTGGTTTTAATATAAAAATTTTGGAGTGCACAAATGCATCCATTCAAAAGCTGAATTTAACTGTAGATGGAAAATAAATAAGTTAGTCATGGTTGGTTTCAGAAGCTTCGATAAAATCTTGGCCTCTGTCCTGACTGAGAAAACATAAATGTTTAATAAATATAACCTGAACTTGAACTTGAACTTGAACTTGAGGGCCGACAGTGTCGGGGCCTTTGTAACGGCCTACAATTCCCTCCACAATTTTCACACAGAGTTCAGCGCCTGGTACCAGACTTGTCCACTAAACTACTCAGGATCTACGATCCTTGTCACAAGCCTCCATTGGAAGGCATCACCGGGACAACCAGTGTGTCAAAACACCATCCCCCGGCACATTGGGTCATTACAGCCCATTCTGCCAGACTGGCTCATTCCAGTCACTGTCTCTTACTCCAGGCACGCACAAGAAACACTTTCATAGCCTCAGTGATACTCGCATTACACTCCTGATCCAATCCAGCAAGACAGCTCATACCGCAATCATCTTCAGCACATCTGGCATTCCATTCATTCTCTCCATACTGCTCAGACACCACATTCATTAAACTCTCTCTCTCTTGCTCATACTTACTACATTCCAGCACAAAATGCTCAATTGTTTCCTCTACTCCACCATTACACTGCTGACATAATCTGTTATTATTCTCATTCCATCTCCATGTACGTCTGTTCACACTCAATGACTTACATCTCACAGCAAACAAGAGTTGACTTCCAAAACTACCATCATAGAACAGCTCAAACTTAGGTGCTTTCTTTTTCATATACCAGTTAAGTGTAGGCTTCCGCATCATGCTAAGCTTCCACTTATTCAATCCATACTCTTTTGTTTGTCTCTCAATCTCTTTCTTCCACCTCTTGCAGTCCCACTCAGGCCCTACACCTCCTACATTTATTAAACTCCAGTCATCCACAGGTCTCCCAATTCTAACATGAATAATCTTTTGCATACTGAGTTTCCTTGCATGCCCCCAACATACTTTCTCCCAATAGCTTACACTCAGATTCCATTCAAAGATTCGCCTTACCCACCTGCTATTCTGCATTCTTTCAATTCTCACCTTATAATTCAGCACAGCTTTCATCATTCTTTCTGAAAATAGGCTCCACCCTAGGTCACCTCTAATGGCTTCTATAGCTGTCCATTTTGGAGCACCCAATGCTACACGTCCTACCTTATTTTGTATCACATCCAGCTTTTCAAGATCACTACCATTCCAAGCAAGAGCACTCATACCATACATGACACTAGGTACAGCAACATACTTCCACATTCCTCTCACACATTCGTACTTGTTTGCTCTGTATCTGGCCACACTACCTAACCGTCCACTCCACTGCATTGCTTTAGCCACTTTCTCACCTTTAGTTCTAGTACATCCATCTTCACTTATCATACAACCTAGATATTTGTATTCTTTTGTTCTACCTATTCTGATTTCTCCAATATTCCACAGTCTGTCTCTATCAGTCTCATCACTATTTATAACCATGACCTTACTTTTATCTGCACCAAAGTTCATCTTGAAATCTGTACTATATCCATTCACAATGTCAAGCATCCTTTGTAGTTCATGACCACATTCACTAACCACAACCACATCATCAGCATACAACAAACAGCTCAGTCTCTCATTACCAACTTTCAGTCCTAAACCACTCCCTCTCAGTCGAACTGCTAATTCTTCTGTGTACAATCCAAACAACAGGGGGGACAGAGTACAGCCCTGTCTCACTCCTCTAACACTCCTCACTTGCCCTGTTTCCAAATTTCCTAACCTGTAGATAGCACTTGTGTTCTCATACAGACTCTGTACAATGTTCACTATTTTTCTGCTAAAACCAACTTTTCTCAAAATTTCAAACAGCCTAACCCGATCCACTCTGTCATACGCCTTTTCAATATCCAGGAATGCTAAATATACCTTCTTATTATCCTTCTTCATTCGCTCAATTATTTCACTCACTACAAACAAATTATCCTCTCCACGTCTATCTTGCCTAAAACCATTCTGTTCTTCTCCCAGGACTCCTAATTCCTCAACTAAGTTTTTCATTCTCTCATTCAAAATACCACAAAAGATCTTACATACGGTGTCACCCAGTGCAATTGGTCTGTAATTTTTAAGTTCTTTCATACTCTTATGTCCACCCTTATGCAACAGAACTACATTACACTTGTTCCAGTCATCCGGTACTCTTTCACTCTTCCATATCTCATCAAATAAACATTTCAACATACTGACTACACCTACTTCAGTGTTAGTGTTCACTACTCGTTCTAGTTACGCTAACAAAGATAGTTTCGTGACGTCCGGTCCGGTAGTGCAGAGTTCCAAAGTCAAAACCGCGTGGATTCAAGGTAAAGTTGTCCTGGTATTTTGAATGTTTGAATGATAGAATGAAATCTTTAGATGAAGAACTAGGAGTCCTGAGAGAAAAACCGAATAGTTTCAGGCTAGCTATACGTGGTGAGGAAAATCTGTTTGTTGTGAGTGAAATAATTGAGCAAATTAGGAAGGATGATGAGAGAAACGGTTAATGTGAAGGAGATGCAACTGATCGAATTTCAAATTTTTTTTTGTAAAACATATCAATTACCTACATCAAAATAAACAACTTTTCTTCCATGGACTTTTTGGGGCTAATGAGTATTTACCGAGTTATAGCGGTATGTTAATTTTTGTCTTTATGGCAAATGCGCTCAAACAAACAGCTACTCATCGATTTTGTTGCTTGAATCTGGTAATATCAAAAACAACTTTTCTTCTATACACTTTTCTCCTCAAGTGAGTATTGGTCAATATTGAGTTTAATGTTGTCAACGATTTTCATAATTTCATAGCTATAGATAGGTAATATAGTCGATTTTAAGACGTTTTATATGAATGGCAATGTGGCTGGAAATGCTTAGTTTTTGATTTATTTAAGTTTGAAGTTATCTAAACGGCGCTCCTGAATGGCCTTTTTTGTTCAAAAACAGTCATTGTTTTTGCAATGAAAACGGAAGCTAACCCCCTATTACAAACATAAAGAGGTTGGGCCGTGAGGGGTAGGCACAGTTCTTTTAGTGAAAGTTATAAATAAAGTTTTCTAGTGACGTTTGTTTACATCAACTCGAAGATGGCTGCCGCCATCTTCAGTACCGGTTGGCGCCATGGCGGCAGCCACCTTGGCGTTGATGTAAACAAACGTCTCTAGAAACCTTTATTTATAATTTTCACTAAAAGAACTGTGCCAACTCCTCACGACCCAACCTCTTCATGTTTGTTATAGGGGGTTATCTTTTGTTATTAATTAAATTACGCTAGCCGTGCGCGCTTCCATGGCGGGCACAAGCCAGCTTCAAAGTTTAATAATTTGAAAATAACGCATTGCTGGGCAGAATGTCATTCTTGTAAGACATTCTTAAATGTGTTCCTTTATTGATTCTTTGCAACAAAATTATGAAAATCATTGACAATATGGTAAATCTGAAGGAAATGTCAGTTATCAATTCTGTAAATTTCGATGCCTAAGCGTAGTTAAATAGATTGAAATAAACAAGTTTTCTTCTATGCTCTTTCCGTCTCAAATGAGTATTTTATTAGTTATAGCGGTAAATGACTTACCGCAACTCCACTGTTTGAAGCGGCACGTCGGACAGCAACACGTCAAGGAGCATGTCGGACAGCAACACTGCAATGCGCACTCGCTTCCAGCGCAATCGTCATCAAAGATGACACCAAACCTACCGCTATACCTTGTTAAATACTCATTTGACAAAAAAGTGTATAGTAGAAAAGTTGTTCATTTCGATGTTATTACCATGATTCAAATAACAAAAATTAAAAAATCAATGAGTAGCTGTTTATTCGAGCGCATTTGTCATCAAAGACAAAACTAAACCTACCGCTATAAAACGTAAAATACTCATTTGAGACGGAAAGTGCATAGAAAAAAACTTGTTTATTTTGATTCAATTAATTAGGTTCAGCCGTTCAGGAACCAGAAAGTGGAAAATTGATAATTGACATATCCTTCAGATTTACCGACAACATTAAACTCAATATTGACCTGAGTATTTAACGAGGTATAGCGGTAGGTTTGGTTTCGTCTTTGATGACGATCAGGCTGGAAGCGAGACGGCATTGCAGTGATGCCGTCCGACGTGCTGCTTGAATTACTTCCTGCTTCAAACACTGGAGTTACGGTCAGTAATTTACTGCTATAGCTTGTTAAATACTCATTTGCCCCAAAAAGTGCATAGGCCTAGAAGAAAAGTTGCTCAGAATTTCGAAATTTGATTAGTTGCATCTCCTTCACATTAACCAGATATACTAGCATTTCTGGATGTTGAAAAGGCATATGACAGAGTGGATGGGTTTAGGCTGTTTGAAATTTTAAGGAAAGTTATATTTAGTAGAAAGATACCTAGGCTAGTGAACATTATGAAAAGTCTGGATGAAAACACAAGCGCTATTTACAGGTTAGAAAATTTGGAAACTGGGCAAGTAAGGAGTGAGATAGAGACTGGTATGTACTCTGTCTCCACTGTTGTTTGGATTGCACACAGAAGAATTAGCATTTCCACTGAGAGTGAGTGGCTTAGGACTGCAAGTGGTAAGGAGAAACTGAGGAGTTGCTTGTTGTATGATTTATGTGGTTAGTGAATATGGGCATGAACTACAAAGGATACTTGACATTGTGAATGGTTTTAGGACAGATTTCAAGATAAACTTTGGTGCCAATAAAAGTAAGGTTATGGTTATAAATAGCAATGAGACTGATAGAGGCAGACTGTGGAATGTTATAGAAATCAAAATAGGTAGAACAATAAAACACAAATATCTAAGTTGTATGTTAAGTAAAGATGGCATGCAAAAGTTGCAAAAGTAATGCAGTATGTGGATGATTAAAGTATTGTGGCAAGATATAGAGCAAACAAATATGAATGTGTGAGGGGAATGTGGAAGTTACAGGAAGTATGTTTCTGTACCTAGTGTCATGTATAGTACGAGTGCTCTAGCCTGAAATGGAAGTGACCGGGAGAGATTGGATATGATACAAAGTAAGGTAGGATGTCTAGCATTGGGTACTCCAAAATGGACAGCTACAGATGCTATTAGAGGTGACCAAAGGGGGAGCCTATTATCAGAATTAATGATAAAAGCTGTGTTAAATTACACATTTAGAAATAAGAGAAAATAGAATAACTGGTGAGGAAAGCAAATTTTTGAATGAAATCTGTATGTAAACTATTGGAATAAAATATGTTGGGAGCATTCAAGAAAATTTGATATGCAAAAGATTATTCTTGTTAGAATTGAGAGACCTGTGGATGACAGGCCTTATATGAATGTTGGAGTTGAAGGACCAGAATGGGACTGCAAGACATGAAAAAAAAGATTGAGAGGCAAACAAAAAAGTATGGATTGAATAAATTGTTGCTTAGCATGATGCAAAAGCCTATACTAATGTGGTATATGCAAAAGGAAGTGCTCAAGTCTGAGATGTTCAATGGTGGTAGTCTTGAAAGCCTACTCTTGTTTGCTGTGAGGTGTAAGGCATTGAGCATCAGTACATGTATATAGAGGTGGAATGAGAATAATAATAGATTATATTGATAGTTTGATAGAAAAGAAGAAAAAAATTGAACATTTTGTGCTTGAATGTTGAAAGTATGAGCAAAAGAATGAGGGTTTCATGTATGTGGTGTTTGAGCAGTATGGAGAGAATGAGTGGTATGTCAGATGTGCTGAAGATGATTGTGGTATGTGCTGTATTGTTGAATTAGATCAAGTGTAATTTGAATAACATTGAAGCTATGAAAGTATTTCTTGTATGTGACTGGTATGAGCCAGTCACGTAAAGTAGGCTGTAATGACCCACCATGTCTGGGGATGGTGTTCTGATGTATTGGTTATCCCAGTGATGCCATCCAATGGCAGTTTGTGACAAGGATTGGTGGATCCTGAGTAGTTTATTTGACAAGTCTGGTACACAGGCACTGGACTTTTTTGTGGGAATATTATGGGGATTATGGAGGCAGTTGTAAGCTGTTACAAAGGCCCTGATGCTGTTGGCCCTCAACTTCAAGTTCAATTCACCTAACGTAGTTGACATACTCTTTCAAATTGATAATTTTATTGGCAGACGTGCTATTGTTGTAGCAAAAGTGACCATATATAATGGATAATAATATTACACATAATATAAAATACAACAAAGTTTTTCAGCTTTATATTTAGTCGCATTTAAAAAATCTCAAAATTTCTAACCGTAAAAAATTCACATTTGTACACTCGAAAGTTTCCTTATTTCGCAGAAAATCTATATTTATTGTAATAATTTTGGAAAGTCTTTTACTTTGTGGTATTTCTAGCACATCAACTAGACCTTCACCTTTAACCAAAACCTTGCTTCAACTGTAAAGGCTCTTCATGCTCTATGGAGATGACTTGGAAAGTTTACATCAATTGATTAGAAAAAAGTGTTCAAAACTTTCAAGTTGTCAGCACTAATCATACTCATGGGTGCATTTAAATGCATACTGAAACAATTTCCTTTCTGCTTGAGGCCATTGAACGGTTTTTTCCTCAAAATTGTCAAAAAATATATAAAAATACTTCTGGAGCGAAATAGGCTCTGAGGTTTTACAAGCATGTTTATATTAATCTAATAAACATTCATAGCCCATAAAATTTTTAAATATACCTATACCCCCTTTCCCCCCCCCCCTTCAATGAGAAATTTCTAAAAAATCCTATTTCTCGGCCAATATTGTACCTAGAGATTAGTTTTTTTGTTTGATTCACAATGAATTAGTCGCCAAAGTTAAGATCCAGTTTTTTGATCTGCTCCATTAAAATCCACTGCTTAAAATAACGTTGATTCTTAATGTTTTACTGTATTTCTTGAAAAATTATCATCTGCTACCAAATTGTGAGTGGAATAATTGTGTTCATCTAAGTCTTGAAGAATTAGCTATGCATTAAAAAATCTGGGGCTACAATGCAAAGGTGGCAAAGGTTTCTGATATCCATTTCATAGGAACACTGTCCAGTGTAATATTTTGACTCCTCTGTGGATTATAGATAGTAAAAAAATAAACTTGATGTGGCTATCAGAGCTGGCACTAAATTTTAGCCTGCAAGCTTAGAAATACTTTGTAGTATATAGAAATCCAATTTGTTCTCAACTTGGAAAATGGTTATTGAAACCTTACTTACCCCAGGTTTCAAACTACCTGCAATTGCACAAAAGAATTAAGTGTTTCTTCAAATTTTTATCATAATCTGATACCAAATGTGAAATCAGAATATAATTTGAGTAACACATTCATCAAAAGTTAGGATGATCAGAAGATAGTGAATGTAATGAACATGTTGATCGCAAACTGGCATTTTATAAGCAGAATTTGACAAGAATGTGTCTCACAAACTAAAAAGTTTTTCCAAAAAGTGGCTTCAGCAAAATCTGAAATTGAAGCTGAAATAAGTTTTGCAAGTAAAATGTGTCATTAAAAAGATATCACTCTACAGCCCTCAATACTACTTTCTTTGGAGTTGTGCCTTTTTTGGCCAAATTTGCCTTTTCCACTCTCAAGGGTCTTAGTAAAATGAATATATGCCTCCAATTTATGATTGTGTTGAAAAATTCCACCATCTAAAATGTTAAAATGTTCTCTGGTCAGATTTCTGGAAACTGTTATTGAAATTTTACAATTCTGTAAGTCACTGCATTCAATTTTTAATAAAAATTCCAGCTTAATATATACTGGCTTCCTAACCTGCGGTTTCTTTGTACAGGATATGACCACTGCTGTCATGGTTTTAATAACCTCTGACTTTTTTCTTTAGCTTGATCCCTAACCTTCCTTTTCCTATGTGCAGGGGATCCTGAGCAAGAACACTTGGTGCATAGATTCTGCATTCCTTTAACTCCGTATTAAACGGTGCCTTCATCCTACCTCTCTTTGAACATCTTTGTTGTGGTAAGGGAGGCTGAAACTAAGTATATTCCATCAGTCAAACATTGCACAGGGCATCTTGTGTGAGAACACACCTTGGGAATCAGTTCCCCATTTTCTACACTTCAGAGCAAATGGTTCTTTGTCTTTGCTCACTTGAGACTGCTTTTATTGTGGCTAGAGAGTCCTAGAACGATGTAATGGATATGCTTTGAGGGGGAAATTTTCCTTTTATTTCATGTGTTGTCATAATTTTGAAATTGTGCCACTTGATGTTCAAACTTGTCCAGCTGTTGTAGTGATGGTGTAGCACCATTTCCAAGTACCAATGATAAATATGCTTTCAAAGCCTGAAAGATCATTTACTAATTCTAGTGATCTCATTAAGTTACTAATATCTTCCAGAAAGACAATTTTATTGAGTAATGAAGCACTACTCATCAACAGCCAAGAAGGCATGGCTCTGTCAGTTGTGTCAAATTTTTAAAGTTATTTTAATGTGATGCTGGATGATTCCATTATTTTGTTAGTGCTAATGAATTAGTCCGGATGAATGAAATAAATGATATGATCAATTTTCCTTGTTAACTGTACATGCAATGATTATTGAAATGCACAGGTCTAACCAAATTAGTGCACTGATATCCTCTCAGGAGGATACAACTAATATACCTATGGGAATAAATGCTCCCAAAAAATGGATTGGAGATCCAATGCTGAGTATTAGGAAAGCCTCATTTTAGGTAAAATGAGTAAGTTTTTTGCTTTGTTTAGAGAATATGTTGTATTTTTTGGTTTACTGCCGTTTTGTTTTCAGTTTTGCTATATTCTTCAACTTTTTTTTGTTTTATAAATTTATTCCTAACTTACTGTTCCTATGGATAGGGAATATAGTCAAGAACAACTTTTGGATAGATTTTTCATTCTAAATGGTGCCTTCCTCCTTCCTTTTTTTTGGAACACCTTCTGGTGGTTAGAATGGTTAGAACTGACTAATAATGTATTTCAATTGATAAACCATAATTTTTGATTCACTGCTAGTGCTGACAACTTTTTCAGCTTTTTTCTCAGCATGTTCGTTATTTTGTTAGTCCTATATCTGAAACTGAAATGTGTTGTGTATTTACCATGTACATTGTACTTACAGTATAATATTTTTCAGGTTTTGGCCCAGTTTGTGTATCTGGAAGTTAAAGTTGGGGCTTAATTCTGCTCATCCAAGACTGTCAGACCTGTGCAGCACGCCAGCCCTAGTATAGAACACAAGGTAACTATATTCTACTAGTACACTCATCCAAAAATGATGGGACTTGATATTCTCCTTGAATAAATTTTCCAGATGTGGATGACAAATATATCCATCCCTATAGTACCCGTTATTGAAATATTTTTGTACTTGTGCACTGGTGAAACTCGTGTCACAGAGACAGTCTTTATAACTATCCTTATGAGCGAGGCAGAGAAATGGAAGAAGCAGGCTCCAAACAAACAAACAAACCAAAGGGTATTATTAGGTAGTAGCAGGACCCATGAAGATTCCATGGGCAATGTCATCGTTTAAATAGGTGGACCCGTAAAAAATTCCTTTAACATTACCTAACCTAACCTATCCTTATCTAACCTATCCTATCATATCATAACCTTTCCTAACCTTTCCTATTCTAATCTATCCTAACCTACATACGTATAACCAAGCTTTTCCTCCTTGCGGGAGAGTAGCCGACAGCAAGACACAATCATGCATCTGTAGTCACTAGGAGGCTATAGAGAGGCAGCGCAGGCTGCACCAGAACCGCCCGGATCAATAGCAGCTCAGCACAACCCTTTTCCATAGTCAGACCCAACAGCTATAGCTGATTTACCCCCGACCGCTTTATTTGTGTGCAGCCTCCCCCCACACATGCCAGGACACACCGAATACCCCATCACATGCGGGCAGGCTTAGTGATTGCGTCTAATAATTACATCCTTGTACACTGCTTCCACTCACTTCTGTCCGCAGTCATCCCTCTAGCCACGTCCACTGTCAGATCCCTCTCATAAAATGCAAGTTTCATCCAATATATCCAATTCATTTGTGGCCTTCCTCGCGCTTTAAAACAACTCACCTCCGACGTATAAATCTTTATTACCAGCCGCTCAGCATTCATTCTATCAACAAGCCAAACCATTCAAGCACTTTCATCCACCCGCCTGCTCAACTTTTTGACAACACCCATCTGCTCTCTAACCAACTCATTCTTAATCCTATCTCTTCTTATTACTCCAAACATGCTCCTCAAGCACTTCTTCTCAAACACATCCAACTTCCTCCTCTCAGCTGCTCTCAACCCTCAGGACTCTGCTCCATACAACATAACTGCCACAATCAAGCTTTCATACAGTCCCCTCTTAGCATTCAAACTCAAACTCTTGCATTCAAAAACTTTCCTCATTGCAACCAATGTCTTGCAGCCTTCACTCACTCGATGTCTCACTTTTACTTCCATACCATCATTCTCAGCCACGTCCGACCTGAGGTACCTAAAATACTCTACCTCCTCTAACACTTCACCATTCATCCTCACATATAATGTTTCAAACACTCCACCTCTTGAACATCTCATCACCTTGCTTTTATTTACATTCACTCTCAATCTACACTTTTCGCACACTCTACCAAACTCTGCAACCAGTCTCCACAGTTTTTTCTCTGAATCAGCCACAAGCGCTGTATTATCTGCAAACAACAGCTGACACACTTCCCAATTTGTACCATTTTGTCCCACAACTGCACACTTTTTTCCAACACTCTCGCATTCACTTCACACACAACACCATCCATAAACAAATTGAGCAACCACAGCAACATCACATATCCCTGTCTCACGCATGTCACGACTGGGAATCAATCACTCGCCTCATTCCCTACTCTCACACGTGCTCTGTCATCAATGTAGAAACTCTTGATTGTGTTCAGTAGTATCCCAACCACTCCCTACAAGCCTACTACCTGCCTTAATGTCTCGCGGTCCACCCTGTCATACGCCTTCTCCAGATCCATAAATGCCCAATACACATCTTTTCCTTTTGCTAAGTATTTCTCATTCACCTGTCTCACAACAAACATTTGATCCACACAACCTCTACCACTTTTAAAACCACATTGTTTTTCGGCAAGTACACGATCCGTCATCACTCCCGCTCTTCCAATTAAAACTCTTCCATACAACTGCTCAACGACCCTCAGTAGACCTATACCTCTGGAATTACTGCACTCATACCTGTCACCCTTCCCCTTGTACAACGGAACTGCACACGCGCTTCTCCGATCTACAGGCACTTTACTAGCATCAAAACACACATTAAACAGACGTACCAACCATTCTACAATCGCATTCCTTCCTTTCTTTAGAAATTCAACTGCGCAGCCATCCAACCCTAGAGCTTTCCCATTTTTCCTCATATTCAATGCACCTTTCACTTCTTATTCGACTACTATTCACTTCTCCAACCTCAGGCAATCTAACATCACTTCCAACAGCTACCACTCTCGCAACCCTATCATGCTTCATGTTCAGCAGTTCCTCAAAATACTCCTCCCATCTCTTCCGCACATCTCATCCTTCCACTAGCATTATACCATTAGCATCCTTCACTCTTGCCTCTCTCGCCACCTGCCCTTTCCTAATTCTCTTCACTCCCTTCCAAAAAACCTTCCTTCTCTCAATAAAATCTGCTCCTATCTTCCTCCTCACTCCTCATCCGCCGCTACCATTCTTCTCGCGTCTTTCTTCCTTTCCCTATACCTTTCAAAAAATTGCTGGCTGCCCCTTTGCAGCCATCTTTCGAACGCCCCCCGCTTTCTTCTCACAGCCGCTCCTACTTCTCCGTTCCACCATTCACTCCCCTTTCCAACCTCCCTCACCCCACACGCTTCCCTTGCACACTTTATCACTGCATTTTTAAATAACTTCCATTCCCCTTCCAATCCATCAACAAATCTTACCTTCACCCTCCCATACTCTACTTTCAGCATCTCCTGATACATTCACGCTCAGATTCATGCAATTTGTTTGCATTTAACACCTCCCTTATCCTTCTCCTTTTTGCACCTCCCCTCCACTCCTCCTTTTTGCACCTCCCTTCCACTCCTCCTCTCTGCACCTTCCCTCCACTCCTCCTTTCTGCACCTTCCCTCCACTCCTCCTTTCTGCACCTTCCCTCCACTCCTCCTTTCTGCACCTCCCCTCCACTCCTCCTTTTTGCACCTTCCCTCCACTCCTCCTTTTTGCACCTTCCCTCCACTCCTCCTTTCTGCACCTTCCCTCCACTCCTCCTTTCTGCACCTTCCCTCCACTCCTCCTTTCTGCACCTTCCCTCCACTCCTCCTTTCTGCACCTCCCCTCCACTCCTCCTTTTTGCACCTTCCCTCCACTCCTCCTTTCTGCACCTTCCCTCCACTCCTCCTTTTTGCACCTTCCCTCCACTCCTCCTTTTCGCACCTCCCCACACTCCACTCGCTCTCAACCTTCCTTTTACCAAGTATTGATCCGATATCCCATTCATCTCACCACGGTATACATGCACGCCAAGCAAACGACCAATCACTCCCCTGCTAATCAAAATATAATCCATCAATGCTCTTGCTCCACTATCACACCTCCATTCACCTTCATTTCAGTATACTTGTTTATATTCCTTTTGTCAAGCATACTATTCCCAATCACTAACTCACTCCCCGTACACAATTCCACCGAGCATTCGCCACTCTCATTCACCCAAGCTACTCCATACCTGTCAACGACACCATCCATCGCCTCATCACCCACTCTCGCATTCAGGTTCCCCATCACTGCAACTCGACAACCACTCCCCACTGCTACAACAAACTCGAACAACTTCTCCCAAAACTCCTCTTTCACCTCCTCACTCCTCTCCCTATTTTACCTGCACCCACAGTATTCTTGCTCACACCTCACACATTCAACTACTTTCTCTCGGATTCTTTCACTCAATAATGTAGCCACTCCCTCTCTTGCATGTCTCCCACGCACACCAGATATTCTTCCACACACATTCCCAAACGTCATCTCACCACTACATTTCAACTTTGTCTCACTCAGGGCCGATATATCTCTCTTCTAACTCATCATCATTCTTCCAATCTCTTCTTTCTTACTATCAGTCGTTCTACTTCCACACCCCTTCACATTCATAGATACCAGTATTAGGGTTTGAGGGGCCTTTCAACCCCCCTCACCCCCTTCATTGACCTGCTGTCTCTTGGGCCAACCTAACCTAACCAAATCTAATCTAACCTGACCAAACATATCCTATCCTATCCTTATCAAACCTATCCTATCCTTATCAAACCTATCCTATCCTAACCAAACCTATCCTATCCAAACCTATCCTATCCTAACCAAACCTATCTTGTCTCAACCAAACCTATCTTGTCTCAACCAAACCTATCTTGTCTCAACCAAACCTATCCTAACCAAACCTATCCTAACCAAACCTATCCTAACCAAACCTATCCTAACCAAACCTAACCAAACCAAACCTATCCTAACCAAACCTATCCTAACCAAACCTATCCTAACCAAACCTATCCTAACCAAACCTATCCTAACCAAACCTATCCTATCCTAACCAAACCTATCCTAACCAAACCTATCCTAACCAAACCTATCCTATCCTAACCAAACCTATCCTATCCTAACCAAACCTATCCTATCCTAACCAAACCTATCCTATCCTAACCAAACCTATCCTATCCTAACCAAACCTATCCTATCCTAACCAAACCTATCCTATCCTAACCAAACCTATCCTATCCTAACCAAACCTATCCTATCCTAACCAAACCTATCCTATCCTAACCAAACCTATCCTATCCTAACCAAACCTATCCTATCCTAACCAAACCTATCCTAACCAAACCTATCCTATCCTAACCAAACCTATCCTATCCTAACCAAACCTATCCTATCCTAACCAAACCTATCCTAACCAAACCTATCCTATCCTAACCGAACCTATCCTATCTTAACCAAAACTATCCTATCCTAACCAAAACTATCCTATCCTAACCAAACCTATCCTATCCTAACCAAACCTATCCTATCCTAACCAAACTTATCCTATTCTATCCTAACCAAACTTATCCTATTCTGTCCTAACCAAACTTATCCTATTCTATCCTAACCAAACTTATCCTATCCTAACCAAACCAAACCTATCCTATCCTAACCGAACCTATCCTATCTTAACCAAAACTATCCTATCCTAACCAAAACTATCCTATCCTAACCAAACCTATCCTATCCTAACCAAACCTATCCTATCCTAACCAAACTTATCCTATTCTATCCTAACCAAACTTATCCTATTCTATCCTAACCAAACTTATCCTATTCTGTCCTAACCAAACTTATCCTATTCTATCCTAACCAAACTTATCCTATCCTATCCTAACCAAACCAAACCTATCCTATCCTAACCAAACCTATCCTATCCTAACCAAACCTATCCTATCCTAACCAAACTTATCCTATCCTATCCTAACCAAACCAAACCTATCCTATCCTAACCAAACCTATCCTAACCAAACCTATCCTAACCAAACTTATCCTATCCTATCCTAACCAAACCAAACCTATCCTATCCTAACCAAACCTATCCTAACCAGACCTATCCTGATAAAATGTCAAATATATCAAAGCTTGTAAAGGTCGTTTTTTAATGTTGCACTGAGGACTTCGGGACCCATGGTACCGCAAATTCAGACAAAAGCGTAACAGATACCAAACAAATAAAAAAAGCGGACACTTAGCAAATATATATAGATAAATATAAACACATCCAACAGCTTCTGAATAGTCCTGTTGAAAATCTGAATAAAACTCATGATATATATTTAATTCTGTTGAGAGTGCAGGATTAATTTTGCAGGATATTTTGAGTATTACTTTCTGAATATGTGCAGTTGTATCATGAAAGATTTGGGGGTTCGAATTGTGAAAGCATTGTTAATAAAAAGTTGGTTTGTAAAATTAGTTTCAAGCTTCATTTTTGAAAAGTTCTATGTTTAGTTTTGTAAAATCTAACTTTCTGAAAGGTCTCTTTTACCACTGAATGTGTTTTATATATTTTTTTAGAAACTTTTGGGATATTTACTCTAAGAGGCTAGTTATATGATAGGTAAGACAAAGCCGAGTCTCAATTTATGTTAGTTGAAACATTGCCTTCCACTCTGAAGGAGAGCGTAATAACATTGAGTTCCAGTTCACAGGCACGAAATTTTGTGCCTCTAATGTCATCAGGCACAACACAAGATTCTCAGTCTACAGCACGGTAGAGGAAACACGGTATGGTCATTTCTGTGGATAAAAATACAATTCTTCTTGTTTGGCCAACCAATAGAAAGGCTTTATTTCAAACAAACTCTATGACGTCACCAAACCACCATGTCGTTTGGCCAATAGTGGTGACGGATTTGGGGTAGCAGTGCTACCAGATGCAATATGAGAGCTGCTATTGGTTCGCTGCCGTGACTTCCGCTAAATCACACAATCGTCGAAAAAATGGTTTTACCCTACTTTGTTTCTTCTACTGTGGTCTACAGCCACTAGAGCTGTGACAGAAGAAATTATTGGTGAAACATGCAATTAATTTCATTTCTATGAACTACACTCAACCCTTGTTGACCCAAGCTTGTAGTATCTCTTCTGGCTCTGACTAGTAGTGTTTTCATTTTATAAATTCTTTAAAATTAGTGAGAATTTATGTGAGGATTGATCGACAGCCAGTAAGTGCATCCACAGGCGTTGAATAAAAGAGATATTTCTAAAATTATTGAAATACTGTACACTTGGGATGACACAAATTAGAAAGTGTTCTCCTGCTTGTGTGTGAGATGGGAATTGTCACTCGGGTACCTCTTCATTCTCTCTTGTCTAGCTTCCGGCATTTGCTGGCAATAGGTTCCACAACGTTGCAAATTCCGAGCAGTCGTTTTGGGAAGGGCAATGTATCCAATGTGTCACATTTACGAGCAGCTTTAGTGTACAATTGAGCTTTAGTTTGGCTGTTACCGTCACTGCATCTTCTCATTCAGCTGCGAGGCATTTCTAAAATTTAAGAAATAATGTCTTCAATTCACATATTGAAACACACAGTATTTTTTTATGGGTAGTTACTAAAAGTATGTGATGAAATTATTTTTGCCACTCTCTAGTTTCTCTGAGCCAGTTTTGCGATACCTGGGTGTTTGCGTGATTGCTGCATCACGGCATAGAACAGCGACGGAGTAAACGGCTTGCTCATTTTCTTGCATCGTTTCTTCTTGAAATTGAAACCCAGCAAAATTGGGAAATATATGACACAGTACTCATATTTGTAATTATTAACAGAAATTCTTAATGGGTTTTTGTCACGAATTTTCATGCAATGGAGAATAATTTCTAGCTCTGGAATAGTGCTAAATTCTTAAATTCACTAAATTCAAAATTCACTAAAATTTAGGCATAGGCAATTTTGTTTGTCTTTTTATTAGAGAGGTTTTTCTTGGTATACAGTGCGGTGAATGTAAAGTGCTCTTAAATGACTGCAATGTATGGTTTGAGTGAGGAGAACTTTTTCACTATTAATTATTCTGTAAAGGCTATTGTATCGATGCTTTCAAATTCTAATTGATTAATGATTTTCAGGTGCCTTCGTGTGGAAGATGGACTACAATACAGAACCATTGCCGCCTGGCATCATGCCGAACTTTCCCCCAAACTATCCTTTCAAGTGGCGCAATAAAGTTATGCCCGACCCACACCCTAACGAACTGCGCAGCCTTGGTCTCCCGGTTGCATTTACCAGCTATGGTCGCCGCCGGCAGAAAGGCTATGGAGGCTATGAGAACTGTCATGGCTTTGATATGGCAGAGCAGCGTGTGGCGAATGGTGAGCAGCAAGCCATGCAGGAAGAGTACGTGGAAGAGATGATGCTGCGGCAAAACAGAGCCCAAGAGCGTGCTGGCTCTCAGGACATGCATGCTGCAGATCATTCGTGGCAGCCTCAGTGGGGTGAGGGGCAAGCTCAGCACTGGAATGGGCCTCCTCGCGGATATAATTGTAATTTCGAATTTAATAACACACACTCTGAAAGACAGGCAAATTGGTTTAGAGGACAGAAGCATAATTTCAGAGGTGGTCGCTCAAGGAATATGGATCGTGGCCGTCAGATGAATGGGAAGCCATTCCAAAAATATGATATTCGCCATGCATCCCAATCTCCTGGTGACAATTTTGCGCCCTCAGATTATGAGCCTGGCTGTGAGCCTGCAGAAGAGGAAGTGGATTTCCAGCAGGGCAGACTCTGGTACTCGGATGAATATGCAGCTTTTGATGATGACCCTGACTGGGGCTGCAATGAAGGGGCTGCTGCTCCAGGTTATCATCCGAGTCAGTTCTCTCTGAGTGCCCCTGTCCCCTCCAGCATTGATCACTATTATAATTTGGCGCCTCAGAAGCAGTCAGAAAAGAAGAAAAATGGTCCAAATGTCAGTCGTGAAGTAGCAATAGCGCGAAAATTGAACTACTTACGACGACAATTCAGAGAAAGAGTTTGTGAAGTGTGTGTCATTGGTTTCCCTAGAATGGAGCAATACCACAAACACCTGAGGTCGCACGCCAAGTGCATGTATCCTGGTTGTCAGTTCGAGGCTTGCATTGAGGTGCTCGACGATCACATCACTCGTGAACATCTCCTGAACCCCGCAGTGAACACTCCCATCAGTGATGAAGAGTACCGACGCCAGCGAAAAAATCAATTCCCCACGCGAGAAAAGAAAGAGCTTCAACAAGCCATGGCTGAGCTCCAGAAGAAGCGAGGAGAACTTCTTGGTATCAAGTCTAACAATTTGAAAATTAGAGTTGATGCTGGAAAGGTGGGAAGAGATAAGAAGCGCTTGCCAGCCGCTGATGATAAAAAGAAGAAGACGAAAAAAATGAGAGTTGAAAAGCCTCCTAAAATCATTGGGGTGGAAGAGAACCCTCATGAAACCTACGATAATTTTGTAGTGTACAGTCGAATCCCAGAATTTCGAGGCACTGATGCATTTGATGAAGAGATGGGTGTGAAGAGTTGTTTTGCTGATGCCTTGCAAAATGGAGACGTAATATTAGCTGACGTGCCTGCCTTTCACATTAGTGACGATGACGAGGATATGCACTCGTCCAGTCAGAACAGAGAAGAATTTTCTTCTTCACTTCAAGAAAAGCCCTGCAATGGTCTTGCAAGCAAAGGAGAGAGTGCGATTGAAAACGGTAATGATATGAATGTAGTACACGGAAAGCTTCAGGATGTAATTGCTGGGGAAAACGCGAAAGTAGACGTACCCACATGTGGAGGAGCGTTGGGGCTGCTCATTGGTGGGTATGGGTCTTCGGCGAGTGACAGTGAGAACGACTCCACAGAACCAACCACTACACTCGACAATTTACCTGTGAAAAGAGCTGTCTCGAGCGACGAGGATACGTGCATCACCAGCCAACATGGGCGTGTCGTGAATAATGAAGTAAACAAAGATGACTCACAGGAAATGAATGCAGTAAATTCTACGAAATTGAATGGTCAAATAGATGATACTGGTATGCAACCTAAAGTTGAGAAGAAAAACCGCCATCGAAGAGGAAAGAGAGGGTTGAAGAAGCGTAAAAGTTCCAGCCATTGTTCTGAAAATACTCAGGCTGACACCTCGTTCAGCGGGTCGACCATGGTATCAAATTCTAACGGCGTTTGTGATGAAGTGGAGGTGAAGTTAAGCCCTGAGAGTACAAGCATGTCTACACACCACACTTCCCAGCCGAGTGTGTCTGCCTCAGCTGCTTCTAGCACAGAGACTCGGTCGAGTCTTTTCTCTCATTTGAAGGCCATCAACTCGAGGCGTGAGTCAGAGAGTGGTGACGACGAAGACGACGATACAAAAGTGGCGTCAAAACCGTGGCACGTTCGTAACGAGGAGAACTTGGCCGCGCGGTGCGTCTCTCAGAAGTACAAGAAGTTCAGGAGCAAATATCGGACGAGCCTTCTAGAGAAGCTCATGCAGGACGAGGTCAGGTTTGAGAGGAACGTGCTGCTGCAGTGCGCCAGGTATATCGTCGACCATCAGTTCTTTGATGGCGTTAAACTGAGCCCTAATAGTATGGAGGATGAAGCTCAGGGAGATGATGAAACGTCCGATGGCTCGAGCAGTGACGACGGCTCAGAAGATTCCTCATCTTCAGATTGAAGTTGTAATTTTTGGTCTGGATTAATTCTGATTAAAATTTGTATCAAGTTGAGTTTCATTTTAAGACCTCATAACTAAAGACTTGTTCATGATGCTCACTAATGAAAACGTAGAATAGGCGCTTGGGCGTGAACAGTACAGTTAACTGTTTTTGTGTACTTGAGTGATCAATTTGTACATTTCCTGGGCTAAATACATGATTTGAAACTAATTTTCTCATCCCCCTGTCGTTGGTAAATAACACTTGGAGCAGTTTATTGTCTACCATTGATACATCAGTGGAATCATGACTAAGTCTAATTCAATAGACACATGATATGTTCAATTATTTTTTGACTTGAGTAAGTTCATTGATTTTGGGCTAACCATGGCTTCCTAATTTTGACGTTGTTTCATGCAAAGCATTTATCCAGAGCGTGCACTAGACTGATGGAACAGTTTTATATCTTGAGCGAGTGGAAACTTATGTTTACCTCAATATTATGAACATGGTTCAAACGAGAACTGCGTATTCTAGAACTGCCTTAACATTATTTTCAATTTTAAAAAGTTGAGGAATCAATCATGAATTTCAGTTAAGGAAAGTTGAGTAATCAATTATGAACTGTAGACTTTATATTTTACATTCCGTCATTGGGATGTGGGACAACATTCATCATTATTTTGGAAGGGTTTGTGTGAAGTATAGTCAACAGACATTTGTGTTTAAGGTGTGTATTGAAAGTATGGAGGTGGAATTTAGTCTGAAAAATGTATTAGGAGGAAGAAATTATCCTAATAGCAGTGAGAAAAGAATATTCAATTCACTGGGTACTTTCCTGAAAAGTACTGGCAGGTTATCTATATTGTAAGGTAGACAAATGTCCTCAGAATGGAGGCTTAATATAATTTTTTCTGCGTGTTGGAAGACTAATCACTTTTGTGTTATAATGTTAGAGGAGCTGTACAAAACTACTGCACTTGTAATGCAGACTTTTCTGCTTTTCTGTAAACTCAACCAATAAGGAAGGAGAAACCTGTGGATGAAGAACTCCGATAATAAGCTCCCAGGTCCAACGGTTCTCTTTGCAATACCAGTAACTTTAAGAGGGATAGCTCGTCCCTCACCTCGAGAAGAAGGTCCAGGCATGAGCACCGAACTGAACGGTATGTTAATAATAACTTTTCTGAATCGACGTTACAACGTTTTCCCTTTTATATGCCGTTATAGTGTTGCAGGTGTTTTCAAGTCTCAATTTTTAACTTATTGCAAGCTCTTGAGTACATTTTTGCTGCTTTGCTCGTAATAATCAACCTGTCGAAGATACTGAAATTCTCATTGTGGCATAACGACCTATCATTTGTGAAGACCTTTAGTGTGGTCACCGTGGCCGAGTGGTTAGAAGCGCGCCCTTCACGGGAAGGTGTCGGCAGTTCGAATCCCGGCAGTGCCACCCGGTGATTCTCCCCTTGGAAAAACAAGAACTTGGCCACAATTGCCCACTCAACCCAGGTGTCAGAAATGGGCACCGGCTTGAAAGGGGGTAACCGTCATTGCGTTCTGGTGTTATAACTTATAACTAACACCAGGAGGCAATAACTTATACGGCATTTAAAAAACCAATGAACAGGATGATATGTATCAGGCTTGATTGGAATAGAACATCTTTTAGGTTAAGAACTGCGGCGTGAGCCACCGACAGTCACTGAGGGGGTTTTCATAATGCTGTTGACCGACCAGTCGTCACGAACGCAATTTTCAAATATACTAAATCGATACTAAATGAAGGCACGATCCAGTTAATGTTGGCTATTTGCAACGTTGCTTACTACAATTGACTTTGATTTCGAGTTGAACCTTAAACTTCAGTTTCACTGCCACAGTCAAAGTGTTGAAACCCAAAGTAAAGTTTTCTATCAACTTCTTAGCGACCTGGTTTTTCCTCTATTCCCAATAGAGGGATGCCAAGGCTCTGCCAACAGCCGTTGCCATCCTGCCTCAGAGCAGAGGGCGCGCGCATTTCCCCTTATTGAGGAAGAGAGCTAATATTGGGCAGACCGATTCTTCAAACTTGCATATGAACGAGGCTACGACAAATTTAATAGAAACAATTCAACAAATAGAGAGAGATCGATGTTGCTAAGTACACGTTACAGCAAGAAAATTGAGGAACTTGCCTATCACGAAACAGATTGCGTCGTAAAAAGATTGATGCGCTTTTAAGAGCACACAATGTACGAAGAAGCCTCGCTAGTAAGAAAATCCGATGCAACAACCAGGTAATTCGGTACAGCTGAGCTCCATCGCTGTCTGCCTGAGGAACAACCTTCGCAACTCATTAAAGCCCCGCGCATTGCTCATGAATATTGGTAGGCAATGAGCTCCGAATATTAATTCCGGTGATGTTGAAACTGTTTTGAGGTCTTGGGTCTTGGCATAATGAGATTGAGTCGGCCCATTAGTTTAGTCAAGTGATCGTGATGGATAATTTCGGCAGATAATAATTGCTTGGTATTTTTTGCAATGGTTATTGGTATTTTATAGTCGACATTACGAAGATAGATGGAGATCACAAGGCTTAGGTGTGTCTAGGTATTTGAATGAAATTTGTAATGCATTGTACTCAAGCCTCTCATTGCTCTAGTGACTCTCTGGTCGAGTTAATAGTACGTATCTGCTTTGCATTTGTGTGAGTCATCCGTCATGCTTTTATTCTGTATTGTGGATAAGGATGCGTCATAATGTATTTTTAGAACTATATCAGGTAAGACATTAGCTCTAGTTATAATTCTGCAGGCTTAGATAGTTTAGGGGTAATAAGTGGAATGAACTTTGGGGACGTTTTTTCATAAATGTTGATCCCAGGAAATTTGGATGAATTGGTTTCTTTGATCTGATCACCGGCGATTTTAATGCGCGGAAGAAATGCAATTCGCCCCATGCACTACGGGACGTATTTGGTTTTAGCGATTTTGACGTCTGTTTTATTTGGGCTGAAGTACGTTGAATTTTTTTCCCAAGTTCGTCATTCATTCTGTGTGAGCGGGTGTGGGAACAGTCTTGTTAATTCAAAGCGGATGCGTCAAACAATGCCGATATTTTTCAACCTTCACATCCCTCTGAAATGCTGCAAATACTTCAAAATAATATTATAAAATATGTTCCCCCAAAATTTGAATCGAGTGTGCATTTATTTTCCCGTATCAGCAATACCATCATAAGAATACCATACGCATTGAATTTCAAGCAAAATTATGATGGCATTACTGATTACTACTGACATAGGGAATAATAACGGGTATTACTGATACGAGAAAATAGACACTCAGTTCGGGTTTTAGTGGGGCATGATGTATTGTGAAACAATTTTAAATCTTTTGACTCATAGATAATAGTATACACTGTTTTCTTCGGGCTATTGGGTCATAGAGCGGTAGAGTCGTTTGTTGGTCCGCCCTATCTCTTTAATGGATATTCTTTCAAAAACTTCCTGCTTGTTTAAAATTCTCCGATCCTTGAGAATAAGAAGCCCGGTCTGTCAGTTGAATGGAACTTCATAATGGAGAATTCTAACTCGAAAGCTTCACCCGGCCATAAATCTCATGGGTCTAATGGCGCCATTATTATTCATGGGCGCTGTAATCTGAGGCGGACGGCGGTGCGATTGTACAATTGAGAAATAGGTCTTAGTTCTTTTCTGCACAGAAACTGAAGCTTTCGTAGGAAGTATTTGTTCCGTTTTCTTTTGTTACCTAGAGGCAAATTGTAGCTATGATACATCACTCCAAATGTGCTCTGCTGTTTAGTTGTGATTTATGGTCTAAACTATTGCAGCGTGTGAGGCATATTTTTTTGCAGAGTTATTTCGAGTATTTTTCTCTGTTCCCTCCAAATTCTTGATTTTTTCGACCGCTCATTGATCTTATTAAGCTCAAATTCTTCAATAGTTCTCTTAATTGAGCGTTTAATGTGCAGATGATGATAAAGAAGAATTAGATGCTACTCTTCCATTGGTTTGAAACTAAGGCTGTGAATAGGAAGGTTTTCTACTCCTCTGCTATAGCTAGCCACACCCTACCTAAAAAAATACATCTCGGGGAATATGACGAGGTATTTATGATAAATCAGTGTTGCCGATGTAACAACATATGTACGTTGCGCACTACAACATACATATTTTGTAGTTACTACGCGCTCAGCAACCATGCCAACACTGGCGGTAGATTTCAATTGTGTTGTGAAATGTTCCCCCGATGTTTTATTTCCTCGAACTTCAATGAATATTTTGGAATATTTATAAACCTATTTAAAGCGGATAATAATTTGGAGAACATGCGACTCAAGTGCGAAGGCACGTAGAACAATACTCGATGAAACAGAGGGAGCAATTAGTGAAAAATATTTGAAACGGCATTGCGGATCAGTAAGCAGTAAGCTCGCATATGATCTTTTTGAGAACTGCTTCCTGCAGAAGCGTTGCAATTTTGTGTTAAGTAAGAACTACGGCAAGACGCTCGACTTAGCACCATTTCACACCGAGCTAGCAAAGCAGCATCTAGCAAGCTCGCATGAGCCATCTAGCAGACGGTCTGCGAGACTGGTAGGTTATAGGTAGGAATAGCATTGTTATCTCGCATGCTGGATGCTGGATAAAACGAGCGAGTTCATTGTGAAGGCAACGGCTTGTAATAGTACTATTCCTACCTACCAGTCTCGCAGATAGCTCATGCTAGATAACTCTTGCGAGCTTGCTAGATGCTCGGTCAGAGTGAAATGGGCTTTACTCTGGACGTAAGATGGCGAAGCGAGAGTGGTTAGAAGAAGGGTATTCGTTGTCGTGGTGGGACAGCTGCCGGTGCGTGCGCTTCCCAGTCAACTTAGCTACGCTACGCTTTATAAAAGTTTTACTTTCATTCAGATAAAATTTGAGCGTAAAGAACGCTAAGCTTTTGGTCGAGCCGCACAGCATTCTGAACACGTTAGAGATTTCGAAACTCCCTCAATGAAGAGCATAGCTGCGCTCTGTCTGTCCGCGCACACATTTCTTCAATGCCTCCAGCTTCTTCTGCCAGGGAGCCGTGTTTATCCAGCTGAAGAAACAGGAAAACTCGATATAAATATACGTGATGGTTGTAAATATTGTTCCTAGGTTTTCATGATTTATGCCTTTGCTACTTCATGCTTACGAGAAATGTTTACTGAGATACTCCTGAGAAATGCTCACAGAAATACTCGAGCAATGCTCGCAGAAATACTCCCGAGCAATGCTCACAGAAATACTCCCGAGCAATGCTCACAGAAATACTCCCGAGCAATGCTCACAGAAATACTCCCGAGCAATGCTCACAGAAATACTCCCGAGCAATGCTCGAAGAAGTACTCCCGAGCAATGCTCACAGAAATACTCCCGAGCAATGCTCGCAGAAATACTTCCGAGCAATGCTCACAGAAATACTCCCGAGCAATGCTCACAGAAATACTCCCGAGCAATGCTCGAAGAAGTACTCCCGAGCAATGCTCACAGAAATACTCCCGAGCAATGCTCGCAGAAATACTCCCGAGCAATGCTCGCAGAAATACTCCCGAGCAATGCTCACAGAAATAATCCCGAGCAATGCTCGTAGAAATACTCCCGAGCAATGCTCGCAAAAATACTCCCGAGCAATGCTCGCAGAAATACTCCCGAGCAATGCTCGCAGAAATACTCCCGAGCAATGCTCGCAGAAATACTCCCGAGCAATGCTCACAGAAATACTCCCGAGCAATGCTCGTAGAAATACTCCCGAGCAATGCTCGCAAAAATACTCCCGAGCAATGCTCGCAGAAATACTCCCGAGTAATGCTCGCAGAAATACTCCCGAGCAATGCTCGCAGAAATACTCCCGAGCAATGCTCACAGAAATACTCCCGAGCAATGCTCGTAGAAATACTCCCGAGCAATGCTCGCAGAAATACTCCCGAGTAATGCTCGTAGAAATACTCCCGAGCAATGCTCGCAGAAATACTCCCGAGCAATGCTCGAAGAAGTACTCCCGAGCAATGCTCGAAGAAGTACTCCCGAGCAATGCTCACAGAAATACTCCCGAGCAATGCTCACAGAAATACTCCCGAGCAATGCTCGAAGAAATACTCCCGAGCAATGCTCGCAGAAATACTCCCGAGCAATGCTCACAGAAATACTCCCGAGCAATGCTCACAAAAATACTCCCGAGCAATGCTCGCAGAAATACTTCTGGCAATACTTACAATACTTTCGAGTTCTTTTATCCCTCGTCGTAAACGGTGCTTGGTATTTCAGAGAAGGTCATTTTCTTCGTTAGTTGTGTTGTAATTGTAAGTTGCGGCTGCGATGTACGTCTTAAAGGGGCGTTGTGAGGCTTAATTGTTGTCTAGCATGCCTTATTTCCCGCAGAAATATCATTTCTTTGTGGCCCGAACGAGGGCAACGACTGCCATGTAATCTAAATTACAGAGGAAATGAGGAAAAATTAGGCCTCTCACCGTTTGTAGTCATAACGGAGATTCAATTCATTATGGGAATAAATTAGAGATAAATCAATTGCGGCAAAATAAATAACTAAATTAAATTATACGTCTGCTCTGAGAAATATTTATACGAATCGAGTATTTATCGAAGTCAAATGTTGCATCCGTTTACATTTGGTTTTGAAAAATTCTTCTGTTGATATTTTCAAGTCCTTCGTCGCTTGAAATACAAAATCATGTTCGCTTTTTTCATTGATTCCTATTAGTTTGAGACTTCCTAATGCATCCAAATTTTCCAGTACGGTATTGTATTTAATCGAATAGAATTTGTTAGTAATTCGCCCCAGCTTGGGAGATCCGTCTACTCACGCACGTATTTATGAGAGCACAGTAATGGGGAAATGGGGAAGGGGAAAGAATGTAATTACGGACTGATGCAGTTGATGCATATAGATAGTCTAGAATGGAGCTCTCACATCGAGCGAATGCAGAGTTGCGTATTGCTCTCATCAGACCGCAGCATCGATAGCTCCAGCCCACAATGTACGACACTCTTCACAGGTCAAACTTGTGACCGAGTGCTGTGTTCGAACAATTGGCATGCCATTTGCGATTCGAATACGACGCTGTTGAACTACTTTGCAAATTTGAATGGGTTGTTTCAAATAGCATCCTTATGACTGCTAGAGCATAATTATTTTAGTTTTTATTGATATTTCTCGCAGTCATTCTTCCCGTTGATTTCTGGTTACATTGCGTCTCGTGAAACACTGGGTGGTACACGGCGAGGTACAGCAGTGCGCAGTGTGCCTGAGACGCGCTCTGCTCTTTAATATGCACGAGAACCGCGCGTTTTTCAGTGAATCTTCTCTTCGTTTCTATTCTTACATTCAAAGCAGTATTACTTGGACATAATTAAATTAAACTCTTATGAATCACATGAGTTTAATTCATATGAATCAAATAAACAATAATATGTTTAGATCCCTTCTCTCCTTGTCAAAAAAGCCGAAAACCTTTAATGATTCATATTAATAACAATAATATGGTTAGATCCTCTCCCTGCACATCAACAATGCCGGTCACGCGCTCCGTCTCAGCTCCGACACGAGTGAGGCAACGCGAGCTGCTGTGTTCGCTGCTGCTGCTGCGGAGTTTTATGGTGAAGTCGAGACAGAAAAAGTGTGTGCGAGAGGCGGAATGTTTCCTGTCGGTGGCCCTGAGAAACGAACTCAATTGGGAGCATTTGTTCCAGGGGCCAATACGGAGGACGTGGAAGAAGAGTTTTACCAGGGTTATGCTCGTAAAAAGGCTGACGAAATGGAAGGGAATTCGAATGGAAGTCTCGATGCTTAATATTTGACTATCAATAAAGGGACTTACATATTGGAAAGGTATCAATGACACATGATGGACGGGAAAAAACTTTTGAGAGCATAATATTTATGCAGTAGGTAGAGAATTTTAAGAAATTCGCCTAACTGTCCTTGCTTTTAACATGGTTTCACGTTTTTATCTACAATATTCAGAAAAAACAACACTCGATGATTTTTAAAAGTGAAAAAGAAAGCATATTAAATAGGTCGGAAACATGTGAGATGTGTTATTTAGAGTGTTCTTCCACTACTTTCCTCAAATGCTGAGCTACGAAGATACATCTAATCAGCCAAATATTTGTAATAATATAGTACTTATCGTGCACAGCTCATGTACCAAATTTTTAGACGCCGTTTTGTGTTCCATGCGCTTTCTTGTTCGTGAAATTACAATAAAGAGAGAAATGTTTCATTTTCTTCAGTAGGATAGCAACATTTCAAGGGTAGTGCAAGTATCTATACCAAAATATACATCCTCCCGACCAGTATATATATGTATATCCCCCTGACCAATATGAATATATACTCCTGATCAGTAAATATATATATGTATATATATATCCTCCTGACACGCGTATACATATATATCCTTCTGACCAGTATATACTGTACATCCCACTGAAAAATATAAATGAATCCTCCTGACCAGTATACAGCATATACTTTCCTCAAAAAGAAACTGTTCTTTCGTTTTGCATTGTTGTTTTATGTAGATTTCTTAATGACAGACGTTACGGAGCCACTTGCGCTACCAGATTATATCCGAGTCCTTATGATGGAAACGAATTCATTTCTGTAGTCGTCTGATCAGGCAAGGTACAGGCACCTTCATCTATTTCATCGTTGTGAGAGACTTTCATTGAAGCTATGAATCTTTATTGCCTTGGATCACGATATTGACTTGCAAACATTCTTGCGCAAACAATTCTGCATAACAATTTCGGGAAAGTTGAGCGTCTGCAATGTATCCTACGTTTCCAATAATGGAAACAGCTTCCATGCCATCCAGTAAACAAATTCCTTGGTTTTGTACTCCACGGAAAGTTGTTACCTACAGCAAACTTACGGGACCGAGTGAGGAGAATTTATTTGATCTGAGTTTTCCTCTTTTGGAATAAGTGCGCAGGTGTCAGAGATATACTGATGGCGCATTTCCTGGTTCAATTATTTTCTTCTGCTTCATTTTTAGGCCGGCAGCTTTTTTCCTGATGTGCAGTCGTCGTTCAAATCCTGCTTTTCAAATTTAAGTGTTTACGTGAAGGTCTTGCATATCCTGAGGTTTACACTTTGAAAATAATATTTTGAGTAACAAAGAATGAAATGGTTTGATGTCATTGATTGCTGTTTTCATCGCATTTATTAAAAGAATATTTTTTATCCAGTATCAAGAAATAGAATCATTTTCAACTATTCTTAGATTTTCGAAAACGATTAAATTCTTAATTTTTTTCCCACAAAATTCTCGAGAGTTAGAGAGACCAAAATATCTAAAATAAAACTAGGTGTGTCGCAAATTGATTTTTTTCCACACGGCTTGGTCTCAAAATTCATACAAGAAAAGCGACCTCTCGACTCATCGAAGAAGAGCAATAAACATAAAACTTTGCTTCTATCAATTAATTTTGTGGGAAGTTCAAGTAAGAAAATCATCCGTCGCGGCTGTTCTGTTTGAATGTCAAAAATGTCCAATTTCAGCAAGAAAGAAGCTGCTAACAAGGATGAGGAGCGTGCCCAGAAATTTGCTCTGAACCTGTGTGTGGAAATTAGACTACAAAAAAATAACTCATGAATACAACATTATCATTCCAAACCCTCTTTTCTTTGATTATCGCCTGGAGCGGCCACAAATTGCAATAATCACGCATGACTGAAAGTAAAAGGCTGACTGAAATCTACCATTGTGAAAATTTTCTCAAGTGCTCATGAACATGCTTACGATCTGATCGCATTGCAGTATTATAGAGTGAATACGACATTTATGCATGTTCCTGGTGGCGTTAATTTTTGTCCCAAATAATGCACAGTGTATGGAGCACATACGGCTTCTCTAACGAGGTAGTCCTAATTGTTAGGTGGTCTGGTTATTTTGTGTGATGATGAAAGCTGATGAAGGTCGGTTGAATTAAATCATTAGTTCCCAACACTGTACTAGTAACTTGGTTCCTCGACCGTAGGATACATTGCGACGTGCGACTGAGGGTACAGCTCTCTGGCTGAGGGCCTGGTGAGCTCTATTGAGCTGATCCTCTTTTAGTCAGCGTGCGAGCATCTCCGTTATCACTGCATAGATCCTGCCGTCATCACTGCACAGATGCTGCCGTCATCACTGCACAGATGCTGCCGTCACCACTGCACAGATGCTGCCGTCACCACTGCACAGATGCTGCCGTCATCACTGCATAGATCACTGCACCACAGCACAGCACCCTCCAGTCGTTAGCGCTCGGCCCCTTTTTGAGCGAGCTGTCCGTTTTGCCGCCAGTCCCCTCGCCGCTGCTGCTGCTATCTTTTGATTGAGATTTCCCTTTAAATGATGAATGAGAGCATGCTCCCCTTAAGTGCTGGCCATATGTATAAGCGCTCGGGGAGTTGGCAATCACATTTTTATTTTAAATCGAAGGTTTGGTGAATTGTTCGAGCAATGAATAACATTTGAGCTTCTCTCATTCGGCGAGGTAACTGCTCGTGTTCTGTCTCTGTATGAACGGGTAACTAAAAACAGATGTTTTACATCACTCAAGCCTGATACATATCATTTGTACATTGGTTTTTCAAATGTCTCATAACTAACACCAGAATGCAATGAGGGTTACTTCCGGTCACGCTGGTACCCGTTTCCGACACCTGGGTAGAGTGAGGAATTGTGGCTGAGTTCTCCCTTTTACCAACGGGGAGAATCACCGGGCGGCACTGCCGGGGTTCGAACTGTTGACACCTTCCCGTGAAGGGCGCGCTCCTAACCACTCGGCCACGGTGACCACGGTGAACTTTTAAGGAGTGTAACGTCTCTTAAACAGTAAATAATTACAACGGATGCCCGTTTATTTCATAGTGTTGATTAGTTTAAATTCCATGAATATAATATATTTGACTTCAGTTCCACTTGACTTGAAACTTGCTGTGGTGTTGGACGTGAATCGGTCGCGCCAACACTGATCAAGACAGCACCAAAGGCTCACCTTGCCGAGCTCGTCTCTCACTTCTGCCCTGTGCACCACAGCGCAGCCGAGTCGTGCGTGCGAAATGCGCCAGCGCTGCACCCGCAGGATTTGTGACATTTCAGTACTGGACACTCGTAATTTGTTTAACATTACAAAATCACGAAAGCCGAACGGGCATTGGCTGGTTACAAAGTTCAAGTAGTGTTGTCGGATGAAAAATCTAGAAGGTTTTATTCCAGTTAAATCTCCCTGTCAGCGAAGGTAAACTTCGTTCAATGTACCACTACTTTGTACTACTAATACTACTCAATGTCGAAAATATCGAGATATTTTTCCCTCGTTTATTAATTTTACTTTCAAACTTTTATAACCAGGGATGTTGAACGCATTTCTTTGCTTTGACCGTACAAGACCAATCCTATGGATTAGGATCTAGCACAGCTCTATTCAGATGCGGCGCAGAGAGAACAGAGGCGCTGTGCAGACGGAAGGAAGCCTTCCAGTCTGCGCTATAGAAGCCGAGTGCTCATCTCGCTGCGTCTCGAGCTCTCAATGAGAACTGAGAGACAATCGAGAGGCTTCAGAGAGACCACATGTTTAAGAGAGAGGCCAAACATGTTTTCATGGGATTTACAAAGCTAGTAGCCTCACAGCTTTCCATCACAGTTTCATGTATGATAAAAAATGCACGAAAAACTTGTGTTTGCAGCACCGATCACGACTCTGCAATTGGAATTCACTTCAGTTCTCGTCAATGCTTTATGCACGTAACTGAGTAAAGACATGGCAATTTTCAAGAGCTCTCGGCAAGCCTGAGTATCACTTGTGTAATTTTCTCGACGCATTCGTCCATTGTCAATTACCTCGTTTTCTAAGCATGCTTCCCGGATACAGAACAAGTCTTCTCAAACGAGCTTATATCAATAAATGTTTCTGAAATGAACAAAACGCGACGGATGTTGGAAGTGCAATAACTAGAGAACAATCAATTCTCCGTGACCCTGAGACAAGTGCCCTTGTTAAGGTGCTCCAGCGAGACGCGCTCACGACGATCAAGTTTCCAGGACTCCAGTTCCCAGTAGGAGAAACAAGGTAGGGTCAAACCAGTTTATTTTCGTCGACCGTGTGGCAATGCTAACGTCATTGCAATGAACCACTAGCAGCTCTCATGTTGCATCTGGCAACACTGCTAGCCTCAAATCAGACACCGTTAATGGCTTAACGACATGTCGGAATGGTGACGTCATAAAGTTTGTTTGAAATGGAGCAGTTCTATTGGCTAACCGAACAAGGGGTGCATGTTCCTCCATAGAAATGACTCTACCTTGTTGCCTCTGCCGAGTTCCAGCTCCTGACTGGCGAGATCGCCTTCAAACATTCAGGAGCCTGGAAATGCATGTCTGCAAGCGCGGTCGTGCACCTGTTTCTGTGAAAAAATAAGTTTTATAATTACAACATCGAGGAGAATCTCATAATCGACGCTCACGAGCTTCGCTATTTTAAGCGTTAAGAGAAAATCAACTATTGATCTAGTGACTAGAGCCGCAAGATGGCCTTATGTTATGGGCTTTGAAAAACTTTACGTGTCAAATAATATTTCCAGCAAGGGGAAATGTCTTAGATGCCTTTTTGTTCATTGTGACAAATTTTTGTATGCTGCTTTGCTCAAGGCCATGGTGGGAAAGTGGGTTGCTTCACTGCTTTACTAGGCTTCTTGTTCTTTGAAATCATTGTTTTGATTTTTTAAATCAAGACCGGGTTTGAAATTAATTATTCACCTTCAAATTATTCATCGCTCAAAAGAAAAGTTACATTACGTTTACCTGAAAACGATTTGCATCAACAGATGTAAAAAGTCGAGTACGTTGGCATAAAACTAAATAGGCTCATGATTTTTCGTTTATTATTTCTTTGTAAGGTAATGCTTTTTCTGTTTATTCTTCGACGTCTCACAGTATGTCCTGCACCGTCCTCTCCTGCTGCGCCGCCTGCACATCTGCTCAAATCTCAGAGCACAACTGGGATCTGACTAAGCAACGTCAGTAAAGAGGCTCGGATGACTTAGCGTTGTTTCCTTACCATCTTGATGAGCTTCAAGTGTTGGAATAAACGCACGCACACACAAACAAAGTTGATTGCCTGGTCTGACTTCAACACTGTGCGTTTCGTAGCATGCTCGAGAGTTGGGAGTGAAACTTCTGTAAAAATTACTTTCTTAACATTTCTTAAACATGCGTACAAGTGATAGTACCGTGGCGAGAAAAATCAAGGAAAATGGGAAATTCAAGCACATTTTTGAGATATTATTAATTGCAGGAGCTTATGCGTGGAACAAACACTGTGGACCGATAAAACCTGGGCAAATGTTCATTGTTTGCCTTTTAGAGGTATTTTGCCCGTCGAATTTGTTTGGAGTATAAATACATTTATGCCCCAAACAAATTTAACGCACCAAACACATACATTTTCTTTACATTTTGAATTTCAAGCTTTACTGAGAGGTGTGCTGAGCTCGGATAAGATTTTCGAATACTTTTATACCACATATATAAGCCAATCGCTCAACAAAATGCATCATCCGGTTGGCCTTTGCCAAAATAATGTTACATTCGTTACCACAATCAAAAAAATTCCCATGAGGGAATTAATTTTTAAAATTTTTCGCACATTGAACGTGGTCGTTATTTTCGCTCTCAGTTTTTTCACTCTCATATTTGTGAGTTTGCGTTGTTTTAACTTCCCTCAGAGTGTGCAGAGCTGAAGTGAGAACGATTGAGTGGCGGAGTCATGTGTGAATGCAAAACTGATCGTGTTCACTTGAAAACGTTTTGATCCCCTGTGTCATCAGCTCGCATTTTTTTAAATGCAGTTAAGACTTCTTGTGATTGAAAATGCAGATTAAAATCAACCAGCCATTGATATTGCCCCGGAATACAGTAAAAAAGCGTACACGTATTATATAAAATGAATCTAGCATGCCCTAATTTACATCTGTTATTCAAGAGAACTTACAACTCGGTTTAAACTACAACGTCATTTGCTGCAGTTTATGTTTTATTCATAGAGGTGTAAGACGTTGTCTAATTATAATCCGTCTTTATTCACTCACTTCCATTAGACATACTTTAATTTTGCGCTACTGATGGCAGAGCTTTTGTGTTCGAATCACTTTCAAGTAAATACGACTTATTTTGTCACTACCTTCTCCTTTCATACCTTCTCTGCGTAGAATTTCTTTAGCGCAGTGATGAAGCCATGATTGAAGTGAGGTAGAAATATCGCAGGGTGGTGTAAGTCGGAGGCGAGTGAAAGAAGACTTAGAGCAGTGGTTCTTGACCTGGGTTCGATTGAACCCCAAAAGTTCGGTGAGTCGAACCCCTTGTTCGGCATGGTGCAGTTTCTGCACTAATACAGTATATAGTTATACGCATCTGGTTTGAAATTGAAGAGAAAAGGCACATTTTATTTTCTCAACTACGAAGGGTTTGATCACAGCTTGTGGGGAACTTGTGAGGTTCAGTACCTCCAACAAGGTTAAGAACCACAGCCTTGAACCACCTCAGTCATGACGCTCAGCACAGGCCAGATGTCCAGTAGTTGTTACTGCTGTACACGCCCGTCAAAAATGACGGGATTCGATATTTTCCTTATATAAATCTTCCAGATGTGGATGACAAACAAATATATTCATCCCAATAGTACCCGTAATTAAAATATTCTTGTACTTGTTCTCTGGTGAAACACGTATCACAGATACGGTCATTAAGCATCCTTCAAATCAAATCAAAGACGCTGTTTCTTAAGAAGCTCACCCAAACAAATAAATCAACACAGCAAGGGTATTATTAGGTGCGAAGACTGGAGTTGCAGTGTCGCTCTAAGGCTCTATGCGCTCTGTGCAATGCTCCACATTTTAGAAGCAGTCTATGCAGCGCTGTGAAAGTTTGACATAGCGGTATTGATCGCTGTACAGATTACTCGAACCACGTTTACTAAATTCAGTGTGAGTTAAATGTGCAAAGAATAATAGAGATTGAAATTAATTAACATGAGAATGTCAGACTTTATGGGAAAATGGCTTTTTACCATTTTATTGTAAAAATATCTATTATCATTTTACTGACTGATGGCGATGATCTGCAAATGTAATAAAAATTGCCGCCTAGTGATGCTTACATAGGGATTCCGTACGTAATAATAAAACGGTTCGTTATTCAATCACTGTAAATTAAAATAGATTTTTCCAATTCCAACGAAGACGTCGCACGAAATACATAAGTGTTCACAGGTCCAGCTAGTCTTATTTGACAGCTCTCGATGAAATTTTAGCTTTCGATTTGATTGGAATAATTCCCGCCTCACTACCCTCAACGCAATCCCCACCTCACTATCCTCAACACAATCCCCACCTCAATACCCTCAATACAATCCCCACCTCACTACCATCAACACAATTCCCACCTCACTACCCTCAACACAATTCCCACCTCACTACCCTCAGCACAATTCCCACCTCACTACCCTCAACACAATTCCCACCTCACTACCCTCAACACAATCCCCACCTCACTACCCTCAACACAATCCCCACCTCACTACCCTCAACACAATCCCCACCTCACTACCCTCAACACAATTCCCACCTCACTACCCTCAACACAATCCCCACCTCACTACCCTCAGCACAATTCCCACCTCACTACCCTCAACACAATTCCCACCTCACTACCCTCAACAAAATTTCCACCTCACTACCCTCAACACAATTCCCACCACACTACTCTCAGCACAATTCCCACCTCACTACCCTCAACACAATTCCCACCTCACTACCCTCAACAAAATTTCCACCTCACTACCCTCAACACAATTCCCACCACACTACCCTCAGCACAATTCCAACCTCACTACCCTCAACACAATTCCCACCTCACTACCCTCAACACAATTCCCACCTCACTACCCTCAGCACAATTCCCACTTCACTACCCTCAGCACAATTCCCACCTCACTACCCTCAGCACAATTCCCACCTTGTTACATTCAGTAAAAACTTCTTAGTGAGTAAAAAAAGTAACTTCAGTAAAAAAAGATGCGTACTGCACATAACGAGACCTGTTGAGAAATATTGTTTAGTAATCCAAGAAAATAAGATCTCAGAATGATGAAGACCAAACTTTTCCTCCTAAAGCGCGAAGTTTCGAAAACCAATCTTTAAAGTGTCTTAAAGTTAGTAATTGATGCGGATGGCGAATTCCTAAAATTATCTTTTCTTTGAAACGTCATAAATATCATTTTTTTCAGAGCTACTTAAAAATTGTTCGCCAGAAGAATTTGTGAAAGCCCGGAAGATGAATAATTCGAGAAAGAGGTGGTGGAAAAGATATTTTTTCTGGCTCTTAGGTTTGTTTATGGAATCCTTTACATGTATATAGTATTGGCAGAATGATACTTTCGCAAGGTGTTAAATTCAAAGAGAACGGAATTGATGAATTTCATAACCACAAAAAGATTAAAAATAATATTCGCATTCGTTTCAAGAATTGAGGATTTGTTTTTCAGGAAGGATTTTTTGCACAGTCTAATTTATTTTAACAAATTTAAAATATTTTCCTTTTAGTTCTAATATTTCTACTACGCTTTCTTCAAATTTTATTAATGTCTTACGTTTGCGTACTTATTATATTTAATTACTGCAATTGGTTAAATCTATTTGATTTTTTACAGGAGTTGAATTTTGGGGTTTGTCAGAATAAAGCAATCAAAAATTAGACTTTGAAAAATATGGGACGTGCAACTCTATAGATTACGCGAATAATAGCGTGTATGTGTGTGTGTGTGTGTGTGTTGTGTGTGCTGTGTGTGTGTGTGTGGGATGTGTGTGTTTGTGAATGTGCGAATGCAGCGCATTCGATACGAATAAAGGTATTGGAAAAATAATTCACGCTTTTGTAATAAGAAATTATGAAGTTATAATTTCTTCACGTCTTTCTAGAGTGTTTTTGAGGCAGGAGTATTGTGAAAACATGTTTCATTCTATTATAGTAAAATTTTCATATCTAGAATATGAAAATTTATCTATTTGCAAATGAATAAGAAAATAGGCTTTTCCATATGTGGTTCACATCCATCACTCATGATTATTTATTATTGAAAGGTATGTTTTATTTTATAAATTCCAAAACGTGCTACAACCATACTTATCGTATGGACATTCTCGACAGCAATTTCCTGGAGTGCGTTAAGAGCGCGAGACCAAATGCCGACGTCTGCAATGTTGGGGCCGATGTGAATAAATCGTACCGAGGCCTGGCCCTCACATATGCTGTTCCAGTGTCCACGGCTGGCCCTCGAAGATTTATTACTCCAGATATCGACGAAAAGCAATATCGAGTCAATATAAATGACTCGGGGACGCTTCGATGGATCATGAAGATTGCTGGAGTTCTATAAATGATCTTTCGATACTGACGCAAAATAGTCAAAAAACTGATAAGGGCTTTTTAGCTTTCAGGGTCGATTACTAAAACTCCTTCAGTGATCGTCGCTGGCTATTGCGCGAGCAATTTTGTTTTGGAGCGACTTTAACGACACCCATTTCGTCCGCTATTGCTCACTGTTGACTCGAGCCAAAATGGCGGCTTGGCACGCGCTACGGAAAGCAAATGGCATCATTACGTTCATTCGATCGAACTTTCCCTTCGAAACTGGCCTCCTTTTTCGTACACGATGCCCGTTCAAGTGCAGGACGAAATCCCGTGCAAATTGGTTCACTTTTGAGTGTAATACGCAAGCTTATACCGTCACATAGTGGGAGACTTCTGTGACGTTTTTGTTTCACAGGCGAAGTGGAGTGAAGTCTTCTTTCTGTAGGTGTGCCCCGATAGCAGAGATGCTCGAGTGCGGGGCGCACGTCTCAAAGTAATGAGGTTTTTATGGGACAATTGCAAGATCAACAGAGAATTTTTCTCGTTAACCCGAGTGAGTACAGGTGCGCGGGAGAGTTGGTACTCACGGTGTAGATTCAGATGCCACCGCAAAAAATAATTGTATGCACGATTACATGTGTAACTGCGTACACACTGAGCGTATAAATAGTAGAGCGTAACCACTATAACCAGTGATTAGCTTAATTGAATAGAAAATAAGCTCAGATTAAATATAATCTGGAAATTTAAAGGGGAAGGAGCTGCCCATTTTTTTATTTACGGATTTCTACACACACAATGGAAACTTGTCATTTCTGAACAGTGCATAAGGTTGTGAACAAATTATTTTTCTGGTTACGATACAGCTTCTACTACTCTTAAGCCCAATAAATAAATTCTATAAAGTATAAGGTTGTAGTAAATAATATGTAATAAATTTTCAAAGCTATTCTCGTAGAATTTGATCTTTTACCTAATTTCGTTTATAAACGTATTTTCCCCTTAGAAGTGTAGGTTTACAAACATGAATATTTTCTTGAATAAAGTCCAGCGAGTTCAGAGCTTCTGGAAGAGGAGAGCATTACCTGTAACGTGCCGCACTTTGTCGTAATTTGGTTTTCCTTTCGGAAGAAAAGTTCTTGAACAGAAGCCATTCTTCTAGAAATATAATGCTTGCGGCTGATACTGCAAAGCACATAGCTAAATATCTTTTCTACATGACAACTTTTCCTTGGAATGTGCGCTCTTTTTAATTAAATGAACATGGATTAGTGTAGCACGCATTGACGTATGTTGTAAAAACGTTTGCACTTCACGAAAGTAAATGCGTCTTACTGAACGAATTTTAGACCGGTAACATATTGGCTCCTCTTGATCATTGAGCAACTCGCAGTCGAACTGAACAGTGTAATGTCGCCGTCTCAGATGATGATCATAGAGTCATTAAGTGTTCCTGCCCTGAGTGTGATCATTGGATTTGAAAATTGTGGTAAATTATTTTCTTGGAAAGGCCGATTCTAAATAATTTGGTTCGTCTGTATCTGTAATATTTGTGATTTTTCACCTATGTATGATCGGTCATTATTTGCGTTTCACTGAATTGACGACGGATCTGTCATCTCTTTAAGATTTTGTGCGTGAAAAGCCGCAATTATGAAGTTCTAATTACTGCAGGTCTGTCTAGGGGCCTTCGAGGCAGGACATTGTGACAACATATATCATTACGTACGATAGTTCGTAATATAACATAATAATTTTCTTATCCATTAAATTATTATTCCACTTAATTCAAACCCATTTTCCTCTGCAGTGTTTCATTTCCTTGTATGAAATGCTATCATCTTGAGACGATGCGTCCTGTGGTGCGTGTTGCAGTAGAGCAGATGTTGCTCTCAGCGCGTCACGTTAGAGGGTTGCACGGACGCTGAGAACGAACGAACCATCTTTTTGTAAGGTGACTTGGCGGCGTTTTTATCTGGACAAATGGGTGTCATTAGCAAGGCTTTGTGCTTGGGAAGCCAGAAGCAAAAATCTAAGAGTTGGAGAAAGGTAATTATCGGCAGGGGCTGAAGAGCAAACTTGTGATTATTACGCAGTAGCTCTGGCTGCTCATTCACGGAGGGATAATTACCTCCGTAGTGGAGAGCTTATAATTTGGAGAACTTGTGGCTTACAACTTTGCATCCTATGCAAGTTTTGTTCCTTAAACTTGTGGAGATGCATAGATTTTGAAATGAAGTACTATTTTTGGTGTAATGAAACGGTGAAACAGCGTTTTCCAATTCTCTAAACATTTCTAGTGAGAAATCAGAGTATTTCTGTCATTTTCATTATGTGAAATTTTTCGTAAGAAATCTGAGGGTAAACCTTTACGATAGTTCATGACATTTTCAGTCAATGTTTCCAAAATTAATGAAACTTTGACAACTTCAATATTCGGTTGAACATGATGAAAAACTAATTATTTGACCAGAAATTCTTATAAACATCTCATAAATCCCCACATCCTTGCGATATTTTTTACTTTTTCAGTCATTGTTTCCAAAATAAATGAAACTATTTGATTACTTCAAAACTCGGTTGTACACCAGGAAAAACTACTTGTTTGACCAAAAGTTTTCATAAATATCTCATAAAAGTTTAATGGAAAATGCTGTTAGGAAAACGCATTTTGAATTTCGGTTTTTCCTAGGGTTCATCAAGCTAAGAATAGTGTTAAAGGCTTCCAACGCTTCCAAAGAAAGTTTGTCTCCCAGGATACTGGTGACCGCTGCTAGCGTCGCGGTTTTTCACAAGCCCGCCAGTGTTTGAGACACTCAGACATATATGAAGTTTCATTACTCAATTGAGATAATTATTATTTGTCTTATCAAGAACTTAAAAAAGAATTCAATACTGAGTGCTGAGTAGAGCACACTTATTGTAACCAATTTAAGAAGAATATTATCTAGGATAGGTATTGAAGAAAAGATTTGTTAAGTTAGAAGACTGAATTACGATCGCAATATTAAGTATCAATTGCTTGACTTTTCATATCGTTATCGGTACCCAAACAGATCTTTTACTTCTCAGTTAGATAGATAAGAACTCATTGGGTACATGAATTAATTCCCACTTGTTCTGATCTCTTAATCTCAATTGAAAGCCCGTCTGTGCGCTCACACATTCAGTACTCGCCAAAACAGTCTGAGGGAACATGAAATTCGGCAATCGGAGGCTAACTCAAGCATTAATTTAAATTTTTTGGAGCTGCGCAGCGACGAAGGCTTGTGAAGTGTTTGAATCAATGTCGTCAAATTGATATACAATTTTGGTTATATGTTTTAAAATTTTATTTTCATAGCTTGAACGTATATATCGCATTTCTTATTACATTTTTGTGTGGATTTTTGTTTAGAATTCGTAGTATTGTGTCTGCCGTTCTGGTACTGAGCTGGCAAGCTTTTTTCACGCCCTTTGTAGCGTAAGGAGGTGGGGTTCGGGCAAGCAATTAAAGTCTAAGACTAGAGTTAATGTAATGAACTTTGCAGTATTGAAGCCATTGCTAATTGTAAATTAATCTAGTTTAGCAATCGCCTGTGAAACATCGATACCGATTGATGAAGTGTTTGCCACGTCTGCTTGTTTGTTGGTAACGAAGTTGCCTGAGTAAATAGCTGAAGAGCGACGTCCTGTGCGTCGAGCGAGAGTTCTGTATTTTACAGACACGTCTTGTGCATCGAGTGCGAGTTCTGTATTTTACAGACACGTTCTGCGCGTCGAGTGCGAGTTTTTTCTGCACACATTATTGCTCAGGGCCTGGACTGCATTGATAAGAGAATAATTTTTTGTAAGCACTTCGTTAAGAAAGGGCACGAATATTTAAACGCTGGTGATACACTGCATTTTTCAATGTGATGAACAATTCAAAATGAGTGGTGAATTTTGCGCTGACGATAGTGATGAACAGAAAACAGGACGCGTTCACAGACTATAGCAATCAGTTTGAGTTAATTACGTGACGTACAGCTTGATAAATACTGACTAATTACGATCTGTCTCTTGTGCTCGTTTGTCTCTTCATCAAAGCTAGCGAGCCAACAAGTCAATTGTCCGCTAGAAACTAATGCACGAGGCTTAGATCATTGCTTGAGAATTAGAGTCCGTATTTTTATGTGGAATGAAAGTTCTCAAATTTCTTCTTTCCTTCTTATTTTATGCGTATCGCGATTTTTTTATTCAAAAGTATGTTAGTCGTGCGCTCAGGAAGTGCATTATGTACATTTATCTAATTGATACTAAAAACTCTCCATCTCTGATCCTAAACAGCTTTGATTGTTTTCCCTGATCTTGATCAGATGTGTTGAAAGGCGAGACAGAAAATCGACGAAAACAGAGACCTTTAAAAAATTTTCTTCTAAAAACATGAATGACATAACTGTATTCATTAGCTAAAATTAGTGATGTTTGTGCACGTTTACTTTGCATGGAACAAGAGTCTGAAATTCTAATAAAATAAAAATAGATTTGGAGCATAGATTTAGAACCCCAATTAGAGGAATTGAAGTTTCAATTTGAGTGAATTGCTGTGCGTGATGGGCGAACTACAGCACAGAAACACTTGAGAGTGCGGCGCTCGGCTGCAATGCATGAGGCAGAGAACAATAAAGAGAGAATGAAGCCAACGTAGGTGCAGCTTTTTTGCTGATGCATCTATGGTTTTAACAGCCCAGAGCAGAAACTGTATTTTGGCGGCTAAAATAAAAGATGCCTCGGCGAAAAGTTCAACTGGTGAGCATTGGTGCAACCAAATCTTACTTTTTCGCCGAGGCATCTATAATTTTAGCCGCCCAGTGCAGAGGCTGTATTTGGGAGGCTAAAATAAAAGATGCTTCAGCGAAAAGTTCGACTTGAAGACGTGCCCCCAAGCCGCCGGTCACGAGGGCCATTTTCTTGTTCCAAGTTGTGAAGTTTGGCGAACTTGAACAATTGCAACTGAACTTTAGCTGCAGCAGCTGCACAGCCGCTCTTACGCCGCCAGTTTAGGAACAGTTCAATTTTAAACATCAGCTTGAAATCAAATAAAGCTGACTCATTCAAGAGATAGAGATAGTACGCAAGTATTAAATGTCCTGAGTACTGATACATAATTTAACTCAGGTTATGAATCATCACCTCCGAATTACCAGGAGAATGACATAATGCCGCTTATGCAGAACACATACCTTAGAATTCAATTTAACATATGGATATTGGCTACGATTGCTGATGACACAGTACTAGCATGTGAAAGCTTCTTGGTGCGGTGTGTAGTGGAAGGATCATGCGCTCATGACGGGGTGTTTTGCAAGATGGAATGTGATGGTTTTAAGTTTTAGAAGCACAGTATACTTGCCATCAGCTCGAATTCCATTGAATTTTAATTTCAATGACTGACTGGTGCATGAAAACATTAAATAATTTTTATCTGCTACCCCAAAATTTATTTATTATGAAAGCTTTTGAAATAAAACGCAAATCTTGATAATTTTCAAAGAAATGTTTAATTTGTAGTAGAAGAAATTTTTTTATGACTTTCTTGAGAAAATTGTGACTGCGCTGTTGATAACAATCACAACAGGAGCGACAGAGAACTTCATTTAACGGCTAAGTTCATAAACAGAGAAGCTTTTGTTACTCTCCAACATCCCGTCTAGGCATCGGGAAATCGAGGCATTGATTAAACATTAACGGAAGAATTAAAATTTACGTTCATTTAAATAAAGCGCAGGGCTTCGTTTATCATTTTGTGCAAATTTGGCGCGCAAGGTGTAAGGCGTGTAAGTGCGGCGCGTAACGCTGAGGTTAACGCATTCAGTAATGAGTTAGGAAATGCAGCGCTGTGCCTTCTGCTGCTATTTGCCTTGTTTAATTATTGTCTACAGCTTGAACATGTGCGTTCGAAAAGATCTCTTGTTGCTCAAAGTTACGTTTTTTGAAAAATATCGTTGGATGTGGTTTTGGCAAAAGTAAAAATGTGGCATACCAGCGGAAGTGAAGGATTAATCGAATGGTGTGAATTTTTTCTAGATGTTATGGCAAGGGCTTGGCTTGCAGGTGGAATTATATTGGCCATTGTATTCGTGACAAATTTTTTTTGTTGAGGTTCCTAAATATCGCATAATTTTGAAAACCTGTATATGACTGAAAACTGCATAACTTTTATGTTTCTGTTGATGGCCTAATCTTCAGATGTCAAGCATTTGTGAGATACTTTATTTCATTTCAAATTAATTTTGAACGGTGTTCACCTCCTGTCTATTTTTTTACTTCTATATGACTTGTCTCGTGGAGAAGTGGGAAGTCTTCCAGGGCTTAATGAATGTCCTGCATCAATGCCCTCACCACAAGAAGCCTTTGGTTTATCAAGCACCACAAGCGTCCACAAACTGATGTACGTAAGCCTGCTAAACAATCATGATTTTCTTCATCCACTGAACGCTTTGTGAAATCTTTCAAAGCTCAAAATGTATCTATGTAATCCCCCTGTTTAAAACTCGTAAATGAACCTTAATTGGATTTTTCGTTCTCGTTATTTGCCAGGAAACGTTTGGCTTCTGCCTTCGTTAACTGGACGGCCATTTTACGAGGATAAGTTCGAGCATCGCCATGCGATTGCGACCGCCTCGAAATTGTGAAGCAAAACTTTCTATTTCGTCTCGCTTGCTTAATTTCTTCATCAACGTTTTTGTGACCGATGAAGCGGCTTAATCTATTAATCAAACTTATTTTCAGATCCAAGATCAGGTCTGGAAACGCAATAGTACAGAGTTGGACACGTGCAATGCTAGCACGGGATGTTTGGTAGTATTTTGCAGTCGCTGCTCCTCTGATGTAGCCTCGCATTCTTTTGAAATTATTTTACTCAAGGACTCTCAGATTAATTTCCTAATCCCTATTCCTTGATAAAATGTAATCGCCTAAGACCTCAGTGCTGATGTTGAACATTGATCGTTCGGCTTGCAATCATTTGGACTTGTTCAAATCAAAAGAAGAGAAGACACAGTGAGCTGAAAATTTACGTATTCAAAAGTCAGCATTCAACAATTAGGAGCTTGTGCTCAATAGAAATGACGCAGCTCAACGAGTGAATAATCATCAAACTGATCTTGCAAATTATATATATGTGCACAAGTTTCATGCTGCTCAAATTGAAACGTTGTGCTTCAGATAGACGATTAATTGTCGAATATATTTTTCAGCTTCCAGTCACTGCAACAGATGTACTCTAAAACATCATGTATCGTGGCTCACAAGCGTGGTTCATATAAGTTCTGTATGCTTTAAAACTGTGCACCCGAGTTTAGAGCTACGTGCCGTTTTGTTATATAAAGTATGAAGGATAAAGAATATATTACTGAGAACAATTCACTATCTAGCAACACACCGTTGCTACTTCGTTGATTGGTTGATCGGTATGTGTGTGACACTTTCAAAGATGCCTAATGACCGTATCTGGGATATGAGTTTCACCAGAGCACCAGTACAACAAAATTTTAATCATGGTTGGTTGCACGATACGCTGTCCTTCCCCATGCGAGAGACAGCGAAGTGAAAAATGAAATTTGACGGTCTTAATATTTTCACTAAAAAAATTTGTAGAGTGTTAGAATTTTTCGAGAGTTTTTGAAAAGGGATTTCAGTTACCCATGTAGAGAAAAAATTGTTAAAAAGATCGCATTGGATGCTCTTCTATTTCAACTTTGCCTTCACATGTGTAAAATTTATGTCTTCATTTCTGGTTATATTTTTCAAAAAGTACATAGATTGAGGATTCAATTTGCTCAGGTGGAGGTACTTGAGGACCTAGGCTAAAAAGATACTTAAATCGGGGCAGTAAACACCGTCGACTTTTTTCATGAGCTACATGGAAAAGATACTTAAATGTTGGGAGTAAATACCGTAGACTTTTATTCGAAACTAGATTGAAAAGATACTTAAATCTTTGGGGTAAATACCGTAGACTTTTTTGTAAAACTGGATTGGAAAAGTTACTTAAATCTTTGGGGTATATACCGTAGACTTTTATGCAAAACTAGATTGGTACTTAAATCCTTGGGGCAAATACCGTAGACCTTTACAGTGAAAATCTTCATCCAGAGATATTGTCCTGTTCTGAACATCAGTTCTGGACGATGCCACAATATCGAAGAGTATTATTTATCATACATTCCCTGCGTATTGGGTCATATGTGTTCCATTAGGTAAAATGCTCATTTACGAGTATATGCCGGTATGAATAAATGACATTTCATCTCTTCTACGTTCTTTTCAAATAAATAAACGAGGGGAAGTGTTATCGTGCTATTGAATTTTTCATATTTTTTAGAAGGCTGAAAGTGTATTCCCCCAGTAAAGTCGATTTTGCAAGTTTGCTACTTTCAACCTTACCAAACCAACCATCAACAACCACAGAAACTCGGTAAACGTGTTAACACATGATCTGCTCTAAAAAAATTAGCATTATCAATAATATTGCAATTTACTTCTCACACACTTTATATATATAACGACCAGTCCCTTGCGTATAATAAAACACCAGGTGTCTCCTTAAATTTACAAATAATTAAATAAGTAACTTTATATATTTTTTGCGCGTAATTTCTCCTACACTAGTACAATAGGCCAGGTGTCTGCACTTATATACAGTCGTAGCTTGGTTGTTTGGTCCGTCTCTCTGTGACGCTCTTAACACTCTCACCGCAAAGTGCGCCACCGGTGGCCACGGAGGGGATTTTTATAATGTTGCTGACCGATCAGTGGTCACAAACGCAATTTTCATGAACACTTAATTAAAGCTAAACGAGGGGATGATCCAGGAAATGATTTTTATTTTCAAAACTGCTTATTACAATTGACTTTAGATTTGAGTTGAGAATTGATCTTCAGGTTTTAAGAATTGCGGTCAAAGTGTTAAGAATGCTTAATGACCGTATCTCTGACAAGAAGAATATTTTAATCGCGGTGGCTATTAGGATGGATATATTTCTTTGTCTTCCCATCTGGAAGATGTGAAATATCCAAGGGAAATATCAAACACGTCATTTTCGATGGGTCTTGGCCACTACATAGTTATACATAAAAGGTCCCAAATTTTGGATCAAATGTAGCCATTGTGAATACAAAATCCAAAGCACTTCGCCATGGGGAAGACTCCCATTTTAAGCTGCTTTTTGACAGCTGTGTATATAAGCTTGCACAAACTACACAATGCCGAACACCGGAAACTGACTCACTGAACCCCTGGGGTTCGATCGAGCACAGGCTAAGAACCCCTGGCTTAAAGGATCACAAGATGCACGAGCTCGGCGGTCTCTCATCTCTCACATTCCCATGAAATGAAACGGTTTATGTTTTTCTCCCTGAGCGCCTGATGAAATAAAGTGCCTGCCCGTTCACTCTTAACGATCCTTGAATGTTCTTCGTTGAAAACAGCAGGCGACGGTATTGTGCTTGCGAATAGTTTCATGATTAGAAGTGCAGCCGAGAAGGCAGGTGAGATTTCCGGTCCGAACCATCATTGAACGGTCCACACGTGTTTTCAGCTCTCTTCTCAACACAACAGCTCTTCTATCGTCACACGCACTTCCTAATGTTGACATCAAAGGCTCAAGCTCTGAAAAACATGAATCTCTTTAATTAAAAGTAAAATGTTCCTACTTTCTGTCCTATCCGGTCGCTATCAATGGAGACTAAGCCTATAACAAAGTTTGGAAGCTGCCAAAGTTTAAGGGGCGCTGCAGAAATTTGTGTGAAATTTGGGTCGAGGAAACCTGATGAGCGCCAACGCCCCGGAGTGTAACTAAAGTAAGGAGCTGCGAGACCGGCTAAGTAATTATGTAACTCAATCGCTTGTTGCCATAGAGAAGCCGTCGAGGAAAGGAGAACCATAACTCTGGACTGCAAAGAGCTTGCAGTGTCTTTGCTTCCGATGGTTGGTGTGACTAAAGTATCGATACTCACCTGCTAGACGTTATAGTGAGGTAGCAGAAACTCACCGGATAGACGTTGCAGTGAAGTAGTCGATACTCACCGGCTAGACGTTATAGTAAGGTAGCAGAAACTCACCGGATAGACGTTGTAGTGAAGTAGTCGATACTCACCGGCTGGACGTTGTAGTGAAGTAGTCGATACTCACCGGCTGGACGTTGTAGTGAAGTAGTCGATACTCACCGGCTGGACGTTGTAGTGAAGTAGTCGATACTCACCGGCTGGACGTTGTAGTGAAGTAGTCGATACTCACCGGCTAGACGTTGTAGTGAAGTAGTCGATACTCACCGGCTAGACGTTATAGTAACGTAGCAGATACTCACCGGCTGGACGTTATAGTAAGGCAGTCGATACTCACCGGCTGGACGTTATAGTAAGGTAGCAGATACTCACAGGCTGGACGTTATAGTAAGGTAGCAGATACTCACCGGCTGGACGTTGTAGTAAGGTAGCAGATACTCACCGGCTAGACGTTATAGTAAGGTAGCAGATACTCACCGGCTAGACATAATAGTAAGGTAGCAGATACTCACCGGCTAGACGTTATAGTAAGGTAGCAGATACTCACCGGCTGGACGTTATAGTAAGGTAGAAGATACTCACCGGCTGGACATTGTAGTGCAGTAGCAGATACTCACCGGCTGGACGTTGTAGTGAAGTAGTCGATACTCACCGGCTGGACGTTGTAGTGAAGTAGTCGATACTCACCGGCTGGACGTTGTAGTGAAGTAGTCGATACTCACCGGCTGGACGTTGTAGTGAAGTAGCAGATACTCACCGGCTGGACGTTATAGTAAGGTAGAAGATACTCACCGGCTGGACGTTATAGTAAGGTAGAAGATACTCACCGGCTGGACATTGTAGTGCAGTAGCAGATACTCACCGGCTGGACGTTGTAGTGCAGTAGCAGATACTCACCGGCTGGACGTTGTAGTGAAGTAGTCGATACTCACCAGCTGGACGTTGAACAAATTACCGAGCATGAAAAAATCCGTAGTATTTTTTAAAATGACGTAATAAAAAGGCGTTTTCTACGAGTACTCCTGTACCACGCGTTTGGTAGAGGGCCTCGCAATAAATGCCGTTCACCAGCAGCACTACTTCACTCTATCTACTTTAGAGCATTGAATGGTTTTGGTTTTTATCTTTGATAATGTTTTGTTTTTTCTAATGTTTTCTGGTGTTTTCTGTAGGCTTCGTTCGCCAATGAATGAAAGATGTACCGACAACGTAGAGAATACAACTGATTAAATACCATTATTATAATTCACCGTTAAATTGCAATACGATACCTTGTATTCTTATTAATCGCTGTGAATAGATGCAATTTTAGTAAGCAAAAGATGGAAATAATGCCGACGAATTTCTGTGAAGCCTAAACTTTGGTAGTAACTTTCCCTGGCCTAATAATGAGGGTGACTCTTCTTCTCTTATTTCTCCCATGATGCGAATTAAAAACCCCACATAGCAAGACATAACAGCAACATACAAAAATTCAGAAACGGTATTTGAATGTGTAAAAATGATGATCACCAAATGTAGCTTACTTCTCAGAAGGTAGTTGCTCACAGCCGCCTGAACGCGACTCAGGCTGCAACGGTCACGGAGCGGTCAGGGAGCCGTCATGGAGCGGTCAGGGAGCCGTCATGGAGCCGTCATGGAACCGTCATGGAGCCGTCATAGAGTCGTCATGGAACCGTCATGGAGCCGTCATAGAGTCGTCATGGAGCCGTCATGAAGCCGTCATAGAGCCGTCATGGAGCCGTAATGGAGCAGTCATAGAGTCGTCATGGAGCCGTCATGGAGCCGTCATGGACCCGTCATGGAGGAGACTGAACACAGGAAGTGTGGCAATAGAGCAATAGAGAGGCCAGGAGGTCTTGAGAAACATCTCGGCAGTCTGTGGAACTCTTTACAAAACAGCGACACTTTCATAACATAACAACAGCCGAAACGCTGTACAAGTTCGCGAGTCTGGCGACTTGGATTCTTACTTCGTTTGATACTTCGATGTCTGGCGCTTCGATATTAAATTACTTGGAGAAAGTTATGTAGAAATGATCAAATTCTTTCTAGAATTCGGGCAAAGTCGGAAGGGTAAAGACTTAAAAAGGTACATCGACTAAGCTCAGAGGATAATAGAGTAACTCGATTTGCCATTCAAAAGTTACAAAAGAAATGGACGTTGGCCATGAACGTTGAGAGATTGACCTCATTGCGTGAATTACTTCACAAATTTGACAACGGTACAGGAACAGCACAATGAATTTACTGCAACGCCTGCGTTTACAAACTTTAGTTTAGTCAAGTCAATTCCCACGGGAGATATCACTGAAGCCTCGATGAAGCGATATCGAAGGGAAATCTTCTAACTGACATGGAGAAGACTTTGCAATAGCGTACAGTGTGAGAGAGAAATATGTATTAAACTATTGAGAACCAAAACTGTGAAAAGATTCAAATTTATCCCTAAATTCTGTTGAAATCTTAAAATCGCTTTGTGAAGCACATTAAAAGTTTAAAGGGTAAATTAAGAGTAAGCCAATTCATATCCCACTTTAGAAGACTTCCTCGAGGGAAGCTTATCAAAACTTGAGACATGAAGCCCATTATCTCAGGCAGCAAAATTGGCAAACATTCACCCTTTCCGGTTGGGTGAATGACTGCCTTCACTTCTGCCTAGGATGAACTACAGAGATGACTCCTGAGAGGTGGCTGGTGGTGAACCGATGTCCGCGTCTGTGTGGAGGATGTGGTGGAAAGTATTTACTCAATATCGGCTCTCATCGATAGGGAGGAATTCATGAGCATGCAGGAGAATAACCGCTCTAGAGCATCAAAACTTGCTCATTCTTGCGGTGTCGTTTGCAAGAAAGGATATTAATGTGGGCTGCTCCAAAATGATTTATTATCTCCACGCAACATTACGGCTTCTGGAGCGTAATTATCGCTGACTGATTTTCCTCGGTAATTATCCTGCACTCGACAGCGACTGTGATGTCATTCCCACCTTTTCTGTTCGAGCATTTCTCGGTGGGAATGTCATTGTTGATGAAGGAAGATTAGCGCTAAGTGTAATTAAACTAGGGAAGATTATTGCTGAAAATCCCCAGAGCAAATTTATCTTAATAAAGCTTCGAAATTTTACCATGTCCGAATTATTAATACAACACTATTGAATATGAATACGTTATTAGGTTTTCTTTTCATTCTCTCACCTAGTATACTAAATGATTGGAAAACACAATCATTGAAATGTATTTTGTGGTGGCTCTTTCAAATATCGTCTCTCTCCTCAAATTCATGATTCGAAGCTCGTTCACTAATTACCTCAAAGAACTTTTTTCAATGACTCGAGACATAAGATGGGGCTCTGAGCGCTGCAGTAACTGGACACCTGGGTGGCGGCAACGCGACGCGTCTGGATTATTGTCACTGAAGATACCAGGTGGAGGCTGCGAGGTTATATATATGGTCACGACATTACGCGGAGCATTTCATGGCCGTTGTGACGTCATATTTACAATATTTTGTTGAAACATAAATCCTATTCCGTTTTTTTAAATTGAGTTTCACAGGGCATTAATCGTATTGGAATTTCACTCTGGATAATTTTACCTATTGCTTTAAGACAGTATTATAAAAGAGAATGCACTCTGGAAAAATAGAATGCACATTGGAATGATTAGTGATGATAGGTGCCTTTGATAATTCAGGCTACCCTCATAAGCGCATACACAGCCTCGAGTCTTTCTCGAAACTTTTTTGTGGCATTCCTTGAACAATTTTCCTTCATTCATTTTTCAGGGAAAGCTTGTGAGCTTTAGTCGTTGTGTGGGAGGAAACGTGGATTTCAAAATTTGAATCGGTAAAAAAATTCTTCTTTCTAGTGAACATGTAGTGAGTTACAGTAAAACATCTAACAGCAGCGCAGCTCTCAAAGTTCATTGTTTATTTTTAGTTCGGATAAATTATATTTTTCCGTTAGAGTCGTGTCACCTCAGGCACAGCAGTAAAATCAATTCTGGGTTTTTACGGTCAAGATGCAACGAGTAAACGAATACAGCGGAAAGAATTCTTTTTCACGAAATGGTGATTTTACATTGAAGGAGAGGCAAAAGATCGGCAGCAAATGGATAATTCATTCCGATGGCTCAGCATATCAAACTTCTTTTATTTGAAAAAAGGAAAACAGCTTGGCTGCTAACTCTTATGCCAATCGCAGGTTCTCAAAATAGAAGTTAAAAGTTTTATTGTTTGTAAATTATATCGAAAGCTAGTGAATTCTCTCTGGCAGGCCTACAGCATTGTGTCGCTGGTTGTGAGTCCTTCCTCAGCTGCACACGCTGGCATTGTGTTGTGCAGACTTCCTACTGACTGGGTAAAGTTGATCTGTTATTCTACCAGCATGACGTTGTCAACTCCATCAGCATAACGTTGTCAACTTAACTAACTCCACCAGCACAATGCTGTTAACTTAAATCCATCAAGATAACTTTACAAACACGGTCACTAACCATTTAACTAACTCCACCAGCACAATGCTGTTAACTTAAATCCACCAGGATAACTTTACAAACACGGTCACTAACCATTTAACTAACTCCACCAGCACAATGCTGTTAACTTAAATCCACCAGGATAACTTTACAAACACGGTCACTAACCATTTAACTAACTCCACCAGCACAATGCTGTTAACTTAAATCCACCAGGATAACTTTACAAACACGGTCACTAACCATTTAACTAACTCCACCAGCACAATGCTGTTAACTTAAATCCACCAGGATAACTTTACAAACACGGTCACTAACCATTTAACTAACTCCACCAGCACAATGCTGTTAACTTAAATCCACCAGGATAACTTTACAAACACGGTCACTAACCATTTAACTAACTCCACCAGCACAATGCTGTTAACTTAAATCCACCAGGATAACTTTACAAACACGGTCACTAACCATTTAACTAACTCCACCAGCACAATGCTGTTAACTTAAATCCACCAGGATAACTTTACAAACACGGTCACTAACCATTTAACTAACTCCACCAGCACAATGCTGTTAACTTAAATCCACCAGGATAACTTTACAAACACGGTCACTAACCATTTAACTAACTCCACCAGCACAATGCTGTTAACTTAAATCCACCAGGATAACTTTACAAACACGGTCACTAACCATTTAACGCTGCCGTTGTTACGTGAAACAAAGCAGCGGAAGTGCCCAGCACTCCAGAGAGCTTCTCCAAAGAAATTTTTCTCGGCACCTGAAGAAAATCATGTAAAATTACGAACTTCCAGCTGTCAGGCAATGATCATCATAAAATTGAAGTTTATTTTCATTACATATGACGTAGACGTTTGGTTCGCAACGACCTTTCTTGAAGAACAGAAAAATGTCTTCACAGATCTTTTAAATATATATCTTCTGGAAAACCTCGGCACGGTAATATTGCGCCTTGGATTTGATTGGATCGTTTCCGCTTAATTTCAAGAAAAGACGTTGGAAATGAATGGGTTTCACGCGGTAAATGAAATACAAAGGCATTTCACTAACTCGAAATTTATGAGATTCTCGGCAAGGGAATCAAAATTCTGACTTCGCAAAAATAGTGAAAACTGCATTATGATTTAGGTTTGGGTCGTTTGATGTTCATTTCATTTCAAATCGCATTCTACTATGAATTTTCATTTCACATTCATTGCACATTCATTTTCAAATGACATTTTTAGGGCCATAGATTATGTTGGATTTTGACACACACACACACACAGTCAGAGCACCAGAGCGTGTGAGCTCTTGGCATCCAACTGGATAGGAATCTTTTTATGAATCGAGCACAATAGACATGGGGTAGAATGAGGCACACTAGGTAGGGAGTAGAATAAGGCACACTAGGTAGGGAGCGGAATTAATTTATTCCCTCAAACCGAAGAACATTTAACCAACTCACTAATGGAGTCCAGGAGGGAGTTGATATATATATATACCACATCACGAGAAGCGAGGGTGAGGGGAGGAGGGAGTGGGGTGGGGGGGAGTGGAGTGTAGAGCGTAACGGACATTCGAGTCATCAGAAGAGGCATGAGAGCAATTTGTGCCCAGTCCTTTAATTTATTCTTGGTATTTAATTAGAGGGCAACAATGGCAGAGTATGCGCAGTATGCAACTCATGCAACCATTTCGGTCCCGTGATTGTGTGCTGTGGTATACTGGTTGGTGCTGTGACATACTGGTTGGTACTGTGGTATACTGGTTGTTGCTGTGGCATACTGGTTGTTGCTATGGCATACTAATTGGTGCTGGGGCATACTGGTTGGTACTGGGGCATATTGGTTGGTGATGGGGCATACTGGTTGGTGCTGAGACATACTGGTTGGTGATAGGGCATACTGGTGTGCACGTGACAGGACAGTTCTCTACAACAATGCGATGTCAAATGAGGTTGGTAACATGTTAGTTTTTCAAACGGAGACATTCAGGCAGCTAAAGAGTGGAAACGAGAGGGTTCAGAGCATCATCTTGCACCAAATGTGGCACAACTTCACGAGGGAACTAATGAGTCACGCACACACAATCGCAAAACTAGACACTAACTATCTCCCATGTGGCGCAATTAGAAAGGCTGAGGTATTCAATTTATTTGAAAATATACGTCCTGCAGCTTCGCAAAAGCGATTTATTTTCCGTTTTCTTGAGGTCATGTCATACTTCCAGTGAGGAGTTTCGGTGCCGCGTTAGTTTGTCCTCATATTACTCCTGTCGTAGTGCTCGTCGTAGCCGAGTTGTTAAAGAACCCACCCTTCCGCGAAGGTATCGAGGGTTCGAACCCTGGCGCTGTGTGGCGACCTTCTTCGTTGGGTATAGGGGAAAAGCTCAAAGCGCGATACCCTACTCTAGCCAGGTGTCTGAAATGGGTACCGGCTTGACCAGGGGTAACCGGCGTCCTGGCATCCTGGTGTTTGTTTTAAGGCATTTGAACAACCAATGTACAAGGTGAAACGTTCCAGACTTGATTGGAAAATAAAGCATCCTTAGATGCCGATGTGTGTTTGTTTGCTTGCGCACACGCTGGACTGCCGGATTGTTTTGTGTTTCACGGATTGTGTCTGGTACGCCATATCCTGAAGGTAGCTCAGCTGACTCAGCAAAACATGAGAACTTATTTCGTAGCTGAGTATCAGACGCCAGAGTATCGGACGCACAAGCACGAATTTCATTCCATGGTAAACTCAATCTCCCCTTCGCTTTTCTTGGGGCAATTCTACTGAAGAAATTAACATTTCTTTATCTGATGAATAATGATAATAAAAACAGTCACGTATTTACTGATCTAATTTTTGTTGGCTATAAACCTAGAAACTTTTGAGCGAGATAGAATGGAGTGGTTTATGAGCGTATCTCAGCTTCCCTGCGTCACAGTGAGAAGATTCAATTTCATTCTTGTATATTAATACCAGACACATGTCTTTTTATCTCTAGTTCTGAAGAATTAAAGTCGGGAAAATTCGAGAGGTAGTGAAGCCAGTGTGGCAGATGCGCTCATCACACACTAGCAGGCTTAAGTAACCGGAGAAAAATTACATTTTAACCTACTAGCCTAATGAAATGATTCACAGTGTTTAACGAACCTTAGTATTTGCCGTTAATTTTATTAAAAATACTAAACAAAAACATAAAATATCGTTGAAATAAAAGAACCTCGTCAATAAGGCTGAGCTTCAGTGGCTCTTTAAAAACACGCGAGAAAATCGTGCTCTGTATTCTAATATGCTATGATAAAAATATTAGGCTAAAAAACACGTTGTCTTCAGGTAAAAGTGTCGGCCGAATGCGTTCAGGGCGCTCATAGATACGTTTGGTCCAAAGACAGAGTCAAGCTCGAAAATTTTATCCTCTTCAGAGACCACACTCTCTTTAATCTCACAGCCTCCATTTAATTATTATTTTTCAAGGAACTGCGGAATTAATCGAATAGACGATTTTGTAACAATATGTGCATCAACTTCTGGGTAATATGAGTCTAAGAATTTTAATATGTGTATCAAAATTCTTCTATATCTTAATTCAAAAGTGATTAGATAATTTAAATTCATAGCAGATTACAGGTTGATGTGACCTTGGATGCGCCATGTCACAATTTCAGCCAAGGTAACTGCGACTCAGCCAAGGTTAATCGTGACTTAGCCAAGATAAACAGCGACTTAGTCAAGGTAACCTTGACCTTGAGTAGTGTTAGCAGTGAGGTTTTCGTGGCCTACATAAAATAATAGCGCGACTGATGGAAGAAGATGCAAAATAGAACACATTACAGAGACACCTTTCTTAGATACAAGGCATGATGTAGGTAGGAATGGCTTCGGATGAAGAAATATTGGGATACGCTTATTGAAAAGGAATCAAATTAACCTCGAATGTATTGTTACGAGGAGTTGTGAACTTATGAGAGCTCTTCACTGGAGGTAGTTGAGTTACTGGAATGAATTATTAATCGTGAATTTTTTATAACTCCAAAATCGAAAGCTTGACTCTATTCCAGAAATCAAGTCCTGACTTTATGTCAAAAAACCAAATCCTGACTTCATTTCAAAAATTAACTCTTGACTTCATTCAAAAAAGTGAATCTTGTTTTTAAGTCTGAGTGAAAATGAAAATACTAGCGAGTGAGTACATGCGCTGAATGTACAGTAGGCATACTTCGAGTAAACACTGTGTTCCCAAGTCATTGCGCATGCGCTGTGTGTGACATGCACATACGCATGACAACATAACATTTATTTTTCTGAACGAGAAGTAACTTTAGTGAAAAAAGAAAGTCTAGCACTGTTCAACAAATACTACCCAGGAATGAATTTCATGGTGGTTTTAGTTAAAAGTTTCAACACACGGTCATTTTTTCGTTTCAAAGACATGCTTCCTGCCGAGATGCAGGGCACCCTAATTTATAAATTTGGTTGTGCGCGATATTCATCTGAGTGTGTTGGACTGAGGGGTGTAGGTGAAGTCCCGCACTCATGACGTGTCTGCATTGCAAAACAATCTCCCGAGGCAGCTGCCACAGCCCCAGCCTGCACTGGGGGAAGGAAGGAAGACGTGGAGTGTGAGGCGGTGGATGCAGGGTCGAATCATCGCAGATTTACGGCAGTTAGCGTCGTTTTAACGACCCTCTCAGGCGCATAAATCCTAACACAATCCTTGTTTATGTTGAACCTGTCGTAAAGCGGATGTAATCTGCCTCAGAGAGACGAGATGAGGTAAGACACAAGCTAAACACGGGATATTACATGCATCCTGTTCCTCGCACACACACACACACACACACACACTGGATTCGTCCGCAGATTGGAGGATATTCCAGCAATGAATAACTCTCAGAGTATTATGCATTTTATTTATTTTGCTGCCCACTGCAGAAGCTGGTCGATCGTCATGACATGCTCTTTGCGGTGCCAAAATAAAGTAATGTTTTATCTGACCAATTTTTTGCTCTACTGAAGCATTTAGCCAATCAGAGTGCTTATATTAGTGTCATCTTTATGTGATTGTCCACACCATAAAGTTTCGTTTTGTTTCATCAATTCTCATCCTATCATTGTTTGTCAACGATTTTTGAAAATATTTTCGAAACGTTCAATGGAAAATTCTGTTATGAAAGTGTTCTTCTGAATATCAGTAATAAAAATGACTGAGAATAGATAATTTTTATTAGGAATTTGAAAAAAGGCTTGTCCGCAACATTACGATGAACAGGTACACAGATCTTCCAGCTTCTATCCGCCGTCGAACAAACGAAGTTCATGAAGCGCTACAAAATTTCCTTCTCATTAAGCAGAAAATGTTTCCATTTAGGAGTACTTGAACGAATGATTGATTAGTGCGGATTAATTACTGGAATAAAATACCTTTTCAAAAATAATTACGAAATTCAGCGTGGGAGTATATTTTTGTGCTTGGAATTCTGCTCCGCTTTCGTCACTCGAATGAAATTCAGTGACCTGAAATGCTCACTGTTGAACATAATATTCCCATGCCGTCAAAGATTTATTTCAAAGCATCCACATCGGTAAACATGTATACTTTCAACCGTGATATACTACCAAAGAGAGAATTTGAATGAACGAACTTAAAAAACAGTGCTTTTAGCCCGCCATATTGACGTATGTAAAAGATCAACGAATAATTTTGAGACTATTTTCAAAAATTAGGCCAAATACAGTGCTAGATTTTTCACCATTATGATTTCTCACATCATGAAAAATTTAGGATTGAACTGAAATATTTCAGGTGGGCATTGAACAGGCTAAAATTGATTTTTTTCGTCACTTTCAGCACATTCGTGCACCAACGAAAAACCAATCCCGCTGATGAGAGAATAAGCCGATCAGAAACTCATAACTCGAAATAATGCCTTGTTTACGCATGAGCCTCAGTTGAGTTCTTGGGATAAATATCTCTTGGAACCTTAATCAGAAACGTGGTTACACAATGTCAGTCGCCCAAACGTTTTATTTTGTCTCCATCGCTCAAGAGTAATGAGCAGAATTGATAAATTTTTGGCAGCAAAGTTGACCGCTATTTTACGCTCGAACATTTCGATCTCTGAACTCAGAAAATATACTTGCAATTGCCAAAACCGTTGTCCGAGTCCCCAAGAGTCGGTAAAGCATTCGACAGAGATATAATAGTTCGCCGCTGAACATCCAATTCCATTCTACCTGAAATGAAACTACTGTTTGATCTTGAACCACTGCAAAATTTTCATAAGATTTACCCTTAATATTTTAGGGTAAAAATTTATATCAAAGGTGATTGCAATTATTTTTGCCCATATTTCAACAGCAACCAGCATCGTTACATTGCATAAATCGAACCGTAATTCGGGGGCCTTCATTTCGTCGAATATCTTTATGCGAGGCTTCCAATTCCCTTGATCCGAGCTGGAGCGTCACTCAAGGGTAGATCTAACGGCCTATTTTTTGAAGCGAGTTGAGAGATGAAGAATTTTTGATCAGATTTTGTATTCTGGCTTTTGATTGCACGGAGCAAAGAAAGCGACCGGGGCTGCGTGATGCAATCAATCACGCAACGCAGCGCCGTTCTGACGACGCCAAGATGTGTTTGATTTCGTCCGTCTCGAGGCTGCGGAAGGGAGGTGCATGATTGATGACTGCCGAGATGGCCGCTGCAGATCGCACCGCGATCACTCCCATTTCTGGTTATGAAGAATGACAGCACAAACGATCCACCTCCGCTCGTTGCCTAGAAAAACAAAGACCTCGTTAAATTCGAGACTCAGTTCAGTTTTAGAACTCGTAAGTGTGTGTGATTTTGCCATTTTTTTATCAAAAGATGGATGAAAAATGCTTGAGGAGTTCATAGACGTAATTCTTCTTCAGTTAAATTGATGTATTTGTACATACCTACATATATTTATATATATATATATATATATATATATATATAAATATATATATATATGTAGTTATACCTTTATTCTATCGTTTACCACTACTTGGGGAAATGGCTGGCAGAGATTTTTCTTTAGAGAAGACTAAGCTTTTAGCGCCTCAGTTCGTCCCTGTCTCCATCTCGTAAGTGTTGCGTCCGACCCGCTGGTGCACGCACGGCGCACTTCCTATGCAGTAATAGCGTGATGTTGCCTGCAGGAGAAAAACAACACCGTGAGTCAGAAAAACCCCCCATAGACCTCCAAGCATCGAAAAGTAGAAATTGCTGGTACAGGAAACGTATAGCTGGACGGGAGCATTCAATAGAGACAAATTTTGAGCGAGAAATAATATAAGAGCATGTCATTACTCCTGGGAAAGAAATTGGACTGTAGAAATTAAAACAAAGCTGAGAAGAAGTTTATAGACTGATCAGCTTGAATCAAATCCGAAAATTTGTGCTTTCGACTGCACTCCCACGGCAATGCTGAGAGCGACCTGGAAGTGCGCTGTCCCATGATACCAGCTTCTTATAATTACTTCACCGATCACCGATTACTTTTTACTACTTCGAAGGAGCTAAAATTCGAAACTCGGTTATTAAATGTAGAATTTGCTCAGCAGATGGCAAACTAGGCTGGATGCAAAAGTAGTTTGAGTGTAGAGGAAGACCCCGGTCTTTCCTAAACCTTTTTCCAAGTGCATGCCTCGTGTGGTGGAGTTGCAGATCTGCCCTCACCACCCAGACACTCCTCAGACGTTCGCCGCTTTCTAAGTTCACTACATTTCCGATGCGAGCAAATCGTCCTTGTCAGGTCGGTGGACGAGGCTACTTAGGCGCCTCGCGTTTAAGCTTTTTAACGCTTTAACTCTCATCAGCTTCGACTTTCGATACATTTTTCTTATATTGTTATGGCAGCGGCAACCGCGTCACAAATGTTTTGCTTCATGTTCAGTTGGGAAGAGAAGGGGTGGGTGGGAGAACAGGGGAAGGAAGCTCAAAAAACGCAGCTTTTCAAATAAAGCGAAAAATTAAGTGAATTTTCATCGAAGTTTTAATGCAGGCATTTACATACTATCAGCATCGAAAATTCTATCGATTGGAGGAATTTAATGCCCGGTTACATTGCCGCACACTGTAAAATTGAAGACACTCTGCGCTCTGCTGTGGTCTGTATAGTGAAACGCGCCAAGGGGCATCAGCTTTAGATATTGTCTAATGCGACGGAAGATGTTTCGCGAGTATGTTTCATCAAACACCAGTTTCAGCACTTCAGCTGAAGAATATTACCATGAACCCATGACTCTCCGTCTGCATGGCTTCCGGCGGCAGGAGGTTTGAAGATTCGAAGTTGCCGGCACAAAGGTGGCTACAGTGACGATTAGAAGAACTTGTGTAACTCAGAGGAGATGATTCGAAGAACTTACGTAATTCCAAGGAGACGATTTCCAGAACTCAGGCACCAGGGAGACTTCCTGAAGAATGTACACTCGTCGATCCAAGCTAAGCCTAAAGTAATGCTTTGCAAGTTCTAGATGCTCACAGTTCTTGCTTCTCTAACCATTAGTTCAAGTATTATTGAATTACTGTAAATTTCTTTTCCTGAAATGTAAAAAACATGTTGCAGAACATCTCTCTAATAGACACCACAGAGCAGTTGAACTGCGTCAAGAGATCTTCCTAGTTCTGCGCTCAGACTGCCTGGAGCCCGCAACAGATAAGTTCGGTTAAATTAAATAATATTGGCTGGAGGCAATAATAATATTGGGTGGAGGTAATAATCATATTGGGTGGAGCATGTGAGGGCCCAGAAAAATGCGAGTCAAGCTACAACCATTTTCATTTCATTAGGAGCTGGCAGAAATGGAATGACTTAATAATTGAGGATTTGCTTTAGCTTACACTAAGCATATCATCAAGACTTGTAGAGGTAGGAGTAAAAAACATTCAAAAATTATCAGACCATTTTCAACACTCCTATTTCAGGTCACAATTAAAAGTGGCGACATGTCTGCCCGATTACGCAAATATTTGAGAATTGCAGGACATGCTTTCCTTACAATAGCTAATGTTGCTACCTAATTATACTTCTGATGAGACTTTGAAGCCAATTTCTATCTTTACCAATGCTGACTAAGGCACTGTAACAGAAGCTGATATGACTCAAAAGTTCATTCTGGATGAAATTTAAGATGATTTTAGTGCACGTTGATTTTTAGTTAAGACTATAAATGAACTTTTAATTTAAAACATGCGATTTGAATTTTACGGTCCCCCCAAAGGCATGAAAAGAGAAAAAAGTTACCCTATGGACAAATGAGAGCTTCTTGCGCATATTTAATGATTTGAACCATGGAGATATAAAAGTAACATCAAGTGTTCGTGCGAGGTGTTTGTAATGAAGTTAATGAAAATGTCCTTGAACTTCGTATGAATCCCATTCGGCTGGTCTGAGCGAGCTTTAGAGCTTCGCCTGAGATTTGCTGGATCGTACACGACGAAATGTTCAGAAAAACTCGAGCTTTTGCAGCCTGAGCCGAGGCTTCTTGCGGCGCACGCTCCAGGGATTCCTTTTTCCTTTCTGGAAGACAAATTGTGGGTCGCATCGCATGTTTACTTTACCAAGTGGTGCGGCGAAATTTTGCCCTTTCAATTCGAAAAGAATGCCAGATTTTAAGCTGTGGAAGAAGGCTCATTCACAGCTTGTTGGCGATAAACTTCAGAAATTTTTATGATAATGTAGCATTTAAAAAAATATCACGGCCTACATCACCAGTACTTTAGACGTAAAGAAGCCTGCCTACTTCACTAAATAATATTATAACATTTCAAATCCATAATTGTTCTAATTCTCGCCTTGATTGCTTTGCGCGGTTCCCCAGCGCCGCAGATGATCACGCTAACATTCCAAGATAGCGTGGAGGTTTAGAAAGGATTTCGAAATTGAGGTCATTAATGTGATCACGCGCTTGGGTTAACTAGGGCAAGACTTATCAATAATTTGCTTCTAAATGCATTCATTAAGGTCTTGTAATCGAAATTAGATGCTTCTCCAAAGGCGAAACCATTTCTTGGAAATGTATTTTTTCCCGAAGGAAATCATTGATCTAAATATGGGAGAGATTCTTGCAACATCATGATGTATAGCGGTGTGATTTTTAAAACTTTAGTAGCAGATGAAAATACTGTACATTTTTGTGATCAGTTGAGGAGTTTAGTTAGCGTAAAAATTTGACGAATGCAAAAGTGTAAACTAGTAACTCATATTTCTACTGGCATTCTTACCTGTGTTTTGGTTAGTGACTTGTATTTCCTATTAATGACAGCACTGTTATCCGTAAATATTGGGGGCGGATAACATATAATCTGTATTTCAATTAAGTCTAACATTCACACAAGAAGGACGACAATGCACAGGAGTATCAGAACTCCGAGGCAGTGAGTTAAATCTTTGAGCGGAATGTGAAGCGTTCAAGTCTCTCTTCCGCGAGGTCGTACAGCGCGCGAGGGAAACTGGCAAGGCGTTTAAACATGAAAGGAGACTCTGCCCCATTTCCATGGCTTCAAAGCTCGTGAAAACTTCTTTGGAAAAATCCCCATTAAATTCAGTCTCTATTTTGAGAATATTCATCTTCAAAATAAATGTTCAGCGACTCAGGACTTCACTGAGATATTAGATAGAACACTCATGAATGACATGATATGTGCTAACACACAACACACAGCCACACATGTGCGAAAATTCGAGAACTTGCTGTGTTGTGTAGTTGACAATGTCTAAAAATGATTTAATTTGGATTGTAAAAATCGAATTCAAGCATTAAGTAAAAAATAAATAGAAATTAAACGGAAAAAGTCCTCTTGGATTTTAGTCCGTGCTGACGCGACAGCTGGTGGGTAGCAAAAACCGCTCTTGATATTCTTTGAAGCAGCGGTCAAAACAAACCAAGACCAAAATAAGTTATGAAGTTTATTTCCCTTTTTATATCACTTTATTTTGCCTAACACCATTTTCCGTCTTCCTCTCGTATCGCATGCTTCAAGTAAATTTAAATATCTATTGGTTTCCCCCTTAGCAGCAGTAATAAAGCACAGAACTGGGCGGCATAAAACTACAAAGACCTTCGCTTTGGCGTAAGACAGTGTACGGAGCTGTGGCTAAGCTTTACGTTTAATGGTAAATAGAAATTTTCATCATAATTTTCTATTCTTTGCTGTTGAATTTTTTTAATTACTGACTCATTTATAACGTCACAATGAAATTTTTCTTTCCCTAAATCATTATGTTTCTTATCATGGCCGAAGAGTCTCGAACACCATTGTTGAAGAGCCGGGACTTTTCTTCAATATCCCAGCAGCATAAAGGTAAGTGCAATGAATAGTAAAACTAACGTTGCTCAAATTAGTTCTATTATATTCTTCGTTGCTTACTTTTTCACTCCCTCCTGAAAGCTGCTCTGCTCTACCGAACAACGCCTGCAAAATTGTGTTCATGAGAGCCCAGCGTTTTTTAGCGTTGTCTCCAGAAAAGTCGCTCGTTACGACTCTGGTTTTCTCGCTGAATTTTAATTAGCTGATCTCTTACGACTCTTGCTCGTGCGCCCTAAGCTGCGTTAAGAGACTATTTCTCCTTATTGCGTCGTAAAATTTCCCTCGGGACAATATCGAGTCGCATTTCATATAAAGTCTCTTTCTTACGCCGCCAGATGCGTTCAAAAGCGCAATATTAATAAAGCGCATTTTTTGTCCTCACTAATTCAACCAGCGCTTGCTGATAATGAGCTCAAGAAAAAACTACTTTATTTAACTGTCAATGTTTATTGGGCTACCAGGACTCACGCTACAGAAAGTGGGGAAATAAAGAGAGCTTTGAATACAGATGGACGAAAAGCAACGAGGTATTCAATAGTTTCAAAGCTCCGAACGCGCACAAAAAAGTGCAATTGCCAAGGTGATAAATTTTGTTGTTGAGGACGATGCACAAAAACCCCTTTAAACGATCCCGTTAAATTTAAAATCTCTCCTAAAATTTAATTTGTTGATACAAAACCCTATTACATTATTTCTTCAAGGGAGCTGCCTTTCAAGACTGAGATTCAATTACCCCGACCTTAACCTCAATAAAAAGAATATTAATTTTTCTTTGTTTTTCGAGCTGTGGTCTTGAAATGTTTCAACAAATACAAAAGAAACCAACGGAAAAAATAAACGAATCTATTTTTTGGTTTCATCAACGAATCTAAAAATCTTAGGGGCAACTTAACTCTGAATTTAAAATTAAAATTTTCAGCTACAACGTCACATATTATAATTTCTTTTCCAAAGCCACTGAGTGCTTCGAGTGATCGTTAGCGTGACATTATTTTAGGGCGTTTATCATGCGACGATGTGATCCTAACCATGTTACCCTTCGGGATTTTTACTTATAGGAAAAAAGCTTCAATTTTTTTACTTAATGAATTTATTTGCGAAAAGTTTGACTCGCACCTGGATAATCGAAGGCTCAAATGGTAGTGAATAATACGATAAAATATTACTCTTTTGTAGTGAATAAAAAGTTCATAATTTTCATCATCAGAATTTCATTGAGTGTTAAAGCTGCCTGCGCGGTCAAAACAGTCAGTGATGCTATATTTGTAGTGATGACATATTGCAGTGATGACGCATTTGATGATGATCGTGTCAATGTTTTATTTTTACTTTATTCAGAACGACTAGCTGTTTTCAACATTATTGCTACCTTGATTTATTGTTTTTCAGAGCGCTAAAGATTTCTTTTGATAATCCGAATCGTTCGTTTTTATCATGATATGCTTAGTTACGCTGAGTTTTTATGATAAAAGTGCGATTTATTAGCAATCTGCCTATTTTCACTCGCTTTTACTTCTACTCGTTGTGACGAAATTATGTTGCTTGCTTCATATGAGGAATATGAGTTGAAAGTGAACATTGTATCACACTTGCTGTGCAGAGGCTGTACAGAAGTTCTTACGCTGAACTGGGCCAAAATTATGCCTTCACAAGCCAGTATTGGCCCAACCTCACAAAACAAATAATGAACCAGAAGTAAAAAGTGAAAAGTGAAGCAAAAACATCAGGTCTTCTGAAAGGCCAAACAATGCAGCAAAAATAATCGAATGCTGAAAATCGGTGAAGCCTTTTCAATCGAATACCACTTTCTTTGGAAAAAAAGATATCTGTTGCCGTGATTTTTTTTTGTTCCATATGCCGCGGATGCGAAGAGAATCTTCAAACGCAGAACTCGGATCACGAGCCACTTTGATCTCGGCGCTCTAGCGGCCTGTGTGAGCGACGGCGGCCTGTAGTGGAGGCGTCGCCATTGGGAGGGCAGGGCGGAATGTACCTGAGGTTGTCCGTGTAATTCAATTGGTGGCAGGGGACACTTCTGTAGACGGCGAGGTGGTCAACAGGGTTGTTGTGTTGGTCGTACTGGGGCAAGATGGCGGCAACATCTGAGATTTTGGTAGAAATGAGGTCGGGATATTGGAAGCATAAAATTGTAATCTCTGGAATAGAAACTCCTGACTTCTTGATATATCACTTAAACTTAAACGCGTCCAATATCCTCTACATGTCTCTTAAAATAAGTTGCACCGCAGCAGATTAGGTCATAAAATTATATTATATTTTATTCGGGCACAAAAATAGATAGACTCAGATGTGACCATTGTCCTAGACTTAAGAAACAATTTACTGCGCAACGCTTGTGGTACATAAATTATTGAAGTTATTTAAACTTTTTAAATAAGTGAGAAGAGAGCCTCTTTATTGCCTCTCATTTTCGTGCTGCCAGCAGTATATCTCACGGAAAAGTTAATAAAGCTTGCTGAATAAGTAGTGCATTGAAAAATTATAGTTTCGAATGGATGCAAAAGCGTACTACGCTTATTCTACGAATTGATGCATACTCATAACCGATGATATTAATTGGTGTTATTCGAATAAATATTGCTATGAAAAATTTATGGAGGCATTGATAGCAAGTTGATATTTCAGTTGATTCGTTGATGAAACTCTCTGATCAATCGATTCCGCTACCAATGCAATCTTCAGACGTAGAGAATAAAAAGTGATTGGTTGATTCTAATCTAAATCAACACACGAGGGAGCAGCTAGGAAGCGTTAATTTTTAATGAGGGCTCAAAAAAATTTGAATTTCGTGTTGACGTCTTAAAAATGATTTAGAATGTTATATCGTGGGATCACTGACGTCATTTTAGAGAGAACGCAAATTAATTCCATCTGCTGAATGGTGGTATTCCTGAAGTCAAGATGAGTTACATTTATACCATTCAGTATAAGTTAAGACACTACCCAATGGTAATATGACGATTGGTAATACGAGTAAGATAACAATTCTTGTTGATTAACATAATAAGTATTGTTTACAACATTGCCGAAATTCATTCTAAAATGAAAACAACTCTTTTCAGAGCGCCGTTTTAACTATGATACCTTAAAATACTTGCCAGTTCAATATGCAGGAGATGATTTCGTAGAGAGACTAGGTTTTTGTGAATAAACCGACGGTCGCGATGTTTTCTTGCAGAGAAGGAATAGATCTCGAGAGTGTACACAAGAGTTGGTGCGCTGCCAGCATCGTGAGATGGAGGCGCATGGCTCACGATGAATGTCACAAGACCTATGGACTAGGGGCAGAGGAATTACAACTGTCCTGCGCAATCGGAACTACTTTAACATACGCTGATGCAACTACTTTTGCACATCATGGTATTCAGCAATAGTTAGTGCAAGAGGAATTCGAATATGATTTTATTTATACTTTTCTATTAAAGCCATACACGCATCTCGACTTGATTTTAGATTGCAATTTGACATTCGCTTGTGAAACCCCTTTTGTACGTCATGGCACTCGTTAGTGCAAGTCTAATTCATATATTATTCTATTTATACATCGCTATTCAAGGCTTGCATGCATTTCGACTTGATTTAAGATGGCAGTTGGCCAAACCTTGTTATATGGCTTACGCGAGTTATAACCCTACAGGCACGTCACCAAATATAACGCACGAATTAAGCACTGACGTCGCTAACTTTCATTCATTAGGTTTGATGCAGCCGAGCTGAGCACGAGCTATGCGATAAGTTCCGAGCAAATTTGGAGCATCTCAAGCGCTGCCAATGTTGCAGACGAGGGCTCATCTCGCTGGGAGTTCCGCCCAAACTTCCCCAGCATCCCGCAGCCATGAATTGATTCAATTAGTAAATTGATTTCGAAACTGAATGCACTTAATTCTCTTCGATGCAAATGTATTGGCCCCCCCACTTCCAGTCTTATCAAGAAAGTATGAAGGTATTGCGCTTTCGCCTTAACGCTTTCAATTGTGTTTCATTTAATGAAGACTGGTGAATATTAGTTTCGCAAAAATGTTGGAATACATACAATTTATGCATTTCTCAGTTAGTGATGCGACCGATATGTTATTGCAAGTAAGCGTACGCATCACAAACGTACGTCTCTACCGTTACCCCTGTTGTTATGCGCGATGTACGTCGAAGGTTTGATGGCATGACCCCTTCAACACAACACAAAACCGAAAAGATCACGCTACATAAGCGGCCGAGGAGACATATGAGATAGTTGGAAATATTTCAGGCAGTTCAGCTCCTCCCTTGTGAGCTTGCAATGTGTATGAGGACTGCATGCAACGTCGAAACTTTGCTCGCTAATATCTCCCATACTCTCTCTCAATGATTTTCTCTCCCACTCTCTCTCTCCCACTCCCTTTTCTTTTTGGTTAACGTTAGTTGTGCCCCCGATGTCACTCTCAGAACATGGCTAGAAAACTTGCACTTAATTTTTTCTACTTTTACGTTCTATTGGGCAAAAACTTTGTGAGAAATTTCCTGATGAGGGCTGAAGTGTGTAACCGAAAGCTTGAAAGAAATGAATATATTTCAAAACTATTTGTACTTTTTATTAATATACAACACTGAAAATCTTGCCAAAAGAAGGCTTTCACACCTCTCTCACTAATGAAAGAATGAAACAAATTTTTGGTCGCCACAAACCTTGCATTTTGTTGAGAAATATTCAAAAAGCGCTGGGAGGTCAAAAAAGAGATGGGCTCACTTCTTAAATGTGATGAAAATAATAGATGAATTCAAAACGTTTACTTTACTCGTCTCTAACATACCAGGCTCACGAAATGTTAAGCGATGTCAAGCAAAATTTTCGTCGCCCAACGTACAGACCAACATAAAATATGAATATTCTTCCTCGCCTTCCAAAGGATATGCATTGAACAATTCAACAAAGTCAAATATATCAGAATGCTTTGACTTTTACAATAAAAGTATGCAGTAAGCAAAGTACGGATAAAATCCATTCAAACAAATTTCAGGGAATAGCAATCGAAAACCAATAAACTCCGAACTCGTGACAGAAGCGACAAAAGCTCTCAAACATCCTATGCTCGTCCGACATCCTTGGTTTGTCCAACATCCTATGCTTGTCCAACATCCTATGCTTGTCCAACATCCTATGCTTGTCCAACATCCTATGCTTGTCCAACATCCTTTGTTTGTAACCAACATCCTTTGCTTGTAACCAACATCCTTTGCGTGTAACCAACATCCTTTACTTGCAACCAACAACCTTTACTTGTCCAACATCCTTTGCTTGTAGAAAGCCCTCCAACATCCTATGTTTGTAACCAAACACACATCGGAAGACTCCTACCCGCGGCTCACAACCGCCTCGACCCGCGTCTCGTCTTTTGAAGCTCGAAGTCCTCCAGCGAGAAATGTTGAGTCTGACCCAAAATTTCCTTAATTCAAATAAGGGAACTGGCGCAGTCACTTGAAGAACTTGAGCCCTGCGTCACTTGCCTCGCGTATTTTGAGTCATAGCCCGCTGTATCCTTAAATACACGCCATTCCTCTTTTGTCTTGGGCCTTCCAGGCGAGTGACAGAGTTGATTTTCTAGAATTTTGGGAGAGTTTTACAAAACCGTACCTCCAATTCTACGAATGTCTCTGGTACGAGGGGATGACACACAGTTCTGAAGGAAGATGCGGCGCACATCGTCCATTAAAATAAGAGAAAGATTTTGTTCCTCTAAAAATACGCTAGATTCTTGAAACGCTTTAATACAACATTGTAAATACTTAAGATAATTTACTTTCTTTTTCGTTCAACACTAGAAATTCGAACAAATAATTTTCTGCATATTTGCACAGCTACAACTGCGGATAAAATGTCCAAAAATATCGAATTCTTTCCACTCATTTTTTTTAACACTGCTAACATTAATATAACCATTTCCATAATACTTTAAAGGGTTTAATATTTGTTATATAATCTGGTAGCTTCTCCAGATAATTCATGTTCTTCCATTGTTATTACCCTTGTGTGTTACATCTTTTACCTCCGCAAACAAAATGCCAATACGTAAGTGGTTCTGAACGCTCGTTCTGTAACGCCACTTTTCACTTATATTCCTGATGAATGACTTCTGATAGCAGGCAATAATTCGAACGGAGGAGCGCCGGCACAGAGAACCTTCACTACTCAGCAACATGAAGCTGTGGCGCGTTGCAGTGGAGGCAACAGCACAATGGGACAACACGCGATCACTGGCACCTCACATACATGATTGATCTTAGTGCACCTCATATATTAAAACAATCTGCGTAGTTGAGCCACTCTCTAGTTTTTTGCAGTTACATCAAAGTGTCAATTTGTTATTTAATTCATTTTTGGTTTCTTCTTCTTTTTGCACCCCACTGCGTGCTTTGTATGAGAGGGGTCTGACTGTGGACGTGGCGAGAGGGATGACTGCGGACAGAAGTGAGTGGGGGCAGTGCGTAAGACGGTAATTTTTTTTTGACGCGTTACTGGAAGTTGCCAGCGTGGGATGGGGTTGACCTGTCCTGTGTGGGGGGGGGGAGGGGCTGCACTCAATGAAGCGGTAGGGGTAAACCAGCTATGGCTGTCGATCCTGACTGTGGAAGGTGGTTGTGCGGGGCTGCTGCTGATCCTGGCAGTTCAGATGCGGCCAGTGCTGCCTTTCTCGCCTACTAGTGACTAAGTGTGGTGATTGTGGCCTGCTTTCGGCTACCCTCCCATAGGGAGGAGAAGCCTGGTATAAGTGATGTGGTATGTCTTCTTTTTATGGACGTTTTGCTACTATTTTATGTATTTAAAGCTAAACCTGATGCATTTTCTCTCTAGAGTTGTTGAAAAAAGGACAGAAACGCATAATATAAACGCTCTGACTTTTCAATACTCAATAAAATTTTCATAATGCACTCGTAGTGATAGCTACAGCATCCCACGAGTCCAGCTCCGGTACCGGCAGTCGCAAGTCACTCAGCCGCGTAAATGTTCTCGTCAGACGCGGCGTGAAGCTTGACGTACAGAGCAATGGGCGCTGAGTCGAGACTGGAGTTGATCGTGGCTGGGAAGTTGCCTCTGTTGATTGTGCAGTATCTATTGGTTGTTTACTCGTGCTCTGCATGATGTCTTTTAAAAGGGTCACGGAATTTGAACATGGTTGAAGGCTTTATGAGTAATTGCATCATATACCTGCAAGCTAAACTTGACATGTTTTTAATTAAGTTCTGATGATCGCTCAAGTTAAGGCAATTTTGCTTCACTGTCGCTGCAGAATGCGAATGCAAGCAAAACAGGTGTCTTATTAAAGCAGGAGTCGCTTGTTTTAGAAGGCTTTGACAAACGTGGGGGCGTCAGCTGGTGAGCATGTTTTACCAACACAAACTGCGATACCGAAAATGAAACATGCGGGAAAATTACTCACATTTCAAAAGAATGACAGAGAAATGTTCAACTGTGTTAAAATACGTTTTATATATTTTTCACCTCCATCTCTCGTTGTGTTTAAACATTCCAAAACAGAACCTCCTCAGCTGAGTAGGTCATTAGCTGTCATTATCCGTGAAAGTAACGAAACCTCCGCTACTTCTGCTACCGTACGCACGTATTGGTGCGACCATCAAAGCATTTTAGAAATCATTCAAATTTGTAAAGTTTGACGCTCACACTGAACGAAAATTCCTTCCGCAAAAAACTACAGCCAAATAGATGTTGACTTTGATGTCTTTGATGTCTGCACTGTGGTTTAACAACAGTGTAAAGAGAGTTAGGCCAAAATTGAATTTTATTCACGCCGCTGCCCAACAAGCAGGAGAATTTCAAGGCAATCCGATTACGTTTGCTTTTAGAGGCTGAGAACATCGGGCGTGAGGCGAGGGACGCGGCGCCGGCTTGTGTGAGATGAGCCTGATTGCCTTTTTTGTGTTTTCTGCTTCGCTCAGCGATAGCGCTCTCTTGCGCCTGTCTGCTCCTCTATGTCAGCTTTAGAAAAATTCATTTCAAGGAGAATGCGAAAAAATTTTGGGCTTAGAATACATCTAAGATCAACATTAAATTTATTTAAACATCAACATTCTCGTTGAGAATGGGAGTTTTAACACGTTCGCTGCCGCTGGTCTCGCATTGCGTTAAGTTAATACTGGGTTGTGAGTAGCAGAGTTTAAAAAAAATTGCAGTGTTGCTCATTCACGACGATATGTAAATAAAAAATTTACCAAGTGGTACTATTATTCCCAAATAAGCACTCAAGGTGTTAAAAGAAAAATATTTGATCAGTGAAAAGTAATGGGCGGTTCCCTATTTAAGCCGCTAGGGGGAACCCATTTTTCAACCGCTGAAAATTTCAAAAATTTCCGAAAGAAAGAATAAGGAAAGAAATGCAAATTCGACCTCCCCTACAAGGAGTACAGGAGTACGCACCGAATGAGGAGAACAAATATGTTTTATCAAGAGTTAATTTTGCGAATGAGAGAATCAAACAAACTATATTAGAGATTTATAGACAAAATTTATAGAGATTTGTATTACTTGTGACTAGTTATGAGAAACACATAGCTACAAAATTTCTACATGTAGACAACATATGAACCTAATTACAGTTTCATAATCAATTGCACTACACAGACTAAGTGTGAAGTTTCCGCTGTGGGAATAGTAGGAAGTGGACAAAGTCATCTAAAATAAGTATAAGCATTCGCACATCGCGTCTTTGAAATGCTGACCCCAAAGTTGCAACGAGTATATTTTAGGCAACCGTTTTGGTGCAAAATTCCCACCGAGGTGTTGCAGTCCGTTTTTCCTATGACAGAGATGCGAAATGACGTGACCCGTTTACTCTAAATTCTTTTAAAGTTTCGGAGTTTTTTTAAATGCTGCGGAAGCTTATTCCATCAAAGAGCACCAAAAGCCCGTTGAAGAGGATCCGTTGAGGACGTGTGCAAAATATCGTCAGCCGGCGCCAGAGCGCGGAGTACACCGTAACAGAGGGTCACAGGCACACACGGTTACAAATAAGCCCTTAACGTCAGCATTTGTGTTCCCATTGCAATCTTGCAAATTTAGAGGATGAGCGCAGGATTAATATCGTTGCGAGTACCACCGAGCACTTTACGTCAGGGTTGCTGAACATACAGGTCGAAGTCATCGTACAGGTCGCTTACTTTCTTCTCCTACTCATTCTAGTAAAAGACAACATTGTAGTAATGGATCCTGTGAACAAATTTATTATATTAGTTGATTTAAAATAGTTGATACCTGTACCGCTAACTTAGATCTACGTATTTTGGAGTCATTCTTTATCAATAAACTCAAACCTTCTCTCAACGAAATACAGAGTGCATACCCTTTGAAAATAGTCAATCGGTAAATTAATTTTCTTTATTGTTTTCTGTATTTTTTGTATTGTAGTTTGTGTTTTTTTTATTGTATTGTATTGTATTTTTGTATTTTCCGATTCTGTAATCTTGACTGAACTGACTTGTCCTTTATTGAATTTAAAACTTTTTTTTGGGGAATGAGCCGAGGCTCGAAACTTTCAAAGTAAATGTTTTTAAAGTACTTCTTCATTATTACTGTACTTTTCTTGTAAATTTGTTTCGCAAAGATTTTCCTTTGTACACACTAAAAGTTTATATCCCCCGAATATTTACATGAGGCGAGTCAATTTGAATTATTCGAGTATGGAATGTGAAGAATCAAATTACAAACAAGTTAAAAATTTGTAGTTTCTGGAACAGCAGTAACTTTAGTTGCCAATAGTGATACAGAGAAGTTGGTGCAGAACGTTTTTGTGGCAACAAATAACAAGGAGATACAAAGGGACAAAAATGAGTAACACACAACATTGTAACGACTCAAACCATGCTCGGATGAATTTTAATTCATTTATGAGTTTTTTCCGAGGGCTCAGGAGTATATATAGCTATGGAAAGTTAACCTAAAAGAACATCATAAGAATAAACAAGGTTCTTGTATAGTAAAAAATAATTCCGCAATCTGAAGAACTTAAACAATTTAAACAATTTAAACAATTTATTTACCACAGGAGATACAGAGGTAGGTGATACAGAGGTAGAGTTTTACTTAAGTCTAGTACAATGGTCAAATTTGAGTATAGCTACCTGTGGGCCCGAATAAGTTCAGCGACTTCTAGGGCATCCTACCATCACGCTATTCTAGGGTGTACAAAAGTTTAACCTAGTTCACTTAACCTAGTTTCGCATTAGACTGATCATTGAGATGATTAACTCGATATTTTACAAGTCGGCTATATTTAACAGTATGTTCGATAAAACGATTCAAGAGCAGAGAGAAGATTGGTTATGGTACACAAGGCAAGTTACATTATGACATTATCATTAGTTACATGTAGGAGGCAAGATTTCGACACGGTGATCTTACACTACTAGTATTCTGATAGGAAGTGAGACTCAAGATGTCTTTTGAATACTTTGTACGAATTACATTCACGGATCTCTGCAGGTATAGAGTTCCAAGTTTTGGTTCCAACGAAGAGAATACTGTGTTGCGACCTGGCCTTTGAATAATAAGGAAGCATGAATTTACTTCTATTTCGGGTTAAATGGTCGTGATGACCAGTTTGCGCAGTCAATAATTGTCTTAGGCTATTGTCGCCATCATTTCTTAATGTTTTGTAAATGAAATTACAGATGGAGATTTTGTATAGATCCGAAAGTTTAAGTATTTGTAAATTTTTGAAAGAATCATTTGTGTGAGCATTATATTCTAGGTTCTTTACCGCTCTGACAGCCCTTTTCTGCAGAGTAAAAATTTTGTTGGTTTTATTTTTATCAGTTCCGTGCCATGCTTCTATTCCGTATTGCAAGTATGGAGAAATGAGCGTTCGGTAGAGCATTTGTAAAGCTGTTTCAGGCAGAAAATTTTTAACTTTATTTAGGATTCCGATGGATTTTGATAATTTAGAACTAATATGAGTGATGTGCTCTTTGAAGGTCAGATGTTTATCTATTATGATGCCCAGAAACTTACATGAGTTGGTTTCTTCGATTTCACCTTCGCCAATTTTAATGCATGGGAGAGATACATCTTTCTTGTATGAGAAAGTAATATAATTTGTTTTATCGATATTTAGGCTTATTTTATTAGCTTTGAGCCACGATGAAACCTTGTGAAGTTCAGTATTTATACTCTCCACAATCATAGCAGGATTTTGGTTCGGAAGGACCGCAGAAAGCGTACTGTCATCGGCAAAAAGTATGAATTTGAAGAATGATGTAGATTTTACAATATCATTGATAAAAATCAGAAACAAGAGAGGCCCGAGAACAGATCCTTGTGGAACTCCATGGCTAATTGTCTGTGGGTCTGATTTTGCGTCGTCAATGACAACGTATTGTTTCCGATTTGTTAGGTATGATCTGAACCAATCATGGGCAATCCCTCGAATGCCATAACAGTGTAGTTTCGATAATAGTATTTTATGGTCCACACAATCAAATGCTTTTCGGAAGTCAAGAAATACAGAGAAGACAGGCTTTCCTTCATCTATATTAGAATAGAGGAATTGTAAATGATTTAATATAGCCTGTGTTGTTGATTTTTTAGAGCGAAAACCGTATTGTTTATCGTAAAGAAATGATTTTTGTTCAAAATAAGAGTACACTTTTTTATACACAATCTTTTCGAATACTTTGCTAATAATTGGTAGAATGGAGATAGGTCGATAATTGTTTACACAGGTTTTTTCACCACTTTTAAAGATAGGGGTTACTCTAGCAACTTTGAGGGAGTTCGGGAAAGTGCCTAGTAAGAAAGACTGGTTAATAATATTTGATATCAGTGGGGCTACAATGTCAGCAATAACTTTAAGTACTTTAGTCGGAAACGTTTGTAACCCACTCGATTTATTTTTCATGTTGTTTATGCACGTAATTACATCGGAGGAGTTTGTAGGCGTAAAGAAAAAGGAGTTGGGTTCTCGAATATGATCCATAAATTCCAGGTGATCAGTAGGTTCACTTGGAATACCATCAGCTATTGTTTTCCCTACGTTTACGAAGAAGTTGTTAAAGAGATTAGCAATTTCTTTCTTCTCATGATATTTTACATTATCTTGAACAACATATTCAATTTTCTTTTTATCGGCATTATTCGGTTTACAGCAGGAGTTAAGGAGATGCCAAATCTTTTTAACGTCAGTTTTGAATTGAGTAAACTTGAGCGTGGTTAAGTTCCTATCATTTCCTAGAATTTTTGAAATATGTTTTATCTTTCTTTTGAATTATATCTTCTACTCAAAGGATCTTGTGCTGCTCTTAAGCGTAAATGTCGCGCAATTTGTTCAGTGCCAGCCTTGTTTTGCTGGAGAAACCCGGAACATTTCATTCTATTTCAATGCAGTAACCTTTTAATTGCTTCTCCTTACCCATTAATTTGGTGTAATGTTATTTTATGGCATGGATGTGTTGTTGTGTGGCTTTGCCTTATCCAGCGATTGAATTTCAATAAATTTCAATGTTCTCTGAATTAATGCATTGGAAATAAAATCAAATAAGGTGCCTTCGAGGATAATTTTTTTAAATTCCGATTTGCCAGAAGAAGAAATTGCGTCCAATGCTCGTAACAATACCTGTATTATTGGAAATAAAGAATATAATTAAGCAAAGGTTTATTCCAAAACAAAATACACCCCATGGCTTTGGTTCAGTGGCGAAGATGCAATAGCGAAATTTTGTGAAATGAACAACAGACCAGTTTTTATTTTCATGTGTACTATACATTCCTTAGATAGAATAACGCTCGCTCGTTATTATCGTTTTCTCTCGAAAATTGTTGCAGGGTTGTAGCCTAGAGTTTTTGACACGCACTGTCGATACAAGAAGCAACAAGCTCTGCATAAAGATAAAAATAAGATAAAAAGGTAAAAAAAATAAGAATAAGTCAACTCACCCATTCTGACCATCGCTTCAAACTTTGCTAACATCAACGCTAATGATCTCGTGTCACAGATTGACGCCCCTTACCGTGTGGCAACTTGAACGATCAACGGCTTTGGTGAGACCCAAATCTATTGACGTCATTTGTTTCTTCTAAAGCAGCAGCGGATTAAATTCCTGCCTGTAGTGTGCCGGTGAATTGCCGTGAAAATTTGCTGCGTCAAATTGATCGCTCCTGTTGACAGGGGCTTCTGTTTGAGGTCCATAATGAAAGATAAGAACAGTGAGTGCCGTGATGAACGTCGAACGCATCGGCGAAGAAAGTCTTGGGCCTTGAGTTATTGAACTATTAATATGATTTTTTGCCTGGCTCCTGCTCGAGAGAAGCTCAAGGAGTAAAGTATGTTTGTGTATCGTCAAATTAATATTCGTGGAAAGGCAAATGATGTAAACATTTTCTCTTTGCATTCCAGCCCAGTGATTCCGATGGTATAAAAGTTCGCTCGGCAACTTGCGTGGACGGCAGGAGGTAATACCGCTGGGTGCGAGCAGCACCTTCTACTGCTTGTTCCTCAACGCAGGCAGAAGGTAAGAGTGCAGCGGCTTCTTGTGAGAGCTAAAAAGTGTCATTACCTCGACTAGTAGAGCATTGACATGTAAACAATGCATGCGAGGGAACTTGTTAGTATTATACGGACCGAGAAATAAATAACTTACTCGGAAATAACTTACTTATTTCCGAATAAAAGTTTGACAAATAAACACAAAATTTTGGATCGGTGAGCGAGTGACTGTAGTTTGATAGAGGGAAATACAAAATAATTTAGGTATCTGGAAAATGAGCGAAAATGTTTAAAAATAAAAAGTATCAAATGAAAATACGAAGAAGGTATATCGTATTCGAAGTAGACGTGGAGAATCAAATCACAAAAATGCCTGCCGACGAATTCAGAACATTCTATCTGTAATGGTTGGGCCATCATTGGCCGGAACGACAGCTTGCATTCGATACAGGATTGATAAACAAAAGTCCTACTTGAAATTCAAGAGAATTAACTGCCATTGTCCTGCAGAGCGGTCTTCAGTTCTGGTAGTGAGTGGCGAGCTTGGCACCGAGCACGGGCTTAGTCCTCTAAAAATCCCCACTAAGGTTCAAGGATGTCGACACTGTAGGACTAACGACACTACTATGTGAGATGTTTATCTTTGTGCTCATCTTACCATGTGTGTGCCATGTCAACAAAGAGGTTCGTACCTTTGAATCAATGACGGAATCAATGGAATCATTGAATCAATGACGGGTCCACAAAACAGGTTCTAAAGCAACGGGTGTAAACTATTTCCCCTTTGACCTTCTCTAATCCTCCGCTCTTCAAGAATGCGAGGCCCGGAGCTACGCCAAGAAGAAATTGCACCCTCACGCCCCGCAGAGTTCTCTCATGCTTCTTCTTAAGAACCACACTGGCAACATGAAATGGTTCTGGGGAGGTTCGCCGGGCGAACGCATACCCGATAGTCTGAATCGATGCAAATGATGCTTCGCCAAACGAGGTTACTCGTTCCCGTTACTAATGTAATCAGTTTTGGTGTATTCATTTCACCGTCATCACCTCGTGTCATTCCTCGGTAATGTTAAGGATTGCGAAGTAGCCACTAATCTAATCGCGAGTGGCCGCAGCATGCCGTTGCCGTGGAAGAGTGTTGAAAAAAAACATTTTTGGAGACATGTGTTCATTTGAATGGGTATGTGAGAGCGTGTGGTGTATCTGATGCACAGAATGCAGTTTAAAACATAAATAGATCGTTCCCATGATAGCTTTACGCCCTAAATAGTACGTACTTATTACAAACAACAAAATGTAAAATCTGTGGTGGTGCAATTTTAGAATAATTGTGTTACTCATTTTGACTAGTTTACCTGAAATATAAGTTATGTTCAACCAAAGATTTTCATTCAGCTCATCTTCAAAAATGTCATTCGTATGATAGATTTGGATACTTTGGGCGGTAATTTGTGAGTCAAGGACCTAATGATTTGTAGGAAATTGCCACGTTATTTTCCTGTAGACTATTTGAAAATACTACTTCATATAAAATGTTACAATCACAAGCGTTGTTATTCTAACTAGCCTTGGAATTTCGACAATGAGAAGATGTACTAAACTTTTTATCGCCCACTATTTCCTACTAGAGCTTCTCTCGTCAACGAAGTATAATCACTCAAGTATTTTCAACTGCACGTTCGTGACTTAGCAAAGTGTGTTATCGAGCATTTCCTTCGTTAATATTACGCTTTCATCTCTTCACCATAGCTTTAGTTTGAGGAAACAAGACTCCTCACACAACTGATACTCTGTTGCAGATGGCGAAGGATAGACGAAGAAGGTCAGGTGCGACCGTTGTTGACGGTTTCTGGCAGAGCTTCAGGCTCTCTCAAGTGCTCCTGGTGCTGTCATCGATCTTATGTTTCTGTTTGTGTGTGCATTACTGGAAGTCATACAGCGAAGCTTACATTTTCATAAAAGTTTCCAATGAGAAGACAAAACATGGATCCTTCCCAGAAATTGAAATCTGCCCTTTATCGCCTTTAAATCCGGTTAAACTTGCTCTTGCTGGGAAGTATTTTCCTCTCCAGCTAATCATTAAAAAAGCCTACGGTGATAAAGAGTACCCTATGATAGAAAGACATGCTGCGGCAGCGAATACGCCTTTGAAGGAATTGCTCTCAATTGCCGAATGGCAACTGTCCGATTTAATAGAAGAACTTAAAATTGATGGGCAGGCTGTTAAAATGAACTCAAAAAAATTACATATAAAAAAATCTTACAGTGGTTTGGGTTTATGTTTTTCCCTGGGACATTTATATGTTAAGAATCTTTCCTTACCCATTGAATTAAAATTTAGAGTCCCTTCTGTCCAGAAAAATGGAAATTCGACTGGGAATTTGAACAAGTTTCATTTGGAGGACATGGAATCAGCTAGAGAAGATGATTTGGTGTCAATTCAAAATATTCTCATTGTTCTGGATTCAACTTCTTGGTATTATTATGATCACATTTTTGACAGAACCGAGTCTCAAATATTGTTTATAGAGGAACTGATATACCTACAGCCGATCGTGAACCTTACGCACTACAGGGTCGATCTCTTGTCGGGGGCGGGAAAGGGAGAGCGGATCGGGGCCTGCCACCGAAGAATTAACGATAAAAAAATATTAAGTCCACAATGCTTGGTTATGAATGAACAAAATTTAAACATGCCTCTTTTAAGTTTTTGCACCTCTATCAAATATCGATCAACTCCATTTTTCTTTGGCTTATTAGAGTGTATTGCAGGGACGTCAGAGAACTACTGGAGGGTAAAGACAGAGAGAAAACCGTGGGACAGCTCTTGGGGTACCCTCAAACTTCAGCTGACGAGTCGGGATATCAGAGTGTTTAAACAGATCAAATCCTACACTTTTTCAAAGTTTTTACTTGATATAGGTAACATATTAGGCTTGGTATTAGGGATGAGTTTATTATCATTTAGGTTTACAATAAAGATAAAAAATATTTGCCAAAACGATTTTTTGCTGAAAAAATTGCTTGGCCTGGTAAAAACAGGTGCCTCACAGCCCGCCCTGATCAAGTTATGCTATCAGCTGTTTTTGTGTAAAGTTTTCTGCCTTCATGCGTTAATTTTACTGCAAGATTTCTTTTCCCAGGCCCCGGAGATGGGTGTTTCCTATTACACTGAAAGAGGCTCAGCAAAATGTCATGATAACATTTCCGATCAGGAAGAGCTGACGCCTTGGCTCGCAGCGGTGACCGCATCGTACGCTTTCCACTGCAGGTTCACCAGCAAGTCCGCAGCCGTACAATGTGTGCTCTATGAGTTCGCTCAACACAGTCCGTACTTCTTAGGCTTTCCGGAGTGCGACACTGAGTCAGTGCAACCACTGTCCGTCAACCACATCCTTCACGTGGACGCACTTTCTGCTATTCAAAATTTTAAATTAAATGAAACCTTAGGCCGGTGTAGAATGACTTCAGAGACTTCAAACCTTCTGATGCGACAAGACAACCGAACTTTAAGTAGAGGATGTTTGATTCCTATCACATCCGTTTATTGGAGCACCACTGGTGTTCTTTTCTCCTGTTACCTGTGCGGACTGTTGGGTTTTTATTTCGGCATTTCTTTCTTGGGAGTTTGGAGTGCAGTGAACACAAAGATACCTGCTACGTTCGATAATATTTTGGTTTCGGTTTGCAACATTTGCAACAAATTTAAAATATTATTTCTTGGCTTTTGTGCATTAGCGGTTGGTTCATTTATTGCTCTACAAATTAGGCATAATGTAACTTCTCATCCGACATTTGCCAATAGCTTGAAGTTTGGAGGATCTATTGCTCAAATTCCACTCTCTATTTCGGTGTGCCCGAACCCCCAATACGATCTGAGCTGTTTGAACACCAAAAACGATTCTGTTGATGATATGGTACGCTCGCCCTCCTCTAGCGCCTGCGGTGAAGAGAACCTTGTGCTTAAACATTCGATAAACAATCTTTTCCAATGTGACCACCCTATGTTCGAATTCTCTACCAAATTGAGTTTAGGACTGCAGGGTTGGTGTGTGACATGTGAAGGGATAATTGGAAATAGCAGTAATGGCGCAAGACCTGAGCTTTGTCGAATTAACCAAACTAAACCTTTCCCGAAAGAGTACCAACCAAACAACCTCACCTTTGTAGTCAACAAAGCAGGAGAACCCGTTGCGTGGGATGGCCAAATTGATTTTCACTTTTCAACAAAGTCTTACAAGTTTATTGAGATTGAACGCGCAACAGAATATTCGGGTTTCGGATTTCACCCCTCGGACACTCATTTGAACTGTCAATATGCTTGTTATTCGAAAGAAATGGCAAAATTAAAATATTGTCCAAAAATTTGTAACTCTTCTACAGCCTCCATAATGCAGTACATGCAAATGACAAGCAGACAAGACGACTTACAAGCAATGCAGGAACAGTGCGAAGTACAATGTCGACACACTCGGTACACGACATTCAAAGGGTTGAATTATGCGAATTTTGATAGTTTCTGGACGAAATCTGGCATACGGATGTTCATGTCTACCGCTAATGCGTCGTTGAAGGACGTCTCGTTCGAAGTAATGTCTACAGGATTCGGAAATGAGAAACTAGTTATTGAAGATGCTTACTCGATGGAACAACTTGCGAGCGACATGGCAGGAATAGTGACCATAGTTTTTGGTGTGTCAGTTCTGTCAATACTGAGAACCTTTTTGTCTGGTACATTCTAATTTGGCTCAATTTTCTAATATTTATAATACATTACACATTTGGACTCCATAAAACAGCTATCATTAGTATCCTTGTGTTTCAATAGTCGAAAACAAACAAAGTTTGGAACTCACCTGAGGGATGGAACGAGCTTTATCTTAAAAGAAAAGTTAATCAATTACTTTCGACCCCGATTAGTATAGGTGATATTTTGGTTTGAGAATGCCCCGAAGGATGAAATTCATAGCACTATGGCACTATTTTTTTGAAAATGTGATGAATACGAGTAGTATTAGGTAGTGATATTATATGGAGTATATATTTTACGGAAATCACCAGCTCTAGTTTGCGATATTTTCCTCTGCCACGTTGTAGCTTCTAGCGCGTTGTTTCAGATTGTCTGTTTGTCCGACGGCTTTGCTGCGGTGTTCAGTTCCTTGCTGCCTGCTTCGTTCATCGTCAGTATAACAGTCACGGATATCAAAAAATGAATTACATACAAACATGACTCATGCTATGAAATTTTCGTTTCTGACATGAGATTTTAATATGTTGATTTCTTGGTGAAGAGCAGTTAAAAAAATTCCCTGCATGCAAAGTAGGTAGCGTTCTCAGGGAAAACTTCTTTTATACTGTCAGGTAGTCGATGTTCGTTTGCCGCAGCATGTAAACAAGTCATAACTTGTTTGATGCTGTCATAACTAGGAAAAATAATTTTACACTCTTTGTAATTTTTTTTCCTCACTCACATTTGCAATGTATTATAAGAATAAATGCACCAACATACGATTTATGGTCGATTGAAACTGCACGTGTTAATTTCAACGATCTCACATTATGCGATCATCCAATGTTGATGTATTTACAGTTGATGGATAGTTAGTTGTTTGCTCTCTCAGGTGAGGCTTCTAATGCAGAAATAAATGAAGTTTTATTTTCAAACATAAAACTCCAGAAGCGAAACTCACTCCCCAGACAGTTTTGGCGAGGGCCTTGAAGAGAGTACAATAAGGATCGGACCACATGTAGGCGTCATCGTAAATCGCTGAAACACTGCATGATTTTTGCTAATGGTGCGTACATCCTCGTGTGTTGAAGCTGTAAACAGAGTGAAATTGTTTGTCATAAGACTATTGTTGCTTATTAAATCCAATCACATCAATTCATAGCACCATAAACACTATTCCTCAACGAAAATCACTTGTCTACGTTTCGTGTTTCTGCTAATTTTTTGATTATAAGATGAAATAACCGTTATGTTTTTTTTGCCAGTCCTTTGAATCAGTACATAGGTTAAGGTTCATTGATAACAAAAGATTTACTTGAGAGACACTATTGCTTAAACGTTTCAAATAAATTGTAGTGTTGCAAAATTCTTGGAATCAATCATGCAATAAGTTAATTCCTTTTCACCAGTCATTGGATGCAAGTGAGTTATAGAAACATCATCCAACATCTCATTAGTTGTATGATTCTTCCTGCCTCGAAAGAAAACAAAAATGTTAATTTCACATAGGAATCACATTATATAAAAAAACGAGAGATAGAAATATTACCATCACAACCGCTTTCTTACTACACGACACTGCGCAGTGTCACCCGGCTCACTAAATGATCAGCTATAGTAGTACAAACACTGCAAATTTATAAATTGTGGAATTTAGTACCATACTCTCCATTCAACATATGTCGCTCCAAGAAATTTTCATTTATTGAAGTATATTTAGCCCAAAATGAACACATTGAAGAGTAAAATATAATTCCCCTGCATTTACGATGCGGTGTAAACCTTCGACCTGCTCCTTCTCTACGAATGACTTTTCTTCGTTACTGATAAGAATGCAGCATACGGCACATTGCTGCAAATCTTTTAACATGTTGATTTAAAATTCCAGAACAACGTAGGAAATATCAGTGTTTCGACTATCACTACTTTCAACAGTAAAAAAAGACGTAAGAATCTAGCAGATACAAAAATTAAAATGGAAGAGAAAACAGGTACAATGCTTACTGGACTCGAACTTGAACTACAAAAAGCTCTATTTGCAAGTCACGCAGGCTGTCTACAAAAGGAATCCAGCTCTGCGACGTAGCTATGAAACGATTAATTTAGTAGGCTGGCCATAATTCAACAGTGAGTGAGAGAAAATTTTGGCTGTTGTAATATTCTCGCACGAAAATAATCCTAATTTAATTCATCGATCTCATTCATTTGCAAATAATGGAGAATAAGACACATGAAGTTACTACTGATTTTCATGAGATGTCCTGATAGCTTGATGCGCAGTATGACATCTGAGAAGAAATAGAATGCAGTGGTTGAAACTAAGGAATGTGAGCTCGCATATATGATGTGTGGTAAACATGAATAATGCGGAAAATTTTTCTGAATGAGTCCCTGTCTTGCTATCCCTGCCTTGTCCATCCTGGTGTCTTGCGTCACCGTCAGACCTAAGCTTTGGCCCCTTGGTCTAGAGAGATATCAGTGGAAAATTTTCATGCAGGACCAGGCTAAAAGAATGTTTGAGTGTTGGTTCAGAGCCCCAACACCACAATGTGTTACCGAATCAAAAGAAAGAAATAAAGGACGAAAGGAATGGATAAATAAATACTGAAAGAAAAACCTTTTATTTAAAAAAATGCATGAGTGAGATGTAGAACACATTGAATTATAAAAATTTCTTAATTTAAATGTCCTTAATTGATAGAAAACCGTAGCCGAATCTTAAAGCCGAGTCGGGGGCTAATTATGTTTTTAAGAGAAGCAATCAAAATATTATCTTTTGGATATTCTATACAGAGTATAACAAACTCAGTCAAAAGTTAGTTCGTTCCAAGAAACAACATTGAAGTCTACCTTTAATTTTATCTATGTGAGCACAATGGAGAAAATTAAAAACAATCATTCGACTGCAAAATGTTCTCTCGATAACTGCATGCGAGCACTTGCCAGTTCAGTTAACTAGTACACCTAGATTTGACCGCGCCAACACTCGCCAGTTCAGTTAACTAGTACACCTAGATTTGACCGTGCCAACACTCGGCAGTTCAGTTAACTAGTACACCTAGATTTGACCGCGCCAACACTCGCCAGTTCAGTTAACTAGTACACCTAGATTTGACCGTGCCAACACTCGCCAGTTCAGTTAACTAGTGCACCTAGATTTGACCGCGCCAACACTCGCCAGTTCAGTTAACTAGTACACCTAGATTTGACCGTGCCAACACTCGCCAGTTCAGTTAACTAGTACACCTAGATTTGACCGCGCCAACACTCGCCAGTTCAGTTAACTAGTACACCTAGATTTCACCGTGCCAACACTCGCCAGTTCAGTTAACTAGTACACCTAGATTTGACTGTGCCAACACTCGCCAGTTCAGTTAACTAGTACACCTAGATTTGTGATGAGGCCAATATACACTGCTTTCAGCTGCGATCGTCTGCTGGGAACGTTGGTGACAACCTGCATGATGACTAACTTCACTTAATGACTGGTTATGCAATAAGTATGTGTGTGTGTGTGTGTGCGTGTGTTGTGTGTGACGTGTGTGCGTGTGTGTGAAGACAGCGTAACAGGTTGCCGTGACTCAAGTCAACTTTTATCATGAGTAATTTTATATTTCATTGTAGAAGAGAGACAGCCCGGAATGAGAATTACATATCTTCCTTCATACTCTACTAGTGAATTGAGAAACAGTTATCAAAGTCCACATCTTTAAGTAATTGTGTTAAAATGTATCTATAATGTCACACTTCTTGACCCGATGATCACCTGACAAAATTTATCACTAGAAACGTTCCAAATAACTTGCCAAGTGAACGCTCCACACCCGCAGCCGCAGAAGAGCAGCGGATCATAGAAATCTTCTGAAATACCAGAGAGGCAAATTATTACCCGACAAATTGCAGGCACAGTAAACATCAAGCGAAAAGTTAGGAAATTCTTCCGGTAATTTAGGCCCAGCAATTAGTTTCCCCTCGCATCAAGTCGAATTTTGGGGCGGGGATGTGGGATATTTTGATACGAAGTTTGGCTTGACAAAAATAAGCTGCCAAATTTTGGCTGTGAGAAACTCCGTCTGAACCGCCATTGATTTCCGTCGCTAACTCGCTTGGGTGAGGAGCTGAAGAGGCGCTAATGGGTGGGGACTGTGGTGAGTGCTGCTCACGGTGGTAACAATGTTACGGTGAACTAATTTATGTCCTTATTACTGTTTTTTCGTGAGATGAGTTAAGATTTTTACGATATTCTGTCAAGGATAAAGGCTTCAGTGCAAATTTTGTAGAATCCAAAATGCGATCTTCTTGACAGATTTTATGGCAACATTTCTGAGGCCGGCACCGCTGACGCCGTCCGCAGTTCAGCATACGAATGTCTTCCTCAGGTCGGCGCACGGCCGGAGATGGTGCTGAACACAACACCAGTGTTGTTTTTTCAAGATACTTTTTTCCCTGACATAAATTTCAAATTTAAACTGTGCATAACTTTAAAATATCCCTTTTTGAACTTTGAAGCTAATTTCCAACGAAATAAGTTGCTCTTGCACACAAGTTTAGCTTCGCACGTTTTACATCAGAGTACACTGGGTGTACGCCTCGTACTCTATGCGTTAGCGTTTGTGCGCGTTCTAGAAGCAGGCCTGAAACTGTTTTCCTATTCAAAAAAATTTCGGTCTCTGCAGTCGGAGAGCATTAGATCGATGTCCCAACCCCGTGTCCCCCCAGTTCTAATAATTCATAATTCTTCGTAAAAAGAGTTGGTTCCATTCTTCATAATCAAAATTCGCTCTTCATAATCATCAAATTTTCTCATAAAATGGGTTCATTCGTATTATTTCATGTAAATATGAACATTAGATCATTTTAGGGCGTCTCCGTGAGCTATAGTTTATTATCAAATTTTTTCCTCTTCAATATAGAAAGCGAATAAATGAGACTGGCTTATGATACAATCTTATAACGTGTAACTTACTCTCAAGAATGGGATGTGGTTTGATACTAGGCGTTCAATAGATATAAAGGTTGTAATTTCAGTTTCATGTTAGTATCTGTTTTGAAAAAGTGCTTCTCCTGTGGTGGTGATACTCATGATGTGTCATTGGCATCTTAACGAACTTGTCATTCATTTCAAATGCTACCATTTGACCAAAGCCGAAAACGCTACCCTTTGTTCAAGCCAATTTACCAGCAACGAACAAAGTAAACCATTCAAACGTTTGAACTACATTTTGAAAAAACTAAATTCTATGTGAGTTTCATTATTTTCAGAAGCAATTTCATCAAATTTAAAGCTCATCACTCGTGACGCTCTGGATCTCAAAAAGCGCCTCACTGGCACCAGCTGAACTGAGCGAGAGTTTCTAACATGAAGCCAGAATTGCAACGGAAATTATATACTCTTTGTAACCGCCCCGTGGAAGCGCACACTTTATGGACATATAACTCGTTCTCTAAATAAATAAAAAGCCAAAGTTGTAATTGCTCCTTTTTGTAACCACCCCATGGAAACACACACTATCTCGACATTGATTTTTTTCTCTAAATGAAGATGAACAGCGAAACGTGCACTCTGAGGAGCTGGAGTGCTATATTCCGCGTGATGCACTCAGCCTCAGCTACACTCGGAGGCAATTTTAAATTCATTATTATTATTATATTCCTAGTTTTACCACCGCAGCCGCACAAGTGTTGATCTCAGCAGTGATTTTTAAATTCATTTAGGAAGTTTATTCATTAATTTGAAGCCATAGAAATGAGTCGAGCTATTGTCAAAGGCAAACTCCGACTGACGAATAAATAAGTTGTCACTAGTAGTTAAACTTTCATGAAATAAAAGTGCTTGTGGTTGCTGAGCATGGAAACTTCATCTGAGCAGTTTAGAGAAGATATTTTCATACAATTTTCTCATAAATCCCGAGTGATACGACATCGTTTAACGCGCACCTCTGCTAATATGGACAAAAATTAATCCAAGTAATTCGACCAATAAGTTGTTTGGCTTGAAATGCGAATAACTTGCAGTAAGAGGAATTGATTTACATGATTTGAGTTTGAGTTCATACAACTCAAGGAATGCGTCATAAAGTTTTGATATTATGTTTTTCTGAAAGAATTTGCCAAGAGCTAGTTCTACACTCGAACACCTAACACCAAAACTAATTTTTATCCATAAAAAATGACATTGAACCCCAAATAATTATATTTTTATGCATAATTTAGTGACCAAAGCTTAGCTTCCGAGTTGATTGCTCAGAAAAAAGTGAAACAAATGCAATAATTTTTGCTTCAAGTGCAGACTTCTCTGTCGACAAAACTTTTTGTGTCTGTGAACTTTAAGTAAAACGATTATTTCTCATGATTTTAGTAACATTCAAAGTGACTCGCAGAGTGAAATGCTGGGACAGCCTCAGTAAAAACAAGTTTGCAAACATGTTATTAGCTGAAGCTCTGCATAAATTCTGCCAAGCGCGTGAGAAATGTTTAAAGCACAATCTTAGAGCGTGGGAATTATTGAGAAGTATTACTTCCTTTCAATGCGACAACAGCATATAGCAACGCAATTATTACTTCCTTTCAATGTGGGAACAACATATAGCAACGAAATTATTACTTCCTTTCAATGTGGGAACAACATATAGCAACGCAATTATTACTTCCTTTCAATGTGAGAACAACACATAGCAACGCAATTATTACTTCCTTTCAATGTGAGAACAACAAATAAGAAAGTAATCATTGCTTCCTTTCAATGTAACAGCTACAGATGGTAAAGCAATAACCAACAACGGTCGATAGATCGCACCTACGATGTGGTGGGCGCATTCGTGAAATTTCATTTGTTGTATTTTGCCTCTGATGTGTATCATATTTATTTATTTATACCAGCAACGCTTCTAACAAGAGAGAACAAATTACAACATTTTCGTGTGCACTGAGAGTTGAGGCATGTATTTCTAGGTTAAGTTTGAGGCAATGCGAAGTTCAGGTGTGGTCGGTAATCAAGTTTTCCGAGCGTCCTGAGCACCTCGTCTTCAGGACAAGATTTAGCATTACGGGATCGAATAAGACTTTTGATGACTATAACCCATTTCAATATGCATTGAATTAAAATTCTCACCTCTTGAACTTTGTGTTCCAGAGGCAGGGAACATTTGCGGCAAATTTCCAAAGTATTTCATGACTCGTGTTTTCGTTGAACTAATTTGAAGGGACATGTAGGATGTCTATTGAATTCATGAGTGATGTACATCAAAATACATAAAATCGCCACTACAGGCGACGGTGACGATTGAATTACGTTGTGCAGAGCTTATGCCTCTCGCACTTCCCAGTTAGTGCCTTTTGCATCACGAACTGACTCCCCAGTCTAACTTTTCGCCGCATGCATGCATGTTTTTCGCCGTCTAAGCGATTTAAGCGATGGCGATTAAATCGCTTAGGCGGCGAAAAACATGCATGCAGGCGGCGAAAAAGTTAGACTATAGGTCTGTTAGTGGACGATGTGGTGCTGTGGCGAGGCACCACCAACTCCTGTGGTGCATGTACTCCAGAGTTTGGTGAGCGTAAACCTTCTGCGAAGCTTGAAACTAAGAGAAAAATTAAGAAGGAATTAGTTGAAGGTATTTAAAATAAGCTAAGTAATTAGCTGACCGCGTGTAAATGCGAGGCTGCTCGATATATAACATTGAAAACATTTAACTGAAAGTTATTACGCCAATCAAAGCGGACGTATTATCACCGGAAGCCCTGAAGTCCTTTTTGAGCTTTGAAAAGACCATACATATTATGAATCTTAACTTGTCTGAATACAATATTGCAGGAATCTGTAGAGCAGTCGATGTAATACAATAGAGTATAGCTGATCCCCGTCGTCGTGAGAGCGTTAAGTCTTCTTGCCTCCATTTTATTTTCGTTTTTACTTACGTTCATGAGACCAGCATTGCAGTCAACATTTTATTTCTAGTCCGCATCCAATATGAGCATTATATTCATAAGCTTTGAATCTTGATTTGAATTCATTCGCAAGCTGAAAAGTTAGTTTTGTGAAAGTGGATATTGGTAATGAAATTAAAAGGGTTGATCCAATATATATTTCACAGATTCAAAGTTGATGTGATTGAAAATTTCACGTCCAGAACCATTTCTAATTATGCGAGCACATCGTGCAAAGAAGTTAGATCAATTCGCAACCCATTCCAGCGTTAGTGTGAATTCAGAAGGAAGATCTACACAAAAACTCCGACGTCAATGACACCTCGGGTGTGAGACACGAGAACAGCCCGGCTCGGCGGCCTGGGACACCGCATTACAGTTGCAAAGAAGCAGGCCACGAGCTTATTGAATTTCGATCAGAACTGCGGCAAGATTCCTCACTTCACCAGCTCGATCGGACCGTAAATGTTCTCCGCTACCGATTGACGTAGGTAGTGTGAGAGACCACCCAAAGATCGTTTCCCAATTCAAACTATGCTAAAGTTTTTGATAATTCAGTGCACTTCCGCACAACTTAAAAACATATCAAGTCCTCAAGGCTTTTGGCAGGAGTTTTGTCTCGATTTGATGAGGCTCTAATTAGCCGGCAAGGAAGGAGGTTATCTTCTTGTTTTAACTTAAATGCAGGCGAAATAGTACCCCCCTCAATTAAAAATTTACTATGAAGTACAGGAAATTTGAACTAAGTGATTCAAATTCAGCTTTGACTAGGCCAAAAAGGGCCACAAATACTCAAACAAAATGAGTGAGAAAAAAGTTCCCCTCGTATAATTACTTCACCCAAAACGGTCTCAATTTTTTATTGCTGAGTTAAATTATTTATTGAGCTATCAACATAGATTCCCTTTGGAGATACGAAATATAACGAACTTCCAGACACATTCTCTCCGATTGTTTGTCATACACTAAGTTATATTCAAAAAACTTCACCAGCAATCTATTCCGTCAAAAGGGACAATGTTCAAAGTCCTTATACCGTCGTTTCCCTAATTTTCTGCCTTGAAAGCACTGAACTGAAAAGATGCCTCGCAAACTTCCCACAGGGGCTCATAATAGCAGGACAAAAGCCCCATCCCTGGACCATTGAACTACTTACTCGCAACAACAATACAGAAAAGAAAGCTCGAGCCACGGAATTTCACAGCTCCCAAAAATTTGAAAACGAAGCGCAATGCAAACATGGCGGGAGGAGAATGGGCGCATTGCGACGATGTGAGACGTTTATTGCACCACGTGACGGTAGGCAGATCTTTAATAAACTCTCGGCATCTGTAAAAGTTGCCGGCACAAAATGCAATTGCGTTCTCGAGATTTCTGAAAAGGCCAATATCCCGCAGAGTCATGACTGTACCGCAGCGCGTCCGTCCGAGCTGCGCTGAGACGAGGAGTCGTGCTATCACCTGACGCTCAGATGTCGCTCATCAGTATAAATTTTTCGCCGCCTGCATGCATGTTTTTTGCCGCCTTAGCGATTTAAGCGATTTATTCGCTTAGGCGGTGGAAGACATGAATGCAGGCGGCAAAAAAGTCAGACATGGTTTTGATGTGCATCAAACTACATCACTCAAACTGATATATACGAGGCTACGATTTCTATCTAAAAAAGCCTGATTAATCTCAGATAATGGAGACCCTTGGGATGATGTGGAACATTGATTACGTTACTCTCTTATCTTTATCCGTTTTTCTTCTATCTTGATTACAGATTATTACCGAAAAGCGAGAAATCCAACTTGCCACTAAAAGATAAAAACAGGAAGCTAAAAAAATCCACTGCATGACTGTTGTGTGTTTCTGGGAAAGTACTTCATGCATGAAAAGAATATCTAAACTGTACCCACATTCAATAGGTGGCTGAAATAATTTATTAACCAATAGTAAATCAACTATCCAGACACTCTCACACATAGGATGGTCCCCAACTTGTTCGAACTTTCTTGACGAACGACCACGAACAACCAGAGAGAACTAGCAATGGTTGCAGAGCGCATAAAGCGGTCGCCGTAACATTAAAATGAAAGATTTTGCCTAAAACGACGATTTTCTTGTACGACTGATGGAAATGCTTGTGAACTTCTGTGCTAGGACCTGCGACTCTCGCCCGACCGCTGGGTGGTGGCGTGTTAGAGCACCGTGCACCTCGTTACAAGGCCAGTTAAGGCTAAGGCTCAAGACGTTCACCACCCTTGTTAAGGCCTGCGGTGACCTTACGACAGCCTCAAGTTACTGCTGCTCATACAAGTTGAGAATGTGGTCTTCGAATCTGTATTGCATCGAGTCAATGCTAATTTTTGTAGAGGTATCTACAGAGTAGTTATATGTGTTTTTTTTTGTTATAGACTCCATCCACTTGAATCTTGGAGGGTATAATTGGACGTAACCATATATTTCTGTGATTTTATCATGTTGATGTTTCATTTTCTTGACAACATGTGAGGAACTTGCCACTCAGGGGGCAGGACTTGAGTCCGAGGAGGAGAATATGATGCATTAAGGTGTAAGCTACAACATTTGTGCCCGAATGCTTCTCGAGCATTGCAAATACGAGCTATTCTGACATGCCCACTGAGCACAGCTCGCAAAGAATTTTTAAGAAATCATATGCAGGTCGCATCACCGAATGTTTTATTTTGTCAGGAGCAAATTTGGATGCAGGATACGAGAGCCTCTCACCTGTCAGACGCCTGCATTTTGTGCTGAGGGCGCCCTAGCGGCGCACGGCTTCAGTGTTCACTTACGTCTTCCTGGATTAAAAATAAAATGTAGGAAACTTGTTCAGCGAACACATAATGAGGGACAAAAAATACTCTTTACTTAGTTCAAAACATGAAGGAAATGAAGGCAAAAGAACGTGAGTTTACTTTCAAGAATTTGATACACGCGTTGCAAGTGAATACTTTGTTTCATGAAAATTTATTTAAATAAAATTCCCAATAAAAACAAGTGGAAAAACCTTGATATTTAGACGTACAACATGCGTTTGAGTGGTTGGAACAACTGAAATCAAACCGATGAATATTGTAGTTTCCTTTTTTGTGTTAACAAACTTTAACATTTGTATGTAAATCGAAAAGAAATGTGTAAACGTTCCGAATAAAAGTTAGCAATACGCAATACTTGGAATGTTAAAATTATTTCGTCTCACATTCGTGAGAGTACCACGTTTGTTGAACTTTTCCTCTTTGTTTGCTTCTCTACAGAATTATTTTTTACTTTTCTGATAATGCGGGCGATTAATATAGGAAATTGGATTATCTTCTGTTACTGGCCTTGTCTTTTTTCATTTTATTGTTTAATAAAACTACGAATTGAAATTTGTTTTGCATTCTCATTTACTTAAGAGTCCCATTCTGGTTTTAGAAATTCAAATTTCGCATAGAAATTATAAAATTCATAAACCCCGTTTCGTGGGTAGATTTACTGTTAGTAAGTAGGCTTTTGTTGGTTGGGTTCAAGATGTCAGTCTTGAATACAAAAGATTTTAAGAACAAACTGAAGACCCCCTCAATATACCCCCCACCGTGAGCAGCCCTCACCACCAGCCCCACCCATTAGCGCCTCTTCAGCTCCTACCACAAGCGAGTTAGCGACGGAAATCAATGGCAGTTCGGACGGAGTTTCTCAGAGCCAAAATTTGGCAGCTTATATTTCTCAAGCCAAACTTCGCATCAAAATATCCCACTTCCCCGCCCCAAAATTCGACTTGAAGCGAGGGGAAACTAATTGCTGGGCCTAAATTACCGGAAGAATTTCCTAACTTTTCGCTTTATGTTTACTGTGCCTGCAATTTTTCGGGTAATAATTTGCCTCTCTGGTATTTCAGAAGATTTCTATGATCCGCTGCTCTTCTGCGGCTGCGGGTGTGGAGCGTTCACTTGGCAAGTTATTTGGAACGTTTCTAGTGATAAATTTTGTCAGGTGAAGATTGAGTGAAGAAGTGTGACTTTCTAGATACATTTTAACACAATTACTTAAAGATGTGGACTTTGATTACTGTTTCTCAATTCACTAGTAGAGTATGAAGGAAGATATGTAATTCTCATTCCGAGCTGTCTCTCTTCTACAATGAAACATAACATTACTCTTGATATAATTTCCCCTGAGTCACGGCAACGGATTACGCAGTCTCTACATACACATACTTATGGCATAACCAGTCATTATGAGAAGTTAGTCATCATGCAGGTTGTCACCAACGCTCCCAGCAGACGACAGCACCAGAACGCAGTGTATACTTGACTCGTCGTAAATCTAGGTGTACTAGTTAACTGAACTGGCGAGTGTTGGCACGGTCAAATCTAGGTGTACTAGTTAACTGAACTGGCGAGTGTTGGCACGGTCAAATCTAGGTGTACTATTTAACTGAACTGGCGAGTGTTGGCACGGTCAAATCTAGGTGTACTAGTTAACTGAACTGGCGAGTGTTGCCACCGTCAAATCTAGGTGTACTAGTTAACTGAACTGGCGAGTGTTGTCACATTCAAATCTAGGTGTACAAGTTAACTGAACTAGCGGGTGTTGCCACGTTCAAATCTAGGTGTACTAGTTAACTGAACTGGCGAGTGTTGCCACGGTCAAATCTAGGTGTACTAGTTAACTGAATTGGCGAGTGTTGGCACGGTCAAATCTAGGTGTACTAGTTAACTGAACTGGCGAATGTTGGCACGGTCAAATCTAGGTGTACTAGTTAACTGAACTAGCGGGTGTTGCCACGGTCAAATCTTGGTGTACTAGTTAACTGAAACTGGCAAGTGTTGGCACGGTCAAATCTAGGTGTAATAGTTAACTGAACTGGCGAGTGTTGGCACGGTCAAATCTAGGTGTACTAGTTAACTGAACTGGCGAGTGTTGGCACGGTCAAATCTAGGTGTACTAGTTAACTGAACTGGCGAGTGTTGGCACGGTCAAATCCAGGTGTACTATTAACTAAACCGACGAGCTTTAGTTTGATCAACGTTTAAATTATATTTAAAGAACCTTAACGTACCCTCACATTCCTCAAGTGTGAACTCATGAACCTATTCGCTTATAATACGTTCTACTCATAGTCGGTATTGAGGAATTTTAGTTAACATATTTGACTTTGAAAAAGCGTCATTGAATAAGATACGTTGAACATAACCGCCATTGAACATTCTGGGCAGCCATCAGACGTTGAACTCTCTCAGCTCAGCGTCTCTGTTGAACTATCCGGGTGTTGCACACGGGATGTACGACAATGTGCCCTATACTGAAGACTTATTATTAATAAAAAGTCGTTTCTAAATAAGAAACGGGCCAAATGTTTCCGTTGCATCGTCTATACCGGGGAATATTTCACTGTTCATATTGTGCTAAAAATATTTGAATAAATGAAAATTTTTTGGAGCGACATATGTTGAATGGCGCGTATTCCACAATTCCACAATCTAATCTAAAATCTAAATTCTAAAGAATCTAAATTCCACAATTTATAAATTTGCAGTGTTTGTACTACTATAGCTGAACTTTTAGTGAGCCGGGTGACACTGCGCAGTGTCGTGTTGTAACAAAGCGTCATTCACTCGCTTGTGATGGTAACATTTCTATCTTTCGCATTTGCATATAATGTGATTCTAATGTGAATTACCCTTTTTGTTTTCTTTAGAGGCAGGAAGAATCATACAACTAAAGAGATGTTGGGTGATGTTTCTTTTATTCACTTGCATCCAATAACTAGTCAAAAGGAATTAACTTATCGCACGATTTTTACATGAATTTTACAACACTAGAATTTATTTCCGACGCTCAGCAAGAGTGTCTGTCACGTAAATATTTGTTATCAATGTTCCTTAACCTACATTCTTCTTTGAAGGATTGGGCAAAAATACAAGACCGGTTATTTCATCTTATAATCAAATAAATAGTAGAAGCACAAAACGGCAAACGATTGAGGTCAGCTGAGAATTTGTGTCTATGATGCTATAAATTGAAGTAATTGGAGTTCATAAATAACAATTTTCTCATGATGCACAATTTCACTCTGTTTATAGCTTCAACACACGAGGATGTACGTGCCTACAGCAAAAATTGTAGAGTGTCTTATCGATTTACGATGACGCCTACATGTGGTCCGATCCTTGTTGTACTTTCTTGAAGGCTCCCGCCGAAACTGTCATGGGAATGAGTTTCGTTTCTGTAGTTTCATATATGAAACGAAACTTGTTTTTAGATTTCTCGTTCCAAAACAGTTTATTTTTACTTTGTAACTTTCCAGAATTTTTACCACGGATGATGGCCAGTGGCCGAAACGCTTGAAATTAGATTTTATTCGAATTTTTACCTTAAATGATTAAAGACGCTTATCCTGCTCTTTCATTAGTATAACAGTTACTGCGACTCATTGATGATTTCGATTAAAACCTCCATTTATGCATAAGAAGCCTCAAGTGAGAGCGCCAACGACCCACCGTACATCAACTATATCTACGTTTGCATCGGGTGATCACAAAATATTAGAAGGACTATAATTGAAATGTACAACTTTAATCGACCGAAAATTGAAAATTGGAGCCATTTCTTCCTACAATACTTTGCAAATGTGCGTGAGCAAATAAAATTACACTCAGTGTGAGATTATTATTCTTCATTATGATAGCATCAAATGAGTTACGGTTTGATAAACCTTGAAACTCAATTTTAATAACATATAATAAACATGCTACGACAAACGAACTTGGATTTCCTGACAGTAATAAAGAAGTTTAAGCGAGAACGTTACCTACCCTGCATGCGTGGAAATTTAATAACTTCGCTGCTCCACAAAATTAATAAATAAAAATCTTATGACACTAAGGAAAATATCTGTACATGAGTACATTTAGGGTTCTCAGCACTAAGACTCTATAAAGAAATATTACTATATTAGGGTTAGGCATTATTAATTTTTTAACATTCGTGACTGTAGCACGGACGATGAACGAAACATCTAGTCGGCAAATTACCCTCCATTAGTTTTCTGTCCTCTCTGCTACTCACTCTGCTAGCTCGATCACTACTCACGGATAGCTCGTTCCATCCCCGTAGATGAGTACCAAACTTTGCTTTTTTTAGACTGTTGAAAAACACGGATACTAATGACAGCTGCTTTATGGAGGAGTCCAAATGTGTAAAGTAATCTAAATACAAGGAAATTCTATTAAAGTATGACGGAATTTGTCGATATTGATATATAAAAATCGGCTCCAGAGAGGGACACAAACAGACAACCTGAAACAACGTGCCAGAAGCTACAACGTGGCAAAGGAAAATATCGCGAACAAGAGCAGATGATTTCCGATAGACACTTACTTCATAACTGTCGAATACTACTCGCATTCTTAGAATGTTCTAAGAAAACAATGTCTTAGTGCAATGAATTTCTTCTTTCGTTGGCATTCTCGAACCAAAATATCAGTAATACTGAGTTGGGTCTAAGATAAGTGCTTAATTTTTCTTATCGAAAAAAAGAAAAACAGTTTATTTCCCATAAATATGACACAAAACATTATTTTTTTTTTTTTTTTTGTTTTTAAAATATCTTAATCAAAGTAAATGCACGTATATGATACGCACACATGAGTCTTGAAATAACCATGTCACTAGTCGAAAAGGAATGATTGAGAGCAATGGTTTTTTAATGTTGCCTAATCTAAAATTGTGGATATATGTAACCACAATTATAAGAGACAACACACTTTCATTGACGACGCATTTTTTTCAACACTTTTGACAGTTTACATGTACATAACATAAAGCTTTGGATTTCTTTACATCAGGAAATAGTATTAGAATTTCTTGTTTCGGCAGATGTTTAAAAATATCATTTCAAGCATGAGATTTACACGAGAATTAAAAGTTTTGTTTTTCTGTTAAAAACTTTTCAACACACCGGTCATTAGTTGATAAGCTTATCATTTAAACATAAATGGCAATCACACAACAAAATTAGATTTTTATGTGAATACTTCACAATAATAAACAGCACATATAAATATATTCACATACATATGTGCATATATACATGTAAACATATACACATGTACATGCATGTACATAGCTACGCACACACATACACCTAACACGCACACATACACAAATACATATCTATGCATCGAGGCAATCACAATACATATGCGTTCTACAAAAATGCTGTGCGACGTACTGAAATATAAAATAATGAGGAAAGGAGGTTAGTAACTCATTTTTTAGTTTGTGTTACTGCTTACAATTTCTAATTAAATATTGTAACGAAAAGACCATTGTTTGATAAGATTTTTATATACCATATGTGGTTGGTCACACAACAAATCTATTTTTTTTTATAAATGCTTTATAATAATGAAGTGAAATAATGTGTTAGGCAGTGACACATACACCCATATACGCACACATAGCGTGCATTCATACACAAATACACAAGTAAGCATGTGTACAAATATCAGCGAAAACTAGTCAACATAAACTAGCATTCCAATGAAGGGACTCGGAGAAAATAAATTTTATCACGCCACGAATTTATGATACTTCCAGGTAATAATAGTGGCAAAAAACAGTCTACCTAAGTAAAAAACATGAAAATGATCCTTCTACATCGGTTCCCAAGACACGTACAACATAATTGGAGTAATACTTGAAAGTAACCACCTAGGTGGGATTGTCATAATGTACTCAAGAGCGGGAGAAATGATAATTTGCACCACACAAGCCTAACAAGGACATTTTTGGACGTGAATAAGAGAAGAAAACATGAATGTCCTATTAAGGTTTCAAATTAGAAAAAGTTAAAACTTCTCCGAAACATGGTGCAAAATATCTGTAATTGATTAACACACATGGGTACCATGACGTCCAGTTGGATGTTTGTCCGAAAACGGAAAGGAAAGACATAAAAATGTATCCCATAGCTGGGTAATTGAAGTTCAATAGTGAATGTTAATTCATGGAAACAATAAAGGTAATGAACTTTTTGGGGTGAAAATACTTATGATAATTTACATGTACATGACATATAAGCCTTGTATTTCTTGACGTAAGATTATTTTCGTAGAATAAAGCTCGTTCCATTCCCTTAGATGAGTTCCAAACTTGGCTTCTTTCCGACTATTGAAAAAGTAGGGGACTCATGACAGCTGCTTTGTGGAGGAGTTCATATGTGCAATGTATTCTAAATACAAGAAAACTTTATTAAATTAGCATGTACCAGACAAAAAGGTTCGCATTATTGACAGAACTGACACACCAAATACTATAGTCACTACTCCTGCCATGTCGCTCGCAAGTTGTTCCATCGAGTAAGCATCTTCAATAACTATTTTCTCACTCGCAAATCCTGTAGACGTTACTTCTAACAAGACGCCCTTCAACGACGCATTAGCGGTAGACATGAACATCCGTATGCCAGATTTCGTCCAGAAACTATCGCCATTCGCATAATTCAACCCTTTGAATGTCGCGTAACGAGTGTGTCGACATTGTACTTCGCAATGTTTCTGCATTGCTTGTAAGTCGTCTTGTCTGCCAGTCATTTGCATGCACTGCATTATGGAGGCCGTAGAAAAGTTCTGAATATTCTGACAATATTTCAATTTTGCCATTTCATTCGAGAGACAAGCATATTGACAGTTCAAATGAGTGTCCGAGGGGTGAAATCCGAAACCCGAGTATTCTGTTGCGCGTTCAATCTCAATAAACTTGTAAGACTTTGTTGCAAAGTGAAAATCAATTTGGCCATCCCACGCAACGGGTTCTCCAGCTTTGTTGACTACAAAGGTGAGGTTGATCGGTTGGTACTCTTTCGGGAAAGGTTTAGTTTGGTTAATTCGACCAAGCTCAGGTGCTGAGCCATAACTGCTATTTCCGATTATCCCTTCACATGTCACACACCAACCCTGCAGTCCTAAACTCAATTTGGTAGAGAATTCGAACTGAATATGACTACAATGGAAGAGATTGTCTATTGAATGTTTAAGCACAAGGTTCTCTTCACCGCAGGCGTTTGAGGAGTGCGCGCCAACCATATCATCAACAGAATCGTTGTTGGTGTTCAAACAGCTCAGGTCGTATTGGGGATACGGGCACACCGAAATCGAAAGTGGAATTTCAGAAGCAGATCCTCCAAACTTCAAATTCTTGCCAAATGTCGGATGAGAAGTTACATTATGCCAAATTTGTAAACCAATGAACGCACCAATTGCTAGTGCACAAAAACCATGAAATAATATTTTAAATTTGTTGCAAAAATTACAAACCGAAAAAAAAATATTATCGAACGTAGCAAATATCTTTGTGTTCACTGCACTACAGACTCCCAAGAAAGAAATGCCGAAATAAAAACCCAACAGTCCGCACATGTAACAGGAGAAAAGAACACCAGTGGTGCTCCAATAAACTGATGTGCTTGGAATCAAACATCCTCTACTTAAAGTTCGGTTGTCTTGTCGCATCAGAAAGTTTGAAGTCTCTGAAGTCATTCTACACCGGCCTAAGGTTTCATTTAAATTGAAATTTTGAATAGCAGAAAGTGCGTCCACGTGAAGGATGTGGTTGACGGACAGTGGTTGCACTGACTCAGTGTCGCACTCCGGAAAGCCTAAGAAGTACGGACTGTGTTGAGCGAACTCATCGAGCACGCATTGTACGACTGCGGACTTGCTCGTGAGCCTGCAGTGGAAAGCGTACGATGCGGTCACCGCTGCGAGCCAAGGAGTTAGCTCTTTCTCATCGGAAACGTTATTTGTAGCATGACATTTTTCTGAACCTCTTTCAGTGTAACAGGAAACGCCCATCTCCGGGGCCTGGGAAAAGAAATCTAGAAATAAAATTAACGCATGAAGGCAGAAAACTTCACATAAAAACAGCTGGTAGCACAACTTGACCAGGGCTGCCTGTGAGGCACGAGCTTTTACCATGCCAAGCAACTTTTTCAGCAAAAAGTTATTTTGACAAACAATTTTCATCTTTTTTGGACACTTAAATGATAATAATGAAAATAAATTTATTCCTAATACTAAGCCTAATATGTTACCTATGTCCAGTACAAACTTTGAAAAAATGTAGGATTTGACCTGTTTAAAGACTCTGATTTCCCGACTCGTCAGCTGGAGTTTGAGGGTATCGCAAGAGTTGTGGCACGGCTTTCTCCCTGGATATACCTTCCAGTAATTTTCTGTCGTCTTTGCAACACACTCTGAAAAGCCCGCGAATATGGGAGTAGATCGATAATGAATAGAGGTGCAAAACTTCGAAGGAGGCATGTGTAAATTTTGTTCATTCATAACCGAGCATTTTGGACTTAATATCTTTTCGTTAATTCTTCGGTGGCAGGCACCGATACGCTCTCCTTTTCCCGTCCCACCCAAAAGATCGACCCTGTAGTGCGTGAGGCTCACGATCGGATGTAGGTATATCAGCTCCTCTATATACAATATTTGATGCTCAGTTCTGTCAAAGATGTATTCATAATAATACCAAGAAGTTGAATCTAGAACAATGGGAATATTTCGAATTAACTTCAGTTCATCTTCTCTAGCTGGTTCCATGTCCTCCAAATGAAACTTGTTCAAATTCCCAGTCAAATTAAAATTTTTCTCGGCAGAGGGGACTTTAAATTTTAATTCAAGGGGTAATGAATGATTCTTAACATATAAATGTCCCAGTGAAAAGCATAAACCCAAACCACTGTAAGATTTTTTTATATGCAATTTTTTCGAGTTCATTCTAACAGCCTGCCCATCAATTTTAAGTTCTTCTATTAAGTCGGACAGTTGCCATTCGGCAATTGAGAGTAATTCCTTCAAAGGCGTGTTGGCTGCCGCAGCATGTCTTTCTATCACAGGAAGCTCTTTGGCACCGTAGGCTTTTTGACTGATTAACTGGAGAGGAAAATACTTCCCAGCAAGAGCAAGTTTAACCGGATTTAAAGGCGATAAAGGGCAGATTTCAATTTCTGGGAAGGATCCATGTTCTGCCTTCTCATTGTAAACTTTTATGAAAATGTAAGCTTCGCTGTATGACTTCCAGTAATGCACACACAAACAGAAACATAAGACCGATGCCAGCACCAGGAGCACTTGAGAGAGCCTGAAGCTCTGCCAGAAACCGTCAACAACGGTCGCACCTGACCTTCTTCGTCTATCCTTCGCCATCTGCAACAGAGTATCAGTTGTGTGAGGAGTCTTGTTTCCTCAATCTAAAGCTATGGTGAAGAGATGAAACCGTAATATTAACGAAGGAAATACTCGATAACACACTTTGCTAAGTTGCGAACCTGCAGTTGAAAATGTTAGAGTAAAATATAAATAATATAAAGACGTTACTGAGTGAACAAGAATACTACACTGAAATTTTACCATTCATTGAAATTTTCGATGAATACATTGAATTAAATACAACATTGAAATTTTATAATTTATTGACATGTTCAATAAATATATTTCAATAAGTGCTTTATTGAAATTTTACCATTTACGCAAGTGTTGGGGGCACCGGAAAGTTCTGTCCTCTTTTCTTTAACCAAACTTTGCAACATAAAAAAAAATTCAAAGAGCTCTTCTTAAGGCTAGAGCTGATGTCAGTTATTCAGTTAAACTTTAGTTTGAATTGAATCTACTCCAGTAAATATTTCAAACAAATCTATAGCCCATGGGAGATAAAAGTTCTGAAGTGAATCACTCGCGTCATTGCAGGTTGTGTGACTTCCACAAAGGTAGCAACCCAAAAACTGCAGTGTAAACCATAAACGCTGTCTATCCAGAAGGTGCGAGTGTTAGAAACTGCTGTAGATAGTTTTGGAAATTGTAAACCTAAACAGGGTAGTCAGTGACTGAAAGTCTTAGCGCTGTTCTTTAGTTACCTTTTTGCTCAGAGACCCCAGCCCACTCCTCAGTGTGACGTTGGTGTGTAGTGCTCTACAAGCCCGTAGCATTGACCACCGTGTACTGAGTCACTGTCAATACTCAGTCTAGCATGTTTAGGGGCTTATATGTTTATATGCTTCAGTGTATCGATTCTCAAGACGACTGTCAACTCTTGCAAGCCAGCGAGCGAGCATTATTTTCCTTGGCTCTATATCTCTAGTTCTTAACCTCCCTCGGGGGCGCGTCCCCTGAGGGGGGTGGGGGGGGGGGCACGAGCCTCCGCAGTGAAGCTGGATTTTTCCCAGCAATGTTTTCGACAAAAGAGTGAACTTTCACTGTTGAATATGTTTGAGGGCATATTTGCAATATTTTTTGTTGTGAGCTCTTATTTACCAGTCCATCTGCATGCAGTTTTCCCCGACAATTCTTGAGGGGGCGTGGGAGTAAAAAAGGTTAAGGACCACTGCTTTATATTGTCTGCTTTGCACCCGCCGTATGACCTGAAGTGACCGCTATGCCCTGCAATCCCGTCCAAGTCTCCCTCGCTGCAGGTCATGTGATCTTATGCTGAGCTGTTTGGGTGTTTCAACTAAGGATCTTTCCTTTGTGATATTTAAAAAAAACAATGATGCATTTCTTTTTACCTCTTTATGGGAAATGAACTGTTTATCCTTTTTTTTTACTTTTAATCGAGAGCCACATGTTACAGGATGGACCACAATGAACCTTCCGTTCGTGACAAAATTCATTTTTATCAGATTGATTGCATAGCAGAAGCCAACAATCAGATAACTGGTCCTCGGCAGTCTTGGCCTCGAGTTGTAGCAATGAAGTATTTTAGCCACCAGTGTTGTTTGTAGAGTTCGACTCTGGTGTTTGTACATTAAACTTCGTGTCTGATTGTCCTTGTTCAGGCAGAGTGAGAGGAATTGTATCTTGATTTTAGACCTCAATAGACTTTAAATTGTCTTATACCTAACTAGGAGATGTTCACGCAGACCGCCTTGGATAAACTTTGTATCTATACACTGATTGATTGTGACTTAGCAGACCCTAAATAGTTTTTTAATTTTGCCTCAAAGAGAAGTTTTTTACGCGTTGTCAACAATGAGCCTCTTAGCCATGTTTGTCTGCAGCCGTGTATGTACTCAGCTTCTAATCATTTTCTCATCCGGACATGAAATAAAAATATGTGTTAGGACAACCTCATTATACCTGCAAGTTGTGATAGCGCACATACCACTGCATTTATCTTCTGTGCGTAAGTAATATATGCGCCCTCATGACGATTGCTTCTTAGAAATGCCTTCGTAATGATCGGCTTTTCCAATTTTCTGCATGTTGTTTGGGCGTAACGTGTACTACACGTAACAAGCACGTGTCTCCTACATGTACGTGTCCCTGTGTGTCAGAGAGCATAATTTTCTGTTTTTGATACCATGCAGCCCCTACAGTTTGCGGGCTTGCGTCATGTATGTACGTGCCTCACATATTTCAGATCAACAAAGTTCTTTGATAAATCGTGATAAATCAATTTCGGTTTGAGTAAATGGACATTAGTCATTGGGAACATGAATAATGTCACGCTATTTTGTCGCCAACATCTCTACCTCTCTTAAGTCACGATTTGTCGAGGTTGGCTTACAGATTATTTGTTTCTGTGCAGTTTCACGAACAAGCACGAAGAGTAAAGGGTCAAAGATTTAGCCCTCCTTTCAATGCCCTCATAGAAAAGATCCCTCGCGCTAGCTCTCGATTCCAGGGCCAACATGAAGACCTGTAGTACAGGACGGGGCAGTCGTGTCTCGTGCGACGGGGCCTCAATAAGGCGCAGCCAAAAAACTCTGTCCAACCTTGTTCCTTAAAATTAGAAAAGTCGAAATTTGAACACGAATAGAAAGTACCACCTCCAAATGCCAACTCTAAAGAAGGAGGAAAATTCAAGACAAACAAGCTAAAATTAAGTAAGATCGATACAAGCTTTCACAAAAATCAGAACTTGCTTTCAATGATGAACTGAGATTCTAAAATCTAGAAGTATGAAACCTAGGCATATATCTTGTAATTTCAAAATATCTTAACCCAGGAATCCACTCTCTTGACAATGCCTGTTTTCAAACTCTGCGCAAAGTCGATGGGTTCATTGTATTTCTGCTGACAGGCAGTCTTATTTAACAGTCCTCAACCTTCTGCCAAATTTTAATTCAGATTCTAATTATTCGTCTATAGAGTGAGTACAAATTTGAATATTTCGTATAAAGCGATGACTTCGATTCACCTTTTTGACACTTCGTAGTTATCTGGAGCTGAAGGCCATCAACTGACGTTGATATATCCATCCTCTTCTGTTACATAAAAAACAGTTGAAATACATGTATTTATTTCTCAGTTCGCTTCATGTTAACAAGTTCCCTTACATGAATTGTTTACCTGTCAGTGCTTTTTTACTCGAGATCATGGCACTTTTTAGCTCCAACCGGCAATTACTGTACTCTTACCTTCCGCCAGCGTTGAGGAACAAGCAGTGGAAGGTGCTGCTCGCACCTAGCGGTGCTACCTCCTGCCTTCCACGACAGTTGAAGAGCGAACTTTTATACCAACGGAATTAGTGCGCTGGTATGCAAAGTGATAATGTTTACATCGTTTGCATCTTTTCACGAATGTTAATTTGGCGATACACAAACACGCTTTACTTCTTGAGCTTCTCTCGAACTATAGTCACATGAAAAAAAACTATTAACAGTTCTTTAATGGAAGCAAACTCAAGGCCCAAGACTTTCTTCGCCAATGCGCTTGACGTTCAACACGGCACTCAATCTTCTTATCATTCATTACGGATCTCAAACAAAAACTTTTGTCAACTGAAATGATCAATTTTACGCCGCAAATATTCACACCAAATTACCGGCACTCAACAGGACTTTAATCCGCTGCTGCTTTCGATGAAAGAAATTACGTCAATAGATTTGGGTCTCACCAAAGCCGTTGATCGTTCGAGCCGCTGCTCGGTAACCCAGTCAAACTTTTTCGCCCACTGCATGCATTTTTTTCGCCGCCTAGGCAATTTAATCGCTCAAGTCGCTTAGGCGGCGGAAAACATGGATGCAGGTGACGAAAAAGTTAGACTGGGTAAGGGGAGCAAGTCTGTGACACGACATCATTGGCGTTGATGTTAACGAAATTCGCAGCGATGGTCAAAATGGTTCAGTTCACTTATGCCGGATTGTTTTTACATTTTTATCATATTTTTTATCTTTAAGCAGAGCTTGTCTTCCTGTAACAACAGTGCATGTCAAAAACTCTAGATTACAAATGTATACAAAATTTCGAGATTAAGCGATTATTGCGAGCAATCATTATTAAAATTGAGCAAGCATTATTATAATTGAGTAAGCATTATTATAATTGGGCAAGCATTATTATAATTGAGCACGTATTATTATAATCATTATTATAATTGAGCAAGCATTATTATAATTCAGTAGAGACAAAATTAATGATTGCTCTGTTATTCATTTCGATTAATTTCGCTCTCTCACCTTCGCCAATGAAATGGAACCATGAGGTCTATTTTGTTTTGGAATAAACCTTTGATTAATGACAATTTTTCTTCCCAATAATGCAGGCATTGTAACGAGCATTGGACGCGAGTTCTTCTTCTGGCAAATGGGAATTTAATAAAATAATCCTCGCAGGTACCTTATTTGATTTCCTTTCCAATGCATCAATGCAGAGAACATTAAAAGCTATTGAAATTCAAACGCTGGACAAGGCAAAACCCCTCAACAACAATTCATCAATGCCATAAAACAACAGTACACTGAATTAATGGGTAAGAATAAGCAAGTAAAAGGTTTCTGTATTGAAATAAAATGATATGTTTTGAGTTTCTTCTGCAAAACAGGGCTGGTACTGAACAAATTGTACGACATTGAAGTTTAAGCCCAACGCAAGATCCATTGAGTAGCAAATAGAGTTCAAAAGAAAGATAAAACATGTTTAAAAAGTTTTACGACATGATAATATTCAAATGATATGAACTTAACTGTTTACATATGGTTGTGTTTTCACGATGAACAGGGATTGTAAAATTCTAGCAACAAGTTCTTTAGATTTTGGAATTATTTTTTATTATACAAGAACCTTGGTTATTCTTATGATGTTCTTGTAGACCAACTTTCTATAGCCATTTATACTCCTGAGCCTGCGGCCAAAACTCATAAACGGATCAAAATTCTTTCCGACCATGTCTTGAGTCGTGACAATGTTGTATGTTACTCATTTTCGTCCTATGGTATCTCCTCGTAATTTGTTGCCACAAAAACCTTCTGCACCAACTTCTCTGTATTCCTATCGTCGTTTCAACTAAAGTTACTGCTCGTTCAGAGACTACAAATTTCTAACTTGTTTGCAATTTGATTCTTCACATTCCATACTCGAATAGGACTTAAAATGACTCACCTCTGGTACATATTCAGGATATTATCTACTTTTCATGTATTTATCAGAAGTTCAAATTATCTAGTGCGTACTAAAGCTGCACTTAGCATGTAGATGGATCTATCAGATCACACGGCATACCATTCGGTTATGGATTCTTAATAAAATTCACATGGAGCTTTCAATGCATGTAGTTCCGCTGTCAGAGCGTCGCTTGGCCCTACTTGTGATCCAAAGAGATTCATGAATTTCTACTTCTTATTTCAGTTAGCTAGTATAATAACGTGCGAGCTTAAAATGCACCATATCTTTTATTGGTGTTATTTTAAATTAGGGGTTCTCAACCCGGGGTGCTCCTTGATATTCAAGGAGGGGCGAGAGAAGTCCTGGTAAATAATAGGATATTGGCTATATGTTGGCATTTTCATTACAGGGGGTGCGAGTTTCGAAGTAAATTTCTTTCGAGTCCGGAATGAAAAAAGGTTGGAAGCCCCTGTTTTACATGATAAATACTGCATAGGTTGAACTACTGAAGGATGGTAAGCGTTTATGAAAAATTTCCGAGTTGAATCTGTGCTTATAGAATGAGAACAGAAAAGAATTAATTATGGCTTTTAATAGCTATGTATAAGTTTACGCCTAATGAATACATAAATGCAGAATACATAAATGCAGAATACATAAATGCAGAATACATAAATGCAGAATACATAAATGCTGAATACATAAATGCAGAATACATAAATGCAGAATACATAAATGCAGAATACATGAATTCAGAATACATAAATGCAGAATACATAAATGCAGAATACATAAATGCAGAATACATAAATGCAGAATAAATAAATGCAGAATACATAAATGCAGAATACATAAATGCAGAATACATAAATGCAGAATACATAAATGCAGAATACAAAAATGCTGAATATATAAATGCTGAATACATAAATGCAGAATACAGAAATTCCGAATACATAAATGCTGAATAAATAAATAAATGTTTCAGTACATGATGTCTCTATAATTCTTGACCTGTTTGAATTATCTGATATTTGATTCACGATATGACGCCCGTAATCAGCTGCGATCGAGATAACAGATAAGAGAGAGTCGGCTGAGGCGCGTCGCGCTGTCGTGCATCAGAGTTGCGAGTAAGGCGTGGCATCGCTACCTAGGTTGTGTTTAATTCTGTGCCTGACCATCTAATCTAACAATGCCCGTTATGTGTTTATTTACACAGTATATTTGTTTGGTGTCCGCTCCTTCCATTTCACTGTTACGCTCATAAGGATAGTTGTAATGACCGTATCTGTGATACGAGTTTTACCAGTGCACAAGAATATTTTTCATCACGGATGATGTTAGGATGGATGTATTTGTTTGTAATCCACCTCAGGAAAATTTTTTCAAGAAAAGTATTAAATCCAGTCATTTTTGATGGGCCGTGCACACTAGTGTTCATATAAACAGGTAATTTTAAAATATTAAACGGTGGCCTTATTTGTCTGTCTTAATTTACCAGGGGCCTCATTTGAAACAAAACAAAATTGTTTCATTGTGTTAGCACTTCAATGAGCTGTTCTATATTGGGTTGAATATTGAATGTTAGAATTCAATCTGCAATTTCAACCAAAAATTAATATCTATTCAACTTTTTTAGGCTAAGGTGTATCATATCCCAGATATCTGTGTAAATATTTGGCTTTTTTCAGAATTGAATCACGGGAGACGGTCCTTTAAATTAAGCCAGAATGAAATTGATTCTTTTTATAATATTGTTCTACATCCTATTCGGTGTTGCTCATATCGTCATCGGAAGCCTAGGCATTGGGAAATGCGCCCTTGAGCCCGCGCTGCCTGTCTGGCTGGTCGTGTTTGGTGAGTAGTTTATGCGGTCGTCCAGTGACGTAGTTCGCATGGTAGCGTTTCAACGTGAATGATTTGCGTCTCGAGATGTCTCATAAAAATGTAACGGCGAGATAAGAAAAATATTTATTGTGTCAACATATGATTGAAATACCTGCAGGAACCGTGGACATTTCACTCACAATGTGATCATTAACCTAGGTGGACCCGTGAAAAAATTCAGTCAAAATTACCTAATGTATGCTAACCTAACCTATCCTAACCGAGCCTATCCTCATAAAATTTCAGCCATACCAATGTACGTAAAAGCCATCTTTTAATATTACATCAAGGAATGCGGTATCCATGATACCGCAAACTCGGACGAAAAAGTAACAGACAGACTTAAGCGGCCCATAGACGGCCAATTTAATTGTCAATATCATTGACTCAATATATTGATGAAATTTTTTATTGCCCACTAAGTCAAATAATTGACGGTCGTCAAACAAGCCCACAGACGATCAATTAAATTGACAATATTCATCATTGTCAGTTATATGACAGCCTCAAAATCCTTGCAACAAAACACTATTTTCGCTTTCGACCAATGGCAGAAATCTTGATCTTCCTTCATTTGAATCACCTCAACGTGGTTTTGTCGATTTTTGTTTGCACTCTAAATTTGTGACTCTTAAGCCCCGTGACCAACTCGTCACAATGCCCGTTCTAAGGGCGGAAATTAAACTCTAATTTCCCAGTAAAAATTAAAAAAAAGATATCAGCGCTAGTCTACATTACGAGTTCACTGCAAAACCCACCCCAGGCCTAATCAGCCCGTCTCAATTAAGCATCTAATCAGTCCAACTTTTTGCCCCATCGTCGATAATCAAGCATCCGTTTCGCTACCGCCCTTGCATATTTACGTGCGCTAATCGTCACCATGGCGACGATGTGCAGACGCCTCACCGTCGACAGAGACACTTTTTTTTGGCGCTGACGTAAGATTCAATTATCGCTATTCCGAAGGGCTAACTAACCATCATTGTGCAAGGCAGAGGATTCAAATTAAAGTTAAGAATATGTATAAACTTGTACCTTTTTCCTGTACATGCATTTATGTGTCCACTAACACATCTAATATAAAAGTTCCACTCAAATGGATGCAAATGTAGGTGTGTACGTACATGAGAGTGTGTGCTCAACGACCAACATGAATAAATTTACATGAATTTTCAGTAATAATTTTTGTTTTTGCAATGGGGCAGCGACAATTTCTATTTAATTTTGTCAACGTTAGGCGTCTGCACATCACCACCAGGGTCACGGCTGCAGGTGATGCGGCCAAATCGATGCAATGGTAATCAATGATGCGGCAAAAAGAACAGACAGATTATTAAAGAGTTTTTTGACAATAATATAATTTTCACTCAAGATAATTATTAAATAAATTCTAATTTATTTGGAATAACATATTCTTTGCATTATTGTATAACAAAGTATTTGTAATTTTCAAGCCTAAAAGCCCTTTGGATGAGACAGTATTTACGTATTTGCAATTTTTCCCAGGTGGACTTATGGTCTTTTGGACCGTTATCTTAAGCGCGGCGAGCGCCAGGGCCAGGGACAAAGATGAAGGAAGCAAGCTACTCTCTTGCTGCATGACATGCGCGGTACTCTCCGATACGATCATGCTGGTTGCTGGTGAGTGCGAACGTTTCCAGCTTGAAGAACAAAATTATTTCAACTCATAGTTAAAATCAAACTCTACCCCCGCACCATTTGCTTCAGAGCATTGAAGTTGTTAAGGCAAAGGTGATGCGAGCATTTTGCCCTCTGCTTGCAGCGAAAAATCAATCGATCTTTTTTTTAATGTTCGGTTTGGTTAGCTAATGTGTCGTCTTCGCTAAGCTTAAAGAGTTGTAAATATTTAACCGGATATTTCAGCATAAATAAGTCTTTTTATCGTCTGTTTGGGAGAAGCTGTTTGAAAGCAAATTTGACAAACTGTATACATGTTTACTTTGTGCAAGGAATGCACTTTATGAATATTTCTGTAGAATGTGTTTTGCACTAACAATATCATTTTATTCCAGGTGGCATAATCCTGTATCGAGCTAAGATCCTAGGGCCAGATCTCAATCACTTCTGGTTCGAAAACGCGTGTGACAAGACGACTTTTATTTTCGCATACGCCGCCATCGCATTAAATGACGTTAGCTTGGTAGCCCTCTTGGCCGGCGGCTTCTTCTATTTCTGTTGCGTGAGTTTCTTCTTGTAAACTTATTGAATCACAAATCAATCTGATAAATAGTGTGTTAAGGCGCAGCTTTTGTGAATGTACTCATGTAAATGAGATAAATTCGTTAAGCTTTTGCAAGTACTAACCATGACAGGTTGGAAGTTCCAAACGCAATTGAAATAACCGCAATTTTTTTGATTGGAGAATAACGCTATAAAATGCATTTTGTCTATGGACACACCAAGCTAACTTGAAAAAATGCCAAAGTTAAGTAATCTTCGGTTAAGAGAACTAGAGGGGAAAATTTGCCCAGCACCTCTCGGGCGTCTTTGAAGTGCTCCGCCCTTCCGTGTGCGTCTGGTCGCGACTCGCTCTTCGTTTTGTAAATGTTTTTGGTGGAACCGCAGGTGAGTTGGAGGGGTGAAACCTTGAATTGCGTTTGATGAGTTTGAGCATTCCCATATTGTAACGGCACACATAAAACTTATCGGCTTGACCATACACTTTTATTGCTTTGACTGCTACATGAGCCACCGGCGGTCACGGAGGTGATTTTCGTAATGCTGCTCACCGACCAGTAGTCACAAACTCAATTTTCATTAATACTTAATCAAACCTACATGATGGCACGATCCAGTTAATGTTTGCTATTTTCAATATGGTTTACTACAAATGATTTTTAATTTGAGACCCACCCATAGTGATATAGAGATCCACCCATAGGGATAACTGAGACCCACCCATAGTGATATAGAGTGTGTTTACTGACCCTCTGAAGGTCAGTCAACACTAACACACACACCCAACTCACCCGCGTTCGCGTGAGTTGGGATTTTGCCTTTCCCATTGATGCAGTTCGGCCCTGACTTTGTGTCATTATCTTCAACTAGTCCACCCCTGTTTATTTGAAATATGAAAAATGGGGAAATGAAGGAAAGGTAGGACATGAAAAATTTAATCTTTCGAGAGTTGAGGAGGCCGAGTGCACACAGCCCGTCAAAAATGTATAATAATGTTCGACGAATCACATGGCACACGTTCCTCTATTTCCTAAGCTTATATCACAGATACGCTCATCACGCACTTTCGGCTGGCTTGGGGCAGACCGTCGCGACTTTACTAACTAAACACCCACCCATACAAAGCTCTGACGGGTAATTAACCATCACCACCCTCAAACTACTTACAAAAAACCCTCCAACACTAGCATCATATGCGCTCAGCGCATCTCTTTCAGGTCCCTATCTATCCTTTTCCGCTCCACCTCTTATCTTCCCGACACACTCTAAGTCAAACTCTCTTTCCGTGTTTTCTATAGCATAGATTGCGCCGACTAGAACTTTCTTTTTAAAGAATTATTATTGCTTGCAATCAATAAAAGGCTGCTTATGACAAGTTTCACCTCATCCGTGGATTTCTCTAAACCTTCCCCACGTTTTAATGTCAAAACTGCCATGTCCATGATAACACCTTCAGCCTAAACGTATCTTCATTAAGTGCATTAAATGATTAGGTTTGTGCTTTTCAATAACAGGTATCATAGTGGTTGTATTGTGGGATATTACAACTGGTGAGTTTGTAACTTTGATATTGATATGAAATTTTACATTTTTTCAGTGCACAGAAGAGTGTGGTTCTGTCTGGGATTGCGTTTCTGTAGCCGTCGACTTCCTGTAGAGCCTGGTGTGGTTATCCCTGTCGTCGAACAAAGGTAGCTTCCTCTTGGCAGTATCGGGAGCTGAGGTAGGTTTGCGGTGAATATATGAACCTGTGAAATTCGAGAGCTGTTGCTGTATCCTAACTGCACCTTAACTTTCTTTTTATTTTCTTTCCTGGTAGTCCAAGTGAGGACGTGGACCGGCGGGACTGACGCGTTGCAACGTGCGGTTTTGTCCAGCCCTTCTTTGAGCCTTGCCGTCGCTGGCTCGGACTTCAGCCGCTCTCGGTGCCGCCCTGCGACCGTTGCTAAGCAGGAGCTAATTCTTCTCGCGATTGGAGCTGGCCGTGACGTCCAGCGCCCGAGAGGACTGAACGGTCCTCTTTCAAAATAGCTTCGATGTATTGTATTTCTTATCTAATTTATTCCCTAATGTGTTCCTAGAAGTGCACTGCCGACTGGCAGTTTCTCCCCAATTTTGGTATCGGAGACAACCTGATACCAGCGCGCCTGTCGACAGTGGTTGTGATAACAGCAACATGAGAACAAAAATTCTGACGTTAAAGGGCTAATTCGAAACCGTGGCTGTGCCTGCGACCCTCTGCTATGGTGGACTGCGTGCTCTGGCGCCGGTTGACGATATTTTGCCCACGTCATCAACGGGTCCTCTTTTAACCAACCCCAAGTTTTAGCCCTTACGTGAATACGGGGGCTTTTAAAAATAACTGTCCGGATATATGATTAAACCTGAAAGGTAAAATTCTCGAGTGAATGTTTCCTTGCGTGTAACTAGAGCTAAAATATATAAAATGAAACCGTGATACCTTGCTTCTGTTTCTCTCTCAGCCTGCCTAATACAATTGCGAGGGAATTATCCCCCATAAATGATGACGTCAAAAATGAGAATAGGGATTTATGCTTTGTACTGATTAATGTTTTGTTAAATATGTTTTGTACTGTAAAAGAATTTAAAGTAAATGTGTCACGTCATTTCGCATCTCTGTCATAGGAAAAACGGACTGCAACACTTCGGTGTGAATTTCTCACTGAAATTGGCGAAAATATACTCGCTGCTACTCTGGGGTCAGCATTTCAAACTCTACAAAGTTGCAATGCCCACGCTTATTTGAGCTGACTTTGTCCACTTCCTACTATTCCCACAGCGGAAACCTTACACTTTGTCTGTGTAGTGTAATTGATTATTGAAACTGTAATTAGGGTCATATGTAGTCTATTTGTAGAAATTTTGTAGCTACGTGTTCCTCATAACTAGTCATAAGTAAAATATATCTCTCACCGCGTCTCTATTTTATCGCGCGTACTCAAATGTTGTTGAAGGAAATACCGAGAGGATGAGAAGCCTGAGATGTTTTTTGTTGTTGCTCTCAAACAGTAACTCGATTTTCATGAAATTTCAGTGAGAAAATTATGAATTATTCCTTTTTTACGCTCGCTAAGTCCTTTTAATTTGTATTTTAATTATTTATGTCGAATTCAATGAGCAAAGGAATAACTATTTCAAAACACCTCATCATTACACCAAGGTAAGTTACAGGAACTTCAGACGTAGCCGCGCCGACCGCGCAACGTCAATTGTAAAATTTTGGAAATTTTCAGCGGTTGAAAAATGGCTCCCCCTAGCGGCTTCAATAAGAAATCGCACATTACTTTTCACTTCGCAAATATTCTTCTTCTAATACCTTGAGTGCTAATTTGATCATTAGAGTACCACTTGGTAAATTGTTCATTCACATATCGGTGCGAATGAACTACATTTCAATTATTTCGGCATCTTTTTTATGGGAGATTTATGTATACGAGATAAAATTTCACTTCTCTTAGGAAAGAAACAATTTCTTTCGAGCAGCAAAGTCGCTTTTTAAACTCTGCCACTTGCAGCCCTACCTGACGTGAGACCAGCGGCAGCGAACGTGTCAAAACTCCCATTCTCAAAGAGAATGTTGATGTATAAGTGAATTAAATATTGTTGATCTTAGACGTATCTAAATCCTGAAATTTATTCGCATTCTCCTTGAAATGAGTTCTTCTAAAGCTGACATAGAGGAGCAGAGAGGCGCAAGAGAGCGCTATCGCTGAGCGAAGCAGAAAACACAAAAAAGACAATCACGCTCATCTCGCACAAGCCGGCGCCGCGTCCCTCGCCTCACGCCCGATGTTCTCAGCCGCTAAAAGCAAACGTAATCGGATTGCCTTGAAATTCTCCTGCTTGTTAGGCAGCGGCGTGAATAAAATTCAATTTTGGCCTAACTCTCTATACACTGTTGTTAAACCACAGGGCAGACATCAAAGGTATCAAAGTCAACATCTATTTGGCTGCAGTTTTTTGCGGAAGGAATTTTCGTTCAGTGTGAGCGTCAAACTTTACAAATTTGAATATTTTCTACAAATGAGTTGAGGGTCGCACCAATACGTGCGTACGGTAGTAGAAGTAGCGGAGGTTTCGTTACTTGGACGGATGACAGCAGCTTATGACCTACTCAGCTGAGGGGGGTCTGCTTTGGAATGTTTTCAGCACAGCAAGAGATGAAGATTAAAATAAATTTTAAGTCAGCTGAATGTATTTCTGTCGTTCCTACATGATATGAGTTATTTTTCCGTATGTCGCAATTCCGATGGGGCATTGCAGTTTGTGTTGGTAAAACATGCTCACCAGCTGACGCCAGCCTCCTAAAATAAGCGACTCCTGCTTTAATAAGACGCCTGTTTTGCCTGCACTCGCATTCTGCAGCGACAGTGAAGCAAAACTGCCTTAACTTGAGCGATCATCAGAACTTAATTCGAAACATGTCAAGTTCAGCATGTATTTAGCATGTTTAACATGTATTAGATACAGTGAGCCTTTAACCATGTTCAAATTCCATGACACATTTTTAAAAGACATCATGCGGAGTACGAGTGAACAACCAATAAATACTGCTCAGTCAACGGAGGCAATTTTCCAGTCATGATCATCTTGAGTCTTAACTCAGCGTCTATAGCTCCCCACGTCGTCCAGGACACGCTTCACGCCGCGTCTGACGAGAACATTTCCACAGCTGAGTGACTTGCGACTCCCGGTACCGGAGCTGGACTCGTGGGATGCTGTGGCTCCTGCTGCGAGTGCATCATGGCAAGTTTTATTGAGTATTGGAAGGTCAGTGTGTTTATCTTATGCATTTCTGTCCATTTTTTAACAAATCTAGAAAGAAAATAAATCAGGTTTAGCTTTAAATATGTAAAATAGTAGTAACAAGTCCAATAAAAAAATAACCCAAAAATAAATTAAATAACATTTTGACCCATTGAAGTAACTGCGAAAAAAATAAACAGAGGCTCAAATTCGCAGATTGTTCTTATATTTGAGGTACACTAAGGTCAATTATGTACAGTATGTGAGGTGCCAGTCAGGGTGCGTGTGTTGTCCCATTGTGTTGTTGCCTCCACTGCAACGCGCCACAGATTCATGTTGCTGAGTAGTGAAGGTTCTCTGTGTCGGCGCTCCTCCGTACAAATTATTGCCTGCCATCAGAAGTCATTCATCAGGAATGTAATTAAAATGCTGCGTTACAGAACGAGCGTAAAGAACCAATTACGCTCTGACATTTTGTTTGCTGAGGTAAAAGATTAAACACAAAATTTTAATAACAATTGAAGAACATCAAATTTTCCGGAGAAGCTACAAGATTATATAATAAATATTAAGCCCTTTGAAATATTATGAGTGAAAAGAATTCGACATTTTTTGGCAAATAAACTGCAGTTGCAGCTGTGCTAAGATGCAGAAACATTATTCGTTCGAATTTCTATTGTTGAATGAAAAAGAAAGTGAATTATCTGTAAGTATTTACACTGTCGCGTTAAAGTGTTTTCATGAATCTAGCGTATTTTTAGAGGAGCAAAATCTTTCTCTTATTTTAATGGATGATGTGCGCTGCATCTTTCTTCAGAACTGTGCATCATCCCCTTGTACCAGAGACATTCGTAGAATTGGAGGAACGGTTTCGTAGAACTTTCCCAAAATTCTAGCAAATCAACTCTGTCACTCGCCTGGAAGGCCCAAGACAAAAGAGGAATGGCGTGTATTTAAGGATACAGCGGGCTATGACTCAAAATACGCGAGGCAAGTGACGCAGGGCTCAAGTTCTTCAAGTGACTGCGCCAGTCATCTTATTTGAATTAAGGAAATTTTGGGACAGACTCGACATTTCTCGCTGGAGGACTTCGAGCTTCATAAGACAAGACGCGTGTCGAGGCGGTTGTGAGCCGCGGGTCGGAGTCTTCCGATGTGTGTTTGGTTACAAACATAGGATGTTGGACAAGCAAAGGATGTTGGTTACAAACAAAGGATGTTGGACAAGCAAAGGATGTTCGAGAGCTGTTGTCGCTTCTGCAAATATTTCTTAGGGAAACTTACGAGTTCGGAGTTTATTGGCCTTCGATTGCTATTCTGTAGAATTTGTTTGAAATGATTTTATCCGTGTTTTACTTACTGGACACTTTTTGTTAAGACCAACGCATTCTGATGTGCTTGACTTTGTTGAACTGTTCGATGCATATCTTTTGGAAGGCGGGGGGAAGAATATTCGCATTTTATGTTGTTCTGTACGTTAGGCGACAGAAATGTTTCCTTTACCTAGCTTAAATTTCGGGAGCCCGTTATGTTAGAGACGAGGAAAATAAACGTTTTAACTTCTTCTGTAATTGTCATCACATTTAAGAAGTGAGCGCATGTTGTTTTTTATCTTCCACCGCTTTTCGAACATTGCTCAACAAAATACGAGGGTTGTGGTCACCATAATAATGTTTAATTCTTTCATTAGCGAAAAAGGTGTGTAATTCTTCTTACGCCAAGATTTTTAATGCTCTACATTAATAAAAGTACAAATAGTTTTGAAATATACTCATTTCTTTCAAGCTTTCGGCTACACACTTCAGCTCTCATCAGGAAATTCCCCACAAAGTTTCTGCCTACTAGAACGTAGGAGCAAAAATATTAACAGTAAGTTCTCAAGACATGTTATGCGAATGACTTCGAGAGCACTACTAAAGTTAACGAAAAAGAGAGAGAGAGAATGTGAGAGTGAGAATGTGGGAGAGAGAGTGTGGGAGAGGGAGGGAGAGAGAGAGTGTGGGAGAGAGTGGGGGAGAAAGAGTGGGGGTGAAAGTGGTAGAGAGAGTGGGGGAGAGAATGGGGTGAAATTGGGGAGAGAGTGGGAGAAGAAGTTGGGAGAGAGAGAGTGTGGGAGAGAGAGTGTGGGTGAAAGTGGGGGAGAGAGTGCGTGAGAGAGAGTGGGGGAGAGAATGAGGGTAATAGCGGGGGTGAAATTGAAAGTGAAATTAGAAGAGAGAGTAGGAGAGAGTGGCAGAGAGGGAGAGAGAGTGAGAGGGAGTGGGAGAGCAGCGAGCGCTACGAGGCTGTACGCTGCGGTGCCCTAAAGGTTTCCAATAGCACCCCGGCCTCTGCCTGCCGCCTCCACACCCGCCAGTGTCAAATGACTTTCTGGCTCGACACGAGGCGATGTGCAGAAAAACGATTCTGTAACTTTTTTTTAAGCTAATTCGTAGTTCAGAATGCTGTAGAAAGCCTTCATTCAACCTGCCCGTATCGTATAGAGTGAACAGTAACTGTTGTTCGAGGACTGTAGGAGTCATGAGCTCAACTTCAGCTAACTCAACAAACGCAGAATAAATTTTATACATCACCAACATCCATCCGGTACGAGAGTGGACATTAGGCTCAACAAAATAATATCGACAATCAATCCAACTCTCACAAACCAATTTTCTCTCACGGTGGAGAGAAGTATTTGGCTACCACAGGTTTGCCGGACATCGGTGAGTGTAGACTGCGCACAAGACAGCTGACCAGACGACGGCGTAAGCAGAAGCGCCCAAACACTGCGAGCACAACTTGCGGCAGCACAGTCGGGCACGGTGTGTGTTGGCGCTGAAGGGAGACTCGTGCATGTCGAATTCCTGCGCATCGTCAAGTGTACAATGTACAATGTCTACTATACAATGAATTTAAAACGTCTCATAAGTGTACAATGTCTGCTATGCTAGCCTATCTTAGCGCCATTGCAAAAAGCAAACCCTCATAGAAGCAAAACGTGAAAACTCACAAAGCCAACGTAAATTCTCACAAAGAAAATAGATGATGTAGTGACAAAATGAATGTGTGCACAACGTAAACGCAGTGTTAACTGGAGCGTAGCAAAAACACCTCAAATTTAACTTGAGCATAATTTAAACACCTCGAATTCGATGGAGCGTAGCGTGAACACCTCAAATTTAACTGGAGCGTAGCGTGAACACCTCAAATTTAACTGGAGCGTAGCGTGAACACCTCAAATTTAACTGGAGCGTAGCGTGAACACCTCAAATTTAACTGGAGCGTAGCGTGAACACCTCAAATTTAACTGGAGCGTAGCGTGAACACCTCAAATTTAACTGGAGCGTAGCGTGAACACCTCAAATTTAACTGGAGCGTAGCGTGAACACCTCAAATTTAACTGGAGCGTTGCGTGAACACCTCAAATTTAACTGGAGCGTATCGTGAACACCTCAAATTTAACTGGAGCGTAGCGTGAACACCTCGAATTTAACTGGAGCGCAGCGTGAACACCTCAAATTTAACTGGAGCGTAGCGTGAACACCTCAAATTTAACTGGAGCGTATCGTGAACACCTCAAATTTAACAGGAGCGTGGCGTGAACACCTCAAATTTAACTGGAGCGTAGCGTGAACACCTAAAATTTAACTGGAGCGTATCGTGAACACCTCGAATTTAACTGGAGCGTAGCGTTAACACCTCAAATTTAACTGGAGCGTATCGTGAACACCTCAAATTCAGCTGGAGCGTAGCGTGAACACCTCAAATTTAACTGGAGCGTGGCGTGAACACCTCAAATTTAACTGGAAAGTAGCGTGAACACCTCAAATTTAACTGGAGCGTATCGTGAACACCTCGAATTTAACTGGAGCGTAGCGTGAACACCTCAAATTTAACTGGAGTGTATCGTGAACACCTCGAAGTCGACGGAGCGAAGTGAAAATGCTCCGAAGTTAACTGGAGAGGAGCGTAAGCCCCCAAAAGTGTTTAATAACTTTTGTACTTAGTTATATTTATTGTATTGGGTTATATATATTGTACCTGGTCATATCTCTTGCATCTGATCATATATATTGTATCTAGTCATATATAGTGTGCCTAGTCATATCTCTTGTATCGGGTCATGTTTATTGGTGCATTTACACAAATTGTGTTGACGCCTCCAGCTGTGCACCAACAGCAGCTGTTGACACGTCCACCTCTGCACCAACAGCAGCTGTTGACACGTCCAGCTGTGCACCAACAGCAGCTGTTGACACGTCCACCTCTGCACCAACAGCAGCTGTTGACACGTCCAGCTGTGAACCAACAGCAGCTGTTGACACGTCCACCTCTGCACCAACAGCAGCTGTTGACACGTCCACCTCTGCACCAACAGCAGCTGTTGACACGTCCAGCTGTGCACCAACAGCAGCTGTTGACACGTCCAGCTCTGCACCAACAGCAGCTGTTGACACGTCCAGCTGTGCACCAACAGCAGCTGTTGGCACGTCCACCTCTGCACCAACAGCAGCTGTTGGCACGTCCAGCTGTGCACCAACAGCAGCTGTTGACACGTCCAGCTCTGCACCAACAACAGCTGTTGACACGTCCACCTCTGCACCAACAGCAGCTGTTGGCACGTCCAGCTGTGCACCAACAGCAGCTGTTGACACGTCCAGCTCTGCACCAACAGCAGCTGTTGACACGTCCAGCTGTGCACCAACAGCAGCTGTTGGCACGTCCACCTCTGCACCAACAGCAGCTGTTGACACCTCCAGCTGTGCACCAACGGCACCTGTTGACACCTCCAGCTGCGCACCAACAGCAGCTGTTGACACCTCCAGCTGTGCACCAACAGCAGCTGTTAACACGTCCAGCTCTGCACCAATAGTAGCTGTTGACACCCACAGCTGCGCACCAACAGCAGCTGTTGACACCTCCAGCTGTGCACCAACAGCACAGCAGCTATTGACACCTCCAGCAGTGCACCAATAGCAGCTGTTGACACCCACAGCTGCGCACCAACAGCAGCTGTTGACACCTCCAGCTGTGCACCAACAGCAGCTGTTGACACCTCCAGCTGTGCACCAACAGCAGCTGTTGACACCTCCAGCTGCGCACCAACAGCAGCTGTTGACACCTCCAGCTGTGCACCAACAGCAGCTGTTGACACCTCCAGCTGCGCACCAACAGCAGCTGTTGACACCTCCAGCTGTGCACCAACAGCAGCTGTTGACACCTCCAGCAGTGCACCAATAGCAGCTGTTGACACCTCCAGCTGTGCACCAACAGCAGCTGTTGACACCTCCAGCTGTTGACACCTCCAGCTGTTGACAGCCCAGGAAGCCCCACAGCGGCCCGTCTCAGATACTTCAGAAGTTCCGCTCCCTGACAGCAGCTGCCACACGAGCACAGTTTTGCTCCGTCCTGCTATTGACGTTCGTTTTAATATGATTAACTTTAGCGCCTGATTAACGCTTTCTACAATATCGTCAGGTAGTAGCTGTGGAGCTACTTCTAGGTTTTCATTTAAGCTTCATGGTTTAGACTTTCTTTTGCAGTGTTTAATTCTGTTACGGATATCAGCGGTTTACCTGTACATTATTGATAGTCACATATTATATATAGTTATACTTGCTGTGTTTTCTAACTGTTCAACAGGCCAAAATACTGTAGTTCAATTTCATCACGTGTTGAAGGAATAAAAATTAACTCAAAATTTTTTTTAGTGGTTCACTGTTTATCGTTAGAAATACAACGTCCCTGTAGTCTATAAAAAGCGACGTTTTGATCTACAAACATCATCTTCAGGCTAAAAATGTACAGAATTTTTTGTCGACCACCCTCATAAAATGCAAATCATGAGCTACATCAGACACAGACACAGTAAAAATTTTCAAAATTACACCACAAACAAATGACTAGAGACCGAATCTGAACCACAAAATATATACCCGCAAGACTAGGTAACGGCATTGCACAGCTAAAGATGTTATTGGCACCAGCGATGGGGGCGAAATGATCGCCTGAGCGGTTGCATCAAACTTCTAAGTTGCATTTCTAGTAGATAATTGATGAGCAAAAAATTCAATAGTGCCTTCGTTGAAAGCAGGTTCAAGTTTATGGATGTGTAAAGCTTGTGTTATTTGAACATGTACACACCTTTTTTCAGAAGGGGAGGGGGGGTATGTTACGCTGCTGGTGCTACGAGAAGGTCGAGGTGTTGGGTTTTTTGTTGTATGCAACTCGTCAAAAATGACGATAATCGATAATTTCCTGAAAAATATTTCAGATGTTGATTAAAAACAATTACATCCAATTCAACAGAACCCGAGATAAAAATATTCTTAATCTTGTGCACTTGTGAAAATCCTATCAAAAATAGTCATTAAGCTTCTTTGGCAGCGTGATAAAGTGGCAGACCAACATGACTTTCCCAAGATTTTCTATGCTATCTTATACCTTTCCTATACTTTCCTCAGTCTCAACCGCTGATATTCTATACAACCTAATCTAACCTACCAATACACGTGATATACATTCCGACTCCCAACCTGCTGGGTTGAGGCACCGAAAATTGTGGAGTTGATGAAGCTTGTACCCCAGATACGCTCATCTCACACTGCCGGCTGGTGGGTGTGACACACGGACGGACGGACGGACGCGGCTCCTTTTATAATATAGAAAATATGCTCTTTTTCAAGATCATTATATTAATTTTTTGTGTTAGTGTGTAGATCGTCATTTGAAGGCTTGCAGCTATGGTCAATGGGGAAAAAATGGAACCTTGATCTCTGTGAGCGGTTAATCTGAATCACCTCAAATTTTTTAATGTTTTTACTCCATATACATATTAATCTGAAGGATATTCCCAGGCGTGAGTCGTACGTACATATAACGAACTGTATACAATTTTAGTCTCAAGACCTTATGGGATAACAAATGAAGTTGTTTATACGATTTGCTCCTTCTCAAGAGTTATCATTAAAACATTAATATGAAAAATAGTGGAAGAACAGTTCAATGTAACCAGTTAACTGAAGCAGGTCAGGTCAATGAAAATTTAAATTTCGAATTTAAAAGAATTTAATTTTACCATTGAACTCTCTAATCGGAAAAGAATTATTTACAAAGGCCATTATTTGGCTCTGGATGAGTTGAAATAAAAATGCACTTCGTGGCTCACGGTGGATGGCGAGCGTTACTGAAATTTCTTCAGTGACCACCGGTGGGTCCCGCAGCGGCTAACGTAATAAATACAACTCCCTCCCCACAGGCCAGACAAAAAGAGCACCCTGACAGCTGAAGGCAGAAGATCGCCACCGCATGAACCTTAATATTGTAATATCAGCAAAAATACTCTACTGTTTGTAACATAAGCCGACCAGTTTCTTGAATTACAGCGATGAAACTGGTAAGAATTTGTGTTAGTTACCGATGAAATGTTGCAAATTTAACGCCCATGAGAAGCTGTGAGTAACAACAGGTAATACAAACCCTGGCTGCGTCCGGACCAGGTGCGCTGCCCTGCAGACCTGCGCAGCTTGCTCCTCTTTATGGGCTTTGACACCCTCGCCACGGCCTTATTTGCCTCAGAGTAATGCATATGAGGATTAGGTGGTCGTCTCCATGAGAAAGATTGAACGTAGAGCTTTTCCTGCCCGAAGCGATTCTTCGAGAGGCTTTCTCAAAATTCTTCCTCGAACTTTAACCGTAAAGAAAATGATTTTCATTCCGAACTGGTTTGAAAATTTTTACAGAAAAATCTCATTTGAAAAATATTTTTAAACCCTAAATATGCATTGTGTCTGTCTTTAGTAAAAAAACGCCTATTTTACTCGCCGGCATCACCGATGGGAGACTGCGAAAAGGAAACGTTTCGATGCTCGAATTTTGCAGCAAAGCTCGCGCGTATAGCGCCAGCGAGCGCGGGCTGCTGTGTCCTGATGATAAACGAGAGGGACCTGACGCGCGTCACCTGTTCAAAAAGTGCTAGCGAGAGGCGTTTATTTTACGGGAACATTTTGCCAGCGTGCTGCAGTGTTCGCCAAAACGCGGCTGTTTACCGAAGGACGGTTAGTTTGCCGAGAATATGCCTACGACACACGCTCCTTCGTCGGCCAATTTGTCCGTGAAGATATTTTCTGATTTTTGTTTAAAATATCGATGTAAATATCGATGTAATAACATATTCGTTGAGTGAACGAAAATGAAACATGAATTATTCTCTTTACAGATCACCAAACAGCGGCCATTAATTTTTTCGGGTGCATTTGTCTTTTCGAATAATGTTCAGACGACTTTGCAGCTCCTAAAAACTACCCATTATTTTGCTGTTATCGAAGAGTATCAATTTCTCATCGCATGTAATAATTCGACTCAAAAATGGTTATCTTTCGAGCTGAAACAACATTGAGCACTCATTGAGTCCCCTGTACCTTTGATTTTCGTTACCTTACTGCAGAAAAAACCTGTCCATCTTTTTGACTCTTCCAATTTTTGTTCAAGTACCGAGAAACTGTTGAACGGGAAATGTTCAGTTGGGATGAAATTATTCGAACCGAAGTTCTTGGATTTGTTTCAAACAAACTCTAAAATTCATTATGTCGAAATGCTTGTTTTGGTCTCCCTCTGTGTTCATTCTTAACGCTCTCTTTTCCTTTGCTAAATCTTCAAAACCATCTCTGGACCGTTCTGGTATCAACAAACAACATCGTTAACAACAGCTCGCTTGATGTTTCGTAATGATTCGGCGGCCGAGTGACCCAGATTGTTTTCGTACAAGAAAATGACTCCATATTGTTCGATGACAACATGTCCGTAAGATTATGAGTCGTGATTGCAAGTAAAAAATTTTGTCTAGAATAAAAAATCCTCGAAATTAAGCATTTGCATGCAAATAATCAGATTTTATTTTTAGTTGAAAAAACTACTCTAAAAACGACATTTCATGTGAGATAACCTGATAGATGGAAGCCATAATTAAATATTATGAGATTTACATGGCTTTTGAGCTGTGATGAGAAAATTGCATTTTTATTAGTGCAAGGACAATGTCTGCACCCTGTAAAATATAATATCAAGGTCTGAAGCTTTTTATTTTCTGAACCTCGCAGTCGAGAGCGGCTTTGTTCATTGAAGATATATGCAACTTCGAGAATATTTTTTTAAATCGATTGAATACTGAAAAACGATCTGGAAAATTATAGAGTACACACTACATTGGTAGCGTGCACCTGACCTTCATTTGTTTCACTCCATTACTGCCTTCACTTGTTTGCACAGGCATTTTTTTAGGCAATAAGATATTCTGAAAATATATAAAAAGGAAAAGTTCAAATTATTAGTGAAAAAACTTCTCTACGCCTGGATCAGTTTTAAGTTCTACCTCATAAATGTTGCGAAAAATTATTTCTCATTGCGAAAATGGATGATAATAAAATAAAAATATGGAATAACACTCAATTAGCTAAATTGAAAAGTAGCCTAGCAAATAAACGAAACTGAAAGAGAAATCGTAAGAAACAAAAATTGATGAATGCCATAAAATCTGAATCGATCTATTTGCCCGAGTATTTCTAAATATATGAAGAGGGATGTGTAATGAAATAATCAATCATCTTATGCTTATTTATATCACACAGGAAATGAATTGCGTGGCTACGCAAAGTTTTCCTGGCGCGTCACGTCACTCCTCGAATGAGTTGAAAACTTCGTGCGATGACTGATGGCAGAATATTGCGTAAGACAAGCATCAAGTGAACACAAGCACAGCCCCAAATGTTAGTGTGCGATGTTCGTGCGATGACTGATGGCAGAATATTGCGTGAGACAAGCATCAAGTGAACACAAGCACAGCCCCAAATGTTAGTGTGCGATGTTCGTGCGATGACTGACGGCAGAATATTGCGTGAGACAAGCATCAAGTGAACACAAGCACAGCCCCAAATGTTAGTGTGCGATGTTCGTGCGATGACTGATGGCAGAATATTGCGTGAGGCAAGCATCAAGTGAACACATGCACAGCCCCAAATGTTAGTGTGCGATGTTCGTGCGATGACTGATGGCAGAATATTGCGTGAGACAAGCATCAAGTGAACACATGCACAGCCCCTAATGTTAGTGTGCGATGTTCGTACGATGACTGATGGCAGAATATTGCGTGAGACAAGCATCAAGTGAACACAAGCACAGCCCCTAATGTTAGTGTGCGATGTTCGTGCGATGACTGATGGCAGAATATTGCGTGAGACAAGCATCAAGTGAACACATGCACAGCCCCTAATGTTAGTGTGCGATGTTCGTGCGATGACTGATGCCAGAATATTGCGTGAGACAAGCATCAAGTGAACACAAGCACAGCCCCTAATGTTAGTGTGCGATGTTCGTGCGATGACTGATGGCAGAATATTGCGTGAGACAAGCATCAAGTGAACACAAGCACAGCCCCTAATGTTAGTGTGCGATGTTCGTGCGATGACTGATGGCAGAATATTGCGTGAGACAAGCATCAAGTGAACACAAGCACAGCCCCTAATGTTAGTCTATGTGAAGATCGTGTTTCTCTTACGGGACAATAGGGAATAAAAAATAATTATTATAAGAGTTACTTGGCTTTTGTGCTGTGATGATGAAATTACCTTGTAACTAGTCTAAGGACAATGTCTGCACCTTGTGAAGGGAATGATTAAGGCCTGAAGTTTTTATTTTCCGAACCTCGCAGTCGAGAGCGCCGACTGTTGTTACACGATGAAATTGAAAATTATATAATGTTGCATGCAACAACCCTCAAGCAACATCCATGAGGGATGTTGCCCTCGGGTTGCCAGGTGAGGACCTGTTGTCTCCTGCACTCGTGGAATTGCGGGGTCATAGTGTGACCGACTTAACAATGCAGTTTTGATTTTTTTAGAATTCTTGCAAATTTTTATGACAAATTGCATTGTTTCAGTGACTGCTATATTACCTAAATTCAGCTATTTGCATGTTGGGATCGTGCTTCGTTGATGGTACGAAAGAATACTCACTATTCTCTTTGGTTATTCTTTAGGGCGAGCGTTATGTTCGTTTGGGTGACGTTATTGATCTTCATGACTGTGGAAACGCAGCTAATTCTATCATGTCTGTGTCTTACTTCGAATCCTGTGCAAACTCTTTTTTCCATTTTCTTTTTACCGTCGCCCTAAATTCCCGAGCATTCCTTCCAGTGCGCACACCCAACTTCGTGCCACCACAGGTAAATAACATCGCCAATCTTTTTGGATCACGAAAGAAATGAGCTCAGCCATTGACAAATATCACCTAACAACCGATCCCATAACTTGGCGCGAGGTTTTAGGCTTTTAAGACACACTGTTTTTTCAGTGTGGGTTCCAGAGGCGTATTGGGGCTGTCGCTCAACGGCCGCCGGTTCCGGCGCTACGCCTGAATGCGCCCGTCTGACACTTGATCCGGGCAACGCGGGTGTGGGGAGCGGGCATCTCGGGTGTGGGGGAGCGGGCATCTCGGGTGAGGGGGAGCGGGCAATGCGGGTGTGGGGAGCGGGCAACGTGGGTGTGGGGGAGCGGGCATCTCGGGTGTAGGGGAGCGGGCAACGCGGGTGTAGGGGAGCGGGCAACGCGGGTGTGGGGGAGCGGGCTGTCCTGCGCGAGGACCCTCTGATTGGGACGCACTACACGAGTTCAATTCTATGCCTGTGTACGGCTCTCACTGCACACTCAAGCCAACTAAACGGTGCAATTTGAAACTGTATGATTTCCTCTGAGAATGTAAAGAAATTTAATTTTTTGCCTTTCGAAGTAACTCCCGCCTGGGCTTTTTGTGCTGCCCAAGCAGGTACAAATGATCGGAATTTAAAAAAAACTTGTCCGTTAAGGAAAAAAAGATTACCGCCTGTCTGCTAAACGGTCTTATCCACGCTAGCGTCCTCTGTCAATTTATGGCACTCAATTGAGTGCCATAAATTAACTTGACATACTTGATGAGCACCATTGAGCACTCCAAGTGCTCCAATCTAATGCTTGCGTAATAAAACTCCTGTTCACCGTATTCTTACTCTCGCGCTATCGCAAAAGTTATTTAAAATAATATCAGGTCATTTTTATTTAATTCTTTTTGGGCAAATGCTAAAAAACGGAGAATGAAAATGGCTTTGTCCTCCCCAGTACTGTACAGCTGGCTTAGTATTTTTGAAATCGAACGAGTTTTTTTTACCTTGATACTAATGTACTTTTCGTATAAAACAGGAATATTTTGGTCAGCTAAAACTTAAATTCATTTAAAGAAAGCTTGAGCTAAATCATGCATAAAATCAATGAAATGCAATAGGTATTTTTAATACAAAATTAGTTCGCCTAAGTCAACAGGAGAAAGTCAACTGTGTTTTATCATCAGTTTGTTCGTCATTGCGTGAGTTACTTAATGAAGCCAGCCACGTAATGCCTTCTTGCGCCTCTCTCTCTTGCCCCGCACTCCTTCATATGTTGCTAAGTTATTTGAAGCTTCTCTAAGATAAAACTGAAGATTACACTCAGTTCGATTTACATTATATTGCGTCAATTATTGTTGTATTTCTCTAGTATTACAGATCACAGATAGTCTATTTTCCACAAAGTTCAGACGATGGAATTATTATGCCAGAGCCACACTACAGCTCTGTGTGAGATCTGGGACGTTCGCGCCTTTTATTCAGTTTTATTGCGTCGTCATCACTATTTTGCTGCTCAAGACGCCCTTGGGGTCAGAAATAAATTTTGCCTTCCCAAATTCATCCTGACTTCAGTAGAATATGCTAGATAAATAACATGATGCAATTGAAAGTCAAATGAAAAGTTAAAGTCCGAAAACTTCTTCAAGGTTTCACGAGATCACGCTGTCACCAGTAGGAGGATTTGAACCTTCCTTAACATTTGCGACGTGAAACGAAGCTCAATATGCAAGCTGGAGTCCAAAGCTCTGTAACGAGCACTTCAATTAATTTAATTTGATCTAAGAGTGCTCTTGAAATTTACGTTTCGTGAAAGGCAAGAAATCAATAACGATAAATTCAACAAGTTTGGCTGCACAGCTCGTGCTCTCGCATGGATTATTTTGATGTCATGTTGCTTACATCATGATGGATTACCGTGCATCGAGAGATGTTAAGGAGGATATTTGTGTGGGCAAAATGGTGATAATATCAACCGTTTTTGTGAAATTGAATCAGAACAGTTCAGTGGAAGCCAATTTGGGTCCGAAAATCCCCGGACGCGTTTAGCACTCACGTCTTACCGCGCCCGTGTTCACATGCTGCTACTACTTTTAACAATTTAAAAAATTTATTTACCACAAGCGATATAGAAGTAGGTTGCTTAAGTCTAGTACTATGCTTAAATTTGAGTATAGCTACCTGTAGGCCCGAATAATTTCAGTGACTTCTAGGGCATCCTGCCATCAACACTATTCTGAAGTGTACAATGGTGTTTAACCTAATTCACTTAAACTAGTTACGCATTAAACTGATCAATAAATTAGTTTACTTGAGATTCGATGATAAATTTTACAAAATAGTTCATCTGGACTAGATGTTAACAGTATATTCTAGAAGCGATTTGAGAACAGACTGAAGAAAGAACTGAAGAACAAACAGATTTGAGGACAGACTTCCGAACATCGTGAATTTGATCGTTTGAGCCAACAGATGCTGCTCACAGGGTCGAATCAGATATTACTACTGCAAGGATGATACTCCCATCAAAGACCGAGTCCGTCAAAATGAACATTACTCCATCAAAGTAGGGGTGCAGCAGTTGAGCGATGTTTCAATAGTGCATCGATTATACGTTTTTTCAGCTTTCCTTACATCGTCATGTCAGTTTTCAAGTCTCGCGGCGGCGTGTGATGCTGCAGTAATTCGGCCAGTTAACTCCACTGATAAGCAATAAATTGAGGCATATAGCTATTCAGTAGTGACCATTGTTTACCTATCGTACCTTTTGCTGCGTGGTTTTTCACGCGTTGCTTGCGATAAGACCCGTAGGTGGGTCGTTCGATAATTTTTTAGCAATCTTTTAAAATGAATTGTATTTTATGAACCCTATTAATATTTGGTATTTATAAAATTGCTAACTACTTATGACTTCAAATTTGAGTTGAATATTGAACCTCTGTTGAATCCATCGTTGTCAACGTGTTAAAACACTAAATGCGATCGACCTTCAGCGACCTTCAGCGAAACACAGCGATCGACCTTCGCTACATCAAGAACTGTTGATGCTCTGTGCTGCTATTAGTCAGCTCTGATGTGCCTCACTGCGCCGAACGCCAGCAAGCCATTGGAGGCACTGTATTAATTTTCATGAGGGTGAAAAATGTAAAATATTATGTTCGTCTGACCAACGGGCTTCAGAACTCGAGCGTGTTCGTTGCGTTGCCGTAGGTTTTGTTTCTCCAAAGTTACACACCCAGGACCTTAGCCAAAGGGGGATATCTGAGCCCAAGCAATATTTTTTTAACAAATTTACATTTTAAATTTTTGCATTTTTAATGTATCATGCTTTTTCGTGCAGTCATTTGACTGTTTTCTTTTTAAATGAAACATGTTACCCTCAGAGTTATTTTGAAGTCACTATGAGTCGTTTTTAATGGAAAGGATTTGGAAGCGGTAAAATTTTCAAACTCACTGAAGTTCTGCAGTGACAACTTCTTCCACGACTCTTCACGCTGAAATTCCGGTAACGGAAGAGGTGCTAAAGAGATAAGATTGTATATATAGAGTAAGCCTTCAAGAGGGTTAAGCGTTTGTAATTTTATACTGACGCTCATCGTTTCTCTCGTAAGTTCGTGAAAACGGTGACTGCGGTTAAGCTGAGTTGGTGAATTGTGGAACATTCTTTTGTGTCAACTGTTGGAGGCTTCTGTTGAGCGTGTGTAGTGCGGTGGTTGGTGCTGGAGGCTGGCATCTAGTGGTGTGTGCTCACGCTCATCGCAGCATGCTTGCTCACATCACAGCGTGCTCACGCTCATCACAAGATGTTTGCGCTCATCACAACATGCTCACACTCATCACAACATGCTCGCATTGTCATAGGAAATGTACGGTAGCTTTTGTTCCAGCGTCCAAAAGTATTTGAGAGCAGAAATATCAGCAGTAATTGCTGAAAATTCCGTTGTTCGAGAGCACTTCAGACGAGCCAGTTAAAACCAAAGCCTCGCAGAGGAGAGGCATGCGCTCGATGCTGCCTGTGAGGTGCCGCAGCTGAGCTAGAGCACCAGCTTTACATTTACTCTACCAAAACAAAACTTACTGTTGGATTGTTGTAGAGTTTCTTGTGAACCTTGATAAATTCAAGCAAAAATGCTAAATTTTTAAAGTCTGTCGCAAAAATGCGACGAAACCACGTGTCTTTCCTTGCAGTATCCTTCGTGCAGAATTCACGCAAATATTTCTGAACATCCGTGAATACAATTTAAATATTTTAAATTCTCTTGGAAATCTTTCGCGATGTTTTCATGGCATCGAAAGGGAAGAGAGAATTAGGCTCATGAATATTTGTTTGGCCGTCACAGAACAAGGTTCAGACATTTTGCATCAATGAATAAATTTACTCGTTTATCGTAGCGAAGGTTGCGAGAGCTCGCAGCATGTTCAGGAATGACCATCGGTTTGAGTGAACATTGCCCTATGTTATTTAAAACTGGTCCGTGAAGGAAAATTGAGCCTGTCTGCAAAACTAGCTTATCCGCGGCTGCCTCCTCTACCAACTTCCAATGTTATGTGGGAACGGGTCCGCTCTCTTACAATTATTTACTTAGATTTTTACGGTTAAGCTTTCTAAATTGCAGGAATTAAAAATAATTTTGGTCATGACTCAAACGATGCAAAAATATTTTTGCTATCAGCGTTCACGTGTTGCGGAGTTAAGGCCTCAAAATATATCGGCACGGTAAAGGTCTGGTCTGGGAGATCAGGTTCTGGCTCAAAACTTCGATATTTCATTCACCTAAAAATTTGAACAAAATGATGCATGAATGTGACAAAATAATTCAAAAATAGGAATTATATATTTCTTTAAATATTTTGATGCAAGAAAGTTTTTTAAAAAGACTTTTGTGACGCTGTTTCATATTTCTAGCGCTTTGGATATAATTAAGTATTTTTATGGATTACTACGTCGAGCAAATATTCAGACCGGCAACATGTGCAGTACTAACTCATATCTCTGTAAGAATCACTTGGATAGTTTAGGTAGCACCAGCGAATTGCAGTTGGGATGTTAAGCACGTGCCAGCGAAGGGACTCACTGGCAGCCACTGAAAGGGTTTTTATAATGCTGCTGACCGACCTGCAGTCACTAACCCAATTTGTATTAATACTTAATGAAAGCTAAATGAGGTCACGATCCAGTTTATGTTTGCTGTTTTCAAAATTGTTTACTACAATGGACTAAAACTTTAAACTGAATATTAAAATTTTGTTTAACCCACTGCTGGAAATATGTTAAAGGTAAATGCAAGAATGTGAAGTTAACTTTGGCTCACAAGTTTTGAACATAGTTAAGTTGACACTGTTACATTTTTAAACAAATTTATTTAATTTCCAGAATATGTTATACTACGCCGGTATTTTGCTTTGTTCAATTTGATGATAGTGACTATGATAATATGTATTTCGGTTACGGGAGACTAGAACCGCTGAAAGTTTTGAAGAACACCACAAAAACAACTACGATATAGGACTAGAGAAGCAATCGGGAAAAAATAAACGGTCTACGAGTAGTTTTACAGGTTTCTAAAAGCTTGTCGTTTGAGATATTTGAGTGAATATTTTGGAATAGAAAGTCAAAGAGACTCCGAATGTTAATATAAATGATGTTATAATGATTCGAAAATAAAATATAATAAAATCTTCACAGATGCTTCTTGGTTATGAAATCTTGATTGAAATATACGAGAACATTGAGACTGAGCGCGGCAAATTTCAATACACATGAGGCCTGATTGCGCAGTGAGTGACGCGACGTCTCTTGAAAAGGCATACATACTAAATGTTAGTGCTTCGCCAATCTACCTAGTTCTAGACGTATTCTAAGCGTTAAAGACGCCGTGTTCGAATATTGTTCATGTGACGAAGTTATTGTTTACGTGACGGCCACTGAGCTTCTCGTAACTCACTGTTGGGAGGCCTCAGCTATGATTAAAGAGAACACCGATTACATTACTTCTGGCCAAAACCTTCATTGAGATGTGACGGAATGCAGAGCAGGTTTGTTGTTTAAGGGCCAAATTTATATGGGGTGGGTATTTTTGGTAATATGAACTTCATTTTAACTGCTCTACAACTTCAGCGTCTTTGTGAAACTTACATATTTGTGTTGAAACATTTTGGCCTGGTGTCTGCAGCAGCCCTTGATGTGGGTCCATATCAGCTCTAGGTCTACACATTTCCATGAATGGGCATCTAATTTGATTCAAGAGACTGTACCTCAATCAGCTCAGAGGGAAAAATTTCTAATTGTATTGATAAAATTTTTCATTAACATGTTGAAAATCATGAAGTTTGTTCTCTTAGAGACGCACAAAACTGCGGATAAACTCACCTAATGGAGGCCGTCCGAACTGTGGCGATGTCATCGCAAGAAACATGAAAATAGAACGAATAAAATTGTATCTTTTTCTGAAAACTTAGGCGAGAATTTAGCATAAGAAGAGGCAGGTGCAAGAGCAAACTTCCCCAACATTGCGCAGTTAAGAAGTAATTTACGCGTATAATCTCCCCATCGACGGCTCCGTTCAAAAGTATGCCCAAAGTTTGCTGCTGTGGAAGGGCGTTGGCGTCTCTGTGTCGCAGGGGCAGGAATCGCAAATATAAGCCTGTGTTGCGCCCAGCTCCTGAAATTGTGACAACTGCAAGCTTCTTAAACACTTCAACTGTGGCAGGTAAGCTGAAATTTAATATTTAACTCATATATAATGTGAACTGTCGTAAGTAATGTTGAAAAAGAAAACATTAACTGGATCAAACCTTCATTTAGTTTTCATTTGGTATTTATGAAAATTGAGTGTTTGACTACTGGTCGATCAACAGCATAATGTAAATTCCCTCCGTGTACCACCGGTGGCACACGTCGCAGTCAAAGTGTTAATGCAGATCTTTACACTACCGACACGGAGCTTCAGTTATTGTTTTTGATCTCGAAGCAAGAGGGAGAGGCAACTTCCTTATCTCTCATCCGAAGCCTTTGATTTAGTTGTACTTGTGAAGAGCTTATGTATGTGGAAATTCTGAAAGCTCATGTATTTGGCGTTCGAATCTAAGGCTGCTCAATAACTCTCAGTGCTTTCAAAAAATCCTTAATTGACAGTTCAGTTAGCGAACACTTGCTGCTCCAACCAGCCTGTCGTCAGGGAAATTCAACCAGGGCAGAACCTCAATGCAGTTACTTCTAAAATTTATTTCTAAAAATCACAATTTTAGTGAACTATAATACATCCATCTGTTAGAGGAATTGAGGACCCAGGACTAATTCATGGAAAATTTTAGTGCTCTCAAAGGCTTATGATCAAATATTTAGAGACAAGATAACCTCGAAAAAATTAAATTAGACAAATCCTTGAATGATGGCGTCCACATGAGAGGCGGCTGTCACTTCTATTTACTGTGTCTCACTCGAGGTGCGTAACGCTGAGTCTTTTGTTTCTGACTGGCGATTCCTGGTGTAATTAAGTCCACTACTTGAACAGGGCTCAGTTGCTTGGTTGCCTGGACACAGCGCAGACTAGCTGAACAACAGCATTATTTCATGTGTGGTGATTACGCGATGCACATGTTTGCTAAACCTCTCTTTACAGCAATTGAAGGGAGTTGAATCAGTACAAAATTTAACAGTTGTTGGCATGCGTTCAGTTCAACGTTGAAAAAATTGTAGAAATGTTCGTTTGAAGTAGAAAATACGTTTTTATTTCAATATGAATGGTTTTGAAGCGCTTAGTAGGTGATATGAGACACTTTACCCTGCATTGAGTTACAATAAGCGAGCCACAAAGGTGCGTTGTATGTTGTCTTTCATGATTGAACGGAAGAATGGCAAAAAATCATAATGAAACCATTCAAGCGAGGCTAAGTAACTGGCAGATGACAATTAAGAAAAACTACAAAAAATTTTCTCAAGATAAAAGTCAGACTCACAAAACTAAGACTAAAATCATAGGAATTCATTGGAAAATTAGCTTTAAGAAATCTGGTATCGAGTGCAGACCTCAGGACTAGTGTTGAGAGCGCCATTTTCTTCCAAGAATTCTTCTCAGAAAATATGCAAAATTGAATGCGATTAAGACGGTCAAGTCTCACCTCCCATGAATTATGTGCTACGTACGAGTCATCACAAATTTTCAACTGGCGTTCAATTCCTCTAAATCCTGAATGCTTTTCAATTTTCAACAATATTACCTAAAGTTCACAAAATAATTTTATCACATGGAATAAGTGCACCATACATGCAGCATGTCCCACAAAAACCCGCATCGAGTATGTATTTTTTCGTATCAGTAATATCATCATAAGAATACCATAAGCATTTAATCTCAAGCAAAATTAAGAGGTATTACTGATTACAACTGATACAGGAAATAATTTTGGGTATTACTGGTACGGGAAAATAAATACTTGGTTTGGGTTTTTGTGAGACATACTGTAAGTATATCTTGAAAACATCTCGTAACCAGAACATGTGCAACACTTTCCCCACCTGCCAGCATGAAGGGGAGCGAACACCTACTGACCAGTTCCCCGAGTGAGTGGGGGAACTTGCGCAGTCCCGTGGCCGCAGTGCGCTGCAGTGTGGATGCATCACCAGCCTCGCAAAGCTTCACTCAAATGCTGCAAAGAGCGCCAGTCTTGCTTGGCAAGTGGCAGAGATTTCCAAACTAAACGGAATGCGCGGTCGGATTCGGCCAGTATTTCCAACAAAAACCGTCCCGTATACACGATTCCTTGTCAATCTTTACACAGCACGCTCCACACTGGCAATATTTGACCTCGATGTTTGACATAGTGTTGCTGTTTGGAGTCTAAGCAGCTACGGAATATTGTTAACAGTTTATAGAGTAATATTTGCGACAGAAACTGGAAAGCAATGATTTTAAATTAAATGTTGTGATGGTTTTAAAAAAAAGAGTGCTTGACGACGCAGGTGTTCGTTGCTGCATCTCCCCATGTTTCTGAAATCGGATTTTAAGGCGAATTCGCAAGGCGAGGTAGAATTGGAGTGCATTGGTCCTCACGGCAGCCTCGTGACGGACGACGCTAGTGCGAGACAGGCGACCGCCACTCTGTGTGAGTGCCTCTCGCGAGTGGTGCTCATATTTGCTGCGAGTCGTCTAGCTCCTGCCACTCGGTGCCTCATTGCATGCAGTCGCAGCAGCGAAGCGTCCGTCGCAAAGTGATGAGTGTTTAGCAGCTGCGTCTGCGTGGAAATGATCGTGTTGAAGCTTGCAGTTGGGAAGTGCAAGCCGCTTCGGCAGCAGTGAAATGATGCCGGTATTGAGTTGCAAGACGTAGAACGTCAGCGCTAAATGGCGAATTGATTAGTGGAAACAGGCACCTACTTGACTGTAATTTAACATCTGTTATCGAACAAACGGTAATTACAAGTCGATATTTTTGACCATTGCTTCTGTACGACATCATGAAGTTGGGTACATCACGACGCTATGAACATCGCAGCAGCCACACCTGTACCACGGCCTACACACCTTCACCACGGCCTACACACCTGCACCACGGCCTACACACCTGCACCCTACACACCGCCGGGAGGCCGGCAGCAAGACGAGCGCACCACCGCGGCAGGGCGAAGGGAAGCAGCGCCGCTACTTGCCTGCAATTGCCTCTCGCTGTGAGCTGCATGAGCCAATTTTCTACCACGTTCTAAACTCTTGAGATGACAGCCAGAGACGCTGGGGAATTGCATGTGCACACATGTACGTGCGTGTGTGCACACATATGTACGTACGTATGTGCACTCATATGTACGTATGTGCACACATATGTACGTATGTACACAAATATGAACGTGTGTGCAATCAGCACGTACATACATATCTGCAAACATTCTTTTATCATCGACAAAGCGTGGACGAGAGGTCAGTTCGAGTGCAATCAATTTTTGAAGTGTATTCTATATTTTCAATTTTTGGTAAGACTATTTGTAACAAAGGTTTTAATTAGCAGCTCATGATGACTTCATTCTCAAAACGCGAAATTTTTTCAACGAAAATGTTGCTATAATCCAGCAGTTTAATTCTGGAATTTTTCAGAACCCGACGGCGCTGAGCGCACCAGTTGTCAGCTCCCACCGCCACGTACGTTATCCTCCCCCAACTTCCTTATCTGTTTAGGACCTGAAATTCTTCCTCCGCGCCATTTTTCATCACCGAGAACACAGTCACCTCGACATTTTTCATCAGCTGAGCTTTTCATTTCGCAGTATACTTTCTTTATTTTTTTTCTTTAGTTGATGGTTATTGGAGCTTCGAAGAGGTCTCCATGCAGCTTCACGGCTGAACGTATGTTTCTCTCGTCAGAGCTGGGTCTGGTTTGACAGAAGGGAAAGAAGTTTCACTATGCAGAATTCGCAGTATACGACAGATTCACCGGAGACACGCGTCTTGCATGCTTTTGTTTTCAAAATAACCTTATGCATAGCTGGTGTGAAGTTGTAAGTTAGAAAATGTTTTTTCTAAGAATTCCTTAAAATCTAGAGGTGGAGTTTGGAAGTTGGCTCGTACGATTTGGGTAAGTGCTTGAAGCAATTCAAGCAATTTATTTACAAGTGATGCTTCTAAAAGATAATTATTCAGGACTATGACAAAGAACACTGGTGAATATAGCTACTTGGCTCGAATAACTTCATCAATTTTTAGGACATCCTAACAAAACGTTAATAAGTATGAGGAACACATCTATCTTTAACTTTAATCTGGTGACGCGCTACGTTGATACAGGATTCATTGCGTTCAGAACTGCTGTTTGAAAGGTTCGAGTGACAGCTGTACACTAGTGTACACGACCTGTACACTAGTCTTCAACACTAGTGTGCACGACCCGTCAAAAATGACGAAGTTTGATGTTTCCAGTGGATAAATCTGCTAGATTTGGTTGACAAACAAATATATTAATCTTAATAGTACACGCGATAAAAATTTCTTGTACTTGTGCACTGGTGAAACTCGTATCACAGACACGGTCATTGAGCGTCCTTATGAGCTTGAAAAAAAGACGAACTAGCCAATTTAAAGTGTTCATAAGGAGGAATTAGGCACACAAAATACATACATTTATTTATTTATATATTTGAGGAGACAACTGGCGTTTTATTATTTAGTATTGATGCTCAGGAATCTGGCCGGTGTTCAACTGAGTTGACCAAAGTTTACCGCATTTATGGGCAGGTTTGTCAATGAAATCCATCCCATAACTTTTCAGTCTCGTGAACTGTTTTGTAACAAGAGGTTCCGAGAATTTCCCGCCAAGGCTGTCATCAAATTGACAGTGCAGGTAGAAGGAAATATCAGTTCAATTGCTCGTTAATCTGAATATTTTTAATTAGACATGATGTTCTCACCCACGTCTACGCGGCGTCGTGGTTTCGGATTCTTTTAGAATTTGACCGCATCATTGCCTTGAAATTCGTCGAACGAATCAATCATGTAAAGTTCACTAAACTATGGGAACCATCGGACAGTTGAAACCAGCAAAGTTGTAGTAAATTTTTTAATTTGAAAATTGTACTGAATTTTTTGATTTGGAAAATTGTATTAAATTTTTTGATTTTGAAATTTTGATTTCTATTAAAATCTTTTTTACAAACGTTCGTTTGAACGAAACCGTAACTATTATGTAAAACTAGTGCACACGTGCTGGTCGGCATTAATCTGAAAAATTCCATCCCTTCTTTCTTGACTTAAATTCGGTTGTGCAAGTCGATGTTTTCCAGCGTTATGTCGAAGAATTTCCTCGCTTCTTTCATGTGTTTAGTTCTCTCTAGCTACTCGGTGTTGTTCTGCATTATTCCGTAGAATTTCCAAACGCCCTTCAAGGGTCAATTTAGCTCTAGCTTCTAGCTGGCGAGCAGCATTGCTTCGTCTTGCTATTTCGCGTTGTTTATCCGATCGTCTTCGGCGTTTTTCTTGCTGTCGAAGTCTTGCTACTTCTTCCTTGCGGTTGGACACATTTCTATCCTTGGTGGCCTCCTTTGCCGGAATTTTATTCTAAAATGTCATCTACTATTTCTTCGAAGCTTTTCAAGAAAATCCCAATTTCGGAAACAATAACTCAAGTTCCAAAATCTTGGGCTTTATACTAAGTGGTAGCCAGGTTACTGGTCAAATGAATTTAAAACATTTATTTTTGCATTATCGATTGAAAGTATAAAAGCGACCTGATGATTTTCAACAGAGAAAGCCCTATAGAAAATTTCTATTTCTAAAAATAAGCCGATTGCGTATTGTGAATACCATAATCAAGAGGAGGTCACACGGACGGACGGGCGCGGCTCCTTTTATAATAGTGATTAATCATCTAAAATTGTATAGAAGGCCTCAAAGAATTTCATTTAAGTCTCCGATTCATCTTTTCGTTCTTCTCTACCATTTAATTTTTCATAACAAATTTCATAAACAATTGGACACGTTGGATATGGGAATGCCTCTGGGATCGACATTTGTAAACAGTTTACAGGTTTTCACGCGCAGCTGTGGCTCAGAAATCTCCCCACTGAATTTAAACTCTCTTCGTAGAGAATGATGATTGCATGATAATTTATTTAGTTCAGTGATTAGTCTCATCGCATCCGTTTATTAGATTTCTCAATTCTAAACGTCCAAATATCACTTCATGATAGAGACGGAACAAGAAGCATTTATCTTCTAAATTGTCGTATTTCAGAGCATCCAAACTGTCTTCTAAAATCTGTTTTTTCTGCAGAAGGTTTGTTCAATGGACTGAGTTCAAGTTTTTTCACTTTCTGTACATTTCGATTTAAGAATGAGAGCGTGAAGACTACATTGTCCACGGCATTTGCAGCGTATTTTAAATTTAGAGACCTGCATCAAGAAATTCCTTTTTGAAAACGCCTTTTCATTCAGTTTCGCACTCAGGCTTTTTGAAGGAGCTATATAGAATTTTCTGAACCAGAAATTTTATGCGACTTCATCGGAGCCTAGTGTTGCTAACAGCGAATATTTTATGTTTTCTCTTATTTTGGAAAGCAGTTTGAAAATTTGAAAAATACTGTATTTTTCATCGAAATGATACATACGCACTTATTCTCTTGTTGGTCTGAATAATGAAAATATGATTAGTTTCTTCCATCTACAAAAATGAACTCTCAAAAGGTAACTATCATCTGTTATGTATAAACAAAACACGTACAGTATGTATTTGCGCGTGAATACATGGACTCCACAACAAGAACACGCCATGTTCGCGTTGCCGAGCATGCCGACAGGAGTTTTTCATTTCCCTCGCAAGTTCGTGGTCAGCCACCTGCTCCCCTGTGCTGACAGCGCAATTGTTCTGTAAAACTAGATGACTTTATAAGACCTGGTGATGCTACCTGCGCCGTTTGGTTCCGTAAGGGCAATCTCACGAACATTTCCAGGTGCATCGTGCTGTTCAGAACTTTTCATTTATAACCATATAAAATTGCTAGGAATGATATGGGAGACCCCCAAACTTGATCGCTATAAATATTCTCTTGGCTTTAATAAAATGTACGAGAGCAACCGTATCCGTCAAACATCAGGGGCCAACGCAATGTTGTGCTGGAACCAATCTGCCTGTATCGTTCTCTCTACCGTTTATATTAAATTCTGTTCCTAAAGCCAGGATGAACGTTTGGCTCTTCATTTTTAGTTTCGAATTCTATCTCCTTCTTGCATTCTACGAACTCCAGAGAAGTTTGGTTCGCTTTGGTCTGTCAGAGACTGATTTGAATGAGGATCGTCTTCAGCGCCGAAGCTGACTCTGCCGTGTTTGGTCGGAGTATTGCTTAGCGTTCGATAGTTTTCTAGCATAGCAGCTATATCGCCTAAGAAATTTGGATTTTAACCTTTGTATTGGAAACTCGAAAAAACTCTAATGAGTACCTTCGCTTAATGGAGCCTTTTTCTCACTTCCTCAAGAGGGCGTACAATTTATTACTCGCCATTTGAGACTCCCACACCTAGCGCCTTGTGTTGGCACGAGCCCGTCAAGTCAGTGCTCGTACTTTGGAGATCACAAGCACTTTCACTGAACTCCTCGAATCTTATAGTACTTGGGAATATTATAACGGTAGTCGTGAAACTTCTCACGGTAGTCGTGAGATTCTTCATGGGATTCTTCATGGGATTCTTCACGGTAGTCGTGATATTCTTCACGGTAGTCGTGAGATTCGTCATGAGAGTAGTGAGATTCTCCATGGTTGTCGTGAGATTCTTCATGGTAGTCGTGAAAGTTCTCATCGTAGCAATGAGACTTCTCACGTAATGCTTTTGAACAAATTTCAATTTTTTTTAATTTTGATGACTAAAAAACCAAAATTTTGCTTTTCCCAAACGTTTTGATCAACTTTTCCAACCGTCATCATGAGACGCATGAATTATTTTGGTGTCACCGTGTCTCTGACAAGCGAACTGAACATTTTTCAGGATATCTTGATACAAAAATAAATTTAATTCAGAACCTTCCAAAGAATAAAGGAATGAATTAAGGCTAGACATCTAGATGTTAATTTTGTTTGCTTCTTCAACACCATACAAGGTTCTACAATTTTTCTTGAATTTTTTTAAAGTCTAAAAAACCGGAACAGCGTGAAAACCGAACGGAGGAAACTGAAACAGTGCTAAAATCTAACCAGTGATTGTCTGGTTTTATATTAAAAAAAAGAATAGAGGCTATTCTTCCTCCGCCCATTTTCTGTTGGCTTTTCAATGAGAATTTCTCCCCGTTTCCTTCAGTAGGTGAACAATTCTAACTGCGCTTTTTAAAAAGTCAAAATTGCTGCGGGTTGAAAAGATACTGAAGAGCTGTCGCACAAAAAGCGTCCCTCTCACCCCATTGCCTTCGTTGTGGGCACAAGCCCTTGAGACGCCGGGTCAGCGTTGCCAAGCTTCACAGAGCGAGGATTGAGGGCTGGCATGGCTAGCTACAGCAGAGCTAGAGCATCTCGGTGCAAATCATGCCGCAAAGCCGCCTCCTTTTCGCTGTGTGGTGCATTTCCTTGCAAAAGTTGGGCATTTCACACTGAGCGAGTAGAGCAGCATGCAATAAGCTCGTGTGAACTATCTGGCAGACGGTCTGCGAGACTGGTAGGTAGGAATAGCACTATTACGAGCCGTTGCCTTCACACTGAACTCGCACGTTTTATCCAGCATCCAGCATGCGAGGTGAAAATGCTATTCCTACCTACCAGTCTCGCAGACCATCTGCTAGATGGCTCATGCAAGCTTTCTAGATGCTACTTTGCTAGCTCAGTGTAAAACATGTGTGCTAGTTCAGTGTGCTAGCTAGCTCAGCAGCTAGATGCTGCATCGCTAGCTCGGTGTGAAATGGGCCTTACACTGAGATCCGACGCATTGCATCCCCTGACACAGGTTGCTGATCGCCGCAGATCTTAGTTTGGAAACGCTCGTTCATACGCAAAGTGGAAGTGTAAACGCATTGTCAAGTCTGAGAACAAGTTCCTGAATCCCAGGACTTTACTCTTAGGAAAATTTGAGACGCGCTTGTGTAATTTGGATGTTTTAATTTAAGGCTGAGTGCTAACCAAACTTAATTTTAGTTATCGAGTAATGTTCTGGTAGGATAATACCAACTCTTCTAATTAAAAGCAGCTATTTTCTAAGTGACCTCAAGTTTGATTCCTATTTGAGCAGAGTTTTGGTGTTTTATATCATTATTCAGGTATTGATACAAATTAACATCGTTCAGCAGAAAGCTCATAAGTGAACTTTATTGCACCTCGCGCCGTGGGGATGTGGGACGTCCACCTCAACTTATCTCAAATTCTTCCCGCTCTAATTTGCCTTTACACTCGTGCAGCACATCTCAAAAGTTGTTTCTGAATTCAATTTTTAAAAAATATCGTTTAGACATTTGCTCGAGGAGAATACAGTATTGTGATCTTGTTCTTAATATGCCGTATGACCACGCGCTATTAGACTGATGAACCAAATTCCGTGATCGCGCATCAGTCTGATAATCAATGTCATCGTGATTAGCAGGCTTGAAGTAAGAGGTAGAGGTTGTTGAGTGTGAGGGCAGCGGCTAGTGAGTGTGAGGGTAGCGGCTGGTGGGTGTGAGGGTAGCGGCTGGTGAGTGTGAGGGTAGTGGCTGGTGAGTGTGAGGGTAGCGGCTGGTGAGTGTGAGGGTAGCGGCTGGCGAGTGTGAGGACAGCGGCTGGTGAGTGTGAGGGTAGCGGCTGGTGAGTGTGAGGGTAGCAGCTGGTGAGTGTGAGGGTAGCGGCTGGTGAGTGTGAGGGTAGCGGCTGCTGAGTGTGAGGGTAGCGGCTGGTGAGTGTGAGGGTAGCGGCTGGTGAGTATGAGGGTAGCGGCTGGTGAGTGTGAGGACAGCGGCTGGTGAGTGTGAGGGTAGCGGCTGGTGAGTGTGAGGGTAGCGGCTGGTGAGTGTGAGGGTAGCGGCTGGTGAGTGTGCGGGTAGCGGCTGGTGAGTGTGAGGGTAGCGGCTGGTGAGTGTGATGACAGCGGCTGGTGAGTGTGAGGGTAGCGGCTGGTGAGTGTGAGGGTAGCGGCTGGTGGGTGTGAGGACAGCGGCTGGTGAGTCTGAGCGTAGAGGCTAGGTGATTGTGAGGACAGCGGCTGGTAAGTGTGAGCGTAGAGGCTGGTGAGTGTGAGGGTAGAGGCTAAGTATGAGGGTAGAGGCTGGTGAGTATGAGGGTAGACGCTAAGTATGAGGATAGAGCCTGGTGAGTGTTTAGTATAGAGGCTATGTTTGAGAGTAGAGGCTAAGTATGAGGGTAGAGGCTGGTAAGTATGAGGGTAGAGGCTGGTGAGTATGAGGGTAGAGGCTAAGTATGAGGGTAGAGGCTAGGTATGAGGGTAGAGGCTGGTGAGTATGAGGGTAGAGGCTGGTGAGTATGAGGGTAGAGCTTATGTATGATGGTAGAGGCTAGGTATGAGGGTAGAGGCTGGTGAGTATGAGGGTAGAGGTTAAGTATGAGTTAAAGGCTGGTGAGTATGAGGGTAGAGGTTAAGTATGAGGGTTGAGGCTAAGTATCAGGGTAGAGGCTGGTGAGTATGGGAGTAGAGGTTAAGTATGAGGGTAGAGCTTATGTATGAGGTAAAGGCTGGTGAGTATGAGGGTAGAGGTTAAGCATGAGGGTAGAGGCTAAGTATGAAGTAGAGGTAAAGTATAAGGTAGAGGCTGGTGAGTATGAGGATAGAGGCCAAGTATGAGGTAGAGGCTGGTGAGTATGAGGATAGAGGCCAAGTATGAAGGTAGAGGCTGGTGAGTATGAGGGTAGAGCTTAAGTATGAGGTAAAGGCTTGTGAGTATGAGGACAGAGGCCAAGTATGAGGTAGAGGCTGGCGAGTATGAGGATAGAGGCCAAGTATGAGGTAGAGGCTGGTGAGTATGAGGATAGAGGCCAAGTATGAGGTAGAGGCTTGTGAGTATGAGGATAGAGGCCAAGTATGAGGTAGAGGCTTGTAAGTATGAGGATAGAGGCCAAGTATGAGGATAGAGGCCAAGTATGAGGTAGAGGCCAAGTATGAGGTAGAGGCCAAGTATGAGGTAGAGGCCAAGTATGAGGTAAAGGCTTGTGAGTATGAGGATAGAGGCCAAGTATGAGGTAGAGGCTGGTGGAAGGCAAATGCCCCATACGCGAATGACTTGTGCCCTGCTGAGCTCAATACTGTTTCCTGTGACATGATTCATTGTAAAAGGATAAATATATAAAGTCCTATGAATATAACTCTAAATTGAATTAATATTGGTGCACTTTATTTAGAAGGGTAAATCGGTAGTTTCAAGGGTAAGCTCTTCTGTGAAACGCTCACATGTTTAGTCTTAGAAACGAAAATTGACGTGAATGATCCTCTTTAACTTTGGAAACACTAAACGACTAGGTCATCATCCTGCTGACTCTCAAGGATAATCTGAATTTCAAGAAGTTGGCATTGAGGGCCTCAAGAATTTCCCTCTGCACACAGCGGCAACACCGAAATAAGGGCAGTCTGAGAGTGGAGGCGGTGGTAGACGCACCGCAGCCGAAAGTGAAACTCAATTATTCCTGCCGCGGCAAGATCGTCTGTAAACACCGTCCTTGTTCTTATAATAAATGTAGCGTTGTAGAAAAATGGTTAGGTGTATTGAATATGTTCTCTTGGTCAGATGAGTGGACTGGATATCTTTGTGAAAATTGGTGACTAACTTTAAATGCGGGAAGCATTCGGTCAAGACTCCGTTATGACGACCCAGCGAGCGCCCGCCACGACCCACTCGGCAAGCTTCTCCCCAGTTGGGAAGCACGGCGAGCGTCTGCAGTTTTGGGCGTTTTTGGCCGCATTTGTCGTGATTTTTATCGATACTTTAACGTTCGTGGGCTGCCCAGTGGGAACTTGGCCGGCACAGCGATAGGCTCAAATCCCCGGTGACCATTTTCAGAATTACAGTAAAGGATCGCTTAAATAATTGCTTGACGTCTTGCTCTGGTTGGTGAGTGACGGCAATGTCACTCAATGAGTGCGTGTTTTGTAGTTAATCTCATCACATGTGTTTGTTGAATACATTTATTAATTTGGATGTTCTCGGACATGTTACTCCTCATAAAGGAGAGTAGCAAATGAGTAAGTCTCGAGCTACTCGTATATCGTGCGATGTTTTCAGGCTTGAGCAGCTATCACACATCCCCAGAAATGACAATTTCTCAAACTTTGTTCATCTTAATTTTTGCTCGCGAAACTGCGCAGCGAAGGAATTTATTAATGAATAGACCTCTAGTAAACATGATGTAGGAGAGGTTGCCACGGAGGGCTTGGCGTTGAACATTTACCAGCTATGTAAAGTGAAATTTTTCATTTGACCGAAATAGAAATTAGTGAAAAGAATATCTTAGTTGCTCTCAGGGTACTTAAAGATCAGATATGCTTGAGATCCACATCTACCCAGAGCAAGAACTTATTACTGATATAGACGATACATGGCAACAAGTAATTTTTGAACCCAATTCATAGAAAAAAGATGTAAGAATTTCAGATAAAATTGGTTCATTTAAAGTAAGTGCAATGGTATGTGATCTGTCACAAATCTGTGCGGGCATTAGATCCTCATACTAACCTCACACGCACGAGGCTCAGCTGCAGAAGAGACGAGCCCATAGAAACGTAAGCCACGTTGTCGCTAGGAGGGAAAATTCTTCAAAAGACTCTTCCTTGGTGGCTCGTGGGCTTGTGCGTTGGTGTGTCCTGAGTCAAATTTAATAGGTTTGCACCTTAAAATGTATACGATGTAGTGGCCTGCATGAGCGAACTCTAGCTGTAGCTTTCATTAGTACTTACAATGTTTTCCATCATCCGACTCCCCATGTGGGAGAAAACATTAAAATAAAAACTATTTTAGAAGTGAGGGTATAAACTTAGAGTTAACATCAATCCTGAGATGTCTCATGGCAATAAATCTTCCCTATGGTTTTGGCTAACAAGGTTCAGTGTACTGATCAAGCCTCTTATGTGCAAATTAAACGAATCAATTTGGTCGAACTCTTCATTAAGGTTCATTGGGGTGATGCTACTTGATACGTCGCTTTTAATAGTTATGTAGGGCCTTCCATCTCATAGGGAAAATTCGAAGTATGTCCTACACACTGAAAATACTGGGGGGGGGGGGGGGGACACGATTAGCGAGCAAATTACTTGGGACAGTCTTAAATTGCACATTTAATTGCAAATTAAAACAGTTACTTCTGAATTGCATAATTGAATTGTAAATCATAAAATTGAACTGTAAATTGCAAACTTTAATTGTAAATTGTAACATTGAATTGTAAATTATAAAATTGAATTGTAAATTGCAAACTTCAATTTTAAAATTGAATTGTAAATTGCAAACTTCAATTTTAAAATTGAATTGTAAATTGTAAAATTGAGGAATAGAGTAATTTTAAAAAAACTCAAGACAATTTTACACTTCACTATACCATTATTACTTGAACTTTAATGCCAAGACAAAAGTTGCCACGCTGAATTTACTGTTGGCAATGTTACACTGGCATTGATGCTGCAAATGCAGCACTTCAATTAAGCCAATGCATCACACTGAACAGAGGCCGTGGGATCTGTTTGCGTACTTGAGTGCACGTAGAACTTACCCTGATTTCAGACGTCCTAGTTACTGGTTGCGAGCACTACACGAATTGCTAGCGTGCCAGAGATCGTTCTTGCGCACGTAGTACTAAGTACATAAATGAATACGTCGGTGTTCAAGGGCTCTGAAATGGCATCAGTAACAACAGGCGACTAATACATCACAAAATCTTCTACAGGGCACGGAAAAACAATCACTCCAAATGAGTTCTTGATACAAACAGAGTGCTCTCAAGAGCTTTTCTTTTAATATAATGTCATTCAGCTTCATTCTCGATCAATAAATAGAAAGATAAATCAAGACCATAGAGTGAGGGTGAAGACCGCTAACACCACCAGACCAGCTACAGCCACACTCTCACTTGTGCTGCGCGCCGCTCTGATCTTGCGCGTAGCTTCTTCGGATTGTTCTGAAATTAAATAAACGAGAAGAATTTCTTTTATTTCAGGATAAAAAAATCTTGTGGTGCCTGTCTCCACGAGAGGTTTCTCTCTCTACATAGAGCTATGTGTGTTCTTATGTAAATGTCTCAAGTTCAGTATATTCATACTTCCATAACGATTAGAAATTATATTTCGAATACGCGATTCTTAGAGAATCTTATTCGTAGAATAAAAAGAAGAACCAGAGTGAAAACGAACATTATATTTATTGCAAACGTTTCGAAATTAAAATTCCGTCATCAGTGCTGAAACAGGAGATAAAAAAAAATTATCTATTTTAGAAACAAAAATCTTATATATTCCACAAAATTTTCTAAATGTCTAAAAAGCCTAATTTGTTCATTCATACTCAAACAATAGCATACTCCTAATTTACATAAGCACACATGTACACGTTAATTCAGATACAACAGCGTAACACACTATGCATACACACAAACGCACACACACACAAGTTATCAATTGCCCCCACCTACTGACGTAATTCTGTATGTGTGTGTGTATGTGTATGCATAGTGTGTTTCGCTGTTGTATCTGAATTAGCGTGTACATGTGTGCTTGTGTGAATTAGGAGTATGCTATTGTTTGAGTATGAATGAACAAATTAGGCTTTTTAGACATTTAGAGAATTTTGTGGAATATATATGATTTTTATTTTTTTTAAATAAAAATTTTTTTTCTCTCCTGTTTCAGCACTTATGATGGAATTTTAATTCCGAAACGTTTGCAATAAGTGCAATGTTCGTATTTACTCTGGTTCTACTTTTTATTTTATACTTCCCTGCTAACTTGCTATCGTTGTGATTTAATACTATTTTATAAAGTATTATGGCCGACCGAACTCAGATCTTATAAATTTATGTCCATATTTTTGCCTCTAAGCTAGAGTTTTTAAGACTTTAAAGAATTGCTGTGCTCTTACGCCAGTTGTTCTTGTGAACAACTATTGTGCTTCTTTATGTGGCAAAATGACAATTTACCATTTGATAATATGCGTAAATCTCCACAAACATAATTCTCAAGTCATCCAGTGCTCCGCATCTTTAATCTTCCTTTCCTGTCCCCCCACCATCTGGTATGAACTAAATTGCTTGAACGATGACGGAGCTTCCTCTTCCATGGCAGTTCTTGAGATCGGGAGAAAATATCATTCCTCATCTGACAGAACACATTTTTCAACTCAACATATTCTTCACATTTCGTGCTTATCTTTCATGAGTGCTCTCAGCTCATTGTTTATCGAGCTGACAACATAAGTAGAGAGCGCTCTTCTAAGAGTGAGAAAATTTTCCGTTGCCGCGAGCTCAGCTGGCCTATAAAAACTTCTACGTGAAGTCGCGAGCTTGCCATATATTTTTGCCGCAAGCAGGTGGTCGTATTTCCCTTGCTGGGGATGCATTTAGCTTCAGCTATCTTGCCACGTTGTTCTGGGGCTGCCCAGCAGTTCTTCTGTCGAACGAGCCATGAAGGATGCAATGGTAGTTCCTCGGTGGCCTCTTGGGCAGCTGAAGCCATCGGGGCAACTACGAGCAGGCAGAGCTAGGGCATTCCGGCCTGTCTGTGGCTGGTGTTCTTGTGCAGGTGGAGAATAACGCATTGATCTTGGTTAGTCCTTCGTTCACTCTAATTTTGGACGCTCATTTTCAAATGGTACTATGGCTCATGAAGTCTACTGAGAAATTTCCGAGAAGGGAAAATAGGTCGAAAGGTACGACGAATTTGAAGTGGGCAGTAGGGCCATTTTCTACGGGTGCTTAAAGGGTTACTGTACAAGATCAGCTTTAATTGGCTTATGATGTAAGGTCGACGCTGAATTAACTCATGAAATTAAAGTAGAACATTCAACTTAGGGTTAATCGCTTGAGACCTCGAACAACGATTTTTTGTAGCTCCTCAAAATTTACAGACCGGTTTCAAAGCCTTTTCGACTTCGGAGTCAATGAACGTCGACAATCACCTTTTTAATAAGTTTTCGAATAATGTTCAGGGCAGTTAAAAGTTCATTTCCCTCTTAGCGCCTGATGGTGCGTCTTTTACTGTGAACTCTGCTAACATTTTTAGCTAAGTCGATCTCGTAAATACCCTTAGCGCTCGCATTTAGGCTAAATTTAAATTTGCCGGAGACAGTTTACTCTGGAGTCCTCAGAAAACTTTGAGCTATATTTTCCATTTCCCAACCGCCTTCGGCTCGCTTGTATCATTCTTCAATATCATGAGGGCTATTTCCTTCAGAAGACTCCCAACCAAATGTATTACTTGGAGCAGAACAAGGCATATAGTACTTTTGAGACGTCAATTTTTTTCAATGGCTTTGCACATCGAATGCTCTAGTGTACGCAATCGCAGCTCATGCGGCAGTACCAGACACACGTAAATAGAGCGCGTCCCTTGGGCCGGGAAAACTGTATTTAGGCTCAGCTGCCGCTCTGAGAGGCGGCCTGGAGGCCGAGCTCTCTTCTCGGCCCGCCAGCCAGCGACGTTATGGAGCTCTTCATCAATATTCAGGATGAACGGTAGCCTTATAATAGAACAAAGCAGTTTTGGGCGCAGGATGGTATGAAAATGTGTCTTTCAGCTCCAACCTCATGAAATTAAGGCGTATATGAATAAAATGTATTGCAATTTTGCTCAACCAGTCTCACAAATTTATGTTTAAACTTAATTTCGTTTTCGAAACACGTTCGTTCATGTTCGAAACACGTTCGAAACACGTTTGCAACTGGCAATTTTCACATTTATGTTGCTGATGACGTTTGCTTACATCGATTTTTTTCCTGACATGAACTTGCTTGCAAATGAAATAAAAGTGCATTTAGTTTACAATGAAGGTACTTTAATTTTTCGATTTTCTGCTCTAACTGAGAATATCGCCGCGGAGTCTTTTCAAAATTATTCATACCTTAGATCTTACGCTCTGATAAATCAATATAAATTATTTTTCGGTTTTCGGCTACATACATCAGCCGTCATCAGAAATTTCATTACAAGGCTTCAGATTTACAGTTCTCTAGGACAAAAATACTGGGAGCGAGCTTGCGAGACATGGTTTTCTCAGAGCGTCGTGAGCATGGCTGGTGCTGTCGAAGGAGAGAGAATCAAGCAAGAAAAGCCACAAGCGTGAGACGAGAGTGGGTCATCTTTAAAACAACTGAAACCAACTAAAGCTCTCATCGCACTTCAAGTTGAAAGCAGAGTTCACGACGTGTTTCTATACGACCTCGGTGATGCGATGGGCATTTTCGTCGTCAAAGAGATGAATGATTTGAAAATCTTCCTAACAGTATTGAAGTTTAAAACATGCATGCAATCATTCCTGCAGCAATGCTGGTGAATGTTACGTGATGTATATACAGTATGTCCCACGAAAACCCGAACCGGTGTATTTATTTTCCGTATCAGTAATACCCGATATCATTTCCCGTGTCAGCAATAATCAGTATTACCGCATAATTTTGATTGATATTAAACGCTTATGGCATTTTTATGATGGTATCACTGATACGGGAAAATAAATACTCGGCTCGGGTTTTTGTGGGACAGAAAGTTTCGCCACGCTGCTTATTCCTCAGCCTCTGCACACTGGAACTGCATCTTAAATCTGTTCCTAGTGAGTTGAGGCGCTTTAGTTCGAGTCGAGAAGTACAGTAGAGCAGCGCATGAAAGTTACCCGCTGAATGCTCATCGTGATTCAAATTCTAGGAAATGTAAGGTAAATTATGTTGTGTCGCAATTTCAATTTAATTTTGCTAGTCTTCTACACCATTCATGGTTCATAGTAACCTCCTTTTGTCTTTTTCATAAGATCTTGAGAAAGCGTAACTGAGTGGCATGAATTCCATATTTTTCTCATCCAAAGGAGGCCATGAAGGCTGAAGGTCATCTTTCAGACCAACTCCTGAGGAGAATTTAGAGGACATCACATTGCAGGGTCGAAAAGCGAAGACCATTCGATTAATATCTGGACTGGACGGAAGCGGCATGTTTTTGTCATAAAATTCCCTAAAAATACTGTATCCTTGCGCCTATGTTTCATTAAATTCGTCGTGTGCGGATGTGAAATGAAGTTCTTGAGTCTTGAGTGAAAACGCGAATGCAATTCCAAGGTTTTTAGAAATTCAGAACGACAAATTTTGTGAGGCAAATGGCATAGTTGGGTACTCACTTATATTGTCTCCAGGATGAACACCAGGAGACTTGGACCCATCAGACGTGACGGAGATACTCACGATCCATCCAGCTGGTTTGATACGCCGGAAATATGTAAGCACAGCTGCCTTCAGCTGAGTCCCCCACATCAAGTGCAAGAAGTCTATCATAGTACGAGCCTTCACTGTGAAGGTCTTCTCGCCAGGCTGGATGAAAATAATGTCGACGGCCCGCTGGATCTCCGCCAACATCACTTTGTCCTGCAAGGCGCGCCTGTTGTGGAGCTGCTAAAAGTACTTGTGCATAGTAGCTTTGTCTGTACTTAGTTATAAATCTTGTATGGATACCCAGTACATAGATGGGCTTGAAATGTCGAGCTGTCTAGCTGTTTTGATCAGACTTCTGGGAGGATATCGATCACTTTCATTGACCGCTTTCACTACCCTTTCAGTACTAACGGAACGTTGCTGTCAAATAATCGGTTTGGTAGAGGTTTTGCTAGTATCTGTAAGCCACTAAAAAAATATGCGTACAGTTTCACGGGTCAAACAAAGCAGTTTTGAAAAGTCGCTTATGGTTTTTTCAAGCGATCTTCATAAGACGATTTCATCACGTTTTGCTTTGTACGGCATGTTGTTTAAGTTTTGTTTACAGACGACCCACACAATAGACGTGCATGCATATGACTGCCGACCAGTGCACTGCTAAATTTTGAGTTTTTTGACGACATTTTAATCTTCACCAATTGTTGAAGTAAATAATGCATAACGGGATGCCGTACAAGAAGACACTGATCTGGCTCATAAAACAAAGGACATGCCAGTCCCATCTTTCGATGAACTTTAGCTGACGCGTGTTCTCCTGGGGTTCTCTTTCTTTTGGCAGTGCTAAGGTACTCGCAGTTCGCGATGTCACAGACATATTTTGCTAACTTTCTGCCAGTGTTTCTCTTCTCAAAATATCCAAAGGATGAGTCCTGCTGTTCATTTTCTGATGATAAAAAGCATCTAACTAAAAGCTTGAACAGAAAAAATACACAATTGATTATGTGCGTGCGTTGTATTCACGAATAATCCTGAAAATACTTACAAGTGATCTTCTCTATACTACAAAATCGAAAAAATTGTGAGTTGTCATTGTACTTTATAGATATGTGAAACTATTGGTGCCCCTTAAAGTATTTTTCCTAAATACTACATGTAGCGCTCAATGGTAAATGTCACATTGGACGGTTATTTCTGCGGAACAACGCGGAAAAATTTACAGATCAAGACCTCACACACGAAAAAGAGAAGACCTTCACTTTTCTTGACAGGCACAATGCTGCTCGCTGACTTCTGTTCCTCGTCCTCTCGACGCTCTGTGACGGTCTTCCTTTTGTGGCAGTGAGCCTCGAGTGCGCTGCAGGCGAGTGGGATCCCTGAGCTCGTCTGCCGTGCCATGGCAGCTTACTTCAGCTGCTGGCTCGCTGCTCTGGAACTTGTGTCTTCTCCCTCCTTTGTGACGGTCGTCATGCTTTTTAATGGCTTGCTTTGTGTATCATGGTTTTGACACTTAATGACGACTTTCACATGTCATGACAATTCTTGCTCTCAGTTGCGACTCACACTCCTGGACGACTTGCGCTCCTTGTCGACTTAGGCTGCTCCTTTCTCCAGGCCTGCCTCGGACGCCTTAACTCTGCTGTTAAGCGCAGCAGCACTCATGCTACGCTACACTCACGCTACGCAACACTCACGCTACGCAACACTCGCGCTACGCTACACTCACGCTACACAATACTCACGCTGTGCAACACTCAAGCTACGCAACACTCACGCTACGCTACACTCACGCTATACAATACTCACGCTACGCAACACTCACGCTACGCTACACTCACGCTATACAATACTCACGCTACGCAACACTCACGCTCCGCTACACTCACGCTACGCAACACTCACGCCACGCTACACTCACGCTACGCTAAGCAACACTTTAATATATGGGAATAAAAATCTTTGTACATCTACCCAGCTCTAACAAAGATTATCTCGAGAACCCCAACGGAGATAATTGTTCACTTTATTTTCTCCTAAGCAAAGACTTTATTCACTCCAGACTCGTCGCTGGAGAGAAATTCAAATTCGGCTGCTGCAGGATCTGAAAAGATTTGCTCTGTGTACCGCCAAGGCGCCTCTGCTCTGCGAGGGTGTAGGGATGGAGTGACCCGGCAGGGCATGAAATGTGTGAGCTGGACGCCAGAGCCGCGTCAGAAACGTGTGAGCTGGACGCCAGAGCATCGTCAGAAATGTGTGAGCTGGACACCAGAGCAGCATCAGAAATGTGTGAGCTGGACACCAGAGCAGCATCAGAAATGTGTGAGCTGGACACCAGAGCATCGTCAGAAATGTGTGAGCTGGACACCAGAGCAGCGTCAGAAATGTGTGAGCTGGACACCAGAGCAGCATCAGAAATGTGTGAGCTGGACACCAGAGCAGCGTCAGAAATGTGTGAGCTGGACACCAGAGCAGCGTCAGAAATGTGTGAGCTGGACGCCAGAGCAGCGTCAGAATAATGTGTGAGCTGGACACCAGAGCAGCGTCAGAAATGTGTGAGCTGGACACCAGAGCAGCGTCAGAAATGTGTGAGCTGGACGCCAGAGCAGCGTCAGAATAATGTGTGAGCTGGACACCAGAGCAGCGTCAGAAATGTGTGAGCTGGAAGCCAGGGCAGCGTCAGAATTGTGTGAGCTGGACGCCAGAGCAGCGTCAGAAATGTGTGAGCTGGACGCCAGAGCAGCGTCAGAAATGTGTGAGCTGGACACCAGAGCAGCGTCAGAAATGTGTGAGCTGGACGCCAGAGCAGCGTCAGAAATGTGTGAGCTGGACGCCAGAGCAGCGTCAGAAATGTGTGAGCTGGACGCCAGAGCAGCGTCAGAATAAATTCATTGGGCAAGGGTGGATTTGATTTCTATTTTATTGTCCCAAAATCTTTAGTGTTTACAGGTTATTATAGCATTTGTATTGGCCTCCAGCAAGACAAATTTCGAAACCAGGAAAAAAGTACCTTCCAATGCGCCACTTGATGGCGCACATGATTTATTTGTGCTCTATCATAACATTTAACATGCCCGTTGATGAGGCGCACTGACTGTTGGCTTTGCGGTGCAGGCGCACTCCGCCCTCGTAGCCTAGCTCTCTCAGTCACGTGGGCACTGTCGCAATTTGCTTTGAGGTGAGCAGCCAGGTGTGGATGGAAAATGAGACGATGAACTGTTTCGAGCGCTTCATTTTCCAATTAAATTTCTCACGCAGCTCGACTGCTCGACACTGCGCTGGAAAATATGTCCTAGAAATGGTTTTACATGCATGTCGCTGAGTCGTTTGAGAGCAGTGAAATAATGAGAGCTCAAGTGTTGTTGCTTTGTCAGGAGTTTTGTGCCAATTCCAGGTGGTTAATTTCTTTTGTGTTGGGCTCCGTCTACTTGTTTCAATTTAATTTTCAATAAAACATTTTAATTTAATTTTTCATTTGTTTTAACTTGTTTTTTCTGTCATTATCATACATCATAGTTCATGGTAGTCAAGAGTTAGGATAACATCCTCTAGGAAAAATGTGAATGCAGCAAAGAATGATGGCAGGCTTTCGCAACGCGCTCACAAGCTTGGAGGACGGGAATCCAGACCCCGTGATTTGCGTGAGTGGAGATTTGAGGCGCAGCGGCGCTAGGAAACTTAAATAAGTAAATGCCAGAAAGAAAAGAATCGCATTCAGCAAGCAGACCATAGACATACAAAGTATTAAACTCATATTATCAGCCTTTGTTAGATATTCAAACTGTTAGAAATTTGTGCAGTTGGCCATGCCTGTAAAAATTAAAACATGCAGCCCGACTTTGAGAGAAAGTTTACTGTGTAGTTAGTATTATATGATTGAGAATTAGGCGATAAAGTCAAAAAATATGAGTAATATCTTTAGGTTTTGAAATGGTGAAATCTAATGTGGATTAGGAAGTATGAAGTGTGACGATCGAGGGAGGTGACAAATGATGTTTACAATTGCGTTTTTGAAATGTTTTTTTTTAACGATCAATTTTATGGAGTTGAATTGCTTATGGAGATAAACCCAAGAGTGATCCGAGAGATGATGAGACATCACAATGAATGATATAAATGGTGTGATGGTGTCGGGTGGGACTCTGTGCAGAAGTTGACTGCCCACTGAGTCAGAATATAGCGTTGGAGGCCGCTGAACTCTTGCCCCTGAATCTAATTATCTCAAAGTTCAGCTCGTGCTTTCGAGCTCAACTGATGCCTAACATCCAAGGGAAGTTTGAACAAGCGATCGCTGTGGGTATAATACGCTGATTGCGTTATTTTTTTACGAATTTCATCCTCACAAGAGATTAATTAAATTTTAATGAATAACTGGTTTGCAGTACAAGTTCTTTTACACAAGAGAATACCATACCGATAACTTGTTTTAAAAATAAGTCTCTCTCAAAATCGCTAGGCGTTTGCATTCTTCGTGGCGTAATTCAACGCATTGCTTATATTGGAATGAAATTGTAAGCTGTTTATACAAAAATGCCACGAGATCGAACTTACTGCGCGATGAACTCAACAGCAGTAGAGCACCCCCAGGTGGTTGTGCGCTAGGAAGGAAGGGGGGTTGTGTGTTAGGGGTTCGGGGGGTTGTACGCTAGGTAAGAAGGGGTGGGGGGTTATGCGCTAGGAAGGGAGGGGTGGAGGGTTATGCGCTAGGAAGGGAGGGGGTGGGGGTTGTGTGCTAGAAAGGAAGGGAGGTTCACGAGCCCCTCATTTCCAGCAGCACACAGCCGAGGGCCGCCCAATAGCGCGCCATGACCGTAATTGAATTACCTGCCGTGTACGGTGCCTCAAATGTTCGCGGTATGAACTACGTACATGAGCGTACAGCGCGGTGCCTACTCACGCAGCACGTACACAAGCGTGTGTATATATATATTATATACATTATAGCGCCGTCACGCTGGACGTACGCGAGCGTACACAGCACATCGCCGTTCAGTGTATGGACAAAACCGGTATAAAAAATTTGAATCCAGTTTCAGCTCCGAATGACCTCAGAATTTTAGTATCAGTTCTATCAATGATAAGAATTTCAGAGCATCTAACTCCTATAATCAAATCGTGCGCTCCTCTCACTTGAGTTAGACTCCCCACTCGGCGTCTCACTAGGCCACTTTACGCAGCAATAGGGAAAAAAGAGTGACACGGCGGTAGTGAGGTGTCCAGGCACGGACAGTAACTAGGGCAGGGAGATTTATTAGTACAGGATAAATCAGGCCCTCACAGTAATGCATTCTTTTCGAGGTAAACTCAATTAAAAGACAATAGCAGATTCTTCACCGTTTCACGATTTTTACCGTTTACATTTATTTCATTTTAAAAGTTTAGCAGGAAGCGCTTGTATTTCAAATAGGCCAGACCTCACGTTAAGCTATCATATTGGCAGCAGTCAGCCATCTTCTTAATTTGCGTTTGTTCAACGACCCGAACACCTTTGAGAAATAAATAATACTTCGGAAAACAAAATGAAGAAATTCACAAACTCAGGCACACCAAATTTAAAAGAATAGGGAAAATTGTGGCAGTAAGGTGATAGAGTAGCGGGACTGTAGCAGCTAATGCGACTCCGCAAGGCAATAAACCATCATGCGTCAGCAAATCCGCAATCTGTATCTCTCAGATGCTGCATCGACCGCTCCTCAGTAAAACGTGTATAAATGATATGAATAATTCAAAATTTTCAAACCCCCGTACCTCCTTCAAGGTCCAAATCTACGGCAAACAACAGACAGTGGGAGAGCGGCGTAAAGCTTCCGCCCAAAATGCAAATTTATGAGCATGCGAGAGGAATTTTCCGTACAACCCGCCAATTAAAGCGTATCATTTAAATATGTTTCTCAACCACGCACACAAGAGAGGGAGGCTATGTATAGTCGATATCGAGTCAAAACACAAACCGAACAGCAAAAATCAAGTCATTTCTCTGCCTCCGCCGGACTCTGGTGTTCTCTGACCCGTCAGATCCGATGAGCTTACTTTTCCAAGTCTGGACAGCTCGCGCAGGCCTTCCGTGGCCCGCCATGGTGCGAGTTTCTTTCCAGCAACTCGCATGTTGAAGACAACAACTGGCACTAAGTCTGTACGAGCCCTAAGCTTTCTAATCAGACTACTGCACACAGTGATCTGCGAGTATTTTTTTCGTTGGATGCTTTTATACCAATGCCTTTTCTGTCTGTTGTAACTTTGTGCTTCTCATCCACAACTTCTGACTTTATCCCTACCTCTGTCTGCCTCTTGCAGACTCCAATTCCTTACAATTCTGGTTTTAATAGTTTTAGAGTCCCGTTCTAGAGCAGCGTGAACATGAATTTCCTCTCTGCGCCCAACAATCTTAACAAGGCGATAACATTTTGCTGCACCCGTCACTAGAGAGCTGTACAAGCATAAAATAAAAAGCGCAGCATTACCAAAGGCGTTCGATAGTCGTTCGTCTGCAGCAGGTTACAGAATTCTATTTCAGAGTGGCGGTGCATTGAGGTGGAAGCTTCCGTGCTGGGATTCAGCTAGTTCACGCATCTTATTCAGCAGTACGCAATCACGGGGAAAAATGCAATTTTATCATAATCTGCTACTGATTTAAAAATTTTAAATCCAGTTTCAGCTCCAGATGACCTCAGGATTTTTGGGGGCTCGCATATTTTTGAAGCGAAAATTTACCCTGAATAATACAAACAGTTCATATCCCTTCAAAACAGACAATAAATGACATGTTAATTACACCAGCTAAATTTTTTCTTTCCTGATGTTTTTTGTTATTCATTTCTTAACGTCTTCCACTAACTGTTTCTGGACATTTCATTTGTGAGAAGTTATGTTTTTTTAAGCTGATCATGGAGCTAGACTCCGAAACGTTTTCTTATTATATATGATTATTTTCACTTAAATTTTATTCATTTCAAAATTTTTAATAAATTTGCCATCAAAGCAAACCATCACAGACATATTTCTTGATTCATGTCGTTAAAATTGAATCAGTATAAATCAGTAGTATATATTATTAGTTTCCGAAAAGCATTCGCAACGCGTTTTGTGTTTTTACAATATTGATTCCTGAACGGGTGAGACCGGATTGGCTGTTTTGCCTTTTATCATCGCATGCCTCTTGGCTGGCGATATTTGTGCACAGCATCGCTCGCCACCGCCTAGTTCGGCCAGCAAGCGAGGTCCTGCTAATTGTCTCACAAGAAAAAGCTGTTCGTCAACGCAGCCTTGCCTGCCACGTTTTGATGTTTTCCAGCTTAATGATAGACGAACATAATGACAACTAAATTACCAGCGTTTTAATAATTCGAAGTTGGTTTTACTAAGAGATACTAGAATGTGTTTAGCGGTCTTGTTTTCTTTTTGTAACTTATGGCAGAAAAAACAATTTGCTGCAACCGCGTCCACCAAACGGTGTGGCAATAATGGAATTGTTTGTTAAAACGAGTGCGCTATGCGCGCACTGTGATTTGGGGGGATTGTTACTGCTTGTAAATCGTTCAGTATAGGAGTTGAGACTGTATCTCACACCCTGCATTGCACGGCTTGACAAGAATTAGTGTATCGGATCACTGCTGTAGAGAACGGACTATTTGTCTTCAGAGCAGGTGCTGACGCTCCAAAAATATCGCGACTACATCACTGGGACAACTATAATGTTATTTTGTAAACTAGTAAACTTGCTTGTGTTTATAGCTAGTCTTCGTTGCGGAGCTGCATCGAGTCACTACAATTAAAATGGGGACAGGAGCGGGCAGTCTAGGAATATCATGACTACATCACCAGGACAACTATCCTCTTATATCGCACTTCAGTAAACCTTCGTTGCGGAGCTGCATCGAGTCACTACAATTAAAATGGGGACAGGAGCGGGCAGTCTAGGAATATCATGACTACATCACCAGGACAACTATCCTCTTATATCGCACTTCAGTAAACCTTCGTTGCGGAGCTGCGTCGAGTCACACCAATAAGATGGAAGGCACACAAACAGCTCCCTCAGTTATGTCACGGCTTAGGCAGTCAGAGCTCACAGTTGCCGCAGTGATGAAGTCATTACATGCTTGGCCTGTCAGCCAGCTCCAGCGAGCGGTGATGCACAGTCCCGCGTCTCGAGCAGTGGCTGCTGCAGTCCTCGACGTAATGACATGTCAAGTGAGGCATTAGACGCCGTCTTAGCTTCTCATCGAGGCGTGACAGGGACAAATATCCTTTCTTATGGCACATCTGCTGCATCTGTATTTATAATACAATTTTACAGAACTAGGTTTCTAACGTTTACTTAATCATGGTCAGAAGCCGGTCTAAAGGCCCCCACACACTACACGCGCCACGAGCCGAGCCGCGAGCAGGGCCTGAGGCTCGCGCGAGCCTGCTTGGCTCGGCTCGGGCTTACTGCCTCCCCACACATTACACGAGCCGAGCATTAGTTTGCAAGTGTATTTCTAGAGACAACATGGACTTCTCCGATTCAGATTCAGATGACCGATTAGAGATTGCAATTTGCTTTGGCGCTAAACAACATCGAAAAAGGTCTAAGTGGTGCAAGTCTTGGCTATTGAAGAGGGGAGAACTGTGTCATGGCCAGTTGATTCAGGTATTGAGACTAGAGCCTCGAGACTACGCTAATTACTTGAGAATGGATGAATCAACGTACTTGGAATTGCTATCAATGATGACCCCATTTATAAAAAGGAAGAATTCATTGTTGAGAAACCAAAACCAAGACACCATATGCTTTGTTTTTTTTATACTTTGTTTGAATAGTCTTGACTTTTCACTTTCCACAGACAAGGATAACTCCAAAAAAGTTCAATAAAGTCTACAAAAAAATCTTTCTTATCCGGATTCACTTTTATTCAATATACTTTTATCACACTTGAAATTCTATAGTGCGGCGTACATCAAACACTTTCTGAAAAAGAAAAATTCGTTAACATTATGCACTAAGCTGACCCCAGGCTCAGCTCGTGCAAATTTACCACCACACACTACCCGAGCCGAGCCGCAAGCCAGGCCAAATATCTGGAAGTGACAGATCAGCACGAGCCGAGCCACGAGCCTGATTGCGCGGCCCGTGGCTCGGCTCGACATGCCCACACACTACACGAACTGGCTCGGGGCTCGGCTTGTTTGCTAAGGCTCGGCTCGTGGCGCGTGTAGTGTGTGGGGGCCTTTAGATTTCTGAACGTTCATAGACCTGAATCGTGAGAGCGCTGTTGTCTCAGCCTGCACTGGAAGACATCATTGAGATACCGAAATGCTTCGTCCAGGAGCCCCGGCAGCAGCCATTGTTTTCAGATGAAGCCATAACCATTGTTTCTAGCCTTATTTGAGGAAGCCTCAACTATTCGTTAGCTCACCACCATCAGAAGGCATTGTCTGGCACAGTGAGCTCTGCTGTCAGAGTGCCATTGTGTTAGGCGTGCGGCGGCCGTTTGCTGCGGGGCAGCTGCTGTGCCTTGCGCCCAAATGTGTTGACGCTTTAGCAAATAGAACCCAACTCGGAAATATTGTTCGTGCTTCGTTTAGCCTCACTATGCTTACATTGCATCATCTTCGCGTCTCGTTAGAGTGATTCTTCTTTCCAATCTCAGATGTAAAAATAATGGAATTTTGTTAGCTCTTTAGCAAATAGAACCACAGTCGGAAATGCTCTACGTGCTTCGTTGAACTGCACAATGTCTCACATTGCATCATCTTCATGTCTCGTTAGAATGATTCTTCTTTCCAATCTCAGATGTAAAAAAAATTATCTTTTCCGTCAGAGGCACGACAGGCATTGATAGTTAAGCATTCAAAACAGTTATGACTTAGAATTTTCCAGTAATTTAGCAATAATTTCTGTTCTTCTAATAATTCACGATTTTGACTTTTATAATGTTCAGCAGCTTTTTTCCCTCACGAATGGTTGTCGCATAAAATGTTACCTTACTAGTTTTCGCATTAAATGTTTTCGTACAAATAGTTAACAGAAATAGTTTTCGCGTAAGCTGTTGCCTTATTAGGTCTTAAGATGTTCATTTGGAACGTGTATCATTTCCTCAAAATAGAAATCAATAATCGCTCGTTTGAAAGGAATTTAGAATGGTTAGACACATGCAAGACTTTGAGAAAGAAAACTTAAATGAGCAAGATATTTGGGCCTAAATGTTTTGATTCGGTGTCCAATCCATTCGTATCTTAAGTGCAAAAATAGACAATAAGAACATTTTCCAATATTTGATGATGAGAATGGTTGAACACTTTGGACGAGCTTTCAATTTTTGAGGACACTGCAGGAATAAACCACAGTGCGGAAACCTATATTAATTAAAAAACGAAAATAACAGTAATTGGTTACATGAGAAGAATAAAAATCATGGCGAAATTTAGCCATCTTACTCTAGTCTAATAGTTTATGGCTATTAGGCTAGACTTATGTTCCCCTGGGAAAATACTCAAATGAACACAATAAAAAATTTCAACCAGCATCACGTGTAATTTGAAAAGAAGCAAAGGCAAAGGTGTCATCCACTCGATTGTCTGAACGGGTGGCGATGACCCGTCTGCTCTGTTCATTATTCATTGATGTTCAATTTCAATGCAGTGTGTTTTCTAAAATAACTCACCAGCTATGAGTTTGTTTAAATAATTCAATAATTGATTAACTAAACAACATTTAGATCGGATACCACTTTTTCAAGTGAAAGTTAGAAGCGTGCACCGTGGGCGCAACTATGCACCAGCGCAGTATACTCACACACCCGCACCCCCACCATACATCGCAGGGGAACATAAGTAGATTATATCTAAAATCTAGCATAATGACCACATTTGAGTATAGCTACCAGTGGGCCCTAATAAGTTCTGTGTCTTTTAGGGCATCCTACCACCAACGCTAGTTTAAGGAGTTCAATTACAGAACATTTAATCAAATTCACTGAGCCTAGTTGCGCACTAGACTGATCAAAGAATAATTCATTCGAGATTCGATGCTAAATTTTACAAAGTAGTTTACATGGGCTAGATGTCAACAATATATTCCAGCAACGACTCGAGCACACACTTCAGAGCAGGAGCCGCGCTGGATGCTAGCAGGCTTTAGGCCTCTGTCCTGCGGCCTGCGAACTCCTGGCCGGACTTCTATTTATCATTTTCTGATGCCCAATAAAAAGTGAAAAACCGAAAGTTGAGGTAATAACTCAACTTTTGCCTCGCATGGTGCTCAAAATGTGAGTTGTGCTAATTTTCTGACAGTGCTATTCACGCTGCCGTGATAAAATGCACTTGCACGTTCCACGGAAAATTGTAAAGATTCACTGGATTGCTAGATTCGCTATTTATACTTCAGGTACGCAGTGTATATTTCTGTCCTGTTTTTGGTTCTTAATTTTTCACAAGCGGATGACGTGAGATAAAGTAGTATTAGTTTAAACTTTGTGTTCTACTCAAACACTATGTTAAATTCGCACTTCAGAGTCATGTCAAGCAAGCGATCAAAATACTTTCATCGAGCCATGCAAACTCGATTATTCCTCTCACGTTGAATGACGGATGAAAAGCTCCGAGCGGCTCCGTTCTGACGATGAGATGCTTAATCATCCGCTTCTCTGGAGGACGAAGGAACCAAAATTTCTCAGAAACTAACACATCAGAGTACATTCCTGCAGTTTAGTTCATCTATGTTCGATAAAATGTGTGTAATTTAATGCGATATACCATACAGAACACAAAGGAAATTAATAACTAAATGTTTTTACCCGTACAAATTCCTGAACTTACGCATTCTATCTAATTTTGTTGGTGTTACTGAGTCAGAATTGGTTCATTTCTACGAAAAACCACTTTCGCCTTACTTTTCAATATCGTACATCGTTTGTTCAGTTAAGATATTTATTAAGTTTTATTGAATTCTTGAGCGTTTACAGCAAGCAAAATGTCTGTTCTTATTGCAAGGTGATGTTCATCTTACCACGTAGAAATTTTCCTACCAGAAAGGGATCTAGCATGCATCTTCCTCTCATCCAAACTTTCTTGAATACTTCTGACACACAAGGGATCACGTCATAAAGATTGCAATTTCTAATACATCCACGCGCCTTTCTGGCATTTAAGTTATTTTAACGGTTTCCTATTCACGAATACCGTATTTTCCGTGACTTTAACTCTACATCTAACCGCAGAGGCAAATTTATTCAAATGTTTATCTCTACGGAAGTATTTCCAATAGATTAGTCGTTAGTTTCAGCCTCCCTACCCGCAGCAACAAATGCGATCCAAAGAGAGGAAGGAGGAAGGCACCATTTAGTATGGAGTTAAGGAAACGTGGAATCTACGCAGAAAGGGCATAGAAACAGTAAGTTGGGAAAGAAGTTCATGAAACAAGTTCAAAGTTGATGAAGAAAGTAGTAGGTGCTGAAAAACAGGACAGCAGTGAACCGGAAAAAGGGGCTCCTTAACATAATAAAAACATTTTATTTCAACATAAGAAAGCCTGCCTAACTCTCAGCTCGGGCCCTCACATTGTCCCCCTGGGAGCGCTAGTTCCCATAGATACAATAATTGAATCCCCTTGAGGGGAGTATTTCCAAAAAAGATTTACACATTTTTAGAATTGTTTTTTGCAGCTCTACCGAAGCTCATGTAACATTGTTTAGGCTACTACAAGCCTAGACTACTGCCTAGACTACGACTTGCTGAGGCTACAGCGGGACAACTGCGGGTCACAGCACTGCACTCACGACCCGGGAGACGCTCTGCATCGCGCCACCCAACAATGCAAAACTGGCCCACATGATGCTCACACTGGCCTCACATAGAACTGGCCTCACATAGAATCATACTGAATCACATGGGGTCGCAAAGCGCCACATGACGTCGTCTTGAATCTAATGAAGGTCATTCTGCGTGACCTATTCGGTATTTTATGAGTTTATTTTATAGGTCATCACGTTACCTGGAGTTGGTGAGAGAATTGTTTGGTTTTCCTTGCTTAGGAAGGGAAGAAGCGTTTTGTTCGCCTCTCAGTTTTGCTGTCGTAGAAATTAGTGCTCGCTGATGCGTCGTGCTTTCATCGGCCATGGGTGTAGCGCTTACTGCGCAGTGCGGCCTGGCGAGCCCTGCGGTCTGCCTCCAGTGTTGCCTCTGACGCAGTGAGACGTTCCCTCTAGCCCAGTCTAACTTTCATGCTGCCTGTATGCGTATTTTTCGCAGCCCGAGTTATTTAATCCCATGCGCAGCGAAAAGCATGCATGCTCCGGTGAAAAAGTTGGACTGGGAATGACATCCTGAGTAGTATAATGCAGTGAGGAGAATTGTAGTATTCTGCTGGGAAGAGAGTAATATTAGGATTTTTTGCAAAAATGAAGCCTTTGCTGTCATTACTGTGCTGGGCTTTTGGTTTCAATTATTCGTGTTCTGCGCCTGCGATGTGTTAGACGCTTAACTACTTCAATTAAAAACTATTCCATTTTTTAAGAGTTGTCTGTCGGCGCCAAGAATCGTAATAAGTTTCCGATGGTCTTGCTGACTTATGGAAATGCAGCAAAAATAAAATGGTAAGATCGTTACAACACAACTTTTAGAAGTTACCCTTACTCTTCAAATAAATGAAGCAACACATGTTTGAGAATTTATCCTTACCCTTCAAATTGATGTTATAGAAGAAATCTAAGAAGTGACTCGTGCCCTTCGCATTATTGATACAACTCAAGTTGTGGAAGTCACTCGTACCCGCTGCGTTATTCGCTTTAGAATAATCAAAATAACTGGTTCTCAACGATGTTATCAAAATTTCCAAAAGATTTAGTTCATGTAATATAAGTTGTGAATAGTTCGGTGAATTCACGAAAGTTCTTGTAGCTTACTTGAAAAATTCTCTGAATGAAGTCTCCCGGCGCTCGCTGGCTTCGCTAAAGTTCAAAGTTCCGCTGCAGCCAACTTCCGGCGGCTGCCGTCCGCTTCTTTCGTTGATTACGTCTCAAGGCTGAGCGCTAATGAATCTCATTGTCTTTTGGCGTGCAGTCGGCGAGCAATTCGCCTGTGTATGCTTCTACCTCGTAAAGAATGTTTATCTGCTATTTTGGTTATTTGTTACGTCTGTATGACTTGCATGTGACTTAAGTAGGGTTGTGGGGGCTGCTTAACTTGTGTTTGCAGTAGATATGAGGTTGTTTAAAATGAGGAGTTCCTGGCCCCTGAGAATCTAAATATAGGGCGTCATGTGTTCTTTGCTCATTACCGAGGTTTACCTCATGGGAAATGTGAGTGCATCATTGGTCGCGATGTGGAGGACCGGAATACGTATGCATTTTATTTCTGTAGATCTCAAAATCTAACTCGCGGAAGAATATACAAAGCCAGTAGCATAGCGGTCTGATTCAAAAAGCAAAAAATTATGCATACAGGTTTCGATGTGTTGAACATACACTTTGGGTACGGCGAATTAGTCGCTCACACACTATTTCAATTGAATCAACAAATAGAAAATCTGTGACTAAATACCGGCAAGTGTTGTTCGCTGCACCTTGTGTCCATCGGCAAATTATGGCAGCGCGAGATTCCTCAGTCCGAAATGACCTCGGGTATTTCGAGACATTCCTTATGTAAGATGAAGGCAATAAAAGTAATGGCGATTCTTATAATTCTGCATAGGCATTATTGAAATTTTGTTCATACCAACTACCTAACTGCAAAGTTTTTTGAACCAATTTTGGTTGAATTATGTTAAATGATCAACGCTTTCCCTTGATGAACTGCCACCGTTATTTCTGGCAGTTCAGTTTTTCGCTGTCCATTCCATTCCATGGAAGGTCTCTCCTGTTTCGTTTATCTTTACTCTGTATTTGTTTGAGTTTTTAAGTTACTCTACTGCGAATCTAGAAAGAAAACTTATGCAATTTTCTAATGAAGCAAAAGAGTAAGTGGTTAGAAAATTACGGACGCACCATTTCTGTTTTTGCAACGCGTTCCATGCTCAACCGCAGAATGATTCGCGAGAGAACAGCTCACCGCACACCTCAATGAGCTTACTTTTCCAAGTCTGGACAGTTTTTCCATGGCACGCCATGGAGCGAGTTTCTTTCCAGAAATTCGCATGTTGAAGGCAACAATTGGCACTAAGTCTGTATGAGGAGAAAGTTTTCCAGACTACTGCATATAGTGATCCGCAAGCATTTTCTAATTCATATGCTTTGAATTTTGCTCTAATGCAATTTTTTTTTGGTTGTCACAGCCTCTCAATTGCATCATGAGCGTTGCCTGTCGCACCGCCCTTTGTGTCGCGACTGGAGCTGTTGGTGCCAGCGACACAGCGGGCGAGGTGGTGGCGGTGATTTGGGTGTGGTGGGAATTTGCCACATGAGCAGTAATGAGTAAAAAGAAAACGAATGTATTCTCTCGTGGCATACAAAAGAAAACAAATGTAGACGCACTCTGTCGATGTCAATACCAACCTGAGCTACAACTTGAGGATAATTGGTACTGAACATGACTTTCGTGTACGGCTCAGTTCGGACTTCCACGTAGGGAAGATGAAATATCGGAAGCTACGTAATGTCGTGCTAATCGTTCATCTAGAATTATTACAAGGAAACAGGCGGATCGTTTTTTTTCTCTTTTTTTTCCGGAATGCTTACAGTAAGGTTTAGTGTTCCGTAGTCAGTGAGCCGGACAGTTTACATATTTTGCGCTCCGGATCGCTGGAGTAAACTTTTGGAAGAAATGTTCCAGTTCTGAAACTTAGCGTTCCAGGCTGCCTACACTTCTACAGCAGAGGTCCGGTTTGGCTGCGCGTTTAGTGTTACGGACTGCAGAAAGGTTACGCTTTAGAAAAGTTTTAAGTTAAGTTTTGTCAGCAATGTTAAGCTTTAGGGAAGTTTTAAGTTAATTTTCGTCAGCAATGTTAAGCTTTAGGAAAGTTTTAAGTTAATTTTAATCAGCAATGGTAAACTTTAGGAACTTCTACAAGATTGAACACTCGCTCAAATACCTTATGCGCGCAGCAGGTTGAACGACTGAAAGACAACGACTTGAAAATTTAACGACAAGGTCATCTTGCAGAGATACGCGTCCTGTACACCACGTCTGCTGTGTAATTGCGTTGTAGGTTGTAACTCAAGTGTTGTAACTTACAAGTGTTTGTGAATTACCCCATGTGCTGCCCGTATGTCACTTGCGTTACTTATTTTGTTCATACGTTATCGATCACATTCTCTCATTTTTTAGGTGAAGCACGGAACTGATCACGTCAGATCCAGCTCAAAATTCGGTCCCCACCACACAATTGCCAGAAGAATCTCGAGTGATTTCAAAAACGCTGGTTATGTGCCTATGAATGAGTAACTAGAAATAATTTTCTCTTCGGAGAAATCCTTTCTGGAAATGAAAAGCTCATTTCTGGAAATGATGTCTTGATTCAGTTAGTAACCAACCGTTTTGTGTTTAGACGTCACTGTGCATTCGTTTCGTCGGGGGATCTAATAAGTGCCAGCAATTTTTCTTTTGATGTTATCCCCGACATTATTTATTGTGTCTAAAACATGTCGGCATTTGTCTCAAAGACTCTCTCTGCAGTAACAAGTCAGCATTTTAGGAGCTAATTGCATTCCAGCATTGTGCAAAAAGACGGCGCGTGCTGTAAAAAGTCGTGCTCAAACGAAAGCACGGCCGTGACGTAACAGGACACCGTCCGACGGCCAATGGAGGACACCACACACTCGCCTCCTCTGGACTCTAGGGGGGCACTGAAGCCCCCCCCCCCTCCCCCGAGTCCTGACCATCACGTGCTACTAGTGAGGCTGTGAGCTGACCACGTGATGCTATGCAGTCCAGAGCTTGTATCTACTTCTGCCCCTCCCCTGCCCCCCCCCTGCCCCCCTTGCCCTGACCTACCCTCACACTGCCGCTGTGTCGCATCACTCTCTCCATCCCCTCACAGCTGACCGCCCCTCCCCCCTCCCCTTCCCTCCTTCTCTCCCCCCCGCTGAGATACGGGCCTAAAGCTGAGGGCTCCAAGCGGCCCCGTGCTGGCGCCTCTCTCTGCAGGCGTGTGTGCTGTGTGGTGTGTGTGCTGTGTGTTGTGTTTTGTGTGTGTGTGTGTGGTACTGTGAGTGTGCTGTGTGTAGCGTGTTGTGTAGTGCTGTGTGTGTTATGTGTGTTGTGCTGTGGGGTGTGTGTGCGTTGTGTGCTGTGTGGTGCTGCTGTGTGTGGTGTGTGTGTATGTTGTTGGCTGAAGGTGCTGTGTGATGCTGTGAGTGCGTTACTGTGTGTGGTGCTGTGTGTATGCTGCAGCAGGTCCAGCTACTGCGCTACAGTGTTGCAACAGCCCCCGTCTCAGTGCCCATTTGACGCGTGCCAGCCATGCCGCAACGCAAGTTCTCTGCTCAATGGACTCTTACATTTAGCTCATTTCTTAATCCAGTTATAGGGCGCGAGTTTTATTGTTAAGAACTCATTCTCAACGCTCTTCTTGACTTGCTCTTCCATGCACTGGCAGCGACGCACTCACCTCGAGTATGTGGGGAGCGTCCGTCGGTAGCGCCGGCTGTGCCCTGCAGCAGGGCAGGCTTGGCTGCACAGACACCCGTGACTGCTCTCAAATGGCGTTATATTTCAGTAGTGATGGGTCTTGATGAACGCTGATTACGTTTGGTAAATTAGAAACAGAGCAATCCTTAGAGCATACTCTGCGTTTGTACCGCAAAAGAAGCATCTTTCTTTCGAGTAACGCAGTTACTAACCGCACAGTTGCATTACATTGTCAAATTATGTGCCCGTTCACACTTATCCTTCAGTTCTTAACTAGAAGGTGGAAGTACCCGTCGAGTGGGAAAATTTGTAACACACTCAGCTCCGCCTCCTTCGTTTTCTACGTGACAAAAAAAGTTTGTTTGCTTTGGTTAAGGACAGAGCCTGCAAGAGAGCAACTTTATAAAATGCGCAAGATTAGTCAAATATTTTTTGGACGTACAGTTACTAGATGGCTTAAACTAACTTGTCCATCCGCATTCATTGGGCGGAAGCATGTTTATCACATACGGACGTATATTTATCACTTTCGGAAGTACGTTTAGCACATTCGAAAACATGTTCATCGCATTCAGGGTTTCCTCAACCACGGCGAGCTACGCTAAACATCGATCTTCGTTGCGGTGCACAGCAGAGCACATGAGCTGTGCTGTGCCCTGAGCTCCGTGCGAGGCAGTGCCCAGCACAGCACGGAGGTCTGTGCAGTGGCTGGAAATCCCAGCTCGTAGCCCAGCACAGCACTGCCCTGAAGTGACTCAGAACTTCCCCTGCTCGTTTCTGAGCCTTTGAGCGGCTCTCAAAGCTCGAACAGCTCCCTCTCTTTCAATCGGAATTTATGAACAAAACGGTCGGATGATTTCAACAGCTTCGGTATTTTCCTCACCTTGAAATAGTTAGCACCTGCGCTGCCTCTCTCAGGCTCTCTGTCACCAGGAAAAATCAGCCCGTTATCGGCTTAAATTTGACTGGGAAAGTTTCAATGTCTGCTCGGGGTCCTCCGTCATTCTTATATTGATTTCATTATTACACGAAAATCCAATATAATATGACAATTTCATCATCTGAAAAGTTTGTGTAACTAAATTTTCGCAATGAATATATTTTTCTTTAAAAACGTACAGAAGGGCAGCAAAGAGATCGAAATTTCACAGCATCATAGATACATACCAATTATATAAGGTTCAATCATTCAACCTGTCTCTGAACTAGAGCTTCGTTGTGCAGACTCGCAAGCTCTACAAACCCTGAGACCACTTGAGGAATAAAGAGTGTTCCTTAAAGTGCAGCGACAAACAAGCTCAGAATTGGTGAAGCACCTCGTTGCTCTAAACGAGCAATGTTTTTCAAACGTCGAGTTTGCTTGTGACAACATAAGAAGATTTAAAAATCAAAAGCGCTTGTGAGATTCTCTAAACTCGCGCGATCTAAGACATTTTAAGAGCGTGGGTGCCCCAGCTCATGAAATGTAGGCAGTCAACGGAGCTGAAGTCGAGGCGGCGACTTAGGTGCCCTCGCAGTGAGCCGCACCGCTCCACCGAGTCCGGATTACGGGATTAGAGACTTAGTGCCCGCTGTGTGTCTAAAAAAGGCCTTCACCTTTCCTTAGCTTCTAGCCCTAGAGTCCCTTTCCCGCCTGGCGTCATTTAAAAATCGTGACCCCAAATATTTCGATTAGAACTAGACGTAAGGGCGCCGGCGTTCACGTGTGATTTATTGTCAGCGATATATTTACTTCATCTGTTATCAATTTATGATAAAATGAACGCATGGGGATACTTCCGCTTAGTTCCTGCAAACACAGAGGAAGGTTTTGCTGGACTGCCAGCGCTGACACTGCCAGAGCTGGTTGCTGGCTGCCGCTCTGCAGGTGTTGCCTTTGTGACCGCAAGATTTGGTTCAGGGCGAATCTTCACCGCGTGAACTCTTTCTCACATGTTCAAGCAACTCACTCTCACATGTTCAAGCAACTCACTCTCCCATGTTCAATTGACTCACTCTCACATGTTCAAGCAACTCACTCTCACATGTTCAAGCAACTCACTCTCACATGTTCAAGCAACTCACTCTCCCATGTTCAATTGACTTATTCTCACATGTTCAAGCAACTCACTCTCACATGTTCAAGCAACTCACTCTCACATGTTCAAGCAACTCACTCTCACATGTTCAAGCAACTCACTCTCACATGTTCAAGCAACTCACTCTCCCATGTTCAAGCAACTCGCTCTCACATGTTCAATTAACTCACTCTCACATGTTCAAGCAACTCACTCTCACATGTTCAAGCAACTCACTCTCACAAGTTCAAACAACTCACTCTCACATGTTCAAGCAACTCACTCTCCCATGTTCAAGCAACTCACTCTCACGTGTTCAAGCAACTCACTCTCACATGTTCAAGCAACTCACACTCACATGTTCAAGCAACTCACTCTCACATGTTCAAGCAACTCACTCTCACATGTTCAAGCAACTCACTCTCCCAAGTTCAAGCAACTCACTCTCACATGTTCAAGCAACTCACTCTCACAAGTTCAAGCAACTCACTCTCACATGTTCAAGCAACTCACTCTCACATGTTCAAGCAACTCACTCTCACAAGTTCAAACAACTCACTCACATGTTCAAGCAACTCACTCTCACATGTTCAAGCAACTCACTCTCACATGTTCAAGCAACTCACTCTCACATGTTCAAGCAACTCACTCTCACATGTTCAAACAACTCACTCTCACATGTTCAAGCAACTCACTCTCACATGTTCAAGCAACTCACTCTCCCATGTTCAAGCAACTCGCTCTCACATGTTCAATTAACTCACTCTCACATGTTCAATTGACTCACTCTCGCATGTTCAAGCAGCTCACTCTCACATGTTCAAGCAACTCACTCTCACATGTTCAAGCAACTCACTCTCACATGTTCAAGCAACTCACTCTCACATGTTCAAGCAACTCACTCTCACATATTCAAGCAACTCGCTCTCACATGTTCAAGGAACTCGCTCTCACATTTTAAGCAACTCGCTCTCACATGTTCAAGCAACTCACTCTCACATGCTCAAGCAACTCACTCTCACATGTTCAAGCAACTCACTCTCTCATGTTCAAGCAACTCGCTCTCACATGTTCAAACAACTCACTCTCACATGTTCAAGCAACTCACTCTCACAAGTTCAAACAACTCACTCTCACATGTTCAAGCAACTCACTCTCACATGTTCAAGCAACTCACTCTCCCATGTTCAAGCAACTCACTCTCACATGTTCAAGCAACTCACTCTCCCATGTTCAAGCAACTCACTCTCACATGTTCAAGCAACTCACTCTCACATGTTCAAGCAACTCACTCTCACATGTTCAAGCAACTCACTCTCACAAGTTCAAGCAACTCTCTCTCACATGTTCAAGCAACTCACTCTCACATGTTCAAGCAACTCACTCTCACAAGTTCAAACAACTCACTCTCACATGTTCAAGCAATTCACTCTCACATGTTCAAGCAACTCACTCTCACATGTTCAAACAACTCACTCTCACATGTTCAAGCAACTCACTCTCACATGTTCAAACAACTCACTCTCACATGTTCAAGCAACTCACTCTCACATGTTCAAGCAACTCACTCTCCCATGTTCAAGCAGCTCGCTCTCACATGTTCAATTAACTCACTCTCACATGTTCAATTGACTCACTCTCGCATGTTCAAGCAGCTCACTCTCACATGTTCAAGCAACTCACTCTCACATGTTCAAGCAACTCACTCTCACATGTTCAAGCAACTCACTCTCACATGTTCAAGCAACTCACACTCACATGTTCAAGCAACTCACTCTCACATGTTCAAGCAACTCGCTCTCACATGTTCAAGCAACTCGCTCTCACATTTTAAGCAACTCGCTCTCACATGTTCAAGCAACTCACTCTCACATGCTCAAGCAACTCACTCTCACATGTTCAAGCAACTCACTCTCTCATGTTCAAGCAACTCGCTCTCACATGTTCAAGCAACTCACTCTCACATGTTCAAGCAACTCGCTCTCACATGTTCAAGGAACCCGCTCTCACATGTTCAAGAGGCGCACTTGAGAGTACAGTAAGTACAGTAAGTACAGTAAGTACAGTAAGTACAGTAAGTACAGTAAGTACAGTAAGTACAGGTAGTACAGTAAGTACAGTAAGTACAGTAAGTACAGTAAGTACAGTAAGTACAGTAAGTACAGTAAGTACAGTGAGTACAGTAAGTACAGTAAGTACAGTGAGCACTAAGGCAGTGCTGGCCTGCTCTCTCTGAGTATTTACGCATCAAAGCGAGGGTTGCGCCTGCAGGTTGAAATCTACCCTTTGAAATAAAGTGTCATCATGTATTCACTTGTGCGCAGATGCCGCACAAAAATGTTTGGTGTCGTCCTAGACATCAGTTCAGAACTATGGAGGCCAGCGTGTCGCTTATCAATGTTTTTTCCAAGAGAATGTCGTTTGTATTCGCTTCCCTAAATCACAAACAAATACACTTCCCACCAAGACTGTATATACCAGAAACACTCCACAAACTGAATAGAGATGCAAGCTTCTATTTTAGATTGAGTGCCAAATATAGCAGTTACGAGGAAATAAATGCTGTGGAGTGGCGTCTCGGAGGTGAGCACCAACACAGCAGCGCGAAGCACGACAAGGTTATTTTCTTGACAGTACAAATCGCTCAAAGATAATCATTTTGGAAACTTTTTGCCTTGAAATAAGGTTTCTAAAAAGGCTAAATTCAGCAGTTTGCAGTTTTTCCTTATCGTAATTACTATAGGAAAGTTAGCAGCTTGCACTTTCTCGTTCACGTAATTGCTACCCCGGCCGCACGGCACTTACTCCGGTCGAGGTGCCCTGGCAGCTCTGCCGCCCCAGCCTCGCGTGACACCGCCATCAGACACAGGACGCGCTCATGTCGTTCCAACTCGCGCGTCGTACGTGCGAAGTAAGCGTAGAATGTTGTGTCGCGGTGGCTTTACGCGCATGGACATAAACAGCGAGACTATAATCATATTTTCAATCAGTGTCAGCATTTTAGCTCATGCTGTGGCGAAATTATACTCAGGGTTAAAGTCTGTTAAATCATAACCGAAATGTGTTCAATTGCCCCTCCGGCCCAATGCTTGTTAGCAACTCAACTAGTGCAGTGTGCCGCCTCTGCTGACTGTCGCAGATGCTCTTGTACAAAGAAATGAGAACAAAACCTGTTCCCATCATTGGCGACATTTCCTTATGAGAGAACAATTTACCGACACGCCATTTGTACGTGAATGGAATCTACGTTATTTTTTGCGTTTAGAATATAGTCTGACCACCTCATTAGACGGGTGCAGTAAATTATTACTGATAGAGTGAGGGTAATAATTTGTATCGTAGCCTCTTTCAAAGATCTTCTACAGAATACAAGAAATTGGTAACATTTCCTAAATATCGCCCAAAAGAATTTGTACTCCATCTTTTGTCATACATGATTAATTACTAGTTTTCCAATCAACTTCAGTATACGGTTCATTTGAAAGAAGTAGCAAGTTTCTTCACAATCACACATCCGTTTTCAATTATCAATAAATAGAGCAACGTAGATCTGGGTGAACATTTTACTTTGCTATTTTACAGACGTTGGTTACTATTCATCTACATTTACGAGTACACTCTCAGTTTTCCAATGTTTTTTTTTTTGAATAGATACACTCCTGCAGCGGTGACCTAAAGCTCAGTAGTGGCCTACTCACTTATTTTGGACCTCTAGGCTTTCAACATGATGGAGCTATTGTTCATACTTCAAGAATTTCTCGGAGGAGTCTCGGCACTGTTGTTCCAGGCCGTCTCGTCTCATTGTATGGGCACATTGCATGGCCCGCTCGGTCCCCAGATCTGTCTCCTTACGATTCCTCTCTCTGGGGAAGCATAAAGTCGATTTAGGACGATTTAGGCATCGCAGGACGCCATTCGCAGCGCAATTGCAGTCGTGCCACAGGATGTCAATCACCGAGTAATAAAGAGCTTCACACTGAGACTGCAGGAGTGTAACACTCGTAAAGACAAACTTCTGGCTGACTTTCTTTCCAAAAATCATAGAGATTTGATACAAATGAGTTAGCGTAAGTAAAGTAAAGGGTAAACACAGTTCTTTAAACTTTTCAACTGAAATATTCATCCAGAATTATATTCTCGAATTTATGTTTTTTGAAAATGAGAACATAATTTCACGGGATCTTGTATTTCATTCTAGCCGTGCTAAAGGCAACTGGACACGAGATGTAATGTTAATATTTATGTTCCCCATGTTAATGTTCCCCCCTGTGGGGGGGGCGTTAGAATTCTCCCACCGTGGTCCGCTGCGTGTCGTAAGAGGCGACTATAGTGGGCGGAGTGAGCGGACTGGGGATCCCGTTCTCTGTAATGTTTTTCCCGAGAGGCAGCAGGCCAATGAAGGGGGTGAGAGAGGTCGAAAGACCACACAAACCCTAGTACTAGGATCTTTGAATGTAAGGGGGTGTGGAAGTAGAGCAACTGAGAGTAAGAAGGAGGAGATCGGAAGAATGATGTTAAACCGGAAGATGGATGTATTGGCCTTGAGTGAGACGAAATTTAAGGGTAGTGGTGAGTTGATGTTTGGGAGTGTGGGAGGGAGAGTGTTTGGAGTACGTGGGGGACATGCAAGAGAGGGTGTGGCTATATTATTGAGTGTAAGAATCAGAGAGAAAGTAGTTGAATGGGGTGAGGTGTGATCAAGAATAATGTGGGTGCGAGTGAAATGGGGGGAAGAGTCATGGGTGTTTGTGAGCGCGTACGGACCGGGATCGGAGAGGAGTGGGGAAGAGAGAGAGGAGTTTTGGGAGAAATTGTCCGAGTGTGTGGCTAGAGTGGGGAGTGGTTGTAGAGTTGTGGTGATGGGGGACCTGAATGCAAGAGTGGGTGATGAGGTGGTGGATGGTGTTGTTGATAAGTACGGAGTAGCTGGGGTGAATGAGAGTAGGGATTTCTTGGTGGGGTTATGTGTGGAGAGTGAGTTAGTGGTTGGGAATAGTTTGTTTCAGAAAAAAAGTATAAACAAGTATACATATGTGAGGACGAATGTAGGTGTGATAGAGGAGAGAGCATTGATGGATTATATTTTGGTTAGAAGGGGAGTGATGGGTCGTTTGCTCGATGTTCATGTGTTCCGTGGTGAGATGAATGGGATTTCAGATCATTATTTGGTGGAAGGAAAGCTGAGAGTTAGTGGAATATGGGGAGGTGTAAAAAGGAGGAGTGGAAGGGAGGTGTTAAATGTAAGCAAGTTACATGATTCTGAGCGTAAGTGTGAGTATCAGGAGAAGATGAAAGTGGAGTATGGGAGGGTGAAGGAAAGTGAGGTGGGTGGAGTGGAAGGGGAATGGAAGTTGTTTAAAGATGCGGTGGAAAAATGTGCAAGGGAAGTGTGTGGGGTAAGGAAGGTTGGAGGGGGGATTAGAAAGGGGAGTGAATGGTGGAACGGAGAAGTAGGAGCGGCTGTGAAAAGAAAGCGGGGGGCGTTCAAAGGTGGTTGCAACGAGGCAACCAGCAAAATTTTGAAGAGTATAAGGAGAGGAAGAAAGAGGTAGAAAGAACGGTAAGGAGAGCGACGAGGACGGCGAATGAGGAATGGGGGAGGAAGTTGGGAGGGGATTTCATGGAGAGAAGGAAGGTTTTCTGGAAGGAAGTGAAGAGAATTAGGAAGGGTCAGGTGGAGAATGAGGCAAGAGTGAAGGATACAAATGGTAGGCTGCTAGTGGAGAGTTGTGAGGTGAGAAAGAGATGGGCGGAGTATTTTGAGGAATTGCTGAACGTGAGGGATGATAGGACTGCGAGAGTAGTTGCTGTTGGAAGTGATGTTAGAATGCCTGTGTTTGGTGAAGTGAATAGAAGTCGAATAAGAAGTGCAGAGGTGAGATGTGCGTTGGATGAAATGAAAAATGGGAAAGCTCCAGGTTTGGATGGCTGCACGGTTGAATGTCTAAAGAAAGGAGGAAATGTGGTTATAGAATGGTTTGTGCGTTTATTAAATGTGTGTTTCGGGGCTAGTAAAGTGCCGGTTGATTGGAGTAGCGCGTGCGTAGTTCCGTTGTACAAGGGGAAAGGTGACAGGTATGAGTGCAGTAATTCTAGGGGTAAAGTCTACTGAGTGTCGTTGGGAAGCTGTATGGAAGAGTGTTAATTGGAAGAGTGAGAGTGTTGACGGATCGTGTGCTTGCTGAAGAACAGTGTGGTTTTAGGTGTGGTAGAGGTTGTGTGGATCAAATGTTTGCTGTGAGGCAGGTGAATGAAAAATACTTATTAAAGGGAAAGGATGTATATTGGGCATTTATGGATCTAGAGAAGGCGTATGACAGAGTGGATCGCGAGGCATTATGGCAAGTGGTAAGTTTGTATGGAGTGGGTGGGAGACTGTTGAATGCGATCAAGAGTTTCTACATTGATAGCAGAGCATGTGTGAGAGTAGGGAATGAGGTGAGTGAATGGTTCCCAGTTGTGACAGGTGTGAGACAGGGATGTGTGATGTCGCCGTGGTTGTTTAATTTGTTTATGGATGGTGTGGTGAGAGAAGTGAATGCCAGAGTGTTGGGAAAAGGTGCGCAGTTGGTGGGACGAAATGGTATGTATTGGGAAGTGTGTCAGCTGTTGTTTGCAGATGATACAGCGCTGGTGGCTGATTCAGAGGAAAAACTGAGGAGACTGGTTACAGAGTTTGGTAGAGTGTGCGAAAGGCGGAAATTGAGGGTAAATGTGAATAAAAGTAAGGTGATGAGATGTTCAAGAGGTGGAGTGTTTGGAACTTTGGATGTGAGGTTGAATGGGGAAGTTTTAGAGGAGGTAGAGCATTTTAGGTACCTCGGGTCGGATGTGACTGTTAAGGATAGTATGGAAGTAGAAGTGAAGCATCGAGTGAGTGAAGGTTCTAAGACATTGGGTGCAATGAGGAAAGTTTTTGAATGCAGGAGTTTGAGTATGAATGCTAAGAGGGGACTGTATGAAAGTTTGATTGTGCCAGTTTTTTGTATGGAGCAAAGTCCTGGGGGTTGAGAGCAGCTTAGAGGAGGAAGTTGGATGTGTTTGAGATGAAGTGTTTGAGGAGCATGTATGGAGTAACTAGAAGAGATAGGATCAGGAATGAGTTGGTTAGGGAGCAGACGGGTGTTATCAAAAAGTTGAGCAGGCGAGTGGATGAAAGAGTGCTTGGATGGTTTGGGCATGTAGAAAGAATGAATGTTGAGCGGCTGGTGAAAAAGATTTATATGTCGGAAGTGAGTGGTCTTCGAGCGCGAGGTAGACCACGGATGAGTTGGATGGATGGGGTGCGACGTGCTTTGTATGAGAGGGGTCTGACTGTGGACGTGGCGAGAGGGATGGTTGCGGACAGAAGTGAGTGGGGGGAGTGTATAAGGAGGTAATTTTATTTTTGACGCGTTACTGGAAGCTGCCCGCGTGTGATGGGGTTGACCTGTCATGTGCGGGGGAGGGGCTGCACTCAATGAAGCGGTCGGGGTAAACCAGCTGTTGCTGTCGGGCCTGACTGTGGAAGGTGGTTGTGCTGGGCTGCTGCTGATCCTGGCAGTTCAGGTGCGGCCAGTGCTGCCTCTCTCGCCTCTTAGTGACTAAGTGTGGTGATTGTGGCCTGCTGTCGGCTACCCTCCCATGGGGAGGATAAGCCCGGTATATGTATGTATGTTTACCCAAACAGCATCATTCATCAATCACTTTATCGCGCCGTAAAATTTGATTTCATTCTAAAGGTTAAAATTACCTGAAGCATCAATGTCATTTAAATTAAAACTTCAAAGGTTTTTGGAAAAGACTCATTCCCTTCGGAAATGTGTATCGTTGAAATTAGATGAACTTCAATCTATTTGCCTTCAATCATTAAACTCCTGTACTTAATTTACATCGTAAAATTTTCATTACAGGGCTCACGTTTGAGCAAGCATTTATCTCGAGCTATTTTGTGAAGAGTAGCTAGTTAATGTTGGAGTTCCAGGGGCCTCATACAGGCGCTCCTGATAACTTCTCAAATGAAAGGGTCGGGAGAAACATTCTTCCAATTCTTTAAATGAGGTATCTTATATCATATTTTAAAAGGAGTTCCACAAATAGAAACTAATCACCCATAACTGAAAGACTATTACAGTAGTTACTTACCAGTGTCGCAAATTATATAATTTGGCACTCCTGATGGCTGCATGTCTGCATGGCACTCCTGATGGCTGCATGTCCCGGTCACTGCGTCACGCAACCATTCAAATTCTTTATGGGCGCGTGCCTTCTTTTCGCATCGTCTCGACTGGCAAGTTTTTACATGTTGGGAAATTTAGGCCAAACTTTCATGCAATTTTGGCTCGACATTTTTCAGACCTCTCTCAATTTTGTGTCTTTCATTTTCAAGGTAATTTCAAAGTTATTTGTTTAAGCGCATCTGCCCCAGCAAAAATTTTGCGCCGCTGCCGCGACACAAATGATATTGGACTCGAGATCGCTCCCCGCGCCGTGGGCATGCGAGGCCTGGGAGTCCGACATCTTTGCCAAGGTTTGCTCGCTCAGGAATTTTTATTGAGTTACCTTATGCTGAACCCCTAAGTGAAATTGGCCTTCTTCTTAGGGCCGAGCAATAATCGTGTGTAGACTTCGCTCTAGCTCTGAGTAGACTGGAGGGAACCTGAGGAATCTTTTAAATAAACGCATTTTTATCAAGGGATGTTGAAATTAGGAATTTTATTGCGTTCAATTTTGTTATCGAAGTATTTATTTAAAATTTGGTATTCATGTTCAGCTGTGTTGCTGGTCATTAGCGATTCTTTTCGATTAAATACTCATGAAGAATTATCAAAACAATTATTTACTTCGTTAACTTATTCCAGCATGACTTCTCTTGATTGCTTCAAATAACAGCACAGATCTCGTAGTAATATCTCCTGTTTTCATTAACAATTATTCTGACATAATTTGTTCACGATATTGTTCACAAGCGCTAAATAGAACTTTTACATTTAATCTACATAGTGCGTTTCTGAAGTGTGTGCGTGTGTGTGTAGAGCGTGTTAGAGTGTTTGTGTATGTGTATAGAGACTGTTGTGTAGAGCGTGTGTAGGGTAAAAAATTTTGCTCCTTCTATTGCTGCAGACAGTTTAACATACATTCAAACGCGCAGGGTTTTGTTATATGTTTGGACTGAGGTGAAATGATGGGTTGTCATTCGAAGGGGCCGAGGTTCCGAAATGGCAGCATAGTATCGGGGGCAACTGACGACAGTGCGCATCGATCAGAGAATATTAGTTGCGCTGGTAGGAGAGGGTCCGCACGGACGGGGGCAGTGCGCCTGCCGAACTGGGCACAGTTTCCTGTGCAGGAAATTTTGGCGCAATTTCGGAAATGAAAGTCGCGACCGCAGGAAATAGCGGCGGAGTTCTGCCACAGTTGGTGCGCAGTGCATCTGGTGCACAGTGCACCTCACGCACCCGCAGCTGGTGCGCGTGCACCTCCCGCACCAGCAGCTGGTGTGCAGTGCACCTCACGCACCAACAGCTGGTGCGCAGTGCACCTCACGCACCAGCAGCTGGTGCACAGTGCACCTCACGCACCAGCAGCTGGTGCGCGTGCACCTCCCGCACCAGCAGCTGGTTCGCAGTGCACCTTACGCACCAGCAGCTGGTGCGCAGTGCACCTCACGCACCAGCAGCTGGTGCGCAGTGCACCTCACGCACCAGCAGCTGGTGCAGCGGTGCACCTCACGCACCAACTGTACTGAGTTTGGATCAGCGTTTTGCTATTCTGCAGCATATGTTGTCACACTTCCTCTATACTTGCCGCAGTCAGTCTTTTAATATCATAAAAATGAAATTGTTCTCTTTGAAGAAAAACTCTCCTGCCGCGGAACTATCTTGGTTCTCCCTTTCCCGAATTTTGCTTTTCAAAATTAAAAAGCGAGCTTCCGACTGCCCAGCTCCCCCTCCTATCTGCAGGGAAGAATAAAATATCAGCTTCCCTATCAGGGCTCAGCTTACAAAATTAATATTGCATTTCTCACAACTCGGTCAACAAGAATCAAAACGAATGTCATTATAAATAAAATTGTTAAATTGTCTTTTGATACTCATCTGATAACTTTCATGATACTTGTATTATCTTAGGACAAGTGTGGTGTAACATTATTTTCCTGAAGTTTTAGTTTCATTTCTTATTAAGTTTCTTTCTACGCTGCACTTCATGTATTGGACGGTGAACGTATGGATGAGAAGACCAATAACGTATTTTGATATATATATATATATATATCGTTTGCATGTATCATATATATATATCTGAACGGGTCAGTTACTTGCTTTAATCGCAATTTGATTAGAAATTTAAAAACGAAGAACATTCCAAGGAAATTAATCAGATTTAATTGGAAAACTTTTCGGAGTCCAGCTCTATCATCAGTTAAAAATACAAGTCATTATGTCTGAAATAAAAGAGGAAACGATTTGTTGTAGACAGTCATTAAAAGAGATCACGAAAACAAAAAGAAAAAACAGGTCACAAAAAAATGAAATCGGTACAATTGCTATCTAGTTACTACCAATTAGCTCACCCCTCTCACTCCGCAGTACGCAATCACGCAGAAAATGCAACGTACCGATATCCTCCAAAGACTTCAAAATTTGAGATTCTGCTCCAACTTCGTATGACCTTAGGATTTTAGAGGCGTTACATATTTTTAAACGAAAACCTGCCCTTAACAACACCGATAGTTCATATCCATTGCAAATAGTAACTAGATAGCAATTGTGCCGATTTCATTTTGTTGTGACCTGTTTTTTCTTTTTGTTTTTGTGATCTCTTTTAATGGCTGTCTACAACAAATCGTTTCCTCTTTTATTTCAGACATAATGACTTGTATTTTTGAACTGATGATAGAGCTGGACTCCGAAACGTTTTCCAATTAAATCTGATTAATTTCCTTGGAATATTCTTACAGTTATTCTATATAGTGCGTTTCTGAAGTGTGTGTGTGTGCGTAGAGCGTGTTAGAGTGTTTAAATATAAAATTTAAATTTAATAAATTTAATTTAAACTAACATATTTATATATATTTAAATTTAAATTAAAAAAAAATTTAAATATATATTTATATATATACATATATAATATATAATTTATATATGTATATATACATATTTATATATATACAATCTATCAATAGTAAAGTACAGTTGCTACTGGGCACTTGACTATCGATCGCTTGATATTCGTGTTATATGACCAACACTTAGCACTGAGCACAACGTGACTCAGCTGTTTACATTGTGAGCTGTAGAGCGAAAAACTCTGTCCACGCAGTGCAAATTGTGCAGAACACGACACTGTGCTGCGCGGCTGCCAGCACTGCACGGAAGACTCGACGCTATGCTCAGCAGCAGCAACCAGTGCTCTCTCACTCACAAAGCTGAGTGAACATTTCATTGAGGTGACCTCATGACTACAATTAAACACTGGAAGTGAGATAAAATTAGTTAGAATGGAGGTGTTCAAGCCAGGTCCGTCGTCATTCGTAATTCTTCATAGTGAAATAAAAAGAACGAGCTTGAAAATAAATATTTGTTTAACTAGGAACTTTCTAGGTTTCGGTTTCGTTACGTTTCATAGAGTAAAGAAATTCATAAATTTCATCCGGCGACTGGAAACACTACATCATAGCCTGATGCTAAGTGATTCCAATGTTGAAAAACTTTGTTTGAAAGTCAAGCGATAAATTTGAATATTTTTGGGAGAAAAACTAAAATTTGCTTGTCTGCGGGGCGCGGTGACCACTGGCACACACACATACACACAACACACACACGCCGAGTGTCCGTGACGATACCCGAACACGGCCCGGGACCTCAAATTTGTCCATCACCGAACCTGTCAATCATCATTACGCCAGCAGCAGCAGCTGCCTCGACCCCGTTTAATTGTCTTCTCAATTATAGAACTGTTGGATGTTCCGCAAGTGAGTGCCCAGTTTTTGGGACGGCTCATGGAGAGCACAATCGGATAGATAACGAAGAGTCAAGCGAGGTTATTTGGTTGTTCATTTATTTAGCTGAGTCAAACTGACTCAGCTAAATTAAAATCAGTTTGTTTGTTCAGTTCGTTTATTAAAAAAAAAGTATTCTGCTTCAATAGTTGAAATCATCTAAAGTCACTAAATTGATGCCACGACGAGAACATCAAGAACCGCCCATTCGATTGCGCCAAAACCCAAAAATCCCGAGTCGCCCCAACCCTGTAACTCACCTGGCGATGTTCCTCCTCTGCATGACATTCATGACCTCCTTAAATATATTTTTAAATAATCGGGATTTTTTGTGCGAAATTTCTCCTCTGTTATGACAATTGGAATCTCATTGAACACATTGAATTGGTTGGTCCGTCAATCTTTCCCGCTTATAAGGTGACCATCCTGATTTTTTAACTTTTTTCGTCCGATTCGTTTGAAAACTGGCCAGTATATGTATTATTTGAAAGTAAACTTATTTTACTCGTGTCACTTTTTGGATTTAGGCCTTATTTACGAAAAATTAGTTTTTTTGTACATTTTTATGTATATTTCAAGACGTATCAACTCATTAAGTTTTCATTCTAGAACAAAACCAAGGTCAGTTTTAGAATCTTTGAAGCATTTCTAACAAAAGTATGTTGTGAAATTACCTATTTCACATTTGGCTTTCTTTTAATATGAGGTCGAAAATTAAAGTATTTTGTCCCCTTAATTTTGTCCCCTTTAATCCTTTCTGCCCCTCCCCCCCCCCCCCCCGGGAGGGATCTAGTGTCCGTAGCGCCATAAAATTTTAGGACTGAATAGTCCAGCACCTAAGGGTCCTTTTCCAACAAAAACATAAAAAATGCTCATCGGAGCGACAGGGGCCTGGCAGGGGCCTAGGATGGTCACCTTAATGGATGCATAATGACCGTATCTGTGATACGAGTTTCACCAGTGCACAAGTAGAAGAATATTTTAATGGCGGGTACTGTTGGGATGGATATATTTGTTTGGCATCCCCCTCTGGAGGATTTATCTGCAGGAAATATCGAATTCCGTCATTTTTGATGCGTCTTGTACACAACATAGTGTCCAATGATATCTCTCTATCTAAGGCAACACAAGCTGGGGCTGAACTGCAGAAGCTGCAGCATCCAACGATTCTATTTTTATACCTGAGACGCCTATAGCAAAACATGCAAATACTTGCAGCGTTCTGATAATACCCATACTCGTACGCAAAACTGCTGATCAATCTGGTTATGAACTTACTTATGTGTTCAGTTAATTTTCTTCGTAATTAAGGAGAACGTTCTCAAAGATTCAAATGGCTCTGTCTGCGGAAGACGATTTTTTTTCAACAGTTGGCTGCTTGAAAATCTGTCCTGAGACTTGTAGCTAGCAATATCAGTTCAAGCGTCGATGAGCCAGAAGCGCAGGTAAAAAGACATTTAAAAAGCGCCAGTAGCGTTAAAACTTCTCAAAACGTTACTTCGAGCGGTTCAAAATTTCATAAAATAAATACCAACGGAAGAATACAGCCATTTCTCTGAGTTTTATGAAGGACTGCGGGCATTTCGGGGGCTGGCAAACGATTGGCATGTATGGCAATATGTGTGAGTCTAAGCCTGCTGTTTTACATCGTATTTGCTTGGTAAACGTTAATTTTCACGGCAGTTGTATGACTACTCATTCACTGAGAATCAACGCTTTGACCGCAATCGGTTAAATTGAAGTTCAACATTCAACTCAAATTTGAAGTCAATTGTAGCAAGCAATTTTGAGTTTGGCAAACTAACTGGACGATGCCTTCATTTAGCGTTGATTAAAATTTCAGTAAAATTTAGTTTGTGACTGCAGGTCAGTCTGAAGCATTATGAAAATTCCAGCCGCGGTCACCGGTGGCGCACGTCGCGGTGAAAGGGCTGAACACGATATCTTTCGTGCGAGTATGTCTACCTTGAGATTTGCATGCGTCCCGCTAGGTGCTAGCATCCGCGGCAGCGTGGCACGTCGGGTCTGAGAATAGCTACTGTATACAGCACGGCACACGCCCTACCGCCAGCCTGCGCTGCAGGGGAGGGGCAATTTATATAAGATTTTAACCATATTCTATTTTACCATCACTTCAACATGTTTTTTTAATGATAGTGCTGACGCCCTCATGCCCAGCCTGCGCTGCAGGGGAGGGGCAACTTATGTAAGATTATAACCATATTCTATTTTACCATCACTTGATCATGTTTTTTTAATGATAGTGCTGACGCCCTCATGCCCAGCCTGCGCTGCAGGGGAGATGCAACTTTTATAAAATTATAACCATATTCTATTTTACCATCACTTGATCATGTTTTTTTAATGATAGTGCTGACGCCCTCATGCCCAGCCTGCGCTGCTGGGGAGGGGCAACTTTTATAAAATTATAACCATATTCTATTTTACCATCACTTGATCATGTTTTTTTAATGATAGTGCTGACGCCCTCATGCCCAGCCTGCGCTGCTGGGGAGGGGCAACTTTTATAAAATTATAACCATATTCTATTTAATCTTGACTTGAAAATGTGTTTTTAATGATGTTGCTGACGCCCTCATGCCCAGCATGCGCTGCTGGGGAGGGGCAATTCACATAGAAATTAAAACCATATTCTATTTTACCGTCACTTGAACATGTGTTTTTTCGAATAATAGTACTGACGCACCTGGCTCGGGTACACGCCCCGCTCGGGCTTGAAAATCATATAAAACTTAACAATCAAAAACCACAACCATCATCACAATCATTAAAACCATATTCTGTTTTACCATCAATTGAACATGTGTTTCTCAAATTACAGCGCTGATTTTTCCTCACGAGGAACTCGAGTGTGGTGAGAAATAAGTTCTTCTGAAAATGGGACAAGAAGCTGTACAGTTTGCCGGCAGGCGCATTTTGTATTTGAAGAGCAGAAAAAATGCGCTGCAAGCAGTGGCATGTAATAATGGCAGAGAAGCGTGCGCTGCAAGTAAACTCTCAGATACTGAGTTCTCATTCACAGCTCAGTCAAAACATGGAAGATATATAAAGTAAGGTAAACCAAAACAGCACCGTAAGAACAGTTCGCGGAAATAAGAAATGATGCAAAGCGTGGTATGCTTAACACAGGGTTGAATTATATTGAAGAGTCGTGAAATTTTACATCGAAAGGTTCATTTCAATGAAAGTTCTGGAATGAACGTTGAATGGCTAGTAACTTACTCACTTACTAATATTTCAGCTAGCCCTTCAATATCTACTCTTCCTCCTACATCTGAGTTATTTAAATGTGCTGATTGCGTCGGATTACTTATTTAATTAATTAATTCTTGAAGACAAATTCATCAACAGAGTAACTTAGCCCATCCTCACATATGTGAAGTGGGAGCTGAAAAAATTCTAACATAAGCAAACGATGGGCGAAACGTGCATGTTTCAACAGGAAACAAGATGTGAAATATTAAAAAATTTCTATTTATTAGCTGGCAAAATGTGTGAATTTTAATGTAGATGAAATTCTTTGAATATGGACCAAAGTAGTCAGACCACAATCTGTGTCCATATTCACTTATTACAATGCACGTCAGTTTCACTGAGACAATTTCTGCAAAGCTTTCAAATGAAGCAGACGAGCGCAAGTGGGAGAGTGCCTGAAATGACTGCAAATAATCCCCAGTAGGTCACGAAGACGGTCTTTGCTAGTCTGTTTCACCAGTAAAATTCCGAGAAATAACGACAACTTAAGCTTTAACGTTACAACATTTCTCAAGAAATAAAAGTTCTTTGTACAACAGAACTTTTGAAATCGTGCAATTGAGAATGCATTGAAGTTATAGGATGGAGAGCGAAAATCATCATATTCATGTTCGTCCTGTGCGTTGCAGGCCTCGAATTGGCCAACTTGGGCCGCGGAGCAACGAGTTTGGAAGCTAAAATTATGTTTGAGTTGCAGGTACTTTTACTGAGCCTGTCACGCCTGCGCTTTAGCACCTAACTTTGCCAGGACTTCTTGTTTTACCCAGCCCATCACGCGTCTAGTTAGCAGGCGACTTTGTGTGAACTTTTGGTGTTACTGAGCCCATCACGCGTCTAGTTAGCAGGCGACTTTATGTGAGCTTTTGGTGTTACTGAGCCCATCACGCGTCTAGTTAGCAGGTGACTTTGTGTGAACTTTTGGTGTTACTGAGCCCATCACGCGTCTAGTTAGCAGGTGACTTTGTGTGAACTTTTGGTGTTGCTGAGCCCATCACGCGTCTAGTTAGCAGGCAACTTTGTGTGAACTTTTGGTGTTACTGAGTCCATCAATTCTTTCTAGTTGGTAGACGTCTTTGCTTGAACACCTTGCTTGCCTGGTTCATAAGGCCATCAGGACGTCAAACAACTTTGTGTCAGGGTTTTTTCAAATAGCCCATTACGCATCGAGGCTGCAGTCAACTTTTAAGCTTATAGAGACCGTTACGCCTCTAGATAACAGAAAACTTTCAAATTTACAGAGCCCATGGCACATTTTATTAGCGAACAATTTCAACAAGTTGCCGATTTTGCCATACTTTTCACTCTTCAAGAAAGCAGATGACTTGGTGTGAGCGTATGCACGAGGCAGATACACTTGTTTCCAGCGGCTTAGTGTGAACTACAGTGCACTGCAGTTGGAACAAAGCTACACGCTTTTTGCGTTCTAACGCGAGTTCCTTGCTCACTTAATTCCGTAAGTGAAAAATACCATGGTCAGATTTGACATTTTGTTGTACCTGTGAAATTTTTTAATTTTAATACGGACGTTTCCGTTCCACCGGAGTCCGTAAGCGATGAGTTGCATGGTCAGATCTGACATTTTGGTAGTACTTGTGAATTTTTTTATCAAGGACTTTTCCACTCCACCGGAGTTTACACTGTGCCAATTTAGGGCCCCGCGCGGAGTTTATTCAGTTCCAATTAGCCTTCAGCTCTGAGGGGTTTGGTCAAGTAAATAAAATTGAAAACTCAACGAAGGAATTAAATCCGGAAAGTTAGGATTGTTGGTAACGTTCACAGAGATGGACTTTTTCCAAAAACTTTCTGAAACTTTCTTCTATTTAGGCAACACCATGGAATACAAAGCAATTCTCTTTTCGTACGCCCGTGTTAAGGAAACACCAGCAAAGTAATACAAACTACGATGTCTGACAGTTTCCTATGACATGCGCATAAATTTAACAGAATTTCAAAACCTAAAGGTAGAACGTAATTTCACGATTAAAATGAACATTTTTATTTAAAAATTTTAATCAGTTTTTCTGCTGCATTTTTTGTTCATATGGTAATTTACCATGCTATTTGTTTAACTTAGGTCAATATTTAAAATAAAAAATCCGCCGCTCATAAATTGCAAAAATTAAAACAAAATAATTTTACAACACTTTATATTATTTTTCGATGTATGTAAATATACATAGCGTTAGCCAAATGTATTTCCAAAATTCAATTGTCATAAATTATTTCCTTTCACTTCCAATCTTCGATAATCCGTGACCTATAACCCTTGTCATCTCTCAGGTTCAGTGACCTATAACACATGCCATCTCATGTCATCACATGACCTAAATATAACATGAAGCCCAAAAAGAGTACAGCTGAAATTGACGTGCTTCCAAGATTATTAGCTGAAGAAAGAGGCTCTCCGAATAATTCGGAGCTATGGCGTCGCCGCGCACCCTCGCCAGAGACAGCGCCTCTCTCTCGGGCTGCGAAGTCTCGCAGCCCTCGCTATGGCTATGAACTGTCGCAATATTATTCAAAGTATGGACATTTAGTCTAACCTTTCAACCAGGTATAACTTTTTCACCGCCTGCATGCATGTTTTTGCCACCTAAGCGATTTATCGCTTAAATCGCTTAGGCGGCGAAAAAGTTAGACTGGGTATGGCTATGAACTGTCGCATTATTGTACAGATTATGGACATTTAGTTCTGCCTTTCAGGCTCATTATTGAATCAACTTCATATAATCTGTCAAAATAACTTGTGTGAACTCCATTGAATGTTGTTATCGTTATAACTTGTTATCGTTCAGTTGTATGTGCTTGTACTTTGCAGACTTGATTGAATACAGTGCTTTCAATTTCCAGCCCCCTTTTTTCTGCTCATATTTTTAATATCATTCTTTCCCCATCTGGGGTGCACAAATCTTCTTTTTTTTCAGAATAGCGTATTTTGTTTGAATCCCCAGGGCTCTAACATTTTCAGTAGTCGTTTTTGTGTTGTGTTTGCGCAAACAATTTCATATTACATCCTGCACCACTTGCCTGCATTGCAATGCAGCCATTCAAGCTGAGGCCTGCAGCGATGCGCTCCATTGACGTGTACAAAACTCTTAACTGTTCAATTTTAGAATTAAATAGGCTTTTTCATAAAATCGACATTCATGTTGAGGCATGCAGCAATGTGTTCTATTGAAGTGTACAATACTCTAAACTGCTCAATTTTGCAGCTGTTGACTTAGCTTTTGTAAGCAACAGTCTCCACTTCAGTTTTGGCATCAGCAGTCTGCTACCGTCAGCTGCTGTATAATATAATCTCGCTTTGAGTGCTATAGCGCGCGCCCATCCTGTGTAAACCTTTATTCTAGCGTCTAATAAAATGCATGTGATTGAGCATTGAGTGTTTCCCCTAAATGTGGATAGTTTTAGGAGCAACCACGGACAGTGTGATCGCAGCACTGGCTGAATTATTTCTCAAGAGAGGGATAATTGAAAATTGCTCGTGCTGTGCCCTAGTTTCTGCTGCTTGTTTTGCTCATAACAACTGTTTTCGAGAGCCAAATATGCTTTGTGTTCTTCAGCCTTCCTGAGGCTGTGCTTCATTGAGTGAGTGGCTTCGAGTTGAAAGAATGAATCTACCGCAGGGAAATTACATCCAACTCTGCGAAGCCGTCACAGAGCGGCACAAATTACATCCAACTCTGCGAAACCGTCACAGAGCGGCACAAATTACATCCAACTCTGCGAAGCCGTCACAGAGCGGCACAAATTACAGCCAACTCTGCGAAGCCGTCACAGAGCGGCACAAATTACATCCAACTCTGCGATGCTGTCACAGAGCGGCACAAATTACATCCAACTCTGCGAAGCCGTCACAGAGCGGCACAAATTACATCCAACTCTGCGAAGCCGTCACAGAGCGGCACAAATTACATCCAACTCTGCGAAGCCGTGACAGAGCGGCACAAATTACATCCAACTCTGCGAAGCCGTCACAGAGCGGCACAAATTACATCCAACTCTGCGAAGCCGTGACAGAGCGGCACAAATTACATCCAACTCTGCGAAGCCGTCACAGAGCGGCACAAATTACATCCAACTCTGCGAAGCCGTCACAGAGCGGCACAAATTACATCCAACTCTGCGAAGCCGTCACAGAGCGGCACAAATTACATCCAACTCCGCGAAGCCGTCACAGAGCGGCACAAATTACATCCAACTCTGCGAAGCCGTCACAGAGAGGCACAAATTACATCCAACTCTGCGAAGCCGTCACAGAGCGGCACAAATTACATCCAACTCTGCGAAGCCGTCACAGAGCGGCACAATTAGCATTGCTGATGGAGTGGCACGGAGATGCACAGAGCCGAGATCCAGGAAGGCTGTGTTGTCGGTCGCTGGAATGGGTGTAACGGACGGTCGCATCAGTTACAGAAAATACGAACTTTGGTTAGATACTTCACTTTACGAACAGAATGGTTTTCTCGCATTTGGACGTGAATTAGATGTGAGTCATGCTTATTAAATGAGTAACTTATTTTTTGTCTTTACAGGTTCATTTAAAAACTTGCTTTACGCTATTGTCGATTTCTTGTTCTTCAACATCGTACCATTTTAGGGCTGAAAACAGAAAAAGTAAAGTTGTGAGCGGTGCAGCCACGTAAGCAAGGGCTTCATATAAACAACCAGGACGTGCCGCGATGAGGGTGCAGCCAACATCGATTGTTTAGACATGATTAACTTTCGACAGACTAAAACTCAAAAGAAACTTGCAGTTCTATTTACTTCTCTGTTCTCTATTTTCAATCTTGTGTTCAGAAATGATCATTAAATATCAACACTACATAAGAATTTTACAATTTTTGTGACAAATTTCAAGTTTTAAAAAATGCTTTTTTTAGCATGTGATATTCGCAGAGAAACAGTGAGCAACTAAGTGAAGCGTTTATTAGTGAGTAAATTACAAGTGTTGCTTTATGGTATTATTCCCATTTCAAGAAGTTAGGCATCATAACTAGAGTAAACTACGGACTATTCACTTGCACACTTACTCGACACCAAACCAGCTTGAAAATTAAACATCGATACCTCGGTCTTATGAAGCAAGGATCGCAGACCATAAAACTACTGAACATTTTTTATAGATGTCTTTGGAGCCTAGAATAATTTAGTAATGTTCATAAAGGAGATTTCCAAAAATTGATCGTGGTGCACTCTGCAGAGTGAGCTGATACGTGCTTTACCTTGCCAGGTACCACGAACGGTCCCACGATATTCCACGACATATTCTGGAGCATGGTGCGCTGGAAACGAAAAGAACGAGCATTCATATTCCCCCAAAAATTTTTATTTTCTGAGCAAATGTGTTCTGATCTTTTCTCCCACAATGCGAAAAATTCAAAATGAAACCCTACAACACGGCAGCTGATGCCTGCCTAAGCTGGAAGCTCACTCACTGCCGTTTGCTTCGGTGCTCAGCGGACCGCGAGGCTGCAGCAAAGATGTTCTTCGCGAGTTAATTTTCCTCGGCAATTTTGCCTGCCATGGAAAATCATACAACCTTCGATACCTCAAAATATTTTACTACTGAGCGACTGGAGCACCGGGCCGGAAAAGATCTGAATGATTTTAATTGTTTATACATTAATATGTCAAATTGTGAGGCCTAAGCCAAAATTTTACGGAAAAACTTTAGCGTAAAATGAGGTTTCATTTTAAGCAGCTAGCCTCGTAACCTAGGCCAAGCTTTCTATTCCTTATGCTGGGCCGCCATATCTGCCACGCCGGAGCCGGACCATCTCATGCAGCAAGTTTAGGACTAAGCTTCGCTCGACTACGATGAGCTACGCAATGCGCCACCAAGTCCGCAAAAATGCACAGGTTGTTGAGGCTTGTGAAGCTCTGCCCCCTGGAATCGCGTCGCACTCTGTAGGGCCTCCGGGCCGCGTCTGGCCTTCTTGTCTTGATTTACGTGGAGGTGCGGCAGCAACTGCGAGCAGCCAACCCTTTCGAAATTCCCTGAAGCGTCGCAAGGAAATCTTCCTGCAAGAAATTGAGTTTGGCCTATACAAGGAAGAAGCACCAACAGCTGCTCCATTTAACGGTGGGAATTTGCCCAGCAGTTGCAGGGACTTCGGTTGTCCAAATTTGGTTCGTCATCGAGAGCGTCCCAATACCTGGACCTGCGTTGGCCAGAACAGCGTCTCGAATATTCGACCAGTTCCGTGCGTGCGTCTCTCGAGCGCTGCAGTTCGTGTTGCGGCCGGAGGCGATGCTCCGAGGCTTCATGAAGCAACCGAAAACCAAACAGCCTGCGGACAAATACAACTTGAAGACAGGTTCGGAGCTCGTCGATGTCTCGAAACAAATTCGTTTAGCGTGACTGGTGTTCAAAAGAGGGGGAAGAAAAGTTCGAAAGATTCCCTACTCCCTCGCAGGGGATTCTGTAATTCTGAAAGTATCAACACGTTAAGATTACGGCCGAAATGTTTTCACTGTTCAAATTCAACGCTTGTCATCCCTACTACGTTGCACAAATGTACGGAACACTTTAATGATGATCCTTTAACTGATTTGAAACATTGTGAAAGAATGATACTTCAAAGCTTCACTAGACTTCCTCTTCAAACCTCATCTCTCTGCGCGGTGTCGCAGGAGGAATTTGCAAAACCTTCAACTTCAATAACATCAAGCCGAAGACGACGAGTGGTGCAACACAAAATCCTCCACCATGAAACTTTCTTTCGATGGCATATAGATTTCATTCAATATCTCCTGCACATAGCTTATATTTCGGTGAATTTTTTCATTTGTTTACTCTCATGCGACAGCCCTGATGCCGCCACCAAGTGCCACGCGGGCGAGCACCACACCTACCACAGACCCTGGCGACGCAAGGCTCGCTCCCACCCTGAGGGCAGCCCCTCGTTCCCAGCAAGCGCGCCTCGTTACTTCCACACGGTTCTCTTGATGATGCTCATCGTTTCGTTAGGCTCGAGTGACGCCAATTTATTCGATAACCATGACTTGACTGGCCAAGGCGGCTACGGCGATATGATGCATCCCATCCAGGAGCAAAAGGATATAAACGTAGGACTCATTCTTCCCCACACCGTCTTCAACCTGAGGATGTACAGGAAGAACATCAACACGGCACTCAAGGACTTCCCTCGCCAGTTTGGCGAGTACTCCTTCTCCTTCAACAACGTCGAGCAAGAGATGTTCCAACTGACTCCGTCTCCTACAGGCAAGTAACGAGCTCTGCGGCAGCCAAAAATGCTTCTCTCAATCAGTCTTCGGACGTTTACTTTGAATTCGAGTTGTGTTGTGCTAATACAGGAAACAGATATGTATGTTTGTATGAATGCATGAAATCGTTTGTAGATTTTTGCTGATGCTGCGTTCTCGAGTTGCGAAAATCGAAACACCTGCAGGATTTCTCAGATAATTTCTTTTTCCAACGCATCTCTTGAGCACGAAGTTTCATTTCGTGAGTCATGAACATTCCATACGATAACATTAAAAATAGAGAATGATTTTTATACCCATGACGTTTTCTTTTGTTTTGTTCTTGTAGCAATTAAGCGCTACAAAAATACAAAGAACTCAAGCAATCCCCTATTTTTGTCACATGTCATTTTAACACTCTTCTAGTTCTGTTGAGAGAGCGGCAGGTATTTTTTGCCTGTATTTACTCCAGGTCTGCTATCTCGTAATGATCTGGAGTCCACGCTTCACTGACTAACTTCCATTTGCTCTGAGCAAACTCATATCCGAATGAACTTCATCGGCATTACGTCCAAGAAGCCAAGGATCTTCTAGAGCCCATTCGTCCCACACATGATTTCTGAAGTCGCGACTTCTCGTGGCAAACAACAAGCGACCTTCAGTCCCCTAAAGCTTTATCTTGCTACAGGGCTAACTGTACAACTTGTCATAGTAAAGTTGAGTCTTTGTAGGACAATGAAGTTTATGCACCTCACAAACGGTCGTACATTGTGCTCATAAACGACGGAATTTGTAGACGATTGTAAGATGAAATCACGACTAAACATTGTCATGGAATTTGACAATAGCTCGTTCAAGCTTGAGTTCGAATTAATGTTTTTCTAGCCTGTAGGTTGTCACCCTCTTACGATATGACCTCAGAATGAAAACATTATTAACATTTTGAGGGTCGCAGCTTTTTGAGCTCTTCTCAATATTGAGAGGTGCTCCGAAAAATTTAATTCTAGATGCATTAGACAATAATATAGATGTAAGATGCATCAAACAACAATCGAGATGCACCAGACAACAATCCAGATGCACCGGACAACAATCCAGATGCACCAGACAACAATCCAGGTGCACCAGACAACAATCCAGATGCACCAGACAACAATCCAGATGCACCAGACAACAATCCAGGTGCACCAGACAACAATCCAGATGCACCAGACAACAATCCAGATGCACCAGACAACAATCCAGATGCACCAGACAACAATCCAGATGCACCAGACAACAATCCAGGTGCACCAGACAACAATCCAGATGCACCAGACAACAATCCAGATGCACCAGACAACAATCCAGATGCACCAGACAACAATCCAGATGCACCGGACAACAATCCAGATGCACCAGACAACAATCCAGATGCACCAGACAACAATCCAGGTGCACCAGACAACAATCCAGATGCACCAGACAACAATCCAGATGCACCAGAAAACAATCCAGGTGCACCAGACAACAATCCAGAAGCACCAAGTAACAATCCAGATGCACCAGACAACAATCCAGACGCACCAGACAACAATCCAAGTGCACCAGAAAACAATCCAGATGCACCAGACGACAATCCAGATGCACCAGACAACAATCCAAGTGCACCAGAAAACAATCCAGATGCACCAGACAACAATCCAGATGCACCAGACAACAATTCAGATGCACCAGACAACAATCCAGATGCAACAGACAACAATCCAGGTGCACCAGACAACAATCCAGATGCACCAGACAACAATCCAGAAGCACCAGACAACAATCCAGATGCACCAGACAACAATCCAGATGCACCAGACAACAATCCAGGTGCACCAGAAAACAATCCAGATGCACCAGACAACAATCCAGATGCACCAGACAACAATCCAGATGCACCAGACAACAATCCAGGTGCACCAGAAAACAATCCAGATGCACCAGACAACAATCCAGGTGCACCAGACAACAATCCAGAAGCACCAGACAACAATCCAGATGCACCAGGCAACAATCCAGATGCACCAGACAACAATCCAGGTGCACCAGAAAACAATCCAGATGCACCAGACAACAATCCAGATGCACCAGAAAACAATGCTCAACATGCCCTGAGCTCCCAAGCCGCCGTAATTGCTTTCTTTCAACTCCATTCAGCAAGTTTTCAGCCCGTGTTCCCTTGCTGGAATTTTTGTCAACTCTCCAATCATCAAATAATCTTCTGTTCTCAGTCAATTGCAAATTTTAACCGCCTAAATTCAGTAATACAACGACTTTGTAGGTCTTCAAACGCGCCAAACATGCACTGAACCTGCTTTTCTCTATTACAACCATTATGGCCGGTGAGTCAATTAAGCATTTAGTACACTTTTTACTCACATAGTTATATCTTTAAAGCAACGCACAACGCACCATGTAGGCGCCCTTCACTGCTAAAAATTAAAAGTTTATTTAAATTAAAATTACCATAAACGAGAATTTTTTAAATTCAAATTCTTCAAAATGAAATTCTCTAATCGGATCTTTAATACTTAACGCTGCCCTGAGTTAGCCACTATACTGCTTTGTCGTCATAAATTTCTCCGAATTCCTTAACTCGTAATGCGTTAAGTTCTTACCTCAGCCAACGCATCTCTAAGTCAATTCTACACACACTGTCCGTGTAGCTCCTCGCTTCAGCTTTTGTACACCAATACTTCTGATGAACAAGAATTTAGGTACAAATTGCCTTCGCATTTATGCTCCTGACAGCGCATCGAGCCATAATTTTGAAACCTCTCTCTTTAATCATTCCTCTTAAATGAGCCCAGCCACCTCTAACTGTTATATCTCACTCCAGCCAAACTACCCCAGCCAGCCAGCCCTAACTCACCCCTCCGTCACCCCAAGCCCGCCTACCCCAGCTAGCCAGCCCTAACTCACCCCTCCGTCACCCCAAGCCCGCCTACCCCAGCTAGCCAGCCCTAACTCACCCCTCCCTCACCCCAGCCCGCCTACCCCAGCTAGCCAGCCCTAACTCACCCCTCCCTCACCCCAACCCACCAACCCCAGCTAGCCAGCCCTAACTCACCCCTCCCTCACTCCAGCCCGCCTACTCCAGCTAGCCAGCCCTAACTCACCCCTCCGTCACCCCAGCCCGCCTACCCCAGCTAGCCAGCCCTAACTCACTTCTCCCTCACTCCAGCTCACCTACCCCAGCTAGCCAGCCCTAACTCACCCCTCCCTCACCCCAGCCCACCTACCCCAGCTAGCCAGCCCTAACTCACCCCTCCCTCACCCCAGCCATCCTCGACACGCTGTGCGACCGCTTCCTGCCGAAGCGGATTTCGGCCATCCTGTACGTGACGAACGACGAGACGTACGGACGCAACACGGCCTCGTCCCAGTACTTCCTGCAGCTGGCGGGCTACCTCGGCATCCCCGTCATCGCATGGAACGCCGACAACTCGGGACTGGAGCAGGTGAGGCAGCACCGCCGTGGAGGAAACAAGGTAGAGTCATTTCTATGGAGAAAATATACCTCCTCTGGTACGGCTAGCCAATAGAACGGCTTCGTTTAAAGCTAACTTCATGACGTCACCATTGTGACATGTCGTTTGGCCAATAGTTGTTCTAGATTTGAGGCTAGTAGTATTACCAGATGTAATTTGAGCGCTGCTATTGGTTCGTTGCCATGACGTCAGCAATGCCCCACGGTCGACAAAAAAAGACTGGTTTGACCCTACCTTGTTTCTTCTACCGTGGGTGGCACTCCGCATGTCCACGTGGCACACAAAGCCGCTCTTGTGGCCACGTCGACCTGTTTTTGTAATCCAATTTTTGTGAGCGATACGAGCTGGCACATGGAGGGAAACTGTTGTAAAGAGAAACTTAGACGTTAGAATGCTACCAACTTCACATGGAGTTGGAATGCTGTTGTAGTATACTATTGCGCTAGCTTTCAATTCATCTGTATTTTTTGTAAAAATTGCTGTCGGTGAATTTAGCCTCACGACATCTTATTTAATAGTTCAGTGCCACTGGTCTATTGAAAAGAGTTTGAAGCAATATTGAAATTTAATTGTACTACATCAACTACGACCATCATGGTAATGGCCCCCATTTTATTAATTTGAAATAGGCTCCAGCTCTACAGGGAGGCTTTGATAGTCAGTGAATATTGAGAAGTGCTCTGAAAAACTAATTTCTGAAAAAAGCATGCATTCTTGGATTTGTTTTTATTTCTAGATATACATACTCCATTGCTTTCGAAACGCAAACATGCAAAAGTGGTTTTTGCAATACGAGGAAAAAAAATGATTGCTATATCCTGTAAGAGCTGACGGTGTGATGTATAAATTTATTCACTCGCCACAGCTCTCTCTATGCATACGCCGTGTAAATTACAGAGAAAAACTTGCTGTGAATGAAAGGTGCGCGCTTTTGAAGTCTGGTGCTGACGTTTGAATTGAGCGAACAAATTGGTTATCTGCGTGGGGCACAAATTGGAAAAATTGCGTTCGAGAAAATTCGTCACGAAATTTACTCCTGAAACAAATAATTTATCTGTTGAATCAAGTAGTTTCCCGTGATAAAAGGATGAAGGAAAATCTACTATCGAATATTTGAATTTCTGACCAAAAACCGATGATGAAATAATTAATTCATAGTTCGACCCGAAAAAGAATTTCTGGCTGTTTTTCAACCAAACCTAATCTTACCTACATTAATCTATCTTACTAAGCATTTCCCGCTTTAACTTAACCGATCCAAACCTCGTGAAGCTTAACTTGTCCTCACACCCAGTGATAGGTTTACATGGACATACGTAGGTGTGTCTCCTTAGCCTTCTTTTTCTTCATCAGCTCATTACCTAAATACCTCAACACCGTATTCACACTCACTGCACCCCTTTACTGTGTTACAGTGCTAGTCTTCCTAATTTTTCCTAATAGTTGTTGATGTTCTTTCTTCCTCTCATTTAAATAAACTGCTCGCACCGTAAACCTAAGCAAAATTATCTGAGCTCTAGATTGCTCTGACTCTCACCCACGGCAGCTCAGAACTTTGCAGAAGCCTTTTCACCGGCTTTCTGCCCGTTACCCTCCATGTACAAAGAATAAACATGAAAATGATTTAGAAATGGTCTTAAATGTGCAAAAAACACTCTGGAGTGTAAAGAGAAATGTTTAGTGCTCCCTGTTCCTGGGAAGATAGCTTTCAATGAATCAAAACTTTTCCCGAAAAAAATTGATACTTAAATGCTAACTAATTTTCGAAGGGTGTGTGAATAGTCGAATACATCCTCGTTTCCTACTTAATGTGGGACAATTTGTGGGATGCAATAGTCTGATCTAGGTCAAAGACCTACGTAATCTATACGTTTCAGATGTTGGTTATCTCGTCTTCTTGACTATTTTAGGAGTTACTGTACTACTGTTCATTTTCTTACGACACTTCCGTGGCTGGCGGTCAGGGATCTAGATAGTTAAATGTTTGTTTGAATATCCGTAGGCTTATTACAAAAAGGTTATCTTCCATATTACTTGCTAAATTGTAAATTGACCTCTAAAATGTGTACTTGTACTAATCTAGATCGCTCTGGGCTGCTATTTATCAGTTATTTCCAGTTTTGGCTTTGTCACTCACTCAAATTGAACTAAATGCAGTCTTTCATTGCGGTGGGAAAAAATACAATTTAACAAAAATAAACAGACAAACACACTACAAGTTACTATTCCTGAAATAGCTAGCAAGCAGGTGTTTGGGCCAAACAGGCTTGTTCATGGGGGAAAAAAAGCTCAAGATAAATGTAATTTTAAGTTTCACGAGTTTTCCATTTCCTTTTAAAAATTTTATTTAAAATGTTATATTTCCCAAAATACATGTTTACATTTTATTCGGTGTAACTTTAGTACGATTTAAAAAGTTCTAGAGGATAGATATTAAAAGTTTTCCTCGTATAACTTATCTGAATTAATAAACATGATATCACATTAGCATCATTTAATGAGTTTCAGCAGAAAATCAGAAAAACAATTTCGCAAGTGCGTTTAGCATTTCATGGCCGTGTTACGAGAACTCTCTTTTTATTGCGGAAGTTTGAAACTTGACTCAAATCTTGCATATTCATGGAGTGAATTAAGTGGACCGCTGGCTACAACAACAAGGTCGTTTTCTTGCACACGCGAAGACGGAGAATAACTATTGTCCGGCTCACCAAACAGCGACGGAGCAGCGAACACAGCGTGCGCTGCCCAATCCCTGGTGTGTTCTGTGCGTCATCACAGTCTGTTCCTCGGGTGTCGTTCAGATCAAAGAGTCTGTACCACACCGAGGCCGCCAGAATTAAAGTTCACATAATGGAAGCAGGGACGATGGCTGGGTTTGTCTCTCGAGATGGGCATCAAACGACGTCGGTTTCTGCTATTACCATGCTAATGAATTTTCGTCATACATAGATGATGTGCCACGGCCATTCCTATTAAGTAAAATTTTGTGAGTTAAATATATTTTCTGCAGGGAATTTATTCAACAGCTCAAATTTCGGAGATTGTTAGCGCAAGAAATACAGACGAGGGACGGGGATTGTTGAAGGAGGAGTGCAAGACATGCAGTGACCTCTGAACTTGTGGCTCGTACCCAAATGAAGCGCAATTCAAAGGAGATACCAATGTGATCAGACCAGAGCTGCCCTTCATTGTGTATGAGTTAATTTAACGATGCTGCACCTAGCTGAGAGCAACTGATAATTTAATGGATGCTGCACCTCGCTGATAGCTACTGATCACCTAACAGATGGTTGTAACTGAGAGCAACTGATAACTGAACAAATGACGTAATTTCCCAACAACTGATAAGTTAACAGATGGTGTAACTATCTGGGAGCAACTGATAATTTAAAAGGTACCGCATTTATCAGACAACAACAAATACGTTAAGAGTGTGAGAACTTTGAGGAAGCAAAAGACAATTTGAAACTCATAAACACATTTTCAAGTCATAAATACCAATAAAATACAAATTAATTTCATACATATGTCAGAAAAACCTTTGACTGTGAGAGATTTCATTAATTTTATTCAATTTAAATTTTGCCATCAAAATTTCTCGATGCTCTGCCTCGCAGGCCTCGCAGACCGGCCTCATACTGCAGCTGGCGCCTTCCATCCACCACCAGGCGCACGCGATGCTCTCCATCCTTGTGCAGTACCAGTGGCACGCCTTCACCATCATCACCAGCCAGATCGCTGGCCACACTGACTTCGTCGAAACCATCCTTGAGAAAGTGAACCAGTTCTCCGACCCAACGGACACCTCGACTGCCAATTTCAAGTGAGTCAATGAGCTCGAACTGTTCCTGAGACAGGACTACATAGTTCTTTGATCCGACTGATTATTCGAATTTCAATTTTGAGGAAGTTTATTATCAGGAATTGTCTTAGAGAAAACGGGCCAATTTTCTACAACCTAACGGATCAATCAGGTACTGTGAGTTATTCGTTGCATTTCAATTCATTCGAGCGTAAAAGGAGAAGGTAACTTATGTTGAACATCTTTTTCTTATTACGACCCAGAACTGATGGCGATGGAGGTAAGCAATGCAGGCCCCCGAGAGCCGTGAGGTAGAAATGCTCACGTGCTCGGAGCAATTTAAACTTTGGCAAAGCCAAGATTTAGCCTGTCCATTTTCACTGCAATAATTACATTTCATTACATATTGTGTACAACATTTAGGACGCAACTAAACTATCTGTGTAACTATCGCAGGGCTGCTCACTCCAGCAGTTCCGAATTCATTTCAACCGTGGATATTCTTTTAGGAAAATTGACCTGTCATTGCAACGTCAAAATTTGAATATAAAGGGAAACTTCAGAAATTAGACAAGCTGCCTCGGTCTTCTTTCCTGATTGAAGGTTGCTGCTAAATGAACGGTATCGGCCTAGTTATTCATGTAGTAAAATAATACTAATGAACACTAACAATGGCTTAGCTTTAGAAGCACGATCTCTAAAATTCCTCCTCACATTTTGAAGAATTGGGTCAATCGCATGATCAAATCTGTTTACAAAGCATAATTTTCCTATTCTTTGCAAGGTTTATTTGAGCTCTACGAATACGCGTGCAGTATGGCGCAGCTCGGGAAGCGACAGGCGCACAGAATGCATTCCAAATTACGAGCGCCGTGGGGGCGTTGCAGCGTAAGCCAGGGAATGCACAAAAGCGTCTCCTGCAAAGAAAATGTCACACCCTCAAAAACAAATAGAAAAATAACATGCTTGTGCGGATAAGAAACAGCATGCTTGAATCAGTGTGCGAACTATTCCGATTTCTTCCACATTCGGTTAGAGTTAGAGCATTGGTACAGAGCGTTGAAGCGTGCGATTAACTGTTAACCGCCTCGTTGCTACGTAATCTTTTCAGAGACAACCTGTTATATAATTCCATGTACTAATTTTGATCAATTTCCCATGTTTAATAACCTTTCGCGATACTGTATAAGCTTATAGAGTTTTGCTCAATCACGAGCTTTGGCTAAAAATTTTTATGCGCACATGGAAGCTAAAGCGTTATATGGGAGCAGTTTTTGAGCTCTTCCTCACTATTCATTATAAATATAATCACAAAATGTTGACACTACGAAGTTTCATTCCAAAATGTTTCCCTGAGGACAATCCACGTCCATGCAACAACATATGTAAATACAAGTGAGGAAAAGTCTACGGATATTAAAACGAACATTTAACTATCTAGAGTTGACACATGGCGGCCATAGTAGATTTGGGAGGAGTGTACGATAACCAAATTACTATCACACATGACTACATAGAAATTTAAATCAGTGTTTCAGACGCTATTATTAAATCAACACCTTCTTTTCGAACAAAGATACCTTAGGTTCATTCAGAGTGGCGGAACACGGACGAACAGAACAAAAGCAGCTGTAGGAAGCACCAAGGTGCGCCTGGCTCCATTTGATAGCTGAAGATCTATTTTAATGCTGGAATTTCGGGACTATATTTCTCTGCAGAATTCATATAAGCATATTTAACACAAGAAACAAAGATGGATATTGAAGATAAAGAACAATAAGTATTAGATAATTTGTGAGATTCATGTTTTGTTGCGTGCACTACTTACTGAGCAACGGAAAAAATGTCAACTAGGTGCATAACATTAGAAACATGCTATTATGAGTAAACTTTCATAGATTATCCATGAATATGATTTTAAAGGATCTCCAAATAATTATAAGAAACGAATGCACTCTAAGCTTCCTAACGATAGTCTAAGAAAAGATTGTGAAGTTCATTTGCATTTCAATATTATAGAATGCCTACCTATTTCTGATACCTACGCCTGCAATGTTATATTGTTACCTGCACTTTTTGGAGATGCTAGAAGCAGCCTGAAATGCTGTCTTTGAGTTCTGTGGGAATATAACTGAAAGAACAATCTTAAGAGTCATCATCTAGCGTAACTGTGTGTACTGAACATAAAAGAATACACAATAAAATCGGAAACAAAATGGCAGAGGTTGTAAAATAATTAGGAAATATAGGCTTAGCCGGAATTGCGTTGCTGTTGAGTGAGCATATTGTATGAGGCGCATATTTTACGTTACTAAAACGCCGCTTTTGAAATCAAATGACCAGTCTTTCCTTTTTGATAATTACCTCAAGTTTTGTGCGAACAATCATACACTCATGTAAAATTTTCAATTTTAGAAATTGAAAACTTATATCAATTACGAGCTACTTTCGATCGTATTTGGAGACAAAACTCCGAGTCACATTCGAGTCCCATTCGATTCATATTCGAGTCATATTCAAATCACATTGTCCTCGACCAGGAGATCATTGAGTCACAAAACAGTGAGAAAGAGTAGAAGAATCGTGCGCCACTCTAAGGGGATTCCGAAGCTGGCAAACGGTTCGATAGACACATGGAAACATTTTAAATTCGTTATTTTATTGTTATAAGCCATTTTATTATGATTTATCTTATGCAGTAATTTCGTGTGAAGTTTAACTAGCCATGCGCGTATTCCAAAATATGTGTAATTCCCAAGCGAGAGAATGCACGGAAACGTCTCCTCTTGAACAAATAAAATGTCAGACTCTCCAAAAGATATATGAAATAGCATGCTCGTGAATACGAAGGTGTGAATAGTGCGAGGTCTCATTTCTAAATGTTTCACTGGGAACAGACCACATCCATGTTACAAAAGATGCATGACCTAAAAGTCCACGGATATTTAAACGAACATTTAATTATCTAGACTTTATCCAGAGCAGCCAAAATGAAGTTGGGAGGAGTGTACGTAAACGAAATTTATATGAAAGACAAATCACGGACCTAAGCCTCTTGCACACCTCGAGACCTTTACGATACAGCCTGAAAACATTTTCCTCTCAGAGAACCTCAAGCTTGGCTTGAAAATACTGCACAGAGTTCATGTAAAAATTGAAAACCTTTAAATGAAAATGGAACCTGAACGTCTGCTCATCGACCAACTCCGCTAAGCCCTAAGGTCTCAAGATCAATCATTTGACGCTCAACAAAGCGGTAGAAACTAGGGAGGTGACTTGAACAGGAGATGTGACCTGCCTCGTGCAGCACCGGATCATACCTCGTCCTCGTTAGGCCGTGAAAAGGCGGTCTGGCGAGACCTTCATAGTTCCTGCAAGAATTGGGCAATAGAGTTCGATCTATCCCTAACACTATGAGGTCTGTTAAGATTTGGGGCTTATATATACGACAAAAAATTTAAAATATGATTAACGTAAAAAAATGTGGTGAAATCAAATGTTATAATTATATGATTTTAATATCAGGCGGTGTGGTTTACAATTGATGATGACTATATCAATATGCAAGATGCCATAGTGTGCAAGCTAAAATGATGCGTACATTTATTCAGCATTGTACAATTTATATTTGGCCAGTTTGGCATATGCAAAGGGCATCATCTAAAAAAGTAACCAGTATAAAAATGCTGTAGTTCGTAAAATATTAGTGATAGAAGGCTGATATAGGTATCATTCAAAAGAACAGGATTTGGAGTTTTTTTAGTAAATTTTCTGTTCATTGTGGCATACCTTTCAAGTAAATGTGACAATCATCCTTGAAAATCACATTATCCAAGAATATTTGGTCAGAACTGCTTATGTTTTTAATTCAGTGGTATAATAAAACACAGCGATCTATCTCCTGCGGTGGGATTTCTTGATGACATGGCATTTAATACAGGTTTTAAAAAATTTCCTGCTACTTTATCTTGAGGCTCAGCCGACAGTTTCCTACCTGATTTCCTTTTATTATCGTTGATTAAAATATTTCCTTTAAAATTTAAAATTAAATTTAATCGTTTTATATTCTATTATATCTAACTCGTGACCTACTTTATTGTTTCTAATTCTATCAAATCCACCATTGAAGCTGAGGCAAAAATAATATCCATTTGTCGGTCTCAGCAGCCAGCGCAGTTGTGCTCGTTTCCGCACCGCATCTAAAAAACATGTTACTCGTTATTAAACATTAAGAAACAATGAAAAATATCCGTAGCCGTTGCATACAAAGCACTTATTTATTATGGCAAAATGGGCTTGGATTCTACGCTGGTCATGTCCTGCGAATGAACCGTGGTTTGGCTGAAGCCTCTCAACGTAGTGTTGGCGAGAGTCGCGCCCGTGTGGCGCGGGGTGAGGGAAGAGCTCTGAAGTTGTTTCTTATTCTGCGGCCCCCGCGTTGGAGCCTGCAGAGGAATACCAATGTGCCGCAGAGGTGCAGCTTGGAGTTGCGTAAGCGATTGAAGATATTTTACCGACACGTTGACGATTTTTAAATTCGCTTCCATGAATTTCAATGTGAGATGAAAGGTAATTCATTCAACTGAAGCAAAATGTGAATGAGAGTGTTCAATGTTTACAAAAGTAATTCCAAAAGACTCATAAAGAAGGAATGGTAATGCTGAAATGCGCACTTAACTCCCGCTATATAGATATGCTTGGCTATGCTCCTGATTACTTCAACTTTGTTGCATTACAGACGAGACACAATCACATCAGCCGCGGAATGTGTTTCTCTCCTATAACAGAAGTTTTTCTCTTACCCGCACCTAGGGGGAACTTCCACTGTATCACATGTTGTTAAATTTCACGCTGTCTTAGCTACCCGTGTTTCATAGTCTCTAAACACGATGATTTCATTTTGAAATCTCTCAGCAACTTTGAACCTTTCATCCTGTAAATTGAGCGCCTCGCCTACATTTGGAACTGCTCTCCTCCCTCCCCTCACCCACACCCTCACTCTCTGCACAGGTTCACGATCATCGACACGATCACTGTAGAGCACGCGGAGGAGGATTTGGTGCACGTGAAGAACAGCGAGGCGCGCATTTTGCTCCTCTACTCCACCAAGAACGAGGGTGAGGACATCATGCTCGCTGCCGAGACGCTCGGCCTCACCGGCAAGAACTACGTCTGGATCGTCACGCAGTCCATCATCGGCGAGAACCTCGAGGGGAAGAAGACTTTCCCAGTCGGGATGTTGGGTGAGTGCGGGCTTTGGCTGCTGCTACTGGAGAGGCCTAGAGATTAAACTCTTTTATGAAATCACGAGTAAGGGAAAAAGTTTTACGTAGAATCTAGTTTGAATGTAAATTACGTAATTTTTTTGCTTTCGTTGATAAATTTTCGATCAATTTTGGCAGCTAAAATTGAAAACTTTCCAGTAAGTTATTTATCTGATTCTTTCATTAATTTCAATTTTTCATAGCACAGAAATCAAAATCTTCTCTGCGGTGCTATTTTCAGTGAAGTACGAGGTCATATTCCTAAATATTTTACTGAGGGCCTACATTCATGTGAAAAGAGATAACAGTTGAAAACAGTCTACGGACATTCAAACAAATATTTAACTATCTCGGTTTTACATCTAGCATCCGTAACAAAGAAGCCATATTTAGAACATTTAAGGTTTGCACACACTACAACGTTAAATGATCACTAAGTCGCAATTAACTTGAAAACTAATATCTCAGGAACTTTCTGTAGAACTCAATTACTCGATGATTGCTTCACATCTGAATAATATATTTGAATTTAGATTATACCTCCAGGTCGCTTGGCAAGATGTGTCATTATCACTAGATGTCTTGATACAAAATTCAAAATATGTTGCGAGGTGGGGGCACTTGCACAATTAATTACAATGAAGGTTACCTTACGAACTACTCCTTTCAGCTACTCGCATCATCTCTGACGTCGACACAAGATTTTGACTTCGGATAGCGAATTCAATCCTCAAATTATTTTAGAACATTATGGGTAACTGCCTGCGCTGAGCTATGCTCCGTAATCTCGATTTCATAGCACAAATATATAATGGATGAATTTTGATGAGGCAAGAACGACGCTCTAGATAGTGAAATTTTGCAGTCACGAGTCATCTCTCAGAATTCTGGTGCCAGGTTTGCGAGACGCCCGGAGCCCTCATTTCTATTTCAAACTGGAGCTGCAAGAATTGGATTCCATGGCAACTGCTCGAATTTTAGCGTGCGCACAAAAGCGAGTGGGATTGAATTACGAGGACAGACGAGCAGAGGAAGCCGTGGAGTTCACGTCTTGTTTCCCTGAGCTGCCGGGCAAGTCAATCAGCATCGACGGCGTTCCCTTCACACGCCGGCCCGCGGTGCCTCTCGCAGTGAAGACGAGGTGCGGTAGCGGGCTGCATCTGTCGCGCCATCCGTGCTCCACAGACTTGCTTTTATTTGCCGTGAGCTATCAATTTCATTTGTAAATAGGACAAATTTGGTTACTTCGGACAGAAGATGCTGACTTAGCACCCTGTTCGCCAGTACTATGTATGTATAGGTATCATGTTCACTTTAAGAAATTTGAGTTTTTTAAATTAAGAAATTGAGCTTATTTAGATTGTCTGATCTTAGGGCAAAAGTTCTTGACCCGCTATTAGTATGACTTACTTAATCTTGGCGATGAAAATCACCATTTTGTGCTTCTGTCTATATTCTATCCTCCATTTATCTTCCAGGGATTTATGTTTTTCTTTTTTTTTCACAGCTATTTCATATTATTTAGTCGTATTAGATTCATTCTAATTTATTGATTTGATATTTTCTTGATACTTTTAACCCTTTCATAACGAAACTTCAAAAGAAAAAGGATGCGAAGTAATTTACTTTCTCATATGAGCGAAATAAGCCAAGCAGCAGCCGAACACACAGCAGCATAACACAGACAGCCTGCAACTGTCGCACTGCTCGAGGAATTCACCACCAGTAGGTGAAACGAGCCGCTGCTGTGCAAATTTTTTATGAGTTTTTCATAGTCGAGGCCAAATTTTGCTTGTATTTTAACGAAGAGATTTCTGAGTAGTGCTCTTCTGCGCTCGGTTGCGAGAGACGTCGAGTTTTGAGACAGACACTTGTTTTTTTCCTCGAGTAAAAGCGCCGTATTTTTCACAGGACCGTCCTGAGATCAACACCCACCTCCCCAATCCAGTGTGTATGAATTCCTCTTCAAACTTCGACGTCGAGTAGACCGCGCGCAAGTTCAAGCAAAGACTCAATGCTTCTTTTCGTAATTTAGAAACGTTGTGGGTGTTCGAGCAGACGGCCTGGGCCACTCAATGAAACTTTCTCTTTGAAAAAGGTGTTCGTGTTGATTTTTCTCATCGTTTGAAAGCCGTGGTAATTTAAAAAAAGTTTTTGTTGTTTCTGAAAACCTCATTCTTTACCATGCTACAGACGTGCATTGCAGCTCGTTGCTGGAATATTTCCTCTTTGTACCAAGCCGGGTTCAGTGCCGCAAATGAAGTGAAACTTCAAAGGATTCAAAGTTTCATTTCATGAACCATCAATATCACCGTTGGCTGATAACAAACATTTCGAGCCACTCAAGCTGAGGCCATCAGCAGAACTCGTCTCCTTAGCTCGCCAGAGCCCTCACAGGCCCTCAGAGGCTGGACTAAGACTTCTGGTCGCAATTATGGACGGATTAAAAGTGAATCCTGGAAGACAGGCACGGGAATGGCAGTCTGTCGTAGTTTTCTGAGAGCCGGGTGAAGGGCAGACGAACGCTGGAAAAATGCTTAATTGCGAAAATTTTCCCGAGGAAAGTGACGACTGCGCAGAGTAATCAAATTTCTGTCGAACATTGGAGCTCTTCTTACAGCCAGCTCAGAGGAACAGTAAGTATAGGACTTACTTCAGAACACAAAACATGTATTCTTGTCTGAAACGTTATGGGAATCCGGTCTTTTGCGTTTGTGACTCTAAGTAAACACACGACGAATGAAATTCACACGAAGGCTCAAGTTTGTAACACTGCGCTTTGTACCATTATGTCCTGGCAGGCGTGCAGGTGACGCGTTCACTTTGCCATGAAATTCACGACGCCCATTTCAAAAAGAGTTTGCCCGCCTGCACACTCTCTCCTAGCTCGCAAGTCTTTGCCCTCCGCTTACGTGCACGCTTTTATGTGTGGCAGCAGGCTGTGATAGATCATTTAGGCATAAACGAGTTCAGATATCATAGCGTCACATTTAGATTTCATTCTTGGCCTGAGCAACGCCGAGAATTTGTTCGCGCAATTTGCGACACTCAAATTATCGGATTTTTTCATTGTCAGGAAAATGACCTGCACCAAGATGAATATGCTCAGGGCAAACAAGAAAGGGGAAGAAACAACTTTGAATTAAATAATTTGAACGGGAAAATGTCCATTAATGATTCTCAGCTTTTTCAATATCTCAGAACGAAAATATACTTCCTAATTATCCAAATAAAGCATATAATAATTTTTGGATAGCTGGTTAATCATGTTCATATTATCTTAATTGAAATATAAATCCTTTGAAATTTGAATTTGAGAAGGCTCACTACTTTTGCCTGCTTAACTGGATTGAATGGCTTGTTTCCGGTTTCCAGAGAATGATTCGCCTGTCTTTGCTACGCATCATCTGCCAGAAATATAGAAGAATGAGAACGTTGCATAGCTCAAATAGATGTTCTTTTTCCGTGTTATGTTATAATTTCTTTAGTTGACCACATGTTTCCCGTATTTATTTTTCACCGACGCACTCATGTAAATAAAGGGAAACTCGTTTCAAACGTCAGGTATTCTCGCAAATCAATTATATAAATAACGAAATAGAGGAACTTGAACATTATCGACAAAGTATTGAATTTCTTCATCACGAGTAGTCTTGCAATTATATAAAAGCTGTAACGAGGAATAAAATACAATTCCAATCACTACTAGATTGCCCTCGCATTATTACTCAGAATGTTCCCCTTCATTACGCTTCTTTTTCCAGGTGTATGAACTAGCACTACTCCTGAAGTCGTCTATCCTTGCTTTGTAAATTGTGTTTTATCAAGTTCAGAGTGTGATTGATTGTCTAACAAGTCATACTTTAATATTTTTATCTCTAACACAATTCACCAATTTTGCTCCCCTATCAGATTATCAGCCATTCTATTTACTGCACGTCTAGTGTGACGGCAGACAGCAGTTATCATCTAGAACAAGTTCAGAACAGAACCAGCGCACAACGGTATGGTGGTACGGTGGGGTGCAAGGCGTCACAAGATAGCGCGGCACTTTGGTAGCGTCTCATTTTTGTGTACTTCTGCCTCCTGCTGCAGGCGTGCACTTCGACACAGACACGGAGGCGCTGCAGGCTGCCATCGTGAAGACCATCCGAACATTTGCGTACGGCGTGCAGAGCTTCGTGTCGGACGTGCGTAACGCGCACGTGAGCCTCGTGCCCGACATCTCGTGCCAGGGCGACGCTGGCGCCAAGTGGGAGAGCGGCGTCCATTTCTACAGGTGAGAGATCTTAACGATTATTCTATCTTACATGTCACGAAAACTCGCAAGTTCTCTCACGAATAACTAACGAACGTGCATAGAAAGCAGGGGATTATCTTATCTTACATGTCAGAAAAAAGTCAGGAAAACTTGTTATTTCTATCACGAATAACTGATGTCCGTGCCAAGCAAGCAGTAATCGACGGGTTCATAAGACAACTACATAGAATATGACCTCCTTCACGTTGGTAAAAAAAGTATCGAGAAATAATTGAAGCTAGTAGCTTGAAAATGCGCAGCCGGATGATAATGAACTTCGCACGTAAACAGTCTATTGAGGTTATGATACTGATGAGCCCTCAAATGATCAGAGGAGTACGGAAGGCTCATCTGTTAGATGACCTATTAACGGTCTACTCCTCACGCTATAACGAAGGGTTCCGGAACATGAAATTTTAACTGTGTTCCTCTCGGTAATTCTGATCGGCGGTCAGGCGAACCCAGCGGTATGATCAGGAGTGAACCTGACCTGTGTTGTGCCATCAACTTCTGGTGCAACTCAGGGCTAACACAGGAGTAGGATTATTTCTGTGAAACTCTCACTCGAAGCGATGAAATCAAACTGCAGGTTGACTTTATCAAGAATTGACTGCAAGTTGAACCCTAAATGAAAGCTTGATACTGTAGTTCGGTTTTAGCTTGCTGCATTATTAATACAACTCTCTGATGACTCTTCAATTTTTATTTTTAGAATTAATTCAGTAACATTTTTTGAACGTTCTCTCTCAGAATAAGCTCGAAAGAAACACATCTGCACTAATTAAGAGGAAATTAGGCTAAAAACTAAGCAATTTTTTCCTGCATGGATTATGAGTTTCGTTGTTCTATTGTTATACCTTTTCTTTTTTTGTGTGTTTATTACTCAGGGCCAAATTTTCACGCTCGAACATCCTCGCAATGAAAATCTTACAACCTTTTTTGCGTAAAATTTAACGGCACAATGCAGAGGTTTATTGAATGATATCCATAAACCCGATTGTTACCAAGCTCTACTTTAGAACTGCGTCTCACCTGCCAGACCTCTGCGTCAGGCCTAGTCTGCCTATAGCAGGCAGACTAGACCAGCATCACACTCACGGGCCGCGTATTGTAGGGTGAAACAACAGTGCAGGATTTCTGCATCCAGGAGTAAGACGGACATCTTCTGCAGTACACTTTTTGTGACGTAAATTAGAAGGAACCTTCCGCAGTTCTCATGCAAAAAAGGGAAAGGATTTACGAGCTACGAGTCACCATAATGATAAAACTTTTTGAGCTCACAACCATCATCAGGCTTATATAAAAAATACAGCATAGGCGAAATTAAGTTTTCGCCATTTTTTTTCTCGTAAAAACACACGTGTTTAAAAAAAATTTAGACCATATTGTTAGGACGATATGACCCTACTATTTCTAATAAACATGAACCTTGCTGGTTGCTGAGGGACAGTTGGGTTTTTAGGCAATATGAAAATAATTGTCAAATTTTAAGGTGTAAAATATTTGAAAAGAGGCGGCTAAGTGTCGCAACTTGACTAGACTCGGGCAACACATCACAAGGCTCTGCTCGGTCCCCGACCGCTGTAAGCGGAGGGCAGGGCAATGGGACGCCAGTTCGGACTCCTTGTGCTCCGCCACTCTAACATGACGACCACTTCTGGTCATGCCGATATATTTCCATGCTAATTTTGATGACGTTAATTATAAGTTTGTAAGCGGGAGGTCGTGACTGGAGTCAGGTTACCGTTTTTTTAAAGGGCATATTTCGTTCAAGAAATCCTCGCTCACATGACGCTCAAGGAAATAATATGATCACCTGAAAGAATTGAAATATTTATTCATTATGGTACTGTGTGGGACTAACAGGGGCTTAGAAATATTTCCATTTTAATTTGACTGTATTCATGAAACATCCGAATAGATTCCTGATTAACTTTACAATACTCTTCTATTTTAAAATTATCCAAATGATTCGGTGGAAGTGAAGATAGATTTTTTATCACCTCTCCGACACCTCTCAGTATTGTTTGATTGTGTATGTATTTTTATTGAGCTGCGCAGATGGAGCTCATTTAGCCATGGTCTACCCTTTTATGTAGAGATAATAAAATGCTTAACGATTCAAGCGACTTGTAAGATCTACACTATCTAGTGCTTTCCTCGGTAAATAAATGGAAGATATTGAAAAACATTATCATAGCGGTTTTTATTAGTTGAAGTCACAGGTCAAATTTATGTTCGAAATTCTAGATTCTTCTCAAGATCCCAATTCTACAAACTTCGCTGGCACAACAACCAGGACACAAACTGTCCCGTAGCCTTTTTCTCTTGCTCTTTCTTGTTCACATGTTTCTCCAAATCTTCGATTGTCGATGGCTTACAGTGATAGTAGACAATAGATTCCATCTTTCCTCCCAGCCAGCGGTCTCGGGAGCAAATGCGTTGCGGGAAATTCCTTTATTATCATTTGCGTCGATACTCGGGGCCTGAGCATTCTTATCGAGAAGGGCTGCCATTCTCAGACTCCTGAAATTGAACCAAACTTTCATTTCAATTCTTAGGCAGAACATCATCTATGTCCCCGCTATTGCAACGCGGGTCTATCTTTTGGGTGTGGAATGGTGACCCAACGTGGTACTTACGTTAGCAACATATTTATTGACACTCCGTCGTTATGAGATGTGTTAACCATCGCTAAATATGAGTGTCTTTTAGACCACCACGTCATCGAGTAAACAGTGTTTATTTCAGCAGTCCAACCTTATGTTTGTTCAACAGAGTAGCGGTCTCCCTTTGAAATACAGAGTACAATTATTATAATTCGATGCTGAGCGTCCAGGCAGGACCTCCTTGCGACATATTTCTTGTCTCTGCTCACTTCAGAGGAGACGGCCTTAACACCTTGTCATATTATATGAAGAAATTAGCTCTAAATTGTTCTTCCCAGAATGTAACTGTGGATATGAATATTGAGTACTTTAAGATATGTTCTCTAGCTTCAATGTTAACATCGTACTTCTGCTGAAAAACTCTTCGTGTTAATTCCGAACTGAGTACTTGAGTTTCAAAATATATCTGTATATTTCCTATCATTGATTACCTCACGTTTTTGTAAGTTACCATGTGTCATTCAACATAAATTTTCCTAATTTATCCGCTAATGCCAATGATAACGCTGCTAAGTAGCGGCAAGTACCGTATAGGTTTAACAAAATACTGCAAATTTATCATCGTAAAAAGAGGTTGTTTCCGACAAAATTTAGATGAGAGGGTACGAAAACACGTCTTTAAGATAATCGGCTGTTAGGCCGACGTTGAATTGTAGTAAATTGTCATTATCTTGAGTACAAAAATCAAAGGAGTTGAAATTCTCACGTACAGCTCCATAGAAACTCACTTACCATGTCCACCAGCTCCTGCAGGGCATTTTAATTAAACTAACACGGAGTTGCGATGCAGCTTCACTTGCCCGCGCTTCATTTTTTCAAGTTGCGGCGACGAAGGAGCGGCACTCGAGGTGGTGCTCAGCCTCCAAATTGCCAGGCTGAGCGCCATCGCTCACACGCCAGCCTCAGTAATTATGAAGAGAAGCGAGACCGGCGCAGTTGTGATGAGGGCTTTTAATCAGCCGCCGAGACACAATACCTGCTACGCGCCGCCCAGCCAAATTATTACTGAGTAATCTCGGCCTCGTGATTAAAGCATGGCAAAACTTGCGGGCAACTTTGCGGCGAGCTCGCGCCTCTTACCGCATTACTTCGCTTCATGAAGCTCAAAATTCAATGAAGGCATGGAAACAGTGATATGCTCTGGACAACACTACCTCTGTTGACGACGGATGGGGAGCTAGTTCACAGCAAATAGATATTTCCATCGAGTGCATCATGCCGAGGCGGGTTCAAATTCACTCACGTAGTCAAAGTTGCACGTATGAATTTGTGTACAACAAAGTCTGTCAGATCATGATCTCAGCTTTCTTCTGAAGTTCTCTGCGTTTTCAGAAAAATATCTGTGTGAAACAATGCTTTCAAGAGAGCCTCCAATTGTCGGATCATTTTTTGAACATGTTTTTGAAAAGCTCGGAAAAATCGCTCGGTAAAAATTTTTCCGAGTCATTTTCCCTCAAGATTTTATCTCCTTTTCTCGTAGGAATAAATCTGATTCGTTAAATTACTTAGAATCGAGCTGAAGCTCTGGCTCCCTCGATTTTATACTGAAATTCTGTGCGGAGATAATCGCACTGGCCTGCAACGTCACAAAACTAGGAAACTGTAACCGTAAGCCGATCGCTGTTCATTGCATCTTTCTTTGGAGCATCGCTGTGAGGTGTATTTCACTTCTTGGATCACTGTGATGCTAGCATCTATCAAGTGATGCATGACGTCTCTCTTGAAAAATTCCCCTGCAATTTCTCGAGCTAGGTAGCACGATTTTTCAGACATTGCTTCTCGTAGCACTGAATCCAGTTTATTAGCTCAAGTGCTTGATTTTATCCCTAATAAACTAATATTTGTTTCGGTCGGACAGTTTGTTGCCTCCTCGTTCAGTTCACTTAGCAATATTTGGCCCTCTGAAGAAATTTATCTCGTAGCTTTTTAAAATGAAAAGACAGCCATAACACATATTTCGATTACCAGCTTGAATAGGCGAACAATCTTATCTGAATAAACGAAATAGATTGATTTCTGGGAAATCTCACTTCTAGGATAAAAAGGAAAACCAACGTGGCTAAGAATATCATGGTAAAAAACCAACGTTTCGGATCCTAAAAAACTCCATCTTCAGTGTTCTGTAATACAATAAGTCGAAGTATTAAAACATTGTAACCATGAATCTTCTGACTATATCGGAGGTAAGACAATGAAATTTAAAATACATTAAAAAACAAAAAAAAACTATACAAAATGTCAACAAACGATGGAAAGTTCCACCGCCGTATCACATTCATTTATTGACAGACGGTTTTTCAAAATGTATATCGATTCGAAAATGCAGAGAACGGACGAATTTGATGTTGAATCAAAAACTTTAAAATGTTTATTTTTAAAAATGTTGTCTTTCTCCAAACAGTGTTCTCTTATAGATGAGTTGGATGGTTTGGTCAGACCACAGCCTTATCGGAAGCGCGGGCTACGTTGCAACACTGTCCAGCTGGGAGACCACAACTGCATTGTTGCAGAACAGGCTGCGTGGCGGCACTGCATAATGCAGTCCAACCATTTCTGGATCTCATTTAGAAATTGTGCTCCTTGCAAGTGTTGATACAGATGGATGAGCTGGGTCAATGGAATTCTTCAAAGCGTTCAATCCGTTCCCCAAAATGCGTTTGAATTTTCTGACTAGCAAGAGGCAGCCAGCGTACAAAGCGTCTTTGTTCCCTTGTTCCTTCATGATGATGAAGAAGTGAAGAACTATACTTCCTTCTTATTTTCTTTTCGTTTTTTTTCCATTGGAGACTGTTTAATTTTGACATGGAGCAATAAGGATCGAACAGTGATCTCCTACACCAGTATTTTAAATGTTTACGTCACTTCAATGCGATGGAGGTAATTCCTTGTTATCAACTGGCAATTCGTTCAGAACAAGTAATTTCTTTTTCTCAGTGGCTTCCTTGTTCTCAACTGGATGATGAGAGTTCAAAGTTCTTTGATAACACATGACTTCTCGTGTGCTTATCTCTAAGTAGTGAAAGAATTGACTTGGATCAGGATCAAAATGTTAGAAAATTATTTACCGAAAATTATTTACCGATCAGATACTAAGTCCGATTACTTTTGTTTCAAGACGTGTAGCTCATCTTTAAGTGGAATGATAATGCTCAATATTTCGTTTTTTTATACTTCCGCGGGAGAGTGTGCATTTTAAAAGATTTTACAGAACACCGCTTGACACCCAAAATTTGAAAGTCATTTTTAATCACTCTTTATTGCCAATTTTGTTCAGCAGAGACCGCAATTGTCTCTGAGCAGCTGAGTGTTCATTTAATAAGTTCATTAAAAATGAAGTCTTCGATTTTTTGATTATGTATCGTTTGGATGATTCAGAGTTGAGCAACACCTGGTGAAGGAGGAATGAATTGTACTCAAACTTATTAGAACGTACGCTATACGGACGAACATTTTGTAAAAATGAAATACTGGAACTGAAAAACAGAATCATCGTCTCGTGGATTTACTATTTGTTGATAGCCTTAGAACGGTTTAAATTCTTTCTTGAGAGCAAGAGCAGAAACTTGTTAAAATGTTCTAACCCGCTCCTCAAATAGCAGGAAGAAAACTTACAACAATTGGGCTAACTCTTAAGACTAAACCTGGCCTTGAGGGCGCCTCTATTATATTATGGTAAAGGTCAGCTTGCCCTATAGTAATTTATGCGTTGCTTTAAGTGCTCTGGAACGAGCACAGGCTCAAGTTGGTCATAAAATGGGAATAGCTGATTTTAGAAGATGCTTCTGAATTTTAGCTTTAGTGGAGCTCTACCTTAGAGTGCGATTGAAAACGTGACATCTGAATGGAAACCACTTTACTGCATTATTTGAGAATCATTAAAGCGGCGCAGCATGGTGGCTCTGACTGAACACGCTGCATCATTTTCCTTTTTGAAAACTGAACCCGTCATTGTTTAAAATATGGGGCTCATTTGTGAAATTACATGCAAAACGGATAAATGATGGAACATCTGAATTTTTTTTTAATATGTTTAATTCGTAATTAACCATCGTAATTTAATTTACGATTATATCTGAGCAAAGAGCTTCTCTCCGTTGACATGCTGTGACTCCTACGAATGTTGCATAACGAAAGTTTGGCAGAAGTGTGGTCGTCTACCTTAGAAATAACTTCATTTTAGAATTTATCTTTAACCATCTTCACTCAAGTCCAAACGTGATGGAGGGCCTGAAGATTCCTCTTTGTACCTCCTCTGAAGTTAAGGGAATCGAATTGCATAAAAACGTCCCTGGAATGGGATCTGACACACAGCTTCGCTCTGCTTCGTGATCGAGCAGATTTCTTCATTAATGGCGACAGACATGTTACTGCACACCTTAATTACAAAATCACTAAAGCGTCATTTATGCAGCGTGAATCAGTCTTTATCATTTTAGCTATTCAGTAGGAAATTAACTCCATTCCTTTTACAATGATTTTTCTCGGGTGCGCTTTCAGTAGGGGTTATAGAAACTCATCTCTAACGACGATTGAACACTTCATATATAAAAAATTTGAAACATAATATTTTTTCGGGAAAGATTTACTATAGAGGTCGTTTTACGATGATTCACTCTGTTTCCTTGCTTGGCCCCAGCGTTCACAATTTCTCATGGAAAATTGAATGCCGGCAACTGAGTACAGATGACAGTCCTGAAGTACGTCACCACAATGTTGCTTTGTGCGAGACATTTGGTGGGGCTCAGGGTTCTTCATGTGCGTATTTGGGAAAAAAAGCTATCTAATAATTGTTTGAATGTGCTTATTTATTATGACTGCAAAAAATTATATCTTAAAAGAATTTATAGTTTCACATTGCGGAGGCGCGTACATTGATCTGGCACAAGTTATCCAGTATAGAACAATTAAAATTGTTCAATAGTTCACTAATAAACTTTATGAAAAAGGTTAAATTTTACATAATACGCGCAATAATTTTTAATTTCTAGAGGAAAATGAACATGTAAAAAATTAGAACTCAGACCTGACGTGTTACAAAAGCGCCTTGCTAGTTAACCAAGAATTTTTTTTGATATTCGATGATTTTACCGAAGCTCAAAGTCGTGGCACATGCTCTAATTAACTAGTATAGGAATTACATAGAGGCTTACTGTACTGAGAGAACTGTGACTAATTTGCGAAACAACTCAATGATCACTTTCGAGCTTCACAGGGAACATATTTTCCTAAGCTGTGCAAAGTGAAGAGTATAGAAATTGATTCATGTGAGAATGAGTTAAGCTCTGGGAAGTTGATGAGCTAATATCTTTATTTGATTCATTATAACTGATTAGACAGACGCATATAAATAAGAATATACCTGCTATTGGATATATATTCAAGCACGAAGTAGAAATACCGTCAATTAATACCTATGAAGTCTTATCGCTGCTTCTTGAGCTCAATGTCATTTTTCAAAACAACTGTACATTTCTCCCCACGGCAGCTGCTGCAAGTGTGAAAATTTTGCTGCTACATGAGCCTAATGCCTTCATTAATGCTCACTGCACAGTTTTGGCTGGTGTTTTGCTGCTTCGCGAGCCTCAGTAATCATTAACGCCATATCTCCCTCCTCGGATTCTGTTCAGTCGGATGTGAAAGCAGAGCACTTCGCTTCCCTCCACGCTAGCTTCCGCCATCAAAGGAGTTGTTAGCTGCAAAACTCTAGGCCCGAAATTTCTTCTCTCTTTTCATGTAGCTCTAGACGTCAAGTTTCCTGCATTATGAGGGCGCACTTTCGTAATTTAGAGTCTCTTTTGTTCGAAGAGTTTGGAGGAGAGAAGCCCTTGCTTCAAGTCCGGGGCCACTCGTCGACAGATTGTTCGAGAGCTCTCGGTCTGAGCGCCTCTGCTGCAGCAGAGTTGCGTTGTGGCTTGTGCTCTCGGCCTCATCATTATTATAATGACATGCGCTGCTTCAATAATGACCGCACCGAGCTATCAAGCAGTACACACAAACTAGGTTTCGACTCGATTTCAGAGACCGAAAGACACTAAACCGTTCATGGAGTGAAACGTTGGAAATATGCTGCAGTGTTTCTCATGTTTGACAATGTCAAGCAAAGGAGTCGTTATGGAAAATTTACCAAAAGGATAAGAAAAATTCGACGTCAGGAATACCATACTACGAGATAGTTCTGTCGTATCATATACGTATACAGTTCTTCTTTTATTCTTCTTGAGTAGTTTTTCCCTCCATTTTGGGTAATAATTTTGTTGCTTCGAAACCGCTTCGCTGCGCTTGTTTCGAATGCTGCCTTAAATATGCGTTCTTTTTCTTCAATGTTACGCAAGCTCAACAATTAATATTTTAACCAGCGGAAAAGCTTCAGTGAAATAAATGCATTTATTTTATGGGAGCTTTTCTGCTAGACAAAATTCTATAAATGAATTCTAGAATGTTATTTCTTACATTGAGGCTTCAGAAGAAAAATGAAGTGTTTTTTATCCGTTCTCGGTACTAAAAAAAAGAAAAACAATTTGTCTTGCAGAAGCAATTTTACATCGAAATTGTGAAAAAGAAATAGGACGTACTTATGCATGAGGAGGAATGAAAAAGAACATTTCCTAACAATATGATTTCATACATAAAAGTACTGAAACTGAAATTTTGCGTTTTTTATCGGAGGGCAGTATTAATAAAGAAATGACATTCAAAATAATTTATCACACCAGAGTTGTGAAACAGAAATGAACTTGTGTTATTAGGCATAATCCATGTAGTCCGAAGGGTCAGTCGATTCACCCCCTACACTGCCAGAAATATTTTTGCTTGTTTACAAAGAAGTTGTTAAACATGGTTGCGATATCTTTTTTTTTTAACTTTTTACATTTTCTTGACCAATGGGCTTCATTATTTTTAGAGTACTTTTACTTAGTTAATAGATACAATTAATTAAGCTGGGGCCAAATTTTTCATAGAAGTATCAAATTTAGTGAATATGAGCGTTACGTAGTTTTTATTCGATGTTCCTTTTGGACTTGACATGCAATTCCGGAATCTAAAATACGTTTATTTATATATTCTCCCATTGTAGTGTAATCCAAGTTGCGCTCGACGTTTGTTCACGTTGATGCTTTCAGTAATCCAGGCTTATGTCTATTTTTTGGTGGAATTGTACGAGTGATGATCGAAAAATTTTGGTTATACGTAGTTTTTATAATTTCAATTAAGTTCATTCGTATTTCATTAATTTTTTTCTATCAATGCTTTTTTTGAAATAAGATCATCGAAGGAACTGGTTTTTCTATTACAGTTCGCGCTTTTTACAAAATTTGATTAATGCAAGCAACGATAAGTGAACATTTCAGCCTGTGGTTTGGTACAAGTAATAAATATAATTTCTACGTCAGAAACCCCGAGAAGAGGTCAGTTAAGTTAAAAGTTATTATTCCATTAAGTTCTACACGTGTTTAAATACGAAGATAAACTCTCTTATCTTTTTAACAAGTGAGTGTTCTTTAAGTGAAAATGGAAGGTGATTATCTTAGTATTTTTACACGTGTAGAACTAGAACAATTTCGCCTGGTTTAAAAGTTGGATGAGATATTCCTATAAGAACGACAGTCGAAACTGTCATGAAGATATCAACAAGCAGCGCAGCCGATTCTCATGATTAGGCTTCGCGATTATTAGAAGGAAAGATTCAGGCTTTGACAAAGTTTGAGTTATGCTTCCAATTTAAACAATAAACAAGAAGCCTCAAAAGTTTGTCCTCTTCTCTCATACGCACCTAATTCATTAAGGATGAAGCAGTAAGGGCTCCGCGCCGCTGGCAATCACATCGATTACCGCAATGAAGAGGTCGGTGGCACTACCGACGTCTCATTTGCGGTGCGGGTGTGGGGCACGCAGGGAGCATTTTAAAATGTTTCGTAATGAAGTCATCTGGTTTGGTGACTGAGGGCCGCCTTCGCCTCATTTGCATGGCAAAAGTCTTCGCTCATATCCACCGCGCACCCAATTTTATCGGAGGTTCCTTTCACATTTTTAGCGTGAAAAACGATCTCTGCTTTTTTAACCCCACAAGCCTTCTTCCAAAGCCGAGAGGTATCTCCAGGAGGCCGTAACTTTATTTGCTCTTTCTAAATAAAAACGAAAGATATTTTTCAGTCCGCTCTGAGGCCGGAGATATTGCGTTTTGGGTTGGGCGGCACTCGTTGATGACCTCCTTTACCTCTTAAAAATTGTTCTCAGATAAATTCTGAGGCATTGTTATTTTTGCCTCAGCCTTTGAAGGCTCTGTAGCTGTGCGTGTGTGCGTGTGAGCGCAGTCTTACACCACCGACGTTCGCTGCTTTATGAGACGACCGCTCTGGAGTTTGACTCACAAATTTAGAAGTTTTATTTTATTATCTATTTTCGTCTTAGGAAATTTTATTCGAAGTAATTTTTTCTACTGACAGAAAAAGTCTCTTTTTGCTTTAATTAGTTATTTCACTCAACGATTCATTGTTGACGACGTAAGACCTTCCTCGGGGTTCATTTATTGAATCTGGATATTCAACCTTAGACACTAATGCTGTGCTGAATATTGAACCTCCAGTGTTCTCTAGATGTTTTCCTCCGCAGCCAGGCGCCAGCCTGTGCACTTGTATCGTTAATTGCTTCTCCATCGAAGTTTGGTCGGGCTGTTGGGAAGTGAAATGATTTCAGCCGTTCACCGTACTCCTGCAGTTGTTGCAAGGAAATACTGTGTTCTATTTAGACATTTCTGACTTGAACAGCGAGAGTGTTTTGAATTTTACAAGAATATTTTACGAAAGTCCTTTGGATCTATCCACGCTACTTCTTTTTTGCTAGTTTCGCCCAAGAATTTGCAATGCCTGCTGTAGTAAAAACTTTCTTGCAACAACTTCAACGATAAAACTTCTCAGAAGTTTACGATGCGTGAAGAATTAGATAGTGAGCTGCATAAATTATTTTCTCCTATAAAAAATTCATTTTTTCATCACGTTTTCCTTCAAAATGCGGCAATAAGAACTAGGTATTTCTTTCACTCTGCTGTACACCGTTTGCAGTTTACTAACTTTTAAATCCTAACTCTAAGGTTGACGTACATGAGCTATACTCGTATATATACTTCGAGAAAGAACGGCAAAAACCATCTCCTATTACAGTTCTCATTTTCCTCAAATTTTATTTTATTAACGTACGCAAAGGAATGAGTACATTACACCCTGTGGTTTGGTATAGGTAAAAAAGACATGTTTCTAGTCAGAATCACCGAAAAAGAGTCATCTACCAGAACCCATGGAGCGAACCTACAAACAAATTCAGATCCCCACATTTCGACTCCAAAAGACTTAGACCAATCGAAGCATGAGCCGAAGGGCCCATGAAATCAATACTGCCATGCTTGATGACGGATACCCGTTCCTTAGACCAATCGAAGTATGAGCGGAAGCTGAAAGAACGGAAACGGTGCCCACAGGTACCTGAACAACGTGACTATCGACTACGTCAACTTCCTGGACGACACGGACCTGAAGAAGGGCGAGCGGCCGCCCGTGCGCTTCGATGCGGACGGCAACCGCGTGGACGTCGAGCTGAAGATCATGAACCTGCGCGACACCACTGGCGGCGTCAACAGGGCCTGGGAGGAGGTGGGTCTCCCTTTTTGGGGGTTTGTTTGCGTTTTTGGGATTTTTTAACATTTTGTGATGAATTTTGTGTTTTTTTCATGTTAAGTGAATTTTGTGTTTTTTTCAATATTTTGTGAATTTTGTGTGTTTTAAGTTATATGAATTTTGTGCTTTTTCAACATTTCGTCAATTTTTTGCTTTTTCTACTTTTGTGAATTTTGTGTTTTTTTCAAAATTTTGGGGAATTTTGTACTTTTTCAATTTTTGTGCGTTTTAACGTTTTGTGTTTATTCAACTTGTCTAGATAATTTTTTTTTTGTTCAAAATGTTCTCGTGCACTTCCTGAGCGAGAGATTTCCAAGCGTTATTCCGTTTTCACTTAATCATACATTGGTTTGTATCTTATTATTGTTTTCTAACATTCTTTAGTCTTCAGCTTAGTGCGAGATTTTTTCCCTTTATTTATAGTTTTCCACTTCAACTTCGCCGTTATCTTTTAAGAAAAATTAAATTTGTGCGGCCGTTTAGTAGTATCTTAAATTCTCATAAAATTCCACCAAGTGTAAATTAACTCCAACCATAATGATGCCAGTTCAGCAGTAAAACTCGTTTGCTGCTGAGCTTTGCGTTTTTTGCTGAGATCGTGGGAGCTGCGCGTTGCTTATCTTTGTACGCGCCGAGCTGCGGTTCTCAAATTTTTGAGATAAGGTAAAATTAAGGAAAATAAAAACGATCAATTGACTGACATCTTTTACTTGTGACATTTCAGTGGTATTTTTTTAACGTTTTCAACAGTCATCAGTATTTGTGCTGCAACTCCACAGACTGAGTGCTGTCACCGCTCGACAAAACCATTGTAAATGTGCTTATGTTCACGAGCTGACGTTGTTCTGAAAATTGAAAACTTTTAGAAACAAGAATGTACTCTTGCAACATCATCCTTGCACGTTCATTCTATTTGCACACAAAACACTGCGTGTTATTGACGCTCGCAACTCATTATGCCGCAGTGCAAGGACTCTGTGATCAAGCGCAGGTATGTAGCAATTCTGAATTACAGAGACGAGTAAACATTTGATTCGTGTTATCCCGTTCATGCATTCAAGAATTTATTTTTGCGGGGCTTAGCACGTTTTGCGTTCTTGCAGAGGGGGCAGCCTGTGAACCGTTTAGGGCTCTCAAGCTCAGCGGAAGCTCTCCTCTCTCCAATACTTTTATCCGGGCTATCGTATCTAGCAGTGAAGAGGAACCAGTAATGACATTGTGGTGTAAAATTCAAAGCGGTAGCGCATGCACGGTAGAAAACAGAATTATTTTTTAGGTAAGATATTTAGATTAGATTCTGAAGCGCCTAAAAATTATAAATATAAAACGGAAAAAAGAATACAATTCCCTCATTTTGCCTTGCGGTAAATCAGCATTCAAAGGGAGTACTATCTTTATGTCCATTATAGAAATGAACGAACCAATTTCAATTTCATCAGTAGTTTCATGATGAAAACCTTTAAGCTTCAAATGATCACGTCTCGGTAGGTTTCTTTGGGACAAGTTCGTTTAATGTTCCAGTGTTAGCTCTTTGCTATGATTATCAAATACATGTAATGATACTGATTGAGGAGCGTTGACTGAACCTAGCTTTGAAAATATATTGCTTTGAAACACTGTAAAAGAAGAATCTGGCTTAAAGTGTAGGCATTTCCGCTAGCCTGGTTATCTGACCACGTAATGTAACTAGTCCTGTAATTTACGCTAGCCTGGTTTTCAGACCACGTAATGTAACTAGTCCTGTAATTTACGCTAGCCTGGTTTTCAGACCACGTAATGTAACTAGTCCTGTAATTTACGCTAGCCTGGTTTTCAGACCACGTAATGTAACTAGTCCTGTAATTTACGCTAGCCTGGTTTTCAGACCACATAATGTAACTAGTACTGTAATTTACGCTAGCCTGGTTTTCAGGCCACGTAATGTAACTAGTCCTGTAATTTACGCTAGCCTGGTTTTCAGGCCACGTAATGTAACTAGTCCTGTAATTTACGCTAGCCTGGTTTTCAGACCACGTAATGTAACTAGTCCTGTAATTTACGCTAGCCTGGTTTTCAGACCACGTAATGTAACTAGTCCTGTAATTTACGCTAGCCTGGTTTTCAGACCACGTAATGTAACTAGTCCTGTAATTTACGCTAGCCTGGTTTTCAGGCCACGTAATGTAACTAGTGCTGTAATTTGCGCTAGCCTGGTTTTCAGACCACGTAATGTAACTAGTCCTGTAATTTACGCTAGCCTGGTTTTCAGACCACGTAATGTAACTAGTCCTGTAATTTACGCTAGCCTGGTTTTCAGGCCACGTAATGTAACTAGTCCTGTAATTTACGCTAGCCTGGTTTTCAGACCACGTAATGTAACTAGTCCTGTAATTTACGCTAGCCTGGTTTTCAGACCACGTAATGTAACTAGTCCTGTAATTTACGCTAGCCTGGTTTTCAGACCACGTAATGTAACTAGTCCTGTAATTTACGCTAGCCTGGTTTTCAGACCACGTAATGTAACTAGTCTTGTAATTTACGCTAGCCTGGTTTTCAGACCACGTAATGTAACTAGTCCTGTAATTTACGCTAGCCTGGTTTTCAGACCACATAATGTAACTAGTACTGTAATTTACGCTAGCCTGGTTTTCAGGCCACGTAATGTAACTAGTCCTGTAATTTACGCTAGCCTGGTTTTCAGACCACATAATGTAACTAGTACTGTAATTTACGCTAGTCTGGTTTTCAGGCCACGTAATGTAACTAGTCCTGTAATTTACGCTAGCCTGGTTTTCAGACCACATAATGTAACTAGTCCTGTAATTTACGCTAGCCTGATTTTCAGACCACGTAATGTAACTAGTCCTGTAATTTACGCTAGCCTGGTTTTCAGACCACGTAATGTAACTAGTCCTGTAATTTACGCTAGCCTGGTTTTCAGACCACATAATGTAACTAGTCCTGTAATTTACGCTAGCCTGGTTTTCAGACCACGTAATGTAACTAGTCCTGTAATTTACGCTAGCCTGGTTTTCAGGCCACGTAATGTAACTAGTCCTGTAATTTACGCTAGCCTGGTTTTCAGACCACGTAATGTAACTAGTCCTGTAATTTACGCTAGCCTGGTTTTCAGGCCACGTAATGTAACTAGTCCTGTAATTTACGCTAGTCTGGTTTTCAGACCACGTAATGTAACTAGTCCTGTAATTTACGCTAGCCTGGTTTTCAGACCACGTAATGTAACTAGTCCTGTAATTTACGCTAGCCTGGTTTTCAGACCACATAATGTAACTAGTACTGTAATTTACGCTAGCCTGGTTTTCAGGCCACGTAATGTAACTAGTCCTGTAATTTACGCTAGCCTGGTTTTCAGGCCACGTAATGTAACTAGTCCTGTAATTTACGCTAGCCTGGTTTTCAGACCACGTAATGTAACTAGTCCTGTAATTTACGCTAGCCTGGTTTTCAGACCACGTAATGTAACTAGTCCTGTAATTTACGCTAGCCTGGTTTTCAGACCACGTAATGTAACTAGTCCTGTAATTTACGCTAGCCTGGTTTTCAGACCACATAATGTAACTAGTACTGTAATTTACGCTAGCCTGGTTTTCAGGCCACGTAATGTAACTAGTCCTGTAATTTACGCTAGCCTGGTTTTCAGACCACGTAATGTAACTAGTACTGTAATTTACGCTAGTCTGGTTTTCAGGCCACGTAATGTAACTAGTCCTGTAATTTACGCTAGCCTGGTTTTCAGACCACATAATGTAACTAGTCCTGTAATTTACGCTAGCCTGGTTTTCAGACCACATAATGTAACTAGTACTGTAATTTACGCTAGTCTGGTTTTCAGACCACATAATGTAACTAGTACTGTAATTTACGCTAGTCTGGTTTTCAGGCCACGTAATGTAACTAGTCCTGTAATTTACGCTAGCCTGGTTTTCAGACCACATAATGTAACTAGTCCTGTAATTTACGCTAGCCTGGTTTTCAGACCACATAATGTAACTAGTACTGTAATTTACGCTAGTCTGGTTTTCAGGCCACGTAATGTAACTAGTCCTGTAATTTACGCTAGCCTGGTTTTCAGACCACATAATGTAACTAGTCCTGTAATTTACGCTAGCCTGGTTTTCAGACCACGTAATGTAACTAGTCCTGTAATTTACGCTAGCCTGGTTTTCAGACCACATAATGTAACTAGTCCTGTAATTTACGCTAGCCTGGTTTTCAGGCCACGTAATGTAACTAGTCCTGTAATTTACGCTAGCCTGGTTTTCAGGCCACGTAATGTAACTAGTCCTGTAATTTACGCTAGCCTGGTTTTCAGGCCACGTAATGTAACTAGTACTGTAATTTACGCTAGCCTGGTTTTCAGGCCACGTAATGTAACTAGTCCTGTAATTTACGCTAGCCTGGTTTTCAGACCACGTAATGTAACTAGTCCTGTAATTTACGCTAGCCTGGTTTTCAGACCACATAATGTAACTAGTCCTGTAATTTACGCTAGTCTGGTTTTCAGGCCACGTAATGTAACTAGTCCTGTAATTTACGCTAGCCTGGTTTTCAGGCCACGTAATGTAACTAGTCCTGTAATTTACGCTAGCCTGGTTTTCAGGCCACGTAATGTAACTAGTCCTGTAATTTACGCTAGCCTGGTTTTCAGACCACGTAATGTAACTAGTCCTGTAATTTACGCTAGCCTGGTTTTCAGACCACATAATGTAACTAGTCCTGTAATTTACGCTAGTCTGGTTTTCAGGCCACGTAATGTAACTAGTCCTGTAATTTACGCTAGTCTGGTTTTCAGGCCACGTAATGTAACTAGTCCTGTAATTTACGCTAGCCTGGTTTTCAGGCCACGTAATGTAACTAGTCCTGTAATTTACGCTAGCCTGGTTTTCAGGCCACGTAATGTAACTAGTCCTGTAATTTACGCTAGCCTGGTTTTCAGACCACGTAATGTAACTAGTCCTGTAATTTACGCTAGCCTGGTTTTCAGACCACATAATGTAACTAGTCCTGTAATTTACGCTAGCCTGGTTTTCAGGCCACGTAATGTAACTAGTCCTGTAATTTACGCTAGTCTGGTTTTCAGACCACATAATGTAACTAGTCCTGTAATTTACGCTAGTCTGGTTTTCAGACCACATAATGTAACTAGTCCTGTAATTTACGCTAGTCTGGTTTTCAGGCCACGTAATGTAACTAGTCCTGTAATTTACGCTAGTCTGGTTTTCAGGCCACGTAATGTAACTAGTCCTGTAATTTACGCTAGCCTGGTTTTCAGGCCACGTAATGTAACTAGTCCTGTAATTTACGCTAGCCTGGTTTTCAGGCCACATAATGTAACTAGTACTGTAATTTACGCTAGCCTGGTTTTCAGGCCACGTAATGTAACTAGTCCTGTAATTTACGCTAGCCTGGTTTTCAGACCACGTAATGTAACTAGTCCTGTAATTTACGCTAGCCTGGTTTTCAGACCACATAATGTAACTAGTCCTGTAATTTACGCTAGCCTGGTTTTCAGGCCACGTAATGTAACTAGTCCTGTAATTTACGCTAGCCTGGTTTTCAGGCCACGTAATGTAACTAGTCCTGTAATTTATGCTAGCCTGGTTTTCAGGCCACGTAATGTAACTAGTACTGTAATTTACGCTAGCCTGGTTTTCAGGCCACGTAATGTAACTAGTCCTGTAATTTACGCTAGCCTGGTTTTCAGACCACGTAATGTAACTAGTCCTGTTTTTTACGCTAGCCTGGTTTTCAGACCACATAATGTAACTAGTCCTGTAATTTACGCTAGTCTGGTTTTCAGGCCACGTAATGTAACTAGTCCTGTAATTTACGCTAGCCTGGTTTTCAGACCACATAATGTAACTAGTCCTGTAATTTACGCTAGCCTGGTTTTCAGGCCACGTAATGTAACTAGTCCTGTAATTTACGCTAGCCTGGTTTTCAGACCACATAATGTAACTAGTACTGTAATTTACGCTAGCCTGGTTTTCAGACCACGTAATGTAACTAGTCCTGTAATTTACGCTAGCCTGGTTTTCAGACCACGTAATGTAACTAGTCCTGTAATTTACGCTAGCCTGGTTTTCAGACCACGTAATGTAACTAGTCCTGTAATTTACGCTAGCCTGGTTTTCAGGCCACGTAATGTAACTAGTCCTGTAATTTACGCTAGCCTGGTTTTCAGGCCACGTAATGTAACTAGTACTGTAATTTACGCTAGCCTGGTTTTCAGACCACGTAATGTAACTAGTCCTGTAATTTACGCTAGCCTGGTTTTCAGGCCACGTAATGTAACTAGTCCTGTAATTTACGCTAGCCTGGTTTTCAGGCCACGTAATATAACTAGTCCTGTAATCAGCCCTCGAAACTTTCAAAATGAAACACTGCCAACGCAGGAGCCATGTTTTACGAGCCTTTAATCAAATAAGGAGAACTGCTGATCAAATTTCGCAGCGCCCTGGAGCTGCTGTACTCGCTGCGCCGTCTCCATTCACTTACCCGGAAGAAGGTCTTGGTGTGACTGTCGCTGCTTTCCTTTAATTAAGTCACCGACAGGCCCGTGAGGGCGGTGAAAGAGGGTGTAGGACGACAGAAAAATAGCGAGAAGAGTAGGGTTTTGGGCAAGGTAAGGCGTTCTGGAGGTTACAATGGCAGTAAAGGCCGGCTTGCTGCGCAGCGCGGTCTGGCAGGGATTGGGGCAACTGGTAAATTGAATGAAAGAACAGTACGACGTCAATAGGTCACTTTTCCCGAGGTAAATTGCGTGACAGATAGGAGAATTGTGAATTTTCGCAGTAACGAAGCAAGCGATTCGAGAGGTGAGTTTAACAGTAAAGGATGCATAAGATAAATCGAGATATTGTATGAGCAACGCTAGAACTAACACAGATTAGAGACTAGTAATAGAACACGCAACACAGTACAATTAAACATCAGTAGTGCAAAAATTGAGACATGGCATAATGCATTTCGGAAAGGCCATAACGAAAGGCCATTGGAGGGGAATGTTTGAGAAAAATACACAATTTTCAATTCATGATTCATTTTCAATTAGTAGTGTGTGCAAAAACTGGAAGTATCGAGAGTTATTGCTTAGAGAAACCAAGATGGATACAAAAAAGTTACATCAACTAGTCATCTCTATCACGAGGGGAGATAGTAAAATAGAATGATGAAGTGAATTTAGCCCTTGTGGAAAGAATGAAAAACATAAGACCTAAAATCACACCATCTCTAACTTCCATGGACGCATTGTAAAAAGGTCATGTGCGTTGAAAATGAAAACAAAAATGTAATTGCAATCTCGTGAGCCCCCGTCAGAGAAGAATGATCGAAAGTGCATTTAAGATTACAAGAAAGGACTTTACTTGTTGCACCCTAGATGATGAGGAGCCAGCAGTCAATATCCTAAGAGACGCAATAAATAAAAACTGTATCGCGTGTCCAATTTAGCGCTGAGCGTATTTTGCGAGACGCCAGGTACGTTAGAGCCGCTATCCGACACAAATTGCGCGGCGCGTCTCAGCTTCGCCTCAGCCGGCGGTAGATTAGCTCTCTGACGCCAGCTCAATGGCGTACAGTTTCTAAGTTTCAGAAGGTCTGAGTTTGAGGTATTCAACGCAAATTATTCGTAATTGCTTCCATGGGGCTCGAAATAGCTCTTGTGGTTTCATTGTGGCTCTAAATGTTGCTGGAAAGTTATTTCAAAACATTTATTGCTGTTTCTTAGAGAGTCTTCTGAAATTTTCTGTTAGATCGAATTTCGGATTAGGGATTTCAGCTTTCCACGTACATTTCTCTTGAATCGATGTATTACTGCTTTTTTCTACTACGCCTTGTAACCAGTGATATCTTACGTCGGCTAAAATGCTGTTTTACAGCCCAGAGCGCAGTTCACTTCGATCTATTTCTTTACCTATAATCAGAGCCACAATTCTGTCTCACAGTCCTGTTGCCGCTGTCTTTTATATTGGATCCGCTCACGTGTGCCGCCTCAAAGGCCTGGGCTGAGCATTCCAGTCTGGCAAAAGTCCTCCTCCCCTTTCGTCGAGACCAAAGTTTTTATTAGGAAGGAAGAGCAGCAAAATTGTGCGGCCAAGAGTTCGCTGGGGGAATTGTGCAATGTGCACTGAGCGAGCTTTGAAGTTGCCGGCATGGGGCGCGCTGTGTGATCTGCTGATGAGGACTTCAGGCGTCCCTGGAATGTTGTCCCCTGGAGCCTTCAAAGGCGTGCGACTCTGCCTCTCGCCTGCCTCTCGCCTGCCTCTCGCCTGCCTCTCGCCTTCCTCTCGCCTGCCTAGCGCCTGCCTCTCGCCTGCCTCTCGCCTGCCTCTCGCCTGCAGTCTTACTACGCCTGCGTGTCCACGTGGCATCGACTACCATAGCCTCACACAATATATAAGCTGCATCACATAAACTGTATTTGTGTCCCTCATCCCTTGAAAGCGCCTGCACGAAGCGCCACCGTGAATTGCATCTCAAATAAATACTTTGGACGCTCGCAAGCCTCATTGAACGAGGGTAGATGCACCAGATCACACTTTCATGCGCGTCATGCTGTAGATCGCACTTTTACTTTAACATACGTTGTGAAATATTTTCCTCGCCTCGGAAGTGCATTCCACAGGCCATTCTTGAATGCTTTTCAAACTTATTATTTCCCTTAAATTTAAAATTCGCAGTGCGGTAGTAAGCCACGTTTTGAATTTTGGGTTGAAAAATTGAACGCTATTGATTTTTTTCGAATATTTTGATTTTATAAATGTGTGATCTCAAGTCATTCTTTTATTTAGAAGATATGGGACCCCCACACCTACGACAGGACCACACCTACGGGACCCCACACCAGTTTTCAGCGAGGGTCCGGCAGAAAGCCTCAACTAGTGCGGCGACACTAAGTGTCCATTCATTGGGACGGTTAATAGAACCTGCTGAGTGCGCTAACCCTGGGAAATTGAAGGCCCACTTTAGGAGAGCTAACAGCGCTGTACGAGTAGAAAATGGAACAGTTCTACCTGGTGTAGAAAAGAATGAGGCCTGTTACAATCGAGAGTGTATACCGTGAAAAGTTGATGGTGTGTAATGAAGTTTTTTTTTGTTATTATTAAAGGTGACCCTGAAAATTTTTATGATCACCTGCATGGTTTCGGTCAACACCATTGACGGTGGGATTTCTCTCAGTTGCCTCTTCTTGTCCAGGAGATACCAGCGCAACCTACGGCATTCTTGTAAATAAAATAGCAGTGTATGCACAGGTATTATATCATACTCCTGCCTTCGAATAATATGATCAAATTCCGAAGAATTTATTTATTTGTTTACCAGTATACTTTGTAAAATCAATAGTAAGCTTTCGCTGAGTTCACTGTTCAGAGCTGTATTAATAATTTTCAAGATTATTGCCCGTTAGTTCTCAAAATTATATCGACAAATGAATTGTCGCGAATTTTGCAATGCTGGATGGGAATAACTCGCATTTTACGGCCTGAAATTGTCCCCAATTGAAATTGTCCCCAATTTTGCAATGCTGGATGGGAATAACTCGCATTTTACGGCCTGAAATTGTCCCCAATTGAAATTGTCCCCAATTTTGCAATGCTGGATGGGAATAACTCGCATTTTACGGCCTGAAATTGTCCCCAATTGAAATTGTCCCCAATTTTGCAATGCTGGATGGGAATAACTCGCATTTTACGGCCTGAAATTGTCCCCAATTGAAATTGTCCCCAATTTTGCAATGCTGGATGGAAATAACTCGCATTTTACGGCCTGAAATTGTCCCCAATTGAAATTGTCCCCAATTTTGCAATGCTGGATGGGAATAACTCGCATTTTACGGCCTGAAATTGTCCCCAATTGAAATTGTCCCCAATTTTGCAATGCTGGATGGGAATAACTCGCATTTTACGGCCTGAAATTGTCCCCAATTGAAATTGTCCCCAATTTTGCAATGCTGGATGGGAATAACTCGCATTTTACGGCCTGAAATTGTCCCCAATTGAAATTGTCCCCAATTTTGCAATGCTGGATGGGAATAACTCGCATTTTACGGCCTGAAATTGTCCCCAATTGAAATTGTCCCCAATTTTGCAATGCTGGATGGGAATAACTCGCATTTTACGGCCTGAAATTGTCCCCAATTGAAATTGTCCCCAATTTTGCAATGCTGGATGGGAATAACTCGCATTTTACGGCCTGAAATTGTCCCCAATTGAAATTGTCCCCAATTTTGCAATGCTGGATGGGAATAACTCGCATTTTACGGCCTGAAATTGTCCCCAATTGAAATTGTCCCCAATTTTGCAATGCTGGATGGGAATAACTCGCATTTTACGGCCTGAAATTGTCCCCAATTGAAATTGTCCCCAATTTTGCAATGCTGGATGGGAATAACTCGCATTTTACGGCCTGAAATTGTCCCCAATTGAAATTGTCCCCAATTTTGCAATGCTGGATGGGAATAACTCGCATTTTACGGCCTGAAATTGTCCCCAATTGAAATTGTCCCCAATTTTGCAATGCTGGATGGGAATAACTCGCATTTTACGGCCTCAAATCAGAGATTCCGTTGCAATCAAGTCGTGTTTTCCTCGCCAGTCGAGCTCCGAACAACGGAAGCAGCACCGCTTGCCGCGCCGTCGCTTAGGGAAGTGATCAGAAGACGAGGTCATGGCAAGATGCTATCAAGTCGCCGACAGGCTCGAGAGGGCGGTGAAAGAGGGTGTAGGACAACCAAGTGCACAGACAAGCACTTGCCAGCGTGTAGTTTGGATGGAGTGAACCCAGCTGCTTCATTTAATCCGCTAACTTTGTCTTAGAAATAGGAGAGAGGCAATAACGCGGTTGGTGACATAAGTTTCAATTAGTGGTTTTACGCGCTCAGTACAGGTTTGGAACTCAAAATAATTATTATGTAATTGAGACTCACTGCATGTCGGTCCCTTCCGAGTTAGCGAAAAATTCGATCGTTTTTTGAATGTCATCTTTCCGACCTTCTGCAGACTGTTTATATAGTTTTATTCTCTAAATCCTGAATTCGGTACAGCGAGCAAGCTTACGTCAGCGTGTAATGAGCCTCCAAGTGGAGAAGTCCTGACATTTTTACTTGCATATGAGTCCTTGAAATGGTGGACCAAGCAGAAGACTACAGACAACTAATGCTTCTTTACATTAGGAAAGGAAAAAAGGAAACATAAGCTTGTAGAAATATGTGTCATATGTACGGGGTAGTTTCTGTTTCTTTCTTCCCTTTTTTGAAGTGAAAAAGCATCAAATGTCTGGCGTGCTCTGCTTGGACCCCAATTTAAGGGGCTCGAATTCCAACAAAAATGTCAGAACTTCTCTAATCGGAGGCTAACTGCACACTGACGCAAACATGCTCGCTGTACCGCATACAAGATTTAGAGAATAAGAAAATAAAAACGATCTTTAAAAGGTCGGAAAAATGACATTTAAAAACGAACGAACTTTTTGGCCAACCCATTAAATAAAATTGAAACAACTCATAAAGTAATGAGTAATAACTACAAACAACGCACAAAAGCTCTGCAGCTGTCCCACTTTTCATACAAAACACAATTGAACATTATACAGGGTGTTCAAAAACAAATGCTACAAATTTGAAAGAAGATACAAAATAAGGTCCAAAAGAACGGCTGGTTCATGAAAAAGTATAGTTTCAAACGCTCTTCGTTTTCGAGACTTCGAATATAAGTAAGGTATGTAGACCTTTGGATGAGGTGGAAGGGAGGAGGCCAGTTTTCAAAGTCATGGGCAGGAAGCTCATTTGATTTCATGAACTCTATCATGGATATGGAATTAGAATGAGTGGTCAAAATGTTCTCCCGATGCATCGATGCAGGCTTGATACCCATACGAGCGATTTCCTGAGGCTATACAATACTTGTGGATCACCTGCAATGAGCCCTGAAGTGTTAACTACCCTTTCAAAATAGACATTTCTATCTCAGCAGGGGCTTCATGAAATAAACTCTGCCAGTGAGTCCATAAGTAGAAGTCCAAAGACATCAAATCGAGAGCGCTCGTTGGCTAAGATACTGGCCCAAAACACGTTATTCATGTCTCTGGAAACCTCCGCTTCAAATATTGTCTCACTTTACTCGAGCGATGTGCCGGAACCCCGTTGTATTGAAACCCCCTTTAATAACAACCAATACCCACAGGCAGATCTACCCAGAGGTCAGGCAATACCTCCTTCAGAAATACTTAGCAGTGATCTGCTACGAGCGTTTCTAGTGGACAGGGCCCAAGTCATTAGATCCAATGATACTAGCCCACGCATTGAGACTGGATTGGCGTTGGCAGTGGCTGTGACGCCCAGAGTGAGGGTTTTGATTCTGGGACACGTGTGAGTTGTGAGCGTTAAATTCACTACTGAGGACGAAATTTGCTTTTTTACCGAAAAAAGCATACCATAGAAACTTTTTCTCTTCTACTCGTCCATGAACCTACGTGTAAGCTGTTTGTGAGGTTAGGAACCAGTTCTCTGTACTCAATGAAAATGGGACGAGTAGATGTCGTTATCATAGATGAGTGGTATTACTTTTGGGTAAAAACGCATTCGGAGTGCATTTACCGCAGCTCGAGAGCTTTGTATGAGGGCTCGTGTTAAAATGTTCTAGTATCAGTACGTCCCCCTCTGCACCAACGAGCTCAAAACGACCATCCTTTTCTGTCCTGGTTGCCTAAACACCACCAGCGCCTCGCAGCCATTAGTGCAACCTCGGCAGCGCGCCACGACCTGTGAATGACGACTGGGTGAGCGCTCTGTTTACAATCTGGTGGCTTATTTAGCTTTGTTGTCGTCCAACAGATGCCATGGCCAAATCTGGCATTGAAGGATTTATTTAAGCGATTCATATTCTCGTAGCACTGATTGCTGACGATCATCAAAGTAAATAAATGTTGCCATACTTTCACGATCTATGATAATACACTGAGTAGGAAATATTCATAAAGACCTACTACCGTCACGATTCGATTAGTCGAAAGCGAATAATATTTTGAGAAGGGGAGTGGGAAAGTTATTTACCATCACTTTCTGTTACCATTTTTAGCAATGATCGTGAAGTAATCTCTCAGGAAGAAACACTCAACTTGACTGTATATTTACACACATTTTATGGAAGATTCTCAAAAATTCGTCTGAATTGAAGGTGCCAATGTCTAACACCTGTTCCATATATACTTGAGTGTCATGAGTTTATCCATTGTTTTAAGCAAGCACAACCAAATTTATTACTCCAACGTAAAGTGTAGAAATTGAACAAAAAAAATTTTTGCATTCATTCTAAGATTCTAAATAATACCCTTATATAAACGCATTCTATAGCAGCTGCTAAGCAAAGTTTCACGAGGCTGCCGGAAATTGTGGAGCATATACGAAGTGTTCAGTTCAACTTTCAATTCTTTGCCTCACTTTCAATTCAGTTTGATGCCAAAATCAACATTTTTCACGCCATTTGAATTCGAATAGTTTTGACATTTGCCCGAACATCTTCAGTATTTTCTTTCAGTAGTAAAGTTGTCTGAAGGAAAAGAAAGACATAAAATTGAATTGAACCTCTATGTATGTGAATTTTTTGAGAATTTTACGTCAATATTTGGTCGAATAATTAATTTTGCCTGATTTTCTAAGTAATTAAATTGTGAAAAAGTTGCATTGCTTTTAGAAACACTGAGTGAAAAAGGCAAAATATTGCAACGGTATATCCTTATGTTTTTGACGAAAAATCGCTTAACAAAAATGTTAGAATTCATCTGATTTTTTTTTCTAGAAATGACTTGAGGATTGGAAAACGTGGTTTTAAAGTTAATGTCAAACTGATACACTTATGGAAAAATCCAAAATTCAACTTGCACATTTTTATCTTTTCTTAGAAGAATTTCATAAGGACCTTGTGAAAACTTTTCGAGAATTTATAGAAAAATAATTAGTTTTTACCGATGTGTTACTGAGTGTTGGAGGAAACGCTGGCAGGTTCTAGCTCGTCGGGGCAGCAAAATGGTTAAAAGAAGCCGGTTGTCGCGGTCCTAACATTAGAAAGTTTTCATTGCTCCTTTTACGATTTAGGGCGTTAAAAAAACCTTCGAGTGAAGCTGTGGCGAATTCCGAACGAATGTGCAGGGAAAACGCCGCCGAGTCCAATTTCATCTGCTCAACGACCAGTGCTCGACGCAGACACGAAGGCTGATGCATTCAAATTATGCACGGAAATTACTCTTCCGAAGCCGCCCGTAAAATAGATATTGAGAGAAAAGATTTTGACAAATCATTTTCGATGAAGGCATGCAGCAATCGAACGGCTGATTTGCCCCTAGATTGCTGAGATCAATGTCTAATAAAACCCGTTTTATATTATTTTGTCAGAGGTAAAGCGCCAATAGAACGACGCAAAACGTTAGAATTTGAGATCCCTTTTTCATTATTACTCTACCCTGGCTCAGTATTTTACTGCATACAAACTTTCTCACTTAGTGAGATGGAGTCAACTTATGCAGGACGAGTTTTCTTGTACGGTGATAGTCATTCTCAGGTCAAATCTAACGTCAAAAACTTTCATATTTGGAAGCGTGATTCATTGAAAATTAAACTGCCATTTCGAAACAATATTGCTACGAATTTAATTAAAGTGGTTTAATCTGAGAAACAAAATTATTTATTGCATGATTATTGCATGAAAAGTCAAGCGACCTTTCTATATGTTTGATATTTGTTACGCGGATTACTTAATACGCTTAGAAAATGAAATCTTTACTTGAAATTCGATGAAATTTTAAACTTCAAGTCAGCATAAAATTCCGCGTAGAATTTTCGACAAAGCAAGTCGCGGAGAAAAAAACTCATAATGTAAAACAATCGTGTGTTTTTTTGTACGTGGGCAGATCGGGACGTGGAGATCGTGGGAAACGGAGGGCCTCTACGTGAACGACATCGTGTGGCCGGGCTACAAGCACGTCCCGCCGCCCGGCGTGCCGGAGAAATTCCACCTCAGGGTGAGTGCGGCTCGGGAGCTGGGAACGTTTTTGTGTTGTGCTTATTTCTTTGATGAAACTTCTCGTTTCAGGTGGGAAAATTTCACTTGAAAGTGAGTGCGGCTGGCATGCCTGCGACGCTGGAAGCGTTTCGGTGTTGTGCTTATTTCTTTGTTGAAAGTCCTCGTTTGATGTGCGGCGGGCTACCCACTTTAGAGCCCATGATAGAGCTGCGTTATGTAGACTGTGTGCGCTGCAGAGTAGCTGCTCGATGAATGCGCGTGAGTTTCATGCACGCCTGAAGAATGTAAGAGGATTGACATCATTTGCTATTGCTATGCGGAGTTTTCCATAACCAAAATGTGTATGCGATGCAATGTCCGTCATGACGCCCGCCAGAATAGGTTGGCTAGCCAAACCCCTGGAGCGTTTCGCTGACTGGTCCAAGTTTCTGACTTCAACTCATGCGACAAATATAAATTGGACGGTGCAGGTTTCCAGTCAAAACATCTGTGCAGATCTTTGGTATTTCTAATCCGGAAAGCACAATGCGCTGTGATGCAAAATGAATGCGTAGTGAATTGCATTCTGTTCACGTAGAACTGAGTTCTCTATTCTGTATTGTTTGAGGCAATTCATAAACGTGAGAGATGTTTCCACTGCTGGGTAAGCTTATTGATTCAATTAATTAACTTACCTTGGGTTTTGAATGATTCTAGATCGCGTCTTGAGAGAGGTTTTTTTTACAACGCATTGTCTCTAATCATTTTTCAGGAATTATTTACTTGATTTCTCTACGCCAGCTTTTTGATAATTTGATCATTAAATGTAAATGTGATATCCCGCATGAATAGTCATGTATGGATATATTAGAATGTTATTTATGGTCGATCGCACATGTGATGCGTGTTGTATATTTCGAGCAGCTTCTGATAGCTAAGAATATAATTGATTCAATTGATTCTGAGAATATAATTGATATAAAACAGTTATTTCAGGCAGAACAGATTTTTTCAGATTAATTATGAATTTATACTGCATTGTAATCGTAGATGAGTATTTTTCAACTAAAAATATTTAAATTTTCTGTTTGAAGACGGAATACTTCAAATGCATACTTTTCAATATAAGACCTTGACTCATTTCCAATGAAATATCTCGTGAAAAGGAAGCCTCTGCCGAGCAGCAGCGACGGTTAGCAGATCTATGGAAGGCAGGTAGCCCTTTGAACTGGAATTGCCGATATTTCAGGATGCAAATAGCGCAGTCAAATCTGGACACCGGACGATCTTATTTCCTCACGTCGGCCTTCTCACCGCCAGCTGCAGCTGACGTCAGTTGTCTAGAATGCAGGCACGAGGTTTTAAATATCTTCAAAGCTTTCCTTGCACAAGCACGGCACTTCCCGGATTTCATTATAGCTTGACACTTTTATCAGTAAAATATCGTAAGAAGGCCAACTTTACTTTGGAATAATATAACCATCCCAACTTCATTGACGCTGCCTCCGCCGTCGCCTCACACTTAAATGAGGTCATTAACTTGACCGAATGCTGCTCGGTCAGCATCTTTCCATTCTATATTCGATGAAGTTATTTGCATTGGAGCTGCATGGATGCGGAATTTTTGAACACAGAAAATTTACCCATCCATTTTGAAAGTTTATCGTTACTCAAGGAAAAAAGAATGCATGCAAACAACTACAGCAATGTTTGAGCACGCAGGTCGTTTTGCAATGATCTTAGATATTTTTTACGACTTGCTGGTTGTGAGAGCGAGTAAAATTCGCCTCATTAAAGAAAGACGGTTCTTGCCTGTAAGAATTTTTGATGAAACTACGGGTAGTTCTTGATGATTATTTTGATTATATGTAACACACTCGATGCAGGCACCTTAGATTGGGAGGGCTGGGGATGTTCAATTGGGGAGAGCTACAGTGCGTGAGGAAATGTGCTCTCGTAAGTGAATTCCTATCGCGCTGAGGTGCATTTTCCCTCGAATGTGAGGAAAAGATGCGCTGGTGAGCGCTCGTTTGTGAGACTCACATTCATGGTCCTGGTGGGACCTCTACCAAAAGGCCTCTCCGACTGCGGAAAATTTGATGCGCCACAATCGAAGAAACTATTATAAATTCACTATTTTATAGTATTATAGTTTCATAGATACGTGAGAAGAAATACACTCGTCTTCATGAATTTTAATCTTCGTAACTTGAAACTTGGGTGAGCGCAAAACACGCCTGTCATAAGCTGATCAAAACGCTCTCGCATGAACAACAATCGAGCTGCAAACAAAATAAATTCTATGACGTTCTGAAAAGCTATTATGATACTGTTTTGAAATATTATTTTCATCAAAAAGGCAGCTCATTTTTTAAGTGCGTTCCTGTACAACGTTAATTACAATTTTTACGAACATGCAAAGCAAAGAGTGGGCTAGACTTGTTTTTTGGTCTGCAGCCACGCATCTGGTGGCCGGCCGCCTGTCACCGCAGTCCAGGCTAGAGTGCAGCAATGACACAATTTCAATTATAAGCCCATTGGTGCTGTAATGTAGGAATTTAAGAGTTTGTATGAATTTACTGATTTTTCTTTGTGCCTTTTTGTAACGTGACTAAATTATGAACTGATTCATAGATGATACTCGCAATTTTTTAGTGATTCTTTGCGATGTTGAAATTTAAACTAGACCTTCACTGTCCGAAATTTTTCGGTGCATCAATTTTCTGCTGCCATTTATTGTACTTTATACTAAAAAGTTGACGCCAACTTCTCTTTGTACAACTAAACCCTATGTGCAGGGGATTTTACTTCATGTTTTGTCAGATTCAACATAAATTGAGCGTGTCAGTAAACATCTTCATATCTTAATCAAAATGTAAAACAGAAAATGACGCTTGTGCAATAGTTATTTCGCTAATGACAACACACGGCGGCTACATAAACGTCGAAATATTTATATGAAAAATGGGAAACTAAACATCGAAATATTTAAATGAAAAATGGGAAACTAAACATCGAAATATTTAATATGAAATACGTGACAATGTTACAGATCTGCACATGAAAAGTGGGATACTGTTGCAGATCTCCTTCATGGACGAGCCGCCGTACATCAGCATGACGCCTCCGGACTCGAACACCGCGCTCTGCAACGCCAACAGCGGCGTCAAGTGCTATGTGTCGCACAAGGACCCCCCGCAGGGGTGAGTAGCCCCCTTTGCTGAGCTGGACCTCGCAGGTGTGAGTAGCCCCCCTGGCAGAGCTGGACCCCCACAGGGGTGAGTACTGTCCCCTGGCAGAGCTGGACCCCCGCAGGTGTGAGCACTGTCCCCTGGCAGAGCTGAACCCCCGCAGGGGTGAGTACTGTCCCCTTGGCAGAGCTGGACCCCCGCAGGTGTGAGCACTGTCCCCTGGCAGAGCTGGACCCCCGCAGGTGTGAGTACTGTCCCCTGGCAGAGCTGGACCTCCGCAGGTGCGAGTACTGTCCCCTGGAAGAGCTGGACCCCCGCAGGTGTGAGTACTGTCCCCTGGCAGAGCTGGACCCCCGCAGGGGTGAGTACTGTCCCCTGGCAGAGCTGGACCCCCGCAGGGGTAAGTACTGGCACCTGGCAGAGCTGGACCTCCACAGGGGTGAGTACTGGTCCCCCCTAGCAGAGCGGGACCCCCGCAAGGGTGAGTACTGACCCCTCTTGGCAGAACTGGACCCCCGCAGGGGTAAGTAACAATGTAACTTTATATATGATAATTCAAATTAAATAAAAATACCATTCATTGCTAAGATAAAAAACCAAGCAAACAATTTTACTTCATCCCTGATCGCTATGATGTATTAATTAATATGTTAACATTTAGGAGTTTCTTCCGAGTCCGACTGCTGGGTCTTGAATGTTTTCAAGCTCTCGTATTTTCAAGTTCTGCTTTTGCGACTCAGTGGTTCTCTGGTGGCTTTGTTGTACTCGGTTGAGGCCGCGATGTTACGATCCTTTTATCTGCGTGCTTACTTGCTTGAAGTCACAGTTTTTCTTTTGCTGTCCTCCCTGACACTCGGCAACGCTCGGCCTCTCATAAGCTGAGCGCAGAGCTCACACCACCAAACCCTCGCAACAAACGGTCCGCCAATTTTCCCGACTGCCACAAACTTACGACTCCCTCCGGTGACTAGCCGTCGATCTTGTTGCTTTTATTGACGCTGCAACAACAGAGCACCTAGTTCACGTAATGACCTTTTTTTCTTATTCATTTCTTACCAATCATCTGATCTACATGAAATTCCCCGCACATTTCTATTGGCGAAAGCTTTTAATTATACAATGATCAAAGTTGTGAGTATTTTCGAGGTTTGTCATTTATGAACTTGATGTCACTGATTGGCACAAAGGACATGCATTAGAACGAAGAGAACAACTGAACACGAGACGAGCGCGCCAGCAAAAGAAATAGCCGTGGTCTAACTTCACTTCTTTGCAAATGTAGTTATGAATTGGAGTTGATTGGCAAATGATTCAAAACGCTATGTTTATTGACGCATGGTTAGAATATTTTATTTTTTGCACGATGTAGGAATAGATAGGATTAGGTAGGCGCGAATGCCATCATTTTCAAGGGGCACTAAATATGATCCAATCACGTTAAAATATTTTTGATCATTGACGGGAAAAGTGTTTGAGCGCACATCATCAGCAGAATTTCGGGCTCGGGTAATACGTGTGCATTCGCCGGTAGAATTTTATGCATACGCTCATCGCTTTCGCCCCTTTCATTGTTTAGCGCATGCGTACAGCAGTACGAAGTGCGTCAGAGCATTTCTTTTGAATCAAGAGTAGGCAACCCATTTTCAAACTATAAAATATCACAATATATGTAAATCCCTGTACATCCGAGCAAGTCAAACTCCCACAATTTTTGAAAACAGCTTCAAAAACGAAGAACATGTCTCGAACAGCCAAAAATTACAGTAACAACAACAACGAACACGTCTCAGCAAGGACGAAGTTGCCGTCAGTGTTCAGGCAAAAGTGGCGGGCGGGCAAAAATTGCCATATCTAAACAATTAAAATGAAGGGTGCGAGAGTCAATCCTGCACCCTGCAGTCAATCCTGCATTCCCTAAAACGCAGGATTGACTGCCTCAAATTAAAGGATTTAGGCAGTCACGCTGGAGTGTCGCGTGCGGGGCACGTGAGGCAGGTGAGCTACTGCCTGGTAGCGACTGCCAAGTCAGGTCCAGGCAGTCATTCTAGGCAGTCAGGTCCAGGCAGTCATTCTGGGCAGTCAGGTCCAGGTATTCATTCTGGGCAGTCAGGTTCAGGTATTCATTCTGGGCAGTCAGGTCCAGGCAGTCATTCTGGGCAGTCAGGTCCAGGTAGTCATTCTGGGCAGTCAGGTCCAGGTATTCATTCTGGGCAGTCAGGTCCAGGCAGTCATTCTGGGCAGTCAGGTCCAGACCGTCATTCTAGGCAGTCAAGTCCAGGCAGTCATTCTGGGCAGTCAGGTCCAAGCAGCCATTCTAGGCAGTCATGTCCAGGCTGTCATTTTGGGCAGTCAGGTCCATACAGTCATTCTGGGCAGTCAGGTACAGGCAGTCATTCTGGACAGTCAGGTCCAGGCAGTCATTCTAGGCAGTCAGATCCCGACAGTCTTTCTAGGCAGTCAGGTCCAGGCAGTCAGGTCCAGGCAGTCAGGTCAAGGCAGTCAGATCCAGGCAGTCATTCTAGGCAGTCAGGTCCAGGCAATCATTCTGGGCAGTCAGGTCCAAGCAGTCATTCTTGGCAGTCGTGTCCAGGCTGTCATTTTTGGCAGTCAGGTTCATACAGTCATTCTGGGCAGTGAGGTACAGGCAGTCACTTATTGACTGTCAGGTCCAGGCTGTCAGTTCTTGACTGTCAAATCCAGGCAGTCACTTCTTGACTGTCAGCTCCAGGCTGTCAGTTCTTGACTATCAGGTCTATGTAATAAGGTCCAGCCAGTCAAATTCAGACAGTCAGATGCAGCTCAAAAGGCTCCCAATCATCCCCAGAAATCAAATCTATACGTCTGGCAGTGCATTCAAATATCATTAGAGTAGAGTAGTCGAGCTCGAAAACAGTTTAAATGACTCTTGTATCTGTTAATTTTCTTTTATTAGATACCTTAGATAACTTATTTCTCGCTCCAAGTTCTGCAATACCGTAATTGCTTGTTTCAAAACAGAGGGTGATAGTCTTGCCTGTGTGCATGAGAAGCTAATAGTCATGAAATGAGGGATGTTGCATGATTGCTGCTGATTGTATTAGAGCAGAGGTTCTCAAACAGGGGTAAATTTACCCCTGGTTGAGGTACATTTCTTCCTTGTGTATTCAATACATAAAGCCGAGAGGATCAATGATATAGGAAAGGTTGAGAATGGCTGCATTAGATTGGCTGTCCTGCTTCCATGTTTCTCGAAACCAAACCTACCGCAAGGCGCACAGCATTCGAACCATTCCGTGGCAGCCTCTGAAGTGTTGCTCACACTCGCATTCTTGCTGCGCATTCGACTCAGGAGAACGCGTGTCTCCCTTAATGTTATGAAGCTATTGGTTCATCGTCTAATGCCAACTATTTACTTTGACATAATCAAATGTTAAACTGGTTTCATTATGCGCTCAAATGTGGCCAGGAAGTGATATAATCAACACATTTGAAATGACGCTCTGAGAAAATAATTCACGGGAGAAATATCATTGTGATGCTTGCAAGTACTTACTGATAATATTTCTGCGTTTCTCAAATGTTCAGGTACAATTGCCTTAAAAGACAAAGAGCTTATTGACGTAAGTTGGGGAATGCTCGTGACATGACGCTCAGGCTTGTAGTCCGGAGTTTATACCCAAACTAATCCGTGGATATGACAGCATATTGCCTATTGATTATATTATGTAAGTACTTCATGTATCACGTCTCTTCCTGCCAATTTTACTGCTGGCTCAATGGATCCCAGCACAACATGAAGAGGAGAATTGCGTTGTAAAAGAATTTTGCTGCAGACTTGCGTTGTACCAAAATTGGCTAGTACATAATACTCGAAGGAGTGAATAATTTCTGTGTCCAAGATATAATGCTTTCATCAACGTACTGTATGTGAACAACTTACATGGCTTCTCATGATAAGTCTAGCATTTTGTCCATTTATCTCATCTCATAAAGTGATGATAAACGCAATAATATTCCTCATTATGCTAATGAACCGACTTTTATTCTACAAAACATGCTCAACGAGTCAACCCGCTTACGTCTGCGGGTGTTATCCTTCGCTAAATTCCTGGAGGGAGAGATTTGCTTCTTTTTTGTATTCCATCAGGGCCGTGCAGGGGCGAGAGAGCAGAGAATAACAGCAACTTTGTGAGTTCAATAGACGTTGTGCGCTCTGACTCCTCCGAATTAACTGAGCGAAGTTGTCTTGCTGCCGAGCGCACTGACACTATTTGGGCCAAAGGAAATGAGGAGACTTACTTTTGTCATCGCTGTTCGCGTCCCCTGCTCGCCATTGCGTCTAGAATACGGCGTCTAGTTGTGACATACGGCATTATTCAAGCTCTACCTTGAATAGGACTGTGAGTTTCGAGCTGACGTCAGCGCTAAGCTGCTACAATTCATGCATTACGACAGAGAAGCCTCTGCAGCCCGGAAATAGAGCACGCGAAGGCGTGTGCAAGCCACACTGTGCCTCCGTCACTGACGTTGCCACCGTCCTCAAATCATCAAGACTGCGGGAGGAATTGTTGTGTACTAATTTGTTGATGGAACTGGAGCTCGTAATTACCGAGTGAAGGCGTCAACAGCAGCCTGCAGCGGTGAGACGCTGCCGCCAGCCTCCGGGAGTCTAACGAGTGGTTCGGTCTCATGAACAGCTGAAGCGATGGCTTTATGCAATAAAGTCTACGGAAAATACATGCAACATTTAAGTTAGACGTCATATGTTTAATCAGTAGTGTTGATTTGAATCTCCTCGAAAAACTTATAGCGACGCAATTCATTTAGCTGGTGGAAATTTCAATTATTCAACGGACGAGGAAAACATTAAATATCGTACATCTAGTTTTGCGAGCATGTATCCTGGCTTCCGCTGCAGAGGTAACGGAGGATGTCAGACCCACGCTAAATTATACTCGTGTACGGAGACTGCGATCGTGCCCTTAGTGTGCTGCATAGTCTGCGTGTTGGGTCACCCGTCGCAGAGATCGGCAAGCGATTGTCGAGCAGTTCGTGGAATATTAGGTAGCTGAATGTAACGCGCATGGCAACCTCAACGCAAATATTGGTGGACTTTACACAAATGGAGACTACAGACAATAAGAAATGAATATTAATGCACTTTTGAATTATTTCATCAAACGCAGTGAACGACTTCAAAGAATAGGAGCATCAAGAACCTGTGTTTTCGTTTTTCCAAAGTAAATTTTTCCACGGTGTTCGTAAATTTTGTTCTATTAAATATAGTTAAAGTTGCAACCATACATAGTGCATGCAGTATTTTTCTTGAACTATAAGTTCAGGCAGTGAAAACGAATTTTGAACGCTCTTCGAAACTGGAATTTAGCTCTGTCATATTAGTAAATAATATTAACACTCGGCTTATTAGTGATTGAAGAAAAAAATTAGGAACCACACATTCTATTTCCTCTGACTCTTGCTTTTCTGCAATTTGCGGCGTTCGCTGCACTGTTCTTTACATACTCGAACATAACTCCTCGTCTCACTCCGCTCACTCAAATCTCAATACATGAATTAGGAAACAATTGTTAAGGCTGTAACTGCACATGGTACACCTCCAATCACCGCACAGAAAAACAGGTTCGATGCTCATTTTGCTGAGTTTATGCCTGCGCGCGCCGGTCGTAAAGCTGCGATAGAACAACACAAACAGGAAATAAAGGCCTTGTAATTCTTAGCTTCTCGGGGCACCGCTTTCCTTTGCCTTAGAGAGGCCTAGGGTCTCTTAAACCGTACCTGTGCCAAGGAATGACGTGAAATGGTGATGCAATATCGTGTGGTGCTTTTTTAAGATTGTATAACCATCTTTATTTTTCCACCATATCCTTTCTCCTCTAAAATTTTTATTTCTATTCTGGGATTTTGATACACATTCAAAATCGGTGGAACACAGAACTGAGAGCACATGATGTAGCAGTAATCAGAAGATATGGAAATGGTATTTATTTCAAGGCAGGAATACGTTGTGTGATGTCGGGTGTATTGACTTGCTGCCTGCAACATTCGATGGTACAGTAAATTAAACCCTGAGCTTCAGTGACAGATCTTGATAGTGAAATGAATTGTGTTAATTACTTGTTAACTAGATACTGTGCAATTAGCTAGCAAACGGCTTCATGCCAAGTGTTACCACAAGACATCTACGCACAGTACGAGCTCGTGTTCTGAGTTAGGTGAACTGTCCGAGAAGGTACTTGTGAAAATCACGGTTTACTATCACGCAATTAAATAAATTATTGAACAATATTTTCTTGGTTAATATTTTACTGTAAGAAATTTGAATTTAAAATGTTTTTATGGAAAAGTCGCTAATTTTCTTCAAGCGAAATCTCCCTAAAGTTGCGGCTTGTAGCAACACTAACCTCGACAGGTGCCTTGTCTGTGACTAATGAGATTGAATTGAACCGCGCTGTGAGGAGGGTCTTGGCCTCTTGTGCGTAGCACCTGTCAGGGAGTATGTGATCGCCTTTTCTTTACTACTTTAATTTGTGATTGCAATCGCGTTTTCTGTTCTTTTTGTTCAGTTATTTATCTTGCATGTTCGCAACCTCTTTTCTATACCTCTTAAACTACTTGGTCCTTGTGACTCTTAAACTACTTAGTCCTTGTGACCTTAAACTACTTGGTCCTTGTGACTCTTAAACTACTTAGTCCTTGTGACCTTAAACTACTTGGTCCTTGTGACTCTTAAACTACTTAGTCCTTGTGACTCTTAAACTACTCAGTCCTTGTGACCTTAAACTACTTGGTCCTTGTGACTCTTAAACTACTTAGTCCTTGTGACCTTAAACTACTTGGTCCTTGTGACTCTTAAACTACTTAGTCCTTGTGACTCTTAAACTACTTGGTCCTTGTGACTCTTAAACTACTTGGTCCTTGTGACTCTTAAACTACTTGGTCCTTGTGACTCTTAAACTACTTAGTCCTTGTGACTCTTAAACTACTTGGTCCTTGTGACTCTTAAACTACTCAGTCCTTGTGACCTTAAACTACTTGGTCCTTGTGACTCTTAAACTACTTAGTCCTTGTGACCTTAAACTACTTGGTCCTTGTGACTCTTAACTACTTAGTCCTTGTGACTCTTAAACTACTTGGTCCTTGTGACTCTTAAACTACTTGGTCCTTGTGACCTTAAACTACTTGGTCCTTGTGACTCTTAAACTACTTGGTCCTTGTGACTCTTAAACTACTTGGTCCTTGTGACTCTTAAACTACTCGGTCCTTGTGACCTTAAACTACTTGGTCCTTGTGACTCTTAAACTACTTGGTCCTTGTGACTCTTAAACTACTTAGTCCTTGTGACCTTAAACTACTTGGTCCTTGTGACTCTTAAACTACTTAGTCCTTGTGACTCTTAAACTACTCAGTCCTTGTGACCTTAAACTACTTGGTCCTTGTGACTCTTAAACTACTTAGTCCTTGTGACCTTAAACTACTTAGTCCTTGTGACTCTTAAACTACTTAGTCCTTGTGACTCTTAAACTACTCAGTCCTTGTGACCTTAAACTACTTGGTCCTTGTGACTCTTAAACTACTTAGTCCTTGTGACTCTTAAACTACTTAGTCCTTGTGACTCTTAAACTACTTAGTCCTTGTGACTCTTAAACTACTCAGTCCTTGTGACCTTAAACTACTTAGTCCTTGTGACCTTAAACTACTTGGTCCTTGTGACTCTTAAACTACTTAGTCCTTGTGACTCTTAAACTACTCAGTCCTTGTGACCTTAAACTACTTAGTCCTTGTGACTCTTAAACTACTCAGTCCTTGTGACCTTAAACTACTTAGTCCTTGTGACCTTAAACTACTTAGTCCTTGTGACTCTTAAACTACTTAATCCTTGTGACTCTTAAACTACTCAGTCCTTGTGACCTTAAACTACTTGGTCCTTGTGACTCTTAAACTACTTAGTCCTTGTGACCTTAAACTACTTAGTCCTTGTGACTCTTAAACTACTTAGTCCTTGTGACTCTTAAACTACTCAGTCCTTGTGACCTTAAACTACTTGGTCCTTGTGACTCTTAAACTACTTAGTCCTTGTGACTCTTAAACTACTTGGTCCTTGTGACTCTTAAACTACTTGGTCCTTGTGACTCTTAAACTACTTAGTCCTTGTGACTCTTAAACTACTCAGTCCTTGTGACCTTAAACTACTTGGTCCTTGTGACTCTTAAACTACTTAGTCCTTGTGACCTTAAACTACTTGGTCCTTGTGACTCTTAAACTACTCAGTCCTTGTGACCTTAAACTACTTGGTCCTTGTGACTCTTAAACTACTTAGTCCTTGTGACCTTAAACTACTTGGTCCTTGTGACTCTTAAACTACTCAGTCCTTGTGACCTTAAACTACTTGGTCCTTGTGACTCTTAAACTACTTAGTCCTTGTGACCTTAAACTACTTGGTCCTTGTGACTCTTAAACTACTCAGTCCTTGTGACCTTAAACTACTTGGTCCTTGTGACTCTTAAACTACTCAGTCCTTGTGACCTTAAACTACTTGGTCCTTGTGACTCTTAAACTACTCAGTCCTTGTGACCTTAAACTACTTGGTCCTTGTGACTCTTAAACTACTTAGTCCTTGTGACCTTAAACTACTTGGTCCTTGTGACTCTTAAACTACTTAGTCCTTGTGACCTTAAACTACTTGGTCCTTGTGACTCTTAAACTACTCAGTCCTTGTGACTCTAAAACTACTTAGTCCTTGTGACCTTAAACTACTTGGTCCTTGTGACTCTTAAACTACTTAGTCCTTGTGACTCTTAAACTACTTGGTCCTTGTGACTCTTAAACTACTTAGTCCTTGTGACTTTAAACTACTTGGTCCTTGTGACTCTTAAACTACTTGGTCCTTGTGACTCTAAAACTACTTAGTCCTTGTGACCTTAAACTACTTGGTCCTTGTGACTCTTAAACTACTCGGTCCTTGTGACTCTTAAACTACTTGGTCCTTGTGACTCTTAAACTACTTAGTCCTTGTGACTCTTAAACTACTCGGTCCTTGTGACTCTTAAACTACTTGGTCCTTGTGACTCTTAAACTACTCGGTCCTTGTGACTCTTAAACTACTTGGTCCTTGTGACTCTTAAACTACTTAGTCCTTGTGACCTTAAACTACTTGGTCCTTGTGACTCTTAAACTACTTAGTCCTTGTGACTCTTAAACTACTTAGTCCTTGTGACTCTTAAACTACTTGGTCCTTGTGACTCTTAAACTACTTAGTCCTTGTGACTCTTAAACTACTTAGTCCTTGTGACTCTTAAACTACTTGGTCCTTGTGACTCTTAAACTACTTGGTCCTTGTGACTCTTAAACTACTTAGTCCTTGTGACCTTAAACTACTTGGTCCTTGTGACTCTTAAACTACTTAGTCCTTGTGACTCTTAAACTACTTGGTCCTTGTGACTCTTAAACTACTTAGTCCTTGTGACTTTAAACTACTTGGTCCTTGTGACTCTTAAACTACTTGGTCCTTGTGACCTTAAACTACTTGGTCCTTGTGACTCTTAAACTACTTAGTCCTTGTGACTCTTAAACTACTTGGTCCTTGTGACTCTTAAACTACTTAGTCCTTGTGACTTTAAACTACTTGGTCCTTGTGACTCTTAAACTACTTAGTCCTTGTGACTCTTAAACTACTTGGTCCTTGTGACTCTTAAACTACTTGGTCCTTGTGACTCTTAAACTACTTGGTCCTTGTGACTCTTAAACTACTTGGTCCTTGTGACTCTTAAACTACTTGGTCCTTGTGACTCTTAAACTACTTGGTCCTTGTGACCTTAAACTACTTGGTCCTTGTGACTCTTAAACTACTTGGTCCTTGTGACTCTTAAACTACTTGGTCCTTGTGACTCTTAAACTACTTGGTCCTTGTGACCTTAAACTACTTGGTCCTTGTGACTCTTAAACTACTTAGTCCTTGTGACTCTTAAACTACTTGGTCCTTGTGACTCTTAAACTACTTAGTCCTTGTGACTTTAAACTACTTGGTCCTTGTGACTCTTAAACTACTTGGTCCTTGTGACTCTAAAACTACTTAGTCCTTGTGACCTTAAACTACTTGGTCCTTGTGACTCTTAAACTACTCGGTCCTTGTGACTCTTAAACTACTTGGTCCTTGTGACTCTTAAACTACTTAGTCCTTGTGACCTTAAACTACTTGGTCCTTGTGACTCTTAAACTACTTGGTCCTTGTGACTCTTAAACTACTTAGTCCTTGTGACCTTAAACTACTCGGTCCTTGTGACTCTTAAACTACTTGGTCCTTGTGACTCTTAAACTACTTAGTCCTTGTGACCTTAAACTACTTGGTCCTTGTGACTCTTAAACTACTTAGTCCTTGTGACTCTTAAACTACTTGGTCCTTGTGACTCTTAAACTATTCGGTCCTTGTGACCCTTAAACTACTTGGTCCTTGTGACTCTTAAACTATTCGGTCCTTGTGACTCTTAAACTACTTGGTCCTTGTGACTCTTAAACTACTTAGTCCTTGTGACCTTAAACTACTTGGTCCTTGTGACTCTTAAACTACTCGGTCCTTGTGACTCTTAAACTATTCGATCCTTGTGACCCTTAAATTATTCGGTTCTTTGTGCCCTTAAACTATTCGGTCCTTGTGTCCCTTAAACTATTTTCACTATCATACTACCCGTGGCTCTACGGTGCCCTCTTGAAATCATAAGTGATTTAGGCACTATTTCAAGGTGAGCCGGTGGTCATATGAGATTTCCTATATACGCGAAATGTGAAAAGATTCTAGTTTTCTGTTGTGGCTTCTTGTTCTCCCTCAGAATCCTTTGGTGAGCGTGATCTGGATGGGAGGCTCCTTTAAGAGGTCACTTTTTTTGGTTTACCAAGCCTAACTTCTCTTCTCCAGCGTGTGTTTCATCGCCAAATTTAATTTCTTCGATTCTGGGTATTGCCTAGGTTCGTATGTGAATACTAATGAAACTTTCTAATAATGAAGTCAAAGTGTTATATGATCTGACGCGGTGGTAGCTCATTTAATCACTAATTCATTCCTCCTTATTAAAATTGCAGTTCTGTGTTGGGCTAGGAGGTGCCGGAACCATAATGGCCTCCAGTTCTCTTTGTTAGACGTCAAGACGTAACAAGATACGCCGTAGAACTCGTTGGGTCTCCTGCCTCTATGAAGACCATTTAATTTTGTGAAATCTCTCAATTGGGAAGCTTAGCGTTAACAAATTTGTCGTGCTGTAAAAGTTTGAATTATTAAAAGTTCGAGTTCTTCTGTGCGTTATTTTCTGTGTTCCGGTTAAAAAAAAACCTACATCACTCATATTACAAATTTTCTTTTCAATAAGTAGCCACTTTAGACTTTAAATTGTTGCTTAAATGATAGATATGAAAATGATTTAGTCCATTAATATTGTAGAAATGATGTAAAAATGAGGCTCCACCTTTTGAACATTTAGGAATCTGACTTTTACTATTGAATGAAAATTGAGCGTAAAGTATGAATGTGAAAGGAGATCCATTGGAGAAATTTTCAATTCAGTTTGAACTTAGAGTTTAACTAAGAGAACAATTTCAGCCAGAACCAGTCCATTACTTCTTCTTCATTACATAGCGTTTTCGATTCTGCCCAAAACTGGATCAAATTGTTCAGGACTATCATTTCATGACATGCAGCTACAATGAAACACTCAGCAAATTGGCATAAACGGAAAAAGTTATGAGGTCGTGCCATTATTTCGTAACCTAGATACGCAAACGCCAGTCTTGTACAGCAGGGTAACACTGTAGGCACCTGAGTTTGATTTCTTTACAGCTGCATCTGTCGCGTTGGTATCGGAAAAATAGGGGAAAGGTAAGAGAAGTAGAGCGGGAGAGAATGGAAGGAATGAATAGCAGGAGGGAGGAGAGAGAGGGAGGAATGAAGGGAGAGAGAAAAAGAGCAATAATTCAGGGATGCACGAGCTTTGCCAGAGTAAAACAGTCTGAAAATAACAGCGACCTCTACTGAAGCGCAACTGCCCGAGGTTTGCCCGAGACTTAGTTGCCTCGCTGCATGCAGCTAAAGCTTACGCGCTCTGTCAGGTAAGAATATGGACATTGTCGTCTTCATTCACCATTTCACTAAATTTTTGCAAATTTCTGACGCGCATTTCAATTATTCAAGTAAAATAACTCTAACCATTGATTTATTTCTATCCATATGTATATTTTTTACGTAGAATTATAGCAATTTTATTCTTATCTTGTTCAAGTTCGTGATCCACTACAAACAAGATATGTGTGTGCCTGGTGCACTGAAGGCTTTACCAAAATCATATGCGAAACTTAGGCAGATATTGTCCTTGTCCACTCCGCCTTATGAGCTCATCCTTGCCTTACTTTGTGTGATGCGCTACAGCAGCGAACAGCATCGCGTTAGCGCACCACTTTAGGGCATCGCATTAGAGCATTACATTAGAGCATCCCATTGGAGCATCACATTAGAGCATCCCCTGATAGCATCGCATTAGAGCATTACATTAGAGCATCCCCTGAGAGCATCGCATTAAAGCATCACATTAGAGCATCCCCTGAGAGCATCGCATTAGAGCATTACATTAGAGCATCCCCTGGGAGCATCGCATTAAAGCATCACATTAAAGCATCCCCTGAGAGCATCACATTAGAGCATCCCATTGGAGCATCACATTAGAGCATCCCCTGACAGCATCGCATAAGAGCATTACATTAGAGCATCCCCTGAGAGCATCACATTAGAGCATCACATTATAGCATCACATTAGAGCATCGCACTAGAGCATCACATTAGAGCATCACATTGGAGCATCATATTAGAGCATCCCCTGAGAGCATCACATTAGATCATCACATTATAGCACCACATTGGATCATCACATTAGAGCATCACATTGGATCATCACATTAGAGCATCGCATTAGAACATCACATTAGAGCATCCCATGAGAGCATCACATTGGAGCATCACATTAGAGCATCACATTTGAGCATCACATTACATCCTCACATTAGAGCATGGCATTAGAACATCACATTAGAGCATCCCATGAGAGCATCACATTGGAGCATCCCATGAGAGCATCACATTTGAGCATCACATTAGAGCATCACATTAGAGCATCCCCAGACAGCATCGCATTAGAGCATCACATTAGAGCATCCCATGAGAGCATCACATTGGAGCATCACATTAGAGCATCCTATGAGAGCATCGCTATGGAGCATCACATTAGTGCATCACATTAGAGTATCCCATGAGAGCATCCCATGAGAGCATCACATTTGAACATCACATTAGTGCATCACATTAGAGCATCACACAGAGCATCACATTAGAACATCACATTGGAACAACCCATTAGAGTATCACATTAGAGCATCAGTTCAGTCTTACCGCAGTACCACCACCCCCACAGCTACTGGCGGCAGCACCACAGCAACATCATAGCAGCCCCACAGCAGCACCCAGCAGCACCATAGCAGCACCACAACACCACAGCAGCACCACTGCATCACAGCAGCACCACAGCAGCACCCAGCAGCACCATAGCAGCACCACAACACCACAGCAGCACCATAACAGCACCACAACACCACAGCAGCCCCATTGCACCACAGCAGCACCACAGCAACACAGCAGTACCACAGCACTACAGCAGGACCACAGCGGCACCCAGCAGCACCATAGCAGCACCACAGCAGCACCCAGCAGCACCATAGCAGCACCGCAACACCACAGCAGCAGCACCACTGCACCACAGCAGCACCGCAGCAGCACCATAGCAGCACCACAACACCACAGCAGCACCACTGCACCACAGCACCACAGCAGTACCTCAGCAGCACCACAGCGGCACCCAGCAGCACCATAACAGCACCACAACACCACAGCAGTACCACAGCACCACAGCAGCACCACTGTACCACAGCAGCACTACAGCACCACACCAACACAACTGCACCACAGCAGTTCCACAGCACCACAGCAGCACCACTGCACCACAGCAGCACCACAGCACCACAGCAGCACCATAGCAGCACCACAACGCCACAGCAGCACCACTGCACCACAGCAGCACCATAGCGGCAAGACAGCAGCACCACAGCATCATAGCAGCACCACAGCAACAGGAGGCAGCACGGCATTTAAGTCTGTACAGTCCCGGTGCTGCTGTTGCTGTCGCTGTTGTCTACTTTACGAGCGCAGGCGTGGGAATGGCAGTCGTTCCAGCGAACTTTCATTGCGGTCATAGTCAGAAATTGGTAAAGAATGCCTCCATTTTTGATCACTTTCGCGTTCGGTAACGTGGAGTGTGGTGGCTATGGTAGGAATGGGGTGATGATGGGAGTGTGGTGGTCGTGGTGGAAGGCGGGTGACGGTGGTTGATGAATGATGGCGGTGATGAGAGAACAGGTTTAAGGGTAGAACTGCCGGTGGCAGTGCTGGAAGGGCAGTGCTCACGACGGAGCTGGTATGGTAACCCTGAGATTGCTAGTGTACACGGCCTGTCAAAAATGACAGGATAAACGACGGGATTCAATATTTTCCTAGCACTAATTTTCCAGATGTGAATGGTAAACAAATATATCCATCCTAATAGTACTCCGATTAAAATATTCTTTTACTTGTGCATTGATGAAACTCGTATCACAGATTGAGCGGTCATTGAGCGTCCTTGAGCGTCCTTGTGGGCGTCACAGGCAGACGGAAGGAGCGGACACCAAACAAATAAATAAATAAACACACCAAAGGAATAATTAGGTAGGATGAAGAGCTCGAGGGACCCGACGCAGTGGTGGTGACGAGCATGTGCTGGTGGCCAGGAGAGGCGGCCTGGTGCTGGCATGCGAAGCGAGGATGGGATGGTAATGAGGCCGAGTTAGCAGGGCCGCTGCGTCAGGAGGTAGAAGAATAAGGGTTCGCTTTCTGTGTGTCGTGATCGCCGCAAGGACAACAGGGCACTGGGTATCCGGTGAATTGTGTGGTGCATGAGACTCGTCGAGTGCAGATTTGTTCGCAATTTGACGATGTGAATAAGGATTAGAAAATGAAGCCCGGTAATAATTTAATTTTCTGTATGCTTCGTACCTGACTTATGCGACTCAAATTGCCGTGTTATGTTAGAGAACATATTGCAAAGTGTACATTGTGGATGTGCTCCGATGATTTGACAAGTCATGCGTCTTCTTGAAAATTGAATAAATTATCGCTAGAATTTGCTCGCAGAAAAACACTGAATTTTCATCAACGCTAATCAATGATGTTAAATTTTCTCAGTTGCACTTCTCCAGTACTAGTTGCAACTCTGACGAAATTAAAAGAGTTTTGTTTCAAATTGGTGTAGGTGTAACCTCGCAGAGATCTGCAAAACAACACAAAGCAGCTTCAGTGAATTGAAGGAATAGCTTTCATCGAATAACGTATAAAATTAATCAGAATGACTTTTACTGGGTATCTCCAACATATATTGCGGGAGACAGTAGAAGTTTAGCAATGTGGGATTAGGCACTCACATGTGAAATCATAGATTGGCTAACTATCCAACATGGTTGAGAATACGTCTATCTTTGGAGAGTTTTGATTCTGAAGTTCACACTTCTCATCTTCTACTTCATAATGGTATCGCTTTGACCTTCAAAATGGATGGTCAGAAACACTCGACGTTTATTGCAAGATCTGCATATACTTGAACGCACAAATAAGTTTTAACCAGTTACGTTGTTAAGGTCTAGGTATAACCATTGCCTTTATTGAACAAAACAGGGTACATGAGTTATGTTATGCCATAACACTGTACTCTGCTGCTTATTTGAATGCATTGTACACAACCGGCGTTGAAGCGAAGTAGGTGACTGTAAGAGTGCATGGATCATCACTTCTATTGCTTAACTTTGAGTTGAAAACCTCCTGAAACTTTGAATGAATTTCATGGGCGAGAATTTGACGCAGTTGTGCCCTGGCAGCAGCTGAGCCACCTCGCGGCATGTCCCAATGGTTTGACAATTGCGTTTCCTCGTTATTATTTTTCTCTTCCAGAACTCAAAATTTGTGATAGACACACAGCGTCATTTGAGTGACTAGCCATCGACCTTCACTTCTTAACTCTCACATTATGAATCATTCTCTTGATTGATGTGACACTCAATCGGCAAACGATAGCAGCTTTAGCGTTTCTTTTATCGCTAGCTTTGCAGACGATATTAGTTTGGCAGTCCAACTTCAAGACAAGGAAAGCGTGAAAAGGGAATTTCTATACACGGGTACTGTGATCAACTGACCAACTCTGTTAATGATGGTACACTTCATGTTTCTCGAAGAATTGTCATATGGAATTACGTATTGTGTCCCGGCACACACGGTAGATTTATTCTTGAACCCGAGCTGTCATTGCAGACTTTCAGTGAGACCGACCAGCCACAACAGACCAGCCACAGCAGACCAGCCACAGCAGACCAGCCACAGCAGACCAGCCACAGCAGACCAGCCACAGCAGACCAGCCCCAGCAGACCAGCCAGAGCAGACCAGCCACAGCAGACCAGCCACAGCAGACCAGCCACAGCAGACCAGCCACAGCAGACCAGTCACAGCAGACCAGCCACAGCAGACCAGCCACAGCAGACCAGCCACAGCAGACCAGCCACAACAGACCAGCCACAGCAGACTAGCCACAGCTGACCAGCCACAGCAGACCAGCCACAGCAGACCAGCCACAGCAGACCAGCCACAGCAGACCAGCCACAGCAGACCAGCCACAGCAGACCAGCCACAGCAGACCAGCCACAGCAGACCAGCCACAGCAGACTAGCCACAACAGACCAGCCACAGCAGACCAGCCACAGCAGACCAGCCACAGCAGACCAGCCACAGCAGACCAGCCACAGCAGACTAGCCACAACAGACCAGCCACAGCAGACCAGCCACAGCAGACCAGCCACAGCAGACCAGCCACAACAGACCAGCCACAGCAAATACAAGACTTGTACAAAAATAACAAGAAAAATTTCATTCTCTAATGCAAAGTTCGTGTTTACTTGCGTCTTATGTTTATAACGAAACAGCTAGAAAAATGCAAACATTTTTCCGACTCTAACATCTTGTGCTGGTTGAAGAAGAGCTGGGTCGCATTAAGGCAGAGCAATAAAAGGCATAAAGAAGGAAATTTGAAGAAATGTTCTCCAGGTCTCTGTGTGCAAACACGCCACGTTTTTATTGTCGGAGCAAACGCAAACTTATGACTGGGCTCCGTGTCGCTGTCTAGTATTTGCACTCTCAAGCTCCACTCATTCCATTATTTCGAGAAACAAAAATAAATTATTTAGGTAATAAATAGTAATTATTTTGGAAAAATTATAAAAAACATTATGACTGTAAAGTCTTAGGTTGCATTAGGGCTTTCAAATGCAGTGCGTCTTACACTTTACTCCGAGTCACTCGGTAAAAACCAAACTTTGCATGTTCCTGTTTTTGTTGCGAAGGCAGAGGAGGTTTGTAGGCCGCGTCTGAAAGCCTCACAAGTTTACGGTTTCGGGCCCTGGAGTTTTACCCTAGAAATTTTGCGGTTCCTGGGTGAAATTCAGGGCATAAATGTCGGAGTTCACCTTTTACTAGCGAATATAACGCGTGGCTAGAGTCCTTGGGGGTAATTCTGATAAATGGTGAAGTCGTGCGAGCTATCTGCGGAATTGCTGTCATTCTCGCGTTCTAAACAAACGAGCTGCTTCTACCCCGTGCAGGAATACTCCGAATACTCAGTGCGGCGGAATCGCATTATTTTCAAAGGGCGTAAAATATGGTCCTACCGAACTCTTTCTTAAGATTTCTGCACTGGAATACTCGTATCACCAGAATTACTTCTTATAATTTTTCGAAATGCCAGTATTTAGAGGCGGGAAATTTGGTTCTGTTGGTACATATTCGTGTCTGGATGTTGAGTCCGTCATGTAAAGAAAATTTAAAGAAGCCTTAAATTGTCATATGAATATGTTTTGTGCGTGATTTTGGCTCGGTTAGGCACATGAGAACCATCACGAGATGCTGGCAGCCTTCACTCGGCCCGAATGTCTCCATCAGGCGCCTTACACGCAGTGCGCTCTCAAGCCACGAAAATGCCTCACAAATAATGTCAACACAAGATTCTTGGCCTGCAGGTACGAGGACGTTCAAAAGATACTGCGAAGAAACGCGTGGGGCTGGCAATAGAGTTCTTGTTATTAAAAGCACACAACAACTGGCTGTCACATTTATACCTCATCACCCCGACTTGACAGGTCTATGAGTGCTCATTTCCAACACTGACACATTTAAGTCCAACACGAAGAATCTTTGCAGCTCGAATGCTAAGAAAGCGAATTTCTTACTGTAATCTTTTGTGCTTTATTCCGCTTTGAACCGAAATAAAGTCCTTAGCGTCTATTTAGATAAAAGTTTCACTTGAAGCATATGCTGATATTTTGCCAAGAATATTATAATTATTTAAAAAAAACAGCTCTGAAATCTTGAGAGTATGAAATTCAGCACGGATTTTTCACTCGCTCCTTTGAACTGAGTTTTCCAGTGCCAGGTTTTTGATGAGTGTAAGAAAAATCAGCTGGAGAGGTAAAGGCATGTCAGAAAATATGCTCGCTTTCACAAGACCGCTCTATGCGTCACACTCATTATTTTGAAATCTTCGCGATAATTGGATTGAGTTCGGCTTCGCAATGCGTCATGTCATGAGGATGAGTTCAGTTCTTTAACACGCTGGCCTCTAATTGAGCATTTTTGTTCCAAGGATATATTCCTCGAAGTAAATTTATATCCAATATAATGACGAAATACCTTTATAAATGTCCGACCATTCCTGAAAGAAGAGATGGATTTTACATCCATCCACGCCTTGAAAACACTCAGGGAAAAAAGAGCGTAGCACATTCAAGACTAAAGGCCAAAGTGAGTGGGCCAACAGCCTCGGAGCTGCTGGCAGGTGTGCTGCACACTCCAGCCCTCACGGCGATGACTCATGGCGTCCGTCGGTCACACGTTCACTGCTGCGAGCAGTTCAGTCGTCCAGCTCACGGAGTTCAGCTCACAGTTTCGTAAATTAGTGACACTCTCAATCAATTGAACCCTAAATTATCAATAATTAAAAAATTTTAGGCGTAGTTTTCGTCCTATACTTTTATTTCAGGGTGCTTTAGCATTTCTTTTTTGTTTTCCTAAGCTTGCGTCTCGCTTGCGTTGAGACTGGGCGTCTTCGCGTTAAATTAGAATGCATCATATCTGCAGTGTCATTTCTCCATCAGGTTGTCTCGCGCGGAATGTCGTGTTTAGAGTAGTGTTCTCTACCAACTATATATGAGCCTGATTATCGCGCGGAATGTCGTGTTTAGAGTAGTGTTCTCTACCAACTATATATGAGCCTGATTATCGCGCGGAATGTCGTGTTTAGAGTAGTGTTCTCTACCAACTATATATGAGCCTGATTATCGCGCGGAATGTCGTGTTTAGAGTAGTGTTCTCTACCAACTATATATGAGCCTGATTATCGCGCGGAATGTCGTGTTTAGAGTAGTGTTCTCTACCAACTATATATGAGCCTGATTATCGCGCGGAATGTCGTGTTTAGAGTAGTGTTCTCTACCAACTATATATGAGCCTGATTATCGCGCGGAATGTCGTGTTTAGAGTAGTGTTCTCTACCAACTATATATGAGCCTGATTATCGCGCGGAATGTCGTGTTTAGAGTAGTGTTCTCTACCAACTATATATGAGCCTGATTATCGCGCGGAATGTCGTGTTTAGAGTAGTGTTCTCTACCAACTATATATGAGCCTGATTATCGCGCGGAATGTCGTGTTTAGAGTAGTGTTCTCTACCAACTATATATGAGCCTGATTATCGCGCGGAATGTCGTGTTTAGAGTAGTGTTCTCTACCAACTATATATGAGCCTGATTATCGCGCGGAATGTCGTGTTTAGAGTAGTGTTCTCTACCAACTATATATGAGCCTGATTATCGCGCGGAATGTCGTGTTTAGAGTAGTGTTCTCTACCAACTATATATGAGCCTGATTATCGCGCGGAATGTCGTGTTTAGAGTAGTGTTCTCTACCAACTATATATGAGCCTGATTATCGCGCGGAATGTCGTGTTTAGAGTAGTGTTCTCTACCAACTATATATGAGCCTGATTATCGCGCGGAATGTCGTGTTTAGAGTAGTGTTCTCTACCAACTATATATGAGCCTGATTATCGCGCGGAATGTCGTGTTTAGAGTAGTGTTCTCTACCAACTATATATGAGCCTGATTATCGCGCGGAATGTCGTGTTTAGAGTAGTGTTCTCTACCAACTATATATGAGCCTGATTATCGCGCGGAATGTCGTGTTTAGAGTAGTGTTCTCTACCAACTATATATGAGCCTGATTATCGCGCGGAATGTCGTGTTTAGAGTAGTGTTCTCTACCAACTATATATGAGCCTGATTATCGCGCGGAATGTCGTGTTTAGAGTAGTGTTCTCTACCAACTATATATGAGCCTGATTATCGCGCGGAATGTCGTGTTTAGAGTAGTGTTCTCTACCAACTAATTATGAGCCTGATTATCGCGCGGAATGTCGTGTTTAGAGTAGTGTTCTCTACCAACTATATATGAGCCTGATTATCGCGCGGAATGTCGTGTTTAGAGTAGTGTTCTCTACCAACTATATATGAGCCTGATTATCGCGCGGAATGTCGTGTTTAGAGTAGTGTTCTCTACCAACTATATATGAGCCTGATTATCGCGCGGAATGTCGTGTTTAGAGTAGTGTTCTCTACCAACTATATATGAGCCTGATTATCGCGCGGAATGTCGTGTTTAGAGTAGTGTTCTCTACCAACTATATATGAGCCTGATTATCGCGCGGAATGTCGTGTTTAGAGTAGTGTTCTCTACCAACTATATATGAGCCTGATTATCGCGCGGAATGTCGTGTTTAGAGTAGTGTTCTCTACCAACTATATATGAGCCTGATTATCGCGCGGAATGTCGTGTTTAGAGTAGTGTTCTCTACCAACTAATTATGAGCCTGATTATCGCGCGGAATGTCGTGTTTAGAGTAGTGTTCTCTACCAACTATATATGAGCCTGATTATCGCGCGGAATGTCGTGTTTAGAGTAGTGTTCTCTACCAACTATATATGAGCCTGATTTTCGCGCGAAATGTCGTGTTTAGAGTAGTGTTCTCTACCAACTATATATGAGCCTGATTATCGCGCGGAATGTCGTGTTTAGAGTAGTGTTCTCTACCAACTATATATGAGCCTGATTATCGCGCGGAATGTCGTGTTTAGAGTAGTGTTCTCTACCAACTATATATGAGCCTGATTATCGCGCGGAATGTCGTGTTTAGAGTAGTGTTCTCTACCAACTATATATGAGCCTGATTATCGCGCGGAATGTCGTGTTTAGAGTAGTGTTCTCTACCAACTATATATGAGCCTGATTATCGCGCGGAATGTCGTGTTTAGAGTAGTGTTCTCTACCAACTATATATGAGCCTGATTATCGCGCGGAATGTCGTGTTTAGAGTAGTGTTCTCTACCAACTATATATGAGCCTGATTATCACGCGGAATGTCGTGTTTAGAGTAGTGTTCTCTACCAACTATATATGAGCCTGATTATCGCGCGGAATGTCGTGTTTAGAGTAGTGTTCTCTACCAACTATATATGAGCCTGATTATCGCGCGGAATGTCGTGTTTAGAGTAGTGTTCTCTACCAACTATATATGAGCCTGATTATCGCGCGGAATGTCGTGTTTAGAGTAGTGTTCTCTACCAACTATATATGAGCCTGATTATCGCGCGGAATGTCGTGTTTAGAGTAGTGTTCTCTACCAACTATATATGAGCCTGATTATCGCGCGGAATGTCGTGTTTAGAGTAGTGTTCTCTACCAACTATACATGAGCCTGATTATCGCGCGGAATGTCGTGTTTAGAGAAGTGTTCTCTACCAACTATATATGAGCCGGATTATCGCGCGGAATGTCGTGTTTAGAGTAGTGTTCTCTACCAACTAATTATGAGCCTGATTATCGCGCGGAATGTCGTGTTTAGAGTAGTGTTCTCTACCAACTATATATGAGCCTGATTATCGCGCGGAATGTCGTGTTTAGAGTAGTGTTCTCTACCAACTATATATGAGCCTGATTATCGCGCGGAATGTCGTGTTTAGAGTAGTGTTCTCTACCAACTATATATGAGCCTGATTATCGCGCGGAATGTCGTGTTTAGAGTAGTGTTCTCTACCAACTATATATGAGCCTGATTATCGCGCGGAATGTCGTGTTTAGAGTAGTGTTCTCTACCAACTATATATGAGCCTGATTATCGCGCGGAATGTCGTGTTTAGAGTAGTGTTCTCTACCAACTATATATGAGCCTGATTATCGCGCGGAATGTCGTGTTTAGAGTAGTGTTCTCTACCAACTATATATGAGCCTGATTATCGCGCGGAATGTCGTGTTTAGAGTAGTGTTCTCTACCAACTATATATGAGCCTGATTATCGCGCGGAATGTCGTGTTTAGAGTAGTGTTCTCTACCAACTATATATGAGCCTGATTATCGCGCGGAATGTCGTGTTTAGAGTAGTGTTCTCTACCAACTATATATGAGCCTGATTATCGCGCGGAATGTCGTGTTTAGAGAAGTGTTCTCTACCAACTATATATGAGCCGGATTATCGCGCGGAATGTCGTGTTTAGAGTAGTGTTCTCTACCAACTAATTATGAGCCTGATTATCGCGCGGAATGTCGTGTTTAGAGTAGTGTTCTCTACCAACTATATATGAGCCTGATTATCGCGCGGAATGTCGTGTTTAGAGTAGTGTTCTCTACCAACTATATATGAGCCTGATTATCGCGCGGAATGTTGTGTTTAGAGAAGTGTTCTCTACCAACTATATATGAGCCTGATTATCGCGCGGAATGTTGTGTTTAGAGTAGTGTTCTCTACCAACTATATATGAGCCTGATTATCGCGCGGAATGTTGTGTTTAGAGTAGTGTTCTCTACCAACTATATATGAGCCTGATTATCGCGCGGAATGTCGTGTTTAGAGAAGTGTTCTCTACCAACTATATATGAGCCTGATTATCGCGCGGAATGTCGTGTTTAGAGTAGTGTTCTCTACCAACTATATATGAGCCTGATTATCGCGCGGAATGTCGTGTTTAGAGTAGTGTTCTCTACCAACTAATTATGAGCCTGATTATCGCGCGGAATGTCGTGTTTAGAGTAGTGTTCTCTACCAACTATATATGAGCCTGATTATCGCGCGGAATGTCGTGTTTAGAGTAGTGTTCTCTACCAACTATATATGAGCCTGATTATCGCGCGGAATGTCGTGTTTAGAGTAGTGTTCTCTACCAACTATATATGAGCCTGATTATCGCGCGGAATGTCGTGTTTAGAGTAGTGTTCTCTACCAACTATATATGAGCCTGATTATCGCGCGGAATGTCGTGTTTAGAGTAGTGTTCTCTACCAACTATATATGAGCCTGATTATCGCGCGGAATGTCGTGTTTAGAGTAGTGTTCTCTACCAACTATATATGAGCCTGATTATCGCGCGGAATGTCGTGTTTAGAGTAGTGTTCTCTACCAACTATATATGAGCCTGATTATCGCGCGGAATGTCGTGTTTAGAGTAGTGTTCTCTACCAACTATATATGAGCCTGATTATCGCGCGGAATGTCGTGTTTAGAGTAGTGTTCTCTACCAACTATATATGAGCCTGATTATCGCGCGGAATGTCGTGTTTAGAGTAGTGTTCTCTACCAACTATATATGAGCCTGATTATCGCGCGGAATGTCGTGTTTAGAGTAGTGTTCTCTACCAACTATATATGAGCCTGATTATCGCGCGGAATGTCGTGTTTAGAGTAGTGTTCTCTACCAACTATATATGAGCCTGATTATCGCGCGGAATGTCGTGTTTAGAGTAGTGTTCTCTACCAACTATATATGAGCCTGATTATCGCGCGGAATGTCGTGTTTAGAGTAGTGTTCTCCACCAACTATATATGAGCCTGATTATCGCGCGGAATGTCGTGTTTAGAGTAGTGTTCTCTACCAACTATATATGAGCCTGATTATCGCGCGGAATGTCGTGTTTATAGTGTTCTCTACCAACTATATATGAGCCTGATTATCTGTATGCATATGGATTATCTCAAGTATCTTTCATTTGAGACAAATTTTTTATTTAAAATCACTTCCCCCAACCTTATGATTATGTTGATGACCGAATATGTTGGCTGGTCACTTTGGTGGTCTGCAAATGGGATCATCCCTGTTTTATTTTTGCAACAAAATGATACTGGAACAGCAGCATCTTATTTTCAAGACAGTAATCATTTGCATGAAAAATTGAAAAAGAAACATTCTAGACGGGGGTAACGGAGATGGAAAAATTTTACTTTACGAAAACACTCAGCCCCCGCACCTCGTGAGCAACTGACGACAAGCTCAGATTTCTGAATCGGGAAATTTTGCCCTATTTTTCCCATTCCCCTGATATCTCTACACTGATTGTGAGCGATAAAACATTCGTAAATAATGAAAATTTAGGTAAAGCATTTGAATTGTTCGTTCCGGAAAAAGATAACAAGATTTTTTAAGATAGAATTTGTGCTTTATGAGAGAGGGAAGGAAAATATTTTGATTGAAATTAAGATTTTTCGACAATCATTGTCTTTCATTTCAAAATGTATCATTGGATGTGAGGCAACCTGCTTCCATCACCTGGATTACTTTCAAATTAATTATAGTATATTTAGTTTTCATATTTTTCATGCCTTCTGAGATTTTAGTTTTCAAGTTCGTCTTTCAATTTTAAACAATAATAATCAAATGATAAAAAATCTCCTACAGAATACATCACCGCATGTGGATGAAAGGCACAAAAACTTAACCACACTTGGCTCTCAATACAATTCATTTTGGATTTCATCAGATTCGTGCCATCCTTTGATGCACTGCGCAATTTATTCGTACGTCTGGCTAATGAGACACGTATGCTTTTTAAAGTTAAAGAAATTCGAAATATCAATTTGGGATTAGGAAATCGTTTTTGATGGCGTGCGGAGCTGCGTAATAAAATAATTAATTTCGCCTGAGAGGTCATGTCTGCGATAGTGCACCTCACTGAGTCGCGTACTGAGATCCATTGGCTGACTTGATGTACTCCTTTCTGTGAAGTGCGCGTCGTACACTTTTTTTTTCGTCGTTGAAATCGAGGATCGCAGCCGTATTTTGTATCCGTGATACAAAACTTTCTCTCCAAGGTCTTAAGCATTAAAAAAGATTTAATGAGGATTCAAAGAAGCCTTCTTCTCTCAAAATTAAGTGACTTTGATTTAATTTATTGTTAATGAAGCTGAAGCTTAATTAAAATGTGCGAGTAATAGGCCTTCAAAGAGCGAGTACAATTTTTGAAAGACTTTTATTTTAGGATTTTAAGTTACTCGCGTAATGCATTAGTTTAGGCAGCAGCGGCGGCACTGGGTACTTGCGTAATGCTTTTAATGACGTTAACACTCCTGCAGACCAGCGTATCGACGAGCCAAGATGTATGCTGTGCAGGGAATGGAGCGACGCAACACACAGTAAGAAGTAGTGAGATGCTGAGCGTACCGTCATTCGTACAAGTCTGGTTGGACAAGTCTGGTACCAGGCGCTGAACTCATTGTGTGAAAATTGTGGAGGGAATTGTAGGCCGTTACAAAGGCCCCGACGTTGTCGGCCCTCAATTTCAAGTTCAAGTTCAAGTACATCAGTGAGTAGGAGTGCCTAAAGTCCTCCAGCTCCACATGAGCTTAAGGAGGGAGATGCCAGGGCAACAACCATATCTTGTTAAAATAGCTCATGTTATTGAAATATTGTGCAATGAAAATAGTATTTACTCCACTTACATACAACGGGGGAAATACATCTCGATATTGTTCATTTCGAATGCATCTAATTAATTAAAATGTTTGTCAAACAAACTGAGGCTATTTACCTACGTACTGGGTTCTAAATAATGCAGAGAAAACAAAAAATACTGATGAGATTAAGGTACTATAAAGTTTCCGTGTTCAGAAGCGAAAAAAAGGATCAAGCTCTGTCACTGTTACATTTTGAGAATGCAGAGGTGAGTTCCATTATATTTTTCCGCGTCATTCCTGGAGATTGTTCTTGGGTAGTTTCACGCTGTCATTCACAGGCTTTGCAATTCAAATTCCCCGCTTCTACAACATTTGGTTGGTTAACGTTTATCCAAAATGCAGAATCGCGCTTCAGGCAGCTTGGTGCTCATCTTTCGCTGCGTGCACTCTCATACGCAATGTGAGCTCAATACCGACAGCCTCGAGAATTTTCCTGCAAGTAAGATTCAAGGAAGAGGAACGCTTTTCGATTTGAATGCACTCATTGTACGTCATAAATGTGCAATTAGGACTCACATTTATTTGTAGTTCGCCTCTTTTTCTGAATCAGAAGTGAACACTTGGTTAATTAATGAGTACCCTAGTTCAATCAACATACTTTGGTAAATTACAAAGTTGATCGACTGTAAACCTCCTAGGCAAACACCCATAGAAACTTTTCCCAACTATTGATTTTAAAGCCAATAAAACGAGATTTTCGCTATTTTTTCAAGCGCTGAAGTTTGCAAGAGGCGCCACTGAGTTTGGAAGTTCTAATTAGGTTTTGATTAGAATAGAGTTAAATAGGATAGCTTCAATCGTGCTCAGTGAGATGGCCGTCGGGATTACGCCAAGAAATTTGTTCTTTGGCCCTAAAAGCACTTCGGCTCCATGAAAAAATTGAATTCTATTCCGATTGCCTGGAGCACTCGCCTGTACTGTGGCACTTGTGTTGTGCGCTCAGGTGTCTCGTGTGTTGTGCGCTCAGGCGTCTAGTGGGTTGTGCGCTCAGGCGTCTAGTGTGTTGTGCGCTCAGGCGTCTAGTGTGTTGTGCGCTCAGGTGTCTCGTGTGTTGTTCGCTCAGGTGTCTCGTGTGTTGTGCGCTCAGGCGTCTAGTGGGTTGTGCGCTCAGGCGTCTAGTGTGTTGTGCGCTCAGGCGTCTAGTGGGTTGTGCGCTCAGGCGTCTAGTGTGTTGTGCGCTCAGGCGTCTAGTGGGTTGTGCGCTCAGGCGTCTCGTGTGTTGTTCGCTCAGGTGTCTCGTGTGTTGTGCGCTCAGGCGTCTAGTGGGTTGTGCGCTCAGGCGTCTAGTGTGTTGTGCGCTCAGGCGTCTAGTGGGTTGTGCGCTCAGGCGTCTAGTGTGTTGTGCGCTCAGGCGTCTAGTGGGTTGTGCGCTCAGGCGTCTAGTGTGTTGTGCGCTCAGGCGTCTAGTGTGTTGTGCGCTCAGGTGTCTCGTGTGTTGTTCGCTCAGGTGTCTCGTGTGTTGTGCGCTCAGGCGTCTAGTGGGTTGTGCGCTCAGGCGTCTAGTGTGTTGTGCGCTCAGGCGTCTAGTGGGTTGTGCGCTCAGGCGTCTAGTGTGTTGTGCGCTCAGGCGTCTAGTGGGTTGTGCGCTCAGGCGTCTCGTGTGTTGTTCGCTCAGGTGTCTCGTGTGTTGCGCGCTCAGGCGTCTAGTGGGTTGTGCGCTCAGACGTCTAGTGTGTTGTGCGCTCAGGCGTCTCGTGTGTTGTGCGCTCAGGTGTCTCGTGTGTTGTTCGCTCAGGTGTCTCGTGTGTTGTGCGCTCAGGCGTCTAGTGGGTTGTGCGCTCAGGCGTCTAGTGGGTTGTGCGCTCAGGCGTCTCGTGTGTTGTGCGCTCAGGCGTCTCGTGTGTTTTACGCTCAGGCGTCTAGTGGGTTGTGCGCTCAGGCGTCTAGTAGGTTGTGCGCTCAGGCGTCTCGTGTGTTTTACGCTCAGGCGTCTAGTGGGTTGTGCGCTCAGGTGTCTAGTAGGTTGTGCGCTCAGGTGTCTCGTGTGTTGTTCGCTCAGGTGTCTCGTGTGTTGTTCGCTCAGGCGTCTCGTGTGTTGTGCGCTCAGGCGTCTCGTGTGTTGTGCGCTCAGGCGTCTAGTGGGTTGTGCGCTCAGGCGTCTAGTAGGTTGTGCGCTCAGGTGTCTCGTGTGTTGTGCGCTCAGGCGTCTCGTGTGTTGTGCGCTCAGGTGTCTCGTGTGTTGTGCGCTCAGGCGTCTCGTGGGTTGTGCGCTCAGGCGCCTCGTGTGTTGTGCGCTCAGGCGTCTCGTGGGTTGTGCGCTCAGGCGTCTCGTGTGTTGTGCGCTCAGGCGTCTCATGTGTTGTGCGCTCAGGCGTCTCGTGTGTTGTGCGCTTAGGCGTCTCGTGTGTTGTGCGCTCAGGCGCCTCGTGTGTTGTGAGCTCAGGCGTCTCGTGTGATTAAGGTTCTTGAATGTCAAATTGAGCGACCCAGGAGCGAAGTGGAGTGATGGCTGCCCAGGATTCTCATGAGTTAGGCTCAGGAAAAAGGATACTAAATTCAAATCCAGCCTGGTACATATCATCGTGCACATTGGTTTTAGAAATCTCTTGTAACCAACACCAGGACGCAATGACTGTTACCCTTGCCCGAGTGTTGTTTTATACGTCCACGAGTGTTCGGTGTTCAATTTTGTGATGGACTCTCAAGTGAGCTCAGGAGTCGAGGTATTCGACTAAGAGGCGTCTCAGGAGCCAGGCAAACATGTGAGACATCTCAGGAGCGGCACCTGAGAGGTGTTTTCAAGCCACGCAGTCGCAGGGCACCCAAAGAAGCGTGCAGGGCCTGCAGCGAGAGGCCCGCACCCGTCCAGCGCAAAAAAACAGCCCGGAGATCGACTACAAAGCACTCAAAGTCGCTCTCATCCAATTCCGAGATCTTGAAGGCCACCCGAAGTTTACAACCCGAGAATTTCGTTTCACTTGCATGTGCAGCAGAGATCTGAGGAGCTCTGTCATCTTTTCTGTGACTCATTCAATTGCGAAAACTTTCGAGTCTTAAATCTTGGAAATTGACATGATATGCGAAAAAAACAAGATTTGTGTTCAAAATTTTATCTCCGAGCGATTCAATCTTTTTCGAAACTTCAATGGCATTTTTAGCAATCTTTCACAATTTGTAAACTTGTGGAACTTTGAAGCTGATGTACATAAAGCAGGCCTAATTTGTGAAGCGAGACATAGTTTAAATCTTGCGAATGATTTTGCACAGCACTATTTCGACAATAGTTAGTGAATTATATCTTTATTTCCTTCATATACCGAAGGCTGGTATGATATTTGTTTGGAAGTTAAATTTTAAAGCATAGGATCTTCTAATTTTGAAACGTTTTTCATAGTCATCGAATAGAGTGATGTAAATATCCATTAAATTACTAAGATACATCGTTCACCTTTGGCAGTACAGTAACAAAATGTTCAGCTTTGGCAGTAGAGTAACAAGATGTTCAGCTTTGGCAGTAAAGTAACAAGGTATTTAGCTTTGGCAGTAAAAGGTCAGGCAAAAAGGCGAGCCAGATGCGCCTGTGGTAGAGGCAATGCAGGAAATATGCAGTACTTGCCTGCCAATGAATAAACAAGGTAAGGGTGTGAGTTGCCTTTTGTACCTGAAAACAGCACGTCATGCTAGTCACTGTCTCCACGTCCGTAAGCTGCAGGCACTGCGCAATGCAGCCGATGTAATTTCCCTAACAGTGGAGGTATTCGTAAGGAACAAACGAGACGTGAATGTGGCGCTCTTAACAGAGAGGGGGAATTGAGGTGTTGGATTCCGCTCGTCCCGTGCAGCACAGTCAGCTACGCAACTGTTGCGTGTCCCAGTTCAGCAGCTGTGACATGTCCAGCTCAGCCAGTGATATAGCTGGTGTTGGTAAACGAGCTTTGTGCTCTTATTTGCCCAACTTACAACTGAGACAGTGTCTCTCAGTTCGCCTCGAACCGCAGCTGTGCTCACAATTTCACCTCCGGCTGGCCGTGAGCAGAAGCGTTCCTGCACGTGAGCAAAAGCGTTCCTGCACGTGAGCAGAAGCGTATAGGAGCAGAATGACACATAGCATCGCTGCGTAAGGGGCCGGCTGAGAGGGAGAGGGAGGCCGCACGAACACCGTGACCGCGGCAGCAAAAGTTCGGAGGGCTCCACGTATTCTGTTGTTTTGTGACGCAGTTTTGTTCAGAGAACCTAGAGTTTATTGATGCACAGGTCCGGTAGTTTTGTCATTATATTTTACGATTTTACGTGCATGCATTACTGGAAAGTTTGATTAGCCAAGGAATTCAGGATAAAAACGAACTTGTAGGAGTAGATGGCAAACTTTCATTTGTGATAGAATCTAGAAAGGCGGTCTCATTGCTGGCCTTCGGCATGAAAATCATCGCAAGATGAAGGCTATAGATAAAATCAGCGACGCAAATTTCTAGAGATCGTCATACGATTGATGCATGAAGAGTAACCGATTCATATCGCAGCAAAAAAAAAATTACAATCATATAGGACGTTTTTAGCTTTAGTTCCGTCCTGCAACAATTATGCCATTCTCTTCTCCCACCAAGGCTGTTCACGATGACTATTGGCGTTTATTTGGCGATCCTTGGCTCTCTCAGTATTATATCTCCCGTCGACGAGTCTTAAAAATCTATTTGTCTTGAGATTGTGAAAAGCTCTCCGAGTGTAATTATTGTACAGTCAAATTGTTGAATATTCTACAAAGGGTGTTTCATAAAGCAAGTTAATGAGGAAATGAGTCTGTAATTACATTCCGAGGCGATGCAATTACATTTTGATGAAATAATTTTGCGCAGACTGAAACATTGGGCTGACGCTCAGATGTACTTAGATGCCCAGCTACGGTCTACGCCGATCAGTGAATGAACTTCAAGGTGTGTGCGCCATCAATCGGATCAACTTAGCCCTCTAATGCTTCAATTTCCTTAATAAATCCACAAGCATCGTGAAATACGCGTTAATGGAGCGATCACACCGCGTCAGTTCTGTTTCTTTATTAAAAACATTCATATCAGAGCCTATAAATTAGTGCACTACAAATTCGAGGCTTCTTGACATTAAATATTATTTTTCCCTCAAATTCACATGACATCAAAAGTAGCCTCGAGCTTTCCATTCAGCTGTCTAAATTTACATGTGCGAGATCTTGCTGAAACGTGGACAACAGAGGTAATTAAATCTTGGGCGTAATTTCCGTAGACTTCCAGCATAATTATGCCAACTCTGCCTCCAGCGCGTTGTTGTGCAACATTTTGTTGGCCGTAGTTTTGACGGCAGGAAATGTGACATCTGAGCCCTAGCGGCAGGAGTGTGTGTTGTGGCGGGTGTGTTGTGGCGAGTGTGTGTGAGGCGGGTGTATATCAGCATGTATCATCATACTGGTCCTCTCATATGCCAGACCTGTGATGCACATGACATACCACTCGTCTCTACAGTGTTCAGTGCAGATTTTTCTATCGCAAAATGAATGTTACATATAATATCTCTCCGTAGGAAGGCAAACAGCCGTGGACGTGGTGCACAAGTTGGAAAGAAGTCCAGCCTCAACGTCACTGACGCGCTTCAGCGAGACCACTTGTCTTCATGTAGTGAGATATCGTGCAGGCGCATATTCCTCTTTCTTGTGATACTGAATATAAGCCTCTGCAATGTTCAATGCTTGGTTTTGCATACGTATGCACCACCTCGTGTCCACGGAATCAAACTTGAAGCTCCGTTGCTTCTACGTTGAGGCAGCGGTGCAGGAGTTCACGCATGGAATACTGCTACTGCTTTAACATTGCTCCTAGTGGTAAAGGTAAGCATCAAATGCGCAACATGGTTGTAGTGATAGGCTGTTTGCTATTGGAAAGTCTTAGAAAATGAACTTGAGGTGGCATAAAATGTCTTTTGATTAGATAATTTTTAAACGAAGACGTTCTATTTCCCGTCGCGTTCATTGATGCTGTGGTGTGGGAGAATTTAAGAGAAAGCGTACTCCAAGAAACATTTCTGCTGTCGAGCTACTGGACTTTTCTACAGAATAAGCTTCAGTGTATTAATTGAAAACAAATTTTTGATAAGAGCTTCGTTGATTTTTGCAGTATTTTCTTCGCTGCGCATATTAGTAACTTGCGATACTGCAGTACAACAGTTTAGACATAGCACTCTTCTCAGAAGAGCTCGTATTCTTTCTTTACTTACTCTGCATTGTGTGCTTCTGATATTCTGTGTTCAGCCGAGCTTGAGTGAACCTAAAATTATTGAATCAATCACACTGGCTGTGTTATTGGAAGTTTAACAACTAGAATTTTGAACTTCCAACAACAATTGAACTTTGTATCGTAAGTGTTCCATTCTTAGCGCTTGTGAGCACAGAGCTGATGGCTATTATTACAGGCCTCATAACTCTTTGGTCCCTCATTTTCAGGAGTCTTGGTTTTCAATCACACTTCTGTACGAGAGAATATTGCAATATGTGAACAGCATCAATAATTAAAGGGATTTCCGATATGTGAATGGATCATGCTGCTATGCTGTGGATATGTGAATAGCATCAGCAGATTGAGAGATTTCCGTTCTCTCTGACAGTGCAGTCATTGGAATTCCTGCAGTTATTGCCAGCTTTGCTGCAATTGCAGGCAGGGCAGGCGCTGAATGTATTACAGCAGCACCTGCCGACGTGGCAGTTGTGACGGCCATTGTTTTGGTTGAAGATACGGTGTTTTGCGCTTGCATGATTCTTTTGTTGTAAATATTGTACTGGCTAGGCAATTTACGGAGCAATTTACTGTTTTTTAAGATGTTCCGCTTCAACAAATGTATTATTTTTTGTGTGAATTATATTTGGAAAATATATCAGAGAAGCAGCAAATTCTACAACTATTCGTGCTAGAATTTTTTATTTTGAGACCATACCATCTGATGATATTATTATTACAGCAAATACTGAGTTGTGTAGGTCGTTGTTGCAGCAAACACTGAGTTGTGTGATGCACACATGGCACCACACGGCGAGCACTACAGCCTACACACCACACACACAACAAGCAGGCACTCCCGGCAAAACAGATCTCGGCTCGCGCCATCTGCTTTAGAACGGAATTTCGAGACCACACATCCCTGTCTGCTTGGGACGCATTGTGTTCTGTTATGTATTTGTGTGCTCCTTGCTCGTACAAAGGGAAGTCTATTGTGTTCACATGTATTCTAAGCCCCAATCAGTTCTCGCTTCCTATTTTCCGAGTAACAATTGAAGGCAGACCGTATTTACTTTTGGCTAAGTATAATATCGCATTCATTGCTTGATTTGAACTTTCATTCGCAAAACAGAAGATGATTTATTGTCGCTTGAAGAGGTAATTTTATATTATAGAGTTAAACAATATAAACATGCATCAATAACTTATTTTACTGAATGTATGATGTGTTCTGAGTGAGCGACCAGCTCAGCAGCGTCTCATTTTTATTTCATAGGGAATAACATGAAAGAGACGCGCATGTTGGTGTAGAGTGCCATTTGCATGTCGTGTTCTTCCGGCAGCTTTCTCTTGAATAATATCCTGTGTGAGGCGTTATATTTTATTGACGGGAGCGAATCGCAAAGTGTTTGCAATATAAACCTGATGAGAGAGAGTGCAGAGCTTTACGCAACATGAAATGTCCGGTATGAAGACAGCTGATGCACAATATGACAGCCGTGATGCACAACATGACAGCCGTGATGCACAACATGACAGCATTGATGCACAACATGAAAGCCGTGATGCAACACATGATAGCGTGATGCACAAAGCAAAGGATGCTACACAAAACTTATATCCATACTTTTACCGACCATGCGACTAGATTTTTATACAATCTAAACTGCACCTCACAGCTCTGCTGCTGCTGAATTCCTCTGATCGATTGCGATCAATTTCTTCCGAAAAGCGAGTCATTTCAGCGAACATTATTCGTGAAGTCTGCGCAGCGAGAATCGCAATTGGCTGCGAGAGTGGAAGCAAAGTGTTCAATTAACCCATTGCCTCGGCGAAATTTTTAAATTCTCAATGAAAAGCAGGTAATTTTTTTTCGTCAGTGCTCTGATTTTTCAGCAATTTCCAGTCATCCGGCATCGCTAGCAGAGTGAAGAAGTTGGTCAAAAATTCATTATGAGAAGCAGGCAATTGTGTTCTTCACAATTAAACGAAGGGAGAAATATGGAAATTTGCACCAGCGGATCATTGAGGCAGTCGGACGGACCCTAATTTTGTCTCTGAATCCACAAATTTAATCACTAAACCGTCTCTTTTTAAGGTTAAACTTCATCCGTCATTAACGGTGGAATTTTTTTAGCATTTTTAGGGGTAGGATGGAAGAATATCATTGAGGTTTGGAAGAAGATGAGAGTTGCGTTGCCGGTAAAACCAAAAGGAAGCTCCGTCAGATGCGCTGTCAACTGGAGGGTCTCCTCTCACGTCCGGCCGTGCTATAGGCGACATAGGCCCGCACAAAATGTAATGCGCTTTTCGTACAACATTTAAGATATTCAAATTAAATTCATCTATAAATGTACAAGTTAGGCATAACAATGTCATGTCATTATTATCTCACAATGAACTTGAAAGAACGTTACCCTTTGATAAACGCGCCAAATTTGATGTACATGGAAACTATCGAAAAAATTTTTACGATAGAATTCTATAATTCTTTTCCTAAAACTCCAACACGAACCTCACGCAGTTGGCAACACGGTGGTTCAAACGCCCCAGCTGGCGGGCTAAACATTAAAGTGAAAAAATATTATGCGCTTAACTTGACTTTAGCTTGACTTTACTACAAGCTAAAGTGACAGAGCCAGCAATCGCTCATTATGGACAAACAACTAGAAGGTATATAGACACAAGTTTAGTTACATGAAGTTTATTAAGATAAACTTTATACCAGAAAACATCGTGAAAATTCATGCACGTTTATGAGTTCGGTGCACAGGCGCAACGGCACTGTGTTTCTGGTGGAGATGTTTGGCCTTGTTGTATCCTGGAGAGTACAGCCGGCATCGCAACAGGAAGGTGTCCGCTGTTTACTTCACCCACGTCAACAGGAAGGTCTCCGATGTTTACTACACCCACGTCAACAGGAAGGTCTCCGATGTTCACCACACCAACGTCAACAGGAAGGTCTCTTCTGCTTACTACACTCACGTCAACAGGAAAGTCTCCGATGTTTACTACACCCACGTCAACAGGAAGGTCTCCGATGTTTACTACACCCATGTCAACAGGAAGGTCTCTTCTGTTTACTATACGCACGTCAACAGGAAGATCTCTTCTGTTTACTATACGCACGTCGACAGGAAGGTCTCCCCTGTTTAATACACCCACGTCAACAGGAAGGTCTCTTCTGTTTACTATACGCACGTCAACAGGAAGGTCTCCGATGTTTACTACACCCACGTCAACAGGAAGGTCTCCCCTGTTTACTACACCCAGGTCAACAGGAAGGTCTCCCCTGTTTACTACAAGCAAGACCCTCCAGTTCGGAGCTAAGAGCTCTGGCCTTCGAAGTGAAGAGACGGATTTTTCTCCTCTATATTGTGAACGAGGAAGCTGTGCTGCACCTCACAACAGCACCAAAAGTGGAATTTCAGCACGGAAGGCTCAAAGGCCCTTACAAGCACCTCCTCAACGACGGAGCTTGGATGACATAGAAGACCTAGAAGCCCTTTAAGAATAATCTCTGCGTTTTTTGGTAAATTTTTATGTCAAGTATCAATTCATCTCGTAAAAATACTGAATAAAATACAAATTAGCTTCACGTGAAACTCAAAGAAAAACTAGATTTACAGCAGAACAAAACATGACCTTTTTAACGAGAGCTAGAAAGCAAGCCAATCAAGTGTCAAGAAAATTAAACCTTTGGGTCTTGTGAATTTTGTAACCCAGGATTCCTGGCTTTAATTTTTACACTCTGGATTTATTTCAAGCTATGGAGAAATATTTGATATTATTCGGCGCTCAATTGAGGTTTAATGAATTATGAGTACTGACGTAGAATTTTTTGCTGACCTAAGAGGCCTTGGAAATCCGTCTCCTACGTCATAGCGGTCATAGTTGCGCCCTATTGCAGTTGTTCAAAGGCCGGGCTCTTGAATTGCTACTTGGTATGTTTATGAAATAAAACATGTATTTCTTGAATGCTAGTAATATAGATCACTTCTGGTAGAGAAAAAAACTAACTTACTGATCAATGATTCGAGTTTTTAATTGTACTCTATAACTCCATGTTTCTCTGTCTTTGGATTGTGCAATAAAATTTGAATATGAACGTTTCCCGCGCACTCTCAGTTTCTTTCTTCAGAATCCATATTCAGTACTTGCCAGAATAGCCAATAAACAAGACCAACTCATCCCTAACTCAGAGCTCAGTTCTAGACTAGGGAGTTCCTTCAACGGACGCAGAATAACGGCCGTAGCTCGTTGCCGTGAGAATTTAACGGACTTCATTTTGTGTTTGGTCGAGAATTTAGGGCTGGGAGGTAGGGCTTTCTTTTGTGTATTTTAGTTCTTTTAATAATAAACATGGCAATTGAAATGCCATTTGCTGTGATCGAACTCTTGAACTTGACTGAAAGCTTTGTACAAACATATACATTTGTGCATAAACAAATTTCATCTGCAGTTGCAGCCGGTGCTGTGGAGCAGCACTATACATACATTGAGAACGCAATGCGTAGCGCAGTTCACACCATCTTCTTATATTATATAATATTTTCACTTGAACAACACTGGGGAATAAAAACAATGCCAAGGCTGGATGGTTTTCGCTAGCCCTGACGATAGACGCATGTGATACGATTCTGAAGAAGGATCGTAATCTCGTTCGGAAGGCGTTCGAAACCTTCGTTCACCGGGGCGGGACTTGAGCAGCCAAGCCATGGAAGGCCAGAATTACAGGATGAAGGGTTACTCGTGAATTTATTGAAGCCATCTAACTCTGTTGTCTTGTTTAGTGCTGTCTTGTATAGGACAGAACACTGCGCTTATTAGTTTTTGGAAAAATAGAATTTAAATGATATGAAAAATGCCCTGTTAAGAACTTTTTTTGCACTCAAAGATTCCTGGAGGAGTTAGTTAGTAAGATCACTAAACGTACGGCCGGGTGCTTTGGTGTTCCGTGGAGTGTTCAACTCGTGAACATTGCGAGTTTTCCTCAGCTCGCCTGTCATCGCCTGCCGCTCCCTCACTAGCTGCGGCCGGCTACACGACAGTAGACAATGATGTCAGCATTGGTTATGACAGGAAATTTATGCTCAGTCTTAAACAATTACTATATTATAGCGCAGAGTTGAGTGAACGCCATGAATCTTAAGTTATGTTTTGTTTCATTCTGTTTCTTTTTTATAACTTTATTGACAAATAGGCAATTTTCATGATTGAAGCAGCAGGAGAACATAAATTTTACTTTGATTTAAGATCGTTGGTTAATATTTATAAACATTAGATAGAAAATTTCACTACCCCGCATTGACGTGAACGTATGGCATTGGGGTGTGGTATTGGGAGGTACGGTATTGGGGTGTGGTATTGGGAGGTACGGTATTGGGGTGTGGTATTGGGAGGTACGGTATTGGGGTGTGGTATTGGGAGGTACGGTATTGGGGTGTGGTATTGGGAGGTACGGTATTGAGGAACTAGCCACGTCGATTTCATGAACTATAACTGAGAATTTGGTAGCTTGAGAACTAATTTTAGAAGATGCACTTCAGACTGCGACCGGGGGTGAAATTCCTACAAGATAATGAGCCAAGCATGCAGGGAAAGCCATTTGTGGTCAGTGAAGTCGAAGCAATTTGAGGTTCAAGCAAGAACTTGTTGTTGGCCTGACTGGAAACTCCGAACACTCTTAGGAGACGCACATTAAATTTCTGCACGTCGGCTTCAAAATAAAAATGACGTTTCAGAGAGGAATGGGCTAACGTACTGGGAAAATAACATCTATCAACAAGAGGTCTACCGAATTTATTTCAAAAAACACTCCAACATCAAACCAAAATTTGGGAGCTCAACATTCGTTTCCAGTTGAATTAATTTGGCATATGAATTCACAGGGAATTTCACATCATGATATTGCGAGGCGGAAACGAACAATCGTCCAGAATTGTCGCCTTGCATCTTGGCTGATCAGACCGGGCTTCCTACGCCGCTGGACGGAGCCTTGACAGCGCTCGCAACCCAGGCTTCATCGTCTATTGTGCCTGTTTATTGCTCGACTTGTAGCTATTGGATCGATATTCAATTAAGCTCTGGTGGCTTATAGGTTCGATCAATGGAAACCGTCATAGGAAATATTTACATGTGAATCAAAGCCGTATTTGCGCCCCCAACTCAAGCCATACCCAGTCAGTGACGTTCTATCACGGCACACACGCCCGTCTCTTGAGCAAAGTAGCTAAGATGGGGTTTTGGCGGCTGACACTTAAGCAAGTCTGTGCTGCGATCTTAAACTAAAGTTAAGAAATGATTCTGTTGGCATTTATCAGTTGCGCTCGCGTTGTCTGTCATCTCGAATTATTCCGTAGCGTTCAAACGTTTTAGTTACGGGGGTTCTGAGTGCATTCGTTTCACTATGATGCTAGTCATCTCAATTTAATGAACATTTCCTGATCTAAAGCCACTTATCCCTTCTCTACTTTTCATGACATACGATTTTGTTAATTGGTGACTGGCTCTCCATAAGCCAGGGAGCAAGACGTGGCCGTAGTCTAGATTTGAGAGCCAGTACGGCAAACACGCAGGACGGTTCCTTCATTTGCGAGCCAGTACGGCCAACAAACAGGACGGTTCCTTCATTTGAGAGCCAGTACGGCCAACAAGGATGACGGTTCCTTCATTTGAGAGCCAGTACGGCCAACACGCAAGACGGTTCCTTCATTTGAGTGCCAGTACAGCCAACAAGGATGACGGTTCCTTCATTTGAGAGCCAGTACGGCCAACACGCAAGACGGTTCTTTCATTTGAGAGTCAGTACGGCCAACAAGGATGACGGTTCCTTCATTTGAGAGCCAATACGGCCAACAAACATGACGGTTCCTTCATATGAGAGCCAGTACGGCCAACAAACAGAACGGTTCCTTCATTTGAGAGCCAATACGGCCAACACGCAAGATGGTTCCTTCATTTGAGAGCCAGTACGGCGAACACGCAAGACGTTTCCTTCATTTGAGCGCCAGTACGGCGAACACGCAAGACGGTTCCTTCATTTGAGAGCCAGTACGGCCAACACGCAAGACGGTTCCGCCATTTGAGAGCCAGTACGGCCAACAAGAATGACGGTTCCGTCACCGTGGCTCAAATGGCCCCAGGAGGCGCGCCACAGCAGCCGTAGTGTGGCAGGTGCGCCATAAAACAAGAGCGACCGCCGCTGTTTACGACGCAGGCACGCGTCTCAGAGACACAAGCGCCAGGGAGACCACAAATTGCCACAGGGACGAGGTAGCAGAGCTGCTCGTGAGGGCTCCTCACACTCTCACGGCCTCAACAAACCTGCAGATCTTAGTCTAGCTTGTACGTATGGGTGACGGTGGGAAGAGTTAAGTATTTATTTTCTGGTTTACTGCTGGTATCAATCTCCTCATCAGATGCAGTGTATCATGTACCTGTATATTTCAAGGCAATTTTCTAGTTGGTGCTTACAATGGCTCATTGGGTTTATTTACTGGAATTCTATTAGCTTTCAGCAGCTGCAGCTCTAGCCACCGAATTCCTTGCCAAAGCACTTAGCCAATTGATGGACCTGGCAATCAATTTTAGAGGAAACAAAATAAGCTTCCTGGGGAGTTTTTGGGATAAAAATATACGTGGACAGGAGAATGAGAAAGCTTATAAGGAAATTAAGTTACTAATGAATAACTGTAAATACGGTGAGTTCTACGAGACGGTCACTTGCGCCAGGAATAAGAAAGAATGGTTTATACCTTGAGAAGGAACTTTACGAACTTACCCTTTTGATATTAGTGGCAGGAGGGAACACAGAAGTGTGAGATAACATTTTGCACTTAATGTACAGCTCTGTGAGCACCGAGTGGCACGATCGCGTCTCAGTGAGACTGTTTAATGTTCACGAATGACTGGAGCTTGTCTTGCTGGCTGCAACGGACGGTAAACGTTGGTAGCGATGCAGCTAAACTACTGACAACTACTGACGTAGTAGCGGTGGTTACAAATTAGCACTTCAAGTGCGACGTGACTCACCGGTGGTCACTGAGGGAATTTTCATAATGCTGCTGATCGACTAGCAGTCACCAACTCAATTTCGATAAATGCTACTTGAAAAATAAATGAAGGCTTCATTTAGTTAATGTTCGTTACTTTCAAAATTGTTCTCTAGAAGTAACTCTAACTTGAGTCGAATATTGAACTCCGGCTTAACCCGCCGCACTTGGCGTGGTCAGGAGCAGACGCAGCGGAGACAGGCGCCCGTACGAAGAGTGTGTAGTAGGAATCCTAGACTGAACATGCATTATGTCCCACAAATGCCTAAGCCGAGTATTTATTTTCTCGTATCATTAATACCATCTATAAATACAATAAGCATTTAATTTCTAGTGAGATTATCCTTCAGAATTACCCTATAGAAAAGCTATTACTGATTATGATGGTATTACTGATATGGGAAAATAAATATTCGGTTCGGATTTCTGTGGGACATACTGCAGTGGCGATATTCCAAGGATGATCGTCTGGGAATGTTATGAAATGAGACCGTCAGAGCCGCCAACAATCGCCCTTAACTGCTTTAATTAAACTCTGTTGCTGTAATTGGACTCCTTGTCGCTGAGTTATGGCCGAAATTGGCCTATAGGAGCCGCATGGCCTACGTTGCGCTGTATCGTATTGTATTGAAGCCGCGTTTAGTCTAGGGCGAGTGTCTATTGAACTTAAGGCATTCATTCTTGACTTTCTCTACTCCATTTGAGTAAATATTGTTGGTTGAATATGATTGTTGTCTCTGTGATTGTTTGGACAATAATTGTGTACTTAACCTTAGAATGTTCCCTGTGCTGTATCTCTGTTACCAGCGCCGACCTCCGCATAGAAATGATGACGAAACATCGCCCTCTCATTGCACTGCAAGAATAATGTCACAGTCTTAGAAACAATCTTCCTTGCGTGTCGCTTGTGGTCTACAAATTGTTTAAATTGTGTAATTATTTCTGTTTGAACTGTTCAAGTAATGAACGAAAAATTAAAGAATATTGAAAGTATGCAACTCATGAAATACTAAATGCTGTAAAGAAAACATGCAGGTCGATTACTTATGGAATAAATGTATTTACGATAGGACTTGATGCAATTAAAGTTCTTTTTCATTTTTTCACATTTGTTAGATGATACTATTCCACTATTATATAGAAGAGAATAAGCTTTTTTACACAGTTTGCCGAGGAAAATGTGCTCATGTATAAATACTTTAGGTTACAAGTGCACTTTAGCTTCGCAAGTAGACCACATAGAGAGCGCAAAACTTATGCACTGCCCCAAAAAATCAACATTAAGCAGCCCTAGTGTGTATGTGTTGCGAATGTTACACAGGCTGAAATTTAAGAGAATTTATCTGCGCTCTTATATCGACCTGATGTAAATTCGTCAATGATTTCTCTTCATTTCATTTTCAGTTTACATTCACTCCAAATAACGTTCCCAAAAGGCATTATTATTGAAAACGCTGTGTGCTTTCAATCATTTTTACTCTCTTTTCGTTTGTGGAACGCGCCCAAGAGCAATGAATTTATGATGTTGTTATTGTGCTTTGCCTTCATGCTGTTTCCTCTGATTTCCTTTCCTTAGATAACATTTGAATAGAATCGCCCAAACAGCCATGTTGCCTTTACTATATTTGCCCTGGCGCTCACTCATCCCACACGATCCGTGCCTGATCCCAGCGACCTCATATTTCATAATTGCAGTTCCACACAAATCCTGCAGAGCTGCGAGCTCCCCTCAGTTGCTCCGTGTGCTCTAATTTCCTTGTGTGGCTCACCACTGCGGCTCAAAACTCCATCGGCCGCTCTATATTTGCATCCTAACATCGCGGCCACGCGCTGCTCGCAGCCACGAATGCGCCAGCAAGTAGCAACGCCGCAATACCGTGAGCCGACCGAAACTATTTCTCAACCCTTCTATTGTCGTGTACCCTCTTAGCGAAATGGTGTATCTTTATGTATCCCCAGCACAATTAAAGGTTTGAAAAACTAAAAAAACACTTAATGGCTACTAATTATATATACTTATCTCACTGTATGTAAATATATTTTGGACATTGTAACATATGAAGTATGTTACAACGTTACTTATCATCATTCCTGAAAAAAGTGATGACATTATGACAAAAATTCAGTGGAACACAGTAAATTAAGGACTTTTAAGGCGATACAAATTGATTGCAACAATATAAGGCATTACTTCCTTCTCAACCTGATAAAATACTCAATTGACCGAACAAACATCAAGAACTCAAAATATATATCTACTCTTTGTGCCAAAGTAATAAAAAGATCCACATCCTAAAATACGAGATGCACACTTTGGTAATCAATTTTAAAGTGTTACTTGTACGTTTCTTATAATTTTTTATCGGATAGCAGCTGCAGGTTGAGAGGAATGGCTCTTGCGCTGAAGTGTGACGGAAAAAGTTAAAGGACGCTTTATTCCAATCAAGCCTGATGCACATCATCGTGTACTTTGTTTTTCACATGCCTCATAACTAACACCAGGACGCTATGACAATTACCCCCTGTCAACCTCGTACCCATTTCCGACAACTGGGAAGAGTGGGAAATTGTGGCTGAATTCTCATTTTTCCTAATGGGGAGAAACACCGGGTAGCACTGCCGGGATTCGAACTGCCGACACCTTCCCATGAAGAGCGCGTTATTAACAACTCGGTCACGGTGACCTCAAGTGTATTTGATATTGGGATAGGAGCTTGCCAGAGCCATCCGTCTGTTCACAGGCAGTGCTGCGTAACCAGCCCTCATTCAACTTTTGATTCGTCTAGCAGAACGTAGAAGTATGAGGCTTATCTTTAACAACGTGGTCCCTTCTATTGTGGCTTGTGCGGTAGAAAATCGTTTTTTGTGTGAAGTTCATGGTTCATGTCTCCAGAGGCATGCCTCACTGCTGCCTCACTGCATGACAGCCTCATGGTTCATTGCCTAACAGCCTCACGCCTCACTGCCTGACAGCCTCACGCCTCACTGCCTGACAGCCTCACGCCTCACTGCCTGACAGCCTCACGCCTCACTGCAGAAGAGGCTCGGTGGCAGCAAAGTTTGCATCCATCAATTGAGTCCCAGCGTCCCGGCGGCCGCTGCGCTCGCGCTATCGACTGCGCTAAAATTCCTGTTCTGCAGCTCACGTCGCTGATTTTTATTCCACTTTCACGCCCTGAAACTTCTTCTGAATTGTTCAGTGCAGATCTTTGCTCAGAATGAAGAATCACCTCTCGCGTGCTGTAACTGCGTTGCTGTAGACGTTCAGAGTTCACCTTTATTCATTGTCGAGGCATGTGCTGCTAACTGAACTAAACAGAAAAAGCAGCACTTTTTGTAATATTGTAATATTTTCATTGTAATAGTGTTCTGGCCATGTAATTACCTTTGATGTACTCGAACTGGCCGTCTGTGCATGAAATTGAGTAGATGCGTTCTCTTATGATCGCTTGTTGCTCCGCTCTGAACCTGATGCGCTTAAAACGGACGCATTTCAAATTCGCTCAGCCTCGCTGATACACATTTCCATGTACCACACACCTACATATGTATATGTATATGCACACATACATACCACTGAGTTTCTATGTACCAGAAAGAGGATGAGATGAGTGACGAGAACGCGATGGGGTTGGTTTAGGACAGTGCCCAGTCGTTAGATCTTTTACCCGCCAACGCTGGCTCGCACAGAGTAGAACAGTGAGACATCGAGGCAGCGGATGAGGCAGGGTCTCTTTAGGGCTAACGAGAGCGCATGTACATTCAACTTTCTTCTGTGGAGAATTAGAAGCCGTTGTGGTAAAGCAGGGGTCTCTTTTTTGGAATTTTTCCTTGAAAAAATTCAATGCAATGATTTCCAATGATTCTGAAACATTAACCATGTACATTCATATGCCTCCATTTGCATCTTGCCTTTGCTCTAATAATTTTTAATTAAGGTTATTTTGCTCTCCATTCGTAGGAGAATGACAGTACTGATTAAACATAGTAAATTGAAAAAATACAGTAGGAACAGATTCTATGAAACTTCGTGAATCAATTATTTCTTTAAAAAACTGAGGAGAGTGCTTCAAATAAGGAAGTCCATGCAAGGAGAGAAGGATTTAAGGCTCATTATTTTTGAGGTTAACGGCATTTTTTGCATGAGGAGATAGCTTATGGCTTGAGTTTCTACCAAGTATTGTAGTCAGATTATTCAAACGTGAGGCATCACAAATGTCAAGTGCCGTACGAGGAATAACATGGCAAAAGGACTACTCAATGGAGAGTGTTTTTATTGGTCAGGTACACACTGTGATGAGCGCAACTTGCTTTGCACGGTCACCAACTTGCCACCAACGTGCTTGTTTACGATCCCGTTGTCGGGATCAGCGATCGGCTCTGTGTTCGAGCGTTTGCCTTCGTCCATCACCTTGGAGGCTATTTTGAGTGCGGAATACACCTCCGTTCCGAGCATATCTAGCAATTACGTAGAGTGCTCATTGAAATGGTCTGTGGATCTTCATAGAGCGTTCATTGAAATGGTCTGTGAATCTTCCTGTAAGCCGACTGATCTTTTTTGACTATTCTGTTAAGTGTAATCTTCATTGTACCTGCACGGAAATTCACACCAGTTACTCTGAAACGTCTTAGTTATGAGGAACAGTGCATTTTGTTTTATCTAATGCGATCAGTTTTGACAAGCACCGTTGTCCTACATACATTTTTGCTCGTTATAAGTTGCGACTCTCTCGAGAGCGAGCGGAGCTGCATTCCATAAGCCCATAAGAGGCGCGAGGGCCTGAATGAAAGCGAGCTCTGCGCAGTAATTATATAAATGACCAGCAAAAATGAGGCGCATGCTCCATAATTGGCTCCATGGAAATGGGAGAACATATCGGCGGGGACGCAACGGAGTGAGAGAGAGAGAGAGAGGGAGAAAGAGGGAGAGAGAGGAGGGCAAGCAGTGGAGGGTGGGAGGGTGGGATTTAAGGTGATCGTGAAAAAGACAAAACCTCGGAAAGTAACGGAGAACAAGACTACATAGTGAAGTACTAACTGGTGAACAACTGATGAATGAAGAAGATTAGTGGAGGGTAAAAGTAGCAAGTTTCATAAGTGGAGAACACACTCGAACAATGTTTACGTAAAAAAATAGGTCTGTGGGGAAATAAATATGCTGAAAAAAAAACAGTTCAACTTGCGTCGAGAAAAAATACTGCGTATGACGACACAGAAAGAACGGCATTACGTGAAGAAAACTGAATGTCTTACATTTACACGTTAGTGGCTTTCAGGATTGGAATACAACTGTCGTAAAAAATGTCAGTACATTATTTATTGTAAAAGTTAGAAAAATATCTGAGAATTATTTGCACGGAAATCTTGCACGCCCATTTCACCTGAAGCCAAAGTTGCTGATGTCTCGCGCTACCTCGGGTGCATTCAGCCCATTCCTTTACCATTTATCATTCCAGCGTGCCCCTCATTTCTTCTTCATGAATGGTTGAAAAACATTTTTCGCGTCGGTCTTGGTGGGCTATTCTGTTTTCATTTATACTTGCAGTGCTTTTTCCTGGAAGACCACGGCTGTGATAGCGCTGGGACCTCCACGGCGCGGCCCGGGAAGTTGTATTCAGACGCTGCATATCTGCGCCGCTCGCCACAGTCCGTCAGTGTTGTGAACGCAGAACTGGCCGCAAGTGGTTTTATCGCCTGAATTGCTCTCGGTTGAGCAGCCACACGCATCCCGCGGGTCTGGGAAAATGGAAGCTTAGAAGTCTTCGGTTTCTTAAACTTGAAATTACGATTTCGCCAAACTTCATTTCCATTTTTTACAGAAAATTTCAATAACATCCCTTGAGCACACATTTGGCAGCGATTGCAGGGACACGTCATCATCACATCTGTAGCGGTTAATTACATAGTGTGCTCAGGTGAAAAAGATATGCGCTGCCCTTTGTGTAGCATTCATAGCTTTGGAATTATATTTACTCTGTGTTTATCTTCATTAATTTTTCCTCAATCACAACAACATTACAAATTCAATGAAAGATGCAGAGTAAGCAATGATATATCTTTAGGCTGTAATTTTGAGCGTGTCCAGAATATTTTTCCTCAGATCCAAACTCCTTCCATCAGATAGGAAATTTACTCGCCGTACGTAGCGCAGTCGCCCAGAACTCCGTCGCTTTCTGGAGAGCATCAAATTCCGTCCAGCATTGTTCGGTTCAGTGCGGGCCGTCGTTACTCTTACTTTAAGGACGATGCAAAGATACGAGCGTACTTCTATTTCGACGGAGCTCAATAAAGGCGCTTGGGTCTGCACTGGCAAAGTTTTAAGGAAGTTGCGTCCAGAAGATTCCACAGACAATATTGCAGCGTCTCCAGTTGGTAACAATTCTTTCCTTGGAAGCGAATTGTGTGGCGTCCTTTCCTAAATAACACGTCGGTGGCTTCCTGAGGCTTAGGAACAGCAAGTTTTAGAATCCTCGTACAATTCTGAAATTAACTGTCTGGGAGAACTCCGTGATCTGACTAAATCATCTCTAGTTTCATTTCTCTTCGAACAGCCCTTAACAATTCAGTGTATGTTCACTTCTGTGAGCGTTTAGTACCGTTAATACTTGTTTTGGTTCCCTCCGTGCTACAATGCAGCCTTAAAAGAATTCTACTTTGAAACTGTGAGGTGGCACCTCAAACTTGACTGGTAAGGGCGTTGACCTCTCGGCATCAGTGGACATCCCGAGCGGAAATCAACGAACATTCTTTATTTGGCGAAATTTTCATTTCTAAGTCTTTAATTGCGCGTCCAAATATTATGTTCCGTTTCTTTAGCAATGCAAAGAATGTCTGAAAAGCAGGTGCATATCAACAGCTTCTGGCCGCTTCGTAGCTATTTGACGACCGCTGGCAGGCAATTGTGGTATTTGAAACATTCAATTGTCTGCACAGTTATTTTAACGGAATACAATCTGCTGCTAAAATAAAATTTTTACCGAACTACTTGTAGACCGCGACCAGCAGATTAGAGGTCATTAGCTCTCGCATGAATGCATTCCTAAGTTAGTGCTGGCTGCTGGTCGCCTGCTGCAGCTGTTGGTACTGGCAGCTGGTCACCTGCTGCAGCTGTTGGTGCTGGCTGCTGGTCGCCTGCTGCAGCTGTTAGTGCTGGCTGCTGGTCGCGTGCTGCAGCTGTTGGTGCTGGCTGCTGGTCACCTGCTGCAGCTGTTGGTGCTGGCTGCTGGTCGCCTGCTGCAGCTGTTGGTACTGGCAGCTGGTCACCTGCTGCAGCTGTTGGTGCTGGCTGCTGGTCACCTGCTGCAGCTGTTGGTGCTGGCTGCTGGTCGCCTGCTGCAGCTGTTGGTACTGGCAGCTGGTCACCTGCTGCAGCTGTTGGTGCTGGCTGCTGGTCGCCTGCTGCAGCTGTTAGTGCTGGCTGCTGGTCGCCTGCTGCAGCTGTTAGTGCTGGCTGCTGGTCGCCTGCTGCAGCTGTTGGTGCTGGCTGCTGGTCGCGTGCTGCAGCTGTTGGTGCTGGCAGCTGGTCGCCTGCTGCAGCTGTTGGTGCTGGCTGCTGGTCGCCTCCTGCAGCTGTTAGTGCTGGCTGCTGGTCGCCTGCTGCAGCTGTTAGTGCTGGCTGCTGGTCGCCTGCTGCAGCTGTTGGTGCTGGCTGCTGGTCGCGTGCTGCAGCTGTTGGTGCTGGCAGCTGGTCGCCTGCTGAAGCTGTTGGTGCTGGCTGCTGGTCGCCTCATGCAGCTGTTGGTGCTGGTTGCTGGTCGCCTGCTGCAGCTGTTGGTGCTGGCTGCTGGTCGCCTGCTGAACCTGTTGGTGCTGGCTGCTGGTCGCCTCATGCAGCTGTTGGTGCTGGCTGCTGGTCGCCTCCTGCAGCTGTTGGTGCTGGCTGCTGGTCGCCTGCTGCGGCTGTTGGTGCTGGCTGCTGGTCGCCTGCTGCAGCTGTTGGTGCTGGCTGCTGGTCGCCTGCTGCAAGTGGCGAGTCAGAGATGGCGCAGCTGCAGATGCTGCTAACTACACCACGACTGTGAGGCAGAACAGGCTGGGGCTGAGCAAAAGCACAGGACGGGCAAATCAAATACCCGAGTCTTGAAAGGCGCGCGGAGAGGCTGTGGTGGTGAAGGTAAGATGCGTGTGGTCACCGCCATCTTCCTGATGCCATCTTCAAAAAGTGAGCTCACAAACGGCATTTTAAACTGATTCCAATAACACAATAAATAATTCTGGAGGTAGTGTTTCACTTTTCCTAATAGACATTCAAAAAGCGCCCGTTTAATTTTAACACCCTCAGAATAGCTCGCTTAAGGTGTTGCTCGCACGCGTAGACTTGGCGCTATCATGGCTGCCAAAAAAGCAAGATTTCTCCTCTTGCCTGGGACTTGCCAGTTAGCTGAATCGCTTGCCTGGGACTTGCCAGTTAGCTGAATCGCTTGCCTGGGACTTGCCAGTTAGCTGAATCGCTTGCCTGGGACTTGCCTGTTAGCTGAACCGCTTGCCTGGGACACACCCACCTGCTCAGCCGCGTCATGCCGGCAGAAGATCGCCTGCCAAATAATGTATGAGAAAACCGCGCGCCCAGCGATGTGGCCCCGCTGAGGCGGTGTGGCTGTGAGCTCAGGTGGTGCTCGCATGCGTACACTTGGCGCTCTCATGGCTACCAAAAAAAAAAAGCAAGATTCCTCCGAGTCGATAAATGCTTTTTTGCATTGAAATGGGGAGCAAGTTGTAGTTTTATTTATGACAGAAATCTGAATTTTTATCATTGAATTACGGGAGAATAGAAAGCCGTCAACTTGGCGCTTTTTCGGCTGCCAAAACAAGTAAGATTTCTCGATGAATGTTTTCTAGCATCTAAATGGGGAAGAAGTTATAGGATTGCTTTTGACAGAAATCTGTAGAGTTTTTATTGAATTGCGGGAGAATAGGAGACCGTCATGAAATAACGGTTTTATGTAGATCGACTATTGTACAATTCTACGCTGCTGTCTATCAATTATTGATTTGTATAATTCCTGTGAATTAATTTCGGCTTTCGTTGATAATTTTTCAAGGATTTGCACCAGCAGCATTTATCGTTTAGTAAGGGAAAGCAACAAGACGACTTCGCATCTAAAGCATTTCAAAATCTTTAATCTATATTGTCGCCCAAGCAGATTTCTTCAGTTTAATTTTCATTAAAAAATTATGATTGTTGATTTACCAGACTGTCTAAAATCACTGAATTTTTAAAAGTTAAAATGAACCTCTGGAAAAGCCCAACATTAAGTTTGGGCTCCCTATACGCCGCAGCTGGCGAGTACTGTGACAATATTGTCAGTGTCACAATACTTCGGTGACACTGTACAGCACCTTACGATGTGCACTGATTATTTTCGTTTCTTGTAATCCACAGGCTATAGCTTGGATTCTGCAAGCTCTATTGGTGATTTAAAAAGTGCATTTATTCAATGGCTATGACATAGATGCTATTGAAGACGGAGCACGAAAGGATTTAACCTTGAAGGTGGTTTACGGTATCTCTTCTTAAAACGATTATCATAATGACATCTTATGTACTTTGCTGGTATTATAAATGCGCTAACGCCTCCTACCTTGCGGTGACAGAGCCATCAACAGCACCACGCCAACACGACCATTATAATAATATATGTACTGAGGTTGCGTGTAATATAAATGCGCTAACGCCTCCTACCTTGCGGTGACAGAGCCATCAACAGCACCACGCCAACACGACCATTATAATAATATATGTACTGAGGTTGCGTGTAATATAAATGCGCTAACGCCTCCTACCTTGCGGTGACAGAGCCATCAACAGCACCACGCCAACACGACCATTAAAATAACATATGTACTGAGGTTGCGTGTAATATAAATGCGCTAACGCCTCCTACCTTGCGGTGACAGAGCCATCAACAGCACCACGCCAACACGACCATTATAATAATATATGTACTGAGGTTGCGTGTAATATAAATGCACTAACGCCTCCTACCTTGCGGTGACAGAGCCATCAACAGCACCACGCCAACACGACCATTATAATAATATATGTACTGAGGTTGCGTGTAATATAAATGCACTAACGCCTCCTACCTTGCGGTGACAGAGCCATCAACAGCACCACGCCAACACGACCATTATAATAATATATGTACTGAGGTTGCGTGTAATATAAATGCGCTAACGCCTCCTACCTTGCGGTGACAGAGCCATCAACAGCACCACGCCAACACGACCATTATAATAACATATGTACTGAGGTTGCGTGTAATATAAATGCACTAACGCCTCCCACTTTGCGGTGACAGAGCCATCAACAGCACCACGGCCAACAACGAGACGGCATACTACATGTGCTGCTCAGGCTTCTGCATCGACCTCCTCAAGAAGTTCTCCGTGGACTTGGGCTTCACGTACGACCTCACGCAAGTCGAGGATAAGAAGTGGGGCACCATCGAGGTGAGCTTTGTTTCAGTCACTTCTAGTTGTGAATGGTAAAGTAGCTTCATGTGGAAGGAATGATTTGAGTTTAATCCGACACGCTTTGTGTCTGAAATCAGGGCTGGTGTCTCGCATCCATCAACTTGCAGTGCTTATAACTTATCAGAAGGTTTGGTACAGTGTAAAGCGATATGTACACAAGCCAATGTAGTAAAAATGTTGCACTATTTCAAAGCTGTGGACCATTTTCGGTCGGGATTTGTAGCTGCTAATCTGAGTTAATTGAGACTAACCACACAAAGAGATAGAGCGATGTCCTCCATGTCGGCCAGCAGCTCGAGAGCGCTCAGCGGATCAAAGCTTCTCTTGTTCTTCTCTCGCACAAATATTAGCCCATGGACGTCATACGCTGGCCCTCATTATCGGTGTCATCCGGCAATAATCCTTCATTTCGCTTCATTTTTTACCACGGCGCGCAGTTCACGTTTTTTAATTTTCGTGACGTTCACACGATGGTAGATCGGTTGTGTTCGTTACAGAAACGGGATAGCTGGAAATTAGCGAAGGCACTGTTTTAGTTTCACTGTTATTGCTATTCCACCCCGTCCAGTCCTATTCGTGATATTTTTGTATCAATTTACTCCGGATGAATTAGCGCATCAGTTGTTTGTTGTCGCTGAATTTCGTAGGGAATCGAAAAGGGACGCTTGGTTTGGAAGTAATATTCTGGTTGGACGACAGTTCACTTATGGTGCATCGAACAGTGAGACGATAAGAATTAATACATTTTCATTGCTCATCAATTTACCAAAGAGTAAAGTTTGTGTCGCAGACGAACGAAAATGGAACAAAATAAAAAGTCAGCGCACAAAGAGACCTATCTCAGGGCTGAAGGCCGATGCCCATGTCGGCGGAGATGAGGCCACACAGAAGCAATATTTTCACAGCTGCCCGACTGAGTCTGTAGGAGGCAAGATCGATTTAATAAGGTTGACGCGCTCCTCTCACGACGCTGAGGGAGAGAAATTGGTAACGCCTCCCAAGGTCGGCCGTATTAATTTTCATGTTGTCGGGTGAGCTGATTGAAAATCTGAAAATCGGGCTCTGAGATTCTGAGAAAGAGGCTCTAATTCGCCGCAGCCTGCAGGGTGTTGTGAAGGCGGAGCTGTGGCGCGTCTCGCGGGCCCGCTCCCGCTGGCGGCTTGTGACGCTACTCAAAGAAGTCAAGGAAGAAGTTCCAATTAAGATCGTTCGAAATGATTCGCAAGATTCCGATATTCGTGTGATGTACATTGTCATATACGGTGCACGGGACATAAGGCAGGCTCAACTTATCTAACTTTGAAATAAAATACTGTAGCTGATTCTCAAAATACGAGCTCGTAATTTTTAACTTCCAACGAAATACATGTAATGTTAAAATTATAGAATTTTTTGCATAATAACGAAAAATTTTATTGCAGCAGGTCCCTGTTTTTTGCTGATAATGGTCTGACTAGACAATATTTGAGGTCAGTTTCCTGCGAAAGAATGTTTGCATCATCAACTTCAATTTGTGGGCTCCCAAAGTCGAGTTAAAATATTACACAATGTCATGTATTACTTGAAAAATAAAAAATTTTGCTCACTGTAATATCGCACGGGTCTAAACTAACAATAGCTGTCCATAATGCAAAAACACTGGCATTCATTGTCACAATCTTCCATAAAGGTTCGGAATTTTAAGTGTGTAGTCCCGCTGATGCAGTCCAACTTCAATTGGCAGTGTGAAGCAAGTAAAATGTCATTCTTCCATTTGCTTCCAAATTTTCCTTTGACAAAAATTACTTGTGTGATCCACTGGCATGGGCGGTAACAAAGATTAGTACTAAAGAATAACAAATATTCCCAACAAGCACCTTCCGTCATGTGATACTTTCTTATAAATTGATATAATCTTGCATGTACCAAATTAATGAAAAATAACTTTGATTCAAATAACTTTGAAAGTCCTATACGTTTGCGAATGATTATTTTTCGAATTATTCTTTTCCAATATCAACTACTTTTCGTTTTGTATTTGGTTATTCCTTCTTCCATTGAATGCTTTTCTTTGAAAAGAGAACGATACGCCTGGAGTCCACTCAGGCTCGTGATGACTAGCTTATGATTGCATCAACTCAGAATTACTGTAACGCAATAAGGCCTTTGTATTTTGGATATTTTCTTTCTGCTCAGTAAACCTGAGTTACTGGGACGAGCTGTCCTGGCCACATGTCGATTAATTATGACCCGAGCATATATCCTTGCTTTCTCTGCTATATCCCAGCACACTCACGATGTTTTTAACCTAACAAACATCAAAATACAGTATTGGCCCAAATAGAGATCCAGTCGCCTATGTCTTTCAGTGTTTGTCAAGATAACGTCATAGTTTGTCAGATTCTGAAACCCTATATACAACTTGCTCGAAAACTCAGCATATGATCAGCAGTGACTTTCAAAAGACAGATTTTGTGAAAATAAATGCCACGATGTTACTTTGTTAGAGTGTCAGGTATCGTTTGCGTCATCAGATAAAAAATCCGGGGGAAAACTTCGGAATGGAGCACTTCTGTGTCGTGTGAGACAAGCACGAAGTTTTAAAAGTTTGTAGAGGATCGAGGGAACTTTGATTGCTGTGTGAGGTCCTTGGACGCCCATAAACTTCTTTGCGGTCGCGCCTCGCAAGCTGGACTTGTCTTTAGTGGACAGGCGATATTTTACGAAGTTGCCCGAGGCTGCGCGCAAAAGGAAGCCTCTCCATGCCGGCTTTCAGGATACTTCAGCAGCAGCCGTGTTTTTTTAAGGGCTCTATAAATTGCGGGTAATCAGTGATGTCCGCTCAGGAAGTTCATCACAGCAGCCAATGAGTTATCACAGGCTCGAGCAATCAATACAGAGGCCATCAGTTTGTGTCGGGTATAGAACTCGTTTGGGGCTGATGTAGCTCGGCTAATCAAATTAAAGCTCGAAAATACTGTGTGAGAAAAGTTGCTTTTTACTCGAAACGATATTCTCGTTCTTGTGCAGTATGGAAGTAGAGCATCGTGTTGTGTGTGAAATAACACAGCTGGACCATTATATTCTATATATAAGTGAAGTCATTTCATGATTCCGCGCTATTGTAAGGTGCACTGAGAGCATGCAACTTGAAATTTCTAATGAGATTGACTGCCTTTTGATTATCAACACATTTCGTAAACCAATGATAGGAATATTTTGATACCTGAGCTCTTTCAATATGTCTACGCGAAATTACTTCTAACTGCACCGTCACTTTAAAGCAAACGAAGAAGACATTACAGAAAGAATTCATTTGACTGTTGTTGATGGCATTTCGGAGCTCAGTTCAAATAGCAGTTGATGCCAGGCATGAAGTCAGTACTGGAGCGAACATATTCATAAGATTCGGAAAAAAAGCAAGAAATAATGAATTAAAGTAGGCACACTGCTTAACACTGCTTTCACTTTCCCACAGTTCAGACCAGAACGAGTTGAACCATCACATCCTTCCTAAATGTTAATGCCGGGGTAACTCACGTATTCTCAAGACAATATTACAATAGCTTCAGAACGGCAGTGATTTCTAATCCCATTTGAGTTTTTATTTCTTGATTGTCAACAATGCATAGCCTTTGTGGAGAACTGATCAATGAGTTGGACCTCGAAACACTGACATAAGAAAAGTTTCCTCTGCGTTAGCTTTAAACTTTTATTGCTCGGCATTACCTAATGCCATGCAACTTTAAATTCTTATAAATTCAAGTAAAAACTAATAGTGACTCGACAGTCATCGCTTAGGAGATGTTTAGCTGTTCGCTAAGGCAGGCAGACACACACACACGCACTCTCTCAGAGGAGTGCTACCAATAGCACACAAGTGCTGGCTATTGCTCGGCTCTGGTGTGAAGTTCAAGTGCAGGACTTGAGCCATCGCTCTCTGCCTCGCTCTGCTGCTGACCATCAGTCGCGATCAGAAGTTGGGCTGGTGGGCGAGCGATGCATTCCGGTGATGGATTCCACCCGTAACACAAACTGAAGCCATGAAAACTTCGTACCAACAGACGTGTGGGATTACACTTCCCAGAACTGAAGAATATCACACGGCTGGTGTAACAGATTTGTTCAGGGCCAATTTAGGGGAACCTGAGGAATTTGACAAAAGCGGGAGTGAATGTCGAAAAACCGTTACGAATATTTGGTATTGGGGTGTTCATATTTTGTCTGACGACTTTAACTGTGTTGTCGAGTCGGCAGGTGCGGCCAAAGAAGTTATCAAATGAGTCTTTGAAGAATAGTGACAATTAGGATGAAATAATGAGGCCATTAGCCCCATTTAGGGCAATTAGTTGTAGTCACAGAACTTTGTTTTAACGTATAAAAATCATTTACCTTCAGTTTACCATTGACTCGTGTATGTTGTACGTCGAGGAATTTGTGAAAGTTCAAAGTTATTCTCTTGTTTCCGTCGTACTGAAAAATTAGGTTTTATATTCATTTTATCTGACGAGAAATGATAAATAAATGTTCAAATCCTACTTTCAAAATATTATGTTGCTTGATGATTCCAGAAAATATTTTGCTACTCTTAACGAACTTCTTGCGAACTTTTGGCAAATTTCTAGACTTATAGAATGCCACAATTGCAACAAGCTGGAAAATCATGACCAATGGTGAAATCACTCATTGTCGGACATTTTCAATAATATTCCAAACTGATGATTTTAATACACAAAAATCTCCCAAAATTTTCTAACGGAAAAATTAAGCGTCCCATAAAATTCAAGCCTCAGCATTCAAAAATTTTTTTTAGAGAAATCCAGATTTTACATGTATATCAAACATTTTTTATATGTCAGACTGGAAGACTGCCATGATGTTAAAGCAATTGCCTTTATATGCTTGAAAATTTTATGAAAAAAATCACTTTCTTAAATAATGACCGCTTTGGTAGAAGAAAAAGTGACTTTCTGGGCTAAGCTGCTGCTCTAAAAGAGCGTTGTAAGTTGGGTGTTGAAAATTGTACCGTTTAGTTTGGAGAGTAGCGCGTTATAATCAAACATTTCAAGTTTGGGAGACTTCAGACAATGCATACGATGGCAGCGTAAAATAAATATTGTACGTAAGTCCGGGCGCACACTTTTGCTTTGTTGAACAAAACGTCTTGCGAGACATTCAATAGGCGAGCAGGAGGACTTCATGAAATGCTTCCGTGAAGCGCGGCAGAAACACAGAATATAAAGTCTCAAAAAAGTGCATAAGAGCCATAAATTCATTTGCATCCTGCATTCTCCTCATGAACTCCACAACAGGACTCTTGGTCCTTCCGCAATTCTGTGCTATCACCAACACTCAGCAGCAGTCAAACAACGCTTGCATACCACATCCTCACGGAAATAATTTTCCTCTGACTTCAGTCATGGCACAACGTATGAGGTAGATGTTCTAAATATTTTCATTATTTCTCCTCACCAGTAACACAACGTCTAACTCATCCCTTCGTAGTAACACCTCGCATGTACACGGGCGCTGCTGAGTTGGTGACATCGTTGGGCAGATCCGCACACTTTCACCTCAAATTGTGCAAACCCTATCTGTCTTGATCTAAGTTTTACGCGAAAACTGTTCTCCACTGAATAATAGACATTTAGGCTCTTTTCATATATGATTTTCAACATACGAGAAGATGTTGATTCACGTACTCGTACTGTGCATAGAGCTAATTGTAGAATTTCTGAAAGAATTTGCCTTAACAATTCTACACAATATTTGAAAAAAAATTCTTCTTTAATGTTTGCTCATTTTTCATTTACCGGCAAAGCATAACTTATTGAACTCTCCTACCATATTTCAAACTGGTACGCTTCTAGGCTTCGTAAGTTTCCGCTATGAGAGCATCGACACACCGTCGGTGATACAGAAGGGTACTCGTGGGTTATCTGTCACCATTTTTGGGGGTTTGCAAAAGGGTAAAAAGATGCAGCTTTTTATTCAAATTCTTGGAAGGTCCTAGAGATTCATTTTGGCCACAAATTTAAAAAATTTAAGAAAATCAAAAATAATTTAATTAAACAACCTAACTTAATCTAACCTTAACATCGAAAGGAAACCATAAATTTAAACTGGTGACATAACCCACAAGTACATACAGAAGTAAGGAGACCCTAACACCGAACTTTTTTGCTCGCTGCCGCAGGGCGCGAAGTGGAACGGGCTGGTGGCGTCGCTGCTCAATCAGAAGGCGGACATGGCGCTCAGCTCCTTCAAGATCAACTCGGACAGGGAGAGCGTGGTCGACTTCACGGTGCCTTTCCTCGAGTCCGGCATCTCCATCGTCGTCGCCAAGAGAACAGGCATCATCTCACCCACTGCTTTCCTCGGTGAGGCTTGTAAGAATAGGGAGTGTCATCTGTCCTAAAGGCAAGGGAAATGTTCATTGTGATCAATGCTTGTTCAGCTTGATCCAGCTGAGTTCCTTGTGTAGTAATAATTCCTTGTATGGTAACTCATCTACTCCGTTCATTTAGGACCTGTACCTTCTGCGAATCATCATGCTATATTTCCTTTAGAACTCTCCGAAACTGTTAAAATATCTCGTTCACGTGAAGATTTGTAAATTACTCTATAGATTTTGAATATCATATTTCAAAACCGAAGTTCGATTTTTATGGCCTACGCGAAAAAAATTCTCCAAAGATTTTCGGGCCAAAGAAACACTGGCTGAAAAAGCCAATACAGGAGACAAAGGCCACGTCGCCAAGCATAAATAAGGTCATGAGCTCGTTAGATGATGCCTGCAGGGGAACGTGCTCGGAATAAAATTACTCTGCCATTTGTTGCGAGCTCCGACGGATGATGAAATCACCTGAGTACGGCACCGAGCGTCAATTCTAAAGGCTGATTTGATCTCCATTATCTTGTCTTTTCTGGGAAATAAGAATCTTAACAATTTCTCCCTGCATCAATTGGGACGCTGTTTAACGTAACATATTCCTGAAGGTAGGTGGAAAATAAACGTCTGAGTGAAAATGCGTAATACATTGATCCGAATGTTACGTATCGCAGTTTTGAACAGAGCATGCAGCACGGCTCTTTTAGGTGCATTTTAGGGCGTTTGGGAGTTAGAAATAATTTCTTAGGTGCTATATTCCAATGCCGAAACTTGAATGAACACAATGAAAATATCGTATCGGAGAACCGAGGTGTTGAATTGATGATTTAAACACGTACTTATAATGTTAGTTTTGAACTAATGACATTTGAGCGTTCTTAACACATTTTGCATACATTCGTGTCTACTTTCTTTTTGGACAAGGAAAGGGGGGCAAAAAATACATACAGCGTTTGATTCAATTTTCTCCTCCCCAAGACTTCCTTCGTTGAGGCGCTGAGAGCGAAATTAACTTCCAAACTCTTGCTATATCTCCCATGAAAGTGAAACGGGAAAGCGCACAACTGTCGTAACTTTGGGAGCAGAGCTTCATCACAACATGAGTTTGTCACTGATTAATTGTTTTTTCCCGCGATTGTTGAGAACTCGGCAAACATTCTTATAACGTACATGCACTGTTTAGCTCTGAAAACCCAATACTGCAGTTCAAAATGTCCACATACAATTTTTTGCTCTATTACAAATGCGTTGACTGCAGGAGTTGAATGAAGGCGTTGCAGGATGCGATGCTGCAGAACGTGAGAGAAATGCAAGTTGGATTCCTTTTCATGCTGTTGAAACCGGTCTTAATTTGAGCTCAATTTTCTGCTTAACTACCTCGACTTTCTTGCACCTTAAACTCCTGTTAGTGCTGCGCTGTGCTGTCCGTTATTTTTTCGCTTGCTGGTATGTTAACACTCGTAATGGGCCTAAATAGGTGAAATGACTGAGTTGACACCGGCCCCACTTGTCATGGATGCCACTCTCAAATTCAGTGCTCAGTTACTTCATTTCTTGCCGAAATTGTGCCCTAATCTGTATGTTGAAGTTCTTCGGTCAGTAGCAGTTCACACCTCTTTATGATGTCGGTGACAACCCGATGCCAGTGTAAGTTTGATGGCGGCGGGTGTAATCACAGTAGTATGAGTGAAATCGTCACCCGGTTAAGGGGCAAAATGCTTTTCAAATTCCTAAAATGTTAAACAAACGCAGGCACTGGCTGTGAGGAATACAACATTATTCATTTTGGCACTCTGCTCATCAGAGCCTAAATTATAATTTACCGATGTATTTTGTATCCATTTTCTGTCTAATCCCCCTTAATAACCACTCATTGAACTTCTAAGAGCAATATGTAGTTTTCAATAGAGAGATTGGAAAGTCGACTAAAATTAGATTTGAACGGAGATCAAAGGCATTTCGTGGGCTTAAAATACTACGAAGATCGACCCGAACTCCGTTTTGAGGGCCAAATAGCACTTAGGTAGGAATTGAGCTGTTATTGAGAGTTGTTCAGAAGATTGTCCGTTTGCACAGAAAAACGTTACTTCAATTACCGAACTCCTTGCATGGGATCTGACCATCCCTGCACTCAGCGAAATACCAGCGTCTATCGCAGTTAGCAATGAATGCATCCGACGAATTTCCGATAGAGTTTCTCGCTTCTGCACTAAATTGAAATTCAATAAGTGTAAAGCCGAGAATATTTGGGATTGAAACTTTCTTTCTGAATTTATTTATTTTCTATCGTCAGTAACGCTTCCGAATGGAAACAAATAGAAAAATCAAATTTTGGCTTAATAATCTGTTTTAAATTTTTGTACGAAAGGAAGATTTGGAATATTAATTTACCACAGGCACTTACACAACCAATCATTAGATTAGCAAATTCTGCAGCAAACTACAATAAATAATTTAGCACACTTATGTTTCTTAAAAAGTACTAGTTAAGCTCATTGACAAACGCAAAGCAGAGAAAAAAGTGCATTTCAATATTCTGATCATTGTTTTTTTATCAGAGGTCTCTAATATTTTGTAATGGTCGCTTTAGAGTAATAAGTCTGTCCAGCTCTTTCATTATATGTTTATGTTGCAAAATGAAGAAATGAAATGACATATTTTCCTATTCCTTTTTATTTATGTAGTTTCATATTTTCATAAGTCAAGTCATTTGAGAGCAGGCAAGTTTCAAGCCCACCTACCCAAGCCGAGCAGGTAGGCCATCGCAAGTTTCAAGTGGCTTAGAATTACAAAATTTGGTACCAACGAAATGAAAGCTATTTTGAGCTCAGGCCATTGAGCAATACGGGAGTGTGAGCTTATTTCTATTTCTCGTGAAAAAGTCATGATAGGCAGCTGGAGTGTACGTAACTTTCATATTAAATATCAGAAGTATTGTAAGTCGTGAATATTTTGTACGTGAAACTAGTAAACGGAAACCGGTAGTGATGAGGCAGTTTCAGAACTTTTAGGTTCTTGAATGAATCATCAGCGTAAGAGTAATATTTAAGTTGGAGTTAGCCTGAACGGCTCATTTCCAACAGTGTAATTCGTCTCATAGTCTCATTCCAGCTTGCAGATCAAATAGGGAAGGAATGAAGCTTTTTCCGTTGTCAAGAACTTCCAAATCTAATCACGTCAGTTTGGGAGAATTCTTTTTTATGACAGCAGATATTTTATTATTTCCTCAAGTCAAACTCATTTCAAATGAGCGTAGAGTTAAGAAAGGCCGTGTCCTAGAGACTTATGAGCGAGTCTGGGAAATTTCGCTTATTTTTAGGCCCTTTTAGTGAGTGTTTAGCATTGATTTAAGTTCACCTCAAATCTCATATGTATTTGCTCACATAAATTTTTTTATTGACGTTCCAAAATCTATTCGACATTTAGCTTTTTAGGTGGCCTTGAATATTTCAAGGAGTGAAGTCAGTGCAAGAAATCCAGTGAGCTCGATTCGGTACCGAGAAAGTTACAGAACGGCATGCACTTCGAAGAACGCTAGCACGAGAAGAGCAACAAGAAATTCGGTATCTAAGCTACAAACGATTCCGAGAATTTTGTTCCGGTGAACATTTGCGGAGAAAGGTTGGCAAAACTGCGCCTCACCTGCACGCTGCCGCACCGCCAGAGGTGCCAGTGGATGCTATGTTTTCAAACGAATATTTGCGCGCACCGTAAACCACGAGGCGGCCGGAACTGCTCCGTAAATTATTCAAACAGCGCAGCGACACAACGCGTTCGCTGTCCGCTCTAACATCTGTGTCCTATTCTCGGGTCGGACACACGAAGCAGCACAGGTAGCCGATTGTTTCGACGTTTTGGAGCGGAAATTGAGTGCAACTTCATATGAAAAATGTTTTGAGTTTGTAGAAGTATGTTTCGAGTTTGTAGATGTACAAAAAAGTCAAAAGCTAAAAGTCAGCGGTTGTGGATACGGGTAGCAACGAGCAATGACGGCATGTAAGGAATGAATATTTTGCGCATCATGAAGGCAGTGTGGTTGCGTGACTCCAGCGCCAGTGATCAGTCTCAGCCCGGGTCCCTCAACCCCGACCTAACGAGCGGCACGGAACGGTCTCTCTGTCTCGTGCAGAGGCCAGCAGAAGCGGACGCTGACGTTAATGCGTTGCGACGCAGCTCCTCCTGATGACAATGACTTTTTGTTCCCCCAAATGAAGACAAACGAAGTTCTCTGCGCAAAAATTTTGTTTTGTTGCCTAAACTCGCGCAACTTTTGTTCTAAATACGAGCCGCGTCGATGAGGTGTTGGGCAGAGCTGCGTGATGTCGACCTGGTGTCGTCCTTGTGTCGTCCTTGTGTCATCCTTGTGTCGTCCTTGTATCGCCCTTCAATTTCCATTATGTCATCCTTATATCGCCTTTAGTTCGCCCTTATTTAGCCTGTGTGTCGCCGTTACATTGCCCTTAAATCGTCCTTACGCCTCCCTTATGACACCCTCATGCTCCCTCATGTCGCTGTCATCTCCCCAGCACGAGTGTAGCTGCTGGTCTCCTTGCTGGTCTCGCGTTGTGACTCGCATTGCTGCTCGTCTCAATCTCGATATTATGTATGCTTCTGCTGTGCATGTTATTATTGGAGCTTAGATTGCTAATGAAATTAGTGATGTAGCACTGACTTCAAACACTGCTGCTGTGCTGCTAGCGTTAAGGATGTTGACTGTACAATAACTCCTGCTGTAGTAATACTGTTATTGTAACTGAAAAATACATCAGTTTCAGGTGATAAATTCAGAACTATTTCTTCAACTGAAACTATCATAGGGGAGTTTCTGTAGTTGCGTATACGTGTTTTTTCTGGCAATAGAAGCAGTTATTTCTTCGTACGTGATTACTGCTGCAGGCTATTATAATTATAAGTAGGTAGTGTACTTATTATCATTACTAGTCCACACCCCTTTATTTGAAATAAGAAAAAAGGTGAAATCAAAGAAAGGCCGGAATAAACAAAAAAATTCAATCTCTCGAGAGTTGATGATATAAAAATATGAAGTTGATGAGAGTTGATGGTCTCTCGAGTGCACACGGCCCTTCAAAAATGTATAATAATGCAAGACAAATCATATGACCCACGTCCTTATTTCCAAAGAATTCACGTGATATTCATTCCTACTCGAATCTGATGGATTAATACACTGTAAATCGTGGAGTTGATGAATCTTGTATCACAGAGACGCTCATCACCCCTTACTGCAGGCTGGGTTCGGACAGAAAGACAGAGGGACGGACGCGGCTCTTATTATAGTATAGAGTGGCTCCCGTGTGTGATGATAATCAACGTTAAAAATATGCATTATTCAATATTTTATCAACGAATGGGAGTTAAGTTCAAAATTTTAAATCAGTTCATCAACGTTGTTTTTAATAAGCGTTCTTTAAACTGATGGCAATTTAAAAAAAAAACATTATTTTTCGAACATGATCTACGCTAAAAATTAATGTGCGTACGGCTCTAGTAAATTCGGAACTTCTAGAGTTTTGTAAACAGTTTTCGTGAAGCCACTGCGGGATGCTCTCGTGAGTTCAATAAATGCGGCGAGGGCACACAAATACAGACAAGTGGCCAGTTTTGAGCGCTGGGTCTGCGTCTCATGGGAACTCGACTCGCGGAGTGTAGAGCTTTGGGTGGAGGCACAGTAGGGGAAACAAGGTAGGTTCAAAGCAGTCTTATTTTCGTTGACGGTGTGGTTTGCAGCGTTCTTATTGCATCTGGTAGCACTGCTGCCCCCTAGTGTGGCTCCACTATTGGCTTAACGAAATGGCGTTTCGGTGACGTCACATAGTTTGTTTGAAATAAAGTCGTTCTATTGGCTAGCCGAACAAAAGGAGGTATATTTTCCCCGTAAAAATGACTCTATCTTGTTTCCTCTACCGTGGGTGGAGGTGCCGTGCGTGTGGATGGCTGGGCACAGAATTTCTAAATAAACTTTGGTGCAGCGGATGCCGTCGGTGCTGCGTTGCTGGAAGTCACATAGCAGCTCTCGTTGATAAAACAAAACCATTAATTTAAGAAGAGCTCCTAAAAAATGATCGGGAGTTACAAGGTAAAATTAATAAGTGAATATTAATTTATTTGTTATGTCCAATGGTTTTGAAAAAACTGCGGTCTATGAGTTAGCTGGATATATCTGGATAAAATTTGCAATTGCCATTGGAACGTACTTGCTAAAGTAAAATACAAACGGCTTATGCTGGTTGATTTTGCATTTAAAAATACAATAAAAAAGGGCAAATGTTAAAACTATCTTCATTTAGTTTTGATGCTTTGCAAAAGTACTGATACATTTACGCACCCAAACTCGAAAACAAATAGCACTTCTTACTTCCTGGTTTTCCTTGCACTTTGAAACACTCACTTTGGCGGCTTTAAATCCTATACTCTTTCATGCAAAAAAATTTCAGTCATTTTACCGATCCAGAATTTTTCTCTCGAAATTTCGTATGCCAACTCGAGCTGCCCAATTAAAGAGGTAATTGGGAGATCTGCGCCGCATTTAAACCATCCCAGCATTTCAGCGCAGCGAGCAGTGCAGCCAAGTCGACCTATAAGAACCTACACTACTACCTGCACTGCTAAGACGGCAAGAGCTACTTGAAAGCTCTATCCTCAATTATTACGAGTTTCTCTCTGGTCACAAGTCAAACGGAGACGTGCATACCGTGCAAGGAAACAACTTTTGAGTAGGTCTCAGCGCTCCTGTAAGCCGCCAGTTTGACGCAATACTCTGTATTCTCCGTAGGTCTGAGCACACCTTCCGGTCCGAGAAATGTGACCACAGATTTTCGTCCCTTCACTCCTCGCCATTCGTACACACTGCCGGCAGAGCGGCCATGTTTGCTCAGTAACTCCAGAAAGAAATCTCGCGCGATCAATCTCCGACTTTGATCACAGGAAAACAAAGGTACCAAATTATAGGCAAGCTTGGACATATGGTGCTGCAAGGAACGATGGTGGTGTGGTAATGGTGCATGTGACTGAATTGTTCTTGGATTCTTCTTGTGGGTGAGAGAGAAAAGTAACCCTGATATTTCTGGGCCGAACAAATATCGCTGCTGTGTAAAGAAATTTCTCCCCATGGATAACTTCAAGGCACCATTTTTCCACTCCTAAGGAGCAGATACTGCGCGCAAAAAAAAACACTACACCAGAAGCACACGCTGGTAATTATCACAATCGCTCACCAATCAGTTAAGGCTTGACAAAGCACAAAACTGTCGAAGTATTTCAATACCAAATAAATGGACTGCCTTACGACAGGAATACTCGCAGAGAACAAGCTGTCATTGTGCCGAGGAAGCGAGGGCCCTTGTAAGGTAGAGATATTAATGTTTAATTCATGCAGTGCTTTGATTTGGCCGCAGCATCACTGTATGTATCTTCACAGCCTGCGCTCAGATGCTCTGGCTGGTCTTCGAATGTTCTCGGTACTGCAGCTGAGAGAGTAGCAGGAGCTTACCTTACCTGTCCTGTGGGGTCTGATGATGTGTTATGTCAATTATGCACACTTCAAGCCTAATCCTGAACTCGGTGAGCTAGAGGGAACTTTTCAATCGTATTTTGAAGTTAGTTCTTCTTACTAGAACTTTATTCTTAGTAAATCGTCTGCAAGAATGACTTTCTCAGAATAGCAACTGATTAAACTAATGTACAAACATTATCTAAGAATTTGAATTAAAAATAGCGAAGATCTCGAGGTTTCTGGGAACAATTATAACTCCATACTCCAAATCAAAACACATTTTGGTTTTTTAATAAAAAAATTCCTGTTTGAAATGAGATTTTTTAACCTCCTCAACCGCTGGAACATCTGGCCAAAAGAGATACACCAATATGCTTCAGGCGAGTTTATTTCTCAATGGGTCACGAATGACACAAAACGGCGTCAGAACATCAGCTTCATGGATGCTGGCTTAGCACGCTGTGCTCCCAGCGCCTCTTATAGGTTGAGAAAAATAATAAAAATTACGAAACTGGTCTTCTTGTTCCATTTTTAATTGACTCACCGTACCTTGAAATTCCACGAATCAGATTCACGATGTAAATTAAAAATATTATTTTGTTTGCTCTATACCAGCGAAGTGCATTGACTGCAATACCCGCTTCACGTGACCCCAGCCATTAGCGGCGTGTGTTCTCAGATCTCAGCCCCGAGAATGTTGAGATCTGGAGACTGAGGGGACCTACTCGAATCATTCCGTCATTTATGTGTTCGCGCAGCATTACGCAAGATGAAGTCTGTGCATTTTCGCGTTATCTTCGGAAAGACGCTTGTTAACGAAGTCTGGAGCTCGAGATGTACAATGTTTGATTTTTCAAAACATTTGCTAAATGTTGACTACCGTGTCATCAGATGCTATACACTCTCTCGCTCGTGTACAGTGACGGTGACTCAGCTAAAAGAACCACGAAATGAGTTGGTACCTCCTCATATTCATTTCGTTTAGCTCAAATTCGTTTCTTTGTTTCCCTAAAAAAGCTTCACAATCAAGATTAAAGGTTTTTAGGACTGTCCGGAGATGGAAACTCGCTCTGCAGTGGAAAAATGGAAAACTTGCCCCGTTGAGGAAGATTGCTCTTTTCGCTGCGTCTACACAGGGATGCAACTGCGCTCGTCATCAGGCCTAACCTCTAAAGTATTCAGATGAGGAACCAGGCAATTCCAAATGCCTGTTCTTCTATGATATTCTACTCCACGTAGCGCATGGCGGGCAGTTTCTGTCGATACCTTACTTCGAGAGCGTTAACTTAGATTTGTTGCTTCAGGGCTACTGAAACCATGAACTTTTGCCAATATTATTCTTCAAAAGGCGCGTCTTTCCATGCTAGCAGGAATTTTTGTCGTTCTCATCTGTTTTCATTGAAGAGCGTTATATCACACTTCTGCACAGAACTTGTCCGTGCTCTCAACGCAGCGGTTCCGGCAAAGTCAAGGAGTTCACTTCGCTGTATATGTTCAAAGGAGCCTCCTCTAATGCAAGATTTTACAAGTCGTATTCTTTTATACGACATTTTATGACGCTCGTTCACATTTTATTTACACGGTAAAAAGGGAAATATTCAGAAATTTATCCGTGAATGGCCACTCCGCACAACCAGAGATGAATGGCCACTCCATACAATGGCCACTCCATACAATGGCCACTTCATACAATGGCCACTCCATACAATGGCCACTCCATACAATGGCCACTCCATACAATGGCCACTCCATACAATGGCCACTCCATACAATGGCCACTCCATACAATGGCCACTCCATACAATGGCCACTCCATACAATGGCCACTCCATACAATGGCCACTCCATACAATGGCCACTCCATACAATGGCCACTCCATACAATGGCCACTCCATACAATGGCCACTCCATACAATGGCCACTCCATACAATGGCCACTCCATACAATGGCCACTCCATACAATGGCCACTCCATACAATGGCCACTCCGTACAATGGCCACTCCATACAATGGCCACTCCATACAATGGCCACTCCGTACAATGGCCACTCCATACAATGGCCACTCCATACAATGGCCACTCCATACAATGGCCACTCCATACAATGGCCACTCCATACAATGGCCACTCCATACAATGGCCACTCCATACAATGGCCACTTCATACAATGGCCACTCCATACAATGGCCACTCCATACAATGGCCACTCCATACAATGGCCACTTCATACAATGGCCACTCCATACAATGGCCACTCCATACAATGGCCACTCCATACAATGGCCACTTCATACAATGGCCACTTCATACAATGGCCACTCCATACAATGGCCACTCCATACAATGGCCACTCCATACAATGGCCACTCCGTACAATGGCCACTCCATACAATGGCCACTCCATACAATGGCCACTCCATACAATGGCCACTTCATACAATGGCCACTCCATACAATGGCCACTCTATACAACCAGAGATACAGTTCCGCAAAACTTTATTAGCATTCAGCTGTAATGCCGTCAAGGAACTTTTGGAAGAACAAGCCTCTTCCCAATCAAGTTTTGAACTGTTTTCCATGTATTTCAGATGTGTTGAATTTGCATACATGTGAAGCTCTCTTATGGGAGTGGATTTGTTAAAACAAAAACAAAACAAAAACAAACAAAACCGTTTATTACCAAGTTTTCACATGAGATACATGCCAACATATTGGCTTTTAAAAGTTTCTTAATATAAGACGTCCTAAAACAAAAGTTCCATACGAGGAGTATTAATTAACAAACCATCCGAGGTGTACAAATAGATATGCCATACGAGGCATAATAATAGACAAACTATACGAGGTGTGCTAATAGATAAACTATCAGAGGTGTACAAATAGATAGACCATACGAGGCATATTAACAGACATAATATACGAGCCGTACTAATAGACAAACCACACGTGGTGTGCTAATAGTCTAACAAAGTTCCATACGAGGAATACTAATTGACAAACCATCCGAGGTGCACAAATAGATAAGCCATACGAGGCATAATAATAGACAAACTATACGAGATGTACTATTAGACAATACTACCAGAGGTGTACAGATAGATAGACCATACGAGGCATAGTCTAACTCTGTCAAGGGTAGTTGAATGAGAAATGAGAAATATTATCTCTTGGATATTTTATATTCCACGAGATTCCGGTACAGCGCTTCTTGCCTTTTTCCTACTTCGATAATTTCAACTAAGAACTTGGGAGTTTCGAAGAATTCTTCAGTAGTTTTCGAATTATTTATAAGATTATCGAAGTAGGAAAAATACAAAAAACGCTACACCGTAGTAGATTGAAACACCACCGTTAATGACAATCAAGGATTGAGAAAAAGATAGTCTCGAAATTATATGTAAAGAACATCGCGCAACACAGCACGCACATCTAGAAATGCATAAACAAACTTACACTCAAAAATGAAATGCATGGCTTGTTCGGCATACAAATATAGAGATAATGTTTGCACGAGCGCTTTATTTCATTTGTCTGTTTATACTTTTAATTTCTTCTGTTCACAGAAATGCCCTTCGGGGTCGTGATAGATCGATTTATAAATCATTGAGCAAGCGCAATCAATTTGTTTATTTCTGAAATTTGGTGCAGTGTTAACTGATCGCAGAGCTTTAGGTAAAATGTGATGTTTCTTGAGGTTTTGCTTTTTATTCAAAAAGTAGAAATAGAAACCTATATTTGTACATGTGCGCATATATGTGTGCGAAACGTGTGCATGTTTACACTGATACATAAACAATTATGTTTGCATGCGCACACATACATAATCACGCACACACTAACACACATATTCATATATATACGTATTGAAAATGAATATAAGAAAAATGCTAATAGACATGAAAAATAATTTTGCTCTTTCAATATTTAAAATGACAGCCAAAGCTCTGATGAATCGTAAGAAATAACCTTAGGAAAGATAAGGAATAGAAAAAGGACTTCGAAAAACGTATAAATGGAATGGTTTTTTAATTTCCTAAAGGAAATTTTAAGAAAACTCAAGTTACCGCCGAGGAACAACAACAAAAAAGAAAAAAACATATCATATCATCAATATATCATATCATATATCATATTATCTCGATATTCTCTGCAACATCATGCGGACATGGGTACATGGGATAAAATGGAGATACAGTGTAGGCCAGTTACCACTCATGATTGACAAATATCTACAAATTGTGGCAGAAATGCGCAAACAAACATACTCAACATCAAAATTTATAGCTTGTACAACATACGGACAGAAAAGTTTCCTCTATTACCATCCGTAGAGGCAAACAAGGAATTGGACAGCCGAAATAATTCAATGAGGGAAGCAAGTTTACTTCCAAGCCCTCCAGAAATTTTTTGTTCCAAGCCCTCAAGAAATTTTTGTGTTTAATTCAGCCCTTTTTGTTAAGCGTGAATATTCATTAAATTTTTCTGTGGGTAACTGTCATTTGCAACGCTATTTTGTAGATCAAGCAGCTCAGGGACTGTTATCAAATCAGCTGGAATAGAAAAGTTAATTTTACTCAGCACTGTGAGGTATCCAGGCTACGAATCTGAAATAAATTTACTTGAAACGGGTGAAAGATTCAAATGATAGACAGAACCGGCTGCTCCGGGAGAATTTTGAAGTTGAACATAGAAATAATATATGAGAAACTTGAGGGTATATTCATAACCCTCAGTTTTGAAATGGGAAATGTTAACAATTTTCCGTCCCACACTCAACACAAAACTCATTCATCTCTCATTGTACAGTAAGTCATTCAGCGGCGATGGAGCGAAAATTCGCCAGCTCAATTCCAGCGTCTTTTTTCAGTGATTATTGCTACCATTGCAGCGGCGATAATCATTGCATCTATCGTAATCAAAATTATTGCATTCACTGTTACAGTAATCATTCTATTCATTTTAATAATCATTTGCAGCACATGACAGAGTTAAAAGCTACCAGAGCTGACATAAAAACAGCTGTGCTATCGCGTACAAATCGATAAGAATCGCTTATTTTATGGTTCGTATTTTAATAGTTTTCATAGAGCAATTTGAAACCGGAGAAAAATAAGTCTTTTTCAAAACGCGAATCCTTGCAACGTTAGAGAAAGAAATATTCTAAGCAAAAGTGCGACACTTGTATGCTCTCTGCGGGGAATATCTTTTTCGTATTTACACACGAGAGGGAAGGGGAGCGCGGCAAGTGATATACGCTCGATTCTTTTAAAAACTTTTTTCACGTCCTGTTGGCTTCATCGCAACCGGATAGAGCAAGTCCCGTGTACAGTTGTTTTTGCCATTGCTAAAAGGACACAAGGACGCGTTTTGGGAAAATAAAAGCAGGGGTAAATTTTTAACCTGAAACAGAAAAAACTGATGCAGACACTTGTAGCTGTTCGACCAGTGCAGAGTTTGTTCATAGAAAACTTAATTAATTTCTCTGATGTTGTAGCTTTTCAGTTCACGCCCTCACTGACCAGCCCTTAGACTGTTGTGAGGCTGCTGTGTGAGGTGTGGTGACTGTGTGGTGTTGTGAAGGTGCTGTGTGAGATGTGGTGGCTGTGTGGTGTTGTGAGGCTACTGTGTGAAATGTAGTGTTGTGATGCTGCTGTGTGAGGTGTGGTGGCTGTGTGGTGTTGTGAGGCTGCTGTGTGAGGTGTGGTGACTGTGTGGTGTTGTGAAGGTGCTGTGCGAGATGTGGTGGCTGTGTGGTGTTGTGAGGCTACTGTGTGAAATGTAGTGTTGTGATGCTGCTGTGTGAGGTGTGGTGGCTGTGTGGTGTTGTGAGGCTGCTGTGTGAGGTGTGGTGGCAGACTGTGTGGTATTGTGAGGCCAGGGAGGCTACGTTTGAGTAATAAAATGTTTATGGTCAACATAGAGTTGGCAAGAGAAGGAAGACTCCACAACTGCTACACTACTTCAATGCAAATGAACTCCCGACTTGTGCAAATTTTAGATTATTTTTGAGCGGAAAGTGACGTCATGGCACACAATTGAAACTACATCCTGAAATAATATTTCAAAAACAATGTGTACATTTTAAGGCTACACGTTTGCGACACAGAAGGACAAGATTCATCTGTAAGACCTAATCTAAAATAGATTAAAACAGTTGAATTTTATAATCAAACGTAAAGTGGGTGAAACCTATTTTCAAATATCCTTTTTCGAAATAATGAAAGAATTATTTTTCTAGCTACATTTTCCTACGTGTGTTAGGAGATTCAGCGCCACACCACAGGTCTCTGAAAGAGCACTCAGCTCACGTCTCTGACGGTTCCTGTTCGCCTGCAGACACAAAATTGAGAAAATAACGAAAGGTGAAACTGAGCAAAATGACGAACCAAGCACGTTAACAGTAACGAAACAACTCTTCCTCACGAGAATAACGAGCTCCTCGAAATAGCGGTTGGCAATTCACCAAGTATTACAGCAACCAACATCAATATTTGTAGATCTTCACAGAACTTGGATAGATTTCAATGGAAGGTACCTCCCAGCGGAAGTTTCACTAAAAGCAAACCTACATTACAATGTAAATAAGCTTTGAGCCTACCAGAGAGGCGGTGTTGTCATTAGAGCTCGTCAGAGAGAAGCTAGAGCCACAACTCCAAGAGGAGGCGGAGACGTGCAAGAAATGAGCTACAAAATCCAGCTATAAAATCAAGGCCAAGAAGTAGTTTTGAAAACTACCAATTCAAGTGCAGTTACGGTTCACGTGAACTCAAAATTCAGGAAAATTAATAGAACACTAAAGAAAGCGAGGTCATAAGTTCGAAATTCGCCGAACAAATCAGAACAAATACACGACTACCTCAATACTATCCTCACAAAGCAACAAGATCTGAGCGGAAATTCAGCGGGGACTCTTCCTGCCTCTCGTGATTACTGACATACATCAAAATTGGAGTGTGCTCAACCTTTATTGTTTTAAAATGCATTCTACTGTATCTTATTTTAAATTTACGTATTGAAGGTCTTTAGTTAACTGTGTCATCATTTGAGGGAAGAATTTTTTGCAGCAATTGAGAAAAAGACAATTTTTTTAAATGGATACTCCAATTGAATGAAACACCCGAGACTGATTTAGAGTCTTTTCTTCATATTCAAATTTCAAGTTGGCAAAAACTATTTCTGTTTGCTCTTCCCTCGCTGTGTCTCTAGTAGGACGAGCAGCGGGGTAGAAATTTTGAGGGCAACGATTTCTTCTGTAGATTATTTTCAAATATTCGCCAAGTCAATTCGTAATGAATAATTACTGAAATACCAGATGAAATCCCAGCATTATTCGGGAAGTTTGAATGGTTTAGAACAGAAGTGTTCAGCTTTCGTAAATCGATAAGCTCAACCATCAAACTTTAAGTATCAAATTTCCCTATTACAACCGTTGGCTTGTACATAAAATCTGAGGTCGTTGCATTGAAATGAAAATATTACTTGAAATATAAAGATGAAACTGAGTGCCAAAAGCGTCAAATGTTGATATGTTAAGCACAGACTGCATGCGAGTGCTGGTGGCGCTTCAATGCAGAGTGCGCACTTCCTGCTCAGTTTTGTGCTCACACCGCAGCTCTGACTGGTTAGATCAGGGGCGCCGAGCCTGGGGTGGGAGGCGATATTCCAGGGGTGCGAGACGATATTCCAGGGGTGCGAGGCGATATTCCAGGGGTGAGAGGCGATATTCCAGGGGTGCGAGACGATATTCCAGGGGTGCGAGGCGATATTCCAGGGATGCGAGACGATATTCCAGGGATGCGAGACGATATTCCAGGGGTGCGAGGCGATATTCCAGGGGTGCGAGACGATATTCCAGGGGTGCGAGGCGATATTCCAGGGGTGCGAGACGATATTCCAGGGGTGCGAGACGATATTCCAGGAGTGCGAGACGATATTCCAGGAGTGCGAGACGATATTCCAGGGGTGCGAGGCGATATTCCAGGAGTGCGAGACGATATTCCAGGAGTGCGAGACGATATTCCAGGAGTGCGAGACGATATTCCAGGGGTGCGAGGCGATATTCCAGGAGTGCGAGACGATATTCCAGGGGTGCGAGGCGATATTCCAGGAGTGCGAGACGATATTCCAGGGATGCGAGACGATATTCCAGGGGTGCGAGGCGATATTCCAGGGGTGCGAGACGATATTCCAGGGGTGCGAGGCGATATTCCAGGGGTGCGAGACGATATTCCAGGGGTGCGAGACGATATTCCAGGAGTGCGAGACGATATTCCAGGGGTGCGAGACGATATTCCAGGGCTGCGAGAAAACTCAGGGTAAATAATAAAATATTGGCTAGATGTTTGCCTTTTTATTTCAAAGAATGCGAGGTTCGAATGAAATTTTTTAGGGGTACGGGGCGAAAGAAGTTTGGAAACCCCTGGATTAGATGGACGTTGTGTTGTTTTTAGTTCAGAACATATTCAAATAAATAATGTGGGGTTAACTGGTCTTACCCTTCAAATAATAAGCTGATGCGCATCCCTTGCACGAGTAATTCGATGATTTCTGGACAAGTTTGAAGACACGCACGAGTTTTCCTAGGGCCTACAGAGGCCCGAATAGTAACGGACTTATTAGTAACGACGAAATGAGTGTTGCTAACAATTGTTGTTTATTACTCGTCTCAACAGAGGACAGTGATGTAATAGCTAAATTGTGGAGAGCATTCATGTATTGAACTGAAGCGCACAGTGCAGCTGGAACCAGCCTTGCAGGCGTAATCTTGTGCAGGACAAGGCGGCCCATGACTCGCTACACGGTTGTCTTGTACTCCAGTTAATTTTCTACGCCTCTTTAATGCTCTGTGGTGCTTCTCCGAGGGGCAGAAGTTCGTTCCCAGACACAATTTAGTGGAGTTGTGTGTAAAATTATTCGCTTGCCGCTTCTTTATAAAATATTCATCCGTTTTCTGTATGATGGTACGTGTAGCGGATATGATACAAATACGCCTATTTTGCGAGATCTAAATGCAATTTTTTATGTTTTTTTCTTTCTATAAAAATTCCAATTTTTAAGATCCCATTGATTTTTTACATTTTCAATACCTTCTTCATGGCTTGAAGATGAGATAGAGGGGATGGGGAAAATTTTTCGAAGGGAGAGGAGGATGAATCAAGGCGAGCGCTTCTGCAATCGCCAGGAAAATCCAATCAAGAAAAAAATGTTCTCGAACGTCCAAATGCTAGACTTGCTTTCATCGCTCCCCCCAGATGAGCCCGCCGACCTCACTGCTCGAGGAGATCCATAATTATCAACGAAGAAAAGTTGACTCCCTTCTTGAGCTAAGCGGATCTGCCGAGCGCGCCATTTCGGCGCATCAGGAGTTATTCGACTTCCCGAGAATCCCATTGGGCCGCACGATGGTTTCGAAAATTCCTCTTCAGCGAACATACAAGAAATCGCGTTCAGAACAGCAGAAAAAGCTTGATGCGTTCAAATAAAACTCGAAACATTGTGTATGTAAAGTAAAATTTACTGAGGATTGCATCGCAGCGAGTTCACAACAGTCGTGAGATTACAGCGATGTCAGCTATACTGTTTTAAAAAAAATTATTGTGTAGTGGTTTAAACTGCTGCTAGGTTCATTAATTAAATTATCAGGTAGAAAATAATCCTCCGATTACTTGTTGGAAAAATGTAACAGATTTCTGAGTAAAGATTGTATTTTATGCTCAAGTTATTGAGCTGAAAATTTTCACATCGCTTACTCAGTCATAGCATAGGTGTCCAATGTATAGGCCAGAATGACTTCATAGAAACATCGTTAAACTGAATGACTTTTTCTGAACTTTGTTTGAAACAATAATGATGGTGAGCATAAAAAATTCGAGATATAACGAGGACAAAAGTAAGCTATCATCCACAGATACTTCGATTGTTGACAATGTTAACAAATGCGTTGGCCTAACACAGTGGGCATTCTTTGAAGTAATGAATCTGCTCTCGTTTCAAAAACACAACGCTTCACATCTTGCTAAAATGAGGTTTTGCTGTTTCAAGGTTTCTGATCAGCGTCTCGAATACTACAGCTGAGTGGAACGCCACATCATCTTGGTAAAAATATTTTATAGCTGACTTGAACAAGTGAATTTTCCAAGAAGAAAACCTCACCGTAGCACTTTTGGCCTTCGACTTCCTGTCATTTGAGCAACATCCTGCACTGAAATTACCAGCGACAAACTCGAGGTCTTTAGGATCTGCGAGTGTGGGAAACTGGCCAGTGATTAGATGACCAGCAGCTCTAGATGACCAGCAGCTCTAGATGACCAGCAGCTCTAGACGACCAGCAGTTCTAGATGACCAGCAGCTCTAGATAACCAGCAGCTCTAGATGACCAGCAGCTCTAGATGACCAGCAGCTCTAGATGAACAGCAGCTCTAGACGACCAGCAGCTCTAGATGACCAGCAGCTCTAGACGACCAGCAGTTCTAGATGACCAGCAGCTCTAGACGACCAGCAGTTCTAGATGACCAGCAGCTCTAGATAACCAGCAGCTCTAGATGACCAGCAGCTCTAGATGACCAGCAGCTCTAGATGACCAGCAGCTCTAGACGACCAGCAGCTCTAGATGACCAGCAGCTCTAGACGACCAGCAGCTCTAGATGACCAGCAGCTCTAGATGACCAGCAGCTCTAGATGACCAGCAGCTCTAGATGACCAGCAGCTCTAGATGACCAGCAGCTCTAGATGACCAGCAGCTCTAGATGACCAGCAGCTCTAGATGACCAGCAGCTCTATATGACCAGCAGCTCTAGACGACCAGCAGTTCTAGATGACCAGCAGTTCTAGACGACCAGCAGTTCTAGATGACCAGCAGCTCTAGATGACCAGCAGCTCTAGATGACCAGCAGCTCTAGATGACCAGCAGCTCTAGACGACCAGCAGTTCTAGATGACCAGCAGTTCTAGATGACCAGCAGCTCTAGATGACCAGCAGCTCTAGACGACCAGCAGCTCTAGATGACCAGCAGCTCTAGATGACCAGCAGCTCTAGATGACCAGCAGCTCTAGATGACCAGCAGCTCTAGACGACCAGCAGCTCTAGATGACCAGCAGCTCTAGATGACCAGCAGCTCTAGATGACCAGCAGCTCTAGATGACCAGCAGTTCTAGATGACCAGCAGCTCTAGATGACCAGCAGCTCTAGACGACCAGCAGTTCTAGATGACCAGCAGCTCTAGATGACCAGCAGCTCTAGACGACCAGCAGTTCTAGATGACCAGCAGCTCTATATGACCAGCAGCTCTAGATGACCAGCAGCTCTAGATGACCAGCAGCTCTATATGACCAGCAGCTCTATATGACCAGCAGCTCTAGATGACCAGCAGCTCTAGATGACCAGCAGCTCTAGACGACCAGCAGTTCTAGATGACCAGCAGCTCTAGATGACCAGCAGCTCTAGATGACCAGCAGTTCTAGATGACCAGCAGCTCTAGATGACCAGCAGCTCTAGATGACCAGCAGCTCTATATGACCAGCAGTTCTAGATGACCAGCAGCTCTAGATGACCAGCAGCTCTAGATGACCAGCAGTTCTAGATGACCAGCAGCTCTAGATGACCAGCAGCTCTAGATGACCAGCAGCTCTAGACGACCAGCAGTTCTAGATGACCAGCAGCTCTAGATGACCAGCAGCTCTAGATGACCAGCAGCTCTAGATGACCAGCAGCTCTAGATGACCAGCAGTTCTAGATGACCAGCAGCTCTAGATGACCAGCAGCTCTAGATGACCAGCAGCTCTAGATGACCAGCAGCTCTAGACGACCAGCAGTTCTAGATGACCAGCAGTTCTAGATGACCAGCAGCTCTAGATGACCAGCAGTTCTAGATGACCAGCAGCTCTAGATGACCAGCAGTTCTAGATGACCAGCAGCTCTAGATGACCAGCAGTTCTAGATGACCAGCAGCTCTAGATGACCAGCAGCTCTAGACGACCAGCAGTTCTAGATGACCAGCAGCTCTAGATGACCAGCAGCTCTAGACGACCAGCAGCTCTAGATGACCAGCAGCTCTAGATGACCAGCAGCTCTAGATGACCAGCAGCTCTAGATGACCAGCAGCTCTAGATGACCAGCAGCTCTAGATGACCAGCAGCTCTAGATGACCAGCAGCTCTAGATGACCAGCAGCTCTAGATGACCAGCAGCTCTAGATGACCAGCAGCTCTAGATGACCAGCAGCTCTAGACGACCAGCAGCTCTAGATGACCAGCAGCTCTAGATGACCAGCAGCTCTAGATGACCAGCAGCTCTAGACGACCAGCAGCTCTAGATGACCAGCAGCTCTAGATGACCAGCAGCTCTAGACGACCAGCAGCTCTAGACGACCAGCAGCTCTAGACGACCAGCAGCTCTAGACGACCAGCAGCTCTAGATGACCAGCAGCTCTAGATGACCAGCAGCTCTAGATGACCAGCAGCTCTAGACGACCAGCAGCTCTAGACGACCAGCAGCTCTAGACGACCAGCAGCTCTAGACGACCAGCAGCTCTAGACGACCAGCAGCTCTAGATGACCAGCAGCTCTAGACGACCAGCAGCTCTAGACGACCAGCAGCTCTAGATGACCAGCAGCTCTAGATGACCAGCAGCTCTAGATGACCAGCAGCTCTAGATGACCAGCAGCTCTAGATGACCAGCAGCTCTAGACGACCAGCAGCTCTAGACGACCAGCAGCTCTAGACGACCAGCAGCTCTAGACGACCAGCAGCTCTAGACGACCAGCAGCTCTAGACGACCAGCAGCTCTAGATGACCAGCAGCTCTAGACGACCAGCAGCTCTAGATGACCAGCAGCTCTAGACGACCAGCAGCTCTAGACGACCAGCAGCTCTAGATGACCAGCAGCTCTAGACGACCAGCAGCTCTAGACGACCAGCAGCTCTAGACGACCAGCAGCTCTAGACGACCAGCAGCTCTAGATGACCAGCAGCTCTAGACGACCAGCAGCTCTAGATGACCAGCAGCTCTAGACGACCAGCAGCTCTAGATGACCAGCAGCTCTAGACGACCAGCAGCTCTAGATGACCAGCAGCTCTAGACGACCAGCAGCTCTAGACGACCAGCAGCTCTAGATGACCAGCAGCTCTAGACGACCAGCAGCTCTAGACGACCAGCAGCTCTAGACGACCAGCAGCTCTAGACGACCAGCAGCTCTAGATGACCAGCAGCTCTAGACGACCAGCAGCTCTAGACGACCAGCAGCTCTAGATGACCAGCAGCTCTAGACGACCAGCAGCTCTAGATGACCAGCAGCTCTAGACGACCAGCAGCTCTAGATGACCAGCAGCTCTAGACGACCAGCAGCTCTAGACGACCAGCAGCTCTAGATGACCAGCAGCTCTAGACGACCAGCAGCTCTAGACGACCAGCAGCTCTAGACGACCAGCAGCTCTAGACGACCAGCAGCTCTAGATGACCAGCAGCTCTAGACGACCAGCAGCTCTAGATGACCAGCAGCTCTAGACGACCAGCAGCTCTAGATGACCAGCAGCTCTAGACGACCAGCAGCTCTAGATGACCAGCAGCTCTAGACGACCAGCAGCTCTAGATGACCAGCAGCTCTAGACGACCAGCAGCTCTAGATGACCAGCAGCTCTAGACGACCAGCAGCTCTAGACGACCAGCAGCTCTAGATGACCAGCAGCTCTAGACGACCAGCAGCTCTAGACGACCAGCAGCTCTAGACGACCAGCAGCTCTAGACGACCAGCAGCTCTAGATGACCAGCAGCTCTAGACGACCAGCAGCTCTAGATGACCAGCAGCTCTAGACGACCAGCAGCTCTAGATGACCAGCAGCTCTAGACGACCAGCAGCTCTAGATGACCAGCAGCTCTAGACGACCAGCAGCTCTAGATGACCAGCAGCTCTAGACGACCAGCAGCTCTAGACGACCAGCAGCTCTAGACGACCAGCAGCTCTAGACGACCAGCAGCTCTAGATGACCAGCAGCTCTAGACGACCAGCAGCTCTAGATGACCAGCAGCTCTAGACGACCAGCAGCTCTAGATGACCAGCAGCTCTAGACGACCAGCAGCTCTAGATGACCAGCAGCTCTAGACGACCAGCAGCTCTAGACGACCAGCAGCTCTAGACGACCAGCAGCTCTAGATGACCAGCAGCTCTAGACGACCAGCAGCTCTAGATGACCAGCAGCTCTAGACGACCAGCAGCTCTAGATGACCAGCAGCTCTAGACGACCAGCAGCTCTAGACGACCAGCAGCTCTAGACGACCAGCAGCTCTAGACGACCAGCAGCTCTAGATGACCAGCAGCTCTAGATGACCAGCAGCTCTAGATGACCAGCAGCTCTAGATGACCAGCAGCTCTAGATGACCAGCAGCTCTAGATGACCAGCAGCTCTAGATGACCAGCAGCTCTAGATGACCAGCAGCTCTAGATGACCAGCAGCTCTAGATGACCAGCAGCTCTAGATGACCAGCAGCTCTAGATGACCAGCAGCTCTAGATGACCAGCAGCTCTAGATGACCAGCAGCTCTAGATGACCAGCAGCTCTAGACGACCAGCAGTTCTAGATGACCAGCAGCTCTAGATGACCAGCAGCTCTAGATGACCAGCAGTTCTAGATGACCAGCAGCTCTAGATGACCAGCAGCTCTAGATGACCAGCAGCTCTAGATGACCAGCAGCTCTAGACGACCAGCAGCTCTAGATGACCAGCAGCTCTAGATGACCAGCAGCTCTAGACGACCAGCAGCTCTAGATGACCAGCAGCTCTAGATGACCAGCAGCTCTAGATGACCAGCAGCTCTAGATGACCAGCAGCTCTAGATGACCAGCAGCTCTAGATGACCAGCAGCTCTAGATGACCAGCAGCTCTAGACGACCAGCAGTTCTAGATGACCAGCAGCTCTAGATGACCAGCAGCTCTAGATGACCAGCAGTTCTAGATGACCAGCAGCTCTAGATGACCAGCAGCTCTAGATGACCAGCAGTTCTAGATGACCAGCAGCTCTAGATGACCAGCAGCTCTAGATGACCAGCAGCTCTAGATGACCAGCAGCTCTAGACGACCAGCAGCTCTAGATGACCAGCAGCTCTAGATGACCAGCAGCTCTAGACGACCAGCAGCTCTAGATGACCAGCAGCTCTAGATGACCAGCAGCTCTAGATGACCAGCAGCTCTAGACGACCAGCAGCTCTAGATGACCAGCAGCTCTAGACGACCAGCAGCTCTAGATGACCAGCAGCTCTAGATGACCAGCAGCTCTAGATGACCAGCAGCTCTAGATGACCAGCAGCTCTAGATGACCAGCAGCTCTAGACGACCAGCAGCTCTAGATGACCAGCAGCTCTAGACGACCAGCAGCTCTAGATGACCAGCAGCTCTAGATGACCAGCAGCTCTAGATGACCAGCAGCTCTAGATGACCAGCAGCTCTAGATGACCAGCAGCTCTAGATGACCAGCAGCTCTAGATGACCAGCAGTTCTAGATGACCAGCAGCTCTAGATGACCAGCAGCTCTAGATGACCAGCAGTTCTAGATGACCAGCAGCTCTAGATGACCAGCAGCTCTAGATGACCAGCAGCTCTAGATGACCAGCAGCTCTAGACGACCAGCAGCTCTAGATGACCAGCAGCTCTAGATGACCAGCAGCTCTAGATGACCAGCAGCTCTAGATGACCAGCAGTTCTAGATGACCAGCAGCTCTAGATGACCAGCAGCTCTAGATGACCAGCAGCTCTAGATGACCAGCAGCTCTAGATGACCAGCAGCTCTAGATGACCAGCAGCTCTAGATGACCAGCAGTTCTAGATGACCAGCAGCTCTAGATGACCAGCAGCTCTAGATGACCAGCAGCTCTAGATGACCAGCAGCTCTAGATGACCAGCAGCTCTAGATGACCAGCAGCTCTAGATGACCAGCAGCTCTAGATGACCAGCAGCTCTAGATGACCAGCAGCTCTAGATGACCAGCAGTTCTAGATGACCAGCAGCTCTAGATGACCAGCAGCTCTAGATGACCAGCAGTTCTAGATGACCAGCAGCTCTAGATGACCAGCAGCTCTAGATGACCAGCAGCTCTAGATGACCAGCAGCTCTAGACGACCAGCAGCTCTAGATGACCAGCAGCTCTAGATGACCAGCAGCTCTAGATGACCAGCAGCTCTAGATGACCAGCAGTTCTAGATGACCAGCAGCTCTAGATGACCAGCAGCTCTAGATGACCAGCAGCTCTAGATGACCAGCAGCTCTAGACGACCAGCAGCTCTAGATGACCAGCAGCTCTAGATGACCAGCAGCTCTAGATGACCAGCAGCTCTAGATGACCAGCAGTTCTAGATGACCAGCAGCTCTAGATGACCAGCAGCTCTAGATGACCAGCAGCTCTAGATGACCAGCAGTTCTAGATGACCAGCAGCTCTAGATGACCAGCAGCTCTAGATGACCAGCAGCTCTAGATGACCAGCAGCTCTAGATGACCAGCAGCTCTAGATGACCAGCAGCTCTAGATGACCAGCAGCTCTAGATGACCAGCAGTTCTAGATGACCAGCAGCTCTAGATGACCAGCAGCTCTAGATGACCAGCAGCTCTAGATGACCAGCAGCTCTAGATGACCAGCAGCTCTAGATGACCAGCAGCTCTAGATGACCAGCAGCTCTAGACGACCAGCAGCTCTAGATGACCAGCAGCTCTAGATGACCAGCAGCTCTAGATGACCAGCAGCTCTAGATGACCAGCAGCTCTAGATGACCAGCAGCTCTAGATGACCAGCAGCTCTAGATGACCAGCAGCTCTAGATGACCAGCAGCTCTAGATGACCAGCAGCTCTAGATGACCAGCAGCTCTAGACGACCAGCAGCTCTAGATGACCAGCAGCTCTAGATGACCAGCAGCTCTAGACGACCAGCAGCTCTAGATGACCAGCAGCTCTAGACGACCAGCAGTTCTAGATGACCAGCAGCTCTAGATAACCAGCAGCTCTAGATGACCAGCAGCTCTAGATGACCAGCAGCTCTAGACGACCAGCAGTTCTAGATGACCAGCAGCTCTAGACGACCAGCAGTTCTAGATGACCAGCAGCTCTAGATAACCAGCAGCTCTAGATAACCAGCAGCTCTAGATGCCCAGCAGCTCTAGACGACCAGCAGTTCTAGATGACCAGCAGCTCTAGACGACCAGCAGCTCTAGATGACCAGCAGCTCTAGATGACCAGCAGCTCTAGATGACCAGCAGCTCTAGATGACCAGCAGCTCTAGATGACCAGCAGCTCTAGACGACCAGCAGCTCTAGATGACCAGCAGCTCTAGATGACCAGCAGCTCTAGACGACCAGCAGCTCTAGATGACCAGCAGCTCTAGATGACCAGCAGCTCTAGATGACCAGCAGCTCTAGACGACCAGCAGCTCTAGATGACCAGCAGCTCTAGATGACCAGCAGCTCTAGACGACCAGCAGCTCTAGATGACCAGCAGCTCTAGACGACCAGCAGCTCTAGATGACCAGCAGCTCTAGATGACCAGCAGCTCTAGATGACCAGCAGCTCTAGATGACCAGCAGCTCTAGATGACCAGCAGCTCTAGATGACCAGCAGCTCTAGATGACCAGCAGCTCTAGATGACCAGCAGCTCTAGATGACCAGCAGCTCTAGATGACCAGCAGCTCTAGACGACCAGCAGCTCTAGATGACCAGCAGCTCTAGATGACCAGCAGCTCTAGACGACCAGCAGCTCTAGATGACCAGCAGCTCTAGACGACCAGCAGTTCTAGATGACCAGCAGCTCTAGATAACCAGCAGCTCTAGATGACCAGCAGCTCTAGATGACCAGCAGCTCTAGACGACCAGCAGTTCTAGATGACCAGCAGCTCTAGATAACCAGCAGCTCTAGATGACCAGCAGCTCTAGATGACCAGCAGCTCTAGACGACCAGCAGCTCTAGATGACCAGCAGCTCTAGACGACCAGCAGTTCTAGATGACCAGCAGCTCTAGATAACCAGCAGCTCTAGATGACCAGCAGCTCTAGATGACCAGCAGCTCTAGATGACCAGCAGCTCTAGATGACCAGCAGCTCTAGATGACCAGCAGCTCTAGATGACCAGCAGCTCTAGATGACCAGCAGTTCTAGATGACCAGCAGCTCTAGATGACCAGCAGCTCTAGATGACCAGCAGCTCTAGATGACCAGCAGCTCTAGATGACCAGCAGCTCTAGATGACCAGCAGCTCTAGATGACCAGCAGCTCTAGATAACCAGCAGCTCTAGATGACCAGCAGCTCTAGATGACCAGCAGCTCTAGATGACCAGCAGCTCTAGATGACCAGCAGCTCTAGATGACCAGCAGCTCTAGATGACCAGCAGCTCTAGATGACCAGCAGCTCTAGATGACCAGCAGCTCTAGATGACCAGCAGTTCTAGATGACCAGCAGCTCTAGATGACCAGCAGCTCTAGATGACCAGCAGCTCTAGATGACCAGCAGCTCTAGATGACCAGCAGCTCTAGATGACCAGCAGCTCTAGATGACCAGCAGCTCTAGATAACCAGCAGCTCTAGATGACCAGCAGCTCTAGATGACCAGCAGCTCTAGATGACCAGCAGCTCTAGATGACCAGCAGCTCTAGATAACCAGCAGCTCTAGATGACCAGCAGCTCTAGATGACCAGCAGCTCTAGATGACCAGCAGCTCTAGATGACCAGCAGCTCTAGATGACCAGCAGCTCTAGATGACCAGCAGCTCTAGATGACCAGCAGCTCTAGATGACCAGCAGCTCTAGATGACCAGCAGCTCTAGATGACCAGCAGCTCTAGATGACCAGCAGCTCTAGATAACCAGCAGCTCTAGATGACCAGCAGCTCTAGATGACCAGCAGCTCTAGATGACCAGCAGCTCTAGATGACCAGCAGCTCTAGATAACCAGCAGCTCTAGATGACCAGCAGCTCTAGATGACCAGCAGCTCTAGATGACCAGCAGCTCTAGATGACCAGCAGCTCTAGATGACCAGCAGCTCTAGACGACCAGCAGCTCTAGATGACCAGCAGCTCTAGATGACCAGCAGCTCTAGACGACCAGCAGCTCTAGATGACCAGCAGCTCTAGACGACCAGCAGCTCTAGATGACCAGCAGCTCTAGACGACCAGCAGCTCTAGATGACCAGCAGCTCTAGATGACCAGCAGCTCTAGATGACCAGCAGCTCTAGATGACCAGCAGCTCTAGATGACCAGCAGTTCTAGATGACCAGCAGCTCTAGATGACCAGCAGTTCTAGATGACCAGCAGCTCTAGATGACCAGCAGTTCTAGATGACCAGCAGCTCTAGATGACCAGCAGCTCTAGACGACCAGCAGCTCTAGATGACCAGCAGCTCTAGACGACCAGCAGCTCTAGACGACCAGCAGCTCTAGATGACCAGCAGCTCTAGATGACCAGCAGCTCTAGATGACCAGCAGCTCTAGATGACCAGCAGCTCTAGATGACCAGCAGCTCTAGATGACCAGCAGCTCTAGATGACCAGCAGCTCTAGATGACCAGCAGCTCTAGACGACCAGCAGCTCTAGATGACCAGCAGCTCTAGATGACCAGCAGCTCTAGATGACCAGCAGCTCTAGATGACCAGCAGCTCTAGACGACCAGCAGCTCTAGATGACCAGCAGCTCTAGACGACCAGCAGCTCTAGACGACCAGCAGCTCTAGATGACCAGCAGCTCTAGATGACCAGCAGCTCTAGATGACCAGCAGCTCTAGATGACCAGCAGCTCTAGATGACCAGCAGCTCTAGACGACCAGCAGCTCTAGATGACCAGCAGCTCTAGATGACCAGCAGCTCTAGATGACCAGCAGCTCTAGATGACCAGCAGCTCTAGATGACCAGCAGCTCTAGATGACCAGCAGCTCTAGATGACCAGCAGCTCTAGACGACCAGCAGCTCTAGATGACCAGCAGCTCTAGATGACCAGCAGCTCTAGATGACCAGCAGCTCTAGATGACCAGCAGCTCTAGATGACCAGCAGCTCTAGACGACCAGCAGCTCTAGATGACCAGCAGCTCTAGATGACCAGCAGCTCTAGATGACCAGCAGCTCTAGATGACCAGCAGCTCTAGACGACCAGCAGCTCTAGACGACCAGCAGCTCTAGATGACCAGCAGCTCTAGACGACCAGCAGCTCTAGATGACCAGCAGCTCTAGATGACCAGCAGCTCTAGACGACCAGCAGCTCTAGATGACCAGCAGCTCTAGACGACCAGCAGCTCTAGATGACCAGCAGCTCTAGATGACCAGCAGCTCTAGACGACCAGCAGCTCTAGATGACCAGCAGCTCTAGATGACCAGCAGCTCTAGATGACCAGCAGCTCTAGATGACCAGCAGCTCTAGATGACCAGCAGCTCTAGACGACCAGCAGCTCTAGATGACCAGCAGCTCTAGATGACCAGCAGCTCTAGACGACCAGCAGCTCTAGATGACCAGCAGCTCTAGATGACCAGCAGCTCTAGATGACCAGCAGCTCTAGACGACCAGCAGCTCTAGATGACCAGCAGCTCTAGATGACCAGCAGCTCTAGACGACCAGCAGCTCTAGATGACCAGCAGCTCTAGATGACCAGCAGCTCTAGACGACCAGCAGCTCTAGACGACCAGCAGCTCTAGATGACCAGCAGCTCTAGATGACCAGCAGCTCTAGACGACCAGCAGCTCTAGATGACCAGCAGCTCTAGACGACCAGCAGCTCTAGATGACCAGCAGCTCTAGATGACCAGCAGCTCTAGACGACCAGCAGCTCTAGACGACCAGCAGCTCTAGATGACCAGCAGCTCTAGATGACCAGCAGCTCTAGACGACCAGCAGCTCTAGATGACCAGCAGCTCTAGATGACCAGCAGCTCTAGATGACCAGCAGCTCTAGATGACCAGCAGCTCTAGACGACCAGCAGCTCTAGATGACCAGCAGCTCTAGATGACCAGCAGCTCTAGATGACCAGCAGCTCTAGATGACCAGCAGCTCTAGATGACCAGCAGCTCTAGATGACCAGCAGCTCTAGACGACCAGCAGCTCTAGACGACCAGCAGCTCTAGATGACCAGCAGCTCTAGATGACCAGCAGCTCTAGACGACCAGCAGCTCTAGATGACCAGCAGCTCTAGATGACCAGCAGCTCTAGACGACCAGCAGCTCTAGATGACCAGCAGCTCTAGATGACCAGCAGCTCTAGATGACCAGCAGCTCTAGATGACCAGCAGCTCTAGATGACCAGCAGCTCTAGATGACCAGCAGCTCTAGACGACCAGCAGCTCTAGATGACCAGCAGCTCTAGACGACCAGCAGCTCTAGATGACCAGCAGCTCTAGATGACCAGCAGCTCTAGATGACCAGCAGCTCTAGACGACCAGCAGCTCTAGATGACCAGCAGCTCTAGATGACCAGCAGCTCTAGATGACCAGCAGCTCTAGATGACCAGCAGCTCTAGATGACCAGCAGCTCTAGATGACCAGCAGCTCTAGATGACCAGCAGCTCTAGATGACCAGCAGCTCTAGATGACCAGCAGCTCTAGATGACCAGCAGCTCTAGATGACCAGCAGCTCTAGATGACCAGCAGCTCTAGATGACCAGCAGCTCTAGATGACCAGCAGCTCTAGATGACCAGCAGCTCTAGATGACCAGCAGCTCTAGATGACCAGCAGCTCTAGACGACCAGCAGCTCTAGATGACCAGCAGCTCTAGATGACCAGCAGCTCTAGATGACCAGCAGCTCTAGATGACCAGCAGTTCTAGATGACCAGCAGCTCTAGACGACCAGCAGTTCTAGATGACCAGCAGCTCTATATGACCAGCAGCTCTAGATGACCAGCAGCTCTAGACGACCAGCAGCTCTAGATGACCAGCAGTTCTAGATGACCAGCAGCTCTAGACGACCAGCAGTTCTAGATGACCAGCAGCTCTATATGACCAGCAGCTCTAGACGACCAGCAGCTCTAGACGACCAGCAGCTCTAGATGACCAGCAGCTCTAGATGACCAGCAGCTCCCTTTTTCATGGGGGACTGATTTTTCACATCACACCCCTCAGGCTCCTGCCCTCCCCCCTCCCCCACTCCCCCCATTCTTCCATTTCCACCCCCCGCTTAAACCGAGTTTAATGACTGGGTAATCACTTTAACATCAAAAACGAAGCTTGCATGATATTTTTCTTGTATTTTTCTAGCCAAACTTGTCTGAATTGCTCGGGTGGCGCAGTGATGGCCCAAATCTGCAGATGAACATGAAATTGTTTCATCCATTTCATTATTTACTTGTGAAGTACGAAAATTTGTGAGCACATTTTTTTATAAGTTACTTGGTATGAATTAATGCAGCATGTATTTTAATTACTGATGAGAAATGTACAAAAATTTACTGCAGCGACATTGACATTTCATTTCTTACCCAAGTTTGTAAATTTCTGAGAACTCTTACAGAGAAAATTTTGTTTACCTAAGATGCTCCATTGCAAAGCAAAACTGTTTTCGTTGGGACGTCAAACTCCGGGCAGAACTCAAGCAAAATGTTAATGAAATTACTTAGTTAATTACATAGTTTGGTGCGCTTGCGTGAAATTGAACTTTAGTCTTTGCTGTTGGCGTTAATTGACAAGCCACGAAAAATTTTCTGATGATAAGGGAGGTTTAACATGTGCCACTCTAGATTTATGGTCTCCGTCTGAGTTGCATACACAATTCACGGAACTGAAAAATTAATAAGTTTATTTTAATGACTGTTTTTTTAAATTTTACCTTCAGTCGCTCATTTATTTATATCAGATGCACGTTACGCATTTCATTTTGGTCTCGTTAACGTAGAATTTATTACATCCCCTTTCACACTTTTACTGCGGAAGGTGAAACTGAAGTCCAGCATTCAGTTCAAATTTAAAGTCAATTGTTTTGCGCACTGTTAAGAATACCAAACATTAACTGGATCGTGTTTTCATTTTGTTATGTTTAATTATTTTAAAAAATTAAGTTTGTGACTATTGGTTGGTGAGCACCACAAAGAAAACTCTCTCAGTGACCAAATAGGCTCACGTCACTGTCAAAGTGTTAAATACCCTGCATCACTCGGCGCCAGCGCTGAACTCTCTACCTTCATTATGTCGCTACGACACTTGTATCAGGCTGGTCAGGCATTTCCAAAATGTTAATTCGATGCGCTTGTCTCCACAGAGCCGTTCGACATGGCGTCCTGGATGCTCGTGGCGTTTGTGGCTATCCAAGTCGCGGCTCTGACCATCTTCCTGTTCGAGTGGCTCAGTCCTGAGGGCTACAACATGAAGGTGAGGGAGTGGCTCAGTCCTGAGGGCTACAACATGAAGGTGAGGGAGTGGCTCAGTCCTGAGGGCTACAACATGAAGGTGAGGGAGTGGCTCAGTCCTGAGGGCTACAACATGAAGGTAAGGGAGTGGCTCAGTCATGAGGGCTACAACATGAAGGTGAGGGAGTGGCTCAGTCCTGAGGGCTACAACATGAAGGTGAGGCAGTGGCTCAGACCTGAGGGCTACAACATGAAGGTGAGGCAGTGGCTCAGTCATGAGGGCTACGACATGAAGGTGAGGGAGTGGCTCAGTCCTGAAGGCTACAACATGAAGGTGAGGGAGTGGCTCAGTCCTGAGGGCTACAACATGAAGGTGAGGCAGTGGCTCAGTCCTGAGGGCTACAGCATGAAGGTGAGGCAGTGGCTCAGTCCTGAGGGCTACGACATGAAGGTGAGGGAGTGGCTCAGTCATGAGGGCTACAACATGAAGGTGAGGGAGTGGCTCAGTCCTGAGGGCTACAACATGAAGGTGAGGGAGTGGCTCAGTCCTGAGGGCTACAACATGAAGGTGAGGGAGTGGCTCAGTCCTGAGGGCTACAACATGAAGGTGAGGGAGTGGCTCAGTCATGAGGGCTACAACATGAAGGTGAGGGAGTGGCTCAGTCCTGAGGGCTACAACATGAAGGTGAGGCAGTGGCTCAGTCCTGAGGGCTACAAGATGAAGGTGAGAGAGTGGCTCAGTCCTTAAGGTTACAACATGAAGGTGAGGGAGTGGCTCAGTCCTGAGGGCTACAACATGAAGGTGAGGCAGTGGCTCAGTCCTGAGGGCTACAACATGAAGATGAGGGAGTGGTTCAGTCCTTAAGGTTACAACATGAAGGTAAGGCGGCAGTAAGTGGTTCAGTCCTGAGGGCTACGACATGAAGGTGCAGGAGTGGCAGGCTTATGATTTGAGAGTTCAGTCCTGAGGGCTACGACATGAAGAGGAGGGAGTGAGTGGCAGGCTTATGAATTGAGAGTTCAGTCCTGAGGGCTACGACATGAAGGTGCAGGAGTGGCAGGCTTATGATTTGAGAGTTCAGTCCTGAGGGCTACGACATGAAGAGGAGAGAGTGAGTGGCAGGGTCAGATCAGAGTCGTCACGAGGGCTCAAGGAAGGAAGGGGGGATCAGGGTTGTGGCGTCCATACCAGGGATGGCCTCGAGATATGAAAAGAGAATTGGATCAAAATTGGGCTAAGCAGTGACAATAATTCTCAAATTTTCCCACGATTCGAAATGAGCGCTAGGATTGAAGAATACTTCACTTGTAATGAAGAATAAGATGTAACAGCTAAGAGCCACGGCTGAAATGTGAGGGAAAGGATCGAAGTGAGAGGATAATGATTTGGCCACGGGAGCAGCAGACGTAACTCAAAGAACCAAGATTACGGTTGGAATTGAGCTCGCTGACCAGAATATGCGCGTTAGATTTTGTGACGCGCTCCGAGCAGGAACGGATTCTATGATTTGAGCCGACGGGTCGTTTTTTTGCGCTTGCAAATCACTGGGAAGCAAGAGCTGGATTAAACACTGCTGTTACAATATGAATATTTTCAATGGAATCGTAGGTAACGATGCAATAATTCCCATAGCAGGATGGATGCGTAACCATGTGCAAGTTGCAGTTACGACATCAATATATCGATTATATATGGGTTACTGTAATGACGATGAGACCACGTTACAATGTACAAACTTAGGCCACGGTTACAATATCATAATTTCTGAGATTATGAGAACGTAATTGTTAATAACAATACTGAGATCTCGATATCAATGTGAAGGTCACCATTATTGTGCGTAACGAAGTTAATGTTGCCGTTGCAATATTCGATACACAATGCCATTGCTTGAGGTGGATATTGAAGAATGCATTTACAATTTGATCACACCTCCCATGCAAACATCCCTGTGAGCATCAGCATCAATACAAAAGTCTTCATTAGAACGTAAAACTTTCAGTTACAATGTGGTATACAATTTATAATATCAAAGTAGTACTTATTGGGCGATTCTTAGGGAATCTTATTCTCAATATAAAAAGAAGAAACCAACGTAATGGAGAACATTTAATGAGGCAAACGTTTCGGAATACAAGTTATTCCATCATCAGTGCTGGAAGAAATAAAAAGTAATTTCAGTCATGCATAAGACGGATAAGGTTTGAATATAAATACCAAGCAAAAACGCAAAAAATAGAAGTAAATCATTTTTCTAACGACTAGAATACCAAACTTAAGCGTTTAGGCAATATACACAGTACAAACAGGCATACATAACTATACACACCCAACATTCTCGTACACCTACACATGGAAATATATGTATACACACACACAACCACACACATATACACGCATGCACTACATGCACACACACAACAAGCACACCTCAGCATACCGCAAGTTAGGAAGTAGGGGCTACAAATAATTTTGTCGCGCTGAAATCGTTATAAAGTGCAGGTTTATTTGTAAATATATAAAGGGATTCTAGAATACGGAGGTCTTGTTCATTAAATATATAATATATATACTCCATACCTTTGCTTGGTATTTTTATACAAACCTTATCCGTCTTTTGCATGACTGAAATTACTTTGTATTTCTTCCAGCACTGATGATGGAATAACTTGTATTCCGAAACGTTTGCCTCATTAAATGTTCTCCATTACGTTGGTTTCTTCTTTTTATATTGAGAATAATATTAAAGTTACCATAACAACCTGACAGTAATTGTTATAATTTTTTTTCATGTTATGAACATGAAAACCAAAGCTAGCATTCTCAATGCCAGAACTTCCTAACTGTGGGAACAGAGCTGAAGAAAGGAACTTATCTGCCACCTGAATTTCATTTGCAATTGCATTCGCTTTGATCATTTTCTCCAAAAGCTTGTTCATTTCTAATTAAGAAATTTGACGCCATTGAGAGATGCCTGATGAGCTAGGAAATACCTTCCGACTTCAATGAAATATGTTCTCAGAGTATATTGTATGAGGTAAGTTTTAACCTTGAGCCGTCGATAAGCGAAAGCAATGAAAATTCAAGTGAAATTCAAGTGAAATTCCAGTGAAATCTGAAATTAAGTTTTGTGAGTATCGTTATTAAAATCATTTTTACTAAATTTCCCAGTTTCTTACCTTAATATTTATATTAATTCATTCTGTTTTACTGCATATTTTATTTCCTTCCTTAAAGTGGAGACAAGATCCATTGAGATTGCACTCAACTCACTCAATCGTCAAAGTTGAGGAAGTTGAGCAGGCCTTGCTACATTGCTACAACATAATTGCAAATGTGGAGGAAGGGAAGAAATCTTTCTTTTAATGCCGCTACTGGAATCAAAGAACCTTAAAAGCTTCAAGTTCCATGCTTCAGTACGGGTCTAGGGCCCGAGCTACATGATCAGAGCTCAAAAGATACGCTCCACAGCTCCTCAGCCCCAGACACGGGCGGCGCTGGAGTGTGTGCTGGCATAGCCTCCTGGAAGCTGTTGCGCTGAACTTCTGATCCGACGTGAGCCTTCTGACTTGTGCTGGGGAGGTTGGGAAGGATGGAGGGGGCAGAGCATTCGCGCAAAACCAAAGAAAGCAGGATTAAGTGCTTGGTCTTAAGAGCGCTGGGAAGAAATCTTTGAACTACGGTCTTCACCATCAGCTGTAATATATGGTCATTGTCTTTACTTTAACAATATTTGTATGTTCAAGCAGACTTGGACACGTAGGAAATGGTTCTAAAATATTAATAAACGTCAAGCGTACCTAACTCTGCCTTACGAAAAGAAAATGTCTAAGGAAATGAATTACAGATTTAGGAATTATGTGCCAAATCAGATAAAAAAGCATCGAAAAAATCTATTTTACATACAAACTCACTCAATTTCAAACTGATAATTAAAAAATGGTGCATGCTTAATTCTTTCTATAAATCCAAAAATAGAGCTAAGAAAAAATTGAGCCCATTGTTTCAGACATTGAAAAATATCATGAAAAAAAGCTACTGCAACTGTGTTTCACAATTTTTTGAAAACATAAGAAAAATTATAGCTGATGGTATTTCAAGTGAACCAACAAAACACTTGGAATACATGGACCCTGTTCGAGGATACATTTCTTTTTTTTACGCCATCTAATTCTTCCGATATAATTACGTTCTTAAACAACTCAAAAAATAAATCAAGTGGATTAAAAACCTCCTTGGTTGATGTACTAAAAGCATAAAAAGACTAACTCCTATTTCTAAAAATGTCGATAAAACTTGCGTTTACAATCATTGAGCTGTTCTGTACTACCAATTACTACCCAAGTTATTGAGAAAATTGCACATAACAAAGTGTATTGCTATTAAAAAACCAAAATCATTTCCCTATGATAAATCACATGTTTTTATTCCAAAAAAGTCGAGAACTGTGTTTTGTATTTTAAATCTGGGTTGTATTTTAAATCATTCACAATACCTTTATTCCAGTATAGATGATGGAAAGCTTGTTTCTCCGTGTTGCTTTACTTTCAAAAATCATTTGATTGCGTAAAACCTAATATTTTACTCTTGAAACTCCACTGTTAAGCCAAGAGAGCAATTGCTTATGATTGGTTCAAATCGTACCTAACATATCGGAAGGAATACGTAACCATTGACGATGCTCCATCGGAACTGCTGAATTAGCCATGGAGTACCACAAGGATCTGTCCTTGGGCCTCTTTTACTTTTATTCTTCATCAGCGATATAGTTATAGTTACATAATTTTCAAATTTGTACATCTTGCCGACGACAACACGCATTCTACGGCTTTTCTTAATGAAAATTCCATCATAATTGCAGAAACTATAAATAACGAGGTGCAAAATAACAGTAGAAACAACGAGTGGCAAAATTAAAGTAGAAATAAGGAGCTGTCACTGCCTACTGTAAGGAACCAGCTTATACTCGCTCGTATTGTATTGCAGCAGCTGTTGCTAATGTACAGCAGCAGAGAGACAGCAGCTCTCACTCGTCCAGCTCTGCTCACTTGCAGCTGCAGCATCTACGGTAACCGCAGCAGCCATTGCTTTCATTGCTTGGGAGTGAGTGAGGTGCTGGTCTTAAATGACCTGATTCAGCCAAAAACTGAGCTCACTCAATCTCCGAAACGGGTGAAAATAACAAAACAAGTCCATTATATTACCCCACAAACGACTGGAGACATCGATGAAGAACGGTCACCCTCACCAGTTCAGCTCAATTGCGCTAACACTTCAACTAAAAGCTTTTTTACGGCGCTTTTAGCTGCGAGGCTCAGCTAAAGTCTATTTATATTGTTAGCCCATAAAAGCTCGCCAGTGTTTCTGCTGTCATTTATTTTTGTATTGTAAAGAGAGAGTGGCCCGGAGTCTGGGCTTCAAATCCTTTTTTTGAGAGAGTCAGAAAACGCGAGAGATTCATGAGTGCGAGAGATGACCCTGCAACAGGGCAGTGAACGGGGGAGTTATGGAGTGGTGTGTGGTGTGATGCACAACGGAGTGGTGTGTGGTGTGATGCACAACGGAGTGGTGTGTGATGAGACATGGATATCATGCAGAACGAGACGGCCTTTGTTGCAACATCACCACAACTGTGGGCAGAACAGCGCGAGAGCGATAACCTGAATGCTTCTCACAATACGCAGAATTTGTTAAAGAATGTGCTGCATGGAAGGCTCTCATATGAAAAAGGATGCACAACAAAAGAGGCCTAACTTGCGATACTTGCATAAAAGAAATATCCTAGCTCTGCTGAGAATGCAGGTCCGTGATATAGACATGTTGCCTTGCCATTTCATGATTTTCTGATCGCATTTTGTCACGCTAAAACTTTTTGTTTCCCAGGCCGCGTGTATCTCGATGAAGGTTGTAAATCGAATTTATCTCGGGGCTCTGGGGAAGATTGCCTTCTTGAATTGAAGTCGTGAAGTACGTCCAGTTGCCATGCATATTTTAAAAATGTTCAAATCAAACCAAGCTTTATACTATTATACAAGACTGTTTACATGATGAATACCTTTGTGCACAAAGAAATCAAACCGAAAAGGAAAATAATTATTTATTTCTCTTTCCTACCCCATTTTAGGAGATGCCCGCCTTTATTCCTCTGCTCAACTCCTACAAAGATCGTTATGAGTAGCTTATTGTCCGGTTCAACTTAGCCTACAGTGCCTCAACTTAGCCTACAGTGCCTCAACTTAGCCTACAGTTCCTCATCTCAGCCTACTGTGAACGTCCTACCTTTAGCTCATCATTCTGACTGCAGGCGATTTTTTAGGATCTTTTCCAAAATTACATGCCAAAGTTTGAGCTATTTGTACGTCGTAAGACTCAATATGATAGTTTTGTAAATCCCAGTGAAGTCATTTGAGGCTCATTCCAATATATCGACAGATGTTTCCTCGTATGAAACTGTATTTTGTTGTAGAGGTATTTGACTTGCCGCCCTGCAAACGACCTGCCACATCGATCTCTGCCTCACCCTCCTCCCATCTTGAGCAGCTCTTGCGCATCTCTGCAAAAATTTTCACATGCGTAGGTACACTTCACTCTTCACTCTCCACACTCCACGCCTCACTCTCCACTCTTCACAATTCATACTTCACACTTTGCACATCACTCTTTATTCTTCACTCTTTATATTTCCCATTTCACACTTCACTCTTCACTCTTCACACTTTACACAGCAACGCAGTACTATTTTTGCGGTTTGACTTTGGTCTGGGATACGGAACAAAGCAAAAGTGTTATGGAACAACACAAAACATTGCGCCGCTCGTTACTGATTTATCTCGTGCGTGATGCTGCAGTCTGCTTCCTGTCTTTCCTCAGATTTTGTCTGCGTCTTCATTCTAGTAACATTGGGCAGGCGAGGGTGCAATGAGGAATTAAATTACTCCTGAATTTGTCTTTAATAGGTTTTATTTATCATTTGTGAGAATTAATGCTGTTACGGTGCCCAATTCTGAGTATGATGACATTTTGCATTTTGTTATGATTGCGTCCAATTCTTTCCTGAAATACGAATAATTCTGAATATCATGGAACTGCCTCCATGTCTTAATTTTTATATCCTTCAAGATAGAGGCCTTTACGTCTTATTCCTTACATTAGAAATAAAAAACTCAATCCCGATAATCTTTCACAAAATTTCATCACCTAACACAATTATCCCTGCCCTGCCCAAAAAACTCTGTCCACATTTCATCCGGATGCAACACGACACGAACTGCGCCAACACGTCCGGGTGTTGCTATCACTAACTGCTGAGGACGAAACACTCACTCAAGTGCCCTGTATATCGACGCTTTGGTGATATTTTTGTACAAGTATTCAACTATTTATATTTTATTGAAAAATCTATAGGCCTATATATATATTATATGCATAACTTCATACTTATTTATACTTCTACAATATAAATATTTACATTAAAGTTCATACGTATTCCGCACCAGCATTTTTGCTTACTAACTTCATATTGGTTTTCTGTGTGGATGTGAGAAGTAGGCTAACTCTTCATAAGAGACAGCAGCAACTGATGTGCGGAACGCTAACCCTGTTCCGGCAATGCCGTCTTTCCGTTACCTCTACGTCCAGTCGACGCTGCCTGCAGCTGATCATGAATACTCACTGACACATTTGAATTTGAGAATAAAAATAATCATCATTTTCACACTCCACATTTTCTTTACTTGATCTCCGAGAATGTATACGACAGAAATAATGTTTTGCAATTTATCAAGAATTTAGTAGGAACGCACTTGCGATTACTTCGCTCAGCATCTGCTTTGTCGTAGGAATAACTTTGTCTTCTTGATTTCAGTACAATGAGTATTAAAGGGAAATTTGTTAAGTAAAATTTTTGTTATTTTTAATCTCCTGTGCTCAAAATCGAGTTAAAGATGCTCATGTATTTTATAAATGAAAATGCTTGCATCAAACTAACCTTAATTTCTAAAAAAAGAGTTAACTGATGATGGTTGTGGTTTGTGTTCGAATAATGCCAACACTAACTCTAATTAAATTGTAATTCTTGTTCAGTGGCAAGTGTAATGGTTATTTAATGTAATGGAACATTCACGGATGTTTTTAATTCTGAAGCTATGTCACTGAACAGCCAAAGGCTTTCGCAAGAACGTGCACAGATCTTTGATCTATCAGAGCCTTCTTTTAATTCCACCGACCGCTCGGAAATGTAAATTCCTCCATCACAGCCAATCTTGCGATTAGGAAAAAGCAGATCTGTGAGTAAGCTAATGCATGCGTCGTTTTCAAGAGCCGCGCAGGAAGCGTGGGAAATTATTTCTCTAGGAAGTGAAAAAGGAAAATCGAGCAGGGATTTGAAGCTATCGCCCATTCCCCTCTGCCTCCAGTGAAATATGCTAATCGTGAAATTCTATGAGGGATGAAAATAACGGCAATGGTTTTCCTATGAAAAACAGGAAAGCCGCGGAAGGCAGGCTCGGAGAATGGCTCCAGTGGAGCACTTCTTCTTGATGCGTCGGTCGCAGGACCGCCGGTCCCTAAGTTGCGCCGCGCAAGTTGGTGCATTCTCAGCGAAAATTGGTTCTGGAGCAACTGTGTCCTCGGCACGAATTGCGGAGTCCAAATAGACGTTCAATTTCGAGTTGCGACTTCAAAAGTTGCTGACCGGGCCCCGACTGCCCATTTATCTTTCGAGGCAAACTCGCAACCCAGGGCCGTATATAGGTCTTTTTTTTAGGTCTCGGCACAATTGCAGGAGTTGTTCGCTTTATTGTTTTCTTTTCTGTTGAAAAATAGAGTTGATTTGGACATCAATCATCATTGAATTTAGAGCACGCACTGCCTCATGAGGATCGCGTCGCAACATAGTGCGAGTTGACGCAATGTTGTGTATGCGCTCGCCTCACCTCTTTGTAAACGGTAAGAACGCTTCTTTTTCTCGTATTATTGCAAGAAGATAATGTATAACGCACTACTTTGTTTTCATTTCTTTGTGTAACGGAAAATGAAGCTCGTTGAGTACACACCCGTCACAGTAACGGTACATTTACACCTCACTCAGGCACTCATTGGTGCCTTCCATTGGTCTTGCACAAACTGCCATTCGGTTTAATTCACGCGTTGACCTCACAGTTCCTGAGCCTCTTTACCGTCAAGCTATGAACTTGCCACATACACTCGGTACTTTCATGCCTCTGTCAGGAGTTGTTAACTTTACTAAGCCTCCAGAACAATTTGCTGTAACGTGCACCACCGATGGCCACAGATAGAATTTTTATAATGCTGCTAACCGACTAGTAGTCACAAGCATAATTTTCATAAATACTTAATAAAAGTTAAATGGAGCCATGATCCAGTTATTGTTTGCCATTGTCAAAAGTACTTACTACAGATAACTTACTTTAAATTTGGGTTGCATATTGCACTTGAGTTTAACCAATTGCGGTCAAAATGTTTATAACTCTTCCAATGACACGTGAGCTGGTCGCTCAGCCCGACTCTGCCGCACGTCGTCGCACGGGGCAGGGCTCATCCCTGATCACTCCCACAACAAACTAGATGCTGACCTTCGGAGACCACTCTCAAGTCTGGGACTTGAGGCAACAAGTTCTATTATGTGTTGCTACATGTACTATCAATCACGTGGCATTAGACTCGCAAATATTGGAATGAATGGATAGCACCAAATTCGTGGTCAAGAGTTATACAGCATAATGTTTTAGACTTTCAAGTCAAAAAAAATATTGCATCTGTCTCGTTTCCCTCTGAGTGGCAAGTGGCATCATGCAGTCGAGCTTTGAGCTGTGCTGATGGGCCTTCAAATTAACGCTAAATTCGTTCCAAGTGCTCCCGCGAAATGAAATATAATCGCTAAGCTCGTGGCCTAATCTCAATGAACCTTTTGACTTAACTTACCACGGCAAGCGAAGGGAGTGTGCGCTGCCCTGCTCCTCTCGTCCTTCATATCGTACTTTATTGCTCTACTTTGCGTGTCAGACGGGGCTGCAATCAAACAAATTTTGTAAAAATAAACGTTCATTACGCGTGTACTTATATGGGACACACACACTAGCCGGCCCCACAATATTAGCGTGGACATGTGAGATACACAGATTAACTAAACTCATAGTTTATTTACGTATAAATAAAAGTTCTGTGTGAGCAATTCAATTCGGCACCGAAGAACTGAGTACAATAAACATTACCTGGATAAAATTTTGAAATGCACCAGAATGTACATATGAGTATACGAACACTTTATTTCTAAGCACATTTTCAACTCAAAGAGTTAAACTGAAAAAAACTGCGGCAATTATCAGAACTGTAAGCCCTTGAAAAAACTGCGGTAGTTACCAGAACTGTTAGCCAGTAAAAAAATTACGGTAAATTTCAAAACTCTAAGCTCATGAAAACCAGCGGTAATTACTAAAAATGTGCGCCCTGGAACATGAGCAGGTACTCACAACACACACTGTCTTGTGTGCGGTCAGGTCGCGCCGCCGCGGGACCATAAGTTCTCGCTGCTGCGAACCTACTGGCTCGTGTGGGCCGTCCTCTTCCAGGCCGCCGTCCACGTCGACTGTCCTAAGGGCTTCACGGCGCGGTGAGTTGCATCGGTGTTGTTGCGGGGCTGTGTGCGTGCTGTTGTGTTGGTGAGTGGAGGTGTGTTGTGTGGTGTGCGTAGTGTAAGGTGGCAACTATATTGGTAAATTTGTATAGATAATATATTATTCTTATTTTGTGAGTACCATTAGAAGGAATTTATATTAGTAAATAAGAGTGTTCAGTACATGTGTTGCGCGTGCTATAATGCGTTGGCTTGAGCCAGGGAAAGATGCCAGAGTGTGTTTGTGCCTGTTTGTATACACAGGTGCGGGAATATAAGCATTTGTGTGTGTAAATGTGAGAATACATATACAATTTCTAGTGCACTGCATGTGTAAGTGACTGTGTGTGTATAAATGAGCGTGTAAGCATACATTTTCAACTTAAATAGAAGTGTTCTGCGTGATGTGAATCACAGGGAAATACTGCCTGCTTCGTGAGTGTTGTGAGTGGCCCAATCGTCCCTCACGGACCCGTGAGCTGAGGCAAATCAGCCCTGCGTCATTCTATATAGTCGTGAGTTGTTGAACGCTGTCTGCTGCGTGGGTCTTGAGCAGGGAATGTGTGTGGCGCTGAATGATAATGTTTTGGTTCTCTTTACATTACTCTGTTGCTGTAAGAATGAGGACTTGGAGTTTTAGCTACGTGGTTCTAAGGAGTAAGGCTTCTGGCAAATGTTGCTAAACTTATCAATGAGTCGAACTACGAGTGTAAAACGCATTAATAATTCTTCGAAAATTAGTCAAATCAATATTTCAATCAGCGCAGAATTAATGCTGTGTAGTCAGAGCCTGGGCTCATATTTACACCTTTTTTCTGTACGAAACTCTTTTATGAACTGAGATTGTAAATTCGGTACTGTGAGCTATCAAGCACCTAGTAAATCAAGTTTATTCTTAGCCTTTGTGGGTCAACTTCACAGTTGCTCCTCGGAGCACCAAGCATGCAAAAATTCTATAGTTCAACTGGCAGACTCTCGTTTTCTGTACCACGTGAAACAAAGGAAGTGCCGGCCTGAGCACAGCACATTACGTGCTTTGCACCAAGCTAGGCACTGCGCCCTGCCATCCAGCCAGCTTTGGCAGATGATGTGTAAAGATTCCCTTCTCATTTCTGCGTGAAAGATTTCACATTAACTGTTCCGTAATTTCCCGCTGTATGAGACCCATCCTCGCGCACTTCGAGAAACTCAGAGTATAGGGGTCACAAAGCTTCGCCAGAATCAACTTTGGCTCGATCGCAATGCATCTCGAGACCTGCCAACGAGGCCGGCCTCTCGAGACCTGCCAACGAGGCCGGCCTCTCGAGACCTGCCAACGAGGCCGGCCTCTCGAGACCTGCCAACGAGGCCGGCCTCTCGAGACCTGCCAACGAGGCCGGCCTCTCGAGACCTGCCAACGAGGCCGGCCTCTCGAGACCTGCCAACGAGGCCGGCCTCTCGAGACCTGCCAACGAGGCCGGCCTCTCGAGACCTGCCAACGAGCCGGCCTCTCGAGACCTGCCAACGAGACCGGCCTCTCGAGACTTGACAACGAGGCCGGCCTTTCGAGACCTGCCATCGAGGCCGGCCTCTTGAGACCAACGAGGCCCTCTGAGGCCAAGCTACCCACGAGACCCGTCGGTGGCCTCACAGTCCTGCCGTCACTTCTCAAGCGTGGATCATTAACCTGACCTCTGCACGGCCTGACTTTGACGCTAAAAAAGATTCACTTTTATCTCGGCCGAAAAGCTGGAGCTCTGCGCTCGTATTTCTTATCGACTCCGGGGGCGGAGGAATCCAGTCCGAGGGAATATATTTCATCAGAAGCAGGTCTCCCTGCTGCTGCACGCAGCCTCTAGCCTCTGGGCTTGTGCTCCACAATTAATGGTCGGACGCTGTCGATCGTCTAGTTTTTTCGTTCTATTGGAATCGACAGACATGTTTTTTCGACGGTAAAATTACATTTCAGATGCACTGCAATTACTGTCTTAAAGCACTACTCCTTTTAGTTTTTGTTCCGCTTAAGTAAAGTGACTTTTATAATGATTATACATTACTGAAATACTGAGTGATATCCATCTATGAACAGACACATAAATATTTATTCGAATGCGGAAGAAAAATTGTTTTTTGTTTTTGATCAATTCTGACGAAGCTCTATTCCAATAATTAAAACAGTTACGCATGCTCCCAACAGCTTTTCACGAAGAACTTGATAGGAGATACCCTCTGTTTTTATCGACGTTTTCTCGCGGAAAACGAATTTTTAATTCGTATTAATTTAATTATCCTCCATTGTATATTTGAAAAATTCTCTCTCAAATACTCCCAATTAACATTACGACGAATACAAAATATCATTCTACTGAATGAGGCATAGTGAAGGATTTTTTACCCGTAGCTGGAGTGAATGACATTCTTCGAACGAAAACACTATTTCGGAGACATGCATCGTACAGTTATGAATCTTCCCATTCCATCTTCTACATTCCACCTTTTCTTCTTGAGATATAAAGTAAATTCACTCATTTCGTCACTCACATTGCATTACACCCACCGATATTGGTTGATAACTTCAGAGCAAACTCCTACTACCGCCCGGACTCCAGCGCCCGGCTCTGCGCGTCACTTTCTCAATTTTTTCGGTATTCCTGCAGCACATTTCATGGGACCCGTCGGATTGACCTCGCGGCCTTCCCTGCCGGCATTTGCTGTCGATGGCGGCTGTCGTTTCTTTGGTGCGGCGACCTGCTCTGCACAGCAGCCCACTAGGCGTCTCCGGTGGCGGAGGCACGCCAAAAAATATCTTTCGTCCGAGTGCCCCTGCACCAATTCTGGCACAATCACGTTTGCTAAACAGGATTCATGCACTGGAGTTTTAGCTTTATCATTCTGCAGCCCAACAATCGAGGCCACTTCAGTATCCTTGTATTGATATCGTTGATCAGTTCCGACATCCATTAAGGAAGAGGCAGATCCGCGTGTGCTCCACGAGAGCTCCATAGCCTTGTCAAAATAAGATTTGGCGCAGTTTTTGGCACGCGGCCAGCATTCGCTGCCCATAAAAGCCCTCAGCGCTCGGACAAGGAGCGCCAATGGCAGGACGCGATACGAGCGTTCTTTCTCCAGTCCGAAGAGTCGAAATTGAGCGTCTGTTTCTCATCGCTAGCAGTTATCTCGTTCTGATACCCACCGTCTGCACATCAGCTGTGGCCTTGTGGAGACTATTATAAATTGTTTTTTTCATGGCAGTCGGTATAACAAAAGCGCAATTAAAATTTTCTTTTGAAAGAACTTAGTTTCCTAAAATTGAGGATACATGAAATATCATTCTTCCTAATAATTTGAGGTTTGAACATTGCTTTCTCAGGTCTTATTCTTCGTATAGAATGAGATGATGACGTTGGCTCACTCGCTTGCGCTATCAGTGTTATTCAAGTAGGGTCGAACTGAGGATCTATGAAAATTTTAAAGCTTCCCTCGTGCACGGTAATATTACTTAAATATAATATCAGATACACAAATACTTTGAGTCAATAATATTCCCTGAACAATTTAATCAAACCAAATTTTATGAATTTGAATATATTGAAGGTTTTAAAACTAGCTTTCAGTCTTCCCTTGCTTCTCAGTTCTAGCGATGCTCAAAAGCCGGTCGCTGCCGCTACATGTTCGTTCTACCAGCTCTAGCAAACATCCATGATCTGGAACAACAGGGCCAACGTTCATTCACAAGCCAGCGAGGCTGCCACCACAATGATGGTGATCTGTACTCATGAGGTAAAGAAAGGAACCCTCAGAAGTTTGGCAGCAGCGAACACCGGCAGAGTTGCGAGCGCAGACCGCCTGTGGAGGCACGACAGTGTCGGTCTCGCACAGGGTGGGGCAAATCAAATGCCTGAGTTTTGAAAGGCGCGCGCAGCGGCGGTGGTGACGATGGTAGGATGTGTGTGGTCACCGCCATCTTCCTGATGCCATCTTCAAAAGGTGAGCCCACAAGCGGCATTGTATGTATACTGATTCGAATGAAACAAGAAATAATATTTTAAGTATTGTGTAACTTTTACAAATAGCTTTTCAAAACGCGAGCGTTTGATTTGCCCCACCCTGTATCAAAGGAACGAACACTCGCCGCCGCTGCGGCCCTACTCACATAAATGAAGCGTTCCCAGCACTGCACCAAATGAATTGAGCCCCGCGGATTTTCAACACCACAGGAGCAAAAATTTCAATTTGTTTGAAACTCATGTAGTGCTCTGAGTTCCCTAAATATTTATTTTCCAGCGCTTAATTTAACAGATTTCAAGGTATATTTTACTTTCGTTACTTTTGGAATGTAGAAGAGAGTGTAAGGAAATTGCAGCTCTAACTTTACGCTTAATAGTCATTGCTGCAGTTTACTGCACGTGAACGGCTCGACCCTGTACTTTTATAATAGATTAATAGAAGTAAGCATTCACCTCATTATATTTTTGTAGCTCATTGTATTACTGTGAAGTGCTTCGATAGCTCACATAATGCCTTCAACCATTCTTTCTGACACAAACCACTAGGGTTTGGAATCGTTTTTTGGGGTGAAATCGTCGAATTTAAATGCAGAAGCCGTCACCTTCAGCGTGGCTCTGACTTTTTACAGCAGCCTCAGTAAAGCTTTAGTGCAAAAAGTGAACTACCCTTCCTGTTTCTTCCAAAAGTTATTCCTTTTTTCAAAAGCTCTGTTTGTTATTCACCGGGCCACTGAAGGATGGAAAATGAGAGCTATACAAATTGGCGCCAATCATCGGCTACTTGCAACAAATTGCCTCCAATATTGGCTGTCTACGACCAACATCCCCCAAAACTCCTTGAGTGTTTGCGAATAAATTTAGCTTTAGCTGTGAAGCGCTCCTTTTACTCACAAAGATATCTAACCTATTTCTTCTAAAGTGAGTTCGAAGAGTGCCTAAATCTGCAGATACACATTACTTGAAACCTAAACTCCGTACTATTTCCTTCGTCCAGTTTCATGGCGAACATCTGGGCGATGTTCGCTGTGGTGTTCCTGGCCATCTACACCGCCAACCTCGCAGCCTTCATGATCACGAGGGAAGAGTTCCATGATCTGTCGGGGGTGGACGACCAGCGGGTGAGTGGCATTGGCAGTAGACCGGCGGGTGAGAGGCATGGCTGTAGACCGGCGTGTGAGTGGCCTTGTGGCAGTAGACCGGCGAGTGAGTGGCATGGCAGTAGACCGGCGGGTGAGTGGCCTTGTGGCTGTAGACCGGCGAGTGAGTGGCATGGCTGTAGACCGGCGGGTGAGTGGCCTTGTGTCTGTAGACCGGCGAGTGAGTGACATGGCTGTAGACCGGCGTGTGAGTGGCATGGCTGTAGACCGGTGGGTGAGTGGCATGGCTGTAGACCGGCGGGTGAGTGGCATGGCAGTAGACCGGCGGGTAATTGGCATGGCTGTAGACCAGCGAGGGAGTGGCATGGCTGTAGACCGGCGGGTGAGTGGCCTTCTGGCTGTAGACCGGCGTGTGAGTGGCATGGTTGTAAGCCGGCGGGTGAGTGGCTTTGTGGCTGAAGACCGGCGTGTGAGTGGCATGGCTGTAGACGGCGTGTGAGTGGCATGGCTGTAGACCGGCGGGTGAGTGGCATGGCTGTAGACCGGCGGGTGAGTGGCCTTGTGGCTGTAGACCGGCAAGTGAGTGGCATGGCTGTAGACCGGTGGGTGAGTGACATGGCTGTAGACCGGCGGGTGAGTGGTATGGCTGTAGACCGGCGGGTGAGTGGCCTTGTGGTTTTAGACCGGCGAGTGAGTGGCATGGCTGTAGACCGGCGGGTGAGTGGCATGGCTGTAGACCGGCGTATGTGTGGCATGGCTGTAGACCGGCGGGTGAGTGGCATGGCTGTAGACCGGCGGGTGAGTGGCATGGCTATAGACCGGCGGGTGAGTGGCCTTGTGGCTGTAGACCGGCGAGTGAGTGGCATGGCTGTAGACCGGCGGGTGAGTGGCATGGCTGTAGACCGGCATGTGAGTGGTATGGCTGTAGACCGGCGAGTGAGTGGCATGGCTGTAGACCGGCGTGTGAGTGGCCTTGTGGCTGTAGACCGGCGAGTGAGTGGCATGGCTGTAGACCGGCGGGTGAGTGGCATGGTTGTAGACCGCCGGGTGAGTGGCATGGCTGTAGACCGGCGAGTGAGTGGCATGGCTGTAGACCGGCGTGTGAGTGGCATGGCTGTAGACCGGGGTGTGAGTGGCATGGCTGTAGACCGACGAGTGAGTGGCACGGCTGTAAACCAGCGTGTGAGTGGCCGAATACCTTCCTCTCTCCACGAGAAGAAAACATCTCCATTGGTCACTCCACTATCCTAATCGCATTGCGGAACTGTTTTGTCAGTTGCACAACCTAAGAGTAGCGTAAGTACTGCGGGTGATCTCGAACATAGCGAAGAAAAAGTGAGGACCACGAATGATTTTTCATGTTGAAAAATCTCTTATGATTCACACTGAGTCAAACTCCTTGATTGTTGCGTGCAATGGTGTGAGACTGTAACATAAGCGAGGACTCTTGCGCACATCCGCTGTGTTGTAAATACGGCTTCGGGCTGAAGACGTTTTCGATAGCACAATCTGCTGCTATCAGAGTTAAATTTTAATTTGGTGCATTGAATTCTCCATTAAACAGTCTTTTGCATAATTTAATTTTACCTAACACGAAAGTTTCTCAACGGTGGAATTTTCTCTCGGATTCTTTGACGAACCGTAGAATGCTGACATAAAAATTGTAGTTCTTGCCCCTCATTATCAGCTACGAGTTCATTTTGAACTTAGAAGACATGCTTATTTAAGTGTTTTCTTTTTCTCATTTCCATTTTCAGCTTTTCTTCGGACTAGCACTGATGTACGTATACATTCCAGTGAGCACCATCGTACTAAAACATTTAGTCTAATGCAGTCTCGTGATGTGTGTTTTTCTTCTCATTTAGGAGCTTTAAATTTACTTGAAGCAATACTCTCTCTCTCTCTCTCCCTCTCCCTCCCCCTCTCTCTCCGTCTATCTCCCTTCTTCTCTCTCTCCCTCGGAAGCATTGAATCCTGTTCATCAAGAAATTACTTGGTAATTTTGCCTCTTCCCCTTCCCGTACGAGTGCCTCATATTGAGGGAGAATTTACGATAATTTTGAGTTCTTTACTTGTGACACCCTTGTGACAGCATTATCCCCCAGGCCAGCCAACCACAACCGTTAAATGCTTCTTATCTTAGAAAATATTCCTCTTCTTTTCAGTGCACTGAATATCCGTGGCTATATAATAGCAACAAAAATGAGAGCTAGGTTTTTTAAGCATACTTAAATGTTTTTAAATTCTCTTTAACCTTTCTCTCAGCTGTTTTTTCTAACTTTGGGGTGCACGTCTAAATGGAATACTTGAGAATATTTCAAGCTCGGACCTCACAGCTCCTTCCCACCCGTTACAGCACTGAAGAGCCACGGCCACATCTGCGCTGCGGCTCAGGTGTCTCGCTTCGTTAGGCCCGCTTTTTCGAGTGGTGCTCTCGTGTACAGACACTGTTAAGCGGGTATCTCTTTACTATTTTTTAACAAAATACGAGCACTATTAAGCGTAGGTATCAGCATGCAAGAACACTAAAATATAATACGTGAATATATGGTAGTGGATAATGAAAAATATTTGGCAAAGTATGAAGTAAAATATCTGGCAGAGGATATTTTAAAATATTTGGTAAACGATGAAGTAAAATAGCTGGCAGAGGAGAATGTAAAATATCTGGAGAGGATGACGTGAAATATATGGCGGAGAATGATGTTCAGCGACTTGATCACTTATAACCATGAAGACTGCCCACGTTACCTTAATCATTCACACCAAAATCCCGTTTCATCCCAACACTGTCGGGGTCTGCCACCAGCAGATGCCGAAGTTGACGTGACGCGATCTCAATCTGCCCAGATGTTACTCGGCCGCCTCACCTCCGCTCACACACGCACACACAGCGGGAGCAGATCAGCTCTCTTCCCTTTATTGACGTGAGCTCAGCGAAAGAAGACGCAAGCATTTCCTTTTCTACCCCCGCCGGCCTTGCCAACGAATGCACGTGAAATTTTATGCGGATTTTTTGTGAATGAATCTGAGGACTAGACGGCCACAAACGTCTATTGGGGGACGCGTGAGCGATGGGCGCGTCGGCAATATTCCGTCTGTGTGCGAGAGATCAGAGCGCTCTGCAGGCGATAATGGCGGTCTACTAAACAAATATGGCGCAAATATTGGCCTGCATCCGGGGCCGGAGATAAGAGGAGGAGACTGTAGCGCCCAGCTCCCGCTGCTTTTCGAGATTGTCAATTTTACGGTGGTTGTTGCTGCTGAGCCTTTGCAAGATAAGCTCAATATTCGACGGGAGTGGACCAGTCGCAAATATTCTCCTCACGCTTCGTAAGGAGACATTTATTGAGCCATTATGCTGAACTCTCTAATAATGAAACGAACGTGTGTCCTGTTTTTCTCAGGGATTTCCTGCTATTGAAGTTTGTGTTATGGGCCAGAAAAAAACACCGAAATTAATAAAAGTCTCTCTAAGTTGTTGCGTTAACTTCAGCTTAAAAAGTCTAATGAATTACTAATACGATTTAAAATTACACCAAACACCTCCCTACCCACAGTTCAAGCTCCAGTACAAACGATACTTCCCTCATGATGGAAATAAAATGGAAATATTTTTTCAGCAAATCAGAATTGAAAATCACACATCTTCCTTAGAAATTGGGACCGAACCGATGAAAATACGATTGCCTGCTTTTGATTTGATGTGACCTCGTCGCTAAGTTTGCTCGTGTTCGCGGCTGCTCCACGTGAGATGAAAATAAAATTATTCATAGCTTTATACATGAGCTACAAGATGTCTCGGAGAATATCAGCGCGACATAAATAACACCTGCCGAAGTGCGCTGTGGCCCACGCCATAAGAGTGCATTTGCCAAAAATCTCTGACTTTGATTTCGCAAAATCAAAACTAAATTGGACTTGAAAAAAAGGACTGGCGTGAACGTCTTTTGCTTCTTCCAGTGATGAAATGCATGCAAACATTTTTAATCCTCCATATACCTTAACCGCAGTTCGTACTTGAGCGTTCCTGAACTACGCACCGAATGTGGCTAAACGGAAATATCTGTAGAATGATTGTTGGGATTTTCGACTCTGTTTAATTTGTGGCCATTTCTTCGCTTAATTAAGGGATGCATTTTTGCCCATTAACTTGTGCCCACGCAGCAGTTTCCTCGCGAGACATAAGGGAGTTGAGGCAGCAAAGAACTGGAAGGAAGTGAGGTCCTTCTTTTTTCTGGAGTTGTTTAGCCACCGACCAACACAAGTTGTGGCACTGCAAATGTGCGGTGGAAAATCTAAAATATTTCAAAGATGTTGGATGAAGGGAAGCAGCGAAGATTTGCCTATAAATTTTCAATCAAATTTGCTCTTTTTTTATTTGCAAGCTAAAATCGCATTAAATATTTTTAAAGAGGTTAGTGAATTCGAAATTCGGGTTATATTCAAATAATCAGTGTGGCAAAGTCACACAGGTCAACTGTATCGATGTACTAAAGTGTAAAGCTCTGAATTAAACTTTAACATCCTTGATGGTAAATTCGCTCTGATTGTGCACTTACAGGATCACGTAGAGCTATTGAGCGAGGTTGATGGAAACTGGCTCTCGGTAAAGTAGGTCCCCTCGTGCCGCTGACAATTTGAAAGCGCGATATAACGAGCGACAGAAGCTGCGATCCAATTCCGAGTGACGGGCTACAGAAATTGAGTTCGAATTCAATTTTTGTTGTAGTACAAAGGGAACAAGATACCTGGAGGCTGCTTTTAAGAAGGGGGAACGATCATTATGCTTCCAAAAACCTGTAATGGTGAACAACCAACAACCACTTAAGAAAATTACCTGACGTACAAGGAAAACAGAGAAGTCACTAAATCTTCATCGTGAAAGAGTCTGCTTCTCGGATGTGAGACGATAAAAAATTTGGCTTTTTGAGCGATTCAAAATGTTTAAATTGATCATGCTGCAGAAATGCTGTCAGCGTAAATAAAAATTACATCTTTTTTGTTTAGGCTTGTGCAATGCTTTCAGGATGAAAGACTTCTTCTAAGTTGAATTTTGAACAAGATCAAATTTAGAGAATATAATATCACGGTACATGACAAAGTTATCATTGAGTTCACTATGAGTGTTAAACCTTTGTGCCACTTCATAAGAAGGAAGAGTTCAGCGTCGCTCCGCCCTGGCTGCCCAAGGGATGTAGTCAACAAATAACCGCGATGCTATGGTCAGGACAAAATGCTACTAAGTCTTCTAACTTTAGTTATGAAAACTATTAGTTCTTGGCCCGTTCTACGCCAAGATGCTTTCCTCTCACTCTGATGTACACATAATGCACATCTACTGTAAGACTTCTTACTCAACGGTTCTGAGCATTTTCATTAAAAAGATCTACAAAACACGCATGGTTTTATCTTTCAAAATGTCATCACTTCATTTCAAAATGTCTCTATTATTTCAAAATGATGTAACCTTTTAATGATTTTAGCTTTCCGAATACACACGAAGTGTGAAATTTTTAAACGTCGTTTTGCATTATTTGAGACTGCTTTTTGCGCTCCGGTGAAACTCAAAAGTAATGAACTGCTAAGTGAAAAGCTTAACTCGCATAGCTTTTTTAAATCCGATGCGTTATACACCTCATGTATAACATTTTTGGGAAATAAACTGTTTTTCTTTCTTTCTTTCTCTAACTTTGTAGAAAGTAGCTACGTACACCCCGGGGTGTGATTGCTCGTGCCATTGTGATGCTGAGGCGCGTTAGTTCCACCCAATGAAATTTTGCGTACCAAGAGACCAAAAATTATGCATTCCCGCCCGTCACACACAAAAGGGCCATAAGACTATGGGCTGGAAAAAAATTTATGAGTATTCTAAAATGCGAAGTTCGAGAAGAAGCCAGGCATGCGTTGACTCGACACTCTCCTCGTCCGGTCGGAAGTGTTCTGTCAACTATGGCGGCGTGCTGGCAGGTTGCCGGCGTGTACAGGCCTGTTGCCAGTTCTCCTTAGAACGAGAGACAGCTCACTTCACATTTGTGGCATTCAACTTATTTTCCATGGAAATTTCAAGTTTTAAAGAAGAATATATTGTGACAAAACTTTCGACAACTGCAACAGAATCTTTTTCATTTGCATTTAAGATACGTTCATACTTAGCAAGGATTAAGCATTTTTGCATACATTTATGATTTGGATCGCCAATATTTTCATGCCAGTGACTCTGCTTAAATTTGCCTCTTGAAGAGTTGGTTAACAGGGAAGACATGTAGATCAGGGGTGATGCATAGACCAGGTATGATACATAAAACAGGAATGATATATTGACCAGGAATGATAGAAAGACCGGGGATGATACATAGATCTTTCAGGGCAGTTTAATTCTGAAGAAAAATTTCTAGATTGTTGCTGATATTGGCAATAAGTTTCTAAACACTGTATTTTTTAATAAAATTTAAACGCCTTACATTTCTCTGTTAATTTTTTGCGTATTTTAGGCTTTCATTTGCAGCTGCTGAGCGTCTGCGGCTCAGCATTAGATGATATCTCGTTTTGTCTCAGAGAACTGGTTCCAATTGTAGGAATATTTTTGTGCCCTCTGTAGGATGTTTTGTACTGGAAGCTTAAGACGCTGACTTGAAAGGTTAGATATCGCTCTGATGTGAAACATGATCTGAAAGTGTCAATCACCTTCAGTATAAATAAGCTACTTGAGATAAAGAGTGTCACAGCAGATCTCTTGGTAAACGTTGCTATGAAACGATGGGTCAGTGAAAAGAGATCACGTTATCGAACAATCGCGATCAAGAATATTAAGTTTTAATTACCTAATTTTTCATTACCTTCATATAACTTTTGGCGTCATTTCTCTTACGTTAGTACAATGGGAGTCTGCTCACTTGGTCGGTATCATGGATACATTCAAATGAAATAAAAACGTGTCATTTGCTCACTTTTGTTTATAGGTCGTAAATATTGGGTAAAAATTATATCTACTGGTAAGACAATACAGCTTATCACGAGGAAAAGAATATAGCAAATTTTTTCAACAAGTTCTTGGCTAAAAATATTTTATATCATGTTTTTCTTGTTCCTTCCTTAGCTACTTACTTAGTCCGACTGCTACGTTTTCAGTAAGTAATTATCAGCAAATTGAGGGAACCGAAGACCACCACAACTATCTATATCACTACATCTGTCTATGCTACTGCTTGATCGTAAACTTTTACTCTTAAAGATTACATCCTTTAAGTTAATATACACTAGGCTAAATAATGATGTATTAGATTAATATAGGATGTGTAATGGTAGTCTAGGATAGGTTAGGCTGGAATACCAGAGATTAGAAGTTAGAGTTAAGATTAAGTTAAGGTAGGTTAAGCTAGAATATGAGAGGCTGAGATAAGCTATGGTAAAATAGCATACAGTTTTTTTTAGTTTAGGGTAGGCTAGGTTAGGATAGGTTCTGTTATGTTTGGATACGTTATTTTAGGTTAGAATAGGTTATGTTGGGTTAGGATAGATTATGTTGGTTAGGAAAAGGTGATGGTGTGTTGGGAAGGTTATAGGATGTTGGGTTATGATAAATTATGTTGGGTTAGGATGGGTTATGACGGGTTAGGTTAGGTTAGGTTGATTATATATTATTTTGGAATTATTTCACAGGTACACTTAGGTTTCCATTCATATTGACCGGGGAATATCTAGAGGTTCTGCAAATTAAATAATAATACACAGATGTTGCATGTTTAGTTGATGCGTGTGTCTGTGATGCTCTTATGTATGCTAATAAAAAACGAAAGACGAGGTCACTTCTGCAGGAAGTCGGCTGCTTGACACTCTATCCTTCTCAACGCAAGGGACACAGAAGTGAAGATAAATTTCAGGGTATAAATATTTTCACTAGGAAAAATTGTGGCAAGAGAATAAAATTTCGAGAGTTTCCAACAATGGATATTAGTTGCCTGTTTAAGGGAAAAAATTTATTAAAAATACCGCAGGGGATGATCTATGTTATAATTTTGCCTTCACACGCTCAAAATAGATATCTTCATTTCCGGTGTTATTTTAAAAATTAATATATGAACAAAACGTATATAGATAAATGATTTAATTTGTTGAGCAGTAAGTACGAAAGAACTTGAAGTGGAAGATACTTAAATCCTGGCAGTAAATACCGTAGACCTTCACAACACAGTGGCTAAAAAGATATTTAAATCCTGTGAATAAATACCGTAGACTTAAACTCTCAACAATTCCAGCCACGCATATTATTCTTGTTCGGAACATCAGTTTTGGACGATGTCACTATTCCAAAAAGTAATTTTTCATTACGTTCAAATTTATATATATATATATATGAGTTTAACCATTGCATGAGTAAATGTATATTTTAATCGCACGAACTATTAGGATGCATACATTTGTCATTCGCATTTGGAAAATTTGTCTAAAGAAAATATCGAATCCCGTTATTTTTGACGGGTCTTGCACGCGTGTATAAATATAGTATTGAAGCTTATGAATATGTCTGATGGTGCGACAGGGAGCTGCGTGGGTTGTACAAACTATCGTGAAATGCCGCTTCTGCGGAGCTGTTCTGGGTTGTGAAGCGGGTGGCAAAATATCAAGAGGTAAATATCGTAACTTTTTTAAATAAACCTAACCAGCCTCTAGATTTCACAAAACTACTGCAGGCCTAATGAACCATTGAAAACATCTCATCACACACTGAGTCTCATGTGTGAACGGTTTGTGCAATGCCAGAATGCGACCGACAATTGCATTTTAGCGGACGGACCCCCAAAGTCTCGGAGCGATTCAACTCGCAGGTTTTCATCCAAATGCGATCGTTTGTGACCCGAAGCTCTCAGTGTGATTGGAGTGGCTGGCAGGCCAGGGACGAGCACGACAAAAGGCAGTTTCTTATTCGTTCACGTGCGCAGTTTTGAACGACTGACGTCGTTGTTTCGGCACAACCGGTATCACAAGTGGCACAAGGACGCAGCATGGCCTAGTCGGCGGAATAACTTCCGCTGTCTGCTGTACACCACAATGTCAGTGTATTATGTCAAAATCAGGCCCTTGGTGTGATGAGTCCGGACACGAAGACTGCGTGAGGCACACGGCTGTGTGTCGTGGCTCTCAGCTCTCACGTGTGTGGAGGCTCTCAGCTCTCAAGTGTCTAGCGGCTCTCAGCTCTCAAGTATGTAGCGGCTCTCAGCTGTCAAGTGTGTAGCGGCTCTCAGCTCTCAAGTGTGTAGCGGCTCTCAGCTCTCAAGTGCGTAGCGGCTCTCAGCTCTCAATTCCTCAAAGCCGGAGAGTTAAATCGTTTGTACTTCGTGAAGCTTACACTTCCTTGCGCTTCCTGTGGTAGTCTGCTCTGTTAGCTTGTACTTAGTAAACAGTTTCTGCGTTCTAAAGTGCACATCCAGCCAGTGGCCGAACTTGCTTCTGCACAATAGTTATCCCAATTTCATGTTACCTGAACCCATCACCACTAAGTATTAAGGGCAGGAAATTATGCGTCATTAACTGAATTCTTTGTGACAGATTGTGGTCTGTGCACGCCGTCGTCTGAGGAGGTCGCTCAAGAAACTGTGTGTGTTCGTTACTAAATCGAATTTTTAATGTAGCATTCATTTTTTCAATATTAAAAGTGCCTCAGAATGTCTCAAAAAGCTTATAATCATGAAAAAATATTAATTGAAATTTATGAAAGTGATGCTAGTTCAGCCCAATTTTTAATGCAAATCAATGGACCACGCTATAAATGATTTCATGAGAGACCAAACGGGTTCTAATTTCTTAAGTTTGTGGATCATTCCAGCAGAGAATGACTGCCGCCATAGCCTGTCCTTACGACCAGAACTCGAGGAGCGTCCGTTCCGAACGTTTCCTCACGACCTGCCGAACTGCCGTTTAAGGCATTTTGGTTTCCCGAGCTGGTCGTGCCAGCCTCGCTGCGACTCCCCGGGATTGCGCAAAATGTTCCCGGTGCTTCGCTCGATCATCTGTCCGGCGGCGGTGGTCGTCTGGGTGTGTTTTGGCTGTCAAAAAAATCTTTCGTTTAGTATTTTGTGCCTCGACCAAATCTGCATTGCGTGCGGTATTCTTTTTGCTTTGGTAAACTCACCGGTCTTCGAATGGCTCAGTTTTGCTAGGATGTGTTCGGACGTGGTTCAAGCCATAAAAACCTTCGCATTTTTTGATGAATAAATTTTCATACTTTTAAGTAACAAAATATAAAATTCTGATGTAAGGCGGTCACTTCCCTCGTCGCACGTAGTTATTTTTGTCTATGGAAATTTTTGGTGGCAATACTGGACGATCATTTAGAATACAAAATTCGGAGCGATAGGGCCTGATTTAAGATGAATAAAACACAACAAAAAGTGCATCGTTTAATCACTCATATTGAATGTTTGTATTTCTCATTGCATTGGGAGAATGTTTCGTTCGTGCATTTAATTCGATTGAAGCATTCAGCAACACAAAGCTGGCAACATGTCTTCAGGAAGTGATACCAACTTCCCTGCCGTATCGAACTGCGATGTGTTCGCTGTAATCGGATCACATGTTAGACAGGACTTAAAATTCATTATTCTGCCTACACTGAATATTGACGAGCGAAAGAATAGATTTAGGCTGTCGTAATCCTCAAGCCTTTTGCACCTCAGATGACGACCGCTGAGCGCAAAATGCGAGCGTTGTGGCGATAATCTCAGGCAAATCTCGCTATGTTACAGCGAATTAAACAGTATTGAACGTTGCTATAATCTCAGGCACATCCCGTTATGTTACTACAAATTCAATATGAATGAACGAAATGCTTCGCGATTGTTGAATTGTTAGAGAGAACCTGGAGCTCGTATACGGGGACGACCGTACTCGGATATCAAATACGATCCCTTCTATCGTAGTAAATTTAATTATTTCATGTTATATTCATGAGGATTTAGCAGGAAGTGTTATGATGACGTGAACAAAGTTTCAGCGTAAGTGCATGTCCTACGCGGTCGTAACTAAATTTTGTAAACCGGGCCAACAGAGTGAGCCAGAAAACAAAAGATAATAGAAGAATTTTTTATCGAGAAATGAGTCTCAAGCTAGGGTTTTGCTGAGCAAAACCCTAATTCGTATTGTATTCTGTTCAGGCCTCTTATTCAAACGCAGAATTACATGTGACGTAGGTACTGGATTTGGACGGTGTACTCGTACTTCTTTGAGCCAATCAATCACAACGTGATGCAGGTCATCTTACTTCCCGGATTAAAATTTATTTTCAAATACCACTAAAGTTATTGGGAGTCTAGACGATATATCTTTACTCAAACTTGAAACTTTTTAGCCTTAAACCTAGGATGAAAACTGTCATTAAAATAGTCATAGCTTGATTCCTTGATGACCCACTAATGGAGAAGATGTTGAGTTCTTCAAATCGATTATTTATCCTCCGTTGATGACATGAGGGACAAGTATACCTACTTGTAATCAATTAATGAAGTTTTTAGGTGACAATAATGGGTCTCGACGATTAAAACTCTTCCGGGAAGAAATGTGGAGCTCAATGTTGTGATATCGAAGGGACGATTACGAGTATTCGGAGAGACAGAAAAATCCAATTTTGGAATTTGAGAACACCGAATTAACGAATGATACATTAATGAAAAAATAATCTCGATAATCCAACGACCATCCCACATCAGTTTGACAATAATGTAGCACCAAAAATGATCTATAATGAGTAATGATGCGCAAGGTTTAAATTGGAATACCTAAAGTTAAGTAGCATCATGACAAGTAGTTGTTGCATCAGCTTTATGTATTTCCATTCTGAATACAACGAACTGGATGCATTACAGTAAAGTCAAATAGGTTGCTCCAGAATCACTAACCGGGTGAATTCATTAAAACTCTGCCTCCCCCTCATGTCTCTAGGACCTCAGCGATGGTCTCTCCAGCACCCACGGAGTTGCGGTGACGGAACGTAGTGTTCCTACAGCTCACCTGCACAGGCGTGTCCCTTCGCTGACTGAGCTCGTGACATGACCTTCTTGCTGGGTGTGTTCTGTGTGTGTTGGGTGCTGCATGAAGTGCACCGAGAGAGGAAGAGGCCACAGGAAAAATGGCATGCGAACATGAATCGGACTTGGATTTTGCTGCTGTGAAATTGAGGGAATACGATCACAAATGGCTTGTGACTGACCTGCGTGTAGATTTGCTGATGATTTTTACAATGTTGCCTAGTTAGCAATGTTGAGGCCAGTGCAAGAACAAGTGTGTCCTAGTAGTCTTATAAATGATTAGATGATTGTATTCTATCGTTCAAAACAACTATTGCATCACAGCACCTGCACCCAAAGAACAGCGCAAGAAGAACAGTTTTACAACACCTGCAAACGAGCAGGTTCTCACAAGCTGCAACTGCGCACAAACAGTATTACTTACAGTATTACTTACAAGTGACCACCTACAGCAACACGCAGGCTGTCCCTCACTGGGAGTAAAGGAGGGAAGCCGTCCAGCAAATTCTGCATCGACACTCGACATCGGGAGTTGCGCAACGGCTGCAGTTTAGCGACAGTAGAGCGTAAGCAGCTTACCACAAACTGTTACTCTGCGACAGCTGCACACCAACAGCTGCACACCAACAGCTCACTCCCCTCACCCCTCCTACCGGACCACCAACCCACAGCGGTGTCAGAAGGCAGCACAAGAGTAACATTCGCTCCAAAGTTGAAGTGACGCCCCGAGACTGCCACCTCCAATCGGACCGGCGGCCGTGTTCGCTTCATTGGACATTGAGGAACAATTCAACGAGGAGAGCAATAGCGGCCCACGTACTGATGTCTAGCAATACAATTTAGTTCTTAGGGAGCTCCAATCTGGGGAGGCGTTATCTCAGGATGAAATATTCACCATTAGTAAAGAAAACATTTTCATTTCGTTCTCACACGTGGAAGTATTTACTCAAACAATTTTCGAAGGAAGAAGACAGCTAAAACTATCAATCGATGTTTATCTTCAAAGTATTTCGGTAGCTCTCGTTGGCTTTCCATTGCTGAAATTAACCACCAGAATGACGCGCAACAAACTATACATTATCTCCCTCTTCACGTCAGGAGCTTGCCTGCCCCCACGGAAAATCGTGAAAAGCAGCTTGGTCAGAAACTCTGTTTCAGAAGGTCGTCATAATTCATATGTAAACAGGCAGATAATATTAATTCGAGCAACTTAATTTTGAGACGTTAAAATTTGAGGGTACGCTAACAAACGGCTTGCTGTTCTCACATATATAATAACGGCTCTTGAGTAGGGGAAGCATTTTCTACAGAAACTCCTGTGTCAGCCTCTCCAGGCGAGCCGGCGCGCGCATGCGCCCAGGCACCATTTGGGCGCGCAGAAGACAAGCGACATGCGGAGCTGCGTAAGCACAAAAGGAGAGCCTCGGCTGCCTCCGTGGGTCGTCATGCGACGAAATTAGTGTTCATTTCAGAAGACTGATTCACTAGGACGAGGTTCTCAGGCTAGCTGCCGCTCTCGTCCCTCCTGTGCAATTATTCACGGCTCGTAACACTAAAACCGTCCCATTAACACCCGCCAGAGCGAGCAATGTCTCCGTAGCAGTCTATTTCTGAGGCCAACCTCAGGGGGGCAGGAGAGGGGCAACTAGCGCAGCATGGCAGAGTTGCCTGCGATACAATAGCTCTGGAATGGTCCTCACGCTTGTTTGTAAGAATGCAAAGAGTTGTCACTTCTTTTCAAATTTTTTAGATTGATTACGAAAACTGGAGGTATGTAATGCATTACCGAAAATAAATGCCTTTTCTTAAAGAGTACCAACTGAAAAAGAGCTTCAAGCAGGCGAAACAAAGGTACTACCTGTGAGTAATTGGTTTTGATGGTGTCTACTTCACACGCCCAACTACCAGAGACCGTCACTCGGAAGCTCTACTTTAGGCAATGAAGTTTAGCGTCTCTCTCACGGTAACGAGGACGCTTTAGGCGCACGGCAGGTTTTTTGAGCACGACCCTGCGATGTAAATTATGCGCGCGCCCTGCCATGTGAAGCTCTGGAAAAGATCTCTGACGGTGTCGTCACCAGGCCCAGAGCGGCAGTAAAGAAGGCACCCGCACGTGGCAAAAGAGGGAAGGAAATATCTGCGCTGAAGGGTATTCCTAATGACCGTCATCTCTGGGAACGATAAAATGCACGCCATCTCATTATCTTAAGAACAGCTTTGTGGAGATTGGGTCTATTACGGCATAAACAGCGTCGCATGACGCAAGCATCCTGGAACTGGAGAGCCCAACCTAGCAGCCTGATGACCATGATCATGGCCGGGTAGTCGGATGTCACATGCATGATAAAAGGCTCTTGGCAATCACTTCATCTTGTGAAGTATATCAGGTAGACGAGATAGAAGAAATATAATGGATAACAAACATGGTGTATGACATTCAGTACACAAATAGAAAATTGTAATTTTGCTTTGCAATTTTATTCAAACCTTAAATATCTTATTCATGACTGCAAAAACCTTTTATTCTTCCAGCATTGAAGATGGGATAGTTCTATTTCGAAACGTTTGCGTAAATAAATGTTCTCTATAACGTTGGTTCTTCTTTTTATTTTGAAAATAGAATATGAATGGGACGAGAGAAGGAAGCGATAGAGAATAATGTACAGAGGTGAGCAGGTACAGACCGCACCAGGAGACGTGTTCAGTGGTAGACAGCAGAGGGTGAGGGAGCAGCATGTAGAGTAGGGCACACAAGGCATGGTACAGATGTAGCGTGTGTGTGGTGTGTAGTTAGGAAGTAGCGTGTGTGTGGTGTGTAGTTAGGAAGTAGCGTGTGTGTGGTGTGTAGTTAAGAAGTAGCGTGTGTGTGGTGTGTAGTTAGGAAGTAGCGTGTGTGTGGTGTGTAGTTAGGAAGTAGCGTGTGCGTGTGGTGTGTGGTTAGGAAGTAGCGTGTGTGTGGTGTGTAGTTAGGAAGTAGCGTGTGTGTGGTGTGTAGTTAGGAAGTAGCGTGTGTGTGGTGTGTAGTTAGGAAGTAGCGTATGTGTGTGGTGTGTAGTTAGGAAGTAGCGTGTGTGTGGTGTGTAGCTAGGAAGTAGCGTGTGTGTGGAGTGTAGTTAGGAAGTAGCGTGTGTGTGGTGTGTAGTTAGGAAGTAGCGTATATGTGTGGTGTGTAGTTAGGAAGTAGCGTGTGTGTGGTGTGTAGCTAGGAAGTAGCGTGTGTGTGGAGTGTAGTTAGGATGTAGCGTGTGTGTGGTGTGTAGTTAGGAAGTAGCGTGTGTGAGGTGTGTAATTAGGAAGTAGCGTGTGTGTGGTGTGTAGTTAGGAAGTAGCGTGTGTGTGGTGTGTAGCTAGGAAGTAGCGTGTGTGTGGAATGTAGTTAGGAAGTAGCGTGTGTGAGGTGTGTAATTAGGAAGTAGCATGTGTGTGTGGTGTGTAGTTAGGAAGTAGCGTGTGTGTGGTGTGTAGTTAGGAAGTAGCGTGTGTGTGTGGTGTGTAGTTAGGAAGTAGCGTGTGTGTGGTGTGTAGCTAGGAAGTAGCGTGTGTGTGTGGTGTGTAGTTAGGAAGTAGCGTGTGTGTGGTGTGTAGCTAGGAAGTAGCGTGTGTGTGTGGTGTGTAGTTAGGAAGTAGCGTGTGTGTGGTGTGTAGTTAGGAAGTAGCATGTGTGTGTGGTGTGTAGTTAGGAAGTAGCGTGTGTGTGGTGTGTAGTTAGGAAGTAGCGTGTGTGTGTGGTGTGTAGTTAGGAAGTAGCGTGTGTGTGGTGTGTAGTTAGGAAGTAGCGTGTGTGTGTGGTGTGTAGTTAGGAAGTAGCGTGTGTGTGGTGTGTAGCTAGGAAGTAGCGTATGTGTGTGGTGTGTAGTTAGGAAGTAGCGTGTGTGTGGTGTGTAGCTAGGAAGTAGCGTGTGTGTGGAATGTAGTTAGGAAGTAGCGTGTGTGTGGTGTGTAGTTAGGAAGTAGCGTGTCATTAGCTCATTCGTTTGATGATACAACTTTAATAAATACCCACCCTATCAAAGTTAGATGCTGTACTGGCTTGCAGCCTGTAACGATTTCCGACCACACCCAGTAAATCTCCCCCAACAAAGACATTCAGTCTGTGATGCGAAGGAAGATACGCTCGTAATCCTCCATAAGCAAAAGGTTTTTCAGCCCCTGATCCCTCGGAGAGGAGCCCGCCAGCGTGGCCAAGTGACACTAACCCACATCTTCAAATTCATAGCCTTTCGAACTCAACCCTGGTCACCGTACTGACACGCTGGACAGATTGAGCATTTTTGGGCTAAAATTCTTTAATTTATGCTTACGCAAAATGAGTCAGATCAAAAAGGTAACTCAGCATCTGACGACTTTGTTAGGTCACAAGAAGTGTCATCTCAACGAATGGCAATGAACTCTTTTCTCGCCTCAATCACAATCACTGCTTATGCAAATATTGTACCTGATTTGGTTAGTCATGCCAAATTACTTTAACAGTTACGTTCAGTATCTGCATTACAATTAATGACTTGCATGCATAAAATATTTCTGATTACCCAATTGAAAATGCAGAACTTCTCGGAAATGTGACAATACAAATAAATTTTGTAATTTTTTTCACTAGACTGAACCCTCAACTCTGAGATACGATGGATCGAGACGCTCAAATCAAGGCTTTAGTCATTTTTACACGAGCATGAATCGTACGCATCTGTAGGAGCTTGTACGCAATTATACAAACATGTATTGTAAGCCGGAGAACAAACAGCAGCAGCAAGTCATCGCGTGTGCGAGGGAACGGTAGCTAAGAAACAAACCGTATCCCATAGCTGCGAAAAATAGCCCCCTTATGTACAGGTCTACGAGGCCCTCACGTATATTAACGCCTCTTAGGACGGAAGTTACCCGCCGCTGTTGGTAGCATAGCTGTGAATGCCAGACCCGGCGTGCCGAGCGTGATATGGGGCGCCATGCAGCTACGGGTGGCCTCGCTCAAGGTCTAAAACAAGCCTCACTAGCTTCTGTTGACTCAACATTAGGGCTCTGCAGAGGTGACAAGCCTCAAGTTTGCTGAATTCGATAACAAGATATATTTCAGCCCAATTGATGCTGTCCAGGACATTTGTGCTTTCTTTTGTGCACACACCGTAGTTTTTGTTCGTTTTAGTAACGCTCCCCTCGATCTGTGTTCCCTTTCGCCGTACAGGTTGTTCCTCATGATCGCCTCTGCTGCTTGGAAACCAAATGCCCTGCCGAAAAAATATTTTGTTAAAAATCAGGATAGTGATGTTGCCATGCCAAGGCAAAGTCAACACTGTGTCGCGCCAGAAATAATTTAGTGATATAAATTCACTGGCAACGTATCATTGCTCTAATTTTTCCAGGGAACACCACTGAGCGACACCGAAATGCAAGGTACAATTTCTTATAAATGCTACGGGATCATTTTGCACTACAGCAGTGCACATTTGAGTCGTACTGCACTGAACCGCGGCAGCCATGATCGATTCACTGTCACTTGATCAATGCTCCGTGCGTAGCTGCTCACAATTCAACTAAGTGCGGTAAAATGCAGCGATCACTGAGGCGCTTTCCTATTATCAGAGGCAGTAGCGCTGGTGGGGGGGGGGGGGTGCAAGGGGGCCATTTCCCTCCGAAATGTTGAGCTGAGGTCAGTTTCCGTCGTTGTTTTAAGAAAAAGAGAAAAATTGTACTGATAATTAATGTGTGCCTTCCGAAGCTTGGTCATTTGACTTACCCCGCCCTGTATATTACGCTGCGTGTGTCTTGAGTGTCGTGTTTTGTATTGCAGCTGGCGAACCCGTTCATGAGTAAGCCCGCCTTCAAGTTCGGCACGGTGCCCTTCACCAACTCGGACTCGGTGTTCGCCAAGCACCTGCCTGAGATGTACACCTACATGAGTCAGTTCAACCAGAGCCATCCCAACCTCGGCATCCTCGCTACCAAGAAAGGGTGAGTTCGTGTTACCGCGGTTGTTTCATTTGTTTACCCTCACCTCCTCCAAGGAATTAAGCAGAGAACTTCTAATTAAACTTCAGTCACTTCAATAGGGTTACAAGATAAGTCCAAGGAATAATCCCAAGCCTAGGAAGGGTCGGTTAATGAGAGCTCTATGCATTCGTCCTCGGGAAAAGTAAATCGACAGCAAAATGCAAGCGTTCCTCTGCAACAAATGCGATGCTCATATTTGCTGGTTTTGTTTTTAAGACAATTTCAGAAATGCCATCGTTCACAGCTCGAAGGACTCGGTCTTTACGCGTACGACAACTTTTGGAGAGTAAAAATTTCCCATTGAGTTGTCGCACGTCATGAACTTGCATGAAATTTTATCAAAGAGTTGCTGGTATACTTTCGCCATTTCATATCTCAAGGCAGTCTCTATCGGCGATAGCTTATATCGATGACAACTTCCGCTATCTACTCATTTTGGTGAGGAAAAATTCACTAGCGTGCAAGTGAATGCATGCATAAATCTGAATTAAGTAAAGGAGGGCCAATTCTTATACACTTTTCCTTCAATTTTACCTCGTTCCAAATTCCGGTTCAAAATAACTTTCGCATTTAAATTTTGCCCTGCCAGAACTCATTCATAAACAAAATAAATCTTGAATTAGAAGCTTTTACTTAAGGCTTTTACTTAAGGCGCGAACAAATTCATTTGCTTCAAGATGAGCGTTTCAACGAAGCCCTCGACGCTCCCGCTAACTGCAGCTCAGATGTCGAAATGAAGGAACCTCGCTGTAAACACACCTCCCCACCGTCAAATTTCGTTTGTATGTTTTCAACTTGAAACACCGGCTTATTTTTCCATTCTATTTCAGCCACCATTGGTTCAGCTGTCTTCGTTCCTTCGCTGGTTTTCCCTCTCTCACAGAATCTTTAAAGAACTAAGATTACTCCGGCTCCCTTTGAGGTAATTTGGAAGTTTGCTTCGAAGAGGCAACTCTTCTAACTCAGTTAGCGAGCACGCTCTCCGGAGTTGCTCGTTTCGCCCTGCGAATTAGCAGATTTTGCTCCGGTGTCGCTCCCTCGCCCCGGAGAATATCATGTGCCAATTAGTTCCAGATTCAGTCCGAACGCTCGGCTGGAGCGTCTTAAAGGTCCTGTCGTTCGCTGCAGCACTTCCCTTTGATTGGGGCAAATTAACTCGAGCTCGTGATCAAACTTCCACGATCAAATAGTTTTACTCTGTTTTCTTCTCTTGGTCCAAATTACGCTTAAAAAAACTTGCTGGTTTTTGCTAAATCTCTTCGGTTGCGACGTGAACTAACATATTCTGGAGCCGAAGTTTGCTCTGCTGCTCGTGTTGCTAGTTTCCGATAAATGTGGATCACTGTTTCCGATAAATGTGGAAATGATAAATCGCTGTTTCCGATAAATGTAGAAATTTCTGCGGCACAAATTCTAGTAAATTGAATAGTCCAGTTTGAGATGACCGATTTCGAAAATTTTTAAACATTAATTTTTCCCTTATATTTGTAAGGTATTTGCCTGTAGTTGAACTATTTACTCCTTGGGAAACATCACATAATTTTCTCCGTATCTTCTCACCTAATAATGCCCTTGATGTGTTAATTCATTTTTTTGGCGTCCGCTTCTTAAGAAACAGCTTTTTTAATTGATTTGAAGCATGCATAATGACCGTATCTGTGATACGAGTTTCATCAGTGCTCGAGTACAAGGATATATTAATCGTGGGTACTATTGGGATGGATATATTTGTTTGTCATCCACATCTGGAGGATTTATAGAAAGAAAATATAAGTCCCGTCAATTTTTACGGTCTGTGGACACATGTAATAAATAAATGCAGAGATGCCAGAGACGTCTCCGGCCGTCGTGGTGACGCATCCCCCGATGGCTGCGCGCTGATGACGCTCTGGCCACAGACAAGCGCTGCGTGCTGGGGTGTCCAGCGCGGCTGGTATTGAAATAACGAATAGGTTGCTTAAATATCAGAGCTCTGTTAAATATGCAGCTTCTGGTTTAATCTTTATTGGGGTAGAAGGATTTGAATTTCTCGAAAACTTGTATTTCAACAAATGGGACAGACAACCGGCGTCTTTGTTGTTTCTACTCCTTGAGATGCACGGTGGATTCAACCGACAACCGTTTGTCCTGAATAGACTTACTTAGTCAACGCACAGTATATCATAAATTCATGGCTCACACAAACTAACCGGTGTGTTTATAAAAAGCTAGTAATAAGCAAACTTGATGACGACATAAAGCTAGAAATTAGCGTGATCTCTCTGGAACTCCGCATTCCAGATGCAACAACACATTCTTCAAGCACAGTAGCCCGCTGATAACATGCCGAAAAAAATTTTCCTTATACCACTTTTTCATTTGCAGAGTTGAGTACTGTAAAAATTTCGCAATAGTTAATGCTTGTTTCCAGTCTCATACGAAGTTAGTATTTTCGAGTAAATGGAGAGATACTTACACTCGAGCCTAGTTCGTACGCGAGGTGTGGTTTTGTCATGGAGTTTCGATGTATAAAAGTTTTGATCGAAGTAAATTACATTAAAAGTTATTAATAGCGACACGAATCATAAGCATTTAAATTCTGCAAACTATTGTGTCAACAAATAATTGGTCTATAACCATTTGTAGTGAAACTACTCCCTTTCTATCAGTTTTTTCAGTTTTCCTTCTGTAGAATGGAGTTAATTACGTGTCTTCCTTTCATGAAGACTTGATTCAATATGTCTCTTTTCTCTGTTTAAAACAGAAATATTTAAGAAATAATCATTAAAAAATTCTCCTGCAGAAATCTGCAGTGAAATAATGAAGTTTCTGGATAAGGAAGTTACTTAATGCATACTGCAGACGCGCATTTTGCGTTCATGTCTTGCGAGACCAACTGTGGACGCCGCATTACAGCGTGTAGTTGATCACTGCATTACAGCGTGTAGTTGATCACTGCATTACAGCGTATAGTTGATCACTGCATTACAGCGTGTAGTTCATCACCGCATTACAGCGTGTAGTTGATCACTGCATTACAGCGTGTAGTTGATCACTGCATTACAGCGTGTAGTTGATCACTGCATTACAGCGTATAGTTGATCACTGCATTACAGCGTGTAGTTGATCACTGCATTACAGCGTGTAGTTGATCACTGCATTACAGCGTATAGTTGATCACTGCATTACAGCGTATAGTTGATCACTGCATTACAGCGTGTAGTTGATCACTGCATTACAGCGTGTAGTTGATCACTGCATTACAGCGTGTAGTTGATCACTGCATTACAGCGTGTAGTTGATCACTGCATTACAGCGTGTAGTTGATCACTGCATTACAGCGTGTAGTTGATCACTGCATTACAGCGTGTAGTTGATCACTGCATTACAGCGTGTAGTTGATCACTGCATTACAGCGTGTAGTTGATCACTGCATTACAGCGTGTAGTTGATCCCTGCATTACAGCGTGTAGTTGATCACTGCATTACAGCGCGTAGTTGATCACTGCATTACAGCGTGTAATTCATCACCGCATTACAGCGTGTAGTTCATCACCGCATTACAGCGTGTAGTTGATCACTGCATTACAGCGTGTAGTTGATCACTGCATTAGAGCGTGTAGTTCATCACCGCATTACAGCGTGTAGTTGATCACCGCATTACAGCGTGTAGTTGATCACTGCATTACAGCGTGTAGTTGATCACCGCATTACAGCGTGTAGTTGATCACTGCATTACAGCGTGTAGTTGATCACTGCATTACAGCGTGTAGTTGATCACTGCATTACAGCGTGTAGTTGATCACTGCATTACAGCGTGTAGTTGATCACTGCATTACAGCGTGTAGTTGATCCCTGCATTACAGCGTGTAGTTGATCACTGCATTACAGCGTGTAGTTGATAACTGCATTACAGCGTGTAGTTGATCACTGCATTACAGCGTGTAGTTAATCACTGCATTACAGCGTGTAGTTGATCACTGCATTACAGCGTGTAGTTAATCACTGCATTACAGCGTGTAGTTAATCACTGCATTACAGCGTGTAGTTGATCACTGCATTACAGCGTGTAAGTGATCACTGCATTACAGTGTGTAGTTGATCACTGCATTACAGCGTGTAGTTGATCACTGCATTACAGCGTGTAGTTGATCACTGCATTACAGCGTGTAGTTGATCACTGCATTACAGCGTGTAGTTGATCACTGCATTACAGCGTGTAGTTGATCACTGCATTACAGCGTGTAGTTGATCACTGCCTTACAGCGTGTAGTTGATCACTGCATTACAGCGTGTAGTTGATCACTGCATTACAGCGCGTAGTTGATCACTGCATTACAGCGTGTAGTTCATCACCGCATTACAGCGTGTAGTTGATCACCGCATTACAGCGTGTAGTTGATCACTGCATTACAGCGTGTAGTTGATCACCGTATTACAGCGTGTAGTTGATCACTGCATTACAGCGTGTAGTTGATCACTGCATTTCAGCGTGTAGTTGATCACTGCATTACAGCGTGTAGTTGATCACTGCATTACAGCGTGTAGTTGATCCCTACATTACAGCGTGTAGTTGATCACTGCATTACAGCGTGTAGTTGATCACTGCATTACAGCGTGTAGTTGATCACTGCATTACAGCGTGTAGTTAATCACTGCATTACAGCGTGTAGTTGATCACTGCATTACAGCGTGTAGTTGATCACTGCATTACAGCGTGTAGTTAATCACTGCATTACAGCGTGTAGTTGATCACTGCATTACAGCGTGTAGTTGATCACTGCATTACAGTGTGTAGTTGATCACTGCATTACAGCGTGTAGTTGATCACCGCATTACAGCGTGTAGTTGATCACTGCATTACAGCGTGTAGTTGATCACTGCATTACAGCGTGTAGTTGATCACTGCATTACAGGCTGTAGTTGATCACCGCATTACAGCGTGTAGTTGATCACAGCATTACAGCGAGTAGTTGATCACTGCATTACAGCGTGTAGTATAGTCAGCACACTTGTGATCTCCCCAGTGTTGCTATTCGTTTGAAGATTTGGTCAAATTTTAATCAATCATAGAGCTTGTCATTTGAGTCGTGAATTAGAAGCTGAAAACTCAAGCCAGAGCCGAGGCGACCGAAAGTTGTTCGGCACATGAGACGATAGACATGAAGTGCAACGAACGGCTTCTGTTTAGTTTATAGTTCAGAGAAATTAGTAACTTGTAGCCTCAGTCTCAGCTTCCTCAGTCTCCACTGAGGAGGCAGCAGGACTACAGCCTCATTACGGGCACCACAGGCAGCCTCCCCCTCCCATAATCTCGGCCGTAATTACAGCGCATTGCCTGCTCTCGGCCTGTCCAGGTATCGGTCGCCATCACGAGGAGCCGCTGCTGAAATAGAACTTCATTATGCATGGAGACTTTGTTGCCGAGACGTGTAGAAATTCAGTTGCCGTGTTTCCGAATGTCATAAAGAGTTGCCGTCTAATTTCTTTCGCGAGAATGGGAAGATTCTGTAAATTATTGTTTATGTGCGTGTCTGTAGTGTGAAATGTGACGTTCTGTAATGTGTCGATATGTTTTATAACATGGAAGGCAGATCATAGAAATAGAACCGGTGAGAATTACAATGTCGCCTGTAAATCTCATATATAAATGGCGCGTGTCTTCATTACTACGGTGATTTACTCGGTTACTATTGTAATAAATATTGATATTCTATTGAAATATGGACATTCAATACTTGACTACATCCTCTGTTCATGCATAAACAATTTTCAGGAAAGTATTACAGCTTTGACTTGCGAGTGATGCGGTTAATTTAGACAGGATGTTGTACGTTCGTTTTGTGTGAATGTTGTCATCCCGAGTTCAGTTCTCGCTGTGAGCCAGACCTTAACAAGGAAAAGAAATGCCATGTTCAGCAATGATGACTGGACAAGCGAGGCGCTCACAAGTTGCGAACCGCTTAAGAAATTCAAGAACAATAGAAATCACAGTAGGGATTAAGATTGTAATTTGTTTGAGGCATGTAAGGCAATCAAATTACATTCAAGTGTTTTTATTTCACTGAAAATTATCCTATGTTGTTCTTCAGACGTCTTGGGGAGTTCTTTTCGCTCTCTTTCATTCCTGAAGGATCAATATATAGGTATTATTGAACTCTAGCCTTCGCATGGACTTGCTCCAACCGTCATCAGGGTTGTACGGCATGCCTCAGAAAACATTTATGGCATCAGCGCGTTTCTTGGATACCAAATGCATTCGTTGCGTCAAGCAGAGTTTTCCTATCTATTCAAAAGAGTAAAATAAGAAAGCAAGCTATTACGGTGGAACGTCAAAATGAGGGCTTAAATAAATTTGAAGATCCGTGCAAAATTACTCGTCATGTTGAACTCACGCATTGTTGCTTCTCTTATTCATTGAACGCTCTGGCAAGAAAAATGAAATTTCCGTGATAAAAAAATGGGGTAGACCAAATTCATTTGAGTTTTGGATACGAGCAAACATCACTAGATGCTTGAGAAAACATACTCGAACATTTATCCTCTAGCAATAGTTAAAGAGAATTCAGCTGAATGCTTACGTTGAATAAAACTTGTTTTTTGCTGTCGCCGAAAAAATACGTCGGCGTTGTCGCTTCAAGACGTCGTCTATTTCCGTTCTATCGAGCAGTATTGCGTCGGTGTCCTCTCGAATCGTTCTTTTGCAATTCTCAAGAGTTCGGAGAAATTGAACGGAAACTTTTTCCTCTAGCTATCCTCAAAGAAAATGCCACACGAGCTTAATTCTGGAGACTTCAAGGCCACCTCCGAGTCTCTAGATGAGGAGGAAGATCAGGACGATAAAATGTTCAGAAAACATTTCCCTCCTCGTGCCTTGCGAGCGTCATGTCACGAGAGTTAGGGCCTCGTTCTGTTCACTTCAGATGAGTACATTATGCCAGCGTGACGTCCGACTCAGCGCCCAGAATGTTGCCTGCTCCATCCCAGGCGGAGGGGAGAGTCGCTGTTTCAGTCTTTGCCACTCTCACTGCGACGGGTGCCATATTTGGTCACTGAGGGAGTTTTCGATATGCTACTCACCAGCCAGTAGTCACAAACTCAATTCAAACTAATACTTTATCAAAATTAAATGAAAAAAATCCACTTAATGTTTGGTGTTTTCAAAACTGATTACTACCGTTGACTTTAAATTTCAATTGAAAATTAAACTTCAGTTCAACCAGCAGAAGCCAACGTGTTAAGACGTCCTAGCAAATAAAATCAACTCAGGCGACCGCTCTCGCAACATGATACTATGGATGAAAACTATGACTATAGATAAAGTCTATCTTCAGCTCAGCAGCGAAAATCCTACGTGTTTGTGCGAGCTCATTCATTAGAGAAGAGTGAGCCTTGCATCGCCATACAGAAATATAGTATCAGCAAGAAGATTTGCGGAAATATTCGCTTTAGGGGCTGCGTGATTTCGCGGACCTACTTTACTTAACCTTGAACAAACGTTCGTTTTTTCCAGCGTAGACCATAATGAACATTTCTAATCGTCCTCAAGGTTAAGTTTGGTGTAAATTTTCGGTGCCGCGCAATGCTTTGATCAGGAGCAGAGCAGAACAGTTTTCCATTAGCTGAGCAAAGGCTCTTTCCTTTACTGCATTTTCCGAGTTTAAGCGCTTAAAATTCAAAGCTGGCGAACGAATTCCTTTTCAATACTTATACGTAGTATTATTCAACTACATGAACGGTTATCATTCAGAGATAAACCGCGTCCCTGTCGTATTCAGGTGCATTTCGAGCGAGTGCTTTCAACGGTCATCGCAAATGCTTTGATCTGAGTAATATAAATCCTGCCGTAGACAGGAACTATCGTGAAAACTACTTCAAAGAGATTTGGGGAGATTGTTACTCTTAAATTATTTGGAAGCTGGGAACGTCGTTTCTGGCTTTGTTGTTGGCAATACTATCAATGTTATTGATACTTTTTATCTTTGTTTTTCCATTTGCCTGTTTTGAACGTCAGTTTCAGATATTAATTTCCAATTTTAATGCGTTGGAATAAAATATCTATTGTTTTTTCCGTATTACCATAGTGCAGCGAAGTACGGGATGATTCACTTAAAATTTCAACGAATTTCTGTTGGCCTTCATAACGTCGGTCGAACATATTGGGCAAGTATTGAGTGGGCTCAATCTGCATAAGTTTTTCAGAAAAGGTTGCTAAACGCGATGGTTGCAGTTACTCAATGAGTCTATATTATCTTCTTTCCTATGCAATGAATCGTAAAACAAAAAATATATGTTTCAAGGTTAATTGTTTAAAGTTTCAGACTCTTATTTAGGCATTTTCCAACCTCATTCTAAAACCTTGATAAATGTACATTGCACACTTAATCAAAGCACACATCTGCAACTTTGACTTTGGGCACTTTTATTCCTCCAAAAAGGGTCCTCCAGACTATCGACCCGTACAGTAATGAATGAAAAATGACTTTTTTCAGTGTTCCGTGACACCATTCATTGAGAATGAAGCTTAATACTATTTGTTCGTACAATTTAGGGGAAATATTCCTCCCGCATCACCGCCTGCATGAGCTGCGTTTGAAGCGACGTCCTACTGAGGATGACCAGACCCCCAAAAGAAGTTTACATCTGCATTGGCTTTGTTTTCCAGAAAATTTGCATCACTTTTGTATACGGCAGTGAAGACCGCATACACAAGTGACGCCAGTCAAGACCGCACACAGTTCACGCGAGACCATAATGCTGCCCCGCCTTGCCTAAAAAGTTCCTAAATAACAATAACGCTTTTCCGTATGTGCCAGGGAGCTGGACGCGTTCATCTACGACGCGACGGTGCTGGACTACTTGGTGGGGCAGGACGAGGAGTGCCGGCTGCTGACGGTCGGGTCCTGGTACCACATGACGGGCTACGGCGTCGCCTTCCCCAGGGGGTCCAAGCACACCGCCAACTTCAACAAGCGCCTCATGGAGTACAAAAACAACGGTAGGTGCTGCCGTGATCAGCTATTGATTCATCAGAGTCCCATGCACAATCTATAGTTGAAAATGAAGCTCGTACATTATTCACTGATCTAAACAAATTTCGTGAGGAATTCTAAAACTAATAAACTACTGGTTTGATGTGCCTTGATGGGTAGCTTTAAAGGCTTATCTCATAGCTACAAATACACGGAGACATCAACAGCTGCTCTGCGTTCATTTAGCCCGGGATCATTTTTCATTAAGGCAAGAAGCCTGCAGGCTCGTAATGTAATGATTGGTTGAGCTGAGTCAGGAGGCAGAAGAGAGCTTACTTCTCAACACTTTGACTGCCATGTGAGCCACCGACGGCCACGGAGGGGCTTTCACAATGCTGCTGACCGACCAGTAGCCACAAACTCAATTTTTTTAAGTTCTCAATTGAAAATAATGATGGCACGATCCAGGTAATGGTTACTATTTTCAACATGATTTACGACAATGGACTTAAAATTTGAGTTGAATATTGAACCTCAGTTTACCAGCCGCAGTCAAAGTGTTGATGCTGCGCCCTCGTCCCGTGGAGGTGAGTCTTGCGTGCGTGGGGATCCCTGCAGCTCGGGACCCAGGTGAGTTAACTCGTTCTTTTTCACCAAGTTCAAATTTATACAAGGTTAAAATTAACTGATGAAATTCCTATGCGTTGATATTGCAACGACCGTACAGTGCCGTGAGGGTGAGGACGTGGGCGAAAACTTTACTTTCATCATAATATTAACTGAACCCATCTCTGATGCATGGTCAAATTTGCTCTTTTTCTGCGACTGCATGCTTTTGAGAAGCTCGTGGAATTATCTAACAATTCAGCATATTTTGTGAGCTTCGCTAATTCTTCATGAGACATTTCTACAGCGCTGCCGCAAAAAATGCAGAGTGAGTCCTTGTCGGCCAAATGCCAATGAAATGGTGTCTAAAATCTGACTGTTCAGATTTTGAATTATTTGGCATTACCATTCTCTGAAAAAAAGTTTTGCACATCCTGATCTCCTCAATGGCTTCTAACGTCTGCTTTTTATTCTGACGGGTTTTTTCACTCAGTTTCACTGCGTCAACAATCATTCAAACTGAGCGTTTGTTCGGAAACTTCAGAAACTGATTTCCGATCAAACTTTGCGGTCACATCAACATTACGGAAACGCTGCATAGAGCGACTCTTCAGTCACTCTCGGCGAAAATTAGCAGAAAATACTCGTGAATAACCTTTCCTCGAAAAAAGCTAAGTTGATTTCCACTTTCCAGGCCGTCAGCACTCACTTTACAAGCGACGAGCGTACGACACACACGTACACGTCATGTGTGGCAGTACCTGGCCGACGCGATTGTGCGTGTGTTTGTGCTGCAATTTTCCTGCAACCCAACTTTGCACAATAAAGTGTTGCCACTTCTGCACTGCAGTTCAGCGTTGAAGAATGTAAAGAAACTTTCTATCAAATTTCTTTAACGTTTTCTGCAGTAACTTCAACTCCCTCAATCAGTCTGGCCGCTAGTTTTGCGAGCTTCCTTAAATGTCGCAGGATGAGTTTTTCTGGCAGCCCGTAGTCTATTTTTCCAAGTCTTAAAAGGTCCTGGAAATAGTCGAGGCTAAAATTTCCCGCGTAGCGCATTTATGACGGAGTCTTTTCTCATTTCTCTACTTGCCAGCTCCCAAATTTCCATGGAAACTTTATTTATGAATTGAGTTTTAATTCAGTTTTGAGCGAAAAACTACATTCATCTGACTTCCCAGAAATATTTAGCTGTTTTCGCCTTCACACATTTGATGCATATTGCACTATTATGAATTCCACATCAATGCACTACGGACTAGAAATTATTTGATTTTGAAATGAAAATTGAAATTGAAATTTATAAAATGAAATGTAAAATTAAATTTGAAATACTAATGAAGAGACGAATTTATTTAGCATATATTTGACTGAGCCCATCAATTACGGCATCGTTGTCGCGCTCGGTCGCTGGCCATGAGTTCATTCAAACGAAATTATTCCACTTATGAGGCTTACGCCCTTTGTCCTGTTGTTTACACGCTTGTTTGCACGCTGGTCCAACGCTTCTGCACGAGTTCCAACTCTTGTCGAATTTTGAAGCGCAAACAAGGAATAATGATGAGACTGAACCAATGCAGCATATCTCAGCAGCTCAATGTGCAGCCATGCATGAAGTTCACGGCCTGCTCCACGGCTGAGCAAACTTATTTTGCACTCGTGCGACGCAGCAGCTGATGACAAGCTGAGACGCCGGCCACTTGAGCAGGAGAGGCCCTCCTTACCATGGACGGAGGAGTTTGAATCAGCGAGTTTGGAGGGATCTTTCCCTTATTTGATTGAAATCTTTCTTATTCATGACCGTATTGGAGCAAAATGAGCTGGTGACGAGCTTGGCCTCGAGAAAAATTCGTTCGTCTTCCAGCCTGCGAAAAGCATTCGTTCACGAGTGAATTTTTTTGCTTTAAAAATGTTAAAACGTGTTGTCGAAAAGTTATTCAAAAACTTTAGTCGTAAATTTGTCGCTTCAAAGACGAATTTGCGAGAAAACATGGAGGATGAATTCGAGTTAGGAAATTACAATTTTCTGTCATAGTATCCGGTACTTTTCTGAAGTTTTCTTTTGGAGTAACTCTCGTGTTGCCTGGCTGAGAAGTTAGCTTGCGCGCTAATGCATTGTACAAAAATTCAATGCAAAGTACATCTAGTACTACAAGAAAACTGGTCATGGCATTTATTGGTATGTAACTCATTGTGGCGCATAAACTGACATTCAGTACTTCAAGTCATCAAAATATTAAAGCCCAAGAGTGTCACGATCGAATTTATTTGAGGTAACATCGGTTCGCGTTCACACCACACGCACGGAGAGATGCACGCACATCCAACTCGTGCGCTCCACCTCGTTTCCTCTGGTCAGGGCGGCGATGCTGGAAATTCTTGTGCTTCAATCTGCCCACGATTGTGAGGTTGGCTTTTTCTATTCTAAATTTAAAAGTTTGTGCGCTTTTGAGGTCCGTTTGTATTCAAAAAACCAAATTTTTGAATTCCATTTAAAGTACGACCGGATAAATCTTGTGAGGTAAGTGGGTTATAATTTCATTACAAAGTAAATATTCCCCAAATAATTTATTTATAAGTGAGAGCCGTTCGAATAAAAGATTTTAACTTTCACTTGAAATTGATCAGAACATTTCTGTGAAATTGATCGGATAAATTTCATGATTTAAAGAACATCTTATAATAGACCAAATATTCGCCACATAGCCTGTTCACAAGCGAGAGGCGTTTGAATGACGGATTTTAATTCTCGCTCAAATCATGGAGGCGAAGGAAATGAATGATATCGAGAGCTTCTTTCTGCCGACCGCAACACACCGTCGTGCCAGGAGCGGCTCACGAGAGGCGTTCTCTCGAGTGCCTCAGGTGGAGGGTCGCTCTCGATACAAGAGCCGTGTGAGGGCCGTGTGAGGGCCGTGTGAGGGCTTCACAGGCTAACGGGGCGGGTCATTATGTGTGTCTCAAGGAGTCTGCTTTATGGTGGTCAATTTGTCAGCTAATGTTGTTCCGGCTTCACGGGGTGCAAATGAATGTAAACGGCAAAATCTATCAAAGCAGGGAGAAACTACACTTAAATTAATCAGGCATGTATCTTTTGTAGTGATTGATATACTTAAGCTAGGATCTCGTAGACACTGCATACGTTCCTTCAAAACCCACACTTAACGGTTTTTTTATAATCTCGAATAGAAGACATACGACACACATCGGCTTTCTAATTCTGATTTTATCCCAGGTTTTTGAAAAAATAATTGGCTTTTTTTAGAATTGCACATTCGTAGAAACGAAATGATAGCGCAAAGTTTCCAGCAAGTCACCACACAAGCTGGAGGTGAGGAGAAAGACTTCGACACAAAATTGCACCGCAAGCTGAATATTTTAATGCAACTTTCAGATTTTTTGAGAGCGAAAGAGTTCAAAAATTATTCTTGTGCTCTGTATGCCTCACACAAGATTGAACTGGTCTCTTAAAGCTTAGAATTCTCCTTCTTTCTACGTAATGTTTGCACTTTCAAGTGTGAAGATTTCCTCTCTTTCCTCAATGTCAGGTCATGTCAGGTTAGTTGTTCGCTGGACGAGAATCGTTTCATTTTTTGATTTGCTATGAGGAAGTTTTGAAAAATTTCAAAGTTTTTACTTGAGCAACGGAACCAGATCTGTCACTTAAATTCTTCAGGTTGATCATTTGATTCAAATTGAAATTCCTCTACAATAACCTTCGCGACTTTCTTTGTGGTAATCGTAGTTAGACTTTCCAATTATTAAAGAGAAAATTCTAAAAACTTGAAGCAACAGATTCATTCCATCCTGTGTCTACGTAGAACACTACAACTCGAACACTACCTCCTTTATCACTAGAACACAACTCGTACTCCAACCCCAACACTAACTCCTTTAAAACCCCAACAATAACTCCTTTATAACTCCAACACTACCTCCTCTATAACTCCAACACTACCTCCTCTATAACTCCAACACTACCTCCTCCATAACTCCAACACTACCTCCTCTATAACTCCAACACAACTTTCACTCCAACTCCAACACCACTCCTGCTAAAGGTCCAACACTAACTGCTGCCACAACGCTAGCACCAACTGCACCACCTGCGCCCCAGCTTCACAAGCTCCAGCTTCGAGGCTGACCTCCAAAGCTCTGCTAGCCCAGCCTGCATCGTCGTGAGTTGAGCAATGCAATTACGCTACACAGCTACATTACATCCACCTCTGTCGTACTCCACTGGTATGAGAGCGTTACCACGCCACTCCATTGATGTGAGAGCGTCACCACGTCACTCTACTGAGGTGAGAGCGTCACCACACCACTCCACTGATGTGAGAGCGTCACCACACCACTCCACTGATGTGAGAGCGTCACCACACCGCTCCACTGATGTGAGAGCGTCACCACACCCCTCTACTGATGTGAAAGCGTCACCACACCACTCCACTGATGTGAGAGTGTCACCACACAACTCCACTGATGTGAGAGCGTCACCACACCACTCCACTGATGTGAGAGTGTCACCACACAACTCCACTGATGTGAGAGCGTCACCACACCACTCCACTGATGAGAGAGCGTCACCACACCACTCCACTGATGAGAGAGCGTCACCACACCACTCCACTGATGTGAGAGCGTCACCACACCGCTCCACTGATGTGAGAGCGTCACCACACCACTCCACTGATGTGAGAGCGTCACCACACCACTCCACTGATGTGAGAGCGTCACCACACCACTCCACTGATGTGAGAGCGTCACCACACCACTCTCACAAAGAGCGCTCCTTCACTTCGAGTCCCATTACAGGAAGCCCTCAAGTCTCACTTGAGAAGTTCAATTCACACCCGCTGCGGGCATTGGACGGTCTGCAGCTGAGGTAGAATGTTACTGGTCAGCAGAGGCCGTGCAACTTGACTGTGTTACAAATCGTAGGGAAAAACTGCAGAAATGAAAATAAAACTTTGGTATGCGTTTAATTTCACATTCGTTTAGTATGACAACGGAACGCAAATGAGGAATTAAGTTTTCAAAACAACGCTAGAGAAGGTTCGAGTAGATGAATTCCCAAATGTAGCAATTGATCGTCCAAATAATCGAATAGTAAAGGTTTAAACTTCGCTCCTCTAACTTGACCCTCCCAAAACTTGCGTTACGGGGACATTACCTAATAAATTACTCCTCTGCAGACGTCCATCGCAGCTCGCACCTGCCGAGCAAAATGAAGGCGCGCGATATTTCCTAGTTTCCTTGTTTCTCACACAGGCAGAGCATTTTTCAAGCGCCAGCAATCTACAAGTATGAGGAGTTTTAAAAGCTTTCGTTAATGAAGAAATACAGCATGGAGGCCTTGTTGGTGGCGGTAGGCCGTGCGACTGACGGCGCTCGTGTCTACAACACACAAGCGACGCGACGCGTACGGCAGAGTCCGCCTGAGCAGCAGGGCAGAGCTGACGCTGCGATGTTTCAGGCTTTGGAACTCATAAGTAAATATCAAGTTTTGTGATGTCTTTTGCTTGTTTTTACCGTCGCTGATTTTCAACAATTGCACTTCAATGTTAGACGCCCAACAGTTGAAGTTTGGCTTGAACAACTGTCTGTCGTCTGACGTTGCCTGCAAAATGTTCACTGTCAAATTTCAGTCAGGAGCATCTGATGTACAAATTTTTGAAACCTACCTAAATATTTTCAAATTTCGGCACGAAATTTATACAGAGTCTGATTAACGAAAATTTACGACCCGTGATGCATTACTGATTCTGTCTACTTCGTTGTTATTAGAGAAATGTTCGAGTTTGTGGATAATTGTTGTACTGATGATTAACCTAGTTCACCCTCGCGTTATCGTTTCGAGACTCTCATGTCTATTTGACAATTGCACCATACCTTAGTTTATTTAAGTTCTTTCATGATTTTCCAGAAATTTAAAGACCATTTTTGCCCAATCTCAGGACGAAGTTTTCTCCGCCTCTTCCGTTGAGGAGCCAAAGCAAGCAGAGCAACATCCATTCCGATCTGATGAGAACAAAATCGGCAATGAAAGAAGTCAAACGAGCTGGATAACCCTTTTCCGAAGTATTAATTTTAGGTGGAGCTCCAAGCCAGAAGGCTTCGTCTAAAAAAATGCCTAGGATTTGTTGGAATCTAAAAATCAAGCAAGCCGTATCATTACTACCATTGAGTTGGCAGAACAAACGTGGCCCATATAGTGGCACGACGCCTGCTTGAAGACATCGTGAAGGCTGGAGAGATTATTAAATGCCACAGAAGGTTAAATGCTCCTTGAACCACACAACCTGCTGCACGCCAATCCACATCTGAATACATTTAGGAGAAAGTTTTTTGTAAAATATTGTTTAACCCTACATGTTCTCCAGACCTTGAGCATCCTGCTCTTTTGTTTTGAGCGCTACTACAATACTGAATGACATTGGGTTCACGTCAAAACCATTGAAAATCAAGCTCGGTCAAACTTGCAGTATTTTTCAAGGAAAGTTGGTAACAAAAATTCGAGTTTTGTCGTATTCTATGACACATCGGATGCGTTTAATGCGTTTGATAATCGAAATTAATTCGTTTGAACTGCAATGACAATGTAGTTCCGACTATTTTTCCATGTGATTTTTTTAATAAAAACCTAAGGACATATCTTTGTGGGAAATTTATGAAATATTGGAATTCCAATAACAACTAAATATGGAAATAAATTTACTGCATATTTTTCTTCAAAACCTGTACAATTTTACAAGCGTAAAATTCACAGCTTTCAAACAGATGGTATAAAGTCATTAAAAGCTATGGAGAGTATGTGAACAAATAAACGGTCTGATAATTACCAATGCTTCAGCCAACTTAAACATATATTTCAAATTCGGCGTAACATTTCCGTCAAATTAATATATAGGCGAACATTGATGTTAATACGTATTTAAGAAGCCAATGGCCTCACTCTAGTCAAGGACTCTACCAAACCTGAAATATCTGCAGTTTTCAAATTGATCACCAAAAATTAACTTGACAAATTTCAAATTAATTACAAAATACCAACCTAAACAAACGCAGGAAGTGTCGGCGGGCCAACACCAGGCCAGTAATTATGATAACTATCATTTATATTACGGATCACCCCCAACGTAACTCTCTAACCGGCTCATCTCTCATATTTTGCACTCGTACTCACTCGAAAATGGTTTATGAAAGGATTTCATAAACACAAACTTCAATTGTACGCTATTTTATTAAATCAATTCTAATGATAATTTGAAACACCAACATCGTTCAGGCAAAAGCGCCTGTGGCTCCTTCTGAACGATTCTCAAAGCCCATCTTTTCAAATCTACACTTACTCTTACAGCTTATTTTATCCCAGACGTATAATTTAAATCTGCTCAGACCCCTCCATTCAAATCTACGCAGTGCCCTTCATTCAAATCTACCCAGACCACTCCATCCAAATCTATACAGACATCTCTGCCCAACACAGCCTCAACTCCCCAGTCAAACCCACACAAGAAGGCAGCCCAACTCTACATACGAACTGTGCTTCCTCACGGTGGTCTCCAGCACAGCTGCGGGCACGCACTCGCCATCACGTTTGCCTACACACGCCTCTATTTCACTTCTTACGCTTATTTAGGCTTATTTCTTAGCCTTATTTAGTCTTGTATCTTAGGCTTATTTTTTCCATCCATGCGTACTCTAGCAGATTGAGGTCTGGGAGTGGAAGTGTTTCATTCTCACATCTGGGAGCGGGAATGCTTCATTACCCCCTGGAAGTGGAAGTGCTTCATTCCCCCACCTGGGAGTGGAAGTGCTTCATTCCCCCACCTGGGAGTGGAAGTGCTTCATTCCCCCACCTGGGAGTGTAAGTGCTTCATTCCCCCCTGGGAGTGGAAGTGCTTCATTCCCCCACCTGGGAGTGGAAGTGCTTCATCCCCCCCGGGGAGTGGAAGTGCTTCATTGCCCCACCTGGGAGTGGGAGTGCTTCATTTCCCCCCTTGGTAGTGGAAGTGCTTCATTCCCCCTCCGGGAGTGGAAGTGCTTCATTCCCCCACCTGGAAGTGGAAGTGCTTCATTCCCCCACCTGGGAGTGGAAGTGCTTCATTCCCCCACCTGGGAGTGGAAGTGCTTCATTCCCCCACCTGGGAGTGTAAGTGCTTCATTCCCCCCTGGGAGTGGAAGTGCTTCATTCCCCCACCTGGGAGTGGAAGTGCTTCATCCCCCCCGGGGAGTGGAAGTGCTTCATTGCCCCACCTGGGAGTGGGAGTGCTTCATTTCCCCCCTTGGTAGTGGAAGTGCTTCATTCCCCCTCCGGGAGTGGAAGTGCTTCATTCCCCCACCTGGAAGTGGAAGTGCTTCATTCCCCCACCTGGGAGTGGAAGTGCTTCATTCCTACACCTGGTAGTGGAAGTGCTTCATTCATCCCCGGGAGTGGAAGTGCTTCATTCCCCCACGTGGGAGTGAAAGTGCTTCATTCCCCGGCCTGGGAGTGGAAGTGCTTCATTCCCCCCCTGGGAGTGGAAGTGCTTCATTCCCCCCTGGGAGTGGAAGTGTCATTCCCCCACCTGGGAGTGGAAGTGCTTCATTCCCCCCTGGGAGTGGAAGTGCTTCATTCCCCCCCGGGAGTGGAAGTGCTTCATTCCCTCCCCCTGGGAGTGGAAGTGCTTCATTCCCCACCTGGGAGTGGAAGTGCTTCATTCCCTCCTGGGAGTGGAAGTGCTTCATTCCCCCCCTGGGAGTGGAAGTGCTTCATTTCCCCACCTGGGAGTGGAAGTGCTTCATTCCCCCACCTGGGAGTGGAAGTGCTTCATTCCCCCCCCCCCCCCCGGGAGTGGAAGTGCTTCATTCCCCCCTCCCCCCTGGAAGTGGAAGTGCTTCATTCCCCCAAATGGGGGTGGAAGTGCTTCATTCCCCCACCTGGGAGTGGAAGTGCTTCATTCCCCCACCTGGGAGTGGAAGTGCTTCATTCCCCCCCCCGGGAGTGGAAGTGCTTCATTCCCCCACCTGGGAGTGGAAGTGCTTCATTCCCCCACCTGGGAGTGGAAGTGCTTCATTCCCCCACCTGGGAGTGGAAGTGCTTCATTCCCACACCTGGGAGTGGAAGTGCTTCATTCCCCCACCTGGTAGTGGAAGTGCTTCATTCTCCCCCCCAGGAGTGCAAGTGCTTCATTCCCCCACCTGAGAGTGGAAGTGCTTCATTCCCCCGCCTGGGAGTGGAAGTGCTTCATTCCCACACCTGGGAATGGAAGTGCTTCATTCCCCCACCTTTGAGTGGAAGTGCTTCATTCCCCCACCTTTGAGTGGAAGTGCTTCATTCTCCCCCGGGAGAGGAAGTGCTCCATTCCCCCACCTGGGAGTGGAAGTGCTTCATTCCCCCACCTGGGAGTGGAAGTGCTTCATTCCCCCCCTGGGAGTGGAAGTGCTTCATTCCCCCACCTTTGAGTGGAAGTGCTTCATCCCCCCCGGGGAGTGGAAGTGCTTCATTGCCCCACCTGGGAGTGGAAGTGCTTCATTTCCCCCCTTGGGAGTGGAAGTGCTTCATTCCCCCTCCGGGAGTGGAAGTGCTTCATTCCCCCACCTGGAAGTGGAAGTGCTTCATTCCCCCACCTGTGTGGAAGTGCTTCATTCCTACACCTGGGAGTGGAAGTGCTTCATTCCCCCCCGGGAGTGGAAGTGCTTCATTCCCCCACGTGGGAGTGAAAGTGCTTCATTCCCCCGCCTGGGAGTGGAAGTGCTTCATTCCCCCCCTGGGAGTGGAAGTGCTTCATTCCCCCCTGGGAGTGGAAGTGTCATTCCCCCACCTGGGAGTGGAAGTGCTTCATTCCCCCCTGGGAGTGGAAGTGCTTCATTCCCCCCCGGGAGTGGAAGTGCTTCATTCCCTCCCCTGGGAGTGGAAGTGCTTCATTCCCCACCTGGGAGTGGAAGTGCTTCATTCCCTCCTGGGAGTGGAAGTGCTTCATTCCCCCCCTGGGAGTGGAAGTGCTTCATTTCCCCACCTGGGAGTGGAAGTGCTTCATTCCCCCACCTGGGGGTGGAAGTGCTTCATTCCATCACCTGGGAGTGGAAGTGCTTCATTCCCCCCTGGGAGTGGAAGTGCTTCATTCCCCCACCTGTGAGTGGAAGTGCTTCATTCCCCCACCTGGGAGTGGAAGTGCTTCATTCCCTCCCCCCGGGAGTGGAAGTGCTTCATTCCCCCCCCCCCCCCCGGGAGTAGAAGTGCTTCATTCCCCCCCCTGGGAGTGGAAGTGCTTCATTCCCCCACCTGGGAGTGGAAGTGCTTCATTCCCCCACCTAGGAGTGGAAGTGCTTCATTCCCCCTCCCCCCTGGGGGTGGAAGTGCTTCATTCCCCCACATGGGGGTGGAAGTGCTTCATTCCCCCACCTGGGAGTGGAAGTGCTTCATTCCCCCACCTGGGAGTGGAAGTGCTTCATTCCCCCCCCGGGAGTGGAAGTGCTTCATTCCCCCACCTGGGATTGGAAGTGCTTCATTCCCCCACCTGAGAGTGGAAGTGCTTCCTTCCCCCCCCCCTGGGAGTGGAAGTGCTTCATTCCCCCCCCCCGGGAGCGGAAGTGCTTCATTCCCCCACCTGGGAGTGGAAGTGCTTCATTCCCTCACCTGGGAGTGGAAGTGCTTCATTCCCCCCCGTGATTGGAAGTGCTTCATTCCCCCCCCCCCCCCCGGGAGTGGAAGTGCTTTATTCCCCCCTGGGAGTGGAAGTGCTTCATTCCCCCACCTGGGAGTGGAAATGCTTCATTCCCTCACCTGGGAGTGGAAGTGCTTCATTCCCCCCCCCCGGGAGTGGAAGTGCTTCATTCCCTCCCCTGGGAGTGGAAGTGCTTCATTCCCCCCTGGGAGTGGAAGTGTCATTCCCCCACCTGGGAGTGGAAGTTCTTCATTCCCCCCTGGGAGTGGAAGTGCTTCATTCCCCCCCGGGAGTGGAAGTGCTTCATTCCCTCCCCCTGGGAGTGGAAGTGCTTCATTCCCCACCTGGGAGTGGAAGTGCTTCATTCCCTCCTGGGAGTGGAAGTGCTTCATTCCCCCCCTGGGAGTGGAAGTGCTTCATTTCCCCACCTGGGAGTGGAAGTGCTTCATTCCCCCACCTGGGAGTGGAAGTGCTTCATTCCCCCCCCCCCCCCCCCGGGAGTGGAAGTGCTTCATTCCCCCCTCCCCCCTGGAAGTGGAAGTGCTTCATTCCCCCAAATGGGGGTGGAAGTGCTTCATTCCCCCACCTGGGAGTGGAAGTGCTTCATTCCCCCACCTGGGAGTGGAAGTGCTTCATTCCCCCCCCCGGGAGTGGAAGTGCTTCATTCCCCCACCTGGGAGTGGAAGTGCTTCATTCCCCCACCTGGGAGTGGAAGTGCTTCATTCCCCCACCTGGGAGTGGAAGTGCTTCATTCCCACACCTGGGAGTGGAAGTGCTTCATTCCCCCACCTGGTAGTGGAAGTGCTTCATTCTCCCCCCCAGGAGTGCAAGTGCTTCATTCCCCCACCTGAGAGTGGAAGTGCTTCATTCCCCCGCCTGGGAGTGGAAGTGCTTCATTCCCACACCTGGGAATGGAAGTGCTTCATTCCCCCACCTTTGAGTGGAAGTGCTTCATTCCCCCACCTTTGAGTGGAAGTGCTTCATTCTCCCCCGGGAGAGGAAGTGCTCCATTCCCCCAGCTGGGAGTGGAAGTGCTTCATTCCCCCACCTGGGAGTGGAAGTGCTTCATTCCCCCCCTGGGAGTGGAAGTGCTTCATTCCCCCACCTTTGAGTGGAAGTGCTTCATCCCCCCCGGGGAGTGGAAGTGCTTCATTGCCCCACCTGGGAGTGGAAGTGCTTCATTTCCCCCCTTGGGAGTGGAAGTGCTTCATTCCCCCACCGGGAGTGGAAGTGCTTCATTCCCCCACCTGGAAGTGGAAGTGCTTCATTCCCCCACCTGTGTGGAAGTGCTTCATTCCTACACCTGGGAGTGGAAGTGCTTCATTCCCCCCCGGGAGTGGAAGTGCTTCATTCCCCCACGTGGGAGTGAAAGTGCTTCATTCCCCCGCCTGGGAGTGGAAGTGCTTCATTCCCCCCCTGGGAGTGGAAGTGCTTCATTCCCCCCTGGGAGTGGAAGTGTCATTCCCCCACCTGGGAGTGGAAGTGCTTCATTCCCCCCTGGGAGTGGAAGTGCTTCATTCCCCCCCGGGAGTGGAAGTGCTTCATTCCCTCCCCTGGGAGTGGAAGTGCTTCATTCCCCACCTGGGAGTGGAAGTGCTTCATTCCCTCCTGGGAGTGGAAGTGCTTCATTCCCCCCCTGGGAGTGGAAGTGCTTCATTTCCCCACCTGGGAGTGGAAGTGCTTCATTCCCCCACCTGGGGGTGGAAGTGCTTCATTCCATCACCTGGGAGTGGAAGTGCTTCATTCCCCCCTGGGAGTGGAAGTGCTTCATTCCCCCACCTGTGAGTGGAAGTGCTTCATTCCCCCACCTGGGAGTGGAAGTGCTTCATTCCCTCCCTCCGGGAGTGGAAGTGCTTCATTCCCCCCCCCCCCCGGGAGTAGAAGTGCTTCATTCCCCCCCCTGGGAGTGGAAGTGCTTCATTCCCCCACCTGGGAGTGGAAGTGCTTCATTCCCCCACCTAGGAGTGGAAGTGCTTCATTCCCCCTCCCCCCTGGGGGTGGAAGTGCTTCATTCCCCCACATGGGGGTGGAAGTGCTTCATTCCCCCACCTGGGAGTGGAAGTGCTTCATTCCCCCACCTGGGAGTGGAAGTGCTTCATTCCCCCCCCGGGAGTGGAAGTGCTTCATTCCCCCACCTGGGATTGGAAGTGCTTCATTCCCCCACCTGAGAGTGGAAGTGCTTCCTTCCCCCCCCCTGGGAGTGGAAGTGCTTCATTCCCCCCCCCGGGAGCGGAAGTGCTTCATTCCCCCACCTGGGAGTGGAAGTGCTTCATTCCCTCACCTGGGAGTGGAAGTGCTTCATTCCCCCCCGTGATTGGAAGTGCTTCATTCCCCCCCCCCCCGGGAGTGGAAGTGCTTTATTCCCCCCTGGGAGTGGAAGTGCTTCATTCCCCCACCTGGGAGTGGAAATGCTTCATTCCCTCACCTGGGAGTGGAAGTGCTTCATTCCCCCCCCCCCGGGAGTGGAAGTGCTTCATTCCCTCCCCTGGGAGTGGAAGTGCTTCATTCCCCCACCTGGGAGTGGAAGTGCTTCATTCCTCCACCTGGGAGTGGAAGTGCTTCATTCCTCCACCTGGGAGTGGAAGTGCTTCATTCCCCCACCTGGGAGTGGAAGTGCTTCATTCCCCCACCTGGGAGTGGAAGTGCTTCATTCCCCCACCTGGGAGTGGAAGTGCTTCATTCCCCCGCCTGGGAGTGGAAGTGCTTCATTCCCACACCTGGGAGTGGAAGTGCTTCATTCCCCCACCTGGTAGTGGAAGTGCTTCATTCTCCCCCCCAGGAGTGCAAGTGCTTCATTCCCCCACCTGAGGGTGGAAGTGCTTCATTCCTCCGCCTGGGAGTGGAAGTGCTTCATTCCCGCACCTGGGAATGGAAGTGCTTCATTCCCCCACCTGGGAGTGGAAGTGCTTCATTCCCCCCCCGGGAGTGGAAGTGCTTCATTCTCCCCCGGGAGAGGAAGTGCTTCATTCCCCCACCTGGGAGTGGAAGTGCTTCATTCCCCCACCTGGGAGTGGAAGTGCTTCATTCCCCCCCTGGGAGTGGAAGTGCTTCATTCCCCCACCTAGGAGTGGAAGTGCTTCATTCCCACACCTGGGAGTGGAAGTGCTTCATTCCCCCACCTGGTAGTGGAAGTGCTTCATTCTCCCCCCCAGGAGTGCAAGTGCTTCATTCCCCCACCTGAGAGTGGAAGTGCTTCATTCCCCCGCCTGGGAGTGGAAGTGCTTCATTCCCACACCTGGGAATGGAAGTGCTTCATTCCCCCACCTGGGAGTGGAAGTGCTTCATTCCCCCCAGGGAGTGGAAGTGCTTCATTCTCCCCCGGGAGAGGAAGTGCTTCATTCCCCCACCTGGGAGTGGAAGTGCTTCATTCCCCCACCTGGGAGTGGAAGTGCTTCATTCCCCCCCCTGGGAGTGGAAGTACTTCATTCCCCCACCTGGGAGTGGAAGTGCTTCATCCCCCCCCGGGGAGTGGAAGTGCTTCATTGCCCCACCTGGGAGTGGAAGTGCTTCATTTCCCCCCTTGGGAGTGGAAGTGCTTCATTCCCCCTCCGGGAGTGGAAGTGCTTCATTCCCCCACCTGGAAGTGGAAGTGCTTCATTCCCCCACCTGGGAGTGGAAGTGCTTCATTCCTACACCTGGGAGTGGAAGTGCTTCATTCCCCCACGTGGGAGTGAAAGTGCTTCATTCCCCCGCCTGGGAGTGGAAGTGCTTCATTCCCCCCCTGGGAGTGGAAGTGCTTCATTCCCCCCTGGGAGTGGAAGTGTCATTCCCCCACCTGTGAGTGGAAGTGCTTCATTCCCCCCTGGGAGTGGAAGTGCTTCATTCCCCCCCGGGAATGGAAGTGCTTCATTCCCTCCCCTGGGAGTGGAAGTGCTTCATTTTCCACCTGGGAGTGGAAGTGCTTCATTCCCTCCTGGGAGTGGAAGTGCTTCATTCCCCCCCTGGGAGATGAAGTGCTTCATTTCCCCACCTGGGAGTGGAAGTGCTTCATTCCCCCACCTGGGGGTGGAAGTGCTTCATTCCATCACCTGGGAGTGGAAGTGCTTCATTCCCCCCTGGGAGTGGAAGTGCTTCATTCCCCCACCTGTGAGTGGAAGTGCTTCATTCCCCCACATGGAAGTAGAAGTGCTTCATTCCCTCCCCCCGGGAGTGGAAGTGCTTCATTCCCCCCCCCCCCCCCGGGAGTAGAAGTGCTTCATTCCCCCTTCTGGGAGTGGAAGTGCTTCATTCCCCCACCTGGGAGTGGAAGTGCTTCATTCCCCCACCTAGGAGTGGAAGTGCTTCATTCCCCCCTCCCCCCTGGGGGTGGAAGTGCTTCATCCCCCACATGGGGGTGGAAGTGCTTCATTCCCCCACCTGGGAGTGGAAGTGCTTCATTCCCCCACCTGGGAGTGGAAGTGCTTCATTCCCCCCCCCGGGAGTGGAAGTGCTTCATTCCCCCACCTGGGAGTGGAAGTGCTTCATTCCCCCACCTGGGAGTGGAAGTGCTTCCTTCCCCCCCTGGGAGTGGAAGTGCTTCATTCCCCCCCCGGGAGCGGAAGTGCTTCATTCCCCCACCTGGGAGTGGAAGTGCTTCATTCCCTCACCTGGGAGTGGAAGTGCTTCATTCCCCCCCGTGAGTGGAAGTGCTTCATTCCCCCCCCCCCCGGGAGTGGAAGTGCTTTATTCCCCCCTGGGAGTGGAAGTGCTTCATTCCCCCACCTTGGAGTGGAAATGCTTCATTCCCTCACCTGGGAGTGGAAGTGCTTCATTCCCCCCCCCCCCCCCCGGGAGTGGAAGTGCTTCATTCCCTCCCCTGGGAGTGGAAGTGCTTCATTCCCCCACCTGGGAGTGGAAGTGCTTTATTCCTCCACCTGGGAGTGGAAGTGCTTCATTCCTCCACCTGGGAGTGGAAGTGCTTCATTTCCCCACCTGGGAGTGGAAGTGCTTCATTCCCCCACCTGGGAGTGGAAGTGCTTCATTCCCCCACCTGGGAGTGGAAGTGCTTCATTCCCCCGCCTGGGAGTGGAAGTGCTTCATTCCCACACCTGGGAGTGGAAGTGCTTCATTCCCCCACCTGGTAGTGGAAGTGCTTCATTCTCCCCCCCAGGAGTGCAAGTGCTTCATTCCCCCACCTGAGAGTGAAAGTGCTTCATTCCTCCGCCTGGGAGTGGAAGTGCTTCATTCCCGCACCTGGGAATGGAAGTGCTTCATTCCCCCACCTGGGAGTGGAAGTGCTTCATTCCCCCTCTCCCGGGAGTGGAAGTGCTTCATTCTCCCCCAGGAGAGGAAGTGCTTCATTCCCCCACCTGGGAGTGGAAGTGCTTCATTCCCTCACCTGGGAGTGGAAGTGCTTCATTCCCCCCCCTGGGAGTGGAAGTGCTTCATTCCCCCACCTGGGAGTGGAAGTGCTTTATCCCCCCCGGGGAGTGGAAGTGCTTCATTGCCCCACCTGGGAGTGGAAGTGCTTCATTTCCCCCCTTGGGAGTGGAAGTGCTTCATTCCCCCTCCGGGAGTGGAAGTGCTTCATTCCCCCACCTGGAAGTGGAAGTGCTTCATTCCCTTACCTGGGAGTGGAAGTGCTTCATTCCTACACCTGGGAGTGGAAGTGCTTCATTCCCCCCCCTGGGAGTGGAAGTGCTTCATTCCCCCCCCTGGGAGTGGAAGTGCTTCATTCCCCCACCTGGGAGTGGAAGTGCTTTATCCCCCCCGGGGAGTGGAAGTGCTTCATTGCCCCACCTGGGAGTGGAAGTGCTTCATTTCCCCCCTTGGGAGTGGAAGTGCTTCATTCCCCCTCCGGGAGTGGAAGTGCTTCATTCCCCCACCTGGAAGTGGAAGTGCTTCATTCCCTTACCTGGGAGTGGAAGTGCTTCATTCCTACACCTGGGAGTGGAAGTGCTTCATTCCCCCCCGGGAGTGGAAGTGCTTCATTCCCCCACGTGGGAGTGAAAGTGCTTCATTCCCCCGCCTGGGAGTGGAAGTGCTTCATTCCTTCCCTGGGAGTGGAAGTGCTTCATTCCCCCCTGGGAGTGGAAGTGTCATTCCCCCACCTGGGAGTGGAAGTGCTTCATTCCCCCCTGGGAGTGGAAGTGCTTCATTCCCCCCCGGGAGTGGAAGTGCTTCATTCCCTCCCCTGGGAGTGGAAGTGCTTCATTCCCCACCTGGGAGTGGAAGTGCTTCATTCCCTCCTGGGAGTGGAAGTGCTTCATTCCCCCCCTGGGAGTGGAAGGGCTTCATTCCCCCTCCTGGAGTGGAAGTGCTTCATTCCCCCCGGGAGTGGAAGTGCTTCATTCCATCACCTGGGAGTGGAAGTGCTTCATTCCCCCCGGGAGTGGAAGTGCTTCATTCCCCCGCTTGGGAGTGGAAGTGTTTCATTCCCCCACCTGGGAGTGGAAGTGCTTCATTCCCCCACCTGGGAGTGGAAGTGCTTCATTCCCCCCCCCCCGGGAGTGGAAGTGCTTCATTCCCACACCTGGGAGTGGAAGCGCTTCATTCCCACACCTGGGAGTGGAAGTGCTTCTTTCCCCCCCGGGAGTGGAAGTGCTTCATTCTTCCACCTGGGAGTGGAAGTGTTTCATTCCCCCCCCGGGGAGTGGAAGTGCTTCATTCCCACACCTGGGAGTGGAAGGGCTTCATTCCCCCTCCTGGAGTGGAAGTGCTTCATTCCCCTTGGAGTGGAAGTGCTTCATTCCCACACCTGGGAGTGGAAGTGCTTCATTCCCCCCCGGGAGTGGAAGGGCTTTATTCCCACACCTGGGAGTGGAAGGGCTTCATTCCCCCACCTGGGAGTGGGAGCGTTTCATTCTCACATCTGTGAGCGGAAATGCTTTGTTCTCACATCTGTGAGTGGGAGTGCTTCATTCATCCACCTGGGAGTGGGAGTGCTTCATTTTCACAGCTAGGAGTGGGAGCGTTTCACAACCTCACCTTTTTCCACTGTCGACGCGTGAAATGACCCGTTTCATTAACATTGTTTCCACCCTCTATTTTTTTGCACTCCAGAATCTAGGGACATTTTTGTACTTATTTGTGAACCCTCGCTGGTTCATAAAATCTCTGCTTTTACAATTTAGAGGCCATGAAATATTGTAGACAGGCAACGAGAATGAATTTTTCTCAGAAAAGCGCACTCCATATTCATTACGGAACGGCGCCACACGGCAGTAATCGTTATGCCATTTTTCAGTTTCTGCCCCATAAAACGTGGCCCCTCTTGCCAGCTTCTTACATTCGCAGGTCATAAATCTGCATCCCACAGACACGCATAGCCCCTTACTGCCACCGTCCCTCGCCTCTGCAGCAGCCCCTGAGTGCCTCCTGGGCTGTAGCAAGCGCGCAGCACCACACGGCCAACACCGAGTCTTTCACATACTCAGAATTGTTTAGCTCTTCTCGTAAACCCTCACCAAACACGCTGAAAAGGACACGGGCACCCCACCAACATCACGTCTTATAAATATATAGAATTGTATAAGACACGGGCACCACACGGCTAGTACCACGTTTTCTATATACTCAGAAATGTATGGCGCGAACATTCACTGAAGACGCTGAAAAAGAATGGATCCTACACATGTGTTTGTTTAGTGTCCTGACGCCATGCATCTTCGTCTTTTCCATTAGAGCTCTGCTTTACGATACTTGAGACGAGGTCACAGTGTTATTTCTGGCTTATTTTTGGCCGTTCGTTGTCGTTTGCGCCTGTCCCACGCGCAGCTCGGCCAGCGAGATTTGTTGTGTGAGATTACACCCGAGTCTATTTGACATAGAAAAGGTTAGTACACCTCAACAATGAAAAGTGTGACCAAACCTCTGCGCGCAGAAGAATGAAGAACAAAAACTCTTTCATTGCAAGAACTTTCGATTTACGCTTCTCAACGCAATATTAAATTTCCTCACGTTCTTTTACCGTCGTAGTTAAACTGCCTGCTCTTCCAGACCTTTTTCTATCTTCCTTTCTCTTGAAAAAATATCCCCTCATTAACACAACATCAAAAAGCCAGCATCGCCACGCTGCAATGCGTAACGCTCGATAATATAAATAACGAACAAATTCTCTCTTCCTCACGAAATGATCAACCAGTTTAGCCCATAATGCCAGCTCATTTGTCCTCAATCACTCAGCCAAAGCAGGAATAAGTCGAATGTTATAAGACTTCGCTAAATTAATTATCTTACAAATAATTATTTCACTGCATGAATAATTATTATTATGCACTGCATGAAGTGTTCTAGACAGAGCGCTGGTGCAGGTAATTGCTTAATAACAAGAACTCCCCAATAATGTGCGTCCCTTGTGATCCAGTTGAGCTTACATTGAATAATTATCGCTTAGTACTCCTGGAGATTAAATTTCGACAGGCTTACTGTGGGAATAATAATTTATAGGATCATTACTGCCAAATGATTTTCTCCCGATATTTCATTGTCAAAAGCATGACAGGCATAATTATTTGAGTGGCTATTGCTCTAGGTAATTCGAGCGACAGGTTACATGCAAGATAGTAACTAACGCCCACAAGCCCCTCACAAATTTGAAAAACCCTTTCGGCAAATTTTATCTTGACGCTCCACTGATTTAGTTGCTAACACCGACACCAGATGGCGGGACGGCGTAATGAGTGCACATAGAGTGAATGCTACACAAAGTGGCCGTATAAAAGACAACGTTCGTTAAATGCACTGTTTGGCTTATGAGTATTCGGACTCAATTCGTCGGACGTGCCCCAAAAAAATATAATATGGAGTTATTGAGGTCAAACAAACGATTTTCTTACGTGATTGCAAGAATCGACATATCTCCGTGGAAAGAAACAGCTCGGCATTCCTTCAATTGAAAGTTATCAGTCGGTAACTAAATTGACTGTGCGGAGCTATAAATTGCAGATACAACTCACAATATGTCCTAAAGATGCTCTAAGACGAGTTATTATAAAGACTGCTGAACGATGCGGAAGAACAAATCGTTGCTCAAAACGACTTTGGGGAAAATACATATTTTTTGTTATCTAGCTATCTATGTGAATAGGCTTATGTGAATAGGCTCGGTGCATTGTTTTGCACGACGACCATGGGGTAGAGCAGGTGCATAACTTCCACCTCTATGCATCACCCCTCCCCCCCCCCCCCCCCCCCAGGAATGTTTTTTTGCACCCATTAATGTTTAAACACCCAGGAATGCTTATGCGTAAGTAATTTTTTCTGAAAGAAACTCATTCTGGCAACTCATTCTTTCACACTACTCCCATCAGTTCAGTCATTTTGAATCGAAGCATTTTCTCCGTCAGACTCGCCGACAATTCTGTACCACACCACTCACTCAAGAAGCTGTTCAAACCACATCCAATGAATTTTAATCTATTTTCTAAAATCTTACAACTCGCAAGGTTTCATGAAATAACTAAAAGCAAGAAACCTAATTTACTTAAATAAAGCCATAATTAATAACGACTGAACACTCTGCAGTTTCGGTGTAAACTTGTGAACAAATTGAAACCAGAATGTTTTCAAATTTATTGCACTTCCTGCCATTGCTTGGGGCGTAGCATAGAGCAATGATTGTTGATCAGGCCCTCATGATAAATATACAAAGTCTCTAAGCGTTGTGAGGTTTAGTAAAATAAAATTAGACGTCGGGTAAGTGATGGTAATTTCTAGGTCGAAACTATCTTTTTTCCTTTACTCGAGAGGACGCTTCAGCTGCGAGACTTGCAAAGGCTCGCAGCCAGCAGTCGTGAGCGGCCAGTTGATGCGTGTGCGATGTAATGGAAATATTCCATGCATCCAAAACAGCAGCAAATGTCCTCCTTTATAAATATTTGCCCTTCACAAGCGCTTGCTAACACTGCCCGCGCTCTCAGCCGTTGGAACAAAGCGGAAGATTTTGCTCTGCAGTGACGCAGACTTAAATTTCAGGAACCCTGAAAGTGTGCGAGCTGAGCAGCAATGTGCGTGTAAATTGGAATCTTTCATTTGACGAAGACTCGATCTATGAGTTGCCTACCGAGTTATTGAAAGAAAAATTTAGCACTAAACTCTGCTCAAGCGTTTAAATTTAACGCAAAAATCTTTACGCAACGCGCATTTTGCTGGAGTGGTATTCCCGCAGCCCCTCACAAGCAGCGACGGCATTTTCAGACATAGCACTTTCACTGGAGGCACATGACCTCGTGGACTACCATTGAGAGCAAAGTGAAACTTTTCTACCACTCCGCTATGAGACCCTCAAAACGGGTCATGTACTTCAATTAGAAAAGAGCTGTTGTAGCACCAAAGACTCGTCACATCCTGTGGTGTGGAATTCCGATTATGTGCTCCACTGTTTCCAAGTTTCAATAAGAGTGGCGTAGTTGCTTCGAAGACTGCGTTGCCAAAATTCCTGTTCCACGACAGTTGAAGAAAAACACAGACGACACTGAAGCTCATTATTGGGGTATTGAGCCTACGCAGAGTTCGCCTTTCCTCCGCATTAGGCCAATCATGAGCTAATGCAGCCCATTGTCTGCCAATTCTGCGCCAATCGGACGGCTCTCGCTCCTGCACGCACCGCTGCCCGCGTCGCTGTGGAACTGTGCTCCTGACTCTCGCTCAGTTGCAGCTGCTGGCAATTGAAGCTGCGCACTAAAGAGTGAAACTCTGCTCGTAACTTTGGCTGAGTTGCAAGTGCTAGCAATTGAATTCTTAGCTTCTGTAACTTCCGTGGTGAGCGCAGTGGCTGCATCATATAATCGATTTAATTGGGAAAGTAGGCAAACTTGTGGTTGACAATCCAGTTGCCAGCGTTTGTGTAAGTGCTTTGGAAAGTCCAGTGTGGCACACACAGAACCTTGTGGTGAGAGGTGTGTGGTGAGAGGTCTGTAGTGAGAGGTTTGTGGTGAGAGGTGTGTGGTGAGAGGTTTGTGGTGAGAAGTTTGTGGTGAGAGGTCTGTAGTGAGAGGTTTGTGGTGAGAGGTTTGTGGTGAGAGGTTTGTGGTGAGAGGTTTGTGGTGAGAGGTTTGTGGTGAGAGGTTTGTGGTGAGAGGTTTGTGGTGAGAGGTTTATGGTGAGAGGTTTGTGGTGAGAGGTTTGTGGTGAGAGGGTTGTGGTGAGAGGTTTGTGGTGAGAGGTTTGTGGTGAGAGGTTTGTGGTGAGAGGGTTGTGGTGAGAGGTTTGTGGTGAGAGGTTTGTGGTGAGAGGTTTGTGGTGAGAGGTTTGTGGTGAGAGGTTTGTGGTGAGAGGTTTGTGGTGAGAGGTTTGTGGTGAGAGGTCTTTAGTGAGAGGTTTGTGGTGAGAGATTTGTGGTGAGAGGTTTGTGGTGAGAGGTTTGTGATGAGAGGTTTGTGGTGAGAGGTTTGTGGTGAGAGGTTTGTGGTGAGAGGTTTGTGGTGAGAGGGTTGTGGTGAGAGGTTTGTGGTGAGAGGTTTGTGGTGAGAGGTTTGTGGTGAGAGGTTTGTGGTGAGAGGTTTGTGGTGAGAGGTTTGTGGTGAGAGGTTTGTGGTGAGAGGTTTGTGGTGAGAGGTTTGAAGAGAGAGGTTTGTGGTGAGAGGTCTGTAGTGAGAGGTTTGTGGTGAGAGGTTTGTGGTGAGAGGTTTGTGGTGAGAGGTCTGTAGTGAGAGGTTTGTGGTGAGAGGATTGTGGTGAGAGGTCTGTAGTGACAGGTTTGTGGTGAGAGGTGTGTGGTGAGAGGTGTGTGGTGAGAGGTTTGTGGTGAGAGGTTTGTGGTGAGAGGTTTGTGGTGAGAGGTTTGTGGTGAGAGGTTTGTGGTGAGAGGTTTGTGGTGAGAGGTTTGTGGTGAGAGGTTTGTAGTGAGAGGTTTGTGGTGAGAGGTCTGTAGTTAGAGGTTTGTGGTGAGAGGTTTGTGGTGAGAGGTTTGTGGTGAGAGGTCTGTAGTGAGAGGTTTGTGGTGAGAGGTTTGTGGTGAGAGGTTTGTGGTGAGAGGTCTGTAGTGAGAGGTTTGTGGTGAGAGGTGTGTGGTGAGAGGTGTGTGGTGAGAGGTGTGTGGTGAGAGGTGTGTGGTGAGAGGTTTGTGGTGAGAGGTTTGTGGTGAGAGGTGTGTGGTGAGAGGTTTGTGGTGAGAGGTTTGTGGTGAGAGGTTTGTGGTGAGAGGTTTGTGGTGAGAGGGTTGTGGTGAGAGGTTTGTGGTGAGAGGTGTGTGGTGAGAGGTTTGTGGTAAGAGGTCTGTAGTGAGAGGTTTGCGGTGAGAGGTCTGTATTAAGAGGTTTGTGGTGAGAGGTGTGTGGTGAGAGGTTTGTGGTGAGAGGTTTGTGGTGAGAAGTTTGTGGTTAGAGGGTTGTGGTGAGAGGTGTGTGGTGAGAGGTCTGTAGTGAGAGGTTTGTGGTGAGAGGTTTGTGGTGAGAGGTTTGTGGTGAGAGGTTTGTGGTGAGAGGGTTGTTGTTAGAGGTTTGTGGTGAGAGGTGTGTGGTGAGAGGGTTGTGGTGAGAGGGTTGTGGTGAGAGGGTTGTGGTGAGAGGTGTGTGGTGAGAGGGTTGTGGTGAGAGGGTTGTGATGAGAGGTGTGTGGTGAGAGGTGTGTGGTGAGAGGTGTGTGGTGAGAGGTGTTTGGTGAGAGGTGTGTGGTGAGAGGTGTGTGGTGAGAGGTCTGTAGTGAGAGGTTTGTGGTGAGAGGGTTGTGGTTAGAGGTGTGTGGCGAGAGGTGTGTTGTGAGAGGTGTGTGGTGAGAGGTTTGTGGTGAGAGGGTTGTGGTGAGAGGTGTGTGGTGAGAGGTCTTTAGTGAGAGGTTTGTGGTGAGAGGGTTGTGGTGAGAGGTGTGTGGAGAGAGGGTTGTGGTGAGAGTGCGTCAGTATTCTACAGCGCGACCGTGAGCCTCGTAGCAGCAACACGCACCGAGCGCCCCACCCTCGCTGAGGGCAGAAAAAAATAATGACGGCCATCGCGCTAATGAAATACGTCGCAATTTGATTCAGCCTCGCAATTTGACTGCTTTTTTGAGGGCCTCCTTTGCGTATTGTTCAGCGCTGCACTGCCGGCCCTCTCCCATTTCGCGAGGAATTGATGAAGTCTCGGCAGGTTAATAAAATTTGCATATTTCCTGAGGCCTGTTGTAGCTTTTCCTTCTTTCGCACTAACTCACGTCCCCGCAGGGGATGCGTCGCCTCATCTATCAAGGGTTAAAAATAGCAGTGATAAATCTACCAACTCTGCAGTCATATGAACTCGAGACTATTTCCATGCGAATTCATATTTTTAATGCGTAAATGTTAGACGAGGCACGTGTTTCCCGCTCGTCAAAAGTGTGAATTTTTTTAAGGAGGGACTCCTTTTTGATATTATCTCTCTTGAGTAGTTTGCAAACGCCCGTATTTTGGAAGTTTGAATATAACTTATTGTTGCTCATGATAGACTTACTGCTAATATTACGTCCTGAGATTTCATCACATCCACTTCTTCATCACATTCTCATGAACTGAGAGTGCATCGCATTCACTCCTGGAAAGAGAATGAAATTAGCGCTCGTGCAACGGAGCAGTTGGGTTCATTTTTGTTTCACATAGGGAAATGAAACTTAGTTGCAGTAAACAGCACAGGCTTGACTCAATAAAAACCCTTCTCATTTATAATTAATTCACAATTTTGAACTATGCGGACTCGTTCAAGAATACATGCACAAATAAGCGTCCAGTAGAACAAAACATCTCTATTGAGCCGTAAACTACAATTGAGAACTCTTTTTTACGTCAAATTTTACGCAAATTGATTAAATATTGGGTTCAGAATGGAACTGTAATTTTCAAGCACTCAAGACAGTTGAACAGAAGGTGAAACAAATGTCAGGCTTGCCGAAAGGGTTGCTCAATGAACACGAGGGATGCTGGAGACAAGAACTGAAGTTTACGAGCTGCAGCGCTGCGGCCAGCAATGTATTTATCGCCTGCTCCACTGTCTCCACTTATTGAGGGCCCCCTCCTAACTCATCTCCTAAGGAACTTTGCCGTTTGAGTTTGGACTCTCATGGTTTATGCGGAAGAGAAGGGTTCGTGCGTCTTAGTTTTGCAATAAGTTGCCTGATGCATACACCATTCAAGGAAACGGAATAAGTTCTTTTGATAGAAAGGATCACTAGAATAACGAGAATCTTGTTCACAAAGTTCTGAGGACGTAAACTTGAATGTGAACTATTAAAAAAAATGTTTGAGCGGTGAGCTGAATGCCAGAAGAGGAAATGAAATTGCACTTTTGGGCCATGTTAAGAATTTCCAAGCCAAAGTCATGGTTAGTTTGTTATGCCCAACTTCATAAAAAATTAAATATCAACTTATTTTGCATGTAAATAAATCGAACTTCAGAAAGCTTTTATAATCCAAGCTGCATTGGCACTCAAAGCCACACTTTAACTCAACACAAATGGGGGAACTCGAGGAATTTCAAAAGGAGGCACTCTAGTCTCAGGTGCGTAATTGGTCGCGTTGTGTGGCCAAACAAGTACAGTTTTTTCAGAAACCATAAATCTGTACGAACATGCAGCAAATCTGGCACTTGTACGAAATTATTCAACTCCATTTATCATCTGAGAGAGTGAAACATATTTTCCTTTTCCTGTCGCTTTTGAATATTTTCAAAAGCGGCAAATGGAGAAACAAACAAATGGAGAATGATTGTCAAGTTCAAAATTGCCTTGAATAAGATTGCGTAAAATATGATTGGTAATACTGAATTTATATTACGCAAGATGTAATTGATAATGCTGAACAGATATTACGCAAGATATTAGGGGTAATTCTGGAGAGACATTCGTATTTTTCGAAAAACGGAACAGAAATTTTTCCCCCAATATCATATTTTCCAGTCGATTGAAACTATGGCACTAGAAACATTTGACTACAGGTCTTCTCCACGAGGTAGAGAATGAATTATTCAATCGGTAGTATTAAAATAGCCCAATTTATCTGATGAAAATTAATTGATTCAGTAATACTGCGGCAGAATTCTGAAATAGCAAAACTTCTTCTCATGTGAAAATTGCATTCCTTAAATTTAAACTCTGACTCGTTCGTGAACACGAAAAACTGGAAAAATACAGACTTATCATATCTCGCGGGTGCAGCAAAGTACATCAGCGCAATGAGGTCCAATACCGAAAATTTTCGTCCTTCCATAAAGAAGCTAAACTGTTGGTTTCGTGTCGCAAAATATGGCGTCATACTCTTAAGCAAGCTTGGTATTCAGTTTCAGTTGTACAAGATCAGCACTCTCCCAATATAGCGAGCTGTTTGTGCGGACACCTACGCCGTGATCTGGACGCAACTCAAACCATTTGTTAGATCTTCCGCTCTTACGCTATGCAGTGTAGGCAATTCCTGCTATTTACCAGTCTTTCTGCCCTCCCAAGCTAATTTGGAGCACTACAGGCTTATGCGGTAATTTATCTTTACGACCATGGTGAGGTGAGAAGCACTGCCATATCATAACTTTCGTGACTCTACGATCTATAAATTTGAAGCAACAATTCAATTTACAAAGGGTGGACACCGGCCTTTGATTAACTAAATAATAAAAACACTTTACATTTCCATAAAAAAAGCCTTTTTATTTTGAATAACACTTTTTGTCAGGGCTTTTAGGCGTCATTAAGCTAGGATATAAAGTTAGTTCGATATGCGAACAGGAGTTCACTTTCTTACTTAGCTTAAGAAAATGAGTGAATAAAAAAGATTTCTGTAGTGACTGCCGTGTCCAAGACAAAAGCAAATTTTTGGCATCTTAAAATGGCCCTTTGGAAAGTCAGATATTTATGAGCGACTTTCCTAACTTTCCCAGGTTGTATTTATTGAATTTTGGATTTTGGTTAGTAAATTAAAGTCATTTTACCTGAAAACATGAGGCCACCTGTGAGCAGTTTTTCAGGAACTTGCCTAGAAAAACTTTTGCTCCAGCCAGAAAAACCTTTGTTCAAAATAATATCCACATTTTGCCATCTGGCGATCTATGAGTTGTTGAATAAGTGAAAGTCTGTTCACTTATGTTCCTTCTATTTTTGCCTTCTGACATTCATTCCACTGGTTAACTTTTGCATTTTAATCTTTGGGTTTCAACTGAGGTTTAATTTGCCAACTTTGATCATTTTGGAGTGCAAGAAGTTCGACGGAAATCTCTTCAGGTACAATCTTCGTTAACTTCGAGCTCGTTGTACCGACGCTTAGCGTGATAGCCTGTTCATGCTATCATGATAGCCTTAGCGCGATAGCCTGTTCATACTATCATGATAGCCTTAGCGTGATAGCCTGGTCATGCTACAATGACAGCCTGTTCTATATTGAAGTGTGCTGTGACGCTGGTTTTGTGAGTGGGAGTTCCGGAGGCTGAGGTTTGAGCTGCGAACATTGTCCGTAGCTTCATACGTAGTTGACTTAGAGTAAATGTAAATGAGTTTGCTAGAGCGGACTTGTACTATTTGCAAGACGGGATTTGAACGATTCGGAAGAAGAGAGTTTTTTCAACAGGTCTTTAATGACTCTTACTCCCCTCTCAGCTTGACCATTGCTTGCTGGAGAGTAGGGCGGAGGTGTGAGGTGCTCAATGCCGTTGGAAATTAGAAAATCTGTAAGTCTTGAGATGAAAAGTTAGAATTGTCACTTACGAGCACATCACACAACCCGTTTCTGTTGAAAATTATTCTCAGAGCCTTGATATCTCATCCTCTTTGCCAATTTGTAGTGTCGTTATTTTCAGCACGTCATGAGGTTTTATTTAGCGGTAGCTGTAACTACAGTTTCAGAAGCCTTAATTGCAAGGAGGAGGACATAGAAAAGCTGCCGCAACGTTCCTAAACTAGTACTGACTTATCGATAAACAGACTTTCCTTAAAAGTAGCAGAGCCCGGAAGTTAAACAAAGCTCATCCGGTGCTTGAAAATGCGATGCGCCACAAGGCGCTTCCGTCGGCTCTTCCGCCGGAAGCCCCATCAAGACATGCGACCCGAACGCGATAAGGTATCCGGGTAAAGCGCAACAAAGGTCTTTCGGGGGACGAGCAAACCTCAGCCTCCGGAACTCCCACTCACAAAATCAGCGTCACAGCACACTTCAATATATAACACAGCCTCAGAGATATTTTGTTTATGAACTTTTTAAAGTATTATACGCTTGGAAAACATGAACGTTGAATTAAAAGTGCAGCTGAAGGTTGGATTTAAAATGCGAGTTGGCAGAACAAGAACGGAAAACCATGATACTTGATAGATTCACGATTGAAGCTCCTTTCCTTCGTCAATTTCATGTAAGTCATAAAAAAACAGTGCAAACCTTATTGATTACGCGTCTTTGTTTTTCCTATTCACCCAAATTTCAAAAACTGTATAATTTTGCTTGGGATAATGCGAGAACGAAAATATCGGACGGAAACAAAATGGTGTAATGAATCGTTGGATGAACGCTGGCTTACCTGTTTTGTTCAAATTAATTCACTCTGATATCAAGCTTAGCTCAACAAACAGGGCCTGCAATATTGCACAACTCGACTGACTGCTACTCCTCGGCAAAATAGCAGTTCGAAGCAAGATTGAACTTTCATTGGGCATCGATAATCGATAAAGCAATTATACTCGTAACATGGGTTATTAAGCCTTGCTCTGGATGCTGGGTGCTCTGGGAGGGGAGATATGCTTCGTTGCAGGAATTAGATTTCTTCTACTGGGTTTTAAGGCCCGCATAACCAACTGTAATGTGAACGTATAGAGTCAACGAGAACTTTGATAGATATTTGGTGTAATGGGAGGTGATGGGAAGGAAATGCTCAAATCCAACCCTCAGTTCATTGCCAATCACCAATTTTAGTTCTGAAACAAAATCTACAGAATTAGTGGATGCTTGTCAGTATATAAGCTGTGAGTATGTTAAGAGAATATAATTGCTACTTTAGGACAGTGTGCACTTTGCCTTACGTTTGTGAAGCCTATCGCTTGAGCATATGAAAAACCTGTGAACTTAATTTGTTCAATTTGGGCAAAATTCTCTTTAAATGAAGGCGTGAGGGGCGCTTCCTACAGGAATCACACGGCGGCCTCACGCTCCCTTCCTTCTTTTGTCGTGTGGACGCCGCTGTGTCAACCCGCCCGCAGCTTGTCTTACCGTTTGTCAGACGTGCAGTCTCTGGGTAGCGTCATGACCACTAGCACCTAAATTATGAACTTGGCCTCCTGATGAGTGCTTGGCACTGTCAAACTTTGATGTGTGATGTGGCTCCTGTTGAAGTAGGGTAAAGCTAACTTGAATAGCGCTCGCTAATTATTTGAATGTGATGACCATAACTTGTGGATGTAAAGCTATATCTGTTAATTATGAACATCCGCTAATTCAAGTTCTAACTTTGCTCACGATGAGCTACTTCTGCAGGAAAGTAAAGCTTAGTCCGTTAGTTTTCGTGGCAACTAAAATTCTACTAAGTTTTATATTTATTTCTCGAAGGAAGTTCAGCGCATTGCCTTGAAAGTTGTCGTGCTGTGTGCGTGGTCGTCGTCGTACCGAACCTGAAGGAATGAGAGTCGCCCTCTCTAGGCGGCGCGAGCTTAATAGCGTGAACGAGATTACTAACTTTTTTGCTGCAAAGTAAGCTAGTGAAAGTTGAAATCAAGAGTTAGATAGATGGCTTACTGTCCTGTTGTCGGATAAAGTCTTCCTAAATCAAGTATGGTTGGCCTAACAACACCAATTGGAGCGTTGGACAGACAAAAATTAACTAAAAACTGAACTTCAAGATTCTTATTGCTAATCATTCTCTCAAATTTAGTGAAACCTTTTCTTCGATGGTCGATCTCGTTCAGACGTTTAACCTCTATGCTCTTATCTTCCAGTTGGTTGAGTGACTTTCCTCGATTGTGATCGAGTCTCATTTATACATTGTTTACTTACTGGTTAGCAATAACACTGAAATACATACAATGCTCTTAACTTTAAGTTAAGCATCCTGATAAAAGTTGTGAGTCTAGTTTACTTTCTCGCTGCAATTATCTCCAAGTTCTAATGAAAAAGAAGTAAACAACTAAAGCATGAGAATTTCTTGAAGTGTTGAAGTAATTTATACTTTTTATCAACACAGCGATGCATTTTGAATTAAATTGTTTTTTAATCTCATTCTTTATCTTTGTAGAACTGTCCGTAAATGTACTTCCTCATACAAGAAAGACAAATACCGTTAGTGTTCGTTTTCTGAAGCCTTCCTCTGGGATCAAAGGGGAGAGATATCGTGCTGAGGAGGTCCGACACGTTGTAGATGGGATAAATTATTGTGTGACCGGTCACCATGCATACTTATCGCTGAGCCTCTTTCAGATGAGAGTGTAGTTGGAAAAAGTTGTTTTGCCTTCTCTATCTGCTGGGTACGGATGAAGATTTAAAACTTATTTATGACATAAATTGAATTACAGTTAAATAAATTGCCTTGATCAAGATAAAGTTCCTGAATGTATGAAAATCTCCAATTTTATGCGTTCTTAAAAGTAATTTGCCAACTATCGGCATTTTTAAAAAAAAATCAGGAGGAAACCTGCATCTACTGTGACGTTATAACGAGATACGACCGCATCACAGCTGCTCAGGCAACTCAATGCGACATTACTGAGAGTCATTGCATGCTGCGCTCGTATGGCCAGCTCTGGTACAAGAGGTTGTCCTCAAAGCGGTCGTCCTTATGGTTAATGCGTGCCCACAAGCAAGAGAAATGTCATGTGCAAAAGCTAGAAGTAAAGCGGCCAATGCTGGAGTTGCCCAGGGAACTGAATCTGAGCGGAAAGATGTGAAGCATATTGTCAACAAGTGTCTTGAACTAGTCATCGAACAGCATACAAAATTAACTACTAGCCCTACATAATGAAAAATGACTGGCCAAGTAAAAGTTCGAAAAAGGCTCCCAAAAGTTCAAAAAATAGTTTAACTAAGGCGCCATGTTCCAATAGGTGGAACAGGGCGCCCAAATGGCGTCAGGATCCTTCTTAAAATTTCAAAAGAATGGAGCGGAGTTCTCACCATCGTCCGGTATTGACCCGGTTAATTTTCTAACCAATTCACTATAAAATCTAATGCCTGTGCTTCATCTCACCCAACAACTGAAACTCTGATGCATTCTGTCCAAATTGCATGGGATTATCTCAAGATTTTGAATGGTAAGGCAGAGCTGTCGAGACCAGCTCGGTTTGAGATTCGGTATGAGCGATTCATAGAGACGAACAATCAATATACTATTTAATTACGTAATATGCGTAATTTATACTAGTTTTTTACAGTGGGAATCTCATTGAACACATTAAATTGGTTGGTCCATCTTGGTTGGTTAGCCCGTCTCACTTTCACGCTCTACAAGTTTACCGGTTACACCGGGCAGAAGTACAAGAATATTTTAATTGCGGATACTGTTAGGATAGATATATTTGTCTGTCATCCATATTTTGAGACTATCGAACCCCATCATTTTTGACGGGTCTCGTGAACTAGTAAAGAACAAAGATCACAGGGGATGCTCCTCTTAATTTCCTTTTTACCTTCACACGCGTAAAATGGATGTCTTCATTTACAGTTTTGTTTAAAAAGTTCTCTAGGGATGTAAAGTATATAGATTAATGATTTAATTTGTCTAGGAGAAGATGCAGAAGGAACAGAGCTGAAAAAGATACTTAAATTTAGGCAGTAAAAACCGTAGACTTTTATCCGGAAGTAAGCTGAAAAAGATACTTAAATCCTGGAGCTAATTACCGCAGACTCTTATGTGAAAATTTCTGCCACATATATTGCCCTCGTTTTAAACATTAGTTCTGGACGATTTCTCTATTCCAAAAAGTTTTACGAGCTTCACCAATGTAGGAGTAGAAGAATATTTTGATCACGGGTGCTATTAGGATGGATATATTTGTTTGCATCCTCATCTGGAAAAATTGATGTCGAATCGAAAACATTTTTGATGCCATTTTTCAGGCGATTGAAATTTTTGAAGTACCTTTTTTAATATCGAAATGAGGACCTTGGTATTTATTTGAACGAAACATATTCATTAGTTTGTTTCGTCAACAACTTGGTTCACACGCTGCAAATTAAAATTTCCTTTAATTACCGAGTGCGCAAATTTTTGCAATTGAATAATTTTAATTTTTGTTCTCTCAAGAGGCGAAGGAGATGTACTTCTCTTGAAACTTTAAATGAACTTCACGAAGCTACGCGAAAAATGCTACTGTTCCATACTTCTCAAGCAGTCCTAAAACCATCCCAATAGAAAAATTACGAAGTTTTGAAGAGAATCAGAAAGAAAATAAAATTAAAAATAAATTTTCACGTGAAGTAGCAAGAAAAAACATCGTGATGTCATTTGCTTAAACTGAGTTCCACTCAGCTGCCCACTGAGGCAGACGCAGACGAGGCAGCTGCTATGAACTGCTGTAAGCCTCATGAGCAGCTCGCGGCAGCAAGCCTCGATATTGCGGGTAATTTTCCCAATGAATATTGAGTGGTGGCCACTCGGGGGCCGCGTAGCTCCGTCTTCTCTGCTGAACGTTGTGCCAAACGCGGCCGTCTCGACCGCTGCGCTGCGCAGACGCGCTCTAGAAGCCTACAGCCAAGACTGCGCCGACACTGCTGTTAGACTGCGCCAAGAACTGCTTCATGATGTAATGCCACACTGCAGTAAAACTCAACAGGAAAAATGGTGACTTCTTTTTGTGCCTAATGTCTTAGGAAGCTGTTACAAGAGAATTCTATGTTAAAAATGTGTTTTCCTTCATAAGCTTTCATTTTTGTACCTCTCTATTTAGATAATACGATTTTTAAAGAAGCGTGGTGAACTTAAAGGTTCTGTACCTAATAATTACTGAACATTGTTAATAGGGTAAAAAATAATGGCATATATTAACCAAGAATACGAAGAGAAAGGTTCGAATTACGAAATGACTATACTGCTCAATCTTTATGTTGAAACAACTATATGAACAAATCATTCCAAGCTGTCAAATATTTCAGCGAAGAAACAATTGAGTACAGATGTAACTATCAGCAAGGAAATTCAATCTCTGTCAAACAAACACGAGAGGTAACAATAAAAAACGTGCTCATAACGCTAGCATCCCCAAAAGAGTGACGCCAATGAAAAGAAGCTCAAAGTTTTGATGCTGACGAGCTGTGAACACATCCCAGCAGCCCCCCAACGCCTCCCCCTCCCCCTCTCCGTCTCCTACACCCCCCCAACTCAGGGGCTCCGGTACCTCCAATATTCGGCGTTTATCAAAAAATTTTGCAGTTTGCTCGTCCAACAAATTGGACAAATTTATGAAAGAGGTACTCTAGTTATCTGTTGCCACGAAGACGGTTTCATGAAGATTTTTTCATTCAAGTAAAGACTAAATGATATTATGTATTTAGGGAGCTGTGTTTGCATGTGCACATACAGTGTTGTCGAGTGCGAGACGGGTCGAAAATTTATAACTCATTTTGCTCTCAGGTCTCAACTGTTTTGTGGTCATTTTATAGTAAAAGGGAAAGAAATGCTTATTTTTTATTATGGTTTCAATTTGAATTAAACAGAAGAACAAGAACTTTGCGAAGCATAAGAATAGGACTCCGTGGCAAATTGCCTGGAACAAAAATTCAATCCCATTCGCTGTAAGCGAAAAATCAATCAACAGTATCAATTAATGTTGACATCAGTCTAATATTGAGTTTAACAGTTTAAATCTCAACTAATGTTATGATCAGTATTTTATTGACAAAGAGCAACAGGAAGGATGGCTGCATGAAGCAGCTCACGGTGCTCCTCTGGAGCTAAGAACATGCTGTCTAGGCCTCGCTAGTCCAGCAGGAGCGCAACATTCACGACAGATATTTCGTTCCTTAAATACGCGTCTAGCAGCATTGATGCGCTACAAAATATTCTACTATTCCTTTATTCGTATCTTGCCGTTATGTAACGTTAAAACAAAATTAAAGAAGTGCTTAACAATACAAATACAGCTAGTTAACATCACGTTCAAAACGGCTACCAAATACAAATTCTCTTATATAAAATGTTGTTCTTGTCTTTCTATGACCCCATGGTTGGATTTATTTCACAAATATAAACGAAATAAATTCGTAAATGTATCACCCTTAAATTACCAAAGAGCGCTCAGTGCTACTTATTTGTAGCTCTTATGATTTGAGAAAGTTTTAAACTGAAATGCTCCTTAGGAGGAATTCACTGGTGCTCGAGCCTACAAAGTATAAATAAGAGTAAGCCCTCAAGAAATGCATTTTAGTCCAGAAACACACCGGCTTGGGTGGGACCACACAAACCTCACAAAGTGTAAACTAGAGCAAACTCGCCAAAATATCGCACTGTACCGCGACGCTGAAATTGCCCGGCGTCATCGAGTGTGGCAGCCCGCGCCTCACGACCCTAAAGCGACAGCCCACATAAGGACGACAAAGGGTTGTTGCTACTCTGACTCCTGGAAACAGAATAGAGTTACGTGACGTCTGCGAGTTGTCGTTTTCCATCTGTAGGATTCACTTTGCAAAAAACGTTGCAGATGCAAGAAAAAAATGGAAACTATTTGTTTACTTCTGAGTTTATCTTTTGTAGCCACGTCATCGATGATCATGCATCTGTTTCGCCACCTCGCGGGCATAGATGTATGGGCATGCTTGTCGTCACTGCGGTGCCGATGTACAGACTGTCTCTGAAAATAATCTTAATGGCGCTGAAGAAAAATAAAAATTTCTGTTGCTTCAAAGAGATAACTAAGCATTGTTATGCATAGCGGGTGGCTATAAAGACAAATTATGGCTAAAAACTTTGCGTTAACTTATATTTTTTGTGGGTCAGGACATATTCTCATAGATAAGTACACATAAATTTGTTTGTATATTTATATTTAACGCGTTTATTAGAAGTACAATATGCAAACCTTTAAATAAATACAAATGAATGTGTGCATATACATGAGATTGTGTGCTGAACCCCAAAAATATGCGTGTTCACATTGATTTTCTTCCTTCAATTTGGCTCTTTTATAGCCTCCCGCTGTACATAATCATGGGGTCCGATGAGAGCAATAATTTCAATAAACGGGCTAAATAATATCACCGTATTCTTTTAATACAATTACAGTTCTTTACCATGTAAGTTCTTAGGATATGACTTTGCAAGATTTCTATGTAGAGCTATGACGCATAAGTACAAATGGAATTGAAGTTTCATGCAAGTTCAATACTTAGTGCGGGATTATCGGTGTAGCCTAAAATAACATAGGGGAGCCTGTGTCTCGCAGCACTCTGCGGACAACCGAAATCGGATCGTAAAGCGATCGGTCCTGCAATGGCTGCGCATTCATTCATCAAACTGAATTTTCTAATCGCATGAGTCGCATCGACACATGCGCCATCATGTATATTTTCTAGGCTCATGACGTTTAAATTCTCATGTTTACCCCAAACTTGGCTACTTACACCAGGCGAGTGTTTATTTTCTAGACCCTTGACGTTTCAATTCACATGTTTACTTGGCTGTTCTGACGTTCCAATTATCCCGTTCACTTGGCTGTTCTTACGCTGAAACTCTAACGTTTACTTCGCTGTTCTAACACTTAAATTCCCACGTTCACTTGAATGTTTTGACGTTGAAACTCTCACGTTTATTTGGCTGTTCTGCCGCTTATATTCTGACGTTTATTGTCTGTTTTGACCTTGCAATTCTCCCATCCACCCGTGTGCACGGACCAGGCGACATCGAGCGGCTGCAGAAGTTCTGGCTGCACGGCGCGTGCCGGCCAAAGAAGTCGTACAAGCGCGCCTCGGAGCCGCTCGCCCTCGAGCAGTTCCTGAGCGCCTACCTGCTGCTGCTGTCGGGGGTGGTGCTCGCGCTGCTGCTGCTCGTGCTCGAGCATGTATACTTCAAGTACCTCAGGAAGCACCTCGCCAAGAAGGACTCGGGGGGCTGCTGCGCCCTCATCAGTCTGGTGAGTGCACCACAAAACGTAGATGTTTACGCAAATTTTTAACTTTAATTTGTAGGTTGAAATCATACGGCTGTGTAGGGGGGCATCGTGTGAGTTTAGGGCAATGAGCGGGTCAGGAGGCTGGCTAAACATCGACTCGTGACAGTGTGCCGGAAACTCGCTCCAATCAAGACAACGCACTTGTAAAACAACACAGACGTGAGAAATTGGCCGAGAGACGATACATTGCCCGCATCTGGAGGCCTAGTTAAAATGCGAACCTTAGGTTCGCATTTTAACTAGGCCTCCAGATTTATGAAAGACCTGTTTGACAACCAATTTATTTTCTGTATTTTAAACATACAAAAAAGTACATCAAGAGCTTCATGGTTGAATATTGTGCTGAATTAGAAAAAATCATTTTTGGTTTAAAACCAATTTAGACTATTCTCTGACAAATAAGAGATGGTATTCCGAAATTGAAGGGAGGGGCGCAACAAAGTGCGCAACAGTAGGTAACAAAATTTTAAAATCCTGGGTTATGTCTTGACTACGTTCAGCTGCCATGCATGAGGAAGGGAGTACGCAGAAGCACCTGTGCGGATAGTTCTGCCTTCAAGATTGTGGCCTAACATTCATCGCAAGGCCTAGCGTTTAGGATTCTAAGTGTCTATTATTTTGCGTTCCATACGCTAATTTTGAACATGTTTGTACAAATTTGAGGCATTGCAGATAACTTGGTCATTTTTCCGTGGTAAAATTGATATACATTTTGCCCACTAAAATGCTATTTCACACAGCTTTATTCCATGAGAGATATAAAATAATTATTTGGCCCTCTTCTTGTTACATTTAGTCGAGCCGGGGATTGGTTTAAATTAGCTCATCTCAAATCCACTCTCGGCGCTGTTTCTAATTATAAATCATCTGAACTGAGAAGATTACAATTGAAGAACATCGGATCACAGGAGATATAATAATAAAGTTTTTCATTAGCATGTCATATGTTTCCTAGAATAAGTGGCCAATTTTGGTAGTGTTTAGAATCAGAGGTAAGTTAATACTTTATGCTTGAAATTTTTTTTTAATATTTGATAAACCATCAACTCTTTTGTACTTACAACATTTCAAATGTACCAGGCGTTCTAATTTACAGAAAATGTGAACTCAAGCAATGGCTACTGGTGCTCTAGAGCATTCTTTGTCATTTATGTATTTTTCCAATTACCGGTTGGGTATTTCTTCATCAGAGCAAAAATTCATCAATTCTTCCTTCCTAATTGTATCAGTAATTTCAAACTTAGTTTTAAGGTCCTAAGTAGTCTTTTATTTCTTCATCATTTGAGCGGACTCATTTACTGATACTATCCTACGTCATTCCTTAAAAGAAAATTTCACGTACTGATTAAGGTAATTTGCAGTCAGGTAATTTCATATATGGATTAAGGCTCGTGTGTACTCATTCTCTGACACTAGCCCACATTACTTAAAGTAAAATTTCGGGCACTGATTGAGGCAACATGCAATAAGGTAGTTGGTTTCACGTAACAAACGAGCACTTTACCTCGCCCAGAGCATGGGCAAGTCTCTGTCATTCCGCGGCGCTGTGTACGAGGCGACGGACAAGCTGCGGCGCCACCGCTGCCGCGATCCCCTCTGCCAGTCGCACATACTGAGGGTCAAGTACGAGCTCGACAGGGCCCGCTTCAAGATCCGACAACTTGAGAAGGAGCTCGAGTCCCACGGAGTAAAGCCGAGTCGGAAGTTCGCTTCAAGGTAATGTGCAAGACATAATTTCGTTCGTCATGTAGGTGTGTGTGTTGACAGCGCTTGTTGCTCGCGTGAGCGGCCCTCATGTTCATCATGTTACGTCGTACGTTTGGCTGTGAGTCATGTGCACCCTCATGTGAAGTTCTCGTCCTATCGTACGTGTCCGCTTCGCTTTGCAAATGTGCTTCTTTTTTGAGTGTTTCCTTGTCTGCGTCCGCAGTTTCAGTTTCAAGCTTTCTTCTTTTTAGCCCGCATGATGGCACAAAACAAACTGCGCTTGTAAATCTAGAGTTGTGTCCGTCACCAGCACTGAAGTGCAGGGAATGGCAGCGTTGTGACTGCAATTATTCGCTCTGCCATCATTGGAGCTGGGCTTACTGTGACTGTAATGAGCTCTGCTGTCGTTAGAGGGCTCCCGCTCTGCTTCTTACTCACTCCTGCTACTCTAATGAAATACTTCTCTCAATTTAACTTCTATCTACGTATACTGTGTCTGTCATTCTAAATGAACTGATCAAACTGCTTTAGCTTTACTGTGCACAAACAATTTTAGTGTATCCCACACAAGTTTAATTATAAATGCAATTGGAAATGTTGAAACTTAGATTTGTAATACTCTTCAGTTGTGTTAATGGAACACGCTGCTAAAACTGTGATGGTTTGGGTCAATTTTAGAAGAACTAAAGTGGTGCATAATTCCAGTAAGAAAGCACTCGTTATCTTGATTCTTCTACCGAATACATTTGAATTGATTTACAGCAACAATAACGGTGAATCTACATATGAAGTATTTCTCATGACGTTGAATAGGTAGTCATAAATAATGGATGGCTGCGATCTCTGAAGAGATTCGAGTCTTCAGATTTGTATGGACTCGTTCACAAAGGAAGGAAATGTATCCTCTACTCGGAACCTCCCTCAAAATAAGTTTAAAAATCAACGAGTATTTTGAATTTACTATTATAAATCTCGCCGTTCAATTCGCACTGGACTACATCGAGTTAATGAGACGAAACCTAGAATTATGGAACCAATTAGCTTGTGAAGCGATCAGCCGAAACACAAAACCGGTCAACAGTTCTGACGCGAGATGCTGCTCTCGTTACCAGTCGAAGGTTGTATATATTAGCGCAGAATGTGTGGGGAATACCAGTAGTATTAGAAGCGCAAAATAATATTACTTTTTACGGTCTTTTACGGGGTAATCTCTGATCATTTCATTAATCTAAATTTACGCTTTCCCAAGAATAAGTCTATTAATCTAAATTTGCATATTGATTTCAATACATTTGTATTATTTTCAAACAGACTTTATGCTAAAACAAGAAATATTAGCTTAACATTCAACTTAAATTGTAATATACTTTGGAAAAATAAAATTCGCTCGAAATGTCTTTAAAATTTTAATGGAAATATCAAATTCGAAGGCATCGAAAAGTCAGAAAAGCTACGCCACCGACCCTCTTCAAAATGCGCTGCATTCGTCACAAGTCAGAAGCAAAAGCAGTGCTCTACGAGGGCAGGTTGTGGGAGGACGGAAGCATTTAAAATACTCTTTTGAATCCCCTTCCGCCCTTGTCCTAGCGACGAATTCGTACAGTTCTGTACCAAGGTCGCAGCGACCTCGCCTTTGAGCCTCAATGAATGTTATTTTTTTATTCCACTGAAAATGATGGGAAAACTTGGACTGATAAAACTAATGCTGGTGTCTTTTGTGCGGAAAATTATAAAACTTGCGACGCGCCGTAATGGACGGGAAAGTTGGAACGCTGATCGACAAAATGAGAAAATGGGCTTTGTTTTTTTTTAACTAACTACTAATGAAGGATGCGTACTACGCCAAATAGCGGTATTCACTCCTTATTTTTAACTTGTATCACAAGTGAGGACATTCTCGAATCGTACTTCCAGACATCAGAAACTTTTATGGCTCTAAAACATTTTATTAGGAACGTTTCATTGTCTGAAAATAGTCTCATAAGCGTCGAGAGGGAAGCGGTGACTTGAATTATAGTGTGAACTCTAAAACTTTACTGAATGGAGTAGCTTGCACAACACGATGCCGGCACTACCAACTCGACCTGCACCCTCGCACGCCCGCTGCTGAGGGGGAAACTGCATAGATCTCACAGCCCCTCGACGGCATGCATGTTTATGAGAAATTTTTAATTCAAAAATAAAAATTTTAACTGAAGCGGCTTTTGCCCAGTAGTGCTTGAGCTTGTAAATTTTAAATAATAATAATAATAATAATAATAATAATAATAATGAAGGCATCTACGAATCCTTTATTTCCAATTTCAAGCCTGATACATATCACCTTATACATTGGATTTTCAAATGCCTTGTAACTAACGCCAGGACGCCATTCCGCTTTCCCCCGGTCAAGACCGGTACCCATTTCAGACACCTGGGTAGAGTGGGGTATTGTGCTTGGAATTTTTCCCCTATACCCAACAGAGAAAATCGCTACCAGCGCCGGGACTCGAACCAGGGTCTGCCTGGACGGAGGCAAGTTCGCTAGTCTCACGGCACGACGAGCACGTTAAAGGTAAAACACTCAGCGAACAATTATGAAACTGCCGTGCATACCAATCAGGATTACTGAGACGCTTCATGCTCTACTCCCTCCTGCCTGCAGCCAAATCTCAGGCCTCAAAACTCAGCGATCTGAGGCCTTTGTATACTTGTGCCCGAGTGTGTTGTCTTCTCTGCATCTTCTTTCTCCTCTCTACCCCTCTCCTTCACCCCATCTTCTTCTTCACTCCATTCTCCTTCTTCACCCCATTCTCCTCCTATACTACATATTCAACCCCTCATCTTCCACTTTTATTCTATCCTCTTCGTTCACCCCATCCTCCCCCTTCACCCCATCCTCCCCTTCACCCCATCCTCCCCCTTCACCCCATCCTCCCCCTTCACTCCATCCTCCCCCTTCACCCCATCCTTCCCTTCACCCCACCCTCAGTTCAGCAGACGATGAGCGAGGCCTCTTGAAAGCGAGTCTAAGAGCTTCCTGATCCTGTGCGGATTTCAAACTCGAGGCTGTGCTTCAAAAATGTAACACGCTCGCACGAGCTGCAACTTTATGCCTCGCGTGCTGGTTCCTTGCCTGCCTATCTTGCACGGATGATACACCCAACCGAGTTACCAAGAAATTGGCCAAGCTTGTCACCTGTCGACTCAATGACGGTCATTTTATGGTCTTTGTTAAGAGCCATGATGGTCTCTGCTATTGGTCTTAACTTTTTCGCTGTTTCTTCAATCGAAGGCATTTTTACTGTTGTGTGGTTGAAAAAAATGTTACTCAGAGCGCAGCACAGACCGCGAATCATTTCGTATTGATTTGTGAACTCTCGTTGGAGTCAGGTTTTTTACCTTAAGATACCTTCCCACGAGTTTAGTAAGTGGAATAAGTGCACTCCCTCAGTAACCGGAATTTACAGAGGTTTGAGACAATCCACAAGAGAAGGTGAACATATTCACTGTTCTCTGGACTTCGAAGGACATATGCTTAACTCGCAGCAGAAAAGCGCCGCAAAATATCAGACCGTCGTTCACAGGACGACGCAGCATCCCTTATGCTCCTTAAAAGAGAAGCCCGCATCACCTGCGCACCTCACTTCCCTCCTCAGAGTAACTTTAGGAGCAGGAGAACGATCGCGCTCTCGCACTTGACGCCCGGACGCCAGTTCAAGCCGGACGCGCTCATCCATAAAGAGCGAAGCAGACGCCGTTCGCCTGGTTCTCAGGTCCGATGCTGCTCAATTTCATGTGAAGTCAGCAGTGCTGGTCTTCCTGCGTTCAGTTTGAACGCATATTGTTTTAGTACTTCCCTAACAGTAGCACAGGCCATGTATCAAGTGCTATCATTTTAAACAAGCGATTAATTCGGCAATGCAGCGTGTAGCGGAATGCAATGGTCGTTCATTTGCGCCTTTCACGAATGAAAACTTTCTTTTTGGTAGCTTACGTCGAAATGAATAACGCACGGTGATCACACAATGCCTTATTTAAAATAAAGGCTTTACCAAGCGAGCGTTTTGGAATAAAAAGACTGCGCAAAATTCTTTAAAATGTTTTAATCCACAAAGTGGAAAACTAGCCAGGCAAAATCAGAGAGCACACTGGCTCGTTAGACACATCAATTGTGATTCTTTTAGGGAGAACTGAACAATGTATTAGGGACAACTAAACTATTAGAGACAACTAAACGATGTAGTAGGGACAACTAAACTATTAGAGACAACTAAACTATTAGTGACAACCAAACTATTAGGGACAACTAAACTATTAGGGACAACTGAACTATTAGGGACAACTAAACTATTAGGGACAACTAAACTATTAGGGACAACTAAACTATTAGAGACAACTAAACTATTAGTGACAACCAAACTATTAGGGACAACTAAACTATTAGGGACAACTAAACTATTAGGGACAACTAAACTATTAGGGACAACCAAACTATTAGGGACAACTAAACTATTAGGGACAACTAAACTATTAGGGACAACTAAACTATTAGGGACAACTAAACTATTAGGGACAACTAAACTATTAGGGACAACTAAACTATTAGGGACAACTAAACTATTAGAGACAACTAAACTATTAGTGACAACCAAACTATTAGGGACAACTAAACTATTAGGGACAACTAAACTATTAGGGACAACTAAACTATTAGGGACAACTAAACTATTAGGGACAACTAAACTATTAGGGACAACTAAACTCTTAGGGACAACCAAACTATTAGGGACAACTAAACTATTGGGGACAACTAAACTATTAGGGACAACCAAACTATTAGGGACAACTAAACTATTAGGGACAACTAAACTATTAGGAACAACTAAACTTTTAGGGACAACTAAACTATTAGGGACAACTAAACTATTAGGGACAACTAAACTATTAGGGACAACCAAACTATTAGGGACAACTAAACTATTAGGGACAACTAAACTATTAGGGACAACCAAACTGTTAGGGACAACTAAACTATTAGGGACAACTAAACTATTAGGGACAACTAAACTATTAGGGACAACTAAACTATTAGGGACAGCCAAACTATTAGAAAGAACTAAGCTATAAGGGATATATAAACTATTAGGAACACCTAAAAGTTATCCTGACTCGAAATAACTTCCTCCAGCGAAACAATAAACATTATCACAGTGAAGATTGAGCTGCGAACTTTGCCCAGTTTAAATCGTACAAGTACGTTTAATCCTGCTGTCTTTGTTATATAACGCATTGAAATCATGCAGCTATGTGGACGTAGATAAATTTCTGAAAATCAAAAATAAAGATTTCAGTTGCAGCGCTCGCATCAGACAATAAAGTGCATCCTTCCTCTGAGGCTGCGGCGGCGGCGTGGGCAATCTGAAGGAAAGTTCACTAGATTGTCCTGTTTTGGCAAAAATTACTATATTGAACGAAATTTAATTTGATAAAATGCCATATTTGGCGATAATAGCAATTTTAGAACGTGGGGGTGAAACAGCTCTAGCTGCAGAACGAGGCAGAGCGGAGCTGGAAGCGAGCGACGCCCCTCAAGTTCTGAGTTTAGAGGGCCGAATGTTGGCTTCTTTGCACCACCGCCATCACCCGGCAGCTGGTCTTGTAAATCACTTCAAGAGAGCTTTAAACGATAAATTTTAGTTACCTATGCCAAGGAAAAATAATGAACACAGGTGATGCTCTTCGACGTTTCAATTTTACCTACAACCATCCAAAGTGGGTGTCTTTACTTCTGATTTTGTTTTGAAAAGTTCTCTAACGAAAAAAAGTTCACAAATTGATGATTCAATTTGTTGAAGAGAAGGTACAAAGGAACTAAGCTTCATAAGATACTTAAATCCGAGGAGTAGATAGCGTGGACTTTTATCGTGAGTTTGGCTGAAAAGATACTTAAATCTTAGGAGTAAATACCGTAGACTTTTTCATATGAAAAACTTTAGCCTTTCATATGGCCCTTGATCTGAGCATCAGTTCTAGACGAAGTCACTATTCAAAAGAGTATTTTTTATCTTCTTATATATAGATACGTTCCCCGCATTATATATGTACTAATGAGTAAATTTCTCATCCGCGTACAGGCATTAATGAATGGCATTTGATCTGTTCCACGACCTTTTTAAGAAATAAATGTGATCATACGAAAGAAATGTTATCGTTCAATTGTAATTTTCATATTTTTAAGTAAGATAAAAATGTTTTACAGCAGCAAAGTCGATTTCCCAAGTCTTCCACTTACAGCCCAACCAAACAAACTAACCATTATCAACCGTGAAAACGTTGTGAACGTGCTAATAAATTATCGACACTAAGCAATCAGCATTATCAATTGCAATTAACTTATGGTAGATATGACATATAATGAATATTCAATGCTAAATAATGAAATGCCAGTCGTCTCCATAAAATTTAAAAGTAAATGGATACATTTACATATTTTTTGTTCGTAACTTCTCCTACGCTAGTACAATAGGCCAGGTGTCTGCACTTATATACAGTCGTTTCTTGGTTGTTTGATCCGTCTCTCTGTCACGCTCTTAACACTCTCACCGCAAAGTGCGCCACCGGTGGCCCCTGCAGGATTTTCATAATGCCACGGATCGATCAGCAGTCACACTCTCAATTTTCATTAATACTTAATTAATACTAAATGAGGGCATGAACCAGTTGATGATTCCTATTTCAAAAATTGATTCTTACTATTGACTTCCAATTTGATTCGAACATTGAACTTCAGTCAAATTGCTGTCAAAGTGTCATGGATACTCAATGACCGTATCTGTGATACGAAGAATATTTTAATTGAGGGTACTATTAGGATGGATATATTTGTCTGTCATTCACATCTGGAAGGTTTATTTAAGAAAAATTTCGAATCCTGTCATTTTTGACGGGTCTTATATACTAATGGTATAATACCTTTTGACTTAGACATTATCGTCAACTGATATCAAAATTTTTTTATATAAATACATATACGCTTATGTGCATGTCCGCTTTTTAGATAATTATAACAATAGCGTAAGATATGCTCACAGTTAAACATAACGAACTCCAATACGAACTCTAACGTTTGAACAAAGTTCTTGCATTGTTGAAGATGAAAAACGCCGGTGTTTAAAGCGAGACAACTTAACGGAACATTGATTGGTGCTCGGGAAAATCGAAAAAATCTGCAGAAAACGGCTCGGTCTCGCCCGAGTAAAAGTAGTAATAATTAAACTCTAAGTTCGATCTCTCCATTTATCTCTTTCACTTCGTTTTCTCTCCCCTCACTCTTCCCTCAGCCCCCTCCCCGCCTCCCCTCCCACCGATATCTTTCTTTGTCTATCAGTTAGGCTTTGATCCCGTCGTAAGTTGTTTAGAGATCTTCGAATTTTATAAGAATCTTCCCCGTCAAATATCCAGAGAATAAAGCACAAATAACTCACGCAGAAAAATTGTCTAATTAGGAATCTGGAAGACAAAAAGTTCACGCAGCAGACGAAATTCCTCAAATTAATAATGGAACGGGCATAGAATTTCTCGTCGCGCCTAAGATGTTAGCTGTTGGATTATAATTAGCTCAAGTTTTGTGTTCACTGATGATTTGCGTTCGTGCAGTTGTGCAAACCGGACATTTTATTCCAACTGAGAAAATTCAAACTGAAAACCACGACTGAAATTAAAAAGCGTAACTGCAAATTGAAGTTGTTCGACATTGAAGTTGTTCGACCTTACTAATAAATTAAACGTCTGAAGAAATTATTTGCTCGTAGAAAAAATCTACAGTAACGATGAACGATGCGTTTGTTTGCTTAACGTTTGAGGCTTGAATAAGAGAACTGACTTTTTCTGTTATTTTTGTAACACTTACTTAAGACACATCAGAGTTATAATTTCAAAGCTTTCCAATTATAAATACTGCTTCATTGATAGGAACACGCTGAAAAACATAACTATTTAGGGTACTAAAAGAACTGCTCCTGCCTATCAAGCGTATTATAAAATGGAACTGAAAGTCACTGAACAATGAGCAGTTTCCTGTCTTTGGAGAGAGATGATGCCTGACGGAGGGAGACCGTCTGTGCAGTTCAGAGGCAGCAACTCCTGCGGGGCTTCTTTCAATTTAGCCGTGCAGTGAAGCTGTCCCTGATACTGTAAATCTCGAGCTCTTGGTAGCCTCCGATTGTTTCTCCACCGATAAATCATTTTTTAGTGATCCGATTGCGCTTTGGCCTTCTATCTTCACACACGATTTTTGAAGGAATCTCAGCGATTGAGCGTTGTTTCATCTGAACATTTTGGTCAAGTTGAACTCTGATAAGGTACTTGTGCTGACACTGCGCTTTATGAAGTCGATCTCTTGATCTTATATTCCTTTTTACTCTTTTGGAGGTCTAATGATATTTTTTATTTTGCTTTCATTTTGAGTTTTTGCTCACCGTATACGAAGAATCGTGTTATTATGAATGATTACGGTGTAACTTTTGCAATGCGTGGCACTGTAAATTCATTTATAAAATTATTTTTTATGTATTTTAAAAAATTAATTGTAAGTACAAAGGATTCACGTCTAACCCTCAATAGAATTGACATCTCTGCTGATGAGAGTTCACACTCCCGAACTTGACTGCTGTGTGTACTATGAGCGATTTTCGCAAAAAATATTCGTTTGCGCCCAGTGTTCGATTTACTATTCAAGAAAGTAGCAGTCAACTGCTAGCAAAAGCACACGCAATATTTAGAGTTTAACTGCACAAATTTAACTTACATAGTAGCGAGGTGAAAGAGGGAAAATAGCCGTGAAAAATCGGACTTCATAAGCGAGAGCCAATGCTTTTGAGTGAGATAATGGCCGACGTGCACCGTTCTGCTGTGATGATCCAGAATGATAAGACGTTACAGAAAAGTTCCCTTGGCGTCTCTAACTCATTTTTCCAGTGACGACCTTAACTGTGAGGCTAAGACTCAAAAACGTTTCTGACTTCGTGCATAACTTTGAGAAATGCTCGAAAGATCGAGACTATCACCTCTAACTTTCCTTGGATCATCTTTGACGAGAAGTGGCGCAAAACTTTACTCCTCAGAGTGAACTCAAGGCAGCCAAGGTGAAGAGTCAGCTCGTATATCCCCATAAGCACATGATCTTCTCATTAAAAGGAGCGGTAGATCTCCCTGGACAAGCTGCAGCTCGTACATTACCATGTACGCATAAACTTTTCACCAAGCTCCGAGGGTCGTCTCGAGATCACTGGAGAGGAAATGCTCATAAATTATCCAAAGCCGGCGGGGGCCTTACCATCACGTCTCCTGCGTGGTGTTTGCTATGTTGAGGTGCCAGGTGCGCACAGATATATAGCTTCTGAGAGACGCGCCGCGCCTGGGAGACAGGCGCTCTCTGATGGCCGGCGAGGTCTGGACCGCGGTAGAGCAAACTTCTACTGTGGGCTGAACTTCGCCTGAGGCAAAGCTCTCATCTCTATATGAATTGTATCACTCTGTCTCTACCAGTCAATTAGACACAATGAAGTCATGGAATACAATCAGCTCAAATAAATTTGTCTAGTGGGAATTTTTTACGATCAATCGGAGCACTTTTCACTTAAAAAAAATGAGAAAAACGTTAAATCATTTGAATGAGTCGTCCCTGCATCAAATGAACTCTCGTTGTGTGCAATATTAACTTGCCTCCTAATTAGGCCCCAATAATAACCTCACCAGACGTTTCCTATGATGAGGAGACTTTAAAGGAAAATCGTGCACTTATAAATAAACACACAACCGCTGGTTTGAATATAAACGAAAAAATGTTTCGAAGGCAACGTCTTGATGGAACTTGCTAGACAATTTCATTAAAAGGTTGAAATATTCAATCAATGAAGCTAACGGCGCATCTTCGGGACTCTTTTTCAATAAGAAAATACCAATGAGGCTGGTATTCTGTAGTAGCCTGTGTAATAGTTAGGCTGTATTCACCAACACACCCTAACGTGTTACAGTGTTCAAATACTCTCGAGGAAACGCACGTAATAAGGAAATGTAATTTTTAAAACATTGAGAGGGAAAACTTGTTCGAGGAATGGATTACACTTCATTTATTAATCAGCATTTCGTTCATGCGAGATGTAGTCTACTGTTTTCAAAATTTCATCTCACGTGCAATGTAGAGTAAAATGTTGAATTTTGTAAGAAATTTCGAATCTTCTATTTGTGTTCCGGCTGTAGCGTCAATTTTCGTCTAAGTTACAGGTGCACAGGGTCTTTCAAAGAACTCAGTATAAATTTAAATAGGTTTCGAATTCTGATGTCTGCATAAATTAACAGCACTGAATTATATCAGTTAAGATTAGTTACCTACGAAGCCGACGATTAACACTTTGAGTTCGTTGCGTAAACATTAGGCAATGAACTGGATCATTCGAAACGTTCAGCAATCTGCTAACTATGTTTGTGAGCGTTTTAATGAATCTGGCTAAAATTGCAAAGCCATCGAGCCCGGCCTAACCTCTTATACCCATAGTAGGAAGCCTATCCTAACCAATAACATAAGAGCTTTTCATTTGAAGAGGTGCAAGTTAGTTTTGAACTGGTTGAAGACCAAGAAACCGACCACCAAATATTTTTCCGATAAAAAGAACTTTCTTGTGACAGTTCTTTTTTACAGTTGATAGGTTTTTTAACAGAGGTAACGACCATTGGATTGTATCTTCAAGCACTAACGCTCAACCCACGAAGATCATGACAAAAACAATCAGCGTCATGAGCCTCTGCATAGTTTCGAGTGCGGCTGACGTCTCCACACACTTCGTTGATGACGATAAAAGACTGCTAAACTCCACTGTAACGTCTTGCAAACAGAAAGCATTCTGTGCATGAAAGTCAAGGCTTTACTAAGAAGTTCACTTCCCAACAGGACTCAGCCTCCGCCCTCGCGACGAGCAAAACCTTTAACCTCTTGGCAATACCTTTAACTTCTTGACCTCTTGAGAAAGTCAATTTGATTTGCGCAAGAGGTCAGGAGCGTGATTTTGTGACATAGACTTTAGGTCTTCCAGCTCATCTGACCTCAATTGGTAAGATTACATTACAGTTTTTAGTCGCAAGTTTAGGCCAAAACTCAAGCAAAGCTCCACAATGGCGTCACAGACATTAAGAAATGACATCAAGGCGGCTGTGGAATCGTTGGAGACGGAAGCTTTGTGCAGCTTTCGGAAGCGTGCAGAAGTCGTCATCATGGCTGAAGGAGGTCGTGTCGAATAAAACTTTTGTTTTCCTCATCTGCTAAATAAACTGTCAAAATTTCAAACTATTTAGCTCATTTTCTTCGATTTATTACTATTTAAACATGAAAGGGAAATTGTACGGACTTATCTGAAAAAACAGTAAATAAATGTCGAAAGGACATAATTCATGCAAGAAATAAATCTACGTTAGAAGCCAATTTTGTTCACCAGCGCCGAACTTTTCAGTGCTTTTTTTTCTAGCAATGACTTCGTTCGCATAAAATTGTTCGATGAGATTTACATATGTGAAATAAACACCAAAGCTTGAAATGCATGATATCCCAGCTCGTATTGAACTGATAAATATTTCTCAGAGTTGAAATTTTCACATCCATCTGAAATACAACCCTTGTTCTTGGCAAAACCCTTACAACTTTCGAGAGCTGATCAACATTTTTTGTTATTTTACGGCGAGCAATTGTTCATTTTTCCGGCCTTGATTGAGTAGGAGTGCAAATGCTGGTCTGGGCACCTTCATTACGGCTCGAGAATACATCCATAATGCCAACCTTTTGAGCGGTCATTGAAGAGCTTCTCTTTCTGGTCACTGATGAGCTCTACGGCGACAATGAAGGCAAAATTGAGGCGTGAGAGTCGATGGCTTCCGTGCCGGGAGGCTGCAGAGGACAACCACCGAAATGGTTACAGCCTGAAGCTAATTTTGCGCTGTTTTGCAGCAATTTGTTTAAAAAACCTTTGTAGGGTAAATAACAAGTTCACATGGATATGGACTTTTGACAACCTGATGGAAAAAATGGGCATATTTCATTATAAAGCATCACCTCTGAGTGTTTAGGCATAGTTGCCACCGTTACAAACACTCTTGCTAGTATCGCTGCAGCACAATGACTCAAACTAGTAGGGGAACTAAGTTTGTACTATGACCACCCTGAAAGGGATGAGTTGGTGTACCGTGAATAAATAAAGTTCCCTGACATCGCCGAAAATATGCTACAGACTATGCAAGTGTAATAATACGTAGAGCACGAAGCTGCAACTCATGATTCTATTCATCAAGGTTGTTTGCGTATCGTTTCAAACAAGCAATGGTAATCCAGAAAAACAGCTTTTGTATAGAATCACGAATAGCAAAAAATGGTATCTTTTCTATAACAATTAGCAGAAAGAAAATTAATCATTCGAAGAAATCGAGAATCAATAACAAGTAAGTGCATTTGGCTGTTTACCTTATTGGTATCTCCATCAAAAAACGTTTTCTCCTGTCATGCGATTTCAAGGTAGTTTTGCCTGAAATATTCAATCAAATTAATCCTTGGCTCAGTTCATTTTTACGGTGAATTTCGTTCCTGGAAATTAGCTCTCTCAAGAGCTCAATACTGAGCCTACATATGTAGCCGTTGTTCTACAAATCGAAGTGTCTAATTTCTGGCTTGCAAAGAAAATTTACAAGCTCCTTTTGTCTTCATTAAATTTCACAAAATCTTTCCACGGAATGTGAGGTTGGATTGTCTGTCTGTCCCGATATTCAAGCAAAAAACTTTACCAGGTTGCGTAGAGTTGAGTTCCTCCTGGAGCCCATAAAGAATTAAACGATTTTGCTCGGTGCCTGCATTGGGTTTCACTTGTCCAAGTTCAGTTGGTGCGAAGCACGACTCACTCCTGCATGATTGAGTTTACTTATGTGACGTACTTTACTTCTGAATGTTATTCATTCCCCACAGATCTCTAAGCCTAACCTTAAAAAACAGTTTTTACTAAGTGTAGTAAATGGGGTCTTACCACGATTTCAAAGCATACGGGTTACAAAATACATGAGAGAAATAAGCGAATTAACATGATAATTTTCTGATTACGTTTCTGGAGAAACTATTTCAAATGCCATTTGGGCAAAATTGGGATATTTTTACCAATTTTTCTCCCATGCGCTCACGAGTGAAAGCCTCTGAAAAATATATCCGTACTCGAAGGAAGTAACTCGTCATCCTAAGAAATAACGCTCGGTTGTCTCATCAGAAATTCACCAGCAAAAATAAACTTAATTGAAATGCTGCATCCAACGTTTTCGTCGCGTTCGCTCTACCGGAGCTTTGCGCGGCATTTCGAAGCGGATCGACGCTTTGAATGAGAACTCATTCATGAATTTCAATGTTTAAAGACTAAATACATCTATATTGAATACTGTTTGAGATGAGACGGGACTCAATGAGATCGACTTTCTTTTTTCGTTCAGTATATCCTTGAATTTTTGATGCACGCCATCTTCGGTCTCACGACCACTTTGCCTGCCATGATGCCGCAGTGAGCCGTTACTTTTATCTGAAACTGCACTTAACTTCTGATATTTTCTAGCTTCTGAGACCAGAGGAGTATTTCAAAAGTTGATTGCTGTTTTAAACAAAGGACACTAGATAGCTAAATCCATTGTGAGCTAAAATCAGTTAAATCCATTGTGAGTATCTCAACCTCGATCTAAAGAAATAATGATTTTTTTGTGTGGTACGCTACGTTGTTCTTAGATTTTTCTGACGCAAGGCACGTCAGTAAAATCCCGACTTCAATCATTTCTGTTCATTTTATTGTGGGAGAAATTACCGCGTGTGTGGAGCCTTTACCTATAAAATACTGTTACGCGCTGACTTTTCCATGCTTCTTTTCATCCAAAATTTTAAATTCTATTAGAATTTAAAACATAAAATCGTCTGAGTTTCATGTTTGAATTGAAGTCGCAATGATACCATACAACCTGCTTTTATTCTACAAGGCTTCGCTCTCGCTTCACTAACTGAGTTTTGTCGCACGTAACTCAGTCATTTATTTTAGAGCCGCGCCAGCATTGGAAAGCGCCGCCTCGGTGTCGGGTAGAATTTCAAAATACCAAATATTAAAGGGGATTTTTTGAGTGAACAACGCTGATATTTGAAGTTTACTGATTTACTATTAAAATTTTGGGGAAAACCATGAACTGCGGAAAATTGAAGCATTTAAAGGCTTCTGCCATTTAATTTCTTTCAATCTGGATATAAATACATGGGCCGGGCTCGGAAGCCATTGAATTTAATTCAAAACTTAAACCTCAATTGCATTTAACTTGTTTTTTTATGTGAATCTACGAGTCCTCAAATTATTCTGTATTCTATAAATAATATACTAATAATATAAGCAGGATGGTCATAAATATGTTGATTTTGAAATAGAATTTCTCAGCTCTGCAATTCCAGGAGACATTTTATATTCGAGTTGCATGAGGACGTGCGTTATCGTGTAAGATATTTGCTCTCATGACGAAACAACGTCGTTTCAAATGATGAGTTTCAAACGACGAAGGTAATTGGAATGGAAGAAAGCTATTTTAGTTCGGTTATTTTGTGGTAGTTCCTGACAAATAATTCCGTAAAATCTTGACATACAATCAAGACGTTTTTTCAGATCAAGTCCTCGTTTAAGTCACAGAGCAGCAGTTCTGCTCCATCGGGTCGAGGAAAGAACAAGCCATCATTGATTTTTGGACCGCAGTTCTTGCGAAGTCCTCTTCTTTTGCCTCTAAAATTTTTACAATTCTTTTCAGCCTATGGGAGATTAATGTTTGAATAGCGGATGTTCTTATAAATTACATAATGTTAAGTTGTATGTATTCTTTAGAACTAATGGTGGACTTTGTAAACAAAACAGTTACAATTCTATTGAATAAAAATTTCTGGATTAACTCTTACAGTTGTTTTTTGGACTGACATCATCACCTTAAGAACAAGAAATTGATATTACATATATCCTTGGTCCAGAGCATCTTTTGAACGAGCGCTTCTGTCAATTTCGTTGTTGTGCTCGTAAAATTAACTGCATTATGGAACTCAATTGACATCTTATGTTATGATGTGATGTTAAGTTTGACTACTTTCACATATTAACAGTTTTCTTACAGAAATAAACGTGAATACTCTTTATAGTAATCTTGAACGAAAAGATGAAATGTAATTTCGATAAATGGCGACTAAAACCACATATATTCATGGGCGTCGTGGCTTACTTTTGCTCCTACCTAAAGCATATTCCTGCAAACTTTAAATTTGACGTAGTTTTCAGTGGGTCGGCTTAGTTTCAATATTTTTAGTTAGATAACAGACATTTGTCAAATAGAAATCAAAAAATTTTCGCATTGAGTGTGACCTTGTGTTAGCACCACTGCCTAGCACCAGTGCTATGTCGCGATGGTGCTCCGTCGCTCGTCGCCGCGATCCATTCGCATGACAAGGAAGTCGTTTGTCTCTCTGCCCTTGTCTCTACTACAACACCACCCTTACTACAACACCCCCCCTTACTACAACACCCCCCTCCTTACTACAACACCCCCCTAACCTTACCTTACTACAACAACAAACAGGAATTTTGACGTTTTACAAACGTACGCCCTTTTGAATTGTCGAACATGGAACGACCCACCATTCATTTTATAAGTGGATACTCGAACATTTTTAGAGGCCCAATGTGCGAAACATGAAGCACGATAGCAAGTTGTACACTCGTGCAAAACACTTTTATTCTGAATTATACGAGCAAAATTATTTTTAATGCTTGACACACTCACTATACACGCCTTCAGAATCAGCATCTAACACCGTTTCTGCCACTCAATCATAAGAATGCATTGAGATATAATGTACTTTTTTTCGAGTTCAGTAACAAAACTTAAATTGCAGCGTTACAGTCTGATTTTCTAGAAAGCAGATCTTAGAGTTTTTGCTGAACCTACCTGTGACGTGCGTAATTTTTGCTTGTTAACTTCTCCCGTCGTTTGTCTCGGGACGGTCTTATGTGACAGCTGGAAGTGGGTTTTGTCTCGGGACGGTCTTATGTGACAGCTGGAAGTGGGTTTTGTCTCGGGACGGTCTTATGTGACAGCTGGAAGTGGCTTTTGTCTCGGGACGGTCTTATGTGACAGCTGGAAGTGGGTTTTGTCTCGGGACGGTCTTATGTGACAGCTGGAAGTAGGTTTTGTCTCGGGACGGTCTTATGTGACAGCTGGAAGTGGCTTTTGTCTCGGGACGGTCTTATGTGACAGCTGGAAGTGGGTTTTGTCTCGGGACGGTCTTATGTGACAGCTGGAAGTGGGTTTTGTCTCGGGACGGTCTTATGTGACAGCTGGAAGTGGGTTTTGTCTCGGGACGGTCTTATGTGACAGCTGGAAGTGGTTTTTGTCTCGGGACGGTCTTATGTGACAGCTGGAAGTGGCTTATGTCTCGGGACGGTCTTATGTGACAGCTGGAAGTGGGTTTTGTCTCGGGACGGTCTTATGTGACAGCTGGAAGTGGGTTTTTTCTCGGGACGGTCTTATGTGACAGCTGGAAGTGGCTTTTCATTCAAAAGATTGAGGGGCCACGCAGAATTTGACGATTCGTCACTGTCAAATCACATAATCGCTAAGTGCGTGCTCTTCCTTACATGGCTGTCCCTAATTCACGTTTTCGTTGCCTTGAACTGTGTAAATCAACAATATCAATATTGTTGAAGAGATATTGAATACAATATATTGAATTGAAGAGATTCATAACAATTTTTATTATGGAAATCTTTAAAGAGTTTATGAAATTTATGAACACCCTGTTTAATCCACCACTCCGGATGACACTTTAGACGTTTTTGAGAGTGTATTTTGTTACTGAGTTCCGTTATGAATTTCGACTACATGAACATTTCTGCGTATGAAAGAAAATGCGTCATTGATATCCACGTTATAAAGAATGGAAACGACGATGACGGTATTCTGTTCAAAATCCTAAAAGGTGTTTTCAAATTACTGAACATCCTGCGATAATAACGCCCCGCAATGTTTCTGAGTGTGCTTTCAAGACCACTGACTGGGCAGACAAGTTCTGCACCTGCGCCCCCTGGCACAGACCGGGCACCACCGCTCGAGATGTAGAGCCGGAGCGTGAGCAAGCGAGCGAAGGGAAAACAAGAGTTTTCTTGAACAGGATTTTTAGAGCAACCATCCGTGCGATTAGAAAAGAGACATTGTAACCAGAAAAGATGCATTTTGCTTGGCTTAAAAAAACCATAACCCTATGAGAGATTAGTTACTTCAATTTACAATAGACAATAGTAAAATTTCCTTCATCTTAAAATGTTGTACTTAAGCATTTCCATTAAAAAATTATATCGTAAGACGATAGCCTGTTCCCATCTAATGCCTACTGCCGCATCTTCTATACTCATGATCCTTTCAGCACAATCTCTGTGTCTGCTAAGCTTTGAGGCGAGCATTTATGAGAAAGTACGATAGAGTTGAATGATATTGTGGATGTAGCCCTGTGATAGTCGTGCCCGATCCTGTTGTAGGACAGTTAAGCTAAATGCTCCACAGAAGCTTATCCTTCCACTAACTCCAAGATTGTCAGATTTCACAGAGCAAATACACAGCCTAACTTGTTTGAAAGCCAGACACAACAGAAGGTTTCACTGAAGGCTTATTACCTCTGCAGATAACACCATATGCCTGCACACAATGCAGGTTAACACTCACGCGTGCGTCAGTATCACTGAGTGTTCTGTGAGTGCGCCCACACAGTGAGTTAGTTTGTAAGCACAACTGGCCACGCAATGTTTATAAGTTGCCATTCAATAAGGAAGCTTGCAAGTTGAAGCTGCTCTGAATTGGGCATGAACTGTTGCGTTTCGCATGCTCTGTGTTTACAGCGACTGTCATTGCACCACTAACCTGTAGTTCTTCCGTTCGCCCGCCTCGTGCTCTCGTAGCGAGTTTGTGGTAGCATAGAATTGTGTGTCCGAGGGAAGCTTCAATCTGTGGACGACCCACGCTGTTGTCTGTTTTTGTGCTGCTTTTTGTTATGTGCCTAGCTGTGATGATGAAAGTTTTGCATGAGTTTTGTATTCGATGTATTCTTTCTCAATAAAATAATATAAGTCAAACTGATATTTTACGAACTTTTCTAGGATTTTATCGTAGGAAGGCATTTTCAAGGAGATCAGAAAGCATATAGGTTACAAAATGCTTTTGTTTTTAAATGATCAGTAATTTCCTTCATAAAGGGTCAATTAAATATCCATTCATATTTAAATACCCACATTGCGAAACGCATTTATCAGAAATTTTTGTCGACAAAAAATATTGTGGGGCTTTGATTAAAAACTCGAGTGTTTCATGCTTAAATTCATCGTCTTCATGTTAAGATGACTACTTTGCATTATCTGTGTGCATTTATTTTATATTTTCAGGTTTTACTCACGCTAACTAATTATTTAACATTTATGCTAAGTTCTCCCAAAGTTTAAAAATCTTCCCATCATTGTATTCCGTGTGATGATATTCGTGAGTTCGTTTCTTCAGCCCCCGATACGTCATCATAGTCGTGTCCTCCACGCACACACACGCAACACACACACACACAAAACACACACACACACTCATACAGCAAAAAGTTCGTCTCGTGTACGAGCCTCAACACTCCTATGTCCCTGGGTTGTTGTGCATAACATCAGTTATACTTTATTTCTACTTGAGATGTTCGTACATGCATTTAAATTTTTAAAGATGCAGTTTCATTAAATTTTTTGTATGATGTTATTCACAGCAAATGAATCTTTTCTTCGTTCTTCCACCAAATAATTCTCTGAAGTGTCTACTTAAAAAGATTATTTCGAATATGTATAACATTTTGAATCTATGTTCATACAATTCGAATGCATTTTGCTTGGTTTATAAAAATCCATCACCGTATGAGAGGTTAACTACGTCAATTTACCATTGGCAAAAGTAACATTTTCTTAATCTTAAAATGTTGAACATAAACATTATTTGAAAAAATTTATTCATAAACCTATAACATGTTCCCATTTGCTGTTCTGTTTGCTCTTGCTGTAATCCCCCACTCGTGTTGCTTGATATAAGTACTTGACAGAATTCCCTATTTTCCGCTGCTGTGTAAATGTTCTTTTCAACTCTAAATTTTAATTTCTGACATGAATTCTTTCAATTTCGGAGACGCTTCCCTCGTTCCACGATAACAATCGTCTACTCTCCAAGAGACCGAGTGACCACCTGCGATATTCCTTTAGGACGGAAACGAGTTTCTGTCAAATACTTGAAGGCGATAAATGTTTTGTTGCTGTCGTCCGTGTGACCTCCTGAGCTGCCCTTGATCAGTGGTCTGTGCTCGTCCCTTCCTCTTCTCTGCTTCTCGAACACCATTCCGCACAAATCTTAACAACATCTTCCCTCACCCAATTTAACATATCATTTCCAGTTGTGTATTTTTTTCATTAAATTCGTTTCGTTTTGGTTCCAAGCAAAAGACGTGACTTTACTGTGTGTGAGTGAGAGTCAAACTTACTTTACCGACGACTCCTATCCCACGTACGAGTGAGGCATCTCTAGTGCAAAGTAGATGTCAAAACAAGAAGAAGGCTGTGTGCCCCTTTACTGCCGCGTATTCAATAAAGGTTGCGAACTTCGAACACGTGGAGTTGTTTACGTTCATAAGAAAACATGGCATTAATTTCCTCCTAATAAAGAACTGAAACGACGATGTCAATCAACTGATGCAGTTCGATGTTTCCCCATTATTTTGTAGCGGTAATATGACTCACATTTATTTGTTTGCCATCAGAATGTAAAAAGTATTAAATACCTCGCAAATATTCTGTTCCCTTATTTATGGAGCAAATTGGGTTAATCAAATATTCATGGAAAGAGCGACCTTCAACATGTCATTAGGGCGCTGGGATATTCACAACGCACCACGCGATGTTTGCCACAAAATTTGGCGCTGGGATATTCCAAACGAACACCGCGACGTTTTCTATCAAATCGCATAAATCGAGTCAAAGTTCGAAGAATTTATTCTCCTGCGGGAATGATTAAGCAACATAAATCGGTACAAAAACATACTATGATATAAAAAATTATTATTTTAAGCAACACAGTTTTTCTTGCATATCTACAAGCACCCCAACTTTATTTATTTTTTATTCAGAAATAAAAAACATTCATTATTCGTATGTATTTTTTCCAAAGGCGGGAGTGTAGCCGATTGGATTTTTTAAAATTTCGTGTCTTATTTATATTAAGATATTTTGCCCAAATTCTGTCAAATATAATATTTTTACAAGTTTCCTTCATCTATTAAAGATTGATAATAAAGTTCAAGTTATTGTTCATTTTATCTTTGAGGCGTTACGACTCATTTTGAGGGTCCTTGCTGATGGAAGCTATACTTTGAAACATCCTCGAAAAGCAGGCTTTTATTCACTAGATGAATTCGATTCTGCACTTCTCCCATATCTGTTTTTAGAGCGAGCCGTTACGGTGAGTTACAGTGCCTGATAACGTTACAACAAACCTAGATATGTTGTAATTCTACGCTCGACACGAGAGTTAAGTAGAACTTTGTTTTTGTTGTACTATCTAACGTACTGAAATTAGACTTTATTAAGAAAATAAACTTCACAAAAATCGTAACTGATAAATGAACTTGCTACGCGTAAAGCTTTACGGCCTTCAATATGGTTGTCTTCTATATTAATCATAAAGTTTGCTGTTACGCATTACGTAAAATACAAACATTTCTTTCCTTTGCGAACACGATAAATGTAGTCCCTTACCAGAAAGTGAAGTTTGTCATCGTCCTTTTTCCCATGTTAAAAACCCTTATAGATTGAAATTTTCACTTTGCTGGATGATGGACTTTCTCAATTCATAACCACGTCATTAATTCCTGCTGCTGACCCCAATGAACTGGAAAGTGAAGTTTATACTCCTCGTGATGTTTTCACTCAGTCACAAGCAAATAGTACGAGACTGAAGAACGCACCGAAATAATACTGAGCAAGTGATACCGGTTCAGGAATACCGGCAGCGTGTGTTTCAGAACGAGAACAGTTCTGTGTCAGACTTACGTGGGTGACGTGTGAGGATGTGTGGTAGTGTAACTGACGGTTCAGGACGACCATTAGAGCTGATGAAATATGTAAGTGAATGATAGTGTTACTGACGTACGTGGCTTGCTGACGGTTATTGTTGTCGTACGAAGAGGTGGCGGCGGCAGCAGCAGTCTCCTCAGCAGTTGTTGGCGACCGCCACCGGAAGACACAGCTGAGCTCTCCCCTCAGTTCCTTACCATCTTTCCAAGGTGAGGACCAGTCTTTTCTCGGACGCGACACAGGCTGCTCTATCACTCGCGCAACTCCCTCGTAAAATCCGCTCATATCTACTAGGCTCAGTAAAATATACAGCATAGCTATTTTACACTACAAACTGGGTATCACTTAAGAGTAGATGTCATATTTTAGTTAGGCTTTTAAAGCCTATACTATCATTGTTGTTGTCTATGATGTGCTCACCTCTTAGTTGTGTAGTGACTCTACAGCTTAGCGAATAGTTGTGAACAATGAATCTGACATGTACATAATCCTAAATTTAGACGAGAGGCATTATCTCTAGCATTTGCAAACGCACTAGCATTTGCAAACGCCTAACGTTGATTTCACAGTTTTTCAATCTTGCCAAGGTGGCAGTCAGTAGTTCTTGATATTCACGTAACTAGCGCTCAAAATTAATGTCATGAATGAACGATTCAAAATAATGGTGAAAATGGTCAATAATTATTTTTGTTAGTGGCCAGCTAGCTGTGACGTCCAGCTCTGTGTGACATACGTAAATTTTAACACAACAAACAACGAATTTGCGAGGTACATTCATAGGTGTTTCACTTTGAAAAAATTTTGTACCCGAAGTAATTCGTGAGGGAAAATGGCTGATTCATTCTCATGAGTGTCGCCAAAAAGTAAGGGGCATCGGGCGGAATTTTACGAGGAAGTTCGCGTCTGCCACGCTTTGTTAGTGAAGTGTAACGAGGCGGTCACTGCATAGGAGTGGCTATTGTGCGCCTCTAAAGGACGGAATGCAGAGTAGAACATTCATGCCGCTGTGTGGCATGGCTGTCGAAAACACGAGAGCGATATTCGATGCTTTGTTTGGTCCTCATGCAGCCTCACCCTCATCTTGTTTCTGCCGCAAGGGTGGACTTCAGCTCTTAACAACTCGGAAATTTTAAATTTATCTCAACACACAATGAGTTTATTATGTTCAACTAGCTGCCGTTGAGAATTATCTTGAAGCCTTTAAATACGTCACGTTCGTAGTTTTCACGAACGAAGCAAGTCAAGTTTGTAATTTAAAACCCAAATAATCGTTTTCTAAACAACTGTTCAATGTCTCCGCAGAATACCGAGAAACTTGCTTGGTTCTTAAACAACGAATTCGTTACCCTAAAGTTAATTTAGAAGTCCGTCCTTGACCGGTGCCCACTTGCAATATAGTGCAACAGCTCATGCGTGGCTGTGCATTTGATATCTGTCCCACTCACACTTGTATGCCACGGACACCGCGGTGTTGCGGGCGCTCCTCTCTCTTAGCCAAGTTTGGAGGCCTTGAAGCAACGACAGCTCAGATGGTCGGTAACCTTAAACTTAATTCGTGCTGTCACTGGTGCAGACATCTTCCTATCGTAATGATAGCTCACACCTGCCGGGTTATTTTGTTCCAAAAATAATGATCATAGGAGTATTTTGTTTCTGTAGCCAATTACCAGAGATGTTGAAACTAGGCTAATCAAACTCTAAATTTAACTGACTGTCAAGACTGCACGATATCACAATTCACGGTAGATGCTTTCAGTAGTGTTGCTTCTTACTGTTTCATTATGTCTGTTAATTTGAATATCTAAACCACACTTTAAAGCACTTTGTACATTACTGGTCTAGCGACCACTCAGCTCCTGCAAGGGCAGCTTCCTAAACTTTTCTCTGTGCACTCTCCTACTTTCTGCACTGCTTCTATTAGAGCACTGTAGAAACTATTTAAAAAGTAATTTTAACTTCGTTGGTCTCTCAGAGCCGAGATGTATTCCGCACGCTCCCTCATTACTTGAGTGTGTAGCTCTAGCTCATTTCATTCAGTCAAATTCTGCAATAAAAAGTGAACTGCTCAGCCTTCCTTGAGAGCTTCTGTGTAGTCGGTCGGACGTAGACAAAAACGCATGATTTTGTACAAAATAATTCTTTCCCAACAGGCTTGGTTGAGGTAAGTTCCAGGTTAAATTTGAGTTAAATCTCATTTGAATGGTTTGCACAGAGGTATAATTTTAATGTTTCCAATTACACTGACTTTAGGCTTCTTTGGGGGTTGTTGTCATCTATAAGAAGGCTGTCTCTGCGATCTCACAGTTGTGACTCTATTACGTTCTCTGAACTAGGCCTAGAAGGTGCCTCAAAAGCTTTCTTCCCTTCCAAAAATGTCCGTCGTGACTGAGGCGCCTTCAACCAGCGCCGCATTCCCTAGGCTGGGCTGCGCCGACTGCGTAAAATGCCCGCTTGAATCCATTACACCGCATTATTGCAATTTGCCTGAGTGAAGAAGTGCAGTTTTGCGTAGCACGCCGCAGCTTCGGCCGCCATTCAAAGTGCGGCAGCGATCACACTTCAAGTCAACGTTACTGCGCTCAAGGTTTATTGCCTCACGGCGCTTATTTAAGCAAATGTCGGCGGCGATTTTCAAGTGGTTTATCAAAGCTGCATTGTTTGCATCATCAATTTCAAATAATTAGTTGATCCAAAAACGAGCTGAAAATAGAATACGGTAACAGAAGCAGCTGAGGGTCATATTTTCGCGTGGTCACCAGAGTCCTGAGCCGTCCGAGAACGTTGACGCCCAGAAATAATGAGTCACATTTACAGTCATCATAAAACAAGTCCTTCAATGTCCTCAATGCAAATTTTCAACAACTGCTATTCAAAGCTTGTGTTATGTTTCTTTTTTCCCTTGCATCATTCGTGGTTTACGAGTCGAAAAACAATCAAATGGTAATCTTTTTGCGTTCTCCGTCGCTCCCATTCCATTTATTCTGAAGTCTGAGGTGGGGATGCTAATGTTTAGCGTAATAGTCTGTTATGTCTGTTCTAAAATGGGCAGGTGTAGAGAATTTTTACTTAGGTTATCGAAAGACTTATTTGCTGAGGCTCGACTGAGTCGTGAGGCCCGGTCTGTGTGCGAGAGATCGAGCTCACACACGACCAGCGCTGAGTGCTGAGGATGATGTTGAGGTGGTCCTGGAGTTCTTCGGTGCGTGTTGTGGGCCTCTATATGTGAGCTCAGTCTTCGAACGCAAACTCAATGTGTTCTCGTCTTCTTTTCAAGATTTGGTTGTAGCTTTTTATTGATAAAAGTTATGACACAGGGCGCTATCCTGCTGGCCGAAAGTTAATCAACCTTGTAGCGCACGTCTCCTATTGGTGGAACAACAGTTGCATGGGAGATGCGCTTTACTCAAATTAAGCCATTTTTAATTTTAAAAATATCGTAAAACCAGAAAAATATCATGAGACAAGGTCAATGCAATAACAAGCATTTAATTGAATTATTGACTCTTTGCAAATTTTCCTTCCTAATAGTTATACATCAAACCCAAGTGTTATATTGAAGGATGACAAAATTTTAATATCTGCTCTTAATTTTTGAGTCATTTTGAATGCCTTGTTCTTTCCTCAAAAAATTGCCCATTTAATCTAGGCAATTTTGGACCTGCGATAGCTGCTGGACTGCGATAATTATACCATCATTTTTGTTAAGCCGAACGATCGAAAAATTTTGGGCTGCGTCTTTCCCCAATTGAGGGATTTCTAGTTTTTGCAATTCCAGTAAAGGAAATGGTACGCAGTGTGATATTTGCTGACACTATCAACCAGCTCCAAGAGCTTGTATCGAAAATTTGATGGGATGGACCAAATACAAGTCTCTTCGCTCGTGCTGACACAATATTTGCAGTTTGACGTACTTATGTACTAACGGTTGCCATTTGGTGCAGACTACAGCGAGAGTTGAACCCTCTCGCTAGCGTTTGTGGGACCCACCTCGCCACTTTACTTGTGGACAACAGAATAATTATTAGCATTTATTTCATCGCGATTGCATGGCAGTCGAGTGACTGACGACCAATTCTTCACACTTAACCCTGTACTTGTCTGCCCAATCTATACTATAATAAGAGCCGCGTCCGTCCGTCCGTCCGAAGCCAGCCAGAAGAGTGTGATGAGCGTATCTGTGATACGGGCTCGGCCTCATCAACTCTCAAGAGATTTAATTTTTTATTTCTTACGGCCTTTCTTTCATATCGCCTTCTTTCTCATTTTAAATAAAGGGGGGTGGACTAGTACAAATAAAAAGTTGCTCCATTACCCACTCTGCCGTATAATCTCTAGCTAAGGAGACAATAGTACGTGACGATGAGCATTGAGGGAAGGAGTGGTATGCTCCCCCAGTGTTGCACGCCCGTCGTAAATGGGCGAAAGTTGCGGCTGTGATCGAATTTTGAGGGCGTGAGAAGCCGACGTGTGAATACTGAGACGCGCAGCCCGCGCTGCTGGCGGTGACGGGTGAGACGCCTCACTTCCAGCTCGAACTGCTGCGAAAAAGTTAGACTGGATCGTGGGTAGCAAACACCTTTGCCACACCTGTGAGATTCCTGCCTTTGATGCAAGTGTGGTCGTTTGACCTGCAGCGAAACGGTAATCAAGAAATGAACACATTTGCCACTTACAGACACTGGCGTAAAATAGCATCACTTGACGTAATATTAACTTCATGAAGCTAAAACTGAGGGCGAGCGCCTCTTTGCCGCGGGAAGTCAGGTTTAGAGCCGCTAAAAGTGATCTGAATGTGTAACAAAAACATAATGTTGTTTCTTACCAATATTTATATGGTTAAATTATTTTATTTTTGGTAAAATTTTCATTTTAGCTTCCACGACGGTTGAGCTTAAGTTTTGGGTATCCTATTCCTGCACATTTCTGGCCTTTCATCCTCATTATGTCGACAGAATGTTTGTCGGAAAATTTATTTGGAAAAATGCTTTTATTCATTGAATTCATCTATACATTTTGCACAGAACTTCTCTCGTTTGTTTGCGCTTCAGTATAAAATCTCGTGAGGAAGTGGAATGAATATAAACTCGCTTAGGGAATATAAAAGTTATAGATCTTTTCCATTGTTGATTCAACATTTGCTAATAAGACAAATCATTTTGAATTTGCGTTTCTGGAGTCACGTGTGTGAGCCCTGAAGACAAAGTTTTCGTTGGGTCTTGAGAAAATTAGTCTCTTGAAATAGTACGTATTTCATCTTCTTGCCAAACATACTCCACCGTTTATTGCTCTACGCTCTAAGGCCTCGTTCTTCCACCACCTATTCTTTGAATGGAATTCCCTAGTATTTTGGGTCCATTTTTCAGTCCTGTTAGATACGAGGATTAGATTCGAAGTCGAAGCCGTCTTCTGTTGCAAGCAATCCAGTGTATTCCTCAGCAAATGGCACAACACAAAGAGAACGTGAAGTAATACGTCGTGTTCCTGTAGTGGTTGCTGTTGGTCGATGATGCAGTAAATCAATTAAGAATACATTCAATAGCACGAAATAGACTCTCTAGCACGGCTATCTAGGAATAAGTTTCTGTGTTTCCATCAAATATCTAGGAACTTTATGTCGTCATGCTCGAATTCTATGGTTTTTGGGCTTAGTTTCAAGTTCAAAGGCAAGTTTTCACAGCATGGCAGAGATGCACTCAAATTTTGAAACTCTCTGGTTAAAGTATGAGACTCATAATACCGCGTGTGTGCCGTACAAATGAGAACAATAACAGTATGAGGCCAGTAACACCGCGTGTGTGCCGTACAAATGAGAACAATAACAGTATGAGGCCAGTAACACCGCGTGTGTGCCGTACAAATGAGAACAATAACAGTATGAGGCCAGTAACACCGCGTGTGTGCCGTACAAATGAGAACAATAACAGTATGAGGCCAGTAACACCGCGTGTGTGCCGTACAAATGAGAACAATAACAGTATGAGGCCAGTAACACCGCGTGTGTGCCGTACAAATGAGAACAATAACAGTATGAGGCCAGTAACACCGCGTGTGTGCCGTACAAACGAGAACAATAACAGTATGAGGCCAGTAGCACCGCGTGTGTGCCGTACAAATGAGAACAATAACAGTATGAGGCCAGTAACACCGCGTGTGTGCCGTACAAATGAGAACAATAACAGTATGAGGCCAGTAACACCGCGTGTGTACCGTACAAATGAGAACAATAACAGTATGAGGCCAGTAACACCGCGTGTGTACCGTACAAATGAGAACAATAACAGTATGAGGCCAGTAACACCGCGTGTGTGCCGTACAAATGAGAACAATAACAGTATGAGGCCAGTAACACCGCGTGTGTGCCGTACAAATGAGAACAATAACAGTATGAGGCCAGTAACACCGCGTGTGTGCCGTACAAATGAGAACAATAACAGTATGAGGCCAGTAACACCGCGTGTGTACCGTACAAATGAGAACAATAACAGTATGAGGCCAGTAACACCGCGTGTGTGCCGTACAAATGAGAACAATAACAGTATGAGGCCAGTAACACCGCGTGTGTGCCGTACAAATGAGAACAATAACAGTATGAGGCCAGTAACACCGCGTGTGTGCCGTAAAAATGAGAACAATAACAGTATGAGGCCAGTAACACCGCGTGTGTACCGTACAAATGAGAACAATAACAGTATGAGGCCAGTACACCGCGTGTGTGCCGTACAAATGAGAACAATAACAGTATGAGGCCAGTAACACCGCGTGTGTGCCGTACAAATGAGAACAATAACAGTATGAGGCCAGTAACACCGCGTGTGTGCCGTACAAATGAGAACAATAACAGTATGAGGCCAGTAACACCACGTGTGTGCCGTAAAAATGAGAACAATAACAGTATGAGGCCAGTAACACCGCGTGTGTGCCGTACAAATGAGAACAATAACAGTATGAGGCCAGTAACACCGCGTGTGTGCCGTACAAATGAGAACAATAACAGTATGAGGCCAGTAACACCGCGTGTGTACCGTACAAATGAGAACAATAACAGTATGAGGCCAGTAACACCGCGTGTGTGCCGTACAAATGAGAACAATAACAGTATGAGGATAGTAACACCGCGTGTGTGCCGTACAAATGAGAACAATAACAGTATGAGGCCTGTAACACCAAGTGTGTGCCGTACAAATGAGAACAATGACAGTATGAGGCCAGTAACACCACGTGTGTGCCGTACAAATGAGAACAATAACAGTATGAGGCCAGTAACACCGCGTGTGTGCCGTACAAATGAGAACAATAACAGTATGAGGCCAGTAACACCGCGTGTGTGCCGTAAAAATGAGAACAACAACAGTATGAGGCCAGTAACACCACGTGTGTGCCGTACAAATGAGAACAATAACAGTATGAGGCCAGTAACACCGCGTGTGTGCCGTACAAATGAGAACAATAACAGTATGAGGCCAGTAACACCACGTGTGTGCCGTACAAATGAGAACAATAACAGTATGAGGCCAGTAACACCACGTGTGTGCCGTACAAATGAGAACAATAACAGTATGAGGCCAGTAACACCACGTGTGTGCCGTACAAATGAGAACAATAACAGTATGAGGCCAGTAACACCGCGTGTGTGCCGTATAAATGAGAACAATAACAGTATGAGGCCAGTAACACCACGTGTGTGCCGTACAAATGAGAACAATAACTGTATGAGGCCAGTAACACCGCGTGTGTGCCGTACAAATGAGAACAATAACAGTATGAGGCCAGTAACACCGCGTGTGTGCCGTACAAATGAGAACAATAACAGTATGAGGCCAGTAACACCACGTGTGTGCCGCACAAATGAGAACAATAACAGTATGAGGCCAGTAACACCGCGTGTGTGCCGTAAAAATGAGAACAATAACAGTATGAGGCCAGTAACACCGCGTGTGTGCCGTACAAATGAGAACAATAACAGTATGAGGCCAGTAACACCGCGTGTGTGCCGTACAAATGAGAACAATAACAGTATGAGGCCAGTAACACCGCGTGTGTGCCGTACAAATGAGAACAATAACAGTATGAGGCCAGTAACACCGCGTGTGTACCGTACAAATGAGAACAATAACAGTATGAGGCCAGTAACACCGCGTGTGTACCGTACAAATGAGAACAATAACAGTATGAGGCCAGTAACACCGCGTGTGTGCCGTACAAATGAGAACAATAACAGTATGAGGCCAGTAACACCGCGTGTGTGCCGTACAAATGAGAACAATAACAGTATGAGGCCAGTAACACCGCGTGTGTGCCGTACAAACGAGAACAATAACAGTATGAGGCCAGTAACACCGCGTGTGTGCCGTACAAATGAGAGCAATAACAGTATGAGGCCAGTAACACCGCGTGTGTGCCGTACAAATGAGAACAATAACAGTATGAGGCCAGTAACACCGCGTGTGTGCCGTACAAATGAGAACAATAACAGTATGAGGCCAGTAACACCGCGTGTGTGCCGTACAAATGAGAACAATAACAGTATGAGGCCAGTAACACCGCGTGTGTACAGTACAAATGAGAACAATAACAGTATGAGGCCAGTAACACCGCGTGTGTGCCGTACAAATGAGAACAATAACAGTATGAGGCCAGTAACACCGCGTGAGTGCAGTACAAATGAGAACAATAACAGTATGAGGCCAATAACACCGCGTGTGTGCCGTACAAATGAGAACAATAACAGTATGAGGCCAGTAACACCGCGTGTGTGCCGTACAAATGAGAACAATAACAGTATGAGGCCAGTAACACCGCGTGTGTACCGTACAAATGAGAACAATAACAGTATGAGGCCAGTAACACCGCGTGTGTGCCGTACAAATGAGAACAATAACAGTATGAGGCCAGTAACACCGCGTGTGTGCCGTACAAATGAGAACAATAACAGTATGAGGCCAGTAACACCGCGTGTGTGCCGTACAAATGAGAACAATAACAGTATGAGGCCAGTAACACCACGTGTGTGCCGTACAAATGAGAACAATAACAGTATGAGGCCAGTAACACCGCGTGTGTGCCGTACAAATGAGAACAATAACAGTATGAGGCCAGTAACACCGCGTGTGTACAGTACAAATGAGAACAATAACAGTATGAGGCCAGTAACACCGCGTGTGTGCCGTACAAATGAGAACAATAACAGTATGAGGCCAGTAGCACCGCGTGTGTGCCGTACAAATGAGAACAATAACAGTATGAGGCCAGTAACACCGCGTGTGTACAGTACAAATGAGAACAATAACAGTATGAGGCCAGTAACACCGCGTGTGTACAGTACAAATGAGAACAATAACAGTATGAGGCCAGTAACACCGCGTGTGTGCCGTACAAATGAGAACAATAACAGTATGAGGCCAGTAACACCACGTGTGTGCCGTACAAATGAGAACAATAACAGTATGAGGCCAGTAACACCGCGTGTGTGCCGTACAAATGAGAACAATAACAGTATGAGGCCAGTAACACCGCGTGTGTACAGTACAAATGAGAACAATAACAGTATGAGGCCAGTAAAACCGCGTGTGTGCCGTACAAATGAGAACAATAACAGTATGAGGCCAGTAACACCGCGTGTGTACAGTACGAATGAGAACAATAACAGTATGAGGCCAGTAACACCGCGTGTGTGCCGTACAAATGAGAACAATAACAGTATGAGGCCAGTAACACCACGTGTGTGCCGTACAAATGAGAACAATAACAGTATGAGGCCAGTAACACCGCGTGTGTGCCGTACAAATGAGAACAATAACAGTATGAGGCCAGTAACACCGCGTGTGTACAGTACAAATGAGAACAATAACAGTATGAGGCCAGTAACACCGCGTGTGTGCCGTACAAATGAGAACAATAACAGTATGAGGCCAGTAACACCGCGTGTGTGCCGTACAAATGAGAACAATAACAGTATGAGGCCAGTAACACCGCGTGTGTGCCGTACAAATGAGAACAATAACAGTATGAGGCCAGTAACACCGCGTGTGTGCCGTACAAATGAGAACAATAACAGTATGAGGCCAGTAACACCACGTGTGTGCCGTACAAATGAGAACAATAACAGTATGAGGCCAGTAACACCGCGTGTGTGCCGTACAAATGAGAACAATAACAGTATGAGGCCAGTAACACCGCGTGTGTACAGTACAAATGAGAACAATAACAGTATGAGGCCAGTAAAACCGCGTGTGTGCCGTACAAATGAGAACAATAACAGTATGAGGCCAGTAACACCGCGTGTGTACAGTACGAATGAGAACAATAACAGTATGAGGCCAGTAACACCGCGTGTGTGCCGTACAAATGAGAACAATAACAGTATGAGGCCAGTAACACCACGTGTGTGCCGTACAAATGAGAACAATAACAGTATGAGGCCAGTAACACCGCGTGTGTGCCGTACAAATGAGAACAATAACAGTATGAGGCCAGTAACACCGCGTGTGTACAGTACAAATGAGAACAATAACAGTATGAGGCCAGTAACACCGCGTGTGTGCCGTACAAATGAGAACAATAACAGTATGAGGCCAGTAACACCGCGTGTGTGCCGTACAAATGAGAACAATAACAGTATGAGGCCAGTAACACCGCGTGTGTGCCGTACAAATGAGAACAATAACAGTATGAGGCCAGTAACACCGCGTGTGTGCCGTACAAATGAGAACAATAACAGTATGAGGCCAGTAACACCACGTGTGTGCCGTACAAATGAGAACAATAACAGTATGAGGCCAGTAACACCGCGTGTGTGCCGTACAAATGAGAACAATAACAGTATGAGGCCAGTAACACCGCGTGTGTACAGTACAAATGAGAACAATAACAGTATGAGGCCAGTAACACCGCGTGTGTACAGTACAAATGAGAACAATAACAGTATGAGGCCAGTAACACCGCGTGTGTACAGTACAAATGAGAACAATAACAGTATGAGGCCAGTAACACCGCGTGTGTGCCGTACAAATGAGAACAATAACAGTATGAGGCCAGTAACACCGCGTGTGTGCCGTACAAATGAGAACAATAACAGTATGAGGCCAGTAACACCGCATGTGTGCCGTACAAATGAGAACAATAACAGTATGAGGCCAGTAACACCGCATGTGTGCCGTACAAATGAGAACAATAACAGTATGAGGCCAGTAACACCGCATGTGTGCCGTACAAATGAGAACAATAACAGTATGAGGCCAGTAACACCGCGTGTGTACAGTACAAATGAGAATAATAACAGTATGAGGCCAGTAACACCGCGTGTGTGCCGTACAAATGAGAACAATAACAGTATGAGGCCAGTAACACCGCGTGTGTACCGTACAAATGAGAACAATAACAGTATGAGGCCAGTAACACCGCGTGTGTACAGTACAAATGAGAACAATAACAGTATGAGGCCAGTAACACCGCGTGTGTGCCGTACAAATGAGAACAATAACAGTATGAGGCCAGTAACACCGCGTGTGTGCCGTACAAATGAGAACAATAACAGTATGAGGCCAGTAACACCGCATGTGTGCCGTACAAATGAGAACAATAACAGTATGAGGCCAGTAACACCGCATGTGTGCCGTACAAATGAGAACAATAACAGTATGAGGCCAGTAACACCGCATGTGTGCCGTACAAATGAGAACAATAACAGTATGAGGCCAGTAACACCGCGTGTGTGCCGTACAAATGAGAACAATAACAGTATGAGGCCAGTAACACCGCATGTGTGCCGTACAAATGAGAACAATAACAGTATGAGGCCAGTAACACCGCGTGTGTACAGTACAAATGAGAATAATAACAGTATGAGGCCAGTAACACCGCGTGTGTGCCGTACAAATGAGAACAATAACAGTATGAGGCCAGTAACACCGCGTGTGTACCGTACAAATGAGAACAATAACAGTATGAGGCCAGTAACACCGCGTGTGTACAGTACAAATGAGAACAATAACAGTATGAGGCCAGTAACACCGCGTGTGTGCCGTACAAATGAGAACAATAACAGTATGAGGCCAGTAACACCGCGTGTGTGCCGTACAAATGAGAACAATAACAGTATGAGGCCAGTAACACCGCATGTGTGCCGTACAAATGAGAACAATAACAGTATGAGGCCAGTAACACCGCATGTGTGCCGTACAAATGAGAACAATAACAGTATGAGGCCAGTAACACCGCATGTGTGCCGTACAAATGAGAACAATAACAGTATGAGGCCAGTAACACCGCGTGTGTGCCGTACAAATGAGAACAATAACAGTATGAGGCCAGTAACACCGCGTGTGTGCCGTACAAATGAGAACAATAACAGTATGAGGCCAGTAACACCGCGTGTGTGCCGTACAAATGAGAACAATAACAGTATGAGGCCAGTAACACCGCATGTGTGCCGTACAAATGAGAACAATAACAGTATGAGGCCAGTAACACCGCGTGTGTGCCGTACAAATGAGAACAATAACAGTATGAGGCCAGTAACACCGCGTGTGTGCCGTACAAATGAGAACAATAACAGTATGAGGCCAGTAACACCGCATGTGTGCCGTACAAATGAGAACAATAACAGTATGAGGCCAGTAACACCGCATGTGTGCCGTACAAATGAGAACAATAACAGTATGAGGCCAGTAACACCGCATGTGTGCCGTACAAATGAGAAAAATAACAGTATGAGGCCAATAACACCACGTGTGTGCCGTACAAATGAGAACAATAACAGTATGAGGCCAGTAACACCGCGTGTGTGCCGTACAAATGAGAACAATAACAGTATGAGGCCAGTAACACCGCGTGTGTACAGTACAAATGAGAACAATAACAGTATGAGGCCAGTAACACCACGTGTGTGCCGTACAAATGAGAACAATAACAGTATGAGGCCAGTAACACCGCGTGTGTGCCGTACAAATGAGAACAATAACAGTATGAGGCCAGTAACACCGCGTGTGTGCCGTACAAATGAGAACAATAACAGTATGAGGCCAGTAACACCGCGTGTGTGCCGTACAAATGAGAACAATAACAGTATGAGGCCAGTAACACCGCGTGTGTGCCGTACAAATGAGAACAATAACAGTATGAGGCCAGTAACACCGCGTGTGTGCCGTACAAATGAGAACAATAACAGTATGAGGCCAGTAACACCGCGTGTGTGCCGTACAAATGAGAACAATAACAGTATGAGGCCAGTAACACCGCGTGTGTGCCGTACAAATGCGAACAATAACAGTATGAGGCCAGTAACACCGCGTGTGTGCCGTACAAATGAGAACAATAACAGTATGAGGCCAGTAACACCGCGTGTGTGCCGTACAAATGAGAACAATAACAGTATGAGGCCAGTAACACCGCGTGTGTGCCGTACAAATGAGAACAATAACAGTATGAGGCCAGTAACACCGCGTGTGTGCCGTACAAATGAGAACAATAACAGTATGAGGCCAGTAACACCGCGTGTGTGCCGTACAAATGAGAACAATAACAGTATGAGGCCAGTAACACCGCGTGTGTGCCGTACAAATGAGAACAATAACAGTATGAGGCCAGTAACACCGCGTGTGTACAGTACAAATGAGAACAATAACAGTATGAGGCCAGTAACACCGCGTGTGTGCCGTACAAATGAGAACAATAACAGTATGAGGCCAGTAACACCGCGTGTGTACAGTACAAATGAGAACAATAACAGTATGAGGCCAGTAATACCGCGTGTGTACCGTACAAATGAGAACAATAACAGTATGAGGCCAGTAACACCGCGTGTGTACAGTACAAATGAGAACAATAACAGTATGAGGCCAGTAACACCGCGTGTGTGCCGTACAAATGAGAACAATAACAGTATGAGGCCAGTAACACCGCGTGTGTACAGTACAAATGCGAACAATAACAGTATGAGGCCAGTAACACCGCGTGTGTGCCGTACAAATGAGAACAATAACAGTATGAGGCCAGTAACACCGCGTGTGTGCCGTACAAATGAGAACAATAACAGTATGAGGCCAGTAACACCGCGTTTGTGCCGTACAAATGAGAACAATAACAGTATGAGGCCAGTAACACCGCGTGTGTACAGTACAAATGAGAACAATAACAGTATGAGGCCAGTAACACCGCGTGTGTGCCGTACAAATGAGAACAATAACAGTATGAGGCCAGTAACACCGCGTGTGTGCCGTACAAATGAGAACAATAACAGTATGAGGCCAGTAACACCGCGTGTGTGCCGTACAAATGAGAACAATAACAGTATGAGGCCAGTAACACCGCGTGTGTGCCGTACAAATGAGAACAATAACAGTATGAGGCCAGTAACACCGCGTGTGTGCCGTACAAATGCGAACAATAACAGTATGAGGCCAGTAACACCGCGTGTGTGCCGTACAAATGAGAACAATAACAGTATGAGGCCAGTAACACCGCGTGTGTGCCGTACAAATGAGAACAATAACAGTATGAGGCCAGTAACACCGCGTGTGTGCCGTACAAATGAGAACAATAACAGTATGAGGCCAGTAACACCGCGTGTGTGCCGTACAAATGAGAACAATAACAGTATGAGGCCAGTAACACCGCGTGTGTGCCGTACAAATGAGAACAATAACAGTATGAGGCCAGTAACACCGCGTGTGTGCCGTACAAATGAGAACAATAACAGTATGAGGCCAGTAACACCGCGTGTGTACAGTACAAATGAGAACAATAACAGTATGAGGCCAGTAACACCGCGTGTGTGCCGTACAAATGAGAACAATAACAGTATGTGGCCAGTAACACCGCGTGTGTACAGTACAAATGAGAACAATAACAGTATGAGGCCAGTAACACCGCGTGTGTACCGTACAAATGAGAACAATAACAGTATGAGGCCAGTAACACCGCGTGTGTACAGTACAAATGAGAACAATAACAGTATGAGGCCAGTAACACCGCGTGTGTGCCGTACAAATGAGAACAATAACAGTATGAGGCCAGTAACACCGCGTGTGTGCCGTACAAATCAGAACAATAACAGTATGAGGCCAGTAACACCGCGTGTGTGCCGTACAAATGAGAACAATAACAGTATGAGGCCAGTAACACCGCAAATTTGCGTGAGTCGAGTAAGCAGACAACATTCAGAAAGAACTCCATCCATCCCCTTAAGCTAAACACCATCATTTATGTCTTATTTGTAAGGGACATGTAATAATTATCAACAGATAAATTTTTATAGTTATTTCAAAGAAGTAAATTTGTAATGTACATTCCACTAAAGGATTTTTTCTGTGCAATTAAAAAGAGTGTCATCAATCGCAGTAATAAGTTTTTCAGGACTTTGTCATGTGTGGAGAGCGAGAAGGGGGTGTGTGCAACGGTGTTCACGCAAAAACTGATTTTACCCTACATATGCGGAAGAGTTAACTCGTGAACACTTTGTTGATTTGTTCCACAAAGAGTCATCACAATCATGGACATTAGATTGGACAATACAGTTATTGAGCACAATTTAAAATTATACAATTTAAATTTTAAATCTCCCTGCGTTATTTCATACATCTACTAGCAAAAATTTCTCGAATACGATTGGTGAAAAAAGTAAATTTCCCTTAAATATGAAGTTCGTTTATTTCAATTAAAAGAGTGCACTGATCCCTAATTCAGTGTGTCCAAGTGCATTTAGTCGATATAGTTGTAAAATTTTATCGCTAGTTTGAGGGTTAGAATGAAAATTGTGACATTGTAGGCAACCTCCGGGTCTCAACTACAATATCCACAGTATTGGAAAGCCCGACGTAAAAGGACCGCCTCTGCGCGCCGGAAACGACATTGTTAAGAAGCGGGGAATAAGAGACGTATCCAGGAAACATCTCGAGGGGTGTAATGTTCCTCTCAGTCTTGCGCAGTCAGAAATTGAGAAACTGAAATGGTATCGCGCCGTCTCCAGCGAAACATGAATGAATCCTCAGAAAAAACCCGCGGAACTTGCTTCAAATTAAGAATTTTTACGATGATTTTAGAAATTCCAGAGCAGGATTTTTGATGATGCCGCTTGCAGTTTATGACACTGCCATTCTGGAGGCAGTGACAAATATGTTGATTTGCAATACAAAGTAGAAGTACGTCCCCGCCTCCAAAGATCTTGCTGTAGGTATGGTTAATACTATTAAAAATATATTAGTGAAACGTTAGTTCGGCTGAGAAATTGAAAGCCAGTTTTCAAAATGCCTAAAATAAGCCAAATTCGAACCACATTATGTGATCAAAAGCTTGATAATACGAGCGTTTTAGTTTTGAGTTAGCTTTCGTCCACTGATACTGAAAAATTTGGTACTAAAACTGGTTCGAATAATACGAAAATGCAAGACTTTAAATAAATCTCAATTCAAATTTTAATAGAAGGTGTAAGCTATAAATTACGTAAAGTCGAGTTTCTAAAATAAGATAACGGTTCAAGCGAAGCGGATCATATTTGAAAATATTCTCTAATACCCGATCTTGTCTCCCAGTTTTACCTTATTAATGTGTAGTCAAATACAATTTCACAATGAGAATCATTGAAGTTTTTTAACCCGTATTATGGGAGAAGGAGAAATATCTCAACGGTTGCATGAAAAATTTTATATTATTTTGCGGAAAGTGATCTGAACAAAGTTTGAGCAGAAAAAGTCCAGGTTAGTGAGCAACAATGACTATCATCTTTCTTCACTTTACTTTTACTTTTATTATTTCATTTCCACAAACTTGAAATCACGATTTTAACCGCAATTTAGCGAATTGATTTAAGTTTTCGTTTAATATTGCTGTGAATATATTTGAAAATTTTATGTTCTTGTGTTTCGAAATACACAAAAAAAAAGCTTTCGCAGCGGAGTGGTTCAACATAGCTGCGTTTTCCCACAGACTCTATGGGAATCTTGGAGACGGTACTGAAAATAAAAGGTTTTTTGAACTTCATTATTACTCTGTGAGTGTTTGTCCCGAAGCTGAGGATAGACTACCAGACGTCAAATGAAATAAGTATATCTTTATCGCTTCGCACATTCTATTACGCACATCTTCTCAAATACTTTCTTTTATCTCGTCTGCAGAACTTAACTGAACATTTTGTTCTCACCGCTCACTTCGTCCGAGCTCTGAGTTTCCCCCTGGCCTCATCTTGCAGGAGCAGCCAAACAAAGTAATACAAAACCTTTAAATTCGCATCGGCAAGACGCCCACTTTCATTTATTTTCTAGATTTTTATTTCTTGCTGATCATATTAGACTGAGTCTCATACCGGAGTACATTCAAATGAACCATTCCACCTGATATGTGATGAGAATGTGCTGCATACTTCGACCTATTTGTACATGTTTTTACCTTTGATTATTGTCCTCGGGCAGAGAAGAAGTATAAAAACCTTTTTTGTTACGTCCTATGAACAGAATCAACGACTCTTACTCTCTCCGCGAGTAATAATTAGCAATATTTCACAACGCCCGTGGAACTGTAGGTCAGCACAATAAAGTTGAGGCAATATTTTCAAAATATTCTTTCGTCAATTGTTCTTATAGATTTTTACCAAACACACTTCTAGATTCTTAAGTTTATCATTCAAGCATGGTTTCCTTTCTCGGCCACTCCCGCGAAAAAGTGTTTCAATTTCCTCCCAATGCTTTTTTATGTCGCTGGAAAGTTCACCGAGTTAGCTCTCATGACAAAAAAGTTTTCTTTCTGACATTCCTGGACTCGTCATTCGTGCTGCCAAACTCTGTTGAATAATGTTATTGACAGCTTCAGACTTCAATCCTCTCGCTTTAGAGCCAATTTCTTCACGATTTTCCTTATGTCTTTGTCATGATGATCAAACTATGTGCTACAATTTTTGGTTCACAAATATTAGAGGCAGGTCCAGTAAATCAAACAGTGGAAGTACTATGTTCCCCAGCATAGCATTTGACAGCAAATAATTCAATCAATCATGTCTGAATAATATATGTATAAATGACTACTTTAGGCTCTCATTGTCCATCAAGTTGCAAAAAAACTACCGGACGCCCTCGAGACAAGTACGTGGCAATGATTTATTTTAGTGATTTATACTTTGTATAAGTATGCCAGCACTATGATAATAATTACGTTAAAATTTTAGCGCTAATATCCTAGTTTGGTTTTATTTTATTTAAGAACATAAATTCGGTGTTGTAATATTTGAGTTACTTGAACGAAAATCTAATTTTTGAGGCTTCATCCCTCAACTTGAAAAACACGAGTGAAATTTTTAAAATCTGTGGATGAAGTGACTTGCTGCTTCAGTAGATAAGGAGCAAAATTAGGCCGAGTATGGTGGTGGCAGGCTAGCTTCCAGGTAACTCACCTAATGCTCAGCTCGATTAGCACAACTGTAAAGGATAAAAATGAATGCCTTCAGTTGTGCATCATGTTCAATCGCACAAACTTACAATGAGAATTATAGATTTGCTGGAACTTTTTTATTACTATTATTTTATTGGTATTATAACATCCAGAATAAAACATGTTCACTGCTATTGCAAATTCGAGGAAAAATTGACATTTTTTAATACAACACTTTCAAACTAATAGTGCAGCACGACACATTGCTGAAGTGCACAGCACGCGATCAAATGAAGACGTGTGGGGTGCATGGTGCTCAAGTGTTAGCTTCAAGTGTAGCAGAATAATGCAGACTGAAAAAAAATCACCTGCGGTACTCTATCTTAGAATTTTTTCATTGTGGAAATGATGATGGAGATTTTTTCATGAATAATACTTTATATTATTCTACTGGGCCCCGCCAGAAATTGAGTCTTGTGAAAGTTGTCTTTTTAGTTTCCAGATAGTGTGGTAATCTTCTCTTCTAGGGCCCTGGTTCGTACTTATCTTGGTTCTCTACTACATCCAAAATTAGATAATGTTAAAGTCTGAAAACAAATTCTTCCACACTTACGTCGCCCAAGATTTTGCTTATCCAAAACGTATGCAGATCTCCCATTATTGATTTTTGTAAAATAAACATTGATACAAAACCAATTCTTAACAAATGTTTTCCGCCAGCACTTGATGATGTCAATCTCCGCCACCCGAACTCGTGGGAACGTAACCAAGGCATACGACTTGAGCGAAAATATATCGAAAATTGGTGATTGTTTTCCGATAACTAATTTTTATCGTAGTAGTCCCGCGACTACCTGTACAGAAACGCATGACTTGGCAAGAACTCGTTAGTTCTACACAGTATCAAACGACGCGTAGCCGCGTGCGTCTTCAGCCTGCACAGTTCAGTTCTGTGGGCCATTTCTTCATCAAGTTGCGCTAACTTCAAAGAATCACTGAATGTACCACATCAGCCATAATTGCATTTTAACTGAAACTTCAATCATTCCTCTTTAAATATTATTCAGGGCTGAGGGAAATTGAACTCATGACTAATAAGACATCACAGAAACATCACTCAAAGCGAGAAAGTTCTCACTCGAATTTGATGCTAAATGAACGACATTCAACCCTTGTTATACAAGGGTTTTTACAGAATAAAGGAACATATTTACAAATTTGAAGGGAAATTACCTCATAAATTTTTCAATCCTTCATCGTTCGAGATCCTTCGAAATTTACATGGCTTGCAGATTAAATTGCTGCACAATTACTGAACAAATAACCAATCATAAAAGAGGACATAACTCGCGGGTTTTTATTGAATGGAGTCGGGACAATTTGGGATGATACCTCCTGAGTGTACAATTCAAAAAGTTTCGTTGGGTATGCTCAAATTATATTTTTGTTTCAATAATCAAACGCGTGAATGTTTTCATGCGACATCAGAGTAAATAATATGTGGGCTTTAAAACCCGTGGACTAATGTCACAATAAATTGTATTGTGCGGAATGTTGAACTGGACATCAAAGTCTCTTATTCTAGCAAACAACAAGAACTTAGTTACAGAATTACATTCCTAGAAATATTCGCTGTGTTGCAGTTCCATTCTTGGAACTAGATGGGCATTAATCAATCATGCAGGCGCATTTTTAGTTGACATTGATTGGAACCTCTCGATTTCGCACGGACGATTAGTCAGCGGTTACTCGTCCGAGTTTTGCAGGTTCTCTCGAAATTCCTCATTTAAATTCAATTAGCGTTCCATCGCAGAGAGCAATTTTTCAAGACGGAACCAATAGGCGAGTTTGGCAGACGCGACAGCGGCATTTGGTCAACACAAAATATTTGCTCTTCGCGAGCGCTGGCCGACGCCGCTTGAGTCACTTGACATGGCAGACAACTAAATAATATTTCACCCGAGTCGTTAAAATCGCTTCTTTTCTATTCACCGCTCGCTGACCGTGTGAGCTGGAAGAAACACTTTTGTGTAGAACACAAATAATGTACTGCGACCATAGTCACCTCTTCCATGTCCCAGAATGTGATCTGTTAAAAATTGGAATGTGATGTATGATTTTATGGTTAAAATAACTGCCTCACAGCGTGGCTATGACCGTGGAAATTGGAATTTTTCAATTCTGTCAAATTCTCAAAGTTTCTGGCGAGTCAGGTACGTAAAGACCGCAAGCTAACGCTACTCTGTGCAGCTGTTGACCTAAACTTGTGAATGATGAGCTTCGTCAGGTTTGTTGCTATGGAGGAGTGAGTTCTCCCTTCAAGCTTAACATCAGAAATGATCATTCAAATTGTGTTCAGGAGATAAACAACTGAAAACAGTAAAGAACTTTTTGTTATAATTCTGAAAATTGACCATTCTGAACAGCTTTCCGCATGTCAGAATATATTCAATCATAAGACTGAATTTTTTATGGCTTTATTGCTTTATTTCTACCAAGCAGCTTTGAGGTCACGTTTCCCTCGGCCATACAGAAGTAATCACTGCAAGTATTTCGCATTGCGCCTTCCTTATAGGGCACGAAACCTTCATACACTAATTAAAACGTTCAGATTCTTTCAAATGGATAAATTAAAAAATGCTAGAAATTATTCCCGACACACATTTTCATTTCTCAATAGAAACAAAAGATAAAAGGAGATAAAAATTGGCTTTATATCAAAAGTTTGTGGTCAAATTGCGTGCAAGCGATTGTAAGGCTGAGTGCAATTAAGAACAACCTGTTCACCACGCCTCACAGAAATGACAATTCAAGGAGGAAGTACAAATTAAAATAGAGGAGTCAGCTGAGGCAACTGGAGTACAAGCTTCCAGAGTGATACTAAAGTTGCCGGCGTTGTTGGTCCGGTGTGCAGCGCTCGCTTGTTCTCCTGCGTCCTGTTCGCTGAGAAATGTGCGGTGGGAATGAAAAATGTGTGTGTGTTCGAATGAAATACATGATGCAAATTTTAGTAGGAAGGCATTTTCGTGCATACATCAAATATAAATGCGACAAATATTGGTTAGAAACTTCATGTATTAGAAACATAATTTATTGAACACTGAATTTATAGGACTCCTAATTTATCGTAACCAAATATAAAAACCAAACCAAATATAATTTTTCCTATGTTACTTTCAGTGAACTTGAAGTTTCAAGTATTTTATCTAGTGTTTCCCCCTCTCTAGACATTGACTTTTTGACTAATGTTTCAATGCAACTTAATTTTGACTTCAAATTCAGTTATCAGAACGCTGATGATAATATATGTTAAGCGGGAAGCAGTAAATGAGAAGTGGACGCTTAAGTGGCTGTATGTATCATCAACTTACGATGTCGGCAGTGCACGCACAATTTGCAGCATCCTGAACAATGAATTGATAGAGCAGCGGAGCAAGTTTAAGGAGTATCAATACGTTCGTACTAGCACACTTGCAAAAATTTATACCAATTTGCTAATCAAAAGAAAAATCGGTTGCCTCATTTTCGTAAGCCCTAAATTTTTACTATCTCATTTTAATTGATGATTAAGATCACAAGTTCGTTCAAAAACGTCAGATGAACTCAAAAAAAGAACAGGAATGCCGGAGCCAATTAGAAAACTCAAAATATATGAGAGCAGCCCTTAGTTCATTTTGAGGAGGCCATTAAAATTAACGAGGACTCTCCTTTCTAGAGAATTGCTGCAAACTACTAACAAAATAACTCATTTAGTATTTAATGATAGTTTTGAGTAGATATGCAATCTTCTGCAGGTATCTTTAATACATATCATTGTGAAAATAGATTATTATTTTCACATGAAGTGAAATAAAAATGAACTACTAAATGAGGGGCGAGTATTCTAAAAATATGCGTATTTAAATATTTCTTCTAACCAAATTATGTAAAATTCTTATGAAATTCTGGAAATCGAAAATTCAAAGCCATTTCTTTTTTGTTTCGAAACGAAATTCTTCTTTTGAGCAACGAACCCGTCAGCATTCAAAAGTAGCAAATAATATTTTTGTTTATATCAACGATCTCAACCCAGTCTTTTTTTCGTCAACTGTGTCACAATGCTGATGTCATGGCATCGAACCAATAGTAGTGCTCATATTACATCTGGAAACACTGCTAGACCCAAATCTTGCCCCACTATTGGTCTAATTACAGGTCACAAAGGTAGCGTCATCGGGTGTTTCTGAAATGAAGCCTTTCTATAGGCTAGCCGAACAAGAGTAAGTATATTTTCCCCATAGAAAACACTTTACTTTGTTTCCTCTACCAAGACGTTGTATGAGGGAAGCACACACTCTTATTGAACACATAAGCGACTCAAGTTTGAGGTCCCACCACAAACTTCCAGACCTGAGCGGACGTGACCAAGAATTCATTACTTTCGAAGATGTCTTTGAGCGACGTTGCAAAATGTGCATTTTTATACAGGCTCCTTATTGCTCAAGACAAATGTATCGTTAAAATACTTATTGGCTTCTTAGCTTAAAATCGTTGAGAGATAAAATTTGGTAACTACATCACAAAAATAAATAGATATTGCTGTAAACTGAGGATTATCTTAGATAATGCAGAGAGCGTTAAATCTTTCTACAGATCTAGTACCTTTACGATTCGATGTTTCGGCTAGAGTAAGTAGTTGAATATTTAATTATATTTCAAAAAGTTTACCTTACTGTGTTTTACTACCGCCAAAGTTTGTGATGCTAGTTATCGAACACCCGGGTTATAATTGCACGTAATCATGAATGTTTTGTTGAATAGTAAGATTTATGAATGAACAGATAAACCAACGAGCGGAAAAATCCGTTTTAGGAGACTTGTGCACGTCGGGCGAGACCTTCCCTTCTAGGTCTGAAAGAATGGGCGGAGGTTGGCCTCGGTAGAAGAAACAAGGTAAGGTCAAACCAGTTTTTTTTAACGACTGTGGGGTAATGCAGACGTCACGGCAACGAACCAATAGCAGCGCTCACATTGCATTTAGCAACGCTGCTAGCCCCAAATCTGGCACCACTATTGGCCTAACGACATGTCGAAATGGTGACGTCATTATGTTTGTTTGAAAGAAAGCCGTTCTATTGGCTAGCCGAACAAGAGGAGGTGTATTTTCCCCCAAAGAAATGACCCTACCTTGTTTCCTCTACCGTGAGGTCTGTAAGTGCTTCTGGCTGGGCCCCTGCGATGCCTGCGCTGACTCTGGACTTCTTTCTCGAGACTCGAGGCGCGAGTGGACGAGGAGCGGCCTCTTGCCACTCGGTGGCGGCAGGCACAAACAAGCCAGAGCTGCAAGCAATATTTGCTAAGTCGCTAAGCTAGACTTTTACTGCAGAAGGCAGAAATAAAAAGAAGTAATAATAACGGAATCACGCCTCGTTGATTGCGTCTCATCGTTCTCTCTAGAAAAAAGTTTTTGGTGACTTCTTTGTTATACTTTCTTTGGTACTTTACTTGTGAGAAAGTAAAAATATGCGTTTTTTTATAGACCCGAAGAAAATTCAGCAAATTTTATTTGCAAAGCGGCGCACCAAATACGGGAAGTTGCGTAGATTCGCATTCTTCCAGTTGTCCCAATTTTGGTTTTCTAGGCGCGAGCTTTCGTGCAGCGTTGAATGCAGCAGAAAGAAAATTTTCGCCAAAATTTGGGGATGGCCCCATATGGTCTCGTCAACTTGTGGAGGAAGGCCAGAATTTCGAGGTAAAAATGAGAAAATCGGCACACGCAGCCGAGCGCAACAAGACAAATGAGGGAGATATTGATTTGGCGGCGGCTTGAGGAGAGGAGCAGAAGTGGAGCAGGAGCTTGCAATGGAGGAGTTAATGACTTGGAGGCAACGAGGCCGGAGGCTTGCAGCGGTTGATGGGTTGAGCTATTAAGCAGCTGATGGATCGTGGGCGCCGCGTAGCTAAAAGGTTAGGACGCGGAGTGAGTCGGTAAAATGGGTGGTGGCATAGGGTCGGTGCAGAGTGTGAAGCGTGGAACCGGCGACCAGTTTGACATGCGGAATGAGTTACGGTGTGGCTCTTGCGACAGAATTGACCGAGCACTGAACAAAGTAAAGAACGAAATACGAGCGTTTTGTTAAAACGCTAAAATAGATACAAACATCAAATATAAACGAAAAAACTCTATGTATAGTAGAGCGATGAGTAAATCCCACCTAAAAACTACAGAAGATATGTCGGTGCATGGCGAAATACAAAGCGCGACAGTCAATGCTGCATTTTCGAAAAGGCTGTGGACGCCTAAAATGCAGGATTGACTGCTACACCCTGTTTAATTTCCAGCTAGACAAAATGCAGCGCTAAAACCTAGATTGCAAATTCCGAAATATCTCATGAGTTATCTCAATATTCGGCCACGAAATGAACTGCGCTGTGGCGCACGCGCTATTGCGCTCAGTTCATGAGATTCTCTTGGAAGCCCGAAAAAAAAGGTTATTTTGATTCAGTTTTCAGAGCATTTCAAAATTACCATCTTGTCAATAAGGCCACTTTCATGGAACAGTAAGTTTTTCGGTATATGAAAATCAATCAAAATGATAAAATTGCATTTTTCGTCTTATCCTTAAAAAGTTTGTTGTTAAAAAGAACATTGGCAATTAAAGGATGAAACGAGTGAGGATGGATACTATATTAATTTGAGTGGCTCAATCGAACTCAATGAATATTCTATGAAATGCATTACTTTCAGCACCGCCAGAAAATTTCGCATGTCCGCATTTAAATTCTGCACAAACCGTCCATGAAAAAATCTGAGGAGACCTCATAAAAACTTGAATTATATAAATACGCATAAAAAGGATTTTAGTGTTTCAGACGCTTTGTTTAAATTGTTTCCAATTTTTTTGCAAGGTTTTACTCCGTAAAACGTTCACTGGCGTGCAGAAAAATGTTTGAAAAGCTACTTTACTGTGAATAAAAAATTTACTACATTAGACCAGATTGTTTTTTCTTCTGATTATCGATACACATTAGCAAGAAGAATTCAAAGTTTGAGTCTGAATCTAACATGAATTTTAACTTCATTTAAATACCTTCAGGAGTGAAGAGGTGAGTGTCATTTGCGTGATATTCTAGTACATTATGGTTAGTCACGGCACCACACTGAACTGCTCTCGTTCTGCCTCTGGTCGACATTGTGTTAAGGAATCAACGTCTGATTCAAACCACTCACAATAATCATTTCTGCTGTCACAATTTCTGTGAAGATACTGCAGATTTCGACGCCTGAGAGTCGGAGCGATAGTTAGTCTCCCATGCAGCGAGCGATTAATTGGTTTGCTACATCTAACAACTTCTCCTAGAGCATATAGTCATGTTCAGTTCTTACTAAAGCTTTAAAAAACTGTTCTTTTAACGTAGTGAAAGGCAACCTTTACCAAATTGACTTTTGAAAAATGAAAAATCTAATGATAACGATAAATGGATTAAAAAATGAACAGTTGTCTCTCACTAAAGTTTAGTGGAATAGAATGGAATATGGCAATAGGGACGAGTTAAGTTCCCATTCTTGGGTTGTGCTCAAGTCCCGAGCTGACAGACGCCAGTCACCCAGACAGACACCAGTCACCCACAGACAGATACCAGTCACCCACAGACAGACGACAGTCACCCACAGACAGACACCAGTCACCCACAGACAGACACCAGTCACCCACAGACAGACACCAGTCACCCACAGACAGACACCAGTCACACACAGACAGATACCAGTCACCCACAGACAGACACCAGTCACCCACAGACAGACACCAGTCACCCACAGACAGACACCAGTCACCCACAGACAGACACCAGTCGCCCACAGACAGACACCAGTCACCCACAGACAGACACCAGTCACCCACAGACAGACACCAGTCACCCACAGACAGACACCAGTCACCCACAGACAGACACCAGTCACCCACAGACAGACGCCAGTCACCCACAGACAGACACCAGTCACCCACAGATAGATACCAGTCACCCAAAGACAGACACCAGTCACCCACAGACAGACACCAGTCACCCACAGACAGACACCAGTCACCCACAGACAGACACCAGTCACCCACAGACAGACACCAGTCACCCACAGACAGACGCCAGTCACCCACAGACAGACACCAGTCACCCACAGATAGATACCAGTCACCCAAAGACAGACACCAGTCACCCACAGACAGACACCAGTCACCCACAGACAGACACCAGTCACCCACAGACAGATGCCAGTCACCCACAGACAGACACCAGTCACCTACAGACAGACACCAGTCACCCAGAGACAGACACCAGTCACCCACAGACAGATGCCAGTCACCCACAGACAGACACCAGTCACCTACAGACAGACACCAGTCACCCACAGACAGACGCCAGTCACCCACAGACAGACACCAGTCACCCACAGATAGATACCAGTCACCCAAAGACAGACACCAGTCACCCACAGACAGACACCAGTCACCCACAGACAGACACCAGTCACCCACAGACAGATGCCAGTCACCCACAGACAGACACCAGTCACCTACAGACAGACACCAGTCACCCAGAGACAGACACCAGTCAGGTCTCCATCTCACAGTTCTACAGCCAAAACGAGCCAAACCGCGACAAAGTAGACTTGGGCAGCTTCAAGTATTTACGTACACGAAACGGTCGTCTTTCATATCAGGTATTTAGTGAATGAAATAAGCATGCGAAGCAGAGTTTTATAGGACTATTCTGTTAATACTATTCAAATTTATTCAGAAAATCAGATCAATGTTCTCTCCTTCTGGGCCATGCAAATTACTATCAGAGCTGATTTGATCGGACAAGTCCATAGAACCTGTTTAATTTTATTGCGTCTTTGCAGTGATTTCTTATGAAATACTTTGACCGCGCATTAAATTGTGCTCATCAAATGCTATATGTTAAATTCTTCTCATATACGAATGTCATACAAAACTATAGTTTCTACTACCACATATTGTACAAAATTCATGTTTTCTCTCGAATGAGAATGTTATTCAAAATATACAGCGTCCTCATAAATGAAAGCAAATGGTACCAAATTCACGCTTTCTTTCCCTCGGCACAGCGTGGGCACTCCGTTTGCGAGCCGCTGCAATACGTAAAATATTTTTCAAGCACGAATATTATCCAAAAATATCCAGTGTTCCTTAAATAAAAGCAAATGGTACCAAATTCATGCTTTTTGTTTTAAAATATACAGTTTCCTGTAAGGCATACCGTACCAAACTCATGGTCTCTTTCTCTCCGCACAGCGCGGCAACCTCCGCAGCGAACCTCTGCTACGTGTAAAGTGTTTCTCAAGCACGAATGTTATTCAAAAAATATACAGTTTCCTCTAGAGCATACCTCAAATACGGATGTTATTCTAAAATATTCAGTTTGACCTTAACTGCAAGCACATGGCACCAAACTCATGGTTTCTTCCCCCGTCACAGTGCGGGCACCCCCGCAGCGAGCCGCGGGAGCGCGTCAGGCGGCTACTCGCACGTGCAGCTCGGGGCCGGCAAGCGCGGCTACGACGCGCAGCTCGGCAGCGCAGCCACGTCGTCGCACCCCAACACGCCGAGCGTGACTGCACGGGAGCTGCTCGCCATCCGCGACATGACGCGTAACCACGTCACCTCCAACGACCCCAACAGGAGGTCCTTCTACACGCAGTCGTCGTCGTCTGCTATGCTGTCACATCAGTCCAGCGACGTGTCGCGCATGACGAGCCTGTCGCCCACCGCCGTCAGCGGCACCGGCACGCTCGTGCTCGAAGGCAACATCGTCGGCAGCCCCGGCAGCGTGCGGGCCGTGCCCTCTGCCTCCACCACCTCCCTCATCTACCAGGACGCTGCCGAGGCCGCAGGCTTCCTCAGGAGCGCGGCCTACATGACCGCGGCCGGCCCGCGGCACAGGTGCGTCATTCAAGGAGCTGTTCTTGTTTTGTGCCGTTTTTAAGGGCCCCGAATGTTTCAATTTTAGCTTAATCAACACGTAAGGTATTTTCTAGGAGCTGTTCTTGCTTTGTACCATTTTTAATGGGCCCCATTGATCAAAAATCAAACTTAAGCTTAAACAAGTTGTAAGGTATTTTCAAGGAGTTAATCTTGCTTTGCAATACTTTTAAGAAGCTCTAATGTTTACATTTTTGCTTAATTAACTTATGCTATCTGGAAAATTTTCTATTTCATTCATAGGAGCGGGAAGAGTACTGATGTTTTACTATTTCAGCTTGCTTGTGAAATTTATCTAAGAACATGAGTTGAATTTTTATTTCGCTTAATGAGAGGAAACGAATGAACTTTCATCCTCACAATTTGAAACTCGGATTGCATCAACACAGAACAAAGCAACAAACTTCGAACAAAATGATCATTATTTACTGGCAAGAAAAAGATAAAGGAATTCAATGATGCCTTTCCAGGACCGCCATAGCCACGAGAGACGCTCGTCGCCGTCAGTAGCTGCATGTGTGAGGACATTTCCTAGTGTGTCTCGTCCTAGAGCTCCGGTGGAAGGCGCAGCAAAAACTAGAAACGTTGAATGTCTTGCCGTTCGCTACCCTTTGTTGCCCACAGTTCACCAGTTCAAAGAAATATGAAATGAGTGCGTGTGACAGTGAGAACAAACATTGGGTGTTCCAATGTCTATTGAAATATATTTGATATTTTTTAATGGGATTGTGATATTTTTTATGGGATTTACAAACGTTAAATTTCAGTAGCATAACGGCGTATTTTAGCAATTTTCTTATATTAGATGTTTTTTCTCTTTTCCAGGTCGTCAATGGTGGATATGCGGGAGTTTAAAGAAATGGAAACAGTATTATAAAGAGTGCTCTGAAGAAGCGGGTACTTCAAATTAGGGCAATTCGTTGTAAAAATGCAAGCAATGTTTAACATCAACGTGTGAACAGTGCAAACCATTTCATCAAGCCAGAAGCTCGAGACTTGTTTGCAGAGAACATTTTGAGCAGAGAGTACATTTTGCAGGGAATTTAGCAGTGTGTTGTTGCTGAAAAGTGTTGCGTCACCTCCCCGTGAGCGTGTTGCTGACAAGTGTTGCGTCACCTCCCCGTGAGCGTGTTGCTGACAAGTGTTGCGTCACCTCCCCGTGAGCGTGTTGCTGACAAGTGTTGCGTTATCATGAGAAAGTTCCTAGAAAGTCACCAGAAATGCGAGCGGCAAAGAATGACTACGATTCATTTTCTGATATTTGTTTCCAATTCTGGAACTCACGAAATGATGTAATCGTCTTTTTTATATAAGTAAATTTGCGTCAAATTTGAAGCCTAATTTGTTACTGAGAACAGTCATTTTTGACGAGAGACCGCTGGTAGTTTACGGACGCAATTATTGGTGCGAGCTTCAAGTATTTACAAGGAGTAACTTTTAGAATCGACCCAAAGGATTTTTTAATTTCGTCCGATATTTTCAAAGAAATGAGGAAATTCATCTTTTTCCTACTTTATATAGAATGAAATAGCAATTAGTCAATGTTTGATGACTTTTGCCTCATAGAACGTACAGCACTAGCAGCCAGCTAGTTTGGCGGAAGGAGCTAAGCGCGGTCCTCAACTTGATGTCTCGCCTCGTTTCACTGGGAGGACAGGACAAATGCACGTAGTTCTGCGTAATTACATTTGCTAAATTATATATGTACCGTCACGTGACATTCTCTTGTTCATCAAATTATTGAGTAGTTTTTTGTCGTATTAGAAAAATTGATTACTAGCTTGACATGAAAGAACGTTTATTTTTGATGAACGGAAACGATTCTCAGCCGAGGTATAAATGAAGTCTCGTTATTTTCTTCGCCTTGAAAAATGAATATACTACGTTGTTTTCTGTAGAAAATATGAAGGTTAAATGATGTTCTATCACTGCTACAGGTATTTTCATCATAAATCCATAACTTGGAAGTTTTGCAAGTTGCTTTATTTTGTTTTATTTTGCTTGCAAAGCCAATAAGCATCAATTTTGTGTAATATCTCTCACGCATCTTCTAAATATTATTCAATAACCAAGGTCGGAGAGCAAATTAAAATCAGATGATTGAAGTTATTCGTAATCCCAATTTTTTTTTTCGTTAAGAGTAAGACAGATATTTGAATGATGCCTTGATTGAACCAGCGCATGAATATATTTAGCGAAGAGAAATAGAGCGCCGCAATACAGAACTGATCTGTTAATTTCGACGCCAGATGCTGGGGCAGTGTTGAGTGCTGAGGAGAACTGAACGACTTTTGCTTCCCACCTCCAGCTCGATGAACGAGAACCGAAAAGTGAAAAAGTTCTTTTATGAAAAATTTACTTTCTATTCAATATTGTGGAGAAATCTCCCACGAAACTTTCCTTTTCTCTGGTGTAGCAAAATTCCTACTTAAACGAGTTACAATTATTTGCTCGTCCACCGTGCAATATCTCACGGCGAACGTATTTGAATTCGAATAAGTTGCGCTTCACTTCAAGAGACCGCGTCCTTCAGCATCAGGACACGCCTCAGCGCATCGCTTAGAAGAGCCAAATCGTTTTTTTATTCGGGTGCAAACTTCGGACTTATTCTTCCATCACTTCATTCATTACTGAAACGTACGCTACTCCTAAGTTGTCACCAGCTGGCTTATTCCAGGGAATGCAGAGCTAGATTTCATCTATGAACGACTGCATAATTTTTTAATGGCAATGCAATATCAGTTATATAGTGAACAGTCAAGTAGGTCTCAAATGAATTGAGTTGTTTAATTTTTCAACTCTAGCACGGGCTCTGAACGCGTATAGTGAAGCTGTCCGCAGACTTATGTCAGACCTAGCTACGTTGGCCGAGAATAAGCCTCTATGAAAGTCTAACGTAAGACAATACTGCTCAATTTGTAGCATTTACACCCTTATGACAACTAAATACAATGTTTATAACTTATCAGCTGAGGTAGTCCTATGCGCTAGGGTCACTATAGGTAGAACTCAATACGAGACTTCGGTGTCTAGGGAGTTAGTGTTGCCAGCCTGCGGTCATTGCTGTACTCAAGTGTGCTGTAGATCTATGCTTTACTATAGTAATATCTTGGTCATACGTGATAAAATTCCATGCCTCAGGGTGGAAAGGCAGCCAAAAGTGTAGCCTAGAACCTAACGAAACCAACTGAATTTTCCATTCATAGGACGTCTTGTCATAGTAAACTTGTTGCGTAAAAGCTTCGTTAACTGGAGGGGACAACCACTGAATTTAACGAAACAAAAATCAGTATCGAAGACATGTCAGTGGATGATCTCTGATTTGTGAATTTCTTACCTCAAACTTTCTCAAACAAAATGAAATGCTCTAAGTTCCACCGCTCCTGCCAAGACGCGATCAACATGGATCTGCAAAGCGGAAGTCAGTTGCAGAATAAAAACTCCACCTTACGCACGTTCAATTCAGATGTAACGCACAACATTCATTATGAGATCACTGGCTAGCGGTCTGAGAGGACCATAGCAATCAAAGTTATCTTTTCGTAAAATTTTTGTTCTCTTTTATTTGTATTTTTTATTTGTTCGTGAGCTGGCGTGCCAGTCGCTGCTCGGCCGTGGTGGAGCATAGCGTTTTGGGGGCACATATTCTGGTACTGAGGGTTTTTAATTTTCCTGTTGATAATTGTAATTTACCTTAGGATTATAAAAGTAGGTGTGGGCATTGAATATGTGACGTCTAGTGACGCTGTATGCAAGAGACACGTTGCCCTCGAAATGAATTGTTATCGAAAGCAAACTTCTAATGGCCCATCACATTGCTCCAAAAAAAATCGTAAGCGTTGCTTCTTGTACAGAAACGCGTTTAGGCATTGATTGATGTTTCCTCTGATATCGGGTACCAAAAATATCCTACGAGCGGAATCTAGCTGCTCCTGCCTTCTGATTTTGTTATTTTAACTGTGCAGTACAGACTGTGCAGACCTCTGTACGGACTGTGCAGACCTCTGTACGGACTGTGCAGACCTCTGTACGGACTGAGCGGACCTCTGTACGGACTGTGCGGACCTCTGTACGGACTGTGCGGACCTCTGTACGGACTGTGCGGACCTCTGTACGGACTGTGCGGACCTCTGTACGGACTGTGCGGACCTCTGTACGGACTGTGCGGACCTCTGTACGATCAATCAAAATAATATAGCATAAGATTCATTCATCTGGAACCTATATTGGGTTCGAGAGTGATGACTGTCAGTTTTTCGCGAAACTGACGGCTTTTTGTGTGTGATGTTGTCAGTGAGTTGGTGACGATGTTGCCTGCAGTCCACCCGTGGTGAAGCAGCAGCCCGCGCTCGGTAATGAGAGCAGCAGCACGTGCTCTAACCAACAGTTTTGGTATGTTGGTCGCATTAATTCAGTGAGGCGTGAATAACTCGGTTGCAATTATGAACTCTGCATTTAGTTTCGCGACTATGCTAAAAAAAAGAAGATAAACTTCAAATACAGCCCCTTCATATTCTTTATTGAAATAAACGAAAGTCTATTCTTATATTTTCTAAGCCTTCCCGGCGGTTGACACAATTTGGAATATTCAACCCAAGGGCATTCAGAACGCTTTCTTTATGCAATGAGAGGCCATCTTATCTAAGTAGTCAATTCAAGTCATGCCATTCCACCCCAATGTTTATTTATTTCTTCATAGTTTTTATTCCATAAAAGCGTTTGAAGTTGTATTGCAATAGCCCTTGCAGAAGGAGCAAAGAATACTTTCAATACAAACTCGTAAAACATTTCAGCTTCTGGCTGTGCTCTGACCCCGAGTAAACACGCCACGAGATACAGTGTGCCAGTCGAGCGCAACTGCTCACGAGGCGACATTTACAGAGCATGCGAGAGACCATGTACTGTATTGCGGTCAAATTGGGCTACACTGAACACATCAGGCGGCTCAGAGTTTTGCCTGACTGCCGGAAGTGTCGATAAAGCAACGACCGTCGCATCAAAAACTCGTTCACCGCAGCTTTCATCGGGACAACACAGATAGGAAAATCAAAATAAAGATAGTTTGGGTAACGCAAATTCAGGTCAACCCTTATGTTTATTTACAATTCAAGAAATAAGCAGTCAGTTCTGCCACATTTTTCAAGAACCATTTATCACACAAATATCATATTCGTAGTTCTGCACTGAATTCAAACGCACGAGTCAGCTGGCCGCCCTGACGCGAGACGCAACCACCACAGCGGACGGCGCTGTCCCGCTGGCCGCCGTCTCACGGAGACCAAATGGTAACGTTTCGTCATGATCCTTTGCAGTCAGCGGCACCACTCGGTCTGTCCAGCGCCACGAAACCGAGTGCTGCCGCTGACTGTAGACGATTTTGACGAAACGTTACCATTTGGTCTCCGTGTGACGGCGCCTCTTGCACGTCCGTTATCTGTCCCGAACTGCACCAGTCACCAGCAGCTGACTTTCTTGTATACGTTGAAGCACGAGTCGCTCACTTCTGCTAATATTCTTCCTTTGTTGGAAAGCTCCGATGTTGAAAAGCAAGGCACTGCTATAGTACTATCGGTGACGCCTAGTATAGTAGTGCAAGGCACTGCTGTACTATCAGTAGACGTCACCGATGCGTTGTCTTTAAAGCTGCCCTGGAACTCCCTATTTAGGCCGCGCCTCCAACCGAACTAATTTGTCTCTCGAAATATCGGCAATTTCCTTCTGTCTACATACCGTTAAGTTGTTCGTGTATATCCTTACTAGCCGCTAGATTGTGTGCTGATGTGCTCACAGTTCAGAGGTGCCAGTGCTGCTATGTGGCGCAACCCTGCTCGTGTTGCTCTCAGAGTTGCGTCGAGTGTTGCGCCGGCGTTGCATTGCCTTCTTGCTTCGGGTGTTGTTCCGGTGTTGCTCCTGTTTTGCCAGTGTTGCATCGCTTATTGCTGTGATCTCTCCTGTTGCTGACGACGCCTTATTGCTTTTCTCGCTGCCGGTGTCGCTGATGCTGCAGACCAGCCCTCGTGACGGGTCGCTTCGCTGCTGCTAAGAGCGTCGCACTCGCTGTAACGCGTTGCCACAGCGCGCTGACTCTTACAGTTTGTGAATAGTTATCTTTGAAATTCTGTCTTTCAGCTACAGAATTTGAACTCCTTTCAAATTTCCTGGTGGGAATAGCGCAGTTGGGTGGCGAAACAAAGTTCTTGCTTGGAAATCTGAGGCTGTGTCTGAACATGCACATCTGGAAATCTAGTTTTGCGAGCGTGAGCGGGAATTGGTACGAGTATGGCACAATGATACCGCTGATATATGGCAGTAAACAAAATTAAAATTATGAGTCAAATGAGCTATGAAGTTTTCCCCATGACGCACGATCACGTTTTGTACATCATTCGATTTGTTTTGGTTATTTTCCTCTACGCTCAGGTCGCTCAATTGGTCATGATGTTTGCTTCAAATGAGCTTCGAAAAATAATTCACGGATTCATCACTGTTGGCCAAAAGGTCGCTCGCAAATTACCTACGTCAAGTAATCGAAACTAATTTTCGCTTGTTTAATTTACGAAACTTTCTGAAGTAATAAAAGACAAATTGACTCATACCAAAAAAGGGATGAGCTCCAGCTCCGAGAAGCTAAAGCTGGTTGATGTGTGCGAAGTCTGCTCCCTGAGACATTCTGGTCGAATTCTACATTTCAAACTTATGCTGTGATGCCATCAATAATTTGTTGGACTAAATCAGGTCTAATTAAAGAATTTAAGATCTATTGCTTCCTCTCAAATTGTTATCGAGACAAAATGTTACCAAGACTAAAAACCTAGGAGAGCGTAGTGAATAATTGCAGAGAAATACTTGTGTGAAATTTAAAAAATAACTGATTGCGCGTGGTTTGTTTAAGTGACGGAACTCGTGTTTAAGATCTGACTGTGTATGTACTAAAGAAGTAATCTTTGCTGAGAAATTAAATGCAGTATTCAAAAGTACTTACAATAAATAAAATTCTGTGGGGATTTATAGGAATTTGACAGATCGTGTGTTCATCTTCATGAAAAATTATCCCCAATGGGAGTCTTGTGGTGGTTTTAAGAGAACTCCTCAGTGGTGCATTGTAGCAATTGGCTTAGGTTATGTTAGGTTTGGTCATCCTTTGCTATGGTGGCGCCTGCTGCAGGAATACCGTTAAGTTACCTCGGCTGGGTATAGGCCTACGGGACTTATCTTTTGTGCCCACTGTGCTTCAGCCGGTTACCATGGCCGCTTGGCTATCTATTCTCTGTTTTTCCTCTTCCTGGGAGTACACCTTATGTCCACATTCCTTTTTTCCTATAGTCCATACAGAACAACCCCTTCTCTTCGCTCTTCTGAGATCGCACGTGTCGTGGGCAAAGAGTCTTGAACATACTAATTTAAACAATACTAATGTTTGGAGGAAAAAATGCAAGAAATTGAGACATGCCTTTGATAATGTTTTATAAGATAACCCCTCTAGCTATGCGCTGTTCCGCAAAACACTCGAATAAGTAGCAATCACAGTCAAAATTGACCCTAGCGAGTTACTGCTTGCTTTTTGTATCGATACCGAAATTCAAAAATTTGGAACCGAAGCATTTCGTACGAATGTTTCAATGACCGAAGCTCAAGATATTCATGCCATCACAATCCTGAATTCCGCCGAGTGCTGACATAAAACTTGATCTCCAGAGTCGCGTGTACGAATGAGAGCACTGTATGATGAGGACTAGGCGTGCTTGTGGGTCCTGACATTTATAGGAGCGCACGATTTTGTGGCCAATTTTCTTCGTGCGTTTATTACCTGCGCTCTCCGCCGTGTGAGCATGGCCAGGTCACGGCAGCCGTGTGGGCTTCTTGACAGGCTGTGAAACTTAGCCCAGTAGCATGTACACGCTGCTGTACGCATGTATAGTAGCATGTACAAGCTGCTGTACGCATGTATAGTAGCATGTACACGCTGCTGTACGCATGTATAGTAGCATGTACACGCTGCTGTACGCATGTATAGTAGCATGTACACGCTGCTGTACGCATGTGTGGTAGCATGTGCACGCTACTGTACGCATGTATACGCTACTATACGCATATGTAGCATACATAATTAGCAGGCCTTGAACCTCACCGCAGCTTCCGACTCGAAGGTAACAGGACCCACGCTCGCTCTGAAGCTACTCGCTCAGCTCCTCAACAACAAACATATTCTCACTCATCGGTCAAGATACCAAGCATAAGCACGCCTCTGATGATGTCAATCTGGAATGTTCCGTTGCTTTACTGCCATTGTTCCTCAAATACAATTACCGTTATCAGGGAGTGCAATTTTCCTTGCACCATGGAAACTAGGGGATTTTCAAGATTCATGAACGAAGTGTCAGTTTGAAAGCTAAGGACTAGGCTTCTTTAGGCCTGCATTGCAGGCGTTAGCGCGCTGGCTGACCAAGAAGTAAATACCCGCTCTGCTCTTCCTGTGTCGCATTTCCTTCGGCTGTCGGTGTTGTCTCTAGCGTTTTGCGAGATTCATTTCCCTTCAATTTAAGTCGGACTTGTAATGAACTATGTTATATCTATGACTTCGGTGTTGTTTTTGTCTTGGCAGTTATGGTCGAGGGCGGACTGTAGAAAGTTGGGCGGACTTTAGAAAGCGTGAAAAAGTCGACGGAGCGCTCGATAGACAATTCAAATAATGCATTAGAAAATTTAGTAATTGAACCCTTACTTTCGAAAGTTTTCAAACGACAATACAGTAAACAAACGAGTGAGAATGGTTGTAGCTAACTTTAGTCTATTCTATCTTGTGAATGAGAAAGTCGAAAATTTTTTCGTTTTGTATTGCAGTTTTTTTCGTTTTGTCTAAAAAGGATTTATAATCATTTTTTTGACATTTTTTCCTTCATTCATCACACCAATTAACATGTTCTTATTGATTCATCAACAAACAATCACCCAGCATTGAGTTGACTATGCGAGTCTCTTCTACAACTTTTTACCGCAGCCTCACCAGCCGCCGCTCGACCTTCACTGCCGCTGTGGATGTCGTTCTTCTATGGATATTAAGTTTACAAACTTCCATCCTGTGCAAACTTTTTGGCAGCCGTAGAACACGAGCCCAATATACAGCCACAACTCGTGACGGCCCTGCGCTACGAGAGTCGTAACACTAACTTATGGGCCCCTCACGTCGCCTCAGTTATCCATGAGGCATTTGATGCTGATCCTGCGGCATAGCCAATATTCTAGAAAGGGAAAAAATCAGCAAAATTTTATCATTAAAATCCATCCATCTCAAGTATACAGAGTGTTTCAAATCTTGGATCACAGAATTTGGCTCTCAGGGTTTCTTAAAAGTAAACACATGCGTGTACAGAGGTCGGTGCTATGGAGGTGTGGTGCGAGTGTATCGCTAGAGGGCGCGCGGCACTTCTCCAGTCATGTCGTGGATTGTGTTGCAAATGTATACCCTAAGAAAACGTCGCATGAAGAATAACTTCGTGTATTCGACTTAAATATCTTCGAATTCAAATCTGTAAGCTAGTGGCTTGAAATGCAAATAACGTTAAGTTTGATTACAAACATCATGTTTCTGAGTGATGAAATCACAAGCATAAGGCAATAAAATATGAACTATTTTGTCATTAAATTCGACGCTTGAGAGGTCGGGAATGGAGGGCTTCTTTTTAGTGCTGAATCGATCCCAAATGACGAATACTTTTGTCATTTTTCCAACCAAATTTTACAATTTTACTACAGCGAAATCCATTAAAAAAATTAAATCTCTGAAAGTAAAGCAAAGAAATTTCTTCTCTATTCTGGCACAGAACAAATTTTTAAACCATTTGGTCGACTACACGAATGTCCAAACTTAGGAGAACCTTGCAGCAGCGGACTGAAGCTAGCTGCAGTGGCCAAAATCGTAAGTTCAAACGAAATGACTAAATTGTAACCAGTAAACCATGGTCGGAGCTGGAAACAGAGAACTTCTGAATTTTCTCCGATGTTTCCTCAGGTAAGAAGAATGGCTCAGATTCTCCAATCCCACCAAAGACTGAATGTTATGCCCAGAATGTTATGCCCAGAATGTTATGCCTTCAGAGCGCCCAGGCTGATGATCTCTCACGCTCTGTTAAATGCAAATTTTTTACAAGCTCTCTTCTATTGGCAAGTTAAGCCTTTACATTCTCTGACTCGATCTCATTTTACTCGACGGCTGCCAAAATTTTTGTCAAGGATAAATATAAACTTGGGAAATGATGACGCTTTTCTAATCACTTGTATAAAACGAGTTAGTTCTAAATCATGTAATAATCTTGAATATAGTTTATTGTTTAGTGAAGTAGTTTAATATGGACGTCATCTGACTGTGTATGGCGAGTTGAGCGATGTCGTCAGCACTCTTTTTCCTCGGCCGCGCGTGTGCAGATGGTATCGAAATTGTTCGTACACTCGCAGATGTTCAATATTTCTAATAATTTTTTTTAAATTAGGTGCTCGTGTAATTCTAAGCTGTTCATAAATTATAAAACCCATAAATATAGTTCGAGACTCAGTTTTCAGAGCGAAATTTTAAATCAATAAACTGGACAGGAACTTCACGCCAACCAATCAACCGATAAAATATTCACGCAATTGAGAATTTTTTTCCTAATATGGAGGTTGGAGAAGTTATGAAGAATTTTGTTTTTTCAAGTGCAGTGTTTTCAAGAATATCAATCGACAAACATATTTTAAAAGTTCAAATAATGATCTCACCATTCTGCTACAACATCATGTTGGGGAGGGGGGGAGAATTGCTCAGATTCGCCAACCCCCCAAATGACTCTAAATGTTATGTCTTCAGCGGCCCAGGCTGATCTCTCACGCTTTGTTGAATGTAAATTTCTCAAAACCTTTCTTCTATTTACAAGCAAAAAGGCGTCAAGACTGGCACAAAAAGTGCGCCTACAACTATGCCCGTCGGAATGTGAAGATGAACATCACAAAATTATCCTGAAATCTATCGCTAAGAACTTGAACACGCAGGGTATTGCATTGCTCAGTCGCGTAACTGAACGCTGCTTCAAGGCAATCTTAACCCTCATCTTGATTGAGTACACTCAAATTTCTGTCTAATTTTCTTTGACGCTAAAAATGTCAATGGGAATATGTGCTGTTGAACTACAAAACAAAAACTGAATTATTGAGAAGAAATGATGCGAAAACGCGCAACTTTTCTCCAAATGAGCACAGATTTTTCAGTTCAGTGTGGAGGTGATGCCTGGGTGTTGCGGGATGGCTTCAGCTCGACTGGCAATGGTAATATGATTCCATTCAAAGGCGTGATAAAAGTTGAGCACCACATCTACACAATGAATAGAAAGCTTAAATTATCGTCCAAAAATCTCGAGCCTGGGAAGTAGTTATCATTAAAGTATGATGTTGGCTCCAAACATATGCCTGCACCTTCAATTACTTGGCTCTACTAACATGAAGCTTTTCGTTGTATCACAGCTTTCGATTGGTATCAGACTTGAATTCACTTGAAAACAAATCGCGCTAGTTGAAACTTCGAATGCATGGTTGGGCTCAGAAAATGTTCAAGAGTTGAAAGATGTATCCACTGAAGCATGCGATGTGCAGCCGAGCAGTTCAGTACGCACGAGTTGAAGCCTAATTAAAATAAGTAATAAAACGTTAGCAGTTGGCACGGTAAAAAACCATGGCACTGATTTGAAGTCCTGTTATTACATTCTATTGTCCAGCATTTACGTCAATTTTGTTTTTATAAAGACGTTTTCATTTTCTTAACTTAAATTGTCGTTTTGAAAACTGAGTTCTAGATATATTTTCATGTGCACAATTACACATGTAGAGTCTAGAATTGGACGAGCATTAAATTCTAAAAAAGCTGAAGTATTCAACCCTGATTAGCGTACGAACAGCGTCACCATCTACTGCATCTCTCAAAGTATGTCTGCTGTGCGGTGTTCGAAAGTATGCAATTTACAAGGGTAACTTTGATCAAATCTGTCGACATTCTGGGCCTGATGAAAAACAGAAACAAGTTCGTCACAAAGAGGTACTTAGCCAAAGAATGAGTTCGTTCTATTTCAGCAAGATCCATCATACTCGCACGAGTATGTGCCTCCATTAGAAGTTTCAGCTCTGCTCAACACTGGCGTAAGCAGATGACAACTCAGTATTAAATAAGTTTAGCGTCAGGTGAACATGGAGGTCAGTCCTGCCCCAGACTTGATGTTATGTTTTGTATCTTCACGCCTGTCATTACTCAGTCCAGTTCGTGTGACGGACGTTTTAACTGCGAGGAATATCTCATCAAAATATCAAACCTATTGAAGATAGAAGGCCCTTTAGCCCGCTTAGGAAGCGATCAATGGCTTCCGATATTGCGATTTATTGTTAATTATAATATATATGTTCGCCTAAGTATTTCTATGGTGGACTTTAGTGTTAAGTTGACTGATGATAAATGTAAATTATAGGAACAGCAATACGCATCCACTTCCCCTGACAATAACCAACGTACTCAAAGAAATATTGCAGCAGGCGGCTCATATTCCGTAGATTTCTAGCGTTCCAACCAGCAGCGCTCGCATGAAACTAAATTTTACCTTCGAGATTTTCTCCTCTTTCTTTTGTTCGCATAGCTTTTTACGGGATAAGATGACTGTCGAAAGATTTTTTGGAAGAAATTGTTTTCATAGTGTTTTCAGGTTAGAATCTGCATTGCTCTTAGGTTTCATTAAAATGAACGGCCTTCCGAGTTTCTGAACCTGAAAAATCGTCAAAAATTAGACAGAAGCTCCAGGCTATCAACTGGAACCAAAGACCTGTAACTTTTCCAATGGGGCATATCTCATCCTTTAAGTATGGTAGTTATCGATAGTTGAGTTTTATTAAATTCTCTTTACTCGTTTGATTGATTACTTTGTGACTCGGCTTCAAGGGCTTATAATTTATAATGAACTTCATGAGCACCAATTGCATTAACTTCTGAGCTCCTCACCTTGCAAGCCGATATTGGGTTGCACTATTTGTGGAGGCTTCCGACAGTGTTAGTTGCCAAACTTGTAAGTCGAAACACGGATCACGATGTACATAAAAGGCGAATTCTTTAGGCTGTTCAAAAATGTTATCATTAAAAATTAAGCATTATATGTTAGCGATCGTCTTTTAATTTCATTAAATCTCTTGTGAATTCGTTAATTTCGTCGTTCATGACCCATTTGGTTGGTCCACAATATTCCTTGAAATTCTAGGGAAGGGCGCGCGTGGGAATGGCACAGCACACTCATTAATGGAGGAAATGAAGGTTGCAGCGAGACAGAGCTCCTGTTCTGCACGCCTCAACATCCAATTAGGCGAACCTGTGGCAGCTTGCGGCAAATGCCTCGCAAGGCTTTTTCTTCTCTCATTGCTCGGTAAATGAAAAACTTCCTGCAGGATGTTCGCCAGCGCTGCTAACGGATACAGAGTGACAAAGCTGAGTGGCAAAATTCTGAGTTGAAGCTGAGTGCCAAAGTACTCAGTAATAGCTGAGTGCTAAAGTACTGATTAATAGCTGAGTGCCAAAGTACTGAGTAATAGCTGAGTGCCAAAGTACTGAGTAATAGCTGAGTGCCAAAGTACTGAGTAATAGCTGAGTGCCAAAGTACTGAGTAATAGCTGAGTGCCAAAGTACTCAGTAATAGCTGAGTGCTAAAGTACTGAGTAATAGCTGAGTGCCAAAGTACTCAGTAATAGCTGAGTGCTAAAGTACTGATTAATAGCTGAGTGCCAAAGTACTGAGTAATAGCTGAGTGCCAAAGTACTCAGTAATAGCTGAGTGCCAAAGTACTCAGTAATAGCTGAGTGCTAAAGTACTGAGTAATAGCTGAGTGCCAAAGTACTCAGTAATAGCTGAGTGCTAAAGTACTGATTAATAGCTGAGTGCTAAAGTACTGATTAATAGCTGAGTGCCAAAGTACTGAGTAATAGCTGAGTGCCAAAGTACTGAGTAATAGCTGAGTGCCAAAGTACTGAGTAATAGCTGAGTGCCAAAGTACTCAGTAATAGCTGAGTGCTAAAGTACTGATTAATAGCTGAGTGCCAAAGTACTGAGTAATACGAGGCCTGTCTAAAAAGTATCCGACCTTTGGCCAGAAAAAATATTTCGAATACCTGTCGGAGTTGGGACCCTAATCCCCTTCAAAGTATGCCCCTTGTGCTTGCACACACTTAGCCCACCGATCCTTCCACTGCTGGAAACACCTCTGGTAGTTTTTTTTTAGAATGGTGTTCAGCTCCATCGTCGCATTGCCTGTTTGACTCCTTCGATGCTGACTGTTTTCTTTGATGTCCGTGGAATTGTGCATCACGAATACGCACCGGAAGGACAAACAGTGACAAAGGAGTACTATCAGGATGTTCTCCGGCGACTTCGTGATGCAGTTCGGTGCAAAAGACCAGACATGTGGACTGCGAACAACTGGCACTTGCATCACGACAACGCGCCCGCACATTCATCCCATTTGATCCGCAATTTCTTGGCCAAACATGGAATTACGACCGTTCGCCAACCTCCCTACTCTCCAGACCTGGCTCCTTGCGACTTCTGGTTGTTTCCAAAATTGAAGACACCACTGAAAGGATCCCGTTTTGAGAGTAGAGAAGAGATAATGCGGAACGCGACGACAGAGCTGAACACCATTCCAAAAAAAGACTTCCAGAGGTGTTTCCGGCAGTGGAAGGATCGGTGGGCTAAGTGTGTGGAAGCACAAGGAGCCTACTTTGAAGGGGATTAGGGTCCCAACCCCTTCAGGTTGTTGAAGTATTTTTTCTGGCCAAAGGTCGGATACTTTTTCGACAGGCCTCGTAGCTGAGTGCCAAAGTACTGAGTAATAGCTGAGTACCAAAGTACTGAGTAATAGCTGAGTGCGAAAGTACTGAGTTGAAGCTGAGTGCCAAAGTACATGAATAAAGTTATCTGATACCAGTCTCGTCAGGATGTTTGAATTTTTTACTCACATCCGACTTGGTCGCTGTACGCGCACGTCGTGGGTTGTATGGCCTGAGACATGCAGGTCGCATTGGTGACTGGGTGCAGGGTAAATACCTGGGACAGTTCCAGTATTGTGTCATGAACAGTTCAAGATTATTGTCTGTCTCCAGTACTTCGGAATTGTAATGATAATTTTCTTTCTCCAGCACTTCCAAATTTTGTTCGATGGTCTACCTAGTCCTGCCTATTATCGCACAGAACGCTGTCCATCTTGTTGTGTTTTGTGATGACTTGCTCGTGCAAGCCGATTTTGTGCACAAAAGGTTCAGTTAGACACGATGTGCTAAAAAACATTTGCAGCAAGACATTAACATCTCATGAATCCAACAAACTATGATTGTAAGGCACTGTTGCTTAGTTCACTACCTTGACCTCTAGTGTAGATCATTTTTAAAAGAGGTATTTTTAAATTTGTCAGCAAATTATTTCGTGCATTAATCGTCATTTTACAAGAAAAAAGCTACTGTGTTACTCAGTTGAGGTGGGAATTTCATTTATTTAGTAGTTTATGTTGTAACTGGAAATCTTTGCTCTAATCTAAGCCTCTGATATTTCTGTAGTTTTAATGAACTTAATAAAATATAAGACATAGACTACGACATCCAGTCCGTGCTCCGCCTCACTGAGAAGCTTTTTCTAAAAAAGTAGAGCGTTTAAAAATCAAAAAGTACTTCTCTTCCTGGTTCATATTTTATTTATTTTTTTATTTTTTTGCGAAATAGTGCTATATGTAGTTTAGTTGTAAGTATCCAATGTTTAGAATCCTATTTATTTTTCTGCTGGAACGACTCTGCAATATTTGTGTGACACCTCCCTCATATGAACATCATAAAGTTAGTCTCTGGTTCGTTGACGTTAGTTTTCTCATATTAATTACGAGTTCATTAAAGTTAGGCACGCCCGGCACCGGCGCAGTGTTACCAGAGTGGCCTTTTTTCTGGCCATCATCCAAAAATTGCCTCTTTTTCGACAAATATTTCACCGTAAAGACCACTCTGTCCCTGACAACCCTGCCAGGCAATGAAAAGTTTTTATGGTCAAATTCCATTTCAAGGAACAAATAGAATTTGCGGATAAGGACAGAGAGAGGCCGCTCTGGCCGGCGCTTATGGCCCGGGTTGTGCGGGCGCATCTTTCATTTATCCTTTTCCGACGCGCTGGGCTCTGAAAGCCGCAATGAATTTCCGGACTGGAGTCGCACGCTAGATTGTTGTGCTTCAAAGGCTCGGGTGTGAAGCGTATCGGAAAACTATTTATATCTTTCTCACCGGGGCTCGCTGTGCCTATCCTGCGCAAATATTGCGAGTGTAAGTCTGAGCGGGGGCGGAGCCTGCACAGCAGCTGGCAACCTCCGCGGTGCGGTATGTTGTCCTCCTCTCATTGGTGGTCGGTATTGACGAGTAGGATGTGGTAGATAGAGCTTTCATGTGTTCGATTTGTGAAGTTATAACGTTAAATTTAGTGCTAGTTAAGCACTTATTCTTCCTTGTCTTTTTTTTTTGTTTGTTTGTTTGTTTAAGTCGATGTTTTAACATTTATCGGCACAAGTGAAAGTCGTGTGCCAATTTTCACAACTCAATAGTATTTCAATATACTCAAATGATGATAACAATAATAATATTAATGAGAAATATAGCTTTTTTATAGACCTAAGTTCATTGTAAATATTAGTGCCAACGTAGTTTAAGAGTTTTTTAATCGATAACATTAGCTCCATTTAGACTCGTGCTAGCTCCTCACGATCTTATTGACATTTAATTAGTCTAGTCAACTGATCCTTTGTTGATTATTATAATAATTAACTAGAGTTGCATTTTAAATACTTAGGGAAATATTAAAATACTTGCGTTAAATCATTGTAAGGCAAACTCATTTCGTGCTGCTCCTATTGTGACTTTCGTGAAGCCAACGAGACAATTGTGTTGGCTCTTGTTGTTGCTGCATCATGTTGTTATTGTTGTTACTGTTGCTGCTGCCGCCGCTGCTGCTACTGCTGTTAATGTATCTGTACAGACCAGCTCTATATTGAAATGAAATTATAGTACATTAACATTAACCCTCACTCATTTTTTAAGATATTCATGAAACCCAACTTCTTTCCGACTGCTTGCTAACATGCTCTACTGACGACCTTTTGTTCGTCTTCTGACTCTCCTGCTGCCCTCCTCGACTCGTTTGTTGATCTAAAATACCAAGCAGACCGCCAGTTCCGTCGCCATCTTGAAGAATGTAGTTGTGAACATTGGAGTTCTAGCCGCATTGATTTCTGGAGCAGTCCTACGCGAGGGCAGATATATAAAAAGCTGTACATAGACGACAACGTTCCGTACACGTGACAGGCGGGATGTTGAAGCGTCCGCAGCTTCACTTCTGTGAGCCTCTCCAGCGTTTGCATGTAGGCTGAGCTGCGGCTCCTCAAGCAATGGGCATTGGTTGTGTTGATTTTGTAGAATATGTGGCATGAATATTTTGAAATTAAGATATCCTTAAAAAAAGTTTTTAAAAATCGTTTTAGCCGTAGAGCCCTTTCATGCATTAGAATTTCTTTCTGTTCGTTGAACTCAGTCGTTTGCCGTTTCTTAGTCTTACATCGCCAAGAAATAATGAAGAGAGAGCGCCACGCATATCTGAGGGAAGGTAAAGAAGAGAGAAAGGGCCAAAATAAAGCTTGTATGTCGATATTTTTCTTTCAATGAAAGTAGTGTTGGTAAACTCTTGGTCAAGTTCCCGCGAAATGCCACCGGCAGAACTAGACCGTGGCTCCAGTTCCCTCTCCAAGTCGGAGGGACGCCGAGAGAGCGCAGGCAGCTCGCTGGGGCAGCGTTCTCTCTCACGAAAATCCTTTGCAGATTCTCAATTTTGTCGATAAATTTTGTCCTCTGAACGTGTTTCATTTGCCTGTCAAAATCAGATCCTAAAATTTTCGGATTACGATTCACAACAAAATGGCTCGCGTGTTGTTCTACGTTCCAGCAAAACACAGAAGGTGCTCATGCCTATAGTCAACGAAGACGTCTGGTAACGGGGGACATTGATATCTGGTTGAACCCTTCTATTTGAATCACTACAACTGTTCATTTAAAAGTAGCGTGATGTTCAAACCAATTACTCGCCACTTATATGGCAACTCTGCCGCAGACTGAAACCATTGCCTAAATACCATGAAAATCTGTAAATTAAATACGAGGAAAATCCCACTCATCTGTTTGAAGAACTTTACCGCTAGAGCTTTCGAGTCCTGTATTACTTATGGTTTCACTAAAATGACAAAAGGAGCGAATTTATTGCACGTACCAAAGGATAAAAATTTTCAGTTTGCGTTATATCTTTGTAATTCAATTCTGATGCGATGGAAACTAGAGCATTTATAGAATTTTAGACGAAGACTGTTTTTGTGCGGTCAAAATTTGATAAACACTTAATTTCCACCTCTGTGCGATCTCGTCGCTGGTGTGTAGTTCCTTTACGATGACGAGTAATACGGAGGCCGCTGATGCTCTTGGAGTAAAGTTTCCAGAAATTCAAAACTAATTTGTTCATTCCCGATTTTATATTATCATACTTAATTAAACTACGATTTCCAAAATATAAACGTATCAAAGAAAATCTTTGCTACGACAACGCCTTCAGTATTTTTATTATAGCGTTTCAAATTACTTATGGCAAATACAAAGTGTTGAGAAGGCATGTCTGTAAACACGGTCGCATGAATTCAATTCCGAAGACATCTGTACATTCTAGACGAGCGTTGAAAAAAAAATGTAATATTTAAATGTTCACCAATGCCTCCAGAACATAAACAAGACAAAAATTCAACTGCGTTCAACGAGCAGAATAAAATTTATGCGATGATACATTTTACGAATGTCTCAGAAGATTTTCGTCCCATATCAAACTCTAGCCAAGTATTGTCAGGCCAACCGCCTGACGAGAGCAGCAGGCATGCGCGAGACGGGTGCCCAGACGGCGGAGCTGCGGAGCTCAACTGTCAACGCGTTCACTGCAATGGGTTAAACTTAAGCTCAGTATTCAACTCAAATCTAAACTTAAGACGTAAACGTAACTCAAATTCAAACTCAAAACGTAAAATTCAAAAGGAAACAGAACAGCGAGATCAGAAGTAAGATGTTACAAACCTTTAAATTCACTCCTGAATGGTGAAGGATAAGTTTGAGTTTCATCTATGCAATGGGGTCGGTGCAGGGTCGTCAAAACGCTACAGAGCGGCGGCGGAGAGCTGTGGTGTGGTGGTGAGCACTGCCTTCTGCACTGATCGCGCGACGCGCGCTGCAGGTGTGCTCACTGTGTGTGTGCTCACCGTGTGTGTGTGCTCACTGTGTGTGCGCTCACGCAACACACTACAGGTGTGCTCACTGAGTGTGTGCCCACTCAACACACTACAGGTGTGCTCACAGCGTGTGCTCACTCTACACATTACAGGTGTGCTCACTCTACACACTACAGGTGTGCTCACAGTACGTGCTCTCTCATTAGCTACAATAGCCCCTCGCTATTGCGACACGAAATGTATTTGCATTCAATGAATGTGTAATGTGAAGCGTCAAACGACGGGTGTTACAAAGAAATGGATTTCTTTGAGGTGCATCATATTTCTATCATTGAGAAAGAAAGAATTAAGCTAGAAATACTTAAATAACCTAATGTTGATATGTTAAAGTTGAAGAATTAAATGTACAATGTACTGATGAGGGACGGGTGGCAGACACTCTGACACCCGGTCTACACCAGCCATTCTCAACTTTTCTTCCCTCATTGACCCCCTCGGCTTTATTTATTGCTCAATTTACCTCAGACTCCAGTACAAAACACACACACTTTCTTTGCGTTCTCTCTCATTTTATAGAATTTGATTGAATTGAATTATTTTTTTAATTATCAGGTACTTCAATTAATTTCCCAAGACTTTATAAATTTTTACGCCCAAGGGTAAATTTACCCCTGGTTAAGAACCTCTGCTCTTGATCACATGGACCCACAGCGGACTCGGCTCTTGACGCTGAACGAACTTGTTTCAGTGACTTCACCTTCGGAAGCGAGAAGACTGGAAAAAATCGCTACAGCAATATTACGCAACTCTTGCAAAAAGACTACTCGCTTGAAATAAATGATAATAGGTTATTACATTTTGCCTTGACAGGAAATAACTCACAGGGAATTTTCATACATGATTCTGCGTAAATGTTTACTCGCACAAACAAATCCTCGCAAACAAGCAAAAACGGAACACATTTGAAATTAAATTTAATCATCTTCGATTGTGTTGGTTGCGCTCCCATTCACCAGCGTGCGTCCATCGTCGATCTTGTGTAACATAGACGACACAAAGCGGTTATGTTTATTTAAAAACTATTGTGAAGTTTAAGGAGAAAGTAAACACACAATCCGCAAGAATAACTCTTTTCGTTCAATTTAGGAAGGAAACGTTATCATGCGTAGTTAATACAAAGTGGCGTCCCCTTGTAATTGCGGAGAGACGCCCGATTACGTTAAAACGTAAAGCAACTAGTTGAACAAGAAACATCGCTGTACTCGTAGAAACGTCGAAGTTTTTAAGAAAGTAGAACAGACACTTCAACGCGTAGCCGAAAGCTGAAACAAAAGAAAACTTGCTCAGTGAGCTAATTCTTCCGGCTGCCAACCTATTTATACAATGTAAGCACAGTGTTTCAGGGTCTCTACACGCACTAGTCAGTCACAAACCTCGCCTAATTTACAGGTGACAACGAACAAGTCAGCGGGTGGACGCACAATAACGAAAAGGTTGCCGTCGTTCCAGAAGCGTCATTTGCGGCGAATAAAACCAGAGCCTGGTTGATACACGGAGTCCCGGTGCGGTAGTTTTCTACGGAACAAAGAATTCGGCGTTATAAAGAGCTTCCGAAATTACGGTGTAAAGCATTAATGTCACAAGTTTAATGTATAGCCTATTCAGTACGGTATTTACCTTCGAATTTAATGGATGCGAAGATAATTCCAGTGTAGGAAGAGGAAATCAGTAGAAGGGAGGCCTGCCAGTGTCTACAGAAATAAAGTAATAGGCAACGAAACAAGACTTAATTAAGGTTAGTATGTTAGACTCAAAAATAATTAAAGATCTAAACTGACAGACCAAGAAGTTCAAACGTGCTTGAAGGGTAAACGTAACATAAGGAAATGGAAGGGTTGTACAAATTAACAAGTAGGTAAGTAGAAAGAGGTGTCCTGGATACAGAACCGCCCGGGAGCTCCGGTCTTCGTGAAGTGTGTAATGCGTCTGTCAACTCAAGGCAAATCTCACGCCTCCACGCCTTCCGTTGACTCGTTAAGGTTCTAATGAAATTCGTCACACTATAACAAAGTCGCATGTTAGGGTGAGAGAATGATTGATAAGTAAAATGTATACAGTCTTTACTATCTCTGATGATAAAGTAAAAAATCCATGTTGTCGTTGTGTTATGATCGAATTGAAAAACACTCGCCTCTCAGCAACTATGTAAGATATTTTACGGAGGATATTTGAAGAGCGCCTTTAAAACGAGCGTACAAGTTTGGAGGCGCGTTGGAGCGACCGCAGACCGGAGAGCACAAGTTATGTGCAGTAGTACCACAGTAGCGCGCTGCTCTCGGCCTGCATCGAGGCGCTGATATAGTGGGCAGGAGACTGGTGACCTTCTGCCTGCCACGCTGTGTCCCAGCAACACCACACACACGCCAACACCGCATACACCAACACCACCACATACACCAACACCACCGCACATACACACCATCACCACCACATACACTACAGCACGACCCCCACCACACATGCATACCAACACCAACACGACCGCCACCACATATACAGTAACACCCCCACCACACGCAGCAGATACAAGGCCAAGAAATTTCCCTGTGGAGCAGAGGATCTGCTGACGATGCGAGACAAGAGCCTCCTGCTAGCACATTGTACTTCCATGACGACTAATTGAACGCAGAGAATAGCGCTGTTTGGCGCGTGTGGTGCTGCCTTGCTATTCATCTCGCCGTTGGTTCATTGAAGCTCGATATTAAGTCACTTATGACTCCCCTTGACTCAGAACAAATGTTTGATCCTGTCTCCTGCCATAACTCACCAGTCCCACCACCTTCCGTTGCCATGGCGCTGCTCAAGTTGAGTGTACCACGACAGGCTGTGCGTGACCCACGCTGGTGAGCGGACCTTTTTGTTTTGTATAATGGCAGACACGAGGAGTCAAGGGAGAGCGTCATAATATCTGCGTCTCTTGCTCTCTGATTTTATGAGAGATGTTTGAACAGTGCTCTTGATTTTATATGTTTGTATAAAATCAACTTTCGAGGGCTTATCGCCACTTTATTCCAGCATTTGGTCGCAGCCCATACTAAGGAGCTACGTTTAAGGTCTAAATTTTCTTTGGCAAATAGATGCAGAAGAAGAATTTAACAATTGTGTCTCAATTTCCAGAATGTTTTTTATTGTGAAAGTAACGTTATTAAATTATTTCAGTTTCAAAAAATTTGCTCCCCTGGAAGAAAGTTATGAGCGACCGCACAAACGGTGCATCAGACTAGCTCGTCATGAGGCCTCGGGTGACAGTAACGAGCCAAAAATGCGCCGTAAAAAATTTCAAATAAACAATGTCGGTAACTTTCAGCTGATGTCGAGTCAGTGTGAAAAAAATTATTAGCAGTTTATTTTCACGCCTCCAAATCGTAAAGTAAGGCCCTCATTTACTGAGTCCCTCGAACATACCAATTTGCGAAAGTGTGAGCGTATTTTATACATAAACACGCACGACCCAGTCTAACTTTTTTGCCGGAACATGCATGTTTTTCACCGCCTAAGCGATTTAATTAATGGGGCGGCGAAAAACATGCATGCAGGCAGTGAAAAAGTTAGACTGGGGAGTGATCGTTCTTGCCGTGAACGTTTTCTTTGATCTCGACCTAGAAGTGAACATCAGGAGCATTGTTGCCTTCCAGTAGCGGCTGAGTGTACTCAAGTTTTTCCTGTATGTTGCTATTTTGTATTAGTATGGCTTAGTTTTAACTCTTTTATGAGAGCTATTTTCAACAGTTTTTACGCCTCATTATGGATTCTCTCTTGATAATCTTATTTATTTTTCCCTCGAAAAGAACCACTGCCTGACCATTTGCAACACAAGTAATTTTTAATGCTCATGCAAAAATTTAGTTGCTAATGGTGCCAGAATGTTCTGCAGAGATGTCTCGAGTCCTGCTACAACTGACATGAAGTTCTGCACCACAATCAGCCGTGTGCTGCTGACTGCATACACATTACGTAGGTTGAACAGAACAGAACTTGCGAAGATATTCTTTTCATTATTAAAACTATGATCTATTTCCTCTTTGATAATGGCTAACATGGGGTCCCCAAGATTTGCATTCCATACATCAATTATACCTCTAATGTCATTATTGTATTCTCTAATGCCATTATTGTATTATTGTATTCATTCTCATTTACATTGCAGTCAAAACTGGAGTTGCGAAACTACCATATCTTGCTCCACCGTCGCAAACTACTCCCATTCGCAGTAGCCTTCGACTGCACAACAAAAGACGCCAGTTTTCCTTCATTTATACAAACGTTGAGTTAGCTTGTGTGCAAGCTTCAACTTCTCTATGCGTTTTGCGCGTCCTCAAGAGAACCAGGAACTGCCACACGGACAGGGAACGCAAAATAAACATTCTGTGAGCGGAACGTAACCTATGATTGCCCCGCACGCCGTCCCAGAGCTCACGGAAGCTGGAAGGCAGAAAAGCTGCCCGCAAGAGAGCGATGCCGCCATTCTGTCACTGGAAAGCTCTCATTTCTTCAGACGTCAGCTACAGCGCCGCGATCGCGGCCTAACTCAGCCATTGTAGCAGGCCCATCAATAGCAGGATCAGGGTACGGTTACCGCCGGCAATTGGGGCACGCCTGAAATAAATATTAGGCTGCCACATATGAGGCCATAGATTCCCCGAGCTTATTGGAACTGACCTTTACTACCCGGTTATTTATGATTGTGTATGCGAAATTGTTCGCAGCGGCTTATTTTCCTGGCATAATATTGACCATGGCGGGAGTAGAATGATCGTAATTAAACAATACTGAGGAGTTTTAACGCTCTGGTGAAACAAGATTATTCATAACGCATGAGAAGCTCGGTAAACGAGTGAACTACTATCTGCCAAGGAAATAAAAGCGCCTGGAAAATATAAACGTGAGAAATCTTGGTCTTGAGTTTTTATGCTTAGGTACGTACCCTTTATCAGCCGATGCTTATAGCACGTATAAATATGTATATATTATACAAGGTGGATAGAAATTATGTGTTTTATTTCATAGTTCCTTTGTAGGTCTATGGTAAAGAACTGATGGAAATAATTTACAGACACTCAATGGTTGGTATATCAATTCACACATATGATCATGTCACATGTATGGGTAATTTTACCTAGAAATTTTCTAACGTCGCCAGTTTTTGCAACATCAACGTCAAGTTTTGTTCCCCAGCCACCTTTACGTTCACTGGGAAGCCCTGGCCTGAACAGCCACAGCAGTTCCTTGCCGCTTGGGTTCTGTTTATTTTGGCTGTTTTGACTGCGCCGCAGTTCTGGGCTGTGTGTCCTGCGCAACGATCTCTTCTGTTTTACTGGGCTACTTCATCTTTATTCTCCCCTCTATCTTCGGTACACGTGCAGTCATTGGTCTGAATGTAAAAATGTGCAATTTGGGAGTGGAGACAGAGTATAAAAATGGAAAATTTTGCCAGCGTGCATATGCTATTTTGCTCGTTGAAAAATTCGATAGGTACTCGAACATTAGAGGGAAATATTAGAGGACCTATACATCGTTATAAAGATAAACATAAAGAAACGTCAAGCGTACCTAGCCCTCCTTTGCGAAGGGCGAATATCTAGAGAAACATATAACCGATTCAGAAGCTATGTAACAAACCAGATAAAAACATCAAAAAAGAACTACTTTACGCTCAAGTTTGCTCAATTCAAAACTGACGTTAAAAAGACTTGGCATCTCCTTAACTCTTGCTGTAAGCCGAATAATGCCGATAAAAAGAAAATTGAATATGTTATTCAAGATAATGTAAAATACTATGAGAAGAAAGAAATTGCTAATCTCTTTAACAACTTCTTCGTAAACGTAGGGAAAACTATAGCTGATGGTATTCCAAGTGAACCTACTGATCACCTAGAATTTATGGATCATATTCGAGAACCCAACTCCTTTTTCTTTACGCCTACAAACTCCTCCGATGTAATTACGTGCATAAACAACATGAAAAATAAATCGAGTGGGTTACAAACGTTTCCGACTAAAGTACTTAAAGTTATTGCAGACATTGTAGCCCCGCTGATATCAAATATTATTAACCAGTCTCTCTTACTATGCACTTTCCCGAACTCCCTCAAAGTTGCTAGAGTAACCCCTATCTTTAAAAATGGTGAAAAAACCTGTGTAAACAATTATCGATCTATCTCCGTGTTACCAATTATTAGTAAGGTATTCGAGAAAATTGTGTATAAAAAAGTGTACTCTTATTTTGAACAAAAATCATTTCTCAATCAAAAACAATACGGTTTTCGCTGTAAAAAATCAACAACACAGGCAATATTAAATCATTTACAATTCCTTTATTCTAATATAGATAACGGAAAGCCTGTCTTCTCTGTATTTCTTGACTTTCGAAAAACATTCGATTGTGTTGACCATAACATATTACTCTCGAAACTACACTGTTATGGCACCCGTGGGGTTGCCCAGGAATGGTTCTGATCATACCTAACAAATCGGAAGCAATACGTTGTCATTGACAAAACAAAATCGGACTCACAGACAATTAGCCATGGCGTTCCACAGGGATCTGTTCTTGGGCCTCTCCTATTTCTGATTTTTATCAATGATATTATTAAATCTACATCATTCTTCAAATTCATACTTTTTGCTGATGACAGTACGCTTTCTACGGTGCTTCCGAATCAAAATCCCACTACGATTGCGGAGAGTATAAATAATGAACTCCATAAGGTTTCATTGTGGCTTAAAGCTAATAAAATAAGCCTTAATATCAATAAAACAAATTACATTACATTCTCATACAAGAAAAATATATCTCTCCCACGCATTAAAATTGGCGAAGGTGAAATCGAAGAAACCAACTCATGTAAATTTCTGGGCATCATAATAGATAAACATCTGACCTTCAAAGAGCACATCGCTCTAATTAGTTCTAAATAATCAAAATCCATCGGAATCCTAAATAAAGTTAAAAATTTCCTGCCTGAAACAGCTTTGCATATGCTCTACCGAACGCTCATTTCACCATACTTGCAATACGGAATAGAAGCATGGCACGGAACTGATAAAAATGAAACCAATATAATTTTTACTCTACAAAAAAGAGCCGTCAGAGCGGTAAAGAACCTAGAATATAATGCTCACACAAATGATTCATTCAAAAATTTACAAATACTTAAACTCTCGGATCTCTACAAAATCTCCATTTGCAATTTCATTTACAAAACATTAACTAATGATATCGACAATAGCCTAAAACAATAATTAACTGCGCAAACTGGTCATCACGACCACCTAACGCGAAATAGAAGTAAATTCATGCTTCCTTATTATTCAAAGGCCCGGTCGCAACACAGTATCCTCTTCGTTGGAACTAAAACTTGGAACTCAATACCTGGGGAGATCCGTGAAAGTAATTCTTACAAGGAATTCAAAAGAAATCTTGAGTCTCATTTCTTATCAGAATACTAGTCGTGTAAGATCACCAAGTCAAATCCTGCCTCCTACATGTCTGATCCTAATATTGTAATTTGCCATGGGTAATATCACCGATTTTCAGTCGTGAAATCGTTATCGAACATACTGTTTATATATAGAACATATGACCTATATTGTAATGAAACATCAATATCGAGTTCATTATCTCGTTGATCAGTCTAATGGTTGAGTGAATTAGATTAAACATTATTGTACACCTTAGAATAATGTGATGGTAGGATGCCCTAGAAGTCGCTGAACTTATTCGGGCCCACAGGTAGCTATACTCAAATTTAGCCATTGTATTAGACTTAAGAAATATTCTACCTCTGTATTACCTGTGGCAAATAAATTGTTTAAATTGTTTAAAATTGCTTAACTTGTTTAAAAAAATCTGAAAATATTTTTTTTTTGCACTGCACAAAAGCACACAGAACGACTTTTGTAACATGGGGGGAATTAATAAAACCGTAAAATAGCTCTAAAAATTAATAAAAATATTAAAGGAAATTTATCACTCTTTATTTCACATCCGACTCATTTTATTAAAATGTATTATAGAAACATTCGCTCAACACTACAAGAAATTATTGCTACTGCACGCTGTCCTTTTCTCACAGAAAATTTATACGCAATGTTTAAACAAATTATTTTTCAGCAGAAAATTAAAATTCATGCAGTTAAACAGAAATTAGTTTTGCTAATTTTAATACTTTGGAATTCAAATACAATAAAGAAGCTTCACCAAGAAATAAGTCGTCAGAAGCTAACCACGGAACAAAAGTCCAGTGCACTGGAGACTGCGTCGTGATGCACACACGGCGACACACTCGCCTCTTCTGGCCGCTCGTGCAGCTCTCTCAGTGCTGCTGGCACGCAAAGCTTCACAAAATGCCAACATCAACGCGAGTTTCACTGGAGGGGAAGGCGCTGTCTGTGTAGCCGAGCAGAGGAAGTGATGGTTCGTGAAAACCGTCACACCGCTTCACTTTTATAGTTTAACAATCTGGTCATTTTCCGTAGGTACGACGCTGGTCAAACGGCGGTCCCCTCTCCAGCGCTCAGATACCTATTGTTGAGTCTGACTAGCTCGTTGCTGTCACTCCACACACCCCACGTGATCCCTGATTATGTCATAGCCCACCTTTATGCTAAATATCGCTCTAAAGAAATGTCATATACGAGTTTAACATTGACATTAACACTTCTTAAATGTTTTATTCTCACCCACTTCAAAATCGCCGCCATCATCTGCCAGATTTGCGCAGTAACGCTCGTGTCAGAGCAGGTCCCACAGCATTGTACAGTTGCAGCATAACACACGAGCCGCATATTAAGAAGCAAAGTATTACAAGAATCCCTAAATTATAATAGGTAAAAACTAAAGAGTTGTTGGGTTATATTAAATTGCCCCGCATGAACGAAGTCCCTTAAAACATATTTACACCGTTTGAAAAGTAATTCAATCATTAAATCCACGTTAACAAACCATGTGAACCTTAGTGAACGTAATGGAGGTCATTACAAAATTTCAACTCAACTTTGCGATGTCAAAGTACAACCAGCCTCGAGCCCACGAACCCCCACAAGCTATGCAAAAACGCAGGACAAATTTTCGATATGTTTCGTTAAATTAGCGGCTAAGAATTGGTCATTTCGAAGCCCCGCAGTGCCACACCGCCTCAGCCAATACAGCACGGCAGGGGAAAAGTTGCAGCCTCGCAGGATTCCCTTCTGAATATTTCTGTCCCGAGACCCTTGGGTCACATTCTTTTTACTTCATCTTTAAGGAATGAGAATTTTGGACACTGTAAGTTCACGTGTCGTGCGAGAAATGCGTTACAGAAAGAAAACGTCTTACAAACGAAGTGCATCAAAGGAAAAATAAAATATTCAACCTGTTGTATAATCAACAATTGTTTTAAGAATAAAGATTTTTTGACGTAGCTTACACTCAGAATGTAAAAATAAATCAGTGTTGCTAGCAGTTTTAAAGTAACAGAACAACGTATCCGACATGATGATGAGGAGCCTTTGCGTGCGAACTGTTTGAAGCACATTCTTGCTACAAGAGCTGCTCTCATATTTTTCAGCATTGAAAAAAATTTTGTCAGTAAGGTCTTTGCCGTTGTTTCTTTCATTCGCATATAATAAACTTTCCGGAGCGTTCAAAATGGCCCCAAACATTAGGGCTACTCAAGTACGAGTGAGCACGTCTAACCTTTTGATCTAAATGCATTTTTTTATTCCTTATGTCAACTCAAAACTTAAGCGAAGGTAAATTTTCAAATTTTTATTCAGGCGTGCGCGTTTACCTTTTAAACTGAACTGAAATGTTGTCCGGTAATTTTTTTCTCTTGACCGTATCAATTTCGTAAACTCGTTTCAATCGGGACTTAGGGATATAAATGCCTCAAAAATGGTCTCGAAAATTACGGAGAAATATAGGAGGAGGAAGAATAAATGGGAGCGGATCAAAAACTTTTTGTGTTGGGGACTATGATATTTCAGACACTCGCTATTTCGGTCAGCATTCTGTTTATGAAATGTTCAACACTCTGTGAAATCTCTTATATTCACGAATTAATTACTTACTTAACTTAGTATTTCATTAAAAACCCAGCCAATAATTTATTTACAACCGTCCAAGCGAAAGCTGTCACTTTTTGCTGCTGTGAAACGCTGATGGTGCGCCGTTCTTGAGTGAACTCATTTTTATCGAAAGTTCAAGCAGTTTCTCCATTTTTTCCATTTCTAAATTGTTTATGCATCATCCAACAATATATTTGTTGCTTCATTCACATTCGGGAATTATTCACTCACCATAATTTTTAAATTGTTGCAAGATTAAACTTTCAGTTGAGATGATGCCTAATAAATAAATATCCATAAAACTGTTCACAGTGTAGTCAGATATAACGATGTTCGAGACAGATTATTACCTGCTTTCTATAATGATAAGCATTATGCCATTCGATATAGACGCCGAGGGACAAATAATTGAAACAATAGTTTTAAAAATATATTTAAATTTATTCCTGGAACTGCATTTTCAATACCTTAATCTGTTTTGGAACACGCGCATAATGTTCGGGCAGAACAACAGTACAGATGACAAACCTACAGTACATCTTTTGTTTAATTATTTCACGAGCGAGTGTGGAGGCATCATCGTCGTATTTTCTTTAGACTCCAGCACAGACAAAGGATATTAAGTTTGTTGAGATCTGGCGGCTCTGAAATTTATTTATGAGCAAAAATTACCATCAGAGTAATGGAAATATGAGATTTTATCACCGTAGACTTTAACCATTAGTTAGTGAAATATTTGTATTAATTTCCGTAGATTTATTTCAAGTCCCCTGCAGGCAGCACCTTATGATGTGTTGCAACACATGTGTCTTAAATATCTGCCCAGTGTCATCGTGGGACAAACACGCGGAATCGGGGCGATTAACAGGGTTTCTCAATAAATATTATCTCTTATAAAACCCTAACGTGAGATTGTTCAATATTCAGTATACATGTAAGTGGGAGGGAGGATTGAACCGAGGGATTCTTACAACTCTCGAATATGGCGTACGAAATGTATTGTAAATGAGTTCTTTACGAGCTCTGTAGCAAGAAAGGTGCAGTCAGAATTGAAGGCTCATTTCTGTGGGCAGACGGCGCACGCAGAAATTGCTGAAGCTGATTTAGTGAAAACCTCGTCGTAGCAGAGAATATTGCGCGTCGTGACGCATAGATCAACTCACGGCTGTACGGCAGCTGAACATACTCCGAAGATGTGCTGGGAGACAATCATAATTTGACTGCTCCACGTGCATCACTGAAATTGGGCTCATGAAACTCTCGGTAGACAGTAATTTCCAACATTTTCTTTTCTAATGGCTCAGATGTATAATATGAGAGTCAGTATGAATTTTATGCTCAACGGGTTCTTCTCCAGTATTCAGCAGAAGCCATTCTGATTTGTAAAGTTGCGGTTCGCTGAAGATGATATCGCATTATTTGGGAATCGACTGCGTATCCCATGTCATGCAAATTCATTCATGAAAATAAACAGAAATGATTTATTCACAAATTTAAATTCACTTCCACTCAATCAAAGCACAAAAACGGCTTCACCAAATATCTCGGTTGGCTGTCGTTAATTTTGTCTAATTGTTGCCTCCACGGATGATGAAAATAAAATGGAAGCATTTTATTCATTTGAACCTCGAGAGATAGTTGTCTACGCTGAAAGCTGTCAAGTCGCGTAAAAGCGAGCTCGCAGAAGAACCAGCGATCTGGACGACATTTTAGTTTTCATTTTGAATTTCACCGAAAATGATGAATCATTTCGCTGTCGCAGGGCATTTACTGGCGGGCTTAAGGCAACGAGGCAACAAATCTGTGCTAATTCAGCTCTCGAGAGCGGCACGGAGCGCTTCAAGTTTCTCAAGTGTTGGCTCACTCTTCTCTGAACTTTTCCTCGCCAGCTTTTCCACTCCAGCTTTTGCAGGGCATTGTTCACGGCTACCGCAGAATTTTTGCTAAGGTGCGGGTATTTGAAACGAGGTCTTCCGTGGAGGAAATTTGTCAGAAGGAGCTAAATATTTGAAGGAATCTACAGCGTGAAGCTCGAGCATCGCAAGGGGGATGTTTGCCTGGCAATTGTGGCTGAGGCGTGTGCGTTAGAGGTAGAGTGCGTGTCGTGCTGTGTTCGTGGAGCTAATGAGGGGCTGAAATTGGCCAGGAATGTCTTCGAGACATCTAAATTTCTTGACAAATTATTGTCTACTGACCCTTACGAAAACTGTATAGCCACAGGCATCAAAGAAATCGCTAAACATATCTAGCGAAATTGCTCCAGAATTGCTGTCTGAAATGTTTCAATGATTACTTTGAATACTTTGCAGGTGTTGCTGTAGAAACAGTGGATATTTTAAATTTTCAAGCGACATTCCTCTTCGGCAGAGAAACTAGGAAAAATTTATTTGGGAAATATTCTCATTGGAGAAAAAATGGAGAAATATTCTCAACCAGAACTTTCCAGTCGCTTTAAATTCCATAACTTGAAGCGAATTTTAGAGATTCCAATTCTTAGGCAGTAAATTTTGTGCATTTTATCCACCCACACAAACTTGACTCCGCATCTTGCTCGAGTTACTCGTACATAGTCGTGTAGCATCAGCAAGTCGGAGATGTAAAGTGAAACGTTCATTGCAATGAGGAGTGGGAGAGCCTGAGTGAAGCGCCGCGCTGTTGCCCCAGCTGAATTGCGAACAAATTTTGTTCTTGACGAAGAATTTACAATTTTTCTATTTACCTCTACATTGTTGCAGAGCATTACGGCTTTTTCTTTTGCGTAATGGTCTGCTGTATACAAGTGTTTTTTTGTTTGGCAGATGGTGTTTTGTATGGCATTAAGGCCTGTTCCGCAGCATTTTGTGATTGGCACTATGGCCTGCCTAATTGTGATGCGGCTTGTTGTGCTGTGGAATGGCCTCTTTTATTTAGATATGGCACAGCAGTACGGATTGTTTCATATCATCATGACTTGTTGGAAAGCAATTTGGCTTGTTTTATGGCAGTATGGCCTACAGCATGAACGTCACTCTAGCAACACCTGCGTGTTCCAGCAGCCCCAAATACTACTCAAGCAGCCCAAAATAATACTCCAGCAGCCCCAAATAATACTCCAGCAGCCTCAAATAATACTCCAGCAGCCCCAAATAATACTCCAGCAGCCCCAAATAATACTCCAGCAGCCCCAAATAATACTCCAGCAGCCCCAAATAGTACTACAGCAGCCCCAAATAATACTCCAGCAGCCCCAAATAATACTCCAGCAGCCCCAAATAGTACCCCAGCAGCCTCAAATAATACTCCAGCAGCCCCAAATAATACTCCAGCAGCCACACAAAATACTCCAGCAGCCCCAAATAATACTCCAGCAGCCCCAAATAATACTCCAGCAACACCAAACAATACTCCAGCAATTCAAATAATACGCCAATACATCATTTTGGTCATCGAAATACAAAGAGGGAGCGCTGGTGGGCAACACCGCCGCTCTGTAGAGGGGGGGGGACGGTTAGGAGGGAGGACATTTGAGGGGAAGAGTAGAGGAGAGGAAGAAAGGAAGGAGGAGAGGAAGGAAGGAGGAGAGGAAGGAAGGAGGAGAGGAAGGAAGGAGGAGAGGAAGGAAGGAGGAGAGGAAGGAAAGTGAAAGTTTGCGTAGAAGATGAGAGGAAATAGAAATTTTCAATTATACATCATTATTTCTGAAAAAATTTTGTTAAAGATTGCGAAACTATACGATTTGCTTGTAGTCGTGTTGTATCATGAAAGTTCATAGACTTTGATTATATAGTTTCCATTTATATTTAAAATTCTCCTTTTTGATGAGGCCGAACAATTAAAGGCATTGTAAACTTACATGACGCCTTGTACGCGTTCGAAGCATCATGTTTCTTCGGAAACTTTCAATTAAATGATTTTTAATTTAGAACATGTTGGATTAAATTATCGTCTTTATTCACTGTAGTTCCATCACCAACGAATATTATAGGTTTTAAATTATTTATCTTTTTATTAAGCAAACGATAGAATGAAATGGTCATCGGAGCGCTCCTGCGCTCATATCAAGATGTGGACAGAAAGGGTTGAGTACACGCAGAGATTCGAGCAAACCTTCAAAAACTTCAAATTTTTTTCATCGTACCTTGTTCGAAATCGAGAAGATAAAGTTTCATGTATAGAGTTATTGAGTCATAGTTTAAAATAAGTTCACGGCTCAATTATTGTTAGTTTCTCATTTCATTCCAGAGTGAAAATGTTACGTGACATTTTAGCTCAACACAAACATTTTTTTAAGTTCAATTCGCTAACCAAGTGCAATTTCTTTTCCAATTCAGAAGACTTTCGAAGAGCCAGGAAAACGTGTGAAATTTTACAATCGTATTTATTAAAATGATTAAGCTCTGTAGCGTGCTTCCTAACCTAAGCCACCTTACAGTGCAGGGCGACGAGTAAAAAGTTACGAAGTAGAACTTAACACGTTCACCGCGAGAGATTTAACTAAAGTTCGATATTCAACTTCAATTTAATTTAAAGTCAATTGTGGTCAAAAATATTGAAAATATTAAACATTAACTGGATCATACTTTCATTTAGCTTTGATTAAGAATTTAAGAAAATTAAGTTTGTGTCTACTGGTCGGTCTGCAGTATTTTGAAAATTCACTCCGTGTACTCAAGCGGCTCACGTCGCGCCCGAGGTGTTAACAAACTGTTGGAAATTAAAATGGCCGTTGCTGGTGACTTGAATTAAATAGACCCTCACGTTGTGAAGAATTAATTTCGAAACCAGTTTAACCGATTCCCTTTATCCATCTTGGTTATTGATCACAACAGAGTAAAACATGTATCTTCAGAAGAATGATGTGAGCAAGTTAGAAAAAGATTGGGAACGCGGAAAACCGCCCGCTGAATTGTTCGTAGCTAAAGAATATTACGTAAAATTATGAACTTGATAAATAATTAATAGTGATGAACTGATAAAAATTGAAATAATATATGAGCAACAACATCATCATTCAGCCGAATTGTGTGTACGTATTATCGATACACAAGCGCGTGCCTTGGAATCTATGTGTAATACATGTATTATACGAAAAATATATACAGTGCCATGTGTATACATGTACAAGCGTACAAGTATGTTCATACGCTAGTTATGCACCACACCGCCAGCCACCACCTCACTACAGCCCTTACCAGCGCAGTTATCTTTAGATGGATAGAATTAGTAATAATAATTCCATCGCTCTAAAGCCAGCAGCGCTCCCTCCCATCGTCTCCGCTGTGTTCCCGGCGCGCAGTCTCAGGCGTGATGCAGTCAAGTGAACAACACCATCACTTCACAATGAATGTTGAGATTTTTTGAGGAAAACAGGTTTTTCCTCAAATGAGTTTTCATGAAAAGGATGGAAATGTTCTGTGTATGAAACAGAAAAAAGAATCTCAAATATCAGAACTTCGCGCGCAATAGTTTCAGCGACGAAGATGTGCTTCTCAAAGCCTGTGCATTAAAAATTTCCTTTGCATGGAGTTGGCTGAGATATTACGTATTAAAAACTATAATGGCCACCTTTTCTTACAGCATTGCTAATTAGCGAGGTAACGTGAGGTGAGGTAATTAGCGTAAAGTAAAGTGAGCAAGCTCTGTTCAGCCCTGGAGGATGAAGAGTTGCGCGCTTATTCAGCCATTCAATTGCGACGCTGCGCGAGAGCTGCCACTTCATTATGCCTAGCAAATGAAGTGTCGCAGGAAAGTATTAACAACATCCAGTGAGCATAAGGGCTGTGTTCAGCTCGGCATTGTGACTTAGTATGACAAACGGCAGTCCGTGTGTGTTTGTGGACGGTATATTTATCTCGCTCACTTTCTCACATACGTTGAGAGACCTACGACAAACGGCAGTCCGTGTGTGTTTGTGGACGGTATATTCATCTCGCTTACTTTATCACATACGTTGAGAGACCTACGACAAACGGCAGTCCGTGTGTGTTTGTGGACGGTATATTTATCTCGCTCACTTTATCACATATGTTGAGAGACCTACGACAAACGGCAGTCCGTGTGTGTTTGTGGACGGTATATTTATCTCGCTCACTTTATCACATACGTTGAGAGACCTACGAAAAAAGGTTCAAAAATAATTACTCTAGGAATTTAAATCTTTAATTGACAGATAAACGAGAAAGAAAAACAGCACAAAAGATAAATTCTAAAATTTTAATTCGCATCTTAAAAATCGGAATTTTATGGCACCTCACCGTGGCTGAAAATATTTTAAGGCAAACTAAATAGTTGTGGGAAATTTCAAACTTCATTTTCATTTTCAGTTTTATTTGTAATTGACAAGGAAGAAAAGTCGTGCAAGTTTTAATATTTTATTATGGAGCCGTAAAAGGTATTTTTTACCTTTGGGCTTTCTAAAGTGAAAACGTCTGTGTCCGCAAATGGTTTTAAGTTTCAAGTTATCAAAGTTTTCAAAGCTTAAGGTTCAATTGTGTGCGACAGTCGCTCAAAGACAGTAGGAAGGATGCCTCGCAACGTCAAGGCTCGGAAAAAGCAACCGAGCGGCATCTCAGCAGGGCAGAGCAAGGTGTGCTTAACAGAAACGGTGCCGCCAGAGCGTGAAGCCAGGGCAAGAGGCCACATGCCGACCTGGAGCGAAAAAATAGCAAGGTAAGTTCAGACTGACGACCAGGAACAAAAGTACCACTGTCAGAAAAGTTCAAGATATTAACATAGACAGCACACCTAAACGCACCCGCAAGGCCTAGACGAAGTTGCACGTTAGAGGTGAGGAAGACGTGACGCTGGACTGAAGAAAGAAAGCTGCCAGTGGAGTGCCCTCAGTGTCAATGGCACGGAACGTAGAGATCATACTGAAGACAAACAAAACTCAGTTTAACGAACGGTACAACCAAAATTACGAACAATAAGAGCAAACACAACCAAACAAATTCAAACGAGTCAAAATCAATTAGAACAAACTAAACCTGCAACAACTCACCCAAGTTGGTGGGTATTATACCACTTTTAGAAGAATGTTAGGAAATTTAGAGGAAAACAGTCAAAGGCAAGTGTTCAGGTAAGGACAGAAAGAATAGTTCAAGGTTTTTAATTTGTTGAAAGTCATAGGCCCAGAGGAAATGAATTTTAAAACAGCTCAAGGATGAGTAGTATCGCATCCAGCATCAAAGTATTAGGAGCTGAACTTTTAGAATTTAGGTTCACTGAGATATGAGCAAAGCTCGATCTCTTGTAAAGTACGGCGAGATGCCGTTAGTTCAATTTATGTTCAATGAGAAATGAGCAACGCTCAATCTCTAATAGTTACGGCAAGATGCCGTTCACGCAATTCAATGTTTAACGTTGAATGTTTTAAACCCTGAACACCTTTGAGAAATTAAATAAAACCAAAAATAAGCAAAAATTGAATAACAGCCACAGTCACGCAAACGTAAAAATCGTTGAAACACAGAAGCAGCAAGAAAATTTGGATACTTAGGTATTGTGACGATAAATTAGTGGGTTGACACCGGCAGGACAACTCCAATGCAGCAACAGACCAGCGCTCACCTTAAATCCTAACTAAAAACTAAAAACCTCCATCGACATTACTTCCCACTGACTGCAAACGACCGAAAACAACGGAAAGAAGCAAAGCGACTCGCCCAACTTCACGCCACGGTTCCGACTGACAAGTGCACCTCGCGAGCATGTTGGAGATTTCCCACGTAGTCAAAATCGAGGATATTGATGAAAGTCGTGTTTTCATTGTGTTCCTATATTTCTGGAGGTTTTGGTCCGGGCCGCGGTTGCACTAGTGATGAGCGCTGATGTTTATTTTGAAAGATTAGATAATGTAATGACTGCCAACATTCTTTCTGATGTTTGGTTCATGCACGAAGGTGCATCTCGCCACACGCTTGCCTAATTACATTGAGTCGCTGACGATTCGATTTGAAAACTTGTTTTCACGCCAATTTGGTTTCCCGTGGACAGCTAAAGCTTCTAACTTGTCCCCTAACACTATCAATATTTGAACAGTAATTTATCGTTGAAATTACAGTAGTTAGATCAAATACGGAGGCATTGTTCAACTGAGCTGTGTAATGAAAAGCTGCGTGTACTCTTCGAACAGTGGTTGTAACTAAAAAAAAGTATAAATTCTTTTGCGCGTCTATAATTATAAATGTTTATCTGCAGTCAGGTTTTTGTATTATCCTGTGCATCACCCAAAATCTGAACATTTTTTTCAAAGTTCAATCTCACTTCCAAGATTTTCCCCACGGATGTAATATTCACTGTACCTAAAACTTAGCATATAACAGCAGGAGCTGCAGCAGTTCGTATCGACCGTATAACAAACTCCCTGACATTTTTGCCCAACGGTTAAAAAATCTCCTTTCATTTTAACTGGAAGAGTCGATGCCGACCCGGCGCTGAGTGTAATAGAATTTGTCAGGGCCTCAAATTCGCGTCAATTAGAGGCTAATATTATTGAGGCGCTCAGGTGTCGCGCCTGGCGGCCGCTGCACCGGTCACCATCTGCCGGCCGAGAGGAATGGCTCCGGCTATGTTTCACTGCACGCTCTGAGTGCGGTGTGTCTCCAGCCCATGTTTTGTGGGCAATTGTACTGAAAGATATGGAAATTTCAATTTTTCAATTACACTGTAATTTCCGACGCAATACGTATGTTTTCATGCTCTACCCGCGTAAAGCATGGCAAATCATGAGGAGTATGGCAACACATGTAAAGCATGGCAACACATCCCAGTCTAACTTTTACGTCGGAGCATGCATGCTATTTTACCGCCCAAGCGATGTAATTACTTGGGCGGCGAAAAACATGCATGCAGGTGGCGAAAAGGTTAGACTGAGATGTAGAGTATGGGAACACTTGCAGAATATATGGGAGCGAATGAAAAATACAGCAGCATCTGAAAATAACTTTTGCGATGTTGGAGGAGTGATGGGAGAAGTATAATCAGAAACTGATTCTTAAGCATATGTTCCTTTAGGGAGACATTCGCAGTTCTTGTTTTTTTGCGGGCTTCAACTTAAAATATGCGCATTTCCAATGATGAAAAAGAATTTTTGGATGCAATTCAAGCAAGTTCTCAAACTTTAATTGATTTATTTTGTCGCACGTACAGAATATGTACATTGATTGAGAGTAAACCACGTAGAACCTGTTCGTAGGCAATGAACGTTGTGAGTGTGAGGGGCTGCATGCTGTCCCGAGGCCTCACGTTTCTTGGTGCCGATTAAGAGTAGTTTGTAAATATATTTTCTTTATTCTTTGATGTGCTGCAAACATTTTAAGAAAACATAAAGATATTCTGATGAACGTCATCCGTCATCTAAAAAATTTCTAAATTCCAAATTCCTGTTTATTTACGAGGTTTGTCGTTTGTTGCGCACGGGTCTTGATGTCAACAGAAAGGGTCCGTCGCGGCTAACTTTGCGTCCAGTAAGTTACTCAAACAGTCTCCCTGCGCCGCACAAAGTGTTTTGATTGTGCTTCCAATAATTGTGATTTGACTGAGTTCAATTTTTTCCGTTTCCATTGAACGGTTGCAAAGTTTCAACATCCTTCGCAACATTCGGGATCAAGTCTTGCTCTGATCGGTCTAAATCTCTCCACCGGGAGACATTTGCACAAATATTTTTCAAGGATGCAATTGAAGAACTGGTGTTGCAAGTTTGTTGTGATGAAGTGTAGGATTTCAGGGCCGGGAGCTGTGGTCAGGGAATCTATGGAGAATTGCTGAGGGAACTCAAATAATTCTTAGTGTAGTGTCGGGACTCCTAGGAATTTGTGCTCGACGTGCGCCCGTGTCTGTCTTGAAACAATCGAAATACCCGAAATGACTCTATTTCTTATGTTCATAAAAGGTGAAATGTGCACGATTCAAGTGGCTTCACCGTGCTAGTAGTCATTAGGTTTGTTATACTCAAGAACGCTCACGTTTGTTGATAAATTTCTTTTTGTTATGAATTCAAAATCAACTTTTTCTCAGACTGAAAAAATGTAAAATATTTAAACCTTTGCTTTTTTGCAGTAGCTTGAAGTCAAATCCTTAACCAAAAACAAAATGAATAATTAGTACTGAATAACTCTTTTATGAGAATATTTGACGGAATCATTCACTCTTTCTGCAGATCTCGTGTAAAGTATGTCCGAAAATGTCAGATTTTACTACCGAATAACTCGAGCGAGCTCTCATGTCTTGACGTGAACACATTAAAAGGAAGGAACTTGCTAATTAGCCTACGTCTCATTCAAAGGCTTCAAATCTCGACGGGGGTTCCTTTTATGTTAGGATAAGTAAATATGCAGCGAAGAATCTTGAAAATGGAGGCCTGCTCAGAAAGTTTTCGCCGAGCTGGAGCGTTAAAACGACATCGAAAAGCACGTCTCTGCAATACGCGCGCTTCACGGAGAGCTGCGAGGCTCAAAGGTCACTTGACTCACTTCAACTGCCCTCGCAATAAACCTCTTCAACGAGAATTTGTTCGAAGTGATCACAAGTCATATTACCCTCCGGCTGAATGCCCATCAAAATAAAAGAACATTTCTCGTTATCAAGCTTTGAACTTGATCCTAAAACGTAAATCCAATTTCCCACTAAAATGCAAATGTAAGTGAAAACGAATGATGGAAATTAATGCATTCAGTCAATCACGTATTAACAAGATTGGACTTCATACATAATAATAATTATTTATGGCTTGCGGAAATTGATCGAATTCCAGGCGAGGATTCCTGTTTATTATTTTTATGAAACTCACAGTGATGTATTCTGAATATGATGGTGTCAGAACGGAATCTAGAACCAAATAGAATGTATGAAAATGTTAATGAAAATAAAACTACTAATAATGCAGTATAGTGATTTTTCGTCGAAACAGTAGTCGACACCTCGCTGGGGTAAGTTTCCAGGAAAATATTGATTGCTGCACGGGAATTAATTTCGAATGCACCAATGGAACTCATCAACAGTTCTGCTTCTAGAGAAAATATTTTAAAAAATTTGAACTCAGTCAAATCACAATTATTGGAAGCACAATCAAATCAAAACACCATCAATATCGGAACTGGTTTTGGTTATCGCCAAAATATATAGCGCACTGCAACAAGAGGGAATATTACCGCAGAGAGCGCCAATTTGATGCCAAATAACCGGCCATACACAAGTATCAATGAATACATTGTATGGAAAACGGGTTAGGTGTGCAAAATTATGTTCAAAATTGCTGCGTATAATTCTAGTTGTGTCGTCTTTACGGCATTGAAGTTTTCTTTGTGACAAATTTTGATTTTAAAGAATTTTATATCGGCGCTTAATTTCACAATCGTTTCAAAAATTTCTCCATTTCTCTAAGATCATATTTTAGTTCTTCAGAAATATTAAAGAATTTTTCAACCTGTAGAAGGTCGAAACGTCGTTTTTTTATTTAGCTTGCTCAAATTTTTACTCTAGAGTTATTCTCTTTAAAATTTCCGATGAACTAAAATGTGATTTTTGAAAAGTGGAGAAACTTATAAAAACTAATGTGAAATTTTGATTTTATTTCTTGAAAAATGTCAGCCGTGCCGCTCTGGCTGCAGCACTCCCACAGCCGTCGCGGTTGACCAGTTCTGCGCTGCGACTTTGAGGGTCTGGCTGCACTACTCAGATGGAGGCCTTATTGAGTTGGCACAAATGTTTATCTTTTCCTCGACAAAAGCGGCGGTTTTCTTTTTGTAAAGCAGATGCTGAGTTGCGTCCTTCTCGAGAGCTTTTCCCATGCCAGACTCAGTCGTGCCGTGGGATGATCTTACTCTCCAAAATCTGGAGAAATATGTTACCTTTATTACGTTCTTTCCTGAATAAAGTAGAATGCCCATACATTTTGTTCATAGTCAAACAGGTAATGCCTATCATGCTATTCGAATGCTTGGCTTAGATGATTTCTGTTGTACATATTAATGGGAGGTTAGGAGGTAAAAGTGCTCCAAAGTTGCGATTGTGATTTGCATACTTTGATTAAAGAAGTCCTCAGATCAAGTGTTAGACAATTGTCACAATTCAATGCTAATAATCAAATGTCTCTAACTACGGTAGCTGAACTTAAGTATATTCAAACATTGAGGATACAGGAGAAGATACAGTCAACATCATCACTGACTAGTGTTCCATCTATCGCATTCTTGACACAAGAAGACAACGACGTGCCAGGGACGATACAGTCAACATCACCACTGACTAGTGTCCCATCTATAGCATTCTTGACGCAAGAAGACACCGACGTGCCACGGGCGATACAGTCAACATCACCACTGACTAGTGTCCCATCTATAGCATTCTTGGCGCAAGAAGACACCGACGTGCCAGGGACGATACAGTCAACATCACCACTGACTAGTGTCCCATCTATAGCATTCTTGACGCAAGAAGACACCGACGTGCCATGGGCGATACAGTCAACATCACCACTGACTAGTGTCCCATCTATAGCATTCTTGGCGCAAGAAGACACCGACGTGCCACGGACGATACAGTCAACATCATGAGTGCCGCAGCGCACTCACACCACCTCTCCCAGCGCCACTCTCCTTCACCGGTCCTTCACCAGCTGCCCGAGATCTGCACGACGAAAACTCCATTTGTCTTCAAAGGAAACGCCATCCAAGTTGATGGCGTCTTGATGGGTTGCCCGTTGGACCCCACATTTGCTGATTTTTGTTTGTCCAATTTCAAAAATTTGGATCTAAAATCTGATATAATGTGAGACCCAGAGGCAGATATTCGATACGTTCATGATGTTATACAATTTTCAAATCCTAGGCCCATGTCCGTCATTTTATACATTGAATTCAGAAAAATTCTGTTATTGAACATTAAATTACCAATGAGAGCTTAATTTTGCTTCGGTTGTTCTGAGGAGAAGCACATCTCATCTCTCAGGAGGCTGTTACTTATTGTCACGGTGCTCCCTCTCTCTCTCCCTCTCTCCCTCTCTCTCTCTCTTACAGCCACTCCAGTTGGTTTGACTCAGGACTTTCAGAAACACAGCTTCGTAGTCATTCTTATCTCTACCAGTACCCTCATTATTGTTCCCAGTAACCTCATTGCCTTCCCCAGTAAACCTCACTATCTCTCCCAGTACCCTCACTACCTCTCCCAGTAACCTCATCACCTTTCCCAGTACCCTCACTACCTCTTCCAGCACCCTCATCACCTCTCCCAGTACCCTCATTACCTCTCCCAGTACCCTCACTACCTCTCCCAGTACCCTCACTACCTCTCCCAGTAACCTCACTACCTCTCCCAGTACCCTCACTACCTCTCCCAGTACCCTCACTACCTCTCCCAGTAACCTCACTACCTCTCCCAGTACCCTCACTACCTCTCCCAGTACCCTCACTACCTCTCCCAGTACCCTCACTACCTCTCCCAGTACCCTCACTACCTCTCCCAGTACCCTCACTACCTCTCCCAGTACCCTCACTACCTCTCCCAGTACCCTCACTACCTCTCCCAGTAACCTCACTACCTCTCCCAGTAACCTCACTACCTCTCCCAGTAACCTCACTACCTCTCCCAGTAACCTCACTACCTCTCCCAGTACCCTCACTACCTCTCCCAGTAACCTCACTACCTCTCCCAGTACCCTCACTACCTCTCCCAGTAACCTCACTACCTCTCCCAGTAACCTCACTACCTCTCCCAGTAACCTCACTACCTCTCCCAGTACCCTCACTACCTCTCCCAGTAACCTCACTACCTCTCCCAGTAACCTCACTACCTCTCCCAGTAACCTCACTACCTCTCCCAGTACCCTCACTACCTCTCCCAGTAACCTCACTACCTCTCCCAGTAACCTCACTACCTCTCCCAGTAACCTCACTACCTCTCCCAGTACCCTCACTACCTCTCCCAGTAACCTCACTACCTCTCCCAGTACCCTCACTACCTCTCCCAGTACCATCACTACCTCTCCCAGTACCCTCACTACCTCTCCCAGTACCCTCACTACCTCTCCCAGTACCCTCACTACCTCTCCCAGTACCCTCACTACCTCTCCCAGTAACCTCACTACCTCTCCCAGTACCCTCACTACCTCTCCCAGTACCCTCACTACCTCTCCCAGTAACCTCACTACCTCTCCCAGTAACCTCACTACCTCTCCCAGTACCCTCACTACCTCTCCCAGTACCCTCACTACCTCTCCCAGTAACCTCACTACCTCTCCCAGTACCCTCACTACCTCTCCCAGTAACCTCACTACCTCTCCCAGTACCCTCACTACCTCTCCCAGTACCCTCACTACCTCTCCCAGTACCCTCACTACCTCTCCCAGTACCCTCACTACCTCTCCCAGTACCCTCACTACCTCTCCCAGTACCCTCACTACCTCTCCCAGTACCCTCACTACCTCTCCCAGTACCCTCACTACCTCTACCTGCAAACAGTGCGCTTGAAATTGAGGGGCTTCCAATGAAGCCAATGGAGGAGATAAATATTAAAAGCGTTCAACTTTGACTTTTCGATCTTAAGATCATTGTTAAAAAAAAATCTAGAATCTGTAGAGAAAGCTACTGAAATATTTTTATCAACACTGTTTCGCGATAATGACAAACTCAATGGATTTCATAAACTGTCTTTCAAAAATTTTAAAGAACTTCATACGGAAGATAACTTGTCTTATGTACGCTGGAAGCCTGTATTATCCAAGAGACGGTGAACAAATGAAAAGGACGGGAGGAAGGTAACATCTCACCCACTCCAGTTGAAGACTCCGTTGAAAACCTCGACAGTGTTTTTTAACCTATGGAGGGAAGCAAATTTCTAAAATGTCAGAAAGGTACGGCACTTTGATTTTTGACGTTGCGTAGCTAAGCTTTGAGACATTAACGCAGCGTAACTCCGCTTTGATACTTTGACTTAGCGTAACTACTTTCTGATTTTTTGAAGTAGCGTTGATACTTTTGTTCCTCTGGCGTCAGACTAGGAGTGTAGGAAGAACTTACTTTCTCAGCTGCTCTCTAAGACTCGAGATGTTTGATAAGCGAGGCCTTAACACCCTCGACTTTATTCCATTATTACCAGCTCTGCAAAACACGAGCAGTATTTATCTACTCGAATAGATTATTACGAGTATCTCCAAGAGCTTCCTTCGTTGTTTATTCCACTTTAGTGCTTCAACCTCTGAAATAGAAGAACCATCTCCAGATCCGATTTATTCGTGCAAGCAAAAAGCAGAAAAAATCCCAGTTTGCCGGTGACCCTTCTGCGCGCTGGCCGGAATAACAGAGCCTTTAAATTGGATGTTAGGAAGAAGACCGCGGCAGCCTGAGACCGCCGCGATAGGGCACGCTCACCACAGCCAGTCAACTCACCGCACGACCGCGCGATGCGCCAGTTTAGTCTACGGTAGGGACTCCCAACATTTCATTACCTGTGCAGTAGCATGTGAGCATCTTTGCATAGTTTCACTAAGTGTACTGAATAGGTTTCACTTCCTCCTAGTGATAGCAAAGCTTGAAAGTAACACTCATTCAAGCGTTCTAATGCATATAAGTATGGGTATAACAATACGTAGAAGTGCTAGTTTAAGTATAAATGTAGATATAAGTATATAACAGCTAGGGTAGAACATATATTAACGGTCATACACTAAATACATTAAAATCAAGATCAATATGTAAAAATTATATTTCTGTACTGTTCTCTCTTAATGTCCGCACTAGTACCGTTGAGACCTCAATAGAGTGGGGTGCTCTGCCATGAGTGGGAACAGAACACAACTATAGTACACTGCAGGCCTCATCACGCCTCTACGCTCGGGAGGTTAGTGCGTCCCTAGTGTGGTGTGTGTGTGTGTGTGTGTGTGTGTGTGCGTGTGTGTGTGTGTGTGTGTGTGTGTGTGTGTGTGGTGGGCCGTGCAGTGCTCACTGCCCCGCCGCTGTGCGCTCAGTGTATCAGCGCTGTTGCGGAATCTTTTAACAAAATAATTACTGAAGTCGACACGCTCGCCACTCATTTGAACTGGACATAATTTCTCTGATATTTGCATTAATAACTCAGCACTAAGAATTCCTTTGCGCCATGATTTACAAAGAACATTTATTTTGAGGACAATTTCATTTGCCTTTGTTTTGTTAAGCATCGAAGAATAAAAAGAAATATGTTGAAATTTTAAACACTGCAGTCTGCATGTCAGAGAACAGTTTATTTTGGAACTAGTAGGATTTTATTCAAAATTTTTGAAGATAATTTGACTTTATTATTTTTACACACATGGATACCACGGTCATTTTATTTAATAACAGAATCATAAAAAAAATTGAGGAATTTTATTAAGCAAGCGAATAATTATTGAAGAACAATGAAGCAACACTGCTGAGTTATTTTTGATGAAATGTCATTGTTTTAGAGGGCATCAGATCTAATATTAGAGGGCATCAGATCTAATGTCATTATATTAGAGGGCATCAGATCTAATGTCATTATATTAGAGGGCATCAGATCTAGTATTAGAGGGCATCAGATCTAATGTCATTATATTAGAGGGCATCAGATCTAATGTCATTATATTAGAGGGCACCAGATCTAATGTCATTATATTAGAGGGCATCAGATCTAATATTAGAGGGCATCAGATCTAATATTAGAAAAGAAAGAAAGAAAAAAAGAAAAACAGTTTATTTCCAATAGAGATTGTACAATATTACAATCATTGGTTTTTAAATATCTTAAAATTAATATACTTAGATGATACACACACACGAGTATTGAAAAACTCGTGTCACTAGTCGAAAAGAAATAATTGAGGGCAATGAACTCCTAATCTAGCTTAATCTACATTTGATAATACATGTAATGATAATTATAAGAGATAACACAATTTCATGGACGATGCATTTTCATTGTGGGGTGAAAACACTTTTGACAGTTTACATGTACATGACATAAAACTTCGCAATTCTTGACGCCAGGAAATAATATATGAAATCGCTTGTTTCGGTCAATGTTCACAAGTGTCGTTTTAAGGAAGCATGAAAAAAATATATATATAAATATATATCCATATGCACACATATGTACATATACGTATGCATGTGTGTGCATATCCATACACACACTCACACACACACACATACACACACACACAAATACATATATACATATAAGCATGAGGACCAAGAAGATTATAAGTTTTGTATTACTGATTCAACAATTTTAACATAACGGTCATTAGTTAACAAGCATTTTATTTAAATATAAATGGATGATCGCACAACAAAAGTATAGTTTTTACATGAATGCTTCACAATACTAAAGAGATGACGAGTTAGGTAATGTTACAAGTTGAGAGTGCACAGAAAAAAGACCATTATCTCTGGTAAAATGCTAGTTGTCAGTCTAGTATACACATATGTGCACGTATACATGTAAATATATACACATACACATGCACACATATACCCACGCACATACTTACACCAAACTCGTAAGCAAACACAAATGCATTTCTATGCATCGAGGCAATACATACGCATTCTACAGAGTGTCATACGCATAGCGTGGACACGTACACATATACACAAGTAAGCATGTGCGCAAATATCAGCGTAAACTAATTCGTATAAACCAGAATTCCAATCGAGGGAAACGGAGAAAATATCTTTTATTATAGCATGAATTTTATAAAATTTCGTACTAAAAATAGTGGCACAAAACAGTCCACTTAAGTCGGAAACATGAAAACGATTGTGAGACGTGAATAAGAAAGAAAACATTAATGTCCTATAAAGGTTTCATATTAGAAAAAAAAATCACATTATCTTTGAAATATGGCGCAAATTGTCGGCAGTTGATAAACAAACATAGGTATCACATTATTATAAGCATATAACTATAAGCCGAATAAGTATATTACTGCAGTATAAATGGATGATCACACAACGAATTTATTTTTTTTTTTTTTTTTACATGGATGCTTTACAATTTCATATTAGAAAAAAACACAATATTTTTTTTAATATGGTGCAGAATGTCTGCAATTGATCAACACACACACACATAGGTACCATGTCGGTCTAGTTTGATGCTTGCACAGAAACGGAGAGGAATGACATAAAATGCACCTTCGACTGGTTGATCTACTCTAGTGCACACAGTTGTACGTGCACATATACACACCCATATGCGCACATACACCTATATACGTACACACATATACAAGTAAGCATGTTTGCAAATGACAACGTATAGGCGGTCAAATCATAATACCTACGCATACTTCAAAACTGTTGTGTGATGTCTTGAATTATAAAACAATGAGCGAGGGAGATTGTTCAGCAATGGAGATTCCAGGTAAATGAGATTCGTCAGTACTCATTCAGTATGTTCTGTAATTAAGGATTATTATTGAGACACAAGATGACGAGTTATTTTGGCTTTAAATTCTCTCGGTCTTTGAGGGACTTTAATACTCAGGGGAAGTTTGTTCCCCAGTAAGGCGCCTGATATGGACAGAGCCTTCTGCCCTAAGTGAGATGAACGATAGTTGACTAAGACATTATTTTTTCTGTTCGGTTTTTGATTGGTTACAGTGGGTGGATGGAAACGCACTATCTCAGCATTGCTCTGAGGAAGATATAACGAGGAGAATACGTATTGGGCCTTCTGCATGAGGAGCCTTTCTTGGATAGGGATCCAGCCGAGTTTTTTGAGGAGAGGGGTTACGTGATCACTTCTTTTGAAATTACCGTTGCATACCACCTTGGCTGCAAAATTCATGCATTTTTGTAAGTCCCTTTTAAGGTATTGAGGTAAGTCTCCCCATACTAGGCTGCAGTAGTCAATGCGCGATAACACAAGGGATTGAATGGCTAATAATCTGGATTTTTCGTCTAGCATACTTTTTATACGATGAAAAAACATCAAAGTTCCGTAGATTTTGTTGCAAGTAGTCTCAACGTGAGATTTGAAGGACATATTTCTATCGAACCAGATACCCAGATTTTTAACTTTTGAGGGCATCAGATCTAATGTCATTATATTAGAGGGCATCAGATCTAATATTAGAGGGCATCAGATCTAATGTCATTATATTAGAGGGCATCAGATCTAATATTAGAGGGCATCAGATCTAATGTCATTATATTAGAGGGCATCAGATCTAATATTAGAGGGCATCAGATCTAATATTAGAGGGCATCAGATCTAACGTCATTATATTAGAGGGCATCAGATCTAATGTCATTATATTAGAGGGCATCAGATCTAATGTCATTATATTAGAGGGCATCAGATCTAATATTAGAGGGCATCAGATCTAACGTCATTATATTAGAGGGCATCAGATCTAGTATTAGAGGGCATCAGATCTAATGTCATTATATTAGAGGGCATCAGATCTAATGTCATTATATTAGAGGGCATCAGATCTAATATTAGAGGGCATCAAATCTAATATTAGAGGGCATCAGATCTAATGTCATTATATTAGAGGGCATCAGATCTAATATTAGAGGGCATCAGATCTAATGTCATTATATTAGAGGGCATCAGATCTAATATTAGAGGGCATCAGATCTAATGTCATTATATTAGAGGGCATCAGATCTAATATTAGAGGGCATCAGATCTAATCGTTTTATCGCAATGAAAGTAAGATCAGAGGCCAAAAGAACGATGCTTTCAAGGATTACTTTTGACTTTGTTTTTCTCGTGGCGCATCTTCAGCAATTTATTTGTTTGCAATGCAATGAGTGGTTCATGTATGGTTCGATGGCTCGTACGTGCCTCACACAGCCGTGGCTGCTGTGTTGAGTGCAGGAATATACTACGGCCAAGCGAGGTCGTCGCAGAGCTACCGTCCATATTTCAGGCACAAGGTCTCCACAATTGGTTTGAACTTCGCACTTGTACTCTGTGTGATATTACTTCCTACTGCCATGTGGGACTTCCATCTTCATTCTGGCTATAACGGTTAGCCAATATTCGATATACAGGGTGTTGTTATGTAATTCATTGCACATATTTTAACCATATACAGAAAAACGCTAAATAAAACAATTTTCACGAAGACTAAAACCCGAAAACTCCTTCTTTTTCGAGATTTGACGACCCGAAATAATTTTAGATCCTCCTTTTGGTAGGCTAAAGCGCGCGCCAGCAGCCTGCCCAAGAAGTTAGATTGTACTCAATGGCTGCATTGCGAGCCAATTCCTACGGGAAACTTTTTGGATGAACATTTCTCGAAAACGAAAAAATTCTGAAGTTTTTGTCACTCGTGATAATCGTTTTATTTTGCGTTTTTCTGTATATGGTTGAAATATGTGCATCAAATTACACAACACCCTGAATACGAGTCAGTATTTTACAAAACAAATAGCAATCGCAATTTTCCAGGGCAAAGGAGGGACATTGCAGAAATCATTTTCGCTGGGTAGCTCTGTTTTTTAAAGCACCTATATGTACATATAGCAGTGATAGCTTGAGTACTTCAAAGGCATAAGGTGAACAAATCATTCTACGGCTAGGTTTTGAATTGACTTCAACGTTTTATCATCAAAAACGAGTACACACCGTAGCCATGTGAAATTTTCCTTTATCGACACAAATTTTCAAGCCACTTCTAGAAGAGAATTAGAATTTGGACCTGAAATTAATGGTACGAAAAACTACCTTTCAGTCTTTTCGCCTGAATGCATTTTTTCTAGAAGCTTTCTCCGCACTCTTCTTTTTGGTCCGGCGCCAACTTTTTTAATTTGCTGCGAATGCAATTTGAGGAGGCTTCGTCAACAGGACACAGAAGTCTGTCAAATATCTTCTTCAAAGAGGCAACATTGCCGGCTTCGCCTTTCCGTTATGCAGGAGTTCCGAAAACGGATGCCGAACAACGTAGTCAGCGAGTGACATGGACTTGTCGCAGTCGTTTTGCGACATTTGATAACTGCACAAGTTAGCGAAACTGTGGCAATGTGAAGCAAGGCTTGCTCGAATTTTGCGCACTGCCAGTATCAAACTGCAGGAACTGAAGTGAAGTGCTGTGACGGACTGGTTGTTGGAAAGCTTAATAAATGACGCAGCCAGCGTACTGAGCACACTGGTACTGCCAGCCCAGCGTACTGAGCACACTGGTACTGCCAGCCCAGCGTACTGAGCACACTGGTACTGCCAGCCTAGCGTACTGAGCACACTGGTATTGCCAGCCCAGCGCACTCTGCAGGCCAAATATACGGCTGGGTCTTGGAACACATTAACTGCGTTTCCATTATTTCTTACAGGGAAAATTCATTAGGAAGTCAACCAATTCAGAAGTCGACCACTTTTCTAAAACGGAACGTGTTCGATTTCTGAGGTATTGCTGTACTCTTCCATCAATTATTCCTCGCCACCATAATCATTGATTCAACACTTGTATCCACAAGAATGAATATAATGTTCACACAATGTAATAGACTATCCTATCAACTAAAAAGCCCGAAGGCCACATTTAAAAATACCAAATCAGTTTAATAAGAGATTCAAGTGAAGGAAATTGAGACCATTGATTGAAAAATTGATCTGTTTCACCACATTCTAATTAGGCATCAAAATGCCATAAGAAATTGTGAAAATTTACCAAAGACAGTATGAGTAAGGAGTAATGCTAAAACATGGCCCATAAATATTTCGTTAAAACTGTTTTGAGTCGAGCAAGACACAATAAACCTTTTGGCCAAACCTTTTGGCCATGATCGACAAATGAAACATCTGAGTAACTTGCAATAGTGTACACTATATGTGTCATCACCTGAAATTCAGAATATTGAGCATCTTGGCGGAAAAGAAAAGAAAAAAGAAAAAATAAAAACATTTTATTTCCAATAAAGTACAAACATGAAATGTCGCATTGGTTTTTAAAACCCCCCTAACATTACCATCCTTAAATGATTATAACACATTGGTATCGTAATACCCGTGTAGAATGTTGAAACAAAATGATTGATAGGTAGAAAAGTACAACAAAAATGAGTTCCTTTCCTTGCCTAATCTGATTTTGAACTAACTTGCCGAGGCTTGCACCCAAAATTTTGCCCGTGGCCTGAAGACTGGAGCATCACACAGCATCCTCCGCCTCCCTGTCTCTACTGCCTCCCCAGAGGTCCGCCCTGTGGCTCCTTGCCTCTACTGCCTACCTAGAGGTCCACCCTGTGGCTCCCTGCCTCTACTGCCTACCTAGAGGTCCACCCTGTGGCTCCCTGCCTCTACTGCCTACCTAGAGGCCCATCCTGTGGCTCCCTGCCTCTACTGCCTACCTAGAGGTCCACCCTGTGGCTCCCTGCCTCTACTGCCTGCCCAGAGGTCCGCCCTGTGGCTCCCTGCCTCTACTGCCTGCCTAGAGGTCCACCCTGTGGCTCCCTGCCTCTACTGCCTTTCCAGAGGTCCGCCCTGTGGCTCCCTGCCTCTACTGCCTTTCCAGAGGTCCACCCTGTGGCTCCCTGCCTCTACTGCCTACCTAGAGGCCCACCCTGTGGCTCCCTGCCTCTACTGCCTGCCCAGAGGTCCGCCCTGTGGCTCCCTGCCTCTACTGCCTGCCTAGAGGTCCACCCTGTGGCTCCCTGACTCTACTGCCTTTCCAGAGGTCCGCCCTGTGGCTCCCTGCCTCTACTGCCTGCCTAGAGATCCACCCTATGGCTCCCTGCCTCTACTGCCCTACCAGAGGTCCGCCCTGTGGCTCCTTGCCTCTACTGCCTGCCCAGCGGTCCACCCTGTGGCTCCCTGCCTCTGCTGCCTGCCTAGCGGTCCACCCTGTGGCTCCCTGCCTCTGCTGCCTGCCTAGCGGTCCACCAGCAAAAAAGACTTGCAATGACCTTTTGCGCTCCGCTTCCCGCCGTCGAACATCAAAATATTTTCACGCGTCTTCCTCGCTTAACCCTTTAACGCCCCAGAGGACACCAGTGTCCTCTTTCAAAAATGCCCTCAATATATAGTATTTCTTGTTCAATTAGTTGCCTAATGTATTCTTTGAAGTTCTCTGCCGAGTGGCAGTTCCTATCCCATCCTGATATCGGTGACTGCCTGATGCCAGTGCCAGTTTAGTGACGGTGGTTGTGTTAACGGTAATATGAGTACAAAAATTCGGACCTTAAAGGGTTAAACTTTTTCCGATAAGAATTAAGATCCGCTGTAAAATTTTAATGGCCATGTAATCTAAAAAAAACTACAGCGTTAGGAGTTTTGAAAGAGCTCGTTTAAACGTTTTTTATTTTTGTTCTGCTGACGTTGCACAAGTTTCTCCCTGACCGAACTCCAGCGCCGCTTTCTCATTTTGGTCTTTGCTGTAAACGTACGCGACGGCCCGTGCGTGAGAGGCGCACACGGTGTGGCGACTTGTGTGTTGCTTTGAAATTTGTCTTGCATTTCTGTCTCTCTCCAGTGGCCTTGATACACGGAGCGCCACAAGTAAACATCGCAATGTAATACAATATTGATTAACAAAATTATTTGGTAATCAATTTAGGTTAGGATGGTTTAGGTTATTTTGCGAATAATAAACTAAATCCTAAACGGTGACTCAAGCTGGACACGTGGCCACTCTACGCTATACGACCATGTACTGCACTTTCGATAACGAGAAATGTGTACGTGTGACCAAGCTTATTCAACTTACGTGGTTAGCCTTTGTTCTGATCGTTACTCTTTTCATCGAACACAGAGTACGAATAATTAAATTTTAAATTCCTATATACTGAATTAATTAATTTGGCCATTGGTGGCTCAAGTTCCCCGAATAATCCCCAGGCTAGCAGTGGGCTGAGAATTCACTACTCATGTTTTTGGACTTGCACGCTGTTTAAACAATTTTCCGGTTCAAGTGGATTGCGTTCAATGTCACTGTAGTTAGCTATACTGTTTTTTTTTATTAAGTACGTCGTCACTAACTTAGCTGTTGTGGTAAAACACCTCGGGACATAAGCGCAACTCGGAATTATTCTGCAAAAATTTCTCCCCGTGTACGAAACCGAACGCTCTTCATACTCGAAGGTCTCCGCGCTACTACTTTTATCTCTAAATCTAGACTCTAGATTGTGTTTGCAAGCCCCTCGTCGGTAATATTTTCAATGAAGTGAAATGTTTCATTAACGCGCTTAATCCGTTCGAGTTTTTTTCTGCCCGCTGATATAAATGCTAATGAACTTTATGCGAATAGAACATAACAATGACCTTTTTATCCATTTTTACGGATGGTTCCCAAAGAAATAGCGCAAAACTCTACTAGAGAGTTCATAAAAAAGTCTGATTGAGAGGTTCTAAAATCTAGAATATTCTGAGGAGTAATTCATGTTCTGAGGAAAACTTTAATGAAAGCCTTCATTTCTAACCCAGCTATCTTGTTCAAATTCAGCCCTGCTTGAGGCCACGGCCATAAATGGCGGCATTCTTACCAAATTATGGCATAAAATAGAACACAACGACAGCAATGGAACTCAATGTAGTAGAATAAAAATAAATGGAACAGAATGAAATTGAATGGAATGTAATTGCACAGAGCAGAATGCTGATTTCTCTCCATCTTGTTGATATCTCTTGTTGGGACCAGAGCTGTTATGTATTTTCCTCATGAGGTCGGGCTAGCGTCGAATGGAGGATGGTATCATCTCTCTTTACTATGCAAATTTTGATAAAATTCCTAAACCAGCGACTTGCATTTTCGATATAAATACCGCATTATTTTATCACCCATCAACTTCTCTCGTCACCTCACACATCACTTCCTAATACTCGCAATATGGTCAAGCAGTGACAGTGAGGGGACATAAATATTCAAACATGCTAAAAAATGTAACTTTATAAATTAGGGTTAACTGAAATTCTATGTGCCCAATTTGCATCTGCATATTATGTATGCCTAAACTAATAATATGCAAAAGCAGCCAAAATTCCATTAAATATTAAAATTATAATCAGTTATGAAAATTTAGGTAAACACTAGTATTCTTACAGAATAAATTTATTGTTCTTGGCATTAACAAATACTTTCTCTATAAAGTATTTGTTACTAGAACTCTCCGGTTTTTTAAAGATGTTAACAGTAGTCACTTTGAGGTGTCAAAGCACCATCTTGTTCATTCAACATTAAGTATAGTCGTGATGATGTTTAGAAGTAAAGAACTAACGGATTCTGTGAAAACTTAGACTATCGAACACTAAAAAGGTGGCACAAGCTATAAAAAAATGTCAGAGAATCTATGAAATACTTTTTTCACCGATGTTTCATTTACTCTGATGTGTAAGAAATCAGGAATATTGTACAAATCAAAGTACAGTAAGATCTGGTGCATCGCGCGAGATTTCTAAGACATCTTTAAGAAAAAGAAAATTAAATATTGGTAACAACCCAATGAGCCAGAACGGGGTTACAAAAAGACTTATTAGCTTCTGGAACTCGTGCTCCACTACAAACTATCAGCGACGAACTTCATAGGAACCAACTCGAGTCTCGCTCTCCTGGCAAACTCCGTTCACCAAATTTACAGGGGTTGTCATCAGGGCTCTCCGCTGTCATCAGGCCTTTGAGCAATCTTTCTCCTGTTTCACTGATGACTGAAGTCAAGCTGATTTGTCGATAGTCATAGAATTCTTGCTGGCTTCCTTTTTCAGAATTAAGGTGACATTCGACTGCTTCTAATCCTGTTGAACTAGCGAACAATATGAAACGTCATAAGTTTTGAGAGAGCAATGTGAAATGTTTACTGCCAAAAGTTTGCTGATAATTTTGGCTATTTCTTCGCCTATTCGGGAAGCTATAGCTTTGTGTAAATTAATATGTGTTTGAAAGGCAAACGTTTTTTACCTCTGCTAAAGTGACTAAGACTCTGCCAGAATGAATTAACTCTCCAGATCTCGAGGTCGAAGAAGTCTGGTCAAATCTTATCCTGCAAACATTATGGCAAATTAGGCGTTTAAAATTCTGGTTTTCCCTTCGTCGTCTGTTTGGGTTGGGCCATCAACATCGATCAGAGTCCGACAGTCTCTCTTTATGTGACTTTCATTAACATATTTGTCGGAGTTTTGTGAGGTTGTTTTTGCTAATGATGTGACTGCGATTTTTTATTCATGTTTTGCTACGGTAAAATGGCCTTGTCGATCATGCCACTACTTCATGAAGTCACCGGAGGGATTATCGGAGTTCCACTCAATAAAGTGAGAAAAACCAACCCTTCCGGTATGCACTGAAATCAAAAAATACAGTAAGGCAGAATAATGCTGCGTCGGCCATATCATAGCTTTCTCAACAGGCATAGAATTTTCAATTATAGATCAGAAGAACAATGTTTTGAAAAAATTACGCCTAAATTTGGAATCCAAGGTCCGTTATGATAACCAAAAATGACTTAGATATGATCAGACAGCTTACATAATGGACACCCTAAGTCAGTTGTTTGTGAGTCGCGCTGTTTGAATACACATTCAAGTCGGAAACTTTATAAGTTTCCGACTTGAACCGCTCCGAGAGATTGCGGTTCTTATACTTCCAGTTAACTTTGTTAGACTCAAGAAATTGAGCTAGTGAAATGTAACGTATAGGTTTATCTATCTTACGTAATTGCTTTCAAACGCTGGTTCGTGAGCAGTGTGCTCTGGAAGTGTTGCAGGCGACAACTCGTGTGAGTGCTTAGCTGAATTATAAAATTTCTCAAAATGACCGATTTTCATCAATTTCCCCTAAAGGTTCAAGATGTGAATGTGCCAATCTATTAAATTTGAGTTTAATTGATTTAAAGAGACTTATAATGAATCATTCTTAGGATAAAATTCAACGTTGCTTTGCTCCTGCAGTGTTCTGAAGCCGTTCTACTGAGTTCAATAATGAAAAATGCTTGGGATTTACTTTGCGTTCATTTTCGCATTTGACTACCATTTCATAATGGCGCCTTGACAAACACAGTTATACTTAGCCTTTTACGTACATGAAAAAATTTCCTCGCGCTCGTATTTCATTTTTATTTATGTACCCACTTATTGAGACCTTCCACTCCCACAACGCACTTTACCTAGCGTCTTAAGCCTTAAAATGATATACTTTTCCCCAATGCTTTAATGTTTAGCCCCAAAAGATAAAAGTGACTATTACCACTCTAGTCCGCTGGCAGAAACTTAATAGCAAGTAGTATTTCTAGCGATAATTTTAGCTATAGACGTCATGACTGCTTCTGCTCACTTCTACGTAACTGTAACAAAAGTACGATGTGTGATCTGTCGCTGCTGGCTCCACTTGGCAGGACATCCTGGCCCATGGATCACAGTGAAAGCCTCGTTGCGCAGCAAAAAGGCACCGCTGAGGCGCATTCCGCTCGCTGCGACGATAGAAGGGCTCTCTTGTGGAGACTTCAGTCGATTCATGGTGAAATCAAGACTATCATCACTCAAGCTAGTGAGCGTTTTTCGCTTTTGATATTCAGTGCCCAGTAATCTGTAACTGAGATTACAATATACGAACACGAGATGGGTGTCGTATTATTTCTTTTTTTTTATTCTTGCTCACAGTGATAAACAACAAATGGTGTTAAGATTATACCGTAGAGCTCACCATGATAACGCTGATTTCTGATTGAGCTGTTGCTACATTAAAAGAAAGCTCTCAATAGAAGAGCTATACAGCTAAAAAGAAACAAGTGATTGAGAAAACGAAAATAGCGACAAAGGAATAAAGGATCAAGTGTCTGCAATTATAGAATTTAGGTTGAGTTTCGATTACGGAAACAAAGACTACGAAAACGATTCACACGACGTGATGAATTCCCACCCGAACCTTCATCTAGAAAGCAGTGCCAAAATACGAAGTCTCAAGATTCCTGACATGGCAGTGTCGTCGGTTAGAGTGAAAATAAATGATCGCGGTCTTTAATGGTATTGGCATTAATGATTAACACCCTCAAGTCAATAAGTTAAGTAGAAATACGTTATTGAGGGCAGAAAGGTTGTTCGTAGAAAATGGCTGACAACTTAAATCGAGTTCTGCAAGAGATGGGCCACTAACAAGCACGCGGGTGGCAATTTTCCACTAGCGTTCTCAAGCACGTCTGTATAATAATATCTTATGTTATCATTCCTATTATGTTGCAATGAGTATATGTCATTATAGATCTATGAGGTCGTTACATATGACACGCACTGCAGGTTCGTCTACACGTAATTTTGTAATTGGAAATTGTGAAACGGAAATCTTGGTCTAGTGAGATCCATAATTGATGGCTATGAAGCGTATTTCTTTGAGCTACAGACGATTATAGCAATCAGCATGGATCGAGTCTTCTAGTAACGTTCCGATTCTGCATTGCTGGACGAATGAAACTGTATTGCGAGGCGAATCAAGGCTACATTTAAATTTTCCTGCACTTTAGAATATTTTTGCTTCAAGTGCCTCTGCTTGTCAACTACGTTTAGATTTCTCTAGGTTATTATTCGTAAAGAAGTAGTAAATCGAAATCAAGAGCAAGGGCTGCACAGAGAAGGTATTTGTTATTTCTTTAAGCTTCTGTGTACTCTGTTTGGCATGATTTTGATAGGATTTTTCCATTTCATATTCATTGTTTTCATTTCCCTATTAAATGGTGGTTTAGATCAAGTCTCTTCCATAGTTTTCGTTTCTATACTCATGAGAGAACGTTTTATAAAAAAAGCTTGACACGCTTTCAATAGCATTTATTACAGTAGCATCATTTCAAGGCTTCTCTCTTCTAAAGCCCCTAGCCCCACCGATTAGAGATGTGCAGGAAATGCCTTCCCTTTCTCCGAACGAAGCCATGCCTCAAGTAAACCTGCTGGGCTTCACCGCCCCGCTCTAGTTTGCCCCTTGCCCCCCTCCTCCACTGGCCGAGATAAAACCGTGTAGAAGCCCTAGCATGAGCAATTAACTACAGCTCCCTTTTGATGGTGTATTGAGGAAGCTGAAAACTTAGTCCTGAGGAAGATAAATTACTGCTCTGATACCTGCTTGTGCGCTGGCTCAGCAAAATAATGAAATTGTGGGGCTGGAGCGAGTCTCATGAGCGCTAATCTCATTCCTGCCATCGATCATGTGTTGCTTCGATTAATCAAAGGACAGGCGTGTCTTATTTTGCCCTTCTTAATTGCTCTGATGCCTCGTGACATCATGCGTTAGAACAGCCAACTGTAGCTCAGTGAGTGAATAGCGCTCATTGAATAGGGCCATGGTGCCATCTCGACCGCGTTTTACTCGCGGATCTGTGCCGCGGTCAGATGGTGCGATGGGCTCGCGTGACTACTTTCTACAATCGCGTAGACCCTCACACTTCAAGTATTCTAGCTTTTTCTCTCTCGAAACAAAGTAATTTCAGGAATACGAGCATGTTTTGCCCATGTTCAGGTAGTGCGCACCAAGTGCAGCCAAGCCATCATACTCCGACAACTTCTGCATACGTTATCTTCCAGCTCTTCTTTTTATATTCATCTCGGTTAAAAATATATTTATTTAAAATTTATTGTTATAATTAATTTCTTGATTATTGAGGCTTGTAGCACAATTTTGTTTACTTTAAATTAATGTCTGTGCCCTGTCTTTGGGGAGTTCCCGCGGTCAGGAAATACCCAAAACTGACGGTGGAGTTTGGAGACGATTTATTCGAGCCAGTTTACAAAGGAAAAAACTTTGGTGCTACATCCATTAATAGACATTATCAAACTTGAATAAACTTGCAACGGGAACACATTTTTCTACTTTTGTTTCAGTCTCTTTTTCAAGCCTTGGCATGGGCTGTTATGGCACCCATAAATGTTTATCAAGTAAGAACATTATATCAAGACATTTTAAAAACAAACAAACATCGGCATCTAAGGATGTTTTATTTTCAATCAAGCCTGATACATATCACCTTGTACACTGGTTTTTCAAACGCCTTATTACTCACACCAGGACGTCATGACGGTTTCCCCCGGTCAAGACCGGTACCCATTGCAGACACCTGGGTAGAGTGGGGTACTGTGCTTTTTGTTTTCCCCTATACCCAACGGAGAAAGTCACCACACAGCGCCTGGATTCAAACCCTCGACACCTTCACGGGGGGGCGTGTTCTTTAACCACACGACTACGACGAGAAAAAGCTCTGTAATTCATCTTAAGTATTACCTTTATTGGACTATTGGACATTCAGTGTTCACCTTTCTTTTTCATATCCTAAAATGTTCTTGTTAGCCTTGTGGGGCCATTTGTCGTTTATTACGCCAGTGGGTATATTTTAAGAGGTTTATTAAGATAGTTAATCACAAATATTACTCCCAATACGTTTGAAATGTTTTGGGTAGCGTTGACCTTGGACATCAAATCCTTTTCTTAAATCTGACTCTACTGAATTATTTTTATGCTAATATTATAGACGAAGGAAATATCATAGGCATGTGTTGTGGTAAGATATTTTATTTTCTCTGAACTCGTTAGTTGGCGTACTAGTTGATACGAAAGATTAAATAGACAGTTCTAAATGTCGACCTCAAAGTCTACGATGCAAAATTATTCAAATCCACCCAGTTTAGAGTCAAAATTAATCCTTGATATTACAAGCTTATAAGCTTGTATTTCAAATTAGGTTAACACTAGTAAGAAAGTTTTCAACGGTGCATCTTCATTATTTTCTATAACTTCTATTTACACGCATTATCAAACCCAGATTAATACACCAAATAGAATGTATTTTTTATGTTTTTCCCCCAACAATTTTTTTCAACTATTGACAGAGGTATTACGATATCTAAGTCTGTATGTTAACAAAGAATCTCTACGTAGAGCCAATTTAAAAACCGATGATGGTTTGTATTATCTCTGTTGGAAACATACTGATTTTTTGATACAAACTGGTGATTTTTTTGTGCATGTCGGCTTTCATTTAGACATCAACAGTAAATAACTTCAATTATCAATAGTTTTTTTTCACAAATTCGTGAATTAGGAGCCAATATGCCACCTAAAGAATTCTGTGCTCTAGAAATACCACTCTTTCAAGGAAACTCGCACCATGAGCTGTTGCACTGTACAAGAATACCTATTACAATTCAGCTACAGTAATCACAAAGAATTATCAACATTTATAAAGTATTTGGTTCGCCTGCAAAATAATTATTGTGATGTACAAATTTAGCAGGAGGAACACTTTTCATCCCGACTATTACTTTATCCGGGTTTATCATGCGACAAAATTTCCGGATCGATATGCGGTTGTTCAAGCGGTAAACGTAAACACGTGAGTCCATGATTCTTGCGAAATATTAGCTTAGGGGCAGTTCATCGTGTGAAATTATCTGGTAAGTTTTTTTTATCTTCAGCAATAAAATATTCTGTAGTACGCTACTATGTTTATTCAACTGTTTATGAAAATACACACGAGTTATTTGTTTTGCTATTGAAACAGCCGGGTGATGCAGCTGTGCAGGTCAGTGAACTCTAATTCAGGTCTGTTGTTGAAACTGCGTGCTGCGGAATATTTGCTTAACTACTGCCAGTGCTGTGGTCTCTTGGTAATATTTTGGCATGGAATAATAATGTGTAGATTTTGCACAAATATTAGCCCATGTTCTATTAACTTCTTGTTGGATGTCACCAACAATAAATTTCTGTTTTTGGCTGCCCAAGCATTTTATTATTATTTTGTACATGCTATGGGAATTGTGTTTTAAAGAAATAACTTGTATTTCTATAATTTGAATTTCTTTGTGAAGTTCAAATTAATATTACTTTACTGCGACATCCTGTTTGAACTTCCATTAACCTGTAGACTTTGGTAAATATTACTAAAACTTATTTTGCTTGAGTTTTTACTGCTACAAAATTATAGTATAATTTTATATAGAGATTAAGGAGATCGTCCCAGGCCAGCCCAGGCTCCTGTCACTCAGGTGGTAATTTTTCATGTTTTTGTTGGAAAAGAACCCTTAGGTGGTGGACTATTTGGTCCTAAAATTTTATGGCGTTACGGATAATAGATCCCTCCCCCAAGAGGGGGTAAAGGGGACTAAAATCTTTAACTTTGAGCCCATTTCAACTCAATATAAAAAGAAACGAATGAGAAATAGAAAAAAAGCCCATTTGAGCTTGTTAAGAATGTTTCAAGGATTTCAAAACTGTCTGTGTTTTTGTTCTAGCATCAAAACTTGATGATGAGTAGCATTTTGAAATATCAATTTCAGTGAAAAAGTACCAAAATCTTTAATTTTTGAGCCCATTTCAACCCCATATTAAAAGAAAACAAATGAGAAATAGAAAAAAAGCCCATTTAAGCTTGTTAGGAATGTTTTTTGGATTCTAAAACTGTCTTTGTTTTTGTTCTAGCATCAAAACTGAATAAGGAGATACGTTTTGAAATATCAATATCAGTGAAATATCAATACCTAAAAACCAATATGTCAAGTTTTTCCAAAAACTAAGGCCTAAATTGAAAAAATGAATGGATAAAATTGTGTTTCTTTTCAAAAGTTACATATCATAGTCAAATTTCATAAGAATCAGATCGAAAATAAAAAAATTCATTTATGTGAAAAAAGAAAAAAAAAATTTCATTTTTTGGTTAGGAAATCATAATTCATAGTGTGAATATGAAGTTATGTATGGAAATTATCGAAATAAAATTAAAACTGCATTCAATTATATTAATTCTTCATTATATTATGCTTTACCAAAAAATTTCGTTTTATTCTCATACCCAACACTTCTAACTTTCAACGTTCAAAATGCTACTCGTCTTTGATTTTCGATGCTAGAACAAAACCAAAGACAGTTTTAGAATCCTTAAAACATTCCTAACACACTCAAATGGGCTTGTTTCCAAATACAAATTTTTCGAAAAAATATATAGCTCTAAACCCAAAAAATTACTGTTGTTTTTAGAAATTTTGAAAAATTTGAAAAAAATAGAAGAAATTTGAATTTGAAAAAAAGCCCATTTGAGTGTGTTAGGAATGTTCCAAGGATTCTAAAACTGTCTTTGGTTTTATTCTAGCATCAAAACTCGAAGACGAGTAGCATTTTGAAATATCCATAAAATTTACCAAAAAACTAATTTTTCGAGAAAAAAATAAAAACTAAGCCCTAAATCGAAAAAGTGACATGAGCAAAAAAAAGTTCACTTTCACTAAATAAATATACTGGCCAATTTTCAGATAAATCGGACGAAAAAAGTTGAAAAAGTGGGACGATCTCCTTAAGCTGTTGATTAGTTCTACTTTTGAGAAATTTTAGCTTCATGGACATGTTTACTGCAAATTTATAGCTCATTATTTGCACAAACTTGAATAAAATGTGATATTCATATTCATTGTTACTGCAGATGAGGTGAGCTTAGCTTTTGTTTCATTAATCTAATTCAACTTGCGTATAATTTTTAAATGCAAAACTCTGATATATTAACTGTTTATAAATAAGTGAAGTTTTAATTTATGGTAAATCTGAAAGAAAGAACAGTAATCGATTTTGTAAATTTTGATGCCTATAGGGTAATGTTCGAAAAGCCGGACGGTTCGAATCGTCGGTCATTCTTGGTTAATTTTAAATTTTTGTGCTCGGTAGCTATCTAAAAACTCAACCCACAAGGCCTGTAGTGGTGTAATCTGCTACGCGTCTTACGGGGTGGCTTTTGGATTGCTATCAATCGTCAAAATTGAAAATTAACTTAGAATGACCGACGATTCGAACCGTCCGGCCATTCGAACATTACCCTACATAGTTTATTAGATTTAAATAAGGTAAATCTGAAGGATTTGCCAGTTATCAATCTTACACTATTTGGTGCCTGAACCTAATTAATTGATCAAAATAAACAAGTTTTCTTCTATGCACTTTCCGTCTCAAATGAGTATTTTACGATTTATAGCGGTAAGTTTAGTTTTGTCTTTGATGACGAATGCGCTCGAATAAACAGCTACTCGTCGATTTTTGAATCATTTTTGCTTGAATCATGGTAATAACATCAAAATAATCAACTTTTCTTCTATACACTTTTTTCGTCAATTGAGTATTTAGCAAGGTATAGCAGTAGGTTTGGTTTCATCATTGATGACGATTGCGCTGGAAGCGAGTGCGCATTGCAGTGTTGCTGTCCGACATGCTCCTTGAATTACTTGCCGCTTCAAACACTGGAGTTGCGGTAAGTCATTTACCGCTATATCTAATGAAATACTCATTTGAGACGGAAAGTGCATAGAAGAAAACTTGTTTATTTCGATCTAATTAACTATGCTTAGGCATCGAAATTTACAAAACCTATAACTGACATATCCTTCAGATTTACCCAAAATAAACAAGTTTTCTTCTACGCACTTTCTGTCTGAAATGAGTATTTTATTAGTTATAGCGGTAAATTACTGACCGCAACTCTAGTTTTTGAAGCGGCAAGTAATTCAAGGAGCGCGTCGGACGGCAATACTGCAATGCAGTCTTGCTTTCAGCGTGTTCGTCATCAAAGATGAAACCAAACCTACCGCTATACCTCGTTAAATACTTATTTGACGAAAAAAGTGTGTAGAAGAAAAGTTGTTGGTTTTGATATTATTACCATGATTCTAGCAACAAAAATTCAAAAATCTATGAGTAGCTGTTTATTCAAGCGCATTCGTCATCAGAGACGAAAATAAACCTACCACTATAACTCCTAATATAATTTCAGACGGAAAATGCATAGAAGAAAACTTTTTTATTTCAATTAAAGCATTTATGTTATGGCATCAAAAAGTGGGAAATCGATTACTGTCCTTTACTTCAGATTTACCTAAATTATTTATGTCACAATTATTCAAGTTTGACTTTTAAGTACTCTGGCAAATAACCCTTTTGGTACGGAAATTCAAATGGTTTGAGAAAAAACTTCCAGGGGAAAAAGTTATCGTTATCCTGAATTGTCAGTGAAATTGTCCTAGTGTGGGTACTTTTACCTTAAGCAAGTGCTTACTTCTTAATTTTAATCTTAAAATTTTTTTAATTCTTGAAGCTCTATGCTTGATGACAGAAATTTTTGATGTTGATAATTAAGTTTTTGTATTTTTGAAGAAATTATTTATAAATTCTTGCCCGAATTCATCAAAAATTAACAAAGTTCAGTAAACTTGCTCTAGGTAAATGGAAAGGGTATTGAATATGTTGCATGGACTCTGTAGCATGAACTTACGCTGCCTATGCTACAGGGTCTTATGGTAATTACAGGGTCCTATGGTAACCTATGGTAATTTACGCGTGCAGGTTTCTGGAATTGTTTAAGGGAAGCATTTGGGGACCTTTTTGGGGCATCTGCAGTCCAAAGGTCGATTCTCCCGATTTTTGTTTTTATTGCTTTAAATGAGTTAGAGACATGTCCCCGAATGTCTGTAAAAATATCAGGAACCTACCCCAGAGCTAACGTCCCTCCCGGGGGGGGAGGGCATCCCTCTTACGGACCTTTTTTTTCATTTTTGAACCTAAAGCAATGAAATTTGGTATACTGATAGGAAATGCAATTTTGAATCATTTATCATCAATGACAAAATGCGATTTTCTTGAAAAGAAAACGGGAAATCATAGAAAACGACATTTTTGGGGGGGGGGGTTTTCTAAATGCTTCTCCTCCTACAGTTTTTGAGCTACAGTAATGATTTTGGTATCATTGAATGCAGAATAACGTGGACAAAAAAAAAATCTGAAATTTTCAGTTTTTTTCCATTTCATTTTTTTATATATTTCATCATTCATATTCCTCATCCCCATCCGAATATTTTTTTTATTATTGAATTTAGAGCAATGAAATTTGGTATACTGATAGGAAATACAATTTAGAATCATTTATCATTAATGACAAAATGCGATTTTCTTGAAAAGAAAATGGGAAATCATAGAAAACGACATTTGGGGGGGGGGGTTTCTAAATGCTTTTTCTCTGATAGTTTTTGAGCTACAGTAATGATTTTGGTATCATTGGATGCAGAATAAAGTGGACATTCCAAAAACTTGAATGCTTTTCCTCAAATTTCAATATAAAAATTTAAAAAATTAAAAAGAAAAAAAATCAAAATATTCTCAAGAAAATTCAAATTTATGATTAACATAACTTTGAAACAAGAATGAATTTTGAAAAACTTCTCAATACATTCTAAAGCCCTTGTTTTTCTGCATCCAATGATACCAAAATCATCACTGTAGCTCAAAAAATGTAGGAGGAGAAGCATTTTGTTTCTTAAAAATAGGTTTTATAAAAAAAGTAACTTATCAAGACGTTTGTCGTTATAACTCCGAAGTTTACAAAGCTAGAGCAATGCGGTTTGTTGCATTTGAAAGTGAAATGTGTGTTCTACCAATAATACGGATGGATTTTCCAAATTGTTTCTGTAAAGCTCTCCATAGACTTTTTACCCTAAAATTATAACTTTTGCATTTTTGCATTGAGACTCTGACAAAAAAATTCATATAAATTCGGAATGAAATAAATCAAAAATTCCATCCGTATTATAGATAGAGCGCACGTTTGACTTTCAAATGCAACAAACCGCATTGCTCTAGCTTTGTAAATTTCGAAGTTATAATGAATAATACGGATGATACGGATACGGATATATAATTTCATTTTTTTCAAATAAAAAATTTTCTATGGCCTTATGAAAAATTTTTGTTTAAGATAAGTAGTTACAAATGTAGAGATCTAGTAATCTGCAAATTTTCATAGACGTACGTCCAATAGAACAAAAGTTGACCATTTTGTCAAAATGCTTCCCTAATTAAAAACTAGTTGAATGAATGTTTGTAATTACCCTAATTTTGTTATTTACTCCAAAATATTCCCTCACTAGTTAAATTACCTTAAAACTAGGTTGGATGCCCTAAACTGGAAGCACTAGCAAACTTGGCACTTGAGTAGCCGTCAGTACCAAAAGGGTTAAAGAACGGGTTAGATATACTGAATACCTTGTTTATCACATTTTCTAGATTCCAAGTTATAGACAATTTCTGGCTGCTTACTATATGACAATTTCTGAATATCTTGTATTTCACAATTTCTGGATTCCAAGTTGTTCACAATTTCTGGATTTCAAGTTGTTCACAATTTTTGGATTCCAAGTTGTTCACAATTTTTGGATTCCAAGTTGTTTACAATTTCTGGATTCCAAGTTGTTTACAATTTCTGGATTCCAAGTTGTTCACAATTTCTGGATTTCAAGTTGTTCACAATTTTTGGATTCCAAGTTTACAATTTCTGGATTCCAAGTTGTTCACAATTTCTGGATTTCAAGTTCACAATTTCTGGATTCCAAGTTGTTTACAATTTCTGGATTCCAAGTTGTTCACAATTTCTGGATTCCAAGTTGTTCACAATTTCTGGATTCTAAGTTGTACACAATTTTTGGATTCCAAGTTGTACACAATTTCTGGATTCCAAGTTGTTCACAATTTCTGAATTCCAAGTTGTTCACAATTTCTGGATTCCAAGTTGTTCACAATTTCTGGATTCCAAGTTGTTCACAATTTCTGGACTCCAAGTTGTTCCAATTTCTGGATTCCAAGTTGTTCCAATTTCTGGATTCCAAGTTGTTCACAATTTCTGGATTCCAAGTTGTTCACAATTTCTGGATTCCAAGTTGTTCACAATTTCTGGGTGCTTAGTATTTTGGGTCAATATGCAATGTAATGCGTTCACGGAAAATAATAATTCCATTCCAAAGAACCACTAAAGGAGCACATTTAAAAACATTTACATGAATGACATTCTGCTTGCCAATGCGTAATTTTTTAATTATTCAACTGTGAAATTATAGGAACAACATATATAAAGTGAAGAAACGGAGACATTCCTGCCAAAAAGTGGGCGTATCCCGCCAAGAAAGGGGGCGTGACCCGCCAAGAAAGTGGGCGTGACCCAACAATGCGGCAACTAAGCAACCGACTATATAATGTTATTCCTATCTGAACCTAATTATTGTTATGTCTCAAAAATAACACACCAGCAAGCAGAATGTCATTCGTGTAAAACGTTTTTAAATGTGTTCCTTTAGTGATTCTTGGGAACGGACTTTTTAATTTCCATGAACTCATTGAACTGCATATTGACCGTATTTAGCAATTTCTGGACACCTTGTATATCAAAACATCTTGATACCTTGTATTGCATAATTTCTTGTTATCTTGTGTATCACAATTTCTCGATAATTTGTATTTCACTATTTCTGAGATACCTTGTATTTTACAATTTTGAGATATCTTCTGTATCACGTTTTTTTGGATACCTAGTAAATCACATTTGCTATACTGCTCACACATAAAGAGTATTTTTATAACTGGAAAACAGTACACCCATACGTCAATTTAACGGACATAAAGGGGGAACCCCTGTCTGAAGCATCCAACAGATTACGCATATGGTACAGACTATATATCACTGGTACAAGAAATCAAGCATAACATAGAAAAATGGGGAAAAATTAGGAGCAATGCAATGCAGGGGCTGAAACAGTGTTGTCAATAAGGCGATTGCCCGCCCCCTAGCGGTTAGTTTTAGAGCCAACAAACTTTGTCGGTAGTGAGCGCGACTTTCAAATAAAATTGATAGCTAAAGAATTTATTCATAAAATCCGAAATCCCCAAAAACAGGGCCAAAAAAAACAAGGTATGGGTGTATACAGAACATTTTGTTGCATTTCTCTATACAGAAACTTATTAGTATAGTGTAACTTCAAACAGCAAACTAGGCATGCTGTTTCAAGCTTGGAATGCGCGTGCTTTTCAGAATGAGGAATTTAATTCTAATGTTTGCTCTCAAATAATTCATTTTCTTTCAATTTTCTATTGTTAGTTGATTGACCTATCATCAGACAAAATTATCTTGATTTGACAATTAGCTTATGGCGTAAGTCCAAACAAATAAACTTTTAAATCATTATGCAATATTGCCTAAACTTCAAGGAGAAACATAAGAACTCATAAATAATAGTAATGAATAATATATTCCATTAGTTGTAGCAGACCTTATAATCTAACTGGAAATACTTGTTGTATAGTAAATCCTTTGCTTTGAAGGTTTTTTAGGATTTCTAATAAAATTTGAAATTTTACCTGAATTGTTCAAGAGGCCAGTATGGAGGTAAAAGTGCTATTTTTGTGTATCATATCCACTTATTCTTTTCTTTTATGAACTGGTTGTACTCTACTTATAAAAATACTGGAGAGTGCTCAACTTTCTTTGACACATTTATGGAAGCCTAGTAATATTCAAATGATTTATTTTCCTTTCCATGTATTCTTTTTTTAAAATTCATTTTATTAATTCTTCATTTCAGAAATCTGACAAAATGGAAAGTTCAGACAACTTGGCAGAGGAGTTTCCAGTGGATAGCTCATCCTGTGAACGAGTTTCATTTGTTAACTCTGATGTTAATGGTTCAACCAGGATAACCAATGGCATTGACTTTGGATTAACTGAGGAAGACTCTGACGATAATGATTCAGAGTTTGACTATCCTGGTGTCTGTAGCGATGCTGGCAAAAAGACCATCGAAGAGTTTGTTGGACGACAAGATTGTCGATGCTTGGGTTGTCAAAAAGTATTGGAGAATCCCGAGTCAGTCATTACTCATATGCTGGCAGAACATGAGTTTGATTTAGTCAAATTGTGCTTGTCTCAGAAAATAGATCAAATTTCATTTGTTAAACTGATTAATTACACTAGAAAGAATGATCAGTCTTTGAATGAACTTAAAACTGAGAAGATCAAGGCCGAAGAGCTTGACGATTCTTACATGATGCCCCACACACGCGATGATGCCTTTCTCAGATTTGGTGAGTATTTTGAAAGTACTGCTTTAGATTGATATTGTATTAATAGCATTATGAAGCATTTATTTTCTTTTCTATTTAAACTTTTGCAATGCTATGTTTGATCAAGCTGTATTTAAGGCTTGATTTTGTAATGTTCTTTAATGAAAGAAATATCTTCTTGTGGCCATCTAACTTTGAATGAAGTTTTTGTTCAGTCTCTGAAAATTAGTGCAGTAGTAGACATGCAATAATTGGAAAGTTTTTGCTTGTGGACATGTGCAGACATGGAAGGTCATCTGGAGTACCTGCGAGCAGAAGGTATTGCGTCCAGCATCTGTGGTGAGGACAATTGTGAGGCCACAGAAACACAGCCTGAAATTGATGCTGAGAGAGAAGAGCTCAGGATGATTGTCCAGAAGCAGCGAGATATGCTCAACAGATTTGCCAGTGACATGCTGGAAAAATCTGAATTTAAGGTAATGAGTTAAACTCTTTATTTTTTTGTGTACAAAGTTTCCAGCAACCTCATAGCAGCAGAACCCTATGTAACATTTTCAAGAGTTGCATTCCCATGATGTGTAGTAAATATCTTGTGATGTCCTACACCAAAAATTGTATAACATTATTCAAGTGTTTGCAGTTTGAGGTGGTTAAGGTTTAAAGCAGAGAGAAGAGCCTTCTGCTCTCTAGACTATTTTTCAGATGTTTTACTACTGTATAATTGTAAAAACTCAATTTATCAATTGTACCTCCAACAATAGGGAGATTCACTTGCAGAAGCCAAACCTCATGGATATGCCATGAGGCAGAGGATGAGTTCCTCTCATGGAGCTGCTGTAAAGCTATAAGCCGACAGCAGCAGCAAGCCCCACACGTCACTAGTGCAGCTCATCGCTCATGAAGCCTACAACATGCAAGATTTTCCAACCTCAAGCTTTAAATATAATGTTCAAACTAATTGGGCCCAGTGATAACATGCCAGCTTTATTTACATCATTTTTGCCCCTTATGCAATATTTTTATTCATTTATATAGTTTGAATGTTTCACACTGCTCATTGTTTGTAGGACTTTGGTCTATTAATTGCTTATATTTCAGAAAGAAGAAATGGTTGGGATGCGCACCATTGAAGCTGATGCTGGGTATTTTGACTCCTACTCCAACTACGAGATACATCACGAAATGCTCAGTGTGAGGATACAAGAAAAAGCTTCAAATGCTAAAATAAAACCTTAGTTTTCCTTAATGAGTCACTTATGTTATTGCAGTATCTTACAGTATTGTACAAGTATTATTTCAAATGTTGATTTTTTACTTCGTTCAAAGATGTATTGGGTGATTGTTTTTGTTTAAATTTGAAGTCTTTTACATCAGAATTGAACCTTACACATTCTCATAAATTCTCAGCCACTGATGGTTGAAAGGTTTTATGATAACCTAATACTTGACAGGACACAGTGCGAACGCAGGCGTACCGCGAGGCGATCCTGAGCAACACGGCGCTGGTGGCTGGGAAGCGCGTGCTGGACCTGGGCTGCGGCACTGCCATCCTCTCCATGTTCTGCGCGCAGGCCAAGGCTGCGGCTGTGCACGCCATCGACATGGCCTCTGTTGCCTTTGATGCCATGGAAATCGTGCGGTTAGTCTGCATTTACTCTCATAATTGTTGAGAGTTCCTTTTTTCTATTGGAAGTAGTAGTAGTAGTTGTAGTTTTTGAGATGGTGGAATGAGTGGGGGAAGTCTCACAATGTGGACCATTCAGTGGGATCATGCACATTATGGGTAAAATTTTTCCATCATGGTTTTTATAAGTTCTCAATGATCACGACATTCATGGGAAGTACATTTATTTGTGATGTGAAGCTACTTATGAGCGTTGTGAGTTCTGGCTCATTGTTCTAGTTATGAGGTAATGATTATCTTTTGAGTAGATCGCATATATGTGCATATATATATATATATATATAGTTTGTTTCACTTGAATCAGTAACTCTGTTGCGAATGTCATTGTTAGGTAAAAATTACTTTTTAAGCATTAAGCTTTGCACCATTTGCTGGTTTGTTAATAGTCCTTAAGATTTTCTCATTGATCCAAGAATTACGTAGTTGCTCTCCATTCTTTTTGATACATTCTTGCAGTGCGGCATAGTGGTGAGTAAACATCTACTGTCTAACAAACTGTTGCCGTCTAACCATTGCAGGATCAAATATAAGTACTTCTAAGCAGAAGCTAGCATACCAAACCTGATATGTGTTGCAGAGTGCATGTCATCATGTGCTTAGTCCTCATTTTTACAAAAAGTGACAAATAACAACTCAGGATGAAAAAGCTGGCTTAACCATTTCACCACGCATGATGACATGTTTAAGAAACTGTTATGCTGACCAGGTTATTTCCTGCATTATCGAGGCCTCCTCTGTGCGTTGCTGCAGGACCAACAAACTGGACGACATCATCCAGGTGACGAGGGGCCGTCTCGAGGATCAGGCGTACCCACACAAGTTTGACATCATCGTCTCCGAGTGGATGGGCTACTTCTTGCTCTTTGAAGGCATGCTCGACTCTGTCATCTACGCGCGGGACAGGTTCCTGGCCCCTGGGGGCATCATGATGCCCAACCGCTGCACACTCCACATCATTGCTATTGATGATAAAGGTATCAGCAAAGTTGTTCTCTAACTGCAGTGTTTCTTTCTAACCATTCATTCATAACCAATGGTTTTTCTCTTGTACGCATTGTTGGTGCGCTTACTTGCACATTGTTTTCTGATGCTTGTAATTGCTGACTCTTATTTTGTGAGTTGCACATAAGAGGTGTGGCTGTGTGTGACAGAGATGTACGCGCAGTACAGCCAGTTCTGGAACAACGTGTACGGCTTCGACATGAGCTGCATCGCGCGCAAGTGGCTGCAGGCTGCCAGCACCATCACAGTCAGGGAGAAGACCATCGCCACCTCCACCGGTCAGTCCTCCCACCCCTCGCTTTGTGAGCCTCTGTCTCATGGCGCTCGGGGTTATTCTCGTGTTCTCACTGTAAAACTTCTCATGTTGTGCTGTGAAATACTGTGAATATCATGCTTTTGCAATAGACTTATTGGACGTAATGTTTGAATGACGCAAGTTTGCCAAATGTTGATTAGTGTGGTTGTTGAATGTGCGCTCAAATTTCTACTGACATTCCTTTGTTCCTATGCATCAAAGATAATTTTCTATGGTTTGGCCTGCTACCGATAAGGCCTGCAGATATTGTGTCGGAGTCAGACGTGTAGTTGGGCTGCTCTGTGGCAGGGACTTGAAAAGATATAATCTTCTATTGCAATTCAGTTCCCAGATGAAAAGATCATTAACCAATTGAAAGGGATTAGTTTATTTAGGAATGAATTCTTGCTTTGAAAGTTAATGAAAGTTAGGTTTTCTTTCAAGTGGCTATAGTCAAAATAAATTGTAATAAATCGCCACTATGAACAGGTCTTTTCATGTGCTTCAAAACAATGAGACAAAACTGTACGTTCGTTAATGGATTCTGTATAATCTTGCATGGCATCTTTTTCTGATACCTTTCATTGCTTTATTTTTGTTTTTTTTTGTTGTATAGTAAATAGCGTGTCATCTTGTCACGTGATGTTGAATGTTAAGTTCAGGTGCTTCAAGCTCCTTAGAAAGAATGAAAATTCATTCTACTAACATAGATGAATGTCAGACTTGGACTAAGGTACAAGAGATTGCTGGACAGATTTTTCTCCTATCTCAGTTGCACCAGACATTCAATTGTACACCTACTGAATATTATTCCAAGCTCACTGTGTAATGTTTTCCTAACTTTGTCTCTAACAACTTGATTATGCAGCACAAATAGCTGAGATTGTGTATCTGCTGAATAATATTCCAAATTTGCCGTGGGATGTTTTCATAATTTTATCTTGTACGACTTGATTGTGCAGCACAAATAGCTGAGTTCGACCTGCAGAAGTGCAGCTGTGCGGACACGCAGTTTACGACTGCCTTCTCGCTCACAGCGCTCCGCACCACCACCCTCACCGCTTTTGCTGGTTTGTTGTTTGTGTGCTTAGGCTCATAACACGTTAACTGCGATGGGTTAAACTGAAGTTCAATATTCATTTCCAATTTAAAGTCAATTGTGGTAACCAACTTTGAAAATAGCAAACATTAACTGGATCGGGGCTTCATTTAGTTTTCATTAAGTATTAATAAAAAATGAGGTAGTGACTGCAGGTTGGCCAGCAGCACTCTGAAAATCACCTAAGTGACCACCGGTGGGTCCTTTTGCAGGAAAAGTGTTAATGTGTCATGGAATTAGCACTCTCTGGGGGAAAGTGGGAGGTCCCAAGCTCAAGGTTGGGTAGGCCTTCCTTTTGTTGCAATAGAATAGGTTTATGGTTATATTTCGGGAACACTTTAGTTGTGATTAGGTCGGCTCAAATTAACTTCTAAATAATGTACTCTAATCTCGTAATGTACAACTAAACGGTCCAGCTCCTACAAATGTCGAAGTGACAATTTTAGTTATATGCGTCATCAAAGTGGAGTAGGTGGCCATTTTATGGTGTGGAACTCAACTTCACTGATCCTACCCATTAGCCTGCAGTGCAGCAAGTTTTGTTTGTGGGAGCAATCTGTAGTAGTAGATGCCCGCATGACCATCGCCAGTTCTTCGCTTGGTTGGTAACACAACTTCTACCAGGTGTCAGTTACATGTGTGCCTCAATTTCTGTGATACGGCTTATTGAACTTATTCTTGAAATTCCAGCTAGTTCAAGTGGGTCTTATGAGACGTGTAGCCTCCTACCTCCTCCTCAATGGAGTGATGCTTCAAAGCTCCCGTGCGTGGAACTACGCCACTTGCCCTGCCATAGTTTTGCAGATAACTTGCAGTTTAAAGTTATTAATGCTGAATGATTCAAATTATCTTACTATTGCGTGATGCTTTATGATAATTCATTAACCCAAATATGCGTTGAAGTATAAGCGTAGCATTTAGCTGCGAGTTGGGTCACATTTGTGAGTGATGCGCAGTTGAGCTCTAACTTGGGTGGGCCACTTTGTTGTCACCTCTAATTTGTATTTGTTCACTGAAAGAATATTCCATTTTTTTTAAACAATAAATATCAATTTAAATTGTGAACTTGAGACAGTATAAATATGAGTTCTTAACACTCATTGCTCTGATGTACTATTTTGTCTCCTGCAAAAAATTTGAATTATTCAAACTCGAGGTAGTGAGCTATGAGTAGATTTGTGTTATGTCCTAAAGACTAGGTTCACTGTTATTTTTGTTGTCAATATTGAATCTATGTTGGAAAAGTATCCTTTGACCACAAGATAACTAATGCCTCTATCATGACCACAATATCATCTCATGTCAAGTGCGGTGTACTGCAGGCTACTTCGACACGCACTTCGACCTGCCGCACCTCGTGTCATTCAGCACGGGCCCGCACGCCAAGACCACACACTGGAAGCAGACCGTCTTCCTGCTGCCCGAGCCGCTCAGCATCGCAGAGGGTGAGACAAGCTGCATTTTCTGTAGCGGGGACCCGCTTGAGTCGTGTTCTGTCTCGTGAGCTGCTGCGAATGGGCCTCAATGCCTTGCAAGTCTATTTGTTCTCACGGCATCACTAAGTTTTTGAGAAGAATCAGATTGATACAACATTAACTGCGACTACTAAATATTGGGTTCAATGCCAAACTCAAATTTAAAGTTCATTATAGTAATCTATTTTGAAAATACCAAACATGAACTGGATCGTGCCTTTATTTAGCTTTGATTAAATATTTATGAAAATTGAATTTGAGACCACTGGTCGGTCAGCAGCATTATGAAAATTACCTCCGTGTACCATCGGTGGCGCACGTTGCTGTCAAAGTGTTAAAGAGTAATCTTATGTTACGTATCTTATGTCTGTTATGACTTACTTTATGAACACTATATGTGCATCCCCGTTTTCATAGAATTTCGTCCAGATAAAATTTATACAAAAAAAATTAGGATCGAAATATGTTTTTTCTATGTGAATGTGTGGGCAGGTGACGTGCTGGAGCTGTCCATCTCGGTGAAGCGACACCCCCACGACGTGCGGGCGCTGGAGGTGAGCTTCAGGCTGCCGCACCGCACGCTGCACTACACGGTCGACTAGTGCGCCGCCCTGTACTGCACGCAGCTCCGGCCTGACGCTCTGTAGCTGCTGCAGTGCAGCCTCTCCTGCCCCACCCTGCCTCCTCCGTCGTGTCTCCATTGCTAAGTCATGCGTAGCAATGGTGGTCAACTCTGGCCTGTCTACCAGCCAGTTCACTGCAACCAAGCCCTCCTGAGCCATAATAAAACGAGTTACTTAAGCATTTCATGAGAAATTTATTTATGGTTTTTGGTTGGCTCTCAGAAGTTTTATGTACTGTTGACTAGAATTCAAGCAAGAAAAATTCATTGCGTGACCTAGAGGTACTTACCCTCTACTCTCAATACTGCGTCATAGCCTAGAAAATGCATTTAAGTTTCACCAAATTGACATACCAAATTTACATACCAATGTTTAATGTGTGTGAATCTCTCTGGGCTGCATGGTGCTAAAATGTTTTTTAAGTACCTTAATATGGAGTTTAATTTTTACAGGGTGCGTACAGGCATGGAGAAGCATGGAAAGTAGTTGAATTTCGAAAATAAAATTCAAGGCCTCGAAAGTAGTGGAATTTTAAAAATGGTCATTGAAAGTCATGAAATTTTAGGATTTTCGTGAAAAGAAAATTTTACTGTTGAAAATTTTCGTTCCGTTTGGTCCGCGTTGAGCGAGGCGTTGTCAGTAACCTTCGAGTGTTACTTGGGCTCTGATTGGTTGATACAGCTACGTCTTTAGTGTCCGCGATTTTGATTGGTTCTCAGGCGTCACGCGAAACCAAACGCGCTCAGTGTGACTGAAGACACGCGCTCGCTCGGACCATTGTTGACTGTTTGGTGTTGTGATGATCATTTACACATTTATGAAAACAAGACCTGCAAGTAATGATGAATGTTCTGTGAAGTTTATGACTGAAATACATTTATTGTGCTGCAATTTAACTTTGTGTGACATTATTTTGGGCAGAGAGAGGTAGTGAAAATGTGATTTGGTTGGCATAAAAAGTCATGAAAAAGTAGTGGAATTTTGAACCTCAGAGCCTGTACGCACCCTGTTTTTATGTGTAAGTTATTGAACATTCTTGCTTCATTACCAAGACTTCATATTTTTATTTTATTGTGCGTTAGCGAGACTAAGGTGACGCTGGAGGGGCGTGCACTCCTGGGGCTGAGGGTAGAGCTCCTCACACCTCTGCGCGTCCCTGCATCTCACTTCTGGAATTGTCCGCCATTTTGTAAGGTTGCGTGTCTGCTGTGCTACAGTGTCCTGTATTTTATTTATTTAATTTTGAATAAATTGAAATACGATCATTTATGTTCATTTCAATCTTCCATTTAATTATTCAAGTTAACTAAATGTGATGAAGTACTGGCAGTTGTAGCTTCTAAAGGTGCTTGCTCTTCTTTATGTTTGTACCTAGTGAGCGAGTCCTGTGACGTTGTCTATTGTATTCATGTGGCGTTAATTTCCAGCAAGCCCACACGTGGTAATGCTAGTGCTTCTTCTGCCCAATTTTGTAAGATGTGTTCGTGTGACCTGAAATCAGTCATTTCTCATCCACAAGATCAGTGTGAGCGCACGTTAAACCAAAGGCCTCACTTAGGGTGCGTTCACACTACGAGCGGAGCGAGCGGCGCGGCGCGTGTGTTCACATGTGAGCTGAGCAGAGCGACCAACACAAGCATCAGTCGCTATGGAGCGTTCCGTGAATGCGCTTCTGTTGCTCGACGGCAAAACGGAAACACTGGATCCATCCCATCAACATGAGGAGAGATCGCTATGGAGAATACCACTATCTCTTCGAAGCACTGGAAGAGATGAATCGTAATTCTACAAGTATTTACGGATGAAGCCGGCAACTTCTGATGTACTACAATCCCTTATAGAAGGAAAAATTTCCAACGAGATAAGATAAATTTGCTGTTCAGTAATAATTCACAAATTTTTATTTAAGATACATGCAAAGCAAAGTAGTTTAAGTAAAATGAAAGTCTTTCCTTATAGGTTGTATCACTTTACATTACTACAGGTTTTCGTAGGCCAGTACGAACAAAAACACGTCTTGTGGTGACTTGAACGTGAATGCAAGTAAAGTAATTCCCTTCAGAAATTCAGGGTTGTACCAGAGAAAGCTAAGTGAAAAATACTGACAAATACTGACTTGTCCTGACCAAACAGTTCTCGAAATACTCATATGTTTTCCGTTAGTATTGGAACAAATCACCCAAGCTCATAAAATTTTGTAGCTTATTGTGTATTTGACACTCACTGAATCCTTCTCATCATCATACGGCCTCTTTTCCTCCCATTTTAGGGAAAAAAATGAAAACTTTATTAAAAAATCGTTCATAGTTATTCTTTAAGCAAGATCATAAAATAAAATACACAGCATCACAAGAAAGATGAAACTACATCACGAGAAAAACAAAATAAAATTCCTTAAACTGAAGCAATAATAAAGTAACTTATCAGAGAAAGCAGAAGAAAATAGAAATAAATGATAAATGAACCCAAATGGGTGAAATTACACTAAAATATTACATGTTACACTATCAGTTATAATTGTTATATGATTAGTTGTACAAATTACTAGTTATATATTAGATTTTTTAACTCAAACGACAATTCTACCCCTGTAAGATATGACGATCCAAAGGCGGAGCCGAGGAGAAACGCTCGACGCGAGCGTCAAAAAATCCCAACGAATTTCCCGAGCGTGCCGCTCCGCTGGTCGTGTGAACAGCCAAGCGTTTCTGCATTCAAACATGTACAAACATTATTGCCGCTCCGCTCGTAGTGTGAACGCACCCTTACTCATCTACAACACGAGTCAGAAGACACGATGGCCGTCAGGTTGCGCACGTCACCTCACAGGCGCTCGTTGTGGGCACCGGCAGCTTGTGTGTCCGCTGAAAATTTTTCTCGGAAAATCTCTTTAGAATGTTGATATGATTGCCCTAGTAATTTACAGCGTTTGAATTGATAATTCAATATTTTTCTTCGTTTGGTTGTTGGTTTTTATGTCTCGTACTAGTCGCGGTTCTCATTACCTTATTATTGCTCAATATTTGAAGTTAATGTTTTGCTGTCTGTTATTAAAGCATGAAACTTATTCCAATATATTTTTGTTAAGCAAACATGGATGGGAAATTACCCACAAAAGCAACTATAGCATTCTTGAGCCCAGTTTTCAGCCGGAATTTTGTTGTACGCGTATCGAGAATAACTTTGCAAGCTGACCCCCTTTAGGGGCGTAATAAACAAGCCGGCTGCTGACTACACGTGTGGACGCTGTGTGCATGTATTGAAGAGGCTTGTGAGCCTCGCCCCTGTCTTGTGTGCGGTTCCAATGTGGCATCTGATGCTAAATTTCATGCGAGACTTACAAGCAGCAAATCTTTACTGACGGCCTCACGAGGAGCCATGTAGTGGTATCCTGCTGTGTTGATGGCCTCACTCAGAACTGGGGCCTCACTGGTGTGAGTGTGCCTTACTCAGAACTGGGGCCTCACTGGTGTTAGTGCGCCTCTCTCAGAACTGGGGCCTCACTGGTGTTAGTGCGCCACACTCAGAACTGGGGCCTCACTGGTGTGAGTGTGCCTCACTCAGAACTAGACCCGCTAATAAAGCAACAAAAGTTGTACATCTCGCGATGTAGGCCAGGGCTCTGGTTGATCTCGAAAAGCTTAGATCTGTTCTTCTGTACTCTCCTATTTCCGCCTCTATATGCGGGTTATTGTACTCTGACTTTCTACCGTTAACTATTAAAATGAGTGTACATATTTTAGGAAATCCCTCTCGCATTACAAACAAGTGTGAACATAAAACTACGTTTGTTGTAATGTTGATGCTTTTTGTAGTGGAACGTTATGCTTGCCTAGGATATCACCATCCACATAGTGTCGAATTATCTCTGGTTGTGAAGCTGTCATGTCTTCTAGTAGATAGCTCCCTTGAACGGCGTAGGTTTTTTGATCTAAAGTTAATTCGTGTCGAAAAATTCTAGACGTGCTTCAGCGCTATTGTGTAAAGCTCATTTATGCTGTACATAAAACTCTTTCCCAGATAGAGAGTCTAGATTTCTTAGATGACTTTAATTGTTATAACTTCAAGAGTGGGTTCAAACTTATTTTTAGCTTTGGTAATCAAATCTGGGTGACGTCTCGCCCGTTTTATGTCATGTTTCCTGCCTTCCAGCTGCCCTTACCTGTGTGACGAGTTCACCGTGTCTGCTGTGTAGAGGCTTGACCAATTGTTGACCTTTCTTGCCTTCCTGCTGCCTGCCTTGTGTGCTGTGTGGCAGCGTGACCATGTCTTAGCGCTCTTGCCTTCCTCCTGCTGCTGAACTTATGTGTTAATTCGCTACTTGACCTTATAATTAGTGAGCTTTTTTGCCATTCTCTTGCCTAAACTTTCTGTGCAGCTTTCTGGCGGTGAACCACTCTGATACACGTAATGTAAATAAATAGAGTAGGTCGTAAAATGGTATCGGCAGTTTTAAGTTTCTATGCATAACATTTGGAGCAAAGAATAGTGAAATGGCATTAAAATTGTGACATTCAAGCTTAACTTTAGTGCTTCCCTGTTTTCATGTGATGTTATGGCTGTAAATTGAGGTTTTGCTCTCTGCTTTTCGTATCTATTTCATGTAGATGCTGTTTTAAAAAAGCTTTCCAAAGCAAGGCAAATTTAATCGCTTACAAATTACTAATGTAAACTGATCAAGGTTTGTGAAGTAGGGAACTTATGAGAAGACAAGAATTCCAACAGTTTTGAAGTTCTATGTTGCCAATTCGTAGAAAATATATAGAGAAGCTACACTGAGGAATGTTTCACTAGATAGTTATTCTGCTCCCACGCAACCCTCTACTAGATACTCTAGTTTGTAGACCTTTCATAATTTGATATAAGCTATTCTATGTTATTTGTTCAAATACGCTGAAGCAACTCTGACAAAAATTGTCACTCATCCTGCGTGAGATGATAGCTGTAACTGATGTGATGTTTTGCCTGAGACCTTGGATGATTGGTGCAACCAGGCGTTAGGACAGTGGTCTATTGAGGTGTGATCCTGACCCTGTTACAAGTGTGGCTCCGTGTCAATTTGTCTTCTCACTTCTACGGTGGGGAAATGTTTAAGGTAAAAAGTGTTGTTGAGCATGAAATGCGTAGGCGTGCTTGAGGCAAGCTAAAAAATGTGATGAAATTATATGTATTTGATCTCTGACTCAAGAAATTATCAGAGGCCTGTGTTGTAGGTTTGTGTTGCTGTTGCTAGAACCTGACAGCTCTCCTGTACCGAGCTTTTACATCAATTCTCTACTGCCAACTTAACAATCATGGATCTATTTTATGCGAGCTCTTCCTTGTAGTGGTAAATTGTGACGAGCTCTTATGTATGGTAGTAACGCTCGTCTATTTCGTGAGCTCGAGTTGTCAGTATTGTCTCTGTAGTTGGGGTGTGGAGCGACGCTGGGGCGTGTGAGGCAGCCGCTGTGACAGCCCTGGCTTCCTAGATGTTCTAGTTGCATCTCCTCCGTAGCGCTCTAGTTCTTTACTGAGATATTTTGCTTTGAATTTATATAGAGTAGGTTTTAGCTCTTTCAATGAGTAACTACTAACTGTTAGTCACTGTAGTTCGTACTTGCAGTTTCTTCTGGACCAAGGTTTGAATGTAGTGCGTCAGCCGTGAGCTCCTACAGCTTTCTATTCGCTCTCGCTTATCTTTGTGGATTGTTCATTGGAACTTGCTGCAGTCTGAGGGGCCTAACTTAAGCTTTCTACTTATCTTGTGCTCCCCTTGCCACTGCTTGTGTAGCTGTTATTACAGTCACACGTATGACATCTGTGACAGGTTTTTGTAACCTTGTTCTTAAGTGAAACTTCTTTACGTCTATACTTAAACTATTCATTAAATTCTTCGCACTTTAGTTTAACACAAATTTTCTTCTTTTCATTTCCTGTTTTCTGTCTTATGGCTGAATTTGTTTTTCATTACGGCGCCGTTCTTGTAATAAAAAAGCGCGCGCCACACGCAGCTTTGCGAAGCTTTCATCTTCCTAATCAAGTTGTTGTGGCAACTTAGGGCAGAGTTTCCAGAGGCTAAATTAGCAAACATTCAGAGACAGTTCTTGGATCAATATCCTAGCATGAAAATAGCTGCAGGCTGCGCACGTAATTTTGCCAACATATTGTTAAACCTCAATTTTTTCCTCAATAAGTTTAGGTGTCTAACTGGGTTTGTGTGTTGGCGGTGGTGGACAGCAGTGCCAAAAGTGTGTCGTCCGCTCTTGAAATGCACTTCGGGAAAAGGCCAAAAGTGTCGAGCTGTTGCTCTGGCACCTGCATCTGTTCTCCCTACACGGCTGAGGGATTCTGTGCTCAGCATCACTGCTTCCTCGCCACCCAGCATGTCAATGAACAGTACTTGAGCGAGCTGCCTCGTGTTGGCGCCTGTGTGCCAAACGACCAACTTTCTGCTCGGGTACCCGTTGCACTATTGCCATTTTACATACTCTTCAATTCTCTCCAGACACTGCTTTAATTGAAATATTTTAACGATATTGCAGTATTTGACGTCTTGTTCTATCCTTCGGTACTGCTATTGAAATGTCTGTGTGTATTCAGTTAATGCTTTGAAGTTCTGATGACTATCTCGTGTTAATAGTTCTTAAAGTTTGACGAAAGATGCCGAGTACACCTGTATTAGTCCATAGCTCTCTGTGTCGTCTCACTCGCCTCATTCCCTCCATACAATTTAATTATCGAGTGTGCGTGTCTGTCTAAAGCTAAAAAAATAATTTGCTTCTGATTTTGGACATCTCGATTAAGAGTAAGAAATTTCCTATAGCCTTTGCTTATATTTGTCCCCGTTTCGCCTCTCAGAGAGCAAAAGGTTGGCCATAGGATTGGGTTGGATAGATTTGTTTATCCCATGCAATGGCGACTGGCGCCCCCAGGGGAGATACTGTTACGTACCTCAGCTATAGATAAACCTTCACATCTTTCTGATTCCATGCCTCTTTCACTATCTCTTCTTCATCCTTTCTGACGTGATGTTTCCATGCGCAGGGTATCTTGTATGGGAACACACTGCGGATAATTCGCCATTTTTAGTCCATACTAAATGGTCCCTCCTTTTAGCTCCTGTCAGATTGCCGTTACTGTGGCTAGGGAGTCTTAAACGAACTTCTATGACAATAACAGTGTGTCTTTTTTGTACAACCCCTCAGGGGGATACAACTATTGTGTCTATGCTATGGGAATTAGCGCTCCCAGGAGGACTATGTGAGGGCCCGAGCTAAAGGTTAGGTAGGATTTCTCTTGTTAAAATAGAATAGGCTTTTGTTTTGTTACGCTGCCACCAATAAAATCAAGTGTTGTTCAGATCACGCTCGTGGCTATCGCGTCTTTGTCGGTTTAATAGTTGCTGTGACTTGCGTTACGATGTTTGTGGCAGTGAGACTTCGAAATTTGAGACGTGGAGACAACCTGAATTGTGAGACCTTCGGCGCGACATAGTGTAGGCACTGAAGCGCTAGCAAATTGATGTTATTACTACTTACTTGTTTTGTTATGGACCATCTTTTTTTCGGTTCACTGCTGTCCTGTTTTTCAGCACCTACTACTTTCTCCTTCAACTTTTTCTTGTTTCATGATCTTCTTTCTTAGCTTTCTGTTTCTGTGCCCTTTATGCATAGATTCCGCGTTTCCTTAACTCCATACTAAATGGTGCCTTCTTACTTCCTCTCTTTGGATAGCCTTTGTTGCGGATAGGGAGGCTTAAACTAACTAATAATCTAATCTAATCTTTTTTGTACAATGAACTCCTCGGGGTGAAATGTTTTAAGCGAGTGTAATGAACTGGTTATTTTCATCTCTGTAATTCGACAGCTCATTTCTGTAAATTTACACCCGAAGGAACGCGCGCCTGAATTCCCCAAAATCAACGAGCATCAGCGACCAGGTGTGGGGCGCCGGTCGCCTCCTCGCCGTGTTCGAGCGTCACGGCAGCCGAGCTGGGAATTGAGGAATCTTTTTAGTTGTGGATTCAAGTTACTTTCTGAAAATGTGATTGAATGTAATCTTCACCAAGTTCTGTAATATCTTTATTGATGGGAGACCATGATCATGTCTTTATGATCTGCTGTAATAGATGAAGTCAGTCTCCTCATGTCCACCAGACGAAGTTCTCGTTACCCTACTTGTAGTCGTGCAGTGCAGCACTCGAGCTGCCTGCGAGGCTGCCACCTAGCGGCTCTCGACTCGTACTCGAATATAAAATCTATGAGGGGGTCATTTAAATGATGCAGACTTTTGTGGGAGCTGCTGTTTGAGAAAATGCTTTCTGTTCATATATTTTGGTAAAAAAGTCTGCTTCCTCATGTGTCAATAGGGTAAGTTCCTAAGTTAGTTTCATCACCGTAATGCCTCGTTATTTTATGAAATGTTTTCGTTAAATTTTCACTTGAGAATTCATTAGAGCGTACAGCTTGCTTCTACCTCCACTCGCCCGGCCTAACTTGAGAGCCTTCAGACCAGAGCTGGAGCTGCCAAATAATTCTCAATTGAAATGACTGTGTCTTTTTGAATTATTTGGTGGATGATTGCCCCCATGTCCGAGATTTGTGCTCATAGTAGAATGGTTTGGGCCTAGATTTTTAATGAAGAATTTTAGTGTAATTTTTGACCTCTGATTACGTTACCGAAAGAATGGAATGAAGTGCCGAAGTTTAGGACCCGTTGAAAAGCACAATCAATATTTTGCGTGCATGGACTTGTAAATTTGGTAAGTAAAGTTCTCTCAATGGTAAAGACAAAGGATGAAGAAGCCCAAGAACTTTTGTATCTTCAGTATGATTAGGAAATCACATAAGTAACAACTGCTAGCCAGCTAATCAAAAATTTAAGACTAGTGAGACAAAAGTAAATAAACTCATTAAAACAAAGTTGGAGTTAACAAACCAAGTACTCACTAATGAGCCATGCTTCCATTTATGTTAATAATTTATAAAAAATCAATTTCAAATAATTGATTGGAGATCATGATTTTGTCTTTATGATCTGTTTTACTAAATATTTTCAGTCTTCTCAAGGCCATCAGACCTTGTTTTTGTTCCTCTCACTTCATGAAATGATCCTTGGTTCGCCTCATCCCTTCACTGTGCGCTGTACTCCCCTGAGGAGGATACAACTATTGTATCTAAAAGAATTAGCACTCCCAGAGGGAAGGTGTGTGGCCCTGAACTGAGAGTTGGAAATAAATGTTTTTGTTATGTTAAGGGCCATCTTTTTTCGGTTCACTTCTGTCCTGTTTTCCAGCACCTATTTCTTTCTTCTTCAACTTTGATCATGTTTCGTAATCTTCTTTCTCTACTTAGCGTTTCTTTTCCCATTCTGCATAGATTCTGCGCTCCCTTATCTCCATACTAAATGGTACATTCCTCCTTGCTCTCGTTGGATCTCCTTTGTGGCGGATAGGGGGGGGGGGGCTTAAACTAATTGATAAATTATTGTGTGCGCTGCACTCGAGACAACCTCACGTCTACCACAACTCTGTCGGTACCGAAGTACCTGTTCTCAGATGAGGTGGACAACCTCACGTCTACCACAACTCTGTCGTTACCGAAGTACCTGTTCTCAGATGAGGTGGACAACCTCACGTCTACCACAACTCTGTCGTTACCGAAGTACCTGTTCTCAGATGAGGTGGACAACCTCACGTCTACCACAACTCTGTCGTTACCGAAGTACCTGTTCTCAGATGAGGTGAGAGTCTCATTCCTGGAGCTACACTAGATGTGCTCGCTTCAAGACGCAGTTTTTAACTCATTGTGTTTCCACTTGAGAGGTTTGGAAGAAAGATATCGAGTTTGTGTTTAGTCCCTCATAGTTTGAGTGAACAGAGAAGCGTTATGCACAGACCAACAATATGAACTGCGGAGGTTATGTAATTGTTCGAATTTCGCCGAGCATGTTTTTGATTACCGAGGCGTATTTTTGTAAATACATGAATACACTAAAAAATTATACAATTTGTTTTGGCACATTTCTTTTTTCATCAAGAATTTACCATTTTATGAGTAGAACATGTTGCAAAGAAAAAAAATGTTATCAATTTGTTCACTTTGAAAATTATTCCTACATCTTTGTGTAAGAACTCGCTGTCGAAGCGTTTTTGATGGTTAAAACACGACATCAATAACGACATTCAGCGTGTCAAATTGCCTGCTCATTTGCATGTTTTTTCTCAAAAGCCGATCAATAATATTTACTTGGTATCAACGCTGTAGAACCACGCGCGATCTTGCCTAACCTGTACAAGTGAGTGTACCTATCAAACTTTGCAATAACATTAATCTTGGTCTTAATTTCTATCTTCAGTTGACTTTTAACTTCATAAATATATTTCTCTTAATGAAGTGTCACCAGAAAGTTTTCAGACTACTCTGCTATAAACGTGACAGCGCGCGATCGCTTCATTTCTAACGAGTTGGCGAGCCGAGTTTTGTAGCTCCGTGAGGTTGTGTTCGGTCTACAAGTTATGTTTTATAGTCGTGTGCTGACCTTCATTTGGGGATTATACGATAGCCGATCAATTCCAGCTGCGAGCTTGCACCAGACTTAACTTAAATGACCCTACCTTCATCTCAGGCATCACAGCCGGTGGTGATAAGTTGTTGAATGGCTATGATACAGAAACAGAACCGCTGTCCATGTAGTGGAAAAGTCCACGATCGCAGAAAAACTGCGGTAAGCCAGAAGTGCAAGAAAAGCCATGCTTATTGTGTTTGTCGAGTTCTAAGTTATTATGCACCGCAAGTTTGTGCTCGCTGGGTTACCGTCATTTTCACTCAGATTTTTATTCTAACGTTTCTAGGTAGTTCAGAGGAAATGGACGACAAAAAGAGGTCCACGTTGGGGAAAGATAAAAGAAACGACTGACCGACTGCAGCATCACGACAGTGTAGCTGATTTAGCCACCTTTGACCTTGCTGTGTTCTCGAAAACTCAAATTGACATGATTCACATTGTTCATCACAGAATTATGATCCTCCTGGGACAAGCCAATTCTCTATTGAATTTCTGACTCGTGATCTTATGTTTTTTTGTTGCAAGATTTTTTCCAGTTCAGAAATGCCAGGAAGTAGATTCAACTGTCTTTGCGTTGCGAGCATATTCTAACGATATCTTGGTCCGAAAGTTCTCAATTTTTTCTAAATTATGAGGAGAAAAATTGGCAAGCACTCCCAGCAAGCTAACCTGAGTGGGCAAAGAAATTAAGTGGTTTCACTGATGCAAAAGATAACTCACCTCAGGAGAGCTAGACGCTTAACTACTGTTGTCAAAAAGATTTTCCATGTTTTCATACATTTGAATGAGCCCGATTATGATTTCCTTCTGTTTTATGTTTATTTTCATTTAACACACTAGCAGGAGAAATATGTTGAAGATTTGCCTACTTATGAGCGATTCTTTCCCTCATGTCACATGTGGAAGGTATAATTTTATACTTTTTATCTGATTTATTCTAAAGTAAAATATCCCAAGGTCCCGACATTTAGGATAATTTACCCCAGAGTTACGAGACAACCAGAAGTGCTTAGAAGTAGAAATCTAAATTAATTTTTAATAACGCATTCAGGTCAGATTTATATTCGTACACTTCACCGTACTCTTCTTAATCCTATTGATTTGAGTGACATCTTATTCTTTCTCCAATGAAGTTGAATCGTACCATTAGCCTTGGTATTTTAGAAGTTTAACTATGAAATGAAACTTCTTATTCTATTAGTAAATTTTGACGTTGGAGGTCCTAATTTAATTTGGACATCATATAGTATTGATGTATAGTATTTTTTCAATTATGAACTCATTCAACATCTCGAATTTCCTGATAATCATAGTTCTTATGTAGTTTAGAAGACGCCGTAAAATTTATTTCTAAAGAAGCCAGTGCCTAGTTTGTGTTTCAAATAGAGCTAGATTAGAGAATAACTGCGGTCTTGGCTGTGAATGTGAGAACCTATACTTTAGTCATTACTTGTTCGGTTTGATGTTTCGTGATGCGTTGTATTGTAAGAATTTCATGCTCATTTAAAATCTCCCCAGCGTAGTATTGTCATATTGTGTTCAAATATTTGCGTCCTAAGTCTTAGGTGAGATTTGGATGCGTGCGAGGCCAATTTGATCCCCGAGCTTATGGAACACGAGAGCCAGACACGTCCGTCTTGTGAGACTTGTCGAGTTATTTCTTTGTACGGCGGCGTGAGCCCTGGCCAAATTGTAAAATAAATCTTATGCGCTTATCAATCAGCTCTAGATTAAAAATGCGAAGACTTTCTCACTAGGATTAGCAGTTCCAGGCCATAATGTCCACAATGAAAGTGAAACATAGTGAATGAGAAAAACTTATGTTGGAAAACATCTGGGGGCTGGTGCGTGCTTCGTTCTCATCTCATTCACTCGCTCTGACTTGAAGCGTCAAAGAAATTTAGTTTATGTAGCCAGAAAGTTCGTTCAATTAATTTTTAGAGGAGGCACCATGCAAAGAAACAGAAAAGTGTTCCATCAGTTCGTTTTTACGAATCACTTTCACGTACAGAGAAGCTCAGAGCATCGAACGACTCTCTGAAATTCATAATTCATAGCAATTGTTTTTCTATTTAAACAATTTAAGAAACTTTAACGTTCGCACTAGTTTCTAGCCATGTATGTAACTAATTATACCAAATTTCTGGGGTATTGATTGTAATAATCTTTACTGCTGCACAAAACAAATTTTTTTCACGTCTCGTGAATTTTCGAAAATTGAGCTTCCTAAAACTATGATTAAAATATAGTGATCATTCACATCAAGAGGATCCATCAGCTAGTGATGCACTTAGTAGAACAAAAGACGCCAAACAGCTGTACCTTTTCATGCCAAGATCACGTCAGTGTCACTCCTTCAGTCGCAGCGCAGACGTGTTCTGTGAAACTTTTTATTATCGACTTAGGAGTGTTTGCTGCAGCCGCAGCTGGTTGAAACTGTAGCGCTGTGTGACATTCGTGGCAGTTACCTCCCTCTACAGCTGGTGCTGTTCTCTCTAATGATTTCTTTGCTTCTAACGGCGTGGTCTTATGACAGCTGCGTTCGTGAAATGAGTTCTAGAATACTGATGTAAAATTACTGATGCCGACATATTCTTTTTCTTCAGCAGAAATAAATGTGGGGCTGAGTTGTGTTATGTTCGCTTTGTATTTCTTCGCTTAGAAGCGGGCCAATGGAATAATTGCACTCCAAATTTATAGTTACGATCGCCCTATTTTGCTCAGAGGGCCAATAACACTTGTGAATTTTTCCAGCCGGAAATGTAAGTGGTAGTAAAGACGCTATAAATATTGCGTTTTTGAAATCAGTGGGAGAGAAATGCATGTTGTTTTCTCTCGAGCATCAATTTTGGCTTGAGATTAATTTGAACTGAGATTGTGAGTAGGTTTGACATTTTGTTTTCTTGCTTCCCTAGAATGGCAAATGATCGGCTCTTATCTCCGTGTTACTTCGAGTCTGTAGGAACTTCTTTTTCATACCAGCCGCACGTCGCTGCTTTGACATCCTTCAAGACTCCGTACACTGCTTGCACTCTCCAACGAATCTTTCATTTCTCATCCTCTACGTTTACGGCGTCTACTGTCGGTGTTTGTCATCGGTTGCGTGGAAGTCAAAAAATGTTCACGTGAATGTGAATTTTCTGAAACATTTGCCATAAGTAATGCATGTAGTAGAATTAATCTACATGCTGTTACAATATACATATTTGAATATATCTTCTTGTGGGCCTAAATAAGCTGTTTAGGTTTCAATTCTCCTATAAGGTATAACGAATTTAAGGAGTCTGAAAAGATCACCATCTTTTGATGCTTAAATAAGCTATTCTGGACCCTTGAGAGTGCCTCATTGATAGCAAAAAGTTATATTTCCAGGACTTGGATCTGTTGCGTTAGTTTCCACTCTAAGGATACGTTTTCAACTACGCATTTTTTACACGAGAGCTACCAGTATATAATTTTATAAATTGCGCAAATTTCATTTGTTGCAGGTCTTGAAGATTTGTCAGACAGACTCAGAGAAAAATAATGAAACAGAAGTCGGTGAAGAAAACTCAGTGAGGATGCAATCATCAGTATTATACATTTACCACGGTGGAAGAGGGGAGACCAGTGGCGAATCAACATGGCGGGGGATTGGGAGATGAAGTCTGGAGAAAATTGACTGGGCATGTGTAGCAACAGAGTGTAGATTCGAGGTTGCACGATTGTTCAGCAGATTAAGAGTTGACATCTTTTGCAGTATGCTAACATTAATAAGTAACCACATCACCCTGCAATAACATGAGCAGGAAATTTGCTCTCGATAGAGCTAAAGTGGTGGTACATTTGCTTCCACTTCTAGAGAAGATATAAGTGTAGTTTTCTTGCAGCCTGTTGCTATTCTCAGAGTAGAATTTTGAATGGAGTTTTATTTTTGCAAGATTCGAAGAGGACTGGCACTCCATAGAAAGAGGCTACATAATCGAGTTTGTTGCGAGTCAACAGAGTGTACAGCATGAGCAGCAGATCTCTATTTGCACCTGTGGGATATTGACTAAAAACGATGTACAATGGACGAGCAAGTAATTCGTAAATTATCAATGTGAGCTTTCCAATGAAGATGGGGGCATCCAAAACCACTCCAAGATACTGGAACTGTTTAACATACTCCAGTTCTTGTCATTGATTTTTAATGGAAGAGTCTATGATGAGATATCTTCAGCATATTCTATTGATTGTATTCCCCTCTCTATGCGGATGTCTTTTAACATTACATCAAAAAGAAGAGGAAAAGAATAGCTCCTCGGAGAACACCAGAGCTTATTTTATTCACGGCTTTGTACTTTCCTTCAAAAAAGACCGTGAAAGATCTGTCAAATAGGTAGGACTGCAACCAGCGTAGCAGCTAACCCCCAACACCACTCTTGTAGAGTTTATACAGGATCCACTATGCCATACAGTGTCAAATGCGCTAGTCATATCACAGAAAACCAAAACAATGGACTTTGTTCTCAAAGCCAAGCCCACAGCTGCTTCCAGTTGAGCAATCTGATCCTTATCGGGTTTCATGTACGATAATGTGAAATTATTTTAATATTTCGTTCATGAGTAAAACAATTTGTAATTGATGAGCTCGTATAAAATTACACAATTTGTAGTTTATTTGAGGCTCAACAGTAATCATTTAAGGAAAATTGCCTCTTATTATTTTATTAAATGCATTCAAAAGACACAGAACACTAGAAGGAGAAAGGGCAACGAAAATAACTCTTGAGGAGATCGTCCCACTTTTTCAACTTTTTTCGCCCGATTCGTTTGAAAATTGGCCAGTATATGTATTTTGTGAAAGTAATCCTTTTTACTCGTGTCATTTTTCGATTTAGGCCTTAGTTTTTATTTTCTTTTCAAGAAAAATTAGTTTTTTGGTATATTTTTAGGATATTTCAAAACGGGACTCGTCATCGAGTTTTGATGCTAGAACAAAACCAAAGACAGTTTTAGAAGCCTTGAAACATTTCTAACAAACTTTCACGGGCTTTTTTTAATTCAATTTTTTTCTATTTTTTTCAAATTTTTCTAAATTTCTAAAACCAGTAATTTTTGGGGTTTAGAGCTATATATTTTTTCGGAAAATTTGAATTTGAAAAAAAAACCCGTGCGAGTTTGTTAGAAATGTTCCAAGGATTCTAAAACTGACTTTGGTTTTGTTCTAGCATCAAAACTCGAGGACTAGTTCCATTTTGAATGTTGAAAGTCAGAAGTGTTGGGTATCAGCAAAAAACGAAATTTTTTGTTGAAGTGTGATATAATGAACAATTTATGTAATTGGATGCAGTTTTTATTTCATTTCGATAATTTTCATACATAAATTTATTTTTAAGTCTGATTTTTATGAAATTTGACTATGATATGTAACATTTGAAAAGAAACACAATTTATTCCATTAATTTTTTTGATTTAGGCCTTATTTTTTGAAAATATTTGACATATTGGATTTTAGGTATTGATATTTCACTGGTATCGATATTTCAAAATGGGACTCGTCATCGAGTTTTGATGCTAGAACAAAAAAAAACAGCTTTAGAATCCTTGGAACATTTCTAACAAACTCACATGGGCTTTTTTTTCCATTTCTAATTTGTTCTCTTTTTATATGGGGTTGAAATGGGCTCAAAATTAAAGATTTTGGTCCCCTTAACCCCCCTTGGGGGGATCTATTGTCCGTAGCGCGATAAAATTTTAGGACCCAACAGTCCACCACCTAAGGGTCCTTTCCAACAAAAACAAGAAAAATGACCACCTGAGCGGCAGGGGCCTGGGACGATCTCCTTAAACGTTCATCACTTTTAAAATGGGATTCTTCGTAAATATATATTGAGAAAGGAAGAAAGGATGGGTTTTTCATCAGGTTGACATATAGAAAGACTATATAAAATCCAATAACTTATTACCCAGCTCAAGTCCATCTGATGTGCATCTGGCTAACCAATTTCATAGGCCAATCTTTTCTAGACCATTTCTTTTCCTCCTGTAGTTCGGTACTACCCAGGTGAATCCCACAGGCCCATAGGAGGCTTAAATGGGCCCCATCACACTGGGGTTAAGGATTATGATGTGATACTAGGGTTGGGGTGATGGTGGGAAGTAGAGCTCCACGTTTCTTAATCCGCTACGTTTCCTTTTCACCTACAATTTTCCTCAAATTTGATTAGACAAAATTTACTGATTTTCTCAAATCAAGTATGACACCTGATGTCATGTCTCATCAAAAATTTTCCTCACCACCTTCTCGTGAGGCAAACTTGCATCTATTTCACTTTGGTATCGGCGCCTAACATGCAATTATAGGTTTATTCACGCCCCATACATTATTGCACATTTAATTTAAAATATTCACACTTGCCCATGATGAGTAATTTACGACGCGTATTGTACAGATATACGGATTTTTTACATGCAATTCAGAACCAAAAACCTCGACGGCATTTTGTAGGCAGAAATATAGAGGGTCTCAGCGCTTACGACACAAATGCATCACCAAGCATTGGACTAGATGACGTTCTAGAATTGCCTTGACAAGATTTATTTTGCCCTACAAACTCTGCCCATAGTGAGGCAGATCTTCCGACCGTTTATATGACCTGAGGAATTACCCTTGACATGACATGACTTGACAAACGTTTCACTTGCCCTCATAGCCACTTTCTGAGCGCGTCCTGTGCTTCTGCCAGTAAAAATTCAAGCACAGAAAAAGACGCCGGCAGTCGACAAAGGCGGTAGTCACTGTGCATTGTCTGTTATTTAGCGTTTTATCGCCGTCGTGTGTTGTATCAGTAAAAAATTTGATAGTGAAGTTACAGGGGACTTCAAGCAGCAAAGTCTCTTTGTCTGTCTGTCAGGCATGCATCTGGGTCGTGAAACGAGTGGACTTGCTGATAAGTATTCTGTGTTCGAGTGATATGAAGACTCCTCTTGGTTTGACTTCTGGGTATTTACACGAGGGTATTTGTGAGTGAGAGGACAGGTATTGATTTTCTAATTTTCACTGCCTATACATAATTAATTAGATCGAAATAAACAATTTTTCTTCTATGCACTTTTCGTCGTAAATGAGTATTTAACGAGGTATAGGGGTATGTTAGTTTTCCTTCTTTGATGACTCGAATGCGCTCGAATAAACGGCTACTACCCTAATCGATTTTCGATTTTTGTTGCTGGAATCATAGTATTTAAATCGAAGTAAACTACATTTCTTCTATACACTTTCTGTGGCAAATAAGCATTTTACGAGTTAGAGCGGTAGGTTTTATTTTTTGCACGATTGAGCTGTTAGAGTACGTTTGAATACTTCGTAATTTATTATTAGCTCACCCCGCGGAGCTTGCGGAGCCTGAACCCACTTCTTGGATCTTTCAGTTAATAACACAATGGAAATTATCACCCAAAAATAACGAATTATAGCGGTATGTTAACTTTCGTCTTAGATGGTAAGAATGTGCTCGAGCATTCGAGCGCGTCAAAAGGGAGCGTCCATTGTAATGTTGCCATACAACGTGCTCGATGAATTACTTGTCGCTTCAAACACTAGAGTTGCGGTAAGTCGTTTACCTCTATAACTAATAAAATACTCATTTCAGACGGAAAGTGCATAGAAGAAAACTTGTTTATTTCGTTCTAATTAACTTAAAACAAAGGCACCGAAAAGTAGAAAATCGAAGGCACCGAAAAGTAGAAAATCGATTACTGTTCTTTCCTTCAGATTTACCATGCAGGGACAACGCAGCCAACTATCTAATGTCATACTTACCTGAACGTAATTCATGTTATACCTCAAAAATTACGCATCAGCGAGCAAAATGTCGTTCATGTAAAACTTTCGTAATTGTGCTCCTTCGGTGATTCCTGGGAACCTAATTTCTAAATCTCGTGAGCGCATTAAAGTAAATATCGACCTAAGATTCTTGGACGTATTGTCTTCTTCAGAACGCTTGAGTAAGAGGCATGTATTATCATTTCAAAGTACAAAGTAACAACAAACTGGACGTCGGATGTTCCTAACACTGTGGCGCGATTAATATAACTTTTGGGGACTTCTTTCGTAGCCAATTTGTTCTGTCAGTTATAATACTTGATTATTATGCCTAATATTTGGCCCTTTTCTTCGTTGGATCAATTACATCAAATGCATATAATTTTTCTATCGTTCGACATTGGCATCAAATGCTATTTTTCTTTAGAAATTTTAGTTTCAGCTTTCAAGAAATATAAACGTCTCGTGGCAACTTGCAGTTCTCAGTGTTGAGCTGCTAGTTAACCAATGCACGAAAATCTCATTCAAAGGCAGTTATTTAAAAATAAACATACTACAACTGTTGTCTGTGATAGCTTTAATTATAAATTTTATCTAAATCTCGACGATTTTGGTGTCAAGAGCCTGTTCGGGTAGTCAACAAAGTGTAAAGCTATGATCGGCTGTTGTGCATAGACGACATACGAGTATGCCTACTTGGATCACGTTGGGATGTCTTTTATAGGGGTGAGAAAAGATTTCCATATACCAAAGGATATTTTAACAGTTTTCGAGTCATATAGGATAGGTTTGCTCATTAAATCCTGCCGCTCAGGTGGCCATATACCACAGGATATTTTAACAGTTTTCGAGTCATATAGGATAGGTTTGCTCATTAAATCCTGCCGCAGAGCTAGAAGACACTTCAAAATACCCACAGCTTGTAACGGCAGCCTTTTTGCCCTATGCGTTCATCGTGTATTCTGCAACATTCTTGTAATAAAAAAATCAATATATTTTGTAAACATAGGCTGTTCTTTCATCTCTTACTCTGTTCAAGGTGTGTTGGTTTGATATATGAACCAATGTGACAACCCCTGTGAGTTCAAGTAAAAAATTTGATGTACCTATGAAAGTAAAAACCAAAAAAAAAGCATTATACATTTTAATTATTTAAATATTTTCGTTTTACTTTCTTCTTTACTGTAAGATGCTAGGATAATTGGAGGGCAAATATGCAGAGTGTCCTAACCCACAAATAAGAGGTCAGCTGGAGAGTGGATTAAGTGATAATTTCCCCTCATAGCGGTGTAGATGTCTTTCAGGTTGAGTGGCCTAGTTCCTAGTTCAGTTCCTAGTTAGTAACTTGGCTAGGAAAAGCCAGTTTGACAACCCTGCGATGAACACCACGCCTCTAGCTTGAGTGTCCTAAAATTCTGTGTCTTGTGGGTTAGGACACGCTGCATATTTGCCCTTCAATTATTAGTATGCAGCATAAAGTTTTGTCCTTAAAGAACAGGTTCATTTTTTCTTTTAAACCAAATATGGTACCTCGATTTATCCACCATCTCTATTTATCCAGTCCCCTCCCAGAAGACAACTCGCTAAACAGAAGACGCTAAACTTGGCAATAGACACGGCCAGTGATGTGGAGTCAAGTGTGAACGCATTTCCCTAGGTGGAGAACCGCCTGTGATGTCAACCTTGGTTAGTGGGGAAAATTTTACGCTTGCTTCGTTAAGTGATAAAACCACAATTCCCAGGTTAACTGGCGTGTGACCAATTGATAACAATGAATTATTTTACTCACGTGAAATACAACCTTAAAATCGAAAATAATTGTTTCTCAAGTTTTACTTTTGAAATATTTGCGAAATGGATCCTTACCGTGACGGCTCATGGTTGTCTAAACGCCTGACAGTAGTTATTTCATAGTCTTGGATTTCGATTGAGCGGGTAATATGTAATTTCTTTATTTCCCGACGTCAGAAATAAGTGGACTCGCGATGCTGGGTTTGGAATCCTTGACCGCTCGACAGAAGAAAGCCAGGCCTCCAAACCGGTCACCCACGATCATTGTTCAGGGATAGTTGATTTGAGTAACGCATCAATTGCCATGGGCGAAGTACAACACGGATAGTTAAGAATAAATCCAAGTTATTCAACTCATATGCGTGGTTATGGTGTGAATAGCCGAGATTAATTTTTAGACAAGAGTTGTTAGCTATGGATGTTTTGTAACTCACATTTCCACTGAGGGACATGTGCCCATATCTCTGTGCAGACGGTGCTCTAACGGTATTCCTTTTAGATATCTTTGGTGTCCAGCATTCACATATTCCTTAGTCCTGCTTGTGGGGTGATAATATGGCTGTTCTATTGTTATGTCGCGATGAATATACAATACATTTTTTTTCGAATAATTCTTTGTCGTAGCCGTGTGGCTTTAGGACCTGCCTCCGTGCGGCCAACGAGGGTTCGAGTCACGGCGCTGGTGGTGATTTTCTCCGTTGTGTAGAGGGGAAAAATTCCAAGCACAATACCCCACTCCACCCAGGTGTCTGAAATGGGTACCGGTCTTGACCGGGGGAAAGCGTCACGGCGTCCTTGTGTTAGTTATAAGGCATTTGAAAAACCAATGTACAAGGTGAAATGTATCAGGCTTGAATTGGAAATAAAGCATCCGTAGATGCCTTCATTATTTTTGTTCAGATACGGACCATGTTTTTTTTTGTTCACTGCTGTCTTGTTTTTCAGCACCTGCTTCATTCTTTTTCAAGTTTTTTGTTCCACAAATTTCTTCCTCAACTTGTGGTTTTCATACGCAAGTGATGTGCGGGGACACTTTACGTGTAGATTCCCCTTTCTTCTAACGCTGCGCTAAATGGTGCATTCTTTCGCTCTTTACAACACCTTTGCTGTGTTAATGCAGCTTTAAACATGCTTACCTTGGTTTTGCAGGAGGGGCCCCTCAGGGGATACAATTATTGTACCTATGGGAATTAGCGCTCCCAGTGAGGGAACACGTGAAGTCCAATTTAAAGGTTAGGTAGGCCTTCTTTTTTAAATGTTTCATTTTGTTATGGATCATTTTTTTCGGTTGATTGCTGAAAATTCTGTTTCTCAACGTCTACTCTTTTCCCTAACTTTTATCTTGTTTTATGAACTTCTTTCTCAGCTTACCGTTTCCATGCACCTTGTGCATAGATTTTACATTCCCTTAACTACATACTAAATGGCTCCTTCCTCTCTTTCGAGTGTCTTTGTTTCGGTTAGGGAGGCTTAAACATCTACTCTTCTAACACGAATTGAAAATGCTTACCTGGATATCTTTCAATTCTTTTGTATTGACGTTTCAAGAGAGGAAATGGCAGGTCAGGCTCTGAAGGTTAGGTAGGCTTTTTTTTAAATAGTAAATATTTTTAGTTTTTAGCATTACTTCAGATCATCTTTCATTTCGTCCAGTGCTGTTTTCATCTTCAGCACCGATTACTTTCTTCAACTTTGATCTCGTCGCATTAACTTGCGCACTTGGTGTTATAATAATAATAATGAAGGCATCTACGGATGCTTTATTTCCAATTCAACCCTGATACATCACCTTGTACATTGGATTTTCAAATGCCTTATAACTAACGCACTGGACGCCATGACGCTTTCCCCCGGTCAAGACTGGTACCCATTTCAGACACCTGGGTAGAGTGGGGTATTGTGCTTGGAATTTTTCCCCTATACCCAACAGAGAAAATCGCCACCAGCGCCGGGATTCGAACCCGGGTATATAACTCGGGTCGAACCCCTTCTATAAGAATGTGGCGACATATTTTGTCAATAGATTCAGAGTTCCTTAAACGTCACTGTATTGGTCACTAACTCTCTTCTAGAAACACCTTTGGTTGTGCTTGTGGAGACTTACATCAACATGCAACATAACCTGTAGTTGATTACCCTGCTGCGCATCTTGAAGACTCGACCATATGAGAGATTTCTGCAGTTCAGTGAGGCGGCAGCTGCTGGTGTCTGTCCTAGTCAGTGTATGGCAGCACTAAAGGGGTATGCTGCTGGTGTCTGTCCAAGTCAGTGTATGCTACGACACGAGTTGCAGGCTTAGGTTTGTAGTTAGGTAGACTTTCTTTTTCAACTTTTATTTCTCTTTCAATTTTTATTTTTCCTTCTCACTAGGCAGGTCAGAGTACCGTTCAATCGACCTAATGCTCGAGTGCCTTCGCTTCCATAATTTTACTTTTTCTTCTCATCGAGATGCTTACGCCTTCTTTTGCCAGCAGTGCAGGTTGTGGCAATTAAAATTAATTTTAGATTCTTATGGTACAACTTGATATTCGATGTCATTGAATTTTTCTCCGACTATTATTCTGTAAGAAAGTTAAGGGTTGAGTCATGAATAAATAGATACTTTTAAAAAATAAACGAATAAATCAATATCGAATTCGCCTTGAGCTTAAAGTGTTGAAGTTTCGCCTAGGTGCTTTGTTCTGGCCAGAGGTTTTGCTCTGCCCAGGTCACACAAACACTGTCCAGTCACAATCCACCAGTCCAGTCCAGTCACAAACCACCTTACACGCCACACAAAACGCTTGCTAACTCGCCGCAAGATCTGCACGATCAAGCATCACTTGCCTCTCCTAACTTGGAACTGTATTTCAGAGAGAAGCCCCTCAGGGGGATACAATTATCCCGCGCACTGTAACTGGTCGCCTCATTTACCAGGCTCACTGGTTGCCAGACGTAAGGCATAACCCCAAGTTGTTATACACCAAAATGATCGTCTCAGCGAGTGCTACACAGCTGGAGCCAGAAACCCCCACATTGTGGGGGTTAAGGCAGAGCTCCCAACCACTTGGAAGTTGGGAGGGGTAAGCACAGTCAGTGTGGTAAATGAGGCGACCGTGAGAGGGTGTGCGTGCGAACAGTCAGTGGCAGCCTCAGTTACCAGCGAAACTACTCAGGGCCTTATTTCGCCTTATTTCGTAAAAATGGCAAATAAGACAAATCTGAAGTCAGTAGCGTGTAGAGCAGTATTTTATTCATATTGTGTGAAAATTACAAGTTTCGAAACACTATACTTACAGTAATATAACCAGACATGCAAACATGCATATATGTAGGAACTAAAACGAAGAATGGATAACACCTAGTAGACATAAATGGTCATAACTTTTTTTCTAATTGTTGTAGAGGAAAAATAAAAACATCAGCAGGTTTGGAAGGATTTTCTGCATAAAATAGCAGTGAAAAACATTACATTGTTCCCAAAACACAAAAATGGCCATTGATCTCTTTGAAGCAATGTTGTGCAAAAATCTACGGAGTTTGACTCCATATTACAAAGAAACGGTTCAAGTTATCAAAAATCTGACAACATCAAAGTGTAAAGCAACATTTTTTACTCATTACTTCATATTTTTACATCTCTGGCCTATTACGGTAAGTGAACAGGGAACGGCAGAGTAACGCGGGTAAATTGACTACTTTTCTGAGGGATGCGCGACCGTGCGCGGGTTATTGTATCTATGGGAATTAGCGCTCCCACGGGGACAATGTGAGGGCCCGAGCTGAAAGTTAGGTAGGCCTTCTTTTCGTTGAAATAAAATGTTTTTGTTATGTTAAGAAACACCTTTTTTTTCGGTTCACGGCTGTCCTGTTTTTCAGCCCCTACTACTTCCTTCTTCAACTTTGATCTTGTTTCATAATCTTCTTTCACAACTTACTGTTTCTATGCCCTTTCTGCGTAGATTCCGCGTTTCCTTAACTCCATACTAAAGGGTGCCTTCCTCTCTTTGGATCGCATTTATTGCTGCGGGTAGGGAGGCTAAAACTAACGACTAATCTAATCTTTCAGAGAGAAGCCCTGCTCTGCCTGAGGCCAGGAGAGCTCAACGCGACATGTGGACTTGGTGAGAGGCGCTGAAAGACGGTCTCCGCTGTGGGACTTAGCGCTCACCGTCCTCGGCCAGGTAGGACTTTGTGTATGTGTGTGGGGGGGGGGGGGGGACGTGAAGTGTGTGTGTGTGTGTGTATCTCCCCACTTGACTTGGGTGCATTTGCTGCGTTCATCTCACCCTGTATTCCCTCGTCTGGGAAACGCTTCCCTTGCCTCTGCCCCACCAGCGGCGGCTGCCTCTGCCCCACCAGCGGCGGCTGCCTCTGCCCCCACCAGCGGCGGCTGCCTCTGCCCCACCAGCGGCGGCTGCCTCTGCCCCACCAGCGGCGGCTGCCTCTGCCCCACCAGCGGCGGCTGCCTCTGCCCCACCAGCGGCGGCTGCCTCATGCTTTCGAGGTCTTGCCAAACTTATACTAAAGTTTTTTCTCTGCAAACCAGCGTAATTGAACAGAAACTCTTCGTGGGCCTGATTTTAGATTAGTTTTCACGTAAATACCGTGGGGAAAATACAAGGTCCCGGCTGAAAGTTTTGTAGGCCTTCTATATGTTGAAATTGAAAAGTTTTCCTGTTTTGTGGATCATCTCCTTTGGTTTACTGTTATTTTTATAAACAACACCCGATACTTTCGGGCTCGACTCTAACTTCTCTAAATGTCGCTGCGTCCGCGCAAGGAATCCTGTGTAGGAACCCTGACGAATCAATTTCATGTTGTTACTCTCATGCAACGTCTTGCCTTTCTTTCCTCTCTTGAGAGCACATTTGTTTCGAAACGGTTAGGGACGCTTAAACTATTAATCTAATCTCAGCTCTCGCATCTTGTTTCAATGTTCCCATGAAAAGACGGACTTTGTATGCCATTTGAAGCGTGAAAGATATGTGAAGCCTCCTATTCAAATTATATACATCCCTTTACCTTGAAGGAAGGCACAAACAGTGATGAGATAAAATTATTTGAAAAGTAAGCACAGTTTAACTGAACCCCTCAGTGAGATGCAACTATTGTATGTGTGGGAATTAGCTCTGCAAGGGTAAAATGGGAGGTCCCCAGCCCATGTTTCTTTTTTCAGTCTTTGTTGGGTTCACTGTAGTGCTATTTTGAGCACCTCTAGCTTCAACTTAATCTGGTTTCATCACGATCTTTAACCGCTTAAATTCGTTGGGATCTTGTGTGGAAACACACCTTGAGCGTATATTCTGCGTTTTCTTATTTCATACAGAACAGTGCTTTCATCTTTCCTCTTTGGAATGCCTTTATTGAGGTTAGAGAAGCCTAAATTAGATTTCCTAATCTTAAAGCCTCAAACGTAAATTTTCTACAGAAATGAGCATGAAAAAAAAGATATGAGAGTTCAAAAGCTTCGGTCAAGTGAGCTAAAAGGGTTTGTATATGTGGACACGTTTCGAACTAAAAAAAAGCTCCCAACCTCGAAAGATTCCATGAGCTACTTGCATGAAGTTCAGCAGCAGTATTTGGTGAGTGTTAATGTTAGAGTTCGACTTTATTTCCTCCATTATGATCCCCGTTTTCTCGCTCATTTTGGCCACTTATGACTCCCATCGCCCTCTCAACGTTCACTACGTCAATCGAGGCATGTCAGGTCGGTCAAAATTTGTTAATTCGGTCAAAGTTTGCCCTTTACTTGCCACCGCCCTGTGTAGTTTTGGCAGAATAATTTTTTTTCGCTTATCTTGTTTGTTCTGCCAGAGCAGATTTATTTGCAAATTCATTTTTCAAGCGACAATATTGCATTTTTAGCTCTGTACGTTTTCTTCGCTAGTGTTAATATAGATTTTGCAATTTAATAAAGTTATGGCGGCCCTGACAACGCACACACCTCAGCCTTTGCCAAGTCTTGCTCGCGATTGTTAAGGCAAATCTTTTCCGCATTGTTTGCCATGCTCCTTCCGTCGCAACCCTCTTGTAGCACTCCTTCCGTGGCATTCCTTTGGTGACGGTCCTTCTGTTGCAACCCTTTGGTGACGGTCCTTCTGTTGCAACCCTTTGGTGACGGTCCTTCTGTTGCAACCCTTTGGTGACGGTCCTTCTGTTGCAACCCTTTGGTGACGGTCCTTCTGTTGCAATCCTTGGTGACGGTCCTTCTGTTGCATTCCTTTGGTGACGGTCCTTCTGTTGCAATCCTTTGGTGACGGTCCTTCTGTTGCAATCCTTTGGTGACGGTCCTTCTGTTGCAATCCTTTGGTGACGGTCCTTCTGTTGCAATCCTTTGGTGACGGTCCTTCTGTTGCAATCCTTTGGTGACGGTCCTTCTGTTGCAAACCTTTGGTGACGGTCCTTCTGTTGCAAACCTTTGGTGACGGTCCTTCTGTTGCAATCCTTTGGTGACGGTCCTTCTGTTGCAATCCTTTGGTGACGGTCCTTCTGTTGCAATCCTTTGGTGACGGTCCTTCTGTTGCAATCCTTTGGTGACGGTCCTTCTGTTGCATTCCTTTGGTGACGGTCCTTCTGTTGCAATCCTTTGGTGACGGTCCTTCTGTTGCAAACCTTTGGTGACGGTCCTTCTGTTGCAATCCTTTGGTGACGGTCCTTCTGTTGCAATCCTTTGGTGACGGTCCTTCTGTTGCAATCCTTTGGTGACGGTCCTTCTGTTGCAATCCTTTGGTGACGGTCCTTCTGTTGCAATCCTTTGGTGACGGTCCTTCTGTTGCAATCCTTTGGTGACGGTCCTTCTGTTGCAATCCTTTGGTGACGGTCCTTCTGTTGCAATCCTTTGGTGACGGTCCTTCTGTTGCAATCCTTTGGTGACGGTCCTTCTGTTGCAATCCTTTGGTGACGGTCCTTCTGTTGCAATCCTTTGGTGACGGTCCTTCTGTTGCAAACCTTTGGTGACGGTCCTTCTGTTGCAAACCTTTGGTGACGGTCCTTCTGTTGCAAACCTTTGGTGACGGTCCTTCTGTTGCAATCCTTTGGTGACGGTCCTTCTGTTGCAATCCTTTGGTGACGGTCCTTCTGTTGCAATCCTTTGGTGACGGTCCTTCTGTTGCAATCCTTTGGTGACGGTCCTTCTGTTGCAATCCTTTGGTGACGGTCCTTCTGTTGCAATCCTTTGGTGACGGTCCTTCTGTTGCAATCCTTTGGTGACGGTCCTTCTGTTGCAATCCTTTGGTGACGGTCCTTCTGCTGCAATCCTTTGGTGACGGTCCTTCTGCTGCAATCCTTTGGTGACGGTCCTTCTGCTGCAATCCTTTGGTGACGGTCCTTCTGTTGCAATCCTTTGGTGACGGTCCTTCTGTTGCATACCTTTGGTGACGGTCCTTCTGTTGCATACCTTTGGTGACGGTCCTTCTATTGCAAACCTTTGGTGACGGTCCTTCTGTTGCAAACCTTTGGTGACGGTCCTTCTGTTGCAATCCTTTGGTGACGGTCCTTCTGTTGCAATCCTTTGGTGACGGTCCTTCTGTTGCAACCCTTTGGTGACGGTCCTTCTGTTGCAACCCTTTGGTGACGGTCCTTCTGTTGCAACCCTTTGGTGACGGTCCTTCTGTTGCAACCCTTTGGTGACGGTCCTTCTGTTGCAACCCTTTGGTGACGGTCCTTCTGTTGCAACCCTTTGGTGACGGTCCTTCTGTTGCAACCCTTTGGTGACGGTCCTTCTGTTGCAACCCTTTGGTGACGGTCCTTCTGTTGCAACCCTTTGGTGACGGTCCTTCTGTTGCAACCCTTTGGTGACGGTCCTTCTGTTGCAACCCTTTGGTGACGGTCCTTCTGTTGCAATCCTTTGGTGACGGTCCTTCTGTTGCAATCCTTTGGTGACGGTCCTTCTGTTGCAATCCTTTGGTGACGGTCCTTCTGTTGCAATCCTTTGGTGACGGTCCTTCTGTTGCAATCCTTTGGTGACGGTCCTTCTGTTGCAATCCTTTGGTGACGGTCCTTCTGTTGCAATCCTTTGGTGACGGTCCTTCTGGTGCAATCCTATTATCCCTCAGGGGGATACAACTATTGTGTCTATGGGAATTAGCGCTCCCTGGGGGACTATGTGAGGGTCCGAGCTAAAGGTTGCTGAAATAGAACAGGTTTTTGAACTGTTACGGACCATCTTTTTTTTTTCGGTTCACTGCTGTCCTGTTTTTCAGCTCCTACTACTTCCTTCTTCAACTTTTTCTTGTTCCTTGAACGTCTTTCTTTGCTTACTGTTACTGTGCACCTTGTGCATAGATTCCGCGTTCCCTCAACTCCATACTAAATGGTGCCTTCATCCTTCCTCTGTTGGAACATCTTTGTCGTGGTTAAGGGAGGCTTAAACTTTCTCAAATAATAATAATAATAATAATAACAATAATGCAATCCTTTGGTCATGGTCCTTCCGTGGCAATCCTTTGGTCATGGTCCTTCCGTGGCAATCCTTTGGTCATGGTCCTTCCGTGGCAATCCTTTGGTCATGGTCCTTCCGTGGCAATCCTTTGGTCATGGTCCTTCCGTGGCAATCCTTTGGTCATGGTCCTTCCGTGGCAATCCTTTGGTCATGGTCCTTCCGTGGCAATCCTTTGGTCATGGTCCTTCCGTGGCAATCCTTTGGTCATGGTCCTTCCGTGGCAATCCTTTGGTCATGGTCCTTCCGTGGCAATCCTTTGGTCATGGTCCTTCCGTGGCAATCCTTTGGCCATGGTCCTTCCGTGGCAATCCTTTGGTCATGGTCCTTCCGTGGCAATCCTTTGGTCATGGTCCTTCCGTGGCAATCCTTTGGTCATGGTCCTTCCGTGGCAATCCTTTGGTCATGGTCCTTCCGTGGCAATCCTTTGGTCATGGTCCTTCCGTGGCAATCCTTTGGTCATGGTCCTTCCATGGCAATCCTAGCGTAGTAACCCATTCGTCGCTGTCCTTTAATAAGAATTTTTCACTTGTTAAAGATTATTGCCGTAAGAACCTTGAATGGGCCTAGAATAGGCAATAGGTTTCACCCTTTATTGACCAACCTCCTTTCTGAATGAAATTAAGAAATAACTCACATTGTTAGCACATTCACTGCTTCGATGAAAAATTCGCATCGTACTGGGTTTCATGAATAATTTATGGGAAATTCCTGTAAAATTTCGTTCTGAATTAAAACCATTAGGCCGTTACTGGGTTGAGCTAGTTATTTTTGTAACATCCTACGCTATAGAGACTGGCGCCCATAGGATGATAGTTTGTTACCACAGCTATTATAGAAAAGCTTTCTGAGCTCACTTTGCATCTATCAGTTTTCATCGCATTTGCGTTCTCTTTCTTTCCTATTTCTTCATTCTTAACCAGTTAGCTTGTTGCTAAATGTGTAGAGTATCATGTATGGGAACATGCCTTGTACTGAAATTTACAGTATTTTACATTTACAGTTAGCACTAAACGGGCTCCTATCGCTCTTGAAGAGAGCGATAAGGGCTAATAATAATAATAATAATTCTTTCTGATAAAAAGGCAAGAATTGATAAAAGAGAAAACCTCTCTTGATAGTGCATTTTATAAGTCTGAGAGTCTTGAAACCAACTTTTGGAAATGCTAATAATATTCGAGGTTATAGCAGTCCTATTGATGTTGAGAGATAGTTTCCGATTAAGATTACAAGGCCCCCCCCCCCCCCCCCATACCTCCAAGAATGCAATTGTGGCAGTCGTTTCATTATATTACCTTCGCGGGCTGTGCGATAAGGAGCACTGAAGCATTGCTCCATTATATCATTTGAACCCCTTGTAGAGGAGAGGCAATGTTGCACACCAGCGTAGCGTCTGCGCTGATGACGCCCTGTGTACAGCGTCTGTAGCTATTCTTACGTTGCAGCATCAAAGTAAAGAATGCTTCAATCCAATCAATCAAGCCTGATACATGTACATCATCTTGTACATTGGTTTTCAAATGCCTTATAACTAACACAAGGACGCAATGATGGTTACCTCCGGTCAAGCCGGTACCCACTTCTGACACCTGAGTAGAGTGGGGAATTGAGGTCGAGTTTTCCCATTAGTCTTATTATTGTTGTCATGCTTATTTTAATCTAGCAATACTTCATTTGTTGTCGCAGTACTTTTAGTGATATAACAATGCTCTGACTATTATAGCAGACCTGACAGTATTTAAACAATGGTTTCATTATTGTAGCAATGGATTCATCGCTGCAGCAGCCTCCCCTCGGGGGTGGGCTACCTGTACGCAATGCCACTGTCACGGGGAAGACAAAACCCGAACGTATGAGGAGGTAGTCCTTCCTTCTGTTGAAATAAAATAGGTTCTTGTTTTATTGGTGACAGCTTCTCTTCGACTTACTACTATCCTTGTTTTTCAGCATTGACTTGGTTCGTAAGGATGGATTTAGGTAGTCATTCTCCTTTACTTAGATTTTTTTTTTTTAGTTTTGTTTCCCTCTCGACAGAATATCTGTTTATTCGAGTTCTACCCTCCGCCGTTCCGTCACCGCAGCGAGGTAAGAGAAACAATATAACATCTCAAATAATTTATTTACCTCGAGCGATATAGCGGTAAATTGTGCTCACCATAGCCACGTGGCTAGAGGTTCTGCCGCCGTGCGGCAGACCCGGGTTCGAAACTCGGCACTGGAGGGGGCGGTTTTCTCTGTTGGGTATAGGAGAAAAATTCCAAGCACAATACCCCACTCTACCCAGGTGTCTGAAATGGGTACCGGTCTTGACCGGGGGAAAGCGTCAAGGCGTCCTAGCGTTAGATATAAGGCATTTGAAAATCCAATGTACAAGCTGAAATGTTTCAGGCTTGATTGGAAATAAAGCATAGACGCCTTCATTATTATTATTATTATTATTCTTAAGTCTATTACAATGGACACATTTGAGTGTAGCTATTTTTGGGGCCCCAATATGTTCAGCGACTTCTAGGGCATCTTATCATCGATGCTACTCTAAGTATATAATTATGTTTGATGTGATATACTGAACCTAATTGCGCGTAAAACTCACGAGTGAATTAGTTCGCTCAAGATCCGATGCCTAATTTTAAAATAATAGTTTATATAGGCTAGAAGAGAACGGCATACTCCAGGAAAGACTTTATAATAGATGTAAGATCATTGTCATTATCATGGTAAACGTATGTATAAGGATGAGTCATATCAGGAAAGATTTTACTTCAATGGCATACGTAATTAAAGTTTCGATAGGAAGAAATGAACTTTTGTTCGCGGAACTCAGCAGGGGTTTGAAGCGTAGCCCTTTCCCTCCTTTCCCTCCTTTCCCCTCAGAGGGAGACGACTATTGTACCTACGGGAGTTCGCAATCCCACGAGGAATATTCGAGGATCAACCTACTAAAGTTAGATATGACCTCTTTTTGTTCCAGTAGAAAAAGCTTTTTTTTTGCTTCGGAGCACCATTTTTAGGTTCATTGCTGCCCTGTTGTTCCAGCACCTTCAACTAACTTGGTTTATGAACTTCTATCGCAACTTGATGCTTTTATGTACTTTGTGCATAGGTTCTGCGTCTCCTTAACTCTATACCAAACGGTGCGCTCCTAGTTACTTTCTCTTTAGAACGCTTTTTTTTGCGGATAGGTAGCCCTAAACTAACTTCTAACATAAATTTCTCCCCTCATCTTTCTCTTCTCATCGCCCTGCCTTCACCGCAACGAGACCACACACACCAGGTACGTGTGACGGGAGAGGGGGGGAAGGGGGGAAGCTATGGTTAGGGGGAGGTAGGGGTGCTGCCCTGGTGAGGATTAATCCCACGCGGAGGCCTGTGGGGTAGTCCACAGATGCCTGCGTGGGGGGGAATTCTCACTTGAGAGCTCCCACGGAAGGGCCGCCCCCCATGGGAACCTCCCATGATGGCTCATCATGGGAGGTTCCCCGGGGGGGGGGGGGGGTGCCCTCGTGGGGCCTGGCTACACGCAAATCGGCGTGTGCCCAGCCCCCAAGGATAGGTTCCCTCTTTCGGAAGGGGGAACCTGCCAGCCTGTTTCGTGTTGAGGAAACTTCGTCCAGGGCCCACGTTGACATTGCTGGGCTCACCCCACGCGAGGGTCCAGAGGAGTTCACCCCACGCGGGGGCCCGGAGGGGCTCACCCCACGCGGGGGCCCAGAGGGGCTCACCCCACGCGGGGGCCCAGAGGCGCTCACCCCACGCGGGGGCCCAGAGGTGCTCACCCCACGCGGGGGCCCAGAGGCGCTCACCCCACGCGGGGGCCCAGAGGGGCTCACCCCACGCGGGGGCCCAGAAGGGCTCACCCCACGCGGGGGCCCAGAAGGGCTCACCCCACGCGGGGGCCCAGAAGGGCTCACCCCACGCGGGGGCCCAGATGAGCTCACCCCGCGCGGGGGCCCAGAGGGGCTCACCCCGCGCGGGGGCCCAGAGGGGCTCACCCCGCGCGGGGGCCCAGAGGGGCTCACCCTACGCGGGGGCCCAGAGGGGCTCACCCCACGCGGGGGCCCAGAGGGGCTCACCCCACGCGGGGGCCCAGAGGGGCTCACCCCACGCGGGGGCCCAGAGGGGCTCACCCCACGCGGGGGCCCAGAGGGGCTCACCCCACGCGGGGGCCCAGAGGGGCTCACCCCACGCGGGGGCCCAGAGGGGCTCACCCCACGCGGGGGCCCAGAGGGGCTCACCCCACGCGGGGGCCCAGAGGGGCTCACCCCACGCGGGGGCCCAGAGGGGCTCACCCCACGCGGGGGCCCAGAGGGGCTCACCCCACGCGGGGGCCCAGAGGGGCTCACCCCACGCGGGGGCCCAGAGGGGCACACCGCGCATGGGGACCCCAAACCCAGCAGCACACATCACCCAAGAGGAAGATTCGCGGGTCCTGTCGAAGGCCCCTGGAGAACATAATGAACCCTGAGACCTCAACTGAGCCCCCATCTTGCCCTTGGATGGAGCACCGTGCTCCCTCGGTGGGGCACTTACCTGCATCGTCAGCTGCGGGCGTCCCGATGACGTCGCCGTCACCGCCTGCAACAAATTATCTCCCCTAGCTGTAATATCCGATTATTTACGATAATAATCACGTTATTGAAATCTTTAATGAATTATACACGCATTTGGTTTCATGCACCTCGTCATTCAACCTTCGACAGACACGCTAAATTGGACGTAAATTCCAATTGAAGGATAGTCTCTTTCCGTTGATTGACAATCAGTCTTAATTGTCTCAGCTCTGCGTAGTCTGCACTCCGACGTGGGTCTCTTGTAAAGGCGGTGGCCAACGTTTCAGATGATATGTTACTTCTCAGTCACATGACCGAAAGTTTGTGATGAGCAACATCGCTTAACACGTTGACTGCGTATTGGTACATAGGTGTACCACACGGTAAATTGCTCATTTACATGCAGGTATATGCGATCAGCACTGAAACTATTGTACTATCTTTTTCCATTTGATTTTATCGTTAAATGTAACATTATCACGCCATTACTTCTCTTACACTGCTTAGAAAAGTTAAAAAATTATTCGAGCAGTACAGCCGGATAATCACAACTTCCTCCAACAAAACAGACTCACAAACGCAGTGAACGTGTTAAACCCTCCTCAGAATGAATTATTTGAAAAGATCACATTGAATTATAAGTTAGTTGAAGACAGAATCCTGAGACAAAATGACTCAGTCCTTTAATGACATAGATGATCCAAGAGGAAAGGAAGGAAGAACAAGGAGTAAACACTCGGTGTAACGAATTAAATTGAAAGTTAGTGTGACTGAGTAAAAATTGATCTTGAAAGCGAAATAGATGTTTTCATACATGAGCGTGAAAATAAGACAGTAGTGAAAGGAAAAAAAACCAAACAGTTCGGAACAAAACAATTCTATTTCGTTTCCACAAAGGGGCTACCTTACCTTCACCTCCAGACCTCGTTCATTTCCCTGGAACAGCCAATTCCCGTTAGTACAATACGTTTAGCCCCCAAATAGGCAAGATTTGTGAACTTAAGTGAAGAAAATAAAAATTTTACACAAATTCGAAGAACGCAGTTTGCCATATCAGAGAATCAAGGTAAAATATAACCTAAAGTCGCCTATTAGTTTATTAGTTAGTTTAAGCCTCCCTATCCTCAACAATGAGATGTAAAGAGAGGAAGGAAGAAGGCACCATTTAGTATGGAGTTAAGGGAACGTGGAATCTATGCAGAAAGGGCACAGAAACAGAAAGCTAAGAAAGAAGTTCATGAAACAAGAAAAAGTTGAAGAAGAAAGTGGTAGGCGGTGAAAAACAGGACAGCAGTTAACCGAAAAAAGATGGTCCGTAACACAACAAAACCTATTCTATTTTAACAAAAGAAAGCCTACCTAACCTTTAGCTCGGGCCCTCACATTGTCCCCCTGGGAGCGCTAGTTCCCATAGATACAATAATTGTATCCCCCTGAGGGGTAAAGTCGCCTATTTAAGCACGAGTTGTTCGGTAGGCAACGGGTCACACGATCGCAAATTTGAAAACAAAATGAACAGAAATAGAAAACAAAAAACTTATCGATATTTTTGCAGTAATTGATGGAAATTGAATTACTAAGCTTATTATATTAAGGAACTATTACCAAGTTTAAGTTTATGTATCCTGGCCTCCGCTTTGTCTATGAATATATACTACTACTCCTAAAAGGTTAGAGCATTCACGAAAATGAAATAAACATTGAAATATTGAGAGACAATCTAGGGAAAACTGTCAAGGGAAACTGGTACACTTTAATGCTAGCTAATTACAAAATATACGTAAATTGCCTTGCGAAATATTTTATGCAGATTAAAGTTGAGGTTAAAATAAGAACTCAGAGCATGATTTATTACGACTCATATCCGATTTTAATTAAGTCATGGACTACCTGGCAAATTTCCCTGAACTCAATTTGAAAGAAAATCTGCGAAGAGTAGTGAAATCTTGAAGTTTGCTCCGTAATCTGCATAGAGATATTAGTTAGACCCAAGGGAAGGCAGAATCTGTGCACAAGGTGTGGCTCCCTACAAGAGCCCCTGCACATTTGAACACTCAAGAAGGAATGCTATGAAACAAGATGAAGGTTGAAGAAGAAAGTTGAAAAACGAGCAGCAGTATATCGAAATTAAGACGGTCCATATCAAAACAAAAACATTTTATTTCAACACGAAGAAGGCCTACCTAGCTTTCAGCTCGGAACCTCATATTTTTCCCCTTGTGAGCATTAATTCCTATACCTAGTATAGTTGTATCCCTCAGACAGGTTCATGCAGAAAAACCATGATAAAAATTTATCAATTATTTACTTTTCTTTGGAACTCCTTCCGTCATGCCTGGAGGTGCGTAGCGCCTTACGACATCTTGAGTTGAAGGTGACGGGTAAGGGTGCTTACACATTACGAGCGGAGCGGCGAGGAGTATAGCGGAGCGAAGCGGCGAGGTGTTCACATACAAGCGGAGCGGCGCGATTGATCAGTCGCTATGGAGGACTTTGTGAGTGCCTGATTTATCGTAACAAAAACAATTGTTGAAATTCGATGATATTGGTATCTTTTTATACGTAGTTTGGTACGCGGAATACGATTCTGAACACGATATTCTAAAAATGAAATGTTCATTCTATAAAATGAAATGTTTTATTCGATAGATTGAAATGTTAGAGCATTTATTCTATAAAACCTATCTACCCTACTATAGGCTTAAAACCTAACTGGGCGCATAAATTGTAACACATTGTCTTACTAAAATACATTACGCTGTTGTTGAAATTGTATATATTTGTTTGCGTTTTATATATATGCTGATACATATTTGAATGAACATTAATTATTGGAATGTTCAAAAATTGAAAACGACCCGATATTAGAGGCTACATTCAGTTCAAGTTGCTCTCATAGTTAACACATCTTTAATAACTGCATTTAAATCACTACATGCATTAGCTATTGAAGCTCAATAATATTTTACAACCAAAACAAATGCTTCACCTAACTCGTATACTCACGTTTGAACTTTTCTTCTTGGCCATGATTCTCGAAAGCAAGATGTACCAAGCACTAAGGTAAGACACAGAGTGAGTTGTTTGTTTGCATCTCACAACAGTGCAGCGTCGTTTCTGCCGGCATCGTACACGTTTTGAACAAGTATTTCACAATGTTTGGCCAAGGTTTGTACAATATAATATCATTATACTATCTTCTGACTTAACACGCATTTCATGGGTATTTCGCTATCATATAACATATTTTAATTGTATGAACATGTTCAACAAACATTACCAAACCCTTATAAAACCTTTCTTTAATGCCATATTGTATGATTAGAGAAAATTAGTTACCCACTTACCAGTGTGTATCAGTTTTCTATGAAACCTCAATGAAAACATTAAAGGGAAACTCACCAAATTCAGTCCGCCGCTAGCGGCAATAAATATCCCTCAATTTCTCGAGCGTTTCGCTTCGCTCCGCTCTTCGCCGCGCGCTCCGCTCTGCTTGTAGTGTGTAAGGTAAAGCGTCTACACATAGGAATAGCCGAAGACATTATTGACGCCCGTCGCCGCTCCGCTCGTAGTGTGTAAGTAAGAATTCCTAAGTTCTCTCCATACTATTCATGAATTAAAAAATACTTTCAAGTTACCGTTTTCATAGTTTGAACTTTTGGCTTCTAAGTTCATCCATTACCATGAAATGTGTTAAAAGGTTTTCGGATAGTAGATTAGAAGAAAAAAATTGTTAAAAGTAAGGATGAAAGACATATTTTCCTTTCGTCATCGCGAGCCAACGAATGCATGGAAATGTGAAAAACGACATGGACACCAAAGACAGAAGTCCTGGAGGGCTATCTACTATTTAGCAGAGGTAGCTTAGGCCTATCCACTGTTTAGCAGAAGAAGATTAGATTATTAGTTAATTTAATCCTCCCTATCCGCAACAAAGGCGATCCAAAGAGAGGAAGAAAGAAGGCACCATTTAGTGCCTTCTTTCGCGGAAAGAAAGAACGCGGAATCTCGGCAGAAAGTGCATAGAGACAGTAAGATAAGAAAAAAGTTCATGAAACGAGATAAAAGTTGAAGATGAAAGTCGTAGGTACTGAAAACAGGACAGCAGTGATTAGAAAAAAAACTATCCGCTGCAAACAAAAAAACATTGTGTGTGAAAAAAAGGAATACCTGACCACCAGCTCGGGACTTCACATATTCCCCTCGAGGGTTCTAGTTCCCATAGATACACTAGTTGTTTCTCCCTGCGTGATCTGATGTGCTGATGAAATAAATGCCACGTATTGCGAGGACGAGATAAAAGAAGTTTTCAACAAATTTCTGCTAAGATGAGCACAAACACCGCTGGTATCACTTCTCATTCAGTTGATCCTATGAGGAGTAAATTACAGGAAATAACGTTTTTTTTGCCCGAGCTGATGCTTCCGATGTTTTTGACTGCAATAACAATTCAAATATTAAACCAAACGGATTCAAATCGTTATCAGTAAAACCATTAAGAAACATTGCCGATGTAAAATCACCGATCTTCTAAGGCTTGAATAATCATTTCATTTTCTTCAGCATTTCACCACATTGTCAAAAGTTGCCCGAGTAATTCCCTCCTTCGGAAATGGTGAATCAACCGATGTTGACTGGTTTCTATCCCGCCAAGTTTTCAGTAAAATGTTTGGAAAAATGCACTCTAATTTCGAACGGAAGTCATCTCTGTATGAGGAAAATTTTAGCATCTGATTTGAGAAATCAACAACGCGAGCCAATCTAAATTATCTGGAACATCTTTAATCTAATATAGGCAAAGGAAGTATTGTTTTCCAAGTTTGGACTTTCGCAAGCACTTGACTGGCTTGCTAACAGCGTGTTCATTCTTTCGTAGCTCCAATGCTAGGGTATATAGGAATGGCTCAAAGATGATTGGAATCCTATCTTATAATCGCGAACAATTTCTAGTACATGTAAACTTCCAATTGGCATCTCAAAAACATTAGTCATAGCCTTCCAATGGGATTGGTTTTGGAACTCGTTTTTGATATTCATTGACATTATTATTGAATGTACTTGATCATATATATTTACTCTTTTTTCTGAAATTACTTTCTGTCATCAACTTTTCTAGTGTAAATATTTTAACAATCAGAGTAGAAGGCAAGCTAGAAAAGGTATCGACGGGGCCCGAAGCAAATGAAACCTGCATCAACCTCAGTACAGCTCAATATAGCCCAGTTTCCCAAAAGCAAAATGCATTCCTTCCTCAATGCAAATTTGGTGGTCACATCAAGTAAGCTTTGAATTTCCTTCGTTGATCAAATTGTGTGCTTGAAAAGCCAAACATTTTATTAATATGAAAATATAGACGTCAAGTGAAAGTCTCATGAGAGCAAAAAAATTTCTCTGGGCAAAACGGTATTGAACTTTCGTCCGTCCATGTCTACCACACGTAAGAAGAATGGCATGAAGTGATAAACCCGAAGTTATTTCTCATACATACAGCAAAGTAAAACAGCTATAAGAAACATGCACATAATACACTGCCCACATAAATGATTCATTCAAATAGCATGAAATGCTCGAGGTCTCAGATCTATCAGAAAAAGAAAAAAGAAAAAAAGAAAAACAGTTTATTTCCAATAGAGATTGTACAATATTACAATCATTGGTTTTTAAATATCTTAAAATTAATATACTTAGATGATACATACACACGAGTATTGAAAAACTCGTGTCACTAGTCGAAAAGAAATGATTGAGGGCAATGAACTCCTAATCTAGCTTAATCTACATTTGATAATACATGTAATGATAATTATAAGAGATAACACAATTTCATGGACGATGCATTTTCATTGTGAGGTGAAAACACTTTTGACAGTTTACATGTACATGACATAAAACTTCGCAATTCTTGACGCCGGGAAATAATATATGAAATCGCTTGTTTCGGTCAATGTTCACAAGTGTCGTTTTAAGGAAGCATGAAAAAAAAATATATATATAAATATATATCCATATGCACACATATGTAAATATACGTATGCATGTGTGTGCATATCCATACACACACACACAAATACATATATACATATAAGCATGAGGACCAAGAAGATTATAAGTTTTGTATTACTGATTCAACAATTTTAACATAACGGTCATTAGTTAACAAGCATTTTATATAAATATAAATGGATGATCGTACAACAAAAGTATAGTTTTTACATGAATGCTTTACAATACTAAAGAGATGACGAGTTAGGTAATGTTACAAGTTGAGTGTGCACAGAAAAAAGACCATTATCTCTGGTAAAATGCTAGTTGTCAGTCTAGTATACACATATGTGCACGTATACATGTAAATATATACACATACACATGCACACATATACCCACGCACATACTTACACCAAACTCGTAAGCAAACACAAATGCATTTCTATGCATCGAGGCAATATATACGCATTCTACAGAGTGTCATACGCATAGCGTGGACACGTACACATATACACAAGTAAGCATGTGCGCAAATATCAGCGTAAACTAGTTCGTATAAACCAGAATTCCAATCGAGGGAAACGGAGAAAATATCTTTTATTATAGCATGAATTTTATGAAATTTCTTACTAAAAATAGTGGCACAAAACAGTCCACTTAAGTCGGAAACATGAAAACGATTGTGGGACGTGAATAAGAAAGAAAACATTAATGTCCTATAAAGGTTTCATATTAGAAAAAAAAATCACATTATCTTTGAAATATGGCGCAAATTGTCGGCAGTTGATAAACAAACATAGGTATCACATTATTATAAGCATATAACTATAAGCCGAATAAGTATATTACTGCAGTATAAATGGATGATCACACAACGAATTTATTTTTTTTACATGGATGCTTTACAATTTCATATTAGAAAAAAACACATTATTTTTTTTAACCCGCGAACTGTAACTGGTCGCCTCATTTACCAGGCTCACTGGTTGCCAGACGTAAAGCATAACCCCAAGTTGTTATACACCAAAATGATCGTCTCAGCGAGTGCTACACAGCTGGAGCCAGAAACCCCCACATTGTGGGGGTTAAGGCAGAGCTCCAACCACTTGGAAGTTGGGAGGGGTAAGCACAGCAGTGCTTCCACTTTAGGGTAAAATACCCCATTTTAGGGTAATCAGAGGTGGTCTAGGGTAGAGTTTAGGGTAAAGCAAAATTCCATGATTTTTAGGGTAATTCGACTTCTGTCGGGGTAGAGCTGCAAAATTGATGGGTAATTGCCTGTTTTTATTACCGACATCAAGTTTGCTCTCAAGTCCTACAATATACCTTGCTTAAGGTACATTGCAGAAGTACGCTACCGAAGCAGTTATGAAAATGTTCAATAAGAGTCATATTTGGAACAAACTTGCAATAACTCGCTATTAATTTCGTTTGTATTGCACACAACGATCAGGCACAAATTGTTGTTCACATCCCTGCAGATCTCTCGGAATGCTGATCTCTCATCAGTATAATGTTGTCAGATTTGCTCCATAAATAATACCTTCGCTGATTAGAAGTAATGACAACAATTAAAGTGATATGCAACTAGGTATAATGTTTGGAATTTTATATTTTCTAACCTTACATAACTAACTCGTAAATGTATCAAGATTTACACCAATACATCGGTCATCGTCCTTTACTGGAATTGAACAGCTATATACCGTGTACAGAACGACACTGAGAGCCGAGGGTAGGTAGTTTTGTTTCAGTCGAGTGCAATTAACTGTGTCAGGTGCTGTCACGTTCAGTATTGCATTCTAACGAAATATTTGGTCACTTGCGTCTCAGTAAAATTGTTTTTATTAAATATATTCTGTGTCTGATGAAGCTGCTACACCACTTATGAAGGAAAGCCAAATTGTATCGTCTGTTAAGCCCTTTTCACGAAAAGGGAAGAAAGGATAGAGGTTGGTTAGAAAAGTCTCAGTCTTTTACGTCAACTAAGGATATGGTATACTGTACTATATGGTCAACTATCATTACGTTTGGTAAATCTGAGAATATTCTTCATGCTGACACTCAACGCCATAAAAAATCTCTCAGTGCATAAAAGGAAAACACAAACCATAACTTTGTTAATTATGGAGGATCATGGAAACATGGTTTGTTAATTATATCACATGATCCAATTGACAAGTCTTGTATAAAAATTGAAGTGCCGATATGTGCAAATTTTTCTGAGCATGATTTGCCTATTTCGTTACTACTGAAACAAATGTTTCTTATGGAAAGTAAGCTTAGGGAAACAAAGAGCTTCAAACATTTTTAGACAATGTTTGGGTAAACATCTACTAAGTGATTTCGTCGTTGTCTTTATTGAAGTTTATATTCTGTAATAATTAATGAAAGAACTGATCGCAGTAAAGCTAAACAACTCGGAGTCATCGTCCAATAATGGAGTGAGAGCGCAATCTAGAGTTCCTCTGTTGATCTCGTTGAAAAAGAGGATAGCACAGGCAATGGCTTGTTTAAACTCATGAAAAAAGATTTTAATGATAAAAATATTAAAGTGAGCGACATTGTAGAGTTCTGTTCTGCCACAACTAACGTTATGATGGGATCCAAACATTCTGTGTCTTCTTTGTTGAAAAAAATGAATTTTTGACTTCATAGAAGAAATGTTGGCTTGGTGGAAGTACAGATATTGGGAGTGAATAAAAAAGCTTGCGAGATAGAAATCGACGTTCTTCTTTCATTATTCTTGGCACTAGGGTTTATTTACGTAGGACTCCGATTCTTGGAGGAGCTACAATTATTCGACTGTAGGTTTTTGGCTTTTTTGACATGTAGGCTTCTATCGAAAAATATTCCGGCCATGGGCCGAGATACTCAATTGTAACGAGGCTCTTATTTGTAATTCAATGGGGGCTAACTTTGAGCCTTGAGCAACATCTGCTTCGCCTTACTCAACGTAAATTATCTCTATACGCAGTTAAATTCGAACCAATTGAGTAAACCGATTGCAAAAATTTGGGAAAGTCATAATTCTTCATTTAGTGCATTACATTCTTTGCCACGTTCTTTGCAATTGCACCGAGAATTAGGGTGTATATGCACTTATTTCACATCTAAATTCCTCTAATTTTTTGCGCAAAAATTGTGAAACAGTGTTTGTGTTGAGTTCCATAAATAAATGTTTCGAGTATTAATTTGTCGTTCATTTCCTCTTACTATGTCTTTTTTTTTCTCTCTGCTAGTCAGGAATGGATCGCCTGGCCTCATACTTTACGCTCATTGAACAGAGCTTGTAACTAGGTAACCATTCGAAGAAGATAATGAAGCGAAAGCAACATGAAATGTTGCACGTATCGTGAGACATATGACTTCGTAAAGTCAGAGAATTTCATTTTCTTATATCCGCTGGGCCTTGATGTTGTGGCATTTCTACACATATAAGCATGGAAACATTGAATATTTTTATGTAATACCAGCTATGGGCTAATTTGATATTTTAGGGTAATGTATGCATTTTTAGGGTAATCTAGAACAAAGTTTTAGGGTAGGAACTTTTGCACTCGTGGAAGCCCTGAAGCACAGTCAGTGTGGTAAATGAGGTGACCGTGAGAGGGTGTGCGTGCGAACAGTCAGTGGCAGCCTCAGTTACCAGCGAAACTACCCAGGGCCTTATTTCGCCTTATTTCGCAAAAATGGCAAATAAGACAAATCTGAATTCAGTAGCGTGTAGAGCAGTATTTTATTCATATTGTGTGAAAATTACAAGTTTCGAAACACTATACTTACAGTAATATAACCAGACATGCAAACATGCATTTATGTAGGAACTAAAACGAAGAATGGATAACACCTAGTAGACATAAATGGTCATAACTTTTTTTCTAATTGTTGTAGAGGAAAAATAAAAACATCAGCAGGTTTGGAAGGATTTTCTGCATAAAATAGCAGTGAAAAACATTACATTGTTCCCAAAACACAAAAATGGCCATTGATCTCTTTGAAGCAATGTTGTGCAAAAATCTACGGAGTTTGACTCCATATTACAAAGAAACGGTTCAAGTTATCAAAAATCTGACAACATCAAAGTGTAAAGCAACATTTTTTACTCATTACTTCATATTTTTACATCTCTGCCTATTACGGTAAGTGAACAGGGAACGGCAGAGTAACGCGGGTAAATTGACTACTTTTCTGAGGGATGCGCGACCGTGCGCGGGTTAATATGGTGCAGAATGTCTGCAATTGATCAACACACACACACATAGGTACCATGTCGGTCTAGTTTGATGCTTGCACAGAAACGGAGAGGAATGACATAAAATGCACCTTCGACTGGTTGATCTACTCTAGTGCACACAGTACACGTGCACATATACACACCCATATGCGCACATACACCTATATACGTACACACATATACAAACGTAAAATGAAAAAAAAAAAAAAAAAAAAAAAAAAAAAAATGTTTATTTCCAAATTGTCACATGAGATACATGCCAACATATTGGCTTTTAAAAGTTTCTTAAATATAGGACATCCTAAAACAAATATTCCATACGAGGAGTACTAATTGACAAACCATCCGAGGTGTACAAGTAGATGAGCCATACGAGGCATAATAATAGACAAACTATACGAGGTGTACTATTAGACAAACTGTCAGAGGTGTACAAGTAGATAGACCATACGAGGCATATTAATTGACAAAATATACGAGGCGTACTAATAGACAAACCATTCGTGGTGTGCTAGTAGTCTAACAAAAGTTCTATACTAGGAGTACTAATTGACAAACCATCCGAGGTGTACAAATAGATAAGCCATACGAGGCATAATAATAATAGGCAAACTATACGAGGTGTACTAATAGACAAGCTATCAGAGGTGTACAAAATAGATAGACCATACGAGGCATATTAATAGACAAAATATACGAGGCGTACTAATAGACAAACCACACGTGGCTTGCCAATAGTCTATCTCTGTCAAGGGTAGTTGAATGAGAAATGAAAATTATGCACTAAAAATACGCAAAGCCCTATCACCACCAAAAACATATTTCATGTCTTCTGGATATTCACCACATCATGCGGACATGGGTACATGGGATAAAATAGAGATACAGTGTGAGCCGGTTACCACTCATGATTGACAAATATCTACAAAATATTGGTAGAAATGGGTAAACAAACATATATTCAATATCAAAATTCATAGCTTGTACAACATACGGACAGAAAGATAATTTTACTACGATTCATATGCTCAAATTGCACTTTATTTCATTAATTATATATGACATTAATACGATTCACAGAAACGCCCTCTGGGGAAGTGATAGATCTATTTTTGAATCATTTCGCTGTTGCAATCAAATATATTAACCGAAAGGTTTTTGCGCAAAGAAATGAAATAGAAACATGTATATCTATTTATGTAGATACATATATATACCTACACACGTACACACACATATTAATATATACTTATTGAAAATAAAATATTAGAAAAAAAATACATATATAAGATAAAAGAAAGAAGCAACCTACCATCTACTACACAGAAAATGACAGCTGAGCTCACTGTAATCCTAAGAAATTTTCGCAAATATAACTAAAAGGAAGAGAAGACTTCGAAAAACATAAAAATGAGCTGTTTTTAATTTCTTCACAGAAATTTTTAAGAAAAGTCAGGTTATAGTCAAGAATCAACACAACTCTTCAGCATTATACGGACATGTGTACGTGGGAGAAAATGGAGTAACATTGTGGCCGGATATCCCATCTGATTGGAGAATATTCGCAAAATTGGCACATATAGGAAGATTAGGCCTTGATCCAAAAATAATAATTTTGATTACAGAAATTTAGAGTTTTTTCCGATTTGAAAGTTCAGTGCTAGTGTGCGCTGAACGCACGAAAAAAAAAAAAATAAAAAGACTAAATGCAATGCTTAAATAACCCCTTTCCCCCCAGCTCAGCCGAAAATCGATTGAAAACATCTTCGAGAATGATTTTGAAATAGCGAGACAACGTTAGCCAAAAATTTAATTCATTATAAACTTTGCACAACCCTCACATCTATAAACCTGTTTATTGGTGTACACACAAAATGTATTTCATGGTATATTTGTCATACGGACTTTAAATATTAAATACATAAAGAGAAAGAAATAACAAAATAAAGATGAGGAAATACTCCTAATTATATTATGGAAAGAACGTTCGTTCTGCTGCACTGAACTGACGGCTGTGGTGCTCATTGTTGTCGACAGAAATAAGTAAGATGAATATACGAATCGCTTAGCAAACGTAAAATGAAATAGTTTCTAAATTTCTAACATAAATTTCAGGAAAAATTAAAATTTCTGATAGATGGGAAGTTCACACCGAGATGCTGCAGGCCCTATGACAGAGATGCAAAATGACGTGACACATTTACTCTAAATTCTTTTCCAGTTTTAGAGTTTTTGATATGCTGGGGAAGCTTGTTCCACAAAAAAGCTCCAGAAACTGAGAGAGCTTTTTGTCCCACGTTAGATGAACGGTAACTGACTAAAACATCGTTCCTCCGGTTTGGTCTTTCGTTTGGGATATTAGATGGAAAAAATTTTACCACCTCTGCATTACTTTGGGGGAGGTACAGAGAGGAGAATACTCGTCGAGCTTTCTGGATCATGAATCTGTTCGGTATAGGGATCCAGTCGAGTTTTCTTAAAAGAGGGGTGACATGATCGTATTTATTGAAATTTCCTTTGCATACCACTTTGGCGGCGAAGTTTACACATTTTTGCAACTCTTCCTGACGACATTTAGGTAAGTCTCCCCACACAAGACTGCAGTAGTCCAGACGCGATAAAACTAGAGACTGAATCACTAATAATCTAGATTTTTCGTCAAGTGTGTTCTTTATACGATGAAAGAACATTAAGGTTCCGTTAATTTTGTTGCACATTGTTTCGACGTGTGAATTGAAAGTCATATTTTTGTCAAACCAAACACCCAGATTTTTAACCTTATCGACTGGTTTAATTGTATCGTCTCCAAATGTTAGCTGGAATGGTGGTAAATTTTCAGTCGCATTCTGTGAACCAAAAATAATGCATTGCGTTTTACTTGCGTTAAGTTTGAGGCCATTTTGGTCATACCACAATTTCAGATTTCTCAGAAGGTTTTCAGCGTTGGCTTGTGTTTCTGTTAAATCCGCTGTTGAGCTTGTCATGGCAATTTGTACGTCATCAGCATACATTGAGATTTTTGTGTTTGCCGGCATGGTGGGGAAATCGTTGATGAAAATTGAAAATAGGAGTGGGCCGATGATTGAACCTTGAGGAACGCCAAAGTTATTTGGTATGAATGATGACATTTTGTTATTCAAGCACACTGCATGAGAACGGTTTCGTAGGTAGCTTTCAAACCACTGAGTGTCTATTCTGAGGTTTGAAATTTTTTGTAGAAGTTTCTTATGCTCAACACTGTCGAAAGCTTTGGAGAGATCAAGCAATAGTAAGAGAGTTAATTTTTTTTGGTCAATATCATTGTAAATTTTTTCTGTTATGTTTAACAGGGCGTCCTGAGTACTGGTATTCCTCCTGTAAGCATATTGATTGCGATGTAGTAGATGTGACTCGTCTATGTAAGACGAGAGCTGGTTTGTTATTACTTTTTCTAATATTTTGGACATAACAGGCAGGAGACTGATTGGTCTGTAGTTTGACGCTATGTCGATATCACCAGATTTATGTAATGGCTTAATTATGGATAGTTTCCATTGATCGGGAAACTTGTTTGTGACTATAGATGTATTTATTATCAAGCGAATAAAGGGTGCTGTGACAGGGAAGCTGTCTTTTATATGTTGGAGGCTTATGCCATCATGTCCAGTCGCTTTAGTATTCTTTAGTGAGTATAAGATTTACAAGTAAGCATGTTTGCAAATGACAACGTATAGGCGGTCAAATCATAATACCTACGCATCCTTCAAAACTGTTGTGTGATGTCTTGAATTATAAAACAATGAGCGAGGGAGATTGTTCAGCAAGGGAGATACCAGGGAAATGAGATTCGTCAGTACTCATTCAGTATGTTCTGTAATTAAGGATTATTATTGAGACACAAGATGACGAGTTATTTTGGCTTTAAATTCTCTCGGTCTTTGAGGGACTTTAATACTCAGGGGAAGTTTGTTCCACAGTAAGGCGCCTGATATGGACAGAGCCTTCTGCCCTAAGTGAGATGAACGATAGTTGACTAAGACATTATTGTTTCTGTTCGGTTTTTGATTGGTTAAAGTGGGTGGATGGAAACGCACTATCTCAGCATTGCTCTGAGGAAGATATAACGAGGAGAATACGTATTGGGCCTTCTGTATGAGGAGCCTTTCTTGGATAGGGATCCAGCCGAGTTTATTGAGGAGAGGGGTTACGTGATCACTTCTTTTGAAATTACCGTTGCATACCACCTTGGCTGCAAAATTCATGCATTTTTGTAAGTCCCTTTTAAGGTATTGAGGTAAGTCTCCCCATACTAGGCTGCAGTAGTCAATGCGCGATAACACAAGGGATTGAATGGCTAATAATCTGGATTTTTCGTCTAGCATACTTTTTATACGATGAAAAAACATTAAAGTTCCGTAGATTTTGTTGCAAGTAGTCTCAACGTGAGATTTGAAGGACATATTTCTATCGAACCAGATACCCAGATTTTTAACTTTTTCTGATGCATTAATTTTATCATTTCCAACTGCAAGAGTAAGATCTGAAGTTTTTTTAGTTGAAGTTGAAGTTCAGGCTTCCCTGTGTAACTTCATACATAAAACTTTGAATAAGCAGGGTGATATGACCAACATTCGGTACCTTCTCAAACTGGTTATCACGATTATTTGGTCGATATTGAGTTCAATACGCTCACGGAAATTGAAACATCTGTTCCTAAGAATCACTAAAGGAGCACATTTAAAAACGTTTTACATGAATGACGTTCTACTCGCCGATGCGTAATTTTCGAATTATTCAACTTCGAAGTTATAGGAACGTCGTACATGAAAGTGAAGGAACGGACAGGTAAATAAGCTGTAATAAGGTACTGACGTAACGATGGGTGAGGTTAGGTTAGGTAATGTTAGATTAGTTAAACAAACTAACCTAAAATAATAAATAAACCTAAAATAGCTTACCTTAACTTACCCAAACCGACATTGTTCTTTTCCCGCCAAAAAGTGAGTGTGTCCCGCCAAGAAAGTGGGCGTGACCCAACAATGCAGCGACTAAGCAACCGACTACATAATGTTATTCTTAACTGCACGTTATTATTGTTATAACTCGAAAGTAACGCTTCAGCAAGCAGAATGTCATTCGTGTAAAACGTTTTTAAATGTGTTCCTTTAGTGATTCTTTGGAACGAAATTTTTAATTTCTGTGAGCGCATTAAAATGCACATTGACAGCATAAAGAATATTGCCTTACCCACTACAGACAACTGCCAAAAGGGTAAATCTGAAGGATAGAAGGATATGTCAGTTATCGATTTTCCATTTTTTGGTGCCTGGACCTAATTAATTGGATCAAAATAAACAAGTTTTCTTCCATGCACTTTCCGTCTCAAATTAGTAGTTTACGATTTATGGCGGCAAGTTTAGTTTCGTCTTTGATGACGAATGCGCTCGAATAAACAGCTACTCATCGATTTTCGAATGTTTGTTGCTTGCATCATGGTAATAACATCGAAATAAACAACTTTTCTTCTATACACTTTTTTCGTCAAATGAGTATTTAATGAGGTATAGCGGTAGGTTTGGTTTCGTCTTTGATGACGACCGCGCTGGAAGCGGAGTGCATTACAGTGTTGCTGTCCGGCGTGCTCCCTGAATTACTTGCCGCTTCAAACACTGGAGTTGCGGTAATTCATTTACCGCTATAACTAATAAAATACTCATTTGAGACGGAAAGTGCATAGAAGAAAACTTTTTTTTTCGATCTAGTTAACTATGCTAAGGCATCGAAATTTACAAAATCGATAACTGAAATATCCTTCAGATTTACCGCCAAAAGTGTTGCTCGCTTTGCGAAGAGTTACTGGAGAGGTGCAATAATTCTCCAAAACTTAGAAAGCTGAATCTTCATTGAATGTACCTGAGAGTTCCATGTACATATATCATTCCAAAGACAAGAATCATTTATCACAAAACCTACGGGCTGCGCGTGCATTTTGGATTGGCCCGTAACTTTCCTAATACCTGGGGCCAAGTTTGCAGTGTCTTAGAAGTCAGAACTGCAGTAGTCCTCACGTCTTGGTGAAATCCTCTCCGTCAAATCGTAAACAATTTATAGTACATGTAAACGCCCAATTCTAATTTCTAAAACATTATTGGATTTCAATGTACAAGGAGCTCGCGAGACTCGAACTCAGGACTATAAATTACCGCGCCGGCACGCTATCGACTGCGCAGCAGCTTCCCGTACCAGATTCATTAACTGTTTCTGGGGGTTACTAGACTGTGAACTCTCGATACAATAGGGAATAAATGGTCAATATTGAGTTTAATGTTGTCAACGAATTTCAAAATTTCTTAGGTATAGATAGGTAATATAGTCGATTTTAAGACGTTTTACACGAATGACATCCTGCCCGGTGATGCGTTATTTTTGAATTATTCAACTTTGAAGCTGGCTTGTGCGCGCCATGAAAGCGCACGCGGCTAGCGTATTTTAATCAATAACGGAAGCTAACCCCTATTACAAACGTAAAGAGGTTGGGTCGTGAGGGGTAGCCACAGTTCTTTTAGTGAAAAGTATAAATAAAGCTTCTAACCCACCCGTTAGGGTGACGATCGCAATCTTGTTTACATCGGCACCAAGATGGCGGCGCCCATGGCGGCAGCCATCTTCCAGTCGATGTAAACAAACGTCACTAGAAACCTTTATTTATAATTGTCACTAAAAGAACTGTGGCTACCCCTCACGACCCAACCTCTTTTCGTTTGTAATAGAGGTTAGCTTCCGTTTTCATTGCAAAGTTTAGTTTATTAGTTAGTTTAAGCCTCCCTATCCTCAACAATGAGATGTAAAGAGAGGAAGGAAGAAGGCACCATTTAGTATGGAGTTAAAGGGAACGTGGAATCTATGCAGAAAGGGCACAGAAACAGAAAGCTAAGAAAGAAGTTCATGAAACAAGAAAAAGTTGAAGAAGAAAGTGGTAGGCGGTGAAAAACAGGACAGCAGTGAACCGAAAAAAAGATGGTCCGTAACACAACAAAACCTATTCTATTTTAACAAAAGAAAGCCTACCTAACCTTTAGCTCGGGCCCTCACATTGTCCCCCTGGGAGCGCTAGTTCCCATAGATACAATAATTGTATCCCCCTGAGGGGTTTCATTGCAAAAACAATGACTTTCCTAATACCTGTCCTCTGAGACTCCATATGGTGAGGATGTGCGTTGCGCTCGCTCCGCTCGCTCCGAAACAAAGTGCCTATTGTTAGAAAGAATGTACTTCTAGCCTGAATGGGTACCCTCTCTCGCCATGAGGATTCAAATGTGATATCAACATATAAATCATCAAACTAAGAATATAATATTCCCTCATAAAGTGTGAAGGTGTTCAACCCTCGTTTATACAAGAAAGCCAACTCTCTAAACCTACAAGATGGGAGCGAGGAAGCAACGCAACAACATCAGCAGCTGCAATAACAGCTGTGAATATCAACCAAAGTTTGGTCAAAATCCTGATGTGTCTAGCCTAACACAAGACTGCAAAGAAGTGGTATCTGTTCTAATAAAATATTTCGACTCAGTGATGACAAAATTTAATAGTGATATTGACGAAATGAAAAGTGAAATAAGCGACCTTAAAACACTATCTGAAACAATAGCAGGAAAAGAAGCAGAACACAAACAAATTATTGAAGAGCAGAATGAAAAAATACAAAGCTTGGAGTCACGTCTCGATCGCTTGGAAAAAAATGATCAGCGCCGAGACCTGGAAGATAGAAAATGTACTCTCGTCATTTCCGGGGGGGAACTACCTCATTCACACAACAACGAAAATTGCAAAGAAACAGTCTGCAAAATTCTGAAGGACATCAACATCGACCTCAGTGATGCTGACATCACGTCAGCTAACAGAATGGGAAGAAAACCACTAAGTGGAAACGAGGATCGAAGAAACATCGCTTTCGAACTGAAACATTACAACAAAAAACGTGAAATTCTCTCTGCCTGCCGAGTAAATAAACCAACGTTCTATATAAATGAATATCTAATACCTTCACGAGCCAAGATCATGTACACCTTGAGAGTAGCCAAGAGAAATTTCCCGGAAAAAATCGGAACCCCGAGGACCCAAGATGGAAACATCTTCGCATTCATCCCTGGACAACCGGACTCGAGACGTCAGATTAACACGCCAGAAGAGCTCGACCAATACCTGATGCGGCAACTGGATAAATCATCGAATCAGGTCTTGGGTGTTCACCTCAATTAGGTATCAAAACATGTACCTGTGCCAAATTATATACTCGTATGCCAATAACGCCTAGAATTCTATAACTTTACACTAGATCTTCAAACTGCATAACTTCATGTCATGAATCAGTTCCAACCTCTAAAGATATATACGGCAGTTTTACCTCAATTTTGACAATCTTATGACAGATATATTTATGACAACTGTATTGGAAATTGCAACAACACCACCAGCAATTTGTACCTACCAATATTATGATGGAATATTGATATCCACCTTGTTCACCTTTCCTCGTAAATTGTATGTAATTTTTAACCAACAAACTATTATTATGTGTAAAACATATTAGCTGATTAGATTATCATCGTCGCTAAATTTTTTTCTATTTATTTTTATTTTTTTTTTAAAACTTATTACCTGTTGTATGTGAACTTTGTAACAACGCCTTCAGCAATTTGTACGCATCAATTTTGTATATTGAACTCCAATATTAATCGCTCTTGGCTGAGTATTGAGTGTACCCACGAAATCACGCTAGATTTCTTACTCTTTTCTATACTTTCTAAGCTAGTTTTTAGATAGATATATCCTTTTAATCTTGACTCTGTATTTCGTTTTAAGTTGTACAATAGTACTTACTGCCTACTGTTTACTAATTTTGAATGACTGATCACGCTGATATATTAGATGAAATCGACCCGGATCTCAATCATTTGAACAGAATATTTCCAAACCTAAACGACTCTGAAAACTGCAGATATACTAATATATCAAAATTCAACGAATCTATACGAATAACCCGGCAGGATTTTTCGCTACTGTGTTGGAACTGTAGGTCACTCTATCCAAAATTGGAAGAGATACAATGCACTATTACTGAACTTAAGTATACCTTAGATGTGATTAGCTTCACCGAAAGCTGGCTAGATGACTCGACCAAAGACATGATTAAATTTGAAAATTATCATAGTTACCATTCGCTACGAAAAAACAAGCGAGGCGGGGGCATCAGTACATACATTTCTAAGCACATGGATTCGAGAATCATAGCAAGTGCAACACTGAATCAGGATCATATAGAATCATTATTCGTAGAACTGTCTAGAGATGGCAAACGAATTGTGCTTGGAACGGTGTATAGGCCGCCTACAGCCTGTCCTATATCCTTCCTTAATGAGCTTAATCGAATTATTTCTCAGTTCAACAGGTCCTTCTACAATGACATAATAATATGCGGTGACTTCAACTATGATTTGCTGAAACATGAAAGCTATGAACCAATCTCTAATTTCTTAAATGCATTTCATTCTAAATCTTTCCTTCCGATCATCACAAAGCCAACACGAATAACCTCAGAATGTGCCACGCTGCTTGACAATATCTTTATGACAGACCCAAGTGATTTTCTTGCTGGAATAATTACTTCTGACTTATCAGATCATTTTCCAGTTTTTCTTATTAAGAAAAATGTCTATCTTGCGTGCACCAAAGCACGGGCTGAAACTTATTCATATCGTAAAATAAACGAATCAGATTTAGAAGAAATGCGCACCGTTCTAGAAGATTTAATGCCAACATTGCACATCACCCAACAAAACAATAATGCAAGGAGCATTGATGAATCAGTAGTAAAGTTGACTGAAACTATAATGACCGCATACAATCAGTGTTGCCCAATTGTAACTCGTACAGTTACCCCGAAAAATAAACAAAAGCCCTGGATTACTAGAGACATCGTGATAAATATAAAGAAACGCCAAGCGTACCTGGCCCTCCTTTGCGAAGGGCGAATATCTAGAGAAACATATAACCGATTCAGAAACTATGTGACAAACCAGATAAGAACATCAAAAAAGAGCTACTTTACCCTCAAGTTTACTCAATTCAAAGCTGACGTTAAAAAGACTTGGCGCCTCCTTAACTCTTGTTATAAACCGAATAACGCTGAAAAAAAGAAAATTGGTTATATCACTCAAGATAATGTAAAATACCATGAGAAGAATGAAATTGCTAATCTCTTCAACAACTTCTTTGTAAACGTAGGGAAAACTATAGCCAATGGTATTCCAAGTGAACCTACTGATCACCTCGAATTTATGGATCATATTCGAGAACACAACTCCTTTTTCTTTACGCCTACAAACTCCTCCGATGTAATTGCGTGCATAAACAACATGAAAAATAAATCGAGTGGGTTACAAACGTTTCCAACTAAAATACTTAAAATAATTGCTGATATTGTGGCCCCGCTGATATCCAATATTATTAACCAGTCTCTCTTACTAGGCACTTTCCCGAACTCCCTCAAAGTTGCTAGAGTAACCCCTATCTTTAAAAATGGTGAAAAAACCTGTGTAAACAATTATCGACCTATCTCCATGTTACCAATTATTAGCAAGGTATTCGAGAAAATTGTGTATAAAAAAGTGTACTCTTATTTTGAACAAAAATCATTTCTCTATGATAAACAATACGGCTTTCGCTGTAAAAAATCAACAACACAGGCAATATTAAATCATTTACAATTCCTTTATTCTAATATAGATAACGGAAAGACTGTCTTCTCTGTATTTCTTGACTTTCGAAAGGCATTCGATTGTGTGGACCATAACATATTACTCTCGAAACTTCATTGTTATGGCATTCGTGGGGTTGCCCATGATTGGTTCAGATCATACCTAACAAATCGGAAGCAATACGTTGTCATTGACGACGCGAAATCGGACCCACAAAAAATTAGCCATGGAGTTCCACAAGGATCTGTTCTTGGGCCTCTCCTTTTTCTGATTTTTATCAATGATATTATTAAATCTACATCATTTTTTAAATTCATACTTTTTGCCGATGACAGTACGCTTTCTGCGGTCCTTCCGAACGAAAATCCCACTACGATTGCGGAGAGTATAAATAATGAACTCCATAAGGTTTCACTGTGGCTTAAAGCTAATAAAATAAGCCTCAATATCGATAAAACAAATTACATTACGTTCTCATACAAGAAAAATATATCTCTACCATCCATTAAAATTGGCGAAGGTGAAATCAAAGAAACCAACTCATGTAAATTTCTGGGCATCATAATAGATAAACATCTGACCTTCAAAGAGCACATCACTCATATTAGTTCTAAATTATCAAAATCCATCGGAATCCTGAATAAAGTTAAAAATTTCCTGCCTGAAACAGCCTTACTAATGCTTTATCGAACGCTCATTTCACCATACCTGCAATACGGAATAGAAGCATGGCATGGAACTGATAAAAATAAAACCAATATAATTTTTACTCTGCAAAAAAGAGCCATCAGAGCGGTAAAGAACCTAGAATATAATGCTCACACAAATGATTCATTCAAAAATTTACAAATACTTAAACTCTCGGATCTCTACAAAATCTCCATCTGCAATTTCATCTACAAAACATTAGCTAATGATGGCGACAATAGCCTTCAACAGTTATTAACTGCGCAAACTGGTCATCACGACCATTTAACACGAAATAAAAGTAAATTCATGCTTCCTTATTATTCAAAGGCCCGCTCGCAACATAGTATACTATTCGTTGGAACTAAAACCTGGAACTCAATACCTGCGGAGATCCGTGAAAGTAATTCTTACAAGGTATTTAAAAGAAATCTTGAGTCTCACTTCTTATCAGAATACTAGTCGTGTAAGATCACCAAGTCAAATCCTGCCTCCTACATGTCTGGTCCTAATAATGCAATTTGCCATGAGTAATATCGCCGATTTTCAGTCTGCTCCCAAATCGTTATCGAATATACTGTTAAATATTGTCCATATGACCTATATTGTAAAATTAAACATCAATATCGAGTTCATTATCCTGTTGATCAGTCTAATGCGAAACTAGGCTAAGTGAATTAGGTTAAACATTATTGTACGCCCTAGAATAATGTAATGGTAGGATGCCCTAGAAGTCGCTGAACTTATTCGGGCCCACAGGTAGCTATACTCAACTCTGACCATTGTATTAGACTTAAGAAACATTCTACTTCTGTATCTCCTGTGGTAAATAAATTGTTTAAATTGTTAAATTGTTTAAATGACTGTTTTTGCGCAAATAAGGCCATTCAGGAGCGCCGTTCGTGTAACTTCAAACGTAAATAACTCGAAGACTTAGCATTTCCGGGCACATTGTCATTCTTGTAAAACGTCTTAAAATTGACTATATTACCTGTCTATACCTACGAAATTATGAAATTCGTTGACAACAATAAACTCAATATTGACCGAATAAATTATGTCGCGACAGCACGTACCTGCACTGGGCCAAGCATTGCTTTCGTTGGGCTTCGATCATCTTTTTAGGGTGATCGATGGCGCAGTCGATAGCGTGCCGGCGCGGTAATTTATAGTCCTGAGTTCGAGTCTCGCGAGCTCCTTGTACATTTATTTCGTTTGAAATTGTGGAAGCAGCAGCTTCCCGTACCAGATTCATTAACTGTTTCTGGGGGTTACTAGACTGTGAACTATCGATACAATAGGGAATAAATATAGGATTTCATGATAGGATTTCAATCATCTATGAACTATTCCTCTAGACCCCAACTTTGGAGCTTTGAAAGAATGAATAGCTGCTATCAAGTTTCATTTTAAGAACAACACGAGAATGTATCAGCCAGCACGGTTGTTTCATGACGCACCTACACGTCAGACGAGCGTTGTTGCCTGAAATATTCGTGAGATTCTCAATTAACACGTAACTGACAACACAAGCGACGGCCACTCGATGCAAAATGGCGAGCGAGAGCGCAGCGGCCACCGACGCTGCCGGCGTCTTCTTCTCTGCAGGAACTTGCAGTGACAGCAGCACAGGACGCGCCCAGCGTGCGGTTGTGGGGCGTGTGAAATGTAAGTGAGGCCGAGTGGAGGATTCCTCAGGACATGTGATGGCTTCGTGTGACAATGTATAAATCCGTGAGGCTCTGTTAGAGTCTGTCAGGCCATGCTAAGGGGTCCTCAGATTATGTGATTGGTTCCTCATACCATTTGAAAGGTTAGTATGGTCATTTAAAGGTCCGTGAAGTCCTATTGAAGGCTGTCAGGGTATGTGAAGGGTACCTCAGAACACACGATGGGTTCGTGTGACCATGTGAAGGGTCCGTGAGGCTATGTTAAAGTTTGGGAGGCCATACGAAGGCTTGTTATGTACCTTGTTTAAATTTGTGAGGCCATCGCAAGGCCCATGAGGCCTTGTTAAAGTTTGTGAGGCAAGGGGAAGACCCGTAAGTCCCTGTTGGACCCTGTAAGGTCATTTGGTGCCTGTGAGGCCATGTGAAGGTCCGTGAGGCCCTTCACATGGCAAAACCTGTGATGGCTCGAAGGCTTTGAGACCGTAGGCCCGTGAGTAGAAAATATTTTCTTATTGAAATAATAAAATCAATTGAATGTTTCAGTTAATGTTATTTGGGAAACAGCTACTTACTCATAATGCTATTCAAAAATCTATAATACTTTGTCTAGATTATTAATATTTGTTGGCCTTTAATTACAGCTGCTTCAATGGTTGTACGATTAGAGAATTAATTAAATTAAAAGTACTCAATATGTATTCCGCACGGCAGTGCCGCCCGGTGATATTCCCGGTTTGAAAAAGGAGAACTCAGTCATGATTCCCCACTCTGCCCAGGTGTCGGCTTGACCGGGGGTAACCGTTATTGCGTCCTGATGTTAGCTATATGGCATTTGAAAAAAAATGTATAAGATGATATGTATCAGGCTTGATTGGAATTAAACATCTTTTCATGTACAGCTGAACAACAATCCTTTGAGCAACATTGCTTCCAATGTTTCCATGGAATGTGTAAAAAAACACACAAATCCCTGAAAGCAAAAGTGTCATATAATAACTCTTTATAAATTATGACTCTTAAAAATATAGGTAACAGAATAATAGCTTCCCCATCTGGAATCCGATAGAAAAAACATATAAAATCCAGTAATTGGTTACCCAGCTCAAGCCCACCTGGCTAACCTTTGTCATGAGCCAACCATCTTTCTCACCAGAAGTTCGGTACTACGTGGCAGAATCTCACTGACCCATAAGGTGCCCACATGGGCACTATCAAATCTGGTTGCTAGGGACGAGGCTTTTTGTACAGCAAAGTTGAGATCTTCCATTGGGACGAATAATTGGTAGGATTTATGTACCTGCTTCATCCCTAGGTTCTGTGATGCTTCACTTCCTTCTACTGTGAATGCTTCTTTTGTTCTACTGTTAATACGAATCGCTTCAGGTTTACTGCCAACATGTTGAGTGACGCACTGTTCAAGGAGCCACGGCAACATTTTCTGTCTGTGGGCTTCGTTTAATTTTCAGGAGAGTAGGGTGATGTATTCATTAGATGTGGCACAAGTTCAGTTTCACTTGTACGATATTATGTTAGATTCGCACGCCTTCTATTCCCAGCAAACAGCTCTCTTCCACTTCTCCCTCACACCGGATGCTCCCAGCTGCATGGAGGCGTCACAGTGATGACATTTCAGCTGATCAGACGTGCGTTGAGTGACCCACTTCGGCGCACTTGCTGAGTACAGCTGAGGTATTGTGATATCGCGCAGCGGCGTGTTCATTTGCCAGGCGATTGAAGCACATCAGTGGTTCGTTTTTAAACTGGCCCACTCGGCTCTTCCCTGGGGTGTAGGTGCTCTAAGGGACGCTCGGTTGTCTGGAGGTTATTAGAAAATCTTAAACTTGGGGATATCTTGGTTCAATGTAGGTAGCTTTGGTTACTTCCACAACATTTTATTACGCCTGAAGTCGTCCATATCAGTTATGTCGATATCATTGATGCACACGAGGCCAAGTGAATGGTCTGAACGGCTCTACTCAGCGGTCAGGCACGCTACACCTCCACGCTCGTCAGATCAACCATTTTCTTCGCCTGCCCTGCACTGCGCACCTCCACCATCACCTCTCGGCTCTTGTTGAAGATCTTTATTGGTTTTAAGCCAGATACCTCATCATTTATTCCTAGCTTGTTAAACGGTTTTACTGTCCTTTTCCCGTCCACTGCAGAAGGTGACAAAAAATACCTTGGAAAGAAGGTGCTATTCCCCGGTCACACCTATTGATACACATTTCCTTTTTTTTATGATTGTTCTCTTCTCTGGTCTCGTACTTAATCATTCGTTAGAGAGCTGAATTGCACCAATGAAACTGCTTCTTCGACTACTGCCAACTGGCTCTCTACCTCGGTTATCTCCCTGGCATCCGGGTCAGCAGACTTGGGCTTGCTTTTTGCATTTTCTACACCAATTCCATCGAGCCCTCAATCTATTGCTCTTTCAATCCTTCTTTTGGTACTCGCTGTCTTGCTCACCGGCCCCGTCTTATCGAACTTCCTCTGTCTTTTTTGTTGCACGGCAAATTTTATGTCTCACACTCTTCTCTAATCAAGATCCATCAGACACTTTTTACTTAATATTCAATATTCACTCTTTACTCTTCTGAGTGAGTTCCCTTGATAAATCAAGAGGGCTTTTTTCCAGTCCTACTTTCAACAAAAAACAATTCTCTACGACAAATAGACAAAAAGCCCAGCTAGCACCCTTACCTCCGCGTTGTTTCTACCCTCTGACAATCTAATAAATAACCTTATGAACACTATGTAATGAGTAACAATTTAAACTGTATACTAACAATATGTAATGAGTAACAATTTAAACGCGTATACTAACAATAGTAAATCGGGACGGTATGGGTGGACTGGCATACTTGCTATGTACAAGTAATTCTTATCAGATCCTTGACTGTATGCTCTCTTCACGATACGCAAATAACATAAGTATTCATTACCATTAAAACGTGGTCAAGGGAACAGTGAAAATTCCTCAAATGTTTCAATTCCTGCACAACAATTTGGGGACAAAGCAGGATTCAACAAGAATGAGGAAACTTTCATACGACAAATGGCAGTCAAATTCTTTTTTATTGCTTCAAACACAAGATTAAAAAATCTACATGGATGGTTTAGAAACGCACGACTATTTTTATTAATGGCTCCACTCTGATTCCACAAGGACAAACAACCGCTTCTTTTAAAAATTCCAATTGAATAACGTAAAGCTGAGTGGCTGCACTCAAAAGCAGCTGCTAACATGAGCAGCTCAAATCGCTAGAACAGAAAAATGTCTCTAGATATCATGGGGCCTCCCAACAAGAAAATTAACTGATCCCAATAAGCATTCACAAATGAGGGGGCGCTAAGTCGCTTAGCTGCACCGATGCACTGAGATTTAGAGGTATTATTAAGGCCCACTCGTGCACGAAAGCGAGTTTTATGACGGATGCGGGTGACGTAAAAACGATCTCGTTCTAAATGTTGAAATAACGAAAATGCCGATATATTGCGAGTAAGATCAGTTCGCCGGTTGGTCAGGAGTAAAGCGAGCGTCTGAGCAGCGCAGCTCTACGAAACACCGTTGAATTCTGTGAGGCAGCAACACGAATGATGTGAGGAGACGGAGCTTTGTAAGGGAGCTCAATGAGCGCAGTAGACGAACGTCACACCGCACATCTCCGGCAACCCTGACGGTGAAGCAACTAAGACGAGTGGCAGATGACGAACAAACGCGCGTGTCCAACTCATGGAAATTAAATCCGGGTAGATAGATTGCTAAACCAATATTAATACTTGACAAGAAAAAATCTGCCACAATTGATTCCAGCTTCCTTCATTAAGTCATTTTTTTATAAAATGAAAGACGTGACTTATAAATATTATGCAAGTCTTAAATACCTCTGGCAGTCGATTATTTGACAAATGTTTGATGCGGGTTGTTTATGAATATTCATTTGATTAATACACAAACGACTTTAGCATAGATTAATACCCGCTAGTAAAGACACTAGACACACTTGACTTAAAGTAGGTTGAAACACTCGCATTCAGAATACTATAAATGACTAGAAGCGAATTGTAAATTGTGACTTCCGACTAGCATAAGAAGCATAGCTCTAAAAAAGAATGACGTAAGTTTAAACGGGAAAATTAAGCAGTAAACAGAAATTGAGAAGTTAGCAGCAAACGAGACAACAACGTACTATAAAAAAAGTACATGTCTACAAAATTTCTGGGATCATTACAATAGAAAACTGCAATCTATCTCACACATGAGAAAGTCTGTAAGTAGTAAATGACCACTGAATTATACAATGGCACTAACCGAGTCAAAAGCAAGGAGTCAATAAATTACTAATAGCATTATAGTTAAGAAGTACAGGGCGTTATGGGCAAGTTAATAATCGAGGATCGCCAACGTAGAAACCTCTTGCCACGACTCGTACGCAAGAAACACAGAAGTGAGCAGACAGCACAACAGAGACCAATTCGCGAGCACCTGCAGACAGGGACGTAAAACTCAGTCAGAGTTGGCATGGGAGCTCGCAGAGTCCTGACGAGGCCTCATCCCTGCCTTGGCGCTAAGCCGCAGGCTGGACAGAAGGTTGCGTGCCTGCAGTATACGTTCACTTTCGCCTGGTAAGTTTTCAAGGGGCTTCGCTCGAGCCAGTCCCTGATCGTGGCGCACTAAGGATCGACGAGATGAAACGGAAACTCGGGGAGGATTGTCACCATGAGACATCAAGTCACCAGCAGCCGGAGGAGCGCTCACCATCGACGAATTGTTTACTTCAGACTCGATACTCGACATGGACGTCTGCAGGGAGTCTTGGCCTAGATTTTTTTTGTACAGAGTTGCATCCACTAGTGCATCAGGGTTTTTACACGTTAGTGTACTTCGGTGGACATTATTTTTGTCATTGCTAGTTATCTGTGAAATAAGATTCAACAAACTTGATTCTATGGCGTCGATGCGCTGGTTAGTTTTGAAGTCGTGGTGCAATTCTGCTTGCGAGACGCTGTCGAAGGCATCAAAATCTGAAGCATCAGTGGACACAGGCAGAGAAAGTTCGCTCGCTTCTCTTTCCAAGGAGATGCGCTTCTGCCTCAATAAGTGGCACAGACAAGTCGCAGTAGAAGGCACCTTCAGGAATTCCTTGCACGCACCACTACAAGTATCACTCACTTTGTCTGACAGAACGGAAGAATTTTGAAGAAGCCCATCATTACTGTCAATTTTAGACAATAATTCAGGAGTAAGCGATGCATACAAATCATTGATATCAACAGCCTGACTAAAAGAATCAGACTTTGGTCTCATATTATTCAGTTTTTCCATGGGTAATGAATCGGTCTGACCCGGTCTTCTACGAGTGGAATCATCAACTTGCTCAATTTTGGGTGACGAACGAAGATCCGTACATCCTGCATCTAAGGTGGGTACACTCGCAGAAGTTTTGTGCAAGGCCCTTGGAAGGGACTTGCTGTTGAAGAGAGCCGACTGCTGCCGGCCCCTGGAGCGGGAGGTGGGCGTGTCGTGCTCGCGTCGGCCGGCGGCCCCTGCGCGCCCCGCCGACCCGCTGTGCCGCGCGACCAGCGCAGGGCCGCGCGTTATGATCCAGTCACCCTCAGCGCCCGTCCAGTTCACCACACCGCTTGAAGTTTCGCTCAGCCTCGACAATCCTGGAACACTGAATTTCTCCGACGGTTCATTTTCATTCGCAGGTTTCAACAACGATTTATAGGACCGAGGCAAGGTGTGATATCGAACAGAAGAACGACCAGCCGCACTACCGGCAAATCCATCATTCGTGCCACGGTTACTTATGGCAGACTCTCTGTTTCTGTTTGCAAGACGACTCACAGATGAATCACGAGTATTACTGCTGCTTTTTGCAGAGGATTCGCATCCTTTGGACGAATGCCGACTGAGGGAAGAATCCCGGCTCTTTGAGCTCAGCCTCGACGAGGAAGTAGCGACTCTGAGGCCCAGAGAGGGCGATCGCGACTTGTTGCTGCCGAGCGTGAAGCTGAAGCGCTCGCTGCCGCCGCCCCTCAGCTCGGCCCCCAGGTGGCGGACGGTGCAGCTGAGGTCGCTACAGCCGTCCCCGTGGGAGCGGGTGGCGGAGGGCGCGCGGGTGGCGGGGGCCGAGCGCCGCCCCGCCGCCGCCACCGAGCAGTGCCGCGACCGCCCGGAGTCGCACGAGCCGCCGCTGCTGTTCCTGCCCGCCGACATGTGCACCAGTTATGGCTACGCACCGATATATCTCCGCCATAGCAGACACATCAACAGGCAAACGCTACCAAAAATTGTACCCCGAATAATGTTCTACTTTGACTAAAGGAGCAGCTGAAGCACTGACATAATCAATGCGAAAATTTCTTCATTTTGTGTGATCTCTGATAGAAATTTACTTTCAGCATTTTAGCAACGTCAATTTACATGAATAGTTAATGAAAACTTTATGAATTAACGATCCAATTAATGCTTTCCATTTTTAAAACTCCTTCCTGACTTTAAATTTAAATTGAATACTAAAACTCTGTTTAACCCATCGCAAGAAACGTGTTAAGGAAGCGGGGAATCGATGCACAAGTTACTTTCCCACACAAGAGGCCTTGAAACAATAAGTTGAAAAAAGTTTTTTGGAACGACAGAAGTTGAAGAAAGAAGTAGGTGCTGGAAAACAGGTGAGCATTGAACCGAAAAAATATGGTCTGTAACAAAACAATAAACGTATTTTATTTCAACAAAAGAAAGGCCTACCAAACCAGCTCGTGATTTCATATTTTCCCCCTGGGAGTGCTAATTCCCTTACATCCAATTATAATTATTATTATTATTATATAAGAAAGTTTTAGCCTCCCTTAACCACGACAAATATGTTCTAAGAGAGGAAGGAGGAAGGCATCATTTAGTATGGAGTTGAGGGAACGCGGAATCTATGCACAAGGCGCACAGAAACAGTAAGCTAAGAAAGAAGTTCATGAAACAAGAAACAGTTGAAGAAGAAAGTAGCAGGTTCAGAAAAATAGGACAGCAGTGAACCGAAAAAAAGTTGTCCGTAACAAAACAAAAATCTATTCTATTTTAACAAAAAGGAAGCCTACCTAACCTTTAGCTTGGGCCCTCACATAGTCCCCCTGGGAGCACCAATCCCTTACATCCAATAGTTGCATCCCCTTGACGATACTGAAAAAAACAATGTGGGCAAGACAGGAATCCCTAAAACTTCTTTTATAGCTGAATAACCTAACGACATCTCCCACATGGGCAAAACTCCGTATAGCATTTGATAATAAAATTCATCTTAAACTTATTGTCTATCCTGCTCTCCCAGAGCTGCAGACTCGAAGGCATTGGAGGCAAGCAGCAGTAAGCTCCATTGTGTACACCTGCCCAAGGATTGGATCATTCCTCACAAAATTACGATATCTCACCTCAAACCGTAGCAAATCTCTCATGACAAAATTGACATCTCCAACGTGTAAACATTTTAAGTCAGGATATAAATTATTTTGCGCTCCAACCACAACAAAGGTGTTATTAGGAGGCGGAGGAAGGCATCATTTAGTATGGAATTAAGGAAATGAGGAATCTGTGCACAAACCGGGTCCTCATACTCTGCACATACAAAAAGTAAGATGAAAGAAATTCAAGAAAAAAGATAAAAGTTAAAGTAAGAAATAGGTACCGAAAAAAGAACAGCAGTTGAAAAAAGGACATCTATCAGTTAACCGAAAAAATGGACCGTTACAAACGCAAAGCCTATTCTATTTCAGCGAAAGGAAGGCCAGCAAATCTTCAGTTCAGGACGTACATTTCCCCTTTGGGATCGCTAGTTTCCATAAATACAATAGTTACATAACCCAGAGAGGATGGAAGGTATGCAGTCAGGAGCAAAATAATGAAAAACATTCGCCTGAACCTTGAATGTTAACCTTTCTGCTCTACGTAGATTGTTCAAATTATTCCTAGAAGTTCTTCATGAAGTATCATAGTGAAAGCATCCAAATCACCAAAATATCGAACAGAAAAAAATCGACGGAGAAAAGTGTTAATTTTCAGCGAGCCAAAGTTTGAAATCCATGGTATTTTTTCAAATAAGTACGGTACACTGGATAGTTCGAGGCTCCGTTTCTATTGCAAGGATGTTTACGCAGAAGAAAGAAAAGGGGCCATTTGGTATGGACTAATTCTTGAAGTATGGACTAAGGAAAACGAAGAATCTGTTCTCAGGGTGTGTTTCCAAACAGGGTACTTCCCACACACAGCAAATGTAAGGAAAAGACAAAGAAGAGAAAGCAAAAAGGTAATGAGAACTGAAAGAAGTTAAGATGGCACAAAAGATTGGAATGCCGAAGGCCCAACTTGAGAACTTCAACTGAAGTCGACTAACACCTGCCAGGGAGCGCTCGTGCCCACGGCGTAGGAGAGACAAACCCAACCAACCTAAACTTGTTGACTCTCCTTTGCCTCATGAGGGGAATTTTCCCATAAAAATCACAGCCCATAATGGTACGTTTTACCCATTTAAATAATTCAAAGAGTTAAAAAATCTTACAGTACACTCTTAAATCGACACAAACACTTTTGTCAGTACTATTTGGTAACAGCCTTGCGTAATGGCATCGCCTCTCGCATCGGTCACGTCTTCCGTTGTGTAAAAGGAAAGATATTAACCAAGACCTTCGGTTCCTGATCATAGAGCTTCAAGAAATATTTGGAGTCAGAAGAAAATTTCCTGTAAGCGTATGTGTTCCTACAAGCTCATTTGGAACTAATAAACAGAAGCAGAAAAGACAAGTCTTGGCATACTCTGAAAACAGTCGTCTCCGCAGGACACCCGAACGTCCTGCTCGACACTCCGTACGGACTGAGATCCAGAGATCGAAGTCAAATCCAAATGACTTGACGATGAACTAAAATTATCAGGAAAAGAAGTAAGAAAGCAAACAGATATCAGGACCACTGGACCAGTGAAGTATCCCAATGAGTATTTCGGCAAGTCATCATTGTTTTGGAATACCGTCGCGTGGTCAGACGAGATTGAACTCGAACTGCTAGGATGAAATAACACTAGCCTTATTTTGCAGAAAAAGGGAGACCCGTACGCTCATTAAGTGCACTGTTCTAACGGCGGAGTTTGGTGGTGGTTCTACTCGTAGAATGGCGACGGGTTGGGTCTGCTAGTCTTGTTATGGTCAACTTCACGTCATTGAAGGATGTATGAACAACAACAAAATATTAAGAGATACAGTATTAATACTTTCTAGTTTTTATTCGCTCTTTGAAACTGATGAGATGGAACCTTTCAACAGGACAATGACCCTAAGCGTACAACGAATGTAAAAAAGCCTTGGTTTCCAGAGAAGAAAATAATTTTGCAAGAGTAGCACAGCACGAATTGCTACGCTACTCTTACATGCCCTGATAATTGCTATGCCCTGAACGTGAATTTTATTGAGTTTTGTGCAGGGAACTGAAACTAAAGATTCAAAATAGAGATCCCAGAAATGCCGCGCAGTTAAAAGAATATGTGCAAAAGGTTGGACAAAAATATCGCTGGATAGGACGCAATATTGACAGTTTTAAATTCGAAAGATCTGGAAAGAGTAGTTACGTACACAGGCTATGCCGCTAAATATTGAATGAAAATTGTGTGATGTGCGGTTAACTTTTGTCCTCTCAACCATTACAATAATTAAAAGTAATCATTTTCCATTGGAAATTTTAGGATCTTCCATTGAGAACACTACTTCTCCAAGTACTTATGGTAAATACTGAATAAAACTTGTGTACTCTGTGCTATGCATTGACTACTAACCTTATAAAGACCACTACCGCTTTTGAAGTACACAAGAAGTAATAGAGTTTAAGTCCGATGTTCTGAATGTAATGATCAAAAGTTTACTTACACAAGCGTTGCACACGAGTGAATTTACTTGATGATTCATTAGAAGATACACGGGGATTCACCAAATAATTTTTTTCGTTTTTCACTAAAAAAATAACTTGTAGAGTAAATGCTAAACGTACGGTATTTTAATCATTCTCAACGATATCAATAAAAAATTAGAAATTCAGGTCTGTGAAGAAACACAAATTTTTGAGAAGAATAATGTACCTGAAGGTCACCAAACCTGTTAACGAGTGACCAGGAGTATGAATTCAGAGTAGACCATACTGAGAAGTAACAATTCAGTAATACTTAAAGTAAAGAAATCCAGTAGGCAGGAGTCAAATTCCAACTTTATAATATTGTACTTGAATTGAGAATAGTTTTCATTGTAAACGAAGATGTTGGTAGCTTACAGCAGCGGAGAGGAAATGTTTTTTCCACAATTTCATTTCCTTCAATAAAACTCAAGACACTTCAACTACACGGCCATCAAAACACTCATTTCGTAAATCCTAAAACTTCATATTATGAAGGCATTTATATTCTGCACCATAAAATATACTGACCATTCAAATTACCCACTAGACAGTATCGCTGAAGTCTGAGCATTCCAAGCCCACCAAGTTTTAAGTTTGGAATACAAACTTCAATATTCATACGTGGCAACGCAGCTTCTGAGTGGAAATGAGTGGGTTGATTCTGAGTGGAAATGAGCCTCGGTTTGCGTAGTGGGTCAAAAAAACATGACAACGCGCGCAGTACACTACCTGCTCTTGCCGGCCTTGGTTCTGGTGAGCAGGAGGGGGCGGCTGCGGGCCCGGAACTCCCACTCGAGCGGCGGCGGCGGGGTGATGTTCGGCACGGACGTGAGCCGCGAGGGCGGCGAGGGGGCGGGTGCGCGCTTGTGGCGCCCCAGCTCCTCGCGGTGGTGGGCACTGTGGCGACCTCTGCTGCTCTGCGCGGCCTGTGATGCACCAGTAGACCCCATCTCCTCGCGGTGGTGAGGGTTTTGGCGATCTCGAGTTTTGTGCTGCGCTCTCTCGGGTGTGCCGTGAGGCCCCAGCTCCCGGTGCTGGAGGGGCTCTTGGCGACCTGCGGCGCCCTGCACTGCGCAACCAGGGCCAGGGGAGCCCGGCGCAGGGCGGAAGGGTTTGTGGTGGTGTCTGCTGAGCCACGCAGGCACGGGGCTCACCTGCACGCACACGCCACGTTTATGCCTACGCCCCATAAATTGTCTCATTTGCTTACTGTTGTTACTAAGTTCATTCAAGACCCTCTGGCCATATAAAATGCCATTCAAAGAGAACAAAAAAGACCATTTAGTACCGACAGTAGAAAACGCGGAATTTACGCACGGGAAGGTGTGTTCCCAAACAAAATGCCTTGTACATAGAAACTGCAAGCTAGGAAAGAAAAAACAAAAATGAGATGGCAAAGAAGTCATGACAACAACTGAAAGAAACAAGGTGGGCACGAAAGAAGTCCCAAAGTCCTACCAATAGCTGAAGTAAACAGCATCTCCCTGATGGCACCAGTCCACATAGCATTAGATCAACAAACTTAACACAAACCTGTTGCCTATCTTATGCGCTTTAAGGGGTATCAGCAGATTCTGAAGTTAAATATTCACCTCATATAAGAACTCTTGACAATTTCCACACTTCAGTGAGTAAAAATAAAAACTATGATGATTTCACTAGTGATGCGGTTTCTCCATAGACTGCCACGCAAAGGCCATGACTCGTGAAATATCGTCTCGGATGGCATTTTGAAATAAATACAAAAAAATAAGTGGGTAATGCAGAGGAGCTAGCGCACAGAGCCAGACTGTCCATGACCTGGTAGAAGGAGGCATCAGCGGGCGTGAGGCAGGGCAGGTCGGCAGACGACACCCCATCGTCGTCACCAGGCACTTCGTCCAGGAACTGCTGGCGCAGCAGCTGCACCTTGTCCTGCTCGAACGCTGCTCGCTGGGGGCAGCGCAAACACTTCAGGTGAGGGAGCAGGTCATGGGTTGCAAGACGCACGTGGCCAGCACCACCACCAGGCACACGCGCGCGTCACGAGGTGACTCCGCAGCCACACATTTCTCCCCACCCAACGTTTTGCTCAACTATTCATAAAAAGAGAGGGAGAAGTCACTTTTTTCTAAAATCTATTTTATACAACACCGTCATCTATCTCTTCTCAAACGAAGTATTAGCCTCGTTTCCATGACAAAAGAAAAAGATGAAATACAAATGTGCCATTCGTTAGCACTATGACGCGCACCTTACCAACCCCTAAAAAAACTCGCACTCCTGGAATTACAGCACTCGCACCAACACCCAAAACCCTTATACAGCAGGATCCCACAGTTCCCACACGTACTCCTGCAATCTATCGGCATCGTAACTACCACCACAAAACACAGCTTCAACACCCGCAGCAGCCAGTCAGTCTCTGTCACGCCGCTCTTCACCAAAAACTCCTCAGCACCTCCGTCCACCCCCGGGGCTTCACGCGTTTCCACCAGCACAAGCTCCACTTCTCTCGAGACCAAATCATCTTTGCACCTTCTCACCAACGGTATTCTCCTTCCATCTCTAGCCACAATCACTGCTTGCTTGTTATTCTCTACGTTTAACAATTCATTTCATTTCTAGATTAATGGTAAAATACTTTACACCAAATAACCAAGCTGGGTCTCAAAATTATCCAACAAACATGAACATGAAAAGAATTAAAAAAATACAAGAAGCTTCACTGTTTCGGAATCCAGTGCATTATATTTTCATTAAACAATGAATTTTTGCGAAAAATATCTTATGTTTGCTTACCTTAATCAATGTCCGATACTTAACATATATTGATACCCCCCCCCAGTAACCTGCAGTTAGACAGTTCTTATAAGCACCATAATTGAGACATTTTGTGAGAACATGATAGTTCAGGATTCCTCAATTCATTAAGAAGCATGTTCTAAAAACGAGTAGCAGCCCTCATGATTCAAGTTATTCTTAAACCTTTACTATCTTAACACCGGTATACCGTTGACAACCATGAAATTTTGGCTCTAAGGCTCATATTCAAGTTTAGCAGTTGTTGAAATAACAAGGGACTCAGAGATCCACTCGTTGGCAGCACTTACTTTACAACAACGACTTGCAAACTCTGTCTTCAACTGATCCCACCACGTGTCTGCTTTGTTTGCAAGATCTGGTGCCCACCTCTCTGTTGAGCCTGATGGCTGCCTCAGCATAGCGCTCCTTCTCCCTCTTGACTTCAAGGCGCTCCTCCTCGAGTAACTTCTTCAGCGTCATGACCTCGGTGGCAGCCGAATCATCGGGCCCGCCGCACACGCGCAGCCACGACAGGTCGGTCACTTCTGAGGCGGGGCTGTCGAGGACGTTGCGCTTCATGCCGGGGCTCGTAGTACCTTCATTGCCGGCCTCATTTCCATCTCCCCCAATGCCAGAATCTACGCCATTGCCATCATCCCCCACACCATTGACAGATTCACATTCATTTGTACCTCCAGACTGCAATTGTTTTGTAACGTTTTCTGCTTCTCGGTCAGCCCCATCAGCTGCAGGGAGCTCATGAAGACAGGAATCTCCTTTGACAGCCCCTGGAGCGCTGGAGACGGGCGCTGGTGTGGCCGGGGCGGCCTGAGCAACGTCAAGGTCGGGGGTGCTGGTGGCGGGTGCGTCATGAAGACCAGCGTTCAGGGTCGGAGTGCCACCACTCCCAGCTGAGGGTCGAGTCGGCGTACACTCGCTCCCAGGCAACAAGCAGCCAGGCAAAGAAGAAGTACTATCGCCCCTAGTTGCGGTGCGCAGAGGGAGACTTTCATCACCTTCCGTTGCCGTCACAATACCAAGGTGGCGCACTAGCTGAAAAATTGCTGAATCACTGCTTGCAACTCCTCTGTGAGGGGCTTGTGCAGCAGTGTCTCGCCTTACAAGTGGACTTCCCTCGCCAGGAGATGGGCATCCGTCTAGTTTGCCTTCACTGTTGACGTCTTCATGCTTGCTCTGAGGTACGACTCCTCGTCGGCCGAGCTGCCCTGTGCTCAGCCGACAGCTGCTGCTCTTCATAGCTTGAGGTGTGGCCGAGGCCGCGAGTTCGTGAATCCGCTTCAGGCGAGCTTCCCTCGGGTCCCCAGCACCTACCCCGTCACCAAAAAATATTTCAAATTACCTACTGTAAAGCAATAAAACTTGCATAAAACAGAAGTGAAGCTAACTTATGAAAAATTTGCCTCCTTATAAAAATTAAAGTGAGCATTCGATATATTTGCCTGATTTTGTTCGCTGCATGGCGACAAGACGTAGCCAAACCTACTGAGACAGTGAGATGGTGCGCTGGAGAGTGAACAGTGAGAATATTTATAGGCCACCATTCATTGGACGCAGCTGAGGCTTGGTCTCACAGCTGGCTTTTTTTTGTCACAAAGTGCGAGACGGACGTGATGTCACTCCCTACACAGTGGTGTGGCTGGGGTACCAAACCATACCGGCCCGGCCTGCATGATTATTAGGATTATAGGTTAGTTTAAGCCTCCCTAACCGCTACAAATATGAGCGTATCAAAGAGAGGAAGGAGGAAGGCACCATTTAGTATGGAGATAAGGGAATGCAGAATCTCTGCAGAAGGGCATATCTAACCACAACGTATAAAAAAACGATCATTCGAAGGAGGACGCTCCGTTATTTGAATTGTTCAAAACAGCCAGAGAAATGTCGTAAGCCGCGTGGCGGTTATCCATTTATCTGCCATCTACCGACTTCGCTCCGCATCGACTTCAAGAACGCAGGGAGATGAGGATGCCAACTGACAGGCTGGGTTGCCAGACTTGAATACTAGGAAAGGTTCTACCGTAAATAGTATTTATATTGTTCAGTAACTAACGTTAATTAGATCATCAGTACAATTGTCGAGAATTGACATGTTTCCCATTGCGAATATAATTAAATAAGCTAGAGTCATTCGTAACGCTCAATTGTGGAATTAATCCATCTTAAGATTGTAGTGACGTTATCGTACGCGGTTGGGCATTGCTGTGGGCTTGCCACCTTCGCAGCTCTGCGAAAGGGAAGCGGGAGAGTCAGTCCGTGACAGCCACAGAGTATAGACCTCTGAACCGCACCTTGCCAGCCTGCCCCTTTGGAGCCGGGCATTCGTGGTTTCTTACGATGTGTAAATGAAGTGAACTACACATATCTTCTCAAGTAAAGTAATAATAATTGGCTGTCACGAGGCACATGATAGCACCATCCTGGAGTCAACGATTAAGATGAGTTCCATTCAATATTCAGTAAATATTCCCTAATAGCATCCTCATTCGATTTCTTATGTGCAGTAGGTTTAGATGGATGACATCAGCATGCATCAGTAATGTTACTTGTAACGTAAATTAGATGCGTTAGGCTCTTTTCTCTTGATGTATTATTATTTCTGTATCAAGATAGGCAATAAATCACAATGTGTCGTGGTACTATTATTTCCTGTTAATTAGAGAGAGGTTAATCATATCTGTTTGGTTAATTACACGCTACCTTATTAATTGATATACTACCAATATTTTCATTAATTATAATAGAAGACATTGAAAAGTCTCAGTCTATTTTGATCATAATTAAATAAAATAAAAAAATGGTGACCTTTAGTCACGACGAATATCAAAAGAAATAAAAGCGACAGAAAACGACGATGATGAACACCGGAAAAGAACTGCCCCATAACATTAGGTGGCAGCGATGTAGATCTAAATTAGGGAGAACACAACAGGTTACCATTTTGAAACTTCAGAAGACATTCAGAAAAAGCATTGGTGCTTCACAGCATTCACTGAACGGGTTTTTCCACGCATTTAAAGACGGAAAAAGCTGGGCTCGTATAAATTTTCACGAGAACTTTTTTGAGGTAAACAAGAACCGTTAATGGCAAAGGTGAGCAAAAAAATGGTCAAACCTGGTGTGAGATTTCTAGTAGCCCCTCGTGTGCCCCTAAAGCAGAGGTAGACTCGCTGGAGCAACATTCTCAACGACAGGAGCCAGACTTGAGCAAGGAGCTCTGTACATGTGGCCACTAGTACGAGACGCTGGTAGCTGAACACGAGCACCTTTCTCAGCGAGCACAACAGAGAGCGCGAGGAGGCCCTCCCTTATCTGCTGCTGTAGGCCGTGCAGTCCCGCCGCCGCCGCCACCTCCGAGCCGCCCTCGGCGGGCGTGAGGGGCTCGTCCAGGCTGTCGGTCGAGTACACAGAGTCCGTGAGGGAGGCCGCCATGTCCTCCGCCGCCAGCACCTGACCGCAGAGTGGACGCTCTGAACTCTTTTATAGAGGTTATGTTCTTGCTGGAACAGTCATATCCGATAGAAGACAAACATGAAATAAACTATGAAAAAAGAAGTAACAAACAGTTTATTTAAAATAAAATTTCACACAAAAATTATTGCAGGATAATTTTTCTAATATTTCTCAACATGGAAGTCCTCAGTTGGTACCTAAACCATTGGAAGTAACATGAGCCGACTCAAATGTTGCGAGAAAAACATAAAAATTATACACCCTCAGTAATCTTAGTCTAAGTTTGAGAAAGCTAATAAATAGTCGTGCTATAAGAAGACGGTAAACATTGATGAGAAGTTGAGAACGTCTTAGGGGATATAGTCTCTATTTACATTGAGCAGCGAGTTTAGCATTTCTGGGGTAGTGATGTCCTGACTGGGGAGATGCGCGAGCGAGTTGTATCGTGAGCTGGGGAGCGGCTGGTGGGTTGGGTGAGGTGACAACTGGGGTGAGCAGAGGGTGCAGAGCTTGGCGAGGTCTTAGGGCGGTAGTAAGGGATGGGTGCCTCATTATCAGGGCTTAAAGTGAAGTGTTGTTGTGCCGATAGTGTTGTAGGGATCTCTAAGAAGTGAGGGTTAAAGTGGCTGATAGAAATTGGTTGAATGTGTCTGAGGAGCATGGCTGGAGCAACACTGTGCGATGGGCGAAGGAGTGAGGAGGTGAGGAGCATGCGCAAGTTAGGAGAGAGCTGGCGAGAAGAGTGGACTGATGTTTTCTGTTCCGTTAGTTTCATGACGAGAGCATTTTATAAGGACACTGCACCTGCACGACTGCCGGAGGCGGGTTCCTGAGCAGGCTGAGGAGGTGAGTGAGACGTTAGAGCGGCATTGCAGCCACGCAAGCAACACAATTTGCCTACATTGCACACAAACTTCACTCAATCTCACTTGAAACTGCAAGGCTACTGCAAGATCAATCTCAGCAAAAGTTAGCCATATTTTGCAAAATAATACAAAGGTAGACAATATTTTTTCCGCCCACCATACGCTGTACTCAAAAGGCATATAACCCACCATCAAGATGCTCAAACATATGGACACCGTAAAGAATGGACCACAAGCGACGCAATATTATCTCATTAATTTACTCAAGAGTTCCAACAGTAACGCAATACACGCGAGATATTTCCATGCAATTTACTCAAAAAATTAAAAGCTGTACCATAAACATGGTGCACAACTGGGTCTGACATTTTATGCACTTTATGATACATTTTAAGGCATAAAATTATTTTACGCCGTTGTAGCGTACAGCTGGAAACGTGCGTTGGCTTAAAAAAAACTTGTTCTGCCAGCCGAGAATATCTAAAATTTTTAAAATCCTTGCCTTTGGCAGGTTAGCTGCAAGGCTCTGGACAGAAAGTAGCACAACACATCAAATGGGAAGCTCAGCTCAATCCTACACATGACACAAGCAGCGCGCATGCGCCGCTACGCTCACCCATTGCCCTACCTTGCATTTGAGCACTGAGCAAATCAGGCATACGAGGTCACACTCGGAGCAGCCAGTTGTACGGCGCGCATGCAGACGACGACACTAGCGAAGGCGTACCACACCAGTTAGAGGAACATTTGGGTGGGCCCCCCTCACCTTGGCGTGCTTCTTAACGAGTGTGTTAAGCGCAGCGGCAGTCGCCTCGACGCACCGGGCGAGCAGGTCTCGCTCTGCGCTCACCCCCGCCAGCCAGCACTCGTACTGCCCCAGCACGCGCCGGTACACCTCCACCGTGTGTCTGCGACGCGCACGTGTATGTCACACGACAGCACAATGCCACTTGGCAACTCACTAGTTCACTGGACGGCACACAATATGAGATGGCGACTTCACACTCGGCGCAGTTGGCTTCTTTAAACAAGCTCGCACTCTCCTCAGTTAATCTAGCCATCAGTTTTTGCACCCAAAGCAAAGTGGCATATGTGGTGTAGTACGAAACTCGTAATCAAATGAGAAGTGTAAACATTGATTATATGGAACTTTTAACCTACCTCACAATAACAAAGATGTTCGCCGAGAAGAAAGATGAATGCACCATTTAGTATGGAGTTAAGGGAAGGCAGAATCTATACACAAGGTGTGTTTCTACATAAGATATCCTGTGCATAGAAACAGTAAATCGAGAAGCAAGGTTATGAAGCAAGATAAAACTTGAAGAAGAAAGCTAAGAGGTACCGAAAACAAGGTAGTAGAAAACCGGGAAACAATCCTTACCCAAAAAACAAAAAAGCCTGCCCTGTTTCAATAAAATAAGTCCTACCTAGCCTTCAGTTCGAGATCTCACATTTTCCTCCTGGGAGCGCCAATCCCCTTAGACACAGGAGGTGAACAGCAATAGCGACGGAATTATGACCACTGTGGGAAAAAGATCTCTGGAACTACTGTTGACATATATTGCTAAGGGCATTCACAATGATAAGCTGAAACTAGCAGCATTCCACACTTGTAAAATACAATTTAAAGCCCACAAAAGATACAAAGCTCAGAAGTATAAAATCTACGCAACTAAATTTTTCATGTGGCAGCTCGAAGAGACAGAAATGCTGGTTTTAAATTCCAGCTGAAAATCATGACTTGATAGAGTGACACACAGTGCTTGGGTTATGGCGTCTGAAGTCTGTGTGCCATTGTATTAAGTCATGACTTTATGAAGTGACACACACACACACTTCAGACGCTATAACTTAAGCTCTGTGGGCCCCATAGGGCTTCCTTATGTAGGTACTTTGGAGCAGACTGATGGTAATTCCTTAGGTGTTTCAAATTAGAATACTGAAATAGATTCGCCATTCTCACATTACTGTGCTCACAGAGTTTCTGCAAAATTGATACATACCTTAATAATTCTGACAACCAAATACAAATGTGCTGGCATTCTCACCAGCAGCGTCACTGACTCGTGACGAGTCGCTTTTTTAACTTTATGTGTGAAATTGATGCAAGCTTTCTTTTATTCCAACACCTCGTCATGCATTAAAGTTCAGGTAAAATGTTTACCCGATATTCAGCAGCACAATATAAAACGTAGTACTCAGTTAAACCAAGAGATTGTGGCCTTATATTTACAGCTAGTTATTCCTAAGAATAATCAGACCAGTAGAACGTTCAGTATTTTTATCCCATAAATATCATGATGTTGAAATATACGAGTATATTCAAGTTACAACATAACAGATAATATCTTCGTCAACAACTGTAGCATCAAGTTTGCCTGTATATCAATGCATATTACAATGAACAGCAAGAAGCAACACATTCCAGAGTAAAGAATAGAAATGTCATTAACGCATCAGCAAGTGTGGCAGAACAGAGCAGCAGAGCACCACACAGACTGGAGACCGCGGAAGCAGTGGAGGAGACGTGCACAACATCTCACTCCAGCCCGACCTCCGCCACACTGGCTACAAACACACACCGCAGCGAGTCAGACCAGACCTCCACACGGGTCACGATGCCCCAAACCGCAGCACGGCACACTCCAGCACAGCACGCAGTACACACTCACTTGGACGAGCACAACATCTCACACCAGCCCGACCCCACCACACCGGCCACAGACACACCACCCCACACCGCCGCGAGCCAGACCTCAACACACCGGCCACAGACACAGCACCCAACACCGCCCCGAGCCAGACATCAACACACCGGCCACAGACACAGCACCCCACACCGCCGCGAGCCAGACCTCAACACACCGGCCACAGACACAGCACCCCACACCGCCGCGAGCCAGACCTCAACACACCGGCCACAGACACAGCACCCCACACCGCCGCGAGCCAGACCTCAACACACCGGCCACAGACACAGCACCACACACCGCCCCGAGCCAGACATCAACACACAGGCCACAGACACAGCACCCCACACCACCGCGAGCCAGACCTCAGCACAGCGGCCACAGACACAGCACCCCACACCACCGCGAGCCAGACCTCAGCACAGCGGCCACAGACACAGCACCCCACACCGCCCCGAGCCAGACCTCAGCACAGCGGCCACAGACACAGCACCCCACACCACCGCGAGCCAGACCTCAGTACAGCGGCCACAGACACAGCACCCCACACCACCGCGAGCCAGACCTCAGCACAGCGGCCACAGACACAGCACCCAACACCACCGCGAGCCAGACATCAACACACCGGCCACAGACACAGCACTCAACACCGCCGAGAGCCAGACATCAACACACCGGCCACAGAAACAGCACCCCACACCGCCGCGAGCCAGACTTCAACACACCGGCCACAGACACAGCACCCCACACCGCCGCGAGCCAGACATTAACACAGCGGCCACAGACACAGCACCCAACACCGCCCCGAGCCAGACATCAACACAGCGGCCACAGACACAGCACCCAACACCGCCGCGAGCCAGACATCAACACAGCGGCCACAGACACAGCACCCCACACCACCGCGAGCCAGACCTCAGCACAGCGGCCACAGACACAGCACCCAACACCGCCGCGAGCCAGACATCAACACAGCGGCCACAGACACAGCACCCCACACCACCGCGAGCCAGACCTTAGCACAGCGGCCACAGACACAGCACCCCACACCCCCGCGAGCCAGACATCAACACACCGGCCACAGACACAGCACCCCACATCCCCGCAAGCCAGACATCAACACACCGGCCACAGACACAGCACCCAACACCGCCGCGTGCCAGACATCAACACACCGGCCACAGACACAGCACCCCACATCGCCGCAAGCCAGACATCAACACACCGGCCACAGACACAGCACCCCACATCGCCGCAAGCCAGACATCAACACACCGGCCACAGACACAGCACCCCACATCGCCGCAAGCCAGACATCAACACACCGGCCACAGACACAGCACCCCACATCGCCGCAAGCCAGACCTCAGCACAGCACGCACTCACTTGGACGAGTCAGCAAAGGAGCTCCACTTGGCCCTGGCTCGGTCCTCTTGCAGGGGCTGGGAGGGCATCAGACACGAGGACACTTCCAGACGCCGCTCTACAGGCCCCCCGCCCTCTGAGGCAAAAGTTCACCTTGATATCTTAATGCACAAACACTTGCTCAACTTGAATATGCTTCAGCAACAGCCATTTGGTCTCGTGGGTTTAGCAGCACTTAATTAGCAGATAAGCTCACCTAAAACTAGCAATATATTGCTGACTCAACACTTTGCTTTAAACGCTTGAAAGATCATACAACATGAATACCTCAACACAGCACGCAAGCCCCAAACCTGAAGACGCACAAGCAGCAGACCTCAAGCAATACAAAAAGTGGGTATTAGGCAACACACAGAGAAAATAGTGAAAACAAATATCTCATTTAATGGACAATGAACTAGAATTGGGCGCAAAATAAACAGTAACCAGAAGCCCACAAAGACAATGAAATTAAAGAAGGCTTTTACTCCCAGAAGAACTATTCACACGGTTGAACACGCATCACCGACCACTGGCGACACGAGCTGAGGTCGCGTGTGTATGCGCAGCCCAGCCCTCTGGCGCACACCGGTACAGGTCGTGGTGCTGCCTAGCCCCCACACCCCCTGACGTGCTCTACACACCTGCACGGGGCCCTCACTACCTCGCACCACTGCTCTGTCAACACGCTCCCCCGCCAGCCCACTGTACCCACCCGACACAAGATGCCCGAGCCTGGCCCTGAGCCTGCCCGCCTCGAGCTCGCGCCTGCGGAGGTCGTGCTTGTACTGCGTGTCGCGCTGGAGGAGGAGGGCGTTGAGGTGGCGCAGCTCCTCCTTCTGCAGCGCGAGGGCCTCTCGCAGCCGCGCGGCCTCCTCCACCGCCTGGCGCCGCAGCTCTGCGGCCTCCTGTAGCCTGCGGTCATAATCCTGCCGCACCTCCTGCAGGCCCGACACGCTCGCCTGCGCAACTCAAACCCTCAGCGCTTCTAAGGGAGCGTGAGGCACCACTGGCTAATTTAGAGACTGCTCAACAAAATTGACATAGCTCACCAAATTTGGTTAGGAGTAACTAAATTAGCTCAATATTAGTATCATTATTGTTTGGACGTTCTTCAAGACAAAATAGTAGCATCCCACATGTAGTGCAGTTCGATATTTATATTGTGTCTGAGCATAATAAAATAGTTGCCTTTTCTTTCCCATAGAGAGCTGACGGTTGTGGGTAGGTCAGTATACTAGATCAGTTTTTTATTTCAGTATAAGACTCTTTAGCCACAACAAAAGTTATCCCTAGAGAGCGAAAAAAAAACAAAAGAGACCATTTACTGTACTGTGTGTTTCTGCGGTCCTTCCGAACCAAAATCCCGCTATGATTGCAGAGAGTATAAATAATGAACTCCATCAGGTTTCATTATGGCTTAAAGCTAATAAAATGAGCCTCAACATCGATAAAACAAAATATATTACATTCTCATACAAGAAAAATATATCTCTCCCACGCATAAAAATTGGCGAAGGTGAAATCGAAGAAACCAACTCATGCAAGTTTCTGGGTATCATAATAGATAAGCATCTGACCTTTAACAAGCACATCGCTCATATTAGTTCTAAATTATCAAAATCCATCGGAATCCTGAATAAAGTTAAAAACTACCTGCCTGAAACAGCTTTACGAATGCTCTACCGAACGCTCATTTCACCATACCTGCAATACGGAATAGAAGCATGGCACAGAATTGATAAAAATAAAACAAAAAAAATTTTTACTCTGCAAAAAAGAGCCATAGGAGCGGTAAAGAATCTAGCATATAATGCTCACACAAATGATTCATTCAAAAATTTACAAATACTTAAACTTTCGGATCTCTACAAAATCTCCATTTGCAATTTCATTTACAAAACATTATCAATTGATGGCAACAATAGCCTAAAACAATTATTAACTGCGAAAACTGGTCATCACGACCATTTAACCCGAAATAGAAGTAAATTCATGCTTCCTTATTATTCAAAGGCCCGGTCGCAACACAGTATCCTCTTTGTTGGAACTAAAACTTGGAACTAAATACCTGCGGAGATCCGTGGTAGTAATTCTTACAAGGTATTCAAAAGAAATCTTGAGTCTCACTTCCTATCGAAATATTAGTTGTGTAAGATCACCAAGTCAAAATCTTGTCTCCTACATGACTGTTTCCAATAATGTAATATGCCATGGGTAATATCGCCGATATTCAACCTACTGTTGAATCGTTTATCGAGTGTACTGTTAATACAGTCCACATGACCTATATTGTAAAATGAAATTTCTGATATCGAGTAAATTATCTCACTGATCAGTCTAATGCGAAACTAGGTTAAATGATTTAGGTAAAACAGTATTGTAAACCTTAGAATAACGTGATGGTAGGATGCCCCAGAAGTTGCTGAACTTATCCGGGCCCACAGGTAGCTATATTCAAACTTGTCCATTGTACTAGACTTAAGAAACATTTTATCTCTGTATCTCCTGTGGTTAATTATTTATTTATTTTTTTTTAAATTGTTTAAATTGTTTATGTAGAGCAGAAAGAGAGAGAATCTACCCACAAGCCGTGTTCCTATTCAGGGTACTGCATACTTGGAAGCAGCAAGTTAAAGGAAGCCGGCTACCCAAAAGAGTCTGTCATTTTTGGAGGGATTTATCTTAAATTTTCATCATAGGTGTGCAATGATGTAATGATTCTTTTATGATTCATGTGTTGCTTTTGTACTTTTATTAGCAAATGGACATTTTTGAAACTCTCCTCCAATTTTGACGCTACAGAACCGGCAATACATTTCCTAAATTGCAAAATGTATTATCTAAATAACGCTAAAAACGCCAAATGTATTTTTTTTTTCATTTTGATTTGTTAAATTTTAGGAATTCTCACACGCCACACGCACTCAACCACAGGAGCAGTATGCAGTAAAAATAACAAATCATCAATTTTCTTATGAAATCGCACAAATGTGATGCTACGATAGAATTTATTTCAATAAGTACACTCTGAGAAAACTGCTGGCTAACATATATAGCGTGAGTTGTTCACATGGCAACAGTGGCAGAATGATAGGTGGTATCAAACAAAGATGAGATTATGGATTAGTTTAAGCCTCCCTAGCCACTACAAAAAAGAGCATATCGAGGAGAGGAAGGCACCATTTAGTATGGATTTAGGGAATGTGGAATCTATGCAGAAGGGGCATAGAAACAGTAAGTTGAGAAAGAAGTTCATGAAACAAGATATAAGTTAAAGAAGAAAGTAGTAACTGCTGAAAAACAGGACAGCAGTGAATCGAGTAAAGTGGTTCTTAACATAGCAAATAAAACTATTTTATTTCAACAGGAAGAAGGCCTACCTAACTCTCGGCTCAGGCCCTCACATTTTCCTCCTGGGAGCGCCAATTTCCCATAGAATTAATAGATGTATCCCCCTGAGGGGTATCATACAAAGAAAAGAATGCAAGAGCACAAGAACAATAAATACACAATGTGCAAACCCATTCAAGGCACCTTACTTCAACTAAACCCACCGCAGGAAATAGGCAACACAAAAAGCAGACAACAACAAAACAGGCAGGAATCAGCGAGCAACTCAGGTCACAGGGCAGAAGAGAAGCAGTAGCCCACGTGGGCTAAAAAGGCAGTCAGCACACTAACAGGAGCACAACACCTGAAGTTTGGTGTTGGCGTTGGCATCACGGCGGTGCTGCTCCTGCAGAGTACAGCCGTCTCGCACACTTGCTCTGTACAGCTGCACCACCTCCCAACACCTGCAAGGCACACACAGCTGTAATGAATGTCTGCAGCTGCACCACCTCCCAACACCTGCAAGGCACACACACAGCTGTAATGAATGCATGCAGCTACACCACCTCCCGACACCTGCAAGGCACACACAGCAGTAATGAATGCATGCAGCTACACCATCTCCCAACACCTGCAAGGCACACACAGCTGTAATGAATGCATGCAGCTACACCACCTCCCAACACCTGCAAGGCACACACAGCTGTAATGAATGCATGCAGCTACACCACCTCCCAACACCTGCAAGGCACACACACAGCCCCAATGAATGCCTGCAGCTACACCACCTCCCGAAACCTGCAGGGCACACACAGCCCCAATGAATGCCTGCAGCCACCACCTCCAGACATCAGGAGGGTCTGACACTTGATGACCCAGTTATGGTAAAGGCAGATTACAATGTCTTCCTTGATCAAGCCAAAGTATTGATCAGCAAATTACTGCTCAACACTTACATTTCCAATTACTCTGGATTAATTATCTTGGATCAACAGACATTAGAAAATGAATAATGTAGCAATCTATATCAGTAGATTTTAAGATGGTTGAACCATTTCAGCAGGAATTAGGGGAGAGAAGTGCCAATTTTGACTAGATTGCTACATCAAAGAAATAAGTGAACATAGATTAGTAAATACCTCATTAGAAACTATTCTGACACCTTGAAACTATTCTGACACAGAGGATGGAAGTTGTTCCAAGAGCAATAACTGGCCGAGCACAGCCACAACGTACCTGTTCACCAAACACACCAAGTCAAGCTGCAGCAGGGTGCCCCGATGGACACCCCCAGTGAAGGCTGTTGCCAGAGCATCGTGAGTTCTGGTGCTGTGGCTGCCGGCAGTCGTTAAACTCAAATTACCAAGACCAAGAGCTTGCAGCTCCTGCACACACATTTCTTGATTAGACAACAGATACACAAGCATTAGATTGCGATAAAAATATTGGTGGTAATATTTCTATTCTGAATTGTGAAAAAATTCAGTGTACCCACATTCTATGAAAAAATTTAGCAAAGACCTTCTTCTCACCTTATAGTAGTGTGCTACTATTTTGAATCTTTTATTATTGTTAGTTGCGTTGTGCTACAAGTGCTTAAGTAGAGATTCCTGTGTACCCTGGAGAGTAACATCCATGATCGACCTGTTACGCGCAATAGCGAGAGCATGTGGAAGGCTTCAGAAGATAGGTAGAAGGTTGTTGAGGTTTGGAGCCTGTAGAGGACAGCGTGACTATCTCTGTACTGATCCGTGTATACTTTCCGTCCGTGTCTACGTTGTGCGTGATATGGTGGGTCTGAGCATGGACAAGTTAATCAAGGCTAACGTCCTGTGCTAGATGACTCCGCCGTAAGATAGTCGCCGATGTACAAAGCAGGATCGTATAGTTTCACGTAGCATAGTCATGCCGACCGGTTTTATCGTAAGTGGTATGTTTTAAAGTGCCATATCCTGTCCGTTGGATGTCAATAAAACGTAAGTTTCATATTTTGGTTGTTTTCATGTAGGCCGGTTTGAGAATAGCGCCACAAGATTGGGTCGGAAAATTAACAGGAACTGGTGCAAGTTGTCAATCGTAACTGATGCTCAGGTGTGATTTGGTAAACCTTTTTGTTGGTGACTGTACCGAAGCCTGGGACGTCTCTGGAATTTGTTGGCTGAGTCGAGCCCTGGATGCTCCCGAGATAGGTTAGTAGGGTGAGACGGAACCTTGAAGTGCCTTGAGAATAGGGTAGCAGCGCTACACCCGTGCTTTACGTTGGCTAGGCTGGTGGAAGTGGGAGTCGCGCAGCCCAGGTAATAGAAAATTCCGCGACCCCGACTGCCAGACCTACCACAACCTCATCCATATTTGCAAAAGTAGTTCAACAGAAAATTAAACATTAGGGTTAGGTATCCAAATGAAACAAATAAGTACTAAACTTACAAACTTTAGCACCATCTCACATAAATTTTTTTCAGCCAACAAATTTGTGTTTTAGTTCCGGTACAAAAAAATTGCAGAATATAAAGATCACCAATAACTCTACAACAGAGATGCAGTCTACAACCAACACATTGTCTTTGTGCAGTCGCTACAACTGGTCAGGTGAGTTTGTGCAGTCGCTAAAACTGGTCAGGTGAGTTTGTGCAGTCGCTAAAACTGGTCAGGTGAGTTTGTGCAGTCGCTACAACTGGTCAGGTGAGTTTGTGCAGTCGCTAAAACTGGTCAGGTGAGTTTGTGCAGTCGCTACAACTGGTCAGGTGAGTTTGTGCAGTCGCTACAACTGGTCAGGTGAGTTTGTGCAGTCGCTACAACTGGTCAGGTGAGTTTGTGCAGTCGCTACAACTGGTCAGGTGAGTTTGTGCAGTCGCTAAAACGGGTCAGGTGAGTTTGTGCAGTCGCTAAAACAGGTCAGGTCAGTTTGTGCAGTCGCTAAAACGGGTCAGGTCAGTTTGTGCAGTCGCTAAAACGGGTCAGGTCAGTTTGTGCAGTCGCTAAAACGGGTCAGGTCAGTTTGTGCAGTCGCTAAAACGGGTCAGGTGAGTTTGTGCAGTCGCTAAAACGGGTCAGGTCAGTTTGTGCAGTCGCTAAAACGGGTCAGGTCAGTTTGTGCAGTCGCTAAAACGGGTCAGGTGAGTTTGTGCAGTCGCTAAAACGGATCAGGTCAGTTTGTGCAGTCGCTAAAACGGGTCAGGTCAGTTTGTGCAGTCGCTACAACTGGTCAGGTCAGTTTGTGCAGTCGCTAAAACTGGTCAGGTGAGTTTGTGCAGTCGCTACAACTGGTCAGGTCAGTTTGTGCAGTCGCTACAACTGGTCAGGTCAGTTTGTGCAGTCGCTACAATTGGTCAGGTGAGTTTGTGCAGTCGCTACAACTGGTCAGGTGAGTTTGTGCAGTCGCTACAACTGGTCAGGTCAGTTTGTGCAGTCGCTACAACTGGTCAGGTCAGTTTGTGCAGTCGCTACAACTGGTCAGGTCAGTTTGTGCAGTCGCTACAATTGGTCAGGTCAGTTTGTGCAGTCGCTACAACTGGTCAGGTCAGTTTGTGCAGTCGCTACAACTGGTCAGGTCAGTTTGTGCAGTCGCTACAACTGGTCAGGTCAGTTTGTGCAGTCGCTACAATTGGTCAGGTCAGTTTGTGCAGTCGCTAAAACGGGTCAGGTCAGTTTGTGCAGTCGCTACAACTGGTCAGGTCAGTTTGTGCAGTCGCTACAACTGGTCAGGTCAGTTTGTGCAGTCGCTACAACTGGTCAGGTCAGTTTGTGCAGTCGCTACAACTGGTCAGGTCAGTTTGTGCAGTCGCTAAAACGGGTCAGGTCAGTTTGTGCAGTCGCTACAATTGGTCAGGTCAGTTTGTGCAGTCGCTAAAACGGGTCAGGTCAGTTTGTGCAGTCGCTAAAACGGGTCAGGTCAGTTTGTGCAGTCGCTAAAACGGGTCAGGTCAGTTTGTGCAGTCGCTAAAACGGGTCAGGTCAGTTTGTGCAGTCGCTACAACTGGTCAGGTCAGTTTGTGCAGTCGCTACAACTGGTCAGGTCAGTTTGTGCAGTCGCTAAAACGGGTCAGGTCAGTTTGTGCAGTCGCTACAACTCGTCAGGTCAGTTTGTGCAGTCGCTACAACTGGTCAGGTCAGTTTGTGCAGGCGCTAAAACGGGTCAGGTCAGTTTGTGCAGTCGCTACAACTGGTCAGGTCAGTTTGTGCAGTCGCTACAACTGGTCAGGTCAGTTTGTGCAGTCGCTACAACTGGTCAGGTCAGTTTGTGCAGTCGCTACAATTGGTCAGGTCAGTTTGTGCAGTCGCTACAACTGGTCAGGTCAGTTTGTGCAGTCGCTACAACTGGTCAGGTCAGTTTGTGCAGTCGCTACAACTGGTCAGGTCAGTTTGTGCAGTCGCTACAATTGGTCAGGTCAGTTTGTGCAGTCGCTAAAACGGGTCAGGTCAGTTTGTGCAGTCGCTACAACTGGTCAGGTCAGTTTGTGCAGTCGCTACAACTGGTCAGGTCAGTTTGTGCAGGCGCTACAACTGGTCAGGTCAGTTTGTGCAGTCGCTAAAACGGGTCAGGTCAGTTTGTGCAGTCGCTACAATTGGTCAGGTCAGTTTGTGCAGTCGCTAAAACGGGTCAGGTCAGTTTGTGCAGTCGCTAAAACGGGTCAGGTCAGTTTGTGCAGTCGCTAAAACGGGTCAGGTCAGTTTGTGCAGTCGCTAAAACGGGTCAGGTCAGTTTGTGCAGTCGCTAAAACGGGTCAGGTCAGTTTGTGCAGTCGCTACAACTGGTCAGGTCAGTTTGTGCAGTCGCTACAACTGGTCAGGTCAGTTTGTGCAGTCGCTAAAACGGGTCAGGTCAGTTTGTGCAGTCGCTACAACTGGTCAGGTCAGTTTGTGCAGTCGCTACAACTGGTCAGGTCAGTTTGTGCAGTCGCTAAAACGGGTCAGGTCAGTTTGTGCAGTCGCTAAAACGGGTCAGGTGAGTTTGTGCAGTCGCTACAACTGGTCAGGTGAGTTTGTGCAGTCGCTACAACTGGTCAGGTCAGTTTGTGCAGTCGCTACAACTGGTCAGGTCAGTTTGTGCAGTCGCTACAACTGGTCAGGTCAGTTTGTGCAGTCGCTACAACTGGTCAGGTCAGTTTGTGCAGTCGCTACAACTGGTCAGGTCAGTTTGTGCAGTCGCTACAACTGGTCAGGTCAGTTTGTGCAGTCGCTACAACTGGTCAGGTCAGTTTGTGCAGTCGCTACAACTGGTCAGGTCAGTTTGTGCAGTCGCTACAACTGGTCAGGTCAGTTTGTGCAGTCGCTACAACTGGTCAGGTCAGTTTGTGCAGTCGCTACAATTGGTCAGGTGAGTTTGTGCAGTCGCTACAACTGGTCAGGTGAGTTTGTGCAGTCGCTACAACTGGTCAGGTCAGTTTGTGCAGTCGCTAAAACGGGTCAGGTGAGTTTGTGCAGTCGCTACAACTGGTCAGGTCAGTTTGTGCAGTCGCTACAACTGGTCAGGTCAGTTTGTGCAGTCGCTACAACTGGTCAGGTCAGTTTGTGCAGTCGCTACAACTGGTCAGGTGAGTTTGTGCAGTCGCTACAACTGGTCAGGTGAGTTTGTGCAGTCGCTACAACTGGTCAGGTCAGTTTGTGCAGTCGCTACAACTGGTCAGGTCAGTTTGTGCAGTCGCTACAACTGGTCAGGTCAGTTTGTGCAGTCGCTACAACTGGTCAGGTCAGTTTGTGCAGTCGCTACAACTGGTCAGGTCAGTTTGTGCAGTCGCTACAACTGGTCAGGTGAGTTTGTGCAGTCGCTACAATTGGTCAGGTGAGTTTGTGCAGTCGCTACAACTGGTCAGGTCAGTTTGTGCAGTCGCTACAACTGGTCAGGTCAGTTTGTGCAGTCGCTACAATTGGTCAGGTCAGTTTGTGCAGTCGCTACAACTGGTCAGGTGAGTTTGTGCAGTCGCTACAATTGGTCAGGTCAGTTTGTGCAGTCGCTACAACTGGTCAGGTCAGTTTGTGCAGTCGCTACAACTGGTCAGGTCAGTTTGTGCAGTCGCTACAACTGGTCAGGTCAGTTTGTGCAGTCGCTACAACTGGTCAGGTGAGTTTGTGCAGTCGCTAAAACGGGTCAGGTCAGTTTGTGCAGTCGCTAAAACGGGTCAGGTCAGTTTGTGCAGTCGCTACAACTGGTCAGGTCAGTTTGTGCAGTCGCTAAAACGGATCAGGTCAGTTTGTGCAGTCGCTAAAACGGGTCAGGTGAGTTTGTGCAGTCGCTACAATTGGTCAGGTCAGTTTGTGCAGTCGCTACAACTGGTCAGGTCAGTTTGTGCAGTCGCTACAACTGGTCAGGTCAGTTTGTGCAGTCGCTACAACTGGTCAGGTCAGTTTGTGCAGTCGCTACAACTGGTCAGGTCAGTTTGTGCAGTCGCTACAACTGGTCAGGTCAGTTTGTGCAGTCGCTACAACTGGTCAGGTCAGTTTGTGCAGTCGCTACAACTGGTCAGGTGAGTTTGTGCAGTCGCTACAATTGGTCAGGTCAGTTTGTGCAGTCGCTACAACTGGTCAGGTCAGTTTGTGCAGTCGCTACAACTGGTCAGGTGAGTTTGTGCAGTCGCCAAAACGGGTCAGGTGAGTTTGTGCAGTCGCTACAACTGGTCAGGTCAGTTTGTGCAGTCGCTACAACTGGTCAGGTGAGTTTGTGCAGTCGCTACAATTGGTCAGGTCAGTTTGTGCAGTCGCTAAAACGGATCAGGTCAGTTTGTGCAGTCGCTACAACTGGTCAGGTGAGTTTGTGCAGTCGCTACAATTGGTCAGGTCAGTTTGTGCAGTCGCTAAAACGGGTCAGGTGAGTTTGTGCAGTCGCTACAATTGGTCAGGTCAGTTTGTGCAGTCGCTAAAACGGGTAGGTGAGTTTGTGCAGTCGCTACAACTGGTCAGGTGAGTTTGTGCAGTCGCTACAACTGGTCAGGTGAGTTTGTGCAGTCGCTACAATTGGTCAGGTCAGTTTGTGCAGTCGCTACAACTGGTCAGGTCAGTTTGTGCAGTCGCTACAACTGGACAGGTGAGTTTGTGCAGTCGCTACAATTGGTCAGGTGAGTTTGTGCAGTCGCTACAACTGGTCAGGTGAGTTTGTGCAGTCGCTACAACTGGTCAGGTCAGTTTGTGCAGTCGCTACAACTGGTCAGGTCAGTTTGTGCAGTCGCTACAACTGGTCAGGTCAGTTTGTGCAGTCGCTACAATTGGTCAGGTCAGTTTGTGCAGTCGCTACAACTGGTCAGGTGAGTTTGTGCAGTCGCTACAACTGGTCAGGTGAGTTTGTGCAGTCGCTACAATTGGTCAGGTGAGTTTGTGCAGTCGCTACAACTGGTCAGGTGAGTTTGTGCAGTCGCTACAACTGGTCAGGTGAGTTTGTGCAGTCGCTACAATTGGTCAGGTGAGTTTGTGCAGTCGCTACAACTGGTCAGGTGAGTTTGTGCAGTCGCTACAATTGGTCAGGTGAGTTTGTGCAGTCGCTACAACTGGTCAGGTCAGTTTGTGCAGTCGCTACAACTGGTCAGGTCAGTTTGTGCAGTCGCTACAATTGGTCAGGTGAGTTTGTGCAGTCGCTACAACTGGTCAGGTCAGTTTGTGCAGTCGCTACAACTGGTCAGGTGAGTTTGTGCAGTCGCTACAATTGGTCAGGTGAGTTTGTGCAGTCGCTACAACTGGTCAGGTGAGTTTGTGCAGTCGCTACAATTGGTCAGGTGAGTTTGTACAGTCGCTACAACTGGTCAGGTGAGTTTGTGCAGTCGCTACAATTGGTCAGGTGAGTTTGTACAGTCGCTACAACTGGTCAGGTGAGTTTGTGCAGTCGCTACAACTGGTCAGGTGAGTTTGTGCAGTCGCTACAATTGGTCAGGTGAGTTTGTACAGTCGCTACAACTGGTCAGGTGAGTTTGTGCAGTCGCTACAATTGGTCAGGTGAGTTTGTGCAGTCGCTAAAACGGGTCAGGTCAGTTTGTGCAGTCGCTAAAACGGGTCAGGTGAGTTTGTGCAGTCGCTACAATTGGTCAGGTGAGTTTGTGCAGTCGCTACAATTGGTCAGGTGAGTTTGTGCAGTCGCTAAAACGGGTCAGGTCAGTTTGTGCAGTCGCTAAAACGGGTCAGGTGAGTTTGTGCAGTCGCTACAACTGGTCAGGTGAGTTTGTGCAGTCGCTACAATTGGTCAGGTGAGTTTGTACAGTCGCTACAACTGGTCAGGTGAGTTTGTGCAGTCGCTACAACTGGTCAGGTGAGTTTGTGCAGTCGCTAAAACGGGTCAGGTGAGTTTGTGCAGTCGCTACAACTGGTCAGGTCAGTTTGTGCAGTCGCTACAACTGGTCAGGTGAGTTTGTGCAGTCGCTACAACTGGTCAGGTGAGTTTGTGCAGTCGCTACAATTGGTCAGGTGAGTTTGTGCAGTCGCTAAAACGGGTCAGGTGAGTTTGTGCAGTCGCTAAAACGGGTCAGGTGAGTTTGTGCAGTCGCTACAACTGGTCAGGTGAGTTTGTGCAGTCGCTACAATTGGTCAGGTGAGTTTGTACAGTCGCTACAACTGGTCAGGTGAGTTTGTGCAGTCGCTACAACTGGTCAGGTGAGTTTGTGCAGTCGCTAAAACGGGTCAGGTGAGTTTGTGCAGTCGCTACAACTGGTCAGGTGAGTTTGTGCAGTCGCTACAACTGGTCAGGTGAGTTTGTGCAGTCGCTACAACTGGTCAGGTGAGTTTGTGCAGTCGCTACAACTGGTCAGGTGAGTTTGTGCAGTCGCTACAATTGGTCAGGTGAGTTTGTGCAGTCGCTACAACTGGTCAGGTGAGTTTGTGCAGTCGCTACAATTGGTCAGGTGAGTTTGTACAGTCGCTACAACTGGTCAGGTGAGTTTGTGCAGTCGCTACAACTGGTCAGGTGAGTTTGTGCAGTCGCTACAACTGGTCAGGTGAGTTTGTGCAGTCGCTACAACTGGTCAGGTGAGTTTGTGCAGTCGCTACAACTGGTCAGGTGAGTTTGTGCAGTCGCTACAACTGGTCAGGTGAGTTTGTGCAGTCGCTACAACTGGTCAGGTGAGTTTGTGCAGTCGCTACAACTGGTCAGGTGAGTTTGTGCAGTCGCTACAACTGGTCAGGTGAGTTTGTGCAGTCGCTACAACTGGTCAGGTGAGTTTGTGCAGTCGCTACAACTGGTCAGGTGAGTTTGTGCAGTCGCTACAACTGGTCAGGTCAGTTTGTGCAGTCGCTACAACTGGTCAGGTGAGTTTGTGCAGTCGCTACAACTGGTCAGGTCAGTTTGTGCAGTCGCTAAAACGGGTCAGGTCAGTTTGTGCAGTCGCTACAACTGGTCAGGTCAGTTTGTGCAGTCGCTACAACTGGTCAGGTGAGTTTGTGCAGTCGCTACAACTGGTCAGGTGAGTTTGTGCAGTCGCTACAACTGGTCAGGTCAGTTTGTGCAGTCGCTAAAACGGGTCAGGTCAGTTTGTGCAGTCGCTACAACTGGTCAGGTCAGTTTGTGCAGTCGCTACAACTGGTCAGGTGAGTTTGTGCAGTCGCTACAACTGGTCAGGTGAGTTTGTGCAGTCGCTACAACTGGTCAGGTCAGTTTGTGCAGTCGCTACAACTGGTCAGGTGAGTTTGTGCAGTCGCTACAACTGGTCAGGTCAGTTTGTGCAGTCGCTACAACAGGTCAGGTGAGTTTGTGCAGTCGCTACAACTGGTCAGGTCAGTTTGTGCAGTCGCTACAACTGGTCAGGTGAGTTTGTGCAGTCGCTACAATTGGTCAGGTGAGTTTGTGCAGTCGCTACAACTGGTCAGGTGAGTTTGTGCAGTCGCTACAATTGGTCAGGTGAGTTTGTGCAGTCGCTACAATTGGTCAGGTGAGTTTGTGCAGTCGCTACAACTGGTCAGGTGAGTTTGTGCAGTCGCTACAATTGGTCAGGTGAGTTTGTGCAGTCGCTAAAACGGGTCAGGTCAGTTTGTGCAGTCGCTAAAACGGGTCAGGTCAGTTTGTGCAGTCGCTAAAACGGGTCAGGTGAGTTTGTGCAGTCGCTACAATTGGTCAGGTGAGTTTGTGCAGTCGCTAAAACGGGTCAGGTGAGTTTGTGCAGTCGCTACAATTGGTCAGGTGAGTTTGTGCAGTCGCTACAACTGGTCAGGTGAGTTTGTGCAGTCGCTACAATTGGTCAGGTGAGTTTGTGCAGTCGCTACAATTGGTCAGGTGAGTTTGTGCAGTCGCTAAAACGGGTCAGGTCAGTTTGTGCAGTCGCTAAAACGGGTCAGGTCAGTTTGTGCAGTCGCTAAAACGGGTCAGGTGAGTTTGTGCAGTCGCTACAACTGGTCAGGTGAGTTTGTGCAGTCGCTACAACTGGTCAGGTGAGTTTGTGCAGTCGCTACAATTGGTCAGGTGAGTTTGTGCAGTCGCTACAATTGGTCAGGTGAGTTTGTGCAGTCGCTAAAACGGGTCAGGTCAGTTTGTGCAGTCGCTAAAACGGGTCAGGTCAGTTTGTGCAGTCGCTAAAACGGGTCAGGTGAGTTTGTGCAGTCGCTACAATTGGTCAGGTGAGTTTGTGCAGTCGCTAAAACGGGTCAGGTGAGTTTGTGCAGTCGCTACAATTGGTCAGGTGAGTTTGTGCAGTCGCTACAACTGGTCAGGTGAGTTTGTGCAGTCGCTACAACTGGTCAGGTGAGTTTGTGCAGTCGCTACAACTGGTCAGGTCAGTTTGTGCAGTCGCTAAAACGGGTCAGGTCAGTTTGTGCAGTCGCTACAATTGGTCAGGTGAGTTTGTGCAGTCGCTACAACTGGTCAGGTGAGTTTGTGCAGTCGCTACAACTGGTCAGGTCAGTTTGTGCAGTCGCTACAACTGGTCAGGTGAGTTTGTGCAGTCGCTAAAACGGGTCAGGTCAGTTTGTGCAGTCGCTAAAACGGGTCAGGTCAGTTTGTGCAGTCGCTAAAACGGGTCAGGTCAGTTTGTGCAGTCGCTACAATTGGTCAGGTGAGTTTGAAAGTAACAGAGTTGAGAAGCCAATTTTAACCCTCAAATCAAATCCATTTTTTCCTTCCAAGTAAATAAGAAAAATATAAATGCACAATAGCTGAATTTTTAAGCTTAATTCTCTTTCAGAAAAGGTTGTGAAATAATTGAATGTAGTCAACAGAACTATAAGTAAAATGAAACAAACCAGCTGTTCAAAAATTTCATAAGTTGAAACTTTCTTAGCACAGGACATAAAAATATTTCATTTATTTAATCAAGAAATTACTTTTACATACACAGACACTTCACATTACAAAGAATTGATTTAAAGAACTATTATAGCAAAAAAATGCAAACACTTGGAAATTACCTGCGATAAATAAACTATAGCACTTTCAAAATTTTCAAGAGAACAAAAGTAGAGAAGACCCTCTGAAGGAGATTTCTCTCTGCGGCGTGCTGAACCACCTTCCTGAGCTGAGTTGGTGGCATCCTGGAGCGCTTGTTGTCTGTAACTCTCCAAGAGCTCTCCAATTGGAATGGGTAACTTGTATGTACACGAGACATTTTGGTTTGGACTCTTTTGGCCTACTGACATAGTTATTTAGCCTTAAAATAAACATGCAGTGTGCAAACTACTTTGATAATGTGGGGTTTTGGAGAAGTTTGCAATATTATATAGATTATGATATATCAGAAAAATTGCACTAAGCTCTGAAATAAAATTTGTGAAAGGTTCAACATTCTTATAAATATGGCCAATGATTCTAGCAGTAGTTTTAAACTATGCAGCATAATTAGTGGAATCTGATAAAAGCCTCAACATTACAGAAGAATATGAAACTGTTTCATTACACTCAGCAACAATCAAAATTCTTAATTTTGTGCTTGAATTTCTTCTTCTGGTACTATATGCAAATAATTCTAAATTTAATCAATTATAATAAATAATTACTAAACTTGTTAAACTATAGCATAATTTTCATTTACTAATATTGTAACTATCCTGTGCATTACTAATGATGAAATGAAATAATAATAGATAAATTATTTTGTTTCATCATTAGTAAAATGCATCCATAGGCAAAATGTAGGAATGCAACCACAAGCAAAATAACCAACAGGTTAACCTTTTTGGTACTGATGGCTACTCCAGTGCCAAGTTAGCTAGTGCTCCCAGTTTAGAGCATCAAACCTAGTTTTAAGGTAATTTAACTAGTGAGGGAATATTTTGAAGTAAATAACAAAATTAGGGAAATTGCAAGCATTCATGAAACTAGCTTTTAAACATTTCCAGAAGCCTGCACGCGTAAATTACCATAGGTTACATCTAAGTTCATGCCAAAGGTTCCATACAACACATTCAATAACCTCTCTATTTAACTTGAGCCAGTTTTTCTTTAACTTTGTTTATTATTCATAAATTTGTGCAAAAATTTATGAATAATTTATTCGTGAAAACCAAGACTTTATTATCAACGTCAAAAATTTCTGTAGCCAATCATAAAGCTTTAAAGATTCAAAATTTTTGAAAATTTAAATAAAGAAGTAGGCACTTGCTTAAGTTAAAAGCACCCACACTAGGACAATTTTGCTGAAAATTTAGGGTAATGACAACTTTTTCCCCTTGAAGTTTTTATCAAAAACATTTGAATTATCGTACCGAAAGGGTTAAATTAGCTTTCAAATGACTTTGAACGCAGCAGACCTGTGCTCAAAGTTTTTTCATTCCCTGATGTACAAGAATAAATGAATAATTGCACAATTTTCTGAACAAGTATAAAATGCCGAACAAAGTTTTCTAGTGCAGCAGGATTCTGGCACAAATATGGTTGCCAGTGTCAGGGAATGTAGCGTAGAGTCACAACCATGTTTCACACATATATTGTAAGTCTCAATAAATAACTCATTTCCCCAAAAGGCTGTGAAAACAATCATATAAAAAAAATTATAATCTCTCCCTATACTTGCTCTGCATTAGCAACTAGCAAATTAACTGAAATACAAGAGCAGCTTAGTTAGAGGAAACAAACCAATTGCTGATGTGTCCCAACATTAGAATTCAGCACATTGAAACATTATATGCTCAAAGTGGAAAGGTTATGGTGAGATGATGTTTGGGTAGGAGTGTAGAAGAATATCTGGTGTGCGTGAGGGATATGCAAGATAGAGAGTGGCTATATTATTGAGTGAAGCAGAGGCAGACAGCAGTGGAAGCAGAGGTAGACTTTGATATTTGCTCATTTTTATTTACCATAAAACCCTGAATACTAATATTAGGTATTTCAGTATTGGCTCTTAGCTTTTCTCTCTTAGTTACTTGAATATAATAAATTCAAAGTTGGAGGTATATGTTCAGGACAAACACACTTATTGATTTTTCAAATTTTCAAGGAATGTATTATGGTAGAGATCAAAATAAACAACTTTTCTTCTATGCACTTTCTGTTGCAAATGAGTATTTAACAAGTAATAGCAATGACGTAACATAATTTTAATAACCTAACTTAACCTAACCCAACCCAATCTAACCAAATGTAATGTAACCTAACCAAATGTAATGTAACCTAACCAAATGTAATGTAACCTAACTTAACATAATGAAACCTAACATAACCTTAACTAATGTAACTTAACAAAACCTAACAATAATTTGCATGTATTAGAGCCAAGGTAACAGATTCTATTGAAACGCTACAATTTTTCCCACTTAAAGACTAGAATTGCGGTAATTAACCTACTGCTATAACTTACTATAAACTAATTTGCAACTGAAAGTGCATAAAAGAAAAGTGATTTATTTTGATGTAATTAACATTATACAAGCAACAAAAATTTGAAAATTGATTATAGTGTTTTCCTCAACATACTATATCAAATTGGAAATTGTAATGTCATTTATTATATCAAAATTGGGGGTAAATGTAAAGCATATGCCAGTAATCAATTTTTAGGCTTTTGGTCCTTAACCATGTTTATTAGATTGAAATAAACAAATTTATTTCTACGCACTTTCCGTCAGAAATGAGTAATTAATGAGTTATAACTGTTTGTTGATTTTTGTCTTTGATGACAAATGCAATCAAATAAACAGCTACTGATTGATTTTTGAAGTTTTATTGTTTGAATCATGTTAATAACATCAAAATAAACTACTTTTCTTCTATACACTTTTTATGATAAATGAGTATTTTACGAGTTAGAGCAGTAGGTTTAGTTTCGTCTTTGATGATGAGCGCGTCGAAAGCAAAACTCTATTGCAGTGTAGCCATACGGCATGCTCGATGAATTTGTTTCCGCTTTAAACACTAGAATTGCGGTAAGTCATTTACCGCTATAACTTGTAAAATACTCATTTCCGATGAGAATTGCATAGGTAGAAGAAAACTTCTATTTTGGGTCAATGTTTTAATTTAATTCCAATAATTTAATTCCAAAGAATCACTAAAGGTACCTATTTAAGAACGCTTCACATGAATGACATTCTGCTTGCTGATGCGTTATTTTTGAATTATTCAATTTTGAAGTTGGCTTTCACAGGCCAAAGGAAGCGAGCGCGCCAAGCAGAATTAAATTAATAATGGAAACTAATCCTCTATTACAAACGTAAACAGGTTGGGTCATGAGGGAGAGCCACAGTTCTTCTAGTGAGAATTATAAATAAAGGTTCTAACCCACCTTTATTTAGAACCTTTATTTATAAATTTCACCTAGAAGAACTGTGGCTCCCCTTCACGACCCAACCTGATTACGTTTGTAATAGGGGGGTTAGCTTCCGTTATTAATTAAATTCCGCCTGGCGCGCTTGCTGCGTTGTTTGAACATCTTATCCTTTAGCAAAAATAATGCATTTGCAAGCAGAATGTCATTCTTGTAAAATGTTTTTAAATGGGTTCCTTCAGTAATTCTTTAGATTAAAATTTTCAATTTTGGTGGATCACCTAAACTGCATATTGACCTTATTAATTAAAAGATCCTATAATTGGGTTCAGGCTTTGCAGGCTCCGTGGGATTGGCTAACAATAAATTATAAAGTACCCAAATGTACTCTACCCAAACTAAACCTACCACTATAAATTATTTAATACTAAGTTGCAACAAAATGTGCATAGAAGAAAAGTTGTTTATTTTGATATAACTAACTAGGCCTATGTCTAGGCAGCAAAAATTGGAAAATCAATTATGGGCCTCTCCTTCACAAATACTCAAAATTGGCATAAAGAAATCAGACACTTTACCAAGATTAATTCGCAGTGCCGCAGTGATGAAGCAATTTGATATTTCACTTAGTTAGCACTGAAGAAGTTATTAAAATTTAATAGAAAAGGGTAAAGTAATTAATTGGTCTAAAGGCCGTTAACCGATTAGTAGGCTGTGGCCGATTACCGATTATCTGCTGATTATCGGGGTATTCCTATCATGCATGAAAGAACTAAAACCCTACCTACACTTTACAAACCGTGACGACTCTTCTTTTTCTGAAGAAAAATTTTAAAATACAAAATACAAGAAAAATACAAAATAGATTTCTAACAATGGGTTCATGATTATTAACATTTTATCCAACCTCATCTCTTCTGCAAAATCTATCAAGTTGTAAAAAATACATTTTCTTTGCAGGAACTCCTATATTAACTCATCCAGTTTCGGTGGTTTCATATAAATTGGTGCTTTGGAGACAAGTTCATGCCGCTGCACACCCTCAGGTATTTTTTTTTTTTTTTTTTTTAGTTGATGGTTATTGGAGCTTCGAAGAGGTCTCCATGCAGCTCCACGGCTGAACGTATGTTTCTCTCGTCAGAGCTGGGTCTGGTTTGACAGAAGGGAAAAAGTTTCACTATGCAGAACTTGGAGTTGTTCATTAATAGTATTGCAGGTCAAGATTATAATTGTCACGCAATTGAGGTCTTGTACATAATACACATTCAGACGCACTGAGCAGCCTAACCCCATAGGGGTTTCAGCTGCCCACCCATTTATGGCCGGACGCCTTACCCACGCTGAAACCCCCGAGGTACCAACGCAGTGCGCCCGGCCATATTGTAGTTTCATCATCTATAATCTTCCAAGACGATATCACGCCTGGCTATAGTATGTTACTACACTATACATTTCAAACGTTCGTTAGCTCTCAGTATATTTCACTTTTTTCCCACCCCTTACTTTAGATGTACTTTCACAGAATTGGACAAACAAGGCACAGTACTTAAGTGTATGTTAGTAACTAGGGCATGCCTTAACTTGTGTCACACATGAGTATACCAGGCTTAATTGAAGGTCCAGCCTGGGACGGTGCAGCCTGGAGCTTCCTGATACCAATGTGGCAATTTCAAATGAAAAATTTACTCTACTGTTACTGATAAACAAAGGAAACTCCTGTGGACAGGACTCTGAGGGAGAAAGAAAAGGGAGTTAATTTACAGCTATCAATGATGTTGATGGAGAGTGAAAATTCTCTTTACATAAGACAGTGCCGCAAGTGCCCTAAAAATACATAGCTATCATCGAGTAACAGAAGTAACACTGCGTAGAGGGCTTCCATCCTCCCCCATCATTGAGCTAAAAAAAAAAAAAAAAAACGATCTGGGAGCTGACATATTCAGTTAGTGCCCATGGGTGGTAGTCACATATTAGTCTACTCTCTCAGAGTGAATAGGTCATGAAAGATAGTAGAAACGATATGGTTCTATTCATGGGATGAGGAAACATGAGACAAGAACATGAGAACAAACAATAGCTGTATAACATAGTAGAAATGATACTTCTAGCAACAAAGGCAATAATCTTAGGTAACAATTCTCAAATGGCATTCAAGGCATTCGAGTCTCTCAAGAATTTGGCCACTGCATTAATTATTTGTTCCTGTATTGGAACTTGGAAAGGGCCTCCTCCAAGGATATTTTTCAATGATAGAGGTACTCTTAAGGTAACAAGGGTGTTAGTCAGATTAGTACGTTCCAAAGCTCGCAGAGGACATGACAGCAAAAAATGATCTATAGTCTCTACATTACCACACGGACACAACGGGCTATCAATCATTCCAAATCTAGCTAAGTGAGCCCTGACACCTGCATGACCAAGACGAAGTCTGGCTATAGCTGTCTCTACACTGCGATTTCTGTGATGGGCCCATGGCCACCATCCTACTGAGTCTTTTATTTGAGCAAGGAAGAGGCCCCTCCCTGTATCTCTCACATTATTTTGCCACCTACTATTCCAGTACGCAAACAGAAGATCATGAATCAAGCTCACCGTTTCTTCCTTGGAGGCAGCAGTAATTGTACGGTACCGTAATGAGTGGGCTTCCTGAGCAGCACGGTCTGCTGCTTCGTTTCCTGCCAGGTTCTTGTGTCCAGGCACAAACTGCAATTTTACGTCATGGGATCTGCTCAGCATGAGTAAGTTGTTTTGGATTTTAAACACCAGCGGGAGGTAATTTTTGGGCCTCCTGTTTCTTATCAGAAATAAAGATGCTCGTGAATCAGTAAATATTGCTACCTTTTCCCCATGAAGCACATTATTTTGCACCCATACCAGAGATTCAAATATGGCGTAGAGCTCTGATTCAATTACTTGAATTTCCGGGCGGAGTTTCCAGTTTAGGAGCACCCCTCTGCTTGGGACTACTACTGCTGATGATGTAGACCAGGCCGGCTCGGTTACCCGTGATCCATCAGTGTAGATGGTAATGAACCCAGAGAACTTAGTATTAATTAAATCCTGAAAAAGTTTTTTCACCATGTCAGGAGTCATAGAAGAAACGGGAGTTGATGCAAAATCTGTGAGTATGTGCTCTTCTGCATTATACCAGGGGGGCAATGGAGATATTAGTGGAGAGGTCAGAAGTTTGGGATAGCTCAGGCTGAAATTAGTAAATATGGTTCTGGTTTTAGAAACAAACGAAGGCAGAAGATTGGTGGTTCGTAGGGGTTCTGCGATTTGGTGGTGGGTTTTAAAGAGGTCATGGATTACAGGGCATATCGGAAGCTGGATCAGTCTACAGTAATATTTACACATTACCAGTTCTCTATGAATATCCAGAGGAGGGATATTTGACTCAACCTGTAGAGAACTGATTGGTGTAGTTCTCCGGGCTCCCGTAGCAATTCGGAGACAGTTATTCTGTAACACATCAAGCTTAGACAAGACAGAAGGGGCTGCAGTCGCGTACACAGGAGCCGCATAATCTAGCCGACTGCGAATCAGAATTTTATACAGTTTGAGCAGGAGCATACGGTCAGATCCCCATTGTCTGTGAGAAATAGATTGCAGGAGGTTAATTAGAGGAAGACATGCTGTTTTAAGATGGGCAATTTGGGGTTCCCAGCGTAGTCGAGGGGCGTCCAGTACAACACCGAGGTACCTGTAATGAGGAACATATTCCAGAGGTTGGCCATCAATGTTGATGGGATGAGGAACTATTCGTTTATTGGTAAAGCACATTATTTTAGTTTTCTGGAGGTTTAAGGTCAATCCCCATTGTTTGGTCCAGTTGTAGAAAGAGGTGATTTGGGACTGCAGTCTTGCAGTGGCTGTTGCTATGTCAGAGTGACTAGTAAAGAAGCTAACATCATCAGCATATTCAGTGGCATGAACTCCTGTCTCCGAAGGGATGTCTTTCATCATCACATTGAATAGCACAGGAGACAGAATTGCTCCCTGTGGGACACCAGATTTTGCATTTTTGCCTGTTGAGAGCTCTCCCTCAAAAAGAACTTGGAAATTTCTCTCATTGAGGTACTCCCTTAACCACCTGAGCATTGCCCCTCGTATCCCGCACTGGCTTAGCTTGTAAAGCAAACCAGTGTGCCAAACAGTGTCAAAAGCACTGCTGAGGTCACAGAATACCACCAGTAAAACTTTCCTACATTCCAGAGCAGTGCGAATGGCCGTCTCTATTCTAACAACCTGATCTAAGGCAGACATCCTACTACGGAACCCAGCCTGGGTTGGTCGCAGGAATTTGTTTTGCTCAAGAGTATAGTATATGCGTTTGTTAATCATAGATTCCAGTAGCTTGACTGTGCATGACAACAAAGCAATGGGGCGATAGGATTTCACACTAGTTGGAGGTTTGCTAGGCTTCAAGATGGGTATTATGAGACTGGACTTCCATTCCTTAGGGATAGTTGCATTCTGCAGGCTTGAGTTGAAAATAGACAGCAGCCAGAGTTTGTGTTCAGTAGGGAGGTTAGCAAGGAGTTTGTTGTGTACTCTGTCTAGGCCAGGAGAGACAGGTTTTAGAGAGCTTATGCACCGATTCATTTCGTTGAATGAAAAGGGTTCATTTATCGGACTGGTATGTTCTTCGCTCAAGGCAAGAGCTAGGGGTAGGAGGATGTAGGTTGGGAATGGACGAGGGACTGGAGATGCAAGAACTTTTTCATAGTGGCATGCAAGTGCATTTGCTTTAGCATTAGCGTCAGTGATCATGTTACCAGGAAGAATGAATGGACGGGATTCTCTCTTGAAGGGATTTTTTAAGCATTTAACTCGTTTCCAAAGTGTACCAATGGGAGTTTCAGAATTAATTGAGCTGCAAAAATTAATCCAGGAATTCTGTTTAGCTTGCTTCACCTCCCATTTGACCCTTGCAGTACAGCGCTTGAAAGCTATTAGGTTTACGGGGGTGGGTTGGGATATTAGGACTCTCTTTGCCGCTCTCTTGGCCTCAACAGCTTCGGCACATTTTGATGTCCACCAAGGTTTACTGTAGCGTGGATTTACAATTTCCTTAGTTTGTGGGAAAATTTTACAGCTAGTTTCCACTAGACATCTTGTGAAGTTACAGCTACTTACTTGAATATCTGGTGTGTTGTCAATTCCCACCTGCCGCAGTGTAGATTTCCACTCAGCCCAGGACCCCCTCTCGAACAGCCAGGATGGCCGCCTCTTGAATTGAGTGGTGGATGGAGTGATGCCTATGCGTGTTGTAACCGGGTAGTGGTCACTGCCCATGTCTTGCTCTGTGTTTACATCAGCAATGGGCTGCAGGTTTGCTGAAATTAAGGTCAAGTCAATAGTAGAAAAAGAGTTATGGTATACATTATAGTATGTGGGCATTGAGGGAGGGGTAAGCAAGGCAAGAGAGGGATCATGAGTTAATAAATGCTCCAAATTCCTACCAGTAGTGTTTGGTGGTTTGCTTGTTTCCCATAATGGACTATGGGCATTAAAATCTCCAACTATTAGTCGTGAAGGTTCAAGCTGGGAAAAGTAGTGCTGAAATTCAGATGAGGCAATGGAGTGATTGGCATTATAAACATTGAGTATTGAGAGGGGAGATTGACTGTTTTTAATAAATAGGTTTATCCCGATTACTTCTAACTTGCCCTGCGGGTAAGGATGAAGGTTAATTTTAACATAAGGAGTATCACTTCTGATCAGAACAGCAAGGCCACCCCCAGCCTGCCCGGCATCTCTGTGGTTATGTATTGAGGTATAGTTGATAAAATTTGGGATGTATTGAGCATTCAGCCAGGTCTCTGTTAGGCAAACCACATTGGGTTTGTTTGCATACAAAAATAACTTAAAATTGCTTAGTTTATTTTTGAGTGAATGGCAGTTCCACTGGATTACTTTTGTTTCTTCAGAGGACATTTGGTTTGAGTTGAAAAGGAACTCAGACTAGAAATTCTATTTTTTACTGATGGCTTGTCTTTAGAAGGATGAGATTTTTCCACAATGCGGGGCAAGGGCTGAGCATGGGCTCTCTGGTTCTTTTGCTTGCCTTGCGGTAAATGACTTCCTATTACTGGGGATGACATCACATTATCAGGAGCATCCTCATTCAAGACAGAGCTTGGTCTCTTAGGTGTCACCTTGTCAAGAAACTGTGCACGTGTTCCCACGAGGCTAGAGGCTGAGTCAAGCTGAGTTGGTTTTGTAGAGAAGCTTGCTAGCTGAAATGTCTCTTTAACAATTTTTGTAATGATTTCAGTAGGGTGGGACTCAGAGGTAGCAGTTGTGTTACATAAAGGTAAGAGTTTTGCCAATAATTCAATGAATTGTAAAATTGGAACATCCTTAACCCGCGCACTGTAACTGGTCGCCTCATTTACCAGGCTCACTGGTTGCCAGACGTAAGGCATAACCCCAAGTTGTTATACACCAAAATGATCGTCTCAGCGAGTGCTACACAGCTGGAGCCAGAAACCCCCACATTGTGGGGGTTAAGGCAGAGCTCCAACCACTTGGAAGTTGGGAGGGGTAAGCACAGTCAGTGTGGTAAATGAGGCGACCGTGAGAGGGTGTGCGTGCGAACAGTCAGTGGCAGCCTCAGTTACCAGCGAAACTACTCAGGGCCTTATTTCGCCTTATTTCGTAAAAATGGCAAATAAGACAAATCTGAAGTCAGTTGCGTGTAGAGCAGTATTTTATTCATATTGTGTGAAAATTACAAGTTTCGAAACACTATACTTACAGTAATATAACCAGACATGCAAACATGCATTTATGTAGGAACTAAAACGAAGAATGGATAACACCTAGTAGACATAAATGGTCATAACTTTTTTTCTAATTGTTGTAGAGGAAAAATAAAAACATCAGCAGGTTTGGAAGGATTTTCTGCATAAAATAGCAGTGAAAAACATTACATTGTTCCCAAAACACAAAAATGGCCATTGATCTCTTTGAAGCAATGTTGTGCAAAAATCTACGGAGTTTGACTCCATATTACAAAGAAACGGTTCAAGTTATCAAAAATCTGACAACATCAAAGTGTAAAGCAACATTTTTTACTCATTACTTCATATTTTTACATCTCTGCCTATTACGGTAAGTGAACAGGGAACGGCAGAGTAACGCGGGTAAATTGACTACTTTTCTGAGGGATGCGCGACCGTGCGCGGGTTAAGAGTAGTTTCTTTGCTGTCATCACAAGTTTGGGTACCAACTGAGCTATTTTTTGGAGACTCGACCTTGTCTCTACCTCCAGCCCCAGCTACAGGACGCAATACCATAGGTTGTTCAGTTGCTGCTCTGTTGCTATAATCAGAAGGAGCATTTTCATTCCGCATAAGTTTGAGAGCTTCACTGTATGAGATCTTGTTCACTGTTCGTACCTCCTCAACTTGTTTAGCCTGTTTGACTACAGAGCATCCCCCATAACTAGCCGCATGGCTGCCTCCACAATTGCAGCATTTGGGCGTACCTTGAGTAGGACAGTCCTTCACGTTGTGGGGGCCACTGCAAGCCACACACCGTGGAGAGCCCCTGCAGTTTGCAGCACTGTGGCCAAATCTCTGGCACTTGAAACATTGCCAGGGTCTTCCCACAAAAACGTTAACTTTGTAGCGTTGATAGCCTAGGTACACATAGGATGGAAGGGAACAGGTATTAAAATGAACTTTAAACATGGAGGTTTTGGTTTTTTCCTTACCTTTAAAGATTCTTTCTGCAGTAGTGATGTCATAGCCTGCCAGGGTCAGTGCTTCAGTCAAGTCTTCATTGGTGGTATCTTCTCCAAATGGTCCAATTACTCCCAATGACCTGGTTTGATTGAGAGGCAATCTACATTTTACTACCCAAGTGCCTATTTCAGTGACAGACAGAAGGATAGGAAGATCTTTAGTAGCACTTTCATTCAGTGTCACTATTAGTAAGTTTTTCTGAAAGTTTTTAGTCATTCTGCTGATACCTGCTTTGCCTAGAGGAGAATTTGCTAAGGCTTTGCTCAGGGAGATATCATTAGCAAAGAATTTGGTGACTGGACGACTGTCAGCAACAGGTTCTATGATGATAACACATGGCTTCTCTGCCAGTATTTCATGCCCTTGGCTATCTGACTCCGGAGGGCCAACTTGATTTATAGCTCTTTGAGCTGAGGAAGTGAGGGCCTCAGGATTTGAGCTGCTTATTATCTGGCCACCTTGCTGGCAACATCCCTCAAGATCTGGGTTTTTAGGAATTGAGATGAGTTGGGAATCTTTTCCCACATTTAGGTCTACCTGATTTGAAGTTGAAGAATTTGACTGATTTTGGTCCACAGCCATAAGCACTTCTCCTGATAACTGGAAATCAGAAGTTGGAAGTGAAGCTAGGTTAGTTGAAAGAGAGGGCAGAGAAGGAGAGTCCCCCTCCGAGTCTCCATCTGAGGACCCAGAGGTGTCATTCCCCTTCCTTCTCTTCTTATGTCTCCCCATACCGTGCTGGCAATGAAGCAGACACACTCGAAAAAAGAAATAAAAAAAAACAGATACACACTTATTAAGTTTTTAATTGATGAATACTTGACAGTTTACTCACGCGCAACTGTGCTTACCATGTCCCTCAGGTATTTTAATTGTGGCCCTGAAATTTTTTAGCGCTACAAATTAAGTAAAATTCTCCGGCGTAGCGGCGGATTTCAGTATCCTCCGGAAGTTGGAACTTCTTCAACATCTTGGACACGAATCTGAAAATTGTTAGCAACTTTCTAAGTATCCTTCAAACATCTCAGCAGCGCTTGTCAATAATTACTTTCCTTATTCTCAGCTTCTGAGCGCATCAAAATTATAGAGAAACATGGTCGATTTATGAGTAAACAATGGTAGATCAGGAATGTTCAAACTACAGTCGGATATAATTTCCATGAATTTAAGCATAAAATCTTACACATACTGTTATCTGTATGAAAGAGTAGCAAATCCAGTCACCTGCTGAGAAATGCAGTCAAAGTATCGACTCTGGCCAGTGCATGCATTACTGTGGCGCCATATACGCCTATAAGTTCTTTGATTTCTCAATAAATTGTACTTTTTGCGACTAATGATTTTCTTAATCATTTTGGTGATATTTTATTTTACATTCAATTATACGTAGGCTAGCCTTAGCCACTTCAATCGCAACTGAATTTGAATGGGTTCTAGTTCTATCGCAATTGAATGATGATAGAGGAATACAGTTCCAACATGTTCCGGTTTCGTATGAAATTATAAGTAGAGCTAACATCCTAACGTGTAAAACTCATCCGGTTCTTTGTATTTGATGCTTGTCATAGCCGAGTTATTAAAGAACTCGCCCTATCGAGAAGATGTCTAGGGTTCTAATCCTGGCGCTGTGTGGCGACTTTCTCCGTTGGGTATAAGGGAAAACTCAAAGCACAATACCCCACTGTACCCAGGGTTCTGAAATGGGTATCGGTCTTGACCGGGGTAAACCGTCATGGAGTCCTGGTGTTATGAGGCATTTGAAAAACCAATGTACAAGGTAATACGGATCAGGCTTGATTGGAAATAAAGCATCCTTAAATGCCGATGTTTTTTCTTACTAACTCTCAGACCAGTGCTGTGACGCTAGAAAGAAAAAGAAAAGAAAAAACCTTGATTTTTAAAAAAGATTATACAGCAAGCTCTTCATTGGTTTTTAAAATATCCTATAGCAAGGGTCCTTACATGAGACACACACATGAGTATCGTAATACCCATGTCACTATTGGAAATAAAGGGTTGAGTTGATACACACATGAAAGAAATAGAGAAGAAGTACTTTAAAAACATTTACTAAAAAATGTTCAAATGTTTTTAAATGTTTTTAAAGTACTTCTTCTCTATTTCTTTCATTGTGAATTTGCTTCGCAAAATCGATTTTCCTTTGATACACACATATATCACAAACAAACTTATCCCCACCCATTTTTATTGCCGTTGTTTCATTATCCCACACATGAATTAACCCTGACTCTAATAGAGACACAGTGTCGTGAAAGTCAGTGTAACCACGAAATATAAATTATTCTATTCTCTCACTAGTTACTCTTGGAGAGTTAACTATGAGGAGAGATACATCTGATATACAAGTTTCCTTTTAAGAAAAGAAAGAAAACAAAACCGTTTATATCCAGAGAGCTGACACATGAGATACGTGACAACATATTGGCATTTAAAAATTTCCTAAACGAGGCGTCCTAATAGACAAACCATACGTGGTATACAGTACTAATAGACAAACCATACACGGTGTACTAATAGACAAACCATACGAGGCGTACTATAAACAAGCCATACGAGGCGTATTTACATACAAACCATATGTTGCGTGCTAATAGATTACCCCTGTCAAGGTTAAATTAAATAAAAAATATCGTCCCGTGATTATTTTATAGTCAAAGAGATAGCTGACCACTTCTACGTGATATAAATACTACAAGAGAATTCTTCGGAATTCCTAAATCATAAATTGAATCGAAGTAAGAAAAGACAAAAAACGTTATACCGAAGCAGATTGAAACACCGTCGTAAATGACTTTCATGTATTGAGAAAAGTTTAGTCACTAAGTAATTTATAAAGAACATCGCGTAACACAACACGCACATCTAGAGACCCGTAAACAAACTTACACTCAAAATGAAATTCATGGGTTGTTCAACATAAGGAATGAAAGATAATTTTTTATCGAGCTCTTTATTTCACATGTCTGTTTATATTTTTCATTTTTTCTGTTTACAGAAATGCCATCTGGGGTAGTGTTAGATCTATTTTTGATTCATTAAGCAAGTGCAATATATATATTTATTTCTAAAATATGGTTCAGTGTTAACTGGTCGGAGAGCTTTAGGTTAAATGTAATGTATCTTAAGGATTTGTTTTGTGCAAAAAAATAGAAATAGAAACATATACAGTACATGCAGTTGAGCGCGTATATGCGTAGATATATATAGATTTGCACATACACATGTGCACACATACATAAACACACGTGTATGCGTGTGTAGGTGTGTGCGTGTATGTGTGTGTGTAAACACACATACACCTGAAGAAAAAGAAGAAAAAGAAGTAAAAGGAAAAAGGACTTTGAAAAACCTAAAATCGAACGGGTTTTTAATTTCCTAACAGAAAATTTAAGAAAAATCCGTTACAAACAAACAAAACCGTTTATTTCCAAGTTGTCACATGAGATACATATGCCAACATATTGGCTTTTAAAAGTTCCTTAATATAAGACGTCCTAAAACAAAAGATCCATACGAGGAGTATTAATTGACAAACCATCCGAGGTGTAAAAATAGATAAGCCATACGAGGCATAATAATCGACAAACTATATGAGGTGTGCTAATAGATAAACTATCAGAGGTGTACAAATAGATAGACCATACGAGGCATATTAATAGACATAATATACGAGGCGCACTATAATAGACAAACCACACGTGGTGTGCTAATAGTCTAACAAAGTTCCATACGAGGAATACTAATTGACAAACCATACGAGGTTTACAAATAGATAAGCCGTACGAGGCATAATAATAGACAAACTATACGAGATGTAATATTAGACAATACTATCATAGGTGTACAGATAGATAGACCATACGAGGCATATTAATAGAAAAAATATACGAGGCGTACTAATAGACAAACCATACGGGTCGTGCTAATAGTTTAACTCTGTCAAGGGTAGTTGAATGAGAAATGAGAAATATTATCTCTTGGATATTTTATATTCCAAGAGATTCCGGTACAGCGCTTCTTGCCTTTTTCCTACTTCGATAATTTCAACTAAGAACTTGGCAGTTTCGAAGAATTCTTTAGTATTTTTCGAATTATTTATAAGATCATCGAAGCAGGAAAAATACAAAAAAACGCTACACCGTACTAGATTGAAACAACACCGTAAATGACAATCAAGTATTGAGAAAAAGATAGTCTCGAAATAATTTGTAAAGAACATCGCGCAACACAGCACGCACATCTAGGAATGCGTAAACAAACTTACACTCAAAATTGAAATGCATGGCTTGTTCGGCATACAAATATAGAGATAATTTTTGCACGAGTGCTTTATTTCCTTTGTCTGTTTATACTTTTTAATTTCTTCTGTTCACAGAAATGCCCTTCGGGGTCGTGATAGATCGATTTATAAATCATAAAGCAAGCGCAATCAATTTGTTTATTTCTGAAATTTGGTGCAGTGTTAACTCATCGCAGAGCTTTAGGTAAAATGTAATGTGTCTTGAGGTTTTGCTTTTTATGCAAAAAGTAGAAATAGAAACCGATATATGTACATGTGCGCATATATGTGTGCGAAACGTGTGCATCTTTACACTGATACATAAACATTTATGTTTGCGTGCGCACACGTACATACCCACGCACACACCAACACACATATTCATATATATACGTATTGAAAACGAATATAAGAAAAATGCTAATAGACATGAAAAATAATCTTACTCTTCCAATATTTAAAATGACAGCCCAAGCTCTGATGAATCGTAAGAAATAACCTGAGGAAAGATAAGGAATAGAAAAGGACTTCGAAAAACGTATAAATGGAATGGTTTTTTAATTTCCTAAAGGAAATTTTAAGAAAACTCAAGTCACCGCTGAGGAACAACAAAAAAAAAACATATATCTTCAATGTATATCATATATCATATCTTCTCGATATTCTCTGCAACATCATGCGGACATGGGTACATGGGATAAAATGGAGATACAGTGTAGGCCAGTTACCACTCATGATTGACAAATATCTACAAAATTTTGGCAGAAATGCGCAAACAAACATATACTCAACATCAAAATTTGCTTGTACAACATACGGACAGAAAGATAATTTTACCACGATTCATACGCTCAAATTACGATTAATTTCATTAATTGTATTTGTCATTTATCCGATTCACAGAGACGTCCTCTGGCGTAAGTGGGAGATCTATTTTTGAATCATTTCGCTAGTGCAATAAAATTTATTAACCGGATGGTTTTTGTGTAAAGAAATGAAATAGAAACATGTATATCTATTTATGTAGATATATATATATACCTATATACGTACACACACATATTAATATATGTACTTATTGAGAATGAAATATAAGAAAAAAATACAAATATAAAATAAGAGGATAGAAACAACCTACCATCTATTACACCGATAATGACAGTTGAGTTCATTGTAATCCTAAGAAATTATTCGAAAAAAAAAATAACTAAAAGGAAAAGAAGACTTCGGAAAAGACTACAGTCGAGTAGCAACGACAACAAAAAACATCTCGGGTTTCATATCCTCTCGGTATTCTCTGCAGCATCATAGGGTATGGGTAGATGGGATAAAATGGAAATACAGTGTAAGCCGGATATAACTCATGAGTAGCAAATATCTACAAAATTTAGGCAGAAACACGTAAACAAACATACACGCAAGATGAAACACAAAAATGTATTTTTTCCACGATTAACACAAAAAATCTGTAATATAGCGAGTAGTGTAAGTTCTAGTTAGAGAGACCAAAAGTTGGCAACGCTCAAGACAGCAACACTCGCAACTCAGTCTGCAAGTGGCCTCAGGTTCAACAACAAGTTAATGTTGACCGAGTGTGTATATAATTACCTACTGTGGTTGGTATCTAACTTCTTAAGTTCTAAACTAATGTACTAATTCTATTCTATCCTATTCTATATATTTCCGTCTATCTCCGCTCTAATCTCACTAGCCACAGTACCGCCAATTGAGTATAAAGCTAAGATACCCACGAGGTGAGTGAACTATTTACCTAACTACCTGTGTCATTGCATTTGTCTATTGATATGTTATTTGTGTCTATGTGGAACCTATACTGTGCTCTAGTGTAGGGTTACTAGAGCTATAACACTGGCGACGAGGATTTTTTTTTGTAGAACTCATTCTAGTGACTAGAGTATTGATGCTGTAAATTTCTGATTTTTTTTTAACAAGGTGTATTATTACAGTCCCTTGAATTGGCTACTCTTGCAACTGATATTGTTGCTACTACTATTTCAGGTAGATATCTGACAATTAGCTGTAAAGCTGGGTAAAAATGCCAATGCTAGGCTCAGTGGGAGAATTCAATCCTTTAGAGGAAGAATTCTCAGAATATGAAGTCAGGCTAAACTGCTTCCTGAGTATTAATAAAGTGGAAGATTCAAATAAAGCTAAAACATTTATTGCTCTGGTGGGTCCTAAAATTGTTAGGTTAGCTAAGGACCTACTCTCCCCTAAAAGACTTATAGATGCTACCTATGAGGAGATCATGGAAGCGTTAAGACGGCATTTTAAGCCGACACGCAACCAGATCTTTGAAAGGTTTAGGTTCCATAAGCGGAACCAGAAACAAGGGGAGAGCATTGCTGATTTTGTGGCTAGCTTAAAGGCCCTTTCAGACACCTGTAATTTCAAACAGGAAGTTCTGGAAGAAACACTGTTAGACAGGTTCATACTGGGTGTGGCCAGTAATGATGTTCAAAATTGTTTGCTGAGTGAAGCTGACCTCACATGGAAAAAAGCCGTGGATCTGGAAACTGCCAAAGAAACACAACTGAGGGAGACGGTTGTGTTAAGGCAACCTAATTCCATACTAAATGTGGGCCAGCATAGAGTAAAGCAAACTGCTATTAAGCCTCAGGGCAAAACTCAGGCTCAAGCTAGCCCAAAATCAGCATGCAGCGGCTGTGGTAATCTGCACTGGCGTAGAGATTGCCCCTATAAAGACAGTGTTTGTCATGGTTGTGGCCAAAAAGGCCATCTTAAGAAATGTTGCTTTAAATTGAAAAATCAAAATTCTGCTAAAGGCCACAAAAATAATTTTATGCATGCTATGCATGAGAAAAGGAGGAGGGAACACCACCCTAACCCTAATAGAACTAACAATGCAACCTGTGCAGACTATCCAGTTGCTAATCTAGGCTGTTATGGGGAGATTTTCTCAATAGCCGAAGAAATGAAACCCCCAATCAAAATAAAATTGTTTCTAAATGGTGTGCCATTAGAGATGGAGGTAGATACAGGTGCTGCCAGGTCTATCCTCTCAATGGCCACCTACTCTAAAATACCAGCTAAGTCAAGACCCGAGCTGAGACCTTCTGATGTTAAGCTTAGGACTTATGGGGGAACCACACTAGTGGTTTGCGGAGAGATTAGGGCTAACATCCAGCGTGAAGCTAGTGGTAGGGTTCCTCAGCTAGCAACTATTGTGATTGTAGACAGGGAGGGGCCAGCTTTGCTGGGTAGGGACCTGATTGATTCCCTTGGGCTAACTATAGTATCAAATAGTGTCAACAAATTGACTACCTGCCCTGAAGAGTTAGCAAATAAATTCCCCGACCTTTTTCAACCAGGTCTAGGCTGCTTTAAGGGAAGGAATTTCAAAATAGAAGTGGATCCAGCCGTACCACCAAAGTTTTGTAAGGCCAGGAACGTGCCTTACACACTGAGACCTAAGGTGGAGGCAGAACTTGATAGACTGGTGCAGGAAGGTATCCTCACCCCTGTACAGTACTCAAGATGGGCAGCGGCTATCGTCCCTGTGCTCAAGGCTGATCAAAGCATCCGAATATGTGGGGACTACAAACTAACCGTCAACAGAGCCACTAGGCTTGATACCTACCCTATACCCAGAGTGGAAGATCTATTTAGCGGGTTAGCAGGAGGAGTTATATACTCCAAGCTAGATATGTCTCAGGCATACGCTCAACTACCCTTGGATGAAGACTCCAAGGAACTCACAGTAATAAACACCCACAGAGGTTTATTTGCCTAAAACCGTCTCAGCATTGGAATTGCGTCCGCACCTGGAATCTTTCAGCGTGCCATGGAAGGACTATTGCAGGGCCTCCCAGGAGTGTTCTGTTATCTGGATGACGTCCTGGTGAGTGCCACTAATGAGAAAGAGCACAACAAGCATCTCCATCAAGTCTTATCTAAACTACAGGAGGCAGGGCTAAAACTGAAAATGGCTAAATGCCAAATTGGAGTGCCACAGGTATCCTACCTTGGATACCAAATCGACAAGGATGGATTGCACCCCACTGCAGAGAAGGTAGCAGCAATCCAGAATGCACTAGCTCCTACTAATGTAACTCAACTGAGAGCCTACCTTGGGCTGCTTAACTTCTATAGGAAATTTCTAAAATCATCTGCAACTATGCTGGAGCCCCTAAACACCTTACTGAGGGATAAAGCCCCGTGGAAATGGGATGCAAGTCAGGAGAGGGCATTCCAGAAGTCTAAACAAGCCCTCCTGGACTCCCAGACTCTAGTCCACTTTGACCCTCAGAAACCCATAGTGGTAGTGGCTGACAGTAGTGCGTATGGTGTGGGAGCGGTGCTGTGTCACCTTATTGATGGAATTGAACGCCCCGCCTATTTTGCTATTTTGCCTCACGAACTCTAACAGCAACTGAACGCAACTACTCCGAGACTGAGAAAGAAGCTCTGGCTATGGTGTTTGCAGTCAGGAAATTCCATTGCTACCTGTGGGGACAGGACTTCACTGTGGTTACTGACCACAAACCTTTGTCAGGGCTATTTGATCCGGGTAGAAGCATTCCTCCTATGGCATCCGGACGCATTCAAAGGTGGGCTCTACTGCTACAATCCTACAAGTTCACCTTGCGTCACCGGTCAGGCGTGCTGTTGGGCACAGCTGATGCTCTCAGCCGCCTACCTATGACAACTCCCGATGAAGCCACGCCCATCCCAGCGGAATGGACGTCCTTAGTAAATTTCCTCGAGTCAGCTCCAGTCACCAGCACCCACATCCGCGACGGCACCCTAAGGGACCCAGTACTTTCAAAGGTATACAAATACTGCCAAGTAGGCTGGCCTTCGACGGTAATTGGTGACCCTGATCTCGCTCCGTATACTAGGAGGCGGGACGAATTGTCCACACAAAATGGCTGTGTGCTCTGGGGAGCAAGAATTATTGTACCCCAAGCTCTCAGACAAGCCATTGTGGACGAACTTCACTCTGGCCATGCTGGATCATCCAGGATGAAGGAGTTAGCTCGCAGCTATGTATGGTGGCCGCTGCTGGACAAAGATCTAGAAGAAACAACTAAGTCATGCAGCGAGTGCCTGAGCACTCGAGCTGCACCAACGAAAGCTGAACTCCATCCGTGGGAATGGCCTGCGAAGCCTTGGCATCGCATACACATTGACTACGCGGGCCCAATGGATGGAAAATACTATCTAGTGATCGTGGATGCACACTCTAAGTGGGTTGAAATTTTTCCCACATCTACTACAACCTCTAGCGAAACGATCTCGTGCCTGAGACACACTTTTGCAACATTTGGATTTCCAGTAACAATTGTTTCTGACAATGCAACGTGTTTCACATCGGCTGAATTCCAAGAATTTGTGAAGGCATGTGGTATGCGACGTATTACGAGCGCACCATACCACCCTTCAACTAATGGACTGGCAGAGCGCATGGTACAAACTTTCAAGAAGAATATACGAAAGTCAACGGAACCCCTACGCCTAGCACTGGACAGGTTTCTGTTCAACTATCGGCTGACACCCCACACGACAACAGGTGTTACGCTCGCCGAACTGATGTTAGGCAGGAAAGTTCGCTCTCGCCTTGATCTGCTTTGGCTGTCAGAGGCAATCGCGTTCAAAGTTGCTCAACGCCAGGACGCTCAGAAAAGATACCACCCAGGGTCTCGCGCGGTTGACATTCCGCCGGAGTCACCTGTGATGGTCCGTCAATACACGCCGGGTTCCCCAAAATGGACCCCCGCTACCACCATTGAGAAAACAGGCCCGGTATCCTACAAGTGCCAACTGAAGGGGGGAGAGGTCGTTCGTCGACACCAGGACCAAGTTATTACCTGCTCGAACACCATCCCTGAACCCTTGGAACAACCTACAGAGGAAACCGTTGTGTTTCTACAACCTGCTCAAAATTCATACCCACCACCTCCGACTAATGAACCTGACTCCGAAACACCTGATTACCCGATTCCCACCCAGGAGGCTAGGATGCACGAGCCTCCAAGTGCTGGCATCTCACGCAGGTCTACCCGGGCTCGGAAGCCTGTGGTGAGAATGGACCTTTAGGATTGACTATATAGAATAAGGGGACTGGGGATACAGGGGGGGGTTTCTAATTAAGGAGGGAGGGGTGTGATATGGCGAGTAGTGTAAGTTCTAGTTAGAGAGACCAAAAGTTGGCAACGCTCAAGACAGCAACACTCGCAAGTCAGTCTGCAAGTGGCCTCAGGTTCAACAACAAGTAAATGTTGACCGAGTGTGTATATAATTACCTACTGTGGTTGGTATCTAACTTCTTAAGTTCTAAACTAATGTACTAATTCTATTCTATCCTATTCTATATATTTCCGTCTATCTCCGCTCTAATCTCACTAGCCACAGTACCGCCAATTGAGTATAAAGCTAAGATACCCACGAGGTGAGTGAACTATTTACCTAACTACCTGTGTCATTGCATTTGTCTATTGATATGTTATTTGTGTCTATGTGGAACCTATACTGTGCTCTAGTGTAGGGTTACTAGAGCTATAACAAAATCTTTCTCGTAACATAAAATATTTTTGAAATATCGGATGCAAGAAGTCGATTATAATTATCTTGTTAATAATTGACTTCTTTCGGTGTCAAATTTGACAAACTATTGAAGTATAATATGTGAGCTCTAATTTTGGCGAATTAACTCTTCCACTTACAGAAAATATCGAAATAAAATTTGTTTATCACGATTGAATAATTGCCCTTTCATAGATAAGTGAGACGTAAACAATCCATTTAAAACGGATAAAAAAAGCTATGTATGTTAAATTTGATCAATGCAATATTTTGTAGTGCTTTAGTATTTTTAAAGTCTAAGTTAAGCTATATCAAGTAATTTTTCAAACTAAAAAGTTTGAACGTTACTTTCCCAAGAGAAACAGAAGGGGATAAATACATATGAATAAAATTTAAACAACTTCGAAAAAATAAAGAAATAACTCTCGGAGAAGTGCAGCGTGTAAATAAGACGCCGCTCTAGCAACGGAGATGAAACTATGGCCCAATAAGCAATTGAAATCTCTATTACATAAAATACAACGAAAACCCATGTTATGAAAGAGATGCCAAGATAATAACCGTGGAATAAAGTATTGTGAAGGGGAAAGCAAATTTGCCGAACGGAATTGACGACTTCAAATCCAATTTGATAAAGTACCATCATCGAGGTGAAAACGTAGGTAGCATGGGCGCGAAGTCACAGATTGAGAGCAATGGGCTATTATTTGCAAGAGGCGGTAGTTTCTTTACTAATAAAACCTGGTGCATCAATTTGCTATTAGCAAAAGGCGGCAGTGGCGCTGCTGATAACAAGATATTTTGTCTGCCTTTACAGTAGATATTTTATGACGCGGTCTTAGAACTTACGGTTAACAGCCCATATTTGCCCGTAGTGTCAAGTAGTATAGAGTCCCTTCATGCGGTGTGAAACGCAGCAGCGCGCGAGTAATTTTTATTGCTCTCAGATTATGGCTCTAAAAATAATTTATTTATTCAATTGAAAAATACTTAATACATAAATCAGATTTTACGTATAATTGAAATTAGACATATTTTTACATATGTTTAAAAACGAAGTACGAAACCCGGTATTTATTTAAATACTCCGGTACACAAAATTTTCTCTATTTTCAACCGATCAGTTCAAAACCGAACACTGGAAAAATGGGTATGTCAAATTTAACGGTGACTTAAGATGAAATATATCCAGGGTAATGTTCCTCCTGGCTCGCACTCTTGATGTATCCGAATGTTACAAAGCCTTTCGGGATGCTAGTGAACTTCACAATAGCTTACACGAGATTGAAATTTTTTACTGTAAAAGAGATTATCGGGTTCTATAACTATCATTTTCCATAAATTTACTTTGATTTTTGTAGGCTGAAGCAAGCAGTTAAGAAACGAAATGAAGCGCAAAAAGTAATTTTGTCTCGAAATATCAATTTTTACCAGAGTTGCTCTTGCTTACACTGAACAACCTTAGTCTACAGCATGTCAATGTAGTAAAATTAGGGCAGTACGTGCACGTATAGAACTCAAATATGACTCAGTTGGCAGCAATTTCAAATTGTTGACCTTCATCAATATGATAGACCTAGTAATCCTACACTAGAGCACAGTATAGGTTAAACAACACCGGCACAGTATCTGGTTCTACATAGACACAACACAGTAATAGTGCTGACATAAATAGACAAATGCAATGACACATCACATAAGGTAAATAATCCACTCACCTCTTAGATACCCTACAACTTAGATATTCAACTACCAGACATGTGGCCAGCGAGAGTAGAGCGGAGATAGGTGGGAATATATAGAAAATAGTAGAATAGAATTAGTAGTAGGTATTTAGAGAATAACTTAGAGGTAGTACTTAGCCGTCCGGGATAATCTATATACACACTTGCAGTCAGCATGAACTGTTTAGCTGGCTACGACCTATCGGAAACTGACTGTGAGTGTTGCTCTCACGAGCGTTGCCAACTTTAGGTCTCTCTAACTAGAACTTACACTACTCGCTATATTACATCCCTCCCTCCTTAATTAGAAACCCCCTTGTATCCCAAGTCCCCTTATTTAATATAGTTAATCCTAAAGGTCCATTCTCACCACAGGCTTCCGAGCCAGGGTAGACCTGCGTGAGATGCTAGCACTTGGAGGCTCGTGCATCCTTGCCTCCTGGGTGGGAATCGGGTAATCAGGTGTTTCGGAGTCAGGTTCATTGGTCGGAGGGGGTGGGTATGAATTTTGAGCAGGTTGTGGAAACACAACGGTTTCCTCCGCAGGTTGTTCCAAGGGTTCAGGGATGGTGTTCGAACAGGTAATAACTTGGTCCTGGTGTCGACGAAAGACCTCTCCCCCCTTCAGTTGGCACTTGTAGGATACCGGGCCTGTTTTCTCAATGGGGGTAGCAGGGGTCCATTTTGGGGAACCCGGCGTGTATTGACGGACCATCACAGGTGACTCCGGCGGAATGTCAACCGCGCGAGACCCTGGGTGGTATCTTTTCTGAGCGTCCTGGCGTTGAGCAACTTTGGACGCGATTGCTTCTGACGGCCAAAGTAGATCAAGACGAGAGCGAACTTTCCTGCCTAACATCAGTTCGGCGGGCGTAACACCTGTTGTCGTGTGGGGTGTTAGCCGATAGTTGAACAGGAACCTGTCTAGTGCTAGGCGTAGGGGTTCCGTTGACTTTCGCATATTCTTCTTGAAAGTTTGTACCATGCGCTTTGCCAGTCCATTAGTTGAAGGATGGTATGGTGCGCTCGTAATATGTCGCATACCACATGCCTTCACAAATTCTTGGAATTCAGCCGATGTGAAACACGTTGCGTTGTCCGAAACAATTGTTACTGGAAATCCAAATGTCGCAAAAGTGTGTTGCAGGCACGAGATCGTTTCGCTAGAGGTTGTAGTAAATGTGGGAAAATTTTCAACCCACTTAGAGTGTGCGTCCACGATCACTAGATAGTATCTTCCATCCATTGGGCCCGCGTAGTCAATGTGTATGCAATGCCAAGGCTTTGCAGGCCATTCCCACGGATGGAGTTCAGCTTTCGTTGGTGCAGCTCGAGTGCGCCGGCACTCGCTGCATGACTTAGTCGTTTCTTCTAGATCTTTGTCCAGCCAGCGGCCACCATACATAGCTGCGAGCTAACTCCTTCATCCTGGATGATCCAGAATGGCCAGAGTGAAGTTCGTCCACAATGGCTTGTCTGAGAGCTTGGGGTACAATAATTCTTGCTCCCCAGAGCACACAGCTATTTTGTGTAGACAATTCGTCTCGCCTCCTAGTATACGGAGCGAGATCAGGGTCACCAATTACCGTCAAAGGCCAGCCTACTTGGCAGTATTTGTATACCTTTGAAAGTACTGGGTCCCTTAGGGTGCCGTCGCGAATGTGGGTGCTGGTGACTGGAGCTGACTCGAGGAAGTTTACTAAGGACGTCCATTCCGCAGGAATGGGTGTGGCTTCCTCGGGAGTTGTCAAGGGTAGACGACTGAGAGCATCAGCCGTGCCCAACAGCACGCCAGACCGGTGACGCAAGGTGAACTTGTAGGATTGCAGCAGAAGAGCCCACATTTGAATGCGCCCGGATGCCATCGGAGGAATGCTTATACCCGGATCAAATAGCCCTAACAAAGGTTTGTGGTCAGTAACCACAGTGAATTCCTGTCCCCACAGGTAGCAATGGAATTTTCTGAGTGCAAACACCATAGCCAGAGCTTCTTTCACAGTCTGGGAGTAGTTGCGTTCTGTTGCTGTTAGAGTTCGGGAGGCAAAATAGGCGGGGCGTTCAATTCCATCAATCAGGTGACACAGCACCGCTCCCGCACCATACGCACTAGTGTCAGCCACTACCACTATGGGTTTCTGAGGGTCAAAATGGACCAAAGTCTGGGAGTTCAGGAGTGCTTTTTTAGATTTCTGGAATGCTCTCTCCTGACTTGCATCCCATTTCCAAGGGGTTTTATCCCTCAGTAAGGTATTTAAGGGCTCCAGCATAGTTGCAGATGATTTTAGAAATTTCCTGTAGAAGTTTAAGAGCCCAAGGTAGGCTCTCAGTTGAGTTACATTAGTAGGAGCTGGTGCATTCTGGATTGCTGCTACCTTCTATGCAGTGGGGTGCAATCCATCCATGTCGATTTGGTATCCAAGGTAGGATACCTGTGGCACTCCAATTTGGTGCTCGCGATAGCCATGTGCTAGAGGTTCTGCCGCCGTGCGGCAGAGACCCGGGTTCGAAACTCGGCGCTGGCGGTGGCGATTTTCTCTGTTGGGTATAGGGGAAAAATTCCAAGCACAATACCCCACTCTACCCAGGTGTCTGAAATGGGTACCGGTCTTGACCGGGGGAAAGCGTCATGGCGTCCTGGAGTTAGTTATAAGGCATTTGAAAATCTAATGTACAAGGTGATATGTATCAGGCTTGATTGGAAATAAAGCATCAGCAGATGCCTTCATTATTATTTTTATTATATTGGTATTTATCCATTTTCAGTTTTAGCCCTGCCTCCTGTAGTTTAGAAAAGACTTGATGGAGACGCTTGTTGTGCTCCTGCTCATTAGTGGCACTCACCAGGACGTCATCCAGGTAGTAGAACACTCCTGGGAGGCCCTGCAATAGTCCTTCCATGGCACGCTGAAAGATTCCAGGTGCTGAGGCTATGCCGAAGCTTAGCCTATTATAAGCAAACAGACCTCTATGGGTTTTGATCACGGTGAGCTCCTTGGATTCATCATCCAACGGAAGTTGGGCGTACGCTTGAGACATGCCTAGCTTGGAGTATATAACTCCTCCGGCTAACCCGCTAAATAAATCTTCCACTCTGGGTATGGGGTAGGTATCAAGCCTAGTGGATCTGTTGACGGTTAGTTAGTAGTCACCACAGATGCGGACGCTTTGATCAGCCTTGAGCACAGGAACTATAGCCGCTGCCCACCTAGAGTACTGTACAGGGGTGAGAATACCTTCCTGTACCAGTCTATTTAGTTCTGCCTCCACCTTAGGTCTGAGTGAGTAGGGCACATTCCGGGCTTTGCAAAACTTAGGTACTACAGTTGGATCAATCTCAATTCTAAACTTCCGGCCCTTAAAGCAACCTAGACCTGGTTGGAAAAGGTTGGAAAATTTTTGTACTAGCCCTTCTGCCTGGGTAACTAATTTATGTACCCTATTTGCAACTATAGTTAATCCTAGGGAGTTAATCAGGTCCCTACCCAGCAAGGCTGGCCCCTCCCTGTCTGCAACTACAATAGTTGCTAGCTGTGGAGCCCTACCACTAGCTTCATGCTAGATGCTAGCCCTAATCTCTCCGCAAACTAATAGTTCCGTTCCCCCATAAGTCCTAAGCTTAACATCAGAAGGTCTCAGCTCGGGTCTTGTCTTAGTTGGTATTTTAGAGTAGGTGGCCATTGAAAGGATAGACCTGGCAGCACGTGTATCTACCTCCATCTCTAATGGCACACCATTTAGTCGCAATTTTATTCTGATTGGGGGTTTCATTTCCTCGGCTAATGAAAATATTTCCCCATAACACCCATGATTGGGGGCTGGGTAGTCTGCACTGGTTCTATTGCTAGTTCCATTAGGGTTAGGGTGGTGTTCCCTCCCCCTTTTTTCATGCATAGCATGCACAAAGTTATTTTTGTTGCCTTTAGCAGATTTCTGCCCTTTTAGTTTGAAACAACATTTTTTTAGATGACCTTTTTGGCCCCAACCATGACAATTACTATCTTTATAGGGGCAATCTCTACGCCAGTGCAAACCACCACAGCCGCTGCATGCTGATTTGGGGCTAGCTTGTTCCTGAGTCTTGCCCTGAGGCTTGTACGCAGTTTGCTGAACTCTACTCTGACTTACATTGAGAATAGGATTTGATTGCCTCAACCCCTGTTTCTCTCAGTGTGGTTTCTTTAGCAGTAGCTAGATCCATGGCCTTTTGCCATGTCAGACCAGCTTCATTGAGCAAGCAATTTTGAATTTCATTACTGGACACACCCAATATGAATCTGTCCAGCAGGGTCTCTTCTAGCACTTCCTGTTTGAAATTACAGGTATGTGAAAGGGCCTTCAAGCTAGGAACAAAATCAGCGATGCTTTCCCCTTGTTTCTGGTTCCGCTTATGGAACCGGAACCTTTCGAAGATCTGGTTGCGTGTAGGCTTAAAATTCCGTCTCAACGCTTCCACAATCTCGTCATAAGTAGCATCAAGGGTTCTTTTAGGAGACACTAGGTCTTTTATTAGCCTAGCAACTTTTGGACCCACTAGTGAAATTAGTGTGGTGGCTTTTTCCTTGTCTCCTATTTTATTTATTAAAAAATAGCAGTGTAATCTAGTTTCATAGTCTCCAAATTCTTCCTCTAAAGGATTAAATTCTCCCACTGAACCTATCAATGGCATATTGAATTTTCAGTAAGTTTAACACACTGTGAAAAGTAGAAAAAAAATCACAGCACAAATAGTACAATCACTAGATCAATTCTGAGTTTCTTCACTAGTCTAGCCCGTCTAGCAACACCAGTGAGCAAAACAAAAAAAAATTCACTTGGTAAATTCTATGTTCCCTCACTAGTCACTACTACTTAGTCACTCCCAGCAGTTCAACCAACACCTCGTCGCCAATTTGATAGACCTAGTAATCCTACACTAGAGCACAGTATAGGTTAAACAACACCGGCACAGTATCTGGTTCTACATAGACACAACACAGTAATAGTGCTGACATAAATAGACAAATGCAATGACACATCACATAAGGTAAATAATCCACTCACCTCTTAGATACCCTACAACTTAGATATTCAACTACCAGACATGTGGCCAGCGAGAGTAGAGCGGAGATAGGTGGGAATATATAGAAAAGAGTAGAATAGAATTAGTAGTAGGTAGTTAGAGAATAACTTAGAGGTAGTACTTAGCCGTCCGGGATAATCTATATACACACTTGCAGTCAGCATGAACTGTTTAGCTGGCTACGACCTATTGGAAACTGACTGTGAGTGTTGCTCTCACGAGCGTTGCCAACTTTAGGTCTCTCTAACTAGAACTTACACTACTCGCTATATTACAATCAATGATGGAACTTTGCAATTTTATCATCTTTTGAGTTGGGTAAAAAGATTGTTCGTTTTCTTCTGTGGAAATAGAAAATGAAAAAATAAGAAAATGAATTTAATCGATAGGGTAGTTAGTTACCATTTGCTTTTATTAGCATATGTCATCTGTTGGGTAAATTTTTGGGTAAATTCTAATATTCATCTTATTTATTTCTGTCGACAATAATGAGCACCACAGCCGTCAGTTCAATGCAGCAGAACGAACGTTTTTTCAATAATTAGGAGTCTTTCCTCATCTTTATTTTGATATTTTTCTCTTTTCTGTATTAATATTTAACGTCCGTATGACAAACATACCCTGAAATACATTTTGTGTGTACACCAATATGCAGGTTTATAGATGTGAGGGTTGTAAAAAGTTTTTAATGAATTAAATTTTGGCTAACGTTGTCTCGCCATTTCTAAATCATTCTTGAAGAAGTTTTCAATCGATTTCGGCTGAGCTGGGGGGAGGGAGTAATTTAAGCATTTCATTTATTAATTTTATATTTTTCCTTGCGTTCAGCGCTTACTAGCACTGAACTTTCAAATCGAAAAAACTCTAAATTTCCGTAATTAAAATTATCACTTTGGACCATTGTTCAATCTACCTATATGTGCCAAATTTTGTAAATATTCGCCACTCAGATGTGATCTCCGGCCACAATGTTACTCCATTTTATCCCATGTACACATGTCCGTATTATACTGAAGAGTTGTGTTGTTTCTTGACTGTAACCTGAGTTTTCTTAAAAATTTCTATGAAGATATTAAAAACCAGTTTCATTTTTACGTTTTTCGAAGTTTTCTTTTCCTTTTAGTTATTTTTTTCCGAATAATTTCTTAGGATTACAGTGAGCTCGACTGTCATTTTCGATGTAGTAGATGGTAGGTTTGTTTTTAATCTTTTTATTTCATGTATGTATTTTTTCTTATATCTATTTTCAATAAGTATATATATTAATATGTGTGTGTACGTTTGTGGGTATATATATATAGCTTCATAAATAGACATATATGTTTCTATTTCATTTCTTTACGCGAAAACCATCCGGTTGATAAATTTTATTGCACTAGCGAAATGACTCAATAATAGATCTATCACTTCCCCAGAGGGCGTTTCTGTGAATCGGAAAAATGACATATACAATTAATGAAATAAAGCGCAATTTGAGCAAATGAATAGTGGTAAAATTATCTTTCTGTCCGTATGTTGTACAACCTATGAATTTTGATGTTGAGTATATGTCTGTTTACGTATTTCTGCCAAAATTTTGTAGATATTTGTCAATCATGAGTGGTAACCGGCTTACACTGTATCTCCATTTTATCCTATGTACCCTTGTCCGCATGATGTTGCATAGGATGTCGAGAAGATATGAAATATGTTTTTTTTTGTGTTGTTGTTGTTGTTCCTCGACGGTAAGTTTGAGTTTTCTTAAATTTTTTTTAGGAAATTAAAAAACCATTTCATTTATACGTTTTTCGAAGTCCTTTTTCTATTCCTTATTTTTCCTCAGGTTACTTCTTACGGTTACACAGAGCTTTGACTGTCATTTTAAATGTAGAATGAGCAAAATTATTTTTAATGTTAATTAGCATTTTTCTTATATTCATTTTCAGTACTTATGTATATTAATATGAGTGTGTAAGTGTGTGCCTGTGTGTGTATGTGTGCCCACGCATATATGAATGTCTATGTATCTGTGTGCACATGCACACTTTCGTACATAAATATACACACATGTGCATATATATGTTTCTATTTCTATTTTTTTGCGTAAAAAGCAAAACCTCAGTACACATTACATTTTATCTAAAGCTCTGCGATCAGTTAACACTGAACCAAATTCCAGAAATAAACAAATTGATTGCGCTTGCTTAATGATTCATAAATCGACCTATCACGGCCCCGAAGATCATTTCTGTGAATAGAAGAAATTAAAACGTATAAACCGACAAATGAAATAAAGCGCTCGTGAAAAAATTATCTCTATATTTGTATGCCGAACAAGCCATGCATTTTATTTTTGAGTGTAAGTTTGTTTACGCATTTCTAGATGTGCGTGCTGTGTTGCGCGATGTTCTTTATAAATTACTTCGTGATTAACCTCTTCTCGATACTTGATTGTCATTTACGATGGTGTTTCAATCTGCTCCGGTATAGCGTTTTTTGTCTTTTTCCTACTTCGATAATTTCAACTAATAACTTGGGAGTTCCGAAGAGTTCTTTAGTAGTATTCGAATTATTTGCAAGTTGTTAGCCGTCTCTTGGAATATAAAATATCCAAGAGATGAAATTTTTCATTTCTTATTCAACTACCCCATGACAGAGCTGGACTATTAGCACGCCACGTATGGTTTGTTTATTAGTACGCCTCGTACATTTTGTCTATTATTATGCCTCGTGTGGCTTATCTATTTGTACTCCTCGGTTAGTTCGTCAGTTAGTACACCTCGTTTGGAACTTTTGTTTTAGGACGTCTTAAACTAAAAAATTTTTAAAAGTCAATATGTTGGCATGTTTCTCATGTGGCAACTTGGAAATAAACGGTTTTTCTTTCTTTCTTTCTTAATCCCCGGTGCGAAAATTTTAGGCTCTTTATTAGTGAAGAATATTTCCAAGAAATGGTTTACGTCTTCATTAGAATTAAATCTTTTCCCATTCAGTGAATTTTGCAGTGAGCGAAACATGGAAATCAGAGGGAGCCAAATCTTGAGAATATGGGGGGCAAAGCAGTGTGTGGCCTTATGTTGTCATGGTGAAAAATAACTCCTTTACGATTGACCAGTTCCGGCCATTTCTGATGAAAAGTCGTGCTTATATTTCCCAGTTGTTCTCAGTAAACCTCTGCATTGATGGTTCTATTAGAATAAAGAAGTTTAAAAAAATAACACCTTCAAGGGCTTGTATGCTGGTAAAAATATAAGAACTTCTGACGTTCTGACTAACTGACGTAAACATGCTCACAGTACCGAATACAGAATTTATAGAATAAGAACATAAAACAATCTTTTAAAGGTCGGACAAATGATATTGAAAAACGAACCACTTTTTGGCCGACCTAATACATCTTCTTCGTACTTCTTACGCTTGGCTTTTGTTTCATTACAGGGAACAGACATGATGTAACAACAGATATTGTTAACGCTACATTTTTCTCCCACTCTTTTCAGGATTTCTGTTAATAATTTGGTTTCAGCGTCTTGAAACGCTCTATCACGTGAGCAATGACTTTATCTATCAAATGAACACTTTTCTAAGCGACTGATGCAGTTTTACTTCACAAACATTCACTCGTGCGACGGTGGAAGGGCTGAGCTGCAAATTTCGTCTTCACGCACTCGACTAATTTGAGGCGACGCAGATCGTCCTTCGTGCGCTGCCATCGTTTGCTCTTATAAAGCACGTTTAATACTGGCACACATGTCGTAAAACAAGTATTCTTAAATCATCTAACAGGAAATTTTGGCATTCTGAATGAATTTTTGACTGCATCGCTCATATAACCCTACATAACTAAAATATTTGGGAAAAATCTCGGGGTTCTTCTAATGTACGAATAGTTACATTTTACGTATAAACATTCGACTAAAAATGTGTGTTTTGAGGGATAAAGCCCTCAAGGAGGCAACACTGGGGACATCAGCTTTTTAATGCGCAAATTAATTCAACTAAGTATTCTAAAGGATATGTATTTTAATACTCCCCAGCCCGACACTGACAGCACAGAACAGTCAGGGACCGCTACCATTTCGCTACAACCAGAAATATTGGGGCACTACTCTTCTAAATCGAACTTAAACCACAGTTACTGCGCTGAATCTCAGAAAAATATTGGAGACACGATGCCAATTCTTGCGTGAGTGTAAATGAGTTCAACTTGAATTCAAATGATTGCGGGCAAATCCATTTTTTCCGTTGACTTTCGACCATCAACGTATAGGTCGGCAATGGCCAGGATCAGATGACATTCAGCTCGACAATAATTGAACTCGCTGGTTTAGCAAGAATTATTTTTTTCAGAAGGTCACTTGTACATCATATCATTTAGCGAACAGCTTTCTGTTTTTTTGACGGCCTCGAATTATGGGGATCGATTTACGATAAAGTATATTCTTGCCTTTTAAATTATGTGTGATAACTAATGTTTATTCCAGAATTTATTTGAAAATATTTTTCAAAATACTACTAATAATTGACGCAGTGAAGCATGGTTTAACACTTCTGAATGAGAAACGCTAGGTCGATCATTGGTCTCGTAAATTAAGGTACTCCGCTGCTTAGCACGACAGTGACAACCCGCAGCTGAAGCATCGCACCAATGAACAATGAGCCAGCGCCACTAGTCTGCGCCAGTGTGCCAGGGACTGTAATGAGGTGAGGTGCAGTGATGCCGGTGTCGTGCAGCTGGCCTGAAACTAGTCAGCTGTTCTTCGTGCGGTGAATGCTCGCTACGGGGCTGAGATTACGGGACGCTCCATCTAAGAGACTCCTATTGTCTCTGCACATCATTGTGGCTTCGACTCGCTCTAAAAATGGAAGAGAACAGCAACACTGATTGTGGCCGAGCGACGGAGACGGAACGGTGTGGAGAAGAAAACATACGCGAGGACACCAAGAAATAGAATTTTTCCGTTGCACTGGAAGATTCTTTGATACACTAGAAAATACAGTTTTTGTTTTTGTTTGGCATGCGTACTGTGCGGTTTGAATTCAATCGCACTTCTCTGAAACTGAGAGCAGCGTTGAGTAGTTTATACCAGTCAGAAAGTGAGCTTAGCAGATAGTTCTCTAGACGGTGTGCAGGGTCTTTGTTTTCGGATTTTCAATAGGATTAAACCAGATGAAACTTTTAGCTGGTGTAATTAGAAGAAGTTGTTTAGTGCGGCAGCAGCAGTTTTCAAAGTGTGAGGAAGGTGGTGTGTGTCGGGATCGTCAAGGCTAGCGAGTGGTGTACGGTGGCCGTGGTGAAGGTTAAACCTTACACTCTGCTCTTTAAAATATGGGCCAGAGGAAGAACCTGAGAGGGAAGGAACGTGTTGTCTTCTATACTGATCTTTTTACTGCAGTTTCTTCGGGATCAAACCTAAAATTTTACCGGAAGAAAGATTTTCGTTTTTTATGTTTTAAAGAAACTCAGTTGTGGTGTCTATTTCTGTTTTAAGCCGAGCATAAATTGACAAAACTGAGTCAAACTAATCCTCGCTCTTTCGCGAAAGTGAATAACTTCCTGAATGGCGTCGTGGGAGAGCAGAACTAGTTATGTAGAGATCTCATACGATAGAAAATGTTACCTCGACATGGACAGTTCTAGATGCTTGATTTATAAATATTACTAGGCAGTGCAATCGTTTATTGCTTGCTATTCGCACCTAAGATTGACTGCATAAAAGACCGCTGTATACGCGTCTGTTTACGTTCTGCTGACGAATTCTGATGACTCTGTTGGTGAATTTTGCTGAAAACAGGGCAGTTGTAGGGGTGTGATTTATTTAGTTTATGGATGGATTATGGTTGCTCTCCATCTTGCGGTCAGCCTATTTGTTTGTGCTGGGAGTTTGTGAGAAACATCAGACCAAAATACGACCTTTTTCTTGTGAAACTAACGTGTTATTCAAAAAGCATTATTAAGACTCTTGCACGATTTCTCAACTAACAAAAATAGAGACTTTATACTTGTCAAACAATAGCGTCGAGAATGTATAATCCTCTCCATTTTCTTAGAAACATTTAAAATCATCTCTACGTAGCATAGAGCTAAACTCTTTCCTTTATATTGTGGAAGAGTAGTGCGGACGGCGTTAATTTATAATTGCACTCGTGATTTTTTATTACTATTTGCGACCAGTTTCACAGTGGACAAAAACCTTCTAAGCAATAGAACACAAGAATTACCTGAAAGATATTCTCGTTTACTTGTCTAAACTGGCAATAACGTCCCATTTCGAGACGCATGGTCATCAGCTTACTCAGTGATGTGCCAGTAGCATTTACATCATCCTGCAGCCAGGTGACTTTCTAATCACAATTCAAATCGTTTAATATGCAGTGAAAAACACTGATTAAAATTTTTGAAAAATATGCCATCAATTTTTTTGTAAATCATCTAATTGCCATTACTTACAGTATTTTTTACGTTACCAATTATTCAGGTATTTTTACATGCTATATTCATCTGGCGAACTAGGATTAAAATACTTCTCATAAACTTCTTTCCTTCAAAATACAGAACAACTCGCTATCACAACAATTATAAAGCGGCATATTTTGCGTTCATTGAGTATAAAGTGTTCATTAGATTTTTTCCGCTTGTATCGACCCAACTGAGCCTGGACAATGATTTGTGTATGTGAGTTTACTTTTCATGATTTGAAAGAATGAAAGGTAGTGTAATTTGTGTCGGAAATTAGTCATTCTCGCCTCCTAATGAAGTTGCTAACTTGCTATGATAAGTTACTGATTAATTTAAACAGTTAAATTCATGTGTTATGATGGAGCAAACTTGATGACTTCTCATTCTTGACTGGAACCTGAGTGCTTTTTCACCCTTGGAGGAGTTGTTTAAAACCAAGTATACAGCTAATTCGACACGCGATGTCCGTGTGCATCATTAGAGTACATAAAAAGCTTATCTTGGGTAATCATGCACTTACATAGTATCTTTGATAAAGCCATATTACGAGCACTGCAGGATAACACTTGGAAGTAAAATTTCCCTCTTGTTTAACTGACAGAAACTTGCTTCCGGTTTTATCAGTTCATTTGATTGGTGTTTGTATCATTTGCGATCAGCAGAGCTAGGTTAACCTCGAGGCCCGTGAAGCACGCTAGAGGTCCTTGACCCTATGAGCCGTAACTTCTAAGGGTGAAAACATCTATTATTCATGCTCTAAAATTTTAAATCGTTGGCAATTAATTTTATGATAACGACAATTTACAAACAAAATTAAGCGTTTGACTTAATCGTTTTTTGGTATGCATGATAGTGATGCAGATCCCCAACGACTTGAAATGGTTTTGAAACTTATAATATTATTATGGTATGATACGCAGCAGCAGTTGTAGAATCAAATAATTACAGTATTTTATTGTCAAAGTATGGGACTATCAAGAAGTGTATTGCAACGTTGGTGTTATCGATGTAAATTTATAGCATAACTAACTTACTGCAGTTTCATTAACATATATTCATATAGCATAAATTTTCATTAACTGCAGTAGCAGTTAATGAAAATTTATGTTTCATTCACCACTGCTGTACTTGCAAAGTTCAACTGGAACTCTGTTTAACAGAATTGAAACGTGGTCCAAAGAAAAATTTTGGAACGAGCATGTTTGTATGCTGTACCGATAAATATGCACTTCTATTTCGACAGAAACAATTAACTAATTCAATGCAGTGAATATCGTTCTCGCTATTTACATTGCTTACTAAACAACTACATATTATAACTGTTGAAAATGTTATGTGACTGTCGTTTAGTATCGTTACACAACTGGTCAAAACGAACAGGTTCGTAAGATTAGCTCATTTGACTCTATTTTATAACGTTAACTCATTTTTGAATCTGCATGTATACAGGTGCAAATATTAGAGGGTAAGAAATTTTGAGCAAAAACGTGACCCGAAAACTGAATAACTGGTATAATTATGTGATCTAAAAGAAAATCTATGAAGTTCTGTGAACGTTACACTTTTCGATAATAATCCTATTTCTTGATACGAATTTTATCAAATGTGTCTTGCTCAAGTGTTCAATATTTATACGCTGAGAGACGATATTTCAAATACGAGTATATAAAACCACTGAAGAGGAACTGTGAGACACAAAATCTTGCTAAAAATGTTCCCGATGCTAATGCAAAATAAATAGTATTATAGAGCAACATGCTCTCCGTTCGCCAAAACAGTTTCTGAACGTCACAGATACAATGAAATGTAATTGTTGAAAACATCGAGTCCGATTTTTCCTATACCTCCACAAAGACTCACTCTGAATATGTTGTTTGAAATCTGTCATTTCAAAAGTCGTACAGTGAAGTCGTGGATGCTAGGAGTGAGACTGGCGAGGCCGCTCGGGAACATCGATGCGATTACCTGTTGAGCCACTCGGTCGTTTGCCTTGAGCTGGTAGCGAGTTAGTTGTTTTGGTGAAACCCCAAACGCCACATCATGGGTCTTCTGGAGGAATTTAATAAAGGTGCTTTTTTCCAAATGTCTGAGAAATGAGAAGCTCTTGAAGTGTTGCTCAAATATCTATGAGCAGTCCTATTGAGGAAAAATTTTATACGTTCTATTTTCATAGTTGTACGGGCCAATTGATGCGAATCCTCTGAAGAGTGTTGTGGAATTAATTATCAATGTAGTACGCCTAATGAGGTGGATTAAAAGAGTGGCGCGACTGATAATGTCTTAACATTATTTTTATTTGCTTTTCTATTGCGTTTTGAATACACATTTCTTAATTTAGGAGCTGTAATGTCTAGCTGATTTGCGACTAAGCCTTTTGTATCAGTAACATAGCATCAAATAATGATAAGTTATAAAATTTTCATTGCAAGTATGATCTGTACAACTCGCATGTAAGAGTCAAAATGGGATTCAAATGATATAATGACTGCGAGAATTTTAATTCGTGAAAAGAACAGAGTTTTCTTTTGCTATTCATGCTAGATCGGTTACCATGAATTAAAAGTAATACTGTAGGTGTTTCATCTGACGCTCTGGATGGACTTGATACCTACCTGAGTCCTCGCTTTTATGAGTGACATTTTAGAAAGAGTTGTTCCGCTCGCAATATTCCTGTGGGCTGTGAAGATGGGCGTCTTAAGCAGGCATGCTTTAGGTTTTGTGACTCCAGGCTGTGCATGCTATTTTTTTGAGACTTTTCGTTCCATCGCCATAGCATTGTAGCTGTTGAACTAGGCTTTTGAGACAGAATGATAGAAGCTCGCGCATGGAGACCCACTTTTGTAACGTTCGACATATATTTTCTTGTTCTTTTTACGTGTTTATTTTGAATTATCATTTAGTTATCCTATACAGAAACAAATAAGTTGGTCTTACAGGCCAAGCCGAAAAATAATATTCTTGATTCTGCGGGATGAAAACAGTACATTGAACGTTCAAAAGTTTTGAGTTAGAATATTAACCTTTCATTGTAAATAGACTAATTCATCGACAGTGAAGAATGTAATGAAAATATTTGACTCGATTGCGTGGATGAAAGTTGCGTGTAACGGGCGTGTAGCATTTGCACGGTTGTCCTTAGCGCAGGCGAATAAGGAGACTTCAATGCAGTCGGGATCGGTAGCTGCGCTGACATTAACGAACTGATCTCTGCAGGGAGAAGGGAGGGTCTGCGTTAGCTGTTTGTTCTCTGGAGAAATATCTCATGAGCAACAATGAGAAGGTTACCTTTAAACTTTCTCTGATTATCGTTAAAATTTAAGCTGAATCAATCTTATCATAAATAATTAATCTAACTACCTTTACGATACTATGTGACGTAAGAAGATGACAAAAATTAATTAATTAAGATTGAAATTTGTGCATGACTAAAGAACTTTTTGATTTCGAAAAGATCGGGTGAAATTAACGATAAATTTTACTAAATCTACGGAACATTATCAAATAAATGTGAAAAACACTGATTTACTTTCGCTAAATTTCAGTAAAGTTGCTTCATATGATCAAGCTTACGACCAATTTAAATTTTAATGTGATGGAACTAATATTCCGGAGAGTATTTTGCGCTACGAATCAATGCCACTTCATCTCGCTGCTGCAGGGCTGCCGACCGAGAGCCACTGGGCTGTCCTCGGCATTCCTCACGCAGCTTTGCTCTGCAAGTCGGAAACTGCCGTGCCTTTGGTTGGCTTAAATTCCATAACCTCAGTTTCCTGGGACCCCCTCACTCTTGTGCACCCTAATCGCCCTCCATCTGGGATTCTTCTGCTCTCCAGCTAGCGTGGCACCCACTTACCTCCCGTCTGGGACCCCTGCCTCCCGCCTCGGACTCCCCTGCTTCCCACCTCGGACTCCCCTGCCTCCCGCCTCGGACTCCCCTGCCTCCCGCCTCGGACTCCATCATCAACCGTCTGGGACTCCTCTAGCCATCATCAGAGCCTCACCTACTCCTCGATTGGGATATTCCTTTCCTTGTCCTGGACTCTCGCACCTTCCGGCAGGACACACGTGCTCTCTCCTCGGGGCTCCTCTACCCTTCGCTCGGGGCTCACTCCTCAGCTGTGCTGGGATCCACACATCTCTAGCCTGGAACCGGGACACCTTTAGCTCCCTCTCTACCAGACACCCGCCGACATTTCGTCTGGGACATCTCTACTCTCGGGCTGGGACTCATTCTCCTTCGCCTGGGACCCTCCCACCATTTTTGCCTTTAAATATTTCGATAATTATTTTCGATTTATCCTTGATCGTATGTCAAGGTGAACTACTACGAATATTAGGTTGTGCGATGTGTGCAGTTGATTTTTTTAAATTAATGATTTATTTTAAATGAGTGTCCTCCCCTGCCTTCAAAAAAGGGAAGCTATTTTTAAGTTACAGTTATAATTTATTAGGGAAACCTGTTCTTAAATAAACAATTTAATTAATGACTGGATCTTTTTCATTTCTTCTTCTACGTTAGGCAACATCTGGATGTATTACTAACCCTGTAAATAAAACAACTGTAAAATAAGAGACTTTTATTGACAGTTGTTACGATAGTATTCTCTCTCTCTCTCTCTTTGAGCCAGTCATAGTGAAAATGATAACACAATAGCAAAAAGATTGAATGACGAGCTAGAAGAAGTTTCAATACAGCTAAAGGAAAATAAAATATCAATATTGCTAAAATTGAATGTATCATAGTCTCCGAGAAGCAAATACATCTCTTTCTCTCACCAAAGTCTGTGATGACCTAGTTGAAAAAAATTCATCCAAATTTAAAGAAATTATTTTAAACAATTTAAACAATTTAAACAATTTAAACAATTTATTTACCACAGGTGATACAGAGGTAGAATTTTACTTAAGTCTAGTACAATGGTCAAATTTGAGTATAGCTACCTGTGGGCCCGAATAAGTTCAGCGACTTCTAGGGCATCCTACCATCACGTTATTCTAGGGTGTAGAAAAGTTTAACCTAGTTCACTTAACCTAGTTTCGCATTAGACTGATCATTGAGATAATTAACTAGATATTTTATGCTGTATTTTACAATATAGGTCAAGTCGGCTATATTTAACAGTATGTTCGATAAAACGATTCAAGAGCAGAGAGAAGATTGGTTATGGTACACAAGGCAAGTTACATTATGACATTATCATTAGTTACATGTAGGAGGCAAGATTTCGACACGGTGATCTTACACGACTAGTATTCTGATAGGAAGTGAGACTCAAGATGTCTTTTGAATACATTGTACGAATTACATTCACGGATCTCTGCAGGTATAGAGTTCCAAGTTTTGGTTCCAACGAAGAGAATACTGTGTTGCGACCTGGCCTTTGAATAATAAGGAAGCATGAATTTACTTCTATTTCGGGTTAAATGGTCGTGATGACCAGTTTGCGCAGTCAATAATTGTCTTAGGCTATTGTCGCCATCATTTTTTAATGTTTTGTAAATGAAATTACAGATGGAGATTTTGTAGAGATCCGAAAGTTTAAGTATTTGTAAATTTTTGAAAGAATCATTTGTGTGAGCATTATATTCTAGGTTCTTTACCGCTCTGACAGCCCTTTTCTGCAGAGTAAAAATTTTGTTGGTTTTATTTTTATCAGTTCCGTGCCATGCTTCTATTCCGTATTGCAAGTATGGAGAAATGAGCGTTCGGTAGAGCATTTGTAAAGCTGTTTCAGGCAGAAAATTTTTAGCTTTATTTAGGATTCCGATGGATTTTGATAATTTAGAACTAATATGAGTGATGTGCTCTTTGAAGGTCAGATGTTTATCTATTATGATGCCCAGAAACTTACATGAGTTGGTTTCTTCGATTTCACCTTCGCCAATTTTAATGCATGGGAGAGATACATCTTTCTTGTATGAGAAAGTAATATAATTTGTTTTATCGATATTTAGGCTTATTTTATTAGCTTTGAGCCACGATGAAACCTTGTGAAGTTCAGTATTTATACTCTCCACAATCATAGCAGGATTTTGGTTCGGAAGGACCGCAGAAAGCGTACTGTCATCGGCAAAAAGTATGAATTTGAAGAATGATGTAGATTTTACAATATCATTGATAAAAATCAGAAACAAGAGAGGCCCGAGAACAGATCCTTGTGGAACTCCATGGCTAATTGTCTGTGGGTCTGATTTTGCGTCGTCAATGACAACGTATTGCTTCCGATTTGTTAGGTATGATCTGAACCAATCATGGGAAATCCCTCGAATGCCATAACAGTGTAGTTTCGAAAATAGTATTTTATGGTCCACACAATCAAACGCTTTTCGGAAGTCAAGAAATACAGAGAAGAATAGAGGAATTGTAAATGATTTAATATAGCCTGTGTTGTTGATTTTTTAGAGCGAAAACCGTATTGTTTATCGTAAAGAAATGATTTTTGTTCAAAATAAGAGTACAATTTTTTATACACAATCTTTTCGAATACTTTGCTAATAATTGGTAGAATGGAGATAGGTCGATAATTGTTTACACAGGTTTTTTCACCACTTTTAAAGATAGGGGTTACTCTAGCAACTTTGAGGGAGTTCGGGGAAGTGCCTAGTAAGAGAGACTGGTTAATAATATTTGATATCAGTGGGGCTACAATGTCAGCAATAACTTTAAGTACTTTAGTCGGAAACGTTTGTAACCCACTCGATTTATTTTTCATGTTGTTTATGCACGTAATTACATCGGAGGAGTTTGTAGGCGTAAAGAAAAAGGAGTTGGGTTCTCGAATATGATCCATAAATTCCAGGTGATCAGTAGGTTCACTTGGAATACCATCAGCTATTGTTTTCCCTACGTTTACGAAGAAGTTGTTAAAGAGATTAGCAATTTCTTTCTTCTCATGATATTTTACATTATCTTGAACAACATATTCAATTTTCTTTTTATCGGCATTATTCGGTTTACAGCAGGAGTTAAGGAGATGCCAAGTCTTTTTAACGTCAGTTTTGAATTGAGTAAACTTGAGCGTAAAGTAGTTCTTTTTTGATGTTCTTATCTGGTTTGTTACATAGTTTCTAAATCGGTTATATGTTTCTCTAGATATTCGTCCTTCGCAAAGGAGGGCTAGGTACGCTTGACGTTTCTTTATATTTATCACGATGTCTCTAGTAATCCAGGGCTTATGTTTATTTTTCGGGGTAACTGTACGAGTTACAATTGGGCAACACTGATTGTATGCGGTCATTATAGTTTCAGTCAACTTTACTACTGCTTCATCAACGCTCGTAGTATTATTGTTTTGTTGAGAGATGTGCAATGTAGGCATTGATTCTTCTAGAACGGTGCGCATTTCTTCAAGATTTGATTCGTTTATTTTACGATATGAGTAAGTTTCAGCCCGTGCCTTGGTGCAAGCAATATAGACATTTTTCTTAATAAGAAAAACTGGGAAGTGATCTGATAAGTCAGAAGTAATTATTCCAGCAAGAAAATCACTAGGGTCTGTCATAAAGATATTTTCAAGCAGCGTAGCACACTCTGAGGTTATTCGTGTAGGCTTTGTAATGATCGGAAGGAAGGATTGAGACTGAAAGGTAGTTAGGAAATTAGAGATTGGTTCATGGCTTTCATGTTTCAGTAGATCATAATTGAAGTCACCGCATATTATTATGTCATTGTATAAGGGCCTGTTGAACTGAGAAATAATACGATTCAATTCATTCAGGAAGGATATAGGACAGGCTGTAGGAGGCCTATACACCGTTCCAAGCACAATGCGTTTACCATCTCTAAAAAGTTCTACGAAGAGTGATTCTATATGATCCTGATTCATGGTTGCACTTGCTATGGTTCTCGAGTCTATGTGGTTAGATATATATGTGCTGATGCCTCCGCCCCGCTGGTTTTTTCTTAGCGAATGGTAACTATGATAATTTTCAAATCGAATCATGTCTTTAGTCGAGTCATCTAGCCAGCTTTCGGTGAAGCTAATCACGTCTAGGTTATATTTAAGTTCAGTAATAGTACATTGTATCTCTTCCAATTTTGGATAGAGTGACCTACAGTTCCAACACAGGAGTGAGAAATCTCGGTCAGTTATTCGTATAGTTTCGTTGAATTCTGATATATTAGTATACCTACACTCTTGAGAGTCGTTTAGGTTTGGATATATTCTGTTCAAATGATTGAAATCTGGATCGATTTCCTCAAATATTACAGGGTGATCAGTCATTTAAAATAAGTAAAAGTAAGAATTAGGTACTATAGAGCTTAAAACGAAATACAGAGTCAAGCTTAAAGGGATATTCCAGTCTAAAAAGTAGCTTATTAAGTAAGAGAGAATAGAGTAAAAAAGAAAAATCTAGCGCGATTTCGTGAGTACACACAAACTCAGTCCATGAGCGAGTGATAATGGAGTTCAATATCACAACATTGGTGCAAACAGATTGCTAAGGGCGTTTTCGCAAGTTCACATACAACAGGTAATAAGTTTCTAAAGATTATGACGACAATGATACAATCAGCTAATATGGTTTACGCGTAATAATAACTGTAGTGGTAAATAAAGAAGAATTCACAGTAACATTGGTTGGTGAAAAATTACTAATTGCGATGTTACAAAATGTGACACAGATGTCATAGATGTTTACACACACATCTATTATTTATTTGTTATAATATTGGAGTTCGATATCACTACATTGGTGCAAACAGATTGCTGAGGGCGTTTTCATAAGTTCACATACAAGAGGGATTAAGTTTCTAAAGATTATGATGACAATGATACAATCAGCTAATATGGTTTACGCGTAATAATAACTGTAGTGGTAAATAAAGAAGAATTCACAGTAACATTGGTTGGTGAAAAATTACTAATTGCGATGTTACAAAATGTGACACACAGATGTCATAGATGTTTACACACACATCTATTATTTATTTGTTATAATATTGGAGTTCGATATCACTACATTGGTGCAAACAGATTGCTGAGGGCGTTTTCATAAGTTCACATACAAGAGGGAATAAGTTTCTAAAGATTATGACGACAATGATACAATCAGCTAATATGGTTTACGCGTAATAATAACTGTAGTGGTAAAAAAAGAAGAATTCACAGTAACATTGGTTGGTGAAAAATTACTAATTGCGATGTTACAAAATGTGACACACAGATGTCATAGATGTTTACACACACATCTATTATTTATTTGTTATAATATTGGAGTTCGATATCACTACATTGGTGCAAACAGATTGCTGAGGGCGTTTTCATAAGTTCACATACAAGAGGGAATAAGTTTTAAAGATTATGATGACAATGATACAATCAGCTAATATGGTTTACGCGTAATAATAACTGTAGTGGTAAATAAGGAAGAATTCACAGTAATATTGGTAAGTGAAAGATTACTGATAGATTATAATGACAATGATATAATCAGATTATAAGAAGATTACAACGACAATGATATAATCAGATTATAAGAAGATTAAACGACAATGATATAATCAGCTAATATGGTTGTACGATGGCAGTGGAGGGCAGAAGCGATTATCAGATTATAAGAAGATTACAACGACAATGATATAATCAGCTAATATGGTTGTACGATGGCAGTGGAGGCCAGAAGCGATTATCAGATTATAAGAAGATTACAACGACAATGATATAATCAGCTAATATGGTTGTACGATGGCAGTGGAGGGCAGAATTATAATTGATAAAGTTAAACTTTTATGGAGCAAATCCCGTTCGTTGATATTTGAGTCTTTAAATCAATTGGAATTCTCAATAGAGTGATGAATGTCTCACCTGAAAAAGCACTAAAAATGCTGTACGGAACATTAATCCATCTATTTCTTCATGATGGAATAAAGAAGCTTGACACGGGAATGACAAAAATTAAGCGAAGATATTTCTTACTCGACGAAAAAAGCCAATGGAGTAATGCGAAATTTGGAATAAAATGCCCATGGCAGTAATTCATTCAAATAGTTAGAAAAACTTTGACTCTCATGTTTCTATGTTTCTATCAGTTTTCCTTACGTCCATCCTAAAATCTCAAATAACGAGGGTAATAAAGATCTTAAACAATAAGTATTATCTCCAAATGACATCCTGATTTTTTATTTAGAAACTTAAGTAAACTCATACTTCCTTATTATGACGATACCTAATTTCATTGCAGTTTCACCTTCATTGAAATTAAGGCTTGCAGTTCGACGTCTTTTAACATTCTTGAAACATTCTAAAAGAGTGTATGATATTATTTCTCATCTCAGTATTGATGAATCTATGTAGTTAAGAAACAGCTTTCTTTTCTGTACTCGATGGTTCAGATGATTGGCTTATTGTTCTGAAATGAAACTAATCTTCAATCTATTCATGAAATTGCAGCTCTCTTCTGTATCATTACGTATGGTGAACTAAATCGACGTCATTTTTCATTCTCTCGAGCTTAAAAATATTAGATCAGTCTTGGGTTCGTCTATGTTTAGTATTTTATAGTAAATGAAATTGTGTGCTTGAAATAAGATTTCCTTAGGCTGCTCTATTATAGTGGCCCCTGAACTTGACGGACGCACAAGTTCTCATGTCTCGACGCGTTGACTGCGATTGTGCGGCTGCTACGGTCAGTTTGGTTAGGATAGAAGTCGTTTTGAAGAACCGGCTTTTCTGCTCTAATACATTTTAAACCTTTTTAAAAGTATAAAGAATACAATTGAACCATAATATTTTACCTTTTACTCCAAGAGTTATTTCGGAAAAGGTAGCAAAATAGTTGAAATGTTATTTGTATATTCCGGTACGACTTCGGAGTCGAAGTGTTAAACTGTCCAGTGTAATATTTCTAAGCAATAATTTTCGTATGTTTCAAATGGGCAACTAAGTAATTAGAAAGAGTGTTTAGGAATGTGACTTAACCCGGGACTCCCCGAGCCAGCAAGGAAGCCAGTAGAGAGCTGTGTGTTATAATAGGGGAACGATCCATATCAGACTCCTTAGGCTTATTAGTGTCAGTTTATAATTTCACTAGACACTTTTTAAGTTTTAATTCAAGTTTTACAATCGGAACAATATACTTTCGATTTATTTTTTATATTCATCAGAAGATCCTTGATTGTTTTGTTATATATATATATTATAAGTAATTAACATGTTTTAAGTTAGACCGGCATGTAGAATTTTATGTGTGTGTCGTTAGTTTTTCTCTTCAACATGAAGAAATCGTTTTCGATCTGAACATCGATGCATTGTGATAACTGATGTTCAAGACGTTCTGAGTATGCCTTACTTGATTTGAGCAACTTTTCAAGTGTGAGAGGTCTTATTTTGAATGTAAGTAATATCTGTATTCTCGTATTTATGAATGACATCGAATGCGTGATGTACTCGTATTTCTTTGTGGAGTACTTACCAGCTTCGAATGCGATTCATAATTGCTCTCTTACCATAAGTCCGTTCGTTGGAAAGTAGCTTTTGTCGCCAGTCTTGAAGGAGAATTTTGGTGTTCTGTCTCGACCGCGCCGCGCCTCTGCAAGCTCTGCTCTATATCACTAAAGAAAAAAAATCCGTTTATTTTCAAAAAAGTTTATACATGAGATCATTTTCTGTGGATATCGTGATGTTTCAATTCTGTTTCGCATATTTGTGACTAATCAATTCTACTTGAAATTCTTCTTGTTTAAAAAAAGTTATTTCCAGCGAACCTCTCAAATCATTTAATAATACTAGGTGCGGGATCTTTGATCTGTTACTATATTGTTCAGAACCTTCAAAATTTTGAAAAGCCGGACGTCTATAACAGATGAGTTACTTTATTGTCAATGTAGTCACTATTAGCTATTTTTTCTTTCTTTGTGTGCTAAATGCTAGCGTCACCTAAAAATTTTTAGTGATATTCATCCTCGATGATTATTTGCGCTCATAAAATTGAATAAACAGGTGTATTCGACGCGAAAAAGCTGGTAGTTATCATGTGACTTGCACTGTTACTGTTAAAATTGGTTGCCAATGACTGAAGGCTTTAGAAAAATGTTTCCAGCCCATCAGTTGCATTTGCCATGCTCTGCTACAGAGCATCATAATTTACGAATCATTATAAAATCATTATCTTTGAAAGGCCAAATGTGATGAAAAATGAGATCAATTAGGCTTAGAAGATATTGTTGTAAATTCACAGTATTTTCCAGGAAAAACTTTAAATTATGCCTAGAGCTCTCAATACGTTTTGATTTATACACTAAAAGCATTAGTGAGGTACTGGTTTTAATTTTCTCCGTCAATGGTAAATTTTCTTTAATTACGTGATCATTGTTATTTGATCTTCGGTTGATTAAACAATAACTTGATATTCTTCATTGTTGGATTGTTTAAGATTTTATTATATCGGTGCAGGATTTAAAGGAATGTCTTACAAGAGTGCTTAACTTTTGTTTGGCCCTTTCAGATCAAGTGTGTCAGTGGCGATGTAATTTCTCTTTCACTCAGTAAGTGGCTTGAACTTTTAGTGACAGTGAATCAATTTTTAAAATACCATTTCTACTTTTCATCAGTTAATCATTTAATGAAAAACTCTATCTGTGATTAGTCCTTTCGTTCTTGTGTTCTACAAGAGTAAAATTGTACACGTTCATCGGAGGTATTTTATTTCAAGTGCTGCAATAGAGTGACCAAATGGTTCAGATCTTCAAGAATAATTTGCATTGACCATTGTGTAAAAGCAAGTGCGTTGTCTTTGAAAAGCTGCTAGGCAACCAAGAAAGGAGCCCCTGGAGCAAAACATTGAGCAGCTCCGCAACACGAGTTCCTTGCCGGCAGTCATGCCGCACTTGAGTGCTTTGCCTGCTGACAAAGTCAAGAAAGCTAGTTACTATGTTTGGTTTTTAGGCGCTAGTGAATGTAGAGGCTTAAGAGGGAGTGATGTGGTGTCAGCAGTTCTTGGCAAGCTACTGGGCCGAGAACTGTCAGAAGAGCCGCAGAAAGTTACTCTTCAAGTATCATCTAAAGGCATCAAGTTATTGCAGCTACTCGGGGACAGTGGGGGCCTCGCAATAGGAGGCGTAGACAGCGGAGGTCGAGCTGCGAAACACCTCATTCCAGCAGCGGCTCTCACGTACGCACAGCAAGAAACTCCTCCGAACGATGATTTAGTCACAGCGGTGCTGCTGATCTACAACCCTGTGACTCGGTGCCCCGTGCACCTGCACGCTTACCGCTGCGACTCCTCTGACACTGCAGCGATGTTGCGGGACCACCTCGCGCAATTGGTCAATAAACCTCAGCAGCAGGCCAAACTCTCTGCCCTGGAATCCAGACTAGCAAGTCGTGGCTTGCTGCCACCAAGAAATCGCCAGAGCACTGCAGCCTTTGGACCTGCCGCGGCTAGTGCGAGCCTGAGTAACGGAGCCTCCCTCGCTGCATTGTATGATTCGCTCGCTAATGAACTCAAAGAAAAACTGGGCGGTGCCGGCAGCACTGCTGGCCCTCCTCTGCTCCTGCCACCTCGCGACTATCCCACCACCGCCACGAGACTGGAGGACGATTCGGCCAGGTCCTCAGGGATCGGCAGCGATGATGCGCCTCCTTCCCCACCGCTGGAGTCCGCTCTCGTCCACCACCGGTCCACACTGAACAGACAGCCTTCATCTTCAGGTAAGCGTCAATAAAATAGAGAACTAGAAGCTATGTATATTCCATTTATTCATTACTTTTGCGATGACTTTTTTCGAGCCTATGTATCTGAGAACTATAAGTTTTTATGACTTCCTGTGTGAAATAAGATTTGGAAATGTAGCTTCCGGGTTTTGAGGATTTTCTTACGACACGGATGATCTCAAGGGCTACCCATGAAATTGTTCGTCGACTGCCAATAATGCATATGCAAAATGTTTCTAATGTTCTCATGTTGTAGTATTTTGCATCGATTTTGACGACCTTATTCAAGTGTGATTTGACTTGGACTTCTGATATGAAATTTTCCATGAAGCTTGACATTTTTGCGCCACGAAATAAAACCAAATCAAGGGTAATTCTACTTCATTAGTTTGAGTTTTATGTTATTCTTCATGAGGATCGTTTGAAATCCATCAGATTGTTTGAAATGTAAACATCATTCTTGGGTAACTAATGGTTTAGGCAAAGGAATTATAACATGCAGGATTGGTAATATTGGACTAAATTTAACTTTTTGCCAAAAATTCGAGTACGATGCTAAACGGATAAGAATTTTGTGAACGCTTTCTACAGTTTTCGTCTGATTCACATCTTCATAAAATGACTTGCGGTGTTGGAGATCCTACGTGTGTTTTGGCTGATGGTGCTAATACTTTTTGCTACTCTACACAGAAACATTTTTTGTAACTCATTAATGTGTATCTGAAGAATTCTAAGCACGCGCTTGCTGTCTACTTTGACTTGCCATGCTTTGCAAAGCTTGTCCGGAATTTAATTGGCAATTTCTCACCATAAAAGTGTTCGTTCATTTTCATCAACCATTCTAGATAGCTTTCCTTTCCGAACTATTTATATAATGATTATGTACACATCTAAATCAACATTGCTATTGGCGCATTTTTTGCGAGTTTCCTCTTGAATTCTCGCAGCACTATCATATTCAACTGTGTTTAGTGTAATGTAGAACAGAAAACCTTTTTTCTTTTGAATAAGATCTCATTTTTGAAAGATATGAAAGCTATTACAAGATTTTCTGACCTAAATTACGTAAATTGTTGCGCTTGAGGCACAAAAATATACGTGACATCTGAACTACATTAGCATTGCGGGCCAAACGAGCTGCGAGGCTTTGAGGTAACTTTCATGAGATGAACAAATTCTGAATTAAACCACACTTGAGAAGTACTTACGTTTCTAACTCGGAAATAGTTAACTGTTTAAGACTAATATGCTGTGCTAAAATCAAGTTGAGAGAAAGTACAGTCGAATAATCTGATCAACATTTTTCTATCAGATGTATTTTTCTATTATTTATGGGGAAGAATAGAATTGTATACCACTTTTTTAGGGGTTCTTCTTCATTTACTTTATAATCTGTCCTACTTTTATATATTTTATATTCTTCTGGTAATTTCAGAGCGTGTACGATTCGAGCATTTTTGAGAGCAGAATAGGTGGGAGCACGGGTAAACCTCATCTGGTTTGGAATGGCAGAACTTGCACCAGCGGAGAGATAGCTATTTTGAAAGCTGGCTTTATAGTAGTAAAGGATCATGAATTTGTTGCTATTTTTCGTCAAGTAGTTATGACAATCAGTTGGAACAAAAATTTGTTGATCAAATTGTTGTCAGCTTTTAGTCTTTAGTGCTTAGAACTTCCAAGGGAAAATCGGTTACGGCTTAAAAACAATTTAAAAAAAACAATTTATTTACCACAGGAGACACAGAGGTAGAATGTTTCTTAAGTCTAGTACAATGGTCAAATTTGAGTATAGCTACCTGTGGGCCCGAACAAGTTCAGCGACTTCTAGGGCATCCTATCATCACGTTATTCTAAGGTGTACAATAATGTTTAACCTAGTTCACTTAACCTAGTTTCGCATTAGACTGATCATTGAGATAATTAACTCGATATTTTATGCTGTATTTACAATATAGGTCAAATCGGCTATATTTAACAGTATGTTCGATAAAACGATTTAAGAGCAGACTGAAGATCGGTTATGTCACCCAAGGCAAGTTACATTATTACATTATCATTAGTTACATGTAGGAGGCAAGATTTGACATGGTGATCTTACACGACTAGTATTCTGATAGGAAGTGAGACTCAAGATGTCTTTTGAATACTTTGTAGGAATTACATTTACGGATCTCCGCAGGTATAGAGTTCCAAGTTTTGGTTCCAACGAAGAGGATACTGTGTTGCGACCGGGCCTTTGAATAATAAGGAAGCATGAATTTACTTCTATTTCGGGTTAAATGGTCGTGATGACCAGTTTGCGCAGTCAATAATTGTCTTAGGCTATTGTCGCCATCATTTCTTAATAGCCTAAGACAATTATTGACTGCGCAAACTGGTCATCACGACCATTTAACCCGAAATAGAAGTAAATTCATGCTTCCTTATTATTCAAAGGCCCGGTCGCAACACAGTATCCTCTTCGTTGGAACCAAAACTTGGAACTCTATAGACAGACCTAGATTGTCTAGGTCCTTGAGGGAATCGGTACCGTAGGCGTGGTAATCTGAGTTGAAGATAGAACTGACAGACCGTGTTTTGTGAGCTGAATATTATGTCAGTTTCATTTTTGTCTGTACCAATCCCGTGTTGAATATAAAGTAGAGTTGTATCAGCGCGCTGTGAATAATTTTTACTGCTTACTTTGATGGCGGCAGCTTGATTTTGTGCAAAACTCCGATGGATTTTTATGGATTTATAAGCGTTAGAATGGTATTAGTTTTGAAGGTCCAAAATGTTTGAGAAGATGAAACGTAAACCATTAAATGTGGAACTTCAAGCTATTGCTACGCGTGATTTTAAAAATGAAGATGATTTGATCAGGGATTATAATCTTTATTGTAAAATAAAATGAATTATGTAAATTTTCCGCCGCAGATTTTTTTAAGTTTTACATAGTTTTTTTCAAATTAATAGACCAACAATGAAAATAATTGACATTTTCTCGTGCATGTTGGTTCTGAAAATAGTTAACGAAGCTGACATTTTAAGAAAGCATGGAAAGTTTTACTTTTGTCCACTCACTCTACACAGTTTGAGTGCCTATGTTGATATTGAGCTGTGTTGTACCATCTTGCAGCGTTTTATTGCATAATAATTTTTACAGAATTTCCATGAGTAAAATCAAGAAACAAATGCATTGTAAGCTGTGGGTTTAGATGAAGCGATGAAAGAAATCCTGTTTTCAACGCGATTTTCTCACTATATCAATTTAAATTGAAAATTTGAATTCAGTCATGATTACCATGAACAAACATCGATATTTTGATACAATCAAATAATCAAAATCCGCATCTTTATTTATTCTCTGTGTTATTTCTTGTGCAGTCTTAAAGTTGCATATATTTTTTCACTTTGACTTGCGATCACTATATTTTGCTCAAAAACTGTTGGATTATTTTCAAGTGATTGTATGGCATTGCAATATTTCTCTATCAGGCGGTGACGAGCTCATAATTAATGTGTGGTATTTTTCTATGACGCGAGGCTTCTGCTTGGTGTGAGCAGAATGGTGTCATCCTTCAAAAATATTTAGTGAAATACTTAACTGATGTTTTTACAAGAAGTTACATTCTAATCGTGGATTACAGATACATAGTAGATTCTAACAACTGTTTATGGATCATAGCAAAAGGTAGTAAGAATTCCGGTTCGAATATTGGAACAGTGGATGGTCATCAAAAATGATTTCTTTTTTGTTTCTAAAATTAGTGAACAGTCAAAATGTGGCGAAACATTTGTTGATAAGGTTAAAAATAGGACAAAATGACGTTGTATAGCCGCCATAGCCATGTGCTAGAGGTTCTGCCGCCGTGCGGCAGAGACTCGGGATCGAATCTCGGCGCAGGCAGTGGCGATTTTCTCTGTTGGGTATAGGAGAAAAATTCCAAGCACAATACCCCACTCTACCCAGGTGTCTGAAATGGGTACCGGTCTTGACCGGGGGAAAGCGTCATGGCGTCCTGGCGTTAGTTATAAGGCATTTGAAAATCCAATGTACAAGGTGATATGTATCAGGCTTGATTGGAAATAAAGCATCCGTAGATGCCTTCATTATACATTATTGTTCTGCGGTACATGTTCTTGGCGTACAACTGTTGACCTGTTGATTTTTATTTTATTTCGGTTTGTAAAATGACGATAAAAATGTATTGCATGCTGTGAACTTAGACAAGGCGATAAAAAATCATCATTTTCTCGTGAATTCGCTTATACACAATTTTTTCAAGAAATTCTGAACTATTTTCAAATTTTTTGAAATTTTTTCGAAGCGTGTCATGTTGCGTAACCATATTGTTTGGAGTACTTCAAAGATTGCTCCTTGTCAGAGAACTTGATTTCATTCATTGCCTTGCATTCCCTTTGAACATTTTTGGCACAGCTTTAACTCAGCAGGCGTTAAGAGGCGTGTGTTTAGAAGAGCAAACTTGAGAAGGGCTTGGCTCCGTCTCCTGGATCATGGCGCGGAGAGACACGTGCCGGGTGGTAGAAGGGGAAGGGAAGAGTGTCTTCTCTCATGTTCATAGAGACAGTTGCTATGACTTTTCCCTACCCATCATGTATAAAGTTTGTTCCATTTATCACCGTGAAGTTTTACTTCTATGAGATAATTTCCTACCTCTGAATTATGGTGGCTTTTAAATTCTAGTATGCATGTATTCATCAGCAGTATATGCACAACATACACTGCACAACTTGACACTTGATGGAAACCAGGAACCTCTAATAGGACTCTCGTGTGATTTAAGAACTTGCCCGTCGTTAAAACTTTCCTCCTACATTCTTTAACCACAATAAGTTGAACATACGAAATTTGACGACATGCACGGTTAGATTGACTCAAAACCTATTTAGATATTGTTTGTTCGATGCAAATATGATAAAACTTTCTTTTTACTGTTTTATTTTAAAATACCTATTATTTTATCGTTGGCATGAAGAAAGCTAAAGTTTGCCACTGCCTACGATGTCTATCGTAACATTCAGTAGTTCGTACAACTCAGCATTGCCAAAGTTTGCATGTCTGTCTTGGTAACTGAACGCTGACGCTCGATAGTGACATACTTCTTTGATTCAGTAAGTGGCAACAAGAGACCGATTAGGCTCATATGCATAAAAGGTAATGAAATTTTTATTTAATTTTATTCAATAACTGATGTGGCGTTCACGGAAGTCTCACTTTATGTGTGGGCCTTCATAAGCATTCATCTTACACTACTTGGTATAGAGAATACTTGCCGTAATTTAGTGTTTCTCAAATACTTTTCAAGTTTTGATTGGACAAATTATGAAAACGTTGTCAGTTGGCATTTCCTTTGTAATTGAAATGTCGCCGAGCCAGCAGAAATTAAATGATGCTCAATCAAAAATAGACGCAGGCGTTTCAATTTAATGCTTCCTCACCTCATGAGTTAGGTATCATAGAAAAGTGCCTCCTAAAATATTTTTTCCCGTGAAAGTATTTGCTTCAATTGCATTGGATTGGGCGAGAGGCAAATTGGGCAGCTGTGCTGTGGGAGCCCCTAGTTTCCTGCAAATGCAAGTGCCCGTGCGAGAGGACTTCTTTCCACTCATGGGGGCTGTGTTGTTGCTCACGTGTCGGTGTACATAGACTGCTCTCCAAGCCCGTGAGCCTAGGTAAACTGATGTTTTAATCGACGTCTCACCGTTTTCTTTATTTTCACCGGAGTTTTTAAGCCTTTCGAGAGAATAAAATGAGAAAAACAATATATTTTCTTGCATATCTCACAATTTTTGCTCAAGCATTGAAATAATCATCATGCTGCCTGTCATGATTTTCTTACCAACAAAGGACCTTTGAGTTAGAATCCTTCAAAACCCTACGTTGCTATACATTTTATGTAGCAACTTCATCAGAAAAAATTGTTTTTCTTTTCTTTCTTCTTAATTTTCCGTAAAGATGTTTCTACCCATATTGCATCCTATTTAAAAAATAACAAAAATAACATTTACATCTGTCAAATTTTTATACCATCACAACATGTTTGGAATATCTTCATCATAAACTAAGAAGATTACTTGGCCTGAATCTCTAACATGTACTTAATCAGGACCTGTAAGATTATCGGAGTTTTTAAACTAAATTGAGTATTACTATGCGGTCGAATGGTTGTATGGAGGAAAATTCGCAACAATGTACATGAAAGGGGCTGCTTTTACCGAGGCAGTATTTCTTTCAGAAGTTACTAAACTTCCTCTCGGTACTGAAAAGTGGTGCTCATCGATTTATCGAAGTGCTTGGTGTACACTTGTGGTTATTGTGGGCAAAAGTATAGTGGAAATGATGAAGTAACAAAATGAGAGTTTTCGTGTGATCGATGCACCACAACTAGACTTGTGAACACGGGCAGTCATCGGAACACATCGCGGGCTGCGGGAGGGAGCGCAGGCACGGAGGCGACCGTGACGTCACGTGTTTGGGGTCAATGTGTCCGTCGGTATTTCCGAGGTGTCTTCCTTGCTCCAATCATCATCCAGGTGACTGTTTATTCCTCTTGCCTCTTGTTTTCTGCTCATGTTATTCGTGCTTCGCTTCTCTCATTTTTTCGCGTTGGCTCTTACTTGTATTGATTTATGCAGGTTTTCTGTGTCATTTGTACTCAATTGTTGCTTTCTGCTAATGATTTTGGTGATAACATCTCATTAAATCTCACCGTTTGTTGCCTAGGGCAAAAAAGTTTTGTTTCTTCCCATTGCTGGTCTGGCCTTTTCTTCTGGGGTAATTACTTTTTCTTGTCTTCAGTGAACTTTTCTGATGTGTACTATTTTTATTTCGTGCAATCATTATTTTCCATTTTTAATGTTCCTTACATTTTGCTGTTATTGTGTCCTACAGAGAGTCGCGTGTTAGAAATGCTTATTTTTTTGGTGATTTCATCTACATTCCTCTATTCAGTCGTAGCTAGTTTTTGTCCATGACATTTCGTGGGCTGTATTCCACTTTGCCTCGTCATACCTATGTGTAGTTTCCCTTTCCTTGTACTTCTTACGTGCAGCGTGCGCTTGAAGTCTCGAAATGAGAATGGTAAAGTCCCACCTTGCATTCCGAATGTACCGCGACCGAGTGTTGCTCTGCTACCAGGTATTGGGTTATCGTGCTAGGCCACTCCAGGAAGTAAAGTGAAGTTTTATGAGGAATGTGATCTTCTAATAGAAAATCGTTCGTAGTTGATTTATTCTCCATGCTCAAAGAAACTAAATGTTATCTTTTGACTTGGGAATTTGCCACTCAGAGATAAAGAAATTGTAAATGTGCGGCAATTATTGATGCTTGCTTGGCGGAGTGGGCTCTGGACCGCAGCTGCCGCACGCCGAGCTCTGGGCGCTCGCAGCCGACCGGGGCAGGAGGTTTGGCGCCCGGCTCGTCGATCTGCAAGTTTTTATTCAGCGACAACGGTCGAGGCACGGTCTGCATGGGACTTTAAAATTCAGGTTTAGTGGTCTCATGATATTTTTTACGTCCAGTTAAATTTAGGAATACCTTCCTATTTCTCAACTGGTAGTTAGAGTTAAACTTTGAGGAAAGGAGCATAATCAACAGTTTCTCTTCTCAAATCGTGGCCTTCTAAAATAAGTTCTCTCGACGGACGATTTACTTGGAGGTGTCTAGCGACGGAGAGTTCAGATGTTAGGAATAACAGAAAATTCTTTAATTAAGTTGATATGCATTGTAATTTAGTTTAACAGGTCTAGGGTGTATGTGTTGAACAACTGTACCAGAGTTCGCAATCAGGATCGAGTTTCTGGCAACTTCCAATTACAACAAAAGTAAAAATTGCATATTTTTTAACGGCTTAATAGTTTCATAAAGAACATAATCATTAGCAGTTTTTAAAATTCTGATACACGGTCACGCAAAAAATTCAATCAAAAACACTGTGCAAGTTGTTCTCTATGACTTGCTGATAAAACTTTCTCAAAAATATTTACAATGCAAGCGGGCATAATCTTGCTAAAGTTAAGAAATTGTGAGTGTCGTTTTCTGAAACGGCTTGCCAAACTGACTCATTCTGGAAGAATGATGCAAATTACAGCGAATTTTAGAAGCTTTCGTATTGTAACTAAGGTGATTTTTTGGAGTAGAGAGAGACGCCAGCTCCGCTTTGTGCTCCGAGACGCGCGTCCCACGTGGTTAACCCAGCGGTGGGGAGGAAGATGGGGGGGGAGCTGGTCCCTGCCAGGCTGTGGGGGGGGGGGGACTGCTGGTCCCAGCCGGGCTGTGGGGGAGGGGGACTGCTGGTCCCAGCCGGGCTGTGGGGGAGGGGAAGGGGTTGCTGTATTGAGATGCACCCACGTGTAGTGGCGAGTTGTGATGCTCATTATTTGCAGTCACTGTTTTTACATCAAAAACGGTACAACAACAAGCAATGTTCATTGAAGGAGGAAGTTATCATTTCTTTACCCATGCAGCGTCAATCAAATTGTCTCGCAAGTCTGATGCATTATTGACGACGCCTTTCTGCTGAGGGGAAGTTCCGAACCTTGCTAAGACTCTAGTCATCGTCGGCCCAGTGCCCTGCAGAGTCCAGAGAGTGTACCCAGTGCCCTGCAGAGTCCAGAGAGTGTACTCAGTGCCCTACAGAGTCCAGAGAGTGTACCCAGTGCACTGCAGAGTCCAGAGAGTGTACCCAGTGTCATACAGAGTCCAGAGAGTGTACCCAGTGCCCTGCAGAGTCCAAAGAGTGCACCCAGTGTCCCGCAGAGTCCAGAGAGTGCACCCAGTGCCCTGCAGAGTCCAGAGAGTGTACCCAGTGCCCTGCAGAGTCCAGAGAGTGCACCCAGTGCCCTGCAGAGTCCAGAGAGTGTACCCAGTGTCATACAGAGTCCAGAGAGTGTACCCAGTGCCCTGCAGAGTCCAAAGAGTGCACCCAGTGCCCTGAAGAGTCCAGAGAGTGCACCCAGTGCCCTGCAGAGTCCAGAGAATGCACTCAGAGATGTGCGGAGCAGAGCAGCACACGGCCGCATCAGCACCTGGGCACAATACAGCAGTACACTGCCACAACGGCTGAGGCAACTCAGTGAACGCCTGGAGTCAGTGACTGACTGCCACTTCTAGCTGGGTCACTTCATCCGTCCGCTGCCACCTTTAGCTGAGCCCCTGCATACGTCCGCTGCCACATCTAGCCGGGTCACTTCATCCGTCCGCTGCCACCTCTAGCTGAGCCACTGCATACGTCCGCTGCCACCTCTAGCTGGGTCACTTCATCCGTCCGCTGCCACCTCTAGCTGGGTCACTTCATCCGTCCGCTGCCACCTCTAGCTGGGTCACTGCATACGTCCGCTGCCACCTCTCGCTGGGCTACTGCATCCGTCCGCTGCCATTTCTCGCTGAGCCCCTGCATCCGTCCGCTGCCATCTCTCGCTGAGCCACTGCATCCGTCCGCTGCCATTTCTCGCTGAGCCACTGCATCCGTCCGCTGCCATTTCTCGCTGAGCCACTGCATCCGTCCGCTGCCATCTCTCGCTGAGCCACTGCATCCGTCCGCTGCCATTTCTCGCTGAGCCCCTGCATCCGTCCGCTGCCATCTCTCGCTGAGCCACTGCATCCGTCCGCTGCCATTTCTCGCTGAGCCACTGCATCCGTCCGCTGCCATCTCTCGCTGAGCCACTGCATCCGTCCGCTGCCATCTCTCGCTGAGCCACTGCATCCGTCCGCTGCCATTTCTCGCTGAGCCCCTGCATCCGTCCGCTGCCATCTCTCGCTGAGCCACTGCATCCGTCCGCTGCCATCTCTCGCTGAGCCACTGCATCCGTCCGCTGCCATTTCTCGCTGAGCCCCTGCATCCGTCCGCTGCCATCTCTCGCTGAGCCACTGCATCCGTCCGCTGCCATTTCTCGCTGAGCCACTGCATCCGTCCGCTGCCATCTCTCGCTGAGCCACTGCATCCGTCCGCTGCCATTTCTCGCTGAGCCACTGCATCCGTCCGCTGCCATCTCTCGCTGGGCCACTGCATACGTCCGCTGCCATCTCTCGCTGAGCCACTGCATCCGTCCGCTGCCATTTCTCGCTGAGCCACTGCATCCGTCCGCTGCCATCTCTCGCTGGGCCACTGCACAGTGCATACGTCCGCTGCCATCTCTCGCTGAGCCACTGCATCCGTCCGCTGCCATCTCTCGCTGGGCCACTGCACAGTGCATACGTCCGCTGCCATCTCTCGCTGAGCCACTGCATCCGTCCGCTGCCATCTCTCGCTGGGCCACTGCACAGTGCATACGTCCGCTGCCATCTCTCGCTGGGCATTCCAACCTCATTGATTAGATTGTTGGATTCATCACATTGATACAACTATTCGCTATATTTAATATGAAGTTTAAGTTTAAGGCCTGGTCATGAGATATTCATATAAGCTATTCAGTTACCGGTGTCCATTCTACGAACTACGGCTCACGGAGACAGCCAACAAGCTTCGTTTCAGTCTTCCTAGCTACTCTCAAGAAAATAGTCAGAAATGTGGTGTAGGACTGCATCGATATAATTATGTGTTGCTACAGAAAATAGGTAGATAAACTCTATGGCTTTGTTTTATTTCATTGATAGTTCAAATTCCCCACATGTAATATTTTTAACCTTTCCCTTCAAAACCCGCTAGATTGCAATTTTAATTCAAATAACTCTGAGTGTTTTTCCAGTCTACAGGTATTGTTGAATAGAAATGTTACTTACGAATGAGTATAAAACAACCCTTCACAAAATTTTCTTGTGCATAATTCGAGTAACGAGGCAATAAGCCTACTCCTAATGAATTAACGAGAGTTTACATGCACAAATTTTGAAAATTGCGTTATTCAAAAATTTCAATTGCGTCTGAAAACACTTGTTACTGAGCACTTTTTCGTATACTACCGAATTAGCAAGTCTACCTGAAGTTCGTTGGTGAGCGCTTCATAGTGCGGTGACATGGCCGACGCGCTGCGTGCCACTTCACTGCGACGGCGTCCAAGTCAAACAAATGAACTTTCAGATGAGAGCGTAGAATTCCCTCGTGACGCGTGGTTGCGTGAGTGTGAAGTAAAGAGGCGCGTTGTCTCAAGTGCGCTTCTTTTGAAGTTGAATGTCGGTCGCTTCAACGTTGCCGTTGCCAACAAAAGTCAATTCTGGTCTTTTGATCTAAAGTGAATCGCAAGTGTCGTGCACTATGCGAATTCCCTTCTTTATGTACTCAATGCGTGAAGAAAAGATATGTTATTTATGGTTGCCTAAGATTAACTACGGCGCTTTTGCCTTATATTTATCAGTGCAATAACTTATTTTAAACTTTTGAATGAAACTTTTTGAACAATAAATCGGTTTTCAATTTAATCTAAAGTTTATAAAGCCTTTCAAGTCGGCGCGAAATGAGTTTACTATCATGATCTAACGTATATACACTTCTTTACGAAGAATGACTCCATTATCTTGCATAAAACTATGAATTCGGCTATAAACTAAGGTCATCATCGGACCAAATGAAAACAAAATCGGAACCTGGAACACACAGAAATGAAATGCATTTCATTAAGCAACCCAACAATGTTTACACGCATTGAAGCATAAGTATTGTATAAACGCTAAAAATTTACATCCAAGATGAGGGTTGAGGGTTACAACACAGGTAGATGGTAACGGATGACCAACGGATGCAGGTATACTAAAGGTATAGTGAAGTTCGGCCTACCAATTCTCAGTAATGAAAGACTCGTCATTCGTCATACTTGATATTAATAATGGAGTTTCGATTCTTAATTTTCATCGCTTTCACCATTTTGAGGCCGTTAGTGTTTCTAGAATGATGAATGACTGTGAATTGATCCTTGGGAATAGAAATGGACTGCATTTTCGTATGACAGTCACTACAGCAACGTTGGTAAATACTGCTCGAGCTGTGTCGATGCCTACATCTGATATGCAGTAACGTTAGTAAATGCTGCTCGAGCTGTGTCGATGCCGACATCTGATCTGCATTAACGTTGGTAAATACTGCTCTAAATGTGCCGGTGCTTGTAGCATCGACTCACTGGCCAAATTTCCTCAGCGTGCTGACAAGCGTACTCACGAAATGACCAAATTTTGCCTGCACGCTGACGTTTTCGTGCTCGGAGGTTGTCCGACAGTACACTGGCCAGCGTGCTCATATTCAGTACCGCATAGGAAGTTGAGGAGGGAGTTACACTGCCTTGTTGAGCTCCAGTGTAGAACAACAAGAGTGCAAACATTGCGCCTCAAAAACGCTTTTCCAGAACATGAATATTTATGGAAAGTGAAATCTGCCGGGTACAGGATAAAAGCACTAAGCAACGTGCTACAAAAACTGTCCAAGAAGTAATGAACATGAACCTTTCATTTAATGGCATTGCAAAGAAAATATAAATATTTCGTACGCAGAAAACAGAATTTATTTTGTGTGCGTCAAATAGTTTACTGGGTCGATCTTCGTAGTAAATTCATCACCGATGGTGAAGCATTAATAATTAATTCCTAAATGACGTGATTCAATATTACATAGTAGTTTAGAATTAAAAGCATCAATACTTCCATATCTAACTATTTATGTGTAACATATATTTTCGAAAACTTCATTTTACATAGTTGCATCTTATAATTACTTATTATTACGACAATATTTTCCAATCGAGTGCAAACGAGAAGTGAATAATGGAAAGAAATTAAATTTAAAACAATGAAAAAAGAAAATATTACCAAAAATTATGCCTTTAAATTTTTAAAACTGAAATTCACTTGCTTTACCGAAGTTGGAAACGTTGAACTTTAAAAGCCTTATTAATTTGTTATTTTAGCCTTTTGTACCGCTCATCTATATTCAAACCCATACGTCTTCTCACATGTTAATATGATGCAATAAATATGATGTTAAGTTCTGGATGCAAAGAAAGTATCTGTGCGAGTATACGCACTAAAGTTTAAAGAGATAATTTTCTTGTGTATTTTGTCTATTATTTTCTATTTTTCTCTTTTCGCCTTTTTTTTTGTTTAAACATCTGGGATGATAATGATATATTTATTCATTTTTATCCTTTTTTATCAAGTAGCGTGTTTACTACCCGAGCAATAAATTATTTATTTATTCCTATTTTCACAATATTGCTATCGTTATTGGTAATATTGGAGTGAATATGAAGAATTAAATAATTCATTATTTCATTCAAATATGATTCATGAAATAATTAAAAAGTTTTCATTATTAACGCCTAGTCTTAATTCTTGAAAAATTCCAACGAAGATTCCTTTTCAATACGTCGTTGAAGCAACTCCTTTGTCCATTCCTTCTTCCTTCGTTTGATAGCCTGCAGTTTTTTAATAACTAAAAGTGCATGAAAGCTTCGTAGAACTATTTCTCTCTTGGTGTGTGGTTCATCTTTCAAGTAGCGCACACCCTCCCTCACGACAGTTGAACATCGACTGAAGTTCGAGTAGCTAAAGCCAGCTATCTGTCAGTGCCAGCACGCTCGAAAGCTTCTCCAGTGGAGCACCAAACTCAGCGCGCTTGGCAGCGTACTTGCGAGTATGCTGGCGAAATTTGACCAATGAGTCGCGGCCTTTAGGTTTGGCTAGTTTGGATAAATAGTTCACTTGGACATTAATTTGAGCAATCAACTCTACAAGGTGTTCGAAAACTAACGGATGCAAGGTGTTCAAAAAATTAAACCAAAAAGAAGGAATTGCTCATGAAAAAGGGTATTTCCTAAGATTTTCCATAGTATTTTTTTTAAAAATTAGCACTGTTCTTCGATAAAATAACTATGAAGCAAATTTCTTTCAATTCAACTTGCTCTTTTATGGCGCGCAGCGAGAGAAGCTCTCCTGAGATGCTTCTAAGTCGTGGAAAATCTGTTCAGTTCCATTTTTTATCGTTCTAATATTAAAAACTAAGGTTACGATAGGATAGTTTTTCAGATATTAATACAGTTTACCTTCTTATCTGTTTCTCTACAATAATTCTTTAAGTGTTGTTGCTCTCATTGTGGGTCTAGCCTCATGTATTACACAGCGTGGCTTCACAGTGCAGCTTCTCGAGCATGCTAGTCGTAGAATTTTAATTGTACTTCCATTTTCTGCTGTGGGGAACCACGTAGAGCAACGCAGCATAACTGTAATGTTAATATTATTTGTCAATTCTCAGGATCTTAAAATAAAATGATCTCAAATCTTAGAGTCCCTTTGTCTTTGTCCTTAGATAGTTGGAAATGGTCCTGAATTCTGTACTATGCTTTTTCCAATTAGTATTAAGTAGTGCGTAGTGTTAGTGCGTAGCATTAAGTAGTGCTTTAAGTAGTGGTGAGTAGTGCGAGAAAGTCAATGATGATTGTAATTTTGAAAGGTACGTTCGTAAGAGGCTAATGACGTCCAATTGGTCATAATACATAACTTTAATTGGGTTTGTGGATTGGTTTTGGACACAGAGGCATTCATATACTGAGGTAATTATGTAGCTAGCTTCAAGTTATTGTCTTATCATGCCGTTTAGATGATGGGTAACATTATGCGTGACTTTTGCTCTCGTGCGTATAATCGGGCGGGTTGGCAGCTTTTTTTTAGTTTGGCTTTCAAATGCCTGCATACCAGTATCGCCTCTGTCGTTTATAGTTAAACATCTACCAGAGTTTTGTTTCAAACTTAAGTTTCAAGTCTCTATCGTTTTTTACTTCAATTTTAGTTGGCGTAAACGATGTTCAGATGTTCAATTTGAATTATTCTGCTTTTTCACTGAAACGCTTGTTATTCCTTTGTGTTCCGCATTACGATATTATTCCTCGTTTGCCTGATCAGGGCTTCAGTTCATTACCGAGTACTTCGTTCTACTATTCAAGACAATAGAGACTTTATTACTCAAAAATTGTTATTCAATGATTAGTCCTTGATATTCAGCTTACATTTTAATTGTTTCGAGATGGCCATCGTTGCAGCGGCGGCAGATGTAGCAGTCGTCACATTGGCCGTGCCCTAAAAGGCTGACGGGTTTTCAAATGTCAATCTATAACTAACCTCTAGCTTGAAACTTTGATGTTGTGGATGCTTGCATCATGTACCGATGTAGAACGATAAATAAAATCTTAATAAAATTATCTCGAAGAAGTATTCCACACTGAACATGTATGTGTCCGCCATCAAACAGGGTTCTGGCTTTCAAGGTTCCGGAATTAAACAAGGTTAAACCTATATCTAACGAAAAATGTTGTTCCTAGCTAATAATAATATCAAGGAACAAACTGAATTGATGTTTATTTTCTTAAGAATATTTGTTTCAACCGAGTCAACTGTTTATCTTCAAACATTTTAGAATGTTTGAAAGGAACGCCCATCCTGCGTTTAAGCAGAATAACTACTGACAATTATAGGTCAAGTCACTCTACGTGGGTGTGTGAGTGTGTGTGTGTGTGTGTGTGTGTGTGTGTGTGTGTGTGGGTGTGTGTGTGGGTGTGTGTACGACATCACGAGGGCGCACGTGTGACCTTAACTCGAGCATATTTTCTCTTCTTTCTTTGCTGGGACAATGTTTTTGGACGGTGGAACTTTACAAAATATCAGTTGTTGATTTCTTATTTTCTTATTGACGCACAGTCCATTTCGTGTTGAGAAAAGGATTGGAATTTTGAGAGTACCTATTTAATAATTATTGTACGAGTGTCATCCACCAGTTTCCTGATCAGTGATGTATCGTCCAGAATTTTATACCCGTTTTACTCAACGAAGAACCTTCCGCTTTCAATATCGAGTACATTCTGGTTTGGGGGTTCGGGCAAGGAGTGCTGTAGATCCCAAAATTGGCATTATTTCATTACATTATTACATATAATTCCCTTTGTCATAATAATGAACAATAAATCTAAACGTGTGTTTAATCAACTAGTTAAAGCTTCCTCCATGATCCGTTGTTAACTTTACCGAACACACCGGACTTGGTGCGGAAGAAATGCTACTGCAATAAAAGCCCGCAGTTCTTGAAACAGATATTTTGAGCTCTAACTCTGAGCAATAAATAGTACAACGTGTAGTATGCGTTCTTAAATTTCACTCAATGCGCTCTAACTTTGAGCAATAAATAGTACAGCGTGTAGTACGTGTTCTTAAATTTCACTCAATGCGCTCTAACTTTGAGCAATAAATAGTACAGCGTGTAGTACGTGTTCTTAAATTTCACTCAATGCGCTCTAACTTTGAGCAATAAATAGTACAGCGTGCAGTACGTGTTCTTAAATTTCACTCAATGCGCTCTAACTTTGAGCAATAAATAGTACAGCGTGTAGTACGTGTTCTTAAATTTCACTCAATGCGCTCTAACTTTGAGCAATAAATAGTACAGCGTGTAGTACGTGTTCTTAAATTTCACTCAATGCGCTCTAACTTTCAGCAATAAATAGTACAGCGTGTAGTACGTGTTCTTAAATTTCACTCAATGAGTAATGCAATGCTTCCTTCTTGTTTATAAAGTTTTCGGAGTTGACAGGAAAAATATCATAGGGTTAGCAGGAAGCTCAGACACCTTAAGAAATATGTCTCACAGTTTCTCTGTTTTACCCTCGGAATTTTATTGCAACGGCTAGGTGTAAAGTAGGCTTTGGTCTCAGGAGATAACAAAAAGAATTAAAAAAGGCTTGGAGATTTGATGAGGAAGAACATTCTCATTTACTTATAGAGGTAGGATACTTGTCTCTATTCCACAGCTTCGCCTGACAAGCTATGTTGCTCGTCGCTCCATTCTTTCCCATAATTTAATAACATCTCAATGCGTTGAATTGCTTCGGGCATTGCCGTGTTTCCTAAATATTCTTTTTGGCGAGTTTCTGTTGTTTATCACATAACACGGGGCGCAAAAATATAGCTGGATTCACTCTTTACATATATATATAATAGCCACTCAAGCCCCAACTGAGGCAGATATTCAATTTTTGACAATTTTCGGAGCTATTAATGGTCCGTGGACCTCACCTGTGCTTCGGCACCGTTTTTTGTTTTACTGTCGATTGTCTTGGATCGCGTAGCATTTTTCTGCATGCTTTTAATAAGTGTTAGTGCTCTGGTTGTGAAGGAGACTTTTAATTACTGTCTATACTTGACACAATAAGTTCCTTCGGCCGTTAGTTGCCCTTTAAACACCACTCGAATTTTATTGCTCCCTGCTCTGCAGGACACGTTTATTTAGTCACTCTCCTCGTTCAAGACATTGAACTTAACTTTTACGTATTAAGATATCAGAGAAAGTTCGCTGAAATTGTTCTCTTCAGTAGCTAAAATAATTTATTGGTCAACTTTTGATTGATAGTATTCAATTGTGTGTCCCTTAAAATTATTTTTAAGTTTGGTTTAAAATTTTCTATTGGTTTTATGTCACACCATCGTTGCTGCCTGTCAAAGACAGAAAATAAAAACTGTGGGTAAGAGAGCTGTCTATGGATATTTGATTCATGGCAACATTTATTTTACAAAACCTGTGCTTCACAACTAGAAGCTTTCCTAGCCATAATTAGTTTTGATAACCCTCTGAATATAGCAGGTAAATTTAATGATGTCGTTTGTGCAGGAGATAGCATGATTCAATGTATTGGATAAGTTTGTTACTTGCTTAATCAAGGCGGGAGAAGTTAATCGAGAGTAGGTTAACATGACAAACAGGCGTTTGAAGTTACTCTTCCTGGTTGAGAGTAGCTGAGAAATAAATTCGTGAACAGTCTGGCGATCAAAAAGTGCACACAAATCACCATCTATTTCAAAAAGCAATGAAGAATTTGTACACGGAACTACTATGCCTCTCCCTGGAATGGCTACAGTGAGTGCTCGCAGCTGGTGATCGCAGCGGCGGAGGAGGAGGCTCTTCACTTTCTCCGGCGTGACGCGAGCGTGGCCGCGTGTTGCGGTGGCGTGCCGTGACTCTCCAGTGACACTTCCAGCGCTGCGGTGCGACATTCCAGTGATACTTCCAGCGCTGCAGTGGCGTGCCGTGACTCTCCTGTGACACTTCCAGCGCTGCGGTGCGACATTCCAGTGACACTTCCAGCGTTGCGGTGGCGTGCCGTGACTTTCCAGTGACACTTCCAGCGCTGCGGTGCGACATTCCAGTGACACTTCCTGCGTTGCGGTGGCGTGCCGTGACTTTCCAGTGACACTTCCAGCGCTGCGGTGCGACATTCCAGTGACACTTCCAGCGTTGCGGTGGCGTGCCGTGACTTTCCAGTGACACTTCCAGCGCTGCGGTGCGACATTCCAGTGACACTTCCAGCGCTGCGGTGGCGTGCCGTGACTCTCCAGTGACACTTCCAGCGCTGCGGTGCGACATTCCAGTGACACTTCCTGCGTTGCGGTGGCGTGCCGTGACTTTCCAGTGACACTTCCAGCGCTGCGGTGCGACATTCCAGTGACACTTCCAGCGCTGCGGTGGCGTGCCGTGACTCTCCAGTGACACTTCCAGCGCTGCGGTGCGACATTCCAGTGACACTTCCAGCGCTGCGGTGGCGTGCCGTGACTCTCCAGTGACACTTCCAGCGCTGCGGTGCGACATTCCAGTGACACTTCCTGCGTTGCGGTGGCGTGCCGTGACTTTCCAGTGACACTTCCAGCGCTGCGGTGCGACATTCCAGTGACACTTCCTGCGTTGCGGTGGCGTGCCGTGACTCTCCAGTGACACTTCCAGCGCTGCGGTGCGACATTCCAGTGACACTTCCAGCGCTGCGGTGGCGTGCCGTGACTCTCCAGTGACACTTCCAGCGCTGCGGTGCGACATTCCAGTGACACTTCCAGCGCTGCGGTGGCGTGCCGTGACTCTCCAGTGACACTTCCAGCGCTGCGGTGCGACATTCCAGTGACACTTCCAGCGCTGCGGTGGCGTGCCGTGACTCTCCAGTGACACTTCCAGCGCTGCAGTGCGACACTCCAGTGACACTTCCAGTGCTGCGGTGCGACACTCCAGTGACACTTCCTGCGTTGCGGTGGCGTGCCGTGACTTTCCAGTGACACTTCCAGCGCTGCGGTGCGACATTCCAGTGACACTTCCAGCGCTGCGGTGGCGTGCCGTGACTCTCCAGTGACACTTCCAGCGCTGCAGTGCGACACTCCAGTGACACTTCCAGTGCTGCGGTGCGACACTCCAGTGACACTTCCAGCAGCGCTGCGGTGCGACACTCCAGTGACACTTCCTGCGCTGCGGTGCGACACTCCAGCGACACTTCCAGCGCTGCGGTGCGACACTCCAGTGACACTTCCTGCGCTGCGGTACGACACTCCAGTGACACTTCCAGCGCTGCGGTGAGACACTCCAGTGACACTTCCAGCGCTGCGGTGCGACACTCCAGTGACACTTCCAGCGCTGCGGTGCGACACTCCAGTGACACTTCCAGCGCTGCGGTGTCACACTCCAGTGACACTTCCAGCGCTGCGGTGCGACACTCCAGTAACACTTCCAGCGCTGAGGTGCGACACTCTAGTTACACTTCCAGCGCTGCAGTGCGACACTCCAGTGACACTTGCAGCGCTGCGGTGCGACACTCCAGTGACACTTCCAGCGCTGCGGTGTCACACTCCAGTGCCACTTCCAGCGCTGCGGGGCGACACTCCAGTAACACTTCCAGCGCTGCGGTGCGACACTCCAGTTACACTTCCAGCGCTGCGGTGCCCCATTTTATCGTCCTCCCCCATTTCATTGCTGCAATGGGACCCTCCAGTGGGATAGTTTTGCTCTTGAGCTAAATATGAGCTCCTAGATAATTTTCTTATTGGAAGCTATGTAAAGTTTCATTCAATAGATTACTTGAATTCACCATTTATTAAGTCTTCAAACAATCAATATAATAATCACTACAGTAGTTTGCCATAAATCAATACGTTAAATTTTTGTCATTGTTATCATAAGACATAGAGATGATGTGCAATAATATCTGGAATGAAAGTATACAGAATATTCTCAGGTCCTGAGTTCAAAGTCTGCGATGTCCATGGGTCTTGCCGATCGACGTTCATGAAGTAACACTAATCGCGTCACTAATCGTAATTGAAGAGTGTGATAACTCTCGATGAATGATGGTCATCAACATTCTCTACATTCTCTTCAGAAATTTATATTCTACGCTGTCGAAATTTTAGTAAACTAAATATAGATGCTAAGGTTGGCATTTCCTAATATTGAGCTTGTAACTGACACTTTTTGGGACTTAATTGACGTCTCGTGTACAGTTTTACTTTCGAGAATTATCATGAGTCAGTTTCATATTGCACTTACCTTCTAATTCTGTAAAACTTTCAAAGTTTTTCAAAGATTATTTGGAGTGAAGATCGCACGTTGCTTCCTCCTCAGGGGGATACAACTATTGTATCTATGGGAATTAGCGCTCCCAGGGGGACAATAGTTGCTTCCTCCTCAGGGGGATACAACTATTGTATCTATGGGAATTAGCGCTCCCAGGGGGACAATGTGAGGGCCCGAGCTAAAGGTTAGGTAGGCTTTCTTTTTGTTAAAATAACATAGGTTTTGTTTTGTTTCGGACCATCTTTTTTCGGTTCACTGCTGTCCTGTTTTTTCAGCACCTACTACTTTTTTCTTCAACTTTGATCTTGTTTCATGAACTTCTTTCTCATTTTACTGTTTCTGTGCCCTTTCTACATAGATTCCACGTTCCCTTAAGTCCATAATAAATGGTGCCTTCTTCCTTCCTCTCTTTGGATCTCATTTGTTGAGGATAGGGAGGCTTAATCTAACTAATAATCTAATCTAATCGCACTTTGCTTATTGATTGACTTTGAAATGGACAGTACACGGGGAAGTGTTTAAAGCGCACCGGGAGTCGGGAGTACTGACTTGAATTAGTGAACGGGAGTATATCTTCTGTCTAGGTGTGCAATTTGTATTGCTTGACGCGAGATGTTTGTCATAGTGTCTTCGTGTTTTGAATATTGCCACTTATGGAATAAAGTCAGTCATGAGAGACACAGATATTCGAATTGTTACAGAAGAAAACCCTTTGCTGTCAAATTGTCCAGCATCAATTATTCCGCGCGAATGAGCAGCATTCATACTTATATTGTCCTTTGTCGATAATATAACTTCCGGACGATAATGTAAAATTACGTACTGGGATTCGTACCTATTGAAAGGCAATAAGTAAAGTTAATGTCACAGACTTGTTGATAACAGTGCTGCAGAGCGCTCTGCGCAGCGCGAGGGTGGTGTTCCGTCCCGTGAGGGCCGGCAAAGACGCAACTATGCCTGCCCACTCGGCCCGGGCCGATGAGATGCGCACTGGCTCTATCTCAGATAACTGTCACATCTTCTGTCAATTGCAAGCCATTTGAAAAAATGTGAAAAATGGTACGTAACGAGATTGCAGTGTAATATCTGCATTTGCTTGTGTGCTTTAAAAATGCTACATAACTGTTCGTAATCGAATATATTAAATTCTACAAAGGAAATGTGGCTCGATTAACTTAGCTCGGAAAAGACTTGAATTCTTGAATCGGACTCATTTTGTGCAGGGATTAGAGCGGCGCTGCGATTGAGGGCGTGCGGGAAGGAGGTGACATGCTCCGGAAATGGTTGTACCTGAACTATTATGTTCAGTCTCTGCTGTAAAACATTTTCCTTGCCTCAATGAGGCAATCACTCTTTTTCGAAAATCGTTTCTACCAACTTTTTTAGGTAGAAAATTTTCATAAGTTCGTTGTGTGGCAAAGCACACACTCTCTGAATGGTGCATCCTTGTTATTGGTGCTTATTGATATTTATGCAAGAATAGTTGGTTCCGGATTTCTGAGCGGTTAATTTTTTTTGTTAACCTGCTTTTGTTAGCATGCACAATTATTCACTTCCTCTCATTTTAGTTTAAACACTTTTTCCTTTGTATTTGATCTTTCAAAATGATAGAGATTTAACTCCAAAGTAGTTCTGATCTTAAATCTAGTTTTGAACATTCAGTTATCGCTCGCACCATCCCCTAAAGGGAATTAAATTAATAAGTAGAATTATTATTTTTTCCCGTTAAAAACTATTTGATAAGTTCAATGTACGTTTATATCAAGTGCACCCGATCAAAAAAAATTGTAAACGTAGAATGTGTCCACAAGATGCCCGAGAAGTCAGTGAACTTCGTCGGACTCACTAGTATCTCAGCCTGTCCATTGTATTGTAATGGCATTGAGTTCGGGGTCTACTCATGTGTTGCTCGTTGCAATAAATTGTTTGAAATAATTGTTTAGAATATCGGCGGACATCTCAGATCCGTGACACTCATATGCCAATGTAAGTGGAAACTGTATCCTTCAAAGCTTTACCAATGTTTTCATCTTTCTTACCAGTATTTATGTGCCTCCTCATATTTGAAGAAAACACACCGAGGGAATTAATACATATATTTTTGTTCAATTTCTTGTTTTTTCATTGACATTGACATGACTTGATACCTATTATAGTAAATTTAATAACCAGGGAGCATGGCTATTTTGACACTTATTATGGCATATTTACTAAGGAACGTAGCTATCTTGATACCTACTATGGTATATTTATTAACTAGGAGTTTTACGTAGCATTATTAGATCCCAGTTTTTTTGCGATGCATTTTATGCATCAACTGCTTTCTTTTCTTTCCTTCTTTGTTTTCAGTGATGAACAAGTGGTTAACATTAACAACATCTTCTACCACTACTGTTCAGAATTTCAATTTCAATATGGTCTGCCTAGCGTTCGTGAAAAAGAGGTCCACAGAGTAATTATGTCGCACGCGCGAGTTTGCGTCTGATGAGCCGCTGCCGTCACGCTGGGTAGACGCGTCAGGTGCCGCCACGCTGGGTAGACGCGTCAGGTGCCGCCACGCTGGGTAGACGCGTCAGGTGCCGCCACGCTGGGTAGACGCGTCAGGTGCCGCCACGCTGGGTAGACGCGTTAGGTGCCGCCACGCTGGGTAGACGCGTCAGGTGCCGCCACGCTGGGTAGACGCGTCAGGTGCAGCAGAGGTGGCCCTGTCGCAGCCCAGCTCCACACACCGGCGCCGAGGAAAGTCGCACGTACCGAGCACTCGCGTCTGGATGCCGACGTGCCCTCTCCCTCTCAACGCTGCTTCAGGCTACGGCTCTCTTAACTCTGGAAATAATCTCATAATTTATTTTTTATTTGTTTTTCTAAATTATTGAAAGGATGGGGCAAAAGTAGCTAAATGTAAAATGTTTCGTTTTTCAAATTCATTTTGTTGATATAACTGTCTATTTATCATCTGATAAAGTAGTCCTCGCTGCAGATCTTGCATTGCTGGAGCGTAAATTTAAATTGCAATTGTTATAGTGTGCTGGCAAAAAATTTTATCGAAATTATCTTACCCGAGACAAATTCCTCGGTTTACTACCAGTAGGACATGAACATCTGAGTGATGTTCAGAGTTTCCTTAACCGCGCTTGTCTCAATGAAAACAACGGTCAAATTCTTGATGTATTCTGGCACTAAATTTCATCTAAAATGGCACCAAGTCATTTCCTTGAAAGACTGCAATGTCCGTGGAAATGTGTACACATTTTTTCCTGCTCATTTTATTTTGAGAATAGAAACAGTTTTTCTTAGCTCATTCATAACAGAAAAATGAATTCTGATCTTTTTTTATCAGTTTAAGATCTTGGAGAATTTTACTTCAGCCCTAGAAGGATACATTTATGTGTGCTCCATTATTTCCACAGTTCATTTCCAATTTTCCGATTCAATAAAATGTTTGAGGGTCTGGAAAGTCGAAAGTGTGGGGCTGTTTCGCTCCCAACTGTCTGGCTCCCAACTGTCTGACTCCCAACTGTCTGGCTCACAACTGTCTGGCTCCCAACTGTCTGGGTCCCAACTGTCTGGCTCCCAACTGTCTGGCTCCCAACTGTCTGACTCCCAACTGTCTGGCTCAAAACTGTCTGGCTCCCAACTGTCTGGCTCCCAACCATGGCTCAGGACTCCCTCAAAGCGGAACGGAGCTTCACGACACTCAATGGCAAGGCTCAAGTGGAGTTTTTTTGTTGCATCGTCAGTATGTTGAATGTTCTACTTAGCTTCTCTTTTTCAGTAAATGAGATGATTCTATTATACTATTTAAGCGCAAAATAATGATCTATTATTATTTCAATTTGCCAAATTAATCGAAATTGTTTATGAACTTCCGCGAGTTTAAATCCAGTTTCTTCACTTTATATATGGTATACCGGGTGTTGTGTAATTCGATGCACATATTTCAACCATATACAGAAAATAGCACATTAAAAGGATATTCAGGAGTGACAAAAACCTCGAAACTCCTTCATTTTTGAGAAATGAGGACCTGAAATGACTTTAGATTCCCGTAGGAATAGGCTTACCATGCAGCCAACAAGTAAAATCTTACTTCTTCGGCAGGCTGTTGGCGCGCGCTTTAGGTCATTTCTCGAAAACGAAAGAGTTTTGAGGTATTTGTCACTCCTAAAAATTGTTTTATTTTGCGTTCTTCTGTATATATTAAAATACGTGCAGCGAATTACCCAACTCCCTCTATATCAAATGAATTAATAACTTGGTGTTTGTCACTTCTTATAGCCAGCTGTTTCTCTCAAGGTGTAATTTATTTTAGTTTCCTATTCAAATATGAATGTCTTAACGAAATACACTCTATGCGAGTGTAGATAAATTTAGAAATCTTTTCCGTTCCCAGGTGCCCCAAACTGAATGAGGTCATTGAGCGTCCGAGTGTTGTTCTGTACAAATGTACACATTATTTTCCTCTCTCTTTTTCTATTCAGATATCACTCTACAGCAGCACCTGACTAGCAGTGATGCTCATCGAGTAGTTATGAAATTTTTGCAATTAGTGAAGGGAACTCTGTTTTAGCTGTGCATTTACTGTCAGTTATTGACCATGTCTGTTAACAAAAGCGTGCAACATGCTCGTTGACTTAGCGACTTCTGGCTCAGTAGTTGCATGGTTTTTACTAATGGCAGTTCACGAAACAAGTCTGAACACGAACATGAACACGGTTGCTGGTGTTGACTAGGCTGAAGCCAGCACGCGGGAGACAGAAAGTCAATATCGCCGTCACAGCGGCCACATGACCTGCTGGTCGTTGCCTGGTCTTCCACTGCAGCTCTGTCCTCACAGGGAAAGCTGGACGTGTGTGCTAGCCGCAGCGAGGCCGTTACGCACCAACAAAATCGTTCATTGCCTCCCGGGAAATTTTCTTTGTTGTAGTAAAATTTTGAAGCAAGCGCGGGCACCTGAACGGAGAAAGTGGTGCGATTGCCGCTGAGGCGCCGCTGTATCGGCCTACTTCTTGGCTGGTTTGTGGGGACCGTACACGTCAGTACGGGGCTGTGGTGGTGTGGTGGTGTGGGCAGGGTATGGCTGGTGGTGTGGTGGTGTGGGCAGGGTATGGCTGGCGGTGTGATGGTGTGGGCAGGGTATGGCTGGCGGTGTGGTGGTGTGGGCAGGGTATGGCTGGCGGTGTGGTGGTGTGGGCAGGGTATGGCTGGCGGTGTGGTGGTGTGGGCAGGGTATGGCTGGTGGTGTGGTGGTGTGGGCAGGGTATGGCTGGCGGTGTGGTGGTGTGGGCAGAGTATGGCTGGCGGTGTGGTGGTGTGGGCAGAGTATGGCTGGCGGTGTGATGGTGTGGGCAGGGTATGGCTGGCGGTGTGGTGGTGTGGGCAGGGTATGGCTGGCGGTGTGGTGGTCTTGGTGGCGGTTTGGTGCTCTTGGTGGCGGTTTGGTGCTTTTGGTGGCGGTGTGGTGCTTTTGGTGGCGGTGTGGTGCTCTTGGTGGCGGTGTGGTGCTTTTGGTGACGGTGTGGTGCTCTTGGTGGCGGTTTGGTGCTTTTGGTGGCGGTTTGGTGCTTTTGGTGGCGGTGTGGTGCTCTTGGTGGCGGTGTGGTGCTCTTGGTGGCGGTGTGGTGCTCTTGGTGGCGGTGTGGTGCTTTTGGTGACGGTGTGGTGCTCTTGGTGGCGGTGTGGTGCTCGTGAGAACGTACGGGTTGGGTTCAAAGTGGTCATTGAGGATGCAGATGCTGTAGAGCATGTTGAATAGAGATGTGTTGCGACTATACTCTTAGAGTTGGGCGTGCACTAGGATTTTTTCAGATTACTCATTAAAAAATTTGGAGTTTGAAAAGCACAGTTCGCCATGTGCTACCAAATCTGTCAGATTTGCACTGCGGTGATATGCACTACAAAACTTAGCGTTATAGCTACTGCTGGAAGAGTAGCTGATGGTCAGAACACACACATTCTTATCGACTTGTGCGTCAGAAAAAGAACGAGGTTCGTTTCGCTACAATGGCCAAAGCTAGAGGCTGTGGCTCTTGCGGTGGCTTTGACGGAAGCAACTCCAACGAAAAGAGTTGTTTAATTTAGTAATAATCAATTTATTTAGAGTCACTTCTGTGACGCTTGCTGAAAGCAGCTTATTTAACGAGGTTAGTTGAAATATACCTTAGCTAACAGTAACTGGACTAAATAAAATTTTCGTTGTTAATAGTAGGAATTAGCGCTCCGGGGATTATGTGGGGGCCCGAGCTGAAGGTTAGGTAGGCTCTTTTTTGTTGAAATAGAATAGGTTTTTGTTTTGTTACGGACCAACTTTTTTCGGTTCACTGCTGTCCTGTTTTTCAGCACCTACTACTTTCTTCTTCAACGTTTTCTTTTCTCATGAACTTCTTTCTTTACTTACTGTTTCTATGCACCTTGTGCATAGATTCCACGTTGCCTCAACTCCATACTAAAGGGTGCCCTCATCCTTCCTCTCTTTGAACATCTTTGTTGTGGTAAATGAAGGCTAAAACTTTCCTTTATAATAATAATAATAATAATTTCGTCGTTAATTATTACAATTTCGAAAACACACCCTAAGGTGTGCGTTAAATATTTTGAGGAGAACGGTGAAGCGCGAGTCATGAGCCAGAACTGGAGATTAATGACGGAACACTGTTCAGGATCATGAATGTGATTGCTAGATATATATACAGGGTGTTTCAAAAATACACGGCATAATTTCAGGTATGTATTTCCCACATGTAGACAATCAAAATAGTTCATTACAACATATGTCCGGAAATGCTTCATTTCCGAGTTATGGCCTTCACAACATTGAAATTCACCGGAACGTTTTTCTTTCCGCAGGTCGTTGCCATTACAGAAGATGTTCAAAATGACCACCTCATGCTTGAATACAGACCTCACATCGATGTCTCATTGACCTGCGAACACGATCCCCCACTCCAGGAATGTTGCGTATGTCCTCAGAGCGTGCCACAATTCGATTCCGAAGGGATTCCAAATCAGGCACCGGAGACGAATAAACCAATGATTTTAAATGGCCCCACAAGTAGAAATCGAGAGGGTTCAGATCAGGTGAGCGTGGAGGCCAAGCAATTGGGCCACCTCTACCTATCCATCGATCAGGAAATCTTCGATCCAAGTACCGGCGAGCCGTACGACTGAAGTGTGCAGGAGCGCCGTCATGCAAGAAGTGAGCGTGCTGACGATCGATCAGTGGAGTGTCGTCATAAACATCAGGTATGATGTTTTCCAGGAAGTTTGTGTACGCCTGCCCCGTAAGTCTGTTTACAAGTACATGGGGTCCAACTAACCGATCACCAATGATACCGGCCCACATGTTGAGGGAGAACCGCACCTGGTGATGAGATACAACAGTTGCATTTGGGTTTTCATACGCCCATACATGCTGATTGTGGAGATTTGTTATGCCATCTCGTGTGAACTGTGCTTCATCTGTAAATAATACTAAGGCAGGAAAGTTCGGATTTGCAGCACATTGCTGCAAGAACCACTGACAGTACCTAACTCGTGCAGGGTAATCTGCTGGTGACAGCGCCTGTACACGTTGCAAATGGTAAGGATACAATTGATACTCTTTCAGCAGTCTCCAGACAGTCGTATGGGGAACATTCACTTGCAACGCTAACCTTCGTGTGCTGATAGAAGGAGTTCTGTTCACAATCTCCAGAATCTCCTCCTGTTCTTCTGGAGTTGTAGATCTTGGTCGTCCCCTTCCCAATCCAGGAGAGTCAAATTTTCCATACTCGCACAGACGCTGATGGAGACTTACAAATGTCTTCCGATCTGGACATTGTCGCTGTGGGTACCTCTCCTGGTACAAACGACGAGCCAGCGCAGCATTGCCGTCTGCCTTACCGTAGATCAAGTGCATCTCTGCCAGCTCCTGATTTGTGTACATGACACACAGTCGAACGCCAAACACAACACTGAATTTAACCTTCGCCTAGGAATGATCTGTCAGAGTGCCCTCTTAATGTGTCCTTTGACGGCAACGACCTGCGGAAAGAAAAACGTTCCGGTGAATTTCAATGTTGTGAAGGCCATAACTCGGAAATGAAGCATTTCCGGACATATGTTGTAATGAACCATTTTGATTGTCTACATGTGGGAAATACATACCTGAAATTATGCCGTGTATTTTTGAAACACCCTGTATATTCCTAACCAAAAGCACATCAAAATATTTTAACCTGCGTTCTAATAAGGCTGGTAAATAAATTTCGACATTACCGATGAAGCCTCCTGTTTGACGAGAGGGTCTGGCTCAATGCTAGCTCTTAGATCTGATGGGCGTGCAGTTTTCGTCGAAACTTTAGCCTATTAAGACAAGTCTTATATGACATGATCCAATAAACTCGAGACATGCTATACTGATGCTGCTGTCCGTGACCTTTAGGGCGGAGAAGCGTCAAATGCCTGCTGCGGGGGTAGGTGTGCTGCTGCTGGCATCACCCCGCTGCTCCTGATGATGCTCTTGACACGATTCCCCCGTGCCGTCACCGCTGCCCGCACGCCTGCACTTTTACTGCGAACGGCGGGTGTCACCAGGAGGCGCCGCCAGCCTCTCCAGGCTCGGCGTGTGGGCGGCCGGGCAGCGACGTGTGCAGCTGTAGCGGCGGCGGCCTTTCGATACTGGAGCACGTACGACCGTCGCTGTGCGAGAGATTGTTGACTGGTTCTTTGTCCCTTGTCTGCACCGACACGGTGGAATGAGTGATTGATTGCATAATGGCTGTCATTGGCTAAGTACTTCAATGTTATAATTTTTATTTGACGTAATATTATGTGGTAAAATAATGAAGCCAAAACGAAGCACACCCGAGTACGATATCTTGTTTAGTTCTAACATCTTTGATTAAATCAGCTCACAATTTAACAGCATTACTCTCTCTCTTCAGGATTAGAACGGTATCTCCACAGCGGTATAGCCGTGAATCATTCCCTCTGGAAGTTTATGGCTAATTTCCAACCTCGAGCATTTTTATTTGCATGGACACACAAAATCCGACCTCAGCAACTCAAATCTCTAAAATTCAATGGATTTAATTGTGCGATATTTGACTCATAACCTCATTCTCCACAACCCTTTTTTTAAAGTGAATGGTGTTTGGTGGCGTCTAATAACTTATAATATTATTCCACTCACTTGCATCATTCTTAAATCTATACGCTGGCAGTTCAACTCACAAGTTATATGAGTTCATGATTAATTTTCCGTAGCATTTGTCGTTACGAGATCTTCAAGATTGCTTACTAGCAATTCATTCAGCATGTGTAGGGAATAGAAATGAATAATGTTTGGTAACCCAGTGTGACCGCAACTTCACAACCGTGCGAAGTGGCGTACGAGTCCAGAGTAGATTGGTAGATTCTTCTAACTCTCCAGTTTCGACATAATTCTCTTAATGAGAACGCTTTCGTGGATTGAAAGTTATAACTTTTAATATATCTCGTGAGTAAAATTTTCTCAATTTGCAGTTAGTTTGTGAGCATAGTTTTTGAACTCATACAATAACTGATAAACATCCAAAAAGTTTAACGACTATCATGCGGGTATACAAGTATTGCGCCAATAAATTCGGTAACAAAGGGAAGACATCCAGATTATCAAACTGTACTGTGAAAGTAAGTGTGCAATTTATAATTTTTGTTGTTTCATTTTGTGCTGAAAGGTTGCCATCCAATTTACAATAGTTACAATAATATCAATTGTTAGCTTCTTATTTTTAACCATAGTTGAACCGAAGGAATATAAAAATTTGTGTATTCATAATGGTGAATGTTTCTCTTAAAATCTCGCCAATAAACCGGCAAAGCTTAAAAGTTTCCCCGTCCTCTGATTGTTCTTTTTGATAACTAAATATTTTCACTCTCATTCATTTGAGATAACCATGAGAGAGCTAATTCTTCGTTTATTCTATGGAACGATTCTTCCTCTTAATTTAACTAAGTATAGTATTGTTTTTGTTTGGTTGTGGGGTGCAGTCCGTAGGACTAACACAACAATGGCAGATTGGGTAATGCAACGCGACCTACTCAATATCGACTTGGAGCAATGTTCTGAATCTTTTAAGTATAAATTGAAATGAGTGCTATTTTAACTAGTATATGGAGCTAATGAGTACGGTGCTCGTGTGTCGGTTGAGAATATGTGTACATGATATCTCGGATACAATGAAAAGTTGTAACTTAGTTATTAGATGTATTGAGTATTCAGTATCGTGCTAGGTAAGGTGGTAACAAATATGCCGTGTCCGATCTGACGTAGTGAAAGACGCACTAGTAATTTAAGGTCTTGTGAGTAATAACGTGAATAACTGATACCATAGATGTAGGAACATACATGAAAATAAATCACGGGGTGTAACTCCGTATTAAGATTAAATTTAGATTGACTGAGATTCCATCTTACTAACAGTAGCGTTGCTTGTTTTTTTCAACGCTGTTCTTTTGAGAGCAATTAGTGTTCTGATGAATACATCGGTGAGCGAGTAATTATATGAATCTAAAAATTAATGAATCGGGTATAAATATATGAAATCTAGATAGAATGTAACTCACATCCGTTTATACCTTCATTTTCAGGCTTAGCGGGACTTCTCGAGCGCTGCTTTGTATGGGAACGTAAAAGATAAATCAATACCTCAAGTAGCTATATTTGTAGCTGCTGCGTACCTTTGGTGCTCCTTAAACACACGGAGCCTTGAGGCCGCGCATGTTGCCAGCATGTACCTGCGAGGCTCTGGTGCCTGCCAGGCCGCACATGTTGCCAGCGTGTATGTACCTGCGAGGCTCTGGTACCTGCCAGGCCACGCATGTTGCCAGCATGTACCTGCGAGGCTCTGGCAGGCCGCACATGTTGCCAGCATGTACCTGCGAGGCTCTGGTACCTGCCAGGCCGCACATGTTGCCAGCATGTATGTACCTGCGAGGCTCTGGTACCTGCCAGGCCACGCATGTTGCCAGCATGTACCTGCGAGGCTCTGGTACCTGCCAAGCCGCGCATGTTGCCAGCATGTACCTGCGAGGCTCTGGTGCCTGCCAGGCCGCGCATGTTGCCAGCATGTACCTGCGAGGCTCTGGTACCTGCCAGGCCGTGCATGTTGCCAGCATGTACCTGCGAGGCTCTGGTACCTGCCACGCCGCGCATGTTGGCAGCATGTACCTGCGAGGCTCTGGTACCTGCCAGGCCGTGTATGTTGCCAGCATGTACCTGCGAGGCTCTGGTACCTGCCAGGCCGTGTATGTTACCAGCATGTACCTGCGAGGCTCTGGTACCTGCCAGGCCGTGTATGTTGCCAGCATGTACCTGCGAGGCTCTGGTACCTGCCAGGCCGCGCATGTTGCCAGTATGTACCTGCGAGGCTCTGGTACCTGCCAGGCCGTGTATGTTGCCAGCATGTACCTGCGAGGCTCTGGTACCTGCCAGGCCGTGCATGTTGCCAGCATGTACCTGCGAGGCTCTGGTACCTGCCAGGCCGTGCATGTTGCCAGCATGTACCTGCGAGGCTCTGGTACCTGCCAGGCCGTGTATGTTGCCAGCACGTACCTGCGAGGCTCTGGTACCTGCCAGGCCGCGCATGTTGCCAGCATGTACCTGCGAGGCTCTGGTACCTGCCAGGCAGCGCATGTTGCCAGCATGTACCTGCGAGGCTCTGGTACTTGCCAGGCCGCGCATGTTGCTAGCATGTACCTGCGAGGCTCTGGTACCTGCCAGGCCGTGCATGTTGCCAGCATGTACCTGCGAGGTTCTGGTACGCGCGAGACCGCAGCACAGCAGCACCACGCTGCCGCCGCCTGCGCCACACCACTGCGCCCTCACGCCTCCCTGGCGCGAGCGTGGCATCATAACGGCAGCCGTGGCGGTGTCACCATTTCTCTCATCCGCATTATCGCGGCGCAATAGGCCGACCCAAAATATCGCCGGCATGAAGTCATCAACAACATCGGGCGTGCTGTCAACCGCCTCGCGTCTTCCTCGTTTTGAGGAACCGCGGAGGAAGGCCAGGTACGAATGCTGTCAAGGCCGTCACATGCCGCTGCTGAATGATGCCGCACCACCTGCCGCTGCTGAATGTTGACTGCACCATCTGCCGCTGCTGATGTTGCCGCACCACCTGCCGCTGATGAATGTTGGCTGCACCACCTGCCGCTGCTGAATGTTGGCTGCACCACCTGCCGCTGCTGAATGTTGGCTGCACCACCTGCCGCTGCTGAATGTTGGCTGCACCACCTGCCGCTGCTGAATGTTGCCGCACCACCTGCCGCTGCTGAATGTTGGCTGCACCACCTGCCGCTGCAGAATGTTGGCTGCACCACCTGCCGCTGCTGAATGTTGCCGCACCACCTGCCGCTGCTGAATGTTGGCTGCACCACCTGTCGCTGCTGAATGTTGCCGCACCACCTGCCGCTGCTGAATGTTGGCTGCACCACCTGCCGCTGCTGAATGTTGACTGCACCACCTGCCGCTGCTGAATGTTGGCTGCATCACCTGCCGCTGCTGAACGTTGGCTGCACCACCTGCCGCTGCTGAATGTTGGCTGCATCACCTGCCGCTGCTGAATGTTGGCTGCACCACATGCCGCTGCTGAATGTTAGCAGCATCACCTGCCGCTGCTGAATGTTGCCGCACCACCTGCCGCTGCTGAATGTTGGCTGCACCACCTGCCGCTGCTGAATGTTGCCGCACCACCTGCCGCTGCTGAATGTTGGCTGCATCACATGCCGCTGCTGAATGTTGGCTGCACCACCTGCCGCTGCTGAATGTTGGCTGCACCACCTGCCGCTGCTGAATGTTGGCTGCATCACCTGCCGCTGCTGAATGTTGGCTGCACCACCTGCCGCTGCTGAATGTTGGCTGCACCACCTGCCGCTGCTGAATGTTGGCTGCATCACCTGCCGCTGTTGAATGTTGGCTGCACCACCTGCCGCTGCTGAATGTTGCCGCACCACCTGCCGCTGCTGAATGTTGGCTGCACCACCTGCCGCTGCTGAATGTTGGCTGCACCACCTGCCTCTGCTGAATGTTGGCTGCACCACCTGCCGCTGCTGAATGTTGGCTGCACCACCTGCCGCTGCTGAATGTTGGCTGCATCACCTGCCGCTGCTGAATGTTGGCTGCATCACCTGCCGCTGCTGAATGTTGGCTGCACCACCTGCCGCTGCTGAATGTTGGCTGCATCACCTGCCGCTGCTGAATGTTGGCTGCTCCACCTGCCGCTGCTGAATGTTAGCAGCATCACCTGCCGCTGCTGAATGTTGCCGCACCACCTGCCGCTGCTGAATGTTGGCTGCACCATCTGCCGCTGCTGAATGTTGCCGCACCACCTGCCGCTGCTGAATGTTGGCTGCATCACATGCCGCTGCTGAATGTTGGCTGCACCACCTGCCGCTGCTGAATGTTGGCTGCACCACCTGCCGCTGCTGAATGTTGGCTGCATCACCTGCCGCTGCTGAATGTTGGCTGCACCACCTGCCGCTGCTGAATGTTGGCTGCACCACCTGCCGCTGCTGAATGTTGGCTGCACCACCTGCCGCTGCTGAATGTTGGCTGCATCACCTGCCGCTGCTGAATGTTGGCTGCACCACCTGCCGCTGCTGAATGTTGGCTGCACCACCTGCCGCTGCTGAATGTTGGCTGCATCACCTGCCGCTGCTGAATGTTGGCTGCACCACCTGCCGCTGCTGAATGTTGCCGCACCACCTGCCGCTGCTGAATGTTGGCTGCACCACCTGCCGCTGCTGAATGTTGGCTGCATCACCTGCCGCTGCTGAATGTTGGCTGCACCACCTGCCGCTGCTGAATGTTGGCTGCACCACCTGCCGCTGCTGAATGTTGGCTGCATCACCTGCCGCTGCTGAATGTTGGCTGCACCACCTGCCGCTGCTGAATGTTGCCGCACCACCTGCCGCTGCTGAATGTTGGCTGCATCACCTGCCGCTGCTGAATGTTGGCTGCACCAACTGCCGCTGCTGAATGTTGCCGCACCACCTGCCGCTGCTGAATGTTGGCTGCACCAACTGCCGCTGCTGAATGTTGGCCGCACCACCTGCCGCTGCTGAATGTTGACGCACCACCTGCCGCCGCACAATGTTGACGCATCACCTACCGCCGCACAATGTTGACGCACCACCTACCGCCGCACAATGTTGACGCACCACCTACCGCCGCACAATGTTGACGCACCACCTACCGCCGCACAATGTTGACGCACCACCTACCGCCGCACAATGTTGACGCACCACCTACCGCCGCACAATGTTGACGCACCACCTACCGCCGCACAATGTTGACGCACCACATACCGCCGCACAATGTTGACGCACCACCTACCGCCGCACAATGTTGACGCACCACCTACCGCCGCACAATGTTGACGCACCACCTACCGCCGCACAATGTTGACGCACCACCTACCCCCCCTCCTCTAGCTCAAATAATTTGCCGTATTTTTCGATTCAATTTTAAGAAATTGCTCCTCTGTTCAAATTTTCAGGCTGGAACGTGCATGGCAATTAGCTTTGCAAAATTTTTGTAATGGCTTTCACGTTCCCATCGAACAAAGTTATCGCAAAATTTAAACTCGGTACATTGCGAATTATAATGGAATTCGTATAAAATAATACGCGAGCCCACTCTCTGAGCGAAGTTTGAATTGAAGTTACCTCGCTTGTATCCAGGTTACCTGCAGTACTTAGATAATGCAATATTCTAAAGAACTGATCTTGCTAGAAATAACGCTAAAAACGTGCCATCTTCCTAATAACAAACAGTACTTTTCGGCTGCAGCAAAGCATGGGATTCGGCTGCGATTAAATTGTGCGCACGAGGAATGAAATTCGCTCACACCTGTCCTAATTTATATTATTAAAGGAGCCGCGTCCGTCCGTCTGTGTGTCACACCCACCATCCGAAAGTGTGAGAGCGTATCTGTGATACAAGCTTCATCAACTCCACAATATTATTTTCGGTGCATTAAACCCAGCAGATTCCGAGTCGGACTGAATATCACCTGTATTAGTAGGTTAGATTGTATAGAATATCAGCAGTTGAGACTGAGGAAAGGATAGGAAAGCCATAGACTAGCATGGGAAATCATAGGAAAGCCATGTTAAGCTCAGTTGTTCTGTCGCTCTGTCACGCTGTCAAGGAAGCTTAGTGACGATTTTTGAAAGGAGTTACACCAGTGCACAAGATTAATAATATTTTAATCTCGGGTTTGTTGGGTTATACATGTTTTTAATCCACATCTGAAATATTTTTTTAGGAAATTATCGATTCCCCTTCACATTTGATGGGTCGCGTACACCAAAAAAAACTACACCTCGACCTTCCCGCAGCGCTGTAGCAGCGTGACATTATCCTCTCTCTCATAAAAGGTTGTGTACTAGTGAATTATTAATTTCACTCCAGAGGAGGCGTGACATTATCCTCCTTCTCATAAAAGGGTGTGTACTAGTTAATTATTAATTTTACTCCAGAGGAGGCGTGACATTATCCTCTCTCTCATAAAAGGTTGTGTACTAGTTAATTATTAATTTCACTCCAGAGGAGGCGTGACATTATCCTCCTTCTCATAAAAGGGTGTGTACTAGTTAATTATTAATTGCACTCCTGAGGAGGCGTGACATTATCCTCTCTCTCATAAAAGGGTGTGTACTAGTTAATTATTAATTTCACTCCAGAGGAGGCGTGACATTATCCTCTCTCTCATAAAAGGGTGTGTACTAGTTAATTATTAATTTCACTCCAGAGGAGGCGTGACATTATCCTCTCTCTCATAAAAGGGTGTGTACTAGTTAATTATTAATTTCACTCCAGAGGAGGCGTGACATTATCCTCTCTCTCATAAAAGGGTGTGTACTAGTTAATTATTAATTTCACTCCAGAGGAGGCGTGACATTATCCTCTCTCTCATAAAAGGGTGTGTACTAGTTAATTATTAATTTCACTCCAGAGGAGGCGTGACATTATCCTCCTTCTCATAAAAGGGTGTGTACTAGTTAATTATTAATTGCACTCCAGAGGAGGCGTGACATTATCCTCTCTCTCATAAAAGGTTGTGTACTAGTTAATTATTAATTTCACTCCAGAGGAGGCGTGACATTATCCTCTCTCTCATAAAAGGTTGTGTACTAGTTAATTATTAATTTCACTCCAGAGGAGGCGTGACATTATCCTCTCTCTCATAAAAGGGTGTGTACTAGTTAATTATTAATTTCACTCCAGAGGAGGCGTGACATTATCCTCTCTCTCATAAAAGGTTGTGTACTAGTTAATTATTAATTTCACTCCAGAGGAGGCGTGACATTATCCTCTCTCTCATAAAAGGGTGTGTACTAGTTAATTATTAATTTCACTCCAGAGGAGGCGTGACATTATCCTCTCTCTCATAAAAGGTTGTGTACTAGTTAATTATTAATTTCACTCCAGAGGAGGCGTGACATTATCCTCTCTCTCATAAAAGGTTGTGTACTAGTTAATTATTAATTTCACTCCAGAGGAGGCGTGACATTATCCTCTCTCTCATAAAAGGTTGTGTACTAGTTAATTATTAATTTCACTCCAGAGGAGGCGTGACATTATCCTCTCTCTCATAAAAGGGTGTGTACTAGTTAATTATTAATTTCACTCCAGAGGAGGCGTGACATTATCCTCCTTCTCATAAAAGGTTGTGTACTAGTTAATTATTAATTTCACTCCAGAGGAGGCGTGACATTATCCTCTCTCTCATAAAAGGTTGTGTACTAGTTAATTATTAATTTCACTCCAGAGGAGGCGTGACATTATCCTCCTTCTCATAAAAGGTTGTGTACTAGTTAATTATTAATTTCACTCCAGAGGAGGCGTGACATTATCCTCTCTCTCATAAAAGGGTGTGTACTAGTTAATTATTAATTTCACTCCAGAGGAGGCGTGACATTATCCTCCTTCTCATAAAAGGGTGTGTACTAGTTAATTATTAATTGCACTCCAGAGGAGGCGTGACATTATCCTCTCTCTCATAAAAGGTTGTGTACTAGTTAATTATTAATTTCACTCCAGAGGAGGCGTGACATTATCCTCTCTCTCATAAAAGGGTGTGTACTAGTTAATTATTAATTGCACTCCAGAGGAGGCGTGACATTATCCTCTTTCTCATAAAAGGTTGTGTACTAGTTAATTATTAATTTCACTCCAGAGGAGGCGTGACATTATCCTCTCTCTCATAAAAGGGTGTGTACTAGTTAATTATTAATTGCACTCTAGAGGAGAAAATTGGGGCGATGGAATTCATTGCTTCTGAATTTCGATTTTAATTAACTAGTGAACACCACCCGTCTAAAATGACAGGATTCGATTTTGCCTAATGTATGGGAAGCACGTATATTATTCAGTTTGATTAGTGATTACATGAAAAAATTTAAAATCTGATTACTCGAACAATTGAACATGAGCGATGAGTTTATCTGTGACAAAACTTTCACTACTTCCCGAATTTTGCCTACATTAGTTCATCAGATGTGGACTCCGAAGAAATGCAGATATACCTGATAATAGTCACTACATTGAGAAGCCCGTGGAATTTCCACGGCTTAGTGTATTGAAGAAATGAAACGCGTCATGGCTTTGTATGATTTCTATATTTTAGTGGAATAAATATCAACTAAAAAAGAACTTCTGCCTTATTTTCAATTAAACTGTATTTACAAATAATGGGCAAACCAAACTTGTATGAACACCATATCACTGCAATAAAACATTTTTAGTTAGCAACACTTGAAAATTTATTATACACAGTATTTTTGATTATAGTCTTTAACGTATTTTTGGGAAAGAACTCTGAACCCTGTTAGGCGACTACGAACATTTCGTTGGTATACGGTATCTGAGAGTTGCCTAACTCTTGAAAGTGTCACAACTAGTTGACCGTGGCTTAACACTGGTTTTCGTAAGAAAATTCCTACCTGGTTAAATTTTCCATAAAAAAATTAAAAATGATTGACCTGTTGTTTTGCCGTGTGAGTAACTCTGAATATAAACTTAAATGTTCCTTTATCGCTTGCAGCATTACGTTGTAGGAGCATTTAGTAATGAATAAAAGTGCAAAGAAGCATGCATTTAGAGCGACCATAATATTTTTTGAGAGCACGTTAATAAATAAAAAAAGGTGCTCCTGTTTTTCGGTCATTCTCAACTCTCTGAAACAAAATGCCAAAAAAAAAGATAAATCAAATCGGAATGAAAATACAGACAACAGAAAAAATACTCAAATTCTTTACTATTGCAGGGAAATGGTAATTGCATGTCATTTAAACTAGATTTATCTTTTGAAATTCATGAACAACGATTCAAAAAACAAATGAACAACGATTCTTAAATGTGGAAGTTTATTGGATCAGATGCTGAGGAAATGACACTAAAATCATCTCGCCGAACTGAAAGGCAAAACTCCCTGCATGAGAGCGGACCACTGACTGCGAAGGGGTGGAAAAGCACCAAGTCCGACAACTCGTGCTGGCGTGCTCAGCGACACGAACACCGAGGGCTCGAGTAGTCGAGCCTACGTAGTCAGACGCACACTGCGCGCAAAGCTATTTATGAATGACTTATGAGAGTATGTCTCCAGGCGTTTTATTTCTATAATTTAGATGCAATCTTATTCTGTACACATATATTAACTAATACCCTTTTGAAATCAATTTGTGGAAAATGCTTTGACATCAGTTCATGCACGGGAACTACATCACTCCATTCTCAATGTTGAACGATCGTGAATTCCCACGGGATTTCCCACCACCCACTTCTGATGCTCGTAGCGTCATTCGTACATTTCCATTGCTTTCGATTTGTGTTTGATCGAATTCTTCAATGATCCCTTCGCCAGCAGGTAAAATATGGTGCGCTGCTTAAAGCTCTTACTTTTGCCTATTGAATATTCCCATTGTTAAATGTATTTCAATTATCAATCACAGTTATTTCAGGTTTTAAGAGTAATCCATTATTGATATTATTAAACTTTCATATTTTTATAAACAGATTTCAACTGTTATTCAATTGGTCACAAATTAATTATCAGATTCGACTAAATTGCTCCAATCTTGAATTCCAGCCACTTAAAAGCCATTATCATTTGAATACTGCTTACGATATTTGATTGATTTTATTCCTTACTCTTCCTAATATAGGTGGGCCTTGCGTGTCATGTCTCGCCTACTTGTGCAGTTCTTCGTGGCAGTCCATGCGATTTTTCAAACAGTTAGCCCGCACTTTTTTCTAATGCTACCGCTTGCCATCTGTATCGAATTTAATTTTGGCCGCCCACTTCTCGGTATCTCACGGTTTCATCCATCTCTTAGTGCCCAATAATGAGGTTTGGATAGGCTCAAATCATTGGTAGTTTGGCCGCTGCCATTGTGAAGCAAGCATACATGGGCTGTGATCTATTATAAGTTGTGATCTATGGCTTCCGATCTATAGCTTCTCTGTGATGGCTTCTGTTTAGAGAAAATTAACGACGCAAGTCATTTTGAACGATCTGTAACATCTTTACTGAGATGTCATAGAAAGGAATGTCGTTTTCTCATTGGTTTTGCGACTTTCGTAAAGGGTTTCGTTGTGTTGATAACAACAGAGTAAAAGATTCTTTGCTACGGCATCCCAGGACTTGCTCAAAGAGGACTGCAATCATTTATGACGAATTGTAATCAATTTGTTGCAATTGGTTACTCCAAATTGGAACTTTTTGATATTAACCGTGGAGTTCCACCAGGATCAGTTTGAAGACCTCTTCTGCTTATGATATTAATTAACGAAATTGTAAACCGTACTTCGTTCTTTAAATTCATATTTATTTTCTGTTGATAATGCTCGTTCTTCAACTATTCTTTGTAAAACCGTAATACAAGAGCGAACAGATAGAATAACGAGCTAGAAAAAGTTCTGATGTAACTAAAAAATAATAAAATATACATAAATGTCGATTAGATTAACCAAATTGCAATATTCTATAAGCGAAGTGGTTCTATTCCTCTAATCAAAATAAATGATAGTAAAATTGACGAAACGCATTCACATTCTTATGTACAGGAATTTCCATCGGTAAAAATCTGACTTTCAACGAGCATATCTAGTATATCAGTTATAAAATACATATCACAATCAATTTGAATTTTCAATAGAATAAAACATGTTTTACCTGACAATCCCTGATATTACTGTAAAGAACACCAGACTATCCTTTTCTACAACATGAAATAAAAACATAGCATGAGCTGGACAAAAATAAAACAAGCGTTTTTTCCTCGACAAAAAAGAGTCTTCTGGTAAGAAAGTGATTCGAATGATTTATTTAAATGCCTAGATTTATTTAAGCTCTCAAATCTTGGTTAATGTTTTTGCTCATTTTCATGCATAAAATTTAAAAAATAAGAGCAAAAAAAGTATTGAGCAATTAGTATCTCCCCAAACTACCCAAGACGATCACTTAGCAAGAAACCGAAGTAAATTGACACTCCCTTACTACAACGTAAGCTGATCTCAGTACAGTTTTTGCTTTATTTAAGTCATGACTTGGATCTGGTGCTTCCTAATATCCGTGAGAAGAACTGGTATGGAGGAAATGAGATGAGTCTTATATGATATTATGAAGATATTGATTAACATGATTGTTCAGGAATAGCTATATCTTTTGTATTAGATGGTTTAAAATAGGTCTATTTTTTTGAAGTGGAATTAATTCTTAAAATATTCTTGAATATTCAGTTCTCGTTTGCTTCGTTACATAATATGGTAAAATTTAACTATTTTCATTGGTAATTTTCCCACGCTTAAACATTCGATCAGTCTAGTGAACGCTCAAATTTAGTGTTCTTGAATAAATCACTAACTCAGTAGGGGTCCAAGTTGTTATCACTGTTTGGTGTTGTAGTTTAAAAGTAACGATTCTAATGATGTTGTACTTGTAGAAATAAATCGTTAACAATAATCTGTTGATTTAAATAATTCAAAATTATTGTTATATTGTACATGGAATGAGTCTGGGGAATGATTTTCGCTTCTCCGTGTTTATTTATTATTTGCCGAGTTACATTGTTAAGTTAAAAAAGAGTGAAGAATTTTGATCATTGGCCTAACGTTGTCATAAAAATTTTGTTGCAGGTTTCTTTGATTCATTTGATCGGTTTCTTTAACGTTTTATTTTCGCTAATTACTTTTCTTCCTTTTTTCGATTTCATTTGGTTGCTAAATAGACCGAGAGTGCACTCTTACTAATGATATCGTGAACCGAGTAACCGCCGCCAGCTTATCTGCCACAGGGGGAATGTACGAAGAATGGCTTCCAATTGTAGCTCGTCAGTATCATTACGCGATAGGGCGCCTCGAATGGCCTCGCTGCACGTCCAACTCACCAACAAATAACTGTTTCATGTATTATCGAGCATTAAGATTACGAGTTTATTTACCTGAGCGTAACAAATAACTATTAAGCTGTTTGTGGGCAAAAATTCCGCTTTCCAGAGAAGAATTATCAGATGAAACTTACTAGTTTTCTGTGTAGATTACTAATTCTTTCCGGTGTTTTTAAGAATATTCTTCAGATTGTCTTTAAAATTAGGCAATCGTCGGGAATAAATGGGCTAGAAATGTTAAAAATAAATCACAGATAATGAGCGAATTCTCACGCATATTTTGTCTCCAGGGTGCGCTTGCTTCTGTATTCGATGCTGTGCTGTGGAAGCTGTTAATAATTGTTTATTTTATCGATCAGAGTAAAAAGTAACATCCACTTTAAATGCGTGCTCATTCTCATGAGATTGCTTAGAACAAACAGTCAGTCTTTGATACTGATTCAAAAGAACAAAACGACTCAGCGCCGCAATTTCTCACTTTCCCATCGCACTGAAACCAAAAGCTTTGCGTTCTTATGTATTTCTTTCGGAGCCCGTAAAATTCCTGACAGGAATTACCCTGACTTGGAAGCTCCTCTGATGAAGCTTTTTGCTAAATTCCGGGCTTGTATCGCGTCCGCGCGGCGCTCGTCATGCTCCGCTTGCATCGCGCGCCGCAAAAAACGGCCGGCGTGAGTCCTGGCCAGCTCGAGGCTCCTCTCATGAGCACCCCACCTCTGCCGCACAGACGACAATATCTACTTACCTTTATTTACACATTGATAAATTATTTCATCAGTTCCCGAGGTGGTGCTTATAACATATTTATGAATTTCGGTTAGAACCTTCTCTGGACGTTGATTTTTCTCTTAACAAGCGTCAGTACACGAGATACGAAGTTATGAGTGCGTCTCAGTGTCGCTATACTGTAGATGTCTCGCTTTGTTTGTCATCGCTCGATCCCGTATCCTGCTGCAGTTGCACACGTGATGACCTGGCCCTCGTGTTCATTTATAACTCATATCTATGCAAGAGGGTGATAAAGTACCGAACTGTGTTCATTTCATCCATATTGAATCATTATTTTATTCGTTAAAAACTCAAGAAGTTTAAAATATTTAAATTTTCTAGTGATGAATAAGTGTTACTTGAGAAACCATTTTGAACAAAACCGGTCGTGTTTTGCGTGTTAAAATGAAAGAAGTATCGCTCATGTGTGCGCTTATCCTGTGCGATGCCTCTGACTCGTCCAGCGCAGCCAATGCGCTTCTTTTCTCTCGATGATACATATTTTTTTTTGCAGACGACGAGTGGGCTTGTGACGACGCCCGTCCTGAGATCAACGGACTTTCATGGAAAAATTCTCCTTCCTCCGGGGGCGGGGGTCTAATTGGGGGGCTAAATGGCAACCGGGGGTCCAGTCATCGCCCACGCTCTCCGTCTCCCACAACACGGGCCAGTTGGCATAGGCCTGACCTTTCTAGAGATTCTTACAAAGTTACCATCAGAAATTTGGCACAAAAAGAATCTTTCAGGGATTCTATCATTTACGGGAGGTTAGAGAGAGACGGACACAACGACATCGATGTCAACGTTCGTTTCGACAGAGAAGGGTCTGGCGGTAAGGAATACTACAGAAGCAGCTCAAGACAAGCGTCGCGAGGCATGACGCCGCCGTCTCGTAACATATCGCCTGTTAGAATTGGTGTGACCAGAAAGGTTCCTCCTTCTGTGAAGCACGCGAACAGTTGTCATCCTCCACGCGAGAGGTGAGAGAACTCCATCGCAGCGAGAGTGCATGCGTTGGATCTGAAGTGATGGTGTTTCCTCGGTCGTGGTGACATAACTAACGTTCGTTATAGAGACATGGTCTTGTAATGAGCAGCATGTAGCTCATTTTTTTGGGCCTAGGCTGAATATAAATATCAGTTAATTAAGTTTCAAGGCACAACGCTCCATTTTTTTACAATGTAGTCTGATCAGTACCATTTATTTTCGTACATGTACAGAGAAATATAATTAATGGCTCTGAGCTTTTGTAGTGCGCATTTTATCGTTTGTACGATTTTCAGGGACAATCGTTATCATTTCCATCTTAATGCGAAGCATTTTTTGCCTTCACAAAATAAGCTGATTTGTAGACTTGCAATTTCCTTACACCTATTGTCCATAAACCTCATCACAACTTTTTTACGGTTAGAAAATTAACGCAGAACATTACCGGCAGAAGAGACAAATTGATACGTTTCACTTCCTCTGTTCCGTATGTGTTGTGTGAAGATGCAGTTCTAGGGTTGAGTAAAATCGCGACGAAGCAGCTGTAATGCAGCAAGTTGAGTCTCTTGCAATAAATACATCTTTTCTTCCAGCTAAATTTCAGGTATTGATTTTCAAGAATGAAATCCAGGCCTGATGCAAAATACTGTCAAATTTGATATCGTTCTTAATAAACTCAGAATTTCTCAATTTATCGAGGCTACAACGATCCCGTCATTTTCGGTCATCAAAAAATATTTGAGGAGATGGTTGACCTTCGTCAGCATGGCATCATGAAAACGTTAATTTAAGTTTTGAATAACACAAAAGTATCATTGACGACGCTAGATGAACGATTTTTCATTCGGTATGCGAATAGAGCTTTATGCGCTTCATCAAAATAAGCATCCTCACGCAACCATAAAAATTTCTGATGATAACTCTTTTGATGTCAGACTAATTTCGAGTTTCATCTGATCGCGCTGTATTCAGTGCTCCAGTTAAGATAATGAAGATAAAGGATGAATTTCATTATGCATTTTATTAAATATTCTATTGCATAAATATACATTTTTAAATTGATCAAATTAGGCAAATCAGCAATTAGTTTCATTTCTTGACATCGTTAAAGCCTGTGTAAAATTTCCATCTTTGCCACATTACCTTACGGTGTCAGTGGAGGTTTGCCCTGAGCGTTTGCTACCTGACTTACAGTCTGCATACCATCACACAACCGCATTAAACAGTAGCGTTTATTTCATTTTAAATGATTTTGTGATTGGATTATTTTGAACTTTGAATATGCTTTCGAAATATCAGTGAACTGCAAATCGTACTGCCTTGATGTCTTACCTCGCAATTTGGTGACATGAATTCTCGATTTGTATTGTATCTTCGAATACTGAATTTTGAAACTGGTTGAGAAATTACTTGATAGATGTTCTGGGTTCGAAATATTAACGCTGTTGACTTTTGGATCTGTCACTGTACGTATCCATTTAATACTTCTTATTTTTTAACCTGATGGATTTATTTTTAATTGCAGGAGCGAATCTCCAATATCCCAGCGCGAAAGATTCCAAGATGCGCGCGACAAATTCCTGTCGCTAGAACGGGAGTGGCGGAGCGGGGCTGGCGTGCGAGGGGCCATCATTCCCGCGGCCGAGGCCACCGCGATGCGCCGCACCAAATGCTCCCAACGCCGGAGGGACAACAGGGAGGAAATCTCGTGGGTTCGAACAGATCGAGACACTGGGTACGGGTCCAGGGACGGGCTGTTGAAAGACCGACGGACTCGAGATTATGACCGGGGCTACGGGACGTGCGACACTAAGGACTCAGATCACTGGAAACGTGAATTAGAAAGACGATCGCCAGATTTCTGGGATCAAAGAGCGGGGCCCGAAAGGTCTTTAAGTCCATCGCATCATCAAGAGGGCAGGAATTACAGAATGCTTCGCAACCGGTCTCCTGACCATAATGATTTCCAGAGAAGTGAGTACCAGAGGGCCAAGTCAATGCATGATCTCAGCCGCAATAGGTACGTTCAGGAAGAAGAGAAAGATCTCCGTCGCAGGTCTCTTTACGACGCGCTGGATTCGTCACACCTCCAGAAGGCACGCAGCCATCAGCACCCTGGCTCGCAGTACCACTCGTACGGCAACCTCGGGCCTGTGAGGAGCCCAACTCCCTCATCTTCCTCCAGCACAGGACAGTCGGGTCAAGGGTACGAGATACCAGAGACTCAGAGGTACCCGGGCCTGGACCGGGCTACAGCTCGGCCCGACCCCCTGCTGCCGCCGCAGCGCTACGCGGGCTTCAACAAGCGCACCTTCGACTACCCAGTCAACGGAGGCCAGGCGCCCATCCAGATAAGCAGGGCTCAGCACGACGACTATCGGCGCTTCCGCTACGACCACAACCCCGCACAGTTTGCGCGATCCACCACCGTATCTGCGGTGCAATATTGAAAACTTTTTCTCTAGGCATTTATCTCCTATAGCTATTTAATTAACAAAGTCTCCACTTCGACGGAGAGCGTGGATGCCTTGGCTGAGAGATATCAAGGCTTATATTTGTCTACTGTAAAACGGTAACTTAGTTACTAAAAATTTTCTCGTTAGTCGTAGTTGCTGCGCAGTTGTTTGCTTCACAGCTTTTCCGCCAAGAGTGGCTGCAAATAACAAGCTCTTGTTACTGCTTATATGAATGATTCAAGCCTTCAATGCTGATTATCGAAAAAATAGCTAGGATAATTGTTTTCGGTGACTCTGAATTGAAAATTTGCTATAATTTGTGTGGGGCTACTCAATGCTTTTTACTGGCATTAACAAAGTGTAAATGTGTCTAGGGTTCTCTCTATCATAACCAATGCACCTCCGTATTTTTAGCATTGTACGTTTTTGGCGATCTCAGCGCTTGTGTAAAGGAAATCTGAAATGTAATGGCCGTGTCATTCGAAGTGATAATGAGCCAAAAGTAGATCTGTTGCAAGTTTCATCTCACTTTGTTCCTCGGCTCAGTGATGAAGTGAGGAAGAAAACAATGATGGCGTCTCCAACTCTGAACAAATGTTCCTGATCTAGATGAGTAATCTAGCTGTAAATCGCACGTGCATTGTGTTTAAAATTGTTTTATTCTATGTGTTGAATGTGTGTGTTCAATTCACAAAACGAGAAGAATTAAAACAAAGCTATATTCAATTCTCAGAAATTTGGGCTTACATTTCCAAAATAGTGCTACGCTCAAAAATGTAAAAGTCCACCGATTCTTTCAAAGCAATAGTGATGAGCACGAGGTGCTCCGTTAAGCTGTCGGGTAACCAGGAAAGTTTAATCGCTTCAAAAACGCGCATTTGGCAGGTAGTATCAGAGGTTTATTGAATAGTATAACTCGTAACTGAACCGTCGACTTTTCCATTACACGGTCAATGTGTTACTAACCCGATGTGATGCCTTCCCCGGATTTATAACCAAAAAGTGTCGGAATAAATGTTTTGTGTAACAAAGTAAAATTCCAGGCTTACATTTTACGCAAGTCCACATAAGGTAGACAATAACAATTATGGAAGGAATCAAATCACGAGAGTTGCGAGAACACGATTTCAGCTCGAGGGAAAATGATGAGACTTCCCAGTGAAAGTTACATTCGTTTGGTAAGGTCTCGCTTCTCACCTGTACATCTGTGAGATCTGAGAAGCTTGTCTACTTCTGCGCTGCTAAATGACTCAGTTATAATTCATGTATAGGATAGTTATAAACCAAAGTTAGAGTGATGTTCAAGGTAGTCTGACTGTTCTAGAGTTGCCAATATATCAGAATAAGAATTTGACGAAGTAGGCAGGTTTTCAGTTTAATATTTTTACATTGTGTGCTTAAATTCTATGAAAATATTTCAAATTAGACTCAGCCTGGATGAGAGAATGTGTGAAAAGTCAGGCACAACAACTTAAATGCAGTTTTTAAGGTGCGTGCGAATTCCAACCTCTTCAAGAGGACGTTTTCAATTTTGTCTGGACGATACCCCACTCTCGGCCGTTGGCAGTTTTACACCATATAACTCACTTGATTCATTGAAATAAATTAAGAAAAAGCATATAAATTTCATCTCATGCTCATTCATGCCTTCTCTCCGTTAAACGCGTATAACTCCGTGCGCATGAGTTTGTGCTGCTGTACAACAGCTCGTAGTTCTCTACGCACGTCTCGACTGTGTCAAATTATCAACTCAAAAGCGTAATATTTTTCTCTGAAAATAGTTGAAAACTTTTGGAAAATTTAAGATACTTTTGTCCAGAAGAATAACATCATTGGGTGCCTTACAATTTTTGAGCGCCGCTAACTTTCTGTTTTTCAATTGCATTCATAGGACAATGGATTCTTTCTTGAAGTTACTTCTGGTTTGACGGGCTCGTTTCGGTGAGTTCGGCCGATGAGATCGAGACGGGCACTCCCACAGGGAGCTGCATTAGTATCTATAAGGCAATACTTAATGAACCTGACAACACATTTAAGTAGCCGCCGGAATGGTTGCTTTTAGAAATAGCGGTAAGAGACTACACGTATTTCCAAGCCCTATAAGCATTATGTCTTAGTCATTTCAATACTTATTACATTTATAAACTTATATGTAATATTATGACCTTAGGCATGGGCCATTGTTGCATTGGCTTATGACTGACCAAGTCTTACCGAGTTGTAAAGAATTTCTTTTACCATTGCGGAGTCCTTCGTAGTTTTTGCAGAATTTGAGACGAAACTCATCCCGGTTACAAACTTGGTAAATCGTATTTGCTTCTAGTGTTGGTAATCAAAATAAAGAACGGGTGCTTTGGTTGCAGTATCATATGAACTGAGAGAGCGCGTGAGTTGCTACATAAAAAATAGATTTTAAATACTGTCGGTTCCTGCGACAAGAACTTCTAAACTGTTAGTGGAACCATGAGTCTATATTCAAGTTTCTAACTCGGATGGGAGCACCAGCTAATGTACTTTGTGTTAGTTTATTTGCGCGGGTGATGCTGCATATGTGTGCATTTTGTGTAATAGAATTAGAAGGTGTGACGGCTTAGCGGCGTGGTTATGACACCACCCGGCCACGTCGTCTGACGTCACGCAATGTGAGGCCGTCCCTAGCGGTGCCTCAACAGCTGGCAACTCTGAGTGTCAGATATTTTTGTGTATTGTTAGACGGCTTTTACTTCCATTCCTAATTCTTTTTACGTGCTGCGTGATACAAATACACAAATGTCTACGTTCCTCTAATTCGTCTCCGTCGTAGTCTTTGTAAATAGCTGTTTTTGTTCTCTTGTCCGAGTGTGGTCCAGCTCGAGGCGAAAATGTTTACACGATTGTTTGCTCTTTACACTTTGTAGAAGTCGCCTTGAGAAACCTACACGTAATGCTCACGTAAGACTTCTAATATAATCGAAGCCTTAACTCAATAACCTGCGAAGAGAAATATATTTGAAAGCTCGCGCGTGCCGGTATGGCGAGCCCTGTATGCTTGCTTTCCTTTGGCTGCTCATCGCTGCTTTTAATTCCATGTTCAGTTTGCTGGTAACTTTTACCTCGGTGGACTTAGGACAAGTAAAATTGCAGGATAGATAACATAAAAAGAAGTGAATGCTTGAGTCATGTGTTTCATTAGCCGTACATAAGGTCCTTCGGATATTCATTCGCAGTAGGAGCATGAAAGTAGAAAACAATGTTCATTTTAGCCAGTTACCATCGAGGAAAGCGTAGTAGCCAAATTTAAAAACAGTTCGTTTTCGTTACAAATCGATTAATCTAATGACATCAGTAAGTATACCCATTTAATTGCATTCACACGTTTTATTGATGTAGATGTCATAATTAACCAATTTCTTAGCTGCAAGAAGTTATCCACAGCTACTAGAGGTCAAAATTTAATTTATATATAGACGGCGTACTTTGATCAGCATGGCTTATCATGGGGCTCGTGTGAGGGAGTGTATTGATGGAGCATCTCAATGGTGGGCTCAGTGAAAGGTTTTGCTCCTCTGGTGGAGAAAGTTAACTCTAGCATTGTGCTAACTTATTATTTTTTGCATGGAGAAATACTGTTTTCAAAGGTCACTCAAAATGAACTTACGGATGTATTAAATCCATTCATCGAAGTAGTAAATTACATTAGAACACGGGCCATGAAAAGTAAAATATTTGAGATCTTAAACACGGATTTTGATTCTCAAAACGTTCGCCTGCGATTACATGAAGAAGTAGGCTGGTTGTCCAAAAGAAAAGTGCTTTCACCTGTGAATGAACTTCAGAAAGAACTTCTCTTCTTCTTTAAGAATAAAGAATATCATCGATTTTGCAAATAATTTAGAAATGACTTGTGGATGTCCCAAGTCGACTATTTAATAGAGATATTTGGCCGCCCAAATTCTTTGAAAACCAAAATGCAAGGTAAAAATGAAAACGTTCTAACTACTACGAATAAATTGGTTGCAATTAAGAAAAAAATCATTTTGTTGAGGAACAGAATCATGAGGGGTAATTTGGACATTTTTCCATTGATTCAGAAAACTTGCAATAAAGAGAGGATTCTCATTATTAATGACCATTTCACATGCTTAGCAAAGCGAATAGATGATGAGTACGATTGGATTCTCAATTCCTTTGCAGAATTTGCTGTTACCAGTTCGACTAATTTTGAGTTGAAGAATGGAAAAGAAAAATTAGAATGTGCCTCTCTCACATTCGACCAAATATTAGAGCAGTTTTAAAGAAGCACCAGGCTCTAGTTCCACACTAAATCTTTACTTTAATCATGTGAGTATCATATCCTCTTTTCTGTGAATTCTACTTCAAACATTTTTTATATATGGCTTATTGATAAAGAAGAAGTGGATTAGGTTGTGAACTCAAGACATGTAATTTCGATATTTTACTTATAACCGATATTCTAAACAATAAAGTTCTATCTGTATTTTGTTGTTCAAATCTATCTTGAAAATATACGGAGGGCGCAACTGTCACGTGGAAAAGGGCATTAGAAATAAAAGTATACATGTTTTCCTACAAGCGTGCCGCCAACAATTGAGAAGTTTGATTGTGTGCCACGGCTCGAAAAAGGTTGAGAACCATTACCTTTTGCACTTCAACTGTTTTTCTTTTTTCTTTCTTCTTAGGGCTTCACTGGTCTTAACCTGATCATATAGGCTTTAACAAAGCCTCGCAATCCTGCAACTATGCTCACAAGCTCTCACATGGCCTCACGGGTCTTTGTATGGCCTCACAGGCTTTAACAGATCCTCCTCGCAGGTTTTTAGAGATCCTGACATGGCCACATTAATCCCTCACCTGGTCTGATAAACCCCTCACATAGTCTGAGGGACGCTCCACATGGTGTGAGGAACCCTTTGCATAGCCTCACAGGCTTTAACAGATCGTCACGGATCTCTATATGGTTACACGAACCCTTCACGTGGTTTAAGGAACCCTTCACGTGTCTCATGAAGTCTTCACACGGCTTGAAGAGACCTCCACTCGGCCTCACTTACATTTCACACGCCCCACAGCCGCACGCTGGGCGCGTCCTGTGCTGCTGTCACTGCAAGTTCCTGCAGAGAAGAAGACGCCGGCAGCGTCGGTGGCCGCTGCGATCTCGCTCGCCATTTTGCATCGTGTGGCCGTCGCTTGCGTTGTCAGTTACGTGTTAATAGAGAATCTCACGAATATTTCAGGCAACAACGGTCGTCTGACGTGTAGGTGCGTCATGAAACAACCGTGCTGGCTGATACATTCTCGTGTTGTTCTTAAAATGAAACTTGATAGCAGCTATTCATTCTTTCAAAGCTCCAAAGTTGGGGGTCTAGAGCAGGGGTCTCCAAACTACGGCTCGCGGGCCATATCCGGCCCGCCACATAATCACATCCGGCCTCCCACGTCGACCCTGATTTATTTATGTCCATTATTTATTCCTTCGGCCCGCGTGAATGTGGGAAATATGTTATGATGCCCTGACATTCAAGAGTTTGAAGACCCCCTGGTCAAGAGGAATGGTTCATAGGTTGAAATCCTATCATGAAATCCTATACCTAATGTTTCAAAAATTAGAATTTGGAGTTTACATGTACTAGGAATTGTTTACGATTTGACCGATAGGATTTCACCAAGACGTGAGAACTACTGCAGTTCTGGATCAATATTGATTTTACTGTGGTCAACGATTTTCCACAATGCGGTGACTAAGCAACCGACTATATGATGTTATTCCTACCAGATCGTAATTATTGTTATATCTCGAAAAAAAACGCATCAGCGAGCAGAATGTCATTCATGTAAAATTTTTTTAAATGTGTTTCTTTAGTGATTCTTTGAAACAGAGTTTTTAATTTCCATGAGCGCAATATACTCCATAATGACATAAAATTGAACTAAAGAAGATGTAAAGAAACTGAAATACGGTATTGACGTAATGATATGTGAGGTTAGGTTAGGTAAAGTTAGATTAGTTAAATAAACTATCCTAACCTAAACTAACCTAAGTAAACCTAAAATAACTTAACTTAGCCATACCGACACCGATGGTTTACCGTCACAATACTGCGCGTGTTTCGTATCCGCGCTTCACCAGAAGAGCTCTATCGAAACTGCCGTTAATGTTATTCTTACCCGACGTTATTTATGTTATATCTGGAAAAATAAGTATTTGGGAGCACAATCTCATCATATTAAACATCTTAAAATGTCTGCCATTACCTAAATGTGACAACGAAATTTTGAAAATCGTTGACAACAGTAAAATCAATATTGACCCAATTTTGACTCCTGAGAGACTGCAAACTTGTTTTTTTTTTGTCTGGCAAGTTGCGAGCCAAACATACAAGCGCTGCCCGTAGGTTTTGTGAAAAATGGTTCGTATCTTTAGAATAATATCCGAACTATTAGGTTTATTCATAGAAGAATCAGGTTTCTAAGTTTTACGGAATTATTGCACCTCTCCAGTTACTCCTAACATAATGAGCTATACTTGTGGCAGTTGTCTGTAGTGAGCAAGGAATTACTTTTTATTCTTCACTTTTTTTTCTTGCCAGTAAGTAAGGAAGACCGAGCGAGCAAAATTTTGTAAAATATCTTGGTCAATCAGTTAATAATTTTCATTAGACATATTCGCCTCATCAAAATGCTTACAATTGTTTTTGTTAGCGTTTGCGGCTTTCTGTGCTGAATGAGGCACCCAAATGTTGCGCCCCTGTGGTGCCACCTGATGTCTGACTTTACTCACTTTCTGTGTATGTTTTCTCACCTCAGTAGGAACGAAGGTCAAATTTCAAATGAACAAAGATGTTTATGGTAGCAGTCTTTGTTAGTTTTCGTAGCATAAGTTTATTTCAAAGCTTATAATTATTAGAAGTGGTAAAAGAAATTGAACAATTAATTTCTTCGAGCAATACTTCAGTTGAGTATTGGCTTAGACGAGACCAACTAAGTTCTGACTTTTAAGGTATCCTATGTAAGCCTTGTTCTATATTTGTAACACTTTGACCGCAACATGCATCACCGGTTGAGATGAAGAGGAGTTTTATAATGCTGCTGACCTACCTGCAGTCTCAAACTCAATTTTCACAAATAGTTAAACGCTAAATGAAGGCATGATGCACTTAATGTTGACTATTTTCAAAATAGCTTACTATGGTAAATGTTAAGGAAAACTGACTAATCGATTTTCGAAATTTTGTTGCTTGAACCATGGCGATTACATCGAAATAAGCAACTTTTATTCCATGCACTATTGGTGGGAAATGAGTATTTAACGAGTTAATAGCTGTATGTGAATTTCCGTCGTTCATGGCAGTTATAGTCTTCCAAGGGGCAAAAATCGTAACATTTTTTTACGTTAAGTTACGCCTTGGGCGGGTGACGAAATCTGTACAATTGAATTTAGACAATTGAACTAATCTGCGCCTTCAGAAAGACGACTCTATTTTCGTCTGAAGATTCAGTTTTGGGATGTACTGCGGTCGAGCGCATTAAAGCCGGCTGAACAGAGATCTTATCAGAGCTCTACGATTTTTCCCGCTCAAAAGATTAGAATTGCGTTAATTAACCTACCTCTATAACTTGCTAAATAATCATTTTTTAAATATTCATTTTCCCCAAAAAGTGCATGGAATAAAAGCTTTTTATTTCGATCTAATTACCATGACACAAGCAAAAAAAACTCGAAAATCGATTAGTCAGTTCACCTTAACATTTACCCGTTGACTTTAAATTTGAGTTGAATATTGAACAACTGTTCAACCAATTGCGGTTGAAGTGTTGATTTCAAAATGTAGGACACCTACCTAACATAGTGCTTGCGATGTAGGACACCTACCTAACATAGTGCTTGCGATGTAGGACACCTACCTAACATAGTGCTTGCGATGTAGGACACCTACCTAACATAGTGCTTGCGATGTAGGACACCTACCTAACATAGTGCTTGCGATGTAGGACACCTACCTAACATAGTGCTTGCGATGTAGGACACCTACCTAACATAGTGCTTGCGATGTAGGACACCTACCTAACATAGTGCTTGCGATGTAGGACACCTACCTAACATAGTGCTTGCGATGTAGGACACCTACCTAACATAGTGCTTGCGATGTAGGACACCTACCTAACATAGTGCTTGCGATGCGCCCGACCGGTGGGTCGTGCTGAAGTTTTTTCCAGCTGTGAAACAACCATCGATGGGCCATTTGGAATTTTTTTTAACAATCTTTTTAATTCAGTGGTGTTTAATATACCCTGTTAATGTTTGGTATTTATACAATTTTCAACAAATTATGACTCTAAATTTGAGTTTGATATTGAACTTTAGTTTAACCCATCGCAGCGAATGTGTTACACCTACACTATACTCATTGAAGGCTTGTACTGCGTGGGAAAACGAATAACTTGTTTAATTTATGATATCTAGTCTAATAATACTTCGTGTATTTAGTTGTAAATTTTTATATGCTTGGTGTCTGTTTCTTAAGAAACAGCTTCTTTGATTTCATTTGAAAGATGCTTAATAACATTATCTGTGATGCAAATTTCACCAGTGTTCAAGTACAATAATATTTCAAACGCAGGTACTCTTAGAATGAACGGACTTATTTGTTTGTCATCCCCATCCGGAGAATTTATATAAGGAAAATAACGAAACCCGTCATTTTTGACGGGCTCTGTACACCAGTCATGTAATAATACACGCGAAAAATTCACATCCAAAATACAATTGGAATTCATTTCATTTGAGAATAACGGTCTATGACTTTCAAACACCCAATTGAAGAGTCAGCTTATTCATAACAGCCAGCTCCACCAAGACCTATGCAAAAAACTACATCCAAGCCTTTGTTAACAGGCTCCCTACGAGTTCTTCTAGGGGATGCCAAGAGGCATCGCTTTCTAAGCCTAAGCCTAGGTTTGAATGAAATAGAAACTGAAGACAAGTCTGATTTTGTAAAGTAAGGAGTAGGAATTTATTTCGGTGTCTAGTTAAATTATCGTGATGACCATTTGAGCAGATACCGAATGTTTTCACTTTGCTCACTCAAAATTTTATGCATTAAGCTACCCAGGGAAGCCTGATAGATCGAGAACCTGAGCATTTCTTGCTATTTGAGCGAATCATTTGTATGGGTATTGTATATTGTGCATGCTTCGTTTTGATGTTTCACTTTGCTGCGTGAAAAATAGTTGCATTTCAATATCAGTTCATGCCATTCTCCTTACGTATGGTAGACATGGTTGTACTAAAGTTCTTCATCGTTTTCCGTAGAGAAATTTCTTGCTCTAACGAGAATTTCACAAGGTACAATTTACATACCAATAAAATATGTGGTTCTCATAAACTCGTAGTTTGATCAATGATAATTTAAAGGAACTCCAAACAGTTTCCTTGATGTGACCATCACCTATTTTACATTGAGGAAGGAATGTATTCAGCTTTGGGGGAAACGGGATATACTGCGCTGTGCCGAGGTTGATGCAGATTTCATTTGCTTTGGGCCACGTCGATACTTTTTCTATCCTGCTTTTACTGTACTTGTTATAATCTTTCCGCTAGAAATTTTGATGACAGAAAGTAATATCAGAAAAAAGAGCATATATAGATGATCAAGTAAATTCAATAATAATGACAATGAATATCAAAAACACAAGTCCCACAACCAATCCCTGGGGAAGGCTAGGACTTATATTTTCGAGATTCCAATCAAGAGTTTACATTTACTAGAAATTGTTCACGATTGTCAGCTAGGGTCCATTCCTCCATACCCCAGCATTGGAGATACGAAAGAATGAACACGCTGTTATCGAGTTAGTCAAGTGCTTGCGAAAGTCCAAACTCTGAAAACAATACTTCCTTTGCCTATACTAGATTGAAGATGTTCCAGATAATTTAGATTGGCTCGCGTTGTTGATTTCTCAAATCGGATACTAAGCTTTTCGTCATACAGAGATGACTTTCGTTTGGAATAAGAGTTCATTTTCCCAAACAATCCAAACATTTTACTGAAAACTTGGCGGGACAGAAACCAGTCAACATCGGTCGTGTCACCATTTCCGGAGGAGGGAATCACTCGGGCAATTTTTGACAATGTGGTGTAATAATGAAGAAAACGGAATGATTTAAGTCGAAGAGGATCGGTGATTTTACATCGGCAATGTTTCTCAAAACTCGAATAAGGATTTGAATCCATTTGATTTAATATTTGAATTGTAATTGCAGCCAAAAACAGCGGATGCATTAGCTGAAGTAAAAAAGAACGAGTTATTTTCTTGAATTTACTCCTCATAGGATCAACTGGATACTAGTGATACCAGCGGTGTTTCTGCTCATCCTAGCAAAATTTTGATTTTTTTTATGTCTCCCTCGCAATACGATGCATTTATCTTAACATTAGGCCTCTCTGGGAAATGCAACTTTTGTATCGATGAGATTTAGTACCCTCAGGGAGGGTATGTGAGGTCCAGAACTAGTGGCCTGCCGTTTGTTAAAATAGTTTTTTGCTACCTACCATTTTTTTCGGTTCGCTGCTGTCCTGTTTTTCAGCCCCTTCGACTTTCTTCTTTACCTTTTATCTCGTTCCATTAACTTTTTCTAAACTTACTGTTTTTGGGCACCTTGTGCATATATTCCGCGTTCCCTGCACTCCATATTATATTATGTGCTGCCTTCCGCCTTTGCCTTTCTCTTTGGATCGGCTTTGTTGCGGATATGGAGGCTTAAACGAACATCTTATTTAATCTGAACATTAGATTCAACTTTAGTTGTTGCGTCATTTTTCGGCTCATAAACTGTGATCAGACGACTTTTGCAGAAGTCATTTTCGATTTATGAAAATTTTAGCGTAAAGTAATTTTTCTCGTTTTCCATATTTGTTTCGGATACAATTCATTTATTTATTGTATTCAAATATTGACATTTTTCCTTCGTGAAGCAATATGAAGAGTGCTTGATATTTACTCATGTTCATAATTTCTTGAGTAATCCAAGGCTGTTCTAGGTTTTAGGAGAGATAGACGTGATAGCCCTCCCAGGGCACAGGATAGCCAGTAGGTTAAGGTTAGTCAGGTTAGTTCATCCAGCGCTGCGGAGGCTGGCGCCCCAGGAGGGGAGATGTTAGCTCACCTCAGCTGCAGGCCTGCCCGACTGGTAGCATTCCTACCCACTCTGTTTATTTCTCTTCTCATGCTTTCTTCGCTCTCTCTTCTCCATCTCTTTTCCTTTTCAGTCTAAACTTGCTGTTTCCATCCGCAGAGTCTCTCCTCCGGGAGGTTCAACTGCTGTATCTTTGAAAATTAGCTCTTCTAGAGGGAAAATGTGAGGTCCCGTGCTGAGAATTAGATATGGCTTTCTTATGTCGATTTGAAATGTATTTTGTTCCTTTTCAAGGACCATCTTTGGTCAGTTCACTGCTATCCTATTTTTCAGCACCTCTGATTATTTTCTTCAACTTTTATCTTGTTTCTTAACCTTGATTTCCAACAGACTGTTTTTATGCGTAGGGACCCTGTGCGGGAACACACCTTGTGCATAGATTCCGCTTTCCCCTGACTCCATCCCTAACGATGCTTTTACCCTTTCTTTGAGCATCTTTTTGTTGTGGTGAGGGAGTGTGAAGCTAACTTGTCAATCAATCATTGCGCTTTTATCCTGCAGGGGAGCACTCTTCATGTTGTGGCGAGAGAGGGTGAAGCTAACTTGTCAATCAATCATTGCGCTTTTATCCTGCAGGGGAGCACTCCTCATGTTGTGGCGAGAGAGGGTGAAGCTAACTTGTCAATCAATCATTGCGCTTTTATCCTGCAGGGGAGCACTCCTCATGTTGTGGTGAGGGAGGGTGAAGCTAACTTGTCAATCAATCATTGCGCTTTTATCCTGCAGGGGAGCACTCCTCATGTTGTGGTGAGGGAGGGTGAAGCTAACTTGTCAATCAATCATTGCGCTTTTATCCTGCAGGGGAGCACTCCTCATGTTGTGGCGAGAGAGGGTGAAGCTAACTTGTCAATCAATCATTGCGCTTTTATCCTGCAGGGGAGCACTCCTCATGTTGTGGCGAGAGAGGGTGAAGCTAACTTGTCAATCAATCATTGCGCTTTTATCCTGCAGAGGAGCACTCCTCATGTTGTGGTGAGGGAGGGTGAAGCTAACTTGTCAATCAATCATTGCGCTTTTATCCTGCAGGGGAGCACTCCTCATGTTGTGGTGAGGGAGGGTGAAGCTAACTTGTCAATCATTGCGCTTTTATCCCGCAGGGGAGCACTCCTCATGTTGTGGTGAGGGAGGGTGAAGCGAACTTGTCAATCAATCATTGCGCTTTTATCCTGCAGGGGAGCACTCCTCATGTTGTGGTGAGGGAGGGTGAAGCTAACTTGTCAATCAATCATTGCGCTTTTATCCTGCAGGGGAGCACTCCTCATGCACATGTTGCTCGTTTCCCTAATGTTCATTCAAGAGGTACCTCCTAATCGCTCTCATGGGATCACTTTTGTTGAGCATGGAGTCTTGAAATAAATGTTATCTTAAAAGTAGTCTGAGTGCGATGATCGTACGGCATTTCATGGATGCAATATTTGCTGCATTAGTTAGATTTAACGTTTTACAGTCAAGGTTGGCGGCATCAATGTCATGTTCATCCCTGATAGTCAAGGGAATATCTGGTTGCACATTACGCCTTTACTCTAAATTTAAATGATTGGTGAGTTTTAGCCTGCTGAGCAGCACAGGTGTTAAAAATATAATTTAAAAAAAATTTTTGTATATAACTAAATTACTCACAATACAGCAGTATTGGAAGAACATTAGTTGGGTCTGTCAAGAATACAACATCAAAAAAGTGGCCGAGTCAGGCGAGATGCGCGTGAGCTTTGTGATTGCAGGAAAAAATCATTTAGAGCCTTGCCTTTCAGAAGTAAGTTGAAGTTGACATATATAATATCTCAATAATATTACTCAGCTCATTCTAGAAGAACAGGAGGCAGAGTGCAGGGCACCGGCACACCGTTGATAAAACAACGCGGACCAGCTCTTGGTAATTCAACAGATGAAAGTTTCCATACGATTGTGATTTACAGCAACATTGTAATAAGTCTTGAACTTTTATGTTCAGATATATACTCACTTAGGCTTCCGTCGCGTTTATTTTTATCGTAATTAGAGGCAGTCAGTAGAGTTCTATAATTATAAAATATTGTTTTGTCGTAAAACTTTTTGTCAAAGTTAGTTAAATTCAAGAATGGAAACATTCATGTTATCTGTTTTTTGGAAAGAATATTCGACAGTTCCGGCATAAAATGGAGAAATCTTTAGCGTTTACTGATATTGTTTTACTAGATATTAGGATATTTTCATTTACCATTTTGATGTAGAAATAAAGTTGTAAAAATAATAGTAGAGATCTGGGTAGATATGTGCTGATGTGCTCCCCCACCGATGGTAATCTAAACAAAAGCGTGAGCTGGTAGTGAGAGGCCACCAAACAAAAGCGTGAGCTGGTAGTGAGAGGCCGCCAAACCAAAGCGTGAGCTGGAAGTGAGAGGCCACCAAACAAAAGCGTGAGCTGGTAGTGAGAGGCCACCAAACTAAAGCGTGAGCAGGTAGTGAGAGGCAACCAAACTAAAGCGTGAGCTGGTAGTGAGAGGCCACCAAACAAAAGCGTGAGCTGGTAGTGAGAGGCCACCAAATAAAAGCGCGAGCTGGTAGTGAGAGGCCACCAAACAAAAGCGTGAGCTGGTAGTGAGAGGCCACCAAACTAAAGCGTGAGCAGGTAGTGAGAGGGCACCAAATAGAAGCGTGAGCAGGTAGTGAGAGGGCACCAAATAGAAGCGTGAGCTGGTAGTGAGAGGCCACCAAACAAAAGCGTGAGCTGGTAGTGAGAGGCCACCAAACTGAAGCGTGAGCAGGTAGTGAGAGGCCACCAAGCAAAAGCGTGAGCTGGTAGTGAGAGGCCACCAAACAAAAGCGTGAGCTGGTAGTGAGAGGCCATCAAACAAAAGCGTGAGCTGGTAGTGAGAGGCCACCAAACAAAAGCGCGAGCTGGTAGTGAGAGGCCACCAAACAAAAGCGCGAGCTGGTAGTGAGAGGCCACCAAACAAAAGCGCGAGCTGGTAGTGAGAGGCCACCAAACAAAAGCGCGAGCTGGTAGTGAGAAGCCACCAAACAAAAGCGCGAGCTGGTAGTGAGAAGCCACCAAACAAAAGCGCGAGCTGGTAGTGAGAAGCCACCAAACAAAAGCGCGAGCTGGTAGTGAGAGGCCACCAAACAAAAGCGCGAGCTGGTAGTGAGAGGCCACCAAACAAAAGCGCGAGCTGGTAGTGAGAGGCCACCAAACAAAAGCGTGAGCTGGTAGTGAGAGGCCACCAAACAAAAGCGCGAGCTGGTAGTGAGAGGCCACCAAACAAAAGCGCGAGCTGGTAGTGAGAGGCCACCAAACAAAAGCGCGAGCTGGTAGCGAGAGGCCACCAAATTAAAATAATCTGATTAAAATAGGGAAAATTTAAAATTCTGTGCTAAGATGATTCCCCTCAGGGGATACTACTATATTATCTATGGGGATTAGCGCTCGCGAGGGTAATATGTGAGATCCCGATTTAAAGGTTAGGTAAGCCTTCGTTTTGTTGAACTAGACTAGGTTTTTTGCTTTGCTACGGAACATCTTTTTTCGGTTCACTGCTGTTCAGTTTTTCAGCACCTACTACATTCTTCTTCAACTTTTATCTTGTTTCATGAACTTCACAAGTTACTGCTTCTATGCCCCTTCTGCATAGATTCCGCGGTCCCTCAACTCCATGGTAAATGGTGCCTTCCTCTTTCCTTTCTTTGGAACGCCTTTGTTGCGGTTAGATAGGCTTAAACTAACACCAAATCCAATTTGTGCTAAAATGGTCTAAAGCGGGAATAGGAAGAACGAAAGATTTCCTTCAAACTCAAGTGTGAATCATGGAGGTTTTAGAAACGTTTACTTGGGTGAAGACTTACATGTTCATCATTTAGGCGCTATGTTAGGTAGACACCCGCATAGAGCGGCGTTTGGTGCACTACACTAGCGGCATGCGTTTGTTCTAGTCAAGCTCCGACCTTACACGAGTTCAGCTGCTCTTTGCTGGACCCGCTGCTGTCAAACGGCGCTTGGATCTCGAGTAGTTCGAGGCGCGGGCTGGAACTGATGCAGTGTGTCGTGACTGTTCCTCCAATTCTGTGCCTGCTCTCTGCGATTTCTCTCCCTGTATTTGTGTGGGCAAAGCGCAGCTCCGCCCCGCTATGCCCTGACGGCGGTGCCGCCTGCCGGTCCACACGTCCTCTACCTGGCGGACGCCCGGCTCTGGTCGCTTCCAATTCTGCATTGACGGTCTTGGTGAAGCTGCGACGGTGTCCACTCGCTCTACATCGCCTGGCTGTAGTTCTAACTCAGGCAAGCATGCACTCGGTGACAGTCTAGGTACCGTCAAATGTGAACACCGCTAGGCGTTTCGCAAGACCACTAATGTGACCACCTTAGTGCTGTAAGGTTGATTTAGTTTAAGATCCAGTTTTTTTTTTGGATGCGCATTCGCATCAATTTTACTCTTTGCTAAGGTGAACGAAAGGAACTTTGCTCCGAGGAAATAAAAATAACTCTCCGTTTGCTCGGTAAATCTGTCACCTAGCCCAACGGATGCTATTGCGCTAGGTGCAGCAAGGAGTTCAAGGACTCGTAATTTATTCGCATCTTGAATTCTTCTGCTGTTCCATTTAGGATATGAAGTTCTTGAAATTAATTTCTGATTTATTAAGGGGATCGTCCCAGGCCCCTGCCGCTCAGGTGGTCATTTTTCATGTTTTTGTTGGAAAAAGAACCCTTAGGTAGTAGACCATTCGGTCCTAAAATTTTATGGCGCGACGGACAATAGATCCACCCCATAGGGGAGGGGGGGGGGGGGGGGGTGTAAGGGGACAAAAATCTTTAATTTTGAGCCCATTTCAACCCCATATAAAAAGAGAACAAATGGGAAATGGAAAAAAGCCCATGTGAGTTTGTTAGAAATGTTTCAAGGATTCTAAAACTGTCTTTGTTTTTGTTTTAGGATCAAAACTCGATGACGAGTCCCATTTTGAAATATCAATTCCAGTAAAATATCAATACCTAAAAACCAATATGTCAAATTTTTTCAAAAACTAAGGCCTCAATCAAAAAAATTGATGGAATAAATTGTTTCTTTTCAAAAATTGATGGAATAAATTGTGTTTCTTTTCAACAGTTACATATCATAGTCAAATTTCATAAGAATCAGATTGAAAATAAAAATTTCATATTTTTGAATTTTTTTTTTTTGGTTTGGAAATCACAATTCACACTGTGAATATGAAGTTATGTATGGAAATTATCGAAATAAAAATAAAACTGCATTCAATTACATAAATTGTTCATTATATTACTCTTCAACAAAAAATATCGTTTTTTGCTTATACCCAACACTTCTAACTTTCAATATTCAAAATGAGACTAGTCCTCAAGTTTTGATGCTAGAACAAAACCAAAGACAGTTTTAGAATCCTTGGAACATTTCTAACAAACTCTCACGGTTTTTTTCAAATTCTAATTTTTTGATAAAATATGTAGCTCTTAACCCAAAAAATTACTGTTGTTTTTAGAAATTTTAAAAAATTTGAAACAAATAGAAAAAATTTGAGTTTGAAAAAGGAGCCCGTGAGAGTTTGTTAGAAATGTTTCAAGGATTCTAAAACTATCTTTGGTTTTGTTCTAGCTTCAAAACTCGATGACGAGTCCCGTTTTGAAATATTCACAAAACATCCCAAAAAACTAATTTTTCTTGAAAAAAAACTAAGGCCTAAATCGAAAAAATGACACGAGTAAAAAAGGTTGACTTTCACAAAATACATATACTGGCCAATTTTCAAACGAATCGGAATAAAAAAAGTTGAAAGTGGGACGATCTCCTTAATTTAGCGATCACACTTTTTTAATTTCCGAGAGTTGCCAATTTTCTGTTTGTAATCGGCATATTGTGACACATTCTTTACGTTAATTAAGCTGTCTCGAGGGGGAGGCCGGCGTACAGGCGACTTCCTGCGCACGTGTCTTCGTTTTCTGTCTCTGTTCCCCTCAGTGGGATACAGCTACTGTACCTATGGGAATTAACACTCCCTGGAGGAAAATGTGAGGTCCTGAACTGAGAGTTAAGTGGGCCTTCGTTTCAGTTCATCGCGCACCTACTACTTTATTCTTTAACTTTTATCTTGATTCCTGAACTTCATTTTCAAATTTTCTGCATACCTTGTGCATAGATTCTGCATTCCCTAATCACCATACTGAATGGTACCTTTCTCCTTCCTCTCTTTAGGTCGCCATTGTTGCGGACAGGGAGACTTGAGATTACATCTACTCTCTATTTTTATATTAGCTCTCGGTCTCGTCGAGATGTTCACACCTTCGTTTGCCAACGTAGCGAGCTGTGCCGATCAAGACACTAACTTTACACCGTTGCCCTACCACTTGATTTTAAATTGACGAGTTTTCATAAGACTGTTCGTTAACCAGGAGGAAACAGTTTCAATCTTTAAAATTAAAAGAAAATCGAATTCAACTCCAATTCAGATATTCAAGTTCTGGCTTGATAGTTTATCCTGACCAGATACAGTCCAGACGGTGTGTTCGCGTCAGATGGTTTATTCTTTCCAAATGGTTTATCCTGCCTAGATGGTTTGTTATCGCGTGTAGTTTGCTCTGTAAAAATGGCACAAACACCGTCCAGTGACCACCTTGCACGCCTCACAAAACGCTAGCTAACTCGACGCAAGATCTGCACGCTCAAGTATCACTTGCCCCTCCTAACTTGGGACTGCATTTTAGAGAGAAGCTCTGCTCTGCCTGAGGTCGGGAGAGCTCAAGGCGACATGTGGACTTGGTGAGAGGCACTGGAAGACGATCTCCGCTGTGGAGACTTCGCGATCACCGTCATCGGCCAGGTAGGACTTGTGTGTGGGACGTGAATTGTGAGATTATCTCCTCACTTGACTTGGTTGCGCGTCCCCCGCTGGTTGGTTGCGCGTCCCCCGCTGGTTGGTTGCGCGTCCCCCGCTGGTTGGTTGCGCGTCCCCCGCTGGTTGGTTGCGCGTCCCCCGCTGGTTGGTTGCGCGTCCCCCGCTGGTTGGTTGCGCGTCCCCCGCTGGTTGGTTGCGCGTCCCCCGCTGGTTGGTTGCGCGTCCCCCGCTGGTTGGTTGCGCGTCCCCCGCTGGTTGGTTGCGCGTCCCCCGCTGGCTGGTTGCGCGTCCCCCGCTGGTTGGTTGCGCGTCCCCCGCTGGTTGGTTGCGCGTCCCCCGCTGGTTGGTTGCGCGTCCCCCGCTGGTTGGTTGCGCGTCCCCCGCTGGTTGGTTGGTTGCGCGTCCCCCGCTGGTTGGTTGGTTGCGCGTCCCCCGCTGATTGGTTGGTTGCGCGTCCCCCGCTGGTTGGTTGGTTGCGCGTCCCCCGCTGGTTGGTTGGTTGCGCGTCCCCCGCTGGTTGGTTGGTTGCGCGTCCCCCGCTGGTTGGTTGGTTGCGCGTCCCCCGCTGGTTGGTTGGTTGCGCGTCCCCCGCTGGTTGGTTGGTTGCGCGTCCCCCGCTGGTTGGTTGGTTGCGCGTCCCCCGCTGGTTGGTTGGTTGCGCGTCCCCCGCTGGTTGGTTGGTTGCGCGTCCCCCGCTGGTTGGTTGGTTGCGCGTCCCCCGCTGGTTGGTTGGTTGCGCGTCCCCCGCTGGTTGGTTGGTTGCGCGTCCCCCGCTGGTTGGTTGGTTGCGCGTCCCCCGCTGGTTGGTTGGTTGCGCGTCCCCCGCTGGTTGGTTGGTTGCGCGTCCCCCGCTGGTTGGTTGGTTGCGCGTCCCCCGCTGGTTGGTTGGTTGCGCGTCCCCCGCTGGTTGGTTGGTTGCGCGTCCCCCGCTGGTTGGTTGGTTGCGCGTCCCCCGCTGGTTGGTTGGTTGCGCGTCCCCCGCTGGTTGGTTGGTTGCGCGTCCCCCGCTGGTTGGTTGGTTGCGCGTCCCCCGCTGGTTGGTTGGTTGCGCGTCCCCCGCTGGTTGGTTGGTTGCGCGTCCCCCGCTGGTTGGTTGGTTGCGCGTCCCCCGCTGGTTGGTTGGTTGCGCGTCCCCCGCTGGTTGGTTGGTTGCGCGTCCCCCGCTGGTTGGTTGGTTGCGCGTCCCCCGCTGGTTGGTTGGTTGCGCGTCCCCCGCTGGTTGGTTGGTTGCGCGTCCCCCGCAGGGGGATACAACTATTGTATCTACTTGTATCTATTGTATCTACTTCTTCATCAACTTTTTCTTGTTTCATGAACTTCTTACTGTTTCTATGCGCCTTGCGCATAGATTCCGCGTTCCCTCAACTCCATAATAAAAGGTGCCTTCATCCTTCCTCTTTTGGAACATCTTTGTCGTGGTAAAGGGAGGCTAAAACTTTCTTATATATTAATATTGTTTAATATAGTTGTGTTGGAGTGTGCTCGTGTGTAGTGTGTTATGCATGTGTGTTAGGGTGTGTTATGAAGGTGTGTAATGTGGGTGTGTAATATAGGTGCGTTGGGGTGTGCAGGTGTGTATTGTGGGTGTGCTTTCAATAACTTCAAAGTTAAATATCTCGAAAAGTAAGCATTTACGAGCAAAATGTCATTCATGCAAAACCTTTTAAAATATGTCCAGTTCCTTAAATATTGAAGCAAAATTTAAAGAATCGTTAGCGCGCCTAAATTCAATATTGACCGTATTTGGCGCAGTTTGGAGTATTTAGTGTATATGGTCTAGTGACAGAGGTAATCTGTGAAGTATGTTTTGGTGCCTTGTTAGGTGTCTTGTTCAAAATATGGAAGAGCCAGTTTTGCTGGTATCTTTCGGTTGGTAGTAATAGACATGTTAGGAACAAGTGTTGGAATATTGAGTGTCATTTCCAGAGTTTTGAGAACCCTTTCCAGGATATCGAGAACCATTTTCAGTTTTGAGAACTAGTAGCAAGGAGTTCAGCATCATTTTCAAGGAGTTGAGAACCTTTTTCAGGGAGTTTAGAACCCATTACAGGGAGTTGAGAACCCTTTATAGGGAGTTGAGAACCCTTTACAGAGAGTTGAGAACCCTTTACAGAGAGTTGAGAACCCTTTACAGGGAGTTGAGAACCCTTTACAGGAAGTTGAGAACCCTTTACAGGGAGTTGAGAACCCTTTACAGGGAGTTGAGAACCCTTTACAGGGAGTTGAGAACCCTTTACAGGGAGTTGAGAACCCTTTACAGGAGTTGAGAACCCTTTACAGGGAGTTGAGAACCCTTTACAGGGAGTTGAGAACCCTTTACAGGGAGTTGAGAACCCTTTACAGGGAGTTGAGAACCCTTTACAGGGAGTTGAGAACCCTTTACAGGGAGTTGAGAACCCTTTACAGGGAGTTGAGAACCCTTTACAGGGAGTTGAGAACCCTTTACAGGGAGTTGAGAACCCTTTACAGGGAGTTGAGAACCCTTTACAGGGAGTTGAGAACCCTTTACAGGGAGTTGAGAACCCTTTACAGGGAGTTGAGAACCCTTTACAGGGAGTTGAGAACCCTTTACAGGGAGTTGAGAACCCTTTACAGGGAGTTGAGAACCCTTTACAGGGAGTTGAGAACCCTTTACAGGGAGTTGAGAACCCTTTACAGGGAGTTGAGAACCCTTTACAGGGAGTTGAGAACCCTTTACAGGGAGTTGAGAACCCTTTACAGAGAGTTGAGAACCCTTTACAGGGAGTTGAGAACCCTTTACAGGGAGTTGAGAACCCTTTACAGGGAGTTGAGAACCCTTTACAGGGAGTTGAGAACCCTTTACAGGGAGTTGAGAACCCTTTACAGGGAGTTGAGAACCCTTTACAGGGAGTTAAGAACCCTTTACAGGGAGTTGAGAACACTTTACAGGGAGTTGAGAACCCTTTACAGGGAGTTGAGAACCCTTTACAGGGAGTTGAGAACCCTTTACAGGGAGTTGAGGACCCTTTACAGGGAGTTGAGGACCCTTTACAGGGAGTTGAGAACCCTTTACAGGGAGTTGAGAACCCTTTACAGGGAGTTGAGAACCCTTTTCAGGGAGTTGAGAACCCTTTTCAGGGAGTTGAGAACCCTTTTCAGGGAGTTGAGAACCCTTTTCAGGGAGTTGAGAACCCTTTTCAGGGAGTTGAGAACCCTTTTCAGGGAGTTGAGAACCCTTTTCAGGGAGTTGAGAACCCTTTTCAGTGAGTTGAGAACCCTTTTCAGTGAGTTGAGAACCCTTTTCAGCGAGTTGAGAACCCTTTTCAGCGAGTTGAGAACCCTTTTCAGGGAGTTGAGAACCCTTTTCAGGGAGTTGAGAACCCTTTTCAGGGAGTTGAGAACCCTTTTCAGGGAGTTGAGAACCCTTTTCAGGGAGTTGAGAACCCTTTTCAGGGAGTTGAGAACCCTTTTCAGCGAGTTGAGAACCCTTTTCAGCGAGTTGAGAACCCTTTTCAGTGAGTTGAGGACCCTTTACAGGGAGTTGAGAACCCTTTACAGGGAGTTGAGAACCCTTTACAGGGAGTTGAGAACCCTTTTCAGGGAGTTGAGAACCCTTTACAGGGAGTTGAGAACCCTTTTCAGGGAGTTGAGAACCCTTTTCAGGGAGTTGAGAACCCTTTTCAGGGAGTTGAGAACCCTTTTCAGGGAGTTGAGAACCCTTTTCAGGGAGTTGAGAACCCTTTTCAGGGAGTTGAGAACCCTTTTCAGGGAGTTGAGAACCCTTTTCAGGGAGTTGAGAACCCTTTTCAGGGAGTTGAGAACCCTTTTCAGGGAGTTGAGAACCCTTTTCAGGGAGTTGAGAACCCTTTTCAGTGAGTTGAGAACCCTTTTCAGTGAGTTGAGAACCCTCTTCAGGGAGTTGAGAACCCTTTTCAGGGAGTTGAGAACCCTCTTCAGGGAGTTGAGAACCCTTTTCAGGGAGTTGAGAACCCTTTTCAGGGAGTTGAGAACCCTCTACAGGGAGTTGAGGACCCTTTTCAGGGAGTTGAGGACCCTTTACAGGGAGTTGAGAACCCTTTACAGGGAGTTGAGGACCCTTTACAGGGAGTTGAGGACCCTTTACAGGGAGTTGAGAACCCTTTACAGGGAGTTGAGAACCCTTTTCAGGAAGTTGAGAACCCTTTTCAGGGAGTTGAGAACCCTTTTCAGGGAGTTGAGAACCCTTTTCAGGGAGTTGAGAACCCTTTTCAGGGAGTTGAGAACCCTTTTCAGTGAGTTGAGAACCCTTTTCAGCGAGTTGAGAACCCTTTTCAGCGAGTTGAGAACCCTTTTCAGTGAGTTGAGAACCCTTTTCAGTGAGTTGAGAACCCTTTTCCGTGAGTTGAGAACCCTTTTCAGTGAGTTGAGAACCCTTTTCAGTGAGTTGAGAACCCTTTTCAGTGAGTTGAGAACCCCTTTTTCAGCGAGTTGAGAACCCTTTTCAGTGAGTTGAGAACCCTTTTCAGTGAGTTGAGAACCCTTTTCAGGGAGTTGAGAACCCTTTTCAGGGAGTTGAGAACCCTCTTCAGGGAGTTGAGAACCCTCTTCAGGGAGTTGAGAACCCTTTTCAGGGAGTTGAGAACCCTTTTCAGGGAGTTGAGAACCCTTTTCAGGGAGTTGAGAACCCTTTTCAGGGAGTTGAGAACCCTCTTCAGGGAGTTGAGAACCCTCTTCAGGGAGTTGAGAACCCTTTTCAGGGAGTTGAGAACCCTTTTCAGGGAGTTGAGAACCCTTTTCAGGGAGTTGATTTTCTAGTTGATAGTAACTGGGGAGAACACCACACGTAAGACTTATGAGTACTATTGGCAACTAGTGCCTCAGGGGGATACAACCATTGTATCTGAGAGATTTACCTCCCACAGGAAGTATGCGAGGCCCCGGTAAGCCTTCTTTTTGTAGATATAGAACAGTTTTTGTTGTGTTCATTCTTTTTCGGTTGACTGCTGTCTAGTTTTTCCGCACACACTCTCTTCTTCTCCAAGTCTTAGCTTGTTTCATTAACATTATCAATCTTGCTGCGTTTTTACACAGGATTTGAAGATACTTTGTGCATAGATCCCCCGTTCTCTTACCTGTTTACGGAATGGTGCCGTCATATCTCTCTCTCTCTCTCTCTCTTGGCAACACTTTAGTTGTGGTCAGGACGGTTTAAACAAGCCAATTCAATTCTTTTGTTCAGCTCGCAATTATATATTTATTATTAGATAGTTAAATGATGTAAAATTTAATGAACGCAATCCTGGCCAATGAAGCCAACGGATGCCCCAACATGACAATGTGCAACACAACACATCACGCCCCACAATATCTGTGCAGGAGAGCGCAAGTGGCCAGGTTGACTAACAGATTCCCAGCCCCGCCACCCTCGGCCCCGCCACCCTCGGCCCCGCCACCCTCGGCCCCGCCACCCTCGGCCCCGCCACCCTCGGCCCCGCCACCCTCGGCCCCGCCACCCTCGGCCCCGCCGCCCTCGGCCCCGCCGCCCTCGGCCCCGCCGCCCTCGGCCCCGCCGCCCTCGGCCCCGCCGCCCTCGGCCCCGCCGCCCTCGGCCCCGCCGCCCTCGGCCCCGCCGCCCTCGGCCCCCGCCGCCCTCGGCCCCGCCGCCCTCGGCCCCGCCGCCCTCGGCCCCGCCGCCCTCGGCCCCGCCGCCCTCGGCCCCGCCGCCCTCGGCCCCGCCGCCCTCGGCCCCGCCGCCCTCGGCCCCGCCGCCCTCGGCCCCGCCGCCCTCGGCCCCGCCGCCCTCGGCCCCGCCGCCCTCGGCCCCGCCGCCCTCGGCCCCGCCGCCCTCGGCCCCGCCGCCCTCGGCCCCGCCGCCCTCGGCCCCGCCGCCCTCGGCCCCGCCGCCCTCGGCCCCGCCGCCCTCGGCCCCGCCGCCCTCGGCCCCGCCGCCCTCGGCCCCGCCGCCCTCGGCCCCGCCGCCCTCGGCCCCGCCGCCCTCGGCCCCGCCGCCCTCGGCCCCGCCGCCCTCGGCCCCGCCGCCCTCGGCCCCGCCGCCCTCGGCCCCGCCGCCCTCGGCCCCGCCGCCCTCGGCCCCGCCGCCCTCGGCCCCGCCGCCCTCGGCCCCGCCGCCCTCGGCCCCGCCGCCCTCGGCCCCGCCGCCCTCGGCCCCGCCGCCCTCGGCCCCGCCGCCCTCGGCCCCGCCGCCCTCGGCCCCGCCGCCCTCGGCCCCGCCGCCCTCGGCCCCGCCGCCCTCGGCCCCGCCGCCCTCGGCCCCGCCGCCCTCGGCCCCGCCGCCCTCGGCCCCGCCGCCCTCGGCCCCGCCGCCCTCGGCCCCGCCGCCCTCGGCCCCGCCGCCCTCGGCCCCGCCGCCCTCGGCCCCGCCGCCCTCGGCCCCGCCGCCCTCGGCCCCGCCGCCCTCGGCCCCGCCGCCCTCGGCCCCGCCGCCCTCGGCCCCGCCGCCCTCGGCCCCGCAGCAGACACACGTAAGGTTATCTTCTATGGGAGTCAAAAATATAAGTTTTTAGACTTTTTGAGTTGCGTTTTTAATAATTTTTTTCGCCTTAGGTTTCCACGTTTTAAAACGATAGGTCATTAGGTTGTAAACGGATTGATGCAGATTTGTGGATTTTAGAAATGAAGATTTTCCGGCTTATGAATTTTTAGTTTTTTTGCATTTTTAGGACTTTTAATTTCCATACATATAGATTTTGGAGTTTATAAATGAATTCAGGGTTTATCAACGTGAGATTTTTTAGTTTCATAAAGATAGATTTTCTAGAACAGTTAATAACAGATTTTTAGGTTGTATAAGAATAGATTTTTAGGCGGGAGTGTAGGAAATAATACGGTGTAGGATTTTAAAAGGATAGGTTTTTAGGTTTTAAAAAGCTTGGTTTTGTAGGTTTTAAAAAGATAGGTTGTGTAGGCTCTATGAAGCTGTGACTTCAGTGTGTTAAAAGAGTAGGCTCTGGAATGTTTGCAAAGCTTATACTTATTGTGGAGGTAGGGTGCTGGTTTTTTGTGAAAGGAAAGGTTTTCAATTTTTTGTTGGAATGAACTTATAGTTCTTTTTCGTTGGGATAACTATTTCCTTTTTGTTGTTGGGGTAAATTTGTAGTTTTTCAAAGGGATAAATTTTTAATGTTTGTTGGGATAAATGATAAATTTTTTGTATGGCCAAATTTGATTAAATTATATTCGTATCTGTAGTAGTGAAGAAGGTTTTAAGGAAGTCATTGATTATTTTATTTGGCAATTCACGCTAGGCAGTGTTAATTTTTGTGATGGAAATAGGCTCTCGCAGTGCGCATTCTGAAATTTAAGCTTTTGGAGTAATATCTCTTGAACATTTCCTGTTCTGTTTACCAAAAGTGGTAGCAGTTATTACTGCGAACTGCATACCACAAGGTACAGGCTGAACATTTCCTGTTCTGTTTACCAAAAGTGGTAGCAGTTATTACTGCGAACTGCATACCACAAGGTACAGGCTGAAATATGAGCATTTGTGTGCCTGACGTTACTCCTAAGGCATCCTAAGGAAACTTCATTCCACTCGTACAACTCAATTCAATCTAGAATACTTCATTTGAACTTTTACTTCGCTGATTCAAAAGTTACTTTGCGTGTGAGAACAAATGAGATTTCTGCAACGAAAACAAGATATGCAATCAAGAAATTTGTATTCAAAAATTCATTCAAGATGTTTCATTGCTATGGACCAATTTGTCCATTTAATGAAAGTGATTCTTTAGGGGGATATAACTATTATTTGCATCAGAGTTAGCAACCACTGGGGAATAGGTGAGGATCCGAGCTAAGGGCTCTGTTGAAGATAAATAGATTTTTTGGTTCTACGACGCACCACCTTTCTATCATTTGATAACTGCCTTTTTATCAGCACTTGCTGCTTTCTTTTTGAGCTTCTACCCCCTAGGGGATACATTGGTTGTATGGATGGGAATTAGAGCTCCGAGGGAGATGATGTGAGTGTCCGAGCTGAAATTTAGGTAGATCTTATTTTTTTTTAAAAAGAATAGAGTTTTGTTTTGTTGTGGACCATCTTTTTTTGGTTGAATGCTGTCTAGTTTTCAGCACCCATTAGGGCAAGTCTCGAATGGCCGGTCAACTTGCACACACTTCATGAAAACGCGTAACATCGAATGTGTACTCGGCACAGAATCAAAACAATGAATTCAGTGTTGCCACACGATGTTGCTTAAATCTCTGATCATCAAATGTATGTTTCGACTTCTATATAGATCACATTCAGTTATTTTTTGATGATGGTTCATTCAGTTTAAATTTCATTTGTTCGGCCAGGTTTCAGTAGCCGGTTTCATTTGCTTGGTCATGTTTCAGTGACCGATTTCACTTTTTCATTAACACATCAGTTCATCTTTTAATTAGCAACTGGTTATTGCACATAGGGCCTAGGAAAATATGTGAGAAAACTTTATAAATTTAGTGTATTCATAGCTCTAGAAGCAGGTAAAAACTGACCAAATCTTGGGCAGGAATTGACGCCGGAACTGTACGTGCCACGTGTGATGAGGTGATCCCTCGTCTCCGCCAGGTTATCATGGAGAAATGAGGAAATGTTCAATAATTCTTGAATGTTGTTAAAGACAATACATTTCTCTTTTATTTTATAAATGAGTTGTTTTGATTCGCCTTCACATAACTGAAAAACGCAACTTTCATTTGTCCACACCTCGCTGGGCCACCCGATACACTGCACCTAAAATGCCAAATTTGTTGGTTGGGTGAAATTATAAATGTCCCGAAAACTATTGCCTGGATTGCGCCGTTGGAGTGTGCGTTGCATCATGTTTTCGTCCGCGGCACGCAGAACAATAATCTACTCTAGTTTTCATGTGTGCAATCAATCATTACATTTTCATAGTTTAAAAATATATCCACTTTTACCTAAAGTATGCAATCAGTAATTGATAATAATTTTAGTTTCTAAATATTTCCACTCTTCATTGCCTACTCGAAATTCTATAATAATTTTTGTATTTTTCAATTAGGGTTTGCTTGTTTTTTTTTGTGCCAACTGTACAGGCACCAGCAACCAATCCTCGCATGATAGTCAACACCCTGGAAAAATCTTGTGCCTGCTGATGATCCTGCCATGTCATGTGCTGTGCAGTGGAATGCTAATTTGCACATGGCAAGGAGATGTAAGGAGATGTAACTACCTGCTACCTATATCTTGTATGCTCAACACAGGCAAAGAAAAAAAGCCATAAAGACCAGTGGAATGTAACTGGAATGCAACTGACAGAGATCTCCTGGAAGCTACGGTTGACACAATTGTGTAACAATGATATATTTGATACAGAAAATGCTACAGGTGACCAATGAAATCATGCTTCTGATGGTATGGAATCCATTTTGAGTGGTTTGGATGAGCAGGTGGAGGCTGCGTTGGGTGAGGACACACCCGGACTGGCCGGCAGCACCTTCACCTCCTCCCTCGTCAGTGGACAGGTCATCAGCCTCGTCTCTGGACCCTCGTCAGGTACGGCTCGAAGGGTCTAAAGTGTACTTGCAATCGTATTTTTTTCTAGTTTGAGCTGCAGTTTATGCCATGGGACTTTTCAAATGAACCATGAAGGCGCATTTGTGATCATGAATTCTGATTCACCCGTGGTACATTCCTCATTTTTATACCAATAGTAGGAAGAGATAGGACTGTAGTGACAGTAACGCGGAATGTTCATTTTGGGAATTCCTGACAATACGCCCAACTGAAGTATAACTGCCCCAGATATAAAAACAGCGGATTCACAAAATCAGGAACAAGAACTTCACGAAAAGTTTCAAATTCCTTAATACTAACGAACACGAACATTATAGTTATTCCTAACTAGCAGTTCCGCCACAAAAGCGAAGTTGAGCTTTAGTACAGAACAAAATTCTTAAGATTAAATGAGCGCAAACACAAGACTAATTCAATTAGGGGATCTGATCATTGTTGGCAGATCAGCACCGATATTTTCAGAGCCCTTAATGTGGACTACGCTGTAGTACCTCTGCAACGCTAGAGTCCATATCATCAGACGACCATTGTCTATTTTTCTTTCTTCTCTTTTGTTGACCTCGTATGCCATTTCCTCTTTTCTGACGCTCAAAAGTACATTGTGACCGCATTATTTAGGTAGTCAGTTTCACGAACTGCTCCAATGGTCGTAAAATGTCTTTTTAGCATCAAGCAACAACCCATTTCATGTTTCTGACTTCGGTGAACTCTTTTGTGCCAGCATCATCATGTGGGAAATATCATAAATTTGTGGGGTGGTAAAATATTTTCTCTGAGCTCCTATTTAGCAAACTAATTGATAAGTTGATAAGAAAGCACCAAAAGACAGTTCCGAATATTAGCCTCTTAGTCTTAAAAGAATTATTACTTAAATTGACCCATTTCACTTTCAATATTATTGCCTGATGTTGTAAATACCTGAACTCAAATTTCAATGTGGGTGGAACTGACGAGGGCGTTTTCCACCAATTCGCCACTGGCATACTACTAATTTTGTCTTTTTCATTCTCGTATTTACATGCATTATCGAACTTTGAATAACTTGACCAAGGGAATACATTTACATGTTTCTCTTTCAACCTTTTGTCCAACTGTAGACGTGGGTGTTACGATGTGCAAGCATCTTCACCAATGAAATATTTTTGTGTTGAGACATTTAAAAAAACCAATCATGGGTTTTGTATCATCGTTTCGGAAAATACCATTTTCCTTTCTTGGATACAAAATCCAATTTCTATGCCTAGGGACTTTGTGTAATAATCACCCATAGATTACACGTTCCTTAAAGTCTCTACCATATATGGTTTTATTGGAAATAAACTGTATTTCTTTCTATTTTTTCTTTCTTAAATGAACTCGGCTGGACTCCTATTCAAGAAAGATTCCTCACAAAATCCCTCTCGTTGGAACTCCTTCTTTGCGGTTAGAAACGCTGATCTTACTCTTCTAAGGTGGTATTTTCCGTTTATTCTTGAAACATCTATAAGCATTGCTTAGGGAGAACATTGGTGAATTCATTGCGTGGAAAAGCATGTTCTTTCTGATATGCACACACGCTTGTTCTTTAGTGCTTGTCGATAGGTGCGTACTAAGTTATTTTCTTATTTATTCCTGTCATTCTCCTACGTTATATTATCATTGGGGCCCGAGCCAAAGGTTATGTAGGCTTTCTTTTTCTTTAAATAGAATAGGTTTTTGTTATGTTACGGACCATCTTTTTCGGTGTCCTGCTGCCTTTTTTTCAGCACCTACTACTTTCTTCTTCAACTTTGATCTTGTTTCATGAAATTATTTTTCATCTTTCTGTTTTTATGCCCTTTCTGGCTAGATTCCGCGTTCCTTTACTCTATACTAGATGGTGCCTTCCTTCCTCTCTTTAGATCGCATTTGTTGCTTCGGGCTGGGAGGCTAAAACTAACGACTAGACTAAACTTATTTCAACTCTGAATGCAGTATCTTTTCTTCAACTCCCAAGCCGCTGCTTTTTCGATATAACGTCGTCGATTAGCTTATGAGTTAAAATCTGAAATGTTTTCGAAACTAAAACATAAATGTGAAACCTTAAACGTAGAATTCGATTTCTATTTCTTATCCGAGTTTAAAAGGTCGAACATTTCTGTAACTCGCTCACCTTAGAGTGCTCTCTCCACAATCTTTGTCTCTTAAGAAAGAAAGAAAACCCCGTTTATTTCCAACGACGTTGCCACATGAGATACATGCCAACATATTGGCTTTTCAGGCACTCCTACCTGTAATTGGTGATATGCCTGAATTCACACAAGTATTCACACAAGTATTGGCTTTTGAACTCAACGAGCATTCACAAAATAATTCCTCAAAATTTTACGGATTAAAATTATCTGTTGGTGTAGATTGACCTTTCATACAAATAAATAACGTTTATAGAGAGAGTGAAATGTCATATATTCCTACAATTATTTGTTTTACCACTGGTTGTTCTTTTTTGAGTTTTACGATTTTTTCACCGTCTTTTAACGTAACTTTTATGATAGTTACCCAAAAAAAGTAATTTTCTTTGGACAGAAATAGGGTAGGGTAGGTTATTTTTTCCGGTCTTAAAGTTTCTTTCTCTCAGTAATGTTATTCTAAGTTTGGGAAAGCTTGTGAATCCTGCATATACTGATATACATAGCATATACTGATATACACAGCATATACTGATTTGCTTCTGTGATAGCCGTGAGTGTTGAAAGTGTCCAGGGGAGGGGAGTTGAATGATTCTGCGCCCAAAACATGCAAGACGACAAGTCAAGAATTGGAATTAAGTTTGCCATACATACTAACACTAGCATACCTAGTACCTAGCTTGGGATGGTTATGTACTTCATTCCGTGACAAATTATTAAACTTCCAAACGAAATAATGCTAGCCAACAGTTACCAGGAGTCAAAACCGGAAAATCATTGTTGCACGTGGCCAACAAAATATTTTAGGCCAACAAATATTTAATATTTCAAACTCAGATACAACCATTGTATCTTAGGGAGTTACCTCCGACAGGAAGTATGTGAGGTCCCGAGCTGTGGTGACTAGTGCCTCAGGGGATACAACCATGGTATCTGAGGAAGTTACCTCCCACAGGAAGTACAGTGGCCGCAAAAATAAAGTTTACCCCTGTAGCGCGAAAAGCATAATTTGCCGTTAACTTTTTTCTTGCATTCCTCACCATATGGGAGTAGAGAGGAGGGCGGTATGACGTGTGTCGCTCCACCGCTGCCCCACACAAATCCCCGCTGCACAGTCAATGATGGATCCCTCAGAGCTCGAGCAGAGTACACGTATGTTGCTCTGCTCCATAGGCCTCTACTTAACTAACTGTTCACTTATTTTAGTGCCATATCACAAACCACCCGAGCATCACAATGGGTCGGAAGAAGCTTACTATTGAAGACAAGACCCCAGCCCTCACCCTAATTGACCAGCGAGTGCCGGACTGTCGAACTGAATGTCAGCCCAGTGTCCCTCTTTCAGCTTAAAAAATCAGCTGCCGCACTTGCTGCTAGCACCACACCGCCACGCAAACTTGGAGGTGAGCGCAAGAAAAAGACGACAGCAAGGACTGACAAGGTGTTTGTGTGAGAATTAAAGCAATATTCTTCCAATTCAGTTGCAGAAATGAAGGAAAAACACGCAGAGCTGGGCTCACCTCCAAGTTTGCGTGGCAGTGTGGTGCTAGCAGGAAGTGCGGCAGCTGATTTTTTAAGCTGAAAGAGGGACACTGGCCTGACATTCAGTTCGACAGTCCGGCACTCGCTGGTCAGTTAGGGTGAGGGCTGGGGTCTTTTCTTCAATAGTAAGCTTCTTCCGACCCATTGTGATGCTCTGGTGGTTTGTGGTATGGCGCCAAAATAAGTGAACAGTTAGTTAAGTAGAGGCCTATGGAGCAGCGCAACATACGTGTACTCTGCTCGAGCTCTGAGGGATCCATCATTGACTGTGCAGCGGGGATTTGTGTGTGGGGCAGCGGTAAAGCGACACACGTCATACCACCCTCCTCTCTCCTCCCATATGGTGAGGAATGCAAGAACAAAGTTACCGGCTAATTATGCTTATCGCGCCACAGGGGTAAACTTTATTTTTGCGGCCACTGTATGTGAGGTCCCGAGCTGAAGGTTCGGTAAGCCTCTTTTTGTAGATGTAGAACAGTTTTTTTTGTGTTTCTTCTTTTTCGGTTGACTGCTGTCCAGTTTTTCCGCACCCACTCTTTTCTTCTCCTAGTCTTAGCTTGTTTCATAAACATTATCAATCTTGCTGTATCCTTGCACGGGATTTGAAGATACACTTTGTGCATAGATTCCCTGTTCTCTTACCTGTTTACCGAATAGTGCCGTCATCTCTCTTTCTTTTGGCAACACTTTCGTTATGGTCAGAACGGTTTAAACAATTTAAAAAATGTAAACAATTTATTTACCACAGGTGATACAGAGATAGAATGTTTCTTAAGTCTAGTACAATGGTCAAGTTTGAGTATAGCTACCTGTGGGCCCGAATAAGTTCAGTGACTTCTAGGGCATCCTACCATCAACGTTAGTCTAAGGAGTACAATAATGTTTACCCTAATTCACTTAAACTAAAGACGCATTAGACTGATCAATGAGATAATTAACTCGAAATTAGATGCTTCATTTTACAATATAGTTCATATGGACTAGATTTAACAGTATATTCGACAAACGATTCAGGAACAGACTGAAGATCGGCGAAATTAACCATGGCAAATTACATTATTAGGACCAGTTATGTAGGGGACAAGGTTTGACTTTGTGATCTTACACGACTAGTAATCTGATAGGAAGTGAGACTCAAGATTTCTTCTGAAAACTTTATAAGAATTACTTTCACGGATCTCCGCAGGTATTGAGTTCCAAGTTTTAGTTCCAACGCAGAGGGGACTGTGTTGTGACCGAGCCTTTGAGTAATAAGGAAGCATGAATTTACTTCTATTTCGGGTTAAATGGTCGTGATGACCAGTTTGCGCAGTTAATAATTGTTTTAGGCTATTGTCGCCATCATTTGTTAATGTTTTGTAAATGAAATTGCAAATGGAGATTTTGTAGAGATCCGAAAGCTTAAGTATTCGTAAATTTTTGAATGAATCATTTGTGTGAGCATTATATTCTAGATTCTTTACCGCTCTGATGGCTCTTTTTTGCAGGGTAAAAATTATGTTGGTTTTATTTTTATCAGTTCCGTGCCATGCTTCTATTCCGTATTGCAAGTATGGTGAAATGAGCGTTCGATAGAGCATTTGTAAGGCTGTTTCAGGCAGGAAATTTTTAACTTTATTTAGGATTCCGATAGATTTTGATAATTTAGAACTAATATGAGCGATGTGCTCTTTGAAGGTTAGATGTTTGTCTATTATGATGCCCAGGAATTTACTTGAGTTGGTTTCTTCGATTTTACCTTCGCCAATTTTAATGTGTGGGAGAGATATATTTTTCTTGTATGAGAATGTAATATATTTTATTTTATCCATATTAAAGGCTTATTTTAAGCCACAATGAAACCTTACGAAGTTCATTATTTATACGCTCCGCCATCCTAGCGGGATTTTGGTTTGGAAGCACCGCAGAAAAGGTACTGTCATCGGCAAAAAGTATGAATTTGAAGAATGATGTAGATTTAATGATATCATTGATAAAAATTAGAAATAGGAGAGGCCCAAGGACAGATCCTTGTGGAACTCCATGGCTAATTGTCTGTGGGTCTGATTTTGCGTCGTCAATGACAACGTATTGTTTCCGATTTGCTAAGTATGATCTGAACCAATCATGGGCAGCTCCTCGAATGACATAACAGTGTAGTTTCGAGAGTAATACGTTACGGTTCACACAACCGAATGCTTTTCGAAAGTCAAGAAATACGGAGAAAACCAGCTTTCCTTCATCTATATTAGAATAAAGGTATTGCAAATGATTTAATACAGCTTGTGTCGTAGATTTCTTAGAACGAAAACCGTAGTTTTTGTCGTAGAGGAAAGATTTTTGTTCAAAATACGAATAAACTTTTTTATACACAATTTTCTCTAATATTTTGCTAATAATTGGTAATACAGAGATAGGTCTATAATTATTAATGCAGTTTTTATCACCATTTTTAAAAATAGGGGTCACTCTCGCAATTTTGAAAGAGTTGGGGAAGATACCTTGAGAAAGGGATTGGTTGATAATATAAGGTATGCACGGTGCTATTTTATCAGCTATTAAGAACTTTAGCCGAAAATTTTTTCAATCCACTTGATTTATTTTTCAATTTGTTTATGCACGTAATTACATCGGAGGGATTAGTTGGCGTGAAAAAGAAAGAGTTAGGTTCACGGACATGGTCCATGTATTGTAAGGGGTCTGTGGGTTCACTGAAGACACTATCGGCTATATTTTTTCTTATGTTTACAAAAAGTTGTTAAACACAGTTGCAATATCTTTTTTCTCGTGGTATTTTACATTTTCGTGAACGACGGACTCAATTGTTTTCGTAGTATTATTATTGAGTTTATAGCATGAATTAAGCAGGCGCCAAATTTTTTTAATATTAGTTTTGTATTCAGTAAATTTGCGTGTGAAGTAGTTTTGTTTTGAGGTTCTTATTTGATTTGTCACTTGATTCCTGAATCTGTTATACGTTTCTTTAGATATTCGCCCTTCGTATAGTTAGGCTAGGTACGCTTGACGTTTCTTTATATTGATCACGAAATCTTCAGAAATCCAGGGCTTTTGTCTATTTATCGGCGTAATTGTGAGGGTGATTATTGGACAACACTGGTTATATGCGGTCGTTATAATTTCAGTTAAATTTAGTATTGCTTCATCAATGTTAATTGCATTATTGTCCCGTTCATAGATGTCTAATGATGGCATTAATTCTTCTAGAACAGTTCGCATTGTTCCCAAGTTATATTCGTTTACACAACGAAATGAATAAGTATCAACCAGTGGGCTGGGACAAGGACTATAGACATTTTTCTTGATGAGAAACACCGGGAAATGGTCAGATAAGTCAGAAATTATTATTCCGGTAAGAAAATCAGTCGGATCTAACATAAAAATATTATCGAGTAACGCAGCCGATTCAGAAGCAACACGTGTAGGTTTCGTGATGATTGGTAGGAAGGAGCTAGACTGAAAAACATTTATGAAGTTTGAGATTTGCTCACAGCTATCATATTGTAGAAGATCGTAGTTGAAATCCCCGCAGATTATCATGTCATTATATAGAGACTTATTGAACTGAGATATTATGCTTTGAAGCTCGTTCAGGAAAGAGACGTTACAAGCTGTTGGGGATATACTGTCCCAATATAATCCGTTTATCATTTTTCGTTAGTTCTATAAATAAAGTCTCAATATGTTCACGATTCATAGTTGCACTTAAAATGACTTTCGAAGATATGTGTTTAGATATGTACGTACTGATGCCACCCCCACGTTTGTTACTACGGGGTGAACGATGGCTATAATAGTTTTGAATTTGAATCAGGTCTTTAGATGAGTCATCTTGCCAACTTTCGTTGAAACTGAGTTCATCAAAATTGCTGTTTAGCTCAGTGATAGTACAAGATATTTCATCTATTTTCGGATAAATGGATCTACAGTTCCAACATAATGGAGAAAAATCGTTACAGGTCTTTCTCATCGATTCATTGAATTTTTTAATATTTAGGTATTTACAGTTTCCAGTTTTATTTAGGTTTGGGTGCAGTCTATTCAAATGATTGAGATCTGGATCAATATTGTCGAATATATTAACATGGTCAGTCATTAGAATTAAGAAACAGTAAGTAAAATGTGACGTAAAAATAAAAAATGATACAAACTACAGGATCAAGGTAAAAATAAGGACATTCCTACTTATAATTAAATTAAAAAAAAGAGAAACTAAAACACACAGAGATTATTAGTCTAAATTGTCTAAAGCCTATTATGATTTCATAAGGAGAGCGCCAACTCAGCCCATGAGCAGGAGCATTAGGGATCATAAATGGCAAATAATGTAGTTACAAGGCTGTCATACCAGTGGTATCAGCATATAACACATGAGATGTAGCAAGGACAAAATGGATTTAAAACGAAGTGATAGCGAAGTTATTTATGGAATTTAAAAATCTTGACTATCTAAATTGTTTCCAGATTTAGAAACATACGTAGTAATACATGAGTTAAGTCTGAGCAGCAAGTTCGGCATTAGCATTTGATAAAAAAGGAGAAAAGAAAGAAATTGAAAAACAATTTAGTAAGCAGCAAAACAAAGCGGCAAGGTCGACGTGGATGCCTTGAAGAGGTGAAGGTAATTCAATCAAAAATCAAGAAGAAAACGTGTGGACAGGTATCAAAATAATATTAAACTCAATACGTCAGTCCAAAAAAATACTAATTGCGAATAATTTCCTCTGAGGACTTGCCGACATGTTGCAACAAGTACTTGTCTAGTTCTTCAGGCGTATTGATGGTTAGAGGTCTCTGAGTCGCTTGTCCAGATATCTTTGGAGAGAAGGCAAGTACAAGATGATTTTGGAAACGTTGATTTTGGAAACGTCGCAAAGAAGTTTGCCATCCAAACTTCTTGCGAGTCCTATTTGTTCCGGAAATTTTCGTTTGGCCAATCTCAGAGTGTACATTATACTTGCTCGCGAAGGTACTAAGTATTCATTCACGTAGAATTCCGGTTTAGTCACACGGCAGGCTGTCAGAACTTCTTTCTTCTTTTCGTATTGTCGCAGCTCAAAAGAAATGTTTCTTCTATCGACGTTTCCGGGTGGAGGTTTTTTTCCCAATCTACTCGCTGTGGTGATGTCAGAGTTACTTAGTTTGATTTTGATTTGGTCCTTCAGGAGCTGGCACACCGTTTCTATGCAATTTTCTGCAGGACGTGATTGCGGCAGTTCCCCTGATATAACCAAAGTGCGTTTTTTGTTTTCCAATTCTTCACGTTCTTCTTTCCTTTCGAGTCGCTCTAGACGAGAGACTATGTTATTTATCTTCTTATCTTGCTCTTCAATCTTTGCATTTTGATTTGATTCTTTCTTCGTTAGTGTTTCAATCATCGTTTTCAAGTCACTAATTTCGCTTTGGAATTTCTTCATTGCTGATTTGAAGAGATCAATTAGGATGGAAACTACTTGCCTACTCTGTTTCGGCAGGCCTCGTACGTCTGGATAGTCAAGCTCCAGCGTACCCTCACTGTTGTCCTTGCTTGGGCTTCTTGTCGCCATCTTGTGAGAAGGGAGACACTCTCAAAAAAGAAGCAAGGGGTGAGTGCTTGTTTTGATGGAATATCACACTTTTTGTTTGATTTTTTTATTTTGGTTAGATAAAATTTATTCTTGGATCCTCATGGTTTGAATGGGCACTCTTTTTTGGTTAGATATGCATGATCATTAACCAATTGGGCACTTTGTTTCGGAGCAAAGACACAGACGTCCTCACTGCCTCACTGCACTGCACTGTTTAAACAAACAAATTCAAATTTTTCTGTTCATCTTACCATGTTATATATATTGATAGATTATTAAATAATTTAAAATTTATGAAACGCAATCCTGGTAAATTACCCCTCAAGGGACACAACTATTGTATCTATGGGAGTCAGCACTCTCAGGGGGACAATGCGTGAGCCCGAGCTGAGAGTTAGGTAGGCCTTCTTTCGGTTGAAATAAAATGCTTTTATGATATTAAGAACCCTTTTTTTTCCGTTCACTGCAGTCCTGTTTTTTCAGCACCTACTATTTTCTTCCTCAACTTTAATCTTGTTTCATGGACTTTTTTCTCATCTTACTGTTTCTATGCCCGTTCTGCATAGATTCCCCTTTCCCCTAACTCCATACTAAATGGTGCCTCTTCCTTCCTCTCTTTGGATCGCCTTTGTTGCGGATAGGGAGGCTTAAGCTAACTAATAATCAAATCCCCGTTCTCTTACCTCCTTATGAGTGGTGTATAATGCAAGAGCAGATGTTAAATTCTAATGCACCCAAGTTTAAGGGGAAAATAGTGCGACTCATTTTCTCCAAAAATCATTGGCAACAACTGTTTTTCTTTTGTGAAGAATTTCCGTAATCGGCGATGTGTAATTAAGTTGCACTTCATCTCCGAGACCGTGAAGCAAGTCTACCTAGGAGTACTGATGTAAACGTAATTACCTGTGTGTAGGTATTGGCCTAAATCCATACTGTAGTTGCGGGAACAGTGCACACTTGGAGCGCTGGTCCGCGATTCATTGGAAGAAAGTAATTCTACTTCGTGAGAGAGAGGAGGAGCAAATGCTGGTCGATCTCTGCCGATCATTGCTGTGCAGTGTTGCTCATCGCCAAAAAACAACTGCCTCTTGGAGGTGATGCAGCAGGGAAGACATTTTTGAGGCGTAGCTGGAAGAGTACGCGCCAGGTTTAACACGTTAGTTGCGATGGGTTAAACCGAAGTTCAATATTCAACTTGAATTTAAAGTCAAAAGTGATAAGCAAATTTGTAAATATCAAACATTAACTGGGCCTGTTAAATACCACTAATTTAGAAAGGTTGTTAGAATTTTTCAAAACGACCCATCGATGGGTCGTTTCGCAGCAGGAAAAACCTAAGCACGACCCACCGGTGGGTCGTGTCGCAGTCAACGTGTTAAATAGGAAAAAAAAACAATCTGCTGGAGCCATATCTTACATTTGTGTTGATGCTTTTAGTTAAGTATGGAAACCGAATTCCATTTGATGAGGCGGTATCTTGCTGCCGCATTTGATAGCTTACGGGCAAATTGAGGGGCCATCAACCACCAGCTCACCAAATTGTCGCACGTGCCGTGAAGCTTGCGATCACCAACTCCTGCAGTTCAGGGACGTGGAGCGCGGGAAGACCACGAGAGCCAGGCGGGCACAACCCAACGACGGCGTGCGGGGAAAAAGGAAAGGAAATGGCATAAACTTTGTGCGGCTGGTTGAATTAGAACTCCAGCAAATATACCTCAAGCGGAAGGAAGCAACGTTCTATTTATAATCTGTACTTCTATAGCCCTAAATAACATGTTCTTGCCGATCGTTCTTATATGGATTCTGTCGATCCCCATTTTATGTTTTTTTTGCCTCTTTTTCTCTGTGCATTCTGGGTTGATTCTGTTTTTTAAGAATTTGGGTTGTCTTGCCATCGATGTTGTGCCCCTCACTGATCTCAGGGACAGAAAGGTAGGGCAGCATTTTCTGCTTTCATTCTCTACATATTGTGTCGATTTTTCCATTCTATTTTTCTGCTTTCATTTTCTTTATATATATATATATATATACAAATATTTATTGTCGATTTTTCCATTTTAGTTTTCTGCTTTCCTCTTATATATATATATCTTGTCGATTTTTCCATTTTAGTTTTCTGCTTTCATTTTCTAAATATATTGTCGATTTTTCCATTCCAGTTTTCTGTATTTCTTATTCTAAATTTCGATTCTAGTTTTCTGTATTTCTTTTTCTATATTTCGATTCTAGTTTTCTGTATTTTTCTTTCTATATTTCGATTCTAGTTGTCAATATTTTGATTCTAGTTTTCTATATTTTGATTCTAGTTTTCTATATTTTGATTCTAGTTTTCTATATTTTGATTCTAGTTTTCTAGATTTTGATTCTAGTTTTCTATATTTTGATTCTAGTTTTCTAGATTTTGATTCTAGTTTTCTATATTTTGATTCTAGTTTTCTATATTTTGATTCTAGTTTTCTATATTTCGATTCTAGTTTTCTATATTTCGATTTTAATTTTCTGTATTTCTTTTTCTATATTTCGATTCTAGATTTCTATATTTTGATTCTAGTTTTTTATATTTCGATTCTAGTTTTCTGTATTTCTTTTTATATATTTCGATTCTAGTTTTCTGTATTTCGATTCTTGTTTTATGTATTTCTTTTTCTATGTTTCGATTCTAGTTTTGTGCATTTCTTATTCTTTATTTCGATTCTAGTTTTCTGTATTTCTTTTTCTATATTTCGATTTTTGTTTTCTGTATTTCTTTTTCTTTATTTCGATTCTTGTTTTTTGTATTTCTTTTTCATTATTTCGATTCTAGTTTTCTGTATTTCTTTTTCTATATTTCGATTCTAGTTTTCTGTATTTCTTTTTCTATATTTCGATTCTAGTTTTCGGTATTTCTTTTTCTATATTTCGATTCTAGTTTTCTGTATTTCTTTTTCTATATTTCGATTCTAGTTTTCTGTATTTCTTTTTCTTTATTTCGATTCTAGTTTTCTGTATTTCTTTTTCTATATTTCGATTCTTGTTTTATGTATTTCTTTTTCTATGTTTCGATTCTAGTTTTCTGTATTTCTTTTTCTATATTTCGATTCTAGTTTTCTGTATTTCTTATTCTTTATTTCGATTCTAGTTTTCTGTATTTCTTTTTCTATATTTCGATTTTTGTTTTCTGTATTTCTTTTTCTTTATTTCGATTCTTGTTTTTTGTATTTCTTTTTCATTATTTCGATTCTAGTTTTCTGTATTTCTTTTTCTATATTTCGATTCTAGTTTTCTGTATTTCTTTTTCTATATTTCGATTCTAGTTTTCGGTGTTTCTTTTTCTATATTTCGATTCTAGTTTTCTGTATTTCTTTTTCTATATTTCGATTCTAGTTTTCTGTATTTCTTTTTCTTTATTTCGATTCTAGTTTTCTGTATTTCTTTTTCTTTATTTCAATTCTCGTTTTCTGTATTTATTTTTCTTTATTTCGATTCTAGTTTTCTGTATTTCTTTTTCTTTATTTCAATTCTCGTTTTCTGTATTTCTTTTTCTTTATTTCAATTCTCGTTTTCTGTATTTCTTTTTCTATATTTCGATTCTAGTTTTCTGTATTTCTTTTTCTATATTTCGATTCTAGTTTTCTGTATTTCTTTTTCTTTATTTCAATTCTCGTTTTCTGTATTTCTTTTTCTCTGTCATTTATCTATTCAAGTTTTCGGTAGTTTTTTTTTCTATGTCTTTTTTCCATTCTAGTTTTCTGTTTGTTTTTCTATGTCTTTTTCCCATTCTAGTTGTCAGATTTTCTTTTTCTATGTCATTTTTCCATTCTAGGTTTCGGTATTTCTTTTTCTATCGAAGGTTCTTTCGCTTCTTGACAAGGTGTGGGATACTTGGTGATTTTCGCTTCTTGACAAGGTGTGGGATACTTGGTGATTTTCGCTTCTTGACAAGGTGTGGGATACTTGGTGATTTTCGCTTCTTGACAAGGTGTGGGATACTTGGTGATTTTCGCTTCTTGACAAGGTGTGGGATACTTGGTGATTTTCGCTTCTTGACAAAGTGTGGGACACTTGGGTGACTTTCTCTTCTTGACAAGGTGTGGGACACTTGGGTGACTTTCTCTTCTTGACAAGGTGTGGGACACTTGGGTGACTTTCGCTTCTTGACAAGGTGTGGGACACTTGGTGATTTTCGCTTCTTGGCAAGGTGTGGGACACTTGGGTGACTTTCGCTTCTTGACAAGGTGTGGGACACTTGGTGATTTTCGCTTTTTGACAAGGTGTGGGACACTTGGGTGACTTTCTCTTCTTGACAAGGTGTGGGACACTTGGGTGACTTTCTCTTCTTGACAAGGTGTGGGACACTTGGGTGACTTTCGCTTCTTGACAAGGTGTGGGACACTTGGTGATTTTCGCTTCTTGGCAAGGTGTGGGACACTTGGTGATTTTCGCTTCTTGACAAGGTGTGGGACACTTGGTGATTTTCGCTTCTTGACAAGGTGGGGGACACTTGGTGATTTTCGCTTCTTGACAAGGTGGGGGACACTTGGTGATTTTCGTTTCTTGACAAGGTGTGGGGCACTTGGGTGACTTTCGCTTCTTGACAAGGTGTGGGACACTTGAGTCACCTGCAAAAAAAAAACAAAATGTATTTAAATCTACGGTGTTTGCTCTCAAGATTATAGTTACTTTGTGTTGCCTAGGTGTCACTTTTGAATCTGATGCTAGAATTGGTAAGAGGGTAAGAGTGACGTAAATGTTCCCTGAAATGTATCAATGACAAGCATTCTCATTGTTGAATAGTGAAAAAGATTGCCTGTGTTCTGGCCGACTTATCTTATGAATCACGTGATTTTTCTGAAGCCGCATCTGAAATAGCGGTATCGATTGCAGAATTTCATCATATTTTTTGGGCGTTTTCTTATTTTTATTTTTTATCTTTCGTCTAGGCTGTGTACTGATCGTGTGTGTCATTGTGGCTATATTAGCTACATCTTACGAGCTGGTTCTTTTGTCTAGGCTGTGTACTGATCGTGTGTGTCATTGTGGCTATATTAGCTACATCTTACGAGCTGGTTCTTTTGTCTAGGCTGTGTACTGATCGTGTGTGTCATTGTGGCTATATTAGCTACATCTTACGAGCTGGTTCTTTTGTCTAGGCTGTGTACTGATCGTGTGTGTCATTGTGGCTATATTAGCCACATCTTACGAGCTGGTTCTTTTGTCTAGGCTGTGTACTGATCGTGTGTGTCATTGTGGCTATATTAGCTACATCTTACGAGCTGGTTCTTTTGTCTAGGCTGTGTACTGATCGTGTGTGTCATTGTGGCTATATTAGCTACATCTTACGAGCTGGTTCTTTTGTCTAGGCTGTGTACTGATCGTGTGTGTCATTGTGGCTATATTAGCTAAATCTTACGAGCTGGTTCTTTTGTCTAGGCTGTGTACTGATCGTGTGTGTCATTGTGGCTATATTAGCTACATCTTACGAGCTGGTTCTTTTGTCTAGGCTGTGTACTGATCGTGTGTGTCATTGTGGCTATATTAGCTACATCTTACGAGCTGGTTCTTTTGTCTAGGCTGTGTACTGATCGTGTGCGTCACTGTGGCGATATTAGCTACATCTTACGAGCTGGTTCTTTTGTCTAGGCTGTGTACTGATCGTGTGTGTCATTGTGGCTATATTAGCTACATCTTACGAGCTGGTTCTTTTGTCTAGGCTGTGTACTGATCGTGTGTGTCATTGTGGCTATATTAGCTACATCTTACGAGCTGTTTCTTTTGTCTAGGCTGTGTACTGATCGTGTGTGTCATTGTGGCTATATTAGCTACATCTTACGAGCTGGTTCTTTTGTCTAGGCTGTGTACTGATCGTGTGTGTCATTGTGGCTATATTAGCTACATCTTACGAGCTGGTTCTTTTGTCTAGGCTGTGTACTGATCGTGTGTGCCATTGTGGCTATATTAGCTACATCTTACGAGCTGGTTCTTTTGTCTAGGCTGTGTACTGATCGTGTGTGTCATTGTGGCTATATTAGCTACATCTTACGAGCTGGTTCTTTTGTCTAGGCTGTGTACTGATCGTGTGTGTCATTGTGGCTATATTAGCTTCATCTTACGAGCTGGTTCTTTTGTCTAGACTGTGTACTGATCGTGTGTGTCATTGTGGCTATATTAGCTACATCTTACGAGCTGGTTCTTTTGTCTAGGCTGTGTACTGATCGTGTGTGTCATTGTGGCTACATTAGTTACATCTTACGAGCTGGTTCTTTTGTCTAGGCTGTGTACTGATCGTGTGTGTCATTGTGGCTATATTAGTTACATCTTACGAGCTGGTTCTTTTGTCTAGGCTGTGTACTGATCGTGTGTGTCATTGTGGCTATATTAGCTACATCTTACGAGCTGGTTCTTTTGTCTAGGCTGTGTACTGATCGTGTGCGTCATTGTGGCGATATTAGATACATTTTACGAGCTGGTTCTTTTGTCTAGGCTGTGTGCTGATCGTGTGTGTCATTGTGGCTATATTAGCTACATCTTACGAGCTGGTTCTTTTGTCTAGGCTGTGTACTGATCGTGTGTGTCATTGTGGCTATATTAGCTACATCTTACGAGCTGGTTCTTTAAAAACTTGAAAATAGTTTTAATTGCAGAATTAAGCTCTTCCAACTCCGTGCTGGTCGTACACATTTTCCTTAAAAGACGCTTTACGTGATTGTAGTTTCTTCCTAACTGTGTTATTCCAAATATTTCTCAGTCAATATTTTTATTTACAAGTATATCGATTCCATTTGAAAAGTTCTGCATTCCATTTGAAAGAAGTGTACATTTAGTAGAAGCTTCGTACGCCGATGCTTCAGTTTACACCTATCGACTTGCGCGGCTGCTTTCCAGTGATCCAGGCTAATTGGACAGCGACGACGATGTCGAAGTAGACGCCGTTTCTTACACCCTCACCTTGAACTTCTCCTTCCCTCACGATCACAACATCGTCTACCTCACCCACTGCTACCCCTGCACGTTTTCGCTCCTGCAGCAGCACTTGAAGTATTGTTCTTCATGATGTCTTCATAATACGAGGCCTGTAAAATTCAACATCAGGGTAGCTTGCATGTTTCAATAGTATTTCTTTGTGTATTACTGATGATTCAAATTCATTTTCGAAAGTTCTCAAATGTTTCAGTAGAAATAATTTTATGGATTGTTGATGATTTTCGACATAAAGTAGTTGTTCTCTAAGGTTAATTTTATAACCTCACCTGATTTGTATTTTAATTTTGAGCACTAGCAGCATACAGAGTCACCGTGCGTTTACGACGAATAAAGCATTAAAATGTTCGGAAAGAAATCTGTTCATTTGTAGACAGACTACGCTGTTTTCATTGGCTAATAAAACCTATATTTTTTCATTATCAAAATTACTTAGTATCACAAAAACGCTCTCGACTCCAAAGTGCGAAAGCTTGGTGATCGAATAATATAATGGAAAATTCGTAGGAAGTTTGGAAGTTTACCTCAGGGACAGGTTGTGAGCACCCTGCATTAGATCAAATTAATAGTTTTGCCCGAGAGTAAAGTTTTAGGTGATTCTATTTTATTTTCCATTCGGTATCTTTCCCAGTTTGTGACCTTGATTGTATGCTGGTATTCAGAGAGGTTTTAACATGCCGATGCCTCATTGGGTGTGCTTAAGTGACCTCTTCTGTCTTGAATCTCAATCCTGGTAAGATACGTGCACATATCTGAGTGTGACGCGTGTTTTTAATCTTTCCAAGAGGGTAAGGGTTTTAAAAGCAAAGTATTTCTCTCATTAATCTTGACCTATGTATCACAAATTCTTCGGTAGTGGCAATGAACTGTTAGCGTTAATTTATAAATTACATTGGCCTCATTTTATTATTTTTTCTTTCAACTCTCCAATTTGTTGCATAAGTGAACTCTTTTGAGAACACCGAGGAAAATTTATCCTGTAATGTAAGCCTTAAGATTTAGACAAGCTTTACGTGTATGTGCACTACGAGACTGGCCACGTTACAGAACGACACGGCCAAATCGAGCATCTGCCGCCAGCGCGTCATGTGCCGGTCGCTGGCGAGTAACCCCGTCCACCTCCTCACCATCACCAGCAACCATCCCGAGGACGAGGGCAAGGTGAGGATATTACATTGCTCTTTATGTGCTCATATAAATAACGTGAAATTAACCTATCGTCTTACTAATGATATTAGCTTAGGAGTAAAAATTGTTGCTATTTATGGGGTGGCATTAATAATGTAAAATTAACCAATGATGTTGCAAATGATATTATCTTAGAAGTAAAATTGATTTTCGCTATTCGTAAGTATTAAGAATAAAATCTGGAAAAATTTGCAAAATTGTTGTTATGGCTCCTGTTTGACCTTTCCCTCATATTTATTCCTGATTAAGTTTTTATTGGAGCTATCTTTACCATTCGTTAAACGAAAAGAGGCGCGCAATAGCTAGATGAGGAGAGTGAGGAAGAATTTATAATCCAGCGAATATTACGCGATCATTCCACTAACGACAAAAATGAACCTGTCACCTTCACTCGCATTTCAAACCATGGTATATGGTGAAAATCTTCCTGAGTAATTCTACAGAACTGAGTGTAAGTGTAATTTCGTATGAATTTTTGCGACGGAGTTTTTTATTGCTGTCATGCTGAAAAACCAGTCTGATAGCGACTAATTTTTCAGAAGGATTAATTTTTTTCAAAGGTTTTTATCACTTTCTTTCTGAAAAAGAGAGAACGATAACGATAAATTTTTGGGAATAGCTAAAATAATATAAAAATGTCCAATGCTTTCATCTGCTTTTAGAAAAAGCGAGCCATCGTCCTGACGGCTCGAGTGCACCCTGGCGAGACTCCTGCGAGACAAAAATGTGATGGTTCTCCAAAGTTCGACGGTTCCGGATCGCCCAGGGGGCTTTCGCCCACGGTGTTGAGTGCCCCTACAGGTTCTGGAGATTCTCCTCGGATCTTGGGGTGTGAATATCCAACGTCAATCACAATCCAAAGTCCAAATTTTTCCAGAAGGACTGTCGTGACTGCGTCTTTGATCCAGCCTGCACACTTACCCCATTCTCCAGAGGTCTGTAATATGTTGGCTTATTGTATCAAAAACGTTAAATTCACTCGATACATGAACTGTACCATTGGGCTTACCATACAGTGACGAGACATTGTACTTTCCTGCACATTCTTACGCGGCGTTTCATCTCACATCTAGGCCCAAGCTTACGACTAATTAGATTTTGTATGACTCACATTTACGGTGATATTGTGAGCATTTTCGGTGAATGATACGTTCGCAAATTACTAAATTGAACGTAAATAAAGGATGAGACTTACTTGATCTTACTATTTTGCATTTGCAATATTTTGCTCGCTTCTAAGGTTTACTATTCATTTTTTTATCGGTACTAGAGTATTTTCTATGTGAATAATTATATAATTTGCAAATAGCTCGAATTTCCATTGGTGATGAAACCAGTTCATTTATTTTACAAGGCATTCTATGCTCTATAAATAGTTTGTGTAAAAAAGACGATTTGACTTAAATATATTAATTGTCTTTCTTACAACGTAAGTTTCATTATTTCTAATAGGTTTGTTTCGTTTTCACGAATTTTTTTCAACATTAATAGTAAAAAACAGATGACCCAATTTAGTGCATGAAAAAATACCGTTTTTATACACGTTGTATAGCGCTTAGTTGAAACACTTCTTCCACAGTAAATTTATTGAATTTATCTAACCTCTTTGCGCAGTGTTTAGTTGAGCGTTAATGCTTAATTGCTCCGATTTTTGAACTAAACGTCAGTTTCGCTTTTTGTCATTACGCTAACAAAGTTATGTTTTCAGGCAACTAACAATTAACATAGTTAGTTAATGATTAGATTAGACCTGCAAATTAACAAGGAAAAACCTAGTCTAGACACACTTGAACGATCGTAAAACCATACCATGGTGTCTTAGTAAGGCGCTCCTTCGGAAGGGAAAAGCCGCTCTGCAGTGTAATACTCTCATCTTCCACTAACATTAATGTTTTGGTTAATTAAAGTATAATCGTATGTTTTTAATGCTAAATTTATTTAGCGAGGCCCTATTGCCTATGCGTTGTTAACTATCGCTCTCTAACTTCTGACAGCGTCCACTGCTAAACGAAAGTTGCTCTGAATTTTTATTTTAAGGATTTATTTCTCCGATATGTACAGGTGTTGAAACAAGTTTTCTTCACCCAGTCTACTTTTTATATTTGTTTCTTTTTGATTTTAGTTGAATATTTTTTCAGTTTTCGTTGAGCATATTTTGCTATGATCTCTCAATGTTGTGTTTCTTTGCTACTCTTTTTTATTTTTTATTATTCTCTTGACAACTCTTTCTATGATAATTTGCTATTTTATCTGTGTCCCTGCGTTTAAATATCTTTTCTTAAACGATGCTTGCCTTTTCCATGATATTTTTTCTGATGATGCTACTTCATTATTTTCCCTTATCGATGATTTCCTCTTTTTGATGATTTTCCTCTCTTTAATTGATAGTTTTTTCTGATTGTTTTTTCCTTTTTGACGAGTTTCCTCTTATTGATTATTTGGATTTTCTTGAGTTTTCCGTTTGTGACAATTTTTCCCCCCAATGGTTTTCTTATTTATGGTGATTTTCCTCTATGCATGATTTTCCTCTTGATGATTTCCCTCTTCTTGGGGTTTTTCCTTTTTTGAGGATTTCCCTTTTTGAAGATCTTTCCTTTTTCGGAATTTTCTTGTTTTCGAGGATCTTCTTCTTTTCAGGATTTCTATTTTTAAGGATCTCATTTTTGAAGATTTTCCTCTTTTTGGATTCTTTTCATTTCAATTACTTTCCTTTTTGAGGATCTTCCTCTTTTAGATTTTGGTATCTAAGGATTTTTTTGGTGATTTTCCTTTTATGGCACTTCTCTTCTTCATGGGTATTCATTCTTCATTTTGATAATTCGCTTCATTTTGATGATTCTCTTTATTTGGATCATTGATTCGTTCGGGTGATTCTCCTCATTATGGAGATTCTCCTTTTTGTTAGTCGCTTTTTTGTGATTTTCCTCTTCTTTTTACCTTTGCTGTGACGTTCTCATTTGTGTGAGATATTGTTTTTAAGTTTTTTATTTTGTAACAATAGATAATTTTATTATTTTGGTCTCATAAATAGCTTTTTTTGTTTATATTTCCATTCTTCGGGTATATTTTGCCGAGTTTATTTTCATTTTATTCATCTCCTTAGAGGATACAACTCAGGGAGATATCTATGGGAAAATGTGAGGTCCCGACCTGAGTTAGGTAGGCCTTCATTTTGATGAAATAAAATGTTTTTCATTATGTTAAGGACTATCTTTTTTCCGTTCACTGCTGTTCCGTTTTTCAGTACCTACTACTTTCTCCTTCAACTTTTTTCTTGTTTCATGAATCAACCTACTGTTTCCATGCGACCTGTGCATAGATTCTGCGTTCCCTTATCTCTATACTAAATAGGGCCTTCCTTCTTCCTCTCTTTTAACGTCTTTTTTGCGGTTAGGGAGGCTTAAACTAACATGTAATCAAATCTTCATTTTATTCATTTTATCTCTTTTCGTTGTTTTTCCTATCTTTTATTCGTTTATGGAAGCCACGCTTTATTACGAATTTTTTCTAGTCGATGGCTCGGATTTTTATGTTTCTCTTCCGAAGACTTCATCGTCTGATTGTTTCAAGTTTTGTGGAGCATTGGCGCTGTTGGCTGCTCGGACTACCGGCGCGCGAGTCAAACCAAACCCTACATGGAGAGGATGAGCGAGATCAACGCTAGGCTGGCGATCAGCGATCAAGAAGGTACGTTTGTATTTTCTTGAACGATTATTTCGAACAGGGCAGCTGCCCGACTTGATAGCGAAATTGGTTTAGCTTTTCTTAGCAGGAGTTTTTAAAAATCCTTTGTTCAACAAAAGCAGGCAGTGTTGAATTTCATCCTTGTCTCCCCTCAGGGGGATGCAGCTATTGTATCTATGGGAACTAGCGCTCCCAGGGGGGACAACGCGAAGGCCCGAGCTAAAGGTTAGGTAGGCTTTCTTTTTGTTAAAATAACCTAGGTTTTTGTTTTGTTACCGACCATCTTTTTTCGGTTCACTGCTGTCCTGTTTTTTCAGCACCTACTACTTTCTTCTTCAACTTTGATCTTGTTTCATGAACTTCTTTCTCAACTTACTGTTTCTAAGCCCTTTCTGCACAGATTCCGCGTTTCCTTATCTCCCTACTAAATGGTGCCGTCTTTCTTCCTCTCTTTGGATCTCATTTGTTGAGGATAGGGAGGCTTAAACTAACTAATTATCTAATCTTTCATCATTGTCTTGTATTTTCTCCCGAGGAACTCTTATGATGTGCATTGCAGCACTCATTGTGTAAAGATATAGCAAGTTCAGTCCTAATTATTTCTTTTTTCCATGGAAGGTATTAGCAAATTATCTTTCGTACATACACGCATACTGAAGTTCTCTGTGAGTATGTTGGTAACAATGTGAGCTAACAGAATTGCTTAAAGGCATTCAAGTTTTCCTCACTGGGAAAACAGAACGGGCTTAGCTATTGTCGACACGACTACGAACATTACAGGTAATTCATACAATGAAAATTTGTACTTAATTTTGCCTTGAAAAATGGATTACCAAGTATTTTATATTTTTAGTGAACAATTTGATGCAGATGCTGCGTTAGGGGGCTTAAAATTTGTACAATTTCTTTCGTTAACTTTTACGATGCCCCTCAGGGGCATACGACTATTGTATCTATGGGAATTAGCTCTCCGATGAGGAAAATGTGAGGTCCCGCGCTGAGAGTTAGGTAGGGTAACTCTCTTACGCTATAAGTGGAAGAATTTTAATTTTGTGAAGCCTTATACATCGATTTTTTGGAACAAGTAAGTAATTTCACTTTCAGAAACTTTTTAATAGTTCTCTGAAGTTTTTTTGTAGCGTGTTTTTATTTTCAGAGTTTTTATCAGTTCTTAAAAAAACACTGGTACGTGTGTGCTCTATTATTTTCGTTGAAATTTGGTAGCCAAGAGACAGAGTGGAGTGTGTGATAGACTGTCGAACGTGAGATGCTTCCACTTCCGTACCATCATAATATCATTCATGCCCACTATGTTCAAAAAATTTATCACTTTGCTCGCATCGCAATGCTAATAAAAATTTAAAAGCGAAGAAAATGCTAATAAAACTAGTCATATTTACTCACATTGAGAAAAACAAAATTCAAATATAGTTCTTTTAGCCTAGCACCTCGTACGAAATTACTTTTAGCTTACGGATTAGAGTTCTGCATTCCCGGGTTTAAAACCCCTCAGGGGGATACAACTATTGTATCTATGGGAATTAGCGCTCCCAGGGGAAAAATTTGAAGGCCCGAGCTGAGAGTTAGGTAGGCCTTTTTTTTTTGTTGAAATAAAATATTTTTTGTTATGTTGAGGACCACCTTTTTTCGGTTCACTACTGTCCTGTTTTTCAGCACCTCTGACTTTCTTCTTCAACTTTTATCTTATTTCATGAACTGCTTTCTTATCTTACTGTTTCTATGCCCTTTCTGCATGGGTTCCTCATTCACTTATCTCCATACTAAATGGTGCCTTCCTCCTTCCTCTCTTCGATACGCTCTTTTTTTGTAGCGGTTAGGGAGGCTTAAACTAACTTATAATCATAATCCCGTGTTTAAAATCGACTTTTATAAATATTTTTTATCTTTTGAGAAGCTTGCGTTTATTTAAAAAAAAATAATTCCTATAATTATGCAGAGTTCCTGGGTAGGTTGAAGTCACTGGCTCACAAGCATTTTTTACGGTTTCAAAGCCTACAAAGTTTTTTCGGCCATTTTTAGGAAAGGTGATTTTTCGCATCTGAAGTCCCTTGCTAACAATGATGAACTGATCGTTTGTAAACCAGACAAGGGTAGGGGGTGGTAATAGTAGATAAAAAGCAATATCATAAGTCTTTTTGAAATACTATCTGATTCTTCTAAATTTACTGAAGTTTTTGACCCTATTAATAAATACATTCTAAAGCTAGAAGATCGTATTAACAATTTCCTACGTAAACTAAAAGACAATTCTCTACTATCAGCTGAAACCTATTCTAAACTTCATGTTTCGGGATCGAGTCCAGGTGTCTTTTATGGCTTACCCAGAATTCACAAGCCAGACTTTGCTACAGTGTTTCAATTCCGACCTATTTTTTCAGCTGTCAATACCCCTAATTATAAACTAGCTAAATTTCTGGTGCCTGTTTTAAATCATTTGACAACTCACGAATTCACTGTTGAGAACTCTTTCGAGTTTAGCAAGAAATTAAATACTATCGAAAGTGCTCAAAATTTATCAATGGTATCTTTTGACGTTGAGAACCTATTCACACATATTCCTCTTCGTGAAACTATAGAAATTTGTTTAAATTCTTTGTTTCGTACATCTGAAGATAAAATAATAGGCCTTAATCGGAAATTTTTCGGGAGGTTGCTTGAGCATTCGGTGCTGAATTCTTTTTTCTTGTTTGCAGGGAAGTTTTTCAAACAAATAGAGGGAATCGCAATGGGTAACGCATTAGGACCGACTTTTGCGAATGTATTTTTGTATTTCCACGAGAAAAAATGGTTAGTCGATTGTCCTGCAGTTTTCAAGCCAGTTTTTTACAACCGGTATCCCGATGAAACATTTTTACTTTTTAAGAGCTCTTCACATGCCGAATCTTTCCTGAATTATATGAATAGGAAACACCCATCCATTAAATTTACAATGGAAATGGAAATCTGTAACAAATTATCGTTTCTTGATTGTCTGATCTCAAAGAATGGTGCAAGTTTTGTAACATCTGTTTATCGTAAGCCAACATTTACTGGTTTGGGTACTAGTTTTTTTAGTTTCTGTTATAAATTTTTCAAGGTAAACGGAATGAAGACTCTGTTAAATAGGGCTTATAATATACGTTCATCGTTCAATGATATACATGCAGAATTTGATTTCTTACGAGATTTCTTCTATAATAATGGTTTTCCTACAGGAATCGTAAACTCCCAAATTAAACTTTTTATCTGGAAAATATTCTCAGTCGAACATTGATGTCAAATCCGTTAGTTTTCATTACTGCACCCTACCCTATTTTGGTTCCTCATCTGAGAAACTCGCCTGTGAATTAAAGTCTCTTTTTGATAGGTATTTTCCTACTATCAGCCTGCGTGTAATTTTGATTAATAAGGCAAAAATAGGTTCTTTTTTTCGGCACAAGGAATCATCCCTGGTCTAATGCGTTCTTGTGGCATTTATAAATATAGTTGTGTGCAGCGCACATCGGCGTACGTCGGGATGACGTCACGCAGTATTTACACAAGAATAGCAGAACACCGCGGTAGGAGCCACCGTACCGGGAACTTACTTGCACATCCTACTCATTCAGCCGTACGCAACCATGCTGAACAGTGCAATATAGTAGTTCGTGAGGAAGATTTTAAAGTCATTGATAGCGCTCCCAATAAGTTTGACCTACGAATTTTAGAATCCCTTCATATTTTTAAAGGAAAACCTTCCCTAAATAATATGCTTAGTTCCTATCCCCTTAAAATAGTAAATTCATGATGTGTGTTTTTTCGTTACTTTTTTGGTAGTTTTTAGGCATAGTTTGGCATTTATTTATCTTCTTGTTGTTACAATTGTTCGTTTTACTTTTTTGTATTGATTGTATTCTTCGTAATGTTTGTATTTTTTGCACTTTTTTTAATTCTTTGTATTTTACAGAACTGAAGATGGATCTGGACTCCGAAACGTTTTCGATTTTGTTTTTTCTCAATTTGAGTAAATATGACTAGGTTTATTGGCATTTTCTTCGCTTTTAAATTTCTAATATCATTCATTACCGCGGCATCTTGCTGCCCACGGCAAAATCATTAGCATGTGGGAGGAATCGGTTGTGGGGTTAGATTCATAGTGATGCATTGAGGCGCAGTACTTTACTTCCATCTCTCTCATGGAAAACGTCTCTCGTGCAACCAAATTCCTACATGGTTATCTATTATATTATTTAAACACTTCCCGTTTTACCTATTCCTCTCATCGCGATGTTAACGCTTTTCTTCATCCGTGTATCTAACTGTGTTCAACGAGATCCTGAAATGTGCATTTGGTTAATCTTTAAATTATAGAGGTACTGATGAAACGCTAGTGCAGCGTCCTCAATGGTAAAACCTCATGTTTAACGATGAAAATATTGATAACCGTAATAAAGAAATTTGGCGCCAAAATTTTTGATCTCATTTTGTAACAAGTATTCCTGTTTTTTTTTAATCTTGCATTATTTCTGCTTTTCCTTAAGACGTTTACCGCGTTTCCGCGGGTGCCATCAGTTGGTTTGGTTGTAAGTAGCAGCGTAGGGAAATCGACTTCACTGCTCGAATACATTTAATCCTTCCTAAGAAATATAAATATACAATTGCACGATAACATTTCACCTCATATGATAATAGCTATTTATTAAAAAGGTTGCGAAACAGATGAAATGGCATTCATGTATACTAGTATGTGAATGAGTAATATACCTACTGGTACCCATATGGCCTAATACGTGAAGAACGTTTCGAACGTTTTTACGGGAATTAGTTTTGATATAATCTCACTTCACAGGCTTCAGCTGTCGTAGAATAATGGGTAAGATTCCTGAGTTAGTCGCAAAACAAGGACACCAGTTGTCGCGGCTTCAGTGCTGTCCCTGGGAGATGACATTCTTTCTGGACATCCTTACTTCTTGAATATAAGCAGTACCTCACTGTGATAATCTATCGTTTATCCAAGCTTCCGAGGTTTCTATGTCCTTTTTATTTTTTTCTGGTATTTTGCCTTTAGCATCGTATTGTGCTCGATGAAACCTTCTGTTCCATTTGTATCTTCTGTCGTCTATAAATATCGACAACTATACTCCTACTGAGGCACAGTTGTTGCTGTTTTTGTAACTTGTCTGCTTTTTGTAAATTCGTCTACTATGGCTGTCTGGCCGAAACTTTCAATTAAAAATGCTCTTGAAATAGTGGAATTCGGCCGACTGAATTCACCCAGTGGCTCCAAAATTTTCTAGAATAGCTAAGCCGAAAAAAATTTTTGAGTCAATAAGTGAAGTAGATACAATACTAGTCAATTTGGAATTAGTTATGAGGTACCCTTTTCAGGGTGATGCAACTCTTGTATGCAAGGGAATTGCGCTCTCTGGAGGAGATGGGTGGATCCAAGCTGAGAGCCCCTCAGGGGTATTAAGCTACTGTATCTATGAGAATGAGCTCTCTCAGGGGGAATATGTGAGGTTCCAAGCTGAAAGCTAGGTAGGCTTTTTTGTTGAAATTGTTTGCTTTGATAGGGACCATCTTTTTTTGGTTCACTACTGACTGTCCTGTTTTTTAGTACCTACTACTTTCTTGTTCAATTTTTATCTTGTTTCATGAACTACTTTTTCAGCTTACTGATTCTATGCTCCTTTGCATAGATTCCACGTTCCCTTCAGTCAATACTATATGATGCCTATTCTCTTTAGAACGTCTTTGTTGCGGTTAAGGAGGCTTAACTAATATCTAATCTAATCCAGGCCGAGTGTTACGTAGGCCTTCCTTTCTGCTGGAATGTAACGGGAACTTAGTTTTGTTACTGACCATCTTTTATCTACGTCCTGTTCTTCAGCATCTATTACGCTCAATTATCTTGTTTCATGAACTTATTTCCAAACTTGATGTTCCCATGTGCAGGGATGTAGGCCTTTTTTTTCGTTGAACAGGAAGGAACTTTCAATTACGGACAGTTTTTCGGTTTGCATTGGTTCTATTTTTCAGCACCTAGAACTTTTTTCAACTACTATCTTGTTTCATAATCTTCTCTCCAAACTTAATGGATCTTGTGTGGGAACACACCTTGTGCATAGATGGCGCGTTCTCTTCACTCTATAGTATATAATACGTTCACACTTCTTTTTAAAACCTCTTTGTTGGTAGGGAGGCGCAAATTTACACAAATCTAATCTGAGGTAATGCGATTCTAATTTTATTATTGCCGAATGGTTTGAGAGCAGAAACGTGGGAGTTCGCTGTATGATTGGAGTGGATGAGAATCATTATCTGGTCTAATATGACATATCTAATCTATACTCAAATAAATTTTCATGGCTGGAAAGACCTTTGAAGGCTTTCCAGCAACTGATGTTACATACCCTTCTGAGAATCGTTGAGACTTTTCTGTCGAGTTTAGTTAGAGGAATACTTAAAAATTGCGCTAGCATTTTATACTAGAAAATCGTTAAAAATTGTTCGCTGGTACATAATGTAAAATTAAATTCTTCAAATTTACATTTCAAATACCGTCGTGAATTTTTCAACTTGCCTTTGTGAAGTCAGTTTGTAATGCAACAATTTCCAATTATTTTCTTAGCCTTTTCGTTTAAGAAACATTGGTAAGGTCAGTTTCTAAAAATTTTATAACGTTTTCTGTAATTCATCACCGATGTAATGAATAAACTTCTACGGGGCGAATTTAAGTTAATTCCTAATTGAGGACGTTTACACCTCAGGATATCCATTACCCAGGGCGTTCACACAAGTGAAATTTGTAGCGTAAATTTTCATTTTGATTTAATAGTTATGTCTATTTTTTTGTGTCGCGCATTGTTACAGACAAGTCTGTCTTGTTTATTACAGAGCGAGGAATTGTACTCCATGAATGAGAATTTGATTTTTAAACCAAAATCGACTCGTTTACTTTCCCCTTGAAAATATTAAATTTTAGATCATTCGCGTGTGATTTAACTACCCGTATTATTTTGAACTCTGCATCGTTACGTCGTTTTCATGCGCCTTCAATTTCCTCAAAGTTGAATTTGAGCGTTGACGTCGTACGTCGAATTCTGCGTTCATGGCAATCAATGCGGGACGTCGTTCAAACCCTTTTGGTCGAATTCAAACCTAATTAGTTGCACGAAAGTAAATGGATGACGTCACAGTGCAGGCAGTGACGTCAACGAAACCTTATTGGTCAAATCAAAATAATCACTGACATCCACACTGCGATTTACAAGCTTCGTCAGTCGAATTGAAATAAGATTGGTCAGATACGAAATAAAATTAGATCTCTACATAACGTCACGTTCTACGTAGCGACATTTAAACTTTGATGGTCGAATCAAAGTAAGCGAATGACGTCAGTACATCACGTCACAGTGCAGGTAGTGACGTCAGACAAACTTCATCGGCCGAATTGAAATAAAATCCTGAAAATCTTTGTCTGACGCACGCTGCAGGTGGTGACGTCAGACGAACTTCATCGGCCGAATTGGAATAAAATCCTGAAAATCTTTGCCTGACGTCACACTGCAGGTGGTGACGTCAGACAAACTTTATCGGCCGAATTGGAATAAAATCCTGAAAATCTTTGTCTGACATCACACTGCAGGTAGTGACGTCAGACAAACTTCATCGGCCGAATTGGAATAAAACCCTGAAAATCTTTGACTGACGTCACACTGCAGGTGGTGACGTCAGACAAACTTCATCGGCCGAATTGGAATAAAATCCTGAAAATCTTTGTCTGACGTCACACTGCAGGTAGTGACGTCAGACAAACTTCATCGGCCGAATTGGAATAAAACCCTGAAAATCTTTGCCTGACGTCACACTGCAGGTGGTGACGTCAGACAAACTTCATCGGCCGAATAGGAATAAAATCCAGAAAATCTTTGTCTGACGTCACACTGCAGGTGGTGACGTCAGACAAACTCCATCGGCAGAATTGGAATAAAATCCTGAAAATCTTTGTCTGACGTCACACTGCAGGTAGTGACGTCAGACAAACTTCATCGGCCGAATTGGAATAAAATCCTGAAAATCTTTGTCTGACGTCACACTGCAGGTGGTGACGTCAGACAAACTTCATCGGTCGAATTGGAATAAAATCCTGAAAATCTTTGTCTGACGTCACACGGCAGGTAGTGACGTCAGACAAACTTCATCGGCCGAATTGGAATAAAACCCTGAAAATCTTTGTCTGACGTCACACTGCAGGTGGTGACGTCAGACAAACTTCATCGGCCGAATTGGAATAAAATCTTGAAAATCTTTGTCTGACGTCACACTGCAGGTAGTGACGTCAGACAAACTTCATCGGCCGAATTGGAATAAAATCTTGAAAATCTTGGTCTGACGTCACACTGCAGGTAATAACTTCATTCCAATTCGACCACTGGGGTTTGCAGAAACAAGTGACGTCAGTAAATGAGGCCACAGTACTAGAAGTTATTTGAACACTATTTGTCCATCCAAAATTCATTCATGAAGTCATATTGTTAATATAGATGTCAGTACGATTTAAATCATTGAAAATTGGTGACGCTTCTGGACAGTGACGTTTATCGTTTCATGGTCGAAATCAATATAATTATGTCGACTTTTCTAGGAAACATCGCGAGCAGTGCCATTTTCGTTGAACTTTTTATGCATGACGCAATGAAACTTCTCACTGCTGATGGTGACAATACTGCAGGCCGTGGCACTGCGCTATCAATGACTCACTATCGGTGATTACATCATTTTTTATATATATAACAAGGATTTCAACTGTAAATGAAGAAGCGAGTCCTGGTGCTTTATGTTGAAAATTATGCAAAGGTAACAAAATCGAAGTAGTTCACTTTTATTGTCATAAAAAAATTAAATGCACAGCTCATACCAGACGTGCACGTATTGCTTCAGCACGTATAACAATTTCTACATGAAGTTCCACATAGTGTCGGTTTTCGTAGGACTTTTTTTTTGAGACGATGAAGACCGTAACAAAAAAGACGAAGGACGTCGCGTAGTTGACGTAATTTTGAAGTAAGGAACTAAATGCGTCACGAGTGGGATGGTTATATATGCTACTTGTGGCAAGTGAATGATTCACTAGTACTTAGACTAGCCCGACGTGAGACAGGCAACAGTTTTTCAAGACGAAATTAAGTGATAAAATATTAACTTCCGAGAACCATCTTGAAAACCCGATAACGAAGAGGTCACAGCAACGACAATCTCGCATTTAGAATATTATAAGCCTTAGGAGTAGTGATGTACTGATACCATTTTTTTGGCCGATACCGATACTCATTTTTTGGCCGATACCGATACTCCGACACTTGAAAATACCGATACCGACACTCCGATACGTGGAAATACCGACACTTTGACCGATACTTTTACAATTATATTAAAATAAAACAATTATAAGCCCTACATGGGTGTTATATTATTCACTAATATATATAATAATATAACAATATTGACAATGAAGTTTTCGGTTAGGAGTAATAAAACTGCTCTTGCTATGTTAACTATATCGTTTGATTCATTTCCCGCACGAAGTTTGCGATTGCGTCATCTTTTCGCTTTATTGTCGCATGATACCGTTATCAGCATGTATGAACATACAAGTATTCACTGTTTAGCAATCTTAATTTGCCAACTGAGGTTATTATCCAACTAAATTATTTAAAAATATTTTTTCTTCTTTTACAGGCGTAAACTAGTAATAAAATGTAGCATTTAGTCTCAGAAAAAGCAGCGTGAACGCAAGTAGTATACGTATGTACTAACACACAGTGTGCTGGCAAACACGGCACTTTTCGGTTTGGGAGCCGATCGAATTTTATGTTTTTTTCGCCAAAGTATGTATTTTGGTGTGAAATCACGAAAATGATGAATATTTTGTGGAGAAATTAATTGAGCCTGAAGTTTGCTTATATCCATCAATATTTTACAAAAATACTGCGGTTTATCGGTACGTTTTCGCAACGCAAACTCACACAGATACGAGCCTACCATTTGTCGGCGAGTGCCTCCCTGACGTTTTTTTCATACTTAGACAATGCCATACACTCTCAATGATTTGAGTGTGTGCACCTGTTGCACGGTCCACGAAGTTTTCAATATGATTAACAGTGAGGTGTTTAAAATAATACCCTTGGTTTTGTTAGATTAGGTTTGGCTAGGGCCAGTTAATGAATAATTTCTCCACAAAATGGTTATCATTTTCGTGTTTTTCACACCAAAATACATACCATAGTACTTATTGGACGATTCTTAGGGAATCTTATGCGTAAAATAAACAGAAGAACCAAAGTGCATATATACATTTTAATTAAACGCAAACGTTTCGGAATACATAAATTCCATCTTCAGTGCTGAAACAAAGTAAAATCCTGTACATGAGAAAATGTTCGCAAACTGTAAAAATGAAAAGTAATTCACATATTAAGAAACTAAACTACCTAACCCAATACTAAAATTCATCAGAAAATAAGCAAGCCTAAAAATAACGTATATTTACAAATTCAAAAAATAAGATACCTAAACAAACCCAATTATTCAAAAGCCATTCATTCACACGCTCATATCCCGGATTCATTCACACACTAAGTACATGCAACCTCATGCTAGTAAGTAGGGACAATGTTTAGTTTAGTGGCACTGTTATCTTTATTCAATTGAGGTCTATGAGAAAATATATAAAGTGATTCTAAGATTCGAAGATCTTGTTCATTATTAGTTTTACAAAGCGTTGAAAAGTTACTGGTTACTCTTATGTTGGGAGTGCTACTGTCCAACAATTCATCAGACACAGCCAACATGCAGGTATTTCTCATAGAACAGGCCGACCATTAGCTTCACCATCGCAATCCTCCATTTAAACAATTTAAACAATTTAAACAATTTATTTACCACAGGTGATACAGAGGTAGAATTTTACTCAAGTCTAGTACAATGGTCAAATTTGAGTATAGCTACCTGTGGGCCCGAATAAGTTCAGCGACTTCTAGGGCATCCTACCATCACGCTATTCTAGGGTGTACAAAAGTTTAACCTAGTTCACTTAACCTAGTTTCGCATTAGACTGATCATTGAGATAATTAACTCGATATTTTATGCTGTATTTTACAATATAGGTCAAGTCGGCTATATTTAACAGTATGTTCGATAAAACGATTCAAGAGCAGAGAGAAGATTGGTTATGGTACACAAGGCAAGTTACATTATGACATTATCATTAGTTACATGTAGGAGGCAAGATTTCGACACGGTGATCTTACACGACTAGTATTCTGATAGGAAGTGAGACTCAAGATGTCTTTTGAATACTTTGTACGAATTACATTCACGGATCTCTGCAGGTATAGAGTTCCAAGTTTTGGTTCCAACGAAGAGAATACTGTGTTGCGACCTGGCCTTTGAATAATAAGGAAGCATGAATTTACTTCTATTTCGGGTTAAATGGTCGTGATGACCAGTTTGCGCAGTCAATAATTGTCTTAGGCTATTGTCGCCATCATTTCTTAATGTTTTGTAAATGAAATTCCAGATGGAGATTTTGTAGAGATCCGAAAGTTTAAGTATTTGTAAATTTTTGAAAGAATCATTTGTGTGAGCATTATATTCTAGGTTCTTTACCGCTCTGACAGCCCTTTTCTGCAGAGTAAAAATTTTGTTGGTTTTATTTTTATCAGTTCCGTGCCATGCTTCTATTCCGTATTGCAAGTATGGAGAAATGAGCGTTCGGTAGAGCATTTGTAAAGCTGTTTCAGGCAGAAAATTTTTAACTTTATTTAGGATTCCGATGGATTTTGATAATTTAGAACTAATATGAGTGATGTGCTCTTTGAAGGTCAGATGTTTATCTATTATGATGCCCAGAAACTTACATGAGTTGGTTTCTTCGATTTCACCTTCGCCAATTTTAATGCATGGGAGAGATACATCTTTCTTGTATGAGAAAGTAATATAATTTGTTTTATCGATATTTAGGCTTATTTTATTAGCTTTGAGCCACGATGAAACCTTGTGAAGTTCAGTATTTATACTCTCCACAATCATAGCAGGATTTTGGTTCGGAAGGACCGCAGAAAGCGTACTGTCATCGGCAAAAAGTATGAATTTGAAGAATGATGTAGATTTTACAATATCATTGATAAAAATCAGAAACAAGAGAGGCCCGAGAACAGATCCTTGTGGAACTCCATGGCTAATTGTCTGTGGGTCTGATTTTGCGTCGTCAATGACAACGTATTGCTTCCGATTTGTTAGGTATGATCTGAACCAATCATGGGCAATCCCTCGAATGCCATAACAGTGTAGTTTCGATAATAGTATTTTATGGTCCACACAATCAAATGCTTTTCGGAAGTCAAGAAATACAGAGAAGACAGGCTTTCCTTCATCTATATTAGAATAGAGGAATTGTAAATGATTTAATATAGCCTGTGTTGTTGATTTTTTAGAGCGAAAGCCGTATTGTTTATCGTAAAGAAATGATTTTTGTTCAAAATAAGAGTACACTTTTTATACACAATCTTTTGGAATACTTTGCTAATAATTGGTAGAATGGAGATAGGTCGATAATTGTTTACACAGGTTTTTTCACCACTTTTAAAGATAGGGGTTACTCTAGCAACTTTGAGGGAGTTCGGGAAAGTGCCTAGTAAGAGAGACTGGTTAATAATATTTGATATCAGTGGGGCTACAATGTCAGCAATAACTTTAAGTACTTTAGTTGGAAACGTTTGTAACCCACTCGATTTATTTTTCATGTTGTTTATGCACGTAATTACATCGGAGGAGTTTGTAGGCGTAAAGAAAAAGGAGTTGGGTTCTCGAATATGATCCATAAATTCCAGGTGATCAGTAGGTTCACTTGGAATACCATCAGCTATTGTTTTCCCTACGTTTACGAAGAAGTTGTTAAAGAGATTAGCAATTTCTTTCTTCTCATGATATTTTACATTATCTTGAACAACATATTCAATTTTCTTTTTATCGGTATTATTCGGTTTACAGCAGGAGTTAAGGAGATGCCAAGTCTTTTTAACGTCAGTTTTGAATTGAGTAAACTTGAGCGTAAAGTAGTTCTTTTTTGATGTTCTTATCTGGTTTGTTACATAGTTTCTAAATCGGTTATATGTTTCTCTAGATATTCGTCCTTCGCAAAGGAGGGCTAGGTACGCTTGACGTTTCTTTATATTTATCACGATGTCTCTAGTAATCCAGGGCTTATGTTTATTTTTCGGGGTAACTGTACGAGTTACAATTGGGCAACACTGATTGTATGCGGTCATTATAGTTTCAGTCAACTTTACTACTGCTTCATCAATGCTCGTAGTATTATTGTTTTGTTGAGAGATGTGCAATGTAGGCATTGATTCTTCTAGAACGGTGCGCATTTCTTCAAGATTTGATTCGTTTATTTTACGATATGAGTAAGTTTCAGCCCGTGCCTTGGTGCAAGCAATATAGACATTTTTCTTAATAAGAAAAACTGGGAAGTGATCTGATAAGTCAGAAGTAATTATTCCAGCAAGAAAATCACTAGGGTCTGTCATAAAGATATTGTCAAGCAGCGTAGCACACTCTGAGGTTATTCGTGTAGGCTTTGTAATGATCGGAAGGAAGGATTGAGACTGAAAGGTAGTTAGGAAATTAGAGATTGGTTCATGGCTTTCATGTTTCAGTAGATCATAATTGAAGTCACCGCATATTATTATGTCATTGTATAAGGGCCTGTTGAACTGAGAAATAATACGATTCAATTCATTCAGGAAGGATATAGGACAGGCTGTAGGAGGCCTATACACCGTTCCAAGCACAATGCGTTTACCATCTCTGAAAAGTTCTACGAAGAGTGATTCTATATGATCCTGATTCATGGTTGCACTTGCTATGGTTCTCGAGTCTATGTGGTTAGATATATATGTGCTGATGCCTCCGCCCCGCTGGTTTTTTCTTAGCGAATGGTAACTATAATAATTTTCAAATCGAATCATGTCTTTAGTCGAGTCATCTAGCCAGCTTTCGGTGAAGCTAATCACGTCTAGGTTATATTTAAGTTCAGTAATAGTACATTGTATCTCTTCCAATTTTGGATAGAGTGACCTACAGTTCCAACACAGGAGTGAGAAATCTCGGTCAGTTATTCGTATAGTTTCGTTGAATTCTGATATATTAGTATACCTACACTCTTGAGAGTCGTTTAGGTTTGGATATATTCTGTTCAAATGATTGAAATCTGGATCGATTTCCTCAAATATTACAGGGTGATCAGTCATTTAAAATAAGTAGAAGTAAGAATTAGGTACTATAGAGCTTAAAACGAAATACAGAGTCAAGCTTAAAGGGATATTCCAGTCTAAAAAGTAGCTTATTAAGTAAGAGAGAATAGAGTAAAAAAGAAAAATCTAGCGCGATTTCGTGAGTACACACAAACTCAGTCCATGAGCGAGTGATAATGGAGTTCAATATCACAACATTGGTGCAAACAGATTGCTAAGGGCGTTTTCGCAAGTTCACATACAACAGGTAATAAGTTTCTAAAGATTATGACGACAATGATACAATCAGCTAATATGGTTTACGCGTAATAATAACTGTAGTGGTAAATAAAGAAGAATTCACAGTAACATTGGTTGGTGAAAAATTACTAATTGCGATGTTACAAAATGTGACACAGATGTCATAGATGTTTACACACACATCTATTATTTATTTGTTATAATATTGGAGTTCGATATCACTACATTGGTGCAAACAGATTGCTGAGGGCGTTTTCATAAGTTCACATACAAGAGGGATTAAGTTTCTAAAGATTATGATGACAATGATACAATCAGCTAATATGGTTTACGCGTAATAATAACTGTAGTGGTAAATAAAGAAGAATTCACAGTAACATTGGTTGGTGAAAAATTACTAATTGCGATGTTACAAAATGTGACACACAGATGTCATAGATGTTTACACACACATCTATTATTTATTTGTTATAATATTGGAGTTCGATATCACTACATTGGTGCAAACAGATTGCTGAGGGCGTTTTCATAAGTTCACATACAAGAGGGAATAAGTTTCTAAAGATTATGACGACAATGATACAATCAGCTAATATGGTTTACGCGTAATAATAACTGTAGTGGTAAAAAAAGAAGAATTCACAGTAACATTGGTTGGTGACAAATTACTAATTGCGATGTTACAAAATGTGACACACAGATGTCATAGATGTTTACACACACATCTATTATTTATTTGTTATAATATTGGAGTTCGATATCACTACATTGGTGCAAACAGATTGCTGAGGGCGTTTTCATAAGTTCACATACAAGAGGGATTAAGTTTCTAAAGATTATGATGACAATGATACAATCAGCTAATATGGTTTACGCGTAATAATAACTGTAGTGGTAAATAAGGAAGAATTCACAGTAATATTGGTAAGTGAAAAATTGCTGATAGATTATAATGACAATGATATAATCAGATTATAAGAAGATTACAACGACAATGATATAATCAGATTATAAGAAGATTACAACGACAATGATATAATCAGCTAATATGGTTGTACGATGGCAGTGGAGGGCAGAAGCGATTATCAGATTATAAGAAGATTACAACGACAATGATATAATCAGCTAATATGGTTTACGCGTAATAATACTTAAGTGGTTAAGAAGAGAAAAAATTCACAGGAACATTGGGAGGTAAAAAATTGCTGATTGCGTTGTTTCAAAAGTTCACACACAGCTGTCATAAATGTTTACAAGCACATCTGTTATACATTTGTACAGATTCAGGTTGAACTAGCATCAAGTTGAGGTTTACTGACATGATACCTAATTGAGGTTAAATTAATACGAAATTGACATATTTAGGGGATGAAAATGAAATTGACTAATTTAGGGGATCACCTAGTCTAGTCACCCATGATCTGCTGTGATGACATGTTTAGTTGTTGCATCAGGTATTGCTCGAGGTCATCTGGCGTGTTGATCTCGCGGCGTCTTGAATCTGGGTTTCCTGGGTTGAATATGAAGATGTTTCCATCCTGTGTTCTTGGGATTCCAACTTTATCCGGGAATTTCCTTTTGGCCATCCTTAGAATGTACATGACGTTAGCTCGTGAAGGTATGAGGTATTCATTTATGAAGAAGAGCTGTGGTTTCTTTTCTCGGCAGGCGTTGAGAATTTCACGTTTTTTGTTATAATGTTTTAGTTCAAATGCAATGTTTCTTTGATCTACATTCCCAGTTATTGTTTTTTTCCCCATTCTTGTAGCTGACGTAATGTCAGTGCCGGAGAGGTCAATGTTGATCTTGTCCTTCAGGAGCTGGCAGACTGTATCCTTACAGATTTCGCCTGCGTGAGATGGCGGTATTTCCCTTCCAGAAATGACGAGAGTACATTTTTTGTCTTCAATGTCTCGGCGCTGATCATTTTTTTCCAACTGGTCGAGGCGGGAGGTTAAGCTATCTATTTTCTCATTCTGTTCTTCGAGAATTTTTTTGTGTTCCGCTTCTTTTGTTTCAAATAGCGTTTTAAGGTGGCTTATTTCATTTTGCACTTGAACAATATCACTATTAAATTTTGTCATCACTGAATCGAAGTATTTTATAAGGACAGAAACCACTTCTTTACCGTCTTTCGTAAGGCTAGACACATCAGGGTATTGACCAAACTTCGGTTCAAACTCGATGTTGTTGCTGCTGTTGTTGGTAATGCGTCGTTTGTTAGTCATCTTGAAGATGGAGGGAATTCGGTCGTTGTGTAAACGAGGGTTGAATACTCTCACACTTTTGAGGGAATATTATACTCTTAGTTTGATTATTTTTATATATGGGGTATTTATATCACATTTGAATACTCAGGACGCGAGTGGGTACCCATTTAGGTTAGAGGTACATTCTTTCTAACAATAGGCACTTTGTTTCGGAGCGAGCGCCACACCCGTCCTCACGCCACGGAGTCACTGAAGACACTGGGAGCACTGTGAAAATTCAGATCATTCATTCAAAACCAGTAACTTTTCAACGCTTTGTAAAACTAATAATGAACAAGATCTTCGAATCTTAGAATCACTTTATATATTTTCTCATAGACCTCAATTGAATGAAGATAACAGTGCCACTAAACTAAACATTGTCCCTACTTACTCGGATTCATTGTCCCTACTTACTTAGTGTGTGAATGAATCCGAGATATGAGCGTGTGAATAATTTGGCTTTTGAATAATTGGGTTTGTTTAGGTATCTTATTTTTTGAATTTGTAAATATACGTTATTTTGAGGCTTGCTTATTTTCTGATGAATTTTAGTATTGGGTTAGGTAGTTTAGTTTGTTAATATGTGAATTACTTTTCATTTTTACAGTTTGCGAACATTTTCTCATGTACAGTATTTTACTTTGTTTCAGCACTGAAGATGAAATTTATGTATTCCGAAATGTTTGCTTTTAATTAAAATGTATATATGCACTTTGGTTCTTCTGTTTATTTTACGCATAAAATATATACCTTGGCGAAAAGAAAACATTACAATTCGATAGGCCCCGAAACAGAAAAGATCCGCAAACACGCAACCAACTGTAAGATTGTTCGTGAATTTTTCAAACATCTTAAAACAGAAGAAAGATTCGTAATGTACGGCGATTTACATGCTAAATTAAAATAAAATTACTAGCTTCGTAATATTTGACGATTCACCGCTAAATTAAAATGAAATTTTTAGCTACTTCTATATTTAATTTATAAAAACTTTAAAATGCACCTTCAACTTTATTCAACTAGTTTAATTTTGTTAGCCTGTCACGTACTTTAAGAAATGGAAACTGTGTCAAACTATATAAGTTTTAGTTGTAAAAGTATAATAATTTTATGTCGCCACTGTGTTCAACTATTCATGCTACATAGCTTTCACTTACTGACCGTACGTGATTCCTCGGTAATTGAAAGTAGTAAATTCAGTTAGCGGGCCCAATTAAACGCTGTAATTCAACAGTTAGATAACTAATTTACTAGGTATGAAGAAGATCTTTATTTGATTATACCTTTGCTTTCACGATTTATGACCTTCATTTTTGTGATAAAATAAGTATTATTGGAAAGTACCGGTAAGTATCGGCCGGATTTTTCCGATACCAGTAAAAATGACCGATACTGCCGATACCGATACATCGTTACATCACAACTTAGGAGCAACGGAAAAATACGCGAAGTGAAGTAAAAGAAGATCGTAACCCGTGCATGTGTGAATAACGCCACGCTTGACTGAGGCAAGTTATAATTGTGTTCACGAGACTTACTTAGACTTGCTCCAGCTCACCTTCGATATCCGGCGTTCTAAACTAACTCACCCTTTAGTTCCTAGCCTGCCTTGAAAAATTGGAAATCGTGTTCAACCCCTGGCTTTCGGTACGAAATAAGCTGTTTAGCTTCCATTCCCTGCAGAAGAGACTACTATACGAGTCGTCCAATTAGCTGTGGGTTTGCTTAAGATCTTCTGGAAAATGCTTCTCTGCATTGTCTTCTAACGCGTACATTATTTGGTTACAATGAATATAACATACAGGGTGTTTCAGAACAAGAGATATAAAATTGCACAAGTAAAAAATGGCCAAATGAACACTTTTTCTTCTATGAGATTTTCCGAGAAAACAATTTGGGCTTTTGAGCTATCAGCAGTTTATTGTTTAATGGATGAAATTTAACGACAGCTAATATCTCAAAAACTCGAATTTTTCTCGGCAAATTTCGTAGAATAAAAAGTGTTCATTTGGCCATTTTTTACTTGTGCAATTTTATATCTCTTGTTCTGTATGTTACCCTGTATGTTATATTCATTGTTACCAAATAATGTACGCCATTTTTCACTTGGTGTGCAATTTTGTATGTCTTATTCTGAGACACCCTGTAAAGGCGATGCCGCACGCTGGTGAAGGTCCAATTCTGCACCCATCTCTTGTCTGGAAGAGCTTCTCACTCCAATGTGACCAGTCTTCTTTTACTTGCTGCTCTGTGGATTTTAACTCATGCATAAGATGCATTGACCCTCGAGAGTACCTGAAAATGCAACTGCATTAATATGACGAATCAGTCAGGAAAATAATGAAGGAAACATTTCAATTAGTGAAACATATTATATATTTGTATTCAATTGATATATGTGCTTGTATATTTTGTTCCTGTACAAAAAGAGACCGTAGGTATTTTTGTTCTACCCTGCAAAACTTGTGCATCACATGGCGACCCCTTTTTACTAAAATTTTCCGCCAAAAGCGCTAGTCGAAATCTGATTACACGGCTACAAATTTGATTAGTTTATTACAAACTTGCCTTTGGACATGAAAAAATCTGAAAATTTTTACTCGGGACTGCAGCATCAGCCTCATGTTGATCAGCCTCAATATTTTCGCTCATGAATGAACCCAGCTCGATTCTAAAATAACTCAATAACTGGCCAAAATAAGATAGGCTGCAAATACGTTCTATAACGAGTAAACTTTTATCAACTTTTCTCACTTCTTCAACGAAACTCAAGTATTCCATCCAGATGGATGTTAAATTTTGAGGTAGAAAGAAGGAACTAAAAATGTTCCAAGAATAATTTTCGTAAAAGTTCATGTAAACACAAAAATAAGGTTTCAGGGCCCATGCAAGAATTTGTCGTTTGGAATAAAAATAGACTGGTTCAGTTTCATCTTCTCGATTAGATTTAAATGTTAGTTCAAGTCTCCCGAATAACAGCAAAGAGAGGAAGGATGAAGGCACCACTTAGGATTCCTTTAAAAGAACTCGGAATCTAGGCACAAAGTGCATTACCACACAGGATCTCTTGCGCTTAGGAACAGCAAGTTAAGAGGGAAGGCTATGAAGCAGGATTAAAGTTGAAAAGAAAAAGGTGTTGAAAAAGAGGATAGCAGCTAGAGAACCGAGAAAATATGGTAATTAACAAAATCAAAAAACTTATTTCAAGAAAAAGAAGACCTACCTAACTCTCAGCTAGGGACCTCACATTTTCTCCCTTTGAAAGTTGTAATTGCCAAGGATAAAAGTTCTATCCTCCTAAGGGGAACCGCAACTACTTAGAATGAAGCATCCATTTCGGTCTAATATGCTAAGCCTCGTTGGAAAATTTAGCTAACGTGATAAATTTAAAAGAATGTTGGTCTAATTTAGTGAAAGTGCTAGTTAAGTACTCAATTTAAGCAAACTTTTATCATGTGAAGTACTGCAACAATGTAATTCATTACTCATATTCTACTACCAAGACATGATACGAATACGAAGATATTCGGAACAAAAAATTAGAAAATTTCACAAATTCACATTTACTAATATTAACATTAACAACATCTTACGCTAAATTAGGTACCACAGTACCCTGTTTTGATCTGCATCGTGTAGGTGTATTGAATGAATTTATTTTTGTACTTGTTAGAACCGCGAAAAACAAAACGGTTACGAATTGAGGGTTACAATTTGAAACTCACCCAAGTTATGGAACCTAGACGTCCCCTAATCGTAATTAAACATTACGAATGCTTGCATCGTGCGCCTTATATGATGCACTAATTTTACTACAGCTTCACAGGCAGAGAAGTACTCAAGCTCTCTGCACGATTCAAACTAGACGCAGGCACAACTCGAATTCAGAGATGAACTTGAGTAAAAAGAATTCATCTAATTCATCTATAGAAGGACTCGTCAATTTCGATGCACAACAATAAAAATGCGCACAATATTCGAGGCGTACGAAAATCTATATATTTCAAAGTATCAAGTTGATTATTTTGCGTACAAGTAACTTACGCGCCTGTACAGCACACCATCTTGAAGTTCCTCGTTTCACGATATTCTGAAAGAAAAAGAGTGAAATCAGTAACGTCGTAACTGCATTCAAGTGCTCATTTCAAGCGCAATATTCTGGACTAAGTTACTATTTAAATAACAGGTGTAACTGTACTAGACCGCTATTTATAATAAATTGGATTTTCTATGATTTTCTTTATAAATTTTATGACGGCCGTATTTTCTTAAGACGGCGCGATTTTATTCTAGAAAGATTTTTGCATAACATAATTAGATATTTGTATGAGCTTATTGTATCTTTCTATGAGACGAGAATGTGAGGTTCTGGGATGCAGACTCGCGTCACAGCAGCCCTCATCATCAAGAAGGACTCAAGAAATCAATGCCTTCTCCTCGTGCAGCTTCGTTGAGGTAAAAACCTATCTGCTTGGAATTAGTTCTGCAGAAGGAGCAAGAACGAAAAAATAGCTCAGCCTACTCAACCCTGTTATCAAAACACGTAACTGACACAAGCAAGTTTAGGTTTTCTGTGAATAATAACTTAGTGGAACGCCAACTCCTCAAACCTTGTTGATAAGGACTGAATGCACCATGTTTTCCACTAGTGCCGAAAGGTTGGGATTAATGCGAACTAAATAAGAACTAATAAAACAAGACTGCAAGCAAAGGTGAGGCATTCTCACCGGCCAGAGACGATGACGTAAACCGGCTAACACTGCAGCGGAATATTAGGAAGAAAACGTATAACATATAAACGTATAACATACAAATGTGGATCAACGTGACGGACGGAGATGCACATGAGGTTCCAGAGGTAGGAAAAATTTGAAGAGGGAGTAAGTGCAAAAATTCGCATTGTTACAAAAATAAATTGAACCCTTATGAAAATTCTGAAAAAGGCCGATGAAAGGACTGGCGAAATGAAAGGATTAGTCCTTGACGCTATCGTCATATTTGACGTTACAGGTATTTACTACCTACGAAACTACGCAATTGCATAATCGTACCAAAGAGTTCGCAGAAAAAGTTCTAGTGCAAATTAATGTATGTTTTCTATATTTGAGAAAAATACATACCTGCAGGTTATAAACAAACTACGCTAATTTTTCAAATCAGAATATTCCAAGCAAAAAATGTCCCCAAAAAAATGTTCAAATTTTTAACATTGAAGAATACATTTCACATTAGCGTTCTGGAACGTCATATCGTCTAAAATGCTATCAAATGATCAAAAATGACAAGCTTAGAAAACACTGATAACTGTGAATGCAGTTGAATGAAGAAGTCAGTTTCATACCTTAATTCCGAACGAAAATTTGGGGCGTATTTTTCAATACAAATTAAATCGAAGCTAAAGCTGATGAAATAAAAAACTAAGAACTGCAGATGAAGAATCAGATAAGACAGTTTATGCCTCTCTAACCACGACAAAGGTGTTCTCTACATGCGTAGAAGACACCATTAAGTACGAAATTCAAGAGAATCTATGCACAATGTGTGTTTTCCCACACCATCCTCATGAAAACAGCAAGATCGAAAGTTTATAAATTATAAAATAGGATATATTAGATTATTTGTTAGTTTAAGCCTCCCTTTCCGCCCCAAAGGCGATCCAAAGAGAGGAAGGAAGAAGGCGCCATTTAGTATGGAGTTAAGAAAACATGGAATCTATGCAGAAAGGGCACAGAAACAGTAAGATGAGAAAGAAGTTCATGAAACAAGATCAAAGTTGAAGAAGAAAGTAGTAGGTGCTGAAAAAACAGGACAACAGTGAATCGAAAAAGGATGGTCCATAACAAAACAAAACCTATTCTATTTTAACAAAATGAAAGCCTATCTAACCTTTAGCTCGGGCCCTCCCATTGCCTCCCTGGGAGCGTTAATTCCCATAGATACAATAGTTGTATCCCCTTGAGGGGTGGAAAGAAGTGAAGAGAATTAGGAAAGGACAGGTGGAGAGTGAGGCAATAGTGAAGGATGCAAATGGTAGGTTGCTAGTGGAGGGTGGTGATGTGAGGAAGAGATGGGCGGAGTATTTTGAGGAACTGCTGAATGTGAAGGATGATAAGAGTTGCGTGAGTGGTAGCTGTTGGAAGTGATGTTACAATGTCTGTGTTCGGTGAAGTGAATAGAATTCGAATAAGAAGTGTAGAAGTGAAAGGTGCGTTGGATGTGATGAAAAATGGGAAAGCTCCAGGTATGGATGGCTGCACGGTTGAACGTCTAAAGGAGGAAATGTGGTTGTAGAATGGTTGGTACGTTTATTTAATGTGCGTTTTGAGGCTAGTAAAGTGCCGGTGGATTGGAGTAGCGCGTGTGTAGTTCCGTTGTACAAGGGGAAAGGTGACAGGTATGAGTGCAGTAATTCTAGAGGTATAAGTCTACTGAGTGTCGTTAGGAAGCTGTATGGAAGAGTTTTAATTGGAAGAGTGAGAGTGATGACGGATCGTGTGCTTGCTGACGAACAATGTGGTTTTAAAAGTGGTAGAGGTTGTGTGGATCAAATGTATTCTGTAAGGCAGGTAAATGAGAAATACTTAGCAGAAGGTAAAGATGTATATTGGGCATTTATGGATCTAGAGAAGGCGTATGACAAAGTGGACCGTGAGGCTCTATGCAAGTTGTAAGCTTGTATGGAGTGGGTGGGAGACCGTTGAATGCGATCAAGAGTTTATACGTTGGTAGCAGAGCATGTGTGAGAGTAGGGACTGAGGTGAGTGAGTGGTTCCCAGTTGTGACAGGTGTAAGACAGGGTTGTGTGATGTCGCCGTGGTTGTTTAATTTGTTTAAGGATGGTGTGGTGAGAGAAGTGAATGCCAGAGTGTTGGGAAAAGGAGCGCATTTGGTGGGACAAAATGGTATGTATTGGGAAGTGTGTCAGCTGTTGTTTGCAGATGAGACAGCGCTTGTGGCTGATTCAGAGAAAAAACTGAGGAGACTGGTTGCAGAGTTTGGTAGAGTGTGCGAAAGGCGTAAATTGAGGGTAAATGTAAATAAATGTAAGGTGATGAGATCTTCAAGAGGTGGAGTGTTTGGAACTTTGGATGTGTGGATGAATGGTGAAGTTTTAGAGGAGGTAGAGCATTTTAGGTATCTCGGGTCGGATGTGAATGTTGAGGATAGTATGGAAGTAGAGGTGAGGCATCGAGTGAGTGAAGGCTGCAAGCCATTGGGTGCAAAGAGGAAAGTGTTTGAATGCAGGAGTTTGAGTATGAATGCTAAGACTGTATGAAAGCTTGACTGTGCCAGTTTTGTTGTATGGAGCTGAGTCCTGGGGGTTGAGAGCAGCTGAGAGGAGGAAGTTGGATGTGTTTGAGATGAAGTGTTAGAGGAGCATGTATGGAGTAACAAGAAGAGATAGGATCAGGAATGAGTTGGTTAGGGGCCAGACGGGTGTTATCAAAAAGTTGAGCAGGCGAGTGGATGAAAGAGTGCTTGGATGGTTTGGGCATGTTGAAAGAATGAATGTTGAGCGGCTAGTGAAAAAGATTTATATGACGGAAGTGAGTGGTCTTAGAGCGCGAGGTAGAGCCACGGATGAGTTGGATGGATAGGGTGAAACGTGCTTTGTATGAGAGGGGTCTGACTGTGGACGTGGCGAGAGGGATGACTGCGGACAGAAGTGAGTGGGGGCAGTGCATCAGAAGGTAATTTAATTTTTGACGCGGTACTGGAAGCCTGCTCGCGTGTGGTGGGGTTGACCTGTCTTGTGCACGGGGAGGGACTGCACTCAATGAAGCAGGCGGGGTAAACCAGCTATGGCTGTCGGGCCTGACTGTGGAAGGTGGTTGTGCTGCGCTGCTGCTGATCCTGGAAGTTCAGGTGCGGCCAGTGCTGCCTCTTGCCCCCTAGTGACTAAGAGTGAGGATTGTGGCCTGCTGTCGGCTACCCTCCCATGGGGACGAGAAGCCCGGTATATGTATATATTTACCTTCTTAATGGGAGGGTAATTAATCCTCATATTTACCTACTCAATGAGAGAGTAATTAATCCACTTATATATTTACCCACTTAATGAGGGAGTAATTAATCCTATTTTACAGGGCGTTTCATTCAGAAAAAAAAATCCTATAGTACTGACCAGCTAACTAATCATGCAAAGTAAACGTATATTTGGTCAGATGCAAGACGATGTTTTTGGCATAACAAAACTATTGATTTATTCCTCTGGTTATAGCGACTTGAAACGTGTGAGGGTATCCAAAACAATCTTTTTTGCCTTTTGCCTGCTTTCCTTCCAATGGAGTTGAAAAATTAAACAAATGAAACTATAAGAAAAAATACTCACGAGTATGGTCATCACACATGAAGTTTCCTCCCAACATTAAAAAGTTCCAGTGTGAGCAGGATTGTGTAGCAGCGGCAGCAAAAAGTTCCAGTGTGAGCAGGATTGTGTAGCAGCGGCAGCAAAAAGTTCCAGTGTGGGCAGGATTGTGTAGCAGCAGCAGCAAAAAGTTCCAGTGTGGGCAGGATTGTGTAGCAGCGGCAGCAAAAAGTTCCAGTGTGGGCAGGATTGTGTAGCAGCGGCAGAAAAAAGTTCCAGTGTGGGCAGGATTGTGTAGCAGCGGCAGCAGATTAGATTAGATTATTATTTAGTTTAAGCCTCCCTATCCTCAACAAATGAGATCCAAAGAGAGGAAGGAAGAAGGCACCATTTAGTATGGAGTTAAGGGAACGTGGAATCTATGCAGAAAAGGCATAGAAACAGTAAGATGAGAAAGAAGTTCATGAAACAAGGTCAAAGTTGAAGAAGAAAGTAGTAGGTGCTGAAAAAACAGGACAGCAGTGAACCGAAAAAAGATGGTCCGTAACAAAACAAAATCCTATTCTATTTTAACAAAAAAGAAAGCCTACCTAACCTTTAGCTCGGGCCCACACATTATCCCCCTGGGAGCGCCAATTCCCATAGATACATTAATTGTATCCCCCTGAGGGGAGCAGCAGCAGCAAAAAGTTCCAGTGTGGGCAGGATTGTGTAGCAGCGGCAGCAGCAAAAAGTTCCAGTGTGGGCAGGATTGTGTAGCAGCGGCAGCAAAAAGTTCCAGTGTGGGCAGGATTGTGTAGCAGCGGCAGCAAAAAGTTCCAGTGTGGGCAGGATTGTGTAGCAGCGGCAGCAAAAAGTTCCAGTGTGGGCAGGATTGTGTAGCAGCGGCAGCAAAAAGTTCCAGTGTGGGCAGGATTGTGTAGCAGCGGCAGCAAAAAGTTCCAGTGTGGGCAGGATTGTGTAGCAGCGGCAGCAAAAAGTTCCAGTGTGGGCAGGATTGTGTAGCAGCAGCAGCAAAAAGTTCCAGTGTGGGCAGGATTGTGTAGCAGCGGCAGCAAAAAGTTCCAGTGTGGGCAGGATTGTGTAGCAGCAGCAGCAAAAAGTTCCAGTGTGGGCAGGATTGTGTAGCAGCGGCAGCAAAAAGTTCCAGTGTGGGCAGGATTGTGTAGCAGCGGCAGTAAAAAGTTCCAGTGTGGGCAGGATTGTGTAGCAGCGGCAGCAAAAAGTTCCAGTGTGGGCAGGATTGTGTAGCAGCGGCAGCAAAAAGTTCCAGTGTGGGCAGGATTGTGTAGAAGCGGCAGCAAAAAGTTCCAGTGTGGGCAGGATTGTGTAGCAGCGGCAGCAAAAAGTTCCAGTGTGGGCAGGATTGTGTAGCAGCAGCAGCAAAAAGTTCCAGTGTGGGCAGGATTGTGTAGCAGCGGCAGCAAAAAGTTCCAGTGTGGGCAGGATTGTGTAGCAGCGGCAGCAAAAAGTTCCAGTGTGGGCAGGATTGTGTAGCAGCAGCAGCAAAAAGTTCCAGTGTGGGCAGGATTGTGTAGCAGCGGCAGCAAAAAGTTCCAGTGTGGGCAGGATTGTGTAGCAGCGGCAGCAAAAAGTTCCAGTGTGGGCAGGATTGTGTAGCAGCGGCAGCAAAAAGTTCCAGTGTGGGCAGGATTGTGTAGCAGCGGCAGCAAAAAGTTCCAGTGTGGGCAGGATTGTGTAGCAGCGGCAGCAAAAAGTTCCAGTGTGGGCAGGATTGTGTAGCAGCGGCAGCAAAAAGTTCCAGTGTGGGCAGGATTGTGTAGCAGCGGCAGCAAAAAGTTCCAGTGTGGGCAGGATTGTGTAGCAGCGGCAGCAAAAAGTTCCAGTGTGGGCAGGATTGTGTAGCAGCGGCAGCAAAAAGTTCCAGTGTGGGCAGGATTGTGTAGCAGCGGCAGCAAAAAGTTCCAGTGTGGGCAGGATTGTGTAGCAGCGGCAGCAAAAAGTTCCAGTGTGGGCAGGATTGTGTAGCAGCGGCAGCAAAAAGTTCCAGTGTGGGCAGGATTGTGTAGCAGCGGCAGCAAAAAGTTCCAGTGTGGGCAGGATTGTGTAGCAGCGGCAGCAAAAAGTTCCAGTGTGGGCAGGATTGTGTAGCAGCAGCAGCAAAAAGTTCCAGTGTGGGCAGGATTGTGTAGCAGCAGCAGCAAAAAGTTCCAGTGTGGGCAGGATTGTGTAGCAGCGGCAGCAAAAAGTTCCAGTGTGGGCAGGATTGTGTAGCAGCGGCAGCAAAAAGTTCCAGTGTGGGCAGGATTGTGTAGCAGCGGCAGCAAAAAGTTCCAGTGTGGGCAGGATTGTGTAGCAGCAGCAGCAAAAAGTTCCAGTGTGGGCAGGATTGTGTAGCAGCGGCAGCAAAAAGTTCCAGTGTGGGCAGGATTGTGTAGCAGCGGCAGCAAAAAGTTCCAGTGTGGGCAGGATTGTGTAGCAGCGGCAGCAAAAAGTTCCAGTGTGGGCAGGATTGTGTAGCAGCGGCAGCAAAAAGTTCCAGTGTGGGCAGGATTGTGTAGCAGCAGCAGCAAAAAGTTCCAGTGTGGGCAGGATTGTGTAGCAGCAGCAGCAAAAAGTTCCAGTGTGGGCAGGATTGTGTAGCAGCGGCAGCAAAAAGTTCCAGTGTGGGCAGGATTGTGTAGCAGCGGCAGCAAAAAGTTCCAGTGTGGGCAGGATTGTGTAGCAGCGGCAGCAAAAAGTTCCAGTGTGGGCAGGATTGTGTAGCAGCAGCAGCAAAAAGTTCCAGTGTGGGCAGGATTGTGTAGCAGCGGCAGCAAAAAGTTCCAGTGTGGGCAGGATTGTGTAGCAGCGGCAGCAAAAAGTTCCAGTGTGGGCAGGATTGTGTAGCAGCGGCAGCAAAAAGTTCCAGTGTGGGCAGGATTGTGTAGCAGCGGCAGCAAAAAGTTCCAGTGTGGGCAGGATTGTGTAGCAGCAGCAGCAAAAAGTTCCAGTGTGGGCAGGATTGTGTAGCAGCGGCAGCAAAAAGTTCCAGTGTGGGCAGGATTGTGTAGCAGCGGCAACAAAAAGTTCCAGTGTGGGCAGGATTGTGTAGCAGCGGCAACAAAAAGTTCCAGTGTGGGCAGGATTGTGTAGCAGCGGCAGCAAAAAGTTTCAGTGTGGGCAGGATTGTGTAGCAGCAGCAGCAGCAAAAAGTTCCAGTGTGGGCAGGATTGTGTAGCAGCGGCAACAAAAAGTTCCAGTGTGGGCAGGATTGTGTAGCAGCAGCAGCAGCAAAAAGTTCCAGTGTGGGCAGGATTGTGTAGCAGCAGCAGCAGCAAAAAGTTCCAGTGTGGGCAGGATTGTGTAGCAGCGGCAGCAAAAAGTTCCAGTGTGGGCAGGATTGTGTAGCAGCAGCAGCAGCAAAAAGTTCCAGTGTGGGCAGGATTGTGTAGCAGCGGCAGCAAAAAGTTCCAGTGTGGGCAGGATTGTGTAGCAGCGGCAGCAAAAAGTTCCAGTGTGGGCAGGATTGTGTAGCAGCGGCAGCAAAAAGTTCCAGTGTGGGCAGGATTGTGTAGCAGCAGCAGCAGCAAAAAGTTCCAGTGTGGGCAGGATTGTGTAGCAGCGGCAGCAAAAAGTTCCAGTGTGGGCAGGATTGTGTAGCAGCAGCAGCAGCAAAAAGTTCCAGTGTGGGCAGGATTGTGTAGCAGCGGCAGCAAAAAGTTCCAGTGTGGGCAGGATTGTGTAGCAGCGGCAGCAAAAAGTTCCAGTGTGGGCAGGATTGTGTAGCAGCGGCAGCAAAAAAGGTAATTTTTTCTATGGGGCAGCCAGCGTAAAATTTCAGGGGGTGGAGGGGAGTAGGTAGGATCCCCGAAAATATTAGAACTATATTTTAATTGACGTCAGGATCCCCGTAACATAATTTGGGGGGGGGGTCAGACATTAAACATGTACAACCCCCAAATTATCTAGGATGTACAACACTTCTGGTTGACCTCACCAAGGCGAGCCCTACACCACTTGAAAACCAGCACTTGGAATAATACCCAAAACCCAACCCTTGAAATAGCAATCCCCTGAAATAAAAATCGCTTGAAAAAGAAAACCTAAAAACTAAACCGCGGAAAAATTGAAAAAATTACTATTACACTTACTCCAACCTTAAATAACCAGAATAACCTCAAACAACCCGAACACCCTCCAGCAACCCGAACACCCTCCAGCAACCCGAACACCCTCCAGCAACCCGAACACCCTCCAGCAACCCGAACACCCTCCAGCAACCCGAACACCCTCCAGCAACCCGAACACCCTCCAGCAACCCGAACACCCTCCAGCAACCCGAACACCCTCCAGCAACCCGAACACCCTCCAGCAACCCGAACACCCTCCAGCAACCCGAACACCCTCCAGCAACCCGAACACCCTCCAGCAACCCGAACACCCTCCAGCAACCCGAACACCCTCCAGCAACCCGAACACCCTCCAGCAACCCGAACACCCTCCAGCAACCCGAACACCCTCCAGCAACCCGAACACCCTCCAGCAACCCGAACACCCTCCAGCAACCCGAACACCCTCCAGCAACCCGAACACCCTACAGCAACCCGAACACCCTACAGCAACCCGAACACCCTCCAGCAACCCGAACACCCTCCAGCAACCCGAACACCCTCCAGCAACCCGAACACCCTCCAGCAACCCGAACACCCTCCAGCAACCCGAACACCCTCCAGCAACCCGAACACCCTCCAGCAACCCGAACACCCTCCAGCAACCCGAACACCCTCCAGCAACCCGAACACCCTCCAGCAACCAGAACACCCTCCAACAACCAGAACACCCTCCAACAACCAGAACACCCTTCAGCAACCAGAACACCCTTCAACAACCAGAACACCCTTCAGCAACCAGAACACCCTTCAGCAACCAGAACACCCTTCAGCAACCAGAACACCCTCCAGCAACCCGAACACCCTCCAGCAACCCGAACACCCTCCAGCAACCCGAACACCCTCCAGCAACCCGAACACCCTCCAGCAACCCGAACACCCTCCAGCAACCCGAACACCCTCCAGCAACCCGACACCCTCCAGCAACCCGAACACCCTCCAGCAACCCGAACACCCTCCAGCAACCCGAACACCCTCCAGCAACCCGAACACCCTCCAGCAACCCGAACACCCTCCAGCAACCCGAACACCCTCCAGCAACCCGAACACCCTCCAGCAACCCGAACACCCTCCAGCAACCCGAACACCCTCCAGCAACCCGAACACCCTCCAGCAACCCGAACACCCTCCAGCAACCCGAACACCCTCCAGCAACCCGAACACCCTCCAGCAACCCGAACACCCTCCAGCAACCCGAACACCCTCCAGCAACCCGAACACCCTTCAGCCACCAGAACAAACTTCAGCAACCAGAACACCCTCCAGCAACCAGAACACCCTTCAGCAACCAGAACACCCTTCAACAACCAGAACACCCTTCAGCAACCAGAACACCCTTCAGCAACCAGAACACCCTTCAGCAACCAGAACACCCTTCAACAACCAGAACACCCTTCAGCAACCAGAACACCCTTCAGCAACCAGAACACCCTTCAGCAACCAGAACACCCTTCAGCAACCAGAACACCCTTCAGCAACCAGAACACCCTTCAGCAACCAGAACACCCTTCAGCAACCAGAACACCCTTCAGCAACCAGAACACCCTTCAGCAACCAGAACACCCTTCAGCAACCAGAACACCCTTCAGCAACCAGAACACCCTTCAGCAACCAGAACACCCTTCAGCAACCAGAACACCCTTCAGCAACCAGAACACCCTTCAGCAACCAGAACACCCATCAGCAACCAGAACACCCTTCAACAACCAGAACACCTTTCAACAACCAGAACACCCTTCAACAACCTTGAACAACCTTGAACAACCTTGAACAGCCTTCAACAACCTTCAACCACCTTCAACAACCTTCAACAACCTTCAACCACCTTCAACAACCTTCAACAACCTTCAACAACCTTCAACCACCTGCAACAACCTTTAACAGCCTTCAACAACCTGCAACAACCTTCAACAACCTGCAACAACCTTCAACAACCTTCAACAACCTTCAACCACCTGCAACAACCTTGAACAGCCTTCAACAACCTGCAACAACCTGCAACAACCTTCAACAACCTTCAACAACCTTCAACCACCTGCAACAACCTTGAACAGCCTTCAACAGCCTTCAACAGCCTTCAACAACCTGCAACAACCTTCAACAACCTTCAACAACCTTCAACAACCTTCAACAACCTTCAACAACCTTCAACAACCTTCAACAACCTTCAACAACCTTCAACAACCTTCAACAACCTTCAACAACCTTCAACAACCTTCAACAACCTTCAACAACCTTCAACAACCTTCAACAACCTTCAACAACCTTCAACAACCTTCAACAACTTTCAACAACGTTCAACGGCCTAAATAACCTAAATAACCTAAATAGCCTTAATAGCCTTAATAACCTTAATAGCCTTAATAGCCTTAATAGCCTTAATAGCCTTAATAGCCTTAATAACCTTAATAGCCTTAATAGCCTTAATAGCCTTAATAACCTTAATAACCTTAATAACCTCGTATAACAAATAACGATAAATAATCTAGAAACCTTATATAAACCAACTAACCTAAATAACCTGAAATAATCTAAATAACTTGAATAATAATAAAAACTTAAATAACCCTAATAAACTTAAATAACCCCAAAAAACTTAAATAACCATAAAATAAATTAAATAACTTTACAAAAACTAGATAACCTTAAATAATCTAAATAACCTATATAGGTTATTTAGATTGTTAAATAAATAACCTCAATTATTTAGATTATATAATCTAAATAACCTCATATAACCTCAAATAACCTAGATAACCTAAATAACCTGAATAACCCCGATAAATAACCCCAGTTGTCAAAAGAAAGAAAAAACAGTTCATTTCCACCAGAGCTGATATATGAAACTAGGCCACCTACCCAAATTTTTCATAATTTCGCCTATGCAATTAGAAAAGGCCTACCAAATTAGCAAGGCCTACCAAATTAGCGAGGACTAATGAATTGAACTAGCGAGGACTAATAAATTGAACTAGCGAGGACTAATAAATTGAACTAGCGAGGACTAATAAATTGAACTAGCGAGGACTAATAAATTGAACTAGCGAGGACTAATAAATTGAACTAGCGAGGACTAATAAATTGAACTAGCGAGGACTAATGAATTGAACTAGTGAGGACTAATGAATTGAACTAGCGAGGACTAATAAATTGAACTAGCGAGGACTAATAAATTGAACTAGCGAGGACTAATGAATTGAACTAGTGAGGACTAATGAATTGAACTAGCGAGGACTAATAAATTGAACTAGCGAGGACTAATAAATTGAACTAGCGAGGACTAATGAATTGAACTAGTGAGGACTAATGAATTGAACTAGCGAGGACTAATAAATTGAACTAGCGAGGACTAATAAATTGAACTAGCGAGGACTAATAAATTGAACTAGCGAGGACTAATAAATTGAACTAGCGAGGACTAATAAATTGAACTAGCGAGGACTAATAAATTGAACTAGCGAGGACTAATGAATTGAACTAGCGAGGACTAATAAATTGAACTAGCGAGGACTAATAAATTGAACTAGCGAGGACTAATAAATTGAACTAGCGAGGACTAATAAATTGAACTAGCGAGGACTAATAAATTGAACTAGCGAGGACTAATAAATTGAACTAGCGAGGACTAATAAATTGAACTAGCGAGGACTAATAAATTGAACTAGTGAGGACTAATAAATTGAACTAACGAGGACTAATAAATTGAACTAGCGAGGACTAATAAATTGAACTAGCAAGGCCTAATAAATTGAACTAGCAAGGCCTAATAAATTGAACTAGCAAGGCCTAATAAATTGAACTAGCAAGGGCGAATAAATTGAACTAGCAAGGCCTAATAAATTGAACTAGCAAGGCCTAATAAATTGAACTAGCAGAGCCTAATAAATTGAGTCAGCAAGGCTTAATAAATTGAACTAGCAAGGCCTAATAAATTGAACTAGCAAAGCCTAATAAATTGAACTAGCAAGGCCTAATAAATTGAACTAGCAAAGCCTAATAAATTGAGTCAGCAAGGCCTAATAAATTGAACTAGCAAGGCCTAATAAATTGAGTCAGCGAGGCCTAATAAATTGAACTAGCAAGGCCTAATAAATTGAATCAGCAAGGTCTAATAAATTGAATCAGCAGGGCCTACTAAATTGAATCAGCAAGGCCTAACAAATTAACAAAGGTCTAACAAATGAGGCTTCAAATTTCTGCATAACAATGAGAGCGCAATGCACGCCCGCCCGCACCGAGGTACGGAGGCATGAGACAAATATAAATTAATGGGACAAATATAAATTTCAAACTCGTAACTAGTGGATTGATTAATTATAAATTAGTTTCAGTCTACTTTACCACAGCAATGATGTTCACAGAGAGGAAATGTGAAGGCATCATTCAATATGGAATTAGAGGGAACAGGGAATCTATGCACGCCGTGTGTGTGTACCCAAACACGTTTCAAACAACACCAACCAGCAATTTGGGGTAACAAATCCATCGCTGAAAACACTTTCCTGCATCTGACCAAACAAAAATCTTTAAATCGCATAGTTCGTTTGCAAAATATTGCCATCCAAACAGGGTTCGGGTCTTCTGCAACGCCCATAATGGTTAGAGACGTAACTTCATTGCGTCATTCGCGTAAACCACCTATCTTTTTATAACCTAGAAACCTATCCGTATCAACAAACTTAAAACTTGACTTTGTAAAGCCTGAAAACCTTCCCTCTTAAAACCTAAAAACCTATCCTTCTCAACAAACTTAGAACTTGTCCTCGTAAAGTCTAAAAACATATCCTTCTAAAGCCTATCCTTGTGAAAAAAAGTAAAATTTGTCTTCACAAAGCCTAGAAACTTTCGTTCCCAAAGCCTACAAAACCATGCTCACGCGTGGCTGCTGCGGGGCTGGGGCGGCCGGGGGCGCAGGGCTGGGAATCTCTCGCTGGCTCTCCTGCGCAAATGTTGGGGGTGTAATGTTTATATTTCTATATGACCTGAATAACCTAGATGACCTGAATAACCTAGATGACCTGAATAACCTAGACGACCTGAATAACCTAGACGACCTGAATAACCTAGATGGCCTGAATAACCTAGATGGCCTGAATGACCTAGATGGCCTGAATAACCTAGATGGCCTGAATAACCTAGATGACCTGAATAACCTAGATGACCTGAATAACCTAGATGACCTGAACAACCTAGATGACCTGAACAACCTAGATGACCTGAACAACCTAGATGACCTGAACAACCTAGATGACCTGAACAACCTAGATGACCTGAACAACCTAGATGACCTGAACAACCTAGATGACCTGAACAACCTAGATGACCTGAACAACCTAGATGACCTGAACAACCTAGATGACCTGAACAACCTAGATGACCTGAATTACCTGGATGACCTGAATTACCTGGATGACCCGAATAACCTAGATGACCTGAATAACCTAGATAACCTGAATAACCTAGATGACCTGAATTACCCAGATGACCTGAATTACCTAGATGACCTGAATTACCTGGATGACCTGAATAACCTAGATGACCTGAATAACCTAGATAACCTGAATAACCTAGATGACCTGAATAACCTAGATGACCTGAATAACCTAGATAACCTGAATAACTTAGATGACCTGAATAACCTAGATGACCTGAATAACCTAGATAACCTAGATGACCTGGATAACCTAGATAACCTATGCTACCAACACCCAAAAACCTGGCTGCGTAACACTAGTCTTAAAAAAAAAACGTTTTTTCCAACAGAGTTGAATCATGGAACAAGGATAGCGGCCCAACTTTTCCACAATTTCCCTATGCAATTAGAAAAGGCCTACCAAATTATCTAGGCCTTATAAATTGCATTAGCAAAGCCTAATAAATTGCATTAGCAAGGCCTAATAAATTGCATTAGCAAGGCCTAATAAATTGCATTAGCAAGGCCTAATAAATTGCATTAGCAAGGCCTAATAAATTGCATTAGCAAGGCCTAATAAATTGCATTAGCAAGGCCTAATGAATTGAATTAGCAAGGCCTAATAAATTGAATTAGCAAGGCCTAATAAATTGAATAAGCAAGGCCTAATAAATTGAATTAGCAAGGCCTAATAACTTAGATAAGCAAGGCCTAATAAATTAGATTTGCAAGGCCCAATGAATTAGATTTGCAAGGCCCAAAGAATTAGATTTGCAAGGCCCAATGAATTAGATTTGCAAGGCCCAATGAATTAGATTTGCAAGGCCCAATGAATTAGATTTGCAAGGCCCAATGAATTAGATTTGCAAGGCCCAATGAATTAGATTTGCAAGGCCTAATAAATTAGATTTGCAAGGCCCAATGAATTAGATTTGCAAGGCCCAATGAATTAGATTTGCAAGGCCCAATGAATTAGATTTGCAAGGCCCAATGAATTAGATTTGCAAGGCCCAATGAATTAGATTTGCAAGGCCTAATAAATTGAATTAGCAAGTCCTAATAAATTAGATAAGCAAGGCCTAATAAATTTAGATTAGCACGGCCTAATAAATTAGATTTGCAAGGCCTAATAAATTAGATTTGCAAGGCCTAAAAAATTAGATTAATCCTCTTATATATTTACCTACCTAATGAGGGGGTAAATAATCCTCTTATATATTTATCTAACTAATGAGGGAGTAAGTAATCCTCACATATTTACCTACCTAATGAGGGAGTAAGTAATCCTCATATATTTACCTACCTAATGAGGGAGTAAGTAATCCTCACATATTTACCTACCTAATGAGGGAGTAAGTAATCCTCATATATTTACCTACCTAATGAGGGAGTAAGTAATCCTCATATATTTACCTACCTAATGAGGGAGTAAGTAATCCTCACATATTTACCTACCTAATGAGGGAGTAAGTAATCCTCATATATTTACCTACCTAATGAGGGAGTAAGTAATCCTCATATATTTACCTACCTGATGAGGGAGTAATTAATCCTCATATATTTACCTACCTAATGAGGGAGTAAGTAATCCTCATATATTTACCTACCTAATGAGGGAGTAAGTAATCCTCATATACAGGGTGTTTCAAAAATACACGGCATAATTTCAGGTATGTATTTCCCACATGTAGACAATCAAAATAGTTCATTACAACATATGTCCGGAAATGCTTCATTTCCGAGTTATGGCCTTCACAACATTGAAATTCACCGGAACGTTTTTCTTTCCGCAGGTCGTTGCCATTACAGAAGATGTTCAAAATGACCACCTCCTGCTTGAATACAGACCTCACATCGATGTCTCATTGACCTGCGAACACGCTCCCACACTCCAGGAATGTTGCGTATGTCCTCAGAGCGTGCCACAATTCGTTTCCGAAGGGATTCCAAATCAGGCACCGGAGACGAATAAACCAATGATTTTAAATGGCCCCACAAGTAGAAATCGAGAGGGTTCAGATCAGGTGAGCGTGGAGGCCAAGCAATTGGGCCACCTCTACCTATCCATCGATCAGGAAATCTTCGATCCAAGTACCGGCGAGCCGTACGACTGAAGTGTGCAGGAGCGCCGTCATGCAAGAAGTGAGCGTGCTGACGATCGATCAGTGGAGTGTCGTCATAAACATCAGGTATGATGTTTTCCAGGAAGTTTGTGTACGCCTGCCCCGTAAGTCTGTTTACAAGTACATGGGGTCCAACTAACCGATCACCAATGATACCGGCCCACATGTTGAGGGAGAACCGCACCTGGTGATGAGATACAACAGTTGCATTTGGGTTTTCATACGCCCATACATGCTGATTGTGGAGATTTGTTATGCCATCTCGTGTGAACTGTGCTTCATCTGTAAATAATACTAAGGCAGGAAAGTTCGGATTTGCAGCACATTGCTGCAAGAACCACTGACAGTACCTAACTCGTGCAGGGTAATCTGCTGGTGACAGCGCCTGTACACGTTGCAAATGGTAAGGATACAATTGATACTCTTTCAGCAGTCTCCAGACAGTCGTATGGGGAACATTCACTTGCAACGCTAACCTTCGTGTGCTGATAGAAGGAGTTCTGTTCACAATCTCCAGAATCTCCTCCTGTTCTTCTGGAGTTGTAGATCTTGGTCGTCCCCTTCCCAATCCAGGAGAGTCAAATTTTCCATACTCGCACAGACGCTGATGGAGACTTACAAATGTCTTCCGATCTGGACATTGTCGCTGTGGGTACCTCTCCTGGTACAAACGACGAGCCAGCGCAGCATTGCCGTCTGCCTTACCGTAGATCAAGTGCATCTCTGCCAGCTCCTGATTTGTGTACATGACACACAGTCGAACGCCAAACACAACACTGAATTTAACCTTCGCCTAGGAATGATCTGTCAGAGTGCCCTCTTAATGTGTCCTTTGACGGCAACGACCTGCGGAAAGAAAAACGTTCCGGTGAATTTCAATGTTGTGAAGGCCATAACTCGGAAATGAAGCATTTCCGGACATATGTTGTAATGAACTATTTTGATTGTCTACATGTGGGAAATACATACCTGAAATTATGCCGTGTATTTTTGAAACACCCTGTATTTACCTACCTAATGAGGGAGTAAGTAATCCTCACATATTTACCTACCTAATAATGAGAGAGTAAGTAATCCTCATATATTTACCTACCTGATGAGGGAGTAATTAATCCTCATATATTTACCTACCTAATGAGGGAGTAAGTAATCCTCATATATTTACCTACCTAATGAGGGAGTAATTAATCCTCATATATTTACCTACCTAATGAGGGAGTAAGTAATCCTCATATTTACCTACCTAATGAGGGAGTAAGTAATCCTCATATATTTACCTACCTAATGAGGGAGTAAGTTATCCTATTTCACAGGGCGTTTCATAGAGAAAAAAATCCTATAGTACTGGCTAGCTAACTAATCATGCAAAGTAAATGCATATTAGGTGAGATGGAGGACATTGTTTCTTGCATAAGAAAACGATCTATTTATACCTCTGGTTATAGCGACTTAGACGTGTGAGGGTATCCTAAACAATCTTTTTTGTCGGCTTCCCTTCCAATGGAATAGAACAATTAAACAAATGAAACTATAGGCAATTACCCTCACAATTGGTATTTTTTTTATTTATGGACTGCTTCTTCTGAAATAAGCCATTATATGTAAGTTCGGAAATGTTTCGAAACGTTCTTACGATTTTAAAACTGATTTTGTTTTTTTACTAGCATGAAAACTTATTGACTTCTATTCTTTTGAATGTTGCAAGCGATTTTTTCCCGTAGGTCAAAAACATTTTTTTTTGGTTGAAGTGTAATATAATGAACAATTTTCAAACTTGAATGCTGTCTTCATGTTTTATTTTCATCTACAAATAATCTGTATGCATAGTTTCATATTTACACTGTGAATTGTAAATGACATGCATAAATTATTTAAAAAAAATTATCTTTCATTTCTTGAAGTATGGTAAATATTTTATTTGTGGTCTGATTCTTCTGAAATAAGCCAGGGTATGAAATATAACAAAAAAAAAGTTTTGTTCCAGTAATTTTTTTTTATTTTGGCGTTAGTTTTCCAGAGAATGGGCAACATTTGTTTTTACGTCATTTTTATCTGATATTTCAAATGAATACAAGTCAATGAATTTTCATGCTACAACAAAACCATAGACAGTTTTGAAATTCTTAAAACATTGCTAACGAGCTAAAAAGCCAGGTTTTTCATTTTCTTTTTTGTTTTCTTTTCACATGGAGACAAAAATCTATGATTTTTTGTTCACTTTCGGCTTTCTTTGCGGGTGTAAGGGAACATATAAAATTTTAGGACACAATAACCCATCTCCTAATGATCCTTTTGTGAAAAAAAAGCCAATTGGGGCCGAAAATCCCTGGGTCGTCGCCGTACAGGCAATATCGTAGTGAAGTTTGTATCACAGATACGCTCAGCACACACGTTATGCAGTTCAAATAATCAGAAAATAACTAACCCTGTTCCACAGGGCGTTTGAAAAAAGACCAATTCTATTGTAATAACTACATAGAGCCCGGATTTCTAGTCCTAAAAAAATGGTCCAAATAGCACGAAAATAATGATATTGCAGATATTATAGCGAAATATTTCGGTTTTGGATTTCAAGAAAAATTATTCCTATATGTAGCAAAATAGCAAGTAAAACTTTGCAAATTTTGGCTACAGTTAGACAGTTTTCTTTTATGCGCAGCTATAAAAAACGAATGTTTTTCTCAAGATAACGAAAGAGGAATCGCATCTGACACAAATGGCAAATGATCGACGAAAGTTCAGCCCATTTTTAATACCTTGAAAAATTTCTATTGTTATAAATTATCCTCTTCATCGACGACTACTACTTCGTGCAGGTTATTTAGTCATTTATTGCAAAATGACGACTTTTTGCCTTTGTGCCTGGTCAAAAAAGCAGTTTTACGATACATGCACATTTTAAATTCACTTATAGTCGTTGTAGCAATAGTAAAATAAATGCTGGAAATCCGGGCTCAAGTAATAACGCCAACCAATCATGGTAGGTAAATATAAATATTCGGTCAGATGCAGGACATTGTGTTCTGGTATTATGACAATTGATTTATTACCTCTGGTTATAGCTACTTGAAACGTGCGAGAATCCAAAATATTTTCTTTCGTCACAACCCATAAGGCGCTCCCAATAAACGGAGAAATCAACAAACAAAACTGTAAGGAACAACCCACACAAGTACGGCACACATGCAATTTCCATTTTTTCAAAATTTTGGGATCAGCATAGACAACTTCAATTTTTTGACCCAAGCTTTCGACTAGATTAGCTCTAGCCGTCATCAGGGGAACGATGTGTTTTTAAACAAAACCTCTTATGGTAGCTGCGTGTATCTAGTATACAAAATATTTTTTTAAATTTATAGCTGCAAGCCGAAAATCATTGATCAAGGGCGACTGATGAGCAAAGGAAGAAACTGCGGGGGGACATCAAGGTGACGATTAATTTTGTTTGGTTCCTAAACACTGTACATTGCTTCGACAATTTTTCGGCGTATCAATTTTTAACATTTTATAAGATAGATACATTTTCAAAATCAAAAGAATGGTTATCTTCTTCGGAATGCTAATAGACAAGGGATGACCTATTCTTCCTCTGCACATTCTTAGCATGCTCATCAATTCGTTGTTAAAGATTTCTACCCGTTTCCCCAATTGTAATATAGCGAGTAGTGTAAGTTCTAGTTAGAGAGACCAATAGTTGGCAACGCTCGAGACAGCAACACTCGCAGCCAGTCTACAAGTGAACTCGGGCTCGACAACAAGTAAATGTTGACCGAGTGTGTAAATAATATTACCTACTGTGGTTGGTATCTAACTTCTTAATTTCTAAACTAATGTACTAATTCTATGCTACCCTATTCTATATATTCCTTTCTATTTCCGCTCTGCTCTCGCTAACCACACTCTGGTATCTGAGTATCTAGTTATGTTGTAAGGTATCCAAGAGGTGAGTAAACTATTTTACCTAACTTGATGTCTATTACTATGTTGTATCTATGTCTATGTGAAACCTATACTGTGCTATAGTGTAGGTTGTGATATTGGCGACGAGGATTTGGTAGAACTGCTGGAAGTGACTAAGTGGTCGTGACTACTGTAAGTAATAGTAATGAAGGCATCTACGGATGCTTTATTTCCAATCAAGCCTGATACATATCACCTTGTACATTGGATTTTCAAATGCCTTAGAACTAACGCCAGGACGCCATGACGCTTTCCCCCGGTCAAGACCGGTACCCATTTCAGACACCTGGGTAGAGTGGGGTATTGTGCTTGGAATTTTTCTCCTATACCCAACAGAGAAAATCGCCACTGCCAGCGCCGAGTTTCGAACCCGGGTCCCGGCCGCACGGCGGCGGAACCTATAGCACACGGCTATCGCGAGCACGTACTGACTAGTGAGGGAACATAAAATTTGCCTAGTGAAATTTTTTGTTATTGTTGTTGTGCTGCTCATTGGTGTTGCTAGACTGGCTAGACTATGTTAGTGAAGAATCTCAGAATTGATCAAGGGATTGTACTATTTGTGCTGTGAAAATTTTTTTTTACAGTGTGTTTTTGACTTACTAAAAATTCAATATGCCATTGATAGGTTCAGTAGGAGAATTTAATCCTGTAGAGGAAGAATTTGGAGACTATGAAACTAGATTACACTGCTATTTTTTAATAAACAAAATAGAGGAAAATAAAAAAGCCCCCACCATAATTTCACTAGTGGGTCCTAAAATTGCTAGGCTCATTAGAGACCTCGTGTCTCCTAAAAAAGTACTTGATGCTACTTATGACGAGATTGTGGAAGCGTTGAGACGGCATTTTAAGCCAACAAGAAATCAAATCTTTGAGAGGTTTAGGTTTCATAAGCGGAACCAGAGACAAGGGGAAAGCATTGCGGATTTTGTGGCTAGCTTGAAAGCACTTTCTAATACCTGTAATTTCAAACAGGAAGTGCTAGAAGAGACCCTGCTGGATCGTTTCATTTTGGGTGTGTCCAGTAATGAAATTCAAAATTGCTTGCTAAATGAGGCTGGCCTGACATGGCAAAAGGCCATGGATCTAGCTACTGCTAAAGAAACCACACTGAGAGAAACAGTGGGGTTGAGGCAACCAAATTCAATTCTAAATGTAGGCCAGAGCAGAGTTAAGCAAACTGCTATTAAGCCTCAGGGCAAAACTCAGACTCAAGCTAACCCCAAATCAGCATGCAGCGGCTGTGGTAATCTGCACTGGCGTAGAGATTGCCCCTATAAAGATAGTGTTTGTCATGGTTGTGGCCAAAAAGGCCATCTTAAGAAATGTTGTTTTAAATTGACAATTAAGAAATCTGATAAAGGCAACAAAAATAATTTTGTGCATGCTATGCATGAAAAAAGGGGGAGGGAAAACCACCCTAACCCTAATGGAACTAGCAATGGAACCAGTGCAGACTACCCAGCCCCCAATCCAGAATGTTATGGGGACATTTTTGCTTTAGCCGAGGAAATGAAACCCCCAATCAAAATAAAATTGTTACTAAATGGTGTGCCATTAGAGATGGAGGTAGATACAGGTGCTGCCAGGTCTATCCTTTCAATGGCCACCTACTCTAAAATTCCAGCTAAGTCAAGACCCGAGCTGAGACCTTCTGATGTTAAGCTTCGGACTTATGGGGGAGCTGAGCTGGTAGTTTGTGGGGAGATTAGGGCTAACATCCAGCGTGAATCTAGTGGTATGGTTCCTCAGCTAGCAACTATTGTGGTTGTAGACAGGGAGGGGCCAGCCTTGCTGGGTAGGGACCTGATTGATTTCCTTGGGCTAACTATAGTTTCCAATAATGTCAACAAAGTGATCACTTGCCCTGAAGAGTTAGCAAATAAATTCCCCGACCTTTTTCAACCAGGTCTAGGTTGCTTTAAGGGAAGAAAATTCAAAATAGAAGTGGATCCAGCCATACCACCAAAGTTCTGTAAGGCCAGGAACGTGCCTTACACACTTAGACCTAAGGTGGAGGCTGAACTTGATAGACTGGTGCAGGAAGGTATCCTCACCCCTGTACAGTATTCAAGATGGGCGGCGGCGATCGTCCCTGTGCTCAAGGCTGATCAAAGCATCCGCATATGTGGGGATTACAAACTCACAGTCAACAGAGCCACTAGGCTTGATACCTACCCCATACCCCGAGTGGAGGATCTATTTAGCGGGTTAGCAGGAGGAGTTATATACTCCAAGCTAGATATGTCTCAGGCATACGCTCAACTACCCTTGGATGAAGACTCCAAGGAACTCACGGTAATAAACACCCACAGAGGTTTATTTGCCTACAACCGTCTCAGCTTTGGAATTGCGTCCGCACCTGGAATCTTTCAGCGTGCCATGGAAGGACTATTGCAGGGCCTCCCAGGAGTGTTCTGCTACCTGGATGACGTCCTGGTGAGTGCCACTAATGAGAAAGAGCACAACAAGCGTCTCTATCAAGTCTTATCTAAACTACAGGAGGCAGGGCTAAAACTGAAAATGGATAAATGTCAAATTGGAGTGCCACAGGTATCCTACCTTGGATACCAAATCGACAAGGACGGATTGCACCCCACTGCCGAGAAGGTAGCAGCAATCCAGAATGCACCAGCTCCTACTAATGTGACTCAACTGAGAGCCTACCTGGGGCTGTTAAATTTCTATAGGAAATTTCTAAAATCATCTGCAACCATGCTGGAGCCCCTAAATACCTTACTGAGGGATAAAACCCCTTGGAAATGGGATGCAAGTCAGGAGAGAGCCTTCCAGAAATCTAAACAAGCCCTCCTGGACTCTCAGACTCTAGTCCACTTTGACCCTCAGAAACCCATAGTGGTAGTGGCTGACAGTAGTGCGTATGGTGTGGGAGCGGTGCTGTGTCACCTTATTGATGGGATTGAACGCCCCGCCTATTTTGCCTCCCGAACTCTAACAGCAACAGAACGCAACTACTCTCAAACTGAGAAAGAAGCCCTAGCTATGGTGTTCGCACTTCGAAAATTTCATTGCTACCTGTGGGGACAGGATTTCACTGTGGTTACGGACCACAAACCTTTGTTAGGACTATTTGATCCGGGTAGAAGCATTCCTCCGATGGCATCCGGGCGCATCCAAAGGTGGGCTTTACTACTGCAGTCCTACAAGTTCACCTTGCGTCACCGGTCTGGCGTGCTGTTGGGTACGGCTGATGCTCTCAGTCGTCTACCCTTGACAACTCCCGAGGAAGCCACACCTATTCCTGCGGAATGGACGTCCTTAGTAAACTTCCTCGAGTCAGCTCCAGTCACCAGCACCCACATCCGCGACAGCACCCTAAGGGACCCAGTACTTTCAAAGGTGTACAAATACTGCCAAGTAGGCTGGCCTTCGATGGTAATTGGTGACCCTGATCTCGCTCCGTATACTAGGAGGCGAGACGAATTGTCCACACAAAATGGCTGTGTGCTCTGGGGGGCAAGAATTATTGTACCCCAAGCTCTCAGACAAGCCATTGTGGAGGAACTTCACTCTGGTCATGCTGGATCATCCAGGATGAAGGAGTTAGCTCGCAGCTACGTGTGGTGGCCCCTTCTGGATAAAGATCTAGAAGAAACAACTAAGTCATGCAGCGAGTGCCTGAGCACTCGAGCCGCACCGACGAAAGCTGAACTCCATCCGTGGGAATGGCCTGCGAAGCCTTGGCATCGCATACACATTGACTACGCGGGCCCAATGGATGGAAAATACTACCTAGTGATCGTGGATGCACACTCTAAGTGGGTTGAAATTTTTCCCACATCTACTACAACCTCTAGCGAAACGATCTTGTGCCTGAAACACACTTTTGCGATATTTGGATTCCCAGTAACAATTGTTTCAGACAACGCAACGTGTTTCACATCGGCTGAATTCCAAGAATTTGTGAAGGCATGTGGTATGCGACATATTACAAGCGCACCATACCACCCTTCAACTAATGGACTGGCAGAGCGCATGGTACAAACTTTCAAGAAGAATATACGGAAGTCAACGGAACCCCTACGCCTAGCACTAGACAGGTTCCTGTTCAACTATCGGCTAACACCTCACACGACAACAGGTGTTACGCCTGCCGAACTGATGTTAGGCAGGAAAGTTCGCTCTCGTCTTGATCTGCTTTGGCCGTCAGAAGCAATCGCGTCCAAAGTTGCTCAACGCCAGGACGCTCAGAAAAGATACCACCCAGGGTCTCGCGCGGTTGACATTCCGCTGGAGTCACCTGTGATGGTCCGTCAATACACGCCGGGTTCCCCAAAATGGACCCCTGCTACCACCATTGAGAAAACAGGCCCGGTATCCTACAAGTGCCAACTGAAGGGGGGAGAGGTCGTTCGTCGACACCAGGACCAAGTTATTACCTGCTCGAACACCATCCCTGAACCCTTGGAACAACCTACGGAGGAAACCGTTGTGTTTCCACAACCTGCTCAAAATTCATACCCACCACCTCCGACCCATGAACCTGACTCCGAAACACCTGATTACCCGATTCCCACCCAGGAGGCTAGGATGCACGAGCCTCCAAGCGCTAGCCTCTCGCGCAGGTCTACCCGAGCTCGGAAGCCTGTGGTGAGAATGGACCTTTAGGATTGACTATATTGAATAAGGGGACTGGGGATACAGGGGGGGTTTCTAATTAAGGAGGGAGGGGTGTAATATAGCGAGTAGTGTAAGTTCTAGTTAGAGAGACCAATAGTTGGCAACGCTCGAGACAGCAACACTCGCAGCCAGTCTACAAGTGAACTCGGGCTCGACAACAAGTAAATGTTGACCGAGTGTGTAAATAATATTACCTACTGTGGTTGGTATCTAACTTCTTAATTTCTAAACTAATGTACTAATTCTATGCTACCCTATTCTATATATTCCTTTCTATCTCCGCTCTGCTCTCGCTAACCACACTCTGGTATCTGAGTATCTAGTTATGTTGTAAGGTATCCAAGAGGTGAGTAAACTATTTTACCTAACTTGATGTCTATTACTATGTTGTATCTATGTCTATGTGAAACCTATACTGTGCTATAGTGTAGGTTGTGATACCAATGTAACATGCTTAACAATTTTTACATCATAATTTAATTATAAGATTACTTTTTTCACAATTCTATCGTTTATCTTTAAGTCTGATTAGGCTGTCTTTTATTGTATTCGAAGATTTGAAAGCCAATTTAACATTGAATGGTTTTAAGATTCGCTGGACTCTTTCAGAACAACCTTTAATATACGGAACGCTAACATATTTCAGAGGGCGTTAGGAATTTTCGTTGCTTAATCGAAGTATGGGGAGGTTTTGATTATTTCCACCAATCATTAGTCGGTTGCTATTACGTAGTTAAGGAGGAAAATTATTCTATTTCAATAATTAATCCACTGTTGAAAGTTCTTAATTCAAATTTTGCTCACTACAAATATTAACTGCACTCTGATAAAGGGATTTCTCTACACTCCTCCTCTGTGATAAAGGATGATAGCTGAAATAGTCTAAGTACCTGCCTGTGTTTGTTGGTTTCCGGTAGACCCGGAATTATAATCTATTATTAGTTAATCGATTAATATATCTAAGTACAAGATGCATCCATTACTTTCTAATTCCATAGTAAATTATATGTTGGTGTTGAACCCATTGATATGCTGGAGGAATGTATCAGGCATATCTTCTGGTAGTGCAGTCAATATATCATCAACGTAACGTTTCCAAAACAGTGGCTGGCACGGGGGTGTTGATAGGAATTAATCCTCCATTGCTTGCATTGTTATCTCGGCCAACGCGACAGAGATAGGGGAACCCATCGGTGTTCCTTCTACTTGTTGATCAATTTTGTGATTCCATTAAAAGCATTGTTTTGTTTTGTTTAAGAGATTTTGTTTAAAAATACACCGTTCCCCTGATGACGGCTAGAGCTAATCTAGCCGAAAGCTTGGGTCAAAAAATTGAATTCGTCTTTGCTGATCCCAAAATTTTGAAAAAATGGAAACTTCACTACCAAGACGTCCTTTATTTTAACAATTGACACATGCACTTGCCTTCCAACGTGGTCCAGGGTGGGCAGGACTGCAGCAAATGGAGGCCACATCTCGTAGGCGAGCCTCTCGACGGTGCGCGGCGCCTCCAGTTCATCCCACGGCTGCAAGAGGCAAACCTTCAATACTTGGAATAGGTCCGGTGCCTATTGTCCGACACATGTTCTGTTCTCAGTTTGTGGTAGTCCTGAGTAACGATTTCCATCGTGTATTAATAGAGACAAAAAAATAATTGTTAGATTATTAGTTAGTTTAAAACCAAGGCGATCCAACGAGAGGAAAGAGGAAGGCACCATTTAGTATGGAGTTAAGGAAACGTGTAATCTATGCAGAAAGGGCATAGAAACAGTAAGTTGAGAAAGAAGTTCACGAACAAGGTAGGAGTTGAAGAAGAAAGTGCTGAAAAACAGGACAGCAGTGAATCGAAAAAAGTGGTCCTTGACATAACAAAAATCATTTCATTTCAACAAAAAGAAGGCCTACCTAACTCTCAGCTTGGGTCCTCACACATTCTCCCTGGGAGTACTAATTTCCATAGATACAATAATTGTGAACCTTGAGGGGACACAATATACTAACAATGGTCCTGCATATACAACCTGATGCTTCAACTCAAGTGGGAGGCGTTACTCCGAGGCGTTACAAAGAGAGGAAGGCACCACTTAGTTTGGACTTTGTATGACAAGATTCCTTGCGCACACAAACAGCAAGTCAGGAAGCAAGTAATTGAAACAAGACAAGAGTGGAAGTAGAAAGTAATAGGTGCTGAAGGCAGGACAGCTGTCGACTGAAAAAAAATGTGCTGTAACGAAACAAAAATTAATCAGAAGACCTGATAAGTTCAACGGAAGGAAAACCAACCTAAATTTCAGCTCGGGACCACACTTCTTCCCCCTGGGAGCTCCAATTCCCATACATACAATAATTCCATCCCCCTCAGGGATAAAAGCTCGAGAAGAAAGTAACGAGTGCTGTTAAAGAGGCAGTAGTCGAATGATAAGCTGGTCTGGCATGAAACCAAAAAATCTATTTGCCCTCAACACGGCCATCGGCTCGGGACCTTACATCTTCCCCTGTAATGGTCAATTCTGATCCAAACAATACAAGTTTGTTACATAAATCTCACTAGTTCCCACACGCTATGAGTAACCATTGCATCAGCCAAGTAAAAGTTCAAATCAAGTGTCCTAGATTGAATTGAGTTGTACGAGTGGAATGAAGTTTCCTTAGGATACCCTAGGAGTTACTGAACTCAGTCGGGCACAGAAGTGGTCATATCTCAGCCTGTACTTTGTGGTATGTAGTTCGCAGTAATAATCGCTACCACTTGTGCTAAATCGATATAGAAATGTTCATAAGATATTACTCCATAAGCCAAAATTTCAGAACGCGCACTGCGAGAGCCTATTTCGATCACAGAAACTAACTCTGCCTAACGTGAATTGTAGATGAAAATCATCATGGCTTCCTTAAGTACCTTCTTCACGACGACAATTAAGAAAACAATCTAATCAAATTTGTCCATTCAGATTAGATTATTATTTAGTTCAAGTCTCCCTATCCTCAACAAATACAATCTAAAGAGAGGAAGAAGGAAGGCCCCATTTAGTATGGGAATGAATTAAAGCACAATTTAGAAGAAGAAAGCAGTAGGTGCTGATAAACAGGACAGCAGTAAACGGGAAAAAGACGGCCCTTAACACAATGGAAAACATTTTACTTCAACAAAAGGAACGCCTACCTAACTCTGAGCTTGAACCCTCATATTTTCCCCCTGGGAGCGCTAATTCCCATAGATAAAATAAGTTTATCCCCCTGAGGGTATTTGTCCTCTCAAAAAATTAATAGTTTCCCTTAACGAACACTAAAAATTTATCCCTTTGAAAACCTACAAATTTACCCCAACAACAAAAACTAAATAGCTACCTTAATGAAAAAGAACTAAACTCAACCCTACAAAAAGAAAAAAAACCAACCCCACCCTTTCACAAACCCAAAACAAACCCCACTCTTTCACAAAACCAACCCCACCCTTTCACAAACCCAAAACCAACCCCACCCTTTCACAAACCCAAAACCAACCCCACCCTTTCACAAACCCAAAACCAACCCCACCCTTTCACAAACCCAAAACCAACCCCACCCTTTCACAAACCCAAAACCAACCCCACCCTTTCCCTAAACCAAAACAAACCCCACCCCTTCCCTAACCCAAAACAAACCCCACCCTTTCCCTAACCCAAAACAAACCCCACCCTTTCCCTAACCCAAAACAAACCCCACCCTTTCACAAACCCAAAACCAACCCTACACTTTCTTAAATCCAAGATCAACCCCTTACTCTTACAAACCAAAAACCAACCCCACATTTCTATAAATCTAAACCCAACCCTCTCCTTTTAAAAATCTAAATCTCAAACCAACCCTCTACTTTAAAAGATCTAAAACCAACCCTCTACTTTTAAAGATCTAAAACCAACCCTCTACTTTTAAAGATCTAAAACCAACCCTCTACTTTTAAAGATCTAAAACCAACCCTCTAATTTTAAAGATCTAAAACCAATCCTCTACTTTTAAAGATCTAAAACCAACCCTCTACTTTTGAAGATCTAAAAACAACCCTCTACTTCTAAAAATCAAAACCAACCCTCTACTTTTAAAAATCTAAAACCAAAAAATCTAGAACCAACCCTCTCTTTTGAAAAATCTCAAACCAACCCTCTACTTATGATGATCTGAAACCAACCCTCTACTTTTGATGATCTGAAACCAACCCTCTACTTTTGATGATCTAAAACCAACCCTCTACTTCTAAAAATCTAAAACCAACCCTCTACTTCTAAAAATCTAAAACCAACCCTCTACTTCTAAAAATCTAAACCAACCCTTTACTTTTAAAAATCTAAAACTAAATAATCTAGAACCAACCCTCACCTTTTAAAAGTCTAAAACCAACCCTCTACTTTTGATGATCTGAAACCAACCCTCTACTTTTGATGATCTGAAACCAACCCTCTACTTTTGATGATCTAAAACCAACCCTCTACTTCTAAAAATCTAAAACCAACCCTCTACTTCTAAAAATCTAAAACCAACCCTCTACTTTTAAAAATCTAAAACCAACCCTCTACTTTTAAAAATCTAAAACCAAACTTGTTCCTTCAAAAATCAAAAGCAAACCTATACTTTTAAGTATCGAAAACCCTGTACTTTTGAACATTTACAACCCTTCAATTTCTTACATTTAAAGCCTTCTCCTATTAAACATCTTAAGCCCTATACTTTTACAAGTCTAAAAACCTATATAAGTTGGGTAAATGTTAAGGACTTGACCATAATCGATTTTCCACTTTTTGATCAACACAGATTGTTGATCAGACCAAAATAAACAATTTTTCTTCCCTGCACTTTCCAGCAGAAATGAGTATTATAAAAGTTATGGCATTAAATGAGTTACCGGAACTCCAGTGTGCATCACCATATTACAAACGTAAAGAGGTTGGGTCGTGAGGGGTAGCCACAGTTCTTTTAATTTATAGTTTTCACTAAAAGAACTGTTGCTACCCCTCACGACCCAACCTCTTTACGTTTGTGATAGGGGGTTTGCTCTTCGTCGGCTTGGTTGGCGCGCGGGAACGCCTGTTTACTTTCACGTCGGACCGCGCGGTGTATTTTTCCCCGCCTCAAACACTGGAGTTACGGTAACTCATTTAATGCCATAACTTTTGAAATACTTATTTCCGCCGGAAAGTGCATTGAAGAAAACTTGTTTATTTTGGTCTCATTGTAGTAAAAGACTGGGACTCACCTCAGCTAAGACGAGGGCATTCGACGACCACAGTACGATGCACAAGTGAATATGTACAAATTTTAACGAAAAACGAACAAAGACAACGAACAAAACAACAAACAAGGCAACACAAACCCAACACTGAAGAACTACACTAGCACGAAAAACGGTAACACGAAACACACTGGAACGCCGGCAGACAAGCGACTGCACCACCGCCACAACCTCTCACTACGACGTCCAGCTCCTGTCTGCCCCAGCCACATGCCATGCCGCCGGCCACATGCCGCCAGCCACACGCCGCCAGCCACACGCCGCCAGCCACACGCCGCCAGCCACACGCCGCCAGCCACACGCCGCCAGCCACACGCAGCCAGCCACATGCCGGCAACCACATCCCCCCGTGAAATATATTTCAATACAAAACATAATCCCTCAATCTCGTCGGCTCTCGCCTCGCCCGAACCAGGGCTGCCAATGAGACTTTTACAAAAACCCAAGATCATGGGTCTAAAAAACCCAAGATCTAAAATTAAAACCCAAGATTACCAAAATACAAAAAATACATGATATTTAAAGTGTTTTTTTCTTTCTGTGCAAACAAATTGCAATCATAGGTAGAAAAACATTGAAAAAATGATTATTACGAAGGATAAAATGCCAAAAACTACCAACTAAAGCAGGTTTTTGCTATTTTAGCACTAAAAACTACAAGCATATTACTGTTAGAAAAAAAACGGAGTTTCAAGCTCTCAAGCATTAAACAATGTTTCTACGTTATTGGAACACACGAGTTCGATGCGTCGAAGTTAATGGAGGCCATTTAATTTCAACGACTGTAACAAGACTAGTTTGTTGAATAAAAGTTAAGCATTAATTTATGGCTTGTTATTAATATCCTACAATACCTCTGGCGAAAAGTTCCTAATAAATTGCAAAAATGATGCTTCTAAATTTAATGAAATAACTACTGTGGATGGCTTGGCGTAAATTTTCAACCGAAAATTAAATTGCAGATCTTTTTCTCAACTGTACAATGCTTGCTGGCTTTATTGCAAAAATTACAAAAACTGCTATAATGGGGTCGGAATTTTAGAGAGTAGAGATAACATTGGCGCCCATGTAGTATCCAAATATAAGTTTTAAAGTTTCTTTAAGTCATTTGAACTCGAAAAGTTAGGAGTTTTTGGCAAATTATTATTCGTGAAAATAGATTTATTTTGAGTTTTCTTCAATAAGTGTAAATATGTTAGCACAAAAACACCTTGTATGGTACAAAAAATACATATACTCACGTATAATTATAATTACATGTATCATCAAATGTAGGTTAAGTAACATTAAGAGTACATTGCCCTCACTCACTTATTTCGACTAGTGACATGGGTATTACAATACTCATGTGTGTGTATCATCTAAGTGCATTAATTTTAAGATATTTTACACCAATGATGGTACTTTTGAACCATCTCTATTGGAAATAAACTGTTTCTTTTTTCGCTATTTTACGTTTGCGAGATTAATATTTATTTTATCAAAAGCTGTACCATCAAGAATTACCTAGGTAAGTTTCGTTTGCTTCATCGACAGATTTTCGGCTATTTTACTATCAGGAAATGCAACCTCACAGACGTCAATGTTAGCAAAGGGTAGATTATGTGCTACGAAATAGACTGCAACCTTATCTCACTCCTCGCTATTTGTTGGCTTTCAGTTGTTCTCTTTTTTAAGATATTGAGTGATACTCGTGCTTCCTTTAGCAACAGCAAATTTTTTCATGACTGAAAGAAACTTTATATTTTAATGACCTAGACTCATTTTTATTTTTTAGTGTCACTTTGCATGCCTTGCAGTAGGTAACTGAGTCTTCGTTGTTGCAGTCATGCTCAAACCACTTTTTTTTATTCCGTTTCACTGGCCCATTCTTCCTTGAAGCACAGAGCATTCCATTTGCTCTTCTTTGCTGGCATAATTTCTTCAGTCACTTTTTTAATTTGAATGAACAGAGTTCATTAAAAGATAATCCCTTCAAATTTGAGTTTAATCGAAAAATGCAGATTTTCAAATCAAACTACCGACGAAAATCACATTCCAAATGCAGTAACGCGACTGGCACACGCCACACACACTCTAATCAGTTTATTTTTGACACAGTGGCGCGCGCTCAGCAGATTGTGATTTGTGACAGGTCACGGTTATGGTACGAGTTCCTACGCTAAGTGCTCTTACAGGTTGTGATCTTGTGACAGGCATGCAACGCATTTCTATCGCATAACGAAACCTTTAAGCACAATAAAAAGAAGGCATTTGTACGTAATAATTTAACTTTGAGAAATTTCTGTGCACCATGATTGAAGTATGAGGCTTAAAACCCAAGATTATCTACATATTCGAAAACAAAACCCAAGAACCCAAGGTACATCGTAAAAACCCAAGATCTTGGGTTAAAACCCAAGCATTGGCAGCCCTGGCCCGAACAGGCCGACCACCCCCCTGGGCACAGGGTTCAGTCTCCTCCAGCTGAGAACCTTCACCTAGTGACTCATCTTCGTCACAAGAAGCCTCATCATCGGAACTATCCTTTGGCAGGACCGGCGTTCACACTACTATAACTGTCGACAGTATTGCCCAACACCGGTGCCACTCCCCCCTTCCACCGCCATTTTACAGTCCATTTAACCCCATCAAACTCCGCGTCGAAATCTCGATTCCGTATCACGACCGTCTCAGCAGAGACGCAAACCGAGGCAACTTCAGGTTTGCCACAAGGCACACTTTCAGCTCCAAACTTAACCACCCGACCGTCTAGCGACACCCCACCACATGCCCGGACAAAATCCATGCCAAGTATGGCATCAACACCACGACAAATCTGCGCCACCACACAACCCAGGGATACTTCTAAGTCAACTACCTTGATTAAAGCGGTAGTTTCTCCCTTGCAAGGAACCTCTCTCCCATCGAACGCGATAATGGAACACACCCCACCCGACGCCCTCGTCACCAATGTCGGAGCCAGAATTGACCGCGAACACCCCGTATCAAGCAACGCGCGTGCTCCTCGGCCATTAATCTCAACAAGGAGAGTAGGAAGCGCCTCTAACCCTGCTTTGGAAGAGCTGCCGGCGCACCAGCTCCCCCTGGCTCGTTTCCCTGCAGACAGTCTCGAGATATGTGGCCATCTCTGCCACACCTCCAGCATGTGACCTTGCGCTTAGGGCATGATTTAATAAGATGAGGTCCACCACATTTAAAGCATCTTATTTCCTGAGACGCAGAGGCACTTCCCCTCGAAGCCCCACCAACGACAGCTGCCGAGAATCCGACAGGCTTCTCAACACTTTCTGCTAGCAACGATCGAGCTCGCCTCACCACTTCATCCAGCGCCAACGTTTCAATCTTCGCGAATGCGCGAAGCTCCCGCGATACTTCTGACGGCAACCCAACCACGAATGCTCGCAACAAAAGTACATCTGACGTAATACCGGCCAGCTTAGCAAGTCTTCTCAAATCAGTCAGAAAAACATCGACCGGCTCGTCACACCACACGCGTCTCGTGAACTGTTCGTACGCCTGGAAGGCGTTCAAAGCAAATGCATCAACCAACGCAGATCTAATGTTCTCATACGATTTCTTCTTCGCCTCACCAAGTTCGCTGTACACCGCATACGCACTTCCTGACAAGAACAACGGCACTAAAGTTTCCAGTTCTGTAATATTCTTCAATTTTCCCACCAGTTCAATCTTATTCAGCCACTCCACTACATCACCACTTTCGTCAAATGGCCTCACAATATCTCCCAATTTTACTGCCGCTGCCATCGTGGCCTAGATAGCTTGTAGTAAAAAACTGGGACTCACCTCAGCTAAGACGAGGGCATTCGACGACCACAGTACGATGCACAGGTGAATATGTACAAATTTTAACGAAAAACGAACAAAGACAACGAACAAAACAACAAACAAGGCAACACAAACCCAACACTGAAGAACTACACTAGCACGAAAAACGGTAACACGAAACACACTGGAACGCCGGCAGACAAGCGACTGCACCACCGCCACAACCTCTCACTACGACGTCCAGCTCCTGTCTGCCCCAGCCACATGCCATGCCGCCGGCCACATGCCGCCAGCCACACGCCGCCAGCCACACGCAGCCAGCCACATGCCGGCAACCACACTCATCAACAATCTTTATTGATCAATGAGTGGAAAATCGATTATGGTCAAGTCATTTACATTTACCATAAGTTGAAATACGGTATTGATATAACGATAGCTGAAGTTAGCTTAGGTAAGACTAGATTAGGTAAATAAACTAACCTAAGTAAACCTAAAATCAAACCGACACCGATAGTTACCGCCAAAAAATGACTGCGCATGTTCCATATCCGCCATACACCGGAGGAGCTACATCACTTTCTTCATTTAAGTGAATGACAGATGAGAAATGAACACTTTTAACTCAGCACTATCGTCATTATCAACTATTTATACCAACACCCACACAACGCTTAAGAGGGGTTAATGCACTCAAATATTGTCGCAGAACACCCTTCGCATGCACCTTCCACTGCAAGAACTATATCGAAACTGCCGGCAAATGGCGCCAATGCTATTCTAATTTTCACCTTATTTATGCTACATCTCCAAAACTAAGTATTGGCGAGCAAAATTTCATTCAATTAAAACGTCATAAAATGTCTCCGAATACCCAAATTTGGTGATGAAATTACAATGGTTGTTGACAACATTAAATTCAATATTGACCCTCGCGTCCACACCAATTAACAAAAACTCAATAGAGCGGGTTGTACTCACAGCATGGAGGTAGTGCTGAGTCTGGCATGTCCTGCACACCCACTTGTGTGGTGTGATTCACACACCTGCAATATATGCCTACACACCCAAACGATACACCCCCACACACCTGCATGACACACCTACTCACCCCCACATACCTGCAGTACACACCTATGCACCCCCACATACCTGCAGTACACACCTACTCACCCCCACATACCTGCAGTACACACCTATACACCCCCACACACTTGAAATACACTCCTATACACCCCCACACACCTACATTACACCTGCACATCCCAGCACACCTACACACCTCAACACCTACATTACACACCTATACACCCACATTACACACCTGCTCACCACAACACACCCATATAACACACCTGCTCACCCCACCACACCAATATAACAAATGCTCACCACAACACACCCATACAACACACCTGCTCACCACAACACACCCACACAACACACCTGCTCACCCCACCAAACCCATATAACACACCTGCTCACCCCACCACACCCATATAACACACCTGCTCACCCCACCACACCCATATAACACACCTGCTCACCCCACCACACCCATATAACACACCTGGTCACCCCACCAAACCCATATAACACACCTGCTCACCCCGCCACACCCATATAACACACCTGGTGACCCCATCACACCCGCACACCCCCACGCCTGCAATGCATACCTAGATACCCCCGCATACCTACATACCACGCCTACACATCACATACCTACATAACACACCACCGCATATCAGTTCTCAACATATATGGAGGACGGCGGACACCAAAATGGCAGACAATAGTACGGCGGACACCGGCGTCTTTTTCTCTGCAGGAACTTGGCTCACAGAAGCGCTGGGAAAAAATACTTTATTTTAAGGGCAAAGTTTGCTAGGGTTTCCTTCTATCCTCCAGGATGTCTAGATTTATTCAAGAATTTTTTCAAATGAAGTATTTTCCTTCAGTCATTTATTGGAGCCACATTGACGCGGCAGGGAATGTATTCATGGAGGGACAATGTCTGTCTGAGGGGTATTTAAAATTGCCCTAATTTGGGTCATTTTATGCTACCAGAAATGCTTGCTAAGTTAGAAGTTAGATCTCCGCAACTACCACTGGTATCTGCCACTGGTGACTGCCACTGGTGACTGCCACTGGTGACTGCCACTGGTGACTGCCACTGGTGACTGCCACTGGTGACTGCCACTGGTGACTGCCACTGGTGACTGCCACTGGTGACTGCCACTGGTGACTGCCACTGGTGACTGCCACTGGTGACTGCCACTGGTGACTGCCACTGGTGACTGCCACTGGTGACTGCCACTGGTGACTGCCACTGGTGACTGCCACTGGTGACTGCCACTGGTGACTGCCACTGGTGACTGCCACTGGTGACTGCCACTGGTGACTGCCACTGGTGACTGCCACTGGTGACTGCCACTGGTGACTGCCACTGGTATCTGCCACTGGTGACTGCCACTGGTGACTGCTACTAGTAACTACCACTGGGGACTGCCACTGGGGACTGCCACTGGGGACTGCCACTGGTGATTGCCACTGGTGACTGCTACTAGTAACTACCACTGGTGACGTCCACTGGTGACTGCCACTGGTGACTGCCACTGGTGAGTGCCACTGGTGACTGCCACTGGTGACTGCTACTAGTAACTACCACTGGTGACTGCCACTGGTGACTGCCACTGGTGACTACTACTAGTAACTACTACTGAGACCACCACTGGTGACTACCTCTGGTAACTACTACTAGTAACTGTAACTGCTACTGGGACCACCACTGGTTCCTGTCACTCGGAACTTCTCGGCATTAGTCAGCCGTGGCGTTCCTCAGAATCAGTTTTGGGACATCTCCTGGTATTGATATTAACCGACGATTTTGCTGAACGTGCTTCGTTCTTCTGATTCATGCTCTCTGCTGATATTTTCCCCACCCCCCTGATGAAGCCTTTGATACAATAACAAAATATATGAATCCGACAATGGGATCGCCGTAGGATGCCCTAGGAGTCACTGAACTTAGTCAGGCCCACATGTAGTTATATCTCAACCTGTCCTTTGTGATGTGTAGTTCTGAGTGACGCCTCTACTCTTGTGCTGCTCGTGGAAATAATGTAAATTATTTATTGCGCTCCAATTCTAGAATTTAGTCAATAAATTCAGGTCTTTTTAAATAAGTTGTCTAGGCAAGAAATAAACATTTGAATTTTAGGAATAACTGATCTCTAATAATAATAAATGACTCAAGTTTTTTAATGAACGAATTTTTTGTAAGAAAGATAAATTAAAATTACGAAAATGTAAGAAAGCCGCTTCAGAAATGATGAGACACAAACTATTGTAAATGTCTGTTGTATTGGAGCTTAATGGTTATTGTAGAGTTAATTATGATTACATGATTAATGATTTTTACAGCTAAATGACCATTGTAGAGTTAAAACTGGTTTATAGAATGTTAGAGAATACCGGGGAACTTTTTTTGCCCAATATCTTACCCTAGTGGTGAACTTGCTTGGAAACAGTAATTTTCCCTTGAAAAAAATGCATTAAAACACGTTTTTTACTTTTTCATTTAAACTAAGAAACCCATGTGCTTAAAACCAAAAAAAGCTATTCCTATACAACCTTTTGATACCTAAACTCTTTTGAAACCTAAACCCGTATTCATCTAAAAATCTTAAACTCTAAGGGATGTAAAAATTTATCAACATAAAGCTTAACAAACTATGTTTCTGACTCCCTTGAACTTGAACTTGAAATTGAGGGCCGACAGCGTCGGGGCCTTTGTAACGGCCTACAATTCCCTCCTCAATACACGCAATATTCACACAATGGGTTCAGCGCCTGTGTACCAGACTTGTCCACTAAACTACTCAGGATCCACCAATCCTTGTCACAAACTGCCATTAGACAGCATCACTGGGATAACCAGTACGTCATGACACAATCCCTAGGCATGGTGGGTCATTACAGCCCACTTTACATGACTGGCTTATACCAATCACTGTCTTTTACTCCAGGCACGTACAAGAAAAACTTTCATAGCTTCAATGATACTCAAATCACAATCCTGATCCAATCCAACAATACAGCTCATACCGCAATCATCTTCAGCACATCTGGCATAGAAGATATCCTTACGTGTGTCTGCGGCGGGGAGCTGCGGTGCTGAGGCGGGGCCGGGAATTTCGGGAATCTGTTAGTCAACCTGGTCACTTGCGCTCTCCTGCACAGATGTTGTGGGGCGTGATGTGTTGTGCTGCACATTGTGATGTTGGGGCATCCGTTGCTCAATTCAGACACACTCGGGCTTACGTTTCTCAATGCGAAACAGATGGAATGTCATTCATTTATACCGGTACGCGAATGAGCAATTTACCGAATGGTACACATATGGCCCAATACGCTGGGAACGTGTTAAAAGCGCTAACGCCGTAGCTTGTAAAATATAAGTGCTGAAAGGCAGAAATTAGTTTCATTGAAAAGAGGAGGATTTAAAGATTTATTTGAATGTCATAATTTTGCTCATTTGTCCCACCAGAAGAAAAGACCAAGAAGTAACATGATGAGGATTTTAATGAACGATGATAAAACGAAGTCAATAGAAAATGTCTGCTGGGACACAGGTAAAGAAGACTACTGTTTATTTTGTTCTCAAAAAAGAACTTAATTTACAACCACATCAAATGCAATGTCATCAAGAAATCTCACAGCACGATAAAGATCGGAGGTTGTTATTTTGCCCCGGAATGAAAACATGAGTTCTGATCAAATATTCATTCATAAGATAATTTCTTATGAGTGCCACATTTATTTAGAAGATATGGTAAATATGCAAAATTACCCCTCAGGGGGATACAACTATTGTATCTATGGGAATTAGCGCTCCCAGGGGGACAATGTGAGGGCCCGAGCTAAAGGTTAGGTAGGCTTTCTTTTGTTAAAATAGAATAGGTTTTGTTGTGTTACGGACCATCTTTTTTTCGGTTCACTGCTGTCCTGTTTTTCACCGCCTACTACTTTCTTCTTCAACTTTTTCTTGTTTCATGAACTTCTTTCTTAGCTTTCTGTTTCTGTGCCCTTTCTGCATAGATTCCACGTTCCCTTAACTCCATACTAAATGGTGCCTTCTTCCTTCCTCTCTTTACATCTCATTGTTGAGGATAGGGAGGCTTAAACTAACTAATAAACTAACTAATAATATGCAAAATTATAAAAATAAAATTAAAGTTTAAATTCTGCTCTTTATACTGAAACCCATTTCAGCCTTCCAGCACTAATATTTTACGAACTACACCATTTTTAAATCAGCTACGTTGCCAGCAGAGCTAGTATATCTCTCTTTAGCATATTCCCATACTCGCATTTCTGTACCATACCTAACGCCTCACCCCCATCGGGCACAGCCGGTGTACCCGTGCCCCGTCATAGCGGCCGCTACCAAAGCGTCAACTGAAGACGTTCACTGAACACCGTCACAAGAGAGGATGTGTTGTGTAGTAGCTCCTGTTCTGTGGCCTGCTTTGACAGGGGGAGCTGTCACCGGCACAAGCTACACGTCTTGTATTGGTAACAAGTCTTGCACTAGTTTTCTAATTGTACTTTTTATACTCTTTTTCTATATGTAGTTACATGTATTATCAAAGCTAGATTAACAATAGGAAAACATTGCCCTCATTTGTTTCAACTGGTGACGTGGGTATTACGATACTCATGCGTATCAACGCAGGATCCTTGCTCTAAAATAATTTCAAAACCAATGATGAGCTTTTGGTATTATCTTTTTTTAATATAAAAGTTTTATTTCTTTCTACATGCATTGTCAAAATCAGATTAACGCAACGAAGGGAACGCATTTTTGCGGGCTTTTCTCTCAATCATTTGGCTCGACGATTGCCATGGGCATGTAGATACCCAAGGGTTAATGAAAACTCAGGATCTTATTACTAATAAGAATAATATATAATCAGTTGACAACTTTGGTCAGAGACTATTTAGTTGCCGCTTTGGTAGTTCTACCAAAGTTATGTTCGCAATCTACACAAAAAGACTTTGCAATATTATTAAGAGCAATAACTGTAGTAGAAGTCCCCAGCTCCCCAATAGAACACACCACATCGCGTGCCAGGCCTCACAACTGAAGCGCCACCTGTCCTGCCTCACCGCAGCAAACAATGAAGTTCACAGGAGGGCAATTTCCAATACCTCCACCACAACAAACCGGGCAACAGCAGTCTATAAATTTATTTCAATCAATATTCAATGTTAAAATCATTCAAAACCCAATGTTATATACTTTATGAATTAACTGTATTGGAAATAAACCGTTGTCCTTTTTCCCGGGTTACAAGCATTGCACTAGTTGCACTTAAAAATCAAGTCCCAGTCTCCTGTAGAGCTGTGCTGCAGCATTTTGAATGAAGAAATCGTACCCGAGAGAATGTCTTCTAAATCACAACGTCCAATTTAGTTATTTTTCCCTTCTTTTATTTTAACTCAGACATATTTGATTTTTACTGATTTTGTATTTAACAAGATCAACGAGGACAAATTTTAAAAGTAGCCTAAGTTAGTGTGTGAGTTAGTGCTCCCAGGGAACACGCGCGGTCCCGAGCTCAAGGCGTGGGAGGCCTTACTTTCGTTGAAATATAATATGTATGTCTTGGTTTTCCTACCAACCTTTTTTTTCGAGTTCATTGCTCTCCTCTACTTAGCATTTATCAGTTTTTCTTCAACTTCCATCTTGATTCATATTGCCCCAAGGATGCAATGAATGTAGCCGCTCTAACGCTATAAAAATCGGAGGTGCAATATTTCATTTGTACAAATTGTTTAGCGCGACATTGAGCGCCCTAACGAGCTTCTATTTAGTCTTCATCTTCATGAGAAAAAACAAAAACATTTCATTTAATAGAAAATTATACAAAAACCATTTGTTTTGAAAGGTCTTCAACACAAAGCCCGTTAGCAGGTGAACACACAGGGGTACAGCGCAGCTTCAGTTGTCGAGCGTAGCATGGAAAGGCAATCGTGGAATTTTTAGGTCGATTGATTGGTTATAAGTTAGTTTTAGCCTCCCTTACCACAACCAAGACGTTCAAAGACAGGACGAATTGATAAATAGTTATCCATTTACTTTGGAGTTGGGGGAACTCGGAATAGCATGTCTCCGCACAGGGTCCCGTGTGCATAGGAACAGTGAGGTAAGAAGGAAGGTTATGAAACAAGGTAACGGTTGAAGAAGAAAATTAGAGCTGCTGAAAAACAGGACAGCAGTCTACCGGAAAAATGGTCCTTAATAAAATAGAAAACTTTATATTTCAACAAAAAGATGGCTTACCTAATTTTTCCCTCAGGACCACACATTATCCTCTTGGGAGCGCTAATCTTCATAGATACAATAATTGCATCCACCTGAGGGAGTTTATAAGTTTTATTAAGCATTAAATATATGAATCCAAGTAATAAGCACGCAATAATGAAGAAAATGCCACAAACGTATTCTTAAAAGAAGCTTTCAGTAATAACATAAGGCAAAATCCAACCTCTAGCAATAACATAGGGCAAAATTCTTCAATTTCCTGCTTTCAGTAATAACATAGGGCACAATTCAACGCCCTGCTTTCAGTAATAACATAAGGCACAATTCAACACCCTGCTTTTAGTAATAACAAAGGGCACAATACAACACCCTGCTTTCAGTAATAACATAAGGCACTATTCAACACCCTGCTTTCAGTAATAACATAGGGCACATTTCAACACCCTGCTCTCAGCAATTACACAGGACACAATTGAGCACCCTGCTCTAAGCAATAACATATGACACAATTCAACACCCTGCTCTCAGCAACAACATAGGGAACAATTCAACACAATGCTCTCAGTAATAACATATGGCACAATTCAACACCCTGCTCTCAGCAACAACATAGGGAACAATTCAACACAATGCTCTCAGTAATAACATATGGCACAATTCAACACCCTGCTCTCAGTAATAACATATGGCACAATTCAACACCCTGCTCTCAGCAATAACATATGGCACAATTCAACACCCTGCTCTCAGTAATAACATATGGCACAATTCAACACAATGCTCTCAGTAATAACATTTGGCACAATTCAACACCCTGCTCTAAGCAATAACATATGACACAATTCAACACCCTGCTCTCAGCAACAACATAGGGAACAATTCAACACAATGCTCTCAGTAATAACATAGGGCACAATTGAACACCCAGCTCTCAGTAATAACATAGGGCACAATTCAACACCCTGCTCTCAGTAATAACATATGGCACAATTCAACACCCTGCTCTCAGTAATAACATAGGGCACAATTCAACACCCTGCTCTCAGCCATAACATAGGGCAAAATTCAACACCCTGCTCTCAGTAATAACATATGGCACAATTCAACACCCTGCTCTCAGCCATAACATAGGGCACAATTCAACACCCTGCTCTCAGTAATAACATAGGGCACAATTGAACACCCTGCTCTCAGCCATAACATAGGGCACAATTCAACACCCAGCTCTCAGCCATAACATAGGGCACAATTCAACACCCTGCTCTCAGTAATAACATATGGCACAATTCAACACCCTGCTCTCAGTAATAACATAGGGCACAATTGAACACCCAGCTCTCAGCCATAACATAGGGCACAATTCAACACCCTGCTCTCAGTAATAACATATGGCACAATTCAACACCCTGCTCTCAGTAATAACATAGGGCACAATTCAACACCCTGCTCTCAGCCACAACATAGGGCACAATTCAACACCCTGCTCTCAGCAATAACACAGGCCACAATTCAACACCCTGCTCTCAGCAATAACAAAGGGCACAATTCAACACCCTGCTCTCAGCCACAACATAGGGCACAATTCAACACCCTGCTCTCAGCAATAACACAGGCCACAATTCAACACCCTGCTTTCAGTAATAACATAGGGCACAATTGAACACCCTGCTATCAGCAATAACAAAGGGCACAATTCAACACCCTGCTTTCAGTAATAACAAAGGGCACAATTCAACACCCTGCTATCAGCAATAACAAAGGGCACAATTCAACACCCTGCTCTCAGCAATAACAAAGGGCACAATTCAACACCCTGCTTTCAGCAATAACAAAGGGCACAATTCAACACCCTGCTCTCAGCAATAACAAAGGGCACAATTCAACACCCTGCTCTCAGCAATAACAAAGGGCACAATTCAACACCCTGCTCTCAGCAATAACACAGGCCACAATTCAACACCCTGCTTTCAGTAATAACATAGGGCACAATTGAACACCCTGCTATCAGCAATAACACAGGCCACAATTCAACACCCTGCTCTCAGTAATAACATAGGGCACAATTCAACACCCTGCTCTCAGCCACAACATATGGCACAATTCAACACCCTGCTCTCAGCAATAACACAGGCCACAATTCAAAACCCTGCTTTCAGTAATAACAAAGGGCACAATTCAACACCCTGCTATCAGCAATAACACAGGCCACAATTCAACACCCTGCTCTCAGCCACAACATAGCGCACAATTCAACACCCTGCTCTCAGCAATAACACAGGCCACAATTCAACACCCTGCTCTCAGTAATAACATAGGGCACAATTCAACACCCTGCTCTCAGCCACAACATAGGGCACAATTCAACACCCTGCTCTCAGCAATAACACAGGCCACAATTCAACACCCTGCTTTCAGTAATAACAAAGGGCACAATTCAACACCCTGCTATCAGCAATAACACAGGCCACAATTCAACACCCTGCTCTCAGCCACAACATAGGGCACAATTCAACACCCTGCTCTCAGCAATAACACAGGCCACAATTCAACACCCTGCTCTCAGTAATAACATAGGGCACAATTCAACACCCTGCTCTCAGCCACAACATAGGGCACAATTCAACACCCTGCTCTCAGCAATAACAAAGGGCACAATTCAACACCCTGCTATCAGCAATAACACAGGCCACAATTCAACACCCTGCTATCAGCAATAACACAGGCCACAATTCAACACCCTGCTTTCAGTAATAACAAAGGGCACAATTCAACACCCTGCTATCAGCAATAACATAGGGCACAATTCAACACCCTGCTATCAGCAATAACACAGGCCACAATTCAACACCCTGCTATCAGCAATAACACAGGCCACAATTCAACACCCTGCTTTCAGTAATAACAAAGGGCACAATTCAACACCCTGCTATCAGCAATAACATAGGGCACAATTCAACACCCTGCTATCAGCAATAACACAGGCCACAATTCAACACCCTGCTCTCAGTAATAACACAGGCCACAATTCAACACCCTGCTATCAGCAATAACACAGGCCACAATTCAACACCCTGCTATCAGCAATAACACAGGCCACAATTCAACACCCTGCTATCAGCAATAACACAGGCCACAATTCAACACCCTGCTATCAGCAATAACACAGGCCACAATTCAACACCCTGCTATCAGCAATAACACAGGCCACAATTCAACACCCTGCTATCAGCAATAACACAGGCCACAATTCAACACCCTGCTTTCAGTAATAACAAAGGGCACAATTCAACACCCTGCTATCAGCAATAACATAGGGCACAATTCAACACCCTGCTCTCAGTAATAACATGGGGCATAAGTGCGTATATTTCTCAAGTGTCCTTCTAATCACTATCACCACAGAACATTTACATAAGAAGAACTGCAAAACTACGGTGGACCCCAAGCCTGCTCTAGACAAACATACGCACGCACGCTAACCAATCAGCAGCCAGCAGTCACGACTGGCCGCTGACGTCATCACGGCCAAAGCTTCCAATTGGCTGCGTATCCAGGCTTTACTGTGACACTCGTTTGGATTGTAAATAAACGTTTCTGTGCGTAGTAAGGATAGTGAAAGCCGAAATCGTAAATTGCGGGTACATTGACAACACTTTTTATTATTTCATTCAATGTACATACAAGTGAATGCGCATTCATGTACATATTTGCAATTCATATATAAAGGCTAAGGCGCATTTAGATTAGACTAAGGTGCTGAATGTGATAAAACGTTGGTGCCGTATAATAAAAATTTTTGGAAAGGGTTCATTGTCTTTTTAAACCATTCAATATCAGATTCTCATACTAGTCGAAACAATACAATAACGAAGAAATTAAGTTAGTTTGAGCGATAAAAAACCTGCTAATAATATGTAGCGATGTTATTTATATTTATTATACGTAAAGATTACGCAAATAGTTACATACGAGAAATGGGAAGAAGTTTACGTTAAAGTTATGTTTTTTATGTTACGTTCATTGATGAATGATTCGTGCGTACGTTGCTTGATTGGTTATAGATTAGTTTTAGCCTCCTTTTACCACATACCACAACAAAGAGGTTCAAAGTGAGGAAGGATGAAGGCACCATATCGTATGGAGTTGCGGGAACGCTGAATCTATGTACAAGGTGAGTTCCGGCACAGGATCCCGTGCGCATGGAAAGTCAGTTAAGAAGGAAGGTTATGAAACATGATAAAAGTTGACGAAGAAAGTTAGAGGTATTGAAAAACAGGACAGTAGTAGATTGAAATAAATGGTCCTACACAAAACTACGAACATTTTATTTCAACAGAAAGAAGGCTCACCTAACTATCAGCACAGTACCTCATATTTTTCCTTTGGGAGCGTTAATTCCCATAATTCGCGTTAATTCGCGAACGTTGTTTCGTAACAATGATGGAGAATATTGAGGAAGGAGAGTCCACAAGACCGCCACGCACACACTTTGGATTAGGGTTTACAAGTATCCAGATTTTGGACGGGGCTCAACACACAGTATTAACTAGTATCAGAAGTGAACTACAGTACTGAGGTGGCTAGGTGAGCTAATAAGTGAAGCCTAAGCAGAGCCGTCGGCACGGCTTTTCATTACATTTTCCAGTTACAACTTATCAGTAGTGAGCGTATACGCTAAATAATAGCGGGGTAAAAATGCTTAAGTATACAAAGCAATGAACTACGCATGAAGATTTAGTGCAATTAAAACTCTCAGTATGTGCACAAGCGTGTGCTAAGAAACAAAAATATAGATATGGGACATTAAATCCAATCTCTGTGTCTGTTGAAAGCTTGCACTGTCACGGTTGACACTGCAGTGCAAGAAGAGCAATCATTTGGATAAATTACGAGCTAGTAACAGTAAATGAGCTTCCTACCATGACGCACTGCAGAAATATTGTAGCGATATAAGCTGATGAACCAAATTAATATATTAACAATAAAATATACTTAGGTAAATCAAAAAATATTCCTAACTTGCTACCAGATGGTAATATTACTCATGGACAATTTTCTTGAGTTTTTCAGTACAACTTTTGGAAGACATAAGTCTGTTCACGTGTCTTGTGCATTGAAGCGTTCTACAAACGGCAAAAAATTGTTGAAACTTGTCGGTGACATGGACACAGCAGAAATTACAGTGATGCTGACACAAATCTAAGAACTTACAGACTAGTTAACGAAATCCTGATACGTGCCGATAATTGTGAAAGCAATAAAAAAATACTCTCTCGTACAAAATAATCAGGTCAATAAATAGTCTCAAATCCAGTTATGGCATCGTTCTCTCGGTTGTACGATAGCCCTTTCCGGAGCGACATCTCATCCACTAGAAGGAAACAAAGTTTATCTCTAGCACTGACGGGTTTTACCTTCATTTTCAACATGGACACACTTTTAGCACTTGTACCAGGACGTACTTCGAATTGTTTCATCAATGCACGCACAGTCTAAAGTGAGGGTAATGATATCAAGTTCCTCATCAGTTGATAGTGGGTCTCTGATGAGCTTACAAGAATGTTCACAGCGAGCCACTTGTGATACATGGTGTATGATCTCTTGCCCCTTAATTTGGGCTTGACAAATGCACTGAGATAAGGACCAAGTCTGCCACTTACACTTCTCAGGAAATTATCGGTGTTTAACCGCTTGTACAGTACCTTTGATTTTCTCCGGAGCCCTTTCCCAAGTTTTCTCTCGGGAGCTGGTCTGCTGTTTTCAAGGGCAATTGTCGTTCCAAAATGAGAAGCGAACAACCGTCGCTTACAAGGTACCACTGGAGGACCTGTGTCTTCCAACAAAGAACTGCTGCTTTTGCCACGCGAATTCTGAAATAAATTGACGAAAATTAGATTGTATATTATATTTACTTCCCCAACTTGAAGAAAGTATTAATTGTACACATAAATCAAACTTTAAAGTGATTGAAAGTTTAGGTTTTGAACACAACACATCTAATTTAAAAATGTGCCACATTTAATCTACATGGAGTGGAATCACAGCTCTGGTCAATATTCTCTTCCAAGGTTTCTAGTATTAAACTATGAATGAGTTCAAACATACCGAACGGTATAAAGTGAGTACCACTGAGACAGGATAGCCCTGTTCAGTACCCAAGAAAGTCAGCGAGTACCGCGAGCCCACCCTTCTAATGAATCAAGCATTATAATTGGATGCATTCTGCAAAGAAGCATTACCTAAATGTTTGCATTAATTCAATTCCAAGGACACAAGAAATAAAGTATAGTTCAGAAATATGCTACGAGAATCACATTTTAATTATATTTTTTACCCAAAGATAATTATATAATTTCATGATAGATGTATTAAATCGAGAAGTGGAATGATCAGAGAGGTAAATGAGTGACAGTGAATATGGTATTGACACTGATGGAAATGGCAGCAGGTAGTTCTCAAAGAATTCTACAAATGCTGCTGTGTTTTAGAATAATGCGTATGTGATAACTTTTCAGCAATCTTTCCAGCTTTTGCTGCTAGCACTCATCCAACGCTGTCCAATTCTGGCTTGTAACTTGAAAAATCTATCTCGCTACAATTCAAAGACACTTCAATGAAGTACGAACTCTGATTATTTCAACACGACTAACCTGCGTCGTTTCCCTCCACGAAGATGAGCAGCATTGTTTGCTGGAAGCACTGGTGGCAGGCCTTGAGGTGCCAGGAGTGGCAAGCCTTGAGGTGCCAGGAGTGGCAGGCTTTTAGGTGCCAGGAGTGGCAGGCCTAGAGGTGCCAGGAGTGGCAGGCCTTGAGGTGCCAAGAGTGGCAGGCCTTGAGGTGCCAAGAGTGGCAGGCCTCGAGGTGCCAAGAGTGGCAGGTCTCAAGGCGTCAGGAGTGGCAGGCCTTGAAGTGCCAGGAGTGGCAGCCCATGAAGCACCAGGAGTGGCAGCTCTCGAGGTGCCAGGAGTGGCAGGCCTTGAAGTGCCAGGAGTGGCAACCCATGAAGCACCAGGAGTAGCAGCTCTCGAGGTGCCAGGAGTGGCAGGTCTCGAGGTGCCAGGAGTGGCAGGTCTCGAGGTGCCAGGAGTGGCAGGTCTCGAGGTGCCAGGAGTGGCAGGTCTCGAGGTGCCAGGAGTGGCAGGTCTCGAGGTGCCAGGAGTGGCAGGTCTCGAGGTGCCAGGAGTGGCAGGTCTCGAGGTGCCAGGAGTGGCAGGTCTCGAGGTGCCAGGAGTGGCAGGTCTCGAGGTGCCAGGAGCGGCAGGTCTCGTAGCACCAAGGGCAGGAGGTACAGTACCAGCAGCTGATGGAGAAATAAGGGAATAAATTAGGAACAGTGATATGGCATCTCAAATGAAATTGAAGCACACTACAAAATGAGTTATTTTCAACAAATTTAATCCTTCCAGAAGCTCTACCTCATGTCATTCAATTCTTACTCATTAGTAGAGAAGGCGGTTTAAGGCTCCACCCCATAAAATAATTTTACAGTGGAAGTGGAAGGAAGCATATAGTATGCAAGGAAAACATTTAGGTACAAACAAAAAAGAAAGCCGACCTCACCATCAGCTCAGGCCCTGACATTCTCTCTCATGGAATACTACTTCCAATGGATACAAAAGTTTTATCCCACTTATTGGGAAATCATCATATGTAAGTGATCCTTCATAATGTAAAATAGGCAAGGCCTATTGGTAAATTAAATTCTGCTGCACTGTAAGGGTACATAAGGAATTAAACACTGGGGTACAGAGGAGGCTCATCAAAAACTAAAAGAGCTCATCTTTAAATGAATACGAAACCTATTTTTACCAACCAAGACTAACCTGTCAACACAAACACTGCACTAGGTATTTCTCATTCATGAAGCTCCTGAGTAATCTCAGGATTGTAATTCAGATTATATTAATTAATTAACTTTGGTGTTCGTAACAACATTTTTGAACATTTCAATTTTCTTTCTTAATTCAACACTAAATGTACATGGAAAAAGATTGGTAGTAACATTTTGACCCCTGTATTATGAATGAAATAATTTCCAATTCAATGCTGAAGTTTGTTTCCCTACAAAAAACTTTCTTTGCTAAGTTTCATTTAGTGTAATAATGAATTGTGTAGCATCTATTTCCTGGATAAATGCTACACACTGTAAAACATGTGTGAATACCATTCTCAAAAGTATTTGGAAATGTACCACCCTTTCTTTGTGTACACTAAGGCTTCATTAGTGACAGCCATTCACTCTCTAAATAAGTGTAAATTACGCTTATTGGCTTCAATTTTCACATGGGATGAATATTTCTTCAAGTGGCCTTGACTTTTTCAAGAATTTCAATACATTAAACTCAATGTTAACATTCTTTTCTTTCATTTCAATATTCCTCAATTGGATTGGGGAGTCATCATTTAAAATGAAAACTTACTTTTGTTAGGAGTGGCAGGCATTGCAGCACCAGGCATTGTAGCAAGAAGTAGGGCAGGCCTTGCGCCAGGAGTGCCAAGGCTTGTAGCACCAAGAGCAGGAGGTTCAGCTGATGGAAAAATAAGGGAATAAATTGGGAACAGTGATATGGCATCTTGCATGAAATTGAAGCACACTACACAATGAAAGATATTTCCAACAACTTTAATTTTTTCTGAACTCCTACGTCATGGCATCGCCTATTAAGACTTCAGGAGAAAATAAGTCATTTTAAGGCTCCACCACCATAACATAGTTTCACAGAGAAAATAAAAGGGAATGAGTAAAATACTCATGGAGCTAAGTACCATTGAATATTAATCCCCACAAACCAAAGTCATTAAGGGATATGTTGGCTTCTGGAGTACCCATACCATTTTCAAAACACAGCCTTTGAGATGCAATAAATAGGTTCTTTTCACCCCTTCAGTGTAAAATTAATCACATGAATTTAGACCTTTTATTCAAGTAAATCAATTCACTACCCAGCTTCTAGCCCCCTTATCTTCTAAACTGTTGTACTGATCCTCATCAAATTTCAATTTATTATTATTATTATTATTATTATTATTATTATTATTATTATTATTATTATGTAAATTCCCCAATCTCAATGTGAATGCTTTTGATCTCAATATGTTTAATTCCTTTTAACTAGATTTTTATTCATTCAATTTTAGTAAAATTTCTATTTGAAATTGAAGTACATAATAATTGAGATTCCATGTAGCCTACTCTGAACATTTTTTTTAAGAAAGATCCATTGATCATGTTTCTGGACCTTGAATTAACCAAGAGGAACCATATGTAAACTATGTAAACTTTGTATGGTCATCTTTGGGGGCCAACTCTACAAGGCCACCTCTATGAATAACACTGTCTGATCACTGTTCATAGTATTAAAGGTCATCTTTGAACATGACTAGATATAAGATCAAAAGCTGACTTATTCAAACCTAATCATTTATTTTAAAGCTGTGTAAAGTCAGAATAAGTAGTTATGCTACTATAAACCTACTAAAGTAGAGAAGCCTGCATGATGTTTCTTTTCATTATAATAAAGGCAATGAGCCGTGAGAAAATAACTGTGAAGTTTAAAAAGCAAACAAAATTATTTGAAATGGATCATTCATGCTCATTGAGTGCAATCATGATATCACAATGATTACTTCACACAATAGCCATATGTAAATTATTTTACAGTATCTTATAAGTTGCAAGCAAATTGAAAGAACTTGGTTAAAAAACACAGGATGATTCAAAGTGTTTAACCATCACTTGTTCAAAAAAACTACTAATGAGAGATTTTGATTGTGTTAAATTTTAATACAATACAAGCAGTTACTGCCTTACTGGCAATACAAAATCATAGCCAATTTCAGACAATTTAAATCAGCATTTATTTAACTATTGAAACATTACTTTTAGAATAGCTTTTGCAATGGTAAATCTGAAGGATATGTCAGTTATTGATTTCGTAAATTTCAATGCCTAAACATAGTTAATTTAATCGAAATAAACAAGTTTTCTTCTATGCACTTTCCGTCTCAAATGAGTATTTTATTAGTTCTAGCGGTAAATGACTTACTGCAACTCCAGTGTTTGAATCGGCAAGTAATCAAGCAGCACGTCGGACAGCAACACTGCAATGCGCACTCGCTTCCAGCGCGAACGTCATCAAAGACGAAACCAAACCTACCGCTATACCTCGTTAAATACTCATTTGACGAAAAAAGTGTAGAGAAGAAAAGTTTTTTATTTCGATGTTATTACCATGATTCAAGCAACAAAAATTCGAAAATCGATGAGTAGCTGTTTATTCGAGCGCATGTGTCATCATAGACGAAACTAAACCTACCGCTATAAGTTGTAAAAAACTCATTTGAGACGAAAAGTTCATAGAGGAAAACTTGTTTATTTTGATTCAATTAATTAGGTTCAGGCACCAAAAAGGGGAAAATCGATAACTGACATATCCTTCAGATTTACCTTTGCAACTAAATCTTGCATGAAAAGCATAGCATTCATTTTTCCTAATGTAAATTAAATTTTGGGGTTATCTACTGCATTATTTATTTATTTAAGCTAAAACTACCAACAATATTTCTTATTATATTTTTGATAAAAATTTGAAGCCCATAAAATTTCTACTCTTGATTAACACACTGTTATTATACGCCAATCCAACAGCCATTCATTAGTCAAAATCGAGGGTATGAGAAAAATCAAATTAGTGAAACTTTGATGTACTGGATTAACTTGGAATAAACGAAACAAATAAAAGTTTTACATTACCTTGGTCTTGCACAGCTCTTCTTGGAACTGCTGAAGATTAAAATAACTTTCTCGCATTTCTGAATGGAGACAAAATGAAGTTATAGTCTGAACGAGAGAAGTGCTGGCACACACATAAGCCCTCTCCGGCCTTTTGGATCTCTTATCCATCTTCAACGTTACAGTACCACATGCTACCATCCACTCGTCGTAATTTCCTTTAGGAAATAGGAAAAACGACAAATCAGGACATTGACGGTTATCATTTCCACAATTTTCCATCAAGCACTTTTTAAAGCGTACGTACGGGACCATTTTTGCAGCAATCTTCGTTACACCTCTGTCACAGCTGCTTTCAGATTCAAACAGTCTCCTGCCGATTTTTCGTGACGTCACAATTTCTTGGCTCCTCATTGGCCAATTGGCACCTACGTCATCGCGGCCAGCGGACGAATTCGCTTAGTGATAAACTTGAACTTGAACTTGAACTTGAGGGCCGACAGTGTCGGGGCCTTTGTAACGGCCTACAATTCCCTCCACAATTTTCACACAAAGAGTTCAGCGCCTGGTACCAGACTTGTCCACTAAACTACTCAGGATCTACGATCCTTGTCACAAGCCTCCATTGGAAGGCATATTCACCGGGACAGCCAGTGTGTCAAAACACCATCCCCCGGCACATTGGGTCATTACAGCCCATTCTACCAGACTGGCTCATTCCAGTCACTGTCTCTTACTCCAGGCACGCACAAGAAACACTTTCATAGCTTCAGTGATACTCGCATTACACTCCTGATCCAATCCAGCAAGACAGCTCATACCGCAATCATCTTCAGCACATCTGGCATTCCACTCATTCTCTCCATACTGCTCAGACACCACATTCATAAAACTCTCTCTCTCTTGCTCATACTCACTACATTCCAGCACAAAATGCTCAATTGTTTCCTCTACTCCACTATTACACTGCTGACATAATCTGTTATTATTCTCATTCCATCTCCATGTACGTCTGTTCACACTCAATGACTTACATCTCACAGCAAACAAGAGTTGACTTCCAAAACTACCATCATAGAACAGCTCAAACTTAGGTGCTTTCTTTTTCATATACCAGTTAAGTGAAGGCTTCCGCATCATGCTAAGCTTCCACTTATTCAATCCATACTCTTTTGTTTGTCTCTCAATCTCTTTCTTCCACCTCTTGCAGTCCCACTCAGGCCCTACACCTCCAACATTTATTAAACTCCAGTCATCCACAGGTCTCCCAATTCTAACATGAATAATCTTTTGCATACTGAGTTTCCTTGCATGCCCCCAACATACTTTCTCCCAATAGCTTACACTCAGATTTCATTCAAAAATTCGCCTTACCCACCTGCTATTCTGCATTCTTTCAATTCTCACCTTATAATTCAGCACAGCTTTCATCATTCTTTCTGAAAATAGGCTCCACCCTCGGTCACCTCTAATGGCTTCTATAGCTGTCCATTTCGGAGCACCCAATGCTACACGTCCTACCTTATTTTGTATCACATCCAGCTTTTCAAGATCACTTCCATTCCAAGCAAGAGCACTCATACCATACATGACACTAGGTACAGCAACATACTTCCACATTCCTCTCACACATTCGTACTTGTTTGCTCTGTATCTGGCCACACTACCTAACCGTCCACTCCACTGCATTGCTTTAGCCACTTTCTCACCTTTAGTTCTAGTACATCCATCTTCACTTATCATACAACCTAGATATTTGTATTCTTTTGTTCTACCTATTCTGATTTCTCCAATATTCCACAGTCTGTCTCTATCAATCTCATCACTATTTATGACCATGACCTTACTTTTATCGGCACCAAAGTTCATCTTGAAATCTGTACTATATCCATTCACAATGTTAAGCATCCTTTGTAGTTCATGACCACATTCACTAACCACAACCACATCATCAGCATACAACAAACAGCTCAGTCTCTCATTACCAACTTTCAGTCCTAAGCCACTCCCTCTCAGTCGAACTGCTAATTCTTCTGTGTACAATCCAAACAACAGGGGGGACAGAGTACAGCCCTGTCTCACTCCTCTAACACTCCTCACTTGCCCTGTTTCCAAATTTCCTAACCTGTAGATAGCACTTGTGTTCTCATACAGACTCTGTACAATGTTCACTATTTTTCTGCTAAAACCAACTTTTCTCAAAATTTCAAACAGCCTAACCCGATCCACTCTGTCATACGCCTTTTCAATATCCAGGAATGCTAAATATACCTTCTTGTTATCCTTCTTCATTCGCTCAATTATTTCACTCACTACAAACAGATTATCCTCCCCCCGTCTATCTTGCCTAAAACCATTCTGTTCTTCTCCCAGGACTCCTAATTCCTCAACTAAATTTTTCATTCTCTCATTCGAAATACCACAAAAGATCTTACATACGGTGTCACCCAGTGCAATTGGTCTGTAATTTTTAAGTTCTTTCATACTCTTATGTCCACCCTTATGCAACAGAACTACATTACACTTGTTCCAGTCATCCGGTACTCTTTCACTCTTCCATATCTCATCAAATAAACATTTCAACATACTGACTACACTCTCTCCTCCACATTTATAGAACTCATATGGTATCTTATCAGGGCCACATGCCTTTCCATTTTTCACTTTCTTCAAAAAACTTACAATCTCTTCACAAGTGATTTCGTCTTCCATTTGCAGTTCACGTTCATCTATCAGAAAATTTATTGGTTCATCATCTGTAACCTGCTCATTCATTCCACCAATGTCCTCCCAGTATTCTTCAACTGCTTTCACCATTTGCATCCTATCTTGCACACTGCAACCATTGACTACTAATTCATCAACTTGAACTTCACTACCTCTATCATTACCTTGTATAAACCTATACCAATCTTTTATTCCATCTGGACCGTTCTTTCTTAGATTTTCAACTTGGTGTCTCTCTTCTTTAACCCTAGCCTCATTGATCATTCTCTTTACTTTCTTCTGCTGGTCCTTGTACTCATTCCATACACTCTGCCATTCATCCTCAGTAATTCTGCGTCTTTCATACATTTTCCTCATGCTGCGTTGTTTTTTATTTAAAGTCTTCCTTCTCGTTCGTTCTTCCTTTATCTCACTCGTAAACCACCTAGCATTCCCTGTACTTTTCCTGCATTTCATTCTACCGATCTTTTGCTCTGCCACATCATACAAGGTTCTTGCAATCTCCTTATTTAGGTCATTTACATTTCCACACCTGTTCCAGTTACATCTACTCAATTCATTTCTAAATTCTTCCCAGTTTGCCATTTTAATACGCCAATTTTCTCTTACTCTGCTGGCCTTCTGCATTGACTCATTTCCACCCCAATTATATTCTAGTACAAGCATTTTATGGTCACTATCAATATCAAAATCATCTTCATCTACGAACATTTCTCTGACATATATTCTTGCTCTACTATTCACTATCATATAATCAATTGCAGTTTTACATTCCCTGCTTTGCCATGTATGCAAGCCATTTCCTATTGTTACATTCAGGTTCTCAAGTTCATTCTCATCACAGAAATCAATCAATTTTTGTCCATTTGCATTCACAGGCTCACCAAGTATACCAACATGGCCATTCATATCACCCATCACAATCAGAGGGCATCTGCAATGCTCTTGCACAATTCTTGTTAATATTTCATACTTTTTTACTTTCTCTTGATGAGCTAAAATACCATCAGTTGTCATATAGCATACAACCACAATAACACATTCTCTGGCATGCATTCTTTCACACTTTATTACTAACAGATCTTCACTCTCAGGTTCATTTCCAGCAGGAAGTTCCTCTAATTTCCAATTTAGAGCATTTTTTACAATGAGACCAACTCCACCACCTCTTTTTTGCCAACTTACACGCCCTTTTCCAATCATATAGTACTGACTCTCCTTACATTTTAAACTGACTCTATCACGCATTTGGGTCTCTACTACACCAACACAATCCAAATCTCCATTCTCAAATTCTGCTACAAGGTCATTTAACTTTCCTGCATTCCATCCACGCACATTTATACATCCAAACCTTACAACACTATTGGACAATTCACGACATTTTTCATTTTTGCTCTGACAGCTTTCCATTCATCCAGTTCCACCTTCCATTACAATATGAGTACACCCAATCCACTGGATGTATCTCCTGGAGAGTTTCATCTCACCTTCTTGAGTAAGGTGGGCTCCATCTCCACGAAAACATCCACTCTGGATCAGGTTATCCATATCAAGGAAGCTGGAACCCATTTCACGCTTTCTCATACTCTCAGCTTTCATACTCATAATCCTTTCATGCACTTCCCTATTCACCTCCTTTCGCACCCTTTCATACTCCTCACCACATGCAGGCCTTCTCAGCAGGCTGGTCACAGCCACTCTTACATTCTTCTTTCGCGCCCTTTCAACAGCATTCATAATTGCATTCACCGTATGCTCTCTCCCACATTCAAGCAATCCATTGCCACCTCCTTGCAGTACAACCATCCCTTCATCCATTCCATCTATCACTTCCTCAGCATGCCTACAAATCTCTTTCACTCCCTTTCCTCTCATGCTCGTACATCCACTACGGTCAGTCATTCTCACAAACCTATCCACATTCTTCACCATGCTGTCACCACATATTCTAATCGTAGGTCTCACTCTCCCTTTCATACTACTCTTTCGTTCAACTCTTCCACTCACATCACTCTTTCCATCCATCTTCCTTTCATTCACTTCCACTACAGGCGCCTGCACCTCATGTGCCATATCAACAGGTTGCTCCTTCACTCTCTTCCCATTCGTACTTCTTTCATCATGCTCATTCATTCTTCTACTCTCATCTGGCACATTTGCACCACCATTCACTTCATTTATTGCATTCACACTCCTTGCACCATCATCTACTTCATTTGCACTCCTTGCACCATCATCCACTTCATTTGCACTCCTAGCACCACCACCATTTACCTCTTCATTCACTGCATTTGCACCATTCTCATTCTTTCCTTCATTCAAATTCCTTTCATCCTTCAAGTCAGCCTCTAAAGCAACCATCAGAATTGTCAATCTCTCAACCTCCTCTTCCAACTTCTTTCTCTCGTCATTCAAACATTTCCAGCACGTAAACACAAGATCATTCAACTTCCTCCGACTCATCTCTCTCAAACCTTTGCATGCATCTATATCTACCCACTTTTACAAGCCATGCACTCAATCTCCTCATCCATTCCACTTGCACCTCCCTTCCTACGACCAGTCCTATTTTTTGCCATCCTCAAACACAGACTTCTATCTCAGTACAAATTTCACAGGCAGAAGAAGTCTTCACTCACCAAATCTACTGAAAATCAAGTTATCAAACAAAAAGAAACAAAAACGTTCCCTACTACTCACAGTCACTCTCTATAATGTCACACACTATACTCTTTATATGCAAAGAAAGCTTAACTACCAGTCAAAACACCTCAGTCAAAAATTGCAAGTCACCACACCAAAGTCCAATGCTCAGTCTCAACTCTCACGCAACAAAAAAACTACTCTCACGAGCACTCCATACAAAGTCACACACTGTACTTACGTGAATATACAAACTATACCATTTTCCAGCAACTTCACTTCAATTCACCACAATATTCGTCGGAGCACCAGAAACACGTGCACACCGCTCGGATATGTTATCTTTCTTCATTTACAAGTTAAGTTGTTGCGTTGCGGATCTTCTAGTATATGGTCTGTGCTATCACTATTATAAAAGGAGCTGCGTCCGTCCGTCCGTCCGTGTGTCACGCTCTTCTACAATCGATAGCTTTGGTAGCAACAAGGATAAAGCTTAATAAAAACAAGAAATTATTTTATTGCATTATTTTTCTGGGGCGATTCAATTCCCTTTCACTTGTATTATGGTATCCAGAATAAGCAATCGGCTTATTTTTACAAATAGAAATTTTCTTTGGAGCTTTCTCTGTTGAAATTCATCATGTTGCTTTGATATTTTTAATTGATAATGCGAAAAGAAATGTTTTAAATTCGTTTGACCAGTAACCTGGCTACCACTTATTATTAAGGCCCAAGATATTGGAAATTGAGTCATTGATTCGAAATTGTGATTTTTTGAAAACTTCGAAGAGATAATAGACGATTTTTCACAATAAAATTCCAGCAAAAGAGGCCACCATGGATAGAAATGTGTCCAACCGCAAGAGAGAAGTAGCAAGACTTCGACAGCAAGAAAACGTCGAAGACTATCGGATGAACAACGCGAAATGGCAAGACGAAGCAATGCTGCTCGCCAACGAGAAGCTAGAGCTAAATTGACCATTGAACGGCGTTTGGTAATTCTACGGAATTGGTTGACGGATATTTTTGTCGGGCCGTGTGTACTAGTTCTAACTATAAACGAGTCAGCGAGGAAAACGAGGAAACATTTACGTTTGTGAGAGCTGGCTATTCGTGTGGGGTCACCACATGTAAGGGGCCGGCAATGTAGTCGCATCGGCCCGGCGGTGACCCCGCTGGGGTCATCAGAGTAAGACCCAGTGAAGGTTCTGGGGTCTTCATTTGCCAGGCCTATTCTTGCTACATCGGTAGTTTATTCCAATTGCGGGAAGAGAAGTAGCGGTCTTACATATACTCCACAAGTGATACGCATTAATGAACCAGATGACGACTCAAGACTCTTCACAAATTGAAATTACATTGGTACATTTTAAGATTACTGAACACTGAAATGACTAGATGAGCTTTTGAGGGGTGACTGAAGTATGGTCACTACACGTTCATGTCTCGAGTGTGTTCTGCGGCGGCTGTTGTGTGTAGACTTGGTTGTGTTGCAGGTGGTGAGTGCTTGATTGTGTTGTAGGCGGTGGAGTCTTGCTTGGGTTGCCGGCGGTGGAGACTTGGTTGGGTTGCAGGCGGTGGAGACTTGGTAGGGTTGCAGGCGGTGGAGACTTGGTAGGGTTGCAGGCGGTGGAGACTTGGTTGGGCTGCAGGCGGTGGAGAATTGGTTGGGTTGCAGGATGTGCAGGACGCGCAGGAGGTCGCAGCTGACGGTTGCAGGAGGCAGGAAGAATGAATAAAATTTATTCGTACTGATGTTTGCACATAGCCGCCCCACAGCCGCCGCCACACAGCAGCCGCCACACAGCAGCCGCCACACAGCAGCCGCCACACAGCAGCCGCCACACAGCAGCCGCCACACAGCAGCCGCCACACAGCAGCCGCCACACAGCAGCCGCCACACAGCAGCCGCCACACAGCAGCCGCCACACAGCAGCCGCCACAAAGCAGCCGCCACAAAGCAGCCGCCACACAGCAGCCGCCACACAGCAGCCGCCACACAGCAGCCGCCACACAGCAGCCGCCACACAGCAGCCGCCACACAGCAGCCGCCACACAGCAGCCGCCACACAGCAGCTGCCACACAGCAGCCTCCACACAGCAGCCGCCACACAGCAGCCGCCACACAGCAGCCGCCACACAGCAGCCGCCACACAGCAGCCGCCACACAGCAGCCGCCACACAGCAGCCGCCACACAGCAGCCGCCACACAGCAGCCGCCACACAGCAGCCGCCACACAGCAGCCGCCACACAGCAGCCACCACACAGCAGCCACACAGCAGCCACACAGCAGTCACACAGCAGCCACACAGCAGCCGCACAGCCGCCACACAGCAGCCACACAGCAGCCACACAGCAGCCACACAGCAGCCACACAGCAGCCACACAGCAGCCACACAGCCGCCACACAGCAGCCACACAGCAGCCACACAGCCACCACACAGCAGCCACACAGCAGCCACACAGCAGCCACACAGCAGCCACACAGCAGCCACACAGCAGCCACACAGCAGCCACACAGCAGCCACACAGCAGCCACACAGCAGCCACACAGCAGCCACACAACAGCCACACAGCAGCCACACAACAGCCACACAGCAGCCACACAGCAGCCACACAGCAGCCACACAGCAGCCACACAGCAGCCACACAGCAGCCACACAGCAGCCACACAGCAGCCCCACAGCAGCCACACAGCAGCCACACAGCAGCCACACAGCAGCCACACAGCAGCCGCACAGCAGCCGCACAGCAGCCACACAGCCGCCACACAGCAGCCACACAGCAGCCACACAGCAGCCACACAGCAGCCACACAGCAGCCACACAGCAGCCACACAACAGCCACACAGCAGCCACACAGCCGCCACACAGCAGCCACACAGCAGCCACACAGCAGCCACACAGCAGCCACACAGCAGGCACACAGCAGGCACACAGCAGGCACACAGCAGCCACACAGCAGCCACACAGCAGCCACACAGCAGCCACACAGCAGCCACACAGCCGCCACAACATCGATACTCGGTCGCACATCACGATAAACTAATTTTTTGACCAGAAATTCTTATAAAATTCTCATGAACATCTTTAAAATTTCTTGTGTATGAAACAAAAAATTCACACATTTAAATTGTTAGAAATTCTCCGATTAAAATCAAAATAAAAGTGGGAAATTTGAAGCTTTCCCTTAAAGAATTTCATGAGAATTTCATATAAATTTCTTCCAGCAACATTGAGTGAAAATGTGAAATAAAATGTTAGAAATTACCAGATTTCTCATTGAAAACGACTTCAGAATTGAAAAAGAGGTTTTAACGCTAATCTCAGATTGAATCGCCCTAGAAAACTCAAAATTCAATACGCAGATATTAACCTTTTCTAAGAGAATTTTACATAATTTGTTAAGCATTGTATAGGATTTTTCGGTCAAATAATTAGTTTTTCCTGTTGTACAACCGAACAATGAAGTTGTCTAAAGTTTCTTCGCTTGTAGAAACATTGAGTGCAACGGTGAAAAATACCGAAAGGGTAAATATCGTAATACCGTAAATATCGTCTATCTCTCGACAGCAATTCCCGTCACTGCACCTAACGTATACTTGGAGCAGGGTACTGCACACCACACACTGTATGTGGCCTCACACAACTGCACACCACACACTGTATGTGGCCCCACACAACTGCACACCACACACTGTATGTGGCCCCACACAACTGCACACCACACACTGTATGTGGCCTCACACAACTGCACACCACACACTGTATGGGGCCCCACACAACTGCACACCACACACTATGTGGCCTCACACAACTGCACACCACACACTGTATGTGGCCCCACACAACTGCACACCACACACTGTATGTGGCCTCACACAACTGCACACCACACACTGTATGTGGCCTCACACAACTGCACACCACACACTGTATGGGGCCCCACACAACTGCACACCACACACTGTATGTGGCCTCACACAACTGCACACCACACACTGTATGTGGCCCCACACAACTGCACACCACACACTGTATGTGGCCTCACACAACTGCACACCACACACTGTATGTGGCCTCACACAACTGTACACCACACACTGTATGTGGCCCCACACAACTGCACACCACACACTGTATGTGGCCTCAGTTTCTAAAATTAAATTAGATAAGTTTGTTCAGGCAGCTCGAACTAACACAAGGGTTTTCGCAGGAGGAGAAAGTCTGTATTTTGTGTGTAGCCAATGAACGGAGAATCTATGCACAAAGTCTGCGGTCTCCACAACCTGCACACAGAAACAGCAAGTTAGGAAAGAGGTTCGTGAAAAACGATCAAAGTTGAAGAAGAAAGCAGTCGGTGCTGAGAAAAAGACCAGCAACGAATCATAAAAAGATGGTCCCGAACAAAACAAAAAGTAATTCTCTTTCGTCTTAGAAAGGCTTACTCAATTTTATGAGTGGGACCTCGCATATTTCCTTTGAGATCGTTAATTGTAGTCCGTAGAAAAGTTGAAATTGTATAAATAATTACATTAATATACGTGGGCTGTTTTTTCCAAGTTCCGATAGGCCATAAAAAAGACAAATTGTGATAACAAGATGATTTCATTACTAAAACATTCACAATGTCTTCGTTATTTTTCTATGTAGTCACCATGAAGGTTGAGACAATTGTCGTAACGTGAGACAAGTTTTCCTATACCCTCTTCAAAGAAGTCAGCCGCCAGTGATCCCGGGTGCACACACTCCAAACCCGCAGATTTGGACGCCGCCCACCCCTCTCTTTCCACCTCCGTGTTGCTACATTACATTACCATTCGCGCCAATTATTTAACTATGTAGTACTTCTGAGGTTTATTAACCTAACTGTTCGTTATAAATTTATTATTAATCACTGAATTATAAACACTACACGTATTTAGTAAGTGGATACTACAGCGGAATACCAAAGTTAACCTGTATTTCATCATTATAATAAGTTTTGACAACGACCGCTGATGTTTGGCTATTCGACCCTCCATCTCGGCAAGCAAAAACAGTCATTTTTAAACTTTTTTAAGTTAACCTTAAACTAACTAAACTTGGCCTAACCTTACCCAACCTAACCTAACTTAACCTAACCTCTTAACCTAACTTAACTTAACCTAACCTAAATAAATTTAACCTAACATTTCTGTAGCTGCTCGGAGGTGGTGCTGTAGCTGCTTGGAGGTGGAGGGAGAGGGGTGGGCGGCGTCCAAATCTGCGGGTTTGGAGTGTGTGCATCCCGGGTGCACAGGGTCCAGTCTCGCGAATTTTTACACCGCCCAACCCTCTCCCTCCACCTACAAGCAGCTACATAAAGTTGCCATTCGCGCCAATTATTGAACTATGTAGTACTACTGAGGTTTATTACCCTATCTGTTCGTTATGCACTTATTATTAATCACTCCATTATAACCACTAAAAGTACTTAGTAAGTGGATACTACAGAGAAATACCAAAGTTAACCTGCAATAAATCATTATAATAATTTTTGACAACGACCGCTGGTGTTTGTACATTCAATCCTCCGTAGCTGCAACAGGAAGGTTGCCATTCGCGCCAATTTCTTAAAGATGTTGTACTACTCAGGTTTATTAAACTATCTGTTCCTAATGAAACAATTATTAATCACTGAATTATAAACGATACAAGTACTTAGATAGTGGATACTGCAACAGAATATGAAAGTTAACCTGCTTAAATCGTTATAATAAGTTATTACAACGAACGCTGGTGTTTGGAAAATTCGACAAGCCATCTCGGTACTCTAGGAAATTTTAATAAATCTATATATATATATATATATAATGTTTGACTAGCTATATTACATTCATTACCTTTCGCGCTGCATAAGATACATTTATTTATACAAAATTTTCACGAACTATCTTACTGATTGATATTCCCAAAATTTTTCGCTCCACCCAGGTACTCTAGGAATTTAGTGAGTACTAAGCAACCAATAACCACTAACATAAGATATAAGTATTGAAGGATTCACTCGCACCGCTGACACTGAGAAAACGCTCGATAAAACTTATGTACAGAAACGGTGTTTCAGGTGTTGATGCTAGCAGGAGAGCAATCTTGACTGCATGCTTTATGCTTGTGACATGATAGACAGAAACGTAAACATATGCAGAAAAAAATGTATTTTTCCTTGTATTCGTTATATCAATTCTCCATTCATACCTCACAAAGTGATGGAAAAGATCTCTTCTATAAATTTTAATATAATGCAATGCGTTAATACGTCCTTAAAATATTAGATGTATGTTACATTGTATATAATATAAGGTTTATTCATCATTATATATTGCAAATAAATGTGAAGTTATATTTTAATTTTCTATTCGAATAATTGTGGGTGGTAATAAAAAAATTAAACATACTTGAACGTGCTTTATTTAACAAATATATTTAATGAGTTTTAGCATTGGGCTGAACTTGGTGAATGTTAGTTGATAGGTTTCGCTTGCGTTTCGCTCCACCGCCTTTTAGAAGTCTACCTCTTCCTCGCGATTCTCCATTTCGCCGTCTGGAGACTGATGTTGGCTGGCACAAAATTTTTCTTCTGAGAGAACCGTTTCGCAAAAATAAAGATGTGCCAGCGGTCCGTAAAAATGTTTCAAGTTGTGCAGCATTTTTGACATTACGCATTCTCGAAGAAAAAACTTCTAAAGCAGAGTCAACTTCTTGGGTATCATGTTTTAAGATTAAGGATTTCAAGTATTCTACGGTGTTGTCAACTTTTTCTACAAGAAATGGGTTGTTAGTAGTCGTCGCTTCTACCCCTAATTCCGAAGTAGTTGCTTCTTCCTCTGATGGAGTATTACAAGTGGAGTCCAGTAGGTTGATAGAGCTGTTCTGAGGAGCATCGAGTGGTTGCTTTAAGCCTTGGAAGAACTCAAGATCAGGGATCTCCTTATCACCATAAACAACCCTTGCCAAAGCTTTCTTGTCTTCAGCAGAGAAACCAAGGTTCTGTGGTAGACGAACTGCACTAAACTGAGAACAACCAATTTGATGTTTGCAGATCGCACCAGTATTTCCAGAGGGACAGGTGCACAAGCCGATAGCTAGGTCGACACTGTACGACACATCCCGATCACTTTCAGATACAACGTTCAACATAGTGCCTCCCTCGTGAGTTAAGGTATCCATACTTATCTGACTTGCAGTTTTAGACGAACTGTTCCTCTTTACGACAACATCAAGCAAGCGAAGGCGGAGATAGCTGTTGTAAATCTCAGCCATGACACTCAACAGGTGAGATGCATTTCGGACTTTGTTCCTGCAATAATAGACATTTACACATACTGCGTACTGAATTACGTATATAAATACATATATAATAATTCGTATGAAATTTGAAGAAATTATTCTGAATGTACAGTTAATATTTTACCTTCGTAGTACAATATCCTTGATCACCATCATCATACTTTCGCAGATGTTGTTGGTGTTGTGTCCACGCAACAGGCACATTGCTCGCCATGGCAAGCTCCAGCATTCTCTTCTTTCAACTGCTGCTCGGAAATACCTTTAAAAAAATATTTAATTGTAAAAAAATAATTAAAAACATATTGAAGTATAGACATATATAAATAATAGTAATAGGTGTATATTCATATAAAACATTCTTACTCTGTGCATTTGGGATGTCTGCGTGAGAGGTCTGAACTGAGAAACTCATTCCAAGTTTTGTCAAAAGCTTCTTTTGACTGAGAGTAAACCAGTTTCTTCAGAATGAGTATCAAAGGTTTTCTCTGATCCAATTTAACATCGTGCTTGGTGAGCCAAAGCCAGCGCCACGCAGCTTGAAGGACGTGGAACACGCAGAGAAACAGCTTCGCATTTGGCCATACTTCACTTAATGCTCCTCTCTCTGCTTCACTGTCATCCGTAACAATGCACTCAGGTTGGCGTCTTCCAAAAAATCCTGACGCTCCTAGTTCTTCTTGCAGCAGTCGAAAACCTGTAATCAAAATAGTTATTGTTTATCAGCACATGTGTAATAATACATGTCGTTGACAAGAAACAGTTATAAAAAGCTTTACATTTCTTGCAAAGCCTTTTGGAGATATGACATTATATATAAAAGATGTCTAAAAGGTAATAAATCATTTATGTTAGCAATACTATTTAAATTAAAAGTATTGTAATTTCTATTTCATGCGTATTTTTCTATCTGAATTAACATGGTTCAGACAACGATCATCGAAATATGCCAACGTATAGTTATAAACATGTAAGTATTATTATTATTATTATTATTATTATATAGGAAAGTTTTAGCCTCCCTTAACCACGACAAAGATGTTCCAAGAGAGGAAAGAGGAAGGCACCATTTAGTATGGAGTTGAGGGAGCGTGGAATCTATGCACAAGGTGCACAGAAACAGTAAGCTAGGAAAGAAGTTCATGAAACAAGAAAAAAGTTGAAGAAGAAAGTAGTAGGTGCTGAAAAACAGGACAGCAGTGAACCGAAAAAAGATGGTCCGTAACAAAACAAAAACCTATTTTATTACAACAAAAAGGAAGCCTACCTAACCTTTAGCTCGGGTCCTCACATGGTTCCCCTGGGAGCGCTAATTCCCATAGATACAATAGTTGTATCCCCCTGAGGGGAAACATGTAAGTATAGAATTAGTGGTTTCTATTTCGTTATAGTCTCTTTGTTTGTGAACAACATCAACAACAACAAGTTTATTACCTTTAATATAATCCTCTTTAGTTTGTGTGGAAGTAATAATGACTCCTAAAGGTAAACCTCCAGCAGGACTTGCGCAAACAAGGATTGTCAACGAGCAATTTGTTTGATCGACATGACTCGTAGTGGCGACAAACATAACTTCACTCGATGATTTCATTTCTCTGTGAACTCGTAACATAAATTCGGTAACTAGTACAACAACAATCCCCTTCTCGTTTTGTTCGCACGCAATTTTATGCTGTGGCATACGTTTCTGAACGTTTCGAATGGCCTCCACAACAGAAATGTCATCATAACCGCCGTGATGTGCTTCCATCCAACGAGCACGGAGGTTCTTCACAGTACTGAGGGTTGGGTTGACGCGTTTGTCAGCTATGAGCGTGATGTCGTCTTGTAGCTCGTGCTTCAGCTGGTAGTGTCGCAGAGCAGAAGCTGCTTACATACCTGTTGAGACATTTAGCGCATTTTAAATTTTTATAAACACACACACCCACTCACCTATTTATATATGTATATATTAGGGTGCCCCAAGAAACCGAAATGAATCGAACACACTCCAGCCCTTGTTGCCCTTGTTTCCTCTCGAGACCAGTTTAAACAAGAAAATTTTCAGCTTCCTATCTCGTCTTTTACTGGTCACACATTTCATTCAGTTTTCTGCTGGGCGCCAGGTTGTGCAGCGGTCACTGATATAGCGTGCAGCGGTCAATGTTGTTTTAACCCTTTAACGCCCCAGAGGACACCAGTGTCCTCTTTCAAAATTCCCCTTCAATATATTTTATTTCTTATTCAATTAGTTCCCTAATGTATTCTTTGAAGTTCTCTGCCGAGTGGCAGTTCTTATCCCATCCTGATATCGGTGACTGCCAGATGCCAGCGCCAGTTTAGTGACGGTGGTTGTGTTAACGGTAATATGAGTACAAAAATTCGGACGTTAAAGGGTTAAGGACATTAGGTGAGCTCTATTTTACAATAACAAATATTTATATTGTTTCATGAACTTATTTCTTAGCTTAATGTTTCTATGCACCTTGTGCAATGTGCATAGATTCCGTGGTCCCTCAAGTCCATACTAAATGGTGCCTTCATCCTTCGTCTCTTTGAACATCTTTGTCGTGGTAAAGGTAAAGGGAGTCTAAAATTTTCTTATATAATAATAAAAATCATAATAATATAAATAATAATAATAATGCTTCCCTAGGATAAACTGAGCTCGCATATCGTATATACTTGCGAATCAGACTTCTGTCACGATTTTCAAGTTTTCGTTAGTTTGTTTGCTCTTTGATTTTTCACCAGACTTATTGCGGAAATTTAGCGTTCACTTATCTTATGGAGGGTGCCTTATGGGGTGAGTAGAGGTGTGAGTGGTGCCTTATGGTTCCATTCACCCCGCAAGGCACCACTCACCCTTCCACAGCAAGGCACCACTTACCCCTCTACAGCAAGGCACAATTCACCCTTCCACAGCAAGGCCCCACTTACCCCTCTACAGCAAGGCACCACTCACCCCACTACACCAAGGCACCATTCACCCCACTACACCAAGGCACCATTCACCCCAAATACCTCTGACCCCTCTACAGAAAAAACTACAGCAACTACACTTTTTTTTTGCAGGAAATTAGAAGTCGATGCATCAGTTACATTACTGATAAAAATTTAGTTGTCCTGAAACGCAAAATATCTTGCCTTATGATGATTAAATTATCAACATATTGAGAAGGGAAATTTGATGGAGTTTATATTTATTTCCTTTCAATGGTATTTCATAATAGTTTCAATAAATATACAACTTCTGCAGCCATTAGTTGTCGGTCTTCATGCGACGAAAGAAAAAATCAGAATTTTATTATTTGGCGGAAATTCAGGTCGAATCGAATACCACAGGAACTTTGAAAAACGTTCGTTTGGGGCGATCATTGAATATTGCCCATTGTTCATGAAAATTTGGTGGAAATATTTTCATTTGACAAGGAACCAGTGCAGGAAGTGCTGGATTTGATTTCATTACTTTGAATTAATTTCTACCTACATACGCTTGTGATACCTTAGTATATATTTTATATATATATATATATATATATATATATATATATATATATATATATACATAACATTGTTAGTAAGACCTTTGCATAAAATAGTCATGTTTAGGACGACTGAAAAAATTGGGATTCAAATCAACGCTCTTTCTGATGTACATAAAGAATAATTGCACAGCAATATATGTATAGCAGCGTTTTCTAAAATAACTTCGTGAAAGTTATATTGCCAATATTACAACAATCAGTATATAAACAATAGGTACAGTGTCGTTCATTGTTACATAGTTAGACATAAATTGTACGAATATTTTGACACCCATGCAAAAGGCAAGATTATGTACGGTAATAATACGGTCAGTAGGTGAACTATACTATATATGAAGTACTGCTTTTTCTATCAGCGCCACTATATGGGAGTATGTAATTATGGAAAATTCACGGAACTAAGCTGTAGTAGTATTCAAAAATTTATTTTGAAAGTGTCTTTTGAATACTAAAAATTGAAATCATGACTTTTAAATTAAACTTTTACCATAATTACCTTGCTCAAAATACGAATAGAACTCTTCTGTTGTTGCTGTGCTACGCTTCAGTTCACCCAGCGACGCCGCAGACGACGTCGAGTGGTTATGGTAGCCTTTGACAGTGATGCGACAGGGAAATTCACGCTCCGAGTCAGCAGCGCCAGCGATCACAGCGGTTAGAGTTACAGGGCAGCTGAGGAGTAACGGTATACATATATCACAAGTGCAAATAGAACGCAAGATATTTATGGTCAAATTATTCTATACATCACAATATCACAATTTCATTCACTAATGTTAATACACGGAAACCATAACGCGTATGCCTGTTCACTTACTTGGTATTAGTTATTCTCGCTCCTGTCTGTCCGAGATTGGCACGGTGGCACTTATAATTTAAAACTTCACTGCCATTCTTATACGTATAAGAACCTCTCGCGGAAGTCCATCTTACAGGATTAATATCTGAAAATACTTTTAACCACGATTTGAACTCTTGTCTGGTTTTAATCTCACATTCGAGAATCTGCTCATCACCGTAAACGGATTGAACACATTTAAATTCACCTGGCCATGTTACATTTTGCTCATTACTGAGAGCCATGATGCACGCACCAAAGACAGCGTCGTGGAAACTAAGCTGAGAGCTAAATTGGCACCCACGCACAACAAAATCGTTACAGGTTTGGGACGTGTTTCATCATAGTTATGGTGTTACTTTTAAATCACAATTAGTGAAATATTTCATAAAAATTTTGTACAAATATATGTATCTCAAATAGTGTGAAAGGTAATGAATGTTATATAGCAAGTCAAACATTAAATATATAGACTTATTATAATTTCCTAGAGTACCAAGATGGCTTGTCGAATTTTCCAAACACCAGCGTTCGTTGTAATAACTTATTATAACGATTTAATCAGGTTAACTTATATATTCTGTTGCAGTATCCACTAACTAAGTACCTGTATCCTTCATAATTCAGTGATTAATAGTTATTTCATTACGAACAGATAGTTTAGTAAACCTGAGTAGCACAACATCATTAAGAAATTGGCGCGAATGACAACCTTCCTGTTGCAGCTACGGAGGTGGAGGGAGAGGGTTGGGCGGTGTAGAAATTTGCGAGACTGGACCCTGTGCACCCGGCAGCGCACAGACTCCAATCTCGCAGGATTCCTACCCCGCCCAGCCCTCTCCCTCCACCTCCGTGTTGCTACATGAAGTTGCCATTCGCGCCAATTATTTACCTATGTAATTATTCTGAGGTTTATTAACCTATCTGTTCGTTATACAGTTATTATTAATCACTGCATTATAAAGACTACAAATACTTAGTAAGTAGATACTACAGCGGAATACCAAAGTTAACCTGTATTAAATCATTATAATAAGTTTTTACAACGACCGCTAGTATTTGGCTATTCGACCCTCCATCTCGGCACGCAAAAACAGGCATTTTTAAACTTTTTATAGTTAACCTTAAACTAACTGAACTTGGCCTAACCTAACCCAACCTTACCTAACCTAACCTCTTAACCTAACTTAACTGAACTTAACCTAACCAAAATAATTCAACCTAACATTTCTGTAGCTGCTTGGAGGTGGTGCTGTAGCTGCTTGGAGGTGGAGGGAGAGGGCTGGGCGGGGTAGAAATCCTGCGAGATTGGAGTCTGTGCCACCCGGCACCACTGGCGGCTGACTTCTTTGAAGAGGGTATAGGAAAACTTGCCTCACGTTATGACAATTGCCTCAACCTTCATGGTGACTTCATAGAAAAATAACCAAGACATTGTGAATCTTTTAGTAATAAAATCATCCTGTTATCACAATTTGTCTTTTATTTATAGCCTATCGGAATTAAAAGAACAGCCCTTGTATTATATAATGTATAAATCCACTGAGGGGCTATCTCTATTAAATGGTTGGAAATTATAAGCCTACGCTCAGAAACGTCACTCATCCTAAAATCAGTTCTCGAATATGAAGTTCTTGTGAATATCAGTAAGTAATATGTTAGATAATTATTAGTTCATCCCACTTTCAGCTGAAAAACCACTCGGTCAGTCATGGGTACGAGTAAGTTAATAGTACACGATCAAATGTAATAGTGAACGTAAAATAAAGACTCTATAAAATGCCCGAGCAGTCACTGAATTCAGTTAAGCCAACATGTAGTTATTCGTCAGCCTGTCCTTTGTGATATGCAGCTCTAGGTAACGCACTAAGCCCTGCATTGCTCGTGGGACCATGAACAACTGTCTCACAAATGACTATGAACAACTGTCCAACAAGCGACTATGAACCACTGTCCCACAAATGACTATGAACCACTGTCCCACAAATGACTATGAACAACTGTCTCACAAATGACTATGAACCACTGTCCCACAAACGACTATGAACCACTGTCTCACAAACGACTATGAACCACTGTCTCACAAACGACTATGAACCACTGTCCCACAAATGACTATGAACCACTGTCCCACAAATGACTATGAACAACTGTCTCACAAACGACTATGAACCACTGTCCCACAAACGACTATGAACCACTGTCCCACAAACGACTATGAACCACTGTCCCACAAATGACTATGAACCACTGTCCCACAAATGACTATGAACAACTGTCTCACAAACGACTATGAACCACTGTCCCACAAACGACTATGAACCACTGTCCCACAAATGACTATGAACAACTGTCTCACAAACGACTATGAACCACTGTCCCACAAACGACTATGAACCACTGTCCCACAAACGACTATGAACCACTGTCCCACAAATGACTATGAACCACTGTCCCACAAATGACTATGAACAACTGTCCCACAAATGACTATGAACAACTGTCCCACAAATGACTATGAACCACTGTCTCACAAACGACTATGAACCACTGTCCCACAAACGACTATGAACCACTGTCCCACAAACGACTATGAACCACTGTCCCACAAATGACTATGAACCACTGTCCTACAAATGACTATGAACAACTGTCCCACAAATACTATGAACCAGTGTCCCACAAATGAATATGAACCAGTTTCCCACAAATGACTATGAACCACTGTCTCACAAATGACGATGAACAACTGTTCTACAACTGATTATGAACCACTGTCCCACAAATGACTATGAACAACTGTCCCACAAACGACTATGAACCACTGTCCCACAAATAACTATGAACAACTGTCCCAAAAATGACTATGAACAACTGTCCCACAAATGACTATGAACAACTGTCCCACAAATGATTATGAACAACTGTCCCACAAATAACTATGAACAACTGTCCCAAAAATGACTATGAACAACTGTCCCACAAATGATTATGAACAACTGTCCCACAAATGATTATGAACAATTGTCATTCGAACAATTGCTTCAGATCCCCAATTTCGGAAAACCTGCCTCTCCAGACATTTACGATCCCGTTAACGGAATTTTAAACTTGAATTGCTCACCAACCTATTGACCATTTCCTGCTCATGTTTACTTCAATTACGAGAGTAGCGGGAGAAGTGCAGCCAACTGACCCGCGGGGGACGTGCAGCAACCAACCAGTGGGGGACGCGCAGCAACCAACCAGTGGGGGACGCGCAGCAACCAACCAGTGGGGGACGCGCAGCAACCAACCAGTGGGGGACGCGCAGCAACCAACCAGTGGGGGACGCGCAGCAACCAACCAGTGGGGGACGCGCAGCAACCAACCAGTGGGGGACGCGCAGCAACCAACCAGTGGGGGACGCGCAGCAACCAACCAGTGGGGGACGCGCAGCAACCAACCAGTGGGGGACGCGCAGCAACCAACCAGTGGGGGACGCGCAGCAACCAACCAGTGGGGGACGCGCAGCAACCAACCAGTGGGGGACGCGCAGCAACCAACCAGTGGGGGACGCGCAGCAACCAACCAGTGGGGGACGCGCAGCAACCAACCAGTGGGGGACGCGCAGCAACCAAGTGAAGTGGGGAAATATCCTCACACTTCACGTCACTCACACACACACACACACACATATACACACACACACACACAAGTCCTACCTGGTCGAGGACGGTGAGCGCAAAATCCCCACAGCGGAGACCGTCTTCCAGCGCCTCTTACCAAGTCCACATGTCGCGTCGAGCTCTCCCGGCCTCAGGCAGAGCAGAGCTTCTCTATGAAATGCAATCCCAAGTTAGGAACGGCAAGTGATGCTTGAGCGTGCAGATCTTGCGTCGAGTTGGCTAGCGTTTTGTGAGGCGTGCAATTGGTCACCGGACAGTGGTTGTGCCATCTGGCCAGAGCAAACTATCAGGCGAGAACAAACCATCTCAACCAAATTAACCACCGGGCACGAAGAAATAAATTTTATAAAAACCATCTGGCGAGACTTTGAATATCTGAATTGGAGGTTATTTAAATTATTCAAGATTGTAGCGGTTTCCTCCTGGTTAATGAACAGTCAACCGAGAAAGTCAAATGTAAATTTCAAAATTTAAAATCAAGTAGTAGGACAACGGTGTAAAATTAGCGTCTTGATTGGCACAGCTCTCTACGTTGCCAAAAGAAAGTGTGAGCATCTCGATGAGGCCGAGAAATAAAATGAAAACGATAACACCCGTATACAGGAAGTGGACTGTACTGCGGCTTTCTCTACGGGAAAGGTCAACGTAAAGAATGAGACAGAATACTAGACAAAATTTCAAGCTTGGCTGAATGACTAAGAGAAAAAGTATCTTTGAATTTCTTGATGCACAAAGTGCAATAGCATCTATTAGGTTTGGTTACGGATATATCGAGCTAACGGAGAGTTATCTTAAATCAACTCGGAGTTAAGTTCCTTTCGTACACAGTAAAACACAGTCAAATTTATGCAAATACACGGTCAAAAAAGCGACTACAGTCTCCAATTTAATACTAGATCTCATGATTAGACTAGATATTAGTTTAAGCCTCCCTAACCGCAACAAATACGTCCCAAAAAAGGAAGGAGGAAGGCCCCATTCAGAATGGAGTTACTTCCTATACACAAGGTGCATAGAAAGAGAAAGTTGAGGAAGAAGTTTATGAAACAAGATAAAAAATGAAGAATAAAGAAGTAGGAGCTGAAAATTAGGACAGCAGATTAGATTAGATATTAGTTTAAGCCTCCCTAACCGCAAAAAGACGTTCTAAAGAGAGAAAGAGGGAAAGTGCGGTTGAGTTGAGGGAACGCGGAATCTATGCACAATTTGCATAGAAAAGGTAAGTTGAGAAAGAAATTCATGAAGAAAGATAAAAGATGAAAAATAAAGTAGTTCGTGCTATAAAACAGGACAGCAGTGAACCAAAAAACAGGTGGTCCTCAACACAACAAAAATCATTTTCTTTCGACAAAAGAAGGCCTACCTAACTCTCAGCTCGTGCCCTCACACATTTTCTCGTGGGAGTGCTAACTCCCATAGATAAAACAGTTGTATCCCCCACAGGGGTTATAAATATTAGCAATGGTGCTTCATATAAATCCTGAAGCTTCAACTCATGTGGGAGGCGTTCTCCTACTCAGAAGGTTACAAAGAGAGGAAGGCACCTCTTAGTTTGGACGCAGTATGGAACAAGGTCACTTGCGCACACAAACAACAAGTTAGGAGGCAAGTTACTGAAACACGACAGCAGTGGGTGTAGAGAGTAATAGGTGCTGAAAGCATGACAGTAGTCTACCGAAAAAAATAGTCCGCAACATAAACAAAAATTAATCAATTTCAACAGAAGGACAACCTACATAAATTTCAGCTCGGAACCTCGCATCTTCCCTATGTTAGCTCCAATTCGTTTTTACACAAAAATTGCATCTCCTTGATGGGTAAAAGTGCAAGAAGAAAGTAGCAAGCGCTGAAAAAGGCAGTAGTCGAATGAAAAAAAAAATGATCCATCATAATGGCAAAAAATCTATTCGACTTCAACACGGCCATCAGCTCGGGACCTCACGATTTCCCCTGTGATGGTAAATTCTGATGCAAACAATAATAGTACCGTCCCACTAAAGAGTCACCTTTAAATGGTCAAAATGGTGTATCGCCATAAAGCATCTTGAATAAATTTTAGAACACACGTTCCTAGTTTGCACATGTTTTTGTTACACAAATCTCATTTGCTCCCACACGCTCAGTAACTATTGCATTAGTCAAGTAAAAGTTCAAAAAAGCGTTCTGGATTGAATTGAGTTGTACGAGTGGAATGAAGTTCCCTTAGGATGCCCTAGGAGTTACTTAACTTAGTCGGGCACACAAGTGGTCATATCTCAGCCTGTACTTTGTGGTATGTAGTTCGCAGTAATAATTGCTACCACTTGTGCTAAATAGAACGGGAAATTTTCAAGACATATTACTCCAAAGCCCGAAATTTCAAAATGCGCACTGCGAGAGCCTATTTCTGTCACAAAAACTAACTCTGCCTAACGTGAATTGCAGATGAAAATCATCAATGACTTCAACGTATTTACGACTACAATTACGACAAAATATACCCAAATTTATTCCAACAAAACACTAGCAATTAATACCAACAAGAATATTACAAATTTGCCTCAACCATATCTAACCATAATTCAGCCCTAGAAATAATTGGAAACTTTTCATTTACAAAAAATAACAACCTATCCTCATAATAACAAAAAAGAATTCAAACTTTCATGAGCTAAACCTTTGAAAAAGCTGAAACCAACCATTTTATAATTCTAAAATTATATCTTTATAAAACTAAAAACTTATCTTCATGGAGCCTACAAAACCCAGGCGTCTAAAACCTACAAAACCTATACTTTTAAAACCTAAAAAACGGACCCCTGTACTGCTGCATACTATACTCTTAAAGCCTAAAAATCTATTCCTACGACACTTGAAAATCTAACTTTATAAAACCCATAAATTCGCAATCATAAAATCTCAAATTTTTGATTCCAAAAACCCAAAAATGTGTATCGATCCCTTTACAAGCTAAAGACCAATTTTTTTAAAACCAAAACACCTACTTGAACAGAAACGTAAAAACGTATTTCATGAAGTCTAAAACCTATGTTTTTGACTCCCATAGAAGATATCCTTACGTGTGTCTGATGCGGAGAGCTGCAGTGCTGGGGCGGGGCATCTCGGGAATCTGTTAGTCAACCTGGCCACTTGCGCTCTCCTGCACAGATGTTGTGGGGCGTAATGTGTTGTGCTGCACATTGTAATGTTGGGCATCCGTTGGCTTCACTGGCCGGGATTGCCTTTTGTAAATTTAAATTAATTAATGATCTATTAATAAGTATAATATTGAAAACTGAACAGAAGAATTGAATTTGTTTGTTTAAACCGTCCTGACCACAACTAAAGTGTTGCGAACAGAGAAAGAGATGGCGGCACCATTCGGAAAACAGGTTAGAGAACGGGGAATCTATGCACAAAGTGTATCTTCAAATCCTGTGCAATGATGCAGCAAGATTGATAATGTTCATGAAACAAGCTAAGACTTGGAGAAGAAAAGAGTGGGTGCGGAAAAACTGGACAGCAGTCAACCGAAAAAGAAGGAACATAACGCAACAAAAAAACTTTTATTTCCACAGAAAAAAGCTTACCGAACCTTCAGCTCGGGACCTCGTATATTCCCCCGTGGGAGGTAACTCCCTCAGATACAATGGTTGTATCCTCATGAGGCACAAGTCACCAATAGTACTCATAAATCTTACTTGTGATGTTCTCCCGAGTCACCATCAACTAGAGAAGTCAGTCAACCTTCACAATACACTAAATGCAGACTTGACGCTGCCACGTCTGCCGCCTTACATTGTGCGCCTCGCGTCAGGTGTTCTTGTGATGCCGTGTGTGTTCGTGTGATGCCGATTGTGTTCGTGTGATGCCGATTGTGTTCGTGTGATGCCGATTGTGTTTGTGTGATGCCGAGTGTGTTCATTCTCTGACGAATACACACGGCGCTCCGGTTCTCTGGACTCTGAAAATAACTATGTCTCAGAACTTGTTCCCAACACTTCTCTAATTACACCACAACACACCTGCAACACTCACTTGCTCCTCTACGGAATAGTTCGAACACCACACATACCAAGTGAACAAAGCACTATTTCAAGTATTTTTATGGCCACACAAACTGCTCCAAATACACCAGACGCTCCACACACACACTCCACACACACTCCACACACTCCAAACACTCTCCAAACACTCTCCAAACACTCTCCAAACACTCTCCAAACACTCTCCAAACACTCTCCAAACACTCTCCAAACACTCTCCAAACACTCTCCAAACACTCTCCAAACACTCTCCAAACACTCTCCAAACACTCTCCAAACACTCTCCAAACACTCTCCAAACACTCTCCAAACACTCTCCAAACACTCTCCAAACACTCTCCAAACACTCTCCAAACACTCTCCAAACACTCTCCAAACACTCTCCAAACACTCTCCAAACACTCTCCAAACACTCTCCAAACACTCTCCAAACACTCTCCAAACACTCTCCAAACACTCTCCAAACACTCTCCAAACACTCTCCAAACACTCTCCAAACACTCTCCAAACACTCTCCAAACACTCTCCAAACACTCTCCAAACACTCTCCAAACACTCTCCAAACACTCTCCAAACACTCTCCAAACACTCTCCAAACACTCTCCAAACACTCTCCAAACACTCTCCAAACACTCTCCAAACACTCTCCAAACACTCTCCAAACACTCTCCAAACACTCTCCAAACACTCTCCAAACACTCTCCAAACACTCTCCAAACACTCTCCAAACACTCTCCAAACACTCTCCAAACACTCTCCAAACACTCTCCAAACACACTCTCCAAACACTCTCCAAACACTCTCCAAACACTCTCCAAACACTCTCCAAACACTCTCCAAACACTCTCCAAACACTCTCCAAACACTCTCCAAACACTCTCCAAACACTCTCCAAACACTCTCCAAACACTCTCCAAACACTCTCCAAACACTCTCCAAACACTCTCCAAACACTCTCCAAACACTCTCCAAACACTCTCCAAACACTCTCCAAACACTCTCCAAACACTCTCCAAACACTCTCCAAACACTCTCCAAACACTCTCCAAACACTCTCCAAACACTCTCCAAACACTCTCCAAACACTCTCCAAACACTCTCCAAACACTCTCCAAACACTCTCCAAACACTCTCCAAACACTCTCCAAACACTCTCCAAACACTCCTCCAAACACTCTCCAAACACTCTCCAAAACTCTCTCCAAACACTCCCAAACACTCTCCAAACACTCTCCAAACACTCTCCAAACACTCTCCAAACACTCTCCAAACACTCTCCAAACACTCTCCAAACACTCTCCAAACACTCTCCAAACACTCTCCAAACACTCTCCAAACACTCTCCAAACACTCTCCAAACACTCTCCAAACACTCTCCAAACACTCTCCAAACACTCTCCAAACACTCCCAAACACTCCAAACACTCCAAACACTCTCCAAACACTCCAAACACTCAAACACTCCAAACACTCCAAACACTCCAAACACTCCAAACACTCCAAACACTCCAAACACTCCAAACACTCCAAACAATCCAAACACTCCAAACACTCCAAACACTCCAAACACTCCAAACACTCCAAACACTCCAAACACTCCAAACACTCCAAACACTCCAAACACTCCAAACACTCCAAACACTCCAAACACTCCAAACACTCCAAACACTCCAAACACTCCAAACACTCCAAACACTCCAAACACTCCAAACACTCCAAACACTCCAAACACTCCAAACACTCCAAACACTCCAAACACTCCAAACACTCCAAACACTCCAAACACTCCAAACACTCCAAACACTCCAAACACTCCAAACACTCCAAACACTCCAAACACTCCAAACACTCCAAACACTCCAAACACTCCAAACACTCCAAACACTCCAAACACTCCAAACACTCCAAACACTCCAACACTCCAAACACTCCAAACACTCCAAACACTCCAAACACTCCAAACACTCCAAACACTCCAAACACTCCAAACACTCCAAACACTCCAAACACTCCAAACCACACTCCAAACACCAAACACTCCAAACACTCCAAACACTCCAACACTCCAAACACTCCAAACACTCCAAACACTCCAAACACTAACACTCCAAACACTCCAAACACTCCAAACACTCCAAAACACTCCAAACACTCCAAACACTCCAAAACACTCCAAACACTCCAAACACTCCAAACACTCCAAACACTCCAAACACTCCAAACACTCCAAACACTCCAAACACTCCAAACACTCCAAACACTCCAAACACTCCAAACACTCCAAACACTCCAAACACTCCAAAACACTCCAAACACTCCAAACACTCCAAACACTCCAAACACTCCAAACACTCCAAACACTCCAAACACTCCAAACACTCCAAACACTCCAAACACTCCAAACACTCCAAACACTCCAAACACTCCAAACACTCCAAACACTCCAAACACTCCAAACACTCCAAACACTCCAAACACTCCAAACACTCCAAACACTCCAAACACTCCAAACACTCCCAAACACTCCAAACACTCCAAACACTCCAAACACTCCAAACACTCCAAACACTCCAAACACTCCAAACACTCCAAACACTCCAAACACTCCAAACACTCCAAACACTCCAAACACTCCAAACACTCCAAACACTCCAAACACTCCAAACACTCCAAACACTCCAAACACTCCAAACACTCCAAACACTCCAAACACTCCAAACACTCCAAACACTCCAAACACTCCAAACACTCCAAACACTCCAAACACTCCAAACACTCCAAACACTCCAAACACTCCAAACACTCCAAACACTCCAAACACTCCAAACACTCCAAACACTCCAAAACACTCCAAACACTCCAAACACTCCAAACACTCCAAACACTCCAAACACTCCAAACACTCCAAACACTCCAAACACTCCAAACACTCCAAACACTCCAAACACTCCAAACACTCCAAACACTCCAAACACTCCAAACACTCCAAACACTCCAAACACTCCAAACACTCCAAACACTCCAAACACTCCAAACACTCTCCAAACACTCCAAACACTCCAAACACTCCAAACACTCCAACACTCCAAACACTCCAAACACTCCAAACACTCCAAACACTCCAAACACTCCAAACACTCCAAACACTCCAAACACTCCAAACACTCCAAACACTCCAAACACTCCAAACACTCCAAAACACTCCAAACACTCCAAACACTCCAAACACTCCAAACACTCCAAACACTCCAAACACTCCAAACACTCCAAATACTCCAAATACTCCAAATACCTAAAATCTCCAAACTGCTCCACATACTCCAAACTGCTCCACATACTCCAAAATGCTCCAAATACTCCAAACTGCTCCAAATACTCCAAACTGCTCCAAATACTCCAAACTGCTCCAAATACTCCAAACTGCTCCAAATACTCCAAACTGCTCCAAATACTCCAAACTGTTCCACATACTCCAAACTGCTCCACATACACCAAACTGCTCCACATACTCCAAACTGCTCCACATACTCCAAACTGCTCCACATACTCCAAACTGCTCCACATACTCCAAACTGCTCCACATACTCCAAACTGCTCCACATACTCCAAAATGCTCCAAATACTCCAAACTGCTCCAAATACTCCAAACTGCTCCAAATACTCCAAACTGCTCCAAATACTCCAAACTGCTCCAAATACTCCTAACTGCTCCAAATACTCCAAACTGTTCCACATACTCCAAACTGCTCCACATACTCCAAACTGCTCCACATACTCCAAACTGCCTCCACATACTCCAAACTGCTCCACATACTCCAAACTGCTCCACATACTCCAAACTGCTCCACAGACTCCAAACTGCTCCACAGACTCCAAACTGCTCCACAGACTCTAAGCTGGACTAAATACTCCCAACTGGACTAAACCCAGTCTTACGTTTTCGCCACCTGAATGCATGTTTTTCGCCACCCAAGTAATTAAATTGCTTAGGCTTCGAAAAACGCATTCTCCGGCAATAAAGTTAGCCTGGGAATAGGGTCATTATTGAATTTACTGTTCTCAACGATTTTCAAAACTTCGTTGCCCCGTTTAGGTAATTGAAGATATTTTAAGACGTTTTACATGAATAATATTGTTCTCGCAAATGCTTAGTTTTCGACATATTTAACTTTGAAGTTATAAGAATTTTGTATATGAAATTGAACAAACGGACACCTAAATAAGCTGAAATACGGTATTGACATAACGATAGGTGAGGTTATGCTATTCTTACGTGAACCTTATTTAAACTATATCTCAAAAATTAGGCATTTGCGAGCACAATGTCGTTCATGTACAACATCATAAAATGTTTCCAATTACCAAAATGGGGCAACGCAATTTTCAAAATCGTTGACAACAGTAAATTCAATATTTACCTAGATACTGTTGGTAAATCTGAATGAAAGAACAGTAATCGATTTTGTAGAATTTCGATGCCTAAACATAGTTAATTAGATCGAAATAAACAAGTTATCTTCTATACATTTTCCGTCTGAAATGAGTATTTTATTATTTATAGCAGTACATGACTTACCGCAACTCCAGTGTTTGAAGCGGAATAAAATTCATCGATCGCGTGCTATGGCAACACTGCAGTGGAGTCTCGCTTCCAGCGCGCTCGTCATCAAAAACGAAGCCAAACCTACCGCTATACCTCGTTAAATACTCATTTGACGAAAAAAGTGTATAGAAGAAAAGTTGCTTATTTTGATATTATTCAAGCAACAAAATTCGAAAATCGATGAGTAGCTGTTTATTCGACCGCATTCGTCATCAAAGACAAAACTAAATCTACCGCTATTACTTGTAATATGATCGTAGAAAGTGCATAGAAGAAAACTTGTTCATTTTGATTGAAGTAATTATGTTTAGGCACCGAAAATTGGGAAATCGATTACTGTTCTTTTCTTCAGAAATACCATACTGTTACTGGGCTAAAAACTCCATACTGAATCAAACACTCCATACTGAATCAAACACTTCATACTGAATCAAACACTTCATACTGAATCAAACACTCCACACTGAATCAAACACTCCACACTGAATCAAACGCTCCACACTGAATCAAACACTTTATACTGAATCAAACACTCCATACTGAATCAAACACTCCTAACTACACTAAATACTCTACAATTCTCCAAAACAACACCAAAAATTTTTGTAAGTGCACCAAAGCCATTCCAAAAAAGCATAAAATATTTCATGCTGAATCAAATACACACACTACTACACACCTGCATAACACACCACCACACACCTGCATAACACACCATCACACACCTGCATAACACACCACCACACACCTACATAACACACCACCACACACCTACATAGCACACCACCACATACCTACATAACACACCCACCACATACCTACATCACACACCCCCACATCCCTACATAACACACCACCACATACCTGCATAACACACCCACCACATACCTACATAACATGCCTACACATCACATACCTATATAACACACCACCACATACCTACATAACTCGCCTACACATCATATACCCACAAAACACATAAGCAGCTCTCAACAAATGTGGAGGACGGCGGACACCAAAATGGCGGAACCTCGTACGTCGAACACCGGCGTCTTTTTCTCTGCGGGAACTGGGCTCACAGAATCGTTTGGAAAACCACTCTATTTTAAAGAGAAAGTTTTCTACTTTGTCCTTCTATCCGTCATGATGTTTTGATTTATCACTAATACAAGATTTTTTAAACATAGTACTTTCTTTCACCTCTTTTTTGGTGCAACATTGACGCGGCAGGGAATGTATTCATGGAGGGACATAGTCAACTGTTTGAGAGGTATTCGAAATGCTTGCTTATTTCGGAGTAAGCACTCCGTAACTGCCACTGATGTCTGGCACTCGGAACTTCTTGCTATTGATATTTACCGACGATATTGCTAGATGTACTTTGTTCTTCCAATTAGTCCTCTTTGTTGATGCTAGTACACTTTCTAAATACTAGTACTCTTCTATATGCTATTACTCAGGTGATGCTAGTACATAATATTTTCATCCTGGTGAAGACTTTGATACTGATACAAAGGTGAGCCAAATAAAAAATCAGAATTCATGAAACTTCAAATAGGATCCCCGTAGGATGCCATAGGGAGTCACTGAATTCAGTTGAGGCCGCTATCTCTCATCTCTACGCTTGACCTTTGTGATGACTAGCTCAGAGTAATGCTTCTACTATGTTGCCTGTGAAAATGGGGGAATTACTTATTTTCCTTAAATTGTACGATTTGGTACAATGTACCGTGCATGAGCAGGGATGCGAACGCGGGATCTACTTGTCCAACGTTTGCAGCTCTGGCTTTGATGGAAACGCCTCGAGGGCCCCGCCAGCGTACCTGTTCCTCATCACAGAGGTCACAACACAAGTGTTCTCTAGAGAAGCTCATATGACATTCTAAAGGCGTGTATTGAGTAGCAGTGCCACCAACACAGCAAAATATATAACACCCACCAGCAGCTGCAAAAATACAGCTCATTCTCTTTGTGTTGGTGTGAGTGATGAAAGGTTTATTTATATTTCTTTGGCTGATTTTACAAGAAAATGTTTGCATTAAAGTTCAAGGTTTGAACCTGGATTTCCCAGCACTGCAGATCTCTACGTGCTTCTTACCTAAACTTTCAGTGAGCGAACGGTGGAGCACGGTGGAGAGAATCAAATTAGTATCATAAGTTGGCCTCTCAAACCAAAACAAAGGTGTTCCAAAGAGGGGAACGATGGAAGCACCATTTTGCATGGCCCCATTTAGGGCCCTTAGGTTCGAGATGAGGAGGGCAAGGGCCCTTAGGTTCGAGATGAAGAGAACCAGGGCCTTTAAATTCGAGATGAAGAGGGCAAGGGCAGGGCAAGGGCCCTTAGGTTCGAGATGAAGAGGGCCAGGGCCTTTAAATTCGAGATGAAGAGGGCCGGGGCCCTTAAGTTCGAGATGGGAAGGGCAAGGGCCCTTAGGTTCAAGAAGAAGGGGGCCAAGGAACTTAGGTTCGAGAGGGGAGGACCAGGGCCCTCAGGTTCGAGATACGAAGGGCCAGGGCCTTTAGGTTCGAGATAGGGAGAGCCAGGGTCCTTAGGTTCGAGATGGGGAGGGCCCGGGCCCTTAGGTTCGAGATGGGGAGGGCCAAGGCCCTTAGGTTCGAGAAGGGAAGGGCCAGGGCCTTTAGGTTCAAGATGGGCAGGGCCAGGACCCTTAGGTTCGGGATAAGGAGGGCCAGGGCCCTTAGGTTCGAGATGGGGAGGGCCAGTGCCCTTAGGTTAGGTTGGGTTATGTTAGGTTAGGTTAGGTTAGGTTAGGTTAGGTTATGTTAGGTTAGGTTAGGTTAGGTTAGATGAAAGGTTTATTTAAATTTCTTTGGCTGATTTTACAAGAAAATGTTTGCATTAAAGTTCAAGGTTTGAACCTGGATTTCCCAGCACTGCAGCTCTCTACGTGCTTCTTACCTAAACTTTCAGTGAGCGAACGGTGGAGCACGGTGGAGAGAATCAAATTAGTATCATAAGTTGGCCTCTCAAACCAAAACAGAGGTGTTCCAAAGAGGGGAACGATGGAAGCACCATTTTGTATGTCTCCATTTAGGGCCCTTGGGTTCGAGATGAGGAGGGCAAGGGCCCTTAGGTTCGAGATGAGGAGGGCAAGGGCCCTTAGGTTCGAGATGAAGAGGGCAAGGGCCCTTAGGTTCGAGATGAAGAGGGCAAGGGCCCTTAGGTTCGAGATGAAGAGGGCAAGGGCCCTTAGGTTCGAGATGAAGAGGGCAAGGGCCCTTAGGTTCGAGATGAAGAGGGCAAGGGCCCTTAGGTTCGAGATGAAGAGGGCAAGGGCCCTTAGGTTCGAGATGAAGAGGGCAAGGGCCCTTAGGTTCGAGATGAAGAGGGCAAGGGCCCTTAGGTTCGAGATGAAGAGGGCAAGGGCCCTTAGGTTCGAGATGAAGAGGGCAAGGGCCCTTAGGTTCGAGATGAAGAGGGCAAGGGCCCTTAGGTTCGAGATGAAGAGGGCAAGGGCCCTTAGGTTCGAGATGAAGAGGGCAAGGGCTCTTAGGTTCGAGATGAAGAGGGCAAGGGCCCTTAGGTTCGAGATGAAGAGGGCAAGGGCCCTTAGGTTCGAGATGAAGAGGGCAAGGGCCCTTAGGTTCGAGATGAAGAGGGCAAGGGCCCTTAGGTTCGAGATGAAGAGGGCAAGGGCCCTTATGTTCGAGATGAAGAGGGCAAGGGCCCTTAGGTTCGAGATGAAGAGGGCAAGGGCCCTTAGGTTCGAGATGAAGAGGGCAAGGGCCCTTAGGTTCGAGATGAAGAGGGCAAGGGCCCTTAGGTTCGAGATGAAAAGGGCCAGGGCCCTTAGGTTCGAGATGGAGAGGGCCAGGGCCCTTAGGTTCGAGATGAAGAGGGCCAGGGCCCTTAGGTTCGAGATGAAGAGGGCAAGGGCCCTTAGGTTCGAGATGAGGAGGGCCAGGGCCCTTAGGTTCGAGATGGGGAGGGCCAGGGCCTTTAGGTTCGAGATGGTGAGGGCCTGGGCCCTTAGGTTCGAGATGGGGAGGGCCAGGGCCCTTAGGTTTGAGATGGGGAGGGCCAGGGCCCTTAGGTTCGAGATAGGGAGGGCCAGGGCCCTTATGTTCGAGATGGGGAGGGCCAGGGCCCTTTTGGTTCGAGATGGGGAGGGCCAGGGCCCTTAGGTTCGAGATGGGGAGGGCCAGGGCCCTTAGGTTCGAGATGGGGAGGGCCAGGGCCCTTAGGTTCAAGATGTTTAGGGCCAGGGCCCTTAGGTTCGAAATGGGGAGGGCCAGGGCCCTTAGGTTCGAGATGGGGAGGGCCAGGGCCCTTAGGTTCGAGATGGGAAGGGCCAGGGCCCTTAGGTTCGAGATGGGGAGGGCCAGGGCCCTTAGGTTCGAGATGGGGAGGGCCAGGGCCCTTAGGTTCGAGATGGGGAGGGCCAGGCCCTTAGGTTCAAGACGGGGAGGGCCAGGGCCCTTAGGTTCGAGATGGGGAGGGCCAGGGCCCTTAGGTTCGAGATGGGGAGGGCCAGGGCCCATAGGTTCGAGATGGGGAGGGCCGGGCCCTTAGGTTTGAGATGGGGAGGGCTAGGGCCCTTAGGTTCGAGAAGGGGAAGGCCAGGGCCCTTAGGTTCGAGATGGGGAGGGCCAGGGCCCTTAGGTTCGAGATGGGGAGGGCCAGGGCCCTTAGGTTCGAGATGGGGAGGGCCAGGGCCTTAGGTTCGAGATGGGAAGGGCCAGGGCCCTTAGGTTCGAGATGGGGAGGGCCAGGGCCCTTAGGTTCGAGATGGGGAGGGCCAGGGCCCTTAGGTTCGAGATGGGGAGGGCCAGGGCCCTTAGGTTCGAGATGTGGAGTGCAAGGGCCTTTAGGTTCGAGATGGGGAGGGCCAGGGCCCTTAGGTTCGAGATAGGGAGGGCCAGGGCCCTTAGGTTCGAAATGGGGAGGGCGAGGGCCCTTAGGTTCGAGTTGGGGAGGGCCAGGGCCCTTAGGATGGAGATGGGGAGGGCAAGGGCCCTTAGGTTCGAGATGGGGAGGGCCAGGGCATTTAGGTTCGAAATGGGGAGGGCCAGGGCCCATAGGTTCGAGATGGGGAGGGCCAGGGCCCTTAGGTTCGAGATAGGGAGGGCCAGGGCCCTTAGGTTCGAGATGGGGAGGGCCAGGGCCCTTAGGTTCGAGATGTTGAGGGCCAGGGCCCTTAGGTTCGAGATGGGGAGGGCCAGGGCCCTTAGGTTCGAGATGGGGAGGGGCAGGGCCCTTAGGTTCGAGATGGGGAGGGCCAGGGCCCTTTGGTTCGAGATTGGGAGGGCCAGGGCCCTTAGGTTCGAGATGGGGAGGGCCAGGGCCCATAGGTTCGAGATGGGGAGGGCCAGGGCCCTTAGGTTTGAGATATGAGGGCCAGGGCCCTTAGGTTCGAGATGGGGAGGGCCAGGGCCCTTAGGTTCGAGATGGGGAGGGCCAAGGCCCTTAGGTTCGAGATGGGGAGGGCCAGGGCCCTTAGGTTCGAGATGGGGAGGGCCAGGGCCCTTAGGTTCGAGATGGGGAGGGCCAGGGCCCTTAGGTTCGAGATGGGGAGGGCCAGGGCCCTTAGGTTCGAGATGGGGAGGGCCAGGGACCTTAGGTTCGAGATGAGGAGGGCCAGGGCCCTTAGGTTCGAGATGGGGAGGGCCAGGGCCCTTAGGTTCGAGATGGGGAGGGCCAGGGCCCTTAGGTTCGAGATGGGGAGGACCAGGGCCCCTAGGTTCGAGATGGGGAGGGCCAGGGTTCTTAGGTTCGAGATGGGGAGGGCCAGGGCCCTTAGGTTCGAGATGGGGAGGGCCAGGGCCCGTAGGTTCGAGATGGGGAGGGCCAGGGTCCTTAGGTTCGAGATGGGGAGGGCCAGGGCCCTTAGGTTCGAGATGGGGAGGGCCAGGGTCCTTAGGTTCGAGATGGGGAGGGCCAGGGCCCTTAGGTTCGAGATGGGCAGGGCCAGGGCCCTTAGGCTTGAGTTGGGGAGGGCCAGGGCCCTTAGGTTCGAGATGGGGAGGGCTAGGGCCCTTAGGTTCGAGATGGGGAGGGCCAGGGCCCTTAGGTTCGAGATGGGGAGGGCCCGGGCCCAGAGGTTCGAGATGGGGAGGGCCAGGGCCCTTAGGTTCGAGATGGGGAGGGCCAGGGCCCGTAGGTTCGAGATGGGGAGGGTCAGGGCCCTTAGGTTCGAGATGGGGATTGCAAGGGCCCTTAGGTTCGAGATGTGGAGGGCAAGGGCCCTTAGGTTCGAGATGGGGAGGGCCAGGGCCCTTAGGTTCGAGATGGGGGAGGGCCAGGGCCCTTAGGTTCGAGATGGGGAGGGCCATGGCCTTTAGGTTCGAGATGGGGAGGGCCAGGGCCCTTAGGTTCGAGATGGGGAGGGCCAGGGCCCTTAGGTTCGAGATGGGAAGGGCCAGGGCCCTTAGGTTCGAGATAGGGAGGGCCAGGGCCCTTAGGTTCGAGATGGGGAGGGCCAGGGCCCTTAGGTTCGAGATGGGGAGGGCCATGGCCCTTAGGTTCGAGATGGGGAGGGCCAGGGCCCTTAGGTTCGAGATGGGGAGGGCCAGGGCCCTTAGGTTCGAGATGGGGAGGGCCAGGGCCCTTAGGTTTGAGATGGTG